>JASDDO010000018.1:325528297-328378813 GCA_030015575.1 Agapanthus africanus
ATAGAATCTTTACTAGAAAATGCGAGGAAACAACATGTAAACAACTTAAATCTAAGTGAATGAGGAATACAACCTTTGTAGACCGGTCCTTCACTTCTAATGCTCCGTGTAGTAGTCCCTTCGCTGCAAGTCATGAACACCCGAACTCTAGAAAGGGTTCTCCCGGAGAAATGAACAAGCTTGCTCAAATTCTTTGAGGCCGAAGATGATCTACGATGAGGAGACTCAAGCTCATGCTACCTCTTCACTAATGGTGAAATTAGTGAAGAAAACACCCAAAACTAAATGGCTAATAGTAGAGAATGATGATGTAGGAAATGAGCTCACTTTAGTTTTCTTTTTCTCACATTATTTTCTCACCTTTTCAAAAACTAGCAAGCTTTTTCTCAAGGATGAAGAAGATGAAGTCAAGAGATGAGAATGAACTCTTGAGGTGAGAATAACAACCATGGGTGAGTTAGTGTTACACACTAACCCATGTAGAGATTAAACCATGACTAACAATAATGGTTAGCTTAATAAATATCTATTAGTAAAACAAAAAGAGTGGACTTGGTCAATGGTTCCACAAGCTTCTACAAACTTCAAACATGTGACTTAATTCCACTAATTTTGATTTACTTTAAATAAATAAAACCTTAACATTATTATTAGTATGGTGTGAGTCTCATACATCCATGAAGTATATGGCATCAAGCATGACACAAAAAGTTGTACATTAATATATATCACATATACATTAATGCACACAAGTGAGAAAAAGAAATGTTTAAAAGAGCTAATATTAGTTAATGTAATATACTATATTAAATATACAATTATACATTAAATTATTAAATCAACACTTGATTTAATAATCCGGCTATATCACATACAACCGACTAATATCAAATGCAATAACTTATCGAATCAACACTTGATCCGATAACCCGGCTATATCACATATAACCGACCGATATCATATATCGTGAGAATAGAATGCGGTATCACATACACGCCTTAATCTCGGTCCCGCACTTATCACATTTGTGCTCCTACTTTGTTTCGCATGAACCAGAGACATACCACAGTATCGACGGGCCTACCGCTGAAGGGCCCGACCCAAGCCTTTTAAGTGGCGCCGCGGATCCGCCGCCAAAACCATGTTTTGGCCGCTGATCCGCGGTCACTTAGACAAGTTAAGGTTTCGTTCTTCAGTTGTGTCCATAGAATTCCCTGCATGTTTTTCTGAATATTTTTAACATGGAAAAATCCATCTTTTGGAAAAATTTCCAGAGAAGGGGTCCAAAATGGGTTTTCGGGGTTCGATCGCAATTCTAAGTTCGTCTAGACAACCTCTAATGCTCTAGCTTAGCTCTGATACCACTGTAGGGTTAGCTTATCACCTTGGCAAGGTTTAGGCAAGCATCAATCATGCTAATTTAAAATTTTGGGGTGCTAAACAAACCCTAACCAAGATCTTAACTAGAGACTTAGGGTTAAACATAATATGTAAACAACTTTACATCTAAGTGAATGCAGAATACAACCTTTGTAGACCGGACCTTCACTTCTAAAGCTCTGTATAGTAGTCCCTTGGTGCCTAGTAGTGAACATCCGAACTCTAGTAAGGATCACATGAAGAAATGAACAAGCTTGCTCGATACTTTCAAAGCCGAAGATGATCTACGTCGAAGAGACTCAAGCTCATGCTACCTGTTCACTAATAGTGAGATTAGTGAAGCAAACACCCTAAACTAAATGGCTAATAGTAGAGAATCATGAAGTAGGAATGTTGCTCACTTTAGATTTGATTTTCTCATTTTATTTTATCACTTTGTCAAAAGCTAGAAAGCTTCAAGAGAAGAAGAAGATGAAATGATGAAGTGATGAAAAATATCTCTTCTTGTTCAAATGCAACCATGCGTGAGTATATCATGCATATACTAACTCATGTAGAGAGTTGACCATGGTAAGGAGTTAATGGTTAGGTTACAAAATATCTTAAGTAAAAACAAAGGAGTGGACTTAGTCAATGCTTATCAACAAGCTTCTAGAAGCTTCTAGCTAAGATTAAATCCACTAATTTGTAATTACTTAATGATAAATGAAACCCTAACATAAACCCTAGCATGGTATGAGTATCATATATACATGTTGCATGTGTAACCTAGCATGACACACTAAAATATATTACATATATTTATGTGTGCAAAAAGAATACAATTAATATATATCACATATATATCAATGTATCATAATGAGAAAAATGAATACTTAAGTGAGCTAATATTAGTTAATGTAATTTAATATATCAAATATATAATTCTAGATTAAATTATTAAATCAACATTTGATTTAATAATCCGGCTATATAACATATAACCAACTAATATCAAATGTAACAACTTATCGAATCAACAGTTGATCCGATAACCCGACTATATGTCATATAACCTATTGATATTACTTACCGTGAGAATAGAATGCGGTATCACATACGCGTACTAATCTCGGTCCCGCACATATCTCATATGTGCTTCTACTCCGTTTCGCATAAACCAGGAAACCTCTGTGTAGGACTTTAAAGACTCGTCAATACGCCGGCAGTAGGTGATGATCATATCAAACACCCACAAGCCGCAAGCGGTCTGCTAAACGTAACGGCAACCCAGGTATTGAGCGATCAGAAGATCAACAAGCATGCCTGCTATAACTCCTGCGAATCTAATTAGCAACACTACCGTACAGTCCAGTCTCTTCGTCAGATATGTCGCATATCATAGCCTGGGGGTGGTATAATATCAGACCCCAATAGCCTGATTAGTCATGCCGATGCAAGGTCCATAACAGTTCAAGAAATTACTGATAACACTTACCAGTAAATCTCAGCAACCCTGGACAGGGATTTCCTGTTATGGCCAATCGAGCATAGCGCAACATCAACTCCCAATACCGGGAGAGACGAAACCCCTCTTATCGCTCATTTCCTCCATATGACTGGAGATTGTACCCAAAAATCGCCTTTTTGCACGATATCTTGACCGTGGTATGGTGGAAATCAAAGCACAGCGGGAATCACACAAGACTCTATGACGATCTCGGGTCTACAGACTAACCTGTATTGGTGTCACCAGAGAACTGCTATCCGACGATAGGTATAATACCATCTAGGAGTTCTCGGCGAGTCCGTCCAGTGTACCCAGTCTCCACTGAGCACCCGTATACCTTCTTTAATGTCAAACACTAATGCATATGGGATCATCCATCGCAACTAAATAGATTCCAATTATTGTATCACAATCACAGATAGCTAAATGAAGTTAAACTTTTCGATCGAATAAGCAAGCACCCTAAATTTCCCAACAAGCTCAACACTTGAGCGGAGTTCAAAAAATACCCAGGAATTGCCACAGCTCCAATGAACCATCCGTAGAAGGGCCGACCATGCCTCACTCATGTTACCATGGAACTGCGGCAAACACTAGGGTATGACCGCGGTTCCACGATCCAAAAAGTCAGTTTGGGTATCGTTCTTATAGAGGGTCCACAGAATCGCTTGCATAATTTTTTGAAAATTTTAAACTCGGAAAAATCCAACTCTTGGAAAATTTCAGTAAGGGAAAATATGGGTTATTGATATCCGTTCAAACTTTTTAACATCGTCTAAATAACACGAATACATGTTAGAATTGTAAGTCTACAGTAGCGCACCGGCCGTCTGTCCGAGGCCAAAATGCGGAAACAAAAACTTTTCTTTAACTAGAAACCGGCGCTACCGCGGACTGTCAACCCGGATCGGACCATTAACCTACTACTAGCTAAATGGAGAATGGTTAGAGAGCTATACCGAGCGATCCGTGTCCTTCGGTCTTCGGCCACTATCCCGATCTCCCCGCGGCATCTCCGATCTCCGGTCTCCTCGTCGGAAAGGGCACCACATCACCGAGTTTTTTTACGGGCTCCTACCTCTGAACCGAGGCAACTCGGACATGAAGTTGGCAAGCCGACGTATCCAAGGTTGCTGTAGACTGAGTGTAGAACGCTATGTCTCGAGGGGTTGCTTGAAATTTCCATTTGGATGTGGAGGTGGAGTGAACTTTGGAGAGGGGTTAAAGAATTTAGTTGCAAGCAAAAGTGAGATCAACAATTTCCCACCACAAAATGAATGAGGGGCTCCCCAATCTCATGGCCGGGCATGTATATGGCAATGGGAAAATCAAAGGGGTGAGCACAAGGAAAGGTGGGGTGATCATAAGCAAAAGGTGGGTGATCTTGAGGAATAATGATCACAACAAAGTCTAATCCTAATCCCATCACAAAAAGTAAGTCATGATGGACCAAAACAAATCATGACATGCTAGAACCATCATGAAGCAACTACTTACAAAGAACACCCTCCACTTTGCTAATTTGCACATTTGCAAATAAGCCCCTCCCATCAAAGGAATTTCAGCCAAGAAGGAACAAAGGAAAAATGGCCAAAACAGAATGCAAACTGGCAACTTCAAAAAGTGATCCGGTAATAAATTACAGGAAAACCCCGTGACTGTATATACATACCCGCATTTGTATTCCGACCGAATACAAATGCAATGAGACAAAATCTATACTGTATAATACTAGGATACGGCTTAAACCAAAGCCCGCTAGTATTATACGTCCGAACCATAACACGTGCACAAGTGCACGCGTACGTTCGAACCCTGCCATAAATCCATACAGCCTCTACAGCGTTTCGCCCGAAACTTGAGAATCTGTGTGTGGGGGACTCTAAAGACTCGTCAATACTTTGGCTGCGGATTTAACTACTAGCATGTCAGAGGTATTAGCCATACGTAACGGGCTACCAGGTATTGACCAAAAGGGACGTCGATGAGCGAACTCATCCTGACACACTACTGAGCCTGTCAGTGATAATATCCGTACAGTCCGGTCCGTTCGTCTATGAGCATCGCATGGCGGGCCTAGGGGGTTGGTAAAAGTCAGACCCCCAAAAGCGGTACAAGTCGTGTCGGAGTGTAGCCCAGAACACCCTGAGATATTTCTGGAATACCTATCAGTGAATCTCCTGCCTTGGCCAAGGACTTCGTGTAATGGCTCTCCTAGACACAGCGCGACCTCACCGCCAATACCGGGAGAGACGAACCTCTGCCGATCCGCTCACTGCCTCCATGTGGCTCGGGATTGTACCCAACTAAAACCTGTTTGCACGACTCATTTTAACCGTGGTAGGGTAGTAATCAAAGCACAGTAGGAACTCACACGAGACAAATGACGATCTCAGGTCGATGAACTAACCTGTACACATGCCACCAGGGAACTGCTATCTGACGTCAGGTATAATACCAACTAGCATGTTCCCGGCGAGTCCTGTACGGTGTACTCATAACACAATGAGCACATGTATACATCTTATGTAAACCAACTGACACCAGTGGTTTGTGAGACCGGCCACCGTCCCTCGTCGGGGTCTCGACTGTATACACTAGTCTACTCTGGAGTATCGATGCCCTGTCTTGAAAACTCCCACGACTAGGGATCTTTTAAGGATGTGCTTATATACCCCAGCTCCCACGTATATGATCGCCATCATACTGCTGGCCGTCAAGTAAGAATCCTAATGGCTCTATCAACGCGCAATAGTGACCTGTAAGGTCACCTAAAGCAGTACACGATGATAAAGGTAAACCAGATAGCATACTATCATCTTGAGTAAGACTGTCCTACCGGTATATGTCCTCCCTCAAACATTGCAATCACGTGCCTATGATCCAATAATTGACTCTGAGGGCACTACATCCAACAATCTCCCACTTGCACTCAAGGCTAATTATTGCGATGTCGCATGCCCACAGTCCGTGTGATACCGAACACCCAACTCCTCTACTAATCAGTCTCACAAAAACCGTTTGCGAAACTATTGTGTTCGAGAAATAGCCTCCGCTAGTGGATCCGCCCTGATGTTTTTTTCTATGTCTCTCTTAATCTTAAGTTCGCGGAGAAACCTATCTCCCGAAATGAGCAATACCTGTCTTAGAATATGTCTAGATATCTGATGGGACATAGTTCATAAATGAACTCCAAATCCAAACTTCTTAGACTGTATCGTCAACTGAACTTAATCAGTATCCTGTGTAATGCCTCCCTCAGTGTCCGCTTGGATCACCTGTCCAAAACACTGCCCCTCGTCAGAGGGAAAAACTATAACTCTGACAGTCACTCTGTCATCCAGGTCACCTTGGAAGCCTGGAATGATAACTGTCTCCCGAAGGAGGATGTCGTTATCATTTCCCCAGAACATCAACTTATGTTCTAAAACTGCTTCCGAATGCTTCTCCAGGATTGGATCAATATCAACTTATTGCATCTAGTGCAAAAATATCTGGTGTGGTACTTCACATCTCATGATTGACTCAATTGCCTAAGCAAGTGATCTGCCAATCATGCACATCCCTCTCCCCTTTAGTCTGTAAGACACCTTTAGAGAGGGTGACTCCATCATCTGCAGGTACACCACCATGCCAGGAGTCGTCCATCCTAAAACACCTTTAGAATGCTGTCTAAGTACCCAGATTGGGAAACTACCTAAATCTAGATCTAAAACCATAGATCCAGTAACCAGAATGTCTGATATGAAATCCATGTCCTTTATGGAGAAACCACTGTGTGACAACCAAAGTATAACTGATCGTAGTATAGGAATTTCACTTTCTACTCTGTGTATGTCATCCAAATATCTGGACATCACACCCTACTACCTTCTTAACAGATCCATCCTCTATTCTGATGAAGTCAAACCCATGACTGTCACATCAGAAATAGATGATCTATCTCCGCTATATCTGCTTTAGTCTATAAATAGACATAAGCTAGTTGTTCACTACGCTTTCGCTGCTCCCACTGATTACGACAACCATCTGGTAGAGTCATATACATGTGCACTTCTAAAGCCACTTCAGAACGACGCTATATTTATCCTCCCACCGGGTCTCACAGTCTGGAACAACAGTAGTGTCAAGTCTGGGTAAACAAGAATCTCCCCGTCACCGTCCTTGAGGCTACCGGAGTACCTCTCGGGTGTCTGAGATTACCCACCATCACTGCGGAGTGGCAAATGGAATGTCAAATCGGATTGAATCTTTAGGTTCTCATCAAATTTTCAGTAATCGTTTGCGGTTCTGGAATCACTTCCAGTTCTACCATACTCCCACTACTGTTTTCTGAAAAAATCCATTTTACTAAAACTGTGGCGAGTCAAGAACAATATCACTATTGATCTTCCACATGGTAGAAAGTCAACCCTCGTCATTGCCCGGGTCAACCCACAAACAGCCATTACAGAAACGTGCCTTGAGTTATCCAGAGTCTGGTTTTAAGCATATGCCGGACAACTCCCCGTACCTTAACATCGTTAAGATATGAACCGTTCTATATCCAATATAGAAACAGAGGCATTGATTTAATTGGAACCAGATTCAAATCATGCAACTGTCTCCAGTGCATGTCAACTAAATGGAGAGAGGCCGATCAGCATTACTCAACTTAGGAGTGCTTCTAATTATGAGTAACCTGAAATAGAAGTAAGTTCTCTTAAACATTACTATCAACCGAATACCATACATAAGTATCTACATCTTCGATCACCTTGAAGAATCCTGATATTTGCAACACCTGGTTCTCTACTTTATTCATATACCTATAACTTCTCAAAACTTGGACCTTGTGTTTCTACGAAACACTTGTCTAAGAACTAGAGAAGTCATAAGTAAATAGAATATAGTACGAGTACCAACCCCTCTGTCCTAATAGACACTGGACAACATACAATACTCTGTATAAGTCCCTTGAGTCTAATAACTCATTCCCTGTCTGTCGTAGGTTGAAAACTGTAGTTATGGTTAAGAAGAATTACACCGCTGTTTAATGCTCTTTACCTAACAATCCACTGATATAGGTAAATGTCATGGACATAATTTCAAAAAGTTATATCTCACTCTATAAAAATAGTCATACAGATATATCAATTTGAAATAGGTGCATAACAACGGATATTCAAAACCAAATATTTGCCATCCGGTAAACAGCCCAGGTGACTTCTTCAAATATCACCAATTACAACGAATCCCGATAGAATGAGGATGATCACCTAATTCCCAATAACTTACTCCCACTCATCATCTGTAAACCATACAGATGTGAGAATCATACCTGCTAAATACATACCCTAGAGCAAGGGCTAATTGGGAAATCAGTTTTCTTTTAACAATACACAGTGAAACTGAAACATTGAAATGTTTCGTAGGGGTATCCGGGTATTCCTAGTAATGCCTCTTCCATTATCCAGATTCACAACTGTAACCGTATATTTCTTTGCCATCTCTCCAAATCCTTTCATATGTCTTTAGTCATTACCTTCTGTACACCTTCGTTAGGCTAAATGGTTTTCTTCTTTCCCTACCGTTCGGCACCAGCCTATGGTTTGGAAGAAGAATATCCAATAAGTGTAACAGGTGTACTGTCCTAATCCTAGGAGCACTCGCAATGCGAGAGAAGGTGAAAATAAAAGACAACTGAATAAACCTTATTCCTATTTCTCCTGAACCAGAATTCATCCCCGAACTGGAACAAGTTCCTTTCGAGTTCGTATACAACCATACGATGGAATATCCAAATAACTATGGATCTTCGTAGTGATACAGAGTGTTCTGGAGAAATACGAAGGTGATGTAGGATTGGCGAAGAAATACTTAGTTTGATCGTGAATAGCAGTCGCAATTTACTTTGCCCTCTTACTAATCCTTTTATTTGTCTTAACTTATTACCATCTGCACACCATCCTTAGGCTAATTTGTTTTCTTCATTCCCCACCGTTCGGCACCTGCCTATGGTTTGGAAGAAGACATCCAATAAGCGTAATAGGTGTACTGTCCTAATCCAAGGAGCACTCTCAACCTGAGAGAAGGTAAAAGGAAAAGACAACTGAATAGTTCTATTCGTTTTCTCCAGAACCGGAAATCATCCTCGAATCTGGAACAAGTTTCTTCGAGTTCGTATATAACTATACGATGGTTTTATCCAATGGAAGTGGACGTTCGTAGTAATACGTGGTGTCCTGGAGAAAAGGGTAAGAGTAGGAGAGGCAATGAGGTATGCAACTCTGACAATCCAAAAGCCAGTGTTTTAAGAAAGTTCGGTTAACTTGGTCACTGAGTCATAGTCAAGGGTCGGGCCATGGTCGCTGCCAAAGAGAGAGAGAAAAGAAACACTCAGCGTGCACTCTAACCTAGATCATAATGGTTACCAATTTATCTAATCAGGAAACCTCGCACTGTACCGTCAAATTCTCCTCCAAAC
Organism: Agapanthus africanus; assembly: GCA_030015575.1. Lineage (NCBI taxonomy): Eukaryota > Viridiplantae > Streptophyta > Magnoliopsida > Asparagales > Amaryllidaceae > Agapanthus > Agapanthus africanus. The sequence continues at coordinate 325,537,634 of JASDDO010000018.1, forward strand.
CTGAAAGAAGAATTAGTCGGGATCACCCGAGGAGTAAACCAACTCATCAGTGGGAATCGAGATCAAACTATCATTGCATGATAACGTGACGGAATCCACTCACATTATCGCACTCCAGAAGGTATGTGCATGCCTGGCAAGTTTCAGTTTCTTTAGAAACTCCCGATGTATGTTTTTACCTCAAGCGGCTTATGACCTTGACTAAGTCAACAAACCATAAACCGCTAGTCAAGTTCAACCCGTCATTATTCTGGATTGCATTAAACCTACCCGTACGTGCCCTTGACTAGGTTAACAAGGCCGCACGACTGTCCTAACCAATCCCACTTATGCAACAAACAAGTACCACTTAGCTACCGAACACTATGTCTTGACTAGGTCAACAAATGCAGCACGAATAATAAATAATACCCGTAAGAAATGACGGAGGGCTCCGGCTGGTTTTTGGTGAAAAACCCTTTGACGTAATGAACTTGATATCGTTGAAAGAACCGAATAGCTTTTTATAAAAATATAGTGGCGAAAACCTTTGCTAAAGAGGTCACTCCCGGTGAAGGGATCTCGGCTCTTTCTCCGTAGAATGAGGTGCAGGATATTCCAACTGAATACCACATTGCAAAGCAAAAGTAATCGACTATAGTGAAGTTATTGCCTTGACGCAAACTTCTGTCCAAGGGGTCACTCCCGGTGAAGGGATCTCGGCCCTTGCCTCGTCGACTGAGGTGCTGGATATTCATAACCGAATACCACTGTGTAAAACAAAAGAAAACGACTTTGCAATAACAGCTTTTTGAAAATTGTTCCAACAACATCAGAATAGGTTTGTTTAGCTTGCATTGATCCGAATCAACGCAGTCCCATCAATTGATCACACCAATAAAGGACGAAAATACGATGTACGTATATGCCACCCGCATTCGCCACTGGGTCCCGTCATCACCAGTTAGGTTACTTAACTAACGACAGAGCGGGGACTGGACTAGCGCGGGTGTAGAACATATACAACATCTACTAGTATATTTATCAATATATAATAATCCCTCAAGGCGTGATAAAATGCAACATCACAGAAATGTAATAAGCATCACAGAACAATACAGATAATCTGAGATCCCCGGGTTTCATAGAGCCGCTACTGAAACCCGACGTTCCCCTGGTCGTGTGGATAGCCTGTGCAATGAAATCCTAGACCCCTACGGGCGCGGCAAGTTACCTGCCAAAACCTGAAGCGAGGCAGCCCCCTTCAACTACGTGAATGGACCACCCAGCACTTCACGGAATCCGGTAACTTGAGCACCCCTCCTTGGATCAACCTGTACCCCCTACGAGTGCGGCGAATAGCCCGCCAATTCTAGAGTGAAGCCTCCTCCGTCTCAAAGCCATGAGATACGAGCCCGTTGCCCTCTAGAACCCGGCTACCCGTGCACCCCACCACGGGGTAATCCTAGTACAGAAAGTAAAATATACAACAGGTACATCGACCTCAGCCCGGTCGTGCCCCAAAAGAATAATATACAAACAGGCAGTGACGGCAGTCCACATGTCGGACGCTCGCCCCACAATATCAAATGTACATAAACAACCAAACTGTACTAACATTGCATCCAAGCTATCCACCACGACAAATCTGCAACATCGCAGCATAACACAGAACATCAACGTGAATGTCACGTTCGCAAATCCGTCTAAAAGGGCTATAGCAATTAGACAGGATTTACCGATTAAATGACATTCAGGTCGCAGATATAATGTAAATACTGTGAACTAACATGTTTAAAATTTTCGATCGACAAAAATTCCCGAAGTGGGCCCCAAGTACAATACTCAGTACACAAAATAAATCTGGGCCCAAACAGTATATACCAAAAACCCCAATTCCAAGTCAGGGACAAATCTGGAAATTTTTGTGCACTGTTGTTTCAATGTGGCGGCGGAACCGCGGCCAGAACGTGGGTTTGGATGCGGTTCCGCGGTGCTACAGGGATGGCAGTGAACCAAAATTTCCCAGAACTCTTAAAAAACCCTGCACGTATTTCTGCAATATACCAAATAAATTTTTGACACAGAACATAATCGACATAAACTGATGCTTTGAAATTGTAGTTTTTGGAAATTCGTTCGATCGAAGTTCTAAACACGTTAGAGCAAGCTAGTAAAGGTTAATGGCGTGGCTCTGATACCATGTAAGTCTACGGTAGCGTCCCGGCCGTCTGTCCGAAGCCAAAATGCGGAAACAAAAACTTTTCTTTAACTAGAAACCGGCGCTACCGCGGACTGTCAACCCGGATCTGACCATTAACCTACTACTAGCTAAATGGAGAATGGGTAGAGAGCTATACCGAGCGATCCGTGTCCTTCGGTCTTCGGCCACCATTCCGATCTCCCCGCGGCATCTCCGATCTCCGGTCTCCTCGTCGGAAAGGGCACCACATCACCGAGTCTTTTTACGGGCTCCCACCTCTGAACCGAGGCAACTCGGACACGAAGTTGGCAAGCCGACGTGTCCAAGGTTGCTGTAGACTGAGTGTAGAATGCTATGTCTCGAGGGGTTGCTTGAAGTTGCCATTTGGATGTGGAGGTGGAGGGAACTTTGGAGAGGGGTTAAAGAATTTAGTTGCAACAAAAACTGAGATCAACAATTTCCCACCACAAAATGAATGAGGGGCTCCCCAATCTCATGGCCGACCATGTATATGGAAATGGGAAAATCAAAGGGTTAAGCATAAGGAAAGGTGGGGTGATCATAACCAAAAGGTGGGTGATCATGAGGAATAATGATCACAACAAAGTCTAATCCTAATCCCATCATAAAAAGTAAGTCATGATGGACCAAAACAAATCATGACATGCTAGAACCATCATGATGCAACTACTTACAAAGAACACCCTCCATTTTGCTAATTTGCACATTTGCAAATATGCCCCTCCCATCAAAGGAATTTCAGCCAAGAAGGAACAAAGGAAAAATGGCCGAAACGGAATGCAAACAGGCAACTTCAAAAAGTGATCCGGTAATAAATTACAGGAAAACCCCGCGACCGTATATACATACGCACATTTGTATTCCGACCGAATACAAATGCAATGAGACAAAATCTACACTGTATAATACTAGGATCCGGCTTAAACCAAAGCCCGCTAGTATTATACGTCCGAACCATAACACGTGCAAAAGTGCACGCGTACGTTCGAACCCTGCCATAAATCCATACGGCCTCTACAGCGTTTCGCCTGAAACTTGAGAATCTGTCTGTGGGGGACTCTAAAGATTCGTCAATACTTTGGCCGTGGATTTAACCATTAGCATGTCAGAGGTATTATCCATACGTAACGGGCTACCAGGTATTGACCAAAAAGGACGTCGATGAGCGAACTCATCCTGACACCCTACTGAGCCTGTCAGTGACAATATCCGTACAGTCCCATCCGTTCGTCTATGAGCATCGCATGGCGGCCCTAGGGGGTTGGTAAAAGTCAGACCCCCAAAAGCGGTACAAGTCGTGTCGGAGTGTAGCCCAGAACACCCTGAGATATTACTAGAATACATATCAGTGAATCTCCTGCCTTGGCCAAGGACTTCGTGTAATGGCTCTCCTAGACACAGCGCGACCTCACCCCCAATACCGGGAGAGACGAACCCCTGCCGATCCGCTCACTGCCTCCATATGGCTCGGGACTGTACCCAACTGCCGTGGTAGGGTAGTAATCAAAGCACAGTGGGAACTCACACGAGACAAATGACGATCTCAGGTCGATGAACTAACCTGTACACATGTCACCAGGGAACTGCTATCTGACGTCAGATATAATACCAACTAGCATGTTCCTGGCGAGTCCTGTCCGGTGTACTCATAACCCAATGAGCACCTGTATACATCTTAGGTGAACCAACTGACACCAGTGGCTTGTGAGACCGGCCACCGCCCCTCGTCGGGGTCTCGACTGTATACACTAGTCTACTCTGGAGTATTGATGCCCTGTCTCGAAAACTCCCACGACTAGGGACCTTTTAAGAATGTGCTTATAGACCCCAGCTCCCACGTATATGATCGCCATCATACTGCTGGCCGTCAAGCAAGAATTCTAAAGGCTCTATCAACTCGCAATAGTGACCTATAAGGTCACCTAAAGCAGTACACGATGATAAAGATAAACCAGATAGCATACTATCATCTTGAATAAAACTGTCCTACCGGTATATGTCCTCCTTCAATCATTGCAATCACGTGCCTGTGATCCAATAATTGACTCTGAGGGAACTATATCCAACAAGAATTACGACTGCGAAACACTTCGAGTTGCCTTTGCAGAAAGTTAACATCTCCTAAAACACCAAAACCAAGAGATGGAACACCCTGAAAATTTGAAGCCAAAACTCCAAAAATGACCCGAGCACACCGGTTTTAAGCCTTATGTGGCTGGCCACTTTTTCTCCAAATTGCTTCAATTTTTCACAGTGTTCATGTTATATCACATACAACATTCTGTACTTGTTTAAAAAAATTTCTGAAGACCTTTTAAATTCGATAGAAACTAAGTTTTCGTGTTTCAAGGTTCGGAGTCATTTCGGTTTCTAATTTAACAAACATCGTCAAATTTTCTAGCATGGCTCTGATACCATTATAGGGTTCCCTATGTATGGCGGCAACAAGGTTTTGGGAGGCATCATCCATGCCAATTTCAAAAATTTGCCGTTCTAGTTAACCCTAACCATAGAATCTTTACCAGAAAATGCGACGAAACAACATGTAAACAACTTTACATCTAAGTGAATGAGGAATACAACCTTTATAGACCGGCCCATCACTTCTAATGCTCCGTGTAGTGGTTCCTTCGCATGAACACTCGAACTCTAGAAAGGGTTCTCCCTGAGAAATGAACAAGCTTGCTCAAAGTCTTCGAGGCCGAAGATGATCTACGTCGAGGAGACTCAAGCTCATGCTACCTCTTCACTAATGGTGAAATTAGTGAAGCAAACACCCTAAACTAAACGGCTAATACTAGAAGATGATAAAGTAGGAAATGAACTCACTTTATGTAACATTTCAGAAAAAAATAAAATATTATTTTTAGGAATTTTTATAATTAAATAATAAATATTACGAATATTTTAATAGTGCGGTATAATTAAATACCGATAAATTGGAAAATATTGGAAAATTAAATTAAATGGTGATTTTGGAGGGATTTATATGATTTAAGTAAATTATAAACTCTTTATGACTAATTATATTCCATTTTAATTCTAATCGCGATTAAATATCACTAATCATGCATTAGCTTGATTTGTGCACATAACATGCACCATGTCATATTGCATATTGTTACATCTTCCTATCATGATCTTTTCTTCATTTTCATGCATGGTTTTAATTTTAAATGAGAAGATAAGATAAGATAAAAAAAAAAGAAAAAGAAAGAGGATAATATTAAAGAATTGGGTATGGGGGAGAGAGAGAGAGAGGGTGTGAGGGGTCAACCTTTGCATGGCTCCTTGTTCTTATTCCATCATCTTCATCTTTTTCCTCTCTTCTCTCATCCTTGGCTGCCCTCTCCCTCTACCTCCTCCCAAACCTCACTTCACCCCCAAAAATACACCAAAACCATGCACCCTCTTCACAAAAAATGTGCACTAGCTCACAACTATAAGACTACGGTAGCGCCCTGGCCGTCTTTCCGAGGCCACAATGTGGAAACGAAAACTTTTCAAAACTTGAAACCGGCTCTATCGTATGCTTAAAATCTGGATCCAACTATTAACCTACAACTAGCAATCTAGAGAGAGGGTAAGAAAGCTATACCGATCGATTCGTGTCCTTCGGTCTTTGGCCACCATCCCAAGCTCCTCGCGGCAACTCCGGTCTCGATCTCCTCGTCGGAAAGGGCACCACATCTACGAGTCTTTTTACGGGCTACTGCTTCATCCGAAGCAACTCGGGCACGAAGTGTGCTAGCCGACGTGTCCAAGGTGTTGTAGAGAATGTTTGTGATCACTTTGTCTCTTGCATCCATTGATTTGGATGGAGGTTGAAGGTGTTGCCATTAATGAAAATGGTGAGCTAGAGAAGAAAGAGGAAGAAGAAGAAGAGAAGGCTTTCACTCCTTTTCTTTTTGTGATGTTATGATCAAATGAGAGAGAGAGAGAGTGAGTAGAATAATATGAGAGCTCACCTTGCCCTTGGCTGCCCCTCTCTCTCCTCTCATCAAATCAAGACTCAAATCCAACATATAATGTGACTTTAGCACATAAAAAGAGACTATGAGTCACTAAAATGTCCATGTCACATTTAATGCATCTCATGATGAATTTCTAGCTCATTATTTCCATAATCAAACATTAATCCAAATGTTTGCCACAACAAAAATATACGGCAACATCTAAAGTAAACTCGTGACGGATCACAAGGATACGCCTCACCTGTACATACATACCTGCATCCGCATTCCGACTGAATGCGGATGCGATGAGACTAAAGTAATCCAACAAATCTAATACCAGGATCATGCTTAAACCAAAGCCTACTAATATGATCTGCCCGATCATGATCCGTGCACTACTGCACGTATATGATCGGACCCTTCCATATATCATACGGTCTCTACAACGTTTCGCCAGAAACTTGAGAAACTGTCTGTGGGGGACTCTAAAGACTCGTCAATACATTGGCTGTAGATTTAACCACTAGCACGTCAGAGGTATTAGCCGTACGTAACGAGCTACCAGGTATTGACCAAAAGGGAGGTCGATGAGTGAACTCATCCTGAAACCCTACTGAGCCTGTCAGTGACAATATCCGTACAGTCCGGTCCGTTCGTCTATGAGCATCTCATGTCGGGCCTAGGGGGTTGGTGAAAGTCAGACCCCCAAAAGCGGTACAAGTCGTGTCGGAGTGTATCCCAGAACACCCTGAGATACTATTGGAATACCTACCAGTAAATCTCCTGCCTCGGCCGAGGGCTTTGTGTAATGGCTCTCCTAGACACAGCACGATCTCACCCCCAATACCGGGAAAGACGAAACCCCTGCCGATCCGCTCACTGCCTCCATGTGGCTCGGGACTGTACTCAACTAAAACCTGTTTGCACGACTCCTTTGGGCCATGGTAGGGTAGTAAAAAAAGCACAGTGGAAACTCACACGAGACAAATGACGATCTCAGGTCGATGAACTAACCTGTACACATTTCACCAGGGAACTGCTATCTGACGTCAGGTATAATACCAACTAGCATGTTCCCGGCGAGTCCTGTCCGGTGTTCTCATAACCCAATGAGCACCTGTATACATCTTAGGTGAACCAACTGACACCAGTGGCTTGTGAGACCGGCCACCACCCCTCGTCGGGGTCTCGACTGTATACACTAGTCTACTAATGGAGTATCGATGCCCAGTCTCGAAACTCCCATGACTAGGGACAACTTTAAGGATATGCTTATAGACCCCAGCTCCCACGTATATGATCGCCATCATACTGCAGGCCGTCAAGCAAGAATCCTAAGGGCTCTATCAATGTGTAATAGTGACCTGTAAGGTCATCTAAAGCATTACACGATGATAAAGACAAACCATGGTAGCATACTATTCTCCATCAGTGTGTAATAATGAACCACAATGTCACCTAAAGCATGTACACGATGATAGAGACAAACCAGATAGTTTACAATCATCCTGAGTAAGATTGTCCTACCAGCATAGATCCTCCCTCAATCATTACAATCACGTGCCTGCGATCCAATAATTGACTCTGAGGGCACTATATCCAACAATCTCCCACTTGCACTTAAGGCTAATTATTGCGATGTCGTATACTCACAGCCCGTGTGATACCGAACACCCAACTCCTCTACTAATCAGTCTCACAAAGCCCGTTTGCGAAACTATTGCGTTCGAGGAATAGCCTCAGTGAGTGGATCCGCCCTGATGTTTCTTTCTATGTCTATTTTTATCTCAAGTTCGCGGAGAAAGCCATCTTCCGAAATGAGCAATACCTGTCTTAGAATATGTCTGGATATTTGATGGGACCTAGTTCATAAATGAACTCCAAATCCAAACTTCTTAGACTGTATCGTCAACTGAATTTAATCAGTATCCTGCGTCATGCCTCCCTCAGTGTCCGCTTGGATCACCTGTCCAAAACACTGCCCCTCGTCAGAGGGAAAACTATAACTCTGATAGTCACTATGTCATCCAGGTCACCTTGGAAGCCTGGAATGATAACCGTCTCCCGAAAGAGTTTGTTGTTATCATATCCCTAGAACATCCACTTGTGTTCTAAAACTGCTCCCGAACGTTTCTCCAGGATAGGATTAATATCATCTTATTGCATCTAGTGCAAAAACAACATCTGATGTGGTACTTGACATCTCATGATCAACTCAATTGCCTAAGCAAGTGATCTGCCAATCATGCACATCCCTCTCCCCTTTAGTCTGTAAGACACCTTCAGAGAGGTTGACTCCATCACCTGCAGGTACACTACCGTGCCAGGAGTCGTCCATTCTAAAACACCTTTAGAATGCTGTCTAAGAACCCAGATTGGGAAACTACCCAAATCTAGATTTAAGACCATAGATCTAGTAACCAGAATGTCTGATATTATATCTATACCCTATGTGGAGAAACCACTGTGTGACAACCAAATCATAACCGATCGTAGTATAGGAATTTTGCTTCCTACTCTGTGTATGCCATCCAAATATCAGGACATCACACCCTACTACCTTCTTAACAGATCCATCCCCTATGAAGTCAAACCTATGACTGTCATATCAGAAATAGATGATCTATCTCCGCTATATTTGCTTTAGTCCATAAATAGACATAAGCTTCTTGTCCACTATGCTTCCGCTGCTCCCACTGACTACAACAATCCTCTGGCAGAGTCATATACACGTGCACTTCTAAAGATAGTTCAGAACGACGCTATACTCATCCTCCTGCCGGGTCTCATAGCCTGGAACAACAGTAGTGTCAAGACTGGGTAAACAAGAACCTCCCTGTCACCGTCCTTGAGGCTACCGGAGTACCTCTCGGGTGCCTGAGGTTACCCACCATATCTGCGGAGTGGCCAATGGAATGTCAAACCAGATTGAATCTTTAGGTTCTTATCAAATTTTCAGTAATCGTTTGCGGTTCAGGAATCACTTCCAGTTCTACCATACTCCCACTACTGTTTTCTGAAAAAATCCATTTTTATTAAAACTGTGGCGAATCAAGACCAATATCACTATTGATCTTCCAGATGGTAGAAAGTCAACCCTCGTCATAACCCGGGTCAACCCACAAACAGCCATTACAGAAATGTGCCTTGAGTTATCCAGAGTCTGGTTTTAAGCATAAGCCGGACAACTCCTCGTACCTTAACATTGTTAAGATATGAACTACTCTATATCCAATATAGAAACAGAGGCACTGATTTAATTAGAACCAGATTTAAATCATGCAGCTGTCTCCAGTGCATGTCAACTAATTGGAGAGAGGCCGATCAGCATTACTCAACTTAGGAGTGCTTCCAATTATGAGTAACCTAAAAGAGAAGCAAGTTCTCTTAATCATTACTATCAACTGAATACCATACACAAGTATCTACATCTTCGATCATCTTGAAGAATCCCGATACTTGCAACACCTAGTTCTCTACTTTACTCTTATACTTATGACTTCTCAAAACTTAGACCTTATGTTTCTACGAAACACTTGTCTAAGAACTAGAGAAGTCATAAGTAAACAGAGTATAGTACGAGGACTAACCCCTCTGTCCTATTGGACACTGGACAACATACAATACTCTGTATAAGTCCCCTGAGTTAAATAACTGAAACCCTGTGCGTCATAGGTTGAAAACTGCACTTATGGTTAAGAAGAATTATACCGCTGTTTAATGCTCCTTACCTAACCATCCACTGATATAGGTAAATGTCATGGACATAATTTTAAAAAGTTATATCTCACTTTATAAAAATAAACGTACAGATATATCAATTTGAAATTGGTGCATAAGAACGGATATTCAAAACCAAATATTTTCCGTCCGGCAAACAACCCAGGCGATTTCCTCAAATATCACCAATTACAACGAATTCCGATATAATGAGGATGATCACCTATAACTTACTCCCACTCATCATCTGTAAAACCATACAGATGTGAGAATCAAACCTAGTAAATACATACCCTGGAGTAAGTACTAATTGGGAAATCAGTTTTCTATTAACAATACACAGTGAAACTGAAACATGTAAATGTTTCGAAAGGGTATCTGGGTATTCTTAGTAATGCCTCTTCCATTATCAGATTCACAACTGTAACTGTATATTTCTTTGCCATCTCTCCAAATCCCTTTATATGTTTTTAGTCATTACCTTCTGTACACCCTCTTAGGCCAAATGGTTTTCTTCCCTCCCTACCGTTCGGCATCAGCCTATGTTTTGGAAGAAGACTATCCAATAAGTATAATGGGTGTACTCTTCTAATCCTAGGAGTACTCGTAACCTGAGAGAAGGTGGAGATAAAAGACAACTGAATAAAACTTTATTCCAATTTTTCTTGAACCAGAATCCATCTCCGAACTGGAACAAGTCCCTTCGAGTTCGTATATAACCATACGATGGAGTATCCAATAAACTGTGGATCTTCGTAGTGATACGGAGTGTTCTGGAGAAATACAAAGGTGATGTAGGATTGGCGAAGAAATACTTGGTTTGGTCATGAATAGCAGTCGCAATTTACTTTGCCCTCTTACTAATCCCTTTATTTTTCTTAACTTATTACCTTCTGTACACCATCGTTAGCCTAATTGGTTTTCTTCATTCCCCACCGTTCGGCATCTGCCTATGGTTTGGAAGAAGACTATCCAATTAGCGTAATAGGTGTACTGTCCTAATCCAAGGAACACTCGTAACCTGAGAGAAGGTAAAAGGAAAAGACAACTGAATAGTCCTATTCGTTTTCTCCAGAACCGGAAACCATCCTCGAATCTGGAACAAGTTTCTTCAAGTTCGTATATAACCATACAATGGTTTTATCTAATGGAAGTGGATGTTCGTAGTAATACGGGGTGTTCTGGAGAAAAGGGTAAAAGTAGGAGTGGCAATGAGGTATGCAACTCTGACAATCCAAAAGCCAGTTTTTAAGAAGGTTCGGTTAACTTGGTCACTGAGTCATAGTCAAGGGTCGGGCCATGGTCGCTGCCAAAGAGAGAGAGAAAAGAAACACTCTGCGTGCACTCTAACCTAGATCAGAATGGTTATCACTTTATCTAATCAGGAAACCTCCCACTGTAACCTCAAATTCTCCTCCAAACCTGAACGAAGAATTAGACGGGATCACCCGAGGGGTAAACCAACTCATCAGTGGGAATCGGGATCTAACTATCATCGTATGATGACGTGATGGAATCCACTCATGTTATCACACTTCTGAAGGTATGCGCATATCTGGCAAGTTTCAGTTTCTTTAGAAACTCCCGATGTGATTTTTACCCCAAGTGGCTTATGACCTTGACTAGGTCAACAAACCATAAACCGCTAGTCAAGTTCAACCCGTCATTATTCTGGATTGTATTAAACCCACCCGTACGTGTCCTTGACTAGGTCAACAAGGCCGCACGACTGTCCTAACCAATCCCATTTATGCAACAAATAAGTACCACTTAGCTACTGAACACTACGTCTTAACTAGGTCAACAAGCGCAGCATGAATACTAAATAATACCCGTAGGAATGACGGAGGGCTACAGCTGTTTTTTGGCGAAAACCTTTAACGTAATGAACTTGATATAGTTGAAGGAACTGCATAACTTTTTATAAAAATATAGTGGCGAAAACCTTTGCTAAAGTGGTCACTCCCGGTGAAGGGATCTCGGCTCTTTCCCCATAGAATGAGGTGCAGGATATTCCAACTGAATACCACTATGCAAAGCAAAAGGCAAACGGCTGTAGTGAGGTTATTACCCTGACGCAAACTTCTGTCCAAGGGGTCACTCCCGGTGAAGGGATCTCGACCCTTGCCTCGTCGACTGAGGTGCTGGATATTCATAACCGAATACCACTGTGCAAAATAAAAGAAAACGTCCTTGCAATAATAGCTTTTTTTGAAAAATGTTCCAACAACATCATAATAGGTTTGTTTAGCTTGCATTGATCCGAATCAATACAGTCTCATCAATTAATCACACCACAAAAGAACGAAAATACGATGTACGTATATGCCATCCGCATTCGCCACTGGGTCCCGTCATCACCCGTTAGGTTACTTAACTAACGACAGAGCGGGGACTGGACTAGCGCGGGTGTAAAACATATACAACATCTACTAGTATATATATCAATATATACTATTCGCTCATGGCATGATAAAATGCAACATCACAGAAATGTAATAAGCATCACAGAACAATACAGATAATCTGGGATCCTCGGGTTTCCTTTGAGCCGCAAGTGAAACCTGACGTTTCCCTGGTCGTGTGGATAGCCTGTGCAATGAAATCCTAGACCCCTACGGGCGCGGCAAGTTACCCGCCAAAACTTGAAGCGAGGCAGCCCCCTTCAACAACGTGAATGGACCACCCAGCACTTCACGGAATCTGGTAACTTGAGTTCCCCTCCTTGGGTCAACCTGTACCCCCTACGAGTGCGGCGAATAGCCCGCCAATTCTAGAGTAAAGCCCCCTCCGTCTCAAAGCCATGAGATGCGGGCCCGTTGCCCTCTAGAACCTGGCTACCCGTGCACTCCTCCGCGGGGTAATCCTAGTACAGAAAGTAAAATATACAACGGGTACATCGACCTCAGCCCGGTCGTGCCCCAAAAGAATAATATACAAACAGGCAGTGACGGCAGTCCACATGTCGGACGCTCGCCCCGCAATATCATGTTAGTTATATGTATGCCCTAGAGTCCATTACTGTACATATGATGTATATTGTAGTGGATGCTAGGACGTATATAGGGAGGACTTTCTTGCTCGACATGATAGTATGCTATCTGGTTGCACTTTACCTTAACGTGTATACTGATTGTCTCTCTGTTACATGTTGGTAAAGCCCTTGGGATGTGTACTTGACTACCTGGACTATGATGCAGATCATACTAGTGGGGACAGACAGTCTATAAGTACATCCTTCAAAGTCCCTAGTCGAGGGTGTATCGAGACGGGGCATCGATATGCCAGAGTAGACTAGCGTATACCTTCTCGACCCATACAGATGGGCGATGGATGATCCCATATCCATTGGTGTTTGACATCAGAGGAGATATACGGGTGCTCAGTAGAGACTGGGTACACTGGACGGACTCGCCGAGAACTCCCAGATGGTATTATACCTCACGTCAGATGGCAGTTCTCTGGTGACACTGGTACAGAGTAGTCTGTTGACCCGAGATCGTCATAGAGTCTTGTGTGGTTCCCACTGTGCTTTGATTTCCATCTTACCACGTCCAAGAGGGCGTGCAAAACGGTGGTTTTTGGGTACAGTCCCGAGTCACATGGAGGCAATGAGCGATAGGAGGGGATTCGTCTCTCCCGGTATAGGGGGTTGATGTTGCGCTGTGTTCGATTGGCTATAACAGGAAATCCCTGGCCAGGGTTGCTGAGATTTACTGGTAAGTGTTACCAGTAGTTTCTCGAATTGTTATAGACCTCATATCGACACGACTTATCGAGCTATTGGGGTCTGACGTTTACCACCCCTAGGCGAGATATGCGACATATCAGACGATCAGACCGGACTGTACGGTAGTGTTACTGGTTGGATTCACTGGAGTGTGAGCGGGCTTGCTCGTCGATCTTCAGATCACTCAATATCCGGGTGGCCGTTACGTTTAGCAGACCGCTTGCGGCTTGTGGGTGTTTGATATGATCATCACCTGCTGCCGGCGTATTGACGAGTCTTTAGAGTCCTACACAGAGGTTTCCTGGCTCAAGCGAAACGAAATAGGAGCGCGTATGAGATATGTGCGGGACCAAGAATGATACCAGTATGTGATACTGTATTTGATTCTCGTGATGTGACATTGATCGGTTATATGCGATATAGCCGGGTTATCGGATCAAGTGTTGATTCGATAAGTTGTTACTAATGATACTAGTCGGTTATATGTGATATGACCGGATCGTTAAATCAAGTGTTGATTTAATGATTTGATGCATAATTATATATTTGATATATTACTTTGCATTAACTAGTATCAGTTCACTTTAAATGGATTTTCTCACTCGGATGTGCGCATTGTATATGCGATATATTTTTGTGCACTTGTTTGTATCATGTTTGATGATACATGTTTACTTGGTTAAGTGTAAAGAATTAAACCATGTTTAAACTTATGATTAGGGTTTTATTTCCTTTTCTCTTTTCCTTTATCTATTTATTCATTTTGGAAAATGAATGGAAAAGAGAAAAAGAATGGTGGCTTTTTTTGTTGTTTAGTGGAAGCTTCATGAAACCTTGACCCTAACCATTCATTTAACCTAAGTTAATTCTCTACACTTTACCATGGTTACTTTTATGATAAGAATGATTATTCTTTTCTTTTCTAATTAATCTTATCATAATATTCATCTTCTTCTTCATTTCTTCAAGTGAAAAAGCTTGCCTCCATCAATGGCAAGTGATGAAAATGAGTGTGAAATCCAAATCTAAAGTCTACCCACTTCCTATTTCTTCATCCTCTACCTCTTGCCAAGTAGTAGAGTGTGTTTTCTTCACAAGTTTCTTGACTTGGTGAAGTCGGAGCTTGATTTAGCGATGCCTCGACGTAGATCATCTTCGGCATGGACATCGATGACCTAGCCCGTTCATTCTCCGATGAAGCCGACGCTAGAGCCCGGATTTGATTTGGACAGCGGAGAGGACCTCATCTCGGAGCCGTGGAGGTGGAGGACCGGATCTACAAAGGTTGTATTTCCGTTTACTTGTAGTTAAGTGTTAACTAGTTAGCTTTTTCGCCTAGATTTCTAGCAAACGATCCGTAGTCGGGTCTCTCGGCACCTAGATTTTTTGAAATTGGCATGGTTGATGTCTTGTGAGACCTCATTAGGGTGCCTAGGAACCCTACAGTGGTATCAGAGCCTAGCTAGAGCCTTAGGCGAAGTCCAGACGGAATTTGAAGTCCGAATGAACCCGAAACCCGATCACAAACTTGCTCTCTGTACTTTTTCTAAAATCGTGGATTTTTCCATATTAAAAATATGCAGAAAAATAAGCATGGTTTTCTAAGAATTACGGTAAAAAATTTTGGTCGTAATTCCATCAAACCGCCGCGGATCCGCGGCCTTATCCCATATGGCGCGGCGGTTCCGCGGCAACACTGTTGCATCGTTGACCAAAATTTGCACAGTAATTATTAGTTTGCTGTGCTGAGTTCTCTGGGTATTTTTAATATTTTATTCAAGAGTTGAATTTTCTGGAGTTGTTTTGGGGATTCGGTGTTTCGATCGGGGTATCAAATTTTGTCTATTTGGCTTTCCGGATAAATTTAAGAATATGTTAAAAAGTTCGACCGGATATAAATACCCAATTTTTCCCCTGTCGGGAAATTTCCAAGTGTTGGATTTTTCCGTAGTTTAACGACGTTCTAAGTAGTGCAAGTAACGCGATGGACCCTCTAGAAGACAACAAACCTTAACTCGATTATGTGACCGTCTTGAACTGCCCTTTGAACCTTCGGGTTTGGGGCAGTACGGCGTGCCACATGTGAGGCGTTGGCTTGACCCTTCTACGGCTGGACCGTCGGTACTGAGGCACGAACTGAATGTTGTTAGACTTATTTCATGTGTTGATCTGTATCGGGAAAACTTGGGTGTTCGAATGTTCAATCGGAAAGTTTAACATTTTCTAATTATCTGGAATGGGATACAATAATTGGAATTCACAAGAAGTTATGTGATAACTGAATGAATGTTATAAACATAGCAGTTTAGTCTCACTTGATCGGTTGCCACGGAATTTTGATGTGATCAAAAGTCCGTCGCAATCACGTAGCGTACGCGGATACTCGCCGGGTAAACTTAATAGACAGCCTCACTCCATAGCCCCGACCAAGTGACTGTAGGAGAACCCCGTTGCCGAAAGCATCCGTCCGGGAGCTCGCGGTAGCGGTGTTCCGCCTTGGTGCACTTCGTCGACGGTATCGGGGGTGCGGCCGTCTACTGAAGTTTGCGACGAGCATTCGATCAGGATGTCGGGAATCTTGTTGAATTGCCCGACTTGATATTGAAAAGTGTTTTCGATAATGAGACTAAAATGCGGGGTTTATAATTGTTAGGCATGCGATGTCTAAAGAATTCATTAGGTCAGGCATGCGATGTCTGAGAAGGTTACGGATTCCAACTGTTGTAGTTTTACACTTTCTTTTCTGTGACCGTAAGTGTAATATGTGATATCGCCGGTTTCGTTGCTATATGTCAACGACAATTGGGATGGACATATTTACTTACGTTGATGACATGTGATGTTATGTGTTGCTGGATATGTTATATTGGATCGTCGTATTTGAATAGCCGGGGTTTTTTATGTGAGATGAGTGTTTTTTCATTTTCATTCATGTAAAAACTTGTATGTAATATTCTTTTATTGGGGCGCTTCCAGGTTGCGGAAGTTGTCACCTCTTGTATATTATTTACTTTTCCGCACTAGGATAGACCCAAGGAGGAGGGCACAAGTAACCGGGTTCTGGAGTCCAGTGGGAGACCAACTCGAGGAGTCGAGTCCGGGTCTCCTAACTCCAGAATTGGTAGGGTTGCTTGCCGCTCTCGTAGGGGTCTAGGGGTATGGGTTTGGCTATTCATCACGACCGTTGAATCCGTGTTTTATACTGGCTCGTATTGAAAACACGGACGTCCTAGTATATCCAATATTTCATATGTTTCTTCTGCTGCGATATCTGTGATGTGATCATGTGATGTTCTGTGATAGATACAGTATATAGTATATATGATATATTATATAGGCGTTACTTATGCTTTACACCCGCGCTAGCCCTGCCCCGCTCTGCCGTTAGTTACCTAACCTAACGGTGCACGAGGGGACATCGAGGCGAATGCGGATGGCATAAGTGTACGTCGTATTTATCTGTGATGTTTAGGTACATAATTGATGGGACTTCATTAATGTGATTAATGAAAATAAAAGAAACCTAAAGATGTTGTAGAATCGAATTTCAAAATAAAACAGGTAGCTACAGTTCTTGCTTTGCACAGCGGTATATGTGATATATCCTGCACCTTATTCGATAAGAAAAGGACCGAGATCCCTTCACCGGGAGTGACTCCTTTAGCAATAACTGGCAGATGCTACACACTCGGTTTGTCTTTTGATTGCTTTTAAGAGTTTTGCTTTGCACAGTGATATATACGATATATCCCGCACCTCATTCGACGAGGAATGGACCGACGATCCCTTCACCGGGAGTGAATCCTTTAGCAAAACTAGAAAAGCCTCAAAAGCACTCCATTTTAAAATCATTTTATTCTACAACGATATCAAGTTCATTACGCAATAGGTTTTCAGAAAAACCTGTCGTAGCCCTCCGTCATTTCAGATAAATCCTGTTTAGTATTCGTGCTGCGTTTGTTGACCTTGTCAAGGCGCAGTGTGCGGTAGCTAACCAGTATTTATCTGCTTATGCATATGATGCAGATTGGGTTAGGGTAGTCGTGCGGCCTTGTTGACCTTGTCAAGGGTCGTGCGGGTGGGTTTGATTCAATCAAGAAATGACGGGTTGAACTTGACTTGCGGTCTATGGTTTGTTGACCTTATCAAGGTCATAGATCGTTCGGGGCAAAATATTATCGGGAATTTCAAGTGTTGAAATTTGCAATGAGATTGCATACCTTCTATGAGATAGTTGGATCCCGATACCCGCTGCGAGTAAGTGTTACTCCTGGGAGAGTTTTATACATTACAATTAGCCGATCAAGTAGGTATCTAGAAAGGTGTCAACGAGGTTACGCCTCTGGGAAAACGAGGTTTACATTAATTAGGTCCGTGCGAAAGCACGGGGCACCTCCCTCAAAGTACCGACACTGGCCTGGCTGAAAGATTGGCGAACTTGTAGTGTGTAATTAATCCCGGCTAGTCTTTCCTTTTAGGGTTTGAAGGAAGATTTGATAAAAAGTAGTGGGAGCCATCCTGATTAGATAAAATAATAACCAATCTATTCTTGCAAGAGCGCACGCTGAGTGTTTTCTTCTTTCTCTCTCCTGGTAGCGACCATGTCACGCCTTAATCAAGATAATAATACGGATTATTGACCGAACCCGCTTGTTATACTGAGCTGGGGAACGTTGGTCCCACTCCAACTTATAATTGTTATAAGACAGAGCAGGAAATTGGGGATTACCAGAATTCCCGTGCCGCCCAAACGAAGAGAGTGCATGCTGATGCATCATCTTCGGGTATGTTCGTTACAAAGAACTGTTTCTCAGTATCCTCTACGTCCTGGGTATATGATACCGGATCAGGATCCCAGATATGTAATCTGTTACATAGGGCTACAAAAAGGTAGAGGACTGAGAACGGGTGATAAGTTTCATGAGGCAGAAAACGGGGCAAGTGTTGCAGCCAAGTCTGTTGGTCACTGTCACCCTGTATTACCAATACATTGATTCTGAACGAATGTTATTAGATACCGAACCTGATATACAAAATCATATCAGTCTCTTTATTAGTAAAGAAAGGATATAATTTTGTATTGATGGATAATGTTTTGAACATTTCCTATATCAAAAGTTGATCGGTTCAGGCACGTTATCTAAAAGCATTGATGTTCTAAATCAAACTACAGTTCTTAGTATACGGATCACACACAAGAGAAAGAGTTCAGAAATGAACGAATTCTTCTTGAGGCATTGTAGACTAGGTCAGATCAATGTGACCCGACTAACTAGAGTTACATATAGATGCATATTTAAATCAGTTTGAATTTACATCTTGTGAAACTCGCCAGTCATGTCACAAAGATAAGATGACCATGGCTCCGTTTACTGGAAACAGAGAAAGAGTTAATGAACTCTTGGGATGATACATGTTGATGTATGTAAGGTCCCCTGTCTACACATGCCAGGAATGGTTCTTTATACTTCATTACATTCTCTGATGATCTTTCGAGATTCAGACCTATGTTCCTGTTGAAACACAAGTCCGAACCTTTTGAGATATTCACAGAATATAAGAAAGAAGTAGAGAACCAATATAAGGGTATAAGTATTATGTCCTTTGATGAGATCAAGGAGGAGAATACTTGAGCACGGAAATCCTGGATTATTCTAAAGGAGAATGAGATTCTCTCTCAGCATTACTCCTCTGAATACACCATAGCACGATGGTATATCAGGGCGGAGCAATCACACCCTATATGATAAGGTGTGCTCTATGATGAGTACTACTGAGATACCTATTTCCTTTTTGGGAGTTATGCACTTGAGAAGCTGCATACCTATTGAATAGGGTTCAAATCAAATCAGTGGCCTACCATTTCATATGTGATATGGAAAGGGAAGAACCCATGTCTTAAGCTAGTTAAGATTTGGGGTTGTCCGACCTATGTCTAAAAGCATAATCCGGACAAGCTCGAGGCAAGGTAAGTTATGTAGAACTGGAAAGGTTCCAGCTATACAAACTACAGCAGATGATTTGGTAAAACCAAATGATTCAATAGATACCAACGAACCTCAGCCTCTCCACCGATCTAGTAGGGTTCCTCACCCACCTGAGAGATACTTCGGTTTCTCTATGACAGTGGGAGCGAGGATTGCATCATGAGATGATGACCCAACTAGCTTCGAGCTGGCCATCAGGAGTAAGACTCTGTAAGAATGGCTGGATGCTTAGCGATCTGAGATGGAATCCTTATACACCAACAAAGTATGGACTTTGGTTGCTATATCTGAAGGGTTAAATCCCCATCAGGAGCAAGTATATCTTGAGAAGATTACTTGGTGTAGATGGAAAAGTTGAGACTTTCAAAGCTAGACTTGTTAAAATTTTTCGTCATCGACCAGGCGTGGACAACGATGAAACCTTTTTCAAGTGGCCATGCTTAAGTCCATCCAGATACTACTTGTCACGGCTACATACTATGACTGCGATATCTGGTGGTTGGGTGTCTTGACTGCTTTTCTAAATGATGATTTAGAAGAGAGCGTCTATAAGTACACAGCCAGAGGGCTTCGTAGACAGTGGGAGCAGCGGAAACGTGTGCAAGATGCTTTATTTGATAAAGCAGGCATCGCGGAGTTGGAACATCTGTTTTGATGAAGTAGTCAAAAAGTTGACATCATCAAAATGGTAGATGAACCTTGTATAAACAAAAAGGTAGTAGGGAGTATGGTGGTGATCCTCGTAGAGTACGTGGATGACATACTCTTGATAGGGAAGAAGTTTCCTATGCTATGCTCGATCAATCTCCGCTTATCACTAGATTCTCCATATAGGATCAAAGTGATACCTGCTAAATCCTGGACTTTGGATCTATGAGATAGATCTAATTGGATGTTAGGATTCTCACTAGTTGCAGTGAGATGGTATCAATCGATCCTAGGGAGAATTACTGGAAGGGTTCCAGGGTGATAAAGACGACTGAGTGTCAGTCACAGGCATTGTCTTAACCCTCAGTAAAGGGACGGTATGTTGGAAGAGTTCCAAGCTAGATACCGTGACATACTAGACGATAAAGGCAGGATACATCGCTACTTAAGATGCTACCAAAGAGGCTGTTTGGGTGTATATTGGTTCATAAGATGAACTACGTTCTTACCATTGTGTGACAATGGAGTTGTGGCTTAAGCCAAGGAACGCCCGTCCCATCAGTGATCCAGACATATTCTAAGGCAGTATCACTTGATCATGGAGATGGTTGATCTCCAGGGGATCGAGGACAGGAGAGGAGACTAAGAGGACAACACAGCGGATCCACTCACAAAGGCCTGTTCCCAGAGAGAGACTTTTATGGGATGGTTGAGTATGAGATACTACAACCACTGCTACAGATGGCCCTAGTGCAAGTGGGAGATTGTTAGTTATATGTATGCCCTAGAGGCCATTACTGTACATATGATGTATATTGTAGTGGATGCTAGGACGTATATAGGGAGGACTTTCTTGCTCGACATGATAGTATGCTATCTGGTTGCACTTTACCTTAACGTGTATACTGATTTTCTCTCTGTTACATGTTGGTAAAGCCCTTGGGATGTGTACTTGACTACCTGGACTATGATGCAGATCATACTAGTGGGGACAGACAGTCTATAAGTACATCCTTCAAAGTCCCTAGTCTAGGGTGTATCGAGACGGGGCATCGATATGCCAGAGTAGACTAGCGTATACCTTCTCGACCCATATAGATGGGCGATGGATGATCCCATATCCATTGGTGTTTGACATCAGAGGAGATATACGGGTGCTCAGTAGAGACTGGGTACACTGGACGGACTCGCCGAGAACTCCCAGATGGTATTATACCTCACGTCAGATGGCAGTTCTCTGGTGACACTGGTACAGAGTAGTCTGTTGACCCGAGATCGTCATAGAGTCTTGTGTGGTTCCCACTGTGCTTTGATTTCCATCTTACCACGTCCAAGAGGGCGTGCAAAACGGTGGTTTTTGGGTACAGTCCCGAGTCACATAGAGGCAATGAGCGATAGGAGGGGATTCGTCTCTCCCGGTATAGGGGGTTGATGTTGCGCTGTGTTCGATTGGCTATAACAGGAAATCCCTGGCCAGAGTTGCTGAGATTTACTGGTAAGTGTTACCAGTAGTTTCTCGAATTGTTATAGACCTCATATCGACACGACTTATCGAGCTATTGGGGTCTGACGTTTACCACCCCTAGGCGAGATATGCGACATATCAGACGATCAGACCGGACTGTACGGTAGTGTTACTGGTTGGATTCACTAGAGTGTTAGCGGGCTTGCTCGTCGATCTTCAGATCGCTCAATACCCGGGTGGCCGTTACGTTTAGCAGACCGCTTGCGGCTTGTGGGTGTTTGATATGATCATCACCTGCTGCCGGCGTATTGACGAGTCTTTAGAGTCCTACACAGAGGTTTCCTGGCTCAAGCGAAACGAAATAGGAGCGCGTATGAGATATGTGCGGGACCGAGAATGATACCAGTATGTGATACTGTATTTGATTCTCGCGATGTGACATTGATCGGTTATATGCGATATAGCCGGGTTATCGGATCAAGTGTTGATTCGATAAGTTGTTACTAATGATACTAGTCGGTTATATGTGATATGACCGGATCGTTAAATCAAGTGTTGATTTAATGATTTGATGCATAATTATATATTTGATATATTACTTTGCATTAACTAGTATCGGTTCACTTTAAATGGATTTTCTCACTCGGATGTGCGCATTGTATATGCGATATATTTTTGTGCACTTGTTTGTATCATGTTTGATGATACATGTTTACTTGGTTAAGTGTAAAGAATTAAACCATGTTTAAACTTATGATAGGGTTTTATTTCCTTTTCTCTTTTCCTTTATCTATTTATTCATTTTGGAAAATGAATGGAAAAGAGAAAAAGAATGGTGGCTTCTTTTGTTGTTTAGTGGAAGCTTCATGAAACCTTGACCCTAACCATTCATTTAACCTAAGTTAATTCTCTACACTTTACCATGGTTACTTTTATGATAAGAATGATTATTCTTTTCTTTTCTAATTAATCTTATCATAATATTCATCTTCTTCTTCATTTCTTCAAGTGAAGAAAGCTTGCCTCCATCAATGGCAAGTGATGAAAATGAGTGTGAAATCCAAATCTAAAGTCTACCCACTTCCTATTTCTTCATCCTCTACCTCTTGCCAAGTATTAGAGTGTGTTTTCTTCACAAGTTTCTTGACTTGGTGAAGTCGGAGCTTGATTTAGCGATGCCTCGACGTAGATCATCTTCGGCATGGACATCGATGACCTAGCCCGTTCATTCTCCGATGAAGCCGACGCTAGAGCCCGGATTTGATTTGGACAGCGGAGAGGACCTCATCTCGGAGCCGTGGAGGTGGAGGACCGGATCTACAAAGGTTGTATTTCCGTTTACTTGTAGTTAAGTGTTAACTAGTTAGATTTTTCGCCTAGATTTCTAGCAAACGATTCGTAGTCGGGTCTCTCGGCACCTAGATTTTTTGAAATTGGCATGGTTGATGCCTTGTGAGACCTCATTAGGGTGCCTAGGAACCCTACATATCAAATGTACAAATACAACCAAATTGTACTACCATTGCATCCAGGCTATCCACAACGACAAATCCGCAATATCACAGCACAACACAGAACATCAACGTGAATGTCATGTTCGTAAATCCGTCCAAAAGAGCTATAGCAATTGGACATGATTTACCGATCAAATGACATTTACGGTCGCAGATATAATGTAAATACTGTGAACTAACATGTTTAAAATTTTCGATCGACAAAATTTCCCGAAGTGGGCCCCAAGCACAATACCCAGTACTCAAATAAATCTGGGCCCAAAATAAAATTACCAGAAACCCCTTTTTCAAGTCAGAGACCAACTGAAGAAATTTGGTGCAGTCAAGCCTCAGAATGGCGGCGGAACCGTGGCCAAAAGGGGGGTACGGCCGCGGTTCCGCGGCGTTACTGTTGGATCATGTTACCAAATTTCTACAGTGCTCCTAAAAAACCCTGCCTGATTTTCTGCAACACACAAAATAATTTTTTGACCACAGGAAAAAATCGACTGAAACTGTGACTTGGAAACGCGGTTTTTGGAAATTTCGTCCGATCGAAGTTCTAAACGCGCTAGAGCAAGCTAGTAAAGGTTAATGGCGTGGCTCTTATACCATGTAAGACTACGATAGCGCCCCGGCCGTCTTTCCGAGGCCAAAATGCGGAAACTAAAACTTTTCAAAACTTGAAACCGGCGCTATCGTATGCTTAAAACCCGGATCCAACCATTAATCTACAACTAGCACTCTAGAGAGAGGGTTGGAAAGCTATACCGATCGATCCATGTCCTTTGGTCTTTGGCCACCATCCCAAGCTCCTCGCGGCAACTCTGGTCTCGATCACCACATCTACGAGTCTTTTTATGGGCTCCCGCTTCATCCGAAGCAACTCGGGCACGAAGTGTGCTAGCCGATGTGTCCAAGGTGTTGTAGAGAATGTTTATGATCACTTTGTCTCTTGCATCCATTGATTTGGATGGAGGTTGAAGGTGTTGCCATTAATGAAAATGGTGAGCTAGAGAAGAAAGAGGAAGAAGAAGAAGAGAAGGCTTTCTCTCCTTTTCTTTTTGTGATGTTATGATCAAATGAGAGAGAGAGTGAGTAGAATAATATGAGAGCTCACCTTGCCCTTGGCCGCCCCTCTCTCTCCTCTCATCAAATCAAGACTCAAATCCATCATATAATGAGACATTAGCACATAAAAAGAGACCATGAGTCACTAAAATGTCCGTGTCACATTTAATGCATCTCATGATGAATTTCTAGCTCATTATTTCCATAAGCAAACATTAATCCAAATGTTTGCCACAACAAAAAGATACGGCAACATCTAAAGTAAACTCGTGACGGATCACAAGGATACCCTTCACCTGTACATACATACCTGCATCCGCATTCCGAATGAATGCGAATTCGATGAGACTAAAGTAATCCAACAAATCCAATACTAGGATCCAGCTTAAACCAAAGCCCACTAGTATGATCCGCCCGATCATGATCCGTGCACTACTGCACGTATATGATCAGACCCTGCCATATATCATACGGCCTCTATAATGTTTTGCCCGAAACTTGAGAAACTGTCTGTGGGGGACTCTAATGACTCGTCAATACATTGGCTGTGGATTTAACCACTAGCACATCAGAGGTATTAGCCGTTCGTTACGAGCTACCAGGTCTTGACCAAAAAGGAGGTCTATGAGTGAACTCATCCTGACACCCTACTGAGCCTGTCAGTGACAATATCCGTACAGTCCGGTCCGTTCGTCTATGAGCATCGCATGTCGGGCCTAGGGTGTTGGTGAAAGTCAGACCCACAAAAGCGGTACAAGTCGTATCGGAGTGTAGCCCAGAATACCCTGAGATACTACTAGAATACCTACCAGTAAATCTCCTGCCTCGGCCTAGGGCTTTGTGTAATGGCTCTCCTTGACACAACGCGATCTCACCCCCCAATACCGGGAGAGACGAAACCCCTGCCGATCCGCTCACTGCCTCCATGTAGCTCGGGATTGTACCCAACTAAAAGCTGTTTGCACGACTCCTTTGAGCCGTGGTAGGGTAGTAATCAAAGCACAGTGGGAACTCACATGAGACAAATGACGATCTCAGGTCGATGAACTAACCTGTACACATGTCACCAGGGAACTGCTATCTGACGTCAGGTATAATACCAACTAGCATGTTCCCGGCGAGTCCTGTCCGGTGTACTCATAACCCAATGAGCACCTGTATACATCTTAGGTGAACCAACTGACACCAGTAGCTTGTGAGACCAGCCACCGCCCCTCGTCGGGGTCTCGACTGTATACATTAGTCTACTAATGGAGTATCGATGCCCAGTCTCGAAACTCCCACGACTAGGGACAACTTTAAGAATGTGCTTATAGACCCCAGCTCCCATGTATATGATCGCCATCATACTGCTGGCCGTCAAGCAAGAATCCTATGGGCTCTATCAACGTGTAATAGTGACATGTAAGGTCACCTAAAGCAGTACACGATAATAAAGACAAACCATGGTAGCATATTATTCTCCATCAACGTGTAATAGTGAACCACAATGTCACGTAAAGCATTTACACGATGATAGAGACAAACCAGATAGTATACAATCATCCTGAGTAAGATTGTCCTACCGGCATTGGTACATCCTCATTCATTGCAACCACGTGCCTGCGATCCAATAATTGACTCTGAGGGCACTATATCTAACAACAACAAGCATGGCGAATCAAGAAAAATTAGATTTTGAGCTCTAGGGGATTCTAGGGTTTGCCAAATGAGGTAATTCCTTCACACTCAGTTTAGTATTTCATTCACTTTAGCATCTTTGCTTGTTTAGAAGTGTTTTAGTGGAGTTTTGTGAGCTTTGAAAATTCCTAGATGAGGTTTGAGGGATTCTTGAGTTGTGTTGGTGCTATTGAGTTTAGTGGTGACCTTAAACCCCCCATAGTGTTAGAAACCCAGATCAAACCTGAACTGAACTTTAAAACTTGAAACTTGAAACTTCCGTGTCAGTTTTGTGAACTTTTGGTGCCTACAGAGTATCTGGAGTGATCCGAGACCATTACTAGAAAAACAAACATCACAACTAACCTAGATAGACCACTACAAGACCACCCTGAAAGAACGAACCCTCTGAGCTGGTAGAACTGAGGTGGCCAGATTTTTTGGGTAAGTGGCTGGCCATATTGAGGGAGTTAGGGTTTAGGTTTGGTCTGTAGTTCATATGCCCCCTATACAGCACCCCAGTATTGTTTGTTTAGCCCAATTTCACCTAAACTAAAAACTGGTTCCATTTTCTTGGGTTGCTGCATAGTTTTGCGACTTCTTTTTAATTTGGGATTTTGTATTTGATATTGTGTTCCGTCGTCTCATGTTTGTACGTCAGTGACGGGGGTTGTTTGGTGGTTTTGCAGGTGTAGGCTATAGGTTCTAACCTATAAGTGATTCGCATGCAGTTTTGGTTTTCATGTTCGATTTTTGATACTATATGACGAATTGGAAATTGTAGGTACCCTCACATGGACTTCGAGATGACGATGATGAGCACAGCGTCAACAACTCCAACAAACAAGGATCGAGGTGAGTAGATATAAATCTACGGGGGAAGTTGGGTGGATGGCGTATAGCACCTCCGCAGTTCGTAGTGTAACCTATGATACATTATATATATATATAAACATATATGTGTTATGTGAAACATTACTTTTTAGCTAGAAAGGCTTTAGGAGATCATGGGTTAAATTTTAGTGTATTTGGATGATTGTGTCGTTAGATAGTTTTTAGTCACGAAACCCTAGAGTATAGTTTTCATACACGCACACACACACACTCGCATACATTTTACTTCTTGTGTGTATATGGGGATATATATATATATACATATATGTTTGTGAATATGTATGTGTGTATATATATATATATGTATATATATATGTGTGTGTATACATATACATGGATGATGAGGATAGTACATGATACTTGGAGATGAGTCGATGTGGTTTGGCATGATGCCACGAGATCGGTGATGTGATATGATTCGTATTGTGAGATACGACATGATATTATAGTAGGTCTTTTGGCGATGTGTTTTCATACACACGCATATATATATGTTGATGGTATCAGATTGTACTAGATTTAGATCAGTACCCCTAATTCAGGATATGATGATAACGATACCAGATGAATAATGAGATAAATATGATATTTGACCAGTACCTAGATTTGGGATGCCGTACGATGGATTTACCGTACGAGCTATATATTGATGATAGATCCGCACTCTTGACTCGAGGATGTCATATTATATATATATTGTATCGTACATGATAATATTGAGGCGGGATCACCGACTACTAGATATATAGATAAATATCGACTCATACTTTGATGGTTTTCCTTACCCCTTTCGATTAGTCTGTTAGTTTAGTCATGTAGTTTACTTTTAGATGTTAAACTAGACTCGAGTCATACCTATTTCAAAACTAATGAATCGTGAGTATTTTAAGATAGGCCAAGGGATTCTACGGATATTTCAAAGGACGTAGCTTTTCTTAAAACACCGTAGCCGTTATTTTCTAAACACCACAATTCGTGTTATTTCAAATGTCAAAACTGGATGACTCATATATATAAATGTATATTCTTACATGTTGCATTATTATTCCTTTTTTGCATATTATCGTTGTTCGCATCGCATTGCATGTTTATGTTGTGTTTTCATTAGTTATTATTAAAATCATGCTGTTAGGACACCAACACCATTGCCGATGATGCGTATGCTCCACGTACACCTGCTTGCCGACTCACACACATCCTCATCGGTAATTGTCATGTCACATACACCTTAGAGGATATTATTTCATTGACATAGCTTGTTAGCTGATAGTTCCAATATGTTATTGCTTTCATATGCTAGTTTAATTATTGCATTCCTTACTTGATATCCGATGAATTCATTTATTTATTGTCATGAAATATTATAGAACTTTATGCCGGTATTTCATTGTTTATTTACCCTTGAGATTGGGATTTTGGATTTCCATGAGATTTCTGGATTTGGAGAAACCGCAAAGATTTTATAAACTTATTATCATTTTAAAAATAGAAAATTACGGTTTTCTCATGATATGATTTGAGATATGTCCACCATGAGTTTTCTCGGCTCTTGAGCGATATCATACACCCGAATCGAGGAGGAGGAGGAACCGTTTGTGGGTGCATAGTGGACCCGGTGCGGTACCCCGGGGCAAGATGGTCGCAGATGATGGCGTTGAGCCTGGCAGGGGAGCACTACTGACCGGTGATTTTATGTGACTCGACGGATATCCGGAGGATACCGATCGGAGTACAGGCCAGTCCGGATAGCCGGAGCCTGAGATATTGAGATTTGATGATACAGGCTAGTCCGGATAGCCGGAGCCTGAGATATCGAGATATATATATTTTGTGTCGATGCTTGACACTGATTTTTTGTTGATTTCATTGATGATACCTCGATTTATATATATAGAAATCTCATTATATAACGAAAACAGTTTTCTCATTTATGATGTATCCTGTTTTCATTTAATGCATTCATACCTCATATTTATGATATGTTGCTGCCTGAGGCATTGACACGAGCACTTGGTATTACACTTATGTACAGATGTTTACCCATGCCATTATTAGATGCTTCAGGCTTTATTATTTTGAGGATATATATTATGATCGTATGACCTAGGATTGAGTCATACATACGATTTCTTCTCGGTAATGTTTTCTACTCACGAGTTGGCAACTCACCCCCGTTGTGCCACAGTTTCTTGCAGGTTTTGCCGTACAGGTTTCCTTGGAGGCTTGCTGGCACACTGCTTCCTTCCGGGTGATTTCTTTGGTAGGTTGATTCACTTGCATCATGACCACCATTGTACTTTTATTTATATTCAGTTGTATCTAGTAAACTCCATCAACCGGACTTGTATATTTTATAACCTTAGAAGACCAGTTCTATATTCTTTCGATCTTAGAGTCACGCGTTGTATTATTATGGGTTTTCTTGAAGATGTTGAGTTTCCTTTTGAGTTTTGATCCTCGCCCTTCGGCTTTGTATAATATATTGCTCGTGTGGTTGTGACCGCCAATTGGCAAAGAGCTAGCTCCCACTTAGGGATGCCTTTATATATATTATGCATGTTGTACCCTTTTTGGGGCCAGTATTTACAAAGGAAACTCTGCCGTAATTTTCAGAAAACACTTGAGATTTTAAAAATGCAATACTTCGGCTTATGTAAAATCACTTGTTTTAAAATAAGTTTTCTTCACTTCTTCCTTAAAATGGTTTAGATTTCTGAGATTTTTGGCTTACTGGAATTAGATAAGGTCCTATAGACTTCATATGATTCAAGTGCCAGTCACGTGCCATTTCGGGTCGTGACAAAGTTGGTATCAGAGCACTAGCTTAACCTTGGTTCGAGTCTATGTTTGACTATGCGGAGTCTAGGGCGTTTATATATATTCGGAACCTAGGCTTGACCTTACGGAACTTAGACTTGGTCGAGTGGGTATTAGACCCGAAATTTCATCGCGTAGGATGACCTTGGTTGATGGAGTAGGTGACTTAAGAAGAGTGGCGTACCGTGTGTATGTTCCGTGACATACTTACGATACGCTACTCCGCTTAAGAAGCCTTAGGCTGTACATTTCCTTCCACAGCATTATATTCATTCCTATGATCTATCCTCATCGATATCAGTTTATGGTTTTGCTGTCATGATTACACGTGCAGAGAGAGCTACTGTAACACTTTAGATTGTGATTAGTGGCTAATTATACTTTAATATATGGTTTTTAGTAAAAAGTTTAGCAAAACGATTTTCAAATATTTTATCAAAATTAATGAATATTTTATTAGATTTTAATTAAGCTTGCACACACTTGTGCATGTAAACTAGGGTTAAGTTAGGGTTAAACCATGTTTAGACAACCATGGTAGACTAACCCATTTTATGAAGCTAAATTGAATTTAGTAAGGGTATTAGTTTTTTTTAAAATTGTGGTGTTTTGGGAGTTGACTTGGGGACACAGAGAGAGAGAGAGAGAGAGAGAGAGCATGATGGCTTGAGCCATGCTTGCATTAAATGAGGAGAGATAGGGGGTTTGACCCTCTTATTCTCTCATTTCTTTTTAGGTAACACTCATTTCCTCACATCTCTCCCTCTCATTCACACACACACAAGCAGCAGCAGCCCAAGCAGCAACAACAACAGGCAGCAGCAGCAACAGCACACACAGCAGCAGCACACAGCAGCAGCACCAAGCAGCAGAAGCAGCCCCTCCTTCTCTTCTTCTTCTCCTTTTCTTGCACCTAGGAGCACCAAGCAGCAACAGCAACAGGCAGCAGCAGCAGCAGCACACAGTAGCAGCAGCAGCAAACAACAGCAGCAGCTCCTCCTTCGCTTCTTCTTCTCCTTTTCTTGCACCTAGGATCTAGTGAGGTATAAACTGATAAGCCAACTTCTTTGTTTGCAAAACTTATAGATGTTAAGCTTTAAATTAGTGTTTAGTGTTATTTTAGTGCTCGAATGATGATTTGAGTGGATATTTGGCCAAGTGGTGATTTTCTTTGGTTAGTATCGCTTGACCAAGTGTTGTTAAGGCCATGTAAACCAAGTCTTGCCCCAGATTTCACTAAAATACCATAGGGTTTCAATTTAGTGTAAATTTAACGGTTTAATGTAAATTTTAGCACTTTTTAAAATCTGCTGTTGACCTAGTTGCTTCAGACAAAAATTGAGATTACTGGGGCATGTACACTAGATCTAGACCACACACACGGAGCACGAAACCCTAATTCCACACCTGGGCCGCAAATAAATTCGTTCTGGCCGCAATTTGCGGCCAGAGGGGGGAGTTAGGTGCTAGAGTTTGTTCTGGGGGAGTCTGCTGTATATTAAAGGGTTTTGGTATATGCAACTTTTTAATTTTCCACCCGAGTCAAAATCTGGAGCAAAATACCGTATTTTCAATAGCTTAAGCTTGCGCGACACGTGTGATACGTGAGTGGGTTTAGTGTTCCTGCGTGTCGCGACGTGTCGGGATAGTTTCAGACGCGTATACACACGTTTTGGCGTATCGGATGCACACGCCTTTAGCTCGCTACGCGAGTTTCTCGTTTGGTTTTGATATCGCGTTTTTGTAGGATTTTAGCTTATGTGTATTCTTGTGTAAATTTTAGGTTCGCAGGAGGGTACGTCGGACGCCGCAAAGAAGGGGAAGCAAGTAGTCGGCTACACTTAGCCCGAGACCAGGTGAGTAGATTTAACATCTAGGGGGAAATCGCCCGTATGGCGTTAAGCTTTAGGGCTTAATAGGATATTGTAGACACAAGTATATATTTATATGTATATTTCTTGTGCATATGTACTATTGTAGAGTACCCATCTTTTGTTGCATATAGAAGTAGTAGTTATGTAACACCGCACTGTCACTAACGGTTCAAGCTGCACGAGCACTATTTATATGTTACACTCACACCGTTAGTGATTTCCATGACACTCTCACTATAGGATTGCTACGAACCATACATTATATCCATACTTGTACACATACACATCGTATATCCATATTGGTGCACACATACATTGAGATATCCATACTTGCGCACATACATATTGTATATCCATATTGGCGCACACATACATTGATATATCCATACTTACGCACATACACATTGTATATCCATATCGGTGCACACATACATTGGTATATCCATACTTGCGCACATACACATCGTATATCCATATTGGTGCACACATACATTGATATATCCATACTTGCGCACATACACATTGTATATCCATATTGGTGCACACATACATTGATATATCTATACTTGCGCACATACACATCGTATATCTATATTGGTGCACACATACATTGATATATCCATACTTGCGCACATACACATCGTATATCCATATTGGTGCATACATACATTGATATATCCATACTTGCGCACATACACATTGTATATCCATATTGGTGCACACATACATTGATATATCCATACTTGCGCACATACACATTGTATATCCATATTGGTGCACACATACATTGATATATCCATACTTGCGCACATGCACATTATATATCCATATTGGTACACATATACATTGGCACACTCATAGTTCCGTATATATATCCACATGTACATTTATACCTATATACATACATATATCACATACATGGATGATATTGACTTTGATTTCTAGAAAATAGGGACCGCATTGGATATTTTCAAAACTGGGCTCATTTAAAAGAGCGGTTTTCCCTTTTTACTCTTAGTGGCATACGACACATTGCTTGGATTTACGCATTTAGTTTTGGATTTCCTCTGATCTCTGGATTTGGGAACCGTGGTATTATTTTTAAGAAAATATGCACTGTTTTGAAAACCCGGTTTCTCCTGATATGATATTTCAGTGCGTCTACCATGTGTTTTCTCGGTTCTGAGACGTATGACATGTGAACCCGATTCGAGGAGGAGGAGGATCCATTTGCGGGTACATGGTGGACCCGGTATGGTATCCCGGGACGAGAGAGAGATTTTGTGTGGATGACGATGGGCCTGGCAGAGGGACTACTAACTACCGGTGATTGGTTGGATCTGGCGGTTATCTGGAGGATACTGACCAGAGTTGAGAGATGGATACGGGCCGACCCGTACTGCCGGGGCCAAGGGCCGATTCCGCAGACGGAGCCCGTGGGCCGATCCGGACTGATAGAGCCCGATACATGAGGATTTGCGTGTCGATGCTGGACACGATTATTTCATGATATTTTCGAGTGCCGATGTTCGGCACTCACGATTCTATGAGATTTATAGGATTTGAGGGCCGATTAGAGTGACGGAGCCTGAGTCTTTATTGGGATTTGGGTGTATTTGTATTTGATGGACACCGGTTATTCTTCCACGTTGATATTCCGTGTAGATGATACCTTATCCCATGCTCAGCATTCATTGTTATGCATTTCACCCCGCAGTCGTAGCACCTGATAGAGTACTTTGGCATGATATTGCATACCCTGCTCACTATATATAGATGTTATTAGATTGCACATGTTATGCATGATTATTGCATGCCCTGCTCATCATATATAGATGTTATTAGATTGCACCTGTTATGCACGATTATTGCATACCCTGCTCATCATATATAGATGTTATTAGATTTCACTTGTTATGCATGATTATTGCATACCCTGCTCATCATATATAGATGTTATTAGATTGCACCTGTTATGCATGATTATTGCATACCCAGCTCATCATTTAGATGTTATCTGATTGCACATGATTAGAGTATCGCAGTACGTGCATACTCACGAATACCTTTATATGTTATCTACTATTCACGAGTTGGCAACTCACCCCCGTTGTACCACAGTATTTGCAGGTTGCCCCTCAGAGTAGTTGCGGCAGGGCTACTTCTTTGTATCTTTTGCTACGGATACCACTGCAGTTGGCGTGTGAGCCCTTTTGCTTATAGGTGGGTTTTTGCGGTATCCGTTTATTTTCCAGTTGTACACACTATTATATCTAGTACTCTCCATCTACTATTTCATGTATTGACTTAGAGACCTGTTTTGAAGATGATGTATATTATTTTGTACTCTGGTGTCGAGTTCGTGTGAGCCGACTTTATTTATGCAGTTTATCTTTTATGCTGTCTTTCACTTATTTTGCTCATTCTTCGCTACGACGTCGTATATTATTATTGTGGTGGTTGTTTCCGCCGTTGGGCGTGATTGTTCCTGTTTGGGAATGCTTTATTCTTATTGTATATCACTTTACTTATATCATGTCTTGTACCCGATTTCGGGGCTAGTTTTTACAAAGGAGGTGCTGCCAAAATTTTGAATAAAATAATTTAAACTTGAAGGATTTTTACTTGAGATTTCCAAATGTTTTAACAAATGTTTTCAACACTCACTACTTTTAATAGTTTTGATTTCTGGGTTTCGTCTTACTTAGTCGCGTTACGCCTGTAGACGTTACGTGGTTAAGTGCCGGTCATGGGCCGAACTTGGGTCGTGACAGCTATGGCTAGAGTTGCATAAACACGAGATCGTCATGGACGAGGACTGACCAGGGCGTGATTCCATGGACACACGATTGTATAGATGTGTCATTTTATTGTGTTTTCATGCCATGAGCGTTTGATGGATTGCTTTTACAAAATTTCTCGAACGTGCAGATCAGCACCAGAGGATTGGGCCACTGCTAGAGCCCAGCTAGAATGTGATGACTGTCAATGCACCATTATTCTTGATGATTGAGGTACGGTTCAGCGAGCGGACGGATGATTCAGTTGTTGCTGCAACTAACGAGATATCGCCCCAGATGTTTGAAGCTAATGCAGCACGATCGCTAGTCACCAAGGATGAATGACTAGGACATGTGGTTCGTTTGCATACCCCGATGCGAGGTCATCAGATTGATTGATTCCAACTAGAGAAGACTTCATGCAGGTACGTTGGGAGTCGATAGAAGACGATCGAATGTCAGAAACCCATTTTTCCAAGTTTAAAGTATTCGGAAAAACATGCAAGTAATTCGGTGGACCCTGTAGAAGAATAAAACCCTAACTCGATATAATGACCATGTGAAAGCTTTGAAACCTTAGAGTTTGCAACAATTCCGTGGTGCCATTAATGAGGCATGGGTTTGCCCTTCTACAGCTGGTCCATAGGTACTGTAGTATGTACTGGAATACTATTAAACTGTACTCAGGATGTTGAGCTCTTGGGGGATTATGGAACTTTGATTAATCGATCGAAAGGTTCGACGTCGTTCGGATATCATGTGATGGGATACATTGCTTGGGAGACTCCAGATATGAGTATAGTCGTTGGAGCGCAGTCCATGCAGCCATGAAGAGACGAGTTCGAATCGATCAACATTAGAGAAAGGTGGAGTAAGGGGTTCGTACGAGATCTTGACGAGATGACGTTCCACTCTACTGACATCAGAGATGTGATACGTATGCAGAGGCATTGTATATGGATATATCTTCCAGAAGGAGTCGCGATGAGTATGCAGCCGTTCCGGAACAAGAAACAGATTTAGTAAAGGATGATGACTTCTGGGCAGTTCAGCAGAAACAAGATTTGGGAGAGACCTCGACAGAACCTTTCTGGAATACAATACGAGAAGATATGGACCCAGGATCGGTCATATTACGCACACCCAGTAGGCCAGAGTTCGGCATCGTCGACGAGATATGTTATGAGTGACCAACACAGTTGGCCAGAGATCTTTAGAGGATGTGCTAGAGCGGGACTGTTTCCACCATCTTTGATTTCGGTATTTTGGGCGATTTATTTTCATGATTGAGATTTTGTGCACCACAGTTGCACTTGACTTCGATTTGATGTCATTCGAGATGTTGATGTGATTGCATGCCTATGGTGTGCATGAGATTTGACTTGTGCTTTCGGCATAGTTTTCATGCACTTTTAGTATTTTTATTCGATTTTTTGCACGCTGATGCACATGGTTGTGAGATTATATACCACGGTATACCTGATTTGGATTGAGGTTTGTTGTATACCGTCTATTTCGATTATGATATTCGATATTTTTTTTCGTGCACCTTGTGCACTTGATTTGGATTCTTGCGCATATTTGACGTGCTTGATGCAATTTTGGTGCACGCCGTATGCACTAAATCGAGATTCTTAGTGCATATCAGATGCACCTGATATTGCTGTCAGGCACACCCGTTGCCTTTGACAGGTGTTTCATGCACACCCATTGCACTTAGATTTTATTTCTGTGCACATGTATGGCACATTCATGGATTTTGATTTCTGTACGCACCAGACGCACGTAGCATCCTTATACACATTTTGGGGTTGATTTCTTTTGGAGCTGTATGTTTTATGATATTTACTATATGGTATAGTAGCTGAGCAGGACTAGTCTGAGGACAGTACCTGAATATGTTTTTGCATGCATCGATAGTTACCGAAGGGATTTCCAAAAGGGAGCTATAGTCTCAATATTTCCTACGTGTCCGAGATAACACGAAGCATTTTATAAAGGAAACCCTTCTAAATTATTTTTCAAAACGGCGGGACGTGTACGTTAAACAAAGGGTATATATATATATAGTTACTTTCCTACAATAGACGTCTGCCACTGTGTTGTGATACGCGCATCGCGCAGCAATTTGAAAAAGAGTTTGGCATGCATTTCTTTCCGATGTTTTGACGAGTTTACAACGATGCGTACTGCGTACATGTTTAGTTTTGATGTATATCATGTTGGTTTTCATATTGGACTTTGACATTGGTGTCTTCACCATAACTCCGATAATTGCGTGATGCTTGACAGAGTTTGATTTTTGAGTTATACACTCTTTTTCATGCGCATGCATTGCGCTACGATGTGTTTTATGTATTTATGATTTCGGAGCCTCGACGACTTGATCATTTTACTGAAATGTTTTAATATTTGAGGGGTTTAAATTTAAATTCGGGGACCGAATTTCTTTAAAGAAGAAGATTGTAACATTTCAGAAAAAATAAAATATTATTTTTGGGAATTTTTATAATTAAATAATAAATATTACGAATATTTTAATAGTGCGTTATAATTAAATATCGATAAATTGGAAAATATTGGAAAAATTAAATTAAATGGTGATTTTGGAGGGATTTATATGATTTAAGCAAATTATAAATTCTTTATAACTAATTATATTCCATTTTAATGCTAATCCCCGATTTTTGATCTTTTTCGTGGTCGGTTAATCGCGATTAAATATCACTAATCATACATTAAGCTTGATTTGTGCATATGACATGCACCATGTCATATTACACATTGTTACATTTTCCAACCATAATCTTTTCTTTATTTTCATGCATGGTTTTATTATTAAATGAGAGGAGAAGATAAGATAAAAGAAAAAAAAAAGAAAAAAGATAATATTAAAGAATTGGGTATGGGCAAGAGAGAGAGAGAGAAAAAGAGGGTGAGGGGTCAACCTTGGCATGGCTCCTTGTTCTTATTCCATCATCTTCATCTTTTTTCTCCCCTCTCTCATCCTTGGCTTCCCTCTCCCTCCACCTCCTCCCAAACCTCACTTCACCCCCAAAAATACACCAAAACCATGCACCCTCTTCACAAAAAAATGTGCACTAGCTCACAACAAGCATGGGGAACCAAGAGAAATTGGATTTTGAGCTCTAGAGGATTCTAGGGTTTGCCAAATGAGGTAATTCCTTCACACTTAGTTTAGTATTTTATTCATTTTATCATCTTTGCATGTTTAGAAGTGTTTTAGTGGAGTTTTGTGAGCTTTGAAAATTCCTAGATGAGGTTTGAGGGATTCTTGAGTTGTGTTGGTGCTATTGAGCTTAGTGGTGACCTTAAACCCCCCATAGTGTTAGAAACCCAGATCAAACCTGAACTGAACTCTAAAACTTGAAACTTCCGTGTCGGTTTTGTGAACTTTTGGTGCCTATAGGGAATCTGGAGTGATCCGAGACCATTACTAGAAAAACAAACAACACCACTAACCTAGATGGACCACCACGAGACCACCCTGCAAGAACGAACCCATTTTGAGTTGGTAGAACCGTGGTGGCCAGATCTTTTGGGTAAGTGGCCGGCCACATTAAGGGAGTTAGGGTCTAGGTTTGGTCTGTAGTTTATATGCCCCCTATACAGCACCCCAGTATTGTTTGTTTAGCCCAATTTCACCTGAACTAAAATCTGGGACCATTTTCTTGAGTTGCTGCATTGTTTTGCGACTTCGTTTTAATTTGGGATTTGGTATTTGATATTGTGTTCTATCGTCTGATGTTTGTACGTTAGCGACTGGGGTTGTTTGGTGGTTTTGCAGGCGTAGACTATAGGTTCTAACCTGTAAGTGATTCGCATGCTGTTTTGGTTTTCATGTTCGATTTTTGATACTATATAATGCATTGGAAATTGTAGGTACCCCCACGTGGACTTCGAGACGATGAGGATGAGTATGGCGTCAACGGCTCCAGCAAACGAGGATCGAGGTGAACAGATATATATCTACGGAGGAAGTCGGGTGGACGACGTATAGCACCCCCGCAGCTCGTAGTGTAACCTATGATACATTACACACGCACGCACGCACGCACGTACGTATATGTGTTATGTGAAACATTACTTTTTAGCTAGAAAGGCTTTAGGAGATCATGGGTTAAATTTTAGTGTATTTGGATGATAGTATCGTTAGATAGTTTTTGGTCGCGAAACCCTATAGTATAGTTTGCATACACGCGCACACACACACTCACATACATTTTACTTATGTGTATATAGGGATATATATATATACATATATGTTTGTGAATATGTATATATATATATATATATATATGTATGTATGTATGTATGTATACAAATACGTGGATGCAGAGGGTAGTACATGATACTTGGAGATGAGTTGATGTGATTGGGCATGATGCTACAAGATCGGTGATGTAATTTGGTTCGTATTGTGAGATACGACATGATATTATAGCGGGTCTTTAGGCGATGTGTTTTAATACACACGCATATATATATTTTGATGGCATCAGATTGTACTAGATTTTAGATCATTACCCATAATTCAGGATATGATGATATGGATACTAGATGAATAATGAGATAAATGTGATATTTGACCAGTACCCAGATTTGGGATGCCATACGATTGATTTACCGTACGAGCTATATATTGATGATAGATCCGCATTCTTGACTCGAGGATGTCATATTATAAATATATTGTATCGTACGTGATACTATTGAGGCGGGATCACCGACTAATAGATATATAGATAAATATCGACTCAGACTTTGATGGTTTTCCTTACCCCTTTCGATTAGTCTGTTAGTTTAGTTGTAACATTTCAGAAAATATAAAATATTATTTTTGGAATTTAATATTAAAATAATATATTTTGCGAAAACTACCGATTTGCGAATTTGGAGTTTTCGTAAAATGATATAAATATATACCAATATTTGTGAAATAATTTGGAGATTTAAAATGATTTATTTATTTAAAAATATAATTAATGGAATTTGTTAGCATGTGTTTCTGGCCACATTCTTTCACTTGTGGCTGCCAATTTCGAAATTTAGAGGCTGCCATATTTTTGTGAGCTTTAATCTGTGATGAGGTGTCCCTAGTATTAGTTGGGCATGGGTAAGAAGCATGGGCTTCGATGGAGATTTTTGTTTGGAGTGGGGATTTCTTTGGCTGTTGATTAATTGTGTTAGAGATATTTTGTTACACTCACCACATTTTCTTACACTCACCACCTCTTCTTGTAAAAAATCCCCAGAGCACCAATTCATGAACTGGCCTAGCCCCATTTCTATTCTTTGCTTGATTCTTCATGTGCTCACATTCCACACCAAGGCAACTTCAATTTACCTCCACCCAAATGCTTGGGCGTCTTAAGACAAAGTATCCTACACTTTCTTTACTTCTTTCTTGGGTATCTAGGCTAGTAAACTGGATACCCGAGTTGCTTCAGTTTAGAAGTGGGAGTCGTAAAAAGAATCCTCGACGAGCATCCTCTTCGACGAGCATGACCGGAGAGCGAACTTCGTCGAGGCAGCCACAACATGATAAGGACTAAGATTGAAGACCGAAGGACACGGATCGATCGGTATAATTTCTTATACCACTTTACAGTTTACTAATATAGGGATTATTGGTACGATTGGGGTTTTAGGCTTGGTGGTTTTCACGTATAGCGACCCTAGATAGGGTTTTAGCTATGTTTTCCGGTATTGGGATTCTTGGTTTTTGAGACTTGATATTATATTTGGTCGTTGGACGTTTGTACATCAACGACGAGGGTTGTTTGGTTGTTTTGCAGGCATAGGCTATAGGTTCTAACCTTTGAGCGTACCGCATGCCGTATTTGGATTTCGGTACTTGATGTTAATCGCTTTGCGATTTCATATTGATTGTAGGTATATTCGCGTGGATTCCGAGACGACGAAGTGCATCGACTACGGCTAAGTGAGGAGTTTAGCAGGTGAGTAGATTTATATCTACGGGGAAAGTCGGGTGGATGGCGTATAGCACCCCCGCAAATTTATGAATGGAAACCTATAAATACATAGAATACTGTAGGAGGGACCTACATTTGAAAACTATAGATGTGGTTAAAAAGATAGTTAGTGGTGATATTAATGTTTGAGTATATAACGAGATATGAGATGAAAGCTTTAGGGACATAACCCTTGTACATGATATGATAGAATTGATGTTTCGAATTGATA
Source organism: Agapanthus africanus (assembly GCA_030015575.1). Lineage (NCBI taxonomy): Eukaryota > Viridiplantae > Streptophyta > Magnoliopsida > Asparagales > Amaryllidaceae > Agapanthus > Agapanthus africanus. The sequence continues at coordinate 325,578,159 of JASDDO010000018.1, forward strand.
TATATATATAAGGATATGAAAGGTAAATGTGAATCACAATATATAATTATGAAGTTGCACAGGTTTAGGTATGAGATTTAGAGTAGCGTGACATGAGATTCACATGATAGAATGCTTATGTAAAATGACTTGATGTGAGAGATTGATGTGATGAAAAGAGTATACGATGAGATATGATGACTTGGTTGATATGTCGTTATATGGATACGAGTCGATAAGTAATAGTTGATACCTTGCCGGTCCCCTGACACGAGATTGACCCGGATGTGACCTGAGATATATATATATATATATATATATATATATACATGGATAATGATGTGCATAATGAGTGATATGCCGTGCGAGACTTAGTTCCGCACCCCCGATGTTGTATAAGTTGATAGAATCCCTAATTTGTTTAATGCTGCCGTATGATAGATTTCCGTACGCGATGATTTTTACTTGTTGATTTATTCATACCCTTGATTTAAAGATGTCGTACGATGGATTGTACCGTACGTACATGATGTTGTGAGGCTGGATGCCGATTGATAGATTCACCGACTCGGTTATGTTAGATACGTATACCTTATAGCATTTAGTTCATGATGTGCATTATGCTGCATTCATATTATTCTCATTGCATTTCATATACCTATGCTAGTACACCTACACCATTATCGATGATGCGTATATTATACTTACACAGATTGCCGGCTCACACACCTCATCATCGATAATTGCTATGTCACTTGCACAGTAGAATTTCTACATCATGCTATGATATACTTGCCATGTTCACATCACTATGCTAGATTGCATGATATATTGGTTATGCTCATACAATTATGTTATGTTGCACGATTTACTTGCTATGATCATATCACTGTTCCACGTTATATAAGATATACGGATATGCTTCATTCTGTTATATGTTGCATACTTACATGCTTACACATATATCCTGCTATAGCTACACGTTCACTTTATATGATGTCGCGTTGGATTTTGGATAATTGGGAACCGCATGATATATTTTAAAACTGGATTCATTTAAAAGAGCGGTTTTGTAACATTTCAAAAAGTTAAATTTTTTTTGGGAATTTTTATAATTAAATAATAAAATATTGAATAATTTAATAAGGCGGTATAATTAAATAACGATAAATTGGGAAAATTTTGGAAAATTAAGGAAATTACTGAAAAGAGGGTGCTTTATGTGATTTATGCAAATTATGATATTTTATGATTTATTATACACTAATTTTGTGCTAATCGCGATTAGAAATCGCTAATCGGGTACTAAACGTGTTTTGTGCACATGACATGCAACAGTCTTTTTTTTACACTTGTTACATTTCTTATCATGGAATTTCTTCATGATTCATGCATGGTTGTTTGAATTTAAAGAGAAGAGAAAAGAAAACTAAAGAAAAAGAAAAGAAAACATTAAACAATTGTGCATAGTGTGAGGTATGGGCATGAGAGAGAGAGAGGTGAGGGGTCAAACCTAAGTCATGGTCATTGTCTTCCTCTTCATCATCTTCATCTTCTTTCTCATTTTCAGCGCCATGGCAGCACCTCCTCCCTCCCCTTCTTCAAGCCTCACTTCATCATTAAAAATTCACCAAAACCCTATCACCTCTTCACAAAAATTGTGCATGAGCTCACTAGCTACACTTTGGACCAAGAAAGTTTGGATTTTGGCGCTGTAGGGGTTTCTTGAGTGCTAAATGAGGCAATCCCTTCACACTTAGTGCAGTTTTTCTTTCACTTTAAACCATATATGTGTTTAGTTGTGATGTTGTGCGATTTGGTGAACTTTGAAGATTTCTAGAGATGGTTAGGGTTAATTTGAGTTAAGTTAGTGTAATTAAACTCTTGAGGTGACCTTAAACCCCCCAATTTGTCAAAAACCCAGACCAAACCAAACCTGAAAACCAAAATACGGAAAAACAGCACTTTTCATGTTGGTTTGTGAGAACTTAGAGTGTGCAGGGGAATCTGGGATGACCTGGAACATTTTTGAGTCGAGCAAACAACTCTAGTGACCCAATTAAGACCCTAGGAGGCTACCCTGAGAGAACGAGGCCATTCCACCATGCCAAAACTGATCATCCCGTTAGTTTGGCCCGGTAGTTTACTTGTAAATAATAGATTAGACTAGAGTCATACCTATTTCAAAACTAACGAATCGTGAGTATTTTAAAGACAGGCCAAGCAATTCTACGGATATTTCAAAGGACGTACATTTTCTTAAAAACACCGTAGCCCTTATTTTCAAAACACCACGATTCGTGTTATTTCAAATGGCAAAACTGTACGACTCATAATTAGACATATGCAGATTCGTTATCATTATATTTGATATTCAGCTCCCGCATATTCTTGCTGCTCGCATCGCATTGCATGCCTATATTGTGTTTTCATATGTTAATATTGAAATCATGCTGTTAGGACACCAGCACCATTACCGATGATGCGTATGTTCCACATACACTTACTTGCCGGCTTACACAAATCATCATCGGTAATTGTCATGTCACGAACACTTTATGTTGGATATAGTGCCCTCAGAGTCAATTATTGGATCACAGGCACGTGATTGCAATGATTGAGGGAGGACATATACCGGTAGGACAGTTTTACTCAAGATGATAGTATGCTATCTGCTTTATTTTTATCATCGTGTACTGCTTTAGGTGACATTACTGATCACTATTGCGCGTTGATAGAGCCCTTAGGATTCTTGCTTGACGGCCAGCAGTATGATGGCGATCATATACGTGGGAGCTGGGGTCTATAAGCACATCCTTAAAAGGTCCCTAGTCGTGGGAGTTTCGAGACAGGGCATCGATACTCCAGAGTAGACTAGTGTATACAGTCGAGACCCCGACGAGGGGTGGTGGCCGATCTCACAAGCCACTGGTGTCAGTTGGTTCACCTAAGATGTATACAGGTGCTCATTGGGTTATGAGTACACCGGACAGGACTCGTCGGGAACATGCTAGTTGGTATTATACCTGACGTCAGATAGCAGTTCCCTGGTGACATGTGTACAGGTTAGTTCATCGACCTGAGATCGTCATTTGTCTCGTGTGAGTTCCCACTGTACTTTGATTACTACCTTACCACGGCTCAAAGGAGTCGTGCAAACAGGTTTTAGTTGGGTACAGTCCCGAGCCACATGGAGGCAGTGAGCGGATCTGCAGGGGTTCGTCTCTCCCGGTATTGGGGGTGAGGTCGCGCTGTGTCTAGGAGAGCCATTACACGAAGTCCTTGGCCAAGGCAGGAGATTTACTGGTAGGTATTCCAGTAGTATCTCAGGGTGTTCTGGGCTACACTCCGACATGACTTGTACTGCTTTTGGGGATCTAACTTTTACCAACCCCCTAGGCCCGCCATGCGATACTCATAGACGAACGGACCGGACTGTACGGATATTGTCACTGACAGACTCAGTAGGGTGTCAGGATGAGTTCGCTCATCGACATCCCTTTTGGTCAATACCTGGTAGCCCGATACGTATGGCTAATACCTCTAACGTGCTAGTGGTTAAATCCACAGCCAAAGTATTGACGAGTCTTTAGAGTCCCCCACAGACAGTTTCTCTAGTTTCGGGCGAAACGCTGAAGAGGCCGTATGGATATATGGCAGGTGATTGTAATAATTTTCTCGATTGGGATGTAAACGCAAGTATCGAATCAATTGTTTCCCGATAACGGTTTCATTTGATTGATAACAGTATCTTGTATCGGTATTTAGAAAATTGTATAAAGAAATCACAACCAAAGAATTATATTTGACCGCAATCAATAACGGTGTCGTGTAGATTTCGTTAGCAAGTGCGGATCGTCCACAGAGATTGTGCGATTCGTTTCTATGTTTAATTTGTTTGAATTGAAAAGTTAATTGAAAAGAAAAGAAAACATGATTCAAGATTTTATCAATTGATTCAGGTGTCACTAATCTAATCAAGAATCAAGAAATGATAAACAATCGAGAATCGGGTTTCGATGATATTTCCAACCAAATGTCAAGAATCTAAATGAGGCTCGTAGGAATCGATCGGATCTATAGACGTGATGTAATCTCAAGATTTCGTGTTCTTGTCCTCCGAAGGATTGATACTAGATCGATGATGATCGACGAGAGTTAGGGCTTTCTCGTGAAACTAGGGTTTCATCGTTTAAACCTTGTTCTTTCATCGATATCATTCATATTCTAGCCTCTAGCAATTTCAAGAAACGATCGTAAGTCCCCAATCTCGAGCGATATCAATCAAGAAAGCATCGCAACGAATTGGGTTGTCGGTTCTTGAACTTGCTAGGGTTTACAAAACTCGTAGGATTCAAGAATCGATTTAAGATATGTTACATCATCATTCTATTGATCGTCTCGACTCCTCGACGAGCGGAGTATTACTCAAACATCACAACAAGAATTACAACTAGAAATTTAGATCAAATCATGATGCAAGAATTTAAAGAAAACAAGATAAAAGAATATCACCTTTTATTTATATCAACAATTTGATTACAGTCGGTCAAGAACTACAAGAGGAAGAACTAAATTGTCGATTTGGCGTCGCTCGGCTCCGTGAGTCGCGGATCGGCTTGGACCACTTGCTCTGTTGAAGATCGGCTTCGCTCATAAAAGGTTGCAAGGCTTCTTGCTTGATGGGGTACTCGGGATCTTGGCTTTTGATTGGAATTAGGATTAGAGTTTCACACAAGTCTTCTCACTAGACTTGTGGAAGAAGATGAAGAAAGAGAGTGAATGGCTCTAGATTGGCTAAAGATGATTCTATGAATCGGGGATCCTTTTACAAGTGAGCCTAGGGTCTTATTTATAGATCTCCCAAACCCTAGGCCTTGAGTTTGAAATAGAAGTTCCCTCCAAAAGTTTGTTGAAAGACTTCTAGAAGTAGTTAGTTAGGCTTAGCTTAGGGTTTAAGGAGAAGTTTCTAGAATACAAGGCTAGTTTAGTGTTGATCCCAAAGCTTGCTGATCTGGCAGAATTCTCTGGAGTCTTCTGGAATTTGTTGTGTTATTCTGAGCTGTAGGCATTGAGATAGGAGTTGTGCACCAAAAATGGGGATCTGAAGTGGTAGAAGCGCCGCGGAACCGCGGCAATAGGTGGCTTAGGCCGCGGTTCCGCGGCCATTTGGGCTCCTTGGGGCTTCAACTTTCTTTTGTTGGCTTTTGGTGTCTTCTTCTGTATTTTGTGATATATTGAATTCCTGAATTCCCTTTACATTAATACCAGATTCCAAATCATTGAGTTGGCGTCATGTTTGATCGGTACCATGTAAATTTTTGGCCTTTCTTCTGGATTTTCCTGCACAGATCTCAAAACAAGTGTTGCGCAATATAGGGATGATGCGAAGCCATGAAATGCAGTCAATTTCCTTTATAGTGCCGGTTTTAGAGTCTAACACATGCAATCTGATATTTTGTGACAGTTTTGCTAATATGTGAAATATGAATACCGTACACTTCTAAATAAGTGCAAATGATAGGGAAATTGCCGTGTTAAAAATACAATATTTTCGGCTAATCAAATTCCCCCAAACTTAATTTCGATCGTCTCGAGCGAACTATTTATTAAAAAGAGAAGGAGAAAATAAAGAAAAAAAAACTAACTAGCACACTTTCGTAGGCAACACGATTGCACTGAGCACGTGCAACAAGCCTTTAAACCTCTAGGTGTCCCTAGTAGGAGGAGTGTTGTCTCCTTAGGGTTTTCAGCGGATTGCACCCACAAAATCCAATAATAAAAGAAAAGATCATGAATATTACATTTAAAGAAAAGAATTGTAAAAGAAAGACTTTGAAAATTAGGGTTTCCAACTAAGCTAGCTTTTCGGTTGTCATGAGCCCTATCTTAATGGTCATGAAAAGATGTTAGAAATCACGTCCTCCCTCAATAAAACATCATCTTATTCTTCATTCCTATCTTTCTTCCAAACATCGATCATATAACCCTACGTGTGTGTAAAGACATCACTTCACCCGGAGAATTCAATTCAAGCTATCATACTCTTGCCCATCAGCCTCAGTACTTTTTTAATTAATGAATATTTGTATGAAATTGCTCACACACTTTCATGCGACCGTTAATACTTCTTGAGGTACTAACCGACCGATTACTCATGTGCTTGCTTACTTGGTGTATTTTCCTCGTCTTGCACCACCTAAGGCATAGCAGTGACTCCCAGACCAGTTGGCCTTAGGGCACTAGGTGAAGAAGCACCCTTACTATATATTTTTTATTGCCCTTGATGATAACAAAGACCAGTGTCCATTTTTCTCACCACTTTATATATTTTTTTATTCACTTTTTTATTTCCTTCATACATCGGCTTTAAGACAAGAGCATTTCAAGGTATCCTCTACTATCCCAGGCTTCAAGACGTGTGTAAGTACGAATAGCAGGGTATCAACGTTCAAAATGTTTGGCTTCAAGAATAGAAACTATTTTTCAGACTTATTTTTATCCTCAGATTAGTGACGTCTTTCATCTTACTAACCCTTGGGACAACGGCTCATAACTACTTATTACTAGTCCGTATAAGAAAACTTCTAATTTTCTTGGTTTTCTTAAATTTTTCTAATCTCATGGATGTAATTGTTCACTATCTAAACTTTCATTATCTTATTTATGTACAAAAAGTGTAAATATTAAAATTATTTTTATACTTGAAATTTTTTTTAAATTTTTATCAGTTTTGAAATTTTTTCAATTTTTATAGATTTTTAAAGAAATGTTTTGTGCTTATGCAAATGATATGCAAATGATGCAAAAATAAGCACAAACCTCCCCCAAACTTGTTTTCAACAGTGTCCTCACTGTTGCCAAATGCTATACCTATAAAAACTGTAAGTCTGGGAGGAATTATTAGTAGGAGCAAAGTATATAAGTGAAGAACTTCCCCCAAACTTACTCTTTTCACTCACCTCCATTCAAAAGATGATGCAATGATATACAGGATATGAAGGTGAGACGGAGGAATTTTAATCCAAATAAACTGGCCCTTGTAAGAACAAGAGCTCCTCCGTGGGGTCAGTTGAAAAATACGGCTTTAGTCTATGTCCATTTACTTTGAAAACGGTGCCGTTTTTAACATTTTCTACTTCTACTGCCCCGTGCGGGTATACAGACCGCACAACAAAAGGTCCCTTCCATCAAGATCGGAGCTTACCCGTGTGAAGGTGTAATCGTGAATCATAAAGAAGGACTTGTTGACCAGGTGAAAATGTTTTCCTCAAAATATTTTTATCGTGAAAAACCTTAGTCCTATTCTTTGTGATCACAGCATTATCATAAGCTTCATCGCGGAGTTCGCTTAGCTCATTAAGTTGCAGCTTCCGAAAGTTGCAGGCTTCTTTTAGATCAAAGTTTATTTCCTTTATAGCCCACAATGCTTTATGCTCTATCTCGACGGGTAAATGACATGCCTTCCTAAACACTATCCTATATGGAGACATCCCTAGGTCAGTTTTATATGCAGTCCTGAATGCCCAAAGAGCATCCGTCAATTTGGTCGACCAGTCTTTTCTATTTTTAGCAAAAGTTTTCTCCAGGATAAATTTGATTTGTCTGTTTGAGATTTCAGCCTGCCCGCTTGTTTGGGGATGATAGGGTGTAGAAAGTCGGTGGTTGATTGAGTATTTTCGCATCAGAGTCTCGAAAGATCTGTTGCAGAAATGTGTCCCATTATCGCTAATAATAGCACGTGGGTGTCCAAATCGCGAGAAGATATTCTCTTTTAAGAACTTAATGACAACTTTCTTATCATTAGTGCGACATGGAATGGCTTCTACCCACTTTGAGACATAATCAACCGCCAGCAGTATGTACAAATTCTCAAAGGAGTTGGGAAAGGGACCCATAAAATCAATGCCCCAAATATCAAATATTTCAAAAACCAAGATGGATTGCTGAGGCATTTCATTCCTCTGGGAGATTCTACCCGTGTACTGACATTGTGTACAGGTTTTGCAATAGTCAAATGCGTCCTTGAATAAGGTCGGCCAATAAAATCCACATTGCAAAACCTTCTCCGCCGTTTTTCTAGGACCGAAGTGACCCCCACAGGCCTGATCATGACAAAAAGAAAGAACACTCTTGAACTCTTCATTCAGGACACACCGGCGAATGATCTGATCAGGACAATATTTAAACAGATATGGCCCGTCCCAGTAAAAGTGTTTTACTTGGGATAGAAAACGGTATTTGTCATGTTTTGTCCAATCGCTGGGTATCAGTCCCGTGGCATGATAGTGTAGGGTTCCTAGACACTCTCAAGAGGTCTCACAAGGCATCAACCATGACAATTTCAAAAATTACGGTGCCGAGAAACCCTAATACAGATCGTTGGCTAGAAGTTTAGGCGAAACTAGCAAGTAGTTAACAACTTAACTATGAGTTTACGAAAATACAACCTTTGTACATCCGGTCCTCCACCTCCATAGCTCCGCAATGAAGTCTCCTCACTGTCCAAATGGAAACCCGGGCTCTAGCGTCGGCTTCATCGGAGAAATGGGCGGGCAAGGTCGTCGGCTTCGTGCCGAAGATGATCTACGTCGAGGCATCACAAGATCAAGCTCCAACTTCACCAAGTCATGAAACTTGTGAAGAAAACACACTCTACTACTTGGCAAGAGGTAGAGGATGAAGAAATAGGAAGTGGGTAGACTTTAGAATTGGATTTCTCACTCATTTCTTCACTTTGCCATTGATGGACGCAAGGTTTTCTTCAAGTAGAAGATGAAGAAGAAGAAGAAGATGATAATATGATAAGTATTAAGTAAAATGAAAATAATAATAATACTTATCATCTACCAACCATGGTCAAGTGTAGAGACTAAACTAGGGTTAAGTGAATGGTTAGGGTTAAGCATGAAGACAAAAATGGTGACTTAGTCAAAGCTTCATGCAGCTTCAACATCCATCCAAAGAAAGCCACCATTTTTCTTTATGCTTATTATTTTCCATAAAGAATAAATAAATAAATAAGAAAACCAAAACCCTAACCATTTAAATAACCATGGTTCAATCTTTACACAAACTCAAGTAAACATGCATCATCAAACATGATACAATCATTTGCACAAAAAGTATATCACATATACAACTTGTACATCCAAGTGAGAAAATCCATTTAAAGTGAACCAATACTAGTTAATGCAAAGTAATATATCAAATATATAATTATGCATTAAATCATTAAATCAACACTTGATTTAACGATCCGGTCATATCTCATATGACCGACTAATATCCAATGTATCGATTTATCGAATCAATCCTTGATTCGATAACTAGGTTATATCGCATACAACCATTCGACACATTCATCGCGAGAATGAAATACGGTATCACATACACGCATTATTCTCCGTCCCGCACATATCTCATATGCGCTCCTATTTCGTTTCGCTTGAGCCAGGAAACCTCTGTGTAGGACTCTAAAGACTCGTCAATATGCCGGCAGCAGATGATGATCATATCAAACACCCACAAGCCGTAAGCGGTCTGCTAAACGTAACGGCCACCCGGGTATTGAGCGATCAGAAGATCGACGAGCAAGCCCGCTCATACTCCTGTGAATCCAACCAGTAACACTTACCGTACAGTCCGGTCCGATCGTCTGATATGTCGCATATCTCGCCTAGGGGTGGTAAACGTCAGACCCCAATAGCTCGATAAGTCGTGTCGATATGAGGTCTATAACAATTCGAGATACTACTGGTAACACTTACCAGTAAATCACAGCAACCCTGGCCAGGGATTTCCTGTTATAGCCAATCAAACACAGCGCAACATCAACTCCCTATACCGGGAGAGACGAATCCCCTCCTATCGCTCATTGCCTCCATGTGATTCGGGACTGTACCCAAAAACCACCGTTTTGCACGCCCTCTTGGACGTGGTAAGGTGAAAATCAAAGCACAGTGGGAACCACACAAGACTCTATGACGATCTCGGGTCAACAGACTACTCTGTACCAGTGTCACCAGAGAACTGCCATCTGACGTAAGGTATAATACCATCTGGGAGTTCTCGGCGAGTCCGTCCAGTGTTCCCAGTCTCTACTGAGCACCCGTATATCATCTCCGATGTCAAACACCAATGGATATGGGATCATCCATCGCCCATCTGTATGGGTCGAGAAGGTATACGCTAGTCTACTCTGGTATATCGATGCCCCGTCTCGATACACCCACGACTAGGGACTTTGAAGGATGTACTTATGGACTACCATGTCCCCACTAGTATGATCCGCATCATAGTCCAGGTAGTCAAGTACACATCCTAAGGGCTTTACCAACATGTATCAGAGAGACAATCAGTGTACACGTTAAGGTAAAGATCAACCAGATAGCATACTATCATGTCGAGCAAGAAAGTCCTCCCTATACATGTCCAAGCATCCACTACAATATACATCCAATGTACACTAATGGCCTCTAGGGCATACATATAACTAACAATCTCCCACTTGCACTAGGGCCATCTGATAGCAGTGGTTGTAGTATCTCATACTCAACCATCCCATAAAAATCTCTCTCTGGGAATAAGCCTTTTTGAGTGGATCCGCTGTGTTGTCCTCTGAGTCTACTCTCCTAACCTCGATCTCCTTGGAGATCAACCATCTTCATGATCAGGTGATACTGCCTTAGAATATGTTTGGATCACTGATAGGACCTTCGTTCATTGGCACAAGCCATAACTCCATTGTCACACAATGGTAGGAACCTAGTTCATCTCATGAACCAATATACACCCAAACAACCTCTTTGGTAGCATCTTAAATAGTGATGTATCGAGCCTTTATCGTCTAGTATGCCACGGTATCTAGCTTGGAACTCTTCCAACATACCGTCCCTTTACTGAGGGTAAAAACAATGCGTGTGACTGACTTTCAGTCGTCCTTATCACCCTGGAACCCTTCCAGTGATTCTCCCCAGGATCGGTTGATACCATCTCACTACAACTAGTGAGAATCCTAACATCCAATTAGATCTATCTCATAGATCCAAACCCAAGATTTAGGAGGTATCATTTTGATCCTTTATGGAGAATCATTGTGATAAGCGGAGATTGACCGAGCGTAGCATAGGAAACTTCTTCCCTATCAAGAGTATGTCATCCACGTACTCTACGAGGATCATCACCATACTCCCTACTACCTTTTTGTATATACAAGGTTCATCTACCATTTTGATGATGTCATACTGTTTGACTACTACATCAAAACAGATGTTCCAACTCCGCGATGCCTGCTTTATCACATAAAACATCTTGCATACGTTTCCGCTGCTCCCACTGTCTACGAAGCCCTCTGACTGTGTACTTATAGACACCCTCTTCTAAAACATCATTTAGAAAAGATGTTATGACACCCAACCACCAGATATCGTAGTCATGGTATGTAGCCGTGGCAAGTAGGATCTGGATGGACTTAAGCATAGCTACTTAGAAAAGGTTTCATCATCATCCATACCTGGTCAATGATGTAGACCTTTAACAAGTCTAGCTTTGAAAGTCTCAACTTTTCCATCTACACCAAGTAATCTTCTCAAGATATACTTTCTCCTGATGGGGATTTAACCCTTCAGATATAGCAACCAAAGTCCATACTTTGTTGGTGTATAAGGATTCCATCTCAGATCACTAAGCATCCAGCCATTCTTATAGAGTCTTATTCCTGATGGCCAGCTCGAAGCTAGTTGGGTCATCATCTCATGATGCAATCCTCGCTCCCACTGTCATCGAGAAACCAAAGTATCTCTCAGGTGGGTGAGGAACCCTACTAGATCGGCGGAGAGGCTGAGGTTCGTTGGTAACTATTGAATACTTTGGTTCTACCAAATCATCAGCTGCAGTTTGTATACCTGAAACCATTCCAGTTCTACATAACTGATCTTGCCTCGAGCTTGTCCGGATTATGCTTTTAGACATAGCCCGGACAACCCCAAATCTTAACCAACTTAAGATATGGGCTCTTCCCTTTCCATATCACATATGAAGCGGTAGGCTACTGATTTGATTGGAACCCTATTCAATAGGTATGCAGCTTCTCAAGTGCATAACTCCCAAAAAGGAAACAGGTAACTCAGTAGTACTCATCATAGAGCGCACCATATCAAATAGGGTGCAACTGCTCTGCCCCGATATACCATCGTGCTATGGTGTATACGGAGGAGTAATGCTGAGAGAGAATCTCATTCTCCTTTAGAATAGTCCAGGATTTCCATGCTCAAGTATTCTCCTCCTTGATCACATCATAGGACATAATACTTATACCCATATTTTGATTCTCTACTTCTAACTTATATTCTGCGAATATCTCAAAAGGTTCGGACTTGTGTTTCAACAGGAACATAGGTCTGAATCTCGAAAGATCATCAGAGAATGTAATGAAGTACAAAGAACCGGTCTTGGCATTTGTAGACAGGGGACCTTACATACATCAACATGTATCATCCCAAGAGTTCACTAACTCTTTCTCCGTTTCCAATAAACAGAGCTGGTGTCATTATATCTTTGTGACATGGCTGGCAAGTTTCACAAGATGTAGATTCAAACTGATTTAAATATGCATCTAAATGTAACTTCAGCTAGTCGGGTCACATTGATATGACCTAATCTACAATGCCTTAAGAAGGATTCGTTCATTTCTGAACTCTTCCTCTTGTGTGTGTTCCGTATAGTAAGAACTGTAGTTTGATTTAGAACATTAATGTTTTTAGATAACGTGCCTGAACCGATCAACTTTTGATATAGGAAATGTTCAAAACATTATCCAACAATACAAAATTTTATCATTTCTTTACTAATAAAGAGATAGATACGATTTTGTATATCAGGTTCGGTATCTAATAACATTCGTTCAGAATCAATGTATTCGTAATACAGGGTGACAGTGACCAACAGACTTGGCTGCAACTCTTGCCCCGTTTTCTGCCTCATGAAACTTATCACCCGTTCTCAGTCCTCTACCTTTCTGTAGCCCTATGTAACAGATTACATATCTGGGATCCTGATCTGGTATCACATACCCAGGACGTAAAGGATACTGAGAAACAGTTCTCTGTAATGAACACACCCGAAGATGATGCATCATCATGCACTCTCCTCGTTTGGGCGGCACGGGAATTCTGGTAATCCCCAATTTCCTGCTCTGTCTTATAACAATTATAAGTTGGAGCGGGACCAACGTTCCCCAGCTCAGTATAACAAGCGGGTTCGGTCAATACATCCGTATTATTATCTTGATTAAGGCGTGATATGGTCGCTACCTGGAGAGAGAGAGAAGAAAACACTCAGCGTGCGCTCTTGCAAGAATAGATTGGTTATTATTTTATCTAATCAGGATGGCTCCCACTGCTTTTTATCAAATCTTCCTTCAAACCCTAAAAGGAAAGACTAGCCGGGATTAATTACACACTACAAGTTCGCCAATCTTTCAGCCAGGCCAGTGTCGGTACTTTGAGAGAGGTCCCCCGTGCTTTCGCACGAACCTAATTAATGTAAACCTCGTTTTCCCAGAGGCGTAACCCCGTTGACACCTTTCTAGACACCTACTTGACGGCTAATTGTAATGTATAAAACTCTCCCACGAGTAACAATTACTCACAGCGGGTATCGGGATCCAACTATCTCATAGAAGGTATGCAATCTCATTGCAAATTTCAACACTTGAAATTCCCGATAATATTTTACCCCTAGCCTCCTATGACCTTGACAAAGGCCAACAAACCATAGGATGCTAGTCAAGTTCAACCCGTCATTTCCTGATTGAATTAAACCCACCCGCACGGCCCTTGACAAAGGCCAACAAGGTCGCACGACTACCCTAATCCAATCTGCATCATATGCATAAGCAGATAAGCACCAGTTAGCTACCGCACACTGCGCCTTGACAAAGGCCAACAAACGCAGCATGAATACTAACTACTACTTATCTGAAATGACGGAGGGCTACGACAGGTTTTTCTGAAAACCTATTGCGTAATGAACTTGATATCGTTGTAGAATTAAATGATTTTAAAAATGGAGTGTTTTTGAGGCTTTTCTAGTTTTGCTAAAGGAGTCACTCCCGGTGAAGGGATCGTCGGTCCTTTCCTCGTCGAATGAGGTGCGGGATATATCATATATATCACTGTGCAAAGCTAAAACTCTTAAAAGCAATCAAAAGACAAACCGAGTGTGTAGCATCTGCCAGTTATTGCTAAAGGAGTCACTCCCGGTGAAGGGATCTCGGTCCTTTCCTCATCGAATAAGGTGCTGGATATATCACATATACCGCTGTGCAAAGCAAGAACTGTAGTTACCTGTTTTATTTTTGAAATTCGAATCTACAACATCTTAGGTTTCTTTTATTTCATTAATCACATTAATGAAGTCCCATCATTTAAATACCTAAACATCACAGATAAATACGACGTAAACTTATGCCATCCGCATTCGCCTCGATGTCCCCTCGTGCACCGTTAGGTTAGGTAACTAACGGCAGAGCGGGGCAAGGCTAGCGCAGGTGTAAAACATAAGTAACGCCTATATAATATATCATATATACTATATACAGTATCCATCACAGAACATCACATGATCACATCACAGATATCGCAGCAGAAGAATCATATGAAATATTGGATATACTAGGACGTCCGTGTTTTCAGTACGAGCCAGTATAAAACACGGATTCCACGATTGTGATGAATAGCCAAACCCACACCCCTAGACCCCTACGAGAGCGGCAAGCAACCCTACCAATTCTAGAGTTAGGAGACCCGGACTCGACTCCTCGAGTTGGTCTCCCACTGGACTCCAGAACCCGGTTACTTGTGCTCCCCTCCTCGGGTCTATCCTAGTGCAGAAAAGTAAATAATATACAAACGGTGACATCTTCCGCAACCTGGAAGTGCCACAATAAAAGAATATTACATACAAGTTTTTACATGAATGAAAATGAAAAACACTCATCTCATATAAAAACCCCCGGGCTATTCAAACACGACGATCCAATATAACATATCCAGCAACACATAACATCACATGTCATCAACGTAAGTAAATATGTGCATCCCAATTGTCGTTGACATATAGCAACGAAACCGGTGATATCACATATTACACTTACGGTCACAGAAAAGAAAGTGTAAAACTACAACAGTTGGAATCCGCAACCTCTTTAGACATCACATGCCTAATCAAATGAATTCCTTAGACATCGCATGCCTAACAATTATAAACCCCGCATTTTAGTCTCAAAATCGAAAACTCTTTTCAATACAATGTCGAGCAATTCAACAAGATTCCCGGCATCCTGATCGAATGCTCGTCGCAAACTTTAGTAGGCGGCTGCACCCCCGATACCGTCGACGAAGTGCACCAAGGTGGAACACCGCTACCGCGAGCACCCGAACGGATGCTTTCGGCGACGGGGTTCTCCTACAGTCACTTGGTCGGGGTTATGGAGCGAGGCTGTCTATTAAGTTTACCCGGCGAGTATCCGCGTACGCTACGTGATTGCGACGGACTTTTGATCACATCAAAATTCCGTGGCAACCGATCAAGTGAGACTAAACTGCTATGTTTATAACATTCATTCAGTTATCTCATAACTTTTTGTGAATTCCAATTATTGTATCACATTCCGGATAAATAGAAAATGTTAAACTTTTCGATCAAACAGTCGAACACCCAAGTTTTCCCGATATAGATCAACACATGAAATAAGTCTAACAACATTCAGTTCGTGCCTCAGTACCAACGGTCCAGCCGTAGAAGGGTCAAGCCAACGCCTCACATGTGGCACGCCGTACTGCCCCAAACCCGAAGGTTCAAAGGGCAGTTCAAGACGGTCACATAATCGAGTTAAGGTTTGTTGTCTTCTAGAGGGACCATCGCGTTACTTGCACTACTTAGAATGTCTTTAAACCTCGGAAAAATCCAACACTTGAAAATTTCCCGACAGGGGAAAAATTGGGTATTTATATCCGGTCGAACTTTTTAACATATTCAAAAATTATCTGGAAAGCCAAATAGACAAAGTTAAATAATCCGATCGATTCATCGAATCCCCAAAACAACCTCAGAAAATTCAACTCTCGAATAAATATTAAAAATTCCCAGAAAACTCAACACCTGAAAACATGAATTACTGTGCAAAAATTAAACAGTGATAACATGTATTGGCCGCGGAACCGCCGTAGAAGCCAAGCTTCTGCCGCGGTTCCGCCGCACTGTAGCAGCTTCACTCAAAAAATTTTGCATCGTAATTCATAGTTTTTCCTGCTGAATTTTTTAAGAATTTTTAATCTGGAAAAAACCCAGTTTTTAGAAAAAGTCCAGAGAGCACTTTGATGTTAGGGTTTCGGGTCGATCGGGTTTCAAACTTCGTCTACGCGTCACCTAAGGCTCTAGCTAGTCTCTGATACCACTGTAGGGTTCCTAGGCACTCTCAAGAGGTCTCACAAGGCATCAACCATGCCAATTTCAAAAATTACGGTGCCGAGAAACCCTAATACGGATCGTTGGCTAGAAGTTTAGGCGAAACTAGCAAGTAGTTAACAACTTAACTAGTTTACGAAAATACAACCTTTGTAGATCCGGTCCTCCACCTCCATAGCTCCGCAATGAAGTCTCCTCGCTGTCCAAATGGAAACCCGGGCTCTAGCGTCGGCTTCATCGGAGAAATGGGCGGGCAAGGTCGTCGGCTTCGTGCCGAAGATGATCTACGTCGAGGCATCACAAGATCAAGCTCCAACTTCACCAAGTCATGAAACTTGTGAAGAAAACACACTCTACTACTTGGCAAGAGGTAGAGGATGAAGAAATAGGAAGTGGGTAGACTTTAGAATTGGATTTCTCACTCATTTCTTCACTTTGCCATTGATGGAGGCAAGGTTTTCTTCAAGTAGAAGATGAAGAAGATGATAATATGATAAGTATTAAGTAAAATGAAAATAATAATAATACTTATCATCTACCAACCATGGTCAAGTGTAGAGACTAAACTAGGGTTAAGTGAATGGTTAGGGTTAAGCATGAAGACAAAAATGGTGACTTAGTCAAAGCTTCATGCAGCTTCAACATCCATCCAAAGAAAGCCACCATTTTTCTTTATGCTTATTATTTTCCATAAAGAATAAATAAATAAATAAGAAAACCAAAACCCTAACCATTTAAATAACCATGGTTCAATCTTTACACAAACTCAAGTAAACATGCATCATCAAACATGATACAATCATTTGCACAAAAAGTATATCACATATACAACTTGTACATCCAAGTGAGAAAATCCATTTAAAGTGAACCAATACTAGTTAATGCAAAGTAATATATCAAATATATAATTATGCATTAAATCATTAAATCAACACTTGATTTAACGATCCGGTCATATCTCATATGACCGACTAATATCCAATGTATCGATTTATCGAATCAATCCTTGATTCGATAACTACGTTATATCGCATACAACCATTCGACACATTCATCGCGAGAATGAAATACGGTATCACATACACGCATTATTCTCGGTCTCGCACATATCTCATATGCGCTCCTATTTCGTTTCGCTTGAGCCAGGAAACCTCTGTGTAGGACTCTAAAGACTCGTCAATACGCCGGCAGCAGATGATGATCATATCAAGCACCCACAAGCCGCAAGCGGTCTGCTAAACGTAACGGCCACCCGGGTATTGAGCGATCAGAAGATCGACGAGCAAGCCCGCTCATACTCCTGTGAATCCAACCAGTAACACTTACCGTACAGTCCGGTCCGATCGTCTGATATGTCGCATATCTCGCCTAGGGGTGGTAAACGTCAGACCCCAATAGCTCGATAAGTCGTGTCGATATGAGGTCTATAACAATTCGAGATACTACTGGTAACACTTACAAGTAAATCACAGCAACCCTGGCCAGGGATTTCCTGTTATAGCCAATCGAACACAGCGCAACATCAACTCCCTATACCGGGAGAGACGAATCCCCTCCTATCGCTCATTGCCTCCATGTGATTCGGGACTGTACCTAAAAACCACCGTTTTGCACGCCCTATTGGACGTGGTAAGGTGGAAATCAAAGCACAGTGGGAACCACACAAGGCTCTATGACGATCTCGGGTCAACAGACTACTCTGTACCAGTGTCACCAGAGAACTGCCATCTGACGTAAGGTATAATACCATCCGGGAGTTCTCGGCGAGTCCGTCCAGTGTTCCCAGTCTCTACTGAGCACCCGTATATCATCTCCGATGTCAAACACCAATGGATATGGGATCATCCATCGCCCATCTGTATGGGTCGAGAAGGTATACGCTAGTCTACTCTGGTATATCGATGCCCCGTCTCGATACACCCACGACTAGGGACTTTGAAGGATGTACTTATGGACTACCATGTCCCCACTAGTATGATCCGCATCATAGTCCAGGTAGTCAAGTACACATCCTAAGGGCTTTACCAACATGTATCAGAGAGACAATCAGTGTACACGTTAAGGTAAAGATCAACCAGATAGCATACTATCATGTCGAGCAAGAAAGTCCTCCCTATACATGTCCAAGCATCCACTACAATATACATCCAATGTACAGTAATGGTCTCTAGGGCATACATATAACTAACAGATAGTTCACAATATCTCTGAACCATGGTTCAGTGGATACGTTCAAGAGTTGTTCATCAGGGAACGAATCATTGATCGGCAGGGTCGCAGGGGAAGACGAGATGCGTGAAAGATGGTCAGCTACTACATTTTCACATCCTTTCTTATCTTTGATAACAAGATCGAATTCTTGTAACAGAAGGATCCAACGTATTAGTCGACCTTTTGCATCTTTCTTCGCCAGAAGATGTTTTAAAGCGGAAAGGTTAGTATACACAACTATAGGTGAGCCAATTAAGTAAGGCCTGAATTTTTCTAATGCAAATACAACCGCTAAAAGTTCTTTTTCGGTGGTTGTATAATTGATTTGAGCATCATTCAGGGTCTTACTTGCATAGTATATCACGTGTGGCATCTTTTCGATGTGCTGTCCTAAGACTGCACCTACTGCAAAGTCGGATGCGTCACACATCAGCTCAAAGGGGTAGTCCCAGTTTGGCGATGATAGCACGGGGGCTGAAGTGAGTGAGTGTTTAAGTGAGTCGAAAGCTGTCTCGCAGTCCGAGTCAAAATGGAAGGTCGTATCCTTGGCCAGGAGAAGAGTTAAAGGTCTAGCAATTTTGCTAAAGTCCTTAATGAATCTCCTATAAAAGCCCGCATGGCCAAGGAAAGATCGAATATCTTTGACGCTTTTGGGATGAGGGAGGTTTTGAATGACATCTATCTTAGCTCTGTCAACCTCAATGCCTTTCTGTGAAATGACATGTCCAAGAACAATTCCTTCTTGGACTATAAAATGGCATTTTTCCCAGTTCAAAGTCAAGTTCTTCTCTTTGCTACGAGTAAGAACAGCGTCAAGATTCGCTAGGCAATCGGAAAAAGAGTCTCCAAAAATCGAGAAATCGTCCATAAAGATCTCCAGAAAATTCTCTACCATATCAGAGAATATCCCCATCATACACCGCTGAAAGGTAGCGGGAGCATTGCATAACCCAAAGGGCATGCGACTGTAAGCAAAGGTACCAAAAGGATAAGTAAAAGTGGTTTTATCTTGATCCTTTTTGGCGATGGGGACCTGATTGTAGCCTGAGTAACCGTCCATAAAACAATAATACTCTCATCCTGCTAAGCGTTCCAGCATTTGATCAATGAATGGTAGAGGAAAGTGATCTTTCCTCGTGGCAGCATTGAGTTTTCTTTAATCAATACATACACGCCACCCAGTTTGGGTGCGTGTCTGAATCAACTCATTTGCCTCATTGGTTATAACAGTGATGCCGGATTTCTTAGGAACGACATGTATAGGACTCACCCATTAGCTATCGGAGATGGGGTATATAATACCATTATCTAGGCATTTGACGATCTCTTTCATGACCGCTTCCTTCATGACGGGATTCAATCGTCTCTGTGGTTCTCGGGTTGGTCTGGCATCATCCATCACATGTATATGATGTTCAACTATCAAGGGACTAATCCCTTTGATGTCCGCCATACTCCAACCAAATGCCTCTTTGTTAGATCTCAATACCGATAAAAGTGCATTCTCTTGCTCTGATGCAAGAGAAGCAGATATTATAATCGGTAAAGACTCATTCTCATCTAGATATGCATATTTAAGGTGAGAAGGTAGAATTTTGAGATCTAATTCGGGCGGAGAAATGATAGAAGGAAGGATCATCGAGTGATTTTTGGATTTACAAAGAAGCTCAGAGCCTGTGAAAGATACAGACTCGGGTGGAGAAAAGTCAGGAGTGCAGGACTCAAGTGTAGAAAAAGTGTCCTCACTAAGATCTTGTGTGAAATCAAACAGAGATGTGGTAATGTCGTCGAGATCAGTAAAGCAAAGTTCCTCAGCTCCACAACTATCGGGAGCGATCTCATGGACAGAGCACACATCTAAAATATGAGCAGAGGGTTCTGATGGCTGACTTCCAACTTTGTAAATGTTTAGTTCAATGGTCATATTTCCAAATGATAAGTTCATTGACCCGTTTCTACAGTTTATAACAGCGTTGGAAGTGGCAAGGAAAGGACGACCCAGAATCACCGGAATTTGGCCCCGGGGATTTGCTACAGGCTGTGTGTCGAGTACAATGAAGTCTACAGGGAAAACAAATTCCCCGACCTTTATCAACACATCCTCTAATTCACCCCTTGGTTTGGTAATTGAACGGTCTGCCATTTGGAGAGTGCAGTGAGCAGGTTTCAGCTCTCCAATCCCTAATTGCTCATCGACAGAATATGGAAGGAGGTTAACACTTGCGCCAAGGTCTAAAAGAGCACGATTTATGTTTTTACCCCCAATCAAAATCGATATTGTAGGACATCCTGGGTCCTTTCGTTTCTTTGGTAGCTGGGGGATAAAAGCAGTGCTGATATTATTAGCCATAAAGACCTTCTTCGGCACTTGGGTCTTCCTCTTCCTAGTGCACAAGTCCTTAAGAATTTTCGCATAAGCGGGGACTTGTTGAATTGCATTTAGGAGAGGGATGTTAATGTTAACCTGCTTGAACATTTCCATAATTTTCTCCATATGAGGACTCGTTCTATTACCCCTTAACCGATTCGGGTAAGGAGCTTTCGCAATAAGCGCTGGGTCCATCATAGGAGAAGGAAGAGGGGGTAGACGAGATCCCAAAAGAGGTGTGGGGATCGTCTGTGGAGAACTATAAGGGTTGGGTTCAGGTGTCGAGCCTAATGGGAAATGGAGAATAGGCTCTCGAGAAGGTGGTATGGTAGAAGAAGAAGGATCAGAAGGAGAAGTGTGTGTGTGTGGAAAGGTCTCAGCCGGGGTGTTGATATGATTTCCAATATCATCAATACCTTCCCCGACATGATTGTTCAGCACTCTTCCCGATCTCAACATTGTGACGGCATTTACATTGTAATGCCCAGGATTCTGTAGGGGTTGAGAGGGAAGTTTTCCTTTTTCTCTCGCACTCATTTCGGCTTTGAGTCGTGCGATTTCAGCTTCCATCGATCTGATACTCTCAGCTTGGGACCCTGAGTTTTTCTTTATCTCACTGACGGAAGATCTAACCTCAGTCGAAACCTCTATGAAATTTGATAAAAGTGATTTCATGGTTTGAGTGAATTGAGAGAATTCGTCAGAACAGGTCATAGGATTAGACTGTGTAGGAGTGTTGACCTGATTTTGGAAGTTTTGTGATTGGTAGGGGTGCTGAGTGTTGGAGATAGTGCCCTCATAGTCAATTATTGGATCGCAGGTACGTGATTGCAATGATTGCGGAGGACCTATCCCGGTAGGACAGTCTTACTCGAGATGATAGTATACTATCTGGTTTGCCTTTATCAGTCGTGTACATGTTCAGGTGACTGATTGCATGTTACACTTTGATAGAGCCCTTAGGTTCTTGCTTTACTACCAACAGTATGATGGCGATCATATACGTGAGAGTTGGGTAGTTTATATGCATATCCTTAATTGTGGTCCCTAGTCGTGGGAGTTTCGAGACAGGGCATCGATACTCCGGAGTAGACTAGTGTATACAGTCGAGACCCCGACGAGGGGCGGTGGCCGGTCTCACAAGCCACTGGTGTCAGTTGGATCACCTAAGATGTATACAGGTGCTCATTGGGTTATGAGTACACCGGACAGGACTCGCCGGGAATCTGCTAGTTAGTATTATATCTACCGTCAGATAGCAGTTCCCTGGTGACATGTGTACAGGTTAGTTCATCGACCTGAGGTCGTCATTTGTCTCGTGTGAGTTCCCACTGTGCTTTGATTTCTACCCTACCACGGCTCAAAGGAGTCGTGCAAACAGGTAGCTTTTGGGTACAGTCCCGAGCCATATGGAGGCACGTGAGCGGATCGGCAGGGGATTCGTCTCTCCCGGTATTGGGGGCGAGATCGTGCTGTGTCTAGGAGAGCCATTACACAAAGCCCACGGCCGTGGCAGGAGATTTACTGGTAGGTACTCCAGTAGTATCTCAGGGTGTTATTGGGCTTCACTCCGACACGACTTATACTGCTTCTGGGGGTCTGACGTTGCTAGCCCCCTAGGCGGATATGCGATACTCATTGACGAACGGACCGGACTGTATATACATTGTCGCTGTTAGACTCAGTAGGGTTTCTGGATGTGTTAGCTCATCGGCCACCCTTGAGTGCGCTCATCAGCCTCCCTTAAGTTCAGTCCATGGGCAGCCGTTATGCATAGCTAGTGCCGCTGACGGTTTGTGGTTAAACCCACTGCCAGGGTACTGAAGAGTCATTAGAGTCCCCCACAGACAGTTTCCCAAGTTTCGGGCGAAACGTTGTAGAGGCCGTATGGTTTTATGGCAGGGTTCGGAAAATGCACGTGCGTTTACGCACGTGTCAGTTTTCGGGCAGATGATACTGGTCGGCTTTGGTTTAAGCCGGATCCGAGTATTATATTGAGTAGGTATAATATCTTTGTCTCAGTTGCATTTGTATTCGGTCGTAATACAAATGCGGGTATATTTATACAGTTTCGGGGTTATCCTGAAAGTTGTTTCAGGATCACTTTTGGAAGTTGCCAGTTTCCAGTTTTCTATCAGCCGTCTTTTAACATTCGGTTAAAGACGGATTTATCTTTTCTTCTGATATGAGTGAGTCATCATTCTAGAAGCTTCTAGAAGTGATGATGAGGCATATGACTCATTAGTGCATTAATGGTTTCATTAATGGCTTGATGAGGTGTGATTATGACTCATGCTTTGAAATTTATACATTCTTGTTTTGGTTAAGATATTTCTTCATGATAAGCTTCATCATATGGTCACCCCCCTCTCCTACGGTCACCTCCCTCTTGCTATATATGGCCGGCCCTCTCTCTCCTCACTCGAACTCTCACTTGAGGTTTCATTTCGGTTAGAGAAAAGATATGATAGTTTTGGGGTGTATGGAATTCACAGTTCATTTCATTCCATCACCCGATTTCCACGGCAACTTCATTAACCGTCCGTCCATAGCTTTGGACGGAACGAGACAAAGTCATCTACTCATTCTCTACATCATTCTTGGTCGTCTCTTTTGGCAAACTTGACGATCGAGTTGCCTCGAGTCAGAGGCGGGAGCCCGTTTAAAGAACCGATCATGTGGTGCCACCTCGACGAAGGAATCGGAGATCGACGAGATCGGAGCAGCCGCAACGGAGCGTGGGATGATGGTTGAAGAACGAAGGACTCGGATCGTTCGGTATAACCTTCCTACACTCTTTACAGTTTGTTAGTTTAGCAATAATGGCAGATCCGGGTTAAAGTATACGATAGCGCCAAGTTAAAAGTTTTTATTCCGCATTTTGGCGTCTGTAGACTGCCGGGGCGCTAGCGTAGACTTACAGTGGTATCAGAGCCTAACCATTTTGCTATACTAACTTGTGCTAACGCGTTCAAAACATCGATCGAACCGAAAATCGAAAACGGCAAAATCCTTGCTCGACAGTTTCTGTTGATTTTAAATGGTCTCAAAATTTATTTCTGGATGTCTTAAAAATCTGAGAAGGCATTTCTAAGAGTCACGACAAAATTTGGGGTCGTGATCCCTCCAAGCCGCCGCGGAAGGGCGGCCAAACCCATGGTTTGGCCACGCAACCGCGGTCATGTGGGGAGCACGTGCTCCCAAATTTGGTCAGTGGGTTCTTTGTTGGATTTTGGGGTTTTTGATAAATATAGTTTTGGCCCAGATTTTGTTACTGTTCACCAGTAAGCCGTGGGGCCCACTTCTTGATATTTGGTCTTTGGTCGATCGAAATTTAAACGCGTTAGTGTGCAGTGCTTACATTATATCTCCGACCGGGAATGTCATTTGATCGGTAAACCGCGTTTGATTGCTATAGCTCTTTTAGACGGGTTTGCGAACATGACATTCGCGTTGATGTTCTGTGTTGTGCTGTATTGTTGCGGATTTGTCGTGATGGATAGCAGTGTGCAATGGTAGTACAGTTTGAGTTTATTTGTACTTTTGATATTGCGGGGCGAGCGTCCAACATGTGGACTGTCGTCACTGCCTGTTGTATAATATTCTTTTGGGGCACGACCAGGTTGCGGTCGATGTACCTATTGTACTTTTTTTCATTACTGTACTAGGTTTTACCCCGCGACGGAGTGCACGGATAGCCGGGTTCGGGAAAGCAACGGGTCCGCATTTCATGGCTTTGAGAGGCAGAGGGTCCCCACTTCAGAATTGGCAGACTATTCGCCGCACTCGTAGGGGGTACAGGTTGACCCAAGGAGGGGTGCCCAAGATTACCGGATTCTGTGAAGTGCTGGGTGGTCCATTCACTATGCTGTAGGGGGCTGCCTCGCTTCAGGTTTTGGCGGGTAACTTGCCGCACCCGTAGGGGTCTAGGTTTCATTGCACAGGCTATCCACACGACAGGGGAACGTCGGGTTTCAGCAGCGGCTCTGTGAAACCCGGGGATCCCAGATATCTGTATTGTTCTGTGATGCTTATTACTTTTCTGTATTGTTGCATATTATCACGCCTGGAGCGATTATGTATATTGGTTTATATACTATTAGATGTTGTATATGTTTTACACCCGCGCTAGTCCAGTCCCCGCTCTGTCGTTAGTTAAGTAACCTAACGGGTGATGACGGGACCCAGTGACGAATGCGGATGGCATATACGTACATTTTATTTTCGTTCTTTTCTGGTGTGATTGATTGATGGGACTGCATTGATTCTGATCAATGCAAAGTTAAACAAACCTGTTTGATGTTGTTGGAACAAATTTAAAAAGTGTTATTGGAAAGACGTTTCCTTTTGTTATGCATAGCGGTATTCAGTGGAATATCCTGCACCTCATTCGACGGGGCAAGGGCCGATATCCCTTCACCGGGACTGACCCCTTGGGCAGAAGTTTGCGTCAGGGTAATAACTTCACTATAGCCGATTACATGTTGCTTTGCATAGCGGTATTCAGTGGAATATCCTGCACCTCATTCCACGAGGAAAGAGCCGAGATCCCTTCACCGGGAGTGACCTCTTTAGCAAAGGTTTTCGCCACTATATTTTAAAAAGCTACCAGGTTCCTTCAGCGATATCAAGTTCACTACGCTAAAGGTTTTTCGCCAAAAACCAGCCGTAGCCCTCCGTCATTTCATATGAATGGTCAGTAGTATTCAAGCTATGTTGGTCTGGCCCTTAGCCAGGACATAGTGATTGGTAGCTGCTGGGGTATTCACATGTTGCATAGATAGATGCGTTGGTTTGGGACAGTCGTACAGCCTTGTTGGCCCTTAGTCAAGGGCGAGTACGGGTGGGTTCAAATTAACAAGATAATGATGGGAAGAACTTGACATGTGACTTATGGTGGGCTGGCCCTTAGTCACGATCATAAGAGCATGGGGCAAAAATCATATCGGGAGTTTCTAAAGAAACTGAAACTTGCCAAGTGTGCGCATACCTTCTGGAGTATGAGTAACGTGGATGCATTCCATCACGTTATCATGCGATGAGAGTTGGATCCCGATTCCCACTGATGAGTTGGTTTACTCTTCGGGTGATCCCGATTGATTCTTCTTTAGGTTTGGAGGAGAATTTGACAGGACAGTGGGAGGTTTCCGGATTAGATAAAGTTATGACCATTCTGATCTAGGTTAGAGTGCACGCAGAGTGTTTCTTTTCTCTCTCTCTCTTTGGCAGCGACCTTTGACCGACCCTAGACTATGACTCAGTGACCAGGTTGACCGAACCTTCTTAAAATACTGGCTTTTGGATTGTCTATGTTGCATAAGTCATTGCCACTCCTTCTTTTACCCTTTGCATTTCTCAGAACACCCGTATTTCTACGGATATCCACTTCCATTGGATAGATCCATCGTATGGTTATATACGAACTCGAAGGGACTTCTTCGAGGATGGATCCAGGTTCAGGAGAAATAGAATTGGTTTATTCAGTTGTCTTTTATTATCACCTTCTCTCAGGTTGCGAGAGCTCCTTGGTTTAGGAGAGTACACCTATTACGCTTATTGGATAGTCTTATTCCAAACCATAGGCAGGTGCCGAAAGGTAAGGAATGAAGAAAACTAATTAGCCTAAGTAGGGTGTACAGAAGGCAATATGTAAAGACAAAATGAAGGGATTAGAAAGAGGGCAAAGTAAATTGCGACTGATATCATTCACGACCAAAACCGCGTACTTCATCGCCACTCCTACTTCACTTTTAAAGAATAAGGTATTATTCAGTTGTCTTTTATCATCACCTTCTCTCGAGATGCGAGTACTCCTTGGTTTAGGAGGGTACACCTATTATGCTTACTGGATAGTCTTCTTCCAAACCATAGGCTGGTGCCGAACGGTAGGGAAGGAAGAAAACCATTTAGCCTAACGATGGTGTACAGAAGGTAACGACTAAAGACAAGTAAAGGGATTTGGAGAGATGGCAATAAAATATACGGTTGAAGTCATGAATTGGATTATGGAAAAGGCATTGCTATGAATACTAGGATACCCCTACGAAACATTTTCATGTTTCAGTGCATTGTTAAAGGAAAACTGTTTTCCCGATTAGACACTTACTCCAAGGGTATGTATTTACCAGGTTTCATTCTCATATCTGTATGGTTTTACAGATGATGAGTGGGAGTAAGATATTGGGAATTGGGTGATCATCCTCATTATATCGGAATTCGTTAGAATTGGTGATATTTGAGGAAATCGCCAGGGTACAGTTTTCAACCTACGAAGCACAAGTTTTTGAGTTGTTCAACTCAGCGGACTTATACAGAGTATTGTATGTTGTCCAAGTATCCTTCAGGACAAAGGGGTAGGTCCTCGTACTATGTTCTGTTTACTTATATCTTCACTAGTTTTTAGACAAGTGTTTCGTAGAAATACAAGGTCTAAGTTTTGAGAAGTTGTGGGTATAAGAATAAAGTAGAGAACCAGGTATCACAAGTATCGGGATTCTTCAAAGAGATCGAAGATGTAGATTCTTGTGATTGGTATTCAGATGATAGTGATGGTTTTGAGAAACGTATTTCTCTTTCAGGTTACTCATAATTGGATGGATTCCTAAGTTGAGTGATGCTGATTAGCCTTTTTCATTAAGTGATATGCACTGGAGACAGCTGCATGATTTGAAGATGGTTCCAATTAAATAAGTGCCAAAGTTTCTGTATTGAATATAGAATGGATCGTACCTTAAAAGAAATTAAGGTACGGGGAGTTGTCCAGCTTATGCTTAAAACCAGACACTGGATAACTCAGGGCACGTTTCTGTAATGGCTGTTTGTGGGTTGACCCAGGCTATGACGAGGGTTGATATTCTACCATTTGGAAGATCAATAGTGATATTGTTCTTGACTCGCCACAGTTTTAGTAAAATGGATCTTTTTCAGAAAACAGTAGTGGGAGTATGGTAGAACTGGAAGTGATTCCAGAACCGCGAACGATTACGGAAAATTTAATAGGACCTATATATTCAATCAGGTTTGACATTCCAATAGCCACTCCGCAGATATAGTGGGTAACCTCAGACACCCGAGAGGTACTTCGGTAGCCTCAAGGACGGTGACAGGGAGGTTCTTATCTACCCAGACTTGACATTACTGTTGTTCCAGGTTATGAGACCCGGTAGGAGGGTTGTCGTAGTCAGTAGGAGCATCGGAAGCATAGTGGGCAAGTAGCTTATGTCTATTTATAGACTAGAGCAGTTATAGCGGAGATAGATCATCTAATTTTGATGTGAAAGTCATAGGTTTGACTTCATCAGAATAGGGGATGGATCTGTTAAGAAGGTAGTAGGGTGTGATGTCATGGTATTTGGATGACATACACAGAGTAGGAAGTAAAATTCCTATACTACGATCGGTTGTACTCTGATCGTCACACAGTTGTTTCTCCAGACAGGATATGGATATAATATTTGACATTCTGGTTTCTAGATCTATAGTTTTAGATCTGGATTTGGGTAGTTTCCCAATGTGGGTACTTTGACAGATATTCTAATGGTTTTTAGAATAGTTGACTCCTAGCATGGTAGTGTACCTGCAGGTGATGGAGTCACCCTCTCTAAAGGTGTCGTATAGACTAAAGGGGAGAGGGATGTGCATGATTGGCAGATCACTTGCTTAGGCAATTGAGTCAATCATGTGATGTCAAGTACCACACCAAATGTTGGTTTTGCACTAGATGCAATAAGTTTGTATTAATCCAATCCTGGAGAAACATAAGGAAGCAGTTTTAGAACATTAATATATGTTCTACGGATTTGATAACGGCAGCCTCTTTCGGGAGACGGTTATCATTCCAGGCTTCAAAGGTGACATGGATGACAGAGTGATTGTCAGAGTTTTGGTTTTCCCTCTGACGAGGGACAGTATTATGGACAGGTGGTTCCAGAGGATACTGTGGGTGGCATGGTGCCGGATACTGATTAGGTTCAGTGATCCATACAGTCTAAGAATTTTGGATATGGAGTTCATTTATGAACTAAGGTCCCATCAGATATCCAGACATATTCTAAGACAGGTACTACTCAACTCGGGGGATGGCTTTCTCCGCGAACTTGAGATTAAGAGAGATATAGAAAGATACTTCTAGGCGGATCCACTCACTGAGGCTATTTCTCGAACACAATAGTTTTACAAACGGGCTTTGTGAAACTGATTAGTAGAGGAGTTGGATGTTCGGTTTCACACGGGCTGTGAGTAGTCGACATCGCAATAATTAGCCTTGAGTACAAGTGGGAGATTGTTGGAGATAGTGCCCTCATAGTCAATTATTGGATCGCAGGTACGTGATTGCAATGATTGCGGAGGACCTATCCCGGTAGGACAGTCTTACTCGAGATGATAGTATACTATCTGGTTTGCCTTTATCAGTCGTGTACATGTTCAGGTGACTGATTGCATGTTACACTTTGATAGAGCCCTTAGGATCTTGCTTTACTACCAACAGTATGATGGCGATCATATACGTGAGAGTTGGGTAGTTTATATGCATATCCTTAATTGTGGTCCCTAGTCGTGGGAGTTTCGAGACAGGGCATCGATACTCCGGAGTAGACTAGTGTATACAGTCGAGACCCCGACGAGGGGCGGTGGCCGGTCTCACAAGCCACTGGTGTCAGTTGGATCACCTAAGATGTATACAGGTGCTCATTGGGTTATGAGTATACCGGACAGGACTCGCCGGGAATCTGCTAGTTAGTATTATATCTACCGTCAGATAGCAGTTCCCTGGTGACATGTGTACAGGTTAGTTCATCGACCTGAGGTCGTCATTTGTCTCGTGTGAGTTCCCACTGTGCTTTGATTTCTACCCTACCACGGCTCAAAGGAGTCGTGCAAACAGGTAGCTTTTGGGTACAGTCCCGAGCCATATGGAGGCACGTGAGCGGATCGGCAGGGGATTCGTCTCTCCCGGTATTAGGGGCGAGATCGTGCTGTGTCTAGGAGAGCCATTACACAAAGCCCACGGGCGTGGCAGGAGATTTACTGGTAGGTACTCCAGTAGTATCTCAGGGTGTTATTGGGCTTCACTCCGACACGACTTATACTGCTTCTGGGGGTCTGACGTTGCTAGCCCCCTAGGCGGATATGCGATACTCATTGACGAACGGACCGGACTGTATATACATTGTCGCTGTTAGACTCAGTAGGGTTTCTGGATGTGTTAGCTCATCGGCCACCCTTGAGTGCGCTCATCAGCCTCCCTTAAGTTCAGTCCATGGGCAGCCGTTATGCATAGCTAGTGCCGCTGACGGTTTGTGGTTAAACCCACTGCCAGGGTACTGAAGAGTCATTAGAGTCCCCCACAGACAGTTTCCCAAGTTTCGGGCGAAACGTTGTAGAGGCCGTATGGTTTTATGGCAGGGTTCGGAAAATGCACGTGCGTTTACGCACGTGTCAGTTTTCGGGCAGATGATACTGGTCGGCTTTGGTTTAAGCCGGATCCGAGTATTATATTGAGTAGGTATAATATCTTTGTCTCAGTTGCATTTGTATTCGGTCGTAATACAAATGCGGGTATATTTATACAGTTTCGGGGTTATCCTGAAAGTTGTTTCAGGATCACTTTTGGAAGTTGCCAGTTTCCAGTTTTCTATCAGCCGTCTTTTAACATTCGGTTAAAGACGGATTTATCTTTTCTTCTGATATGAGTGAGTCATCATTCTAGAAGCTTCTAGAAGTGATGATGAGGCATATGACTCATTAGTGCATTAATGGTTTCATTAATGGCTTGATGAGGTGTGATTATGACTCATGCTTTGAAATTTATACATTCTTGTTTTGGTTAAGATATTTCTTCATGATAAGCTTCATCATATGGTCACCCCCCTCTCCTACGGTCACCTCCCTCTTGCTATATATGGCCGGCCCTCTCTCTCCTCACTCGAACTCTCACTTGAGGTTTCATTTCGGTTAGAGAAAAGATATGATAGTTTTGGGGTGTATGGAATTCACAGTTCATTTCATTCCATCACCCGATTTCCACGGCAACTTCATTAACCGTCCGTCCATAGCTTTGGACGGAACGAGACAAAGTCATCTACTCATTCTCTACATCATTCTTGGTCGTCTCTTTTGGCAAACTTGACGATCGAGTTGCCTCGAGTCAGAGGCGGGAGCCCGTTTAAAGAACCGATCATGTGGTGCCACCTCGACGAAGGAATCGGAGATCGACGAGATCGGAGCAGCCGCAACGGAGCGTGGGATGATGGTTGAAGAACGAAGGACTCGGATCGTTCGGTATAACCTTCCTACACTCTTTACAGTTTGTTAGTTTAGCAATAATGGCAGATCCGGGTTAAAGTATACGATAGCGCTAAGTTAAAAGTTTTTATTCCGCATTTTGGCATCTGTAGACTGCCGGGCGCTAGCGTAGACTTACACTGAGTGAGTTGAAGGGGTTGATGTTGCGGTGGAGGAAGAGCCCTTTGAAAATTATTCGTGTTTGGAACCGTGTTTTGAGATTGGTTTTGGTTCCAAGCGAAATTCGGGTGATTCCTCCAACCCTGATTGTACGTGGAAGAACATGGATCGTTTCGAGGTCTTTGAAATGTGGCATTAGAATGCTCGTGACCTTGAAACGCAGAGTTTAATGGACATTCTTCCGTTAAATGAGACGGATCAGAACAGCACCCACAAACAGTTTTAGGGAGCGACACTGGGTTTAGGGAGGCTGCTGCAAATTTGTGTTCCATAGCGTCGAGCTTCTTTTGCATTGCTGCCATCTCAGCTCGAACACCTATGGACACATCTATTTGGTGTACGCCACCTCTATTCAATGGTTGGGTTCCACTCTCCCACTGTAGTGATTTTTCAGCAAACTCTTCTAAATACTTCCAAGCTTCCCCATCATCCTTAGTCATAAAAGTACCTTGACACATGTTTTCAAGGCTCTGTTTAGTGTTTGGGTTAATGCCCTCATAAATGATTCGGCAAAGCTCCCATCTCGGGATGCCGTGATGAGGGCACCGAACCAATAGATCCTTGAAACGTTCAAAGCATTTAGAGAATGGTTCAGTAGGGAGCTAGGCAAATTGATTCAGTTCGCTACGGATTCAAGCTGTCTTTGGTATTGGGTAAAATTTCTTAAGGAATGCAGCGACGAATTCTTCCCAATTCGTGATAGAGTGTGCGGTAGTGTTATATAGCCACTTCTCGGCTATATCGCATAATGTAAATGGAAGAAGTCGTAGACGCATCGCATCCACTGAAAGTTGTGACGTACCCATCTTTGCGCATACGTTTTCAAATTTGGTAATGAAAACATAAGCGTCCTCAGTCTCGAGTCCGTGGAATTTGGGTAAAAGATTGATATATTGGGGATTAATCTCAAAGTTATCCACATTGGCTGGTGGTGTGGATAAGCAGGTCGAAAGAGGACCTCGAATAGGGTAGCACCTCTCCTGGAGAGAGATGCGGGGTGGATTCTGCGCACCAACGGAC
The DNA here is from genome assembly GCA_030015575.1 of Agapanthus africanus. Lineage (NCBI taxonomy): Eukaryota > Viridiplantae > Streptophyta > Magnoliopsida > Asparagales > Amaryllidaceae > Agapanthus > Agapanthus africanus. The sequence goes on from JASDDO010000018.1 coordinate 325,610,671, forward strand.
GGCGGCAGATTAGGGTTAAAGAAGTTTGATGGATTCGGATCCATCGGTATGGGTGTGGTAGTGGGTAAAGGAAAGGTAAATGGAGAAATATCGACTTCGGAGTCGATAAAGGGTACGCGGACTAAACGGGCACTAGAATCCCGTGTCCAGCCTATCTTGCACTAAAAAGGGTTAGTACAAGTGGCAGCGTTGGCTTATAATTAGGGGTATGAATGAATGCGGCGTTTGCTTTGAAAAAGGGACAGATTTTTTTTTAAAAAAATGATGCGACACAACAAATGCAGCACACAAACCCTAGAATCTAGTGGTCACCTAGGTCCGGCTCTAGACCGCTCCTAACTGCCAAAAGACAAGTCGCAGGATAGAATCCTCCACTGCCTCTTTGTCCTCCTGTGGCCGGATAAGTGCCAGGTAAGTGGGAAGGTACTCCACTACGTAAGTAGTGGGCCTAATTAATAACCACTAGCTTTCGACACACTTTCCTAGGCACCACAGGAAAACGCGGATAAGCAATGAATTACCCACGGCCTTCTCTTGTCCTAATTGAGCGCGACGGTCCTTAGAGTCATCTCTAGATATTTTTTAGTTAATGTTGGTCAATGCGGATGCAAGTTTTGTGGTTTTCGGGGCCTAGGAAGGGTAATGAACTCCCCAACTAATATGGATTTGGCCGTGCCCCTTAATATCCGTATTTAGAATGCAAACAACCAAGAAACAAAATCACACACAAATTTAATTTTTCAATTTGCGAGCTGCGATTATTTGCAAAGAATCCTGCACAAACTGTTAGTTGGAGCTAAAAAGAGGAGAGAGGAGAAGGTAAGAAATCACCTGAAACAAAAATTTCACAGAGAACTCTTCACCAAGCCGCGGTTCTGCCGCAATAGGGGGCTCCCACCGCGCTTCCGCGGTTGTTTGAAGAGAACACTGCACCAAATTCCACCAGGGAGCTTCTGTAGACTCCCTCTGCTCTCTGGTATATTCCAAAAAAAAATTCCAATTTCCAGCAAGCTCCAGATCTCCTTGCAATGAAACACAACAAATTGTTTAGGGTTTGCACGAATTTTGATCTCAAAATAACAATGGAATAAATCTTTCAATTCAAACTATAATATGAAACGAATTAGCGCGTAATCCCCGGCAACGGCGCCATTTGATTGTAATAATTTTCTCGATTGGGATGTAAACGCAGGTATCGAATCAATTGTTTCCCGATAACGGTTTTATTTGATTGATAACAGTATCTTGTATCGGTATTTAGAAAATTGTATAAAGAAATCACAACCAAAGAATTATATTTGACCGCAATCAATAACGGTGTCATGTAGATTTCGTTAGCAAGTGCGGATCGTCCACAGGGATTGTGCGATTCGTTTCTATGTTTAATTTGTTTGAATTGAAAAGTTAATTGAAAAGAAAAGAAAATATGATTCAAGATTTTATCGATTGATTCAGATGTCACTAATCTAATCAAGAATCAAGAAATGATAAACAATCGAGAATCGGGTTTCGATGATATTTCCAACCAAATGTCAAGAATCTAAATGAGACTCGTAGGAATCGATCGGATCTATAGACGTGATGTAATCTCAAGATTTCGTGTTCTTGTCCTTTGAAGGATTGATACTAGATCGATGATGATCGACGAGAGTTAGGACTTTCTCGTGAAACTAGGGTTTCATCGTTTAACCCTTGTTCTTTCATCGATATCATTCACATTCTAGCCTCTAGCAATTTAAAGAAACGATCGTAAGTCCCCAATCTCGAGCGATATCAATCAAGAAAGCATCGCAACGAATTGGGTTGTCGGTTCTTGAACTTGCTAGGGTTTACAAAACTCGTAGGATTCAAGAATCGATTTAAGATATGTTACATCATCATTCTATTGATCGTCTCGACTCCTCGACGAGCGGAGTATTACTCAAACATCACAACAAGAATTACAACTAGAAATTTAGATCGAATCATGATGCAAGAATTTAAAGAAAACAAGATAAAAGAATATCACCTTTTATTTATATCAACAATTTGATTACAGTCGCTCAAGAACTACAAGAGGAAGAACTAAATTGTCGATTTGGCATCGCTCGGCTCCGTGAGTCGCGGATCGGCTTGGACCACTTGCTCTGTTGAAGATCGGCTTCGCTCATAAAAGGTTGCAAGGCTTCTTTCTTGATGGGGTACTCGGGATCTTGGCTTTTGATTGGAATTAGGATTAGGGTTTCACACAAGTCTTCTCACTAGACTTGTGGAAGAAGATGAAGAAAGAGAGTGAATGGCTCTAGATTGGCTAAAGATGATTCTATGAATCGGGGATTCTTTTACAAGTGAGCCTAGGGTCTTATTTATAGATCTCCCAAACCCTAGGCCTTGAGTTTGAAATAGAAGTTCCCTTCAAAAGTTTGTTGAAAGACTTCTAGAAGTAGTTAGTTAGGCTTAGCTTAGGGTTTAAGGAGAAGTTTCTAGAATACAAAGCTAGTTTAGTGTTGATCCCAAAGCTTGCTGATCTGGCAGAATTCTCTGGAGTCTTCTGGAATTTGTTGTGTTATTCTGAGCTGTAGGCATTGAGATAGGAGTTGTGCACCAAAAATGGGGATCTGAAGTGGTAGAAGCGCCGCGGAACCGCGGCAATCGGTGGCTTAGGCCGCTGTTCCGCGGCCATTTAGGCTCCTTGGGGCTTCAACTTTCTTGTGTTGGCTTTTGGTGTCTTCTTCTGTATTTTGTGATATATTGAATTCCTGAATTCCCTTTACATTAATACCAGATTCCAAATCATTGAGTTGGCGTCATGTTTGATCGGTACCATGTAAATTTTTGGCCTTTCTTCTGGATTTTCCTGCACAGATCTCGAAACAAGTGTTGCGCAATATAGGGATGATGCGATGCCATGAAATGCAGTCAATTTCCTTTATAGTGCCGGTTTTAGAGTCTAACACATGCAATCTGATATTTTATGACAGTTTTGCTAATATGTGAAATATGAATACCGTACATTTCTAAATAAGTGCAAATGATAGGGAAATTGCCGTGTTAAAAATACAATATTTTCGACTAATCAGCAGGGTTCGATCATATACGTGCGGTATTGCACAGATCATGATCGGACGGATAATACTAGCGGGCTTTGGTTTAAGCCGGATCCTAGTATTGTACAGTGTAGATTTTGTCTCATTGCATTTGTATTCAGTCGGAATACAAATGCGGGTATGTATATACAGTCGCGGGGTTATCCTATAATTTATTACGGGATCGTTTTAGTGAAGTTGCCAGTTTGCTTTCCGTTTCCGCCATTTTCCTTTCTATCTTTCTTTGGCTGAAAATTGGTGTGGAGGGGGTTATCTGCAATTGTGCATTTTATTATGGAGAAGACTTTTTGTGATGATAGCTTCATGATGGTTCAACTATCATTTGACTTCTTTGTTCATGATTGCTTGACTTTTGGAGATGAGATGGTTGATGGAGTGGGTTGACATAATTATTGAGGTGACTCATTTTTGATGATGATTACATTTTTCTTTTGCCTTGGATCATTGCTTTTTACCTCCTCCATGAAGCAAGGCCGGCCACTAATTTTTTGATGGGGGCTGTCCAAAATGGTGTGTGAGGTTTTTGATCTTGTTTGCACACACAAAATTCCATTGCTCATCCAAAAAGGCTTGCATCTCCTTCCCCACTTCCAAATGGCAACTTCTTATAACCCTATGAGACAAAACCACTCTACACTTAGCCTACAGCATTCTTGGACATGTCGGCTCGCCAACTTCGTGCCCGAGTTGCCTCAGTCCAGAGGTGGGAGCCCGTAAAAGAACCCGGTGATGTGGTGCCCTTTGCGACGAGGAGATGAAGACCGGAGATTCCGCGAGGAGATCGGGATGGAGGCCGAAGACCGAAGGACACGGATCGCTCGGTATAGCTTTCTACCCATTTTCTAGTTTGCTAGCATTAGGTTAATGGCCCGATCCGGGTTTATAGTCCGCGGTAGCGCCAGTTTCTGTTTAAAGAAAAGTTTTTGTTTCCGCATTTTGGCCTCGGACAGACGGCCGGGGCGCTGCCGTGCACTTACACTTTAGAGAATATTACTCATTGACATAGCTTGTTTACTGATAGTTCGACATGGTATTAGCGTACTCGTCTTTATATGCTTGTTTAGACATTGCAGTTATTACTTGCTACTGCATGCATATTATTATTCACTGTTATGCAGTATTATGGAGTTTTCTGCCGATATTCACTGTTTACTTGCTATTGATGATTTGATTTCGGATTTTCATGAGATTTCCTGTATTTGGGAGAAAACCGCAAGAATATATATATAAACTTCTCTCTCTCTCTCTCTCTCTTTAAAATGAAAAGTGTGGTTTTCTCGTGATGTATGAGTCGTCCATCATGAAGTTTTCTCGGTTATGAGATGGATTTCGAGACCCGATTCGAGAAGTTGGATAAACTGTCTGCGGGTACATGGTGGACCCGGTATGGTACCCGGGGCAAGAAGCTTGAGTTGTAGACGATGAGCCTGGCAGGGGCAGACTACCTACTGGTGATTGTCTGGCGCGGCGGATATCCGTAGGATACCGTTCGTGGTCGTGTAATTGATGATATGGGCCGATCCGGATTGACGGAGCCCGAGGTATTGAGATACTGAGATATTGAGATATGAGACACTGAGGTTTTGAGATTTGATGATACAGGCCAGTCCAGGTAGCCGGAGCCTGAGATATTGAGATATTGAGATATTAGGATTTATGTTTTTTGTCGATGCTTGACACGGATTTCTCTGTTGATTTCATTGATGATACTCGATTCATACATGCAGAAATCTCATTAAATAAGAAAACAGTTGTCTCACTCATTTCATTACATTACATTCATACCTCATACATGTGATATATTGCTACCTGAGGCACTGACACGAGCACATGGGATTACACTTATGTATAGATGTTTACCCTTGCCACCTTTTCTTACTTCAGACTTATCATTTGAGGTTATATATGTATATTTGATCATATTGACCTAGGATTGTGTCATACATACGATTTCGGCTCGGTGATGTTTTCTACTCACGAGTTGGCAACTGACCCCTGTTGTGCCACAGTTTCTTGCAGGTTTTGCCGTACAGGTTTCGTTACGGCTTTGCTGGCACACTGCTTCCATTCCGGTGATTTGCTTTGGTAGGTGGGTTCACTTGTATCGTGACCACTATTGTACCTTTATTTTATTCAGTTGTATCTAGAAACTCCATCAACCAGACATGTATGTTTTATTGACTTAGCAGACCCGTGATGTTTATTCTTTCGACCTTAGAGTCGCGCGTTGTATTATTATGGATTTCATGTTGTTTCGAGTTTCCTTTTGAGTTTTGATCCTCGTCCTTCGGCGTTGTATATTATATTGCTTGCGTGGTTGTGGCCGTCAATTGACAAAGAGCTAGCTCTCGTTTGGGGATGCCTTTTATCATTCATGTATATATTTATCATGTTGTACCCCGTTCGGGGCCAGTATTTACAAAGGAAACTCTGCCGAAATTTTCAGAAAAGACTTGTGATTTTAAAAATGCATATTTCAGCTTATGTTGCTAAACTACTTGATTTAAATTGGTTTTTCCTTCACTCTGCTGCTTTACTTTGTTTTGAATTCTGGGTTTTGGCATACTTAGATTACGTACGCCTCGAGACGTTTCGTAATTTAAGTGCCGATCATGTTCCGTACTTTTCGGGTCGTGACAAAGTTGGTATCAGTGCGTTAGGTTTTACTTTCTGAGTGTAGGATGACCCTTGGTTGATGGAGTAGGTGACTTAGGAAGAGTGACGTACCGTGTATATGTTCCGCGACATACTAACGATACGCTACCCTGCTTAAGAAGCCTTTAGGATGTACATTTCCTTGCAAAGCATTATATTCATTCTTATGATCTATCCTCTTCAATACCAGTTTATGGTTTTGCTTACACGGACAGAGAGAGCTACGGCTAGAGTTGCGGTCAGCATGAGCTCGTCACGGACAAGGACTGACCAGTGCGTGATTCCAGGGATACAATTGCATGGAGGGGCGTCGTTTTATTGTGTTTCGCGCCATGAGCGTTTGATGGATCACTGTTATGAGATTTCTCGGACGTACAGATCAGCACCAGAGGATTGAGCCACTGGTAGAGGCCAGCCAGATTTTGATGACCATTGATGTATCGCTTGTTCATGATGATTGAGGCACTGTTTAGCGTGCAGAAGAATGAGCCAGTTGTTGTTGCAAACGATGAGATATCACCCCAGATGTTGGAGCTATTGCAGTACGAGTTATACTCAGAGATATGATAGATGGTCGCTAGTCACACGAGGGTGAAAGACTAGGACATGTGGTTCGTTCGCTTACCCCGATGCGAGGTCATCAGATTGATTGATTCCGGCTTGAGGAGACTTCACACGGATACGTTGGGAGTCGATGGAGACGTTCGAATGTCAGAAACCCATTTTCCAAGTTTAATGTATTTGAAGAAAACATGCAAGTAACTCTACGGACCCTCTAGAAGAATGAAACCCTAACTCGACATAATGACCATGAGAAAGCCTTTGAACCTTCGAGTTTGCGGCAGTTCCGCGGTGCTATTAATGAGGCTTGGGTTTGCTCTTCTACGGTTGGTCCATAGGTGCTGTAGCATGTACTCGATATTATTAAACCGTACTCAAGATGTTGATCTCTTGGGGGATTATAAGGTTTTGACGAATTGATCAAATGGTTCGACATCTTTCAGATATCATGTGATGGGATGCATTGCTTGGGAGACTCCAGATACGAGTATAGCCGTTGGAGCACAGTCCATTCAGCCACGATGAGACGAGTCCGAAGCAGTCGACAGTAGAGAAAGGTGGAGTAAGAGGTTCATACGAAATCTTGATGAGATGACGTTCTACTCCGCCGACATCAGAGATGTGATACGCATGCAGAGGTGTTGTATATAGATATATCTTCCAGACGGAGTCGCGATGAGTATGCAGCTGTTCCGGAACAAAAAACAGATTTTAGTGAAGGGTGATAACTTCCGGACAGTTCGGCAGAAACGAGATTTGGGAGAGACCTCGACAGGACCTTTCTGGAATACTATACAAGAAGACTTGGACCCAGGAGTGGTCATATTGCGCACACCCAGCAGGCTAGAGTTCGGCATCGTCGACGAGATAGTTGGCCAGAGATCTGTAGAGGAAGTGCCAGAGCGGGACTGTTTCCGTCGTCATTCCATATTGGGCCGTTGAGCCGAGGAGCTATATATCTAGCAATGCACAGTGAGAGACAAGAGCCTAAAAGCACCAGGCGTCAGACCATGAACATGAGGAAAGTAGATATCTTGCTCTGCTAGCATTGGATGCGCCGACACCTTCTCGACTTTGAAGGAGGAAATATCAACGACGGTATTTATGATTTGTGATTTGGTGATTCGATTATCACGCATCCGTCATCTTGGATTTTGGTATTTTGGGCGACCTATTCGCATGATTGAGTTATGATGATCGAGTTTCATGATATTTGCTTTTGTGCACCATGGTTGCACCTACTGGGTATTTACGTGTTTGTGCATGGTTATTGCACTTGAGATATGCTTTATACACTGTTGTGTTGAATTATGATTTGTGCAGATTTATTGCACTTGATGTTGATTTTGAGCCTTGGCTGCACATGTTTATGATTTCATGGGTTGCATACAGCTGATTTGATTTTTGTGCAGGTGGTATACACTCGATTTGGTTTTTGCACTCGGTATAACTTACATATGCTTGAAGTGTGTGGATACGTGTTTTGTGCATGCATTTGCATACGTTTTTGATTTTATACACCTTGGAACACTCGGTGTTGTTTTTTTATACGCATTTGAGTTGCTGATGCATTTCCGTGCACTTGTTGCACCCGATTTGTATTTTGTGCAGTTGTTGCACTAGGTTTTTATGCTGTGCATTGTTGCACTATATTGGTATTTCGTGCACTGGATGCACTGTATTGGTATTTTATGCACTGGATGCACTGTATTTGGTATTTTGTGCACTGGATACACTGTATTTGGTATTTCGTGCATTGGATGCACTGTATTAGGTATTTCGTGCACTGGATGCACTGTATTCGGCATTTTGTGCACTGGATGCACTGTATTTGATATTTCGTGCACTGGATGCACTGGAGTTGGTATTTTATGCACTTGATGCACCATATTTGTATTTTTGTGCGATTGTTGCACTGTATTGTATTTCGTGCACTGGATGCACTGGAGTTGGTATTTTGTGCACTTGATGCACCATATTTGTATTTTTGTGCGATTGTTGCACTGTATTGTATTTCGTGTACTGGATGCACCGGATTCGCATTTCGAGCATTTGTCGCCCGAGCTAGGTATTTTGTGCATTGGTTGCACCGGAATTATACTCCGTACCTTGGTTGCACCCGATTTATGTCTTTGAGTATTTGAGATACCAGATTGTGTTTTGTGCACCTTGTGCACCTGATTGGATTTTTGCGCATATCTGACGCGCTTGGATTGGAATTTGTGCACGTTCGGCGCTTGATACTGGATTTCGTGATTTCGTGCATGTTGGATGCACACGATTTAGATTTTATTCATGCATGTTTGATGCCCTTGATTTAGCCTTCATTTGTACATGACGGATGTACTTGATTTGGATTTTCGCGCATGTTGAGCGCATGATATGAGATATAGTTTTGTGCACACCTGCTGCACTCGATTGAGATTTCCATTCGTGCATATTAGTTTCACTGGATTGAGATTTTGTGCACCACAGTTTCACTCGACTTCGATTGATGACCTTCGAGATTATGATTTTGATTCCATGCCTGATATTTTGAGCGATTTATTTGCATGATTGAGATTTTGTGCACTACAGTAGCACTTGAATTTGATTAGATATCATTCGAGATGTTGATCTTGATTTCATGCCTATGATATGCATATGATTTGACTTGTGTTTTCGGCATAGTTTTCAGGCACTTTTAGTGTTTTGATTTGGGTTTTGCACGCGGATGCACGTGATTGTGAGATTATATACCACGATATACCTGATTGGGATTGAGGTTTATTGTATACCATCGATTTCGATTGTGATATTCGATATTTGTTTTTGTGCACCTTGTGCACTGGATTTGGATTCTTGTGCATGCTTGGGCGCTTGATACGATTTTGGTGCTCACCAGATGCACTAAATCGGGATTCTTTGTGTATATTAGATGCACCTGATATTGCTGTCCGGCACACCTGTTGCCTTTGACAGATGTTTCGTGCACACCCGTTGCACTTAAAAGTTGTTTCTGTGCACATATATGTCATATTCGTGGATTTTGATTTCCATGCGCACCAGACGCACGTAGCATTCATATGCACATTTTGGGATTGATTTCTTATGGAGCAGTACATTTTTATGATATTTACTATTTGATATAGTAGCTGGGTAGGACTAGTCAGAGAACAGTACCTGGATATATTTTGCATGCATTGATAGTTATCGAAGGGATTTCCAAAAAGAGAGCTATAGTCTTAGTCTAAGTCCATGTCACGCACCCCACGAGCTTGCGGGGTGGCGGAATATATGAAAAACAATTATCAAAGCTTCGTAACACGGACTTGAGCACACGGATCGTGTCTAAACCATTACTAGCAAACTACGAGAGGTTTAACTACTCGGATTCGGAGTTATACCTCACGTTACTTGTCCTTCGGGTCTTCATCTCTATCCTCCACACCTCGTAGGCTCTATGGAACAAGGGTACCTCAAACGCCTCCTCGAGTCAAAGACGATCCACCCGAGAGTCTATAGTCCGAGCTCCTATCTCAAATCTGAGATAACTACGGTTTCTAGATCGCTAATCTAGAAGTCCTAGAGGGTGTAGAGTAATAAGATGGATTAGTTAGTCACTTAAACCCTAGGTTTCTCAACTCATGAGAGCTATTAAGGTTTTGAGGAAGAAGATGAAGACTTGAGGAGAGAGAAAGCTTTTGTGATAATGATATGAATAATAACTCATGAAAGAATAATATCAAGCATACAAATATCTCTTTGATAAATATCTAGAAATATCTTGTAAGCTTCATTTAATCCTAAATGGTGAATCACCTCATGAGTCATTAAGCATTTAATGGAAACTTACAACTCATCTCTCCACCTCATTTGTGTTTAATCCAAAAAGAAATAAAAACAAATGAGTCATCTTCTTCTAGAAGCTTCCCGATAAATTACGAGATTGCCCCTCCCATCCGTATTTCTGAAAAACACGGATAATCTTTGACTGAATAAATCCACCTGTATAATACTAGAATCTGGCTTAAACCAAAGCCCGCTAGTATTATATGCCCGATCATAATACGTGCACAAGTGTACGTAAATAATCGCGGCCCTGCCGTAAAACCATACGGCCTCTACACCTTTTGCCCAGTGCAGGGAAATTCTTTGTGTGGGACCCTAAAGACTCGACACTATACTGGCAGTGGGTTTAACCACAGGCCGCAAGCGGTACTAGCTGTACGTAACGGTCCCCAGGTAGATGTCGATAAGAAGGACGATGAGAAAACCCATCCGAACTCCTACTGAGCCTGATGTGACAACCTCCGTACAGTCCGGTCTGTTCGTCTAGGACTATCGCATATCAGGCCTAGGGGGACGGTAAACGTCAGACCCCTAATAGCGGTATAAGTCGTGTCGGAGTGAAGCCCATTACACCTTGAGAAACAACTGGAACCTACCAGTAAATCTTGCTTGCCCTGGCCAGGGACTTTGCGTAATGGCTCTCCATACACAGCGCGATATAAACCCCCAATACCGGGAGAGACGAATCCTGTCTAACCACCACCGCCTCCAAGTGCTTCAGGACTGCACCCAACTACTACCTGTTTGCACGACTCCTTTGAGCCATGGTAGGGTAGTAATCTAAGTACAGTGGGAACACACCCGAGGTGAAGTAGCAGTATCAAGTCAACGGACTAAGCTGTACTCATGTCACCTGGGAACTGCTATCTGACGATGGGTATAATACCAACCTGCAGTTCCCGGCGAGTCCTGTCCGGTGTACCCGTAACCTAACGAGCACCTGCATACTATCTCCAGTACGACGTACTGATGGCTGTGGGACAGACCATCTCCCTATGCTGGGATGAGAAGCGTATACACCACTCTACTCCGGAGTATCGATGCCCTGTCTCGATAATCCTATGACCAGGGACCTGTATAGGATGTTGCTTATAGACTACCCAGCCCCCACTAGTGTGACTGCCATCACAACACAGGTAATCAAGCAAAGATCCTAAGGGCTCTACTAATATGTATAAGCGATACGTTAAAAGAAACATATGCACATATTAAAGTAGACATAAACCAAGTAGCATACTGCCATTTATAGCAAGACTGTCAATACAACTGTGAATATCCCAAGCTTCCATTATGTAATATACAAACTAGTATGATACAGTAATGGCCTCTAGGGCATAAACACTAACAATCTCCCACTTGTAGTAGGGCCATGTACTGGCATATCGCAGACCTATCATCTCGAATAGCCTCTCGAACTATGTCTGAGGAATGGCCTTTGTGAATGGATCGGTAGTTTTATTCTCCGTATCTACTCTCTTTACCTCGATCTCCCGGCGATCTACGATCTCCCTGATCAGGTGATACCTCCTTAAGATGTGTCTGGACTTCTGATGGGACCTGGGTTCCTTCGCTAAAGCTATAGCGCCGTTGTTGTCGCAATACAGAGGCATTGGATCAACACTGGTAGGAACCACCTAAAGTTCTGTTAGGAACTTCTTCATCCAGACACCTTTTTTGCGGCATCGCAAACGGCTATGTACTCTGCTCCATCGTTGAGTCAGCAACGGTGTCCTTCTTGGAACTCTTCCAACAGACCGCCCCTCTATTGAGGGTAAAGACATAACCCGACATGGACTTGGAGTCATCCTTGTCACTCTGGAAGCTGGAGTCAGCAAAGGCCTCGATCTGGAGGTTTTTTCCGCCATACACCAAGAACATCTCCTTAGTCCTCCTCAGGTACTTGAGAATGTTCTTTACTGCTATCCAGTGCTTCTCCCCTGGGATTGCCTGATACCGGCTTACAAAGCTTAATGCGTATGCTACATCTGGTCTGGTACATAACATCGTATACATTATAGAGCGTACCGCTGAAGCGTAGGGTATAATCGACATGCGATCTCTTTCCAAATCAGTCTTGGGAAACATCTCTTTGGAGAGGTTGATTCCGTGACAAGCCGGTAGATTACCGCGCTTAGAATCTTCCATACTGAATCTATTCAATATGGTGTCTATGTTCCTGGACTGCGAAAGTCCCAACATCCTTTTTGATCTATCACGATAGATCTGGATCCCCAGAATGTAGGTGGCATCACCTAGGTCCTTCATGGAGAACTTCTGATGACAAGAATCTTTTGACTGACTGTAGCATAGGAATATCATTTCCTATCAGGAGAATGTCATCCACGTACAAGACGAGGAATACTACAGCTCTCCCTACAATCTTACTGAATATGCATGGTTCATCTGGATTCTTGGTAAAGTCGAATTCTTCGACAGCATCATCAAAACAGATGTTCCAACTCCGCGATGCCTGCTTTAGTCCATAAATGGACTTAAGCAACTTGCACACTTTACCGCTGCTCCCACTCTGAATGAATCGCTCTGGCTGATCCATATAGACGCACTCTTCTAAATTACCATTTAGAAAGGCCGTCTTTACGTCCATCTGCCAGATCTCATAATCGTGGAAGGAAGCAATGGCAAGAAGGACCCGAATGGATTTGAGCATAGCCACTGGAGAAAAGGTTTCGTCATAGTCCAAACCAGGTCTTTGACGAAAACCCTTTTCAACAAGTCTAGCCTTATAGGTTTCCACCTGTCCATCTACACCAATCTTCTTCTTGAAGATCCATTTGCATCCTACGGGTTTTACCCCATCTGGAGCAATGTCCAAAGTCCATACTTTGTTGGTGTACATGGACTCCATTTCGGTCCGCATTGCATCCAGCCATCTTACTGAGTCGCCGCTCTGAATGGCCTGCTGGAAGCTAGGAAGGTCATCATTATCAATGATGCAATCTTCTCAATCCCTGTCTATGAGAAAACCGTAGTATCTCCCGGGCGGATGAGACTGCCTACTACTTCCGCGGATAGGGGCTGGTATGTCCCTTTCTTCTGAAATCTCTGGTTCTACCATACTTTCATTAACAGCTTGTGGTTCTGGAATTTCTTCCAGTTCCATTGCGCTCCCACTCTTCTGATTTTCTAAAAATTCAGCTTCCAAGAAGTGGGCATGACGAGAAACAAAAACCTTTTGTTCCTCTGCGTAATAGAAATAATACCCCTTGGAGTTCTTTTAATATCCCACAAACTTACACTGTACTGAGCGTGCCTCGAGCTTGTCCGGATGCTACTTTTTTACAAAAGCTGGACATCCCCATGTCCTAAAGTGTTTAAGACAGGGTTTCTTCCCACTCCACATCTGATATGGTGTGGTAGGCACAGTCTTGGTTGGAACCTGGTTCAAAAGATATACAGCTGATTCTAGTGCATAACCCCAGAAAGATCGCGGTAACTCAGCCTTACTCATCATGGAACGGACCATATCCAATAGGGTTCGATTCCTCCTTTCCGATACACCGTTGTGTTGTGGTGTGTATGGAGGAGTAAGCTGAGAGAGAATTCCATTCTCTTTTAAGTAATCCAGGAACTCGGCACTTAAGTATTCACCACCTCGATCAGATCTCAGTGTCTTGATATTTTTGCCTGTTTGGTTTTCCACTTCATTCTTGTATTCCCGGAATTTCTCAAAAGCCTCGGATTTATGCTTCATCAAGAAGATATGTCCATACCTAGAGAAATCATCCGTAAAAGTAATGAAGTAGGAATAACCACCTGACGCATTTGTAGACATTGGACCATACACATCGCTGTGTATGAGTCCCAAGAGCTCGCTCGCTCTTACTCCGTGTCCAGTAAACGGAGTCTTTGTCATCTTTCCCATGAGACAAGATTCTCAAGTAGCATAAGATTGATATTCGAACGGATTCAAATGTCATTCTCTATGTAACTTAGTTAATCGTGTTTCATTGATGTGACCTAGTCTACAATGCCATAAGAAAGCCTGATTTACTTCTGGAGACTTTCTTTTAAGTGTGTTCTGGACATTGAAAACCTGAGCTTGATTCAATACGTATATACCGTCATCTAATGTACCGGACCCAATCAGAACTTGATTTAGGTGGATGTGAACCACATCGCTTGCGAATGTAAAATCATATCCCTCTCTCGAAAGTGAGGATACTGATATGATATTACAAGTCAAACTAGGTACATACAAACAGTTACGTAGAATCAATATCTGCCCACTTGTCAAACCTAGGCGATATTCTCCCACGGATTCAGCGTCCACGCTCATTTCGTTTGCAACTCTGAGAGACAAATCGCCTACCCTGATAACTCTACGGTTTCTCAAAGCATGTAATGAATTACAGATATGAGATCCTGCTCCGGTATCTAGTACCCAGGAAGTAGAGTTAATTGACAAACAGTTCTCAATTACATACACACTCGAGGCCGAAGCCATAACATGCTTCGTATCCTGGCTACTGACTTCCAAAGCCCTGCAATCTTTCTGCCAATGCCCAATCCCATAACAATAGGAACATCCCTCCTTACCTACACCAAGTCCCGAAACTTTTGCTCTTCCCTTTCCTTCTGCTTTCCTGACACCGTATATCAGCTTTATGAAGGTTTTCCTCTTTTCACCCTTTGCTTTCGCCCTGGATGTAGAAGAAGAAGGTCCCCTATTAAACAGAGCGGGTGTCTCCCTGGTTTCTTTCAGGGTGTAAGTAGAGGGTAGGGACTGCGGAAATAAGTCAACGCATGACCTGTTTCCCAATGTGGTCTCCAAGTCACTATCCTTTTCCCTTGTCTGACGGATATTCATATCTGCGATAGTGGAAACTGGACCTGGGACGGTGGGGGCTTGAGTAGTAATAGGGTGGTCCAGCTTGTCATAGGCAATGGACATCTGGACAAACCTTTACCAGTCATATAATTCAGATTCAGTCATTTTGTTATCTAGATGTAACCTAGTCATGGTCACAAGGTCGCTGCAATGAGAGAGAGAGAAGAAAACACTTTAGCATGATGATCTTGCAAGTTTAGATTGGTTTTCAGTTTATCTAAACTGGATGGCTCCCACTGTTTCTCGAATCCTTCCTCAAACCATAAAAGAAGAATTAGCCAGGACTGATCTCACCGTACAATACTTGCTTAACCGTTCAGCCAGTCCGGTGTCGGTATTTCGAGAGAGGTTTTCCAACGGTTTCGCGAAGTTCCTTAATTAAATAACCTCTTTTCTCTGGGGTCGTAGCCCCGCTGACACCTTTCTCGACACCTACTTGGTTTATAGCATTGATCGTTAAGTGACGAATCTCCTGATGAGTAGCGGATACTCACAGTAGGATCGGGATCCAAATATCATCGTGATAATACTGAAGGAATCCTACCAACATTCATCAAACTCCAAATGGTATGCAACACTAGCAGGTTTCAGTTTCTTTCGAAACTCCCGATGTGAATTTTTTGCCCCATGCTCTTATGACCTTGACTAAGGGCCAACAAATCATAAGTCACATGTCAAGTTCTACCCATCATTATCTTGTTAATTTGAACCCATCCGTATATACTCTTGACTAAGGGCCAAACAAAATAATACGACTGTCCCAAACCAACGCATCTATCTATGCTACATGTGAACACCCCAGCAGCTACCAATCACTATGTCTTGACTAAGGGCCAAACAAACATAGCTTGAATAATACTGACCATTCATATGAAATGACGGAGGGCTACAATTGGTTTTGGCGAAATCATGAACGTAGTGAACTTGATATAACCGAAGGAAACTGATAGCTTTTTAAAATTAGTGGTTAAAGCTCCGCAATTAAAAATTCTGCTCTTTTAAAATAACCGAGTGGTTTCTTTTAAATTTGTTCCAACGATTCAACTTTGGTTTGTTTTCTTTTCATTAAAATAATGCGTCCCATCATGTATCCTATCATTGCAGAAAACAACGAAAATACAACGTCCTCTTATGCCATCCGCATTCGCCACTGGGCCCCGTCATTCACCCGTTAGGTTACTTAACTAACGACAGAGCGGGGGCTGGGCTAGCATAGGTGTAAAACATAAGTGACGTCTAATAGCTATCATATATAGATATTGTACATTTGTCAGACGCAATAATAGGCATTCTAGATCACAGATGAACATTATTGGATATACAAGCAATCCGCGTTTCCTTTAAGCCTGCAACGAAAAATGGATTACACAGTTGTGATGAATAGCCATTACCCCATCCTAGACCCCTACGGGTACGGCAAACTACTCGCCAAGTACCCGAAGTGAAGCGATCTCCCTCAACAATGTGAGTAGGCCACTAAACACTTCAAAGTACCCGGTAGTTTGTGCACCCCACCTTGGGTCTATTCTAGGAGCATAAAACAGTAAATGAAATAATACAACGGTGGTTACAACCTCAGCCCGGATGTGCCCCGCAAAAGAATATTATATCATATTACAATTTATATCGAATGAAAGAATATAAAAACTCATCTCAAACCCCGGCTAATCATCACAACGATCCAATCAAGTTCATATACACAAACCAGTAAAAACCATTACAGAAATGTGCAACCCCCTGCTAACCGACATACAAGTAGTTAGGGGAGGTTTACGAACACATTAAACATTACAGATAAAACTTGATTAGCAAATAACTTAGAATTTCGATCGATAACCTTTTTCCGTGTCTACCCCAAATGCAAGCCAGCAGTGAAATAACCTGGGCAGAAACAGAATATACAGGAAAACAAAACACCACAAAATAAGAGTTACTATGCAAATACGAGTCAACTCGGAGTTGATTCGGCCGCGGATCCGCGGCGGATTGCACTAATCCGCCGCGCTTCCGCAGCGTTCTCACCGAGTTGGGACTTCGTATTTCACCAGTATTCTTAGAATTCCATGCTGTGAATTTTCATACCTATCAAATAATTTTTTTGACACGTTTAAAATTGACAGAAACTGGAAGGGTCCGGGGTTATGTTTTCGCGTTTTTCCGACGATCGAAGTTCTAATTAGTTGCTAACAAGCTAATAAAGGCTTAGTAGGCTCTGATACCACCCTAAGTCCATGTCACGCACCCCACGAGCTTACGGAGTGGCGGAATATATGAAAAATAATTATCAAAGCTTCGTAACACGGACTTGAGCACAGGATCGTGTCTAAACCATTACTAGAAAACTACGAGAGTTTTAACTACTCGGATTCGGAGTTATACCTCACGTTACTTGTCTTTCGGGTCTTCATCGCTATCCTCCACACCTCGTAGGCTCTATGGAACAAGGGTACCTCAAACGCCTCCTCGAGTCAAAAACGATCCACCCTAGAGTCTATAGTCCAAGCTCCTATCTCGAATCTGAGATAACTACGGCTTCTAGATCGCTAATCTAGAAGTCCTAGAGGGTGTAGAGTAATAAGATGGATTAGTTAGTCACTTAAACCCTAGGTTTCTCAACTCATGAGAGCTATTAAGGTTTTGAGGAAGAAGATGAAGACTTGAGGAGAGAGAAAGCTTTTGTGATAATGATATGAATAATAACTCATGAAAGAATAATATCAAGCATACAAATATCTCTTTGATAAATATCTAGAAATATCTTGTAAGCTTCATTTAATCCTAAATGGTGAATCACCTCATGAGTCATTAAGCATTTAATAAAAACTTACAACTCATCTCTCCACCTCATTTGTGTTTAATCCAAAAAGAAATAAAAACAAATGTGTCATCTTCTTCTAGAAGCTTCCCGATAAATTACGAGACTGCCCCTCCCATCCGTATTTCTGAAAAACACGGATAATTTTTGACTGAATAAATCCATCTGTATAATACTAGAATCTGGCTTAAACCAAAGCCCGCTAGTATTATATGCCCGATCATAATACGTGCACAAGTATACGTAAATGATCGCGGCCCTGCCGTAAAACCATACGGCCTCTACACCTTTTGCCCGGTGCTGGGAAACTCTTTGTGTGGGACTCTAAAGACTCGACACTACACTGGCAGTGGGTTTAACCATAGGCCGCAAGCGGTACTAGCTATACATAACGGTCCCCGGGTAGATGTCGATAAGAAGAACGATGAGGAAACCCATCTGAACTCCTACTAAGCCTGATGTGACAATCTCCGTACAGTCCGGTCTGTTCGTCTAGGACTATCGCATATCAGGCCTAGGGGGGCGGTAAACGTCAGACCCCTAATAGCGGTATAAGTCGTGTCGGAGTGAAGTCCATTACACCTTGAGAAACAACTGGAACCTACCAGTAAATCTCGCTTTCCCTGGCCAGGGACTTTGCGTAATGGCTCTCCATACACAGCGCGATATCAACCCCCAATATCGGAAGAGACGAATTCTGTCTAACCGCCACTGCCTCCAAGTGCTTCAGGACTGCACCCAACTACTGCCTGTTTGCACGACTCCTTTGAGCCGTGGTAGGGTAGTAGTCTAAGTACAGTGGGAACACACCCGAGGCGAAGTAGCAGTATCAAGTCAACGGACTAAGCTGTACTCATGTCATCTGGGAACTGCTATCTGACGATGGGTATAATACCAACCTGCAATTCCCGGCGAGTCCTGTCCGGTGTACCCGTAACCTAACGAGCAACTGCATGCTATCTCCAGTACGACGTACTGATGGCTGTGGGATAGACCATCTCCCTATGCTGGGATGAGAAGAGTATACACCACTCTACTCCGGAGTATCGATGCCCTGTCTCGATAATCCTACGACCAGGGACCTGTATAGGATGTTGTTTATAGACCACCCAGCTCCCACTAGTGTGACTGCCATCACAACGCTGGTAATCAAGCAAAGATCCTAAGGGTTCTACTAATATGTATAAGCGATACGTTAAAAGAAACATATGCACATATTAAAGTAGACATAAACCAAGTAGCATACTACCATTTTTAGCAAGACTGTCAATACAACTGTGAATATCCCAAGCTTCCATTAAGTAATATACAAACTAGTATGATACAGTAATGGCCTCTAGAGCATAAACACTAACACTTAGTATTTACCTACGTGTCTTATAGGACAGGAAACGTTTAAAAACAAGAAAACCCTTCTAAATTGTTTTCAGAACGGCGGTACGTGCTTGTAAACAAAGGATATATATATATAGTTATTTTCTTACAGTAGACGTCTGCCACTGTGCAGTGTTATGCGCATCACACAGCGATTTAAAAAGGTTTGGCATGCATTTCCTATAGATGTTTACATGTATAGATTTGATGTTTACATGTATAGTTTTGATGTATATCATATTGGTTTCATTTTGGATTTGACATTTATGTCTTCACCATGACTCCGATAATTGCGGGATGCTTGACGGAGTGTTGTTTTTGAGTTATCTGCTCATTGTTCATGCGCATGCATTGCGCTATGACGTGTTTTATGTATTGATGGTTTCGGGACCCCGACGACTTAGTCTTTTACTGAAATGTTTTAGTATTAAGGGGTTTAAATTTAAATTCAGGGACCGAATTTCTTTAAGCGGGAAAGATTGTAACATTTCAAAATGTTAAAATATTATTTTTGGGAATTTTTATAATTAAATAAAAAAATATTGAATATTTTAATAAGGCGGTAAAATTAAATACCGATAAATTGGGAAAAATTTGGAAAATTATGGAAATTACTAAAAAGAGAGTGCTTTATGTGATTTATGCAAATTATTATATTTTATGATTTATTATACATTAATTTTGTGCTAATCGCGATTAGAAATGGCTAATCGGGCAATAAACGTGTTTTGTGCACATAACATGCAAAAGTCTTTTTTTTTACACTTGCTACATTTCTTATCATGCCATTTCTTCATGATTCATGCATGGTTGTTTGAATTTAAAGAGAAGAGAAAAGAAAAAGAAAAGAAAACATTAAACAATTGTGCATAGTGTGAGGTATGGACATGAGAGAGAGAGGTGAGGGGTCAAACCTAAGTCTTGGTCATTGTCTCCCTCTTCATCATCTTCATCTTCTTCATCTTCTCTCTCATTTTCAGCCCCACGGCAGCACCTCCTCCCTCCCCCTCTTCAAGCCTCACTTCATCATTAAAAATTCACCAAAACCCCATCTCTTCTTCACAAAAATTGTGCATGAGCTCACTAGCTACACTTTGGACCAAGAAAGTTTGCATTTTGGCGTTGTAGGGGTTTCTTGAGTGCTGAATGAGGTAATCCCTTCACACTTAGTGTAGTTTTTCTTTCACTTTAAGCCATATATGTGTTTAGTTGTGATGTTGTGCGATTTGGTGAACTTTGAAGATTTCTAGAGATGGTTAGGGTTAATTTGAGTTAAGTTAGTGTAATTGAACTCTTGTGGTGACCTTAAACCCCCCAATTTGTCAGAAACCCAGACCAAACCAAACCTGAAAACCAAAATACGGAAAAATGGAACTTTTAATATCGGTTTGTGAGAACTTAGAGTGTGCAGGGGAATCTGGGATGACCTGGAACATTTTTGAGTCGAGCAAACAACTCTAGTGACCTAATTAAGACCCTAGGAGGCTATCCTGAGAGTACGAGGCTATTCCACCATGCCAAAACCGATCTGGCCGTATTTCCCAGGCATGTGCTCGGCCACTTGGTGAGGGATAGGGTCCAGATTGCTTCAGTAGGTCATATACACCCTATATATCACCCTAGTGTTGTTTGCTTACCTTGTTTTCACCTGAGACAAAATCTGGAGCATGTTTTGTTAGTTGCTGCTTTATGTTTTATGATGTTTATGGATTTAAGTTTTGGTATTTGTGTTTAGCATCGATCACTTGACATTTGTACATCTCTATCGTGTGTTATTTGGTTAAGTTGCGAGGGAAAATCATAGGTTTTGACATATGTGAGTTCCCATGTCGTTTTGGTTTCGATTTGATTTTAATGCGATACGATACATGTGACATGTAGGTACCCCCACGATGATTCAAGACGATGAAGAAGATGGGGGCGACATCGACATCGACAAGCAAGATCAATGTGAGTAGATATATATCTACTGGGGAAGTTGGATGGATGGCGTATAGTACCCCTGCAGTTCGTAGTATAGTTATGATATATATATGTTATATATGTGATTCATGATACGTGGATGTTTATCAAGTTATGATTATGTGTTCATGGTTAGTTCGGGGTTATTAGAAGTGAACTAGTATAGCTTCTTAGTCGCGAAACCTAGAATAGGTTTACACCCACACATACACACCTGCATTCATTTTATTACCTGTGCGTATATGGGGATATGTATATATATTGTAATGTTTTGAAAATCGTTTCGGTGAAATTTCGAAAAAACGGTAAAATAAGGGGGTTTTCTGTAAAAACTCAAAATACAAATATCTTTATTATCAAATTAAATATTCATATTCTAGCTATGAAATTGCTAGTATTTGGTGTTTATTGAGCCACCGGTGAAATTTCAAATTTTCCGAAAATTTTTCCGAAATTAATTGTTTTAATATTATTTTAAGCCGTCACTAATACATTTAATTAGGGAAAATTACAAATTGGAATGAGTTAAAACAAATTTTGTGCATCATAAAACATTAAATAAAATTTTAACATGTGGTTTTTGAAATGAAATCGTTTGCCAAAACGGTTTAGAAAATATCGAAGAAAAAGGCTTTTTTTCGGTGAAATTAGTGTAATGGAAGTGGGTTACTACACTTATCTCTTTTTCTCACCCAAGCAAAACCCACACCCATTCCCCCAACATGCTTTGGCCGGCCCCCTTGATCAGCCCAACAATCTTGGGCCTCCCATTTCACACATTAAAGCATTGAAAAGAAAATAATGAAAAGGTTTATGAGAGAAGAAGTTGTGTGTTGACTTGGGGGTGTTTTATCTTGACTTTGACTTCTTACCACACCCCGCCACACACACCACAACCCCCCATCCTTGCTGGCCGAGCCCTCACCTGCAAAATCAGCAACAACCCCTCTTCTTTCCTTCTCTTTTCCCTTCAAAAATTCACCCAAAAATGCTTCAAAATCCACCAAAAATTCAAAACTAAATCCAAATCCAACTCCTATCCATTTTAGCTTACCCTAACATGCATGGATCTAGGGAACAAGATGGCAATTTGAGGGGCTAGATTTCAAGTTGGATCAATGAGTTGTGAGGTATAAAAATCTTGACCTTTTTGTTGAATTGTTGATTAATGCTTGTGTTAGTTTAATTAAGTGTTAATTAGGTTTTATATGGGTTCAAATTGCCTGATTGGAAAATTCAAGAATATGGTTTGAAGCTAATTTGGGTTTAACCATCACTATTAGGATAATCAAGTGTAGATTATCATCTTGTGGAATTGTAAAACCCAACCTAATTGTTAGTTTGCAAATGGTTAGGTTGATATTGTTATAATTAAGCTATATTGCTAACTAGGTTTTAGAAATTTAATTAAAATATGGGATTAAAGATCTAATTGGGTTTTTCATGACTTCATTAACATTATTAAGTGTACTTTAACACTTTAGTTCATGGAAATCCAACCTAAATTGTGGTTTGTGCATTTTGCTATAAAATTGTTAAAATTTAGGTATTTTGTAAACTAGAATTTTAGGGTTTTTGGAATTTATGAGATTAAATTATGGGAATTGTTTTTATGACTTAATTAAGATATTTAGTGAATATTGTGGCCGCTAGATTCGTTTATACATCGAGTTTTGTACTAAAACGGCGAATTGTGCTTACTAGATTTTCGGAAAAATGACTTTTTAAGTGAAATTGGGGTTTTTGTGAGTTTTAACCTATTTTATATTAAAATTAGTGTTCGCGAATGTGCAAATGAGTGTATTTGGGTTTTTATCGATGGTTTGACGTTTGTACGCCGTCGTCGAGGGTTTTTGGGTTGATTTGTGAAAGCAACCATAGGTTTTGACCAATGTGGGATTCACGTGTCGTTTTTGGGTCATGAGTCGGATTTTAATGCGATACGGTGCGTTATGATATGTAGGTACCCCATGTAGACTTCAAGACGACAAGCAAGCGCGTGGCGACGTCGGTACCGGCGAGCGAGGACCAGGTGAGTAGATTTATATCTACGGGGAGAAGTCGGGTGAATGGCGTATAGCACCCCCGCAGTCCGTGGTAGTGTATACGGATGCGTATACACACCAACAATTATTATATGTTATTTGGGATTAATAACGATGTTTAGGATGGATATTGATGTGTTGGATTATTTTAGTGTTGCGAACCCTAGGGTAGTGTTGCACTACACATACACACATACATACTTGCATACATTCCTATTTATATGTGCTCATAGGATTCTTTATAGTTATGTGTTCACATGGGTATGGGACTATGTGTTCACATACGGATTTGAGGATGATACTTGGGATTGAGTTGAGTCGATGAGATTTGTTTTGTGGTTGTGATATCGGTGATATGGCAGGATTCGTACTTGAGGTACGTCCTGGTGTTATAGCGGATCTGGGGGCGGCGATACGGGTGAATAGTGTTATAAATAAAATGGTCGACATGTGATTGTGATATGAGGCATGATATGCTAGGATATTGATATTAGGCCGTATCGGGCGATGTATACCCCTTGATGATGATATGTGCTGACGATATCGGTTTGTACGAGATTGTCGATCAGTAGTCAGATCATGAGTATATTGAGGATATTAGTATTGTACTAGACATAGGTCAGTACCCTAGACTATGATCTTGGATAAAGAGGATACCAAAGGAATAGGGTGAGGAATATGATATTGACCCGTACCCAGATTTGGGGATGCCGTACGACGGATTTACGTACGAGCTATATTTTGATGATTGATCCGCACTCTTGACTTGGGATGTCTGGTTATGGATATGATATTATTGAGGCGGGATCACCGACTATACATATACAGGTATGTATATGTATCGACTCAGATGATAGGCGGTTTCCTTACCTGTAGTTCAGCTTGTTAGTTCAGCCGTATAGTTTAGTGTAATTGTTAGATTAGATTAGACTTCTAACTATTTCAAAACTAGCGGATCGTGGGTATTTTAAAAGGCAGGTCAAGGGATCTACGGATATTTCAAAAGACGTATCCTTTCTAAAAAAAAACCACCGTAGCCCTATTTTCAAAACCCCGCGATTCGTATTATTTCAAATGGCACCATTGTTTAATATTTAGCTCCCGCTCATTTTGGTTGCTCGCTCCGCATCGCATATTTACATTGTTATTTTATATTGCATTGTTGATATTATGCTGTTAGGACACCAGCACCATTACCGATGATGCGTATGTACCACATACACTTAGTTGCCGGCTCACACACATCTTCATCGGTAATTACCATGTCACGTACACCTTAGAAAATATTATTGCTTGACATAGCCTGTTAGCTAATAGTTTAGACATGATATTAGCGTACTTGCCTTATATGTTAGTTTAGACATTGCAGTTATTACCTGCTACTTCATGCATACTGTTATTCATTGTTATGCCGCATTCATGGATTCTCATGCATATATTCACTATTTTACGTGTTATTGAGGTTTTGGATTCGGATTTCCATGAGATTTTTCTGGATTTGGAGGAAAACCGCAAAAACATAAATAAACCTTTCCTCTCTTTTAAAATAAAAAGTGTGGTTTTCCCATGATGTATGAGTCGTCCACCATGAGTTTGCTGATGGATTTCGAGACCCGATTCGAGGAGACGGATGAACCGTTTCGGGTACATGATGGACCCGGTAAGGTACCCCAGGGCAAGAAGCGCGTGATGATGACGATGTGAGCCTGGCAGGGGAGCACTACCTACCGGTGATTTTACCCGACGCGTCGGATATCCGGAGGATACCGTCGTGGTCTTGAGATAGATGGTAGGGGCCGGTCTGGATTGACGGCGCCCTAGATATTGTGATTGAGACATTGAGATTTCGAGATATTGAGGTACAGAGACTGTGATACAGAGATATCGAGATATTGGGATTACGTTTTGTGCCGATGCTAGGCACTGTTTTATGCTGATTTCATTATGATACCTCATTTTAAAAATACAAAGGAAATCTCACTAAATTATGAAAACAGTTCTTCATTTACTTGTATTCTGTTTTCATGCTTTCATACCTCATTCATATGATAGATTGCTACCTGAGGCACTGACACGGGCATATGAGATTACACTCGGGTTAGATATTTACCCTAGCCTTGTTATAGGTTGCATGTTATATATATAATTGAGGCTATATTATGATCTTTGACCTAGGTTGCGTTATTTATGCGATTTCTTTCCGTAGATGCTTTTCTATTCACGAGTTGGCAACTCACCCCCGTTGTGCCCCAGTTTCTTGCAGGTTTGCCGTACAGGTTTCATTACGGCTTTGCGGGCATAGTTTCCTTCGGGTGATTTGCTAGTAGGTGGGTTTACTTGTATCGTACCCCCATTATATATCTTGTATATCATTATTCCGTTGTATCTAGAAGTTCCATCAACCAAACATGTATTTATTTTTGAGATAGAGACCAGTGAGGTTATTCTTTCGACCTTAGAGTCGCGCGTTTTATTTCTATAGTTTTCTTGCGGCCTTGAGTTTCCTTTTGAGTTTTAATCCTCGCCCTTGGCGTTGTATATTATATTGCTTGTGTGGTTATGACCGTCGATTGACGAAAAGCTAGCTCCCGCTTGGGGATGCCTTTTTATTGATTTCGTATACTATTCATGTTGTATCCCGTTTGGGGGGCTAGTATTTACAAAGGAAACTCTGCCGAAATTTTCGGGAAATATTTGATGTTTTTTTTAAAACCGCATAATTCGGCTTATGCTATTAAAACTACTTGTTTTAAATTGGTTTTCTTTCACTCTACTACTTTTCTTGGTTTGGATTTCTGGGTTTTCGGCTTACTTAGATTACGTACGCCTCGAGGCATTTCGTAGTTTATGTGCCGGTCATGTTCCATCTTTTCGGGACGTGAAAAAGTTGGTATCAGAACGTTAGGTTTTACCTTCGGAGCGTAGGATGACCCTTGGTTGATGGAATAGGTGACTAAAGTAGAGTGACGTACCGTGGGTATGTTCCGCGGCATACTTACGATACGCTACTCCACTTAAGAAGCCTTAGGATGTACATTTCTTTGTTCAGTATTATATTCATTCATGATCTAGCTTCATCGGTACCAGTTACGGTTTGCTGCCACGATTACGGGCAAGGAGAGCTACGGTTAGAATTGCGGTCAGCATAAGCTCTTCACGACCGAGGACTGTCCAGGGCGTAATTTTGGCGACACACGATTGCGGAGATGTGTCTTTTTACTGTGTTTCCGCGCCACGAGCGTTTGGCGGATCGCCTTTATGAGGTTACTCGGACGTGTCGATTTGCACTAGAGGATTGAGCCGCTGATAGAGGCCAGCCAGATTTTGATGACCGTTGATATATTGCCTATTCATGATGATTGAGGCACGGTTCAGCGTGAAGACGAGTGAGCCCGTTATTACTGCGAACGACGAGATATCGCCCCAGATGTTGGAGCTATTGCAGTACGAGTTGTACTAAGAGATGATAGAAGGTCGCTAGTCACCGAGGATGAATGACTAGGACATGTGGTTCGTTCGCTACCCCGATGCGAGGTCATCAGATAGATTGATTCCAGCTAGAGACGACTTCACGCGGAGACGTTGAGAGTCGACAGAGACGATCGAATGTCAGAAACCTATTATTCCAAGTTTAAAGTAGTCGGAAAGACATGCAGGCAATTCTATGGTCCCTCTAGAAGAATGAAACCCTAACTCGACATAATGACCGTGTGAAAGCCTTTGAACCTTCGGCTTTGCGGCAGTTCCACGGCGCCATTAGTGAGGCTTGGGTTTGCCCTTCTACGGCTGGACCACCGATGCTGTGGTATGTACTCGATACTATTAAACTGTGCCCAAGAGGTTGAGCTCTTGGGGGATTATGAGGTTTTGACGACTCGATCGGATGGCTCGACTTAATTCGGATGCTAGGTGGTGAGATGCATTTCTTGGGAGACTCTCGATACGAGGATAGCCGTTGGAGCTCAGTCCATGCAGCCACGACGAGATGAGTCCGAAGCGGTCGACATTAGAGAAAAAATGGAGTAAGAGGTTTGTATAAGATCTGGATATGATGACGTTCCCCTCCGCCGACATCAGAGATGCGATGAGCATGCCGAGGCAGAGTACTGGATATACCTTCCAGAAGGAGTCACGATGGGTATGCAGCCGTTCCGGAGCAAGATGCAGATATAAGAAAGGACGATGACTTCCGGACAGTTGGCAGAGACGAGACATGGAAGAGACCATGAGCAGGATTCCTTCCAGGACACTGCTGCAATGATACTTGCACCCAGGATCAGATGTGTCATGTACATTCAGAGAGCCAGAGGCTGACGCCAGTGATATGCTGTCTTACGAGTGGTCGTGATGATTGACCGGGAGATGACAAGAGACGTGCCAGAACGGGATCATCCCCATTAGCACACCTGACAGGGCCGATGAGCCGATGGACCGAGAGATTGGTAATTCACAGTGAAGACCTTGACCCAGGAGTGGTCATTGTTACGCACACCAGCAGGCCAGAGTTCATGATCATCGACGAGACGTCCCACTAGTGACCGCGACAGTTGGCCTGAGATTCTTAGAGGATGCGCTTGAGTGGTACTATTCCGCCATTATTGATTTCGATGTTTTGGGTGATTTATTCGCAGGATTTGATTTTGATAATTGAGGATTTACGATCTTTGCACAGTGTTGCACTTGATATCGTTTTCGTGCTTTAGTTTCACATGTTTGTGATTTTACGGTTTTAGACATTTGAGTTGATTTTGTGCGTATGCACGCACATGATTTGGTTCCTGCACTCTGTATAGTTTATATATGCTTGCAGTGCAGTGATACGCCTTTTGTGCACTTAGATGCACTGGACTTCGATTTCGATTGTGATACTCGATATTTGTTTTGTGCACCTTGTGCACCTGATTTGATTTTGCGCATGTTCGGCGCTTGATATTAGATTTCATGATTTCGTGCATGATGGATGCCCCTGGTTTTGGGTTTTCGCGCCTGTTAAGCGCATGTTTTGAGATGCGATTTTGGTGCACACCAGATGCACTAAATCGAGATTTTTTTTCGTGCATGTCAGATGCACCTGATTTTGCTGTCAGGCACACACGTTGCCTACGACAGATGCTTTGTGCACACCCGATGCACTTAGATCTTGTTTCTGTGCACTTGTATGGCACGTATATGGATTTTGATTGTCGTGCGCACCAGACGCACGTAGTATTCATACGCGTATTTTTGGATTGATTTCTTACAGAGCAGTACGTTTTTTTTAATGATAATTGCGATGTGTTTTCGTACTAAGAAGAACTAGTCAGAGGACAGTACCTGAATGTATTTTGCATGCATTGATAGTTATTGAAGGGATTTCTAAAAAGCGAGCTATAGTCTCAGTATTTACCTACGTGTCTGATATGACACGAAATGTTTAAAAACAAGGAGACCCTTCCAAATTATTCCCAAAACGGCGGAACGTACATATTAAACAAAGGATATATATATGTAGTTATTTTCTTACAATAGACGTCCGCCACTGTGCAGTGCTGCGAGCATCGCGCAGCGATTTGAAGAAGATTTGGCATGCATTGCTTCTAGATGTTTTAATGATGTATATCATGTTGATTTTCATATTAGATCTTGACATTGATATCTTCTCCATGACTCCGATGATTGCGGGATACGGGATGGAGTTTGATTTTGAGTTATAGGCTCATTTTTTTTTCATGCGCATGCGTTGCGCTACGATTTGTTTTATGTATTTATGATTTCGGAGCCCCGGCGATTTGATGGTTTTGGCTAAAATATTTAAGTATTTGGGGAAAGTTTTAATTTAAATTCGGGGACCGAATTTCTTTAAAGGGGGAAGATTGTAACGTTTTGAAAATCGTTTCGGTGAAATTTCGAAAAAACGGTAAAATAAGGGGGGTTTCTGTAAAAAGTCAAAATACAAATATCTTTATTATAAAATTAAATATTCATATTCTAGCTATGAAATTGCTAGTATTTGGTGTTTATTGAGCCACTGGTGAAATTTCAAATTTTCCGAATTTTTTTTCGAAATTAATTATTTTAATATTATTTTAAGCCGTCACTAATACATTTAATTAGGGAAAATTACAAATTGGAATGAGTTGAAACAAATTTTGTGCATCATAAAACATTAAATAAAATTTTAACATGTGGTTTTTGAAATAAAATCGTTTGCCAAAACGGTTTAGAAAATATCGAAGAAAAAGGCTTTTTTTGGGTGAAATTAGTGTAATGGAAGTGGGTTACTACACTTATCTCTTTTTCTCACCCAAACAAAACCCACACCCATTCCCCCAACATGCTTTGGCCGGCCGCCTTGATCAGCCCAACAATCTTGGGCCTCCCATTTCACACATTAAAGCATTGAAAAGAAAAGAAAATGAAAAGGTTTGTGAGAGAAGAAGTTGTGTGTTGACTTGGGGGTGTTTTATCTTGACTTTGACTTCTTTCCACACCCCCCCACACACACCACAACCCCCCATCCTTGCTGGCCGAGCCCTCACCTGCAAAATCAGCAACAACCCCTCTTCTTTCCTTCTCTTTTCCCTTCAAAAATTCACCCAAAAATGCTTCAAAATCCACCAAAAATTCAAAACTAAATCCAAATCCAAATCCAACTCTTACCCATTTTAGCTTACCCTAACATGCATGGATCTAGGGAACAAGATGGCAATTTGAGGGGCTAGATTTCAAGTTGGATCAATGAGTTGTGAGGTATAAAAATCTTGACCTTTTTGTTGAATTGTTGATTAATGCTTGTGTTAGCTTAATTAAGTGTTAATTAGGTTTTATATGGGTTCAAATTGCCTGATTGGAAAATTCAAGAATATGGTTTGAAGCTAATTTGGGTTTAACCATCACTATTAGGATAATCAAGTGTAGATTATCATCTTGTGGAATTGTAAAACCCAACCTAATTGTTAGTTTGCAAATGGTTAGGTTGATATTGTTATAATTAAGCTATATTGCTAACTAGGTTTTAGAAATTTAATTAAAATATGGGATTAAAGATCTAATTGGGTTTTTCATGACTTCATTAACATTATTAAGTGTATTTTAACACTTTAGTTCATGGAAATCCAACCTAAATTGTGGTTTGTGCATTTTGCTATAAAATTGTTAAAATTTAGGTATTTTGTAAACTAGAATTTTAGGGTTTTTGGAATTTATGAGATTAAATTATGGGAATTATTTTTATGACTTAATTAAGATATTTAGTGAATATTGTGGCCGCTAGATTCGTTTATACATCGAGTTTTGTACTAAAACGGCGAATTGTGCTTGCTAGATTTTCGGAAAAATGACTTTTTAAGTGAAATTGGGGTTTTTGTGAGTTTTAACCTATTTTATATTAAAATTAGTGTTCGTGAATGTGAAAATGAGTGTATTTGGGTTTTTCTCGATGGTTTGACGTTTGTACGCCGACGTCGAGGGTTTTTGGGTTGATTTGTGAAAGCAACCATAGGTTTTGACCTATGTGGGATTCACGTGTCGTTTTTGGGTTATGAGTCGGATTTTAATGCGATACGGTGCGTTATGATATGTAGGTACCCCATGTGGACTTCAAGACGACAAGCAAGCACGTGGCGACGTCGGTACCGGCGAGCGAGGACCAGGTGAGTAGATTTATATCTACGGGGAGAAGTCGGGTGGATGGCGTATAGCACCCCCGCAGTCCGTGGTGGTGTATACGGATGCGTATACACACCAACAATTATTATATGTTATTTGGGATTAATAACGATATTTAGGATGGATATTGATGTGTTGGATTATTTTAGTGTTGCGAACCCTAGGGTAGTGTTGCACTACACATACACACATACATACTTGCATACATTCCTATTTATATTTGCTCATGGGATTCTTTATAGTTATGTGTTCACATGGGTATGGGACTATGTGTTCACATACGGATTTGAGGATGATACTTGGGATTGAGCTGAGTCGATGAGATTTGTTTTGTGGTTGTGATATCGGTGATATGGCAGGATTCGTACTTGAGGTACGTCCTGGTGTTATAGCGGATCTTGGGGCGGCGATACGGGTGAATAGTGTTATAAATAAAATGGTCGACATGTGATCGTGATATGAGGCATGATATGCTAGGATATTGATATTAGGCCGTATCGGGCGATGTATACCCCTTGATGATGATATGTGCTGACGATATCGGTTTGTACGAGATTGTCGATCAGTAGTCAGATCATGAGTATATTGAGGATATTAGTATTGTACTAGACATAGGTCAGTACTCTAGACTATGATCTTGGATAAAGAGGATACCAGAGGAATAGGGTGAGGAATATGATATTGACCCGTACCCAGATTTGGGGATGCCGTACGACGGATTTACGTACGAGCTATACTTTGATGATTGATCCGCACTCTTGACTTGGGATGTCTGGTTATGGATATGATATTATTGAGGCGGGATCACCGACTATACATATACAGGTATGTATATGTATCGACTCAGATGATAGGCGGTTTCCTTACCTGTAGTTCAGCTTGTTAGTTCAGCCGTATAGTTTAGTGTAATTGTTAGGTTAGATTAGACTCCTGACTATTTCAAAACTAGCGGATCATGGGTATTTTAAAAGACAGGTCAAGGGATCTACGGATATTTCAAAAGACGTATCCTTTCTAAAAAAAAACCACCGTAGCCCTATTTTCAAAACCCCGCGATTCGTATTATTTCAAATGGCACCATTGTTTAATATTTAGCTCCCGCTCATTTTGGTTGCTCGCTCCGCATCGCATATTTACATTGTTATTTCATATTGCATTGTTGACATTATGCTGTTAGGACACCAGCACCATTACCGATGATGCGTATGTACCACATACACTTACTTGCCGGCTCACACACATCTTCATCGGTAATTACCATGTCACGTACACCTTAGAAAATATTATTGCTTGATATAGCCTGTTAGCTAATAGTTTAGACATGATATTAGCGTACTTGCCTTATATGTTAGTTTAGACATTGTAGTTATTACCAGCTACTTCATGCATACTGTTATTCATTGTTATGCCGCATTCATGGATTCTCATGCATATATTCACTATTTTACGTGTTATTGAGGTTTTGGATTCGGATTTCCATGAGATTTTTCTGGATTTGGAGGAAAACCGCAAAAACATAAATAAACCTTTTCTCTCTTTTAAAATAAAAAGTGCGGTTTTCCCATGATGTATGAGTCGTCCACCATGAGTTTGCTGATGGATTTCGAGACTCGATTCGAGAAGACGGATGAACTGTTTCGGGTACATGGTGGACCCGGTAAGGTACCCCGGGGCAAGAAGCGCGTGATGATGACGATGTGAGCCTGGCAGGGGAGCACTACCTACCGGTGATTTTACCCGACGCGTCGGATATCCGGAGGATACCGTCGTGGTCTTGAGATAGATGGTAGGGGCCGGTCTGGATTGACGGCGCCTTAGATATTGTGATAGAGACATTGAGATTTCGAGATATTGAGGTACAGAGACTGTGATACAGAGATATCGAGATATTAGGATTACGTTTTGTGCCGATGCTAAGGACTGTTTTATGCTGATTTCATTATGATACCTCATTTTAAAAATACAAAGGAAATCTCACTAAATTATGAAAACAGTTCTTCATTTACATGTATTCTGTTTTCATGCTTTCATACCTCATTCATATGATAGATTGCTACCTGAGGCACTGACACGGGCACATGAGATTACACTCGGGTTAGATATTTACCCTAGCCTTGTTATAGGTTGCATGTTATATATATAATTGAGGCTATATTATGATCTTTGACCTAGGTTGCGTTATTTATGCGATTTCTTTCCGTAGATGTTTTTCTATTCACGAGTTGGCAACTCACCCCCGTTGTGCCCCAGTTTCTTGCAGGTTTGCCGTACAGGTTTCATTACGGCTTTGCGGGCATAGTTTCCTTCGGGTGATTTGCTAGTAGGTGGGTTTACTTGTATCGTACCCCCATTATATATCTTGTATATAATTATTCCGTTTTATCTAGAAGTTCCATCAACCAAACATGTATTTATTTTTGAGATAGAGACCAGTGAGGTTATTCTTTCGACCTTATAGTCGCGCGTTTTATTTCTGTGGTTTTCTTGTGGCCTTAAGTTTCCTTTTGAATTTTAATCCTCGCCCTTGGCGTTGTATATTATTTTGCTTGTGTGGTTGTGACCGTCGATTGACGAAGAGCTAGCTCCCGCTTGGGGATGTCTTTTTATTGATTTCATATACTATTCATGTTGTATCCCGTTTGGGGGGCCAGTATTTACCAAGGAAACTCTGCCGAAATTTTCGGGAAATATTTGATGTTTTTTTTAAAACCGCATAATTCGGCTTATGCTATTAGAACTACTTGTTTTAAATTCGTTTTCCTTCACTCTACTACTTTTCTTGGTTTGGATTTCTGGGTTTCCGGCTTACTTAGATTACGTACGCCTCGAGACGTTTCGTAGTTTATGTGCCGGTCATGTTCCATCTTTTCGGGACGTGACATATATACACATATAAACACATAGGTATGGGACTATGTATGTATATATATATATACGTATACATATACATGGTTTATGAGGATAGTACTTGGGATTGGAGATGAGTCGATGAAATTGGGCTTGAGGCCGTGAGATCGGTGATGTGACATGCTTTGTATTTGAGATACGACATGATGTTTTAGCGGGTCCTTTCGACATGGTGTTTTCATACACACGCATGCATATACATATGGTATCAGTATTGTACTAGACATAGGTCAGTACCCCCGATCATGATATTTGATAAAGAGGATACCAGTTGAATAATGTGATAGATGTGACATTGACCCGTACCCAGATTTGGGATGCCGTACGACGGATTTACCGTACGAGCTATATTGATGATAAATCCGCACTCTTGACTCGAGGATGTCATATTGTATTAGGGTATCGTATGGGATACTATTGAGGCGGGATCACCGACTATTATATATATAAATGTATCGACTTAGATGTTAGGCGGTTTCCTTACCTTTCGATCAGCCTGTTAGTTTGTCCCGGTAGTTTACTTGTAAATGATGGATTAGACTAGAGTCATGCCTATTTCAAAACTAACGAATCGTGAGTATTTTAAAGACAGGCCAAGAGATTCTACGGATATTTCAAAGGACGTACATTTTCTTAAAAACACCGTAGCCCTTATTTTCAAAACACCACGATTCGTATTATTTCAAATGGAAAAACTGTACGACTCATAATTAGACATATGCAGATTCGTTATCATTGTAGTTGATATTCAGCTCCCGCATATTCTTGCTGCTCGCATCGCATTGCATGCCTATATTGTGTTTTCATATGTTAATATTGAACTGTTACGACACCAGCACCATTACCGATGAAGCGTATGTTCCACATACACTTACTTGCTGGCTCACACACATCATCATCGGTAATTGCCATGTCACGAACACTTTAGAGAATATTACTCATTGACATAGCTTGTTAACTGATAGTTCGACATGGTATTAGCGTACTCGTCTTTATATGCTAGTTTAGACATTGCAGTTATTACTTGCTACTGCATGCATATTATTATTCACTGTTATGAAGTATTATGGAGTTTTATGCCGATATTCACTGTTTACTTGCTATTGATGATTGGATTTCGGATTTTTATGAGATTTCCTGGATTTGGGAGAAAACCGCAAGAATATATATATAAACTTCTCTCTCTCTCTCTCTCTCTCTCTCTCTCTCTCTCTTTTTAAAATGAAAAGTGCGGTTTTCTCGTGATGTATGAGTCGTCCACCATGATGTTTTCTCGGTTATGAGATGGATTTCGAGACCTGATTCGAAGAGTTGGATGAATCGTCTGCGGGTACATGGTGGACCCGGTATGGTACCCCGGGACAAGAAGCTGGAGTTGTAGACGATGAGCCCGGCAGGGGCAGACTGCCTACCGGTGATTGTCTGGCGCGGTGGATATCTGGAGGATACTGTTCGTGGTCATGTGATTGATGATATGGGCCGATTCGGATTGACGGAGCCCGAGGTATTGAGATAATGAGATATTGAGATATGAGACACTGAGCTTTTGAGATTTGATGATACAGGCCAGTCCGGGTAGCCGGAGGCTGAGATATTGAGACATTGGGATTTATGTTTTGTGTCAATGCTTGACACGGATTTCTCTGTTGATTTCATTGATGATACTCGATTCATACGTGCAGAAATCTTATTAAATAAGAAAACAGTTGTCTCACTCATTTCATTACATTACATTCATACCTCATACATGTGATATGTTGCTACCTGAGGCACTGACACGAGCATATGTGATTACACTTATGTATAGATGTTTACCCTTGCCACCTTTTCTTACTTCAGACTTATCATTTGAGGTTATATATGTATATTTGATCGTATTGACCTAGGATTGTGTCATACATACGATTTCTGCTAGGTGATATTTTCTACTCATGAGTTGGCAACTCACCCCCGTTGTGCCACAGTTTCTTGCAGGTTTTGCCGTATAGGTTTCTTTACGGCTTTGCTGGCATACTTCTTCCATTCCGGTTGATTTGCTTTGGTAGGTGGGTTCATTTGTGTCGTGACCACTATTGTACCTTTATTTTATTCAGTTGTATCTAGAAACTCCATCAACCAGACATGTATATTTTATTGACTTAGCAGATCCGTGATGTTTATTCTTTCGACCTTAGAGTCGCGCGTTGTATTATTATGGATTTCATGTTGTTTCGAGTTTCCTTTTGAGTTTTGATCCTCGCCCTTCGGCGTTGTATATTATATTACTTGAATGGTTGTGGCCGTCGATTGACGAAGAGCTAGCTCCCGCTTGGAGATGCCTTTTATCATTCATGTATATATTTATTATGTTGTACCCCGTTCGGGGCCAGTATTTACAAAGGAAACTCTACCGAAATTTTCAGAAAAGACTTATGATTTTAAAAATGCATATTTCGGCTTATGTTGCTAAACTACTTGATTTAAATTGGTTTTTCCTTCACTCTACTGCTCTACTTGGTTTTGAATTCTGAGTTTTGGTTTACTTAGATTACGTACATCTCGAGACGTTTTGTAATTTAAGTGCCGGTCATGTTCCGTACTTTTCGGGTCGTGATAGGTTTTCCCTTAATATGCTCATATTACTGTTTTATGTTGCATATATCAGTTTTTTTTTATGGATTTACGCATTGAGATATGGATTTCATTTGATTTATGGATTTGAGAACCGTGGGGGTGTTTCAAGAAACTATATATTGTTTGAAAACCCGATTTCTCTTGATATGATATTTCAGTGCGTCCACCATGAGTTTTCTCTGTTCTGAGACTTATGTTATATAACCGATGCGAGGAGTAGAGTGGGCCGTGTGCGGGTACATGGTGGAGCCCGGTATGGTTCCCCTCGGCAAGAAGATCGCAGATGATGGCGATGAGCCTGGAAGGCTGGGCAAGTACCTACCGGTGATAGTATTTAGACTCGGCGGTTATCGTGGGGATACTGACCGGAGTGATGTACGGACATGACATCAGGGCCAGTCGTGGTGACGGCGCCTGAGACATGAGGATTTACGTGTCGATGCTGGACACGGGTTTCATGATATTTCGAGTGTCTATGTTAGACACTCAGGTTCCATGATTTTGATGTGTCGCGAGGGACACACATTGATTTTATCCTTATATTTACCTGCATATGATTTTTTGGTATTTACATGCAGGAGTTGTTGTGCTAGTGGTTGACACGTGGACGAGATCCACGGGCATACATGCATTGATTATATTGTTGGACGGGATCCACCTGCATACATGCATTTGACTTATGGTTGGATGATAACCACTTGCTGATAGGCATTGATTATGTGTTGGCACATATGCAGATACGGTCACCCTAGATTTCATAGTATTACCTTTATGATATAGTTGACCTAGGAATCGTTGTTTATTTCGATTTCTACCTGATGATGTTTTCTACTCACGAGTTGGCAACTCACCCCCGTTGTGCCATATTTCTTGCAGGTTGACCGCATGGATCGGTAGCGGCATCGCTGGCACACAGCTGCTTTCAGGTGATTTGCTTTTGGTAGGTGGTACATGTTGGATCGTGCCGCTCTTGTATTATTATTCATATTGTATCTAGTCAACTCCATCAAATCAGAAACTAGTAATTGTATATATTGAAGACTTAGAAGACTTATAGTTGCGAGACTTGAGCGATGTGTTTTATGTTCACTTTTGGAGTTGATGTCTTGCTTTACTTTATTTCCTTGTGTGGATCTTCGCCGTTGGGCGTCGTATACTTGTTATATATACTTGTGGTGGTTGTTTCCGCCGTTGGGCATGATTTTCTCCCGTTTGGGGATGCTTTCTTTATTTTCTGTGTTGTACCTATTTTCGAGGCTAGTTTTTACTAAGGAGGTGCTGCCCAATTTTTTTCAAAAGACAAAACATGATTTATTATACCTTTATTTCAAAGCTTCACCTCTTATTTCTTAAAAAGGTTTAGATTTCTGGGTTTTAGCTCACTTAAATTTCGCTACGCCTGTAGATGTCGCGTGATTTAAGTGCTGGTCACGAGCTAATATTTCGGGTTGTGACAAAGTTGGTATCAGAGCGCTAGGTTTAAACTTGGTTCGAGTTTAGGTTTGACTATGTGGAGTCTGGGGCGTAATTTATTTCGTTACATAGGCTTGATCTTACGGAACTTAGACTTGAACAAGGGGGTATTAGACCCGAACTTTCGGTTTATAGGCAGACCCTGATTGATGGAGTAGGTAGCTTGAGTAGAGTGACGTACCGTACGTATGTTCCACGGCATATTTACGATATGATACTCCACTTAAGTGACCTTAGGATGTACATATCTTGAGACTTGCGATTCTCTTTGTTTCCTTGATTATACATCCATTTGAGATCCTTGATTCTATTCGTTTACATGATCATACTCTCACTGATTCTGTTCCTCCTTATGATCATGTATTCATTCTGGATCTGTTGATTCATTTCATCCCTTTGATTTATTTCTTCGATACATGATTGAGGTTCCTGTCACCATGGTTTGAGCGCAGTTTGAGCTGCTGCTAGTGATGCAGTCAGGGCAAGCTCGTCGTGGACGAGGACTGACCATCGTGTTTTCTGGTGACATGGGAACGTATTGATGCAGTGTTGTGTTGTGACCTCTCGTTTGAGGCGAGTGTGTGGTTTTGTATCGGATGATCGGGCCATGGTTAGAGGCTGCTTGTTGTGAGAGGACTGTTGATGTACAACATACCTCAGAGATTGTGATGTCATCTACCATGCAGACAGATGACCCAACTGTTGCTGAGATTGATGAGATGTCGCTTCCAGGGCTTATGAGTTGAGATCGCTGGAGCTTTCGGGCAGAGATGCGATAGGTGATAGCTAGTCTATCTCGAGTTGAGAGACAGAGGTGATTCGTATGATTTGCCGCACCGACACAGGCCCAGTTGAGTTGAAGATTTCCAGTGTGGAGAGTCTTACTTAGATCTAGAGTAGATCGATCTAGAGATGACGTTGTTCGTCGGATGTTCCGATGTGAGATCGGTAAGCTGACCAGTTTCAGATAGAGGACCTCACCAAGATGTGTTGTGAGTTGATCGAGAATGGACGAGTATTGAGTATTCCTCCGATGACTTGAAACGAGTTCCCGAGGATGTGTTTGGCTAGTTATCTTCTAAAAAGTGATGAAGATACCGAGTTTGTGATTTCGAGTCCGTGTGAGAGATTCCGAATCGACTGTAGCCAAGAACATTTGCAGTACACAGATAGTATGACGTGACATTGAAGTGGACAATAATAAAGATGAGTGGAGTAAGAGATTCGTGCGAGATGTTAATGAGCTGTTGTTACTCCCCGTTGAGGTTATAGATCGGATGTGTATACAGAAGCGTTAGAATACGACCTGTTCCCAAAGAAATGCTGTGCTGAGAACGCAGCTGTCCAGAGAATGAGAAAAGATTTTGTAAGTGTACCAGCCTCCGTATAGTTCGGAATAGGCAAGATCAGAAGAGACCTAAAGCAGGTTCCTTCCAGGATACTGCTGCGATGAGATTGCACCGAGGATCAATTGTGTCACGTGTATTCAGAGGGCCAGAGGCCGACGCCAGTGATGTGCTGCTTTATGGGTGATCATACTGATTGGCCGAGTGATGACCAGAGGAGTGCCAGAGAAGAATCATTTCCGTGAGCACACCTGACCGGGCCGACGAGCCGATGGATTGCGAGATTGGTAATCCGGAGAGAAATAAGGACCCAGAGACAGAGGACGCCGGACCGTGAGTAGAAGGCAAGTAGATGTTCTTGCTCTGCCAGTTTTGGGCGCACCGACTTTTTCTGACATTGTAGGAAGTGTACCTCATTGTCATTTGTTGCGATTTGCGTTGTGATCCGAGTATCACGTTTATATCGCTTAGTTTTGAGTTTGGATGATTGAGTTTCAGGATATTGTTTTCGTTCACCATGGCTGTACCTACTGGGTATTTACACTTTTATTTATGGCACTCGATTTGATTTTTGCGCTCGGTATTGATCACATATGCTTGCAGTGCATTGATATGTGTTTTGTGCACGTAGTTTCACACGTTTATGAGTTTTTCTTTAACCTTGGTACACTCGGTGTAGTTTTCATACGCATTTGAGTTATTGATGAGTTTCCGTGCAGTTGTGCATAGGATTTGATATTTCGTGCACTAGATGCACAGGATTTGATATTTCGTGCACTGGATGCACTGGATTTGGTTTTATCGTGCACTAGATGCATCCGATTTGTATTTTGTGCATTTGTTGCACCAGATTCGTATTTCGTACCTTTGTTGTACTAGATTGTTATTTCGTGCATTGGTTGCACCGGATTTATACTCCGTGCCTTGGTTGCACCCGATTTGTGTCTTTGAGCATGGTGTTATGAAATTTGTGTTTTTGTGCGCGCTTGCACTTAATGTTCATTTTCGTGCATGCTACTGCACCAGATGTTTTATACGGACCTGATATGTTTGGGTCAGATTTTTGCGCATATTAGGCGCTGGTACTGGATTTTGTGCGCATTGGATACACTTGATTTAGAGTTTTATTCGTGCATGTGGGATGCACTTGATTTCGATTTCATTCGTGCATGACGGATGCACTTGATTTAGATTTTCGCGCACGTTGGGCGCATGATATGAGATATGATTTTGTGCACACCTGATGCACTCGATTTGGGTTTTTTGTTCATGCATGTTAGTTGCACTGGATCGAGATTTTCGAGAACAATAGATGCACTAGATGTTGTTGTCATGCACACCTGTTGCACTGGACAGATGCTTTCGTGCACACCCGTTGCACTTAGTTTTGCTTTCGTGCATACTGTGGCACCTGTATTTAGATTTGATTTCCGTACGCCCCAGACGCGCGTCATTGTTGGATACGCCTCTTGAGGATGATTTGCTCTTGAGCCCTTTGTTTTCATGATTTGTACTACACTATGTAGTAGCCGAACAGGACTGATCTGAGGACAGTACTTGTGTACTTTGCATGCATAAAAATTTTACCAAGAGATTTTCAAAAATGAGTTATAGTCTCGCTATTTCTTACGTGTCCGCGAGTGACACGGACGTTTACAAAGGAAAACCTTTTAGGATATTTTAGAAATGGCGGAACGTATATTTTGGCAAAACATATATGAACATACATTTATTACTTCATAAATGAGCGTCCGTCACTTGTGCCGGTTATGCATCACACGGCAATTCAGAAAAGATTTTGCATGTGTTTTATTCAGTTTTAAAAGATTTTTCCAAGAATGCGTATTATACCCGTATTATAGTATTTGACTAATGCATATTGGATTTCAGTAGTGGATTTCGAGATCTGTATCTCCATTGTAACTCCGATGATTTGCTTGCAAATCTGATGATTTGCGTGACGCTTGACGGAGTTCGATTTTGATTTTTCGTACTCGTTTTCTAGCGCACATAATGCGCTGTGGTATTTCTGTATCTTCCGTGATTTCGGAGCCCTGTGATAGAGCTAATTATTGAAATGTTTTAGTATTTGGCGGTTTAAATTTTAAATTCGAGGACCGAATTTCTTTAAGGGGGGAAGATTGTAACATTTTAAAAAACATGAAATATTATTTTTGGAATTTAATATTAAAATAATATATGTCGCGAAAACTACCGATTTGCGAATTTGGAGTTTTCGTAAAATGGTATAAATATATACCAATATTTGTGAAATAATTTGGAGATTTAAAATGATTTGTTTATTTAAAAATATAATTAATGGAATTTGTTAGCATGTGTTTTTGGCCACATTCTTTCACTTGTGGCTGCCAATTTCGAAATTAGTGGCTGCCATAATTTTGTGAGATTTAATCTGTGATGAGGTGTCTCTAGCATTAATTGGACATGGGTAAGAAGCATGGGCTTTGATTGAGATTTTTGTTTGGAGTGGGGAATTCGTTGGCAGTTGATTAATTGTGTTAGAGATATTTTGTTACACTCACCACATTTTCTTACACTCACCACCTCTTCTTGTATAAAATCCCCAGAGCACCAATTCATGAACTGGCCGAGCCCCATTTCTATTCTTTGCTTGATTCTTCATGTGCTCACATTCTACACCAAGGTAACTTCAATTTACCTCCACCCAAATGCTTGGGCGTCTTAAGACAAAGTATCCTACACTCTCTCTACTTCTTTCTTGGGTATCTAGGCTAGCAAACTGGATACCCGAGTTACTTCGGTTTAGAAGCGGGAGCCGTATAAAGAATCCTCGATGAGCGTCCTCTTCGACGAGCGTGACCGGAGAGCGAACTTCGTCGAGGCAGCCGCAACATGCTAAGGACTGAGATTGAATACCGAAGGACACGAATCGATCGGAATAATTTCTTAAACCACTTTACAGTTTACTAATATAGGGATTATTGGTACGATTGGGGTTTTAGGCTTGGTGGTTTTCATGTATAACAACCTTAGATAGGGTTTTGGCTATGTTTTCCGGTATTGGGATTCTTGGTTTTTGAGACTTGATATTGTATTTGGTCGTTGGACGTTTGTACGTCAACGACAATGGTTGTTTGGTTGTTTTGCAGGCGAGGCTATAGGTTCTAACCTATGAGCGCACCGCATGCCGTATTTGGATTTCGAAACTTGATGTTAATAGCTTTGCGATTTCATATTGATTGTAGATACATTCGCGTGGATTCCGAGACGACGAAGTGCATCGACTATGGCTAAGTGAGGAGTTTGGCAGGTGAGTAGATTTATATCTACGGGGGAAGTCGGGTAGATGGCGTATAGCACCCCCGCAAATTTATGAATGGAAACCGATATATACATAGAATACTGTAGGAGGGACCTATATTTGAAAACTATAGATGTGGTTAAAAAGATAGTTAGTGGTGATATTAATGCTTGAGTATATATCGAGATATGAGATGAAAGCTATAGGGACATAACCCTTGGACATGATATGATAGAATTGATGTTTCGAATTGATATATATATAAGGATATGAAAGGTGAATGTGAATCACAATATATAATTATGTAGTTGCACGGGTTTAGGTATGAGATTTAGAGTAGCGTGACATGAGATTCACATGATAGAATGCTTATGTAAAATGACTTGATGTAAGAGATTGATGCGATGAAAAAAGTATACGATGGGATATGATGACTTGGTTGATATGTCGTTATATGGATACGAGTCGATAAGAAATAGTTGATACCTTGCCGGTCTCCTGACACGAAATTGACCCGGATGTGACCTGAGAGA
The DNA here is from genome assembly GCA_030015575.1 of Agapanthus africanus. Lineage (NCBI taxonomy): Eukaryota > Viridiplantae > Streptophyta > Magnoliopsida > Asparagales > Amaryllidaceae > Agapanthus > Agapanthus africanus. The sequence goes on from JASDDO010000018.1 coordinate 325,653,651, forward strand.
TAGGTATATTTATATGGATAATGATGTGCATAATGAGTGATATACCGTACGAGACTTAGATCCGTACCACCGATGTTGTATAGGTTGATAGAATCCCTAATTTGTTTAATGCTGCCGTATGATAGATTTCCGTACGCGATGAGTTTTATTTGTTGATTTATCCATACCCTTGATTTACGGATGACGTACGATGGATTGTACCGTACGTGATGTTGTGATGCTGGATGCTGATTGATAAATTCACAGACTCGGTCATGTTAGATACGTATACTTTATAGCATTTAGTTCATGATGTGCATTATGCTGCATTCATATTATTCTCATTGCATTTCATATACCTGTGCTAGTACACCTACACCATTATCGATGATGCATATGTTACACTTACACATATTGCCGGCTCACATACTTCATCATCGATAATTGCTATATCACGTACACAGTAGAATTTCTACATCATGCTATGATATACTTTCCATGTTCACATCACTATGCTAGATTGCATGATATATTGGTTATGCTCATACCATTATGCTATGTTGCACGATTTACTTGCTATGATCATATCACTGTTCCACGTTGCATGAGATATACGGATATGCTTGCATTCTGTTATATGTTGCATACTTACATGCTTACACATATACCCTACTATAGCTACACGTTCACTTTATATGATGACGCGTTAGATTTTGGATAATTGGGAACCGCATGATATATTTTAAAACTGGATTCATTTAAAAGAATGGTTTTCCCTTAATATGTTCATATTGCTGTTTTATGTTGCATATATCAGTTTTTCATGGATTTACGTATTGAGATATGGATTTCATGTGATTTATGGATTTGAGAACCGTGGGGGTGTTTCAAGAAACTATATATTGTTTGAAAACCCTGTTTCTCTTGATATGATATTTCAGTGCGTCCACCATGAGTTTTCTCGGTTCTGAGACTTGTGTTATATACCCGATGCGAGGAGTGAAGTGGGCCGTGTGCAGGTATATAGTAGAGCCCGATATGGTTCCCCTCGGCATGAAGATCGCAGATGATGGCGATGAGCCGAGAAGGCTGGGCAAGTACCTACCGGTGATAGTATTTGGACTCGGTGGTTATCGTGGGGATACCGACCGGAGTGATGTACGGACATGACATCAGGGCTAGTCGTGGTGACGGTGCCTGAGACATGAGGATTTACATGTTGATGCTGGACACGGGTTTCATGATATTTCGAGTGTCGATGTTAGACACTCAGGTTCCATGATTTTGATGTTTCGCGAGGGACACACGTTGATTTTATCCTCATATTTACCTGCATATGCTTTTATGATATTTACATGCAGGAGTTGTTGTGCCAGTGGTTGGCACGTGGACGAGATTCACCCGCATACATGCATTGATTATATTGTTGGACAAGATCCACCTGCATACATGCATTTGATTTATATGGTTGGATGATATCAACTTGCTGATAGATATTGATTATAAGTTGGCACATATGCAGATACGGTCACCCTAGATATCATAGTATTACCTTTATGATATAGTTGACCTAGGAATCGTTGTTTATTTCGATTTCTACCTGATGATATTTTCTACTCACGAGTTGGCAACTCACCGCCGTTGTGCCACAGTTCTTGCAGGTTGACCGCATGGATCGGTAGCGGCATCGCTGGCATACATCTGCTTTCGGGTGATTTGCTTTTGGTAGGTGGTACATATTGGATCGTGACACTCTTGTATTATTATTCATATTGTATCTAGTCAACTCTATCAAATCAGAAACTAATAATTGTATATGTTGAAGACTTAGAAGACTTATAGTTGCGAGACTTAAGCGATGGGTTTTATGTTCGCTTTTGGGGTTGATGTCTTGCTTTACTTTATTTCCTTGTGTGGATCTTCTCCGTTGGGCGTCGTATACTTGTTATATATACTTGTGGTGGTTGTTTCCGCCGTTGGGCGTGATTTGCTCCCGTTTGGGGATGCTTTCTTTATTTTCTGTGTTGTAACCATTTTCGGGGCTAGTTTTTACTAAGGTGGTGCTAGCCAAATTTTTTCAAAAGACAAAACATGATTTATTATACCTTTATTTCAAAACTTCACCTCTTATTTCTTAAAAATGTTTAGATTTCTGGGTTTCAGCTTATTATATTTTGTTACGCCTGTAGACGCCGCGTGATTTAAATTCTGGTCACGAGCTAATATTTCGGGTCTTGACATTAGTCCTGTAGTTTACTTGTGAATGTTAGACTAGACTTGAGTCATACCTATTTCAAAGCTAACGAATCGTGAGTATTTTAAAACAGGCCAAGGGATTCTACGGATATTTCAAAGGACCTTTTCTTAAAACACCGTAGCCCTTATTTTCTAAACACCACAATTCGTGTTATTTCAAATGTCAAAACTGTATGACTCATATATATAAATATATATTCTTACATGTTGCGTTATTACTCATTTTTTGCATATTATTGCTGTTCGCATCGCATTGCAAGCTTATGTTGTGTTTTCATTCGTTATTATTAAAATCATGCTGTCAGGACACCAGCACCATTACCGATGATGCGTATGCTCCACATACACCTGCTTGCCGGCTCACACACATCCTCATCGGTAATTGCCATGTCATGCACACCATAGAGGATATTATTTCATTGACATAGCTTATTAGCTGATAGTTCCAATATGTTATTGCTTTCATATGCTAGTTTAATTATTGCATTCCTTGCTTGATATCCGATGCATTCATTTATTTATTGTCATGCAATAGTATAGAACTTTATGCCGGTATTTCATTGTTTATTTACCCTTGAGATTGGGATTTCGGATTTCTATGAGATTTCTGGATTTGGAGAAACCGCAAAGATTTTATAAACTTATTATCATTTTAAAGATAGAAAATTATGGTTTTCTCATGATATGATTTGAGATATGTCTACTATGAGTTTTCTACGCTCTTGAGCGATATCATATACCCGATTTGAGGAGGAGGAGGAATCGTCTGTGGGTGCATGGTGGACCCGGTACGGTACCCCGGGGCAAGATGGTCGCAGATGATGGCGTTGAGCCTGGCAGGGGAGAACTACCGACCAGTGATTTTATGTGACTCGAAGGATATCCGGAGGATACCGATCGGAGTACAGGCCAGTCCGGATAGCCGGAGCCTGAGATATTGAGATATTGAGATATATATTTTGTGTCGATACTTGACACTGATTTTCTGTTGATTTCATTGATGATACCTCGATTTATATATATAGAAATCTCATTATATAAAGAAAACAGTTTTCTCATTTATGATGTATCCTATTTTCATTTAATGCATTCATACCTCATATTTATGATATGTTGCTACCTGAGTCACTGACATGAGCACTTTGTATTACACTTATGTATAGATGTTTACCCATTCCATTATTAGATGCTTCATGCTTTATCATTTTGAGGATATATATTATGATCGTATGACCTAGGATTGAGTCATTCATACGATTTCTGCTTGGTGATATTTTCTACTCATGAGTTGGAAACTCACACCCGTTGTGCCACAGTTTCTTGTAGGTTTTGCCGTACGGCTCTCCTTGGCGGCTTTGCTGGCATACTGCTTCCTTCCGGGTGATTGCTTTGGTAGGTGGATTCACTTGCATCGTGACCACCATTGTACTTTTATTTATATTCAGTTGTATTTAGTAAACTCCATCAACCAGACTTGTATATTTATAACCTTAGAAGACCAGTTGTATATTCTTTCGACCTTAGAGTCGTGTATTGTATTATTAAGGGTTTTCTTGATGATATTGAGTTTCCATTTGAGTTTTGATCCTCGCCCTTCGGCGTTGTATATTATATTGCTTGCGTGGTTGTGACCGCCAATTGGTGAAGAGCTAGCTCCCGCTTGGGGATGCCTTTATATATATTATGCATGGTGTACCCCTTTTAGGGCCAGTATTTACAAAGGAAAATCTGCCGAAATTTTCAGAAAAAACTTGAGATTTTAAAAATGCAATACTTCAGCTTATGTTATTAAAACCACTTGTTTTAAAATAAGTTTTCATCACTTCTTCCTTAAAATGGTTTAGATTTCTGGGATTTTTTGCTTACTGGAATTAGATGGGGTCCTATAGACTTCATATAATTCAAGTTCCAGTCAGGTGCCATTTAGGGTCATGACACTTTAGTTTTCTTTTTCTCACAATATTTTCTCACCTTTTCAAAAGCTAACAAGCTTTTTCTCAAGGATGAAGAAGATCAAGTCAAGAGATGAGAATGAACTCATGAGGTGAGAATAACAACCATGGGTGAGTTAGTGTCATACACTAACCCATGTAGAGATTAAACCATGGCTAACAATAATGGTTAGGATATTAAATATCTACAAGTAAAACAAAAAGAGTGGACTTGGTCAATGATTCCACAAGCTTCTACAAGCTTCAACCATGTAACTTAATTCCACTAATTTTGATTTACTTTAAATAAATAAAACCTTAACATTATTATTAGTATGGTGTGAGTCTCATACACCCATGAAGTATGTGGCATCAAGCATGACACAAAAAGTTGAATATTAATATATATCACATATACACTAATGCACACAAGTGAGAAAAAGAAATGTTCAAGTGAGCTAATATTAGTTAATGTAATCTAGTATACCAAATATACAATTATACATTAAATTATTAAATCAACACTTGATTTATTAATCCGGCTATATCACATACAACCGACTAATATCAAATGCAATAACTTGTCGAATCAACAATTGATCCAATAACCCGGCTATATCACATATAACCGACCGATATCACATATCGCGAGAATATAATGTGGTATCACATACACGCATTAATCTCGGTCCGCACATATCATATATGTGCTCCTACTTCGTTTCGCATGAACCAGGAAACCTCTGTGTAGGACTCTAAAGACTCGTGAATACGCCGGCAGTAGGTGATGATTATATCAAACTCCCACAAGCCGCAAGCGGTCTGCAAAAAGTAACGGCCACCCGGGTATTGAGCGATCAAAAGATCAACAAGCAATCTTGCTCATACTTCTGCGAATCTAATCAGTAACACTACCGTACAGTCCGGTTTCTTCGTCTGATATGTCGCATATCTCGCCTGGGGGTGGTAAACGTCAGACCCCAATAGCTTGATAAGTCATGCCAATATGAGGCTCATAACAGATCAAGAAACTATTGATAACACTTACTAGTAAATCTCATAAACAGCCCTGGCTAGGGACTTCCTGTTATGGCCAATCGAGCACAGCGCAACATCAACCCCTAATACCGAGAGAGACGAAATCCCCTCCTATCGCTCATTGCCTCCATGTGACTTGGGACACTACCCAAAAACCACTATTTTGCACGTTCTCTTGAATGTGGTAAGGTAGAAATCAAAGCACAGTGGGAATTACACAAGTCTCAATGACGATCTCGGGTCGACAGACTAACCTGTACCGGTGTCACCAGAGAACTGCCATCTAACGTGAGGTATAATACCATCTAGGAGTTCTCGGCGAGTCTGTCCAGTGTACCCAGTCTCCACTGAGCACCCGTATATCATCTCTGATGTCAAACACCAATGGATATGGGATCATCCATCACCCATCCACATGGGTCGAGAAGGTATACGCTAGTCTAATCTGGTATATCGATGCCCCGTCTCGATATACCCACGACTACGGACATTAAAGGATGTACTCACGGACTAACTTTTTCCCACTAGTATGATCTGCATCATAATCCAGGTAGTCAAGTAAATATCCTAAGGGCTTTATCAACATGTAACAGAGAGACAATCAGTGTACATGTTAAGATAAAGAGTAACCAGATAGCATACTATCATGTCGAGCAAGAAAGTCCTCCCTATGTATGACTAAGCATCCACTATAATATACATCATATGTATAATAATGGCCTCTAGGGCATACATATAACTAACAATCTCCCACTTGCAGTAGGGCCATATGTTTTAGTATTCAATACCCAACAATCAGCAGTGGTTGTAGTATCTCATACTCAACCATCCCATAAAAGTCTCTCTTGGGAAATGGCCTTTGTGAGTGGATCCGCCGTGTTGTCCTCTGAGTCTACTCTCCTAACCTCGATCTCCTTGGAGATCAACCATCTCCATGATCAGGTGATACTGCCTTAGAATATGTCTGTGTCACTGATGGGATGGAGGTTCCTAGGCATAAGCCACAACTCCATTGTCACACAATGGTAGGAACGAAGTTCATCTCATGAACTAATATACACCCAGACTGCCTCATTGGTAGCATCTTTAGTAGCGATGTATCGAGCCTTTATCATCTAGTTTGTCACGATATCTAGCTTTGAACTCTTCCAACATACCGTCCCTCCACTGAGGATAAAGACAATGCCTGTGACTGACATTCAGTCGACCTTACCACCCTGGAAGCTATCCAATGATTCTCCCCAGGATCGATTGATACCATATCACTATACCTAGTGAGAATCCTAACATCCACTTAGATCTATCTCAGAGATCCAAAAACCCAGGATTTAGGAGGTATCACCTTGATCCTATATGGAGAATCCTTGTGATAAGAGGAGATTGACCGAGTGTAGCATAAGAAATTTTTTCCTTATCAAGAGTATGTCATCCACGTACAATACGGGGAATACCACCATACTCTCTACTACCTTTTTTTATATACAAGATTAATCTACCATTTTGATGAAGTCAAACACTTTGACTACCACATCAAAATAGATGTTCCAACTCAGCGACGCCTGCTTTAACCCGTAAAGCAACTTGCACACGTTTCCGCTGCTCCCACTGTCTATGAAGCCCTATGGCTGTGTACTTATAGACGCTCTGTTCTAAATCAGTATTTAGAAAAGCAGTTATGACACTCAACCACCAGATATCGTAGTCATGGTATATAGCAATGGCAAGTAGGATCTGGATGGACTTAAGCATATCCACTGGAGAAAATGTTTCATCATGAACTGATCGATGATGAGAACCTTTTGGAACAAGTCTAGCTTTGAAAGTCTCAACTTTTCCATCTACACCAAGTAATATTCTCAAAATATACTTGCTCCTGATGGGGTTTTAACCCTTCAGATATAGCAACCAAAGTCCATACTTTGTTAGTGTACATAGATTCCATCTCAGATCGCATAGCATCCAGCCATTCTAACAGAGTCCCCACTCTTGATGGCCTGCTCGAAAATAGTTGGGTCATCATCTCATGATGCAATCCTCGTTCCCACTGTTATTGAGAAAGCCGAATTATCTCTCAGGCGGATGAGGAACCCTACAAGATCGGCGGAGAGGTTGAGGTTCGTCGGAAGCTATTGAATCCTCCGGTTTTATCAAATCATCAGCTGTAGTTTGTATAGCGGGAACTTATTCCAGTTCCACCTCATGACCACTAATTTCTTCACAAGAAATTCCTTTTCTAAAAAGGTGGCATGCCGAGAAATAAAACACCTTTTGTTTCTCGGTGCGGTAGAAGATATTCCCTTGCGAATGCTTGGGATATCCAACAAACTTCCACAGAACTGACCTTACCTCGAGCTTGTCCGGATTTTGCTTTTAGACATAGGCCGGACAACCCTAAATCTTAACTACTTAAGAGATGGGCTCTTCCCATACCATATTACATATGGATTGGTAGGCACTAATTTGGTTGGAACCCAATTCAATAGGTATGCAGCTTCCTCAAGTGCATAACCCCAAAAGGAAATAGGCAACTCAGTAGTACTCATCATAGAGCGCACCATATCTAATAGGGTGCGATCGCTCCGCCCCGATACACCGACGTGCGGTGGTGTATACGGAGGAGTATGCTGAGAAAGAATCTCATTCTCTTTTTGAATAGTCCAGGATCTCCATGCTCAAGTATTCTCCTCCCTGATCACATCAAAGGACATAATACTTTTACCCTTTTTGGTTCTCTACTTCTGATTTATATTCTATGAATTTCTCAAAAGGTTCAAACTTGTGTTTCAACAGGAACATATGTCCGAATATTGAGAGATCATCAGTGAACGTAATGAAGTACAAAGAACCAGTCCTGGCATGTGTAGACATAGGACCTACATACATCATCATGTATCAATCCCAAGAGTTCACTAACTCTTTCTCTGTTTCCAGTAAACGGAGCTATGGTCATTTTATCTTTGTGACATGACTGGCAAGTTTCACAAGATGTAAATTCAAACTGATTTAAATATACATCTTAATATAACTTAGCTAGTCGGGTCGCATTGATATGACCTAGTCTACAATGCCTCAAGAAAGATTCGTTCATTTCTGAACTCTTCCTCTACTGTGTGTTCTGTACGTTGAGAACTGTAGTTTGATTTAGAACGTCTATATTTTTAGATAACATGCCTGAACCGATCAACTCTTGATATAGGAAATGTTCAAAACGTTATCCAACAATACATAATTATATCCTTTTTTAGTAAATAAAAAGACTGATATGATGTTGTATATCAAGTTCGGTTTCTAATAACATTTGTTCAGAATCAATGTATTTTGTAATACAGGGTGATAACTGCCAACACCTTAGCTGCAACAATTGCACCGTTTCCAACTCTTAAAACTTATCACCCATTCTCAGTTCTCTACCTATCTGTAACCCATGTAACAGATTACATATGTGGGATCCTGATCCGGTATCTCATACCCAGGACGCAGAGGATACTGAGAAATAGTTCTCTGTAATGAACACACCCGAAGAAGACGCATCATCATGCACTTTCTTTGTTTGGGCGGCACGGGAATCCTGTTATTCCCCTATTTCCTGCTCGGTCTTATAACAATTATAAGGTAGATAGGGACCAACGTTCCCCAGCTCAGTATAACAAGCGGGTTCGGTCAATACATCCATATTATTATCTTGATTAAGGCATGACATGGTCGCTACCTGGAGAGAGAGAAGAAAACACTCAGCATATGATCTTGCAAGATTAGATTGGTTATTATTTTATCTAATTAGTATGGCTCCCACTGTTTTTATCTAATCTTCCTCCAAACCCTAAAAGGAAAGACTAGTCGGGATTAATTACACCCTAAAAGTTCGCCAATCTTTCAGCCAGGACAGTGCCGGTACTTTGAGGGAGGTTCTCCATGCTTTCGCACAGACCTAATTAAAAAAAACCTTGTTTTCCCAGGGGCGTAACCCCGTTAACACCTTTGTAAACACCTACTTGATCGGCTAATTGTAATGTGTAAAATTCTCGCAGGAGTAAATCTTACTCGCAGTGGATAACGGGATCCAACTATCTCATAGAAGATTTGCAATCTCATTGCAAATTTCAACACTTGAAATTCCCGATAATATTTTACCCCTATCGTCCTATGACCTTGACGGAGGTCAAACTACCCATAGGGCGCAAGTCAAGTTCAACCCGTTCATTTCTTGATTGAATTAGGCCCACCTGCACGACCGTTGATGGAGGCCAAACTACGCCGTACGAGTATCCTAATCCAATCGCATCTAATGCTGCAGATAAGCACTAGTTAGCTACCGCACACTACGCATTGACGGAGGCTAAACTACCATAGCATGAATACTAAGTAGTACTTATCTGAAATGACGGAGGGCTACAATAGGTTTTTAAGAAAACCCTTTGCGTAATGAACTTGATATCGTTGTAGAATCGAGTTATTTTGAAAAGGAGTGTTTTTTAGGCTTTTAGTAGTTTTGCTAAAGAGGTCACTCCCGGTGAAGGGATCTCGGCCCTTTCCTTATCGAATGAGGTGCAGTATATTTCACAAATACCATTATGCAAAGCAAAAACTATAGAAGTAATCAAAAGTCAAACCGACGGTTGTAGCATCTGCCAGTTTTTGCTAAAGAGGTCACTCCTGGTGAAGGGATCTCGGCTCTTTCCTTATTGAATAAGGTGCTGGATATTCTAGAAGGAATACCGCAATGCAAAGCAACAAGTAGAGCTACCTATTTTTGAAAATTCGATTCCACAACATCATTAAGTTCATTTTTTCATTAATCACATTAATGAATATCACGTCATTTAAGTTACCTAAGCATCACAGATAAATACAACGTACGCTTAAGTCATCCGCATTCGCCTCGATGTCCCGTCATGCACCGTTAGGTTAGATAACTAACGGCAGAGCGGGACAGGGCTAGCGCGGGTGAAAAACATAAGCAATGTCTATATAATATATCATATATACTATATACAGTATCTATCCCATCATATCAAGTGATCACATCAAAGAATATAGCAGCAAAACTCAACATATGAATTATTGGATATACTAGGATTTCTGGGTTTTAAATTGAGCCTATATAAAACACAGATTCCACGGTCATGATGAATAGCCAAACCCACATCCCTAGACCCCTATGAGAGCGGCAAGCAACCCTACTAATTCTAGAGTTAGGAGACCCGGATTCGACGCCTCGAGATGGTCTCCCACTGGACTCTAGAACACGGTTACTTATGCTTCCCTCCTTAGATCTATCCTAATGCGGAAAAGTAAATAATATACATCAACGGTGACATCTTCCTCAACCCGGAAGTGCACCAATAAAAGAATATTACATACAAGTTTTTACATGAATGAAAATGAAAAACTCTCATCTCACATAAAACCCTCGGCTATTCAAACACGACGATCCAATATAACATATCACAGCAATACATAACATCACATGTTATCAACGTAAGTAAATATGTGTATCCCAATTGTCGTTGACATATAGCAACGAAACCGACGATACACCACATACTACACTTACGGTCGCAGAAAAGAGAGTGAAAAACTACAACAATTGGATTAGTCACTGCCCTTAGACATAAAAACCCCGGAATATCACATATTCTGGATTTTATGCCTAACAATGCAAATCTTACATTTAGGTCTCAACTATGAAAACACTTTTCAAAAGAAGTTGGGTAATTCAATATGATTCCCGATTTCACTCAAGACAAACTTGCACGCAACTAAACAGATTCCAATTATTGTATCACAATTACAGATAGCTAGACGAAGTTAAACTTTTCGATCGAATAAGCAAACACCCAAAATTTCCCAACAAGCTTAACACTTGAGCGGAGTTCAAAAAATACCCAGAAATTGCCACAGGTCCTATGAACCATCCGTAGAAGGGCCGACCATGGCTCACTCATGTCGCCACGGAACTGAGGAAAACCCTAGGGTATGACCGCGGTTCCGTGATCCAAAAAGTCGAGTTTGGGTATCTTTCTTCTAGAGGGTCTATAGAACCACTTGCATGATTTTCTGATAATTTTAAACTCGGAAAAATCCAACTCTTGGAAAATCCGAGTGAGGGAAAATATGGGTTATTTATATCCGTTAAAACTTTTTAATATCGTCTAAATAACTCGAAAACATGTTAGAATTAAGACTGCGAAACACTCCGAGTTGCTTTTGCAGAAAGTTAACATCACATGTAAATTTAGCAAAAACAAACAACACCTGAAACACCAAAACCCAGAGACTGGAACACCGTGAAAATTTGAAGCCAAAACTCCAAAAACGACCCGAGCACACCGGTTTTAATCCCTATGTGGCCGGCCACTTTTGCTCCAAATTGTTTCAATTTTTCACAGTGTTCATGTTATATCACATACAACATTTTTTACATGTTTAAAAAAATTTCTGAAGACCTTTTAAATTCGACAGAAACTAAGTTTTCATGTTTCAAGTTTTGGAGTCGTTTCGGTTTCTAATCCAACAAACGTCGTCTAATTTTCTAGCATGGATCTGATACCATTGCAGGGTTCTCTATGTATGGAGGCAGCAAGGTTTTGGGAGGCATCGTCCATGCCAATTTCAAAAAATTGCCATTCTAGTTAATCCTAACCATAGAATCTTTACTAGAAAATGCGACGAAACAACATGTAAACAACTTTACATCTAAGTGAATGAGAAATACAACCTTTGTAGACCGGTCCTTCACTTTTAATGCTCTGTGCAGTGGTCCCTTCGCTGCAAGTCATGAACACCCGAACACTAGAAAGGGTTCTTCTGGAGAAATGAATGAGCTTGCTCAAACTCTTCGAGGCCGAAGATGATCTACGTCGAGGAGACTCAAGCTCATGCTACTTCTTCACTAATGGTGAAATTAGTGAAGCAAACACCCTAAACTAAATGGCTAATAGTAGAAGATGATGCAGTAGGAAATGGGCTCGCTTTAGTTTTCTTTTTCTCACAATATTTTCTCACCTTTTCAAAAGCTAGCAAGCTTTTTTTCAAGGATGAAGAAGATAAAGTCAAGAGATGAGAATGAACTCATGAGGTGAGAATAACAACCATGGGTGAGTTAGTGTCATACACTAATCCATGTAGAGATTAAACCATGGCTAACAATAATTGTTAGGTTAATAAATATCTACAAGTAAAACAAAAAGAGTGGACTTGAACAATGGTTCCACAAGCTTCAACCATGTGACTTAATTCCACTAATTTTGATTTACTTTAAATAAATAAAACCTTAACATTATTATTAGTATGGTCTGAGTCTCATTCACCCATGAAGTTTGTGGCATCAAGCATGACACAAAAAGTTGTACATTAATATTTATCACATATACACTAATGCACACAAGTGAGAAAAAGAAATGTTTAAGTGAGCTAATATTAGTTAATGTAACCTAGTATATCAAATATACAATTATACATTAAATTATTAAATCAACACTTGATTTAATAATCCGCTATATCACATACAACCGACTAATATCAAATGCAATAACTTATCGAATCAACATTTAATCCGATAACCCGGCTATATCACATATAACCGACCGATATCACATATCGCAAGAATATAATGCGGTATCACATACACGCATTAATCTCAGTCCCGCACATATCACATATATGCTCCTACTTCGTTTCGCATAACAGGAAATCTCTGTGTAGGACTCTAAAGACTCGTTAATACGCTGGCAGTAGGTGATGATCATATCAAACACCTACAAGCCGCAAGCGGTCTGCTAAACGTAACGACCACCCGGGTGTTGAGCGATCAGAAGATCAATAAGCAATCTTGCTCATACTCCTGCGAATCCAATCAGTAACACTACCGTACAGTCTGGTCTCTTCTTATGATATGTCGCATATCTCGCCTGGGGGTGGTAAACGTCAGATCCCAATAGCTTGATAAGTCATACCGATGTGAGGCTCATAACGGGTCGAGAAACTACTGATAACACATACTAGTAAATCTCATAAACAGCCCTGGCCAGGGAATTCCTGTTATGGCCAATCGAGCACAGCGCAACATCAATCCCCAATACTGGGAAAGACGAAATCCCCTCCTATCGCTCATTGCCTCCATGTGACTCGGGACTGTACCTAAAAACCACCATTTTGCACGTTCTCTTGAATGTGGTAAAGTATAAATCAAAGCACGGTGGGAATCACACAAGACTCTATGATGATCTCGGGTTGACAGACTAACCTGTACCAGTGTCACCAGAGAACCGCCATATGACGTGAGGTATAATACCATCTAGGAGTTCTCGGCGAGTCCGTCCAGTGTACCCAGTCTCCACTGAGCACCCGTATATCATCTCTGATGTCAAACACAATTGGATATGGAATCATCCATCGCCCATCAACATGGGTCGAGAAGGTATACGCTAGTCTACTTTAATATATCGATGCCCCGTCTCGATACACCTACGACTAGGGGCATTAAAGGATGTACTCACGGACTACCTTTGTCCCACTAGTTTGAAATGCATCATAATCCAGGCAGTCAAGTAAATATCCTAAGGGCTTTATCAACATGTAACAGAGAGACAATCAGTGTACATGTTAAGATAAAGTGTAACCAGATAGCATACTATCATGTCGAGAAAGAAAGTCCTCCCTATGTATATCCAAGCATCCACTATAATATACATCATATGTATAATAATGGCCTCTAGGGCATACATATAACTAACAATCTCCCACTTGCACTAGGGCCATATGTTGTAGTATCCAATACCCAACAATCAGCAGTGGTTGTAGTATCTCATACTCAACCATCCTATAAAAGTCTCTCTTGGGAAAAGGCCTTTGTGAGTGGATTAGCCGTGTTGTCCTCTGAGTCTACTCTCCTGACCTCGATCTCCCTGGAGATCAACCATCTCCATGATCAGGTGATACTGCCTTAGAATATATCTGGGTCACTGATGGGACGGGGGTTCCTAGGCATAAGCCACAACTCTATTGTCACACAATGGTAGGAACGAAGTTCATCTCATGAACTAATATACACCAAGACTGCCTCTTTGGTAGCATCTTTGGTAGCGATATATCGAGTCTTTATCATCTAGTTTGTCACGGTATCTAGCTTGGAACTCTTCCAACATACCTTTCCTCCACTGAGTGTAAAGACAATGCCTGTGACTGACATTCAGTGGACCTTACCACCCTTAAAGCTATCCAGTGATTCTCCCCACAATTTAAGTGCTGGATTTGTACTTGGGGCCATTTTGGGAAATTTTGTCGATCAAAATTTTAAATACGTTAGTTTACAGTACAAGCATTTCTATCTGCGACCGTGAATGTCATTAGAGCGGTACAACTTGTCTAATTGCTATGTGCTCTTTTAGACGGGTTTGCGAACTTGACATTCATGTTGATGTTCTGTGTTGTGCTGTGATGTTGAGGATTTGTTGTGGTGGATAGCTTAGGTGCAATGTTAGTACAGTTTAGTTTTATTTTTACATTTGATGTTGCGGGGCGAGCGTCCGACATGTGGACTGTTGCGGATTTTTCGTGGTAGATAGCTTGGGTGCAATGTTAGTACAGTTTAGTTTTATTTTTACATTTGATTTCCTGGGGCGAGCGTCCGACATGTGGACTGCCGTCACTGCCTGTTTGTATATTATTCTTTTGGGGCACGACCGGGTTGAGGTCGATGTACCCGTTGTACATATTTTCTTTTCTGTACTAGGTTTACGCCGCGATGGAGTGCACGGATAGTCGGGTTCTGGAAGGCAATGGGTCCGCATCTCATGGTGTTAAGAAGGAGAGGGCCTCACTCTAGAATTGGCGGGCTATTCACCGCACTCGTAGGGGGTACAGGTTGACCCAAGGAGGGGTGCTCAAGTTACCGGATTCCGTGAAGTGCTAGGTGGTCCATTCACTTTGCTGAAGGGGGTTGCCTCGCTTCTGGTTTTGGCGGGTAACTTGCCGCGCTTGTAGGGGTCTAGGTTTTCATTGCACAGGCTATCCACACGACCAGGTGAAGGGCGGGTTTCAGTTGCGGCTCAAAGGAAACCCGGGCTCCCAGATTATCTGTATTGTTCTGTGATGCTTATCGCTTGTTCTGTGATGTTGCATTTTTCATACCTGGAGCGATTATTATATATTGATATATATACTAGTAGATGTTGTATATGTTTTACACCCACGCTAGTCCAGCCCCCGCTCTGTCGTTAATTAAGTAACCTAACGGGTGATGACAGGACCCAGTGGCGAATGCAGATGGCATATACGTAAATCATATTTTCGTTCTTTTGTGGTGTGATTAATTGATGGGACTGCGTTGATTCAGATCAATGCAAGGAAAACAAACGTATTCGATATTGTTGGAACAATTTTCAAAAAGCTGTTATTACAAGGACGTTCTCTTTTGTTTTGCACAGAGATATTCGGTTATGAATATTCAACACCTCATTCGATGAGGCAAGGGCCGAGATCCCTTCACCGGGAGTGACCCCTTGGACAAAGGTTTACGTCAGGATAATAACTTCACTATAGTCGATTACTTTTTGCTTTGCATCGCGGTATTCAGTTAGAATATGCTGCACCTCATTCCACGAGGAAAGAGCCGAGATCCCTTCACTGGGAGTGACCTCTTTAGCAAAGGTTTTCGCCACTATATATTTGTAAAAAGCAATCCGGTTCCTTCAACGATATCAAGTTCATTACGTTAAAGGTTTTTCGCCAAAAACCATTCGTAGCCCTCCATCATTTTAGACAGGTAGCACTTAGTATTCATGTTATGTATGTTGGCCTTCGTCAAGGCATAGTGTATGGTAGCTATTTGTTATTTTTCTGTTGCATAGATAGATGCGTTGGTTGGGACAGTTGTACTACTATTTTGGCCTTCGTCAAGAGTATGTACGGGTGGGTTCAAATAACCTGGATAATGATGGGTAGAACTTGACATGTGACTTATGATATGTTGGCCTTCGTCAAGGTCATAAGAGCATGGGGTAAAAATCACATCGGGAGTTTCAAACTTACTGGAAACTTGCCAGGCTTGTGCATATCTTATGGAGTGTGATAACTTTAGTGGATTCCATCAGTTTATCATGCGATGATAGTTGGATCCCGATCCCACTGATTTGTTGGTTTACTCTTCGGGTGATCCCGACTAATTCTTCTTTCAGCTTTAGAGGAGAATTTGAGGTTACAGTGGGAGACATCCTGATTAGATAAAGTGATTAACCATTCTGATCTAGGTTAGAGTGCACGCAGAGTGTTTCTTTTTTCTCTCTCTCTTTAGCAACGACCATGACCCGACCCCAGACTATGACTCAGTAACCAAGTTAACCGAACTTTCTTAAAACACTGTCTTTTGGATTATCTCAGTTGCATACTATTGGGATTCCTTAGCACCCTACTGGGTTTTCACAGCAACTACCATGCCAAATTCAAAAATTCTATGGTGCTAATCAATCCTAAGCTAGGATCAAGCTAGAGTAAATAGACAAAACCAAACATGTAATCAACCGTTACAAGTAGTGAACAAGGAATATAACCTTTGTAGACCGGTCCTTCACTTCTAAATCTCCATGTAGAAGTCCCTTCGTTGCGATCGCTGCAAGTAGTGATCTTCCAAACTCTAGTATGGGTTCCCTTGGAGAAATGAATAAGCTTGCTCGAAGTCTTCGAGGCCGAAGAAGATTTACGTCGAGGAGACTCAAACCCAAGCTACCTCTTCATTAGCTCAAGAACTTTGTGAAGAGAACACCCTTTACTAATCAAGCAAGTGTATAGGATGATGAAGTAGGAAGTGGGCTCACTTTAGATTTTATTTTCTCACTCATTTTCACCATTTATCAAAAACCTAGAAAGCATTTGAGTTGAGATGAAGAAGAAGAAGAATGAATTCAAGAATAAATCATGTGGTGAATTATGAAACCATGTGATTGGTCGTGCTTTTATGTGCGTGCATTTTAAAATCAAAGTTAAGAATACCGCAATCAATAACGGTGTCTCTTGGTAGCTAGCCGGTTGAGTACGGGTCGGTCCACAGGGAAAACGTGTTCTTTTCTTATTGTTCTTACAAGTTAAATCTTGTTTGTGGTAGGTTTTGATTTTTATAAAAACTAAGATTGAATTTTATTTGGATTAAAACCTTGCTAGGGTTAGCATTAGGTTAGTTTGGAAAGTTAATTCTGCTCACCGCTTCCTTTGCCCTAATTAAGAACATAGGTATTAGGGTAATAGTTAACAAAGGGTATTAGCATGACTAGGATGAAACGTAGTTCCTTCCTTTTGGCCCTTGTCCGTCCTTTCTTAACTCTTATCCCCAACCTCTATGTAAATCAACCACAACCGGTCTAACTAGGAAATCACCGCTATCTCATAGGATAGGATGCCGTAGTGAGCGGTGTGTGTTTGATTCACATAGAGTCCTAATTTAAAAAGTTATAAGGGCAAGAAAGGAGTGAGAGATTTCCATCTCTCAAACCTACCCAATCCTAACCCTAGCAAGTGAGGAACTATTCACACATTAGGGTAAACAATGGAATTCATTTTTATGTTTTATTTAAAAAAAAACTATCTAAGTTGCAAATAATAAAGACAAAATAAAATAGCAGATATTAAAAGAACAGATAAAAATGCAAGAATTAAATTCAGATAAAAAATCTTATTTTATTGATGCACTCTTGACGATTACAAAGGAGTTGAAATTTTAGACTATAAAAATAAAAAAGAGGCATGCCCCAAAAGAGGCTGTAGGCTTTCCTATTTATAGATAGGAGAAACCCTAGGATTTACATCTGATCCACATCTGAAATTACAAGACTACCCTAAGAAAACCGGGTCAAAGCACCGACACCCACCGACATATGCACCGACACGTGCACAGCACGGCCGCGGATCCGCGGCGGAATGCCATGTTGGGCCGCGGATCCGCGGCCATCTTAAGGGATCTTTGGCTCTTCTTTTCAAGGTTGCTTTATGTTGCTATTTCCTTCTATTTTCTTCTCTTGGTTCTTCAGAATCTTTTCTACTTTCTTCTAGATTTCCAACAGTGCAGAATTTGTGGACTTTTACCGTAAGCTTCGCGTTGAAGTCTTGAATCTTTGTGCTGCCCTCGTACTTTGTGCAATTGAACTGTTCATTGATATTCGTTTGTTCCTTAAACTGGTAGGCGGCATCTTGCAGATTCATCTATTTGTTGGTCACAGTCTCACATTTGTAAGATCTTTTCTTGAATTTCACTGTATTGTTCTTAGAACCTGTAACCTGCAACTATTTAGCAGACATGGATCAAAAGCACCTATTTATTTGCAATATGATTAAGAATGGGGAATATAATAATGCAAAATTCTGATATGAACACCATGGGTGAGTTAATATCAAATATAAACCATCGTAGAGACTAAACCATGGCTAAAATCATAATGGTTAGGTTTAAAATATCTTAAGGAAAACAAAATGAGTGGAGTTTGGTCAATGGTCTACAAGCTTCATGAAGCTTTCAAGCCATGACAAAATCCATGTCATTTTGATTTACTTAAAATAAATAAAACCTTAAATTATAATTAGCATGGTGTAAGTCACACACACACCCATGCGTGCATGTATCATCAAGCATGATACAAACTATGTACACAAGTATATATCACATATACACTTAATGCACAATCAAGTGAGAAAAAGCAATCTTAACTAAGCTACTACTAGTCAATGTTAATTAATATATCAAATATATATAATTATACAATAGATTATTAAATCAACACTTGATTTAATAATCCGGCTATATCATATATAACCAACTAATATCATGTTTATCAATTTATCGAATCAACTCTTGATTCGATAACCCGGCTATATCGCATATAACCGACCAATAATAAAAATTGCGAGAATAGAATACGGTATCACATACGCGTATTAATATCGGTCCCGCACATATCTCATATGTGCTCCTACTCCGTTTCTCCTGAGATAGGAAACCTCTGTGTAGGACTCTAAAGACTCGTCAATATGCCGGCAGTAGGTGATGATCATATTAAACACCTACAAGCCGCAAGAGGCATGCTAAACGTAACGGCCAGACGGGTATTGAGCGATCAGATGATCAACAAGCAAGCCTGCTCATACTCGTGCGAATCCAATCAGTAACACTTACCGAACAGTACGGTCTCTTCGTCTGATATGCCACATATCTTGCCTAGGGGTGGTAAACGTCAGACCCTAATAGCTTGATAAGTTATGCCGATGTAAGGTCCATAACGGGCGAGAAACTACTGATAACTCTTATCAGTAAATTTCATCTACCCTGGCCGGGGATTTCAGTTATGGCCAACCGAGCATAGCGCAACATCAACCTCCAATACCGGGAGAGACGAATCCACTCCTATCGCTCATTGCCTCCATGTGACTCGGGACTGTACCCAAAAACCACCTGTTTGCATGACTCAGTAGAGCTGTTGTACGGTCCAAAGCACAGAGGGAGACACACAAGACTCTATGACGATCTCGGGTCGACAGACTAACCTGTACCAGCATCACCAGAGAACTGCTATCTGACGTGAGGTATAATACCATCTAGGAGTTCTCGGCGAGTCTGTTCAGTGTACCCAGTCTCCACTGAGCACCCGTATATCATCTCTGATTTCAAACACCTATAGATATGGGATCATCCATCGCCCATCACATGGGTTGAAAAGATATACGCTAGTCTACTATGGATTATCTATGCCCCATCTCGATATTCCCACGACTAGGAAGATTGAAGGATGAACTCATGGACTACCCAGGCCTCACTCGTATGATCTGTATCATTATCCTGGAAGTCAAGTACACATCCTAAGGGCCTTATCAACATGTAACAGAGAGACAGTAAGTATACATGTTAAGAAGAGCAACCAGATAGCGTACTATCATGTCGAGCAAGAAAGTCCTTCCCTATATATGTCCCAGCATCCACTGTAATATACATCTCATGTACAATAATGGCCTCTAGGGCATACATACAACCAACACATACAACATTACCACTCCTTTTACCCTTTGATTTTCTCCGGAACACTCCGTATCACTACGCTGATCCCATTTTTATTGGATATGACCATCGTATAGTTACATACGAACTCGAAGAAACTTGTTTCAGATTCGAGGACAGTTTCCGGTTCTGGAGAAAATGAATAGGACTATTCAGTTGTCTTCTTCTTTTACATTCTCTCAGGTTGTGAGGGCTCCCAGGATTAGGAGGCAGTACACATATTACGCTTATTGGATAGTCTTCTTTCAAACCATAGGCAGGTGCCGAAAGGTGGGGAATGAAGAAAACCAATTAGCCTAAGTGTGGTGTACAGAAGGTAATGAGTAAAGACAAATAAAGGGATCAGAAAGAGGACAAAGTAAATTGCGACTGCTATCAATCACGACCAAACCACGTATTTCATCACCACTCCTACTTCACCTTTGCATTTCTCCGGTTCAGAACAAATAGAATATGATTTATTCAGTTGTCTTTTATCTTTACCTTCTCTCGGGTTGCGAGTGCTCCTAGTATTAAGACAGTACACCTATTACACTTATTAGATAGTCTTCTTCCAAACAATAAGCTGGTGCCGAATGGTAGGGAAGGAGGAAAACCATTTAGCCTATGGATGGTGTACAGAAGGTAATGAGTAAAGACAAATAAAGGGATTTGGAGAGATGGCAGGGAAATATACGGTTATAGTCATGAATTTGGATATTGGAAGAGGCATTACTAGGAATACCCGGATACCCCTTCAAAACATTTTTATGTTTCAGTTTCACTATGCGTTGTTAATTGAAAACTTATTTTCCAATTAGATCTTTGCTCCAGGGTATGTATTTACCAAGGTTTGATTCTCACATCTGTATGGTTTTACAGATGATGAGTCGGAGTAAGTTATTGGGAATTAGGCGATCATCCTCATTATATCGGAATTCGTTGATAATTGGTGATTACAAAATCAGTGTTCATTTTTTTATATCTATTTATTCACACTTATACTTTTATTTAATTTTTTTTCACACTAAGGATTTCAGACAAGAGCATTTCAAGGTATCCTCTACTATTCCAAGTTTCAAGGTTCGTGTATGTGCGAGTTATAGGGAATATATTTTCAGAATTTTAGACTAAAGGTTCGGAATTATTTTTCAGAGTTACACTTCAATAAAAATTTCAATACTCTTCCCTTATTTTGACTTAGCCCAAGAACTTAACTCAAAATTTGCCTATTTCTAAATAAACTACAATGATATATATTTTCTACCGTTAAACTTTAAGAGAGCTTATTTTTAGAGCTTTTAATTTATTAAGTTTAGGATCTTGTTTTTCCTAGCTAGTTAACCGTCTTGTCAAACTTAAGTCAAATATGGACAAAACTGAATTTTTCAATTTTTATAATTTTTCTATTTTTTATTTGATTTTATTTGATTTTTAAGTTTTTTTAATTTTTTTTATAAAGATACAGTGCAGAATTAAACATGCAAAGAAAAAAAATAAAAATATGTACAAAAAATAAAAATATACAATGCAATGATAACTATTTACAAACCACCTCCTCCCCCAAACTTACCAAAAGCAGTGCCCTCACTGCTCAGGCCCTTGGCGTCCCCTTGAACGTGAACGGGAACGCTCCTCTCACGCCAGCAGCGTAGATACTCCATGTTCAATCTCTGTTACCCGGTGATCCAAGTTGGTTACCATCCCCACCAAATTATCAATCCCCCTAACGGCTCTTCTAAGAAGACGAGCATGTTCTATAGGGGTAAGCTCTTCCTTGCTCGTGGTCGAGCTAGAGCTGGGTGTTCTAGCGGGTACATGTTCGGCCGGTTCTTTTCGCGACCATACATCAGTTAGGCGGGTATAGGACGTGGATACACCCTCAATAAGAGGCCTAATGGGTATACCTCCATGCATGTAAAACTTAAATTCCTCCACAGGGAGGAAATAGCGATAGAGTTGTGTCACTAACATAGGGCATGGGTAATTTGCGGCCCTTTTGCCAGCACCAATGGAATTAAGCAAAACCGTGCACATGTCAAATCTAGGGTTCCTAGTCATTAAGGTGTGCACGATATGAAGAGATGGGGTAAAAAATGTTGTGTTATGCGAACTGCCAAAAATGTTGTTTTGTGCCTAACGGCACACGGTTAATACATTGGCGAAGAGGGTTCTAGCCTGTATGCCCTTCCTAAGTTCCCTTGAACAGTCATTACCCATTAAGGGTAAGTAGTCTTCAAATTGAAGGAGTTGGTCATGAACAGGTAATCTAGGAATTAAGGTGACTTCATGGATAAAGTTCCCATCAATGATTATTTCCCTATCGCCCCAGAGTAGTTTAATAAAACCGTATTGTGCTAGGCAACCTTCCTCCATGCACTCGTAAAAACGAGTAACTAGATCTGGAAGAGCATAGGCATTGGGATGATTGTAAATTAAAAATTTCCACCCTCGCCGTGCGATTTCATCAGCAAAATAACTTCCGTAAATTGTGTGTGAAAAGATTTGTGAAAAATCTCGTTCTAGTTGCATGGTTGGTGCCATTCAGAAAGTTCACAGATTTTTAAAAAAATTTAACAAAGTGGGAGAGATGATGCAAACCTCCTCTGAAAAAAATTCAGAAGGAGAAGACACTAAGCAGCGGCGGAAGCGCGACCAAGAGTAGGCTACAGCGGCGGAAACGCGACGTCCAGGGCAGATCTCCTTCTTCTAGCTGCTGCGGCGGTTAGGGTTTTCTAAGAGCAATTTTTAGGGTTTGATAAAAACAGAGAGGGTCGGGTTTTATTTATAGGGGGTGTTTTGGTTATTTGCAAAAAGGTCCTATTAAAAAGAGGAATTTATTTGTAAATAAAAATTTTATTGTTATTTTATTTTTTTTATTCTGAAATTTTACAAAAAATACCACCAAAAATTTAAATTTTTTTATTTTTATTTTTTTATGTTGTTTTTATATAATTACAACTGGTACATACCCCCAAACTTATTTGAAACAGTGTTTTGGCTTAATAATCGAAATTTAGGGGTAAATGGAGGAAGATCAGTCAATGTAGATCGGCTCCTGCAAAAACAGGAGCTCCTTCGAAGGGTCCGCATTGAGGAATGGTTTAAGTCTATGTCCGTTCACTTTAAATAGTGAACCGTCCTCCGGATTTTCTAAATTGACCGCACCGTGCGGATATACGGTGTGTACAAAAAATGACCCATTCCATCGAGATTTGAGCTTGCCGGGATGGAAATGTAACCGAGTGTCGTAAAGTAAAACCTATTGACCAGGTTTGAAAGTCTTGCGCATAAGGTGTTTATCGTGGAACACTTTCGTTCGATTTTTAACAACTACTGCGTTCTCGTAGGCTTCATCCCGAAGCTCGTTTAATTCGTTCAACTGCAGCTTTCTATTGCTGCCCGCATCTCCTAGAGATATATTCAACTCTTTTATTACCCAAAATGCTTTATGCTCTATTTCAACTGGAAGGTGGCAAGCCTTTCCATAAACAAGCCTATATGGCGATATGCCAAGATCGGTCTTATAGGCAGTTCAGAATGCCTAAAAGGCATCAATAAGTTTTGACGACCAATCTTTACGGTTTTTGGAAACCGTTTTATCCAATATCTGTTTAACTGCTGATTCGAAATCTCGGATTGCTCACAAGTTTGGGGATGATAGGGCGTTGATAGCTTGTGAGTAATGGAATATTTCCGCATTAAGGACTCGAAAGTCCTATTATAAAAATGAGATCCATTATCGCTGATAATCGCGCGAGGATGCCCAAAATGAGAAAAAATGTTTTCTTTGAGAAATCTAATGACAACCTTGTTGTCATTAGGTCGGCTGGGCACAGCCTTGACCCACTTTGAAACATAGTCAACAGCAAGTAGAATATACATGTTTTCAAAAGAGTTGGGAAATGGTCCCATAAAGTCTATCCCACAAACATCAAAAATTTCAACAACCAAAATTGGTTGGAGCGGCATTTCATTTCTCCGAGATATCCGGCCCAAGTGTTGGCACTGGGAGCATGTCTTGCAGTACTCATATGCGTCTTTAAAAAGTTATGGCCAATAGAAACCACACTGCAAGATCTTTTCTACTGTCTTTTTGGGGCTAAAATGCCCGCCACATGCTTGATCGTGGCAAAATCACAGCATACTCTTAAACTCATTGTCGGGGACACACCGATGAATAATTTGGTCGGGACAGTATTTGAATAGATATGGTTCATTCCAGTAAAAATGTTTTACCTGAGATAGAAATATGAGTCTGTCCTGATTCGACCATTCGTTTGGTATCAGTCCGGTGGCCAAATAATTTACGATATCTGCGAACCAAGGTTCGCATGATACAGTTAAGAGCTTCTCATCTGGAAAAACGTCTTTAATAAGAATTTGAAGTGTAGGCGAAGAAGGAAGGCGTGAAAGATGGTCGGCCACTACGTTTTCGCATCCTCTCTTGTCTCTGATGACAAGGTCAAACTCTTGTAGTAAGAGGATCTAACATATCAGCCGAGATTTAGCATCCTTCTTCGCAAAAAGATGGCGAAGAGCTGAGTGGTCAGTGTAAACGATGACTGGAGAGCCGATTAAATATGGCCTGAACTTTTCTACTCCAAACACAACAGCTAAGAATTCTTTTTCAGTTGTGTAATTTAATTGGGCCTTGTTCAAGGTTCGGCTAGCGTAATAAATTACATGCGGCATCTTATTTATGTGCTATCCAAGGACAGCACCAATGGCGAAATCAGATGCATTGCACATAATTTCAAATGGATGCGTCCAGTCAGGAGATGAAAGAATGGGAGCGGAAGTAAGTGTGTTTTTCAATGACTCGAACGCCTTCATGCAGGTTGAGTCAAAATCAAATGTGGTGTCCTTGGCCAACAAAAGAGTCAAGGGTCTAGCTATCGTGCTAAGATCCTTGATGAACTGTGTATAGAAACCGGCATAGCCAAGGAAGGCTCGAATGTCTTGGACGCATTTGGGAGGAGGAAGATTGGAAATGACTTCAATCTTAGCTTTATCTACCTCAATGCCATTTTGCGAGATGATATGTCCTAAGACAATACCTTCTCGTACCATAAAGTGGCATTTCTCCCAATTTAAAGTGAGGTTCTTATCCCTACACAGGGTAAGAACTGCATTTAAATGTAGCAAACACTCGTCAAAGGAGTCGCCGAAAATGGAGAAATCATCCATAAAAATCTCCAAGAATTTTTCCACCATGTCTAAAAAAATGCCCATCATACACCGCTGGAAAATACCGGGTGCATTGCATAACCCAAAGGGCATGCGACGGTATGCAAACGTACCAAAAGGACAAGTAAATGTGGTCTTGTCTTGGTCCTTTTCGGCGATGGAAACTTGATTATAGCCAGAGTAGCCATCCAAAAAGCAGTAAAGTTCATGCCCAGCCAATCGTTCTAGCATTTGGTCAACAAAAGGTAATGGAAAGTGGTCTTTCCGTGTCGCGGCGTTGAGTTTTCTATAATCGATGCAAACTCGCCACCCAGTTTGGGTGCGAGTAGGTATTAACTCATTCGCCTCATTGGTTATGATCGTTATGCCCGATTTCTTTAGGACAACGTGAATGGGGCTAACCTACTAGCTATCAGAGATTGGGTAAATGATACCACTATCAAGACATTTTACAATCTCCTTTTTAACAGCCTCCTTCATGATACGGTTTAGTCATCTCTGTGGATCCCTTACTGGCTTGGCATCATCCATCATATGAATATGATGTTCAACTATTAGGGAACTAATCCCCTTGATGTCCGCCATAGTCCGGCCAAAAGCTTGCCGATTATTTTGTAAGACCGTTTAAAGGGCTTTCTCTTGCTCGGGGGCTAAAGAAGCCGAGATGATAACGAGAAGGGTCTCATTCTCACCTAAGTAAGCGTATTTAAGGTGAGACGGCAATAGCTTAAGTTCGAGTTTTGGAGGCAAAACAATTGAAGGTAAAATTGGTGAAACTGTCTCAAACTCGAAGGATTCAAAGAGAGGTTCGAAGCGAATGTAAGCAACCGAGTCGGATGGTTCAGCTAACACATCCGAAAATTCAAAGGATTCGAACTCGGGTGGTGATTCTTCAAAATTTTTCGAAAAAGTGAAACACTCATAATCATTATCAGGTGTGAAAGCAGTGTCAGAATCAAGGAGGAACACACTATTAGCGTCAAAATTGTTGTGATCGAACATAAATTTTTCGAACTCACAGTCCTCCTGAGTGATCTCTTAGATCGAGCAAATATCAAATATATTAGCATTAGGCTCGGAGGGCTGATTCCCTAACTTAAAAATGTTGAGCTCAATTGTCATATTTCCAAAAGATAGGTTCATCGAACCATTTCGACAATTGATCACTGTATTAGAAGTTGCAAGGAATGGTCGACCAAGTATCACCGGAATTTGACTCCGGGGGTTAGCTACAGGCTGTGTGTCCATAACAATGAAATCAACGGGGAAAATGAAGTCCCCTCCTTTAATCAACACATCCTCTAACTCACCCATACGATGGGTGATGGATCAGTCGGCCATTTGGAGAGTACAATGTGTAGGTTTCAGCTCTCCAACACCTAATTGTTCATATACCGAATAAAGAAGCAAATTAACACTGGCATAAATATCTAAAAGTGCGCGGTTGATGTTCTTATCCCCAATAGTTATTGAAATTGTAGGACAGCCAGGGTCCTTTCATTTTTGAGGTACAGGTTGGGTAAGAGCATCACTTACTGCACTAGCCAAGAAAACTTTCTTAGGTACCTGTGATTTCCTCTTCTTGGTGCATGATCAGTCGAAAATATTGCATATTTTAGCCGGCAATTTCCCCATCTTTTGCATACATTTAGAAGTGTTCGGTATTCATATTTCACATATTAGCAAATCAGTCGTAAAATATCAGATTTCATGTATTAGACTTTTAAACTGACACTTTAAGGGAAATTAACCGCATTTCATGGCACCGCATCATTTCTGTATTTGCGCAACACTTGTCTTGAGTCTGTGCAGGAAATACGGAAGAAAAGCAAAAGAGTTGATCAAAAATACGCCAACTAAATCATTTCAGATCTGGTAGCCATTCAGATGGAGAAATACAAATCAATACATCAAAAGAAGGCCCATGAGACATTGCAAGACTGTACCAGAAATATCAAAGCCCAAGGCCCACATGTAGCCGCAGATCCGCGGCGGGAGCTGGATTGTGCCGCGAATCCGCGCCTCTTATGCCACGTCAGCATGCTAATTTTCAGTGTACAATTCTCATCCCAGGGCCCACACCTCATTGTGATACGTCAAATTCCATAATTCTCCAGAAGCTACTGCCAGATCAGCAAAGAAGATTAAGCAAGGCTAATCTTAATTAAGCTCCTAACTAATTCTCTTCTAGAAGCTCCCTCCTAACTAATCACATCTAGAAGCTTCTCCCCTAACTAACTTTTGGAGGGAAATTTGAATTTCTTCAACAAACTTTAGGAGGGAAACTTAGAATTTGAAATCCTAGATCTAGGGTTTGGTTATCTATAAATAGGAGCTTAAATCTAAGGGTTGAGGTTGTTCATCATTAGTTGTAATCAACATTAGTTAATTCTTTCCCTCTTTCATCATCTTCTTCCACAAGTCTAGTGACAAGGCTTGTGCGAAACCCTAACCCTAATTCCACTCTAAATCCAAGATCTTGAGTACCAAATCAAGCGAGAAGCCTTCAACCTTTTAGGAGCCGAGCCGATCTTCAATCGGGCAAGTGATCCAAGCCGATCCGCGATCCACGGAGACGAGCGAAGCCAAATCAACGATCAAGTTCTTCCTCTTGTAGTTCTTGAGCGAATGTAATGAAATTGTTGATATAAATAAAAGGTGAAATTCTTTAATCTTGCTTTCTTTTAATTCTTGCATCATGATTAGATCTCAATTTGTAATTGTTGTTCTTGTTGTGATGTTTGAGTAAAACTCCGCTCGTTAAGGAGTTGAGACGATCAATAGAATGATGATGTAACAAATCTTAATACGATTTTTAAGTCCTACGAGTTTTGTAAACCCTAGCAAGTTCAAGAATCGATAACCTAGTTTCGTAGCGATGCTTTCTTGATTGTGATCGCTCGAAATTAGGGATCTACGATCGTTTCTTGAATTTACTAGAGGCTAGAATGTGAATGATATCGACGAAAGAACAAGGGATAAGATGAAACCCTAGTTTCACAAGAAATCCCTCATTCTCGATCGATCATCATCGATCTAGTATCAATTCATCGAAGGATAAGAATACGTAATTGTAAGATTACATCACATCTATAGATCCGATCGATTCCTACGAGCCTCATTTCGATTCTTGATATTTGGTTTGGAAAAAATCATCAAACGATCAATTCTTGATTCTATCTTTTACTTTTCTTAGATCTAGATATTTTCTTTTTCTTGAAATACAAAATTTAAATCATGAATTATTTTGTTTTCTTTTCTTTAAAGTTTCAATTCATCTAATTCAAAAGACGAACGATTACACTTTCCCTGTGGACGATCCGCACTCACTAACAATCTACAATCCGACACCGTAGTTGATTGCGGTCAAATAATTTTTGGTTGTGATTTCTTTACCATTTCATACTACACATCAAGAATCCTTTACAATCAAATGGCGTCGTTGCCGGGGATAGTGCGCTAATAGTTCGTATTTTGAAATTTGAGTTGAACAATTTATTCCATCACAATTTTTAGATCTAAACTCGTGCAAACACTAATACGAGTGTTGTGATTTGATTGCGAGGGAATCTGGAATCATTGGAGCTGTGGAAAAAATTTTCTGTATAATCCAGAGAGCTCCTGAGGTGAACAGAAACCAATCCTAAAAAGTTGGTGCAGTGATTCCTTGATCGGACCGCGTTTCCGCGGCTAAAGACCCTCATCCGCGGCGGATCCGCCGCAGTTCTAACTCCTCTCTGCATCAAGTTTGCTCTGTGAGTCCCTCACTTTCTTATCTCTTACCTCATCTTCTCCAATAACAATTTTGCTGCAGGTTTCTTTGCAAATAAATCGCAGCGCCGCAAAGCAAAATAAAATTTGTGCGTGATTTTGATTTCTTGGTTGTTTGCATTCTAATACGGAAATTAAGGGGCACGGCCAAATCCAAATTAGGTGGGGATTTCATTACCCTTCCTAGGCCCCGAAAATCACAAACTTGCATCCGCATTGACCCACATTAATTAAAAGAAATTTAGAGATGACTCTAAGGACCGTCGCGCTCAATTAGGACAAGAGAAGGCCGTGGGTAATTCATTGCTTATCCGCGTTTTCTTGTGGTGCCTAAGGCGAGTGTGTCTAAGGCTAGTGGTTTTTAATTAGGCCCACTACTTACGTAGTGGAGTACCTTCCCACTTACCTGGCACTTATCCGGCCACAGGGGAACAAAGAGGCAGTGGAGAATTGATCCTGCGACTTGTCTTTTGGCAGTTAGGAGCGGTCTAGAGCTTTGACCTAGGTGACCCCTAGATTTTAGGGTTTTGTGTGTTGCATTTGTTTTGTTGCATCATTTTTTCAAAAATCCGTATCAATTTTCAAAACAAACACCGCATTCATATCATTTCCCCTAATTATAAATTCACGCTGCCACTTGTACTAACCCTTTTTAGTGCAAGATAGGCTGGACAACGGGATTCTAGTGCCTGTTTGTCCGTGTCCCTCGATCGACCCAAAAGTCGGTATTTCTACATTTACCTTTCTTTTACCCACCACCACACCCACATCGATGGATCCATCTCCATCGAACTTCTTTTCCACTACTCTGCCGCCGTCCGTTGGTGCGCAGAATCCACCTCGCATCTCTCTCCAAGAGAGGTGCTATCCAACACGAAGCCCACTTTCCACCTGTCTTTCCATACCACCAGCCAACGGGGAAAATTTTCAAATAAAACCCCAATACATCAACCTTCTACCAAAATTTCACGGTCTCGAGTCTGAAGACGCATACGTGTTTATCACGAAATTTGAAAATGTATGCGCAATGATGGGTACTTCACAGCTTTCTGTGGATGCTTTCCGTCTTCGTCTTCTCCCATTTACCTTGTGCGATTTAGCCGAGAAGTGGCTATATAACACTACCGCACATTCCATTTCATATTGGGACGAATTCGTCAAAGCATTCCTTAAGAAATTCTACCCACATCAAAAGACAGCTCGAGTCCGTAGCGAAATCTATCAATTCGCCCAGCTTCCAAATGAAACATTTTCAAAATGTCTTGAACGTTTCAAGGATCTGTTAGTCCAATGTCCAAATCACGGCATCCCGAGATGGGAATTGTGCCGAATCATTTATGAGGGCATTACTCCTTACACAAGACAGACCCTTGAATCCATGTGTCAAGGCAACTTCATGACTAAAGATGATAGGGAAGCCTGGAATTTTCTAGAAGATTTCGCTGAAAAATCTTTACAGTGGGAGGGTGTGAGTCAATCATCTAGGGATGGAAATGATATTTCCATAGGAGTTAGAGCTGACATTGCAGCTATCAACAAGAAACTCGAGACTATGGAAAAAAAAATTTTAGCCACCGCCCTAAGTCAAATATCACTCTCCAAAACTGTATGTGGCTGTTGTTCTGATCCGTCTCACTTGACGGAAGAATGTCCGTTTCAAGGTCATGAGCATACCAATGCCGCATTTCAAAGACCTAGAAACGATCCATCTTCCTCCACATATGATCAGGGTTGGAGGAATCACCCTAACTTTGCTTGGAACCAATCCCAATTTCAAAACACGGTTCCAAACCAAAACAATTTCCAAGGAGCCCCTCCACCACAACAGCACCCACAACTTCAATTGAGTCAGCACCCCTTTCAAGCACAAAATTTCCAAAATCCGGCCAACACTTTTGCACCACATGAAAATTTTTTGCAATTGACCGGTACAGATAATACCTCTGCACTAGCACAAACCTTGGATACTTTCATGAAACAATCCATCCAAGGGACGGCAAGTTTGCAATCTTCCGTCGAGAATGTAATGAAGATCATTATCTCTCAAAATGAGAACATCAAATCGATGGAAGAACAAATTGCACAACTAAAAGCCGAAATGAGTGCACGAGAAAAAGGGAAACTTCCAACTCAACCTTTACCCAATTCTAACTATTCACATGATGTGGATGCAATCATGTTGAGATCTGGAAGAGTGCCTGACCATCACCTTGGGGAAGAGTTTGATGATACTAATAAATCAATCAATAACACCCCGGCTGAGACCTTTCCTCACACACACACTTCTGACCCCAGTTCTTCTACCCCACCATCTTCTTCCGAGCCTATTCTTCGTTTCCCAAAAGGCTCGCCACTACAGCCCACCTCTTTTACCCCTCCACGGACGATTCCCACTTCTATTCTGGGATCGGTTCCACACCCACTTCCTTCTCCTATGATGGACCCAGCGCTTATTGCTAAAGCACCTTATCCTAATCGGTTAAGGGCTAACACACCGCGTCCACATATGGAGAAGATTATGAACATTTTTAAGCAAGTAAACACCAACATCCCTCTCCTAGATGCCATCCAACAAGTTCCGTCCTATGCGAAAACTCTTAAGAACTTGTGCACTAGAAAGAGGAAGACTCAAGCGCCCAAAAAGATATTCATGGAAAAAACAATAGACACGGCTTTCCCCCAACAATTACCGAGGAAACGTAAGGATCCAGGATATCCTACGATTTCCATTTCTATCGGGGAAAAACACATTAACCGTGCTCTACTAGACCTTGGCGCTAGTGTTAACTTGCTTCCATATTCAGTTTATGAGCAATTAGGAATCGGAGAGTTAAAGCCAACCAATTGCACTCTCCAGATGGCTGACCGATCAATCACCAAACCTAGGGGTGAACTGGAGGATGTGTTAATAAAAATCGAAGAATTTATATTCCCTGTGGATTTTATTGTAATTGATACACAGCCTGTAGCGAACCCACGGAATTAAATTCAGGTGATTTTAGGTCGCCCCTTTTTGGCCACTTCCAATGCTATTATCAACTGTCGTAACGGCTCTATGACCCTATCTTTCGGGAATAGGTCAATAGAGCTGAACATTTACAAGTTGGGAAGTGTACCCTCCGAACCTATTGCTCAGGTATGTTCTGTCGACTTAATGGATGTCGACAGCAGCGAATTTGATGATCCTCCTTTTATCGATCTTGACTCTTTTCATACGTTATTGTTTGACTCAACTATGTATCATACACATACCGACTCTTCCACCGAGACGTCCGGGTCAACAACTAACACTGATTATGAACTACTTTTAGAGTCTGAAGATCACCCCGCGCTTTGTGATGGCATTATTCATCGGGGTATGGATGGAACTTTTGAGGAGATCTTCGCTGATGAACTCGCATTTTTAAATGACACGGGTGTTGAGATGAA
Organism: Agapanthus africanus; assembly: GCA_030015575.1. Classification (NCBI taxonomy): domain Eukaryota; kingdom Viridiplantae; phylum Streptophyta; class Magnoliopsida; order Asparagales; family Amaryllidaceae; genus Agapanthus; species Agapanthus africanus. The sequence continues at coordinate 325,686,258 of JASDDO010000018.1, forward strand.
TCATCTCCCAATCAATGAAATTGAACCTCCACCCCTTCTTCTGGATTGTAAGAAGAATGCGAGTAATCCATCACATACACTTCATCGTCTCTCCAAAATGAGACGCACACACATTCTCTTCCACCACTTACCTTTTCCCCACTTTTTCTTTCACCAACCCGAGCACTGCATTGATAAAATTTTTGAATGGTTGGTGTTAACCTTTGGTCTTTGCAAAGCTTGGCATCGACCAATGATTTTTTGACCCCCACTTGTGATTTTCAAAGATTAACATTGCATAACTCAAGTTTGGGGGGGTATATTTTTTCTGGCTCTTGAAAAGAAAAATTTTTACAAAATGATGAGCCAAAAATAAGTTTGGGGGAGGTTCTTCACTTAAATATTTTGCCCCCACTAATAATTCCTCCCGAGCTTACAGGTTTTTCGAGATTTAGCAGAAGGCAACAGTGAGGACACTGTTGAAAACAAGTTTGGGGGAGGTTTGTGCTTATTTTCGCATCATTTGCATATCACTTTGCATAAGCACAAAACATTATTTTGAAAACCTATAAAAATTTAAAAATTTTCAAAAAAGATAAAAATATTTTTTGTACATAAATAAGATAATAAAAGTTTAGATAGTGAACAATTACATCCATGAGATTAGAAAAATTTAAGAAAACTAAGAAAATTAGAAGTTTTCTTATACGAACTAGTAATAAGTAGTTATGAGCCGTTGTCCCAAGGGTTAGTAAGATGAAGGACGTCACTAATCTGAGGATAAAAATAAGTCTGAAAAATAGTTTCTATTCTGGAAGCCAAACATTTTGAACGTTGCTACCCTGCTATTCGCACTTACACACGTCTTAAAGCCTGGGATAGTAGAGGATACCTTGAAATGCTCTTGTCTTAAAGCCAAAAGTATGAAGGAAATAAAAAAAAAATTGGTGAGAAAAATAGACACTGGTTTTGTTATCACCAAGGGAAATAAAAAATATATAGCAAGGGTGCCTCTTCATCTAGTGCCCTAAGGCCAACTGGTCTGGAAGTCACTGCTATACCTAAGGTGGTGCAAGATTAGGAAAATACACCAAATAAGCAAGCACATGAGTAATCGGTCGGTTAGTACCTCAAGAAGTATTAACGGTCGCATGAAAGTGTGTGAGCTCATCGAAAAAAAAAAAATACCGAGGCTAATGGGCAAGAGTATGATAGCTTGAATTGAATTCTCCGGGTGTAGGGATGTCTTTACACACACGCAGGGTTATATGATCGATGTTTGGAAGAAAGATAGGAATGAAGAATAAGATGATGTTTTATTGAGGGAGGACGTGATTTCTAACATCTTTTCATGACCATTAAGATAGGGCTCATGACAACCGAAAAGCTAGCTTAGTTGGAAACCCTAATTTTCAAGGCTTTTCTTTTACAATTCTTGTCTTTAAATGTAATATTCATGATCTTCCTTTTATTATTGGATTTTGTGGGTGCAATCCGCTGAAAACCCTCAGGAGACAACACTCCTCCTACTAGGGACACCTAGAGGTTTAAAGGCTTGTTTCATGTGCTCAGTGCAATCGTGTTGCCTACGAAAGTGTGCTAGATAGTTTTTTCTCTTTCTTTATTTTCTCCTTCTCTTTTTAATAAAACATTCGCTCGAGACGATCGAAATTAAGTTTGGGGGTATTTGATCAGTCGAAAATATTGCATATTTTAGCCGGCAATTTCCCCATCTTTTGCATACATTTAGAAGTGTTCGGTATTCATATTTCACATATTAGCAAATCAGTCGTAAAATATCAGATTTCATGTATTAGACTTTTAAACTGACACTTTAAGGGAAATTAACCGCATTTCATGGCACCGCATCATTTCTGTATTTGCGCTACACTTGTCTTGAGTCTGTGCAGGAAATACGGAAGAAAAGCAAAAGAGTTGATCAAAAATACGCCAACTAAATCATTTCAGATCTGGTAGCCATTCAGATGGAGAAATACAAATCAATACATCAAAAGAAGGCCCATGAGACATTGCAAGACTGTACCAGAAATATCAAAGCCCAAGGCCCACATGTAGCCGCGGATCCGCGGCGGGAGCTGGATTGTGCCGCGGATCCGCGCCTCTTATGCCACGTCAGCATGCTAATTTTCAGTGTACAATTCTCATCCCAGGGCCCACACCTCATTGTGATACGTCAAATTCCATAATTCTCCAGAAGCTACTGCCAGATCAGCAAAGAAGATTAAGCAAGGCTAATCTTAATTAAGCTCCTAACTAATTCTCTTCTAGAAGCTCCCTCCTAACTAATCACATCTAGAAGCTTCTCCCCTAACTAACTTTTGGAGGGAAATTTGAATTTCTTCAACAAACTTTAGGAGGGAAACTTAGAATTTGAAATCCTAGATCTAGGGTTTGGTTATCTATAAATAGGAGCTTAAATCTAAGGGTTGAGGTTGTTCATCATTAGTTGTAATCAACATTAGTTAATTCTTTCCCTCTTTCATCATCTTCTTCCACAAATCTAGTGACAAGGCTTGTGCGAAACCCTAACCCTAATTCCACTCCAAATCCAAGATCTTGAGTACCAAATCAAGCGAGAAGCCTTCAACCTTTTAGGAGCCGAGCCGACCTTCAATCGGGCAAGTGATCCAAGCCGATCCGCGATCCACGGAGACGAGCGAAGCCAAATCGACGATCAAGTTCTTCCTCTTGTAGTTCTTGAGCGAATGTAATGAAATTGTTGATATAAATAAAAGGTGAAATTCTTTAATCTTGCTTTCTTTTAATTCTTGCATCATGATTAGATCTCAATTTGTAATTGTTGTTCTTGTTGTGATGTTTGAGTAAAACTCCGCTCGTTAAGGAGTTGAGACGATCAATAGAATGATGATGTAACAAATCTTAATACGATTTTTAAGTCCTACGAGTTTTGTAAACCCTAGCAAGTTCAAGAATCGATAACCTAGTTTCGTAGCGATGCTTTCTTGATTGTGATCGCTCGAAATTAGGGATCTACGATCGTTTCTTGAATTTACTAGAGGCTAGAATGTGAATGATATCGACGAAAGAACAAGGGATAAGATGAAACCCTAGTTTCACAAGAAATCCCTCATTCTCGATCGATCATCATCGATCTAGTATCAATTCATCGAAGGATAAGAATACGTAATTGTAAGATTACATCACATCTATAGATCTGATCGATTCCTACGAGCCTCATTTCGATTCTTGATATTTGGTTTGGAAAAAATCATCAAACGATCAATTCTTGATTCTATCTTTTATTTTTCTTAGATCTAGATATTTTCTTTTTCTTGAAATACAAAATTTAAATCATGAATTGTTTTGTTTTCTTTTCTTTAAAGTTTCAATTCATCTAATTCAAAAGACGAACGATTACACTTTCCCTGTGGACGATCCGCACTCACTAACAATCTACAATCCGACACCGTAGTTGATTGCGGTCAAATAATTTTTGGTTGTGATTTCTATTCTATTTTCTACATACACAACGAAAACAAATACAATCAGTGCATAAGTCCTTCAAAATTTTAGCGTAAGAAGGGACTTGTTGGATTGCATCCAAGAGAGGGATGTTAATACTAACCTGTTTAAATAACTCCACAATCTTCTCCATTTATGGAGTTTGTTTATTGGATCTCAACCTGTTTGGAAATGGAATATTTTGAAAATTTATTGAGTCAAATGTTTGTGGAGTAGATTGCGGAGTTGGAACGGATCCCGGTGTTGGTGTTTTCGTGGAGTGAGAGGTGGGTCCGTTCGAATTAGTAGAAGAAGTAGAGGCTTGTGAAGAATGAAGAACATGGTCTGAAGAAGGTGAAGAAGATGAAGAAGAAGAAGAGGATGAAGAAGAAGAAGAAGGTGAAGAATGAAGAACATGGCCAGAAGAAGGTGAAGAAGATGAAGAAGAAGAAGTAAAGCCTTGTCAAGTGTTGGTGTTTTTTAATTTTAATTAACCCGAAATTACAAAAAGAAAATAACTACTGTTATCCCCGTCAACGGCGCCATTTGATTGGTCGTGCTTTTGCGTACGTGCATTTTAAAATCAAAGTAAAGAATACCGCAATCAATAACGATGTCGCATGGTAGCTAGCCGGTTGAGTACGGGTTGGTCCACAGGGAAAACGTGTTTTTTTCCTTATCATTCTTACGAGTTAAGTCCTATTTGTGGTAGGTTTTGATTTTTATAAAAACTAAGATTGAATTTGATTTGGATTAAAACCTTGCTAGGGTTAGGATTAGGTTAGCTTGGAATGTTAATTCTACTCACCGCTTCCTTTGCCCTAATTAAGAACATAGGTGTTAGGGTAATAGTTAACAAAAGGGATTAGCATGACTAGGAAGAAACGTAGTTCCTTCCTTTTGGTCCTTGTCCGTCCTTTCTTAACTCTTAGCCCTAAACTCTATGTAAATCAACCACAACCGGTCTAACTAGGGAATCACCAATATCTCATAAGATAGGGTGCCGTAGTGAGCGGTGTGTGTTTGATTCACATAGAGTCCTAATTTATAAAGTTAAAAGGGCAAGAAAGGAGTGAGAGATTTCCATCTCTCAAACCTATCCAATCCTAACCCTAACAAGTAAGGAACTACTCACTCATTAAGGTATCAGCAATGGAATTCATTTTTATGTTTTATTTAAAAAAAACTATCTAAGTTGCAAATAATAAAGACAAAATAAAATAGCAGATATTAAAAGAACAGATAAAAATGCAAGAATTAAATTCAGATAAAAAATCTTACTTTATTGATGCAATCTTGACGATTACAAAGGAATTGAAATTTTAGACCAGAAAAATAAAAAGAGGCATGCCCCAAAAAAGGCTGTAGGCTTTCCTATTTATAAATAGGAGAAACCCTAGGGTTTACATCTGATCCACATATGAAATTACAAGACTGCCCTAAGAAAACCGGTTCAAACAACCGACACCCACCAACACATGCACCGACACGTGCACAGCACGGCTGCAGATCCGCAGCGGAATGCCATGTTTGGCCGCGGATCCGCGGCCATCTTGAGGGATCTTTGGCTCTTCTTTTCAGGGTTGTTTTATGTTGCTATTTCCTTCTGTTTTCTTCTCTTAGTTCTTCAGAATCTTTTCTACTTTCTTCCAGATTTCCAACAGTGCAGAATTTGTGGACTTTTACCGTAAGCTTCGCGTTGAAGTCTTGAATCTTTGTGCTGCCCTCGTATTTTGTGCAATCGAATTGTTCATTGATTTCGTTTGTTCCTTAAACTGGTAGGCGGCATCTTGCAGATTCATCTATTTGTTCGTCGTAGTCTCACATTTGTAACGTCTTTTCCTGAATTTCACTGTATTGTTCTGAGAACCTGTAACCTGCAATTATTTAGCAGACATGGATCAAAAGCACCTATTTATTTGCAATATGATTAAGAATGGGGAATATAATAATGCAAAATTCTTATATGAACAACATGGGTGAGTTAATATCAAATATAAACCATCGTAGAGACTAAACCATGGCTAAAATCATAATGGTTAGGTTTAAAATATTTTAAGGAAAACAAAATGAGTGGACTTTGGTCAATGGTCTACAAGCTTCATGAAGCTTTCAAGCCATGACAAAATCCATGTCATTTTGATTTACTTAAAACAAATAAAATCCTAAATTATAATTAGCATGGTGTAAGTCATACACACACCCATGCTTGCATGTATCATCAAGCATGATACAAACTATGTACATAAGTATATATCACATATACACTTAATGCACAATCAAGTGAGAAAAAGCAATCTTAAGTAAGCTAATACTAGTCAATGTAAATTAATATATCAAATATATATAATTATACATTAGATTATTAAATCAACACTTTATTTAATAATCCGGCTATATCATATATAACCGACTAATATCATGTGTATCAATTTATCGAATCAACTCTTGATTCGATAACCTGGCTATATCGCATATAATCGACTAATTAATACAAATCCCGAGAATAGAATACGGTATCACATACGCGTATTAATATCGGTCCCGCACATATCTCATATGTGCTCCTACTCCGTTTCTCCTGAGCCAGGAAACCTCTGTGTAGGACTCTAAAGACCCGTCAATACGCCGGCAGTAGGTGATGATCATATCTAACACCTACAAGCCGCAAGAGGCGTGCTAAACGTAACGGCCACCCGGGTATTGAGCGATCAGAAGATCAACAAGCAAGCCTGCTCATACTCCTGCGAATTCAATCAGTAACACTTACCGCACAGTCCGGTCTCTTCGTCTGATATGTCGCATATCTTGCCTCGGGGTGGTAAACGTCTGACCCCAATAGCTTGATAAATTATGCCGATGTAAGGTCCATAACGGGCGAAAAACTACTGATAACGCTTATCAGTAAATCTCGTCTACCCTGGCCGGGGATTTCAGTTATGGCCAATCGAGCATAGCGCAACATCAACCCCCAATACCGGGAGAGACGAATCCCCTTCTATCGCTCATTGCCTCCATGTGACTCGGGATTGTACCCAAAAACGACATGTTTGCACGACTCAGTAGAGCCATGGTAGGGTGGAAATCAAAGCACAGTGGGAGACACACAAGACTCTTTGAAGATCTCGGGTCGACAGACTAACCTGTACCAGTGTCACCAGAGAACTGCTATCTGACTTGAGATATAATACCATCTAGGAGTTCTCGGCGAGTCCGTTCAGTATACCCAGTCTCCACTGAGCACCCGTATACCATCTCTGATGTTAAACATCAATGGATATGGGATCATCCATCGCCCATCACATGGGTCGAAAAGATATACGCTAGTCTACTCTGAATTATCGATGCCCCATCTCGATATTCCCACGACTAGGAACATCGAAGGATGAACTCATGGACTACCCAGGCCCCACTAGTATGATCTGTATCATAATCCTGGAAGTCAAGTACACAACCTAAGGGCTTTATCAACATGTAACAGAGAGACAGTAAGTATACATGTTAAGATAAAGAGCAACCAGATAGCTTACTATCATGTTAAGCAAGAAAGTCATTCCCTATATATGTCCCAGCATCCCCTATAATATACATCTCATGTACAATAATAGCCTCTAGGGCATACATACAACCAACACACACAACATTGCCACTCCTTCTTTTACCTTTTGATTTTCTCCGGAACACTCCGTATCACTACGCATATCCTATTTTTATTAGATATGACCATCGTATAGTTACATACGAACTCGAAGAAACTTGTTTCAGATTCGAGGACGGTTTCCGGTTCTGGAGAAAATGAATAGGACTATTCAGTTATCTTTTTCTTTCACATTCTCTCAAGTTGTGAGGGCTCCTAGGATTAGGAGACAGTACACCTATTACGCTTATCGGATAGTCTTCTTTCAAACCATAGGAAGGTGACGAATGGTGGGGAATGAAAAAAACCAGTTAGCCTAAGTGTGGTGTACAGAAGGTAATGAGTAAAGACAAATAAAGGGATCAGAAAGAAGATAAAGTAAATTACGACTGTTATCATTTACGACCAAACCATGTATTTCATCGCCACTCCTACTTCACCTTTGCATTTCTCCGGTTCAGAAGAAATAGAATATGATTTATTCAGTTGTCTTTTATCTTTACCTTCTCTCAGGTTGCGAGTGCTCCTAGTATTAGGACAGTACACCTATTACGCTTATTGGATAGTCTTTTTCCAAACCATAAGCTGGTGCCGAACGGTAGGGAAGGAAGAAAACCATTTAGCCTATGGATGGTGTACAGAATGTAATGAGTAAAGACAAATAAAAGGATTTGGAGAGATGGCAGGGAAATATACGGTTACAGTCATGAATCTGGATAATGGAAGGGGCATTACTAGGAATACCCGGATACTCCTTCGAAACATTTTCATGTTTCAGTTTCACTATGCTTTGTTAATTGAAAACTGATTTCCCAATTAGATCTTTGCTCCAAGGTATGTATTTACCAAGGTTTGATTCTCATATCTGTATGGTTTTACAGATGATGAGTGGGAGTAAGTTATTGGGAATTAGGTGATCATCCTCATTATATTGGAATTCGTTGTAATTGGTGATATTTGAGGAAATCGCATGGGTTTTTGCCGGTCGGCAAACATTTGGTTTTGAATATTCGTTGTTATGCACCAATTTCAAACTAATATATCTGTACATTTATTTTATAAAGTGAGATATAACATTTTGAAATTATGTCCATGACATTTACCTATATCAGTTGATGGTTAGGTAAGGAGCATTCAACAGCGGTGTAATTCTTCATAATCATAGTACAGTTTTCAACCTACGATGCACAGGGTTTGATTTTTAACTCAGGGGACTTATACAAAGTATTGTATGTTTGTCCAGTGTCCATTAGGACAGAGGGGTTGGTACTCGTATTATATTCTGTTTACTTATGGCTTCTCCAGTTTTAGACATGTGTTTCGTAGAAATACAAAGTCCAAATTTTGAGAAGTTATAGGTACAAGAATAAAGTAGAGAACCAAGTGCTGCAAGTATCAGGATTCATCAAGGTGATCGAAGATGTAGATACATGTGTTTGGTATTCGTTGATAATAGTTTTGAGAAACTTATTTCTCTTTCAGGTTACTCATATTTGGATGCACTCCTAAGTTGAGTAATGTTGATCGGCCTCTCTCCATTTAGTTGACATGCACTGGATACAGCTGCATGATTTGAATCTGGTTCCAATTAAATCAGTGCCTCTGTTTCTATATTGTATATAAAATGTCTCATATCTTAACGATGTTAAGGTATATGGAGTTGTCCGGCTTATGCTTAAAACCAGATTCTGGATAACTCAAGGCACATTTCTGTAATGGCAGTTTGTGAGTTAACCCAGGCTTTGACGAGGGTTAATTTTCTACCATTTGGAAGATTAATAGTGATATTGTTCTTGACTCGCCAAAGTTTTAGTAAAATGGACTTTTCAGAAAACAGTAGTGGGAGTATGGTAGAACTGAAAGTGATTCCAGAACCACAGACGATTACTGAAAATTTAATAAGAACCTAAAGATTCAATCAGGTTAGACATTCCATTAGCCACTCAACATATATGGTGGGTAACCTCAGGCACCCGAGAGGTACTCCGGTATCCTCAAGGACGGTGACAGGGAGGTTCTTGTTTACCCAGACTTGCCATTACTGCTGTTCTAGACTATGAGACCCGGCAGGAGGATGAGTATAGCGTCGTTCTAAACTAGTTTTAGAAGTGCACGTGTATATGACTCTTCCAGAGGGTTGTCGTAGTCAGTAGGAGCAGCGGAAGCATAGTGGACAAGTATCTTATGTCTATTTATAAACTAAAGCGGATATTGCGGAGATAGATCATTTATTTTTGGTGTGATAGTCATGGACTTTGACTTCATCAGAATAGGAAATGAATCTGTTAAGAAGGTAGTAGGGTGTGATGTCCTGGTATTTAGATGACATACACATAGTAGGAAGTGAAATTCCTATACTACAATCGGTTATACTGTGGTTGTCACACAGTGGTTTCTCCACATAGGATATTGATATAATATCAAGCATTCTGGTTACTAGATCTATGGTTTTAGATTTAGATTTATGTAGTTTCCCAATCTGGGTACTTAGACAGTATTCGAAAGGTGTTTTAGAATGGACGACTCCTGGTATGGTGGTGCACCTACAGATGATGGAGTCACCCCCTCTGAATGTGTCTTACAGACTAAAGGGGAGAGTGATGTGCATGATTGGCATATCACTTGCTTAGGCAATTGAGTCGATCATGATATACCAAGTACCACACCAGTTATTGTTTTTGCACTACCTGCAATAAGTTGATATTAATCCAATCATGGAGAAACGCTCCAAAGCAGTTTTAGAACATAAGTGGATGTTCTAGGGATATGATGACGACAGCCTCCTTCAGGAGACAGTTATCATTCCAGGCTTCCAAGGTGACCTGGATGATAGAGTGACTGTCAGAGTTATAGTTTTCCCTCTGATGAGGGGAAGTATTTTGGACAGGTGGTCTAAGCGGATACTTAGGGAGGCGTGGCACAGGATACTGATGAAATTCAGTTGACGATACAGTATAAGAAGTTTGCTGGATTTGGAGTTCATTCGTTAACTAGGTCCCATCAAACATCCAGATATATTCTAAGACAGGTATTGCTCAATTCGGGAGATGGCTTTCTCCACGAACTTGAGATTAAGAGAGACATAGAAAGAAACATCAGGGCGGATCCACTCACTGAGGCTATTTCTCGAACACAATAGTTTTACAAACGAGCTTTGTGAAACTGATTAGTAGAGGAGTTGGATGTTCGGTATCACACGGGCTGTGAGTATGCGACATCACAATAATTAGCCTTAAGTGCAAGTGGAAGATTGTTGGATATAGTGCCCTCAAAGTCAATTATTGGATCGCAGGCACGTGATTGCAATGATTGAGGGATGACCTATACTGGTAGGACAATCTTACTCGAGATGATAGTATGCTATCTGGTTTGTCTTTATCATCGTGTACATGCTTCAGGTGACATTACAGATCACTATTACATGTTGATAGAGCCCATAGGATTCTTGCTTGACTGCCAGCAGTATGATGGTGATCATATACGTGGGAGCTGGGGTCTATAAGCACATCCTTAAATGGTCCCTAGTCGAGGGAGTTTCGAGACAGGGCATCAATACTCCAGAGTAGACTAGTGTATACAGATCGAGACCCTAATAAGGGGCGGTGTCCGGTCTCACAAGCCATGGGTGTAAGTTGGTTCACCTAAGATGTATACAGGTGCTCATTATGTTCTGAGTACACCGGACGGACTCGCCGGGAACATGCTAGTTGGTATTATACCTGTCGTCATATAGCAGTTCCCTGGTGACATGTGTACAGGTTAGTCTATCGACCTGAGATTGTCATTTGTCTCGTGTGAGTTCCTATTGTGCTTTGATTACTATCCTACCACGGCTCAAAGGAGTCGTGCAAACAGGTTTTAGTTGGGTACAGTCCCGAGCCATATGGAGGCAGTGAGCAGATCGGCAGGGAATTCGTCTCTCCCGTTATTGGGGGTTGATATCGCGCTATGTCTGGAGATACATTACACAAAGTTCTTGGCCAAGGCAAGTGAGATTTAATAGTAGGTATTCCAGTAGTTTCTCAGGGTGTTCTGGGCTACACTCCGAAACGACTTATACTGCTATTAGGGGTCTGACGTTTACCATCCCCTAAGCTTGATATGCGATACTCATAGATGACCGAACCGGACTGTACGGATATTTTCAATGTCAGGCTCAGTAGGGTTTCAAGATGGGTTCGCTCGTCGGCCTCCCTTTCGCTCAATACCTGGGCAGTCGTTACGTATAGCTAGTGCCACTTACGTGCTTGTGGTTAAACCCACTGCCAGCGTATTGACGAGTCTTTAGAGTCCCACACAGAGGGTTTCCCTAGTTCGGGAGAAACGTTGTAGAGGCCGTATTGTTTTATGACAGGGTTCGATCATATTCGTGCATATGTGCACGAATCATGATCGGACGGATCATACTAGTGGGCTTTGGTTTAAGCCAGATCCTAGTATTAGATTGTTGGAATATTTTTGTCTTGTTGTATTCGTATTCAGTCGGAATATGGATGCAGGTATGTATATACGGATGAGGTGTATTCTTGTAATTCGTTACGATTTTACTTTTGAAGTTGCCATTTCTTTTCATTGGATTAAACATTTGGTTTAATGTTTAATTAATTAAAATTGTGGATCTTGAATTTTGGCCATATTCCTTGCTGAAAATTTCGTGAGCATTTCATGGGCAGTGGACTTTATGTGAGGGATTCGAGTGGGTGAGATATTTGTTCTTGCATTAATTGCTTTTGTTTTATGCTAAGGATATTTGTGTAGGATATTTTTGTGGGTGTGAGCTGGCATTTTTTTGGTGAGGGTTTTAATTCATGGGTTGCTTAATTAATATTACACCACCACTTCATATAAAAATCCCCAAAGAACAAAACATTGGCCGAGCCTATTTTTTTTACTTGAAGCCAAAATCCTTTGCTCACATCTTCTTCACATCTCTTGGAAACTTCATTTACCTCAGCCCAAATCCTTGGGTGCTTTGAAACAAAGTATTCACACACTATCTCTATTTCACCTTGGGTATCTAGGCTAGCAAACTGGATGTCCGAGTTGCTTCGGTTTGAAGCGGGAGCCCGCATAAAGAATCCTCAACGTGGAGCCTCTTCGACGAGCGAGATCGGAGAGCGGACTTTGTCGGGTGAGCCGCAACTAGCAAGGCGCAGAGATTGAAGACCGAAGGACACGGATCGATCGGTATAACCTCTCTAAATCACTTTACAGTTTACTAGCATACGGTTAATGGCACGATCCGGGTTTTAGGGTTCCATCAGCGCTGGTTTATGAAAGTTTTTGTTCCGCCTTTGGCCTCGGATTGACGGCCGGGGCGCTGGCGTAGCCTTACACTATTTCCAGATAGCAGTTCTCAGGTGACATGAGTACATGTCAGTCTTCAGACCTGAGATCGTCACTTGTCTCGTGTGAGTTCCCACTGTACTTAGATTACTACCCTACCAAGGCTCTACTGAGTCTTGCAAATAGGTTTTAGTTAGGTACAGTCATGAGCTACATGGAGGCAGTGAGCAATTGTTGGGGATTCGTCTCTCCCAGTATAAGGAATCTATATCGCACTGTGTTCGGTTGGCCAACACCATAAGACCTTAGCCAAGGCAGTTGGGATTTAGTGATAGTTAGATCAGTAGTTTTCCAGATTGGTCCCGAGCCACATCGGCACGAATTGGTTATTAGGGTTGACGTCTACTACCCCTAGACCCAGTATGCGATACTCTCAGACGAAGAGACCAGACTTTACGGAGATTGTCACAGATAGGCTTAGTAGGGGTTCAGATGAGTTTGCTTGCCGGCCTTACTTTTCGACAGGTACCCGGGTAGCCGTTACGTACAGCTAGTGCCACCGACGTGATTGTGGTTATGGATTTATCCAGTAACTCACTGTCGGCGTACTGTCGAGTCTTTAGAGTCCTACACAGAGGGTTTCCCTGGTTCAGGCGAAATGATTTAGTAACCATATTTTGATACGTGCAGGGTTTCAATCGAATTATTGTACTAGTTATCCGGACTTTCGATCGGATGGTTGATAATACTAGCTGGTTTAGAATTGAGCCAAATTATTAAATCAGGTCTTGATTTAATAATTTACATATACATATTTCGATATGTATATTCTAGTATTATGTTCTTAGTGTTATTTTATCTCTTTGGGTATTCGTATTTTGATATGAATACGAGTATATATATAGGTAGAGTGTATTCCGTATTTATATGGAAAACATTATAGAAGGTGGACATCTTATTTTAGTTTATCCATTTATTGATTTAAATGGAAAATGAGGTGTAAGGGTGTGAGGTGAGAATGGTGAGAACCATTCTTGAATAGTCTTGACAAATGAATTGTTTATTCATTTGTACAAACTATTCAAGTATGGCTGCTATATTTTTGTTGCAAAAACCATTTATACAAAACCATGCTTCATTATATCTCTCACTTGATGGAAAATCATTCTCACCATTTGCTTCTGTCCTTACTAGCCATTCTTGAGCTCCTCCTCCTCCTCCTCCTTCTTTATCTTCCTCTCTACCATCTCATGAGTTGAGAATTAAGGGTGGAAGAAAGATAAAAATATATTAGAACAATTCACTACATCACTTGACACTCTAGATTAGCAATCTAGAGCCTTTAGTTGCTCCACTAGATTTTTAGTGTGGAGCTAGATCCATGAACCATATCTCTCGGGTGGATCATTTTCGACGAAGGAAGACCGGTGGTCAAGCTCGATCATGGAGACCTCATGTAGGTAAAGAAGAGGGTAGAAGACCGAAGGACATGAATCTTTTGGTATAATACTTCTATCTTAGTAGTTAACCTCTTTGTGTTTTTCTAGTTTAATGTTTGGTTTCGATTCTAGGTAGTTGTTTTTAGCCCCGAGTTTTTTAAAAGTAAAAGTTTTTCATTCCACAACGGCCGCAGTTAGCGGCTAGAGCGCTACGAACCCAACATGGTATCAGAGCCACCCAAAAATTATAAACTAGTAGTAGACGATACTTAAAGTTTCAAAATCGAAAAATTCAAATTTTCAAAACCAACTTTCCGTTCGAAAATTTTATGGTCTCTGAAAACTTTTTAAACAAGTGCAGAGGCTTGCTCTTGATATGATTGTGATACACGATAAAAACGAGGCAGAACCACCAAAGTAAAATCCCCCAAAACCCCAGTTTCCTATTCACTACTAGTCCTAGTTTTCATCTAGTGTCTTGGGTTTTGGAAATTGGTATTTTTGGTCTTGTTTTATGTGCCCCAGATTTCACTTAGTGTTATCTTTGCATTGGGGCAACTTGGAAAATTTTAAAACTTGAAACTTTTGCATCGTTGATAGCTGTAATGTTGTGTAAGTGTTTTCTAACGCCCTCTAATTGCTATATGTCATTTAGACGGGGTTGCATATACTTACTTCTGCTGCTGTGATGTTTAACTCTATAATGGTTTATTCAGATTGTCCGTTAGATAGCCCCTAGTGCAATATTTGTTGTACAATTTATTCACTTGTATATTCATTATTGCGGGACGAGCGTCCAACATGTGGACTGCCGTTTTTGCCAGTTTGTATATTCTTTCATTGGGGCATATTCGGGTTGAGGTTGATATCACCTTTGTATATATTATTTCTTTTTCGTACTAGGAGTACCCCACGGTGGAGTGCTCGAGTAGCCGGGTTCTAGAGAGCAATTGGCCTCCATCTCATGGCGTTGAGATCGGGGTACCTTACTCTAGAATTGGCGGGTTATTCACCGCACTCGTAGGGGGTATAGGATGACCCACGGTGGAGTGCTCAAGTTATCGGATTCCGTGAAGTGTTGGGTGGCCCATTCACTTTGTCGATTGGGGTTGCCTCACTTCCTGGATTGGCGGGTAACTTGCTGCACTCGTAGGGGTCTTGGTTATATATTGCACAAGCTATCCACACGATCGGGGAATGTCGGTTTCATTTGCGGCACAAATGAAACCCGGGGCTTCTAGATTATCCGCTATTCCATTTTGCATATCGCTTTTCTGTGATATTGCTTATATCATGCCTAGGACGAATGGTTATACACACACACACACACTAGTAGATGTTGTAAATGTTTTGTATTCACGCTAGTCCAACCCCTGCTCTGCCGTTAGTTAATTAATCTAACGGTGCATGATGGGGCCCCACGGCGAATAAGGATAGCATATATGTACATTGTATATTCGTTTTTTTCTGGTGTGATAGGAATTAAATGATGGGACTACATTAATATTGATTAATGCAAGGAAAAATAAATCTAAAAGATATCGTCAGAACAAATTTTGAAAAACTATAGTTATATTCTTTTACTTTGCATAGTGGTATTCGTTTAGAAATATCCAACACTTAGTCTAAGGAGGCAAAAGCCTAGATCCCTTCACGGGGAGTGTCCTCTTGAGCAAAAGTTTATTTTGCTATAGATTACTCGGTTTTCTTCAAAACCACTATTTTTTTTTAAAATGGAGCCTAAACCACTTCTTTCCAAAACTACTCGGTTCCTTCAATGATATCAAGTTCATTACGTTAAAGGGTTTTTCGCTAAAAACCCAGCCGCAGCCTTCCGTCATTTCTTACAAGTATCACCTAGTATTCATGCCATGTATGTTGGCCTATATCAAGGCATAGTGAATGGTAGTAGGTAATGCTTGTTTGTTGCATAGATATGCGATTATTTAGGATAGTTGTACAGTTATTTTGGCTTACGTCAAAGACTTGTACGGATGGGTCTGAATTAATCCAGGACAATGTCGGGTTGAACTTGACAAACGACTTATGATATGTTGGCCTATGTCATGGTCATAAGTGTTAGGGGTGTAGGGTGTTTTTGGTCACACCATTGAGATGGGAATGCACACGCTTGTCAGACGTATTATAGATTTCTCCTGCCTAGGGTAGAATGGGGTTTATTTATTGTAAGGATCTGAATTTCCGGCAGCCGCGGACTAAACTACCGTTAATTACCTCTTGCTTTTGGAGCGAGCGAATCTCCGATTGATGGGTCAAACTGGTCATGCGGTGTATTGATGTGTTTTTTCTTCGATAGGGACGTGTTCATTTTTTTTATTTATTCTATTTGTGACAAATGATTTTTTTAATTATTCAAAGAAACATTTTTTAAATTCTTTTTAAATTAATTTATATATTTTTTTAAAACAAAATAAAAAAAAAAGTGGGGGAGGGGAAACCCTCTCTTACTCACGTGAGAGGGAGTGGGGGCTCCCACTAAGTGGGCGCCTCCCCCTCATGTGAGGGGCACGTGAGAGGGGGAAAGCTCCCACTTAGTAGGAGCTCCCTCTCCCTCACGTGAGAGGGAGTTTTATGGGGTCCCCTACTTCCTCTCACGTGAGGGGGGCGGAGGAAAGCTCCTTCTTAGTGGGAGCTCCCTCTCCTTCAAGTGAGAGGGAGCAGGGGCTCCCACTAAGTGGGAGCCTCCCCCTCATGTGAGGGGAAGAAGCTCCCACTCCCCTCAGGGCTCCAAAAGACCTTTTTTCTGTACTGCTTCTTTTTCTGATAGAGTTAAACTCAAAAAGATTTTATTGTGGAGTTGAACTCTAATAGATTTTATTGTGGAGTTGAACTCCTAAACATTTTAAATGGAGTTAAAATCTTAAAAGGATTTTTATTGTGGAGTTGAACTTCAAAAGATTTTATTATGGAGTTGAACTCCCAAGGATTTTAAATGGAGTTAAACTCCTAAAAAGATTTTTATTGTGGAGTTAAACTCCAAAAGAACTTTTCCTTTCTCTTTTGAAAAGAAACCCAAATGAGTTCTCTTGAAACTCCAAGATTTAGATCTTGGATGATGAAAAGAGACCCCTTTCCTTCTCTTGATGGAGCCTTGGGAGGTGGGTTTTTCCTGTTATTGATAAATGCCCTAGAGGCCATTATTGTATCATACTGGATTGTATATTATATATTGGAAGCTTTGGATATTCACGGTTATAATAACAGTCTTGCTCAAAATAGTAGTATGCTACTTGGTTTGATTCTACCTCAATATGTGCATATATTTCTTTTAGCATATCGCTTATACATATTGGTAGAGCCCTTAGGATCTTTGTTTGACTACCAGCATTATGATGGCAGTCACACTAGTGGGGGCTGGATAGTCTATAAGCACATCCTTATACAGGTCCCTAGTCGTAGGATTATCGAGACGGGGCATCGATACTCCAGAGTAGACTAGTATATACGCTTCTCATCCCAGCATGGGAGATAGTTTGTCCAACAGCCATTAGTACGTCGTACAGGAGATAGTATACAGATACTCATTGGTTTATGAGTTATATTGGACGGACTCATTGGGAATTGCTGGTTGGTATTATACCTATCGTCAGGTAGCAGTTCCCAGGTGGCATGAGTATAGCTTAGTCCGTTGACTTGATATCACAATTCATGTCGAGTGAGTTCCCACTGTACTTAGATTACTACCCTACCAAGGCTCAAATGAGTCATGCAAATAGGTAGTGGTTGGGTGCAGTCTCGAAGCACTGGGAGGCAGTAGTGGTTAGATAGGATTCGTCTCTCCCGGTTTTGGGGGTTGATATCGTGTTATATTCGGAAAGCCATTACACAAAGTCCCTGGGCAGGGCAAGCGAGACTTACTGGTAGGTACTCCAGTAGTTTCTCAGGGTGTTTTGGGCTCTATCATGGCAAGACTTATTGCGCTATTAGGGGTTTGACGGTTACTGCCCCTAGGCCTGATATGCGAGTACTTTAAACGAACAGACCGAACTGTACGGAGATTGTCACAGATAGGCTTAGTAGGAATTCAGATGAGTTTGGTTATCAGCCTTCTTATCAACAGATAGCTGGGTAGCCGTTACGTGCAGCTAGTACCGGTGACGTGCTTGTGGTTAAACCCACTGCCAGCATTTTGTTGAGTCTTTAGAGTCCCACACAAAGGGTTTCCCTGATTCGGGCAAAACGATGTAGAGGCCGTATGGTTTTATGGCAGGATTTCGATCACATATGTGTACTGGTTACACGGATGATGTTCGGACGGATAATACTAGTGGATTTTGGTTTAAGCCGGATCCCAGCATTATATTATTGTGTTATTTTTGTCTCTTTGTATTCGTATTTTTCGGAATACGAATACGGGTATGTATATACGGTGAGGGGTATTCTTGTAATTTTACAAGAGTGCTTCTAGAAGAAGACACCCCATTTGTGGTTTAATCCATTTTGTTAAATGGATAATGAGGTGGAGGTATGAGGTGTAATCTTGGACATGATTGAAGCATGGCTACTTGGTGACTCATTGTTTTTGTGACTATTGAAGCATGGTTGATTCATTATTTGATTTATTATATACTTCATTATCATAAACCCTTAGCCATTCTACAATCATGATATCACAACACTTTCTCACCTCCAAGGCTCTCTTCTTCTTTCTCAAACCCTAAAAGCTCTCATGTGTTGAGAAACTTTGGGTTATTGAGACAAATTAATCCATTATCATTCTCTACATCTTCTAGGCTATTTAGATTAGCAAACTAGGTACCCTAGTTGCCTTGGTTTAGAGGTATCACGATCCACCACCAAATACAGATGGTATTGTCCGCTTTGGCCGAAACCGCACGGTTTTGTCTTTTTGAATGAACCGGACTCAAGAAAAGGGCTACTTCCTAGTAGGTCACCCATCCTATAATTTCTTTAGCTCAAGCATGCTTAACTACGGAGTTCTTCAAACTCTAGAGTTCCGATTCATCCAAAAGGCGCCTCCGTGTTATAGGAGTGGTATCATTCCATTTGTAGTTCTGGTCGTGCCCTCTTTCGGAATGGAATTCGATCTCGCCTTTGTTCTACAGCGGGTCCCCGTATATATCCGTATCGGTTACATCCCCACCTCGATACCGGATAACATCTCATTTCTTACGGGGTAGGTGATATTCATCCCCAACTCCACCTGGGGTATTACATTCCCCCCCCCCACTTAGAACAATTGTTCGTCCTCGAACCACAAACGTACTTTTGAGAAACTGGCTTTGATATCATATTTGTCATGACCCACCCACAAACATAGATGGTATTGTCCGCTTTGGCCGAACTACATGGCTTTGTCCACTTGAGTGAACCGGACTCAAGAAAAGGGCTACTTCCCAGTAGGTCACTCATCCCAGAATTTCCCTAGCTCAAGCACGCTTAACTACGGAGTTCTTCAAACTCCAAAGTTCTGATTCATCCAAAAGGCGCCTTGTAACATTTCAGAAAAATAAAATATTATTTTTGGGAAGTTAAATAATTTAAGTAATAAATATTATGAATATTTAGAGTATGGAGATTAGTTTTAACGATATGGTATAACTATATACCGATAATTAGGGAGATTTGAAAATTCTATATGATTATTGATTTTGAGTGTATTAAGTCCATTTGGATATTTTAGAATTTAATTGCATACAAGTTTATGTCTAAGCTTGATTAATATCATCTAATTATGCATTAAGCATAGTTAGGTATATGACATGCACCATGTCATGTTTCAAAACACATTTTTTATCATTTTATGAACCATAGCATCCTTGTTTTTCTTTTATATATTTAGGGTTTTTGGTTTTAATTGGAAAAGGAAAAAGAGAAGAAAAAGGGTTTTAAAATGAGAGATATTTTAGTGTGGCATGGCAAGAGGTATGGGCTTAGAGGGGGGGGAGAGAGAGGGAGAGAGAGAGAGGGTGAGGGGTCTCTTGACTTGGCTCATTGTTCTTCACTTTGTTTTCTTCATCACTTCTCTCCTCTTCCTCCTCCATGGATGCCCTCTCCCTCCACCTCCTCTACCTCCTCACAACACCACTAAAAACCACATCAAAACCTTTCATCCTCTTCACAAAATTTGTGCACAAGCTCACTACAAACATGGTGGACTAAGCAAGTTAGGATTTTGAGCATTTGGGGCAACTCAAGAAAATTCTTGAGTTGCCAAATGAGGTATTTCTTTCACCATTAGTGTAGTATTTGAGTTTCTTAACTTCCATTTTTTGTTTAGGATTGATTAAGTGTAGTTTAGTGATCTTGGAAAATTCCAAGATGAAGTTTAGGAGATTCTTGAGTTGTGATGGTGCAAGTGAGTGTAATTAGTGACTGCAAACCACCCTTAGATGTTAAAAATCCAGATCAAACCAGTGACTAACATTAAAACTTGAATTTGAAACTTCTGTGTCGATTTTTGTAAATTGTGATGCTTACAGGGAATCTGGACTGACCTGAGACCTGTACGAGAAAAACTAGCAACTCTATTGACCTAGATTGAGCACTAGAAGACCACCCTGAGAAGAAGAACCCAAACAGAGCCTCTAGGGCCGAGCAGGTCGGATTTTGGGAGTACGTCGCCGGGTCATTCATGGGTGTTGGTTTTAGAATTGGTTCTGTTGCTCAAATACCCTCTATACTACCCCACTGTATTACTTGTTTAGCCTAATTTTACCCGAGACTAAATCTGGAACCATTTTCTTGAGTTGCTATTTCTTTTGTAACTTCCATGACTTGAAGTTTTGATATTTGTGTTTTGTATCGGTCACTTGACGTTTGTACGTCGATATCGGGAGTTGTTTGGTTATTCTTGCATGCATAGACCATAGGTTTTAACCTATGTGTGATCCGTGTGCTGTTTTGGTTTTCGTGCATGTTTCTGTTTACGATACTATGTGTTTATATATGTATGCACCTTCACGTAGACTTCGGATAACCAGGAAGAGCATGGCGATATCGACTTCGGCAAGATGGGTATAGCACCCCCGCAGTTTCGTATATCTACGGGGAAAGTCGGGTGGATGGCGTATAGCACCCCCGCAGTTTCGTTGTGTAGCATGCGAATATACTATATATATTTATATGTGTTATTGTGAGACGTTAATACTTAGCAAGAAAGTGCTTTTAGTTTAGCTTCTTAGTTGCAAAACTCTAGAGTAAAGGTTGATACACACACGCGCACGCGCACACGTGACATGAATATGGGGGTATATGTTTATATGTGTGTGCGTGTATGTATATATGTATATATATATATATGGATGCGTTAGTACATACACACACACACACATATATATACACATACATATATACATATACGTATACACGGATGATGAGAATAGTATATGATACTTGGAGGTGAGTCGATATGATCGGCCATGATACCGTGAGATCGGTTATGTGATTTGGGTCGTGTTATGATATACGACATGATATTATAGCGGATCGATGGGCGATGTGTTTTTGTACACACGAGGATATATGTTTGATGATATGGGAATGTACAAGATTTTAGAACGGTACCCCTAATTCATGATTTTACGATAATGATACTATATAAATAATGAGGTATATATGATATTTGACCCGTATCCCAATTTTAGGATGCCGTACGATGGATTTTACCGTACGAGTTATAGATATGATGATCGATCCGTACTCTTGACTCGAGGATGTCGTACTAGGTATTTTACCATCCGTGATGCTATTGAGGCGGGATCGCCGACTACTAGATATATCGACTCGAACTTTAGGTGGATTTCCTTACACTTTCGACTAGTCTCTTAGTTTAGTCCTGTAGTTGTTTTGGTCGATGATGGGCTGGGCTCGAGTCATACTTATTTTCAAAACTAACGAATCGTGAGTATTTTCAAAAGAAAGCTCGAGGGATATTACGGATTTTTCAAAGGATGTAAATTTTCTTAAAAACACCGTAGCCCTATTTTCTAAAAACCACGATTCGTGCTATTTCAAATGCCAAGACCGTATGACTCGTATATAGAAATTTATATTCTTCAATGTTGCGTTTACTTTTCATTCTCCGTTATATTCATGTTCTCATTGTATTGCATGTTTATACATGTGTTTCCTTAACTATTATGATATCGATTGTTAGGACACCAGCACCATTACCGATGATGCGTATGTCCACGGACACTTATTTGCCGGCTCACACACATTATCATCGGTAATTGCCATGTCACGTACACTTTAGAGAATATTACTTCATTGATATAACTTGCTAGCTGATAGTTCCAATATATGATTACTGTGCGAGTTTAGATATTGCATTCTTTACTTAGATACCCATGCATGTATATATTCATTTGTCATGCAATATTATGGGGCTTTATGCCGGTAATTTAATGTTTATTGACTCTCGATTTTGGGATTTCGGATTTTCAATGAGATTTCTAGATTTGGAGAAACCGCAAGGATTTTATAAACTTATTATCATTTCTAAAGATAGAAATTTGCGGTTTTCTTGTGATATGATGTGAGAGGTGTCCACCATGAGTTTTCTTGGTTCTTGAGCTGTATCATACACCCGATTCAAGAAGGAGGCTGAATCGTCTGCGGGTGCATGGTGGACCCGGTGCGGTAACACGAGGCAAGATGGTCGTAGATGATGGCGTTGACCCCGGCAGGGGAGCACTACCGACGGGTTATTTGTGACGCGGCGGATATCCGAAAGATACCGACGTAGTCTTGAGATTTGATGATATGGGCCAGTCCGGATTGCCGGAGCCGGAGATATTGAGATATTAAGATATTGAGGCATCGAGATATTGAGACATTGAGATATTGGGATACATATTTTGTGTCGATACTTGACACGGATTCTCTGTTGATTTCATTGATGATACTTCGGTTTTTATACAAAAATCTTACTGAGATAAGAAAACAGTTTTCTCGTACAAGATGCATCTTGCTTTCATTCTTAATGCATTCGTACATCATATATGTGACATGTTGCTACCTGAGGCATTGACACGAGCACTTGGTATTACACTTATATTTAGATGACTACCTTTGCCATTACTAGATATTTCAGGTTATATTTTATGAGGATATTATTGTATGACCTAGGAGAGAGTCATACATGCGATTTCTTCTCGGTGATGTTTTCTACTCACTTGTTAGCAACTTACCCCCGTTGTGCCACAGTTTCTTGTAGGTTTGGCCGGAAAGGTTTCATTGCGGCTTGCTGGCACACTGCTTCCTTCCGGGTGATTGCTTGGGTAGGTAGGTTAACTTGCATCGTGACCACCGTTGTACCTTTATTTATTTCAGTTGTATCTATTAAACTCTATCAACCAGACTTGTATTATTTGATAGACTTAGAAGAACGGTTGTATACTCTATCGACATTAGAGTCGCGCGTTTGTATTATTATGATTCTTCTCTGGTTTTCTTAAGGACGCTGGTTTTCCTTCTGAGTTTTGATCATCGCCCTTCGGCATTGTATATTTTATTGTTTGCGTGGTTGTTTCCGCCATTTGGCGAAGAGCTAGCTCCCGCTTGTGGATGCCTTTATTCATTACTTATATATATTCATGTTTGTACCCGTTTGGGGCCTAATTGATCATATCTTCGTGTGTATATAAAATGTTTCACAACCAAAGAAATTTATACCGCAATCAATTGACGGTGTCTATTGTAGTTTCGTTGGTGAATGCGGATCGTCCACTGAGAAAGTGTGATTTGTTCGAAATCGTTTTAGTTGAGTTGAAAATAAAAGATAAAAGAAAATGATTCAAGATTTGTGAGATTTGATTTTAAGAAAACAAAAATAATTTAGATCTAGAATCAAGAATCAAGAAATGTCCCAATCAATTTAGTTATCAAGATTTGTTAAATAGCTTATAGGAATCGATCCAATTGATAGTGATGATGATACTAATGATTACTAATTCTTATCTATTGAAGATTTGTTGCTAGATCGATGACGATCAATTAGGTTTAGGGATCTATTGAAGAAACTAGGGTTTCTCCATCATCATCATTTGTCCTTTCATTGATTATCATTCAAATTCTAGCTTCTAGCAAATTCAATCACCGATCGTTGATCTCTAATTTGGAGCGAAAACATTCAAGAAAGCGATCTCGCTCAAATTAGGTCTTCGATGATTAAATTTCCTAAAGTTTACAAAAATCATAAGATTTAAGAATCGTTCAAGAATTTAATCATCATCATCTACCTATTCTTTCGATTCCGCTACAAGCGGAGATTTCACTCAAACATCATGAAAAAGGAAAGAATCAAGAATCGATAACTTTTCATAATACAAGAATGAAAAGAAAAGCAAGATTTACAATATTCACCTTTATTAATTGAAGATTAGGTACAATTCACTCAACTCGATATTACAAGATTTGAGGAGGTAACTAGATCCGCCGAAATTAGTTTCGCATCGATCTTCTTGAGTCGTGGATCGTCGTGGATCTCTTGCACGGATGAAGGTCGGCGTTGCTTCAAAGGATCTTCATTTGCTTGCTTTATTCACTTCTCAATGATCTTGATTTGGCTTTGGAATTGGATTTGGGCTAGGGTTTTGAGTTGCAAGTTGTGTCACTCAACTTGCGGGTGAATTGATGTAGAATGATCAATAACCGAATTAATGAACAACCCTTGTAATGAAGCCCTAAGTCTCTTTTTATAGTTTTCCCTTTAGATTCCCCTAGAAGCTAGATCTAGCTTCCCTTGGAAGCTTGGTTGTTATGAGGCTTGCATAGGAAGCTAGGTAGAAGTTTCTAGATCAAGGTAGTTAGCTAGCTTGCACGAGAAACCTTTCTGTTGGAGGGAAACTTCTGGAGATTTGAAACGTCTTGAAGAAGTTTTGTAGTTAAGAAAAAGCCTCTATAGAAAATTTCTACCACCGACGAGTCGGATCGGCCGCGGATCCGCGGCCGTTTGATTGACTCAGTGCATGAATTCTTCTGTGCTGTTTTATGATGGCTTTAAGGTCTTCTTCTGATGTCTATAATATTTTTATTGTTTCTTATTTACTACCAGATCTCAGGTCAAAGACTTGATGTATTTTATCAGCTCTTTTTGCAGTTCCGGCTCTTTTACCTGGAGACATTTCTGCACACAATCTTGAGACATGTGTTGATATACAAAAGATCTTGCGTGTAGAAATAAACACATAATTTCCCTCATAATGCCGGTTATAATGTATAACACATGTTATTTGGTATTTTGCAGACAAATTGCTAATATGTGCTATATTTATACCAAACACCTTTAGATGATTACAAAGTGTCACGCCCCGCTTCCCAGTGTACGGCGAAGCGGATGTGACGAGGCCCGCTACGTATATACTCAGAAGTATATACGCTAAGCGTAACTAAGCAATATAAAGTAAATCACAAGAGACGAATAATATAGAAATAACAGCAACTTTTATTAATAACATTCTTTGTACAATGCATGAAATGAAAATACAACTGGAATGAAAAAAGCAATGCCTAAACAGTAGCATAACAGAAATGAAAAATACTGGAAAGAACAAGGTACAATTATCTAGAGCTCTGGGTCTTCTTGGAACTGCTCCAAATCTTCACCGGTGGGCTCGATCTCAGCTTGGTCCAACGCACCTGACGACATTCAAAGAAGAAAGAAATAGAATGTCATCAGCGAACAGGTCGCTCGGTAAGTCCCAAAGAATAAGAAGAATGAGAATGACAGAGTAACGGTATTTTCTAAAGTATTATATTGTTGAATATTATGGAACATTGTTTAACGCTGTTGTTTGTAGTTTGGTACAGAAGGATGCCAGTGTATACGAGGGGGATCTCTATATGCTAGAGATCATGGCAAAAGGAAGTACAATGAACCGTTATGCCACGGTACAACAGCAATAGGATTCAGGTTAGGTGTCTTAATCTGACCACCTCGTGCCACTTTTAACACCTTCCGTACCAATCTACCCCTTTAAACCCCGTAGTGTTTTAACAGTAATGTGGTATTGGAATATGTAAGTTGAGTGACTGGCCAAAACCATGATATCAGTAAACATGTTGCAACTGTGTAATCAGGTAAATGGAATATCAGGATAATGGATGAATATCCATGGTTTGATTCAGTCAAAATGAATATATTGTTAACTGGATTCCTGGATTCATGTATTCAAATTGTATTGGAATATAAGAGAATATAGATTGACTTGAATCATATTCAAGTCAGAAGTTAGTCAGACTCTAACCCGAGTCAGACTAAAAGAAAGATAAATTTGAAGTTCAATATTAGTTAGGGGTCTTATTGTAATTTGTGAAACTTGAGGGGGTTTTATGTAAAAAGTACTTTTGTATAGTTTTCAAAATACACCTCAAGTATTTAATAATCGTCTTTATTGTTATAATAAATGTGAATTTTATTTGTGTTATTCTAGTGAATATATCCTAATAAAAGTATTAAATATTTTATTTGAAATTCATGGTATTTTAATGTAACTTTTAAATCTCGGAATTTTAGGAAAAAGTGGAAACTTTATATTATAACAAAATAGGTGTTTAAATGATAATTATATATATATATATTAACGCATGAATAATTTTTAAATGAATATTTTATTTTCAAAAATCATATTTTTCTTAAATGTAGTATTTTAAACCTTTCGAGACCGAATGCTCCTTGCGGAGGTCTGAATCTCGCACTACTAGCCCGCGGGTGCACGATGAACCGTACTATCCCTAACGGGTTCCCCAAAGGTGGGTTGTAGCGGCACTTTGCTTAGGTTTTATAAATACTTTTCATTTAGGAAAACGGTTTTATAAATATAAGGTATTTATTTGCAAAAGAGTATAGTTTTCCGTATTTTAGTTGTTAGGGTTTCCTAAGACAACTAGCCTATTTCTAAGGTCTAAACGATAAGTCATTAGAAGCCTCAAATCGCCTCTTCACCGCCAATTGTGGCCAGGTAAGTACAAGTGAGGAGGGAGGGATCCGCTCACGAATCGTGAGACGGGCCTTTTAAAGTTACCAAAGCTCACTTGCCTAGCCTAGACACCACAAAGTCAGTTTAGATAAACGATCGATATCCATGACCAATCGTGCTTTCATTTTATAAAAGATTTTATTTAGAAATGTTTACAACTGAAAGCTTTCAAGAAAAGATTATAAAGAATATGGTATTTTAGTGAAAAGTCCTGTAATTTCGTATTCTATGTTTTGACATATATTAATTAGGGTTATATTTGTGTGTGTGTAGAGGTAGGTCCTTACCTCGTGACTTATTTTAAGTTTTGATGAAGTTTAGAGGTTAAACAAGATATATTAAACTTGAAGGTATTAAAGCGCAAGAATACGGTATTAGAAAACGTAATCATTTCATGTGTGAAATTCCATTCAAATTGGTTTCTACAAGTTTAGTGATCAAGATAAACCTATTTAGGAGTGAGGTAATTAATTAGAATAAGAAAAATAAACTTTATGGTATTTTTATGAAAAGAATACGATATTGTAAAGAAGTTATCATTTCATGTGAGTAACTTTATTTAAATTGGTTTCTAGGTGATTAATAGTCATCATACATAAGTTTAGGTATTATGTATTAGGTGACAAGTGGAAATTTATAGAAAAACCGAATCGGAAATCGGTTTGTCCGATTTCCGTTGGGTTCCAAAAAGTCGTAATTTTACCTTAAAGAAAAGGGAGATAGAAGAGGTGGGACTTACTGTTTGGACAAGCTAAGGAAGCTAATGGATGTGGTGGTTGTCGAATCGTTGAAAACGTCGCGATGGTTCTGATCCGGTCGCCGGAATCCGTCGTCGATTTCGGCAGCGCTTCGCTTCTCGCTCTTCGTACCGAGTTCTCGAGAATTTGGGAGAGTGGACTTAGAGTTGTGAGGGGAAAAGGTAGAGGATAGGGGTCTTTATATAGGGCTAGGCTAGGGTTAGGGTTAGGATTAAAAATATTAAAAGAAAATATTAAAAAACATTAAAAATTCATTAAAAATCATTAAACATAGGATTAAAAGGGATTTATTGGCCAAATCAAAACCGATCCAGGTGTAATAAGTGTGCAAGAGGGTTGACCAAGTCAAGAGCCAACTTTTCTCAGTTGGTGACTCGGCCGTCCGGCCAAGTCCAGCCGGCGGCGCCGAGTCGGGCCGAATCAAGGGTCCAATGGCCGGGGGTTTTCTTGAGGAACAACTTGGTATTTTTACTTTTTCAAGTCCAGTACATATTTTGGGAGTTATGGCCTTTTTACCGTTGACTTCCAAAAAAATTAAAACAAAATAAATACAAAAATATTGTAGGGCATGGGATTTGAACTCCGGTGGCTTGGTTCAGCAGTGCAAGGTATTACCAATGAGCTACAAGCTCCTTCTTGTAATTATTGTGGTTTTTAATTACTTAAAATGATAGCAGCAAGAGTAAATACTCCAAGTATACATTAAATTTTAAAGTGATTTCTTGTACACTAAAAATAGAGTTATTCCATTCTTGTAGCTTGTAATTAAAAACAAAAATAATTACCTAAATCTTGTGCTCAGGCTAAAATACCCCTTTGTGGATTTTAAAAATATTTTGAAAAAATTTGTATAGGAAAAAGTGTATAAGAAAATTGGGGTTGTTACATTCTACCCTCCTTATAAAAATTTCGTCCTCGAAATTTGTAAAAGGAAAGTGTAACAGTGCAAAGAAGTTTGGTGGCAGAACTATGAAAATATTTAGAAGGAAGAAATATTGCAAAATGGTTTGGTCAAAGTGAGGGAGTTACCTGGGTTACCTTGGTTCTTATTCTCAGGTTCTAAGGCTGTTAAGGTGGAGGCTTGACGTCTCGACATATTTTTCTGAGTAAGCCGATACATCGATGCCTGACTAGGTAGGGATGGTCCATGTAGAGGTGGTGCTGGAAGTGCAAGACTAGGTGCAGGGGTCTGGATAGCTGGCTGCTTCGGGTAGATAGTGGGTGTGTTGGCTGAGTTGCGTCTATAGGGACAGTCTCCAATTCTATGATCGGATGCGCCGCAAACTAGGCACAGGCCTTTTGCGCGCCTACAGTCCTTCCACAAGTGTCCATTCCTATGGCAGTAGTAGCAAAATCCTTAACTTGACTGGTTAATTGTTTCCTTCTGTCTCTTGGGTTTTGCAGGTTGTGTAGTGTAGGTTCCTCTTGCCATCTGGGTGGCGGTGCGTTTCCTGACGGTTGCTCCTGCTTCTGGTCGGTTCAATAATATGGCAGTCTGCTGCTGCAGTCCAACCAGGAGGCCTTGGATTTCCTTAAGAAGAACCGTCTGCTCGTTGGGTGGAGCAGGAATTGCAGATGTGAGAGGTAGTGTTGGAGGTGTAGGTGTGTTGTTGACATTGGTACTGATGTTGTTCGGGGAATCCATAACCCTGAAGAAAAATTTGGGTTAGGACATATTCAAGTATATGAAGTGATAAGATTCAAGGAATAGAGATTTGCAAGATTCAAGAAATATGAATTGTAAAGAATGTTTTAGTTGCTGGTTCTTGTGTTATATTGCTTAGGTTGTTCACACAGACCAGAAATGCATGACAGGGATTCATACAGCTCTGACCTGCATGGGCCACCAACAAAACCTGTCACGCCCCGCTTCCCAGTCTACGGTGAAGCGGATGCGACGAGGCCCGCTACGTATATACTCAGAAGTATATACGCTAAGCGTAACTAAGCAATATAAAGTAAATCACAAGAGACGAATAATATAGAAATAACAGCAACTTTTATTAATAACATTCTTTGTACAATGCATGAAATGAAAATACAACTGGAATGAAAAAAGCAATGCCTAAACTGTGGCATAGCAGAAATGAAAAATACTGGAAAGAACAAGGTACAATTATCTAGAGCTCTGGGTCTTCTTGGAACTGCTCCAAATCTTCACCGGTGGGCTCGATCTCAGTTTGGTCCAACGCACCTGACGACATTCAAAGAAGAAACAAATAGAATGTCGTCAGCGAACAGGTCGCTCGGTAAGTCCCAAAGAATAAGAAGAATGAGAATGACAGAGTAACAGTATTTTCTAAAGTATTATATTGTTGAATATTATGGAACATTGTTTAACGCTGTTGTTTGTAGTTTGGTACAGAAGGATGCCAGTGTATACGAGGGGGATCTCTATATGCTAGAGATCAGGGCAAAAGGAAAGTACAAGGAACCGTTATGCCACGGTACAACAGCAATAGGATTCAGGTTAGGTGTCTTAATCTGACCACCTCATGCCACTTTTAACACCTTCCGTACCAATCTACCCCTTTAAACCCCGTAGTGTTTTAACAGTAATGTGGTATTAGAATATGTAAGTTGAGTGACTGACCAAAACCATGATATCAGTAAACATGTTGCAACTGTGTAATCAGGTAAATGGAATATCAGAATAATGGATGAATATCCATGGTTTGATTCAGTCAAAATGGATATATTGTTAACTAGATTCCTGGATTCATGTATTCAAATTGTATTGGAATATAAAAGAATATAGATTGACTTGAATCATATTCAAGTCAGAAGTTAGTCAGACTCTAACCCGAGTCAGACTAAAAGAAAGATAAATTTGAAGTTCAATATTAGTTAGGGGCCTTATTGTAATTTGTGAAACTTGAGGGGGTTTTATGTAAAAAGTACTTTTGTATAGTTTTCAAAATACACCTCAAGTATTTAATAATCGTCTTTATTGTTATAATAAATGTGAATTTTATTTGTGTTATTCTAGTGAATATATCCTAATAAAAGTATTAAATATTTTATTTGAAATTCATGGTATTTTAATGTAACTTTTAAATCTCGGAATTTTAGGAAAAGGTGGAAACTTTATATTATAACAAAATAGGTGTTTAAATGATAATTATATATATATATATATATATATATATATTAACGCATGAATAATTTTTAAATGAATATTTTATTTTCATTTATCACATTTTTCTTAAATGTCGTATTTTAAACCTTTCGAGACCGAATGCTCCTTACGGAGGTCTGAATCTCGCACTACTAGCCCGCGGGTGCACGATGAACCGTACTATCCCTAACGGGTTCCCCAATGGTGGGTTGTAGCGGCACTTTGCTTAGGTTTTATAAATACTTTTCATTTAGGAAAACGGTTTTATAAATATAAGGTATTTATTTGCAAAAGAGTATAGTTTTCCGTATTTTAGTTGTTAGGGTTTCCTAAGCCAACTAGCCTATTTCTAAGGTCTAAATGATAAGTCATTAGAAGCCTCAAATCGCCTCTTCACCGCCAATTGTGGCCAGGTAAGTACAAGTGAGGAGGGAGGGATTCGCTCACGAATCGTAAGACGGGCCTTTTAAAGTTACCCAACCTCACTTGCCTAGCCTAGACACCACAAAGTCAGTTTAGATAAACGATCGATGTCCATGACCAATCGTGCTTTCATTTTATAAAAGATTTTATTTAGAAATGTTTACAACTGAAAGCTTTCAAGAAAAGATTATAAAGAATATGGTATTTTAGTGAAAAGTCCTGTAATTTCGTATTCTATGTTTTGACATATATCAATTAGGGTTATATTTGTGTGTGTGTAGAGGTAGGTCCTTATCTCGTGACTTATTTTAAGTTTTGATGAAGTTTAGAGGTTAAACAAGATATATTAAACTTGAAGGTATTAAAGCGCAAGAATACGGTATTCGAAAACGTTATCATTTCATGTGTGAAATTTCATTCAAATTGGTTTCTACAAGTTTAGTGATCAAGATAAACCTATTTAGGAGTGAGGTAATTAATTAGAACAAGAAAAATAAACTTTATGGTATTTTTATGAAAAGAATACGATATTGTAAAGAAGCTATCATTTTATGTGAGTAACTTTATTTAAATTGGTTTCTAGGTGATTAATAGTCATCATACATAAGTTTATGTATTATGCATTAGGTGACAAGTGGAAATTTATAGAAAAACCGAATCGGAAATCGGTTTGTCCGATTTCCGTCGGGTTCCAAAAAGTCGTAATTTTACCATAAAGAAAAGGGAGATAGAAGATGTGGGACTTACTGTTTGGACAAGCTAAGGAAGCTAATGGACGTGGTGGTTGTCGAATCGTTGAAAACGTCGCGAAGGTTCTGATCCGGTCGCCGGAATCCGTCGTCGATTTCGGCAGTGCTTCGCTTCTCGCTCTTCGTTCCGAGTTCTCGAGAATTTGGGAGAGTGGACTTAGAGTTGTGAGGGGAAAAGGTACAGGGTAGGGGTCTTTATATAGGGCTAGGCTAGGTTTAGGGTTAGGATTAAAAATATTAAAAGAAAATATAAAAAACATTAAAAATTCACTAAAAATCATTAAATATAGGATTAAAAGGGATTTATTGGCCAAATCAAAATCGATCCAGGTATAATAAGTGTGCAAGAGGGTTGACCAAGTCAAGAGCCAACTTTTCTCAGTTGGTGACTCTGCCGTCCGGCCAAGTCCGGCCGGCGGCGCCGGACCGAGTCGGCCGAGTCGCCGGCCGGCGGCGCCGAGTCGGGCCGAGTCAAGGGTCCAATGGCCGGGGGTTTTCCTGAGGAACAACTTGGTATTTTTACTTTTTCTAGTCCAGTACATATTTTGGGAGTTAAGGCCTTTTTACCGTTGACTTCCAAAAAAATTAAAACAAAATAAATACAAAAATAATGTGGGGCATGGGATTTGAACTCCGGTGGCTTGGTTCAGCAGTGCAAGGTATTACCAATGAGCTACAAGCTCCTTCTTGTAATTATTGTGGTTTTTAATTACTTAAAATGATAGCAGCAAGAGTAAATACTCCAAGTATACATTAAATTTTAAAGTGATTTCTTGTACACTAAAAATGGAGTTATTTCATTCTTGTAGCTTGTAATTAAAAACAAAAATAATTACCTAAATCTTGTGCTCAGGCTAAAATACCCCTTTGTGGATTTTAAAAATATTTTGAAAAAATTTGTATAGGAAAAAGTGTATAAGAATATTAGGGTTGTTACACAAAGAGTAGGGAAATCGATGTGTTAAAAATGCAATATTTTCGACTGATCAAATTCCCCCAAACATAATTTTGGTCGTCTCGAGCAAACTTGTTTTATTCAGGTGAAGGAGAATATATAAGAAAAAGAAAAACTAACTAGCATACTTTCGTTGGCAGCACGATTGCACTAAGCACGTGCAACAAGCCTTTAAACCTCTAGGTGTCCCCAGTAGGAGGAGTGTTGTCTCTTTAGGGTTTTCAGCGGATTACACCCACAAAATCCAATAATAAAAGGAAGAATGTGAAAGTTACATATAAAGATAAGAATTGTAAAAGAAAGACTTTGAAAATTAGAGTTTCCAACTATACTAGATTTTCGGTTGTCATGAGCCCTATCTTAATAGTCATGAAAAAATGTTAGAAATCACATCATCATATACCCCTACGTGTGTGTAAAGAACATCCCAACACTCGGCGAATTCAATTCAATCTATCATACTCTTGTCCATCTACCTCAGTACTTTTTAATCGGTGAATATTTAGATGGATTTGCTTACACATTTTTCATGCGAACGTTAATACTTCTTGAGGTACTAACTGACCGATTAATCATGTGCTTTCTTTTAAGGCGTATTAGCATTTTCCTCGTCTTGCAACACCTAAGGCTTAGCAGTGACTCCCAAACCAGTTGGTCTGAGACACTAGGTGATGAAGCATCTTCTCTATATTTTTTTTATGCTGCCTTGGTGATAACAAAACCAGTGTTCATTTTTCTGCACCATTTTATCTTTTATTCATTTATTATTTCCTTTATACTTTGGCTTTTAGACAAGATCATTTCAAGGTATTCTCCACTATCCCGAGTTTCAAGACGTGTGTAAGTGCGTATAGTAGGGTATCAACATTCAAATGTTTTGCTTTCAGAATAGGAACTATTTTTCAGGTTTATTTTTATTCTCAGATTAGTGTCTTTTTTTTCATCTTACTAACCATTGGGACAATGGCTCATAACTATTTATTACTAGCTCGTTTAAAAAAACTTCTAATTTTCTTGGTTTTCTTAAAATTTTCCAATCTTTTGGATGTAATTTTTCCCTATCTAATCTTTTATTATCTTATTTATGTACACTTTTTTTTATTATATGTTTTGTGCTTATGCAAAGTATGATGTGAAGTGATGCATAAATAAGCACAAACCTCTCCCAAACTTGTTTTCAACAGTGTCCTCACTGTTGTCATCTGTTTAAGCTCAGAAACCAGTAGACTTGGGAGGAAAAATTTGTTAAAGGGAACATGAAATATGATCATGAAATCTCCCCCAAACTTATTCTTTTATTTATGTACAAAAATTTTATTGTTTTGTTTTGTATTTTTTCTATTTTTTTATAAGATGTATGTACAAGTTGACTCACCTCCATTCTAAAGATGTAACAAAATTACCAAATCATTGAGGTGAGGTGGAGGAAAATCAGTCATTATAAAGCGGCTCCTGTAAAAACAGGAGCTCCTCCGAGGGGTCAATGGAAAAATACGGTTTTAGTCTATGTCCATTTACTTTGAAAATTGTACCATTTTCAACATTTTCAACCTCAACTGCCCCGTGCGGATATACATACCGCACAATAAAAGGTCCTTTTCAACGAGATCATAGCTCACCCGTATGAAGATGGAGTCGTGAATCATAAAGAAGGACTTGTTGACCGGGTGTAAAAGTTTTTCTCAAAATGTTTTTATCGTGAAATACCTTAGTCCGGTTCTTTACAATTACAGCATTATCGTAAGCTTCATCGCGGAGTTCGCTTAGCTCGTTTAATTGTAGCTTCTGAAAGTTGCAGGCTTGATTTAAGTCAAAGTTAAGTTCTTTAATGGCCCATATTGCTTTGTGCTCAATCTCAACCGGAAGGTGACAAGCCTTTCCAAACACTAGTCTGTAAGAGACATACCTAGATCAGTTTTATATGCAGTTCGGAATGCCCAAAGAGCATCCGTCAATTTGGTTGACTAATCTTTTCGATTTTTAGAAACTGTTTTCTCCAAAATTTGTTTGATTTGTCTGTTTGAAACCTCAGCTTGCCCGCTCGTTTGGGGATGATAGGGTGTGGAAAGTTTGTGGTTGATTGCATATTTCTGCATCAAAGTCTCAAAAGACCGATTGCAGAAATGCGTCCCGTTATCGCTAATGATAGCGCGTGGATGTCTAAATCGCGAAAAAATGTTTTCTTTTAAGAACTTATTGACAACCTTTTTGTCATTAGTGCGACACGGAATAGCTTCCACCCATTTTGAGACGTAATCAACCGCAAGCAATAAGTACAAATTCTCAAAGGAGTTGGGAAAAGGACCCATAAAGTCAATACCCCAAACGTCAAAAATTTCAACCACCAAGATGGGTTGAAGTGGAATCTCATTTCTCCAGGAAATCCTACCCGTATGTTGACACTGTGCACAGGTTTTGCAATGATCAAATGCATCTTTGAATAAAGTCGGCCAATAAAAACCGCATTGAAAACCTTTTCCGCCGTTTTTCTAGGACCGAAATGACCCCCACATGCCTGATCATGACAAAAAGATAGAACACTCTTGAATTCCTTATTAGGGACACATCTACGAATGATCTGGTCAGGACAATACTTAAACAGATAGGGTTCATCCCAGTAAAAGTGTTTTACTTGGGATAGAAATCGATGTTTGTCCTGTTTTGACCATTCGCGGGGAATAAGTCCTGTAGCAAGATAATTCACAATATCCCTGAATCAAGGTTCGTCGGATACATTCAAGAGCTGTTCGTCTGGAAAAGAATCATTGATCGGCAGGGTCACTGGTGAAGAAGAGATGCGCGATAGATGGTCGGCTATAATATTTTCACATCCTTTCTTATCTTTGATAACAAGATCAAATTCTTGTAATAGAAGGATCCAACGTATTAGCGTACCTTTAGCATCCTTCTTCGCCAAAAGATGTTTCAAGGTGGAGTGGTCAGTGTACACAACAATTGGTGAGCCAATCAAGTAAGGCCTGAATTTTTCTAATGCGAATACAACTGCCAAAAGTTCTTTTTCGGTAGTTGTATAGTTAATTTGAGCATCATTCAGGGTCTTACTTGCATAATAGATCACGTGTAGTATCTTTTCAATGTATTGTCCTAAGACTGCACCAACTGCAAAATCTAATGCATCATACATAAGCTCAAACGGGTGGTTCCAATTTAGAGATGAAAGAACTGGGGCTGTAGTGAGAGAGTGTTTAAGTGAGTCAAATACTGCCTCACAATCCGAGTCAAAGTGAAAGGTTGTGTCTTTGGTTAAGAGAAGAGTTAAGGGTGTAGCAATTTTGCTAAAATCCTTAATGAATCTCCTATAAAAGCCTGCATGGCAAAGAAAGGATCGTACATCCTTGACAGATTTGGGATGAGGAATGTTTTGTATGACATCTATTTTAGCTTTGTCAACCTCAATCCCTTTTCGTGAAATAACATGTCCAAGCACAATTCCCTTTTGGACCATGAAATGACATTTTTCCCTATTCAAGGTTAAGTTCTTCTCTTTACAATGAGTAAGAACTGCGTCAAGATGAGATAGGCAGTCATCAAAAGAATCTCCAAATATCAAGAAATCGTTCATGAAAATCTCCAGAAAATTCTCGACCATGTCCGAGAATATCCCCATCATACACCGCTGAAATGGAGCGGGAGTATTGCATAACCCAAAGGGCATGCGTCTATAAGCAAAAGTACCAAAAGGACAAATAAATGTGGTTTTGTCTTGATCCTTTTTGGCAATAGGGACCTGGTTATAGCCAGAGTATTCGTCCATGAAACAGTAATATTCAAGTCCAGCTAAGCGTTCTAGTATCTGGTCAATGAAAGATAGAGGAAAGCGGTCTTTCCTCGTTGCGGCGTTGAGTTTTCTATAATCAATACATACACACTGTTAGTTATATGTATGCCCTAGAGGGCATTACTGTACATTTGATGTATATTGTAATGGATGCTTGGACATATATACGGAGGACTTTCTTGCTCGACATGATAGTATGCTATCTGGTTGTACTTTATCTTAACATGTACTCTGATTGTCTCTATGTTATATGTTGTTAAAGCCTTTAGGATATTTACTCGACTACTGGGACTATGATGAGATCATACTAGTGGGGCCACGGTAGTCGAAGAGTACATCCTATAACTGTTCCTAGTCGAGAGTGTATCGAGACAGGGCATCGATACACCAGAGTAGACTAGCGTATACGCATCTTGACCCATATGATGGGCGATGGATGATCCCATATCCATCGGTGTTTGACATGAAGAATGGTGTGCGGGTGCTCAGTAGAGACTAGGTACACTGGACGGACTCGCCGAGAACTCCCAGATGGTATTATACTTCACGTCAGATGGCAGTTCTCTGGTGACACAGGTACAGGTTAGTCTGTAGACTCGAGATCGTCATAGAGTCTTGTGTGATTCCTACTGTGCTTTGATTTCCATCACACCACGTCCAAGAGGGCGTGCAAAATGATGGCTTTTGGGTACAGTCCCGAATCACATGGAGGCAATGAGCGATAGGAGGCGATTCGTCTCTCCTGGTATAAAGAGTTGAAGTTGTGCTGTATTCGATTGGCTATAACTGGAAATCCCTGGCCAAGGTTGCTGAGATTTACTGGTAAGTGTTATCAGTAGTTTCTCGAACTGTTATAGAGCTCATATCGACACGACTTATCAAGCTACTGGGGTCTGATGTTTACCACTCCTAGGCGAGATATGCGACATATCAGACGACGAGACCGGACTGTACGGGAGTGTTACTGATTGGATTCGCAGGAGAATGTACAGGCTTGCTTGTTGATCTTCTGATAGCTCAATACCTGGGTGGCTGTTACGTTTAGCTGACCGCTTGCAGCTTATGGGTGTTTGATATGATCATCACCTGTTACCGGCGTATTGACGATTCTTTAGAGTCCTACACAGAGGTTTCTTGACTCAGGAAAAATGGAGTAGGGGCACATATGTGATATGTGCAGGACCGAGGATAATGCGATATGAGATACCGTACTATATTCTCGTATTATTTTGATATGAGCCGGATCATCGGATCAAGTGTTGATTCGATGAATCGGTACATGATATATTAGTCGGTTATATTCGATATAGCCGGATTGTCGGATCAAGTGTTGATTCGATAATTTAATGTATAATAATATATATGATATATTGAATTACATTATCTAATATTGTCTCGCTTTATTGATTCATTTTCTCACCGGGTAATACATTGATATATATGCGATATATGTTAATTGTATTATTTTCTTTTGTTACAAATATATATTATATATGAGATATATAATATTGTAACATGATATGATTACTAATGCAACATGTTTAGTGGAGATTAAAAAAGGTTAGGGTTTAATTTGGGTTAGATCTTTCTTGATGCTTCTAGAAGGTTTTAGTTTGTTTCTAGCAAAGATATTATGCTTGATATTTTGCTTGATATTTTCTAACCCAACCCAAACCCTTCACCCTTGGTTAAGTCTCTATATGGGTTAGCCTCTTCATAGTCAACCATGGTTGCATTATTAATCATTATGATAATTTTCATTATTCATCACAAAAGGATTATCCATTGTTCATCTTCTTCTTCCTTCTTGCGAAGATTTCTAGCTTTGATTCTTGTGATGAAAATGGGTGAGATTATGAAAATAAAATAGAGCTAAATTCCTACTTCATCATCCTAATCTATCCTAACCATTTAGATTAGGGTGTTCACTTCATTTGAGAGTGAGAGCTTGTGTTTAAGAAACTTCAAGGTAGATCATCTTAGTTATCGAAGATCGGAAGCAAGTTTGCATCATTCTCTTCGTGGAGCCTCTCTAGAGTCCGGGTATATGATGATCGCAGCGAAGGGACCTCAACACGGAGCTTTAGAACTGAAGGACCGGATCTACAAAGGTTGTAATCCCTCTCACTTAGATGATAAAGTGTTTAGCATGCTTTGTTTCGCCTAATCTCTAGTTTAAAGATCTTGGTTAGGGTTGTCCGGCACGGCTAAAATTTAAATCGGGTATGGTTTATGCCTTGTAGAACCTTATTAGAGTTCCTAGTAACCCTACGGTGGTATCAGAGCCAAGCTAAAGCTTTAGGCGAAGTCTAGACGAAGTTTAAAGTCCGATCGAACTCCGAATACCCGTAAAACCCTAGTTTCTGGAAATTTTTCAAAAATGTTGATTTTTTCATATTAAAAATACTCAAAAAAATCATCAGGGTATTTTAGGATATACTGTGCAAAATGAGACACTAATCCCACTAAAGCGCCGCGGAACCGCGGCCGTACCTTGGCTTGCACGGCGGTTCCGTGGCCGTATA
This sequence comes from Agapanthus africanus, assembly GCA_030015575.1. Classification (NCBI taxonomy): domain Eukaryota; kingdom Viridiplantae; phylum Streptophyta; class Magnoliopsida; order Asparagales; family Amaryllidaceae; genus Agapanthus; species Agapanthus africanus. The sequence continues at coordinate 325,725,374 of JASDDO010000018.1, forward strand.
GGAGAATTAGGGTTTACTGTTTGCACAGTAACATCCGTAGGTACTTCCTGATGTTTCTGGGAATTTTTTAATTTACTCAAGTGTTGAGTTTCTGGGTTGTATTGGGAGCTCGTTGATTCGATCGGAAAGTATAACTTCGTTTAGTTTGTCCGGGTAATTTTTAGAACGTGTTAAAAAGTTCGAACGGATATCAATAACTCATTTTTTCCCCTGCCAGAAAATTTCCAAGTGTTGGATTTTTCTGTAGTTTAAGAACGTTCTAAGTCGTGCAAGTAACGCGGTGGACCCTCTAGAAGAACACAAACCTTAACTCGATTATGTGACCGTCTTGAACTGCCTCTAAACCTTAGGGTTTGTGGCAGTACGGCGTGCCACATGTGAGGCATTGGCTTGACCCTTCTACGGCTGGACCTTTGGTACTGTGGCATGTGATGGATGTTTTTAAACTAATTTCAAGTGTTGAGAACTATTTGGGAAAACTTGGATGTTCGATTATTCGATCGGAAAGTTTAACATTGTCTATTTATCTGGAATGTGATACAATATTTGGATTCCACAAGTAGTTATGAGATAACTAATTTGAATGTTATAAATCTAGCAGTTCAGTCTCAGATGATCGGTTGCCACGGAATTTTGATGTGATCAAAAGTCCGTCGCAATCATGTAGCGTACGTGGATACTCACTGGGTAAAGTTAATAGACAGCCGCGCCCCATAGCCCCGACCAAGTGACTGTAGGAGAACCTTGTCGCCAAAAGCATCCGTTCGGGTGCTCACAGCAGCGGTGTTCCGCCTTAGTGCACTTCATCGACGGTATCGGGGGTGCGGCCGTCTACTAAAGTTTGCGACGAGCATTCGATCAGTTTTTCAGGAATCTTGTTGAATTGCCCGACTAGATATTGAAAAGTATTTTCGATATTGAGACTAAAATGCGGGGTTTATAATTGTTAGGCATGAGATGTCTAAGGAATTCATTTGGTTAGGCATGCGATGTCTAAGAAGGTTGCGGATTCCAACTGTTGTAGTTTTACACTTTCTTTTCTGCGACCGTAAGTGTAGTATGTAGTTGTATCGCCGGTTTTCATTGCTATACATCGACGACAATCGGTGTATGCATACTTACTTACGTTGATGACATGTGATGTTACGTGTTGCTGTGATATGTTATATTGGATCGTCGTGTTCTGAATAGCTGGGGGTTTTATATGAGATGAGAGTTTTTCATTTTGATTCATGTAAAATTCATTTGTATGTAATATTCTTTTATTGGGGCACTTCCGGGATGAGGATGATGTCACCATTGTATATTATTTATTTTTCCGCATTAGGTAGACCCAAGGCGGGGAGCACAAGTAACCGGGTTCTAGGGTCTAGTGGGAGACCATCTCGAGGAGTCGAGACCGGGTCTCCTAACCCTTGAATTGGCAGTGTTGCTTGCCGCTCTCGTAGGGGTCTAGGGATGTGGGTTTGGCTATTCATCATGACCGTGGAATCCGTGTTTTATACAGGCTCGTATTGAAAACACGGACATCCTAGTATATCCAATATTTCATATATGTTCTTATGCTGCAATGTTCTGTGATGAGATCATATTACTGCCTGAGACGAATGTTTATATTTTATATATGAGATATATGTTATATTGCAGATTTCGTTTCAAATGTGATGCTTGTGAAGTATAATAAAATGGGACTTCATTAATGAGATTAATGAAATAAAAGAAACCTAAAGATGTGGTAGAAAGTTGTTTAAAAACTGGTAGCTCTAGTTCTTGCTTTGCATAGCGGTGTTCCTTGTAGAACATCCAGCACCTTATTCGATAAGGAAAGAGCCGAGATCCCTTCACCAGGAGTGACCTCTTTAGAGAAACTAGCAGATGCTGCATACTCGGTTTGTCTTTTGATTGCTTCTATAGTTTTTGCTTTGCATAGTGGTATTTGTGAAATATCCTGCACCTTATTCGATGAGGAAAGAGCTGACGATCCCTTCACCAGGAGTGACCTCTTTAGCAAAACTAGAAAAGGCCTCAAAAACATTCCATTTAAAATCACTCGATTCTACAACGATATCAAGTTCATTATGCAAAGGGTTTTCTTAAAAACCTGTCGTAGCCCTCCGTCATTTCAGATAAGTACTTCATAGTATTCGTGCTGCGTTTGTTGAGCTTGTCAAGGCGTAGTGAGCGGTAGCTATTTATTCTTATCTGCATAACCATATGATGCGATTGAGTTAGGGTAGTCGTGTGACTTTGTTGACCTTTTCAAGGGTCATGCGGGTGGGTTTAATTCAATCAGGAAATGATGGGTTGAACATGACTTGCGGTCTATGGTTTGTTGACCTTTTCAAGGTCATTGATCGCTTGAAGCAAAATATTATCGGGAATTTCAAGTGTTGAAATTTGCAATGAAATTGCATACCTTCTATGAGATAGTTGGATCCCGATACCCGTTGCGAGTAAGAGTTACTCCTGAGAGAGTTTTACACATTACAATTAGCCGATCAAGTAGGTGTCTAGAAAGGTGTTAACGGGGTTACACCCCTGGGAAAACGAGGTTTACTTTAATTAGGTCCGTGCGAAAGCACGAGGAATCTCCCTCAAAGTACCGACACTGGCCTGGCTGAAAGATTGGCAAACTTGTAGCGTGTAATTAATCCCGGCTAGTTTTTCCTTTTAGGGTTTGAAGGAAGTTTTGACTAAAACAGTGGGAGACATCCTGATTAGATCTATTAGATAACTAATCTAATCTTGCAAGAGCATGCGCTGAATGCTTTCTTCTCTCTCTCTCCGGGTAGCGACCATATCACGCTTTAATCAAGATAAAAATACGGATATATTTACCGAACCCGCTTGTTATACTAAGCTGGGGAACATTGGTCCCGCTCCAACTTATAATTGTTATAAGACAGAGTAGGAAATTGGGGATTACCAGAATTCCCGTGCCGCCCAAACTAAGAAAGTGCATGCTGATGCATCTTCTTCGGGTGTGTTCATTACACAGAACTGTTTCTCAAATGTCCTTTACGTCCTGGGTATTTGATACCGGATCAGGATCCCACATATGTAATTTGTTACATGGGCTACAGATAGGTAGAGAACTGAGAACGGGTAATAAATTTCATGAGATAGAAACGGTGCAAGTGTTGCAGCAAAGTCTGTTGGTAGTTATCACCCTGTATTAGCAAATACATTGATTCTGAACGAATGTTATTAGATACCGAACCTGATATATACAACATCATATCGGTCTCTTTATTAATAAAGAAGGATATAATTTTGTATTGTTGGACAATGTTTTGAACATTTTCTATATCAAGAGTTGATCGGTTCAGGCACGTTATCTAAAAGCATAGACGTTCTAAATCAAACCACAGTTATTAACGTACGGAACAAACACAAGAGGAAGAGTTCAGAAATGAACGAATCCTTCTGGAGGCATTGTAGACTGGGTCATATCAATGTGATCCGACTAGCTGAAGTTACATTTAGATGCTGTTCACACTAGAATATTACATTTAATACCGCCCATTCTTATGCTCGTTTGTTTATAGGTAGGTGCTTTTAATCCGTGTTTACTACATATTTACAGTCTACAGGTTCCTAGTCCAAAATAACACAAATGATACAAAATCTCCACTGTTACGCCAAAATCCAGAACATCTGTTGCCAGCACGTAAAAGCCCGGTTCCGATCATCCGTATCCGTCCAGTGCCGCGTACCAGTTCCAGAGACAAGACAAATGACAGTGGTCATTCATGTCTCGGACAAGCACAAAGCACGAGAGGGGCAGCACAAAGCACGAGGGAGGCAGCACAAGAATCAATGGGTGTGCGGAGCTCGAGGGAGAAAGGTCAAATCAGTCAAAAGTGAAGCTATGTTTGGACTGTGCAGATCTGAAGAAATTGTGAAGGCATTTTGCAATTTAGGACATGTAGAACATCATAAGATAGCAACACAAGGAAACCCAGAAAATCCGAGATTCCAATTCCACAAAACCGCGGCGGAACAGCCGCCAAATGTGGGTTTTCGCGGCGGATCCGCCGCGGTTTCGTGTCATCATATGACCAAATTTTAGGGGTAGTTGGGTCATTACATTTAGGGCCAGAATGTTGCCCTAGGGTTTTAACACACAGCCTATAAATAGCCCAGTTTTGTGCCAAGCCAAGGGTCTTCTTCATGTCTTCTTTTCCCATCTCTTTTAGTATAGTTTAGCTTCTTCTTCTTCTTCTTCTTCTTCTTCATGTCTTCCTCCATTAAAATGTAGTGAGAGCATTGAGTGGATGATGAAATGAAGATGATGGTTATTTTTATCTTGTCTCTTTTATTTATTGTCTTGTAATTTTATTATCTTGTATTGTAATTTCAATTCTTGTTGTTAATTAGTTGTTGTTATTTCTTTACTTGTTCTCTTTTCTTTTCTTTTCTTATCCGTATTATTTTCAAGCGATGATATTTCGACGGAGTTCCTTGCTAAGGTGAGGACCCAAGAGTTAGCTTGCTTCACTTGTAAAACCGTATTTTTCCCTTTTCTTTCTTCTTGTTTCGTTTTCTTTTCTTTTATGATGTGTGAATAATTTCCCTCTTGTTAAGGCTAAGGAAGATGGTATGAGGGACGGAGAAATCCCTTGTGCTTCTCTTCGCCAAACATCTTGAAACGAACCTCGACCAAACAAATGCAACCCCCTCACTTAGGCGCGCTATACGTGACATATAGCCGCGACCTAAGTCGAGAAGTCCTTTAAGCGCACTACAATGTGACATGTAGTTGTGATTTAATTGGATACATGGTTGTGGGTGTTTGGCCGAGAATTGGAAATAAGCGTATTTAGCGGACGGACAAGGGGCATTAGGAATGGATTTAGCGTTGGAAAGCTTGCTTAAACTCGTAAATCCCATTCCCATGTCCTCCTAATCCCCGCTATTTTCGATTATCCCAACATCGTTTTAAGAATAGCAAAAGATAAGTACAAGACTAATCCTAACTCTACTAAGCAACCTTAACCTCAACAAGCTTTCTTGAACATAAATACGAACACTTAGGATAGAACTGAACAAACATATACACATTCTATATTGACTCGTCTAAAACTCGAACGGACATACAACCATCTCCCTGTGGATCGACCCGTGCTCAACCGGCTAGCTGCAAAGCGACACGGTCCTGATCGCAGTTATAACTTTAGAACTTTGAACATCTGATACGCCAAAAGCGTGCGATCAAATGGCGCCGTTGCCGGGGAGACGGTAACGTATTTTCTTTCTTGATATTCGGGTTAATATTCTTTTTGTATATATATATATATATAATAAAATCTTTTTGTTATTTTTGATAATTTTTGTGTGCAAGTGTGCAGGCTAATCTGGAGCAAGTACAGTAATCTAATCAAGAAACAGAGGTTTTTTTAGGGTGTACAGAGAAGGGCACGCGTATTGACCTAAGGTTCAGGCGCCATCTCATCAATTTGACCGCGGAACCACGGTCAAAGAGGGGATACGGCGGCGGTTCCACGGTCATATTGAGGCTTCTGAGCCCCAAATTTTTTCTGCCCTTTCTCTCTCCTCTAGTTCCTTCTCTGAATTCCACTATACTGTATTTTCTGCAGGTATCTTTGCACAGAATTGCACAGCCGCCAAATAAATTTTTGTTGTTTTAGATTTTTTTTGTTTACCGCTTTGCATATATTAATACGGACATTAAGGGGCTATAACACTAATTCAGATTTGGTGGGGATTTCATCACCCTTCCTAAGACCCCATAAATCACTAATTGCATACGCATTACCTTGAGCTAATAAAAAATACTAGACTCAGCCCTAAGGACGTCGCGCTCAATAGGACAGAGGAATAGTTATAGGCATCGGCTGTTGATCCTAACCTGATTTTGCGGTGTCTAAGGTGAGTGGTTACTTAATTAGGGCCACTACTTGTAGTGGAGAGCCTCCCACTCACCTGGCACTTACCTGGCCGCAATTGGCGGTGAAAAGGCGGTTTGAGGTCCTATTTCTAGTCTTTTGGAACAATTAGGAGCTGTCTAGCTGACCTAGGTGACCCTAGCTCTAGGTGTGTTTGTGCATATTGTGATTGTGATTGTGCTTGTAAATTTTAGTCCCATAATTCCGTATTCTTTTAAACAAACAATTTTCAAAACTCCAAAAACAAACATTTTTTTTCTTTCTTTTAATAAAAATAAAAAAAAATTCCACATTCTTTTTCCCCTCCATTTCTCTTCCTTTCTTTCTTTCTCTCTTCATATCATGGGTACCCCACCTAGAAAAACTCTTGCCGAACTTTGGTATCCACAACCAGACATCACTTCTTACGGTTCTTGCTTTGGTCGAATTTCGAACGACCCCTCCATGCCCAAAATTTCTTTGAAAGATCGGATAGACGTGACTAGGACAAACACTTGCCCTCCGCAATCCACTTTGTATCATCCTTTTCAACCTCCCCCACCCTCTTATGTTGATACCCCTTTTGCAAGTCGTCCTTTGTCCATCGCTGAACATATTGAACATTCCCGTAGCCGATCTTTTACTCCTTTCACCACTACAGATTCTTGGGATCAACAATTCCATTCACCTTCTTATCCAAATATTGATCCTGCTCCTGTCCAGCCATTCAATTCCTACCAGTCCTACTCGACTTTTGCACCTTCCCTAGACATTGGTTCTGAACCGCCATTTGGGAGTTTTCAGTATCCAAACAACTTTGAATATTTTACTGAAACCCCTTCACAACCCATGTCTAGTCTGGAACAATCATTGGAAGACTTTAGGGTAGTGTCGTACCAACAGATGATGGATTTGAATGCGTCCATGGCCGCCCTCATACAACTTAGTGACCCGGTAGATAGTTTTCAACTAGCTCCAAATTTTCCAATGTATGAAGAAGCGGTAGGACATGTTGAGAATTTGAGTGGAGAGAGTGAGTTGTACCCCCTTCCGAATCAAGCCTACCCGTTTCAACTTGAATCCCACAACTCCGGTTTTGAATGTCTATCTAGTGTTCCAAACGATTCATAGATTAAAGATAGAACAGATAATGAGTTGTGTGACTTTGTAGTGTTTGATTTGCCCGATTGTGAAGGGACCTTGCCAAGTGAAACCAATCCTAAACCTTTTGACCTCTACACCTCCACTCTAGAACCTGAATCGATTGATATCCATGCTTTTGTTGAGGTGTCTGAGAATATAGATTTTCACTTGATTGAGGATATTGACGCTGAGAATATTTTGGATGATGAACCCGTAGATTTGGCTGAGTTTTTCTCTCCAATTCATCATCCCGAGTCATTAAATGTTTTTCCCGAACCGCATATGCGTCTGGATTTTGAGGATAAATGCATGGATATGCTGAATTTTGAGGATATTTTTTAGGATGAACCAGTTTTTCCTGATGAGTCAGATTTTCCAATTCATCTTGTCCCTGTCACTGACTGTGTACACCCTCCTGAACCTTTACCTGATACCCTTCCTCAATCACTTCCCTCCATCCTTTCCATCATTCCGACCTTACAAGAAACCGTATCATTTTCAATTCCTGTGTCTGGTTTACCAAGTTCGGCGTACCCATGGTTTCTCACGAATTTTGAGGGATTTGACCCAATTTCTCGCCATATTGATAGATTAGTACAATCCATCCTTTCACATCGATCATTATAGATTGTACTAATTTATTCAATCTATTTCCACCCTCAAGTTCGTATTCCACTTCTTTCTCCCTTCCGCCATTCTTCTTCTCATATACCGAGACCGTATACCACTTCTATTTCCATACGGTCTCGCGTATTCTCCATCTCTTTTCTCTACGCCTTCTTCCACCAACCTGTATATTATAGCGATAAAATCTTTGAATGGTTGGTGCTCACTTTTGGCCTATGTAAGGCCTTGTATTGTTTGAAACTGTTTTCTTTCCCCCTAATCCTGAACTTCACCGCTTAAACAGTGGAAACACTGTTTTACTTATGTTTGGGAGGGAACCTTTTTGTATATATTTTTTGTTTTTCTTTTTTGTTTTGTATATAATTTGTTTCTAGGGAGCGCCGACAATTTGACCCTGTTGGTGTAGCCTGACAGTGAGGGCACTGTCAAGTTTAAGTTTGGGGGTGTGCTCGGTAAACTTTCTTCCTTTGCATTCATTTGTATATTTTGCATTTTCATACCTTATTAAAAACCCATAAAAATCGAAAATTTTTCCAAAAAATATAAAAACTTTGTCGTCTTGTTAGCTAATAGGGTAACTTAGATTTTTATTCTGAAAGTTTAGTTGATATGTTAGAAATAACTAAATTCTAGGCTTAGGAATTGAAAATCCTAAAAATAACCCTCATTCTGTTTAAAATTGGTGATTATACGTCCTTACAGTTTTTTTTATATAGAAGTAGTTAATCTTGAGTTCAGATCTTGAGTTAAGTCAAGATGAGGGGAAAGTATTGAAGCTTTACTGAAGGATAAGTCTGAAAAATAGTTTCTTTTCTTGAGTTCAAATTTAGAAAGTATATACCCTACAAACTGCACTTACACGCACCTTGAAACTTGGGATAGTAGAGGATACCTAGAAATACTCTTGCCTTAAAACCTAGTATGAAAGAAAAAACGGTATTTAAAGCTAAACACCAAAAGTGCATTATTGAAAAATATATCCGGTCTTGAAAAAGAAAAAGAAAAAAAGAAAAGAAAAATAGAATAAAGTCAAGACCTGGAAACTGCTATTTACGCTTTAAGCTCACACATTCAGTAATTGGCTGTTAGTGCCTCAAGAAGCATTAATAGTCGTATAAAAGGTGTGTGAGCAACACCGGTCATCATAAATGAAAAGAAGTAGTATTAGGTATTAGGGCAAGGGTACTATAGCTTGAATTGAATTCTCAAGTGTAGGGGTGAAATAATACACACACGTAGGGGTATACAATCGATGTTTGGATAAAAGATAGAAATAAAGGATAAGACTTATGTTTTCTGTAAAGTTGATAAAAATCCCTGATTTGAGACCACACGCTTTAGAAGGAAAACTCAGGAGATACCAATATCTTTCTAAACTTTTTTAGAACGTATAGGATCTAAGGTTAAATAGATAGGAGATGCGAAACATAAGGGTTGGATATTTCTAACGTAGGATGATAGAGTTTCTAACGTAGATACTAAACTGTAGGAGTAGAATCGATATTAACTTATGACACTAGCTTGACGAGATTTTGTGGGTGTAATCCGCTGAAAACCCTCAGGAGACAACACTCCTCCTACTAGGGACACCTAGAGGTTTAACGGCTTGTTGCACAAGCTCAGTGGAATCGCGTTCCCTGCAAAAGTGAGGTTAAGACTTTTTGTGAATAATTGGTTTTGCTCGGGAAGAGCAAAAGTTAAGTTTGGGGGTATTTGTTCACACTAGAATATTACATTTTATACCGCCCATTCTTATACTCGTTTGTTTATAGGTAGGTGCTTTTAATCCGTGTTTGCTACATATTTACAGTATACAGGTTCCTAGTCCAAATAAACGCAAATGATACAAGATCTCCACTGTTACGCCAAAATCCAGAACATCTGTTGCCAGCAGATAAAAAGCCGGGTTCCGATCATCCGTATCTGTCCAGTGCCGCGTACGAGTTCCAGAGACAAGACAAATGACAGTGGTCATTCGTGTCTCGGACAAGCATAAAGCACGAGAGGGGCAGCACAAAGTACGAGGGAGGCAGCACAAGATTCAATGGGTGCATGGAGCTCGAAGGAGAAAGGTCAAATCAATCAAAAGTGAAGCTATGTTTGGACTGTGCAGATCTGAAGAAATTGTGAAGGCATTTTGCAATTTGGGACATGTAGAACATCATAAGATAGCAACACAAGGAAACCCAGAAAATCTGAGATTCCAATTCCACAAAACCGCGGCGGAACCGCTACCAAATGTTGGTTTTCGCGGCGGATCCGCCGCGGTTTCGTGTCATCATATGACCAAATTTTAGAGGTAGTTGGGTCATTACATTTAGGGCCAGAATGTTGTCCTAGGGTTTCAGCACGCAACCTATAAATAGCCCAGTTTTGTGCCAAGCCAAGGGTCTTCTTCATGTCTTCTTTTTCCATCTCTTTTAGTATAGTTTAGTTTAGCTTCTTCTTCTTCTTCATGTCTTCCTCCATTAAAATGTAGTGAGAGCATTGAGTGGATGATGAAATGAAGATGAGAGTTATTTTTATCTTGTCTCTTTTATTTATTGTCTTGTAATTTTATTATCTTGTATTGTAATTTCAATTCTTGTTTTAATTAGTTGTTTTTATTTCTTTGCTTGTTCTCTTTTCTTTTCTTTTCTTATCCGTATTATTTTCAAGCGATGATATTTCGACGGAGTTCCTTGCTAAGGTGAGGACCCAAGAGTTAGCTTGCTTCACTTGTAAAACCGTATTTTTCCTTTTTCTTCCTTCTTGTTTTGTTTTGTTTTCTTTTATGATGTGTGAATAATTTCCCTCTTGTTAAGGCTAAGGAAGGTGGTATGAGGGACGGAGAAATCCCTTGTGCTTCTCTTCGCCAAACATCTTGAAACAAACCTCGACCAAACAAATGCAACCCCCTCACTTAGGCGCGCTATACGTGACATATAGCCACGACCTAAGTCGAGAAGTCCTTTAAGCGCACTACAACGTGACATGTAGTTGTGACTTAATTGGATACATGGTTGCGGGTGTTTGGCCGAGAGTTGGAAATAAGCGTATTTAGCGGACGGACAAGGGGCACTAGGAATGGATTTAGCGTTGGAAAGCTTGCTTAAACTGGCAAATCCCATTCCTATGTCCTCCTAATCCCCGCTACTTTCGATTATCCCAACATCGTTTTAAGAATGGCAAAAGATAAGTACAAGACTAATCCTAACTCTACTGACCAACCTTAACCTTAACAAGCTTACTTAAACATAAATACGAACACTTAGGATAGAACTGAACAAACATATACACATTCTATATTGACTCGTCTAAAACTCGAACGGACATACAACCATCTCCCTGTGGATCGACCCGTGCTCAACCGGCTAGCTGTAAAGCGACACCGTCCTGATCGCGGTTATAACTTTAGAACTTTGAACATCCGACACGCCAAAAGCGTGCGATCAGATGCATATTTAAATTAGTTTGAATTTACATCTTGTGAAACTTGCAGGTCATGTCACAAAGATAAGATGACCACAGCTCTGTTTATTGGAAACAGAGAATGGGTTAGTGAACTTTTGGGATTCATACATGTTGATGTATGAAAGTCCCCTGTCTACATATGCCAGGACCGGTTCTTTGTACTTCATTACATTCTCTGATTATCTCTCAAGATTCAAACATATGTTTCTGTTGAAACACAAGTCCGAACCTTTTGAGATATTCACAGAATATAAGTTAGAAGTAGAGAACCAAAAACGGGTAAAGGTATTATGTCCTTTGATTAAATCAAGTAGGGGAATACTTGAGCATGGAATTCCTGGACTATTCTAAAGGAGAATGGGATTCTCTCTCAGCATTACTCCTCCATATACACCATAGCACGATGGTATATCGGGGCGGAGCAATAGCACCATATGTGATATGGTGTGCTCTATGATGAGTAATACTGAGTTTCCTATTTCCTTTTGGGAGTTATGCACTTGAGAAGCTGCATACCTATTGAATAGGGTTCAAATCAAATCAGTTGCCTACCACTTCATATGTGATATGGAAAGGGAAGAGCCCATATCTTAAGTATGTTAAGATTTGGGGTTGTCCGGCCTATGTTTGAAAAGCAAAATCCGGACAAGCTCGAGGCAAAGTCAGATCTGTGGAAGTTTGTTGGATATCCCAAGCATTCGCAAGAGAATATCTTCTACCTAACCGAAGAAAAAAAGATGTTTTGTTTCTCAGCATGCCACCTTTGTGAAAGGGAATTTCTTGTGGAAAAATTAGTGGTCATGAGGTAGAACTGGAAGGAGTTCCATCTATACAAACTACAGCAGATGATTTGATAAAACCAAAGGATTCAATAGATTCTAACGAATCTCAGCCTCTCTACCGATCTAGTTGGGTTCCTCACCCACCTGAGAGATACTTCGGTTTCTCTATGACAGTGGGAGCGAGGATTGCATCATGAGATGATGACCCAACTAGTTTCGAGCTGGCCATCAAGAGTGGGACGCTGTAAGAATGGCTGGATGCTTAGTGATCTGAGATGGAATCCTTATAGACCAACAAGGTATGGACTTTGCTTGCTTTATCTGAAGGGTTAAATTCCCATCAGGAGCAAGTATATCTTGAGAAGATTACCTTGTGTACATGGAAAAGTTGAGACTTTCAATGCTATGCTTAAGTCCATCCAGATCCTACTTGCCATTGCTACATACCCTGACTACGATTTCTGGCGGTTGGGTGTCATGACAGCTTTTCTAAATGATGTTTTGGAAGAGAGCGTCTATAAGTACACAGCTAGAGGGCTTCATAGACAGTGGGAGCAACGGAAACGTGTGCAAGTTGTTTTATGCGATAAAGCAGGCATCGCGGAATTGGAACATCTGTTTTGATGTGGTAGTCAAAGCGTTTGACTTCATCAAAATGGTATATGAACCTTGTATATACAAAAAGGTAGTAGAGAGTATAGTGATGATCCTCGTAGAATACGTGGATGACATACTCTTGATAGGAAGGAGTTTCCTATGCTACGCTCGGTCAATCTCCGCTTATCACAAGGATTCTCCATATAGGATCAAAGTGATACCTCCTAAATCCTGGGTTTTTGGATCTATGAGATAGATCTAATTGGATGTTAGGATTCTCACTAGTTGTAGTGAGATGGTATCAATAGATCTTGGGGAGTATCACTGGAATGGTTTCAGGGTGATAAGGACAACTGAATGTCAGTCGCAGGTATTGTCTTTACCCTCAGTGGAGGGACGGTATGTTGGAAGAGTTCCAAGCTAGATACCGTGACTTACTAGACGATTAAAGGCAAGATACATCGTTACCAAGGATGCTACTAAAGAGGCAGTCTGGATATATAAGTTCATAAGATGAACTTCGTTCCTACTATTGTGAGACAATGGAGTTGTGGCTTTTGCCAAGGAACCCCCTGTCCCATCAGAAATCCAGATATAATTCTTAGGCAATATCACCTGATCATGGAGATGGTTGATCTCCAGGGAGATCGAGGTTAGGAGAGTAGACACAGAGGACAACAGCGTGGATCCACTCACAAAGGCCTTTTTTCCCAGTAGAGACTTTTATGGGATGGTTGAGTATGAGATACTTCAACCACAGCTAATTGTTTGGTATGCGATACCACAACAGATGGCCCTAGTGCAAGTAGGAGATTGTTAGTTATATGTATGCCCTAGAGGCCATTACTTCACATATGATGTATATTGTAATGGATGCTTGGACATATATAGGGAGGACTTTCTTGCTCGACATGATAGTATGCTATCTGGTTGCACTTTATCTTAACATGTACTCTGATTGTCTCTATGTTACATGTTGATAAAGCCCTTAGGATATGTACTCGACTACTGGGACTATGATGAGATCTAGTCGACGAGTACATCTTATAACTGTTCCTAGTCGAGGGTGTATTGAGACAGGGCATCGATACACCAGAGTAGACTAGCGTATATGCATCTTGACCCATATGATGGGCGATGGATGATCGCATATCCATCGGTGTTTGACATCAAGGATGGTGTACGGGTGCTCAGTAGAGACTGGGTACACTGGACGGACTCGCCGAGAACTCCCAGATGGTATTATACCTCACGTTAGATGGCAGTTCTCTGGTGACACTGGTACAGGATAGTCTGTAAACCCGAGATCGTCATAGAGTCTTGTGTGATTCTCACTGTGCTTTGATTTCCATCATACCACGTCCAAGAGGGCGTGCAAAAAGGTGGCTTTTGGGTACAGTCCCGAATCATATGGAGGCAATGAGCGATAAGAGGGGATTCGTCTCTCCCGGTATAGGTAGTTGATATTGTGCTGTGTTCGATTGGCTATAACTGGAAATCCCTGGTTAGGGTTGTTAAGATTTACTGGTAAGTGTTATTAGTAGTTTCTCGAACTGTTATAGACCTCATATCGACACGACTTATCAAGCTACCGGGGTCTGACGTTTACCACCCCTAGGCGAGATATGCGACATATCAGACGACGAGACCGGACTGTACGGGAGTGTTACTGATTGGATTCGTAGGAGAATGTACTGGCTTACTTGTTGATCTTCTGATCGCTGAATACCTGGGTGGCTGTTACGTTTAGCTGACCGCTTGCAGCTTGTGGGTATTTGATATGATCATCACCTGCTACCGGCGTATTGACGATTCTTTAGAGTCCTACACAGAGGTTTCTTGACTCAGGCAAAACGGAGTAGGGGCACATATGTGATATGTGCAGGACCGAGGATAATGCGATATGAGATACCATATTATATTCTCGCGTTATTTTAATATGAGCCGGATCATCGGATCAAGTGTTGATTCGATGAATCGGTACATGATATATTAGTTGGTTATATTCGATATAGCCGGATTGTTGGATCAAGTTTTGATTCGATAATTTAATGTATAATAATATATATGATATATTGTATTACATTATCTAATATTGGCTCGCTTTATTGATTCATTTTCTCACCGGGTAATACATTGATATATATGCGATATATGTTAATTGTATTATTTTCTTTTGTTACAAATATATATTATATATGTGATATATAATATTGTAACATGATATGATTACTAATGCAACATGTTTAGTGGAGATTAAACAAGGTTAGGGTTTAATTTGGGTTAGATCTTTCTTGATGCTTCTAGAAGGTTTTAGTTTGTTTCTAGCAAAGATATTATGCTTGATATTTTGCTTGATATTTTCTAACCCAACCCAAACCTTTCACCCTTGGTTAAGTCTCTACATGGGTTAGCCTCTTCATAGTCAACCATGGTTGCATTATTAATCATTATGATAATTTTCATTATTAATCACAAAAGGATTATTCATTGTTCATCTTCTTCTTCCTTCTTGTAAAGCTTTCTAGCTTTGATTCTTGTGATGAAAATGGGTGAGATTATGAAAATAAAATAGAGATAAATTCCTACTTCATCATCCTAATCTATCCTAGCTATTTAGATTAGGGTGTTCACTTCATTTGAGAGTAAGAGCTTGTGTTTAAGAAACTTCAAGGTAGATCATCTTAGTTATCGAAGATCGGAAGCAAGTTTGCATCATTCTCTTCGTGGAGCCTCTCTAGAGTCTGGGTACATGATGATCGCAGCGAAGGGACATCAACACGGAGCTTTAGAAGTGAAGGACCGGATCTACAAAGGTTGTAATCCTTCTCACTTAGATGTTAAAGTGTTTAACATGCTTTGTTTCGTCTAATCTCTAGTTTAAAGATCTTGGTTAGGGTTGTTCGGCATGGCTAAAATTTAAATCGGGCATGGTTGATGCCTTGTAGAACCTTATTAGAGTGCCTAGTAACCCTACACACGCCACCCAGTTTGAGCGCGTGTCTGGATTAACTCATTTGCCTCATTTGTTATGACCGTGATGCAAGATTTCTTAGGGACTATATGAATTGGACTTACCCATTGGCTATCAGAGATTGGGTAAATGATACCACTGTCAAGGCATTTGACGATTTCTTTCTTCACAGTATCCTTCATTACGGGGTTCAACCGTCTCTGTGGTTCTCGGGTTGGCTTGGCTTCATCCATTAGATGTATATGATGTTCTACAATCAAGGGACTAAACCCTTTGATGTCAGCCATTGTCCAACCAAACTCCTGCTTATTAGATCTCAATACCGTCAAAAGCGCATTCTCTTGCTCTAAGGCTAGAGAAGCTGATATGATCACAGGTAAAGATTCATTCTCACCTAAATATGCATATTTAAGATGAGAAGGTAAAAGTTTGAGATCTAATGCTGGCGGAGAAACTATAGAAGGTGTGGTCAGCGAATGATATTCAAAGCCACAAAGAAGCTCGTAGCCTGCAAAAGATATAGACTCGGAAGGTGAAGAGTCACAAAGTTCAGACTCAAGAGTGGAAAGCGTGTCCTTACTAAGATGTGCAAGATCAAACATTGATGTGCTAGTGTCGTCGAGATTTTCAAAACAAAGTTCATCAACTTTCGCAACTTTCGGGAGAAATCTCGTGGACAGAACAGACATCAAGTATGTGAGCAGAGGGTTCAGACGACTGATTTCCAATTTTATAAATGTTCAGTTCAATTGTCATTTTTCCAAAAGATAGGTTCATTGAACCGTTTCGACAATTAATGACAGCATTGGAAGTGGCAAGGAATGGTCGACCCAAAATCACCGGAATTTGGTTCTGTGGGTTTGCTACAGGTTGTGTATCGAGAACAATAAAGTCCACAGGGAATATAAATTCCCCGACTTTTATCAACACATCCTCCAGTTCACCCTTAGGTTTGGTGATTGAACGGTCTGCCATTTGGAGAGTGCAATGAGCTGGTTTCAACTCTCCAATCCCTAACTACTCGTAAACAGAATATCGAAGCAGGTTGACACTTGCGCCCAAGTCAAGCAAACAACGATTAATGTTTTTAGTCCTAATAGAAATCGATATCGTAGGACATCCTGGGTCCTTACGTTTCTTTGGTAACTGTGGAGTAAAATCAGTGCTAACATTATTAGTCATTAAAACTTTTTTGGGCACTTGAGTCTTCCTCTTCCTAGTGCACAAGTCTTTGAGAATTTTCGCATAAGCGGGGACTTGTTGGATAGCATCTAGGAGAGGGATATTGATGTTAACATGTTTAAACATTTCCAAATTCTTCTCCATATGTAGACTTGATTTGTTTTCCCTTAACCGATTCGGATAAGGAGCTTTAGCAATAAGAGCTGGGTCCAACATTGGAGAAGGAGGTGTGTGTGGAACTTATCCCAGAATAGAAGTAGGGATCGTTTTTGGTGGACTAGAAAAGGTATGCTGAGGTTTCGAGCCTTGAGGAAAACAGAAAATAGGCTCGCAAGAAGATGGTGGGGTAGATGAAGTAGGATTAGAAGTAGAAGTTGATGTGGAAGGAAACGTGGATGTGGAAGCCGGGGCGTTATTGATTAATTCTTCATAATTATCAATCTCTTCCCCAACTTGATTATTCAGCACCCTTCCAGATCTCAACGTTGTAATGGCATTCACATTGTAGTGTTGTGAATGCCCAGGTTTCGGTAGGGGTTGAGACGGAAGTTTCCCTTTCTCTCTAGCACTCATTTCGGCTTTTAATTGAGCAATTTGTGGTTCCATCGATTTAATACTCTCACTTTGGGAGGCGGAGTTTTTCTTTATGTCATCGACGGAAGACTTCATCTCAGCCGAAACTTGCATTAAATTTTTCAAAAGCAAATTCATGGTTTGTCCGAGTGAAGAGGAGTTATCAGTACCGGTCAACTGCAAAGGATTATACGGTACAGATGTGTTGAACGGATTTTGAAAGTTATATGATTGGTAGGGGTGCTGACTTATTTGAAGTGGTTGTTGTTGTGGTGGAGGACCCTTTCGTAAATTGTTTTGGTTTGGAACCGTGTTTTGAGTTTGTTATTGGTTCCAAGCAAAGTTAGGGTGATTTCTCCAATCCTGATTATAAGTGGAAGAATACGGATCGTTTCTAGGTCTTTGTTGGAAAGCAGCATTGGTATGCTCTTGACCTTAAAATGGAGAATTCAATGGACATTCTTCCATAAGATGAGATGGATCAGAACAGCATCCACAAACAGTTTTGGAGAGTGACATCTGATTTAGGGAAGCTGCTAAAAATTTATGTTCCATAACTTCGAGTTTCTTTTGCATTGCTGCCATTTCAGCTCTAACTCCTATGGAAACATAAAGTTGATGAATGCCACCCTAGATGATGACTGATTTACACTCTCCCACTGTAAAGTTCTTTCAGCGAAATCTTCTAAAAATCTTCAGGCTTCACCATCATCTTTATTCATGGAGGTGCCTTGACACATGGATTCAAGGGTCTGTTTTGTTGTAGGATTAATGCCCTTATATATGATTCTGCACAGATCCCATCTAGGGATTCCGTGATGAGGACATTGAACTAACAGATCCTTGAAGCGTTCAAAACACTTCGAGAATGGTTCATTTGGAAGCTGGGTAAATTGATTTATTTCGCTACGGACTCAAGCTGTTTTATAATTAGGGTAGAATTTCTTTAGGAAAGCTGTTACGAATTCCTCCCAGTTTAAAATAGAATGTGCGACTGTGTTATAAAGCCACTTCTCGGCTATATCGCACAAAGTGAATGGGAGAAGACGTAATCTCATAGCATCCACAGAAAGCTGTGAAGTACCCATAATAGTGCATACATTTTCAAATTTGGTAATAAAGACGTATGCGTCCTCAGACTCGAGACCGTTATATTTTGGTAGAAGATTGATGTATTGTGGTTTGATTTCAAAATTGTCCCCATTGGCTGGTGGCATGGTGAGACAGGTCGAAAGAGGACCTCGCATAGGGTGACATCTCTCTTGGAGAGAGATGCGGGGCGGATTCTGCGCACCTACGGTCGGTGGCAGAGTGGTGTTAAAGAAATTTGATGGAGAACCGTCCATCGAAGTGGGTGTGATAGTGGGTGAAGAAAAAGTAGACGTAGAATTACCGACTTCGGAGTCGATAGAAGGAACACGGACAAGACGTGCACTAGAATCACGTGTCCAGCCGAGCATGTACTAAATGGTTTAGCACAAGTGGCAGCGTTAAGTGTTAATTAAGGAAAAGATGAATTGGTGTTTGGTTTGAAAAATACGGATTTTTTGAAAAATTCATACAAACAACGCACAAGCAACCCTAAATCTAGTGGTCACCTAGGTCAAGTCTCTAGACCGCTCCTAGACTTCCAGAAGATAAGTCGCAAGATAGATCCTTTACTGCCTCTTTGCCCCTCCTGTGGCCAGATAAGTGCCAGGTAAGTGGGAGGTTCTCCATTACGTAAGTAGTGGGCCTAATTAAATAACCACTTGCCTTAGACACACTTGCCTTAGACGCCATAAAAGAAACGCGGGTAAGTAATAGATTACCCATGACCTCCTTCTGTCTTAAGTGAGCGCGACGGTCCTTAGAGTCTTGTCTAGATATTTTTTAGTTAATGATGGTGATGCAGATGCAAATTTGTGATTTTTGGGGCTTAGGAAGGGTAATGAACTCCCCACCTAATCTAAATTTGGTCTTTGCCCCTTAATTTCCGTGTTAAAAAATGTAAACAACCAAGATCAAACACGCAACAATATTTCTTTTTAGCGGCGCTGCGAATTTTTGCAATGAATCCTGCAGAAATTGGTTATTGGACAGAGCATGGAGGAGATAAGAAAGACAGAAGAGGACCTGAGAATTTTGATGCACTGAAACAACTTTCCAGCCGCGGATCCACCGTAAGATGCTACCAAACGCCGCGGTTCTGCGGTCAGTTAATGAGATCCCTGCACAAAAAATTGGTACAGATGCTTCTGTTGCCTCATTGAACTCCCTGAGATGCTTTGAAAATTTTTCTTCTCGCTCCAAAGATTCCAGATCTCCTTGCAACAAATCACAACAAATCATTAAGCGCTTGATACGAATTTTGATCTAAAAATTCTGATGGAATAATAAATTTTCCAACTCAAATTACAAAAACGAACAAATTAGCATACTATCCCCGGCAACGGCGCCATTTGATTGATCATATCTTCGTGTGTATATAAAATGTTTCACAACCAAAGAAATTTATACCGCAATCAATTGACGGTGTCTATTGTAGTTTCGTCGGTGAATGCGGATCGTCCACTGAGAAAGTGTGATTTGTTCGAAATCTTTTAAGTTGAGTTGAAAATAAAAGATAAAAGAAAATGATTCAAGATTTGTGAGATTTGATTTTAAGAAAACATAAAGAATTTAGATCTAGAATCAAGAATCAAGAAATGTCCCAATAAATTTAGTTATCAAGATTTGTAAAGTAGCTTGTAGGAATCGATCCAATTAATAGTGATGATGAATAGTGATGATGAATACTAATGATTACTAATTCTTATCTATTAAAAATTTGTTGATAGATCGATGACAATCAATGTGGTTTAGGGATCTATTGAAGAAACTAGGGTTTCTCCATCATCATCCCTTGTCCTTTCATTGATTATCATTCAAATTCTAGACTCTAGCAAATTCAATCACTGATCGTTGATCTCTAATTTGGAGCGAAAATATTCAAGAAAGCGATCTCGCTCAAATTAGGTCTTCGATGATTAAATTTCCTAAAGTTTACAAAACTCATAAGATTTAAGAATCGTTCAAGAATTTAATCATCATCTACCTATTCTTTCGATTCCGCTACAAGCGAAGATTTCACTCAAACATCATGAAAAAGGAAAGAATCAAGAATCGATAACTTTTCATAATGCAAGAATGTAAAGAAAAGCAAGATTTACAATATTCACCTTTATTAATTGACGATTAGATACAATTCACTCAACTCGAGATTACAAGATTTGAGGAGGTAACTAGATCCACCGAAATTAGCTTCGCATTGATCTTCTTGAGTCGCGAATCGTCGTGGATCTCTTGCTCGGATGATGGTCGGCGTTGCTTCAAAGGATCTTCATTTGCTTGCTTGATTCACTTCTCGATGATCTTGATTTAGCTTTGGAATTGGATTTAGGATAGGGTTCTTGAGTTGGTGGGTGAATTGATGTAGAATGATCAACAACCGAATTAATGAACAACCTTTGTAATGAAGCCCTAGGTCCCTTTTTATAGTTTTCCCTTTAGCTTCCCCTAGAAGCTAGGTCTAGCTTCTCTTGGAAGCTTGTTTGTCATGAGGCTTGCATAGAAAGCAAGGTAGAAGTTTCTAGATTAAGGTAGTAAGCTAGCTTGCATGAGAAGCCTTTCTGTTGGAGGGAAACTTCTAGAGATTTGAAGCGTCTTGAAGAAGTTTTGTAGTTGAGAATAAGCCTCTGTAGAAAATTTCTGCCGCCAATGAGTCGGATCGGCCGCGGATCCGCGGCGGATCGGCCTGACTCAGCCGCGGATCCTCGGCCGTTGGATGGACTCAGTGGATGAATTCTTCTGTGCTGTTTTATGATGGCTTTAGGGTCTTCTTCTGATGTCTGTAATATTTTTATTGTTTCTTGTTTACTGCCAGATCTCAGGTCAAAGACTTGATGTATTTTATCAGCTCTTTTAGCAGTTCCGGCTGTTTTACCTGGAGAATTTCCTGCACACAATCTTGAGACAAGTGTTGATATACAAAAGATCTTGCGTGTAGAAACAAATACACAATTTCCCTCATAATGCTGGTTATAATGTATAACACATGTTATTTGGTATTTTGCAGACAAATTGCTAATATGTGCTATATTTATACCAAACACCTTTAGATGATTACAAAGAGTAGGGAAATCGATGTGTTAAAAATACAATATTTTCGACTGATCAGGGCCAGTATTTACAAAGGAAATTTTGCCGAAATTTTTAGAATATACTTGATGCTTTTAAAATGATTACTACGTCTTTCATTTGTGAAAATCACCTTCTTTAAAAGTAAGCTTTCCTTCACTCCTTCTTTTAAATGGTTTATATTTCTGGGCTTTTGGCTTACTTGAATTAGCTGGAGTCCTATAGACTTCACATGATTCAAGTGCCAGTCACATGCCATTTCGGGTCGTAACAAAGTTGGTATTAGAGCGCTAGGTTTAACCTTGGTTCGAGTCTAGGTTTGACTATGCGGAGTCTAGGGTGTATATATTTATTCGGAACCTAGGCTTGACCTCACGGAACTTAGACTTGGTCGAGGGGTTATTAGACCCGAACTTTCATCGCGTAAGTTGACCTTGGTTGATGGAGTAGGTAACTTAAGTAGAGTGACGTGCCGTGTGTATGTTCCGCGGCATACTTACGATACGCTACTCCGCTTAAGAAGCCTTATGATGTAAATTTCTTTGCACCATATTCTATTCGTTCCTTTGATCTATCCTCATCGATGTCGGATGGTGGTTTCTGTTACCACGGTTGCACTGGCATAAAGAGCCGCGGCTAGAGTTGCGGTCAGCATGAGCTCGTCTTGGACGAGGACTGACTAGGGGGTAATTCCGGTGACACACAATTGTATAGATGTGTCATTTTATTATGTTTTTTGTGACACGAGCGTTTTGATGGATTGCTTTTACTAAGATTTCTCGAATGTTCAGACCAGCACCAGAGGATCGGGCCACTGTTAGGGGCCGGCTAGAATGTGATGACCGTTAATGTATCGTCTATTCTTGAGAATTGAGGCATTGTTTAGCGTGCAGAAGAATGAGCCAGTTGTTGCTGCGACTGATAAGATATCGCTCCAGATGTTTGAAGTTATTGCAGCATGAGTTTGTACTTAGGGATATGATAGAAGATCGCTAGTCACCCATGGATGAATGAGTAGGACATGTGGTTCGTTTGCGTACCCCGATGTGAGGTCATCAGATTGATTGATTTCAGCTACAGAAGACTTCACACAGGCATGTTGAGAGTCGATAGAAAACGGACGAATGAAGAGTATTCCTCCAACGAATTGGAAGAGTTTCCCAGGGCGTAGCTGGCCAGATATCTACCATAAGATATTAAGCTGTCGAGGTCGTAGTTTCGGAAGGGAGACTCTAGATATGAATATAGCCGTTTGTGGTGCAGTCCATACAGCTACGAAGAGACGACTCCAAATCAGTCGAAATTAGAGAAAAGTGGAGTAAGAGATTCATACGAGATCTTGACAAGATGACATTCCAGTCCGTTGACATCAGAGATGTGATACGGATGCATAGGCGTTGAATATGGATATATCTTTTAGAAGAAGTCGTGATGAGTTTGCAGCTGTTCTGGAACAAGAAATGGATTTAGTAAAGTTTGATAACTTCCGGGCAGTTCGGCAAGAACGAGATTTGGGAAAGACCCCGACAGAATCTTTCTGGAATACTACACGAAAAGACTTGGACCCAGGATCGGTCGTATTACGCACACCCAGTAGGCCAGAGTTCGACATCATCGATGAGACATGTTATGAGTGACCAAGATAGTTGGCCAGAGATCTTTAGAGGATGTATTAGAGCGGAACTATTTTTGTCATCATTTCCATATTGGGCCGTTGAGCCGAGGAGTTATGTAACCGGCAATCCACAGTGAGAGACAAGAACCTAAGGACACAAGGGTCCAGACCATGAACAGGAGGCAAATAGATATCTAGCTCTGCTAGCTTTGGATGCACCGACACCTTCTTGACTTTGAAGGAAGGACATATCGACGACAGTGTTCACGATTTGCGATTTGGTGATTCGAATATCACGTGTCCGTCATTTTGGATTTTGGTGTTTTGGGCGATTTATCTTCATGATTGAGATTTTGTGCACCACAATTGCACTCGACTTCGATTTGATATCGTTCGAGATGTTTGATTTTGATTTCATTCCTATGGTATATATGTGATTTGACTTGTGCCTTCGGTGTAGTTTTCATGCACTTTTAGTACTTTGATTCGATTTTGTGCACGCTGATGCACGTGGTTGTGAGATTATATACCACGGTATACCTGATTTGGATTAAGGTATGTTGTATACCATCGATTTCGATTGTGATATTCGATATTTGTTTTCGTGCACCTAGTGCACTTGATTTGGATTCCTGCGCATACTTGGCGCGCTTGATGCGATTTTGGTGCACACCAGATGCACTAAATCAGGATTCTTCGTCCATATCAGATGCACCAGATATTGTTGTCAGGCACACTCGTTGCCTATGACAGGTGTTTTCGTACACACCCGTTGCACTTAGATTTTGTTTCTGTGCACATGTATGGCACATTCATTGATTTTGATTTCTGTGCACACCAAACGCACGTGGCATTATTACATATACTAGTGAGTATGATTTCTTTTGAGCAGTATGTTTTTATGATATTTACTATTTGGTTTAGTAACCGAGCATGACTGTTCTGAGAATAGTACCTAGATGTTTTTTCATGTATCAATAGTTATCGAAGGGATTTCCAAAAAGGAGCTACAGTCTCAATATTTTTCCTATATGTCCGAAAGGACACGAAACATTATACAACGGAAACCCTTCTAAATTATTTTCAAAATGGCGAGAGGTGTATGTTAAACAAAGGATATATATATATATATATATTTATTTTCTTACAAGAAACGCCCGCTACTTGTGTCGTGATACGTGCATCGCACAGCGATTTGAAAAAGGGTTGGCATGCATTTCTTTCAGATGTTTTGATGAGTTTACAACGATGCATACTATGTACATGTTATAGTTTTTATGTATATCATATGGGTTTTAGTTTGGACTTTGATATTGGTATCTTCACCATAACTCCGATGATTGCCTGATACTTGATGGAGTTTTGACTTTGAGTTATATACTCATTTTTCATGCGCATGCATTGCGCTAAGATGTAACGTTTTGAAAATCGTTTCGGTGAAATTTCAGAAAAATCGGTAAAATAAGGGGGGTTTCTGTAAAAAGTCAAAATGCCAATATCTTTATTATAAAATTAAATATACATATTCTAACTATCTAATTGCTAATATTTGATGTTTATTGAGTGACTGGTGAAATTTCAAATTTTCTGAAAATTTTTCCGAATTTAATTATTTTAATATTTTTTAGCTGTTAAAAATACATTAAATTAGCGATAAATACAAATTTGAATGAGATAATTATAAACTTTAGAATCATGAAAACTAAAATCTAGTTAGTAATATAAATATTTAGCAATTTATTTCAAGATCTAGTTGGTTATAATCTAGGGAAATTAAAATTTAAATAAATTGAACTAAAACTTGCAATTTGGTAACTTGAGAGGTTCTTTTTGCATGGAATTTTCTTTGCAACCTCACACACATCCTCACCCACTCACATGGCCGGCCCCACCACCACCTTGGCAGCATGCCACTCCCTCCCCCCTCATTTGCCTTCAATTCATGTGAAGGAAATGGTGTAAAAAGGGTTTTTCATATATATTAAAAGGGTAGGGGTATTATGGTAATTTGTGAGGGATTTGACCTTGGAATTTCCACACAAATACCCTCACCCCTCCCTCTCCTCTCCTCTGGCCGAAATTCTGCACCTCATTCCCCCCATTTCACCACCTTATCTCCAAAATCCTTCAAAACTTCTTCAAAAATCCAATTTAAACCTCACTAAACTCAAATCCAAGTTCTATCCATTATTTCTTTGCCCAAGCTGGCATGGATCTTGGAGGAAATTTGGCATTTTGGAGGCCATGATCTTTATGTTGATCTCTTGATCATGAGGTATAAAGATTCATCCATATTTGTTAGTTGTTAGTTGAATGTTTAAATCAAACTTAATTAGGTGTTTTAAAAGAAAAAAATAAAGGGGTTTTGAATTCATGTTTGGAAATTCAAGTGGATGGTTTTAGATTATAGTTAGGGTTTTGTTGTGTGATTATGGTTGCAAGTGGAATTCATCATTTTGTGGAATGTGAAATATAATCAAATTGTTAGTTTGCAAATTGTTATATGTTAATTGTCCTAATTATGTTTGTTTTGCAAACTAGATTTTTGTAATTAATATAAAGAGTGAGATTAAAATCTAGTTAATGGTTGTGTGGCTTAGTTAACATGTTTTAATGCGAATTATGGCCGCTAGAATTGTTAAAATATTTAAAGTTGATTAAAACCCAAGTTTTGAGCTAAAATGGAAAATTGTGCTAATTTTGTTAACTAGGTTTTGTAAATATATATATTTTGAGGAGAATAAATTATTAGAATGGTTTATATGACTTGGTTATGATATTGAGTGGATATTGCGGCCGCTAGATTTGTTTAAACGCCGAGTTTTGTACTTAAACGGGTAATTTTGCTTGCTAGATTTTCGGAAAAATAGCTTTTAAAGTGAGTTTGAGGTTTTTTGTGAATTTTAACCTATTTTATATTATAATTAGTGCTTTTGAATGCGCAAATGAGTGTGTTTGGGTTTTTCTCGATGGTTTGGCGTTTGTACGCCGACGTCAAGGGTTTTTGGGTTGATTTGTGAAAGCAACCATAGGTTTTGACCTATGTGGGATTCGTGTGTCGTTTTGGTCGTGAGTCAGATTTTAATGCGATACGGTGCGTTATGATATATAGGTACCCTATGTGGACTTCAAGACGACAAGCAAGCGCGTGGCGACGTCGGCACCGGCGAGCGAGGACCAGGTGAGTAGATTTATATCTACGGGGAGAAGTCGGGTGGATGGCGTATAGCACCCTCGCAGTTCGTGGTGATGTATACGAATACGTATACACACATATATTGATTATTTATATTGTTGAGATTATTGATGATATAGATGGATATTTAGTGTGATTGGATTGGTTTAGTGTCGCGAAACCCTTGAGTAGTGGTCGCACCACACATGCGCACACACACCCATGCTTGCATACATCCCTTTGTTCATATGTGCATATATAGGATTATAGTTATGTGTTCACATGGGTATGGGACTATGTGCTCATATACTGGATTTGAGGATGAAACTTGGGATTGAGATGAGTCGATGAGATTTGATTTGAGATTATGATATCGGTGATATGGCAGGATTCGTACTTGAGATACGTCCTGATGTTTATAGCGGATCTTTGGACGACGATACTATGTGAATAGTGATATACATAGAATGGTTGACATGTGATCGTGATATGAGATAGGATATGTTAAGATATTCATAATAGGTCGCATTGGGCGATGTATCCCTCTTTATGACGATATATGATGATGATATCGGTTTGTATGAGGCTGTAGATCAGCAGTCAGATCATGATTAGATTGATGATATTAGTATTGTACTAGACGTAGATCAGTACCCCGGATTATGATCTTTGATAAAGAGGATACCAGATGAATAGTGTGATAAATGTGATATTGACCCATACCCAGATTTGGGATGCCGTACGACGGATTTATGTACGAGATATATATTGATGTTTGATCCGCACTCTTGACTTGGGAATATTGATTATAGATATGGTACCGGATGTGAGATTATTGAGGCTGGATCACCGACTAATATATATATATATATATATATATATATATATATATATGTATCGACTCAGATGCTAGGCGGTTTCCTTACCTTTAGTTTAGCTGGTTAGCTCGGCCGAATAGTTTAGTGTAGCTGTATGACTCATATTACATTAAATGCAGATTTGTCATCATTGTGTCTAGTATTTAGCTCCCGCTCATTATTGTTGTTCGCTCCGAATCGCATGCTTTTATTATGATCCATATTCTATTGTTGATATCATGCTGTTAGGACACCGGCACCATTACCGATGACGCGTATGTACCACGTACACTTGCCGGCTCACACACATCTTCATCGATAATTGTCATGCCACGTACACCTTAGAAAATATTATTGCTTAACTTAGCTTGTAGCTAGTAGTTTTGACATGATATTAGTGTATTTACCTTATAGCTAGTTTAGACATTGTATTTATTACTTGTCACCTCATACATACTGTTATTCATCGTTATGCCACATTCATGGATTCTCATGCCTATATTCACTGTTTTACGTGCTATTGAGGTTTTGGATTCGGATTTCCATGAGATTTTCTAGATTTGGGGGAAAACCGCAAAACTTATATAAACTTCTTTTCTCTCTTTTTAAATAAAAAGTGCGGTTTTCCCATGATGTATGAGTCGTCCACCATGAGTTTGCTGATGGATTTCGAGACCCGAGTTCGAGGAGTGGAGGAACCGTTTCGGGTACATGGTGGACCCGGTGCGGTACCCCGGGGCAAGAGGATCGCAGATGATAGCGTTGAGCCTGGCAGGGGAGCACTACCGACCGGTGATTTTACCCGACGCGTCGGATATCCAGAGGATACCGTCGTGGTCTTGAGATGGATGGTAGGAGCCGGTCTGGACTGACGGCGCCCTAGATATTGAGATTGAGACATTGAGATTTCGAAATATTGAGGTATTGAGATTTGATGATACAGGCCAGTCCGGATAGCCGGAGCCAGAGATTTGAGACATTGAGATTTATGTTTTGTGTCGATGCTAGACACTGTTTATACTAATTTCATTTATGATACCTCATTTTAAAAATACAAAGGAAATCTCACCAAATTATGAAAGCAGTTTCTTTAGTACATGTATTCTGTTTTCATGCATTCAAATATCATCCATATGATATATTGCTACCTAAGGCACTGACACGGGCATATGGGATTACACTTAGGTTAGATATTTACCCTAGCCATTGTTTTAGGCTGCTGGTTATATTTGTGGATATATTATGATCATATGACCTAGGATTGCGTCATACATGTGATTCATGTTCGTAGATGTTTTTCTACTTACGAGTTGGCAACTCACCCCCGTTGTGCCCCAGTTTCTTGCAGGTTTTGCCGTACAGGTTTCATTACGGCTTTGCTGGTACTGCTTCTTTCGGATGACTTGCTAGTAGGTGGGTTTATTTGTATCGTACCCAACAGTATACATTGTATATTATTATTCAGTTGTATCTAGAAGTTCCATCAACCAAACATGTATTTATTTTTGAGATAGAGACCAGTGATGTTATTCTTTCGACCTTAGAGTCGCGCGTTATATTTCTGTGGATTTCTTGTTGTTTTGAGTTTCCTTTTGAGTTTTGATCCTCGCCCTTGGCGTTGTATATTATATTGCTTGTGTGGTTGTGACCGTCGATTGACGAAGAGCTAGCTCCCGCTTGGGGATGCCTTTTATTGATTTCGTATACTATTCATGTTGTATCCCGTTTGGGGGCCAGTATTTACAAAGGAGACAACGCCGAAATTTTCAGGAAATATTTGATGTTTTTAAAAACGCATAACTCGGCTTATGCTATTAAAACTACTTGATTTAAATTAGTTTTCCTTCACTCTACTACTTTTCTTGGTTTGGATTTCTGGGTTTTCGGTTTACTTAGATTACATACGCCTCGAGACGTTTCGTAATTTAAGTGCCGGTCAAGTTCCGTACTTTCGGGACGTGACATAAGATGTGTCTTAAGTATATAAGATTTCGGAGCCTCGATGACTTGAGTGTTATGCTGAAATGTTTTAGTACTTGGGGGGAAATAAATTTAAATTCGGGGACCGAATTTATTTAATGGGGGAAGAATGTAACATTTCAGAAAAATAAAATATTATTTTTGGGAAGTTAAACAATTTAAGTAGTAAATATTATGAATATTTAGAGCATGGAGATTAGTTTTAATGATATGGTATAACTATATACCGATAATTCAGGAGATATTTGAAAATTCTATATGATTATTGATTTTGAGTGTATTAAGTCGATTTGGATATTTTAGAATTTAATTCCATACAAGTTTATATCTAAGCTTGATTAATATCTTCTAATTATGCATTAAGCTTAGTTAGGTATATGACATGCATCGTGTCATGTTTCAAAACACATTTTTAAAATCGTTTTATGAACCATGGCATCCTTGTTTTTCTTTTATATATTAAGGGTTTTTGGTTTTAATTGGAAAAGGGAAAAGAAAAAAAGGGTTTTTAAAATGAGAGATATTTTAGTGTGGCATAGCAAGAGGTATGGGCTTAGGAAAGAAAGAGAGAGAGAGAGAGGGTGAGCGGTCTCTTGACTTGGCTCATTGTTCTTCATTTTGTTTTCTTCATCACTTCTCTCCTCTTCCTCCTCCATGGTTGCCCTCTCCTTCCACCTCCTCTACCTCCTCACAACACCACCAAAACCATATCAAAACCTTGCATCCTCTTTACAAAATTTGTGCACAAGTTCACTACAAGTATGGTAGACTAAGCAAGTTAGGATTTTGAGCACTTGGGGCAACTCGAGGTATTTCTTTCACCATTAGTGTAGTATTTGAGTTTCTTAACTTCTATTTTTAGTTTAGAATTGATTAAGTGTAGTTTAGTGATCATGGAAAATTCCAAGATGAAGTTTAGGGGATTCTTGAGTTGTGATGGTGCAAGTGAGTGTAATTGGTGACTCCAAACCCCCTTAGACGTTAAAAATCCAGATCAAACTAGTGACTAACCCTAAAACTTGAATTTGAAACTTCCGTGTCGGTTTTTCTAAATTGTGATGCCTACAGGGAATCTGGAGTGACCTGAGACCTGTACGAGAAAAACTAGCAACTCCATTGAGCACTAGAAGACAACCCTGAGAAGACGAACCCAAACAGAGCCTCTAGGGCCGAGCAGGCCGGATTTTGGTAGTATGCCGCTGGGTCATTCGTGGGTGTTGGTGTTAGAATTCGTTCTGTAGCTCACATACCCCCTATACTACCCTACTGTATTGCTTTTTTAGCCTAATTTTACCTAATACTAAATCTGGAACCATTTTCTTGAGTTGCTGTTTTTTTATAACTTTCCATGACTTGAAGTTTTGATATTTGTATTTTGTATCGGTCACTTAACGTTTATATGTCGATATCGGGAGTTGTTTGGTTATTCTTGCATGCATAGACCATAGGTTTTAACCTATATGTGTGATCCGTGTGTCATTTTGGTTTTCGTGCGCATTTTTATTTATGATACTATGCGTTTATATATGTAGGCACCTTCATGTGGACTTCGGATAACCAGGAAGAGCATGACGACATCGACTTCGGTAAGCGAAGATCAAGGTGAGTAGATGTATATCTGCGGGGAAGTCTGGTGGATGACGTATAGCACCCCCGCAGTTTCGTAGTGTAGCATGCGAATATACTATATATATTTATATGTGTTATTGTGAGACGTGAATACTTAGCAAGAAAGTGCTTTTAGTTTAGTTTCTTAGTTGCGAAACCCTAGAGTAAAGGTTGACACACACACACACATGACATGAATATGGGTGTATATGTTTATATTTATATATATATATGTGTGTGTGTGTGTGTGTGTGTGTGTGTGTGTGTGTGTGTGTTGGTACACACACACATATATATATAAATATATAAATAAATATATATATATATATATATACACATATACGTATACACGGATGATGAGAATAGTATATGATACTTTGAGGTGAGTCGATATGATCGGGCATGATACCGTGAGATCTGTTGTGTGATTTGGGTCGTGTTATGATATACGACATGATATTATTGTGGATAGTTGGGCGATGTGTTTTCATACACATGAGGATATATGTTTGATGACATGGGAATGTACTAGATTTTAGAACGGTACTCCTAATTCATGATTTTACGATAATGATACTATATAAATAATGAGGTATATGTGATATTTGACCCGTACCCCGATTTTGGTATGCCGTACGATGGATTTTACCATACGAGTTATAGATATGATGATCGATCCGCACACTTGACTCGAGGATGTCGTACTAGGTATTTTACCGTACGTGACGATATTGAGGCGGGATCGCCGACCACTAGATATATCGACACGGACTTTAAGTTTCCTTACCCTTTCGACTAGTCCCTTATTTTAGTCCTGTAGTTGTTTAGGTGGATGATGGGCTGGGCTCGAGTCATACTTATTTTCAAAACTAATGAATCGTGAGTATTTTCAAAAGACAGCTCGAGGGATATTACAGATTTTTCAAAGGATGTACCTTTTCTTAAAAACACCGTAGCCCTATTTTCTTAAAACCACGATTCATGCTATTTCAAATGCCAAGACCGTATGACTCGTATATAGAAATGTATATTCTTCAATGATGCGTTTACTATTCATTCTCCGTTATATTCATGTTTTCATTGCATTGCATGTTTATACATGTGTTTCCTTAACTATTATGATATCGATTGTTTGGACACCAGTACCATTACCGATGATGCATATGTCCATGGACACTTGTTTGCCGGCTCACACACATCATCATCGGTAATTTCCATTTCACGTTCACTTTATAGAATATTGCTTCATTGATATAACTTGCTAGTTGATAGTTCCAATTTATGATTACTGTGCTAGTTTAGATATTGCATTCTTTACTTAGATATCCATGCATGTGTATATTCATTTGTCACG
Organism: Agapanthus africanus; assembly: GCA_030015575.1. NCBI lineage: Eukaryota > Viridiplantae > Streptophyta > Magnoliopsida > Asparagales > Amaryllidaceae > Agapanthus > Agapanthus africanus. The sequence continues at coordinate 325,757,340 of JASDDO010000018.1, forward strand.
CAATATTATGCGGCTTTATGCCGGTAATTCACTTTTTATTGACTCTTGATTTTGAGATTTCGGATTTTCCATGAGATTTCTGGATTTGGAGAAACTTCAAGTATTTTATAAACTCATTATCATTTCTAAAGATAGAAATTTGCGGTTTTATCGTGATATGATATAAGAGATGTCAACCATAAGTTTTCTCGGTTCTTGAGCGGTATCATACACCCGATTCGAGGAGGAGGATCAACCGTCTGCGGGTGCATGGTGGACCCGGTGCGGTACCCCAGGGCAAGATGGTCACAGATGATTGCGTTGAGCCCGGCAAGGGAGCACTACTGACTGGTTATTTGTGACACGGCGGATATCCGGAGGATACCAACGTAGTCTTGAGATTTGATGATATGGGCCAGTCCGGATTGCCGGAGCCCGAAATATTGAGATATTGAGGCATTGAGATATTGAGACATTGAGATATTGGGATACATATTTTGTGTCGATGCTTGACACGGATTCTCAGTTTATTTCATTGATGATACTTCGGTTTTTATACAAAAATCTTACTGAGATAAGAAAACAGTTTTCTCGTACAAGATGCATCCTGCTTTCATTCTTAATGCATTCTTACATCATATATGTGACATGTTGCTACCTGAGGCATTGACAGGAGCACTTGGTATTACACTTATGTTTAGATGATTACCTTTGCCATTACTAGATGTTTCAGGTTATATTTTATGAGGATATTATTGTATGACCTAGGAGAGAGTCATACATGCGATTTCTTCTCGGTGATGTTTTCTACTCACGAGTTGGCAACTTGATCAGTCAAAAATATTGCATTTTTAACACATCAATTTCCCTACTATTTGCAATCATCAAAGGTGTTCGGTATGAATATAGCACATATTAGCAATTTGACTGTAAAATACCAAATAACATGGGTTATACATTATAACCGGTATTTTGAGGGAAATTGAGTGTTTATTATTGCACGCATGATCTTTATATATCGCAACACTTGCCTCGAGATTGTGTGCAGGAAATTCCAGGAAAAAAGAGCCGGAAATGCTAAAAGTGCTAATAAAATACGCCAACTCCATGACTTAAAATCTGGCAGTGAACAAGAATGTATAAAAAGATTCCAGACATAAAATAATGCCCTAAGGATCAGCACCAAATCAACCTGGAAGTTTCATGAAAAGAATGCACCAGACGGCCGCGGATCCGCGGCCATGTTGGCCTATGCGTCGCGCATCCGCGGCCCTGTTAGCTCTTCAGCGCGTCGAAATTCTCCACGTGGCTTCTTGTAACAACCCTTGCTTCTAGAAGACTCTCAAAGACCACGTGGCTTCTTCCAGAAGGCTCTACATAACAAACTCACTCTAGAATATTCCTTGCAACAACCTTCTTCTAGAAGCCTCCTTCTAACAAGCTTCTTCTAGAAGCCTCCTTGTAACAACCGCATTCTAGAATATTCCCTCCAACAAACTTCTTCTAGAAGCTTCTCTCTAACAACCTAGGTTTGGAGGGAAGATTCAAATGAGGTGGCTATAAAATGAGATCTAAATCTAGGGTTTTGTGGCTGTTGAATTTGGAGGGAAAAATTGTAGATCCAAATCAAATTGAGTGACACAATTTGATCGAAATCAAGATCTATCGAGTGCCGATTCAAGCAAGAAGCCATCGAACCTTTTGGAAGCAACGCCGATCTTCATCCGAGCAAGTGATCCAAGACGATCCGCGACCCATGAAGATGATGCGAAGCTAATTCGACGATCGAATTCTCTCCTCAATTCTTGTAGCCTTGAGCGAATTGTAATGAAATTGTTGAATAATAAAAGGTGAAATTTCTTTATCTTGCTTATTTTTACACTTGAGCACTATGATGAGTTCTCAATTCTTAATTGATTTCATTGAGTGAAAACTCCGCTCGTGGAGGAATCGAGAAAATAGATAGATGATGATGATTACATTTTTGAACGATTCTTAAGTCCTATGAGTTTTATAAACTCTAGTAAATTGAATCATCGACAACCTAGTTTCGAGCGAGATGCTTTACTGAATGTTTTCGCTCCTAATTAGAGATCAACGATCGATAATTCAATTCACTAGAGGCTAGCATTTGAATGATAATCAACGAAAGGACAAAGGATGAGATGAAGAAACCCTATTTCCTTCAATAGATCCTTAAACCTCGTTGATCATCATCGATCTAGCAACAAATCATCAATGGATAAGAATACGTAATCACAAGTGTTCATCATCGCTATCGATTCGATCGATTCCTACGAGCTTCATTACAAATCTTGATAGTTCATTAGATTTGGACATCTTCTAGAAGTTTATTGATTCTTGATCTTTAGATCTAGTTCTTTACTATTCTTGAAACTAAATTTCAAAATTCTTGAATCAATTTTCTTGCAATTTTTCTTTTATCTTTTCATTCCGACTCATCTAAAACAATAGCGAGCAAAACACACATCTCAGTGGACGATCCGTATTCATTAACGCGCTACATCGACCCCGTTAATTGATTGCGGTATAAATTTCTTTGGTTGTGAAACATCTTATAAAACGACACCAAGAAACGATCAATCAAATGGCGCCGTTGCCGGGGATAGTGTGCTAATTTGTTCGTTTTGGAAATTTGAGTTGAAAGATTTATTAATCCATCAGAACTTTTAGATCAAAATTCGCATAAACTCTAAACGATTCGTTGTGATTTGTTGCAAGGAAATCTGGAATCGGTGGACAAGTGGAAAAAATTTCTGAATATTCCAGAGAGTTCAGGGAGTGAACAGGACAGTTCCATAAAATTCTGTGCAGTGATCTCAACATTCAATCGCGCATCTGCGGCATTAAGGTGCATCTCGCAGCGGATCTGCAGCGTGTCTAGGGCTTCAGTGCACGAAAACTCTCAGGTATAATTCTCACTTTCTTATCTCCTCCTTGATATGCTTCATTAACCAATTTCTGCAGGATTCTTTGCAAAAATTCCCAGTGCCGCAAAAAATAAAAATTGTGCGTGTTTGATCTTGGTTGTTTGCATTTTTAATACGGAAATTAAGGCGTAAAGACCAAATTCAGATTAGGTGGGGAGTTCATTACCCTTCCTAAGCCCCGGAAATCAAAAACTTGCATCCGCATTACCCTCATTAATTAAAAGAAATCTAGACAAGACTCTAAGGACCGTCGCGCTCAATTAGGACAGAAGGAGGTCGTGGGTAATCTATTGCTTATCCGCGTTTCTTTTGTGGTCTCTAAGGCAAGTGTGTTTAAGGCAAGTGGTTACTTAATTAGGCCCACTATTTACGTAGTAGAGAACCTCCCACTTACCTGGCCACAGGAGAGACAAAGAGGCAGTAGAGGATTGATCCTGCGACTTGTCTTCTGGAAGTCTAGGAGCAGTCTAGAGACTTGACCTAGGTGACCACTAGATTTAGGGTTGCTTGTGCATTGTTTGTGACTTGATATTTTTCGAAAAACCGTATCTTTCAAAACAAACACCAACCAACTTTTCCCCTAATTATCACAACGCTGCCACTTGTGCTAAACCCTTTAGTGCATGCTCGGCTGGACACGGGATTCTAGTGCCCGTCTTGTCCGTGTTTCCCCCATCGACCCTAAAGTCGGTATTTCTATATTTTCTTTTTCCCACAACCACCGCGATGGACGGATATCCATCACACTTTAACACCACTCTGCCACCGCCCACAGGTGCACAGAATCCTCCACGCATTTCTCTCCAAGAGAGATGCTATCCTACACGTGATCCCCTTCCCACCTGTCTTTCTATACTACCTGCCAACGGGGAAAATTTTGAAATCAACCCCTAATTTATGAAACTGTTACCAAAATTTCACGGTCTTGAGTCTGAAGATACATACGTTTTTATCTCCAAATTCGAAAATGTATGCGCAATGATTGGAACGTCACAACTGTCTTTGGATGATCTGTGTTTACGTTTTCTCCAATTCACGTTGTGCAATTTACCCGAGAAGTGGCTTTATAATACGACCGCACATTCTATTTCAAAATGGGATGAATTTGTTGCAGTATTACTTAAGAAATTTTATCCCAATCACAAGACCAGCCGTGTTCAGAGTGAAATCTTCAAATTCACCCAATATCCCAATGGACCATTCTGGAAATGCTTTGAATGGTTCAAGGATCTTCTTTTACAATGCCCTCATCACGGAATCCCTAGATGGGATTTATGTCGAGGTATCTATCAGGGTATTGATCTCACAACTAAACAGATGCTTAAAACCATGTGTCATTGCCAATTCCTATCTAAAGATGATGGTGAAGCTTGGAAATATCTAGAAGATTTATCTCAAAACACTTTACAATGGCAAAGTGTTAGACCACCACCGTCTAGGGAAGATATCAATCAGCTCGATGTTTCCGTCACAATGAGAGCCGAAATGGCCGTAATACAAAGGAAGCTCGACGCTATAGAAAACTAGTTCTCTTCAGCCTCCCTAAACCAATACACACTTCCCAAAACCGTGTGTGGCTGCTGTTCAAACCCATCACATTTGACAGAAGAATGTCCTCTGAATGTACCGTTTCAAGGTCACACTAATGCTGCATTTCAGCAAAGACCTGGAAACGATCCTTCTTCTTCCTCATATAATCACAATTGGAGGAATCACCCTGATCTTTCTTGGATCCAACACCCAACTCAATACACGGATCTAAACCAGAATAACTTTCAATGGTTTCCTCCACCACAACAGCAACCACTTCAATTGAGTCAGCACCCCTACCAATCACAAAACTTTCAAAATCCGGCTAACACTTCTGCACCATATGAAAATTCTCTGCAAATGGCCGGTAATGATAATTCCTCTGCACTCGAACGAACCTTGGATACTTTCATGAAACAATCCATCCAAGGGACGACAAGTTTTCAATCTTCCCTCGATAATATGATGAAGATCATTATCTCTCAAAGTGAGAGTATTAAATCGATGGAAGCACAAATTGCCCGTATAAATGCCGAAATGAGTGCTAGAGAGAAAGGGAATCTTCCATCTCAACCCCGACCTGATCCTGGACCTTCACATTACACTAATATCGATGCACTTACCACGTTGAGATCTGCAAGAGTGCTAGACAATCATGTGGGTGAACAGATTAATGTTGAGGAATCAATTGAACCCCAGGTTTCCACTTCCACTTCCACTAACACTTCTACTCCTTGTCCTATTTCGTCCAATTTACATCCGTCTTCTTCCGAGCCTACTCTCCGTTTTCCCAAAGGCTCGAACCCTCCACCCACTTCATCCTTTCTACCCCCACAAACTTCTCCACAAATGTTGGATTCAACACTTATTGATAGAGCTCCATTTCCAGAAAGGTTGAGGCCCAACAATCCCAATGCCCAAATGGAGAAGCTTGTGGACATGTTCAAGGAAGTTAACATCAACTCCCTCTCTTAGATGCTATATAACAAGTTCCGTCCTATGCTAAAATTCTTAAGAACTTATGCACTAGGAAGAGGAAGACTCAAGTGCCGAAAAAAATGTTCATGTCGAGTACTGTAGATACAGCTTTTCCCCAACAATTACCAAGAAAACGTAAGGACCCTGTTTGTCCTACTATTTCTATTTCTATTGGGGATAAACACATTAACCGTGCTTTACTTGACCTTAGCGCTAGTGTTAACTTGCTTCCATATTCAGTCTATGAGCGACTAGGCATCGGAGTGTTAAAGCCCTCGAACATAACTCTACAGATGGCCGACCGATCAATCACCAAACCTAGGGGTGAACTTGAGGATGTGTTGATAAAAATCGGGGAATTTGTATTCCCTGTGGACTTTATTGTACTTGATACACGGCCTGTAACGAACCCACGGAACCAAATTCCAGTGATTCTAGGTCGTTCCTTTTTGGCTACTTCCAACGCTGTAATCAACTGTAGAAACGGCTCTATGAACCTATCTTTTTGGAATAGGTCAGTTGAGCTCAACATTTATAAGTTGGGAAGTCAACCCTCCGATCCTCATGCTTGAGTATGTTCTGTCGAATTAATGGATGTCGACAGCAGCGAATTTGACGATCCTCATGATACTGATCTAGACTCTTTTCATATGTTGTTGTTTGACCCAATTATGTATCATACACATACGGACTCTTTCACCGAGTTGTCCGGGTCAACAACTAACACCGAGTTTTAACTGTTTTTGGAGTCTGAAGATCACCCCACACTTTTTGATGACATTATTCTTTGGGGTGTTGATAAAAGTTTTGAGGAGATGTTCGCTGACGAACTCACATTTTTGAAAGATACGGGTGTTGAGATGAATCATCTCCCATACAAAGAAATTGAACCTCCACCCCTTCTTCTGGACTATAAAGAGAATACGAGTAATCCATCACAATCACTGAGTCGTCTCTCCAAAACGAGACGCAAACACGTTCTTTCCTACCACTTATCTTTTCTCCACTTCTTCTTGGCTCTTTTCAACTTGTTCTTCCACCAACTGGTGCACTACACGGATAAAATCTTCGAATGGTTGGTGTTGAATTTCGGTCTTTGCAAAGCTTGGCATCGACCAATAATCTTGACCCCCTCTTGTGATTTTCAAAAGATTAACATTGTTTAACTCAAGTTTGGGAGGGGGTATAATCTGGCTCTTGTCAAGAAAATTTTTACACAAAAAAAAATTGTGAGCCAAAAATAAGTTTTGGGGAGGATTTTCACTTTAATATATTTTGCCCCCATTAATAAACTTCCTCCCAAGCTTACAGGTTTTTGAGATTTAGCGGATGGCAACAGTGAGGACACTGTTGAAAACAAGTTTGGGGGAGGTTTGTGTTTATTTATGCATCATTTTGCATCATACTTTGCATAAGCACAAAACATTTTAAAAACCTATAAAAAAATTTTAAATTTTTTTTCAAAAGATAAAAATATTTAATATTTAATATAATAAAAGATTAGATAGTGAAAAATTACATCCAAAAGATTAGAAAAATTTAAGAAAACCAAGAAAATTAGAAGTTTTCTTAAACGAACTAGTAATAAGTAGTTATGAGCCGTTGTCCCTAGGGTTAGTAAGATGAAAGAAGTCACTAATCTGAGAATAAAAATAAGTCTGAAAAATAGTTCCTATTCTGGAAGCCAAACATTTGAACGTTGATACCCTACTATATGCACTTACACACGTCTTGAAGCTCGGGATAGTAGAGGATACCTTGAAATGCTCTTGTCTAAAAGCCAAAGTATGAAGAAAATTAAAAATGAATAAAAAATATAAATGGTGAAGAAAACTGAACACTGGTTTTGTTATCACCAAGGCAGCAATAAAAAAATATAGCGAGGGTGCTTCATCACCTAGTGCCTTAGACCAACTGGTCTGGGAGTCACTGCTAGGCCTTAGGTGGTGCAAGACGAGGAAAATGCTAATACACCGTATAAGCAAGCACATGAATAATCGTTCGGTTAGTACCTCAAGAAGTATTAACGGTCGCATGAAAAGTGTGTGAGCAAATCCATCTAAATATTCATTAATTAAAAAGTACTGAGGCAGATGGACAAGAGTATGATAGCTTGAATTGAATTCTCCGGGTGTAGGGATGTTCTTTACACATACGTAGGGTTATATGATCGATGTTTGGAAGAAAAATAGGAATGAAGAATAAAGACGATGTTTTATTGAGGGATGATGCGATTTCTAACATCTTTTCATGATTATTAAGATAGGGCTCATGACAACCGAAAAACTAGTGTAGTTGGAAACTCTAATTTTCAAATATTTCTTTTACAATTCTTATCTTTATATGTAACTTTCACAGTCTTCCTTTTATTATAGGATTTTGAGGGTGCAATCCGCTGAAAACCCTCAGGAGACAACACTCCTCTTACTAGGGACACCTAGAGGTTTAAAGGCTTGTTGCACATGCTCAGTGCAATCGTGTTGCCTACGAAAGTGCGCTAGTTAGTTTTTCTTTTTATTTATTTTCTCCTTCTATTTTTAATAAAATAAGTTTGCTCGAGACGACCAAAAATAAGTTTGGGGGAATTTGATTAGTCGAAAATATTGCATTTTTAACACATCAATTTCCCTACTATTTGCAATCATCTAAAAGTGTTCAGTATGAATATAGCACATATTAGCAATTTGACTGTAAAATACCAAATAACTTGTGTTATACATTATAACCGACATTTTGAGGGAAATTGAGTGTTTACTATTGCACGCATGATCTTTGTATATCGCAACACTTGTCTCGAGATTGTGTGCAGGAAATTCCAGGGAAAAAGAGCCGGAAATGCTAAAAGTGCTGATAAAATACGCCAAGTCCTTGACTTGAAATCTGGCAGTGAACAAGAGTGTATAAAAAATTCCAGACATAAAATAAGGCCCTAAGGATCAGCACCAAATCAACCTGGAAGTTTCATGAAAAGAATGCACCAGACGGCCGCGGATCCGCGGCCATGTTGGCCTATCCGCCGCGCATCCGCGGCCTTGTTAGCTCTTCAGCGCGTCCAAATTCTCCACCTGGCTTCTTGTAACAACCCTTGCTTCTAGAAGACTCTCAAAAACTACGTGTCTTCTTCCAGAAGGCTCTATATAACAAACTCACTCTAGAATATTCCTTGCAACAACCTTCTTCTAGAAACCTCCTTCTAACAACCTTCTTCTAGAAGCCTCCTCGTAACAAGCTCATTCTAGAATATTCCCTCCAACAAACTTCTTCTAGAAGCCTCTCTCTAACAACCTAGCTTTGGAGGGAAAATTCAAATGAGGTGGCTATAAAATAAGATCTAAATCTAGGGTTTTGGGGTTGTTGAATTTGGAGGGAAAAATTGTAGATCCAAATCAAATTTAAATCAAATTGAGTGACACAATTTGATCGAAATCAAGATCTATCGAGTGCCGATTCAAGCAAGAAGCCATCGAGCCTCTTGGAAGCAACGCCGATCTTCATCCGAGCAAGTGATCCAAGAAGATCCGCGACTCACGAAGACGATGCGAAGCTAATTCGACGATCGAGTTCTCTCCTAAATTCTTATAGTCTTGAGCGAATTGTAATGAAATTGTTGAATAATAAAATGTGAAATTTCTTTATCTTGCTTATTTTTACACTTGAGCAATATGATGAGTTCTCAATTCTTTATTGATTTCTTTGTTATGATGTTTGAGTGAAAACTCCGCTCGTGGAGGAATCGAGAAAATAGATAGATGATGATGATTACATTTTTGAACGATTCTTAAGTCCTATGAGTTTTGTAAACTCTAGTAAATTGAATCATCGACAACCTAGTTTTGAGAGAGATGCTTTATTGAATGTTTTCGCTCCTAATTAGAGATCAACGATCGATAATTCAATTCACTAGAAGCTAGCATTTGAATGATAATCAACGAAAGGACAAAGGATGAGATGAAGAAACCCTAGTTTCTTCAATAGATCCTTAAACCTCGTTGATCGTCATCGATCTAGCAACAAATCATCAATGGATAAGAATACGTAATCACAAGTCTTTATCATCGCTATTGATTCGATCGATTCCTACGAGCTTCATTACAAATCTTGATAGTTCATTAGATTTAGAAATCTTCTAGAACTTTATTGATTCTTGATCTTTAGATCTAGTTCTTTAGTATTCTTGAAACTAAATTTCAAAATTCTTGAATCAATTTTTTTGCAATTTTTCTTTTATCTTTTCATTTCGACTCATCTAAAACAATATCAAGCAAAACACACATCTCAGTGGACGATCCGTATTCATTAACGCGCTACATCGACACCATTAATTGATTGCGGTATAAATTTCTTTGGTTGTGAAACATCTTATAAAACGACACCAAGAAACGATCAATCACAACTCAACCCCGTTGTGCCACAGTTTCTTGCAGGTTTGGCCGTACAGGTTTCATTGCGACTTGCTGGCATACTTCTTCCATCCGGGTGATTTCTTGGGTAGGTTGGTTCACTTGCATCATGACCACCGTTGTATCTTTATTTATTTCAGTTGTATCTAGTAAACTCTATCAACCAGACTTGTATTATTTGATAGACTTAGAAGATCAGTTGTATATTCTTTCGACCTTAGAGTCGCACGTTTGTATTTTTATGATTCTTCTCTGGTTTTCTTGAGGACGTTGGTTTTCCTTCTGTGTTTTAATCCTCGCCCTTCGGCGTTGTATATTAAATTGCTTGCGTGGTTGTTTTCGCCAATTTGCGAACAACTAGCTCCCGCTTGGGGATGCCTTTATTCATTACTTATATATATTCCTGTTTGTACCCGTTTGGGGCTAGTATTTTCAATGGAAACTCTGCCGAAATTTTTGGAAAAGACTTGATGCTTTTAAAATGATTACCACGACTTTCGTTTGTGAAAATAACCTTCTTTAAAAATAATCTTTTCTTCACTCCTTCTTTTAAATGGTTTAGATTTCTGGGCTTTTGGCTTCCTTGAATTAGGTGGAGTCCTATAAACTTCACATGATTCAAGTTCCAGTTACGTGCCACTTCGGGTCGTGACACGCCTCCGTGTTATAGGAGTAGTATCATTCCATTTATAGTTCTGATCGTGCCCTCTTTCGGAATGAAATTCGATACCCACAATTGTTCTAGAGTGGATCCCCGTGTGTATCCGTATCGGTTAAATCCCCATCTCGATACCGGATAATATCTCACTTCTCGCGGGGTAGGTGGTATTCATCCCCAACTCCACCTGGCGTATTACAAGAGGTTGGAGCTTGAAGTACATACTCTCAGATGGATCGTCTTTGACACGAGGAGACCGACGACCAAGCACGATCCGTACACTTAAGGAGCTCAAGATGAGGACAAGAAGACCCAAAGGACTTATACACGGAGGTATAAAACCCTAACCTAGTAGTTAGAACCTCCAAGTTTTTAGCTAGTTAAGGTTTCCGTATTGATCCTGGAGTTCAAGTCGGTATTGCGAAGCTTGTAAAAATCTTTTTTTGTAAATTCCGCCTTCCCGCGAACTCGCGGGGTGCGCGATATCGACTTACAGTGGTATCAGAGCCTATTAAACCTTAACCAGCAGTTTAGACAATATATAGAATTATGAAACCGAAGTAACTCCGTAACAACGAAACCGAAATCCAAGTTTCTGTCAATTTTTTCAGAGGCTCTAAAAATTATTTAAACAGTTGCAGAGTGCTCTTCATGTTGCCACTAGAATACCATAGAAAGAAGATCCAAGAATTCCACTTTTTGGCCGGCCAAAACATCAAAATTCCCGACATGGCCGACCCCATGTATGAATTTGGTATCGTGTTTTGAATGGTGTTCTGGAATCTTGGATTTAGGGTTTCAGGTGAAGTTTGTTTTTGCCCAGATTTCATATTCTGTTATCTTTGTGTTGGGGAAATACAGAGTATTTCGAAGTCACAGTTTTAACATCGTTTATAAGTTTCAGTTTGGATATATGATGCTAAACGTCTGCTAATCGCTATACGTCGATTAGTAGGGGTTGCACATATCTGTACTGTGATGGTTTGTGTATATGGAGTATTGGATCGTCGTGGATGAATAGCCGGGGGATGTGAGAAGAGTGTTTTCTTTTCTTTCATTCATGTAAATTTGTATTGTGATGTAATATTATTTTGTGGGGCTCATTCAGGTTAAGGTTGTAGCCACCATTGTATTATTTCATTTATTGTTTCTTGCACCTATGATAGATCTAAGGTGGGGTGCATAAACTACTGGGTTCTTGAAGTGCTGAGTGGCCTACTCATTTTATTGAGGGAGGTTGCTTCACTTCGGGGATTTGGCGGTTAGTTTGCCGCACCCGTAGGGGTCTAGGGTGGGGTTTGGCTATTCATCACGACCATGGAATTCGTCTTTCGTTCTAGGCTAAAACGAAACACGGAATTCTTAGTATATCCAATATATTCATACGTGATCTGTGATCTGGAATGCCAATTATTGCATGAGATGAATGGATATATATATATATATATAATAAACGTTGCTTATCTTTTGCACCCGCGCTAGTACAGCCCCCGCTCTGCCGTTAGTTAAGTAATCTAACGATTCATGACGGAGCCCCATGGCGAATGCGGATGGTATAAGCATACATTGTATTTTCGTTTCTTTTCTGCAATGATAGGGTTAAATGATGGGACTGCATTAATATTGATTAATGTAAAGAAAACAAACCAAAGCTTAAGTCATTGGAACAGTTTCAAAACTACTCGGTTTTCTTCAAAAAGCAACTTTAAAATGCGGAGCTTAAACCCTCCTTTAAAAGCTATCATGGTTCCTTCGACTATATCAAGTTCATTACGTTCACGGTTTCACCAAAACCATTTGTAGCCTTCTTTCATTTCAGATGGGTATTCAGTAGTATTCAAGCTATGTATTTTGACCTTTGCTAAGGTATAGTAATTGGTAGCTGCTGGGTATTCATCTGTAGCATATTTAGATGCGTTGGTTTGGGACAGTCGTACTACTATTTTAGACTTTGTCAAGGGTATGTATGGGTGGGTTTAAATTAATCTGGACAATGACGGGTAGAATTTGACTTGCGACTTATGATATGTTGGCCTTCGTTAAGGTTATAAAAGCTTGGGACAAAAATCCAGATCAGGAGTTTCTAAAGAAATTGAAACTTGCTAGTATTGCATACCATTTGGAGTGTGATGATTTTAGTAGGATTCCTTCAAGGTTGTCACACGTTGATATTTGGATCCCGATCCTACTTTGAGTATCCGCTACTTCTCAGGAGATTTTTTCACTAAACAATCAATGCTATAAACCAAGTAGGTGCCTAGAACGGTGTTAGTGGGGTGGGGCTATGCCTCCAGGGAAAAGAGGTTATGTAATTAAGAAACTTCGCAAAAGCATTGGAAAACCTCTCTCGAAGTACCAACACTAGCCTGACTAAAAGGTTAAGCAAGAATTGTAGGGTGAGATTGATCCTGACTAATTCTTCTTTTATGGTTTGAAGGAGAATTCGAGAAACAGTGGAAGCCATCCTGCTTAGATAAACTAATAATCAATCTAAACTTGCATGTGTATCATACTGAGTGTTTCTCCTCTCTCTCTTGACTGCAGCGACGAAAATGACTCGTCTTAAGTTACTTCTAGATAAAAACAAATTGATTGGGCCAAACTATAAAGATTGGCTAAGGAATGTCCAGATGGACATTACCTATGACAAGCTGGGCTACCTCGTTACTACCAAAGCTTTTGCCGTCCTAGGTCTAGATTCCACCGTCGCGGATGTTGAAATCCCTAAGACATGGGAAAAAGACAGTGCGAGAGCCGAGTGCCTCGTGTTAGCCTCAATGGATTATAAACACCAGAGGAGGCATGAGAAGATGGACTTAGTTTCCATCTTCTTCCATACAAAGGATTTATATGGATAGCAATCTCGTGTCGCAAGATATGAGACCTCGAAAAAATTGTTTTAGGCGAGGTTGGCTGTCGGGTCATCTGTACGGGACCACGTCCTTACGATGATTAGCTATATTGAAGAGCTCATGGATCTTAGGACCATGTTGGAGAATGAGTTATATACTGACTTGATTCTACAGTCCCTCCCCTCCACCTACGTCCAGTTTTTCTTGAATTTCAATATTCAAGGGAAGGAAGTTTCACTTCCAGAACTCCTCAACATGTTGGGGAGCAATGAGGGCACCCTGCAGAAATCCAAGGAGACACCCGCTCTACTTATTGGAGAATCTTTCTCTTCTAGATCTAAGGCGAAAGCCAAGCGAGTGTCATGACCCAAAGTTCGGCCTGTGATCGGAACTTAACCACGTAACGTTTACAGGCGTAACGTGACTAAGTAAGGCGAAACCCAGAAATCAAAAACCATTAGAAGTAAGGAGTGTTAAAACGTTTAGTGGAAACATTTGTTAAAATATTTAGAAAACCTTAAGTTGTTTAGTAAAATTCTTTAAAGTTCAAGTTATTATCTTAAAAATTTTGACAACATTTCCTTTGTAAAAACTAGCCCTAAAATCGGGTACAAGACAAGATATGAGTAAAATGATATACAATAAGAACAAAGCATCCCAAACGGGAGGAATCACGCCTAACGGCGGAAACAATCACCATGATAATAATATACGATGCCGTAGCGAAGAATGATAAAAAAAAAGTGAAGACAACATGAAATATGAAACTGCATAAATAAAGTCGGCTCACAACGAGCTCGATACCAGAGTACAAAATAATATACATCGTCATCACAACTGGTCTCTAAGTCAATACATAAGTAGCAGATGGAGAGTACTAGATACAACAGTGTATACAACTGGAAAATAAACAGATACCGTAAAAACCAACCAATCAGCAAAAGGGATCACGCGCCAACTGCGGTGGTATCTTTATCAAACGATGCAAGAAAGCATCCTGCCGTGACTACTCCGAGGGGCAACCTGCAAACACTGTGGCATAACGGGGGTGAGTTGCCAACTCATGAATAGTAGATAACATATAAAGGTAATCGCGAGTATGCACGTACTGCGATACTCTAACCTATGCCAACAAATAACATCTATATGATGAGCTGGATGCGCAATAATCATGCAACAAGTGCGATCTAATAACATCTCTATATGATGAGCAGGGTATGCGATAATCATGCCTAGCAAATGCAATCTAATAACATCTATATAGGATGAGCAGGGTATGCAATAATCGTGCATAGCAAGTGTACTCTATCAGGTAATACAGATACAGGATGAGATGTATAACACTGAATGCTGAGCATGAGAATAAATAATATCTACACGGAATATCAACGTGGAAAACAACCGGTGTCCATCAATACACCCAAATCCCAGTAAAACTCAGGCGCCGTCACTCTAATCGGCCCTCGAATCTTGTAAATCTCATAGAATCGTGAGTGCCGAACATCGGCACTCAAAATATCATAAATAATCGTGTCCAGTATCGACAAGCAAATCCTCATGTATCAGTCTCCGTCAGTCCGGATCGGCCCACGGGCTCCGTCTGCGGAATCGGCCCTCGGCCCCGGCAGTTTGTGTCGGCTTGTATCCATCTCTTAGCTCTGGTCAGTATCCTCCGGATGACCGCCAGGTCCAATCAATCACCGGTAGGTAGTAGTCCCTCCGCCGGGCTCACCGTCTAACAATACGAGTCTTCTTGCCCCGGGGTACTATACCGGGTCCACCATGTACCCACAATCGGTGCCTACCACTCCTCGAATCGGGTATACTCACACAAGCTCTCTGGAACCGAGAAAACTCATGGTGGACGCACTGAAATATCATATCAAGAGAAACCGGGTTTTTAAAACAGTGCGTATTTTCTTAAAATAATACCACGGTTCTCAAATCCAGAAATCCCATAAATCCAAACTCAATGCGTAAATCCATGCAATGTGTCGTATGACACTAAGAGTAAAAAGGGAAAACCGCTCTTTTAAAAGAATCCAGTTTTGAAAGTTTCTCATGCGGTCCCTATTTTCTTGAAATCAAGTCAATATCATCCATGTATGTAACATATGTATGTATGTAGGTATGGATGTGCAAATGGATATATACGCTAATATGAGTGTAGCACTACTATGAATACACAGTGTGCATGTACACAACTAGGGATATATCAATGAACGTATGCACTAATATGAATATACAGTGTGCATGTGCGCAAGTATGGAGATATCAATATATATGTGCACTAGTATGAATATACAGTGTGCATGTGCGCAAGTATGGAGATATCAATATATGTGTGCACTAGTATGAATATACAGTGTGCATGTGCGGAAGTATGAAAATATCAATATATGTGTGCACTGGTATGAATATACAGTGTGCATGTGCGCAAGTATGAAGATATCAATATATGTGTGCACTGGTATGAATATACAGTGTGCATGTGCGCAAGTATGAAGATATCAATATATGTGTGCACTGGTATGAATATACAGTGTGCATGTGCGCAAGTATGGAGATATCAATATATGTGTGCATTAGTATGAATATACAGTGTGCATGTGCGTAAGTATGGAGATATCAATATTTGTATACATATGCCGATATGCGACAAAGTCATGACAATCATCATTGATGCGGTAATCAAGACGATATATAATTCGTAGCAATTCTATAGTGTGAGTGTCATGGCAATAACTAACGGTGTGAGTGTAAC
The DNA here is from genome assembly GCA_030015575.1 of Agapanthus africanus. Lineage (NCBI taxonomy): Eukaryota > Viridiplantae > Streptophyta > Magnoliopsida > Asparagales > Amaryllidaceae > Agapanthus > Agapanthus africanus. The sequence goes on from JASDDO010000018.1 coordinate 325,773,452, forward strand.
ATACAAATAGTGCTCGTGCATCTTGAACCGTTAGTGACAGTGCAGTGTTATATACTAACATTTCTATATGCAATAAGGAAGGTATGCTACAACAGTACACATAAACATCTACGACTAAATATCCTATCATTCCCTGACGCTTAACGCCATACGGACGATTTTCCCGTAGATGTTAAATCTACTCAACTGGTCTTATGCTATGCGTAGCCGACCACTTGCTTCCCTTTCTTTGCGACGTCCGATGCACCCGCCTCCGAACCTAGAATTTATACAAGGAAACCATATAAGCAAAATCCTACACAAACGCGATATCGAAATCAAATGATAAACTCGCGTCGCGAACTAAACGCGCATGTGTCCGATACGCTGAAACATGTGAATATGCGTCTTAAAATACCCCGGCATGTTGCGACACTCTGGAACACAGAACCCACTCACGTATCACACGTGTCGCGCTAACTAAACGTATAGGAAAAACGATATAACGCTCCAGATTTTGACTCGGGCACAAAAGTGAAAAGTTGTATATGCTAAAACACTAGAATATGCAGCAGACTCTCCTAGGCAAAACCCCAGCACCCAATTCCCCTATCTGGCCGCAAATAGCGGCCAGAATGATTAAATTGGCGGCCAAACAGTGGAATTAGGGGTTCGTGCTTTGTGTGTGTGGTCTAGGCCTAGTGTACATGTCCCAGTTATCCCAGATTTTCTCTGAAGAAAACGGGTAAACAGTAGATTACAGAAAGGGTAAATTTTGCTTTAAAACGTTAAATTTACACCAATATGAAACCCTATGGTATTTTAGTGAAATATGGGGTTAAACTAAATTTATGTGGCCCTAATAACACTTTATTAGGCTAGGCTAACCACCAAAAACATCACTTGGCCAAAAATCCACACTAATCCCCATTTTTAGCAATAAATCTCACTTTTAACACTAACCGATGCTAATTAACACACAAGTTTAGCAAAAAGGAAGTTAGGCTCAGATTTTATACCTCACTTGACCCTAGGTGCAAGGAGAAAGGAGGAGAAGAAGAAGAGGTGCTGCTGCTGCTGGGGGCTGCTGCTGTTGATGCATGTTGCTGCTGGTGCTGCTGTTGCTTGGGCGGCTGCTGCTGCTACTGGTTGCTGTTGTTGCTTCTTGATGCTGATGCTGATGCTCCTGCTGCTGCTGCTTCTTCTGCTGTTGTTGCTGCTTGTGTGTGTGAGTGAGAGTGAGAGAGTTGTAAGAAAATGAGAGGCAAAAGAAAAAAGAAATGAGAGTTAAGGCTAGTAAACCCCTCTTCTCTCTCTCTTCATTTAATGTGGGCATGGCTCAAGCCATGATGCCCACACCCCCTCTCTCTCTCTCTCCAAGTCAACCCATAATTCATTTTCATTTAAAAAAAAAATTGACCCAAAACACTTAATTCGAAATTTTAAATTAGCTTAAAGGAAATGGGTTAATCCACCATAGTTGCTATCTAATCCTAATTTTAACCCTAGTTTACATGCACATGTGTGTGCAAGGCTAAATAAATTCTAATAAAATATTCATTAATTTTGATAAAATATTTGAAAATCGATTTGGTAAACTTTTTATTAAAACCTATATATTAAAGTATAATTAGCCGCTAATCACATCCTAAGGTGTTACAATCTTCCTCCCTTTTTGAAATTCGTCCCCGAATTTAAAAAAAAATATAAAGCTACGCATACCTTCAAAGAGATGAGGGAATTTCTTCTGCATCTCGCCCTCGGCCTCCCAAGTGATCTCTTCACCATTCGGGCTGCGCCAAAGCACCTTCACAGATGGCAAGACCTTCGATCGAAGTTTCTTCACCTGCCTGTCCAATATCACGACTGGCTGCTCGGTGTACGAAAGATCGCGCTCGAGCTGAACGGTCTGATGCTGAATCATGTGAGAAGGGTCATGTAGGTATCTATGAAGCATCAACACATGGAAAATGGGGTGAACATATGGGAAGTCGGGTGGAAGAGCCAAACGATATGCTACTGCGCCCATGCGCTCGAAGATCTCGAAGGGACCTATAAATCTGGGGCTAAGCTTCCCCTTCCGTCCAAACCTCATCACTCCCTTCATCGGAGAGACCCTCAGAAAAACGTGATCGCCAACTGTGAACTCTAATCTGCGGCGGCGTCTGTCAGCATACATTTTCTGCCTGCTCTGAGTTGTCCTCATCCTATCTCGAATCAGCTGTATCTTCTCAGTCGTCTCGTGTACGATTTGCGGGCTCAAAATACTTCTCTCACTGAGCTCTGTCCAACAGACGGGCGATCTACATCTCCTCCCATACAAGGCCTCGAAAGGTGCCATCTGAATAGTATCCTGGAAACTATTGTTGTAGGAGAACTCCACCAAGGGTAAATGATGATCCCAGCTACAACCAAAGTCTAAAACGCACGCTCGGAGAATGTCCTCGAGAGTCTGAATAGTCCGCTCTGACTGGCCGTCGGTCTGGGGATGAAATGTTGTGCTGAAACTCAAGTGGGTGCCCAAAGCCTCTTGAAGCCTCTGTCATAGTCGGCTGGTAAACTGGGTACCTCGGTCGGACACGATACACGTCGGGACTCCATGCAGTCGTACAATCTCGTCGATGTAAATCTGGGCATACTGAGCAAATCCGAAAGTCGTCTTCATCGGCAGGAAGTGAGCCGCTTTCGTCAAACGATCCACGATCACCCAAATGGAGTCATACCCTCGCCTAGTCCTGGGTAGACCCACAACGAAATCCATAGAAATATGCTCCCATTTCCACTTTGGAATGGGTAACGGCTGTAGCTCTCCCGCTGGCCGCTGGTGCTCGGCCTTGACTTGCTGACAAGTCAGGCACCTCAACACGAAGTCTGTGATGTCCCTATCATTCCGTCCCACCTGTAAACATCCCTCATATCATGGTACATCTTGGTGGAACCCGGATGAACACTATACACCGATCGATGTGCCTCCTCAAGAATCTCACGCCGCAGTCCTTCAGCATCTGGTATGCATAGTCTAGTCCCAAATCGCAGTATCCCCTGATTATCGATCACGAACTCAGAAAATCTGCCCTGTCCAATCTGTGCCATGATCTCTGAACAACGGTCATCACTGTACTGTGCCTCATGTATACGGTCAAACAACTGTAGGCATGCACGAACATGCGCAAGCTGTCCCCCGATCGGCGTGAACTCGAACTGCACTAGGCTATCACATAAAATCTGCCAATCTGCCGACAACTGCTTCTGTACTGCGCTCAAACAAGATAGACTACCCCCGGGCCTCCTACTCAAGGCATCCGCCACCACATTCGCCTTGCCCGGGCGATACAAGATCTCGCAATCGTTGTCCTTTACTAGTTCCATCCAACGGTGCTGTCTGAGATTCAGGTCTCGCTGCTGAAATATATACTTTAAGCTCTTGTGATCAGTGAATTTCTTGCACGACTCACTGTATAGGTAATGTCGCCAGATCTTGAGTGCAAAGACCACTGCAGCCATCTCCAAATCGTGAGTGGGGTAGTTCTGTTCATGTTTCTTCAACTGCCGTGAAGCATACGCGATCACCCTGTCATGCTGCATCAATACGCACCCTAGCCCCACTCGAGAAGCGTCACAATAGACCACAAATCCATCCGATCCTGAAGGCAAAGATAACACCGGCGCCGTAGTCAAACAAGTCTGTAGCTGCTGAAAGCTATGCTCGCACTCCTCCGTCTAATCGAAAGGAACTTCCTTCCGGGTCAACCCGGTCAAAGGTGCTGCAATACGGGAGAAATCCTGTAAAAATCGCATGTAGTAGCCGTCCAGTCCTAGAAAGCTGCGGATCTCAGTAACCGATGCGGGTCTGGGCCAACGCTGAATGGCCTCGATCTTCTTCGGGTCCACACATATACCGTCTCGTGTAATCACGTGACCCAAGAAGTCTACGCTGTCAAGCCAGAATGCACACTTAGAGAATTTTGCGAAAAGCTGGTGCTCCCTCAAAGTCTGCAGTGTGATCCGCAGGTGCTGCTCGTGCTCCTCTCGGCTTCGGGAATACACCAAAATATCGTCAATAAATACGATGATGAAAAAGTCAAGATACGGCCTGAAAATACGGTTCATCAAGTCCATAAAGGCTGCTGGGGCGTTGGTGAGTCCGAAAGACATCACCCAAAACTCATAATGGCCGTAACGCGTGCGGAAAGTTGTCCACGGAATATCCTCATGTCGAACCCGCAACTGATGGTATCCTGATCGCAAGTCGATCCTCGAAAAATATCCTGCGCCCTGAAGCTGGTCGAACAAGTCGTCGATGCGTGGCAAAGGATATCTGTTCCGCACGGTAACCCTGTTCAGCTGGCGGTAGTCGATACACAAACGCAAACTGCCGTCCTTCTTCTTGACAAACAGGGCCGGAGCACCCCAAGGAGACACACTGGGTCGAATAAGTCTCTTATCCAGCAAATCTTGCAACTGACCTTTCAACTCTCTAAGCTCCGCCGGGGCCATCCGATAAGGTGGTATAGAAATAGGCCCCGTGCCGGGAATCAAATCAATACAGAAAACAATATCGCGCTCAGGCGGTAGCCCAGGAAGCTCGTCAGGGAAAACATCAGGGAACTCACGAACAATCGGAACCTGGTCTAACGGAACATCTGTAGCTCTAGTATCACAAACATAGGATAGGAATCCCTGACATCCCTTCCTCAACAGCTGTCCAGCACGAAGAGAAGAAATCAAACTATGAGGGGCGGTACAACAGTCCCCCTGCACAACAAAAGCCGACTCGCCGGGAAAACAAAATCTAACTGTCTTCTCGCGGCAGTCCACAGACGCATAGCACGTGGCTAACCAACCCATGCCCAAAAGAACGTCGAAGTCCAACATCTCAAGAAGGATCAAGTCGACAGGCAACTCTCTCTCGCCAATACGGACAACACAGGATCGGAACACATGTCTAGCAACAAACAACTCTCCCACAGGAGTGGTCACAACAAGCGGCCGATCAAGCAAACCGGACTCTCTACCCAAACTCGACACGAAGTGTGTGGAAACGTACGAGTGCGTGGATCCGGGATCAAACAACACGTGTGTGTCAACAGAACATACTGATAGGGTACCTAAGACCACTGCATTGAACACCTGTGCGTCTTGATGCGTCAACGCGAAAACCCGTGCCTGTCATCCATCTGTGACTGGCGGTCCCCTACTAGAAAGTAGCTGTACTCTGTCGGCAGCTGGCTGTCATCTGCCTCGGCCACCTCGTCCTCTATGAGCAAACCCTCCGCGACCACGGCCTCTCTGTGCATGAGTCTGATGCGGAGCAATAGTAGGTACAATGGGCAACGCCCTATGGGGTGGGGAAGGTGGAAGTGTGACATGTGGTACTGCTGCCTCCCTCCGGCGTATCTCGGTACAATCTCTGATGCGGTGATGGGGACTACCATACCCAAAGCATCCATACGACGACTGCTGACCCTTCTGGGGATAAGAGCTAAACATCTGACCTCGCCCCGAGTCTCTGCCACCTGTACGACGTCTATCACGGCGTCCGAATGGAAGTCTCTGTGCTGCTGTATCAGTACGAACCCTCTTCGGTCCTGGGACTACCGAAGTCTCTACAAGGCACTCCTCGACTAATAGGGCTGCGTCTACAGCTGCTGCATAGGTCTCGCAATGCTGTGCGTTGATCGCGAGGAACAGTGGGGGTAAATAAGCCTCGAAAAAATCTCTTGACTCGCATCTCCTCAGTAGCCACTAGGTATGGGGCATAAACAAATAGCTCGGTGAACAGCACATCGTACTCTGCCACTGTCATCTCTGGCGTCTGGCGTAAGGACTCGAACCTGTGCGCTCGGGCATCCCTGACACTCTGGGGAAGGAAACGGGCTAGAAATACCATCACAAACTCGGTCCAGGTTATAGGAGGAAGACCTACTGCTCTGCCCTTCTCGACCGACTCACACCATTTCTGCGCAAGACCTTCCAGGCGAAAGCTCGCAAACTCTACCCATCTTGCATCTGAGCATCTGAGTGAACGACATATCCAGGCCATCCTATCAATAAAATACTGTGGGTCCTCGGCTGAATTGGTACCTGTGAAGACCGGATGCTTCAGCCTCATGAACTCTGATAGCGATACAGTAATAACCTCCGTGGCTGGAGAGGCGACTGCCGGTACTGTAGATACCATCGCGGCCCCCGTAACGGGTGGAACTACCTCTGGTCGCTGCGCTCGAAGCGTCTCGACTAACGACCCTATCATCTGGCGCATCTCCTGCATACCGGCCCCTAGCATGGCGATCTGATCTGTCGTAGGAGGAGCAGTCTGCTCTGGTACAACAGGTATATTGCCCGAGTCAGTCCTCGTCTCAGATGAGTCAACTCGAATCTCGGCTCTCGCGGCCGCTCTCTTCGTCCTCGTAGTCTTTGGCGGCATAGTGGCTGAAAAGAAATTAGGATTCGATAAGGATATGGAAATCGAATCACAAGAATGTAGATAATCATGAAGGAATTTCAATCAATAAGTCCTAAGGTCACTTAGGCGGAGTACCGTGTCGTGAGTATGCCACGGAACATACGCACAGTACACCACTCTGCTTCAGCTACCTACTCCATCATACCAGGGTCATCCTACACTCCGAAGGTAAAACCTACGCTCTGATACCAACTTTGTCACGACCCAAAGTTCGGCCCGTGACCGGCACTTAACCACGTAACGTCTACAGGCGTAACGCGACTAAGTAAGCCGAAACCCAGAAATCAGAAACTATTAGAAGTAATGAGTGTTAAAACGTTTAGTGGAAACATTTGTTAAAACATTTAGAAAACCTTAAGTTGTTTAGTAAAATAATTTAAAGTTCAAGTTATTATCTTAAAAATTTTGGCAGCATTTCCTTTGTAAAAACTAGCCCCGAAATCGGGTACAAGACAAGATATGAGTAAAATGATATACAATAAGAACAAAACATCCCAAACGGGAGCAATCACGCCCAATGGCGGAAACAATCACCACGATAATAATATACGACGCCATAGCGAAGAATGGGCAAAAAAAAAGTGAAGACAACGTGAAATATGAAACTGCATAAATAAAGTCGGCTCACAACGAGCTCGACACCAGAGTACAAAATAATATAGATCGTCCTCACAACTGGTCCCTAAGTCAATACATAAGTAGTAGATGGAGAGTACTAGATACAACGGTGTATACAACTGGAAAATATACAGATACCGCAAAAACCAACATATCAGCAAAAGGGCTCACACGCCAACTGCGGTGGTATCTGTATCAAACGATGCAAGAAAGCAGCCTGCCGCGACTACTCTGAGGGGAAACCTGCAAACACTGTGGCACAACGGGGGTGAGTTGCCAACTCGTGAATAGTAGATAACATATAAAGGTAATCACGAGTATGCACATACTGCGATACTCTAACCTATACCAACAGATAACATCTATATGATGAGCTGGATGCGCAATAATCATGCAACAAGTGCGATCTAATAACATCTCTATATGATGAGCAGGGTATGCGATCATCATGCCTAGCAAATGCAATCTAATAACATCTATATGGGATGAGCAGGGTATGCAATAATCGTGCATAGCAAGTGTACTCTATCAGGTACTACAGATACAGGATGAGATGTATAACACTGAATGCAGAGCATGCGAATAAATAACATCTACACGGAATATCAACGTGGAAAATAACCGGTGTCCATCAATACACCTAAATCCCAGTAAAACTCAGGCGCCGTCACTCTAATCGGCCCTCGAATCCTGTAAATCTCATAGAATCGTGAGTGCCCAACATCGGCACTCAAAATATCAAAAATAATCGTGTCCAGCATCGACACGCAAATCCTCATGTATCGGGCTCCGTCAGTCCGGATCGGACCACGGGCTCCGTCTACGGAATCGGCCCTCGGCCCCGGCAGTGCGTGTCGGCCCGTATCCATCTCTCAGCTCTGGTCAGTATCCTCCAGATGACCGCCAGGTCCAACCAATCACCGGTAGGTAGTAGTCCCTCCGCCGGGCTCACCGTCTAACAATACGAGTCTTCTTATCCTGGGATACCATACCGGGTCCACCATGTACCCGCAATCGGTGCCTACCACTGCTCGAATCGGGTATACACACACAAGCTCTCTGGAACCGAGAAAACCCATGGTAGACGCACTGAAATATCATATCAAGAGAAACCGGGTTTCTAAAACAGTGTGTATTTTCTTAAAATAATACCACGGTTCTCAAATCCAGAAATCCCATAAATCCAAACTCATTGCGTAAATCCATGCAATGTGTCGTATGACATTAAGAGTAAAAAGGAAAAACTGCTCTTTTAAAAGAATCCAGTTTTGAAAGTATCTCATGCGGTCCCTATTTTCTTGAAATTAAGTCAATATCATCTATGTATGTAACATATGTATGTATGCAGGTATGGATGTGCAAATGGATATATACGCGAATATGAGTGTCGTACTATTATGAATATACAGTATGCATGTGCGCAAGTAGGGATATATCAATTAATGTATGCACTAATATGAATATACAGTATGCATGTGCGCAAGTATGGAGATATCAATATATGTGTGCACTTGTATGAATATACAGTGTGCATGTGTGCAAGTATGGAGATATCAATATATATGTGCAGTAGTATGAATATACAGTGTGCATGTGCGCAAGTATGCAGATATCAATATATGTGTGCACTGGTATGAATATACAGTGTGCATGTGTGCAAGTATGAAGATATCAATATATGTGTGCACTGGTATGAATATACAGTGTACATGTGCGCAAGTATGGAGATATCAATATATGTGTGCACTCGTATGAATATACAGTGTGCATGTCCGCAAGTATGGAGATATCAATATATGTATACATATGCCGATATGTGACAAAGTCGTGACAATCATTAATAATGCGGTAATCAAGACGATATATAATTCGTACCAATCCTATAGTGTGAGTGTCATGTCAATCACTAACGGTGTGAGTGTAACATACAAATAGAGCTCGTGCAGCTTGAACCGTTAGTGACAGTGCAGTGTTATATACTACCATTTCTATATGCAACAAGGAAGGTATGCTACAACAGTACACATAAACATCTATGACTAAATATCCTATCACGCCCTGACGCTTAACGCCATACGGGCGATTTCCCCATAGATGTTAAATCTACTCACCTGGTCTCGTGCTAAGCGTAGCCGACCACTTGCTTCCCTTTCTTTGCGGCGTCCGACGCACCTGCCTGCGAACCTAGAATTTACACAGGGAAACCATATAAGCAAAATCCTACACAAACGTGATATCGAAATCAAACGAGAAACTCGCGTCGCGAACTAAACACGCGTGTGTCCGATACGCTGAAACGTATGAATACGCGTCTTAAACTACCCCGGCACGTCATGACACGCTGGAACACAGAACCTACTCACGTATCACACGTGCCACGCCAACTAAACGTATAGGAAAAAAGATATAACGCTCCATATTTTGACTCGAGCACAAAAGTGAAAAGTTGTATATGCCAAAACACTAGAATATGCAGCAGACTCTCCTAGGCAAAACCCCAGCACCCAATTCCCCTATCTGGCCGCAAATTGCGGCCAGAACGATTAAATTGGCGGCCAAACAGTGAAATTAGGGGTTCGTGCTTTGTGTGTGTGGTCTAGGCCTAGTGTACATGTCCCAGTTATCCCAGATTTTCTCTGAAGAAAACGGGTCAACAGCAGATTACAGAAAGGGTAAATTTTGCTTTAAAACGTTAAATTTACACCAATATTAAACCCTATGGTATTTTAGTGAAATCTTGGGTTAAACTAAGTTTATGTGGCCCTAATAACACTTAATTAGGCTAGGCTAACCACCAAAAACATCACTTGGCCAAAAATCCGCACTAATCCCCATTTTTAGCACTAAATCTCACTTTTAACACTAACCGATGCTAATTAACACACAAGTTTAGCAAAAAGGAAGTTGGGCTCAGATTTTATACCTCACTTGACCCTAGGTGCAAGGAGAAAGGAGGAGAAGAAGAAGAGGTGCTGCTGCTTGTTAGTTATATGTATGCCCTAGAGGCCATTACTATACATAGGATGTATATTGTAGTGGATGTTTGGACATATATAGGGAGGACTTTCTTGCTCGACATGATAGTATGCTATCTGGTTACTCTTTACCTTAACGTGTACACTGATTGTCTCTCTGTTACATGTTGGTAAAGCCCTTAGGATGTGTACTTGACTACCTGGACTATGATGCGGATCATACTAGTGGGGACATGGTAGTCCATAAGTACATCCTTCAAGGTCCCTAGTCATGGGTGTATCGAGACGGGGCATCGATATACCAGAGTAGACTAGCGTATACCTTCTCGACCCATACAGATGGGCGATGGATGATCCTATATCCATTGGTGTTTGACATCAGAGATGATATACGGGTGCTCAGTAGAGACTGGGTACACTGGACGGACTCGCCGAGAACTCCCAGATGGTATTATACCTTACGTCAGATGGCAGTTCTCTGGTGACACTGGTACAGAGTAGTCTGTTGACCCGAGATCGTCATAGAGTCTTGTGTGGTTCCCACTGTGCTTTGATTTCCATCTTACCACGTCCAAGAGGGCGTGCAAAACGGTGGTTTTTGGGTACAGTCCCGAGTCACATGAAGGCAATGAGCGATAGGAGGGGATTCGTCTCTCCCGGTATAGGGAGTTGATGTTGCGCTGTGTTCGATTGGCTATAACCGGAAATCCCTGGCCAGGGTTGCTGAGATTTACTGGTAAGTGTTACCAGTAGTTTCTCGAATTGTTATAGACCTCATATCGACACGACTTATCGAGCTATTGGGGTCTGACGTTTACCACCCCTAAGCGAGATATGCGACATATCAGACGATCAGACCGGACTGTACGGTAAGTGTTACTGGTTGGATTCACAGGAGTGTGAGAAGGCTTGCTCGTCGATCTTCTGATCGCTCAATACCTGGGTGGCCGTTACGTTTAGCAGACCGCTTGCGGCTTGTGGGTGTTTGATATGATCAACACCTGCTGCCGGCGTATTGACGAGTCTTTAGAGTCCTACACAGAGGTTTCCTGGCTCAAGCGAAACGAAATAGGAGCGCATATGAGATATGTGCGGGACCGAGGATAATGAGTGTATGTGATACCATATTCTATTCTCGCGATGAATGTATCAAATGGTTATATACGATATAACCTAGTTATCGAATCGAGGGTTGATTCGATAAGCCGATACGTTGGATACTAGTCGGTTATATGCGATATGACCGGATCGTTAAATCAAGTGTTGATTTGATGATTTAATGCATAATTATATATTTGATATATTACTTTGCATTAACTAGTATTGGTTCACTTTAAATGGATTTTCTCACTTTATGTGCACATTGTATATGTGATATACTTTTGTACACTAGTTTGTATCATGTTTGATGATACATGCTTACTTGAGTTTGTGTAAAGTTTAAACCTTGGTTAAGTAAATGGTTAGGGTTTTGTTTAATTTATTTATTCATTTATTGATTTGTTTATTTCATTTTGGCAAAAGGAAAATGGTGGCTAATTTTGTTTCTTTGTTGAAGCTTCATGAAGCTTTGAAAAAGTCCACCATTTTTGTTTTATGCCTAACCTAACCATTCACCTAACTATAGTTTGCTCTCTACACATAACCATGGTTGGTTTATGATAAGTATTCTATGATTTTCTATTTTAAATAATAACTTATCATAATATCATCTTCTTCTTCTTCTTCATCTTCATGAAGAAAAACCTTGCTCCATCAATGGCAACTTGAGCAAATGAGTGAGAAATCCAATTCTAAAGTGAACCCACCTCCTATTTCTTCATCCTCTACCTCTTGCCAAGTAGTATAGGGTGTTATCTTCACAAGTTTCATGACTTGGTGAAGTGGGAGCTTGATCTTGTGATGCCTCGACGTAGATCATCTTCGGCACGAAGCCGACGACCTTGCCCGCCCATTTCTCCGATGAAGCCGACGCTAGAGCCCGGGTTTTCATTTGGACAGCGAGGAGACCTCGTTGCGGAGCTATGGAGATGAAGGACCGGATCTACAAAGGTTGTATTTCCGTTCTTTATTAGTAAAGTAGTTTACTAGTGCTTCTTTCGCCTAAAATCTAGTTAACAATCCGTAGTCTAGGGTTTCTTGGCACCGTAAAATTTGAAAATGGCATGGTTGATGCCTTGTGAGACCTCTTCGGAGTGCCCAGGAAACCTACAGTGGTATCAGAGCCTAGCTAGAGCTTTAGGCGAAGTGTATACGAAGTTAGAAGTCCGATCGAAGCCGGAATCCCCCGATTATACCCTTCTCTGTACATTTTTACAAACTATGGCTTTTTCCAAATTAAAAATTCTCAGAAAATTATGCAGGAAAAACTAAGAATTACGGTGAAGTTTGGACGTCTAATTCAACAATTTGACCGCGGAACAGCGGCGAAACCAGGGGTTTTACGGCGGTTCCGCGGCCAAAATTGTGACTTAGTCCCTGAAATTTCATGTAATTATTCTTAGGTCCTTTCTTGTTAATTTTTTATGTGAATTTTTTAATTCCACTCAAGTGTTGAGTTTTCTAGGGTTTTATTGGGGATTCGTTAATTTGATCGGATAATTTAACTTCGTTTATGTTTTTCCGGATATTTTAGAAACTGTTAAAAAGTTTGACTGGATATAAATACCCACTTTTTCCCCTTCCGGGAAATTTCCAAGTGTTGGATTTTTCCGTAGTTTAATAACGTTTTAAGTAGTGCAAGTAATGCGATGGTCCCTCTAGAAGACCACAAACCTTAACTCGATTATGTGACCGTCTTGAACTGCCCTTTGAACCTTCGGGTTTGGGGCAGTACGACATGCCACATGTGAGGCGTTGGCTTGACCCTTCTACGGCTGGACCGTTGGTACTGAGGCACGAAGTGAATGTTTTTAAACTTATTTCATGTGTTGAGCTGTTTCGGGAAAACTTGGGTGTTCGAATGTTCGATCGGAAAGTTTAACATTTTCTATTTATCCGGAATGTGATACAATAATTGGAATTCACTAGTTATGAGATAACTGAATGAATGTTATAAACATAGCACTTTAGTCTCACTTGATCGGTTGCCACGGAATTTTGATGTGATCAAAAGTCCGTCGCAATCACGTAGCGTACGCGGATACTCGCCGGATAAACTTAATAGACAGCCTCGCTCCATAGCCCCGACCAAGTGACTATAGGAGAACCCCGTCGCCGAAAGCATCCGTCCCGGTGCTCGCGGTAGCGGTGTTCCGCCTTGGTGCACTTAGTCGACGGTATCGGGGGTGCGGCCGCCTACTGAAGTTTGCGACGAGCATTCGATCAGGATGTCGGGAATCTTGTTGAATTGCCCGACTTTATATTGAAAAGTGTTTTCGATTTTGAGACTAAAATGCGGGGTTTATAATTGTTAGGCATGCGATGTCTAAGGAATACATTTGATTAGGCATGCGATGTCTATGCAGCTTGCGGATTCCAACTATTGTAGTTTTACACTTTCTTTTCTGTGACCGTAAGTGTAATATGTGATATCGCCGGTTTCGTTGCTATATGTCAACGACAATTGGGATGCGCATATTTACTTACGTTGATGACATGTGATGTTATGTGTTGCCGGATATGTTATATTGGATCGTCGTGTTTGAATAGCCGGGGTTTTTTATGTGAGATGAGTGTTTTTCATTTTCATTCATGTAAAAACTTGTATGTAATATTCTTTTATTGGGGCACTTCCAGGTTGCGGAAGATGTCACCGTTTGTATATTATTTTCTTTTTTGCACTAGGATAGACCCAAGGAGGAGGGCACAAGTAACCGGGTTCTAGGGTCCAGTGGGAGACCAACTCGAGGAGTCGAGTCCGGGTCTCCTAACTCTAGAATTGGTAGGGTTGCTTGCCGCTCTCGTACGGGTCTAGGGGTGTGGGATTGGCTATTCATCACAACCGTGGAATCCGTGTTTTATACTGGCTCGTATTGAAAACACGGACGTCCTAGTATATCCAATATTTCATATGATTCTTCTGCTGCGATATCTGTGATGTGATCATGTGATGTTTTGTGATGGATACTTTATATAGTATATATGATATATTATATAGGCGTTACTTATGTTTTACACCCGCGCTAGCCCTGCCCCGCTCTGCCGTTAGTTACCTAACCTAACGGTGCACGAGGGGACATCGAGGCGAATGCGGATGGCATAAGTGTACGTCGTATTTATCTGTAATGTTTAGGTACTTAAATGATGGGACTTCATTAATGTGATTAATGAAATAAAAGAAACCTAAGATGTTGTAGAATCGAATTTCAAAAATAAAACAGGTAGCTAAAGTTCTTGCTTTGCATAGCGGTATATGTGATATATCCTGCACCTTATTCGATGAGGAAAGGACCGAGATCCCTTCACCGGGAGTGACTCCTTTAGCAATAACTGGCAGATGCTACACACTCGGTTTGTCTTTTGATTTCTTTTAAGAGTTTTTGCTTTGCACAGTGATATATATGATATATCCCGCATCTCATTCGACGAGGAAAGGACCGACGATCCCTTCACCGGGAGTGACTCCTTTAGCAAAACTAGAAAAGCCTAAAAAACACTCCATTTTAAAATCATTTGATTCTACAACGATATCAAGTTCATTACGCAATAGGTTTTCAGAAAAACCTGTCGTAGCCCTCCGTCATTTCAGATAAATCTTGTTTAGTATTCGTGCTGCGTTTGTTGACCTTGTCAAGGCACAGTGTGCGGTAGCTAACCAGTATTTATCTGCTTATGCATATGATGCAGATTGGGTTAGGATAGTCGTGCGGCCTTGTTGACCTTGTCAAGGGTCGTACGGGTGGGTTTGATTCAATCAAGAAATGACGGGTTGAACTTGACTTGCGGTCTATGTTTTGTTGACCTTGTCAAGGTCATAGATCGTTCGGGGCAAAATATTATTGGGAATTTCAAGTGTTGAAATTTGCAATGAGATTGCATACCTTCTATGAGATAGTTGAATCCCGATACCCGCTGTGAGTAAGAGTTACTCCTGGGAGAGTTTTACATATTACAATTAGCCGATCAAGTAGGTGTCTAGAAAGGTGTTAACGAGATTACGCCTCTGGGAAAACGAGGTTTACATTAATTAGGTTCGTGCGAAAGCACGGGGGACCTCCCTCAAAGTACCGACACTGGCCTGGCTGAAAGTTTGGCGAACTTGTAGTGTGTAATTAATCCTGGCTAGTCTTTCCTTTTAGGGTTTGAAGGAAGATTTGATAAAAAGCAGTGGGGGCCATCCTGATTAGATAAAATAATAACCAATCTGATCTTGCAAGAGCGCACGCTGAGTGTTTTCTTCTCTCTCTCTCCGGGTAGCGACCATATCACGCCTTAATCAAGATAATAATACAGATGTATTGACCGAACCCGCTTGTTATACTGAGCTGGGGAACGATGGTCCCGCTCCAACTTATAATTGTTATAAGACAGAGCAGGAAATTGGGGATCACCAGAATTCCCGTGCCGCCCAAACGAAGAGAGTGCATGCTGATGCATCATCTTCGGGTGTGTTCAGTACAGAGAACTGTTTCTCAGTATCCTCCGCATCCTGGGTATATGATACCGGATCAGGATCCCAGATATGTAATCTGTTACATAGGGCTACAGAAAGGTAGAAAAACTGAGAACGGGTGATAAGTTTCATGAGACAGAAAACGGGGCAAGTGTTGCAGCCAAGTCTGTTGGTCACTGTCACCCTGTATTACAAATACATTGATTCTGAACGAATGTTATTAGATACCGAACCTGATATACAAAATCATATAAGTCTCTTTATCAGTAAAGAAATGATAAAATTTTGTATAGTTGGATAATGTTTTGAACATTTCCTATATCAAAAGTTGATTGGTTCAGGAACGTTATCTAAAAGCATTAATGTTCTAAATCAAACTACAGTTCTTTAGTATACTGAACACACAAAAGAGGAAGAGTTCAGAAATGAACGAATCCTTCTTGAGGCATTGTAGACTAGGTCATATCAATGTGACCCGACTAGCTGAAGTTACATGAAGATGCATATTTAAATCAGTTTAAATCTACATCTTGTGAAACTTGTCAGTCATGTCACAGAGATAAGATGACCATAGCTCCGTTTACTGGAAACAGAGAAAGAGTTAGTGAACTCTTGGGATGATACATGTTGATGTATGTAAGGTCCCCAGTCTACACATGCCAAGACTGGTTCTTTGTACTTCATTACATTCTCTGATAATCTTTCGAGATTCAGACCTATGTTCCTGTTGAAACACAAGTCCGAACCTTTTGAGATATTCACAGAATATAAGTTAGAAGTAGAGAACCAAAATACGGGTATAAGTATTATGTCCTATGATGAGATCAAGGAGGAGAATACTTGAGCACGGAATTCTTGGACTTTTCTAAAGGAGAATGAGATTCTCTCTCAGCATTACTCCTCCGTATACACCATAGCACGATGGTATATCGGGGCGGAGCAATCACACCCTATATGATATGGTGTGCTCTATGATGAGTACTACTGAGTTATCTATTTCCTTTTGGGAGTTATGCGTTTGAGAAGCAGCATACCTATTGAATCGGGTTCGAATCAAATCAGTGCCTACCACTTCATATGTGATATGGAAAGGGAAGAGCCCATTTCTTAAGTTAGTTAAGATTTTGGGTTGTCCGGCCTATGTCTAAAAGCAAAATCTGGACAAGCTCGAGGCAAAGTCTGTAATGTAGAACTGGAAAGGTTCCAGCTATACAAACTACAGCAGATGATTTGGTGAACCAAAGGATTCAGTAGATTCCAACGAACCTCAGCCTCTCCGCCGATCTAGTAGGGTTCCTCACCCACCTGAGAGATACTTATGTTTCTCTATAACAGTGGGAGCGAGAATTGCATCATGAGATGATGACCCAACTAGTTTCGAGCTGGCCATCAGGAGTGGGACTCTGTAAGAATGGCTGGATGCTTAGCGATCTGAGATGGAATCCATGTACGCCAACAAAGTATGGACTTTGGTTGCTATATCTGAAGGGTTAAATTCCCATCAGGAGTAACTATATCTTGAGAAGATTACTTGGTGTACTTGGAAAGGTTGAGACTTTCAAAGCTGGACTTGTTAAAGGTTTTCGTCATCGATCAGGCGTGGATAATGATGAAACCTTTTCCAGTACATATGCTTAAGTCCATCCAGATACTACTTGCCACGGCTACATACCATGACTACGATATCTGGCGGTTGGGTGTCATGACTGCTTTTCTAAATGATATTTTAGAAGAGTGCGTCTATAAGTACACAGCCAGAGGGCCTCGTAGACAGTGGGAGCAGCGGAAACGTGTGCAAGATGCTTTATAGGATAAAGCAAGCATCGCGGAGTTGGAACATCTGTTTTGATGGATTAGTCAAAGAAGTTGACATCATCAAAATGGTAGATGAACCTTGTATAAACAAAAGGGTAGTAGGGAGTATGGTGACGATCCTCGTAGAGTACGTGGATGACATACTCTTGATAGGGAAGGAGTTTCCTATGCTACGCTCGATCAATCTCCGCTTATCACAATGATTCTCCATATAGGATGAAAGTGATATCTCCTAAATCCTGGGTTTTGGATCTATGAGATAGATCTAATTGGATGTTAGGATTCTCACTAGTTGTAGCGAGATGGTATCAATCGATCCTGGGGAGAATCACTGGAAGGGTTCCAGGGTGATAATGACGACTGAATGTCAGTCGCAGGCATTGTCTTTACCCTCAGTAAAGGGACGGTATGTTGGAAGAGTTCCAAGCTAGATACCGTGGCAAACTAGACGATAAAGGCTGGATACATCGCTACTTAAGATGCTACCAAAGTGGCTGTCTGGGTGTATATTGGTTCATGAGATGAACTTAGTTCCTCCCATTGTGTGACAATGGAGTTGTGGCTTATGCCAAGGAACGTCTGTCCCATCAGTGATCCATACATATTCTAAGGCAGTATCACCTGATCATGGAGATAGTTGATCTCCAGGGTGATCGATGTTAGGAGAGCAGACTCAGAGGATAACACGGCGGATCCACTCACGAAGGCCTATTCCCAGAGAGAGACTTTTATGGGATGGTTGAGTATGAGATACTACAACCACTGCTATCAGATGGACCTAGTACAAGTGGGAGATTGTTAGTTATATGTATGCCCTAGAGGCCATTACTATACATAGGATGTATATTGTAGTGGATGCTTGGACATATATAGGGAGGACTTTCTTGCTCGACATGATAGTATGCTATCTGGTTACTCTTTACCTTAACGTGTACACTGATTGTCTCTCTGTTACATGTTGGTAAAGCCCTTAGGATGTGTACTTGACTACCTGGACTATGATGCGGATCATACTAGTGGGGACATGGTAGTCCATAAGTACATCCTTCAAGGTCCCTAGTCGTGGGTGTATCGAGACGGGGCATCGATATACCAGAGTAGACTAGCGTATACCTTCTCGACCCATACAGATGGGCGATGGATGATCCCATATCCATTGGTGTTTGACATCAGAGATGATATACGGGTGCTCAGTAGAGACTGGGTACACTGGACGGACTCGCCGAGAACTCCCAGATGGTATTATACCTTACATCAGATGGCAGTTCTCTGGTGACACTGGTACAGAGTAGTCTGTTGACCCGAGATCGTCATAGAGTCTTGTGTGGTTCCAACTGTGCTTTGATTTCTATCTTACCACGTCCAAGAGGGCGTGCAAAACGGTGGTTTTTGGGTACAGTCCCGAGTCACATGAAGGCAATGAGCGATAGGAGGGGATTCGTCTCTCCCGGTATAGGGAGTTGATGTTGCGCTGTGTTCGATTGGCTATAACCGGAAATCCCTGGCCAGGGTTGCTGAGATTTACTGGTAAGTGTTACCAGTAGTTTCTCGAATTGTTATAGACCTCATATTGACACGACTTATCGAGCTATTGGGGTCTGACGTTTACCACCCCTAGGCGAGATATGCGACATATCAGACGATCAGACCGGACTGTACGGTAAGTGTTACTGGTTGGATTCACAGGAGTGTGAGCGGGCTTGCTCGTCGATCTTCTGATCGCTCAATACCCGGGTGGCCGTTACGTTTAGCAGACCGCTTGCGGCTTGTGGGTGTTTGATATGATCAACACCTGCTGCCGGCGTATTGACGAGTCTTTAGAGTCCTACACAGAGGTTTCCTGGCTCAAGCGAAACGAAATAGGAGCGCATATGAGATATGTGCGGGACCGAGGATAATGAGTTTATGTGATACCGTATTCTATTCTCGCGATGAATGTATCAAATGGTTATATGCGATATAACCTAGTTATCGAATCGAGGGTTGATTCGATAAGCCGATACGTTGGATACTAGTCGGTTATATGCGATATGACCGGATCGTTAAATCAAGTGTTGATTTGATGATTTAATGCATAATTATATATTTGATATATTACTTTGCATTAACTAGTATTGGTTCACTTCAAATGGATTTTCTCACTTTATGTGCACATTGTATATGTGATATACTTTTGTACACTAGTTTGTATCATGTTTGATGATACATGCTTACTTGAGTTTGTGTAAAGTTTAAACCTTGGTTAAGTAAATGGTTAGGGTTTTGTTTAATTTATTTATTCATTTATTGATTTGTTTATTTCATTTTGGCAAAAGGAAAACGGTGGCTAATTTTGTTTCTTTGTTGAAGCTTCATGAAGCTTTGAAAAAGTCCACCATTTTTGTTTTATGCCTAACCTAACCATTCACCTAACTATAGTTTTCTCTCTACACATAACCATGGTTGGTTTATGATAAGTATTCTATGATTTTCTATTTTAAATAATAACTTATCATAATATCATCTTCTTCTTCTTCTTCATCTTCATGAAGAAAAACCTTGCTCCATCAATGGCAACTTGAGCAAATGAGTGAGAAATCCAATTCTAAAGTGAACCCACCTCCTATTTCTTCATCCTCTACCTCTTGCCAAGTAGTATAGGGTGTTATCTTCACAAGTTTCATGACTTGGTGAAGTGGGAGCTTGATCTTGTGATGCCTCGACGTAGATCATCTTCGGCACGAAGCCGACGACCTTGCCCGCCCATTTCTCCGATGAAGCCGACGCTAGAGCCCGGGTTTTCATTTAGACAGCGAGGAGACCTCGTTGCGGAGCTATGGAGATGAAGGACCGGATCTACAAAGGTTGTATTTCCGTTCTTTATTAGTAAAGTAGTTTACTAGTGCTTCTTCCGCCTAAAATCTAGTTAACAATCCGTAGTCTAGGGTTTCTCGGCACCGTAAAATTTGAAAATGGCATGGTTGATGCCTTGTGAGACCTCTTCGGAGTGCCCAGGAACCCTACAGTGGTATCAGAGCCTAGCTAGAGCTTTAGGCGAAGTGTATACGAAGTTAGAAGTCCGATCGAAGCCGGAATCCCCCGATTATACCCTTCTCTGTACATTTTTACAAACTGTGGCTTTTTCCAAATTAAAAATTCTCAGAAAATTATGCAGGAAAAAATAAGAATTACGGTGAAGTTTGGACGTCTAATTCAACAATTTGACCGCGGAACAGCGGCGAAACCAGGGGGTTTGCGGCGGTTCCACGGCCAAAATTGTGACTTAGTCCCTGAAATTTCATGTAATTATTCTTAGGTCCTTTCTTGTTAATTTTTTATGTAAATTTTTTAATTCCACTCAAGTGTTGAGTTTTCTAGGGTTTTATTGGGGATTCGTTAATTTGATCGGATAATTTAACTTCGTTTATGTTTTTCCGGATATTTTAGAAACTGTTAAAAAGTTTGACTGGATATAAATACCCACTTTTTCCCCTTCCGGGAAATTTCCAAGTGTTGGATTTTTCCGTAGCTTAATAACGTTCTAAGTAGTGCAAGTAATGCGATGGTCCCTCTAGAAGACCACAAACCTTAACTCGATTATGTGACCGTCTTGAACTGCCCTTTGAACCTTCGGGTTTGGGGCAGTACGGCGTGCCACATGTGAGGCGTTGGCTTGACCCTTCTACGGCTGGACCGTTGGTACCGAGGCACGAAGTGAATGTTTTTAAACTTATTTCATGTGTTGAGCTGTTTCGGGAAAACTTGGGTGTTCGAATGTTCGATCGAAAAGTTTAACATTTTCTATTTATCCGGAATGTGATACAATAATTGGAATTCACTAGTTATGAGATAACTGAATGAATGTTATAAACATAGCACTTTAGTCTCACTTGATCGGTTGCCACGGAATTTTGATGTGATCAAAAGTCCGTCGCAATCACGTAGCGTACGCGGATACTCGCCGGGTAAACTTAATAGACAGCCTCGCTCCATAGCCCCGACCAAGTGACTATAGGAGAACCCCGTCGCCGAAAGCATCCGTCCCGGTGCTCGCGGTAGCGGTGTTCCGCCTTGGTGCACTTCGTCGACGGTATCGGGGGTGCGGCCGCCTACTGAAGTTTGCGACGAGCATTCGATCAGGATGTCGGGAATCTTGTTGAATTGCCCGACTTTATATTGAAAAGTGTTTTCGATTTTGAGACTAAAATGCGGGGTTTATAATTGTTAGGCATGCGATGTTTAAGGAATACATTTGATTAGGCATGCGATGTCTATGCAGGTTGCGGATTCCAACTGTTGTAGTTTTACACTTTCTTTTCTGTGACCGTAAGTGTAATATGTGATATCGCCGGTTTCGTTGCTATATGTCAACGACAATTGGGATGCGCATATTTACTTACGTTGATGACATGTGATGTTATGTGTTGCTGGATATGTTATATTGGATCGTCGTGTTTGAATAGCCGGGTTTTTTTTATGTGAGATAAGTGTTTTTCATTTTCATTCATGTAAAAACTTGTATGTAATATTCTTTTATTGGGACACTTCCAGGTTGCGGAAGATGTCACCGTTTGTATATTATTTTCTTTTCTGCACTAGGATAGACCCAAGGAGGAGGGCATGGCTCAAGCCCCCCCTCTCTCTTCATTTATTGTGGGCATGGCTCAAGCCATGACGCCCACACCCCCCCACTCTCTCTCCAAGTCAACCCATAAATCATTTTCATTTGAAAAAACAATTGACCCAAAACACTTAATTCAAAATTTTAAATTAGCTTAATGGAAATGGGTTAATCTACCATGGTTGCTAATCATGGTTTAATCCTAATTTTAACCCTAGTTTACATGCACATGTGTGTGCAAGGCTAAATAAATTCTAATAAAATATTCATTAATTTTGATAAAATATTTGAAAATCGATTTGGTAAACTTTTTATTAAAACCCATATATTAAAGTATAATTATCCACTAATCACATCCTAAGATGTTACAGGGAGGGAAGAAGAAGGCCTCCACCAAGCCGATAGGCGGTGTCAGTAAGGTAGAGGGAAAGGGCAGGGAAAAAGTCTCGAGACTAACAGTAGGGAAGGGGGAATGTTTCTATTGTCACGGGAAGGGGCATTGGCAGAAGGACTGCAGGGCTTGGAAAGCCAGAAACCAGGATTCGAAGCACGTTGTGGTTTCGGTTTCGGGTGTGTTTATCATTGAAAATTGTATGTCAATTAACTCTACTTTCTTGGTACTAGATACTGGATCAGGATCTCATATCTGTAATTCATTACAGACTCTAAGAAACCGTAGAGTTATCAAGACAGGTGATATGACTCTTACGGTTGCTAACGGAATGGGCGTGGATGCTGTATCTGTAAGGGAATATCACCTAGGATTGACAAGTAGACAGATTTTGATTTTGCATAACTGTTTGTGTGCACCTAGTTTGGGTTGTAATATCATCTCTGTATCTTTACTTTCTAAAGAAGGTTATAATTTTACATTTGTAAGCGATGTCGTCTACATCCACCTTAATCATGATTTGATTAGGTCAGGTACACTAGATAACGGTATATACGTATTAAATCAAGCTCCGGTTTTTAACGTCGAGAACACACTTAAAAGAATTTCTCCAGAATTAAATCAGGCTTTCTTATGGCATTGTAGACTGGGTCATATCAATGAAACACGGTTGATGAAGTTATATAAAGAGGGATATTTGGATCCGTTCGAATAACAGTCTTATGCAACTTGTCAATCATGTCTCAAATGAAAGATGACAAAGACTCCATTCACTGGACACGGGGTAAGAGTGAACGAGCTCTTGGGACTCATACACAGCGATGTGTGTGGTCCAATGTCTACACATGCAAGAAGTGGTTATTCCTACTTCATTACTTTTATGGATGATTTCTCAAGCTATGGACATGTAATCTTGATGAAACATAAATCCGAGGCCTTTGAGAAATTCCAGGAATATAAGAATGAAGTGGAAAAACAAACAGAAAAAGTATCAAGACACTTAGATCTGATCGAGGTGGTGAATACTTAAGTGCCGAGTTCCTGGGTTATTAAAAAGAGAATGTAATTCTCTCTCAGCTTACTCCTCCATACACACCTCAACACAACGGTGTATCGGAAAGGTGGAACTGAACCTTATTTGATATGGTATGTTCCATGATGAGTAACGCTGAGTTACCGCAGTCCTTCTGGAGTTATGCACTAGAATCAGCTGCATATCTTTTGAACAAGGTTCCTACCAAGACTGTGCCTACCACACCATATCAGATGTGGAGTGGGAAGAAACCATATCTTAAGTATCTGAAGATATGGATATGTCCAGCTTTTGTAAAAAAGCAGCATACGGACAAGCTCAAGGCACGCTCAGTACTGTGTAAGTTTGTGGGATACCTAAAGAACTCCAGGGGTATTGTCACGACCCAAAATATTAGCTCGTGACCAGCACTTAAATCATGCAACGTCTAAAGACCTAAAGCAATTCAAGTAAGCTGAAACCCAGAAATCTAAACCTTTTTAAAGGAAATAAAAGGTGATGTCTGAAAATAAAGGTATGATGAAAACAACGTTTTCTAAAATGCATAGAAAGGAAACATGAAAAATGCAAGTTTATTTTACTAATTGAAAAACATGTTTCATCCTTTTTAAAAATTTAGGCAGCACCTCCTTTGTATATTTTGATCCAAAACCACAATTACATAATGATAATAAATGCATCCCCAAGCGGGAGCTAGCTCTTCGCCAAACGGCGGATTCACAACCACGCAAGTAATAAAACAAGTATACGACGCCCAACGGCGAAGTTCAACATAAAAGATAATGAATAAAGTAAGACATCAACCCAATAAGCGAACATAAAACCCATCGCTCAGATCTCGCAACTACAAGTCTTGCTAAATCTTACTATTTATACAAATACTAGTTTTGATTGATGGAGTTGACTAGATACAATATGAATAATAAATACAAAAGTGGTACGATCCAACATGTACCACCTACCAAAGCAAGTCACCCGAAAGCAAGCTGTGTGCCAATGATGCCGCTACCGATCCATGCGATCAACCTGCAAGAACTGTGGCACAACGGGGGTGAGTTGCCAACTCGTGAGTACAAAACATCATCATGTAGAAATCGAATAAACAAAGATTCCTTGGTTAACTATATTATGAAGGTAATACTATGATATCTAGGGTGACCGTATGTGTATATGTGCCAACAATAATAAATGTCTGTATGTATGTGGATCTCGTCCACTTGAACATCGTAAAAGAATATGCATGTAAATGTATGATGATATCAAAGAATGTGTGTCCATTAATGACACATCAAATCATGGAACTTGAGTGTCCAGTATCGACACTCGAAAACATCATGAAACCCGTGTCCAGTATCGACACGTAAATCCTCATATCTCAGGCACCGCATCCTCAGATCGGCCCTTATATCCATCTCACTACTCCGGTCGGTATCCTCCGGATAACTGCCGAGTCTAAATACTATCATCTGTAGGTAGTGCTCCTCTTCCAGGCTCAACGCCATCATCTGCAACCTTGCCCCGGGGTACCGCACCAGGTCCACCATGCACCCGTAGACAGTTCCTCCTCATCGAATCAGGTGTATGATATCGCTCAAGAGCCGAGAAAACTCATGGTGGACTATACAAATATCATATCAAGAGAAACCGGGTTTTTAAAACAATACATAATTTCTTTTGAAATAACCACGGTTCTCAAATCCAGAAATCTCATGAAAACAGCATATCTCAATGCGTATAATCATAAATCATGATGTATGCGACATATAACAGAAATATAAGCATATCTGTATATAATGCAACATGGAATAGTAATATGCACATATCAAGGGAAAAACGCTTTTTTAAATGAATCCAGTTTTAAAATGTATCCTACAGTTTCCCATTTCTCCAAAGTCGAATGCAACATCGTATAAAGGTGTATATGTAACTATAGCAAGTAAATTATGCAAAAAGTCATATCATGATGAGCAATTCTACTGTGTAGTGACATGGCAACTATTGATGATGAAGTGTGTGAGGGGGCCAATCTGTGTAAGTGTGACATGCGCATCTTCGATAATGGTGTAGGTGTACTAGCACAGGTATATGAAATGCAATGGGAATAACATGAACGTAGCATAAAGTAAATCGGCAGCTAAATTCTATAAGGTATACGTAACTAACATGGCCGAGTCGGTGAATCTATCAATCGGCATCATATAGTCAAGTGTATGGATCAATCATCAATTAAACTCGCCACGCACGGTAAATCATCGTACGACGTCATTAAACAATTTAGGATCCTAACGACCTATATGACAATGAGGGTACAGACCTAACGTCTTGTACGACTTATCACTCATGATTCACCACATTATATATATACACACCTGACTCCTAGGTCCCATCCATAACAATCTCATATCAGGGGACCGGCAAAAGGTATCAACCATCTCAATCGACTGGCATCCGTATACCGACATATCAAACAACTCATCATATCATATCGTATATTCTTTTCATCACATTAAGTCATCTTACATCAAGACAACTTATAAGTACATTCTACCTTATACATCAAATGTTATGCTACTCTAAAACTCATACCTATTCTAGTGCAACTATATATCTATAAATCATGATTCACCTTAATTTTTCATAACCCTAAGCTTTCATCTCATATCATCTCTAGCTATCCTTTTTAACCATACCCCTGGTTTTCTAATCTATGTTTCTACGACTGTATCCTATAGATCGGTTTCCATTAAAATTTGCGGGGGTGCTAAACGCCATCCACCCGACTTCTCCCGTAAATATAGATCTACTCACCTTGATCCTTGCTCCCCGAAGTCGATGACGCCACGCTCCGTCGCCTCGGAATCCACACGAAGGTACCTACAATAAAACACAATCAAAATCGCTATTAACATCAAGTCCGGAAAACCAATACGGCACACGGTGCGCTCATAGGTTAGAACCTATAGCCTACGCGTGCAAAAACAACCAAACAACCCTTGTTGTTGATGTACAAATTCCCAACAACCAAATACAAATCCAAACATCAAAACCAAGCATTCCAAAATACGGAAAACATAACCAAAAACACCCTAATGTGCTCCCAGATTTCAACCTAGGCCAAACTAGGGAATTTTGCATATAGGGTTGCTCTAGATATCACCTAAGGGACCCACCAACCAAAATTCATCGAATTCCACCAAAATGTGGCCGCAATTTGCGGTCACAATGAATAAATCTGCGGCCGGATTACTGCATTAGAGGCTAGGGTTTCAGATGGGGCTTCTAGGTTGCCTGCTCGTATTACTGTCAAGGGAACTTTATTTACAATGGTCTCGGGTCATCCCAGATCTCTAAATACCATCACTAAATCCACCAAAACCCGATATCGACAAATCTAAAATTTGTATCTTAGTTTCTAATCCGGGTCTTGGTCATTAAAAACGGCACTAAGGGTCCTACAACAGCTACTTCCATCACCACAACACAATTCAAACCATAACCTCATCTTGGAAAATTCCAAGATCACTAATCCATACTAAATCACATTCTAAACTAAACTAGAATACTAGGAAACCTTAACTAAACTAAAAGGAAGAATTTATACCTCATTTGGGCAACCCAAGAAAAACTCTAGCTGTCCCAAGTCATCAAAATCCAACTTTGCTTGGTCCAATGTGTTGAGGATGAGGTAGGGATCAATTTTAATGAAGGGAGTATGGGGTTTGGATGAAGAATTTGAGATGATTTCTTTGGGTGAAGGTGGAGGGAAGCTTGAGGATGAAGTAGGTGAAGAAAATAAATGGGTGGAGGAAATGGGGCTGCCTCTCTCTCTCTCTCTCTCTCTCTCTTTTATTCTCACTCTCTTACCCCCTCTCTCTCTCTTATGCTCATCTCTCAATTTTATCCTTTTCTCTTTTCTTTTCTTTTTACCTAAACCAAATATCAACAACACAAATGAACAACATGCAACCAAAATACAACATGACATGGTACACTAGCCATGGAAATCTTTAGAAATACGGATTTGGCCTAATCGCGATTAGTAGTGTACTAATCGCGATTTATTTTAAACTTGCATAAAATAAATTATAAATTGCCAAATTCGATAAATATATTTTTAAAAGAATAAACCATTTTAAATCTCCAATTATCTCACAATTATTGGTATATATTTATACCATTTTACGAAAACCCTAATTTCGCAAATAGGGTAGTTTTCGCGAAATATATTATTTTAATATTAAATTCCAAAAATAATATTTTATATTTTTTGAAATGTTACAGGTATCTTTTCTATTACGCAGAGGAACACAAGGTCTTTGTTTCTCGGCATGCCCACTTATTAGAAAATCAATTTCTTGAAAAAGAGATAAGTGGGAAATCAATAAAACTGGAAGAAATTCTAGAACCACAAGCTATTATTGAAAGCATGATGGTACCAGAAGTTTTGAAAAAACCGGACATCCCCGCACCACTCCGTAGGACTAGTAGGCAGTCTCATCCACCCAAGAGATACTGAGGTTTTCTCATAGATGGGGATATAGAGGATTGCATCATCGATGATGATAAGCCAACTAGCTTCCAGCAAGCCATTCAGAGCAAAGACTCAGTAAAATGACTGGATGCAATACGGACCGAAATTGAGTCCATGTATACCAACAAAGTATGGACTTTGGACATTGCTCCAGAAGGGGTAAAACCCGTAGGGTCCAAATGGATCTTTAGAAAGAAGATTGGTGTAGATGGATGGAATGAAACCTATAAGACTAGACTTGTTGCAAAATATTTTCTTCAAAGACATGCTTTGGACTATGATGAAACCTTTTCTCCAGTAGCTATGCTCAAATCCATTCGGATCCTTCTTGCCATTGCTGCCTTCCATGATTATGAAATTTGGCAGATGGACGTAAAGACCGCTTTTCTTAATGGAATTTTGGAAGAGTGTGTTTATGTGGATCAGCCGGAGGGTTTCATAGAGAGTGGGAGTAGCGGAAGAGTGTGCAAGTTGCTTAAATCCATTTATGGATTAAAACTGGTATCGCGGAGTTGGAACATCTGTTTTGATGAGACGGTCAAAGAATTCGAATTTATCAAAAATCCAGATGAACCATGAATTTATAGTAAGATTGTAGTGAGAACTGTGGTATTCCTCATTTTGTACGTGGATGACATTCTCCTGATAGAAAATGACATTCCTATGCTACAATCAGTCAAAGGATTCTTGTCACAAATGTTCTCCATGAAGGACCTGGGTGATGCCTCTTACATTCTGGGGATCCAGATCTATCGTGATAGATTTAAACGGATGTTGGGACTTTCACAGTCCAGGTACATCAACACCATACTGAAAAGATTTAGTATGGAAGATTCAAAGAGCGGTAATCTACCGGCTTGTCACGGAATCACCCTCTCTAAAGAGATGTCTCCCAAGACTGATTTGGAATGGGATCGCATGACTATTATACCCTACGCTTTTGCGGTAGGCTTTATAATATTTGAGATGTTGTGTACTAGATCAGATGTAGCTTACGCACTGAGCATTGTAAGCAGGTATCAGTCAAACCCAGGGGAGAAGCACTAGATAGCTGTTAAGAACATTCTCAAGTACCTGAGAAGGACTAAGGAGATGTTCTTGTTCTACGGCGGAAAAGACCTCTAGATCGAGGCTTTTGCTGACTCCAGCTTCCAGAGTGATAAGGATGACTCCAAGTCCATGTCGGGTTATGTCCTTACCCTCAATGTAGGGGCGGTCTGTTGGAAGAGTTCCAAGAAGGACACCGTTGCTGACTCGACGATGGAAACGGAGTATATCGCTGCATGTGACGCCGCGAAAGAAGTAGTCTAGATGAGTAAGTTCATGACAGAACTTCAGGTGGTTCTGTCCATTGTTGATCCAATACTGATGTATTGTGACAACGATGGCACTATAGCTTTAGCGAAGAAACCAAGGTCCCATCAGAAGTCCAGACACATCTTGAGGCGGTTCCACATGATCAGGGAGATCATTGATCACCTGGAGATCGAGGTGCGGAAAGTAGAGACATAGAACAACACTGCAGATCCACTCACAAAGGCCATCCCTGAGACACAGTTCGAGAGGCTAATCGAGATGATAGGTCTGCGATATGCCATTACATGGACTTAGTGCAAGTGGGAGATTGTTAGTGATATATTCCCTAGAGGCCATTATTGTATCATACTGGATTGTATATTACATATTGGAAGCTTGGGATATTCATAGTTATAATAACAGTCATGCTCAAAATGGTATTATATGACTTGGTTTGATTCTACCTCAATAGGTGCATATGTTTCTTTTAGCATATCGCTTATACATATTAGTAGAGCCCTTAAGATCTCTGCTTGACTACCAGTGTTGTGATAGCAGTCACACTAGTAGAGGCTAGGTAGTCTATAAGCACATCCATATATAGGTCCCTAGTCATATAATTATCGAGACGGGGCATCGATACTCCAGAGTAGATTAGTGTATACGCTTTTTATCTCAGCGGGGAGATGGTCTGTCCCACAGCCATTAGTATGTCGTACCGGAGATAGTATACAGGTGCTCATTGGGTTATGAGTTATACTAGACGGACTCGTCGGGAACTGCTGGTTGGTATTATACCTATCGTCAGATAGCAGTTCCTGGATGGCATGAGTACTGCTTAGTCCGTTGACTTGACATCACTATTCTTCTCGAGTGTGTTCCCATTGTACTTAGATTACTACCCTACCTCGGCTCAAATGAGTCATGCAAATAGGTAATGGTTGGGTGCAGTCCCGAAGCACTGGGAGGCAACAGTGGTTAGATAGGATTCGTCTCTCTCGGTATTGGTGGTTGATGTCGCGCTGTGTTCGGAAAGCCATTACGCAAAGTCCCTGGCCAGGGAAAGCGAGATTTACTGGTAGGTACTCCAGTAGTTTCTCAGAGTGTTTTGGGCTCTACCCCAGCATGTCTTATTGCGCTATTATGGGTTTGACGGTTACCGCTACCCTAGGCCCAATATGCGAGTATCTTAGACGAACAGACCGGACCGTACAGAGATTGTCACAGATAGGCTCAGTAGGAGTTCGGATGAGTTTGCTCATCAGCCTTCTGATCGACAGATACCTGGTTAGTCATTACGTGCAACTAGTACTGCTGACGTGCTTGTGGTTAAACCAACTGCCAGTGAACTGTCGAGTCTTTAGATCTCCACACAGAGGGTTTCCCTGCTTCGGGCGAAACGATGTAGAGGCCGTATGGTTTTACGGAAGGGTTTCAATCACATTTGTGTACTGGCTACATGGATGATGTTCGGACGGATAATACTGGTGGGCTTTGGTTTAAGCCAGATCCTAGTATTATATTATTGGATTATTTTCGTCTCTTTGTATTCGTATTTTTCGGAATACGAATACGGGTATGTATATACGGTGAGGGGTATTCTTATAATTTTATAAAAGTGCTTCTAGAAGAAGACAACTTATTTGTGATTTAATCCATTTTGTTAAATGGATAATGAGGTGGAGGTTTGTGGTGTAATTTTAGACATGATTGAAGCATGGCTACTTGGTGACTCATTGTTTTTATGACTATTGAAGCATGATTGATTCATTATTTGATATATTATATGCTCCATTATCACAAACCGTTAGCCATTCCACAATGATGATATCACAACACACTCTCACCTCCAAGGCTCTCTTCTTCCTCCTCAAACCCTAAAAGCTCTCATGTGTTGAGAAACCTAGGGATTTTGAGACAAATTAATCCATTATCATTCTCTACATCTTCTAGGCTACTTAGCTTAGCAAACTGTATACCCTAATTACCTCGGTTTAGAGATTGGAGCTTGAAGTACATACTCTCAAGTGGATCGTCTTTGACACGAGGAGGCCGACAATCAAGCGTGATCCGTACACTTGAGGAGCTCAAGAAGAGGACAAGAAGACCCGAAGGACTTATACATGGAGGTATAAAACACTGACCTAGCAGTTAGTGTTAGTTGTATGTATGCCCTAGAGGCCATTATTGTACATATGATGTATATTACAGTGGATGCTTGGACATATATAGAAGGGACTTTCTTGCTCGACATGATAGTATACTATCTGGTTGCTCTTTATCTTAACATGTATACTTGTCTCTTGAAACGGTCTCATGGTTACATGTTGGTAAAGACCTTAGGATGTGTACATGAATACCAGGATTATGATGCAGATCATACTAGTGGGGCTATGGTTGTCACGACCCAAAGTTTAGCACATGACGGCCCTTAAACCACGTAACGTCTCCAGGCGTAACGTAATTCAAGTAAGCCAAAAACCCAGCAATCTAAACCATCAAAACTAGTAAGTGATAATAACATTGTTAAAACTTTTGAAATCTCAATCAAATTCTTTAAAGACCCAATTTATTTCCTTTAAAAATTTGGCAGTACCTCCTTTGTAAAACAAGCCCCCAAAAAGGGTACAACATAAATATATAAGTAAAGCATCCCCAACGAGAGCAAATCCACGCCCAAAGGCGGAAAACAACCACCACAACAGATATACGACACCGTAGCGAAGAAATAAAAGACGATATTAATAAAACTGCATAAAAGACATGCAAAGTCACCAAAAATATACAATATCATCCTCACATCTCGTCTCTAAGTCAATACATGAAAGTGGTAGATGGAGAGTACATGGTACAAAGATATACAATGAGCAACGTCGGATAACTGCAAAACCCACCTATAACAAAACTGCACCCAGTCAGCCGTAGCGGTATCCGCAGCAAAAGATGATAAGATAGACGAAATCCCTGCCTCTGACTACTCTGAGGAAAAACCTGCAAACCCTGTGGCACAACGGGGGTGAGTTGCCAACTCGTGAATAGTAAATAACATATGCAGGTAATCGCAAGTATGCACGTACTACGCGAATCTATCACATGCAAGCTAATAGGAATAAATGGCCATATGTATGTGCAACAGTCATGAAAGGTAGTCTAGCAGGTACAACTAATACATGAAGCAATAATATGACAATGTGTATATGCAACAGTCATGAAAGGTACTCTATCAGGTACTACTAATACATGAAGCAAAGCATATAAGTAAATGTGGAATATGGGATAAAACATGTCATCCTCACGGAATCCTCATCGTGGCAGGACCAATGTCCATCAAGACAATTCAAATCCCAAATATCCTCAAAACGGACCTCAGATCGGCCCTCATATCGACCCTCATATCGGTAATGAATAAGAAAGAATACATGCATAGATCATTGTGATGATATATATATATATATATATATATATATATATATATATATATATATATATATAACAACGTCGCATACCACTGATATATATATATATATATACATGCATATATAACAGTG
The DNA here is from genome assembly GCA_030015575.1 of Agapanthus africanus. Taxonomy (NCBI): domain Eukaryota; kingdom Viridiplantae; phylum Streptophyta; class Magnoliopsida; order Asparagales; family Amaryllidaceae; genus Agapanthus; species Agapanthus africanus. The sequence continues at coordinate 325,806,258 of JASDDO010000018.1, forward strand.
TCACATACCACTGATATATATACTTAGAGGTAAAATATCATGAAAACTAGTATCTAGTATCGACACATAAATACTCATCTATCAGGCGTCGTCACCACGACTACCCCTGATATGTACTTATCATATGTTCATCGGAAACCCGAGTGCCCTAACCGTCGGCACTCGAATTCCCCGTATGCATACGTACATGACTCCGGTCGATATCTCCACGATCACCGCCGAGTCCAAAACTGTCACCGGTAGGTATGGTTCTCCTGCCAGGCTTATCGGCGTAAACCTTCGACATGCCTTTCTTACCTTGGGGTACCTCCGGGCCACATCATATACCCGCACACGGACCACGACGCCTCCTCGCATGGGGTATATATCAGAACCGAGAAATCTCATGGTGGATGCTGAAATATCATATCAAAAGTAACCGGGTTTTTCAAATAATGCATAATTTCATGAAATTAATACGGTCCTCAAATCCAGAAAACATCATGTGAAATCCATATATCAATGCGAAATCCATGAAATATAATATATGCAACATGAAACCATAATATGAGCATATAAAGGAAAAACCGCTATTTAACTGCAACAAGTTATTGAATATATCATGCGGTTCCTAATTTCTCCGAAACCAAATGCAACATCATATAAAGGTAAACATGTAGCTATAGCCAGGTATGCGTAACCATGTCGGTATAGCAAGATATGTGTATCTACCTATCAGTAATAATGTAATACCCTCCAGGTATGTGTGTAGCTATATCAAGCTAGGTATGTATATATACATACAAGATGTACATGTAGCTATGTCTCCAATGTGTATATACCTATCACTAATGGTACATTACCATATAGGTATATATGTAACTAGCATATAGGCATGTCAAGGCATATATGTAAGCATGTAGGTATACAGGTATGCTATATGTCATATGCACAATGGAATATAAATCAATGTCTTAATGTCCCTAACCAATATAATCTCACGTATGTATAAGTGTGCGTGTCATGGAAATTATTGACGGTGTGAATGGCATACAATCAGTGCCCGTGCAACATGAGCCGTTAATAAATAGTGCAGTGTCCAAAAGATACAAGTCCAAGCATAACAAGTAACCATATGCAATGAGGTGTACGCAAACTCTATATGTGCAATATAAACATGTGACTAATATCATATCATATCTTGACCTGACGCATAACGCCATGCGGGCGATTCCCCTGTAGATGTTAAATCTACCCACAGATGATCTTGGCTAAGTAAAGCCAAGCACTTGCTTCCCCTTCTTCGCAAAGTCCGAAGTCCTCGCCTGCGACCCTAAGATCATAAAACAATATAACAAGTATATATTAGCAATCGACCAATAACATGTACCAATTACGTTTGACCGACGCACAAACTACAAACATACTCTCAAGTGTTCGTCTAGTGGCTAACGCACGTAGCGACACTGCGAAACCAATTCAAGAGCAAAAGCTACACAAAAACACGAGCGACATCGGCACAACCCTAGTTAGGAACGCTAAACGACACAACCATCAAGCCTAGACCCTGATCGTACCGATCGCGCATTCACAACACAATAAATAACGTGGAATCTAATATAAATAATGTCGCAACGTAAAAAGAAACCCACGCCAAAATTATCCGGAAATCTAGTAAGCAACATTTAATCATTTTAGCACAAAACTACAAGTTTTACCAAAACTAGCACTCACAAACATCACCAAATAGCATGATTAAACCACTCATACCTTTACTAGAATTTTAATCATACCTAATTACGATTTAGTAAAATCTTAGTTTGCTAATTAGCTTAATTATACAATTAAGAGAATATCATATAACAAATCTGGCAACTGGGTTAAGTTTTTATTTGTCTAAACTTCACACTTAACCTTTTCACTAGTCAAACCCTAACTTGATTCTCAAAACCCTTTTCTAGAAATTCTAAACATGCAAATTAAAGTTTTATTTAAACATCTAATTAACTAGATTAAGGTATTAAAACAAGAACTTAAGCTTGGGTTTAAGATTATATCTCAAACTTGATTTCAAAAACTAGCAACAATCTCCAAAATTAGCCTCCAAAATGATGTCTTGATTGAAGATCCAAGCTTATTTTATGAAGAATAATAATGGGTAATGATTTATTTTTTTAGTTTGTGTGATAAATTAAGGATTTTTGATGTATTTTGTGAGCTTGAAAAAGATGAAATAGGGGGAGAGATGAGAGAGGGCAACATAGGGGAGTGGCCGGCCAAAGCTAGTGAAGTGGGGGGTTTTGTGGAAAATGTAAGTCGACGTTATACACCCCACGAGTTGCGGGGAGGCAGAATAGGTAAAACAATCATTTTAGTTTAAACTAACATCGACTAACCGTACGGATGTTTGCTAAACCCTAACTAACAATATCATAGGAGGGATTAGCTACTATGAAAGAAGATTATACCTAATGAACCAAGTCCTTCTTCTCGTTGACCACCTCCTCGTCGGTCTCCTCTTTGTGATAGACGATCCACCCGAGAGCTACTACTCCAAGCTTGACCTCTAACTTGAGGTAACTAGGTTACTCAAACTGCTAATCAAAGCAACCTAGTGAATATAGAGTAGGATTAGGGATTAATAAGTGTTGCTAACCCTTGATCTCAACACATTAGAGGTTAGGGTTAGGGTTTGAAGAGAGAGAGCTTGAGGAGAGAGAAGGTGAGAGTGAGAATCCTTTTGGAATAATGAAATCATTTTGAATATATGAAGCATATCATATTATTAAATGAATAACAAATAATAATATGTCATCATGCTTCATTAACTCACATAGTGATTCATCTCATGAGTCATTTAAATCATAAATGCATCATTAACTCTATGGATGAATCGCACCATGACTCATTAAACCAATTAATGCAAATGCCACCTTAGCCTCCAAGTCACCAAACTTCTAGAAGCTTCTTGAAAAATTACGAGAACGCCCCTCCTATCTGTGAAAACACGGAAACACTTTAGACTGTATAAATCCAATAATCCGATACTAGAATCTGGCTTAAACCAAAGCCCGCTAGTAAAAACTGTCCGAACATCGTACGTGCGTAAAAACACGTACGCGTCCGAACCCTGTCGTATAACCATACGACCTCTATATCGTTTCGCCCGAAGCAGGGAAACTCTCTGTGTGGGACTCTAAAGACTCGACTACTACGCTGGCAGTGGGTTTAACCATAGATCGTAAGCGGCACTAGTTGTACGTAACGGTCTCCAGGTAGATGTCGATAAGAAGGCCGATGAGGAAACCCATCCGATCTCCTACTGAGCCTGTTGTGATAATCTCCGTACAGTCCAGTCTGTTCGTCTAGGACTATCGCATATCGGGCCTAGGGGGCGGCAAGCGTCAGTCCCCTAAAAGCGGTATAAGTCGTGTCGGAGCGAAGCCCATTACACCTTGAGAAACTACTTGGAAACCTAACAGTAAATCTCGCTTGTCCTGGCCAGGGACTTTGCGTAATGGATCTCCAGACACAGCGCAATATCAACTCCCAATACCGGGAGAGACAAATCCTGTCTAACCGCCACTGCCTCCAAGTGCTTCGGGACTGCACCCAACTGCTACCTGTTTGCATGACTCCTTTGAGCCGTGGTAGGGTAGCAATCTAAGAACAGTGGGAACACACTAGAGGCGAAGCAGCAGTGTTAAGTCTGCGGACTATGCTGTACTCATGTCACCTGGGAACTGTTAACTGACACGGGTATAATACCAACCAACAGTTCCCTGCGAGTCTTATCCGGTGTACCCGTAACCCAACGAGCACATGTATACTGTAAGTGCACGGCGGCGCCCCGGCCGTCAATCCGACGCCGGAATGCGGAAGCGGTGATAAACTTTAACTTTGCGGACTTTGCAAACCGGCACCACCGCGCACTAAACCCCGGATCGGGCCATTAAACTAGTTCTAGCAAAGTAAGAAGATAGGGAAGAGATATACCGAGCGATCCAAGTCCTCCGGTCTTCATCTCCACTCCGATCTCCTCGCGGGATCTCCGTCCGTCTCCTCCTCGTCGGAAAGGGCACCACGAAGCCGGGTACTTTTACGGGCTCCCACCTCAATACCGAGGCAACTCGGGCGCGAAGTTGGCTAGCCGACGCGCCCAAGATTTGCTGTAGAATATAGTGTAGAGTATTTGTCTCTTTGGGGTTTTATGAAGTTGCCATTTTGGAGGAATTTTGCACAAGAGTTTTCATGGATGCTTGCAAGAAAAACAATGGAGCATGCAAAAGAAAATCAGCTCGGCCAAAAGAAAGCCATCAGCCCCAAAAAATAGTTTTGTGCTCTCTGGAAATTAATATGTGTGAAGAGTGCACACATAAAAACTATGTAAAGGAAATCAAAAACCTTCACAGCACACAAAAAAGAAGGGGGGTCCACCAAATGATATGAATGAATTATATATCACAAATTAAACCCCTTGCTCACAAATAAACACAACCTGTTCTCCATGGCAGGAATAGTGGCCGGCCCACACTCCCTGCACAAATGTTAAAAGCACAATCCCCTATATAATAAATTAATCACTCCATCTCCATCAATCCAGCACAGTGGCCGGCCCATACCAAATCACATCAAAATCCCACACCCTCTCACATCTCATTAATGCACCATCATGGATAATGAAAACATTTGCAAGAAAACCCCTCCATAAAATGTTAATTGCAAACTTGCAATTAACACCCTCCAACGAAAAGTCCGACCGGGAAGGAAAAAGAGAAAACCGGCCGGAACGGAATGCAAACTGGCAACCCCAGAAAACTGGTCCCGTAATAAATTACAGGAAAACCCCGATACTGTGCATACACACCCGCATCTGTATTCCGTCCGGATACAGATGCAAAGAGACAAAACTACACTATCAAATACTAAGATCCGGCTTAAGCCAAAGCCGGCTAGTAAAAACTGTCCGATCACGATCTGTGCAATACCGCACGTATCTGATCGAACCCTGCCATATCTCCATACGGCCTCTACAGCGTTTCGCCCGAAAGCTTGAGTAACTGAAAGTGTGGTGGACTCTAAAGACTCGTCAATACTTTGGTTGTGGATTTAACCACTAGCACGTCAGAGGTATAAGCCAATACGTGACGGGCTACCAGGTACTGACCAAATGGGACGTCGATGAGGAAGCTCACCCCGACACCCAACTGAGCCTGTCAGTGACAATATCCGTGCAGTCCGGTCCGTTCGTCTATGAGTAACGCATGGCGGGCCTAGGGGGTTGGTAAAAGTCAGACCCCCAAAAGCGGTACAAGTCGTGTCGGAGTGTAGCCCAGAACACCCTGAGATACTACTGGAATACCTACCAGTAAATCTCCTTGCCTTGGCCAAGGACTTTGTGTAATGGCTCTCCTAGACACAGCACGACCTCACCCCCAATACCGGGAGAGACGAACCCCCGAAGATCCGCTCACTGCCTCCATGTGGCTCGGGACTGTACCCAACTAAAACCTGTTTGCACGACTCCTTTGAGCCGTGGTAGGGTAGTAATCAAAGCACAGTGGGAACTCACACGAGACAAATGACGATCCCCAGGTCGATGAACTAATCTGTACACATGTCACCTGGGAACTGCTATCTGACGTCAGGTATAAGACCAACTAGCATGTTCCCGGCGAGTCCTGTCCGGTGTACTCATAACCCAATGAGCACCTGTATACATCTTAGGTGAACCAACTGACACCAGTGGCTTGTGAGACCGGCCACCGCCCCTCGTCGGGGTCTCGACTGTATACACTAGTCTACTCTGGAGAATCGATGCCCTGTCTCGAAACTCCCACGACTAGGGACCTTTTAAGGATGTGCTTATAGACCCCAGCTCTCACGTATATGATCGCCCTCATACTGCCGGTAGTCAAGCAAGAATCCTAGGGGCTCTATCAACGTGCAATAGTGACATGTCATGTCACCTAAAGCAGTACACGATGATAAAGGAAACCAGATAGCAAACTATCATCTCGAGTAAGACTGTCGTCTCGGGATAGGTCCTCCCTCAATCATTGCAATCACGTGCCTGTGATCCAATAATTGACTCTGAGGGCACTATCTCCAACAATCTCCCACTTGCACTCAAGGCTAATTATTGCGATGTCGCATACTCACAGCCCGTGTGATACCGAACACCCAACTCCTCTACTAGTCAGTCTCACAAAGCTCGTTTGCGAGACTATTACGTTCGAGGAATAGCCTCAGCGAGTGGATCCGCTCTGAAGTTTCTTTCTATGTCTCTCTCTATATCTCAAGTTCGCGGAGAAAGCCATCTCCCGAAAAGAGCAATACCTGTCTTAGACTGTCTGGATGTCTGATGGTACCGAGCTCATAAATGAACTCCAAATCCAAACTTCTTAGACTGTATCGTCAACTGAACTTAATCAGTATCCTGCGCCATGCCACCCTCAGTATTTCCTTGGACCACCTGTCCAAAATACTGCCCCTCGTCAGAAGGAAAAAACTATAACTCTGACAACCTCCTTGTCGTCCATGTCACCTTGGAAGCCTGGAATGATAACTGTCTCCGAAATGAGGCTGTCATTATCATATCCCTAGAACATTCACTTATGTTCTAAGACTGCTTCCGACCGTTCCTCCAGGATTGGATCAATATCAACTTATTGCATCTAGTGCAAGAACAACATCTGGTGTGGTACTTGACATCACATGATTGACTCAATTGCCTAAGCAAGTGATCTGCCAATCATGCACATCCCTCTCTACTTTAGTCTATAAGACACCTTTAGAGAGGGTGACTCCATCACCTGCAGGTACACTACCGTGCCAGGAGTCGTTCATTCTAAATACTCTTAGAATGCTGTCAAAGTACCCTGATTGGGAAACCACCTAAATCTAGATCTAAAACCATAGATCTAGTAACCAGTATGTCTGATATAATATCCAAGTCCCTTGTGGAGAAACCACTGTGTGACGACCAAAATATAACCAATCGTAGTATAGGAATATCACTTCCTACTTTGTGTATGTCATCCAAATACCAGGATATCACACCCTACTACCTTCTCAACAGATCCATCCCCTATTCTGATGACGTCAAACCTATGACTGTCACATCAGAAATAGATGATCTATCTCCGCTATATCTGCTTTAGTCTATAAATAGACATAAGCCTGATGTCCACCAATGCTTCCGCTGCTCCCACTGACTACGACAACCCTCTGGCAGAGTCATATAGACGCGCACTTCTAAAGCTAGTTTAGAACGACGCTATACTCATCCTCCTGCCGGGTCTCGCAGCCTGGAACAACAGCAATGGCAAGTGTGGGTAAACAAGAACTTCCCTGTCACCGTCCTTGAGGCTACCGGAGTACCTCTCGGGTGCCTGAAGTTACCCACCTTATCTGCGGAGTGGCCAATGGAATGTCAAATCAGATTGAATCTTTAGGTTCCTTATCAAATCTTCAGTAATCGTTTGCGGTTCTGGAATCACTTCCAGTTCTACCATACTCCCACTACTGTTTTTGAAAAAAAAATATCCATTTTTATTAAAACTGTGGCGAGTCTAGAACAATATTTCTATTGATCTGCCAGATGGTAGAAAGTCAACCCTCGTCATAGCCTGGGTCAACCCACAAACAGCCATTACAGAAACGTGCCTTGAGCTGTCCAGAGTCTGGTTTTAATCATAAGCCGGACAACTCCCCGTACCTTAACAACGTTAAGATATGAACTGTTCTATATCCAATATAGAACCAGAGGCACTGATTTAATTGAACCAGATTCAAAACATGCAGCTGTCTCCAGTACATGTCAACTAAATGGAGAGAGAGGCCGATCAGCGTTACTCAACTTAGGAATCTTCCAATTATGAGTAACCTGAAAGAGAAGCAAGATCTCTTAATCATTACTATCAACTGAATACCAAATACAAGTATCTACATCTTCGATCACTTTGAAGAATCCCGATACTTGCTACACCTGGTTCTCTACTCCATTCAAATACCTATAACTTCTCCAAATTCGGACCCTGCGTTTCCACGAAACACCTGTCTAAAAACTAGAGAAGTCATAAGTAAACTGAATGTAGTACGAGGACCAACCCCTCTGTCCTGATGGACCCTGGACAACATACAATACTCTGTATAAGTCCCTTGAGTCTGATAACTCATTCACTGTGTGTCGTAGGTTGAAAACTGTATTTATGGTTAAGAAGAATTACACCGCTGTTTAATGCTCCTTACCTAACCATCCACTGATATAGGTAAATGTCGTAGACATAATTTCAGAAAGGTATATCTCACTCTATGAAAATAGACGTACAGATATATCAATTTGAAATTGGTGCATAACTGCGGATATTCAAAACCAAATATTTGCCGACCGGCAAACAGCCCAGGTGATTTCCTCAAATATCACCGATTACAACGAATCCCGATATAATGAGGATGATCACCCAATTCCCAATAACCTACTCCCACTCATCATCTGTAAAACCATACAGATGTGAGAATCATACCTGGTAAATACATACCCTGGAGTAAGTGTCTAATCGGGAAATCAGTTTTCTTTTAATAGTACACAGTGAAACTGAAACATTGAAATGTTTCGTTGGGGTATCCTGGTATTCCTAGTAATGCCTCTTCCAGATTCACGACTGTAACCGTATAGTTCTTTGCCACCTCTCCAAATCCCTTCATATGTCTTTAGTCTTTACCTTCTGCACACCCTTTTAGGCCAAATGGTTTTCTTCCTTCCCTACCGTTCGGCACCAGCCTATGGTTTGGAAGAAGACTATCCAATAAGCATAATGGGTGTACTGTCCCAATCCTAGGAACACTCGCAATGAGAGAGGGTGAAGATAAAAGACAACCGAATAAACCTTATTCCTATTTCTCCTGGACCAGAATCCATCCCCGAACTGGAACAAGTTCCATTCGAGTTCGTATATAACCATACGATGGAGTATCCAAATAAACTGTGGATCTTCGTAGTGATACGGAGTGTCCTGGAGAAATACAAAGGTGATGTGGGAGTGGTAACGAAATATTTGGTTTGGTCGTGAATATCTGTTGCAATTTACTTTGCCCTCTTACTAATCCCTTGTTTTGTCTGAACCTAATACCTTCTGTACACCGTCGTTATGCTAATTGGTTTTCTTCATTCCCTACCGGTCGGCACCAGCCTAAGGTTTGGAAGAAGACAATCCAATTTGCGTAATAGGTGTACTACCCCTAAACCAAGGAGTACTCGTAACCTGAGAGAGGGTAAAAGGAAAAGACAACTGAATAATCCTATCCGTTTTCTCCAGAACCGGAAACCATCCCCGAATAAATCCTTTCGAGTTCGTATCTAACCATACGATGGTTTTGTCCAATGAAAGTGGACGTTCGTAGTAATACGGGGTGTCCTGGAGAAAAGGGTAAAAGTAGGAGTGGCAATGAGGTTCGCAACTCTGACAATCCAAAAGCCGGAGTTTAAGAAGGTTCGGTCAACTTGGTCACTGAGTCATAGTCTTAGGGTCGGGTCAATGGTCGCTGCCAAAGAGAGAGAGAAAAGAAACACTCAGCGTGCACTCTAACCTAGATCAGAATGGTCACCAATTTATCTAATCTGGAAACCTCCTACTGTACCTCAAATTCTCCTCCAAACCTGAAAGAAGAATTAGTCGGGGTTACCCGAGGAGTAAACTAACTCATCAGTGGGAATCGGGATCCAACTATCATCGCATGATAACGTGACGGAATCCGCTCACGGTATCACACTCCAGAAGGTATGCGCATATCTGGCAAGTTTCAGTTCTTTTGAAACTCCCGATGTGATTTCTGCCCCATGCTCTTATGACCTTGGCGAAGGTCAACAAATCATAAGTCACATGTCAAGTTCTACCCGTCATTATCCAGGTTAATTTGAATCCACCCGTACAAGCCCTTGACGAAGGTCAACAAGGCTGTACGACTGTCCCAAACCAACGCATCTATCTATGCAGCAGAAAGGTAACAAGCAGCTACCATACACTATGCCTTGACGAAGGTCAACAAACATAGCATGAATACTACGTGCTACCCGTCTGAAACGACGGAGGGCTACGAATGGTTTCTGGCAAAAACCTTTAACGTAATGAACTTGATATCGTTGAAGGAACGGATAGCTTTTAAAAAAAATAGTGACGAAAACCTTTGCTAAAGAGGTCACTCCCGGTGAAGGGATCTCGGCTCTTTCCCCGTAGAATGAGGTGCAGGATATTCCAACTGAATACCACGGTGCAAAGCAAAAGTAATCGGCTATAGTGAAGTTAATGCCCTGACGCAAACTTCTGTCCAAGGGGTCACTCCCGGTGAAGGGATCTCGGCCCTTGCCTCGTCGACTGAGGAGCAGGATATTCCAAATGAATACCACGATGCAAAACAGAAATGAACGTCCTTGCAATAACAGCTTTTTGAAAAAGTGTTCCAACAACATCAGATTAGGTTTGTTTAACTTGCATTGATCCGAATCAATGCAGTCCCATCAATTGATCACACCACAAAGAACGAAAATATACTGACGTACGTATATGCCATCCGCATTCGCCACTGGGTCCCGTCATCACCCGTTAGGTTAGCTAACTAACGGCAGAGCGGGGACTGGACTAGCGCGGATGAAAAAACATATACAACATCTACTAATATATATACCAATATATTATATTTCGCTCAAGGCGTGAAATAAAATGCAACATCACAGAAATGTACAGCATCACAGAACAATACAGATATCTGGGATCCCCGGGTTTCACAGAGCCACTACTGAAACCCGACGTTCCCCTGGTCGTGTGGATAGCCTGTGCAATGAAATCCTATACCCCCTACGAGTGCGGCGAATAGCCAGCCAATCCTAGAGTGAAGCCCCCTCCGTCCCAATGCCATGAGATGCGGGCTTGTTGCCTTCTAGAACTCGGCTATCCGTGCACCCCTCCGCGGGGTAACCCTAGTACAGAAAGTAAAATATACAAACACCGGGTACATCGACCGCAACCAGGTCGTGCCCCAAAAGAATAATACAAACAGGCAGTGACGGCAGTCCACATGTCGGACGCTCGCCCCGCAATATTAAATGTACATAATACAACAACACTGTACTAGCATTGCATCCAGGCTATCCCCACGACCGATCCGCAACATCACAGCAAAAACACAGAACATCAACGTGAAAGTCACGTTCGCAAATCCGTCTAACCGGGCTATAGCAGTTAGACCGGATTTACCGATCGAGTGACATTCACGGTCGCAGATATAATGTAAATACTGTGAAAAATGTGTTTAAAATTTTCCGATTGATCAATCGATTAACAAGTGGGCCCCAAAGAAAACCGTAGCACTCACAGAAATAATTGGCCCAACATTAATATTCCAAAACCCCTAATTTCTCCCCTGAAGCCCACTGGAAAAAGATGGCCCACTGAAACCTCTATACTGCGGTGGAACCGCGGCCCAATAGAAGGGTGTGGCCGCGGTTCCGCGCTCTGTATTAGAGGTCAGTGTGTCGAATTTTTCCAGAGTTCTTAGAACTCCCTGCACATCATTCTGAGACCACCGAGAAAAAATTTTTAGACTTCAAAAAATTTCAACAGAAACTGATGTGAAGGAAAAATACGGTTTTTGGAATTTTGGTCGATCGGAACTGAAAAACACATCAAACGAAGCTAGACGAAGTTAATGGCGAGGCTCTGATACCACTGTAAGTGCACGGCGGCGCCCCGGCCGTCAATCCGACGCCGGAATGCGGAAGCGGTGATAAACTTTAACTTTGCGGACTTTGCAAACCGGCACCACCGCGCACTAAACCCCGGATCGGGCCATTAAACTAGTTCTAGCAAAGTAAGAAGATAGGGAAGAGATATACCGAGCGATCCAAGTCCTCCGGTCTTCATCTCCACTCCGATCTCCTCGCGGGATCTCCGTCCGTCTCCTCCTCGTCGGAAAGGGCACCACGAAGCCGGGTACTTTTACGGGCTCCCACCTCATTACCGAGGCAACTCGGGCGTGAAGTTGGCTAGCCGACGCGCCCAAGATTTGCTGTAGAATATAGTGTAGAGTATTTGTCTCTTTGGGGTTTTATGAAGTTGCCATTTTGGAGGAATTTTGCACAAGAGTTTTCATGGATGCTTGCAAGAAAAACAATGGAGCATGCAAAAGAAAATCAGCTCGGCCAAAAGAAAGCCATCAGCCCCAAAAAATAGTTTTGTGCTCTTTGGAAATTAATATGTGTGAAGAGTGCACACATAAAAACTATGTAAAGGAAATCAAAAACCTTCACAGCACACAAAAAAGAGGGGGGGTCCACCAAATGATATGAATGAATTATATATCACAAATTAAACCCCTTGCTCACAAATAAACACAACCTGTTCTCCATGGCAGGAATAGTGGCCGGCCCACACTCCCTGCACAAATGTTAAAAGCACAATCCCCTATATAATAAATTAATCACTCCATCTCCATCAATCCAGCACAGTGGCCGGCCCATACCAAATCACATCAAAATCCCACACCCTCTCACATCTCATTAATGCACCATCATGGATAATGAAAACATTTGCAAGAAAACCCCTCCATAAAATGTTAATTGCAAACTTGCAATTAACACCCTCCAACGAAAAGTCCGACCGGGAAGGAAAAAGAGAAAACCGGCCGGAACGGAATGCAAACTGGCAACCCCAGAAAACTGGTCCCGTAATAAATTACAGGAAAACCCCGATACTGTGCATACACACCCGCATCTGTATTCCGTCCGGATACAGATGCAAAGAGACAAAACTACACTATCAAATACTAAGATCCGGCTTAAGCCAAAGTCGGCTAGTAAAAACTGTCCGATCACGATCTGTGCAATACCGCACGTATCTGATCGAACCCTGCCATATCTCCATACGGCCTCTACAGCGTTTCGCCCGAAAGCTTGAGTAACTGAAAGTGTGGTGGACTCTAAAGACTCGTCAATACTTTGGTTGTGGATTTAACCACTAGCACGTCAGAGGTATAAGCCAATACGTGACGGGCTACCAGGTACTGACCAAATGGGACGTCGATGAGGAAGCTCACCCCGACACCCAACTGAGCCTGTCAGTGACAATATCCGTGCAGTCCGGTCCGTTCGTCTATGAGTAACGCATGGCGGGCCTAGGGGGTTGGTAAAAGTCAGACCCCCAAAAGCGGTACAAGTCGTGTCGGAGTGTAGCCCAGAACAACCTGAGATACTACTGGAATACCTACCAGTAAATCTCCTTGCCTTGGCCAAGGACTTTGTGTAATGGCTCTCCTAGACACAGCACGACCTCACCCCCAATACCGGGAGAGACGAACCCCCGAAGATCCGCTCACTGCCTCCATGTGGCTCGGGACTGTACCCAACTAAAACCTGTTTGCACGACTCCTTTGAGCCGTGGTAGGGTAGTAATCAAAGCACAGTGGGAACTCACACGAGACAAATGACGATCCCCAGGTCGATGAACTAATCTGTACACATGTCACCTGGGAACTGCTATCTGACGTCAGGTATAAGACCAACTAGCATGTTCCCGGCGAGTCCTGTCCGGTGTACTCATAACCCAATGAGCACCTGTATACATCTTAGGTGAACCAACTGACACCAGTGGCTTGTGAGACCGGCCACCGCCCCTCGTTGGGGTCTCGACTGTATACACTAGTCTACTCTGGAGAATCGATGCCCTGTCTCGAAACTCCCACGACTAGGGACCTTTTAAGGATGTGCTTGTAGACCCCAGCTCTCACGTATATGATCGCCCTCATACTGCCGGTAGTCAAGCAAGAATCCTAGGGGCTCTATCAACGTGCAATAGTGACATGTCATGTCACCTAAAGCAGTACACGATGATAAAGGAAACCAGATAGCAAACTATCATCTCGAGTAAGACTGTCGTCTCGGGATAGGTCCTCCCTCAATCATTGCAATCACGTGCCTGTGATCCAATAATTGACTCTGAGGGCACTATCTCCAACATATACTATCTCCAGTAGGACGTACTGATGGCTGTGGGACCGACCATCTCCCCAACTGGAATGAGAAGCGTACACACTAGTCTACTCCAGAGTATCGATGCCCTGTCTCGATAATCCTACGACTAGGGACCTGAAAAAGGATGTGCTTGTAGACTACCCAGCCCCTACTAGTGTAACTGCCATCACAACGCTGGTAGTCAAGCAAGATCCTAAGGGCTCTATCAATACGTACATACATATTAAGATAGATATAAACCAAGTAGCATACTACCATGTTTAGCAAGACTGTTAATATAACTGTGAATATCCCAAGCTTCCATTATGTAATATGCAAGCTAGTATGATACAATAATGGCTCCTAGGGTATATACACTAACAATCTCCCACTTGCACTAGGGCCATGTACTGGCATATCGAAGACCGATCATCTCGAGTAGCCTCTCGAACTGAATCTGAGGTAAGGCCTTTGTGAATGGATCAGTAGTGTTCTCCTCTATAGCAACTCTCCGGACCTCGATCTCCCGGCGATCTATGATCTCCCTGATCAGGTGATACCGCCTTAAGATGTGTCTGGACTTCTGATGGGACCTGGGTTCCTTTGCTAAAGCTATAGCTCCGTTGTTGTCGCAATACAGCCATATTGGATCAACAATGGTAGGAACCACCTGAAGTTCTGTGAGGAACTTCTTCATCCAGACCACTTCTTTTGCGGCATCGCAAGCAACAATATACTCCGCTTCCATCGTCGAGTCAGCAACGGTGTCCTGTTTGAAACTCTTCCAGCATACCGCCCCTCCATTGAGGGTAAAGACATAACCTGACATGGACTTGGAGTCATCCTTATCACTCTGGAAGCTGGAATCAGCAAAGGCCTCGATCTTGAGGTCTTTTCCGCCGTAAACCAAGAACATCTCCTTATTCCTTCTCAGGTACTTGAGAATGTTCTTTACTGCTATCCAGTGCTTCTCCCCTGGGTCTGACTGATACCTGCTTACCACGCTCAGTGCGTAAGCTACATCTGGTCTGGTGCACAACATCGCATACATTATAGAGCCTACCACAGAAGCGTAGGGTATAATAGACATGCGATCCCTTTCCATATCAGTCTTGGGAGACATCTCTTTGGATAGGGTGATTCCGTGACAAGCCGGTAAACTACCACGCTTAGAATCTTCCATACTGAATCTTTTCAGTATAGTGTTGATATACCTGGACTGCGAAAGTCCTAACATCCTCTTGGATCTATCACAATAGATCCGGATCCCTAAAATGTAAGAGGCATCACCCAGGTCTTTCATGGAGAACTTGTGTGACAAGAATCCTTTGACAGATTGTAGTATAGGAATGTCATTTTCTATCAATAGAATGTCATCCACGTACAAGACGAGGAATACGACAGTTCTTGCTACAATTTTACTATATATACATGGTTCATCTGGATTTTTGATAAAGTCATATTCTTTGAACGTTTCATCAAAACAGATGTTCCAACTCCGCGATGCCTGCTTCAGTCCATAAATGGACTTAAGCAACTTGCACACTTTTCCGCTGCTCCCACTCTGATTGAAACCTTCTGGCTGATCCATATAGACGCACTCTTCTAAATTACCATTCAGAAAAGCCGTCTTTACGTCCATCTGCCAGATTTTATAATCATGGAAGGCAGCAATGGCAAGAAGGATACGAATGGATTTGAGCATAGCCACTGGAGAAAAAGTTTCGTCATAGTCCAAACCAGGTCTTTGACGAAAATCCTTTGCAACAAGTCTAGCCTTATAGGTTTCCACCGGTCCATCTACACCAATCTTTTTCTTGAAGATCCACTTGCATCCTATGAGTTTTACCCCATCTGGAGCAAAGTCCAAAGTCCATACTTTGTTGGTGTTGTATGTCGATGTACAACACCCCACGACTTGCGGGGAGGCGGAAATATGAAAAATGATCTTGTTTATATGCTAAACATCGACTAACCGCATGAATCGAAGCTAAACGATAACTAACAACAAACATAGAAGTTAACAATTACTATGTAAAGGGATTATACCTAAAGAACCGTGTCCTTCGTCTTTACGAACTCCACCTCCTCCTCGGCCTTCTCCAAGTAGTAGACGATCCACCACGAGAGCTAAACTCCAAGCTTTGCCTCTAAACTTGAGGCAACTAGGTATCTTTAAGTGCTAATCAAAGTACCTAGATGAAATAGAGTATGGTAATGGATTAAGTAGTCTAACTAATCCTTGTACTCAACACATGAGAGGGGAGGATTAGGGTTTGAAGAGAGAGAGCTTGAGGAGAGAGAAGATGAACATAATAATGAGAAGAGAAAATGAGTTATCATAATATATATCAAGCATTTTATTTTATCAAGAAAAGAAAAGAAAATGATTTACAACCATGCTTGATAAATATCTTGTGGTGATTCATCTCCATGAGTCATTAAGCAATTATGAAGCATTAATGACATGGATGAATCATCCATATGACTCACTAATCTCATTCAATGTATATGCCACCTAAACCTACTTAGTCACCATCTTCTAGAAGCTTCTCGCGCAATTACGAGAATGCCCCTCCTATCCGTGAAAACACGGAAAAAGTTTAGACTGTATAAATCCAATAACCGGATACTAGTAACTGGCTTAAACCAAAGCCGACTAGTAAAAACTGTCCGAAAGTCGTACTTGCGTAAACACACGTATGCGTCCGAACCCTTGTCGTAAAACCATACGACCTCTATATCATTTCGCCTGGAGTAGGGAAACTCTCTGCGTGGGACTCTAGAGACTCGACTACTACGCTGGCAGTGGGTTTAACCACAGACCGCAAGCGGCACTAGCTGTACGTAACGGTCCCCAGGTAGATGTCGATAAGAAGGCCGATGAGGAAACCCATCCGAACTCCTACTGAGTCTGATGTGACAATCTTCGTACAGTCCGGTCCGTTCGTCTAAGACTATCGCATATCGGGCCTAGGGGGCGGCAAGCGTCATTCCCCTAATAGCTGTATAAGTCGTGTTGGAGCGAAGCCCATTACACCCTGAGAAACTACTGGAACCTACCAGCAAATCTCGCTTTCCCTGGCCAGGGACTTTGCGTAATGGCTCTCTGACACAGCGCGATATCAACCCCCAATACCGGGAGAGACAAATCCTGTCTAACCGCCACTGCCTCCAAGTGCTCGGGACTGCACCCAACTGCTACCTGTTTGCACGACTCCTTTGAGCCGTGGTAGGGTAGCAATCTAAGAACAGTGGGACACACTCGAGGCGAAGCAGCAGTGTCAAGTCTGCGGACTATGCTGTACTCATGTCACCTGGGAACTGTTCACTGACGACTGGTATAAAACCATCCAACAGTTCCCTGTGAGTCCTGTCCGGTGTACCCATAACCCAACGAGCACCTGCATACTATCTCTAGTACGACGTACTGACAGCTGTGGGACAGACCATCTCCCCAACTGGGATGAGAAGCGTACACACTAGTCTACTCCGGAGTATCGATGCCCTGTCTCGATAATCCAACGACTAGGGACCTGAATAAGGATGTGATTGTAGACTACCCAGCACCCACTAGTGTGACTGCCATCACAACGCTGGTAGTCAAGCAAGATTCTAAGAGATCTATCAATACGTATACTCACATATTAAGATAGAAAAACCAAGTAGCATACTACCATGTTTAGCAATACTGTTATATACATGTGAATATCCCAAGCTTCCATTAAGTAATATACAAACTAGTATGATACAATAATGGCCCCTAGGGCATATACATTAACAATCTCCCACTTGCACTAGGGCCATGTACTGGCATATCGAAGACCGATGATCTCGAGTAGCCTCTCGAACTGAATCTGAGGTAGGGCCTTTATGAATGGTTCAGCAATGTTCTCTTCAGAAGCAACTCTCCGAACCTCGATCTCCCGACGATCATTGATCTCTCTGATCAGGTGATACCGCCTTAAGATGTGTCTGGACTTCTGATGGGACCTTAGTTCCTTCGCTAAAGCTATAGCTCCGTTGTTGTCGCAATACAGAGGTATTGGATCAACTATGGTAGGAACCACCTGAAGTTCTGTTAGGAACTTCTTCATCCAGACTGCTTCTTTTGCGGCATCGCAAGAAGCTATATACTCCGCTTCCATCGTCGAGTCAGCAACGGTGTCCTGCTTGGAGCTCTTCCAGCACACCGCCCCTCCATTGAGGGTAAAGACATAACCCGACATGGACTTGGAATCGTCCTTATCACTCTGGAAGCCGGAATCAGCAAAGGCCTCCAACCTGAGGTCTTTTCTGCCGTAAACCAAGAACATCTCCTTAGTCCTTCTCAGGTACTTGAGAATGTTCTTTACTGCTATCCAGTACTTCTCCCTTGGGTCTGACTGATACCGGCTTACCACACTCAGTGCGTAAGCTACATCTGGTCTGGTGCACAACATCGCATACATTATAGAGCCTACCGCATAAGCGTAGGGTATAATAGACATGCGTTCCCTTTCCAAATCAGTCCTGGGAGACATCTCTTTGGAGAGGGTGATTCCGTGACAAGCCGGTAGATTACCGCGCTTAGAATCTTCCATACTGAATCTTTTCAGTACAGTGTCGATATACCTGGACTGCGAAAGTCCCAACATCCTCTTGGATCTATCACGATAGATCCGGATCCCCAGAATGTAAGAGGCATCACCCAGGTCTTTCATGGAGAACCTGTGTGACAAGAATCCTTTGACAGATTGTAGTATAGGAATGTCATTTCCTATCAATAGAATGCCATCTGAATACAAGACGAGGAATACGACACTTCTGGCTACAACTTTACTATATATGCACGGTTCATCTGGATTTTTGATAAAGTCATATTCTTTGACTGTTTCATCAAAACAGATGTTCCAACTCCGCGATACCTGCTTTAGTCCATAAATGGATTTAAGCAGCTTGCATACTTTCCTGCTGCTCCCACTCTGATTGAAACCCTCTGGCTGATCCATATAGACGCACTCTTCTAAATTTCCATTCAGAAAAGCCGTCTTTACGTCCATCTGCCAGATTTCATAATCATGGAAGGCAGCAATAGCAAGAAGGACCCGAATGGATTTGAGCATAGCCACTGGAGAAAAAGTTTCGTCATAGTCCAAACCGGGTCTTTGACGAAAACCCTTTGCAACAAGTCTAGCCTTATAGGTTTCCACCTGTCCATCTACACCAATCTTTTTCTTGAAGATCCATTTGCATCCTATGGGTTTTACCCCATCTGGAGCAAAGTCCAAAGTCCATACTTTGTTGGTGTACATGGACTCCATTTCGGTCCGCATTGCATCTAGCCATCGTACCGAGTCGCCGCTCTGGATGGCCTGCTGAAAGTCAGTAGGTTCATCATCATCTATGATGCAATCCTCTCTATCCCCATCTATGAGAAAACCGTAGTATCTCTCAGGCGGATGAGACGGCCTACTACTCCTGCGGAGGGGTGTGGGAATGTCCTGTTCTTCTTGAACTACCGGTTCTACCAAACTTTCAGTATTAGTTTGTGGTTCTGGAATTTCTTCCAGTTCTATTTCGCTCCCACTTGATTCCTTTTCTAAAAACTGATGTTCTAGAAAATGGGCATTACAAGAAACAAATACCTTTTGTTCCTCTGCGTAATAGAATAGATATCCCCTGGAGTTCTTTGGATATCCCACAAACTTACACTTTACTGATCGTGCCTCGAGCTTGTCCACATGCTGCTTTCTAACAAAAGCTGGACATCCCCAAATCTTTATATACTGTAGATGGGGTTTCTTCCCTGTCACGACCCGAAAGTACGGAACATGACCGGCACTTAAACTACGAAACGTCTCGAGGCGTTCGTAATCTAAGTAAGCCGAAAACCCAGAAATTCAAACCAAGAAAAGTAGTAGAGTGAAGGAAAACCAATTTAAATCAAGTAGTTTTAACAGCATAAGCCGAATTATGCGGGTTTCTAAAAACATCAAAAATTTACTGAAAATTTCGGCAGAGTCTCCTTTGAAAATACTGTCTCCCAAACGGGATACAACATGAATAGTATACGAAATCAATAAAAAGGCATCCCAAGCGGGAGCTAGCTCTTCGTCAATCGACGGCCACAACCACACAAGCAATATAATATACAACGCCAACGGCGAGGATCAAAATTCAAAAGGAAACTCAAAACCACAAGAAAACCACAGAAATAAAACGCGCGACTCTAAGGTCGAAGGAATGACATCACTGGTCTCTATCTCAATAAATACATGTTTGGTTGATGGAACTTCTAGATACAACAGAAAAATGATATACAAGATATATAATGGGGGTACGATACAAGTAAACCCACCTATTAGCAAATCACCCGAAGGAAACTATGCCCGCAAAACCGTAATGAAACCTGTACGGCAACCTGCAAGAAACTGGGGCACAACGGGGGTGAGTTGCCAACTCGTGAATAGAAAAACATCTACGCACAGAAATCGCATAAATAACGCAACCTAGGTCAATGATCATAATATATCCTCAAATATAAGAATAACATGCAACCTATAACAAGGCTAGGGTAGATATCTAACCCGAGTGTAATCTCATGTGCCCGTGTCAGTGCCTCAGGTAGCAATATATCATATGAATGAGGTATGAATGCGTGAAAACAGATTACATGCAAATGAAGAACTGTTTTCATAATTTAGTGAGATTTCCATTGTATTTTTAAAATGAGGTTTCATAATGAAATCAGCATAAAACAGTGCCTAGCATCGGCACAAAACGTAATCCCAATATCTCTATATCTCTGTATCACAGTCTCTGTACCTCAATATCTCGAAATCTCAATATCACAGTCTCAATATCTAGGGCGCCGTCAGTCCAGACCGGTCCCTACCATCCATCTCAAGACCACAACGGTATCCTCCGGATATCCGACGCGTCGGGTAAAATCACCGGTAGGTAGTGCTCCCCTGCCAGGCTCATATCGTCATCATCACGCGCTTCTTGCCCCGGGGTACCTTACCGGGTCCACCATGTACCCGAAACGGTTCATCCGTCTCCTCGAATCGGGTCTCAAAATCCATCAGCAAACTCATGGTGGACGACTCATACATCATGGGAAAACCGCGCTTTTCATTTAAAAAGAGAGAAAAGAAGTTTGTATAAGTTTTGCGGTTTTCCCCCAAATCCAGAAAATCTCATGGAAATCCGAATCCAAAACCTCAATAGCATGTAAAATAGTGAATATATGCATGAGAATCCATGAATGCGGCATAACAATGAATAACAGTATGCATGAAGTAGCAGGTAATAACTACAATGTCTAAACTAGCATTTAAGGCAAGTACACTAATATCATGTCTAAACTATTAGCTAACAGGCTATGTCAAGCAATAATATTTTCTAAGGTGTACGTGACATGGCAATTACCGATGAAGATGTGTGTGAGCCGGCAAGTAAGTGTATGTGGTACATACGCATCATCGGTAATGGTGCTGGTGTCCTAACAGCATAATGTCAACAATGCAATATGAAATAACAATGTAAGTATACGATGCGGAGCGAGCAACCAAAATGAGCGAGTGCTAAATATTAAACAATGGTGCCATTTGAAACAACACGAATCGCGGGGGTTTTGAAAATAAGGGCTACGGTGGTTTTTGAGAAAGGATACGTTTTTTTTTGAAATATCCGTAGATCCCTTGACCTGTCTTTTAAAATACCCACGATCCGCTAGTTTTGAAATAGGTAGGAGTCTAATCTAATCTAACAACTACACTAAACTATACGGCTGAACTAACAAGCTAAACTACAGGTAAGGAAACCGCCTATCATCTGAGTCGATACATATACATACCTGTATATGTATAGTCGGTGATCCCACCTCAATAATATCATATCCGATACCATATCTATAATCAGGCATCCCAAGTCAAGAGTGCGGATCAATCATCAATATAGCTCGTACGTAAATCCGTCGTACGGCATCCCAAATCTGGGTACGGGTCAATATCACATTCATCATACTATTCACCTGGTATCCTCTTTATCAAATATCATGATCGGGGTACTGATCTACGTCTAGTACAATACTGATACCGCCTAAGTATGCATGGACATGTGTGAAACACTACGTCAAGGACCTGCTACAATATCATGTCGTATCTCAAATACAAATTCTGCCATATCACCGAATTCACAACCTCAATACAAATCTCATCGACTCATCTCAAACCCAAGTATCATCCTCAAATCCGTATGTGAACACATAGTCCCATACCCATGTGAACACATAACTATATATTCCCGTATAAGCACAAATGAAAGAAGAAAGTATGCAAGTATGGGTTGGTGTGTGCATGCGTGGTGCGACCACTACTCTAGGGTTTCGCGACACTAAACATCCAAGAACACCAAATATCCATATTATCATCAATATACTCAAACAATAAATAAACAATATATATATGTGTGTATACGTATTCGTATACATCACCACGAACTGCGGGGGGTGCTATACGCCATCCACCCGACTTCTCCCCGTAGATATAAATCTACTCACCTGGTCCTCGCTCGCCAGTGCCGACGTCGCCACGCGCTTGCTTGTCGTCTTGAAGTCCACATGGGGGTACCTACATGTCACAACGTATCGTATCGCATAAAAACCAAATCCGAAATCGAAACGGTATACGAAAACCAATTTGGCACGCGTATCACGCAAAGGTCAAAACCTATCGTCTACGCATGCAAGAATAGCTAAACCAACCCTTGATGTCGATGTACAAACGTCAAACCATCGAGAAAAACCCAAACACACTCATTTGTACATTCACAAACACTAATTATAATATGAAATAGGTTAACATTCACAAAAACCCCAAACTCACTTTAAAAGCTATTTTTCCGAAAACCTAGCAAGCAAGGTTTACCGTTTTTTAACAAAACATGATGTTTTAACAATTCTAGTGACCAAGATGATAACTTAATATCTTAATTATGCCATAGAAACCATTACGTAAATTTTAAACCCACAATTTAATTCAATTTCAAAAACCTAGTTTGCAATTTTAACCAATTTCGACCATTTTATAGCAAAAATGCACATACAACAATCTAGCTTGGATTTGCATGATCTAAAGCATTAAACTACACTTTGTAATGTTAATAAAGTCATAAAATTCTTAGTTAGATTTTAAATCACCCATTTGCAACTAAAAACTAAAACCTAGTTTACTTAAATAACTAAATTTGGACTTTTAGATGCAACAATTTACAAATTATCTTCTAGATTAGGTTTAACATGTCTTAACATGCTAATTACACCATGCAACCTTAAACAAGTGACAACAACCCTATTGAATTTAAAACCCTAACTTTTTAATTCAAACTCCTTCTCTTTAGATTTCCAAACTTGCAATTAAACCATATTTAAGCACCTAATAAGATACATTAAGGAATTTAAACCAAAAATTGAACAATAGGTTAGGATTTATACCTTAAAACCATCTTGAGATCAACATGAAACTAGACCTCCAAATTGAAATCTTTGCACCAAGATCCATGCTAAAAGAGATAAGAGAAAATGGGTAGGGCTTTGATTTGAATTTTAGCTTTGATTTTTGATGGAAATGGGTGAATTTTTTTGATGGAAAATGAGAGGAGAAGATGGAAGGAGGGGCTGCTGTTGGGGGCTGAGAATTTTCGGCCAGAAATTGAGGGAGTGAGGAGAGAGAGGGAGGGGTTGAAAGTGGGGAGAAAAGACAAAGTCCACATTGACTTTCTTTCATTTTCTTTTCTTTTCATTGTTTAAGTAATGAAAAGTGAGGTGATTGGAGAGAGAGAGGGAGGGAGGGCTGTCAAAGGGAGGCCGGCCATATAGGGAGAGGAAGAGAGGGTGTGGTGTGGGTGTGTGGGTTAGGAAAAAGATAAATGTATTACCCCAATTCCCATTAACACTAATTTCACCGAAAAAAGCCTTTTTCTTCGATATTTTCTAAACCGTTTTGGCAAACCAATTCATTTCAAAAACCACATGATAAAATTTTATTTAATGTTTTATGATGCACAAAATTTGTTTAAACTCATTCCAATTTGTAATTTTCCCTAATTAAATGTATTAGTGACGGCTTAAAATAATATTAAAATATTTAATTTCGGAAAATTTTTCAGAAAATTTGAAATTTTACCAGGGGCTCAATAAACACAAATTACTAGCAATTACATAGCTATAATATGTATATTTAATTTTATATTAAAGATATTTACATTTTGACTTTTTACGGAAAACCCCTTATTTTACCGATTTTCCGAAATTTCACCGAAACGATTTTCAAAACGTTACAGTCTTCCCCCCTTAAAGAAATTCGGTCCCCGAATTTAAATTAAAACTTCCCCCAAATACTAAAACATCTAAGCAAAACCATCTAGTCGTCGGGGCTCCGAAATCGTAAATACATAAAACAAATCGTGGCGCAGCGCATGCGCATGAAAAATGAGCATATAACTCAAAATCAAAACTCCGTCAAGCATCCCGCAATCATCGGAGTCATGGTAAAGACACAATGTCAAATCCAATACCAAAACCAATATGATATAACTCGAAACTATACATGTAAATATCAAATCTATATATGTAATTATCTGAAGGAAATGCATGCCAAATCTCTTAAAGTCGCTGTGCAATGTACATAACACTGCACAGTGGCGGACGTCTATCATAAGAAAATAACCATATAAATATATACCTTTTGTTTGAAATGTACGTTCCGCCGTTTTGGGAAACAATTTAGAAGGGTTTCCTTTTTTTAAACGTTTCGCGTCATATCAGACACGTAGGTAAATACTAAGACTATAGATCGCTTTTTGGAATTCCCTTCGATAGCTATCAATGCATGCAAAATACATTCAGGTACTGTCCTCTGACTAGTCCTGCTCAGTACGAAAACAAATAGCAAATATCATAAAAACGTACTGCTCTATAAGAAATCAATCCCAAAACACGCATATGAATACTACGTGCGTCTGGTGCGCACGAAAATAAAAATCCATATATGTGCCATACATATGTACAGAAACAACATCCAAGTGCATCGGGTGTGCATGAAACATCTGTCGTAGGCAACATGTGTGCCTGACAGCAAAATCAGGTGCATCTGACATGCACGAAAAATATCGATTTAGTGCACCTGGTGTGCACCAAAATCACATCTCAAAACATGCACCCAACATGTGCGAAAATCCAAGGCAGGTGCATCCATCATGCACGAAATCATGAAATCCAATATCAAGCGCCGAACATGCGCAAAATCAAATCAGGTGCACAAGGTGCACAAAAAAAATATCGAGTATCACAATCGAAATCGAAGTCCAGTACATCTAAGTGCACAAAAGGCATATCACTGCACTGCAAGCATATATAAACTATACAGAGTGCAGGAACCAAATCGTGTGCGTGCATACGCACAAAATCAACTCAAATGTCTAAAACCGTAAAATCACAAATATGTGAAACCCAAGAACGAAAACAATATCAAGTGCAACACTGTGCAAAGATCGTAAATCCTCAATCATCAAAATCAAATCATTCGAATAAATCACCCAAAACATCGAAATCAATAATGGCGGCATAGTACCGCTCAAGCGCATCCTCTAAGAATCTCGGGCCAACTGTCGCGGTCACTAGTGGGACGTCTCGTCGATGATCATGAACTCTGGCCTGCTGTTGTGCGTAACAATGACGACTCCTGGGTCAAGGTCTTCACTGGGAATTACCAATCTCTCGGTCCATCGGCTCATCGGCCTTGTCAGGTGTGCTAACGGGGATGATCCCGTGCTGGCACGTCTCTTGTCATCTCCCGGTCAATCATCGCGACCACTCGTAAGACAGCATATCACTGGCGTCGGCCTCTGGCTCTCTGAATGTACGTGACACATCTGATCCTGGGTGCAAGTATCATTGCAGCAGTGTCCTGGAAGGAATCCTGCTTACGGTCTCTTCCATGTCTCGTCCCTGCCAACTGTCCGGAAGTCATCGTCCTTTCCTATATCTGCATCTTGCTCCGGAACGGCTGCATACCCATCGCGACTCCTTCTGGAAGGTATATCCAGTACTCTGCCTCGGCATGTGTTCATAGCAGAATATTGCATTTTATACCGCCCATTCTTACGCTCGTGTGTTTATAGGTAGGTGCTTTTTATCCGTGTTTGTTACATGTTTACAAATTGCAGGTTTTCAGTCCAAATATTGTAAATCAAGATAAAATCTCCACAGTTACACCAAATACAGAACATCTGTTGACAACAGATAAAAGCCGGGTTCCGGTCATCCATATCCGTCCGGTGCTGCGTACCGGTTCCAGGGACAAGACATATGACAGCGGTCATTCGTGTCTCGGACAAGCACAGAGCACGAGAGGGGCTGCACAAGAATCAATGGGTGCACGGAGCTCGAGGGAGATAGAAGTCAAAAGTGAAAAAGATAATGCAATCTTGGACTAAGAATCTGAAGATATTCTGGAAGAAATTATCATAAAATACATGTACCAGACAACAGGGGACAGCAGATCAGGGCCGTACAAGAAACACCACACCCTAACCCTACTGTAGGGGCGCGGATCCGCGGCCAATAAGGGGTATTGGCGGCGGATCCACGGCCGTACAGGCGCCGCAGGCAGAGAACTTTGGGGGGTATTTTGGGTGTTTCATCTTATGTCTGCTGGTTGCCCTAGAACTCCATTCTCCTGCCTATAAATACAGCAGATCTAAGCCAAACTAATGGAGCTTTTCTTTAGTCTCTTTTTTGTGTAATTTTGTTCTTCTTCTTCCTCTTCTTCATTCTTTCTCCATTAAAATTGTAGTGAGAGCTTTTTTTAGTGGAAGATTAATGAAGATGAGGGTTTTTTATCTTTCTTGTTAGTTTGCTCCCCCTTGAGATTCTTGCTTTCTCTTGCACATTCAACCTCTTAATTGAGCTTGAATGGGTAAGGGTTAGTTATTGATCTCAAGGGTCGTATTTTCTCACGGGACTAGTTCTTCACTTCACATGCGTTCTCTACCCTTCCCTTGATCTTGCAACCTCTTCATTGAGCTTGCAAGTTTAAGGGTTGGCTATTGAGCACATGCTTGGCTTGGGTTCTACTTCCGTGTTCTTTTTATTTGCTTATTTATTACTTGCATTTTTCATTCTTGCTTTTATTACTTGCAATTTTATTCATGCACTTTAATACTTGTATCTTTTCTTTTCTTTGTTCTTTTCTTTTTGCTCTCTTTTTGGTTCTCTTTTGTGAATGTATGTAATTATTGTTGTTAAGATAAAATACGGTATTATAAGTTAACGTTTCTTTGCCAATTCCTTTTCCCGTTATTTTCCATTTGAACTTCGCCCAAACCATACGCAAGCGCTCCGTTAGGCACCGTACCCTGACAAGGTAACGGTGATTCCTAACCGCGACCGGTTGCGTTCGGTTTGGCCGGAGGCGAAAGCAAGAGACAAGAACGGAAGGACAAGGGTAAATAAGCCGGATTCCACGAATACCGTGCTTAAATCCCCTAATCCACGTTGTTGCCGATTGCTTAGCTTCAATTGGTCAAGACTCGGCTCAAAGGTTTTGAGTACGGATTTCTTTAGCTTATAATTTCGTATCTTTTCTTAACAACTTTATACTTGCAGATAAACACATAGGTTAGAACAAACTCATACAGATTCTTTATTGACTCGTCTAAAACAAGAAAGGACATACAACCATCTCCCTGTGGATCGACCCGTGCTCAACCGGCTAGCTGCATAGCGACACCGTCCTGATCGCGGTTATACTTTAATTCTTTGAACATCCGACACGCCAAAAGCGTGCGATCAGCATGCGTATCGCATCTCTGATGTCGGCAGAGTGGAACGTCGTCTTATCTAGATCTTGTACGGACCTCTTTACTCCACTTTCTCTAATGTCGACTGCTTCGGACTTGTCTCATCGTGGCTACATGGACTGAGCTCCAATGGCTATCCTCGTATCGGGAGTCTCCCAAGAAATGCATCTCACCACCTAGCATCCGAATTAAGTCGAGCCATCCGATCGAGTCGTCAAAACCTCATAATCCCCCAAGAGCTCAACCTCTTGGGCACAGTTTAATAGTATCGAGTACATACTACAGCATCGGTGGTCCAGCCGTAGAAGGGCAAACCCAAGCCTCACTAATGGAGCCGTAGAACTGCCGCAAACCCGAAGGTTCAAAGGCTTTCACACGGTCATTAAGTCGAGTTAGGGTTTCATTCTTCTAGAGGGACCATAGAATTGCCTGCATGTCTTTCCGACTACTTTAAACTTGGAATAATAGGTTTCTGACATTCGATCGTCTCTGTCGACTCCCAACGTCTCCGCGTGAAGTCGTCTCTAGCTGGAACCAATCTATCTGATGACCTCGCATCGGGGTAGGCGAACGATCCACATGTCCTAGTCATTCATCCTCGATGACTAGCGACCTTCTATCATCTCTTAGTACAACTCGTTCTGCCCTAATTCCAGCATCTGGGGCAATATCTCGTCGTTCGCAACAATAACTGGCTCGCTCGTCTGCACGCTGAACAGTGCCTCGATCATCATGAATAAGCAACACACCAACGGTTATCAAAATCTGGCTGGCCACTATCATTGGCTCAATCCTCTAGTGTCGATCAGCACATCCGAGTAACCTCATAAAGGCGATCCGCCAAACGCTCGTGGCACGGAAACACAGTAAAAAGACACATCTCTGCAATCGTGTGTTGCCGGAATTTCACCCTGGTCAGTCCTCGTTCGTGACGAGCTCGTGCTGACCGCAACTCTTGCTGTAGCTCTCCCTGCCCGTAATCGTGGCAGCAAAACCATAACTGGTACTGATGAGGCTAGATCGGAATGAATATAATACTGAACAAAGAAATGTACATCCTAAGGCTCCTTAAGTGGAGTGGCGTGTCGTAAGTATGCCGCGGAACATACCCACGGTACGTCACTCTACTTTAGTCACCTATTCCATCAACCAAGGGTCATCCTACGTTCCGAAGGTAAAACCTAACGCTCTGATACCAACTTTGTCACGACCCGAAAGTACGGAACATGACCGGCACTTAAACTACGAAACATCTCGAGGCGTTCGTAATCTAAGTAAGCCGAAAACCCAGAAATCCAAACCAAGAAAAGTAGTAGAGTGAAGGAAAACCAATTTAAATCAAGTAGTTTTAATAGCATAAGCCGAATTATGCGGGTTTCTAAAAACATCAAAAATTTACTGAAAATTTCGGCAGAGTCTCCTTTGAAAATATTGTCTCCCAAACGGGATACAACATGAATAGTATACGAAATCAATAAAAAGGCATCCCCAAGCGGGAGCTAGCTCTTCATCAATCGACGGCCACAACCACACAAGCAATATAATATACAACGCCAACGGCGAGGATCAAAATTCAAAAGGAAACTCAAAACCACAAGAAAACCACAAAAATAAACGCACGACTCTAAGGTCGAAGGAATAACATCACTGGTCTCTATCTCAATAAATACATGTTTGGTTGATGGAACTTCTAGATACAACAGAAAAATGATATACAAGATATATAATGGGGGTACGATACAAGTAAACCCACCTACTAGCAAATCACCCGAAGGAAACTATGCCCGCAAAACCGTAATGAAACCTGTACGGCAACCTGCAAGAAACTGGGGCACAACGGGGGTGAGTTGCCAACTCGTGAATAGAAAAACATCTACGCACAGAAATCGCATAAATAACGCAACCTAGGTCAATGATCATAATATATCCTCAAATATAAGAATAACATGCAACCTATAACAAGGTTAGGGTAGATATCTAACCCGGGTGTAATCTCATGTGCCCGTGTCAGTGCCTCAGGTAGCAATATATCATATGAATGAGGTATGAATGCATGAAAATAGATTACATACAAATGAAGAACTGTTTTCATAATATAGTGAGATTTCCTTTGTATTTTTAAAATGAGGTATCATAATGAAATCAGCATAAAACAGTGCCTAGCATCGGCACAAAACGTAATCCCAATATCTCGATATCTCTGTATCACAGTCTCTGTACCTCAATATCTCGAAATCTCAATATCACAGTCTCAATATCTAGGGCGCCGTCAGTCCAGACCGGCCCCTACCATCCATCTCAAGACCACGACGGTATCCTCCAGATATCCGACGCGTCGTGTAAAATCACCGGTAGGTAGTGCTCCCCTGCTAGGCTCACATCGTCATCATCACGCGCTTCTTGCCCCGGGGTACCTTACCGGGTCCACCATGTACCCGAAACGGTTCATCCGTCTCCTCGAATCGGGTCTCGAAATCCATCAGCAAACTCATGATGGACGACTCATACATCATGGGAAAACCACGCTTTTTATTTAAAAAGAGAGAAAAGAAGTTTGTATAAGTTTTGCGGTTTTCCCCCAAATCCAGAAAATCTCATGGAAATCCGAATCCAAAATCTCAATAGCACGTAAAATAGTGAATATATGCATGAGAATACATGAATGCGGCATAACAATGAATAACAGTATGCATGAAGTAGCAGGTAATAACTACAATGTCTAAACTACCATATAAGGCAAGTACACTAATATCATGTCTAAACTATTAGCTAACAGGCTATGTCAAGCAATAATATTTTTTAAGGTGTACGTGACATGGCAATTACCGATGAAGATGTGTGTGAGCCGGCAAGTAAGTGTATGTGGTGCATACGCATCATCGGTAATGGTGCTGGTGTCCTAACAGCATAATGTCAACAATGCAATATGAAATAACAATGTAAGTATGCGATGCGGAGCGAGCAACCAAAATGAGCGGGTGCTAAATATTAAACAATGGTGCCATTTGAAACAACACGAATCGTGGGGGTTTTGAAAATAAGGGCTACGGTGGTTTTTAAGAAAGGATACGTTTTTTTTGAAATATCCGTAGATCCCCTGACCTGTATTTTAAAATACCCACAATCCGCTAGTTTTGAAATAGGTAGGAGTCTAATCTAATCTAACAACTACACTAAACTATACGGCTGAACTAACAAGCTAAACTACAGGTAAGGAAACCGCCTATCATCTGAGTCGATACATATACATACCTGTATATGTATAGTCGGTGATCCTGCCTCAATAATATCATATCCGATACCATATCTATAATCAGGCATCCCAAGTCAAGAGTGCGGATCAATCATCAATATAGCTCGTACGTAAATCCGTCGTACGGTATCCCAAATCTGGGTACGGGTCAATATCACATTCATCATACTATTCACCTGGTATCCTCTTTATCAAATATCATGATCGGGGTACTGATCTACGTCTAGTACAATACTGATACCGCCTAAGTATGCATGGACATGTGTGAAACACTACGTCAAGGACCTGCTACAATATCATGTCGTATCTCAAATACAAATTCTGCCATATCACCGAATTCACAACCTCAATACAAATCTCATCGACTCATCTCAAACCCAAGTATCATCCTCAAATCCGTATGTGAACACATAGTCCCATACCCATGTGAACACATAACTATATATTCCCGTATAAGCACAAATGAAAGAAGAAAGTATGCAAGTATGGGTTGGTGTGTGCATGCGTGGTGCGACCACTACTCTAGGGTTTCGCGACACTAAACATCCAAGAACACCAAATATCCATATTATCATCAATATACTCAAACAATAAATAAACAATATATATATGTGTGTATACGTATACGTATACATCACCACGAACTGCGGGGGGTGCTATACGCCATCCACCCGACTTCTCCCCGTAGATATAAATCTACTCACCTGGTCCTCGCTCGCCAGTGCCGACGTCGCCACGCGCTTGCTTGTCGTCTTGAAATCCACATGGGGGTACCTACATGTCACAACGTATCGTATCGCATAAAAACCAAATCCGAAATCGAAACGGTATACGCAAACCAATTTGGCACGCGTATCACGCATAGGTCAAAACCTATCGTCTACGCATGCAAGAATAGCTAAACCAACCCTCGATGTCGATGTACAAACGTCAAACCATCGAGAAAAACCCAAACACACTCATTTGTACATTCACAAACACTAATTATAATATGAAATAGGTTAAAATTCACAAAAACCCCAAACTCACTTTAAAAGCTATTTTTCCGAAAACCTAGCAAGAAAGGTTTACCGTTTTTATACAAAACATGATGTTTTAACAATTCTAGTGACCAAGATGATTACTTAATATCTTAATTATGCAATAGAAACCATTACGTAAATTTTAAACCCACAATTTAATTCAATTTCAAAAACCTAGTCTGCAATTTTAACCAATTTCGACCATTTTATAGCAAAAATGCACATACAACAATCTAGCTTGGATTTGCATGATCTAAAGCATTAAACTACACTTTATAATGTTAATAAAGTCATAAAATTCTTAGTTAGATTTCAAATCACCCATTTACAACTAAAAACTAAAACCTTGTTTGCTTAAATAACTAAATTTATACTTTTAGATGCAACAATTTACAAATTATCTTCTAGATTAGGTTTAACATGTCTTAACATGCTAACTACACCATGCAACCTTAAACAAGTGACAACAACCCTATTGAATTTAAAACCCTAACTTTTTAATTCAAACTCCTTCTCTTTAGATTTCCAAACTTGCAATTAAACCATATTTAAGCACCTAATAAGATACATTAAGGAATTTAAACCAACAATTGAACAATAGGTTAGGATTTATACCTTAAAACCATCTTGAGATCAACATGAAACTAGACCTCCAAATTGAAATCTTTGCACCAAGATCCATGCTAAAAGAGATAAGAGAAAATGGGTTGGGCTTTGATTTGAATTTTAGCTTTGATTTTTGATTGAAATGGGTGAATTTTTTTGATGGAAAATGAGAGGTGAAGAGGGAAGGAGGGGCTGCTGTTTGGGGGCTAAGAATTTTCGGCCAGAAATTGAAGGAGTGAGGAGAGAGAAGGAGGGGTTGAAAGTGGGGAGAAAAGACAAAGTCCACAATGACTTTCTTTCATTTTCTTTTCTTTTCATTGTTTAAGTAATGAAAAGTGAGGTGATTGGAGAGAGAGAGGGAGGGAGGGCTGTCAAAGGGAGGCCGGCCATATAGGGAGAGGAAGAGAGGGTGTGGTGTGGGTGTGTGGGTTAGGAAAAAGATAAATGTCTTACCCCAATTCCCATTAACACTAATTTCACCGAAAAAAGCCTTTTTCTTCGATATTTTCTAAACCGTTTTGGCAAACCATTTCATTTCAAAAACCACATGATAAAATTTTATTTAATGTTTTATGATGTACAAAATTTGTTTCAACTCATTCCAATTTGTAATTTTCCCTAATTAAATGTATTAGTGACGGCTTAAAATAATATTAAAATAATTAATTTCGGAAAAATTTTCAGAAAATTTAAAATTTTACCAGGGGCTCAATAAACACAAATTACTAGCAATTACATAGCTAGAATATGTATATTTAATTTTATATTAAAGATATTTACATTTTGACTTTTTACGGAAAACCCCCTTATTTTACCGATTTTCCGAAATTTCACCGAAACGATTTTCAAAACGTTACATTCCCACTCCACATCTGATATGGAGTGGTAGGCACAGTCTTGGTAGGAACCATGTTCAAAAGATATGCCGCTGATTCTAGCGCATAACCCCAGAAAGATCGCGGTAACTCAGCATTACTCATCATGGATCGTACCATATCCAATCGGGTTCGATTCCGTCTCTCCGATACACCATTATGCTGTGGAGTGTATGGAAGAGTAAGCTGAGAGAGAATTCCTTTCTCTTTTAGGTAACCTAGGAACTCGGCACTCAAGTATTCACCACCTCGATCAGATCTAAGTGTCTTGATACTTTTGCCGGTTTGGTTTTCTACTTCATTCTTATACTCTTGGAATTTCTCAAAAGCCTCGGATTTATGTTTCATCAGATAAATGAATCCGTATCTTGAGTAATCATCCGTGAAAGTAATGAAATAGAAAAAACCACCTCTTGCATGCGTAGACATTGGACCACATACATCGCTGTGTATGAGTCCTAAGAGCTCGCTCGTTCTTACTCCATGTCCAGTAAATGGAGTCTTTGTCATCTTTCCTTTGAGACAAGATTGACAAGTGTCATAAGTTTGATTTTCGAACGAGTCCAAATATCCTTCTTTATGCAACTTATTCAACCTTCTCTCATTGATGTGAGCCAATCTACAATGCCATAAGAAAGCTTTATTTAAATCTGGAGACTTTCTTTTTAGTGTGTTCTGGACATTGAAAATTTGGAGTTGGTTTAAAACATATATACCGTTATTTAGTATACCGGACCCAATCAAACCATGATTAAGGTGGATGTTAACAACATCTCTTACAAACGTGAAATCATAACCTTTATTTGATAACAAGGAAACTGATATGATATTACACGTTAAGCTTGGTACAAAAAAATAGTTATGTAAAACCAAAATGTGTCAACTCGTCAATCCTAGGTGATAATCCCCGACGGACGCAGCTCCCACGCTAGCTCCGTTAGCAACCTTTAGGGTCATATCACCTTCCTTCAGCACTCTACGGTTTCTCAGTGCCTGCAATGAATTGCAAATATGAGATCCTGATCCGGTATCCAATACCCAGGAAGTAGAGTTAATTAACAGACAATTCTCAATTACAAACACACCTGAAGTCGAAGCCACAGTTTGCTTCGGTTCCTGGTTCTTGGCGTTCCACGCCTTGCAATCTTTCTTCCAGAGCCCTTTCCTGTGACAATGGAAGCACTCATCCTGGCTCACTACCGGTACCGCAAACTTTTTCTTTCCCTTCCCTCCTACCTTACTAACACCTCCTCTAGGTTTGGTGGCCGCCTTCTTCTTCCTTCCTTTGGCCCTAGCCTTGGACCCGGAAGAAGATGCACCGCCAACAAACATAGCGTGTGTTTCCCTTGTCTTCTGCAAGGTGCCCTCTGCACTCCTTAACATGTTCAGGAGTTCCGGAAGTTCAACTTCTTTTCTTTGAATGTTGAAGTTCAGGATAAACTGGGCGTAGGTGTGAGGAAGGGACTGGAGAATAAGGTCTGTATAGAGCTCATTATCCAAAGTCGTCCCAAGGTCTGCGAGCTCTTCAATATAGCCGATCATCTTTAGGACATGTTCTCCTACCGATGACCCGACAGCCAACCTCGCTCGAAACAAGTTCTTAGAGGTCTCGTATCTTGCTATACGAGATTGCTCTCCATAAAGTTCCTTTGTATGGAGAAATATGCCATCTAGTTCCATATCCTCGTGCCTCCTCTGATGTTCATTGTTCATCGAGGCAAGCACGATGCACTTGGCTTTCGCGCAATCTAAATCCCAGGTTTTGCGGATTTCCTTATCCGCATTACTGGATTTGGGACCAGGGACAGCAGGTGCCATAGCGGTGAGGACGTACCCCAATTTGTCATAGGTAAAAGCCATTTTGACATTCCGCAGCCAATCTTTATAGTTTGGCCCTGTCAGTATATTTTTCTCTAAAAGTAACTTAAGTCCAGTCATTTTCAGGGTCGCTGCAAATAGGAGAGAGAGAAGAAAACTCTTTAGCATGATGCTCTTGCAAGTTTAGAGTGGTTTTTAGTTTATCTAAACTAGATGGCTCCCACTGTTTCTCGAATTCTTCCTCAAACCATAAAAGAAGAATTAGCCAGGACTATTCTCACCGTACAATACTTTCTTAACCGTTCAGCCAAGCTAGTGTCGATACTTCGAGGGAGGTTTTCCAACGCT
Source organism: Agapanthus africanus (assembly GCA_030015575.1). Lineage (NCBI taxonomy): Eukaryota > Viridiplantae > Streptophyta > Magnoliopsida > Asparagales > Amaryllidaceae > Agapanthus > Agapanthus africanus. The sequence goes on from JASDDO010000018.1 coordinate 325,842,009, forward strand.
TTCGCGAAGTTCCTTAATTAAATAACCTCTTTTCTCTGGGGGCGTAACCCTGCTGACACCTTTCTTGACACCTACTTGGTTTATAGCATTGATCGTTAAGTGACGAATATCCTGATAAGTAGCATATACTCACAGTAGGATCGGGATCCAAATATCATTGTATGATAATGTTGAAGGAATCCTACCAACATTCATCAAACTCCAAATGGTATGCAACTCTTTGCAAATTTCAGTTTCTTCAGAAATTCCCGATATATATTTTTGCCCCATGCTCTTATGACCTTGGCGTTAGGTCAGAATGTCATAAGTCACATGTCAAGTTCTACCCATCATTATCTTGTCAATTTGAACCCATCCGTATATATCCTTGACGTTCGGCCAAAATGATAATACGACTGTCCCAAATTAACTCATCTATCTATGCAACAAATGAATACCCAGTAGCTACCAAACACTATGCCTTGGCGTTAGGTCAAAATACATAGCTTGAATACTACTGAATACCCAGATGAAATGACGGAGGGCTACGAATGGTTTTGGCGAAACCGTGAACGTAGTGAACTTGATATAACCGAAGGAACCTGATAGCTTTTAAAAGGAGTGGTTAAAGCTCCGTATTTAAAAATATCTGTTTTTAAAATTAACCGAGTGGTTTCTTTTAAATTGTTCCAACGATTAAACTTTTTGGTTTATTTTCTTTGTATTATAAATAATGCGTCCCATCATTAACTTATCATTGCAGAAAACAACGAAAATACAACGTCCTCTTAAGCCATCCGCATTCGCCACGGGGTCCCGTCATCACCCGTTAGGTTACTTAACTAACAACAGAGCGGGGGCTGGGCTAGCGCGGGTGTAAAACATAAGTGACGTCTAAATAGCTATCATATATAGATATTGTACATTCGTCAGACGCAATAATAGGCATTCCAAATCACAGATGAACTTTATTGGATTTGCAAGTAATCCGTGTTTGTTTTGAGCCTGCAACAAAAGACGGATTACACAGTTGTGATGAATAGCCATTACCCCACCCAAGACCCCAACGGGTATGGCAAACTACCCGCCCGGCAGTTTGTGCACCCCACCTTGGGTCTGTCCTAGGAGCAAAAACAGTAAAATGTAATAATACAACGGTGGCTACAACCGCAATCTGGATGTGCCCCGCAAAATAATATTACAACAAATTACATTTACATCAAATGAATTAAATAATAACCCATCACATAACCCCGTCTATACATCACAACAGTCCAACACAGTTCATATCCACAAACAGTAAAATCCATTACAGAAATGTGCAACCCCTTGCCAACCGACATACTAGCAGTTAGGGAAGGTTTACGAACACATTATACAAACACAGATATAATCCAACAAGCAAATACCGTATAATTTCGATCGATTAAACACATTTAATTTTTCTCCAATACTTCTCTGTAAATCTGAAACCTGAGCAAAAATAAAAAAATTCCAGAAAATACCAAATATCACAGAGAACCAACACAGGAAAATTGGGTTCATGAATCGGCAACTCGGCGGCGGAAGCGCGGCGGATCGGTAGGATCCGCCGCGGTTCCGCGGTGCTTTAGCCGATTCATGGGCCCAATTTTCTTGGGTGTTTTACTACTGTCATTTAGAGCTTTCTGAACTTGCCTGAAAAATTTTTGGACTTCATTTAAAAATCGACAGAAACCATGATATCGGGGTTTTCCGGTTTTGGTTTTTTCCGTTCGAAATTCATACAATTTTGCAAGCGAGTTATTTATTGTTTAGCAAGGCTCTGATACCACTGTATGTCGATATACAACACCCCACGACTTGTGGGGAGGCGGAAATATGAAAAACGATTTTGTTTATATGCTAAACATCGACTAACCGCATGAATCGAAGCTAAACGATAACTAACAACAAACATAGAAGTTAACAACTACTATGTAAAGGGATTATACCTAAAGAACCGTGTCCTTCGTCTTTACGAACTCCACCTCCTCCTCGGCCTTCTCCAAGTAGTAGACGATCCACCACGAGAGCTAAACTCCAAGCTTTGCCTCTAAACTTGAGGCAACTAGGTATCTTTAAGTGCTAATCAAAGTACCTAGATGAAATAGAGTATGGTTATGGATTAAGTAGTCTAGCTAATCCTTGTACTCAACACATGAGAGGGGAGGATTAGGGTTTGAAGAGAGAGAGCTTGAGGAGAGAGAAGATGAACATAATAATGAGAAGAGAAAATGAGTTATCATAATATATATCAAGCATTTTATTTTATCAAGAAAAGAAAAGAAAATGATTTACAACCATACTTCATAAATATCTTGTGGTGATTCATCTCCATGAGTCATTAAGCAATTATGAAGCATTAATGACATGGATGAATCATCCATATGACTCACTAATCTCATTCAATGTATATGCCACCTAAACCTACTTAGTCACCATCTTCTAGAAGCTTCTCGCGCAATTACGAGAACGCCCCTCCTATCCGTGGAAACACGGAAAAACTTTAGACTGTATAAATCCAATAACCGGATACTAGTAACTGGCTTAAACCAAAGCCGACTAGTAAAACTGTCCGAAAGTCGTACTTGCGTAAACACACGTATGCGTCCGAACCCTTGTCGTAAAACCATACGACCTCTATATCGTTTCGCCTGGAGTAGGGAAACTCTCTGCGTGGGACTCTAGAGACTCGACTACTACGCTGGCAGTGGGTTTAACTACAGACCGCAAGCGGCACTAGCTGTACGTAACGGTCCCCAGGTAGATGTCGATAAGAAGGCCGATGAGGAAACCCATCCGAACTCCTACTGAGTCTGATGTGACAATCTCCGTACAGTCTGGTCCGTTCGTCTAAGACTATCGCATATCGGGCCTAGGGGGCGGCAAGCGTCAGTCCCCTAATAGCTGTATAAGTCGTGTCGGAGCGAAGCCCATTACACCCTGAGAAACTACTGGAACCTACCAGCAAATCTCGCTTGCCCTGGCCAGGGACTTTGCGTAATGGCTCTCTGACACAGCGCGATATCAACCCCCAATACTGGGAGAGACGAATCCTGTCTAACCGCCACTGCCTCCAAGTGCTCGGAACTGCACCCAACTGCTACCTGTTTGCACGACTCCTTTGAGCCGTGGTAGGGTAGCAATCTAAGAACAGTGCGACACACTCGAGGTGAAGCAGCAGTGTCAAGTCTGCGGACTATGCTGTACTCATGTCACCTGGGAACTGTTCACTGACGACTGGTATAAAACCATCCAACAGTTCCCTGTGAGTCCTGTCCGGTGTACCCGTAACCCAACGAGCACCTGCATACTATCTCTAGTACGACGTACTGACGGCTGTGGGACAGACCATCTCCCCAACTGGGATGAGAAGCGTACACACTAGTCTACTCCGGAGTATCGATGCCCTGTCTCGATAATCCAACGACTAGGGACATGAATAAGGATGTGCTTGTAGACTACCCAGCCCCCACTAGTGTGACTGCCATCACAACGCTGGTAGTCAAGCAAGATCCTAAGAGCTCTATCAATACGTATACTCACATATTAAGATAGAAAAACCAAGTAGCATACTACCATGTTTAGCAAGACTGTTATATACATGTGAATATCCCAAGCTTCCATTAAGTAATATACAAACTAGTATGATACAATAATGGCCCCTATAGCATATACACTAACAGGTGTACATGGACTCCATTTCGTTCCGCATTGCATCTAGCCATCATACCGAGTCGCCACTCTGGATGGCCTGCTGGAAGCTAGTAGGTTCATCATCATCAATGACGCAATCCTCTCCATCCCCATCTATGAGAAAACCGTAGTATCTCTCAGGCGGATGAGACGGCCTACTACTCCTACGGAGGGGTGCGGGAATGTCCTGTTCTTCTTGAACTTCTGGTTCTACCAAACTTTCAGTAGTAGTTTGTGGTTCTGGAATTTCTTCCAGTTCTATTTCGCTCCTACTTGTTTCCTTTTCTAAAACCTGTTGTTCTTGAAAATGGGCATGACGAGAAACAAAAACCTTTTGTTCCTCTGCGTAATAGAAGAAATACCCCTTGGAGTTCTTTGGATATCCCACAAACTTACACTGTACTGATCGTGCCTCGAGTTTGTCCGCATACTGCTTTTTAACAAAAGCTGGACTTCCCCATATCTTCAGATGCTGAAGATAGGGTTTCTTCCCACTCCACATCTGATATGGCGTGGTAGGCACAGTCTTGGTAGGAGCCCTGTTAAAAAGATATGCCGCTAATTCTAGCGCATAACCCCAGAAAGATCGTGGTAACTCAGCATTACTCATCATGGAACGTACCATATCCAATAGGGTTCGATTTCGTCTCTCCGATACACCGTTGTGCTGTGGAGTGTATGGAGGATTAAGCTGAGAGAGAATTCCTTTCTCTTTTAGGTAACCTAGGAACTCGGAACTTAAGTATTCACCATCTCGATCAGATCTCAGTGTCTTGATACTTTTGCTGATTTGGTTTTCTACTTCATTCTTATACTCTTGGAATTTCTCAAAAGCCTCGGATTTATATTTCATCAAGAAAATGAATCCGTACCTAGAGTAATCATCCGTAAAAGTAATGAAATATGAAAAACCACCTCTTGCATGTGTAGACATTGGACCACATACATCGCTGTGTATGAGTCCTAAGAGCTCTCTCGCTCTTACTCCATGTCCAGTGAATGGAATCTTTGTCATCTTTCCTTTGAGACATGATTGACAAGTGGCATAAGATTGATATTCGAACGGATCCAAATATCCTTCTCTATGTAACTTAGTTAACCTTGTCTCATTGACGTGACCTAGTCTACAATGTCATAAGAAAGCCTTATTTAAATCTGGAGACATTCTTTTTAGTGCGTTCTGGACATTGAAAATCTGTAATTGGTTTAAGACATATATACCGTTATCTAGTGTACCGGACCCAATCAAACTATGATTAAGGTGGATGTTAACAACATCGCTTACAAACGTGAAATCATAACCTTCTTTTGATAACAACGAAACCGATATGATATTACATGTTAAACTGGTTACACAAAAACAGTTATGCAAAAACAAAATATGTCCACTCGTCAATCCAAGGTGATAATTCCCTACGGACACAGCACCCACGCTAGCTCCGTTAGCAACCTGGAGGGTCATATCACCAACCTTCAGCACTCTACGGTTTCTCAGTGCCTGCAATGAATTGCATATATGAGATCCTGATCCGGTATCCAATACCCAGGAAGTAGAGTTGATTGACAGACATTTTTCAATTACAAACACACCTGAAGTCGAAGCCACAGCTTTCTTCGGTTCCTGGTTCTTGGCATTCCAAGCTTTGCAATCCTTTTTCCAATGCCCTTTCCTATGACAGTGGAAGCACTCGTCTTTTGCCACTACTGGCACCGCAATCTTTTTCTTTCCCTTGACTCCCACCTTACTAACACATCCTCTAGGTTTGGTAGCGGCCTTATTCTTCCTTCCTTTAGCCCTAGCCTTGGACTCGGAAGAAGAATCACCGCGAACAAACATAGCGGGTGTTTCCCTTGCCTTCTGCAAGGTGCCCTCTGCACTCCTCAACATGTTAAGGAGTTTTGGAAGTTCAACTTCTTTACTTTGAATGTTGAAATTCAGAATAAACTGGGTGTTGGTGGAAGGAAGGGACTAGAGAATCAAGTATGTATAGAGCTCATTCTCCAAAGTCGTCCCGAGGTCTGCGAGCTCTTCTATATAGCCAATCATCTTTAGGACATGTTCTCTTACAGATGATCCGACGGCTAACCTCGACTGAAACCAGTTCTTCAAGGTCTCATATGTTGCTATACGAGATTGCTCCCCATACAGATCCTTTGTATGGATAAATATGGATTCAAGATCCATATCCTCGTGCCTCCTCTGATGTTCATTATTCATAGAGGCAAGCACGATGCACTTGGCCTTCGCGCAATCTAACTCCCACGTCTTGTGGATTTCCTTATCCGCATTACTGGATTTAAGACCAGGGACAGCAGGTGCTTTAGTGGTAAGGACATACCCCAATTTGTCATAAGTCAAAGCCATCTTGACATTCCGCAGCCAATCTTTATAGTTTGGCCCTGTCAATATATTTTTTTCTAATAGTAACTTAAGGCCTGTCATGTTCTGGGTCCCTGCAATTAGGAGAGAGAGGGAACACTTTAGCATGATGCTCTTGCAAGTTTAGAGTGGTTTTTAGTTTATCTAAACTGGATGGCTCCCACTGTTTCTCGAATCCCTCCTCAAACCAAAAAGGAAGAACTAGCCAGGACTATTCTCACCGTACAATACTTGCTTAACCGTTCAGCCAGGCCGGTGTCGGTACTTCGAGGGAGGTTTTCCAACGCTTTCGCGAAGTTCTTTAATTACATAACCTCTTTTCTCTGGGGGCGTAGCCCCGCTGACACCTTTCTCGGCACCTACTTGGTTTATAGCATTGATCGTTAAGTGACGAATCTCCTGATGAGTAGCGGATACTCACAGTAGGATCGGGATCCAAATATCATCGTGTGATAATGCTGAAGGAATCCTACCAACATTCATCAAACTCCAAATGGTATGCATCTCTTTGCAAATTTCAGTTTCTTTAGAAATTCCCGATATAAATTTTTGCCCCATGCTCTTATGACCTTGTCTTTGGTCAAAATGTCATAAGTCACATGTCAAGTTCTACTCATCGTTATCTTGTTAATTTGAACCCATCCGTACATACCCCTGACTTTGGTCAAATGATAATACGACTGTCCCAAACTAACTCATTTATCTATGCAACAAATGAATACCCAGTAGCTACCAAACACTATGCCTTGGCTTTGGTCAAAATACATAGCTTGAATACTACTGAATACCGAAATGAAATGACGGAGGGCCATGAGTGGTTTTGGCAAAACCGTGAACGTAGTGAACTTGATATGACCGAAGGAACCTGATAACTTTTAAAAGGAGTGGTTAAACCTCCGCAGTTAAAAATATCTTCTGTTTTAAAAATAACCGAGTGGTTTCTTTTAAACTGTTCCAACGATTCAACTTTGGTTTATTTTCTTTGCATTAATATAATACATCCAATCATTAACCTATCATTGTAGAAAACAACGAAAATACAACGTCCTCTTATGCCATCCGCATTCTCCACTGGGTCCCGTCATTCACCCGTTAGGTTACTTAACTAACGACAGAGCGGGGGCTGGGCTAGCGCGGGTGTAAAACATAAGCGACTTCTAAATAGCTATCATATATAGATATTGTACATTCGTCAGACGCAATAATAGGCATTCCAAATCACAGATGAACATATTGGATTTTCTACGAATCCGCATTCCTTTTGAGCCTGCAAAGAAAGACGAATTACACAGTCGTGATGAATCGCCAAAACCCCACCCTAGACCCCTACGGGTACGGCAAACTACCCGCCAAGTATCCGAAGTGAAGCGGTCTCCCTCAACAACGTGAGTAGGCCATTAAACACTTCAAAGTACCCGGTAGTTTGTACACTCCACCTTGGGTCTATCCTAGGAGCAAAAATCAGTAAATGAAATAATACAACGGTGGATACAACCGCAACCTGGATGTGCCCCGCAAAAGAATATTACAACAATTTACAAATTACATTTGAATGAAAGAAACGCTCGTCTCATATCCCTGGCTATCCATTCACGACAATCCAACAAGTCCACAAACACAAACAGTAAAAACATTACAGAAATGTGAACCCCCGGCCAACCGACATACTAGCAGTTAGGGGAGGTTTACGAACACATTATACAAATCACAGATATAATCTAATTAGCCAAATATCATAGAATTTCGATCGAGCAAACGCAAATGATTCTACTCCAAAAACTTCTCTGTGCACCTGAGACTTGAGCAGAAACAAAATATCCCAGAAAGAACAAAATCATCACAGAAGAGATACTGGGGAAATTTGGGTTGACTCGGCCGCAACTCGGCGGCGGATCCGTGGCGGATCGCTTGGATCGGCCGCGGATCCGTAGCGGTTTAGCCGAGTTAGGATCCCAAATTTCTCTAGTAACCTTATATTTCCCTGCATGTAATTTTAAGGGTCCCTGAAATTTTTTTAGCCCGTTTTAAAATCGACAGAAACTATGTGAAAATGATGTTTTTTCCGGTTCGTTTCGCGATCAAATTTCTAACGACTTTGCTAATAAGTTAGTTATGGTGTAGCGAGGCTCTGATACCACTGTAAGTCGACGTTATACACCCCATGAGTTGCGGGGAGGCGGAATAGGTAAAACAATCATTTTAGTTTAAACTAACATCGACTGACCATACGGATCTTTGCTAAACCCTAACTAACAATATCATAGGACGGATTAGCTACTATGAAAGAAGATTATACCTAATGAACCAAGTCCTTCTTCTTCTCGTTGACCACCTCCTCGTCGGCCTCCTCTTTGTGATAGACGATCCACCCGAGAGCTACTACTCCAAGCTTGACCTCTAACTTGAGGTAACTAGATTACTCAAAGTGCTAATCAAAGCAACCTAGGGAATATAGAGTAGGATTAGGGATTAATTAGTCTTGCTAACCCTTGATCTCAACACATGAGAGGTTAGGGTTAGGGTTTGAAGAGGGAGAGCTTGAGGAGAGAGAAGATGAGAGTGAGAATCCTTTTGGAATAATGAAATCATTTTGAATATATGAAGCATATCATATTATTAAATGAATAACAAATAATAATACGCCATCATGCTTCATTAACTCACATAGTGATTCATCTCATGAGTCATTTAAATCATAAATGCATCATTAACTCCATGGATGAATCGCACCATGACTCATTAAACCAATTAATGCAAATGCCACATTAGCCTCCAACTCACCAAACTTCTAGAAGCTTCTCGAAAATTACAAGAACGCCCCTCCTATCCGTGAAAACACGGAAATACTTTAGACTATATAAATCAAATAATCTGATACTAGAATCTAGCTTAAACCAAAGCCCACTAGTAAAAACTGTCCGAACATCGTACGTGCGTAAAAACACGTATGCGTCCGAACCCTGTCGTATAACCATACGACCTCTATATCGTTTCGCCCGAAGCAGGGAAACTCTCTTTGTGGGACTCTAAAAACTCAACTACTACGCTGGCAGTGGGTTTAACCACAGACCACAAGCGGCACTAGCAGTACGTAACGGTCCCCAGGTAGATGTCGATAAGAAGGCCGATGATGAAACCCATCCAAACTCCTACTGAGCCTGATGTGACAATCTCCGTACAGTCCGGTCTGTTTGTCTAGGACTATCGCATATCGGGCCTAGGGGGCGGCAAGCGTCAGTCCATTAAAAGCGTTATAAGTCGTGTCGGAGCGAAGCCCATTACACCTTGAGAAACTACTGGAAAACCTACCAGTAAATCTCGCTTGCCCTGGCCAGGGACTTTGCGTAATGGCTTTCCAGACACAGCACGATATCAACTCCCAATACCGGGAGAGACAAATCCTGTCTAACCGCCACTGCCTCCAAGTGCTTCGGGACTGCACCCAATTGCTACCTGTTTGCATGACTCCTTTGAGCCGTGGTAGGGTAGCAATCTAAGAACAATAGGAACACACTCGTGGCGAAGCAGCAGTGTCAAGTCTGCGGACTATGCTGTACTCATGTCACCTGGGAACTGTTAACTGACACGTGTATAATACCAACCAACAGTTCCCTGCGAGTCCTGTCCGGTGTACCCGTAACCCAACGAGCACCAGTATACTATCTCCAGTACGACGTACTGATGGCTGTGGGACAGACCATCTCCCCAACTGGGATGAGAAGCGTACACACTAGTCTACTCCGGAGTATCGATACCCTGTCTCGATAATCCTATGACCAGGGACCTGAAAAAGGATATGCTTATAGACTACCCGCCCCCACTAGTGTGACTGCCATCATAACGCTGGTAGTCAAGCAAGATCCTAATGGCTCTATCAATACGTACACACATATTAAGATAGATATAAAGCAAGTAGCATACTACTATGTTTAGCAAGACTGTTAATATAACTGTAAATATCCCAAGCTTCTATTAAGTAATATACAAGCTAGTATGATACAATAATGGCCCCTACGACATATACACTAATAGGAAAGTGTAGAAAAATCTAGAAGAAAACAATAAAAAGCTTTAATACAAATGCCACCTCTTAATCTTTTCATTAATAATTCAGTTTAATTACACAAATATCTAGATAATTTCCGAGGATATTTTCAAGGATGGATTAGTGCTTAATTTAGTGATTAACTTAGCATAGATTCACATTAGCATTAATTAACCCAACCCAAAATGTAATTACCACTAATTTAGTGTATAATCAAAAGCTTAAAATAATATTTTAATTAGTGAAAAATATTAAAATGCACTAAAATTACAAGTAGCTTACAAAAACCCGCAAACTAGCAATATTCTAGCTAAACTAGCTGTAGTGAATTCTATACTGCTAAAAGATCGCTTCTAGATTTTTACAGAAAACACCAACTAATTTACCCTAAAAACGGAAAATCGCCTAAACGATTTCCAAAACATTACAATCTTCCCCCCTTAAAAAAATTTGGTCCCCGAATTAAAATTCTTACTTTGCTAACCTTGAAAGAGATGAGTGCCAAACTTTCACATCTCGCTCGCAGGCTCTCAAGTGATCACCTCACTAGACGGCTACACCAAAGAATCTTCACAGATGGCAAGACCCTTGACCGACATTTCTCCACCTGCCGATCCACTAACACTATCGGCTGCCGGTGAACGAAAAGATCACGTCCAAGCTAAATGGTCTGATGCTGAATCATGTGAAAAAGGTCATGAAGGTATTTGCAAGTATCAACACAAGGAATACGGGATGAATATTCAAAAATCTGGGCGGAAGTGCCAAATTATAGGCAACGGTACTAACTTGCTTCAAGGATCTCAAAAGAACCTACAATCTGGGACTAAGCTCCCAAAAACTCAACACGCCATATATCAGAAAAATCCGTAGAAATATATGATCTCCCACTGCAAACTCAAGTCTGCGACAACTACGGTCGGCATAAGACTTCTGTCTGCACTGGGCTGCTCTCATCCTGACCTGAATCAACTGGATCTTCTCCGAAGCCTCATGACTAGCTGGGGTCGAAAAATCCTACTCTCGCAGAGTCAGTAAAACAGACTGGCGATCGACACCACCTACCAAACAAAGCCTAAAGGTTGCCAATTGGAATGTCTCCTGATAACAGCTATCGAAGGAGAACCCTATCAATGGCAAGTGACGATCACAACTGCCAATAACAATTAGTACATACGCACAAGCATATCCTCCAGAGTCTGTATAGTCCGCTCTAACTGACCATCGTCCTACAGATGGAAAAGAGGAGCTGAAGCTCAACTGGTACCCAAGGCTTCCTGATGCTTCTGCCAAAGACGGCTAGCGAACGGGGTGCCTCTATTAGATACAACGCATGAAGGAACTCCGTGCAAACGCACAACTTATCGAAGAACAACTGAGCAAACTGAGCAAAACCGGACAACAAAGCCCAATTGGAGTCATACCCTGACTAGACCTGGGTAGACACCACAACGAAATTCATAGAGATCTGTTCCTATTCCCACTCTGGAACGGTAAAATGGTTGTAACTCTCCAGCCGGTCTCAAATGCCCAACCTTGGCTCGCAAGAAGCCAGACACCTCGAAACGAAATCCGAAACCCTCACCGTTCATCCCTGCCCACCCGTAACTATCTTACAAGTCAGCTACATATTGGTGGAACTTGAATGAATACAGAAAGCTGACTGATGTGCCTGCTCTAGGATTTCGTGTCTCTACCAATCAGTATCGGGTACACACCATCGAGTCCCTAACATAGAACACCCTGGTCATAAATCAAGAACTCCGAATCTCTACCCTTCCGAACATGCTCAGAATCTTAAACAAACGAGCATCGGCGGGCTGTGCCGCAAGAAAACGATTAAGTAAAAGTGGATGGGCGTGGACATGAGCAAGCTGTCCCCAGTAGAGGCGAACTTAAGCTATACTCAACGGTCGCACAAGAATTGTAAATCTGCAGAAGGCTGTCTCAGAACTGCACACAACTGGGACAAGCTAACCCCGGGCCTACGACTCAAGCATCAGCTACCACAATCGCCTTGCCACGGGTAATAAAGGATCTCACAAACACAATCCTTTACAAGCTCCATCCAACGGCGCTGTCTCAACAATTAAAACCCAATGCAGGAAGATGTAAATTAAGCTCTGGTGGTCCATGAAAATTGGACACGACTCTCCGAACAAGTAGTGTCTCCAAATCTCCAACGCACGACCACCGCGGCCATCTCCAGATCATGAGTGGGATAAATCCTGCTCGTACTTCCCCCAATCGTCGGTAAGCATAAGCGATAACTCTATAATGCCACATCAGTGCAAAATCGAGCCCCATTCGTGAAACATCACAGTAAACAACAAGGTCGCCCGATCCAGAAACAAGGAAAGAACTGGTGCAGTTGTCAACCGAGTCTTCAACTGCTGAAAACTCAACTCGCATGCCACAGTCCAAGAAAAGGAACATCCTTCCCGGTCAGTCCAGTCAACGGTGCAGCGATACACAAGCAATCCTGCATGAAACAGCGGTAAAAATCGGCTAAACCCAAAAACTGGGGACCTCAGTCACTGAACAGGTCTGGGCCAAAGCTGTACGGCCTCGATCTCCCTCGGGTCCATACGAAAACTGTCTCCCGTAACCGCATGACCTAGGAGTTCAACATAATCAAGCCTGAAGGAACACTCAGAGAATTTAGCAAACAGTTGGTGCTCTCCCAATGTCTGCAAAGCAAATCCTCAAATGCTCTTCAAGTTCTTCACAACTCTTAGAGTAGACCAGAATGTCATCAATTAACACAACAATAACTGGTCGAGGAACGGCCTGAGAAATCTGGTTCATCACATCCACGAATGCTGCTAGGGCAACGGTGAGTCCAACGACTCCACCAAAACTCATACTGCCCAAAGCGCGCACAAAAAGCAGTCTTCAAAATGTCATCACTCTGAACCCGCAACCAATGATGACCTGATCCCAAACAAACCTAGAAAATGTCTCGCATTATGGAGCTGATCAAAGAAATCGTCAATGCGAGGTAAAGGATACCTATCTGTACTGTAACTCGGTACAATTGACGATCAATCAAAACACAACCTTAAACTGTCATCCTGCTCCTCGACTAATAGAATAGGAGCTCCCCAAAGCGAAACACTCGGGCGTATAAGCCCCCATATCTAACAACTCTGCAACTGATCTTTAAGCTCCCTAAGCTCCGCCGGCTCATCTGGAACAACGTCGAAAAATCTTGCACGATAGAAACCCATTCTAACAGACCCACTGCGGCTCCAGTATCATGAATGACAGCCAAGAATCCTCGACATCTCTCTTCTCAAAAGACGACTAGCGAAAAAGGCTGAATTCAAGCTGTGAGAGGCGGCACCACTGTCCCCCTGCACAACAAGAAACTGACTTGCCGGGAAAACAAAACATGACTATTTTCTCATGGCGGTCCACAGAAGCATAGCATGTTGCTAACCAGTCCGTGCCTAGGAGGACGTCAAATCCAACATCTATAGAAGGATTAAAGCGAAGGACGAATCTCTATCTCCTAACCGATTGGCACACGACAGAAACACGTGTCGCGCAACAAAAGAATCACTGACAGAAGTTAACACAACAAACGGCTGATCTAGCATACACGACTCTCGGCCCAACCACGACACTAAGTGTGTAGAACCAACGAGTGCATAGATCCCGAATTAAACAAGCATACGCAATAAAAGAACAACCGAAAAATATTACCTGAAAACTCTGCACTGGACGCCCGCGCGTCCCGATGAGTAGAAGCAAACGCTCGTGTCTGCCCTCTACCCACAACTGGCTGAACTCCTCCTCTGCCATCCTGTACTCTCGGAATTAATCCTCCGTGACCCCGACCTCTCTGAACATAAGTCTGACGCGGTGCCAAGGAACAATGTCTGACGAAGTGTTGAAGGCTCCCGCATCGAAAACATTCATACGATGGCTGCTGACCCTCCTGGGGATAAGAGCTAAACAACTGTCCTCGTCCCAAGCCTTTGCTACTCCAGCGATGTGTACAAAACCTGTCTCGGAGACTAAGCCTCTGTCTCTTGGCTGGTACACCTGCATATGTCCTCCTCTGCTTTCGAACTCCCAAAGTCTCGGGAAGACGCTCCTCATCGAATAGGGCTACATCCATAGGTTCTGTGTAAGTAACACAATGCTGTATGCTGATAGCAAGGAATAACTGGGTAACAGGGGTGACAACCTCCTCTCGCTGCGCTCGACTAGACTCAACTAACGACCTCATCGTCTGGCGTAAGTCCTGTATCTCTGCCTCAAGCCTAGCGATACGATCTATCGGAGGCGGATCCATTTGCTCCTGTACAACGAGCATGCCATCCTGGTCAGTCCTCATCCCACACGAGTTAACTCTGACCTCGGCTCTTGCTGCATCACTCTGAGCCCTCATAGTCATCGGCGGCATAAGGCTATAAATGGAAATAGGATTCGATAAGAACACGGAAATCAAATCACAAGGATATGTATCATCAAGGAAGGAATTTCAAGCAATTAGTACTTAGGTAACTTTAGGTGGAGTACCGTGTCGTAAGTATGCCGCGGACATACATACGCTACATCACTCTACTTAAGCTACCTACTCTATCATACCAAGATCATCTTACACTCCGAAAGGTAAAACCTAGCGCTCTGATACCAACTTTGTCACGACCCAAAGTTTAGCACGTGACGGCCCTTAAACCACGTAACGTCTCCAGGCGTAACGTAATTCAAGTAAGCCAAAAACCCAACAATCTAAACCATCAAAAGTAGTAAGTGATAATAACATTGTTAAAACTTTTGAAATCTCAATCAAATTCTTTAAAGTCCTAATTTATTTCCTTTAAAAATTTGGCAGCACCTCCTTTGTAAAACAAGCCCCCAAAAAGGGTAAAACATAAATATATAAATAAAACATCCCCAAAGGGAGAAAATCCACGCCCAAAGGCGTAAAACAACCACCACAACAGATATACGACGCCGTAACGAAGAAATAAAAGACGATATAAATAAAACTGCATAAAAGACATGCAAAGTCACCAAAAATATACAATATCGTCCTGACATCTCATCTCCAAGTCAATACATGAAAGTGGTAGATGGAGAGTACATGGTACAAAGATATACAATGAGCAACATCGGATAACCGCAAAACCCACCTATAGCAAAACTACATCCAGTCAGCCGTAGCGGTATCCGCAGCAAAAGATGATACGATAGATGAAAGACCTGCCTTTGACTACTCTGAGGAACAACTTGCAAACCATGTGGCACAACGGGGATGAGTTACCAACTCGTGAATAGTAAATAACATATGCAGGTAATCGCAAGTATGCACGTACTGTGCGAATCTATCACATGCAAGATAATAGCAATAAATGGCCATATGTATGTGCAACAGTCATGAAAGGTACTCTAGCAGGTACAACTAATACATGAAGCAATAATATGGCAATATGTATACGCAACAGTTATGAAAGGTACTCTATCAGGTACTACTAATACATGACGCAAATCATATAAGTAAATGCGGAATATGGGATAAAACATGTCATATTCACGGAATCCTCATCGTGGCAGTACCAATGTCCATCAAGACAATCTAAATCCCAAATATCCTCAAAACGGCCCTCAGATCGGCCCTCATATCGGCCTTCAGATCGGCCCTCATATCGGTAATGAATAAGAATACATGCATTGATCATTGTGATGATATATATTAAAATATATATAAATATATAATAGCGTCCCATACCACTGATATATATATATATACATGCATATATAACAACGTTCCATACCACTGATATATATACTTAGAGGTAAAATATCATGAAAACTAGTGTCTAGCATCGACATATAAATACTCATCTATCAGGCGTCGTCACCACGACTGCCTCTGATATGTACATATCATACGTTCATCGGAAACCCGAGTGCGCCAACTGTCGGCACTCGAATTCCCCGTATGCATACGTACACGACTCCCGTCGATATCTCCATGATCACCACAGAGTCCAAAACTGTCACCGGTAGGTATGGTTCCCCTGCCAGGCTCATCGGCGTGAACCTTCGACATACCTTTCTTGCCCCGGGGTACCTCCGGGCCCTACCATGTACCGGCACACGGCCCATGACACCTCCTCGCATGGGGTATTTATCATAACCGAGAAATCTCATGGTGGATGCTGAAATATCATATCAAGAGAATCCGGGTTTTTCAAATAATGCATAATTTCATGAAACTACCACGGTCCTCAAATCCAGAAAATATCATGTGAAATCCATATATCAATGCGAAATCCATGAAATATAATATATGCAACATGAAACAGTAATATGAGCATATAAAGGAAAAACCGCTATTTAACTGCAACAAGTTATTCAATATATCATGCGGTTCCTAATTTCTCCGAAACCAAACGCAATATCATATAAAGGTGAACATGTACCTATAGTCACGTATGCGTAACTATGTCGGTATAGCAAGATATGTGTATTTAACTCCAGGTATGTGTGTAGCTATATCGAGCTAGGTATGTGTATATACATGTCAATATACAAGATGTACATGTAGCTATGTCTCCAATATGTATATACCTATTAATGGTACACTACCATATAGGTATATAGGTAACTAGCATGTAGGCATGTTAAGGCATATGTGTAAGCATGTAGGTATACAGGTATGCTATATGTCATATGCATAATGGAATATGAATCAATATCTCAATGTCCCTAATCAATATAATCTCACGCATGTATAAGTGTTGTGCGTGTCATGGCAATTATGACGGTGTGAGCGGCATACAATCAGTGCTTGTACAACATGAGCCGTCAATAAATAGTGCAGTGTCCAAAGGGTACAAATCCAAGCACAACATGTAACCATATGCAATGAGGTGTATGCGCAAACTCTATATGTGCAATATAAACATGCGACTAATGTCATATCATATCTAACCCGAACGCATAACGCCATGCGGGCGATTCTCCTGTAGATGTTAAATCTACTGACAGATGATCTTGGCTAAGTAAAGCCAACCACTTGCTTTCCCTTCTTCGCAGCGTCCGAAGTCCTCGCCTGCGACCCTATGATCATAAAACAATATAACAAGTCTAGATATTTTCCTAGGATATTTTCAAGGATGGATTAGTGCTTAATCTAGTGATTAACATAGTATAGATTCACATTAGCATTAATTAATCCAACCCAAAATGTAATTACCACTAATTTAGTGCATGATTAAAAGCTTAAAATAATATTTTAATTAGTGAAAAATATTAAAATGCACTAAAATTACAAGTGGCTTACAAAAACCCGCAAACTAGCAATATTCTAGCTAAACTAGCTGCAGTGAATTCTATACTGCAAAAAGATCGCTTCTAGGTTTTTATGGAAAACACCAACTAATTTACCCTAAAAACGGAAAATCGCCTAAACGATTTCCAAAACGTTACAATGGTAGTTCATAAGTTCATCCTTTAATATTCCTAGTCGTGGGTGTATCGAGACAGGGCATCGATATACCAGTGCAGACTAGCGTATACGCTTCTGTTAGTTGTATGTATGCCCTAGAGGCCAATATTGTACATATGATATATATTATAGTGGATGCTTGGACATATATAGAGAGGACTTTCTTGCTCGACATGATAGTATGCTATCTGTTGCACTTTATCTTAACATGTATACTTGTCTCTTGATACTTTCTTATGGTTACATGTTGGTAAAGCCCTTAGGATGTATACTTGACTACCAGGATTATGATGCAGATCATACTAGTGGGGCCATGGTAGTCCATAAGTTCATCCTTTAATGTTCCTAGTCGTGTGTGTATTGAGACGGGGCATCGATATAACAGAGTAGACTAGCGTATACGCTTCTCGACCCATGAGATGAGCGATGGATGATCCCATATCCATTGGTGTTTGACATCAGAGATGGTATAAGGGTGCTCAGTGGAGACTGGGCACACTGGACAGACTCGCCGAGAACTCCTAGATGGTATTATACCTGACGTCAGATAGCAGTTCTCTGGTGAAACTGGTACAAGTTAGTCTGTAGACCCGAGATCGTTATAGAGTCTTGTGTGATTACCACTGTGCTTTGATTTCCACAACCACGTTCAAGAGGACGTGCAAAACGGTGGTTTTTAGCTATAGTCCCGAGTCACATGGAGGCAATTGTAGGGTTCCTAGGCACACTAATGAAGTCTCACAAGGCATCAACCATGCCAAATTCAAAAATTTCCGGTGCCGAGAAACCCTAATGCGATCGTTGACTAGAGATTAAGGAGAAAACTACAACTAGTAAACTGCTTTACTAATAAGTGAACGGAAATACAACCTTTGTAGATCCGGTTCTCCACCTCCATAGCTCCATGATGAAGTCCCTCCGCTGCCCATCGGATCCCGGACTCTCGCGGTGGTTTCATCGAAGAAATGATCGGGCTAGGTCGTCGACTTCGATGCCGAAGATGATCTACGTCGAGGCAACTCAAGATCAAGCTCCAACTTCACCAAGTCATGAAACTTATGAAGAAAACACCCTATACTACTTGGCAAGTGGTAGAGGATGAAGAAATAGGAAGTGGGTTCACTTTAGAATTGGATTTCTCACTCTTTTTCTCAAATCACCATTGAAGCTAGCAAGCTTCTTTTTTCTTGAAGAAGAAGAAGAAGAAGAAGATAATATGATAAGAATATTGAATAAATGGAAATAAAGTCATTCTTATCATTTTATCAACCATGGTTAAGTGTAGAGAATAAACTAAGGTTGGGTTTAATGGTTAGGTTAAGGCTAAGAGACAAAATGGTCAAAGCTTCAAAGCTTCATGAAGTTTCATGAAAGAAACAAAAGTAGCAAACATTTCATTTCTTGCCAAAATGAAATAAATAAATAAATGAATAAATAAATTAAAACCCTAACCATTTACTTAACCAAGGTTTAAATCAAACATACACCCAAATTTGCATGTATCATCAAACATGATACAATCTTGTGCACAAAAGTATATCACATATACAACTTGTGTACAACAAGTGAGAAAATCCATCTAAAGTGAACAATATTAGTCAATGTAAAGTAATATATCTAATATATAATTATACATTAAATCATTAAATCAATACTCGATTTAACGATCCGGTCATATCACATATAACCGACTAATATCAATAGTAACAACTTATCGAATCAACACTTGATCCGATAACCCGGCTATATCACATATAACCGATCAATGTCACAAATCGCGAGAATCGAATACAGTATCACATACTGGTATTATTCTCGGTCCTGCACATATCTCATATGCGCTCCTATTTCATTTCGCTTGAGCCAGGAAACCTCTGTGTAGGACTCTAAAGACTCGTCAATACGCCGGCAGCAGGTGGTGATCATATCAAACACTCACAAGCCGCAAGCGGTCTGCTAAACGTA
This sequence comes from Agapanthus africanus, assembly GCA_030015575.1. NCBI lineage: Eukaryota > Viridiplantae > Streptophyta > Magnoliopsida > Asparagales > Amaryllidaceae > Agapanthus > Agapanthus africanus. The sequence goes on from JASDDO010000018.1 coordinate 325,861,563, forward strand.
ACGGCCTGCCGGGTATTGAGCGATTAGAAGATCGACGAGCAAGCCCGCTCACACTCCTGTGAATCCAACCAGTAACACTTACCGTACAGTCCGGTCTGATCGTCTGATATGTCGCATATCTCGCCTAGGGGTGGTAAACGTCAGACCACAATAGCTCGATAAGTCGTGTCGATATGAGGTCTACAACAGTTCTAAAAACTACAGGTAACACTTACCAGTAAATCTCAGCAACCATGGCCAGGGATTTCCGGTTATAGCCAATCGAACACAGCGCAACATCAACTCCCTATACCGGGAGAGACGAATCCCCTCCTATCGCTCATTGCCTCCATGTGACTCGGGACTGTACCCAAAAACCACCATTTTGCACGCCCTCTTGGACGTGGTAAGGTGGAAATCAAAGCACAGTAGGAATCACACAAGACTCTATGATGATCTCGGGTCTACAGACTAACCTGTACCAGTGTCACCAGAGAACTGCCATCTGACGTAAGGTATAATACCATCTGGGAGTTCTCGGCGAGTCCGTCCAGTGTACCCAGTCTCCACTGAGCACCCGTATATCATCTCTTATGTCAAACACCAATGGATATGGGATCATCCATCGCCCATCTGTATGGGTCAAGAAGGTATACGCTAGTCTACTCTGTTATATCGATGCCCCGTCTCGATACACCCACGACTAGGGACTTTGAAGGATGTACTTATGGACTACCATGTCCCCACTAGTATGATCCGCATCATAGTCCAGGTAGTCAAGTACACATCCTAAGGGCTTTACCAACATGTAATCAGAGAGACAATCAGTATACATGTTAAGGTAAAGAGTAACCAGATAGCATACTATCATGTCGAGCAAGAAAGTCCTCCCTATATATGTCCAAGTATCCACTACAATATACATCCTATGTATAGTAATGGCCTCTAGGGCATACATATAACCAACAATCTCCCACTTGCACTAGGGCCATCTGATAGCAGTGGTTGTAGTATCTCATACTCAACCATCCCATAAAAGTCTCTCTCTGGGAAAAGGCCTTCGTGAGTGGATCCGCCGTGTTGTCCTCTGAGTCTACTCTCCTAACCTCGATCCCCTGAAGATCAATCATCTCCATGATCAGGTGACACTTGCTTTAGAATATGTCTGGATCACTGATGGGACGGACGTTCCTTGGCATAAGCCACAACTCCATTGTCACATAATGGGAGGAACTAAGTTCATCTCATGAACTAATATACATCCAGACTGCCTCTTTGGTAGCATCTTAAGTAGCGATGTAACTTGCCTTTAACCGTCTAGTATGCCACGGTATCTAGCTTGGAACACTTCCAACATACCGTCCCTTTACTAAGGGTAAAGACAATGCCTGTGACTGACTTTCAGTCGTCCTTATCTCCCTGGAACCCTTCCAGTGATTCTCCCCAGGACCAATTGATACCATCTCACTACAACTAGTGAGTATCCTAATATCCAATTAGATCTAGCTCATAGATCCAAAACCCAGGATTTAGTAGGTATCACTTTGATCCTATATGGAGAATCATTGTGATAAGCGGAGATTGACCGAGTGTAGCATAGGAAACTCCTTCCCTATCAAGAGTATGTCATCCACGTACTCTACGAGGATCACCACCATACTTCCTACCACCCTTTTGTTTATACAAGGTTCATCTACCATTTTGATGATGTCAAACTCTTTGACTAACATATCAAAACAGACGTTCCAACTCTGCGATGCCTGCTTTAATCTGTAAAGCAACTTGCACACGTTTCCGCTGCTCCAACTGTCTACGAAGCCTTCTGACTGTGTACTTACAGACTCTCTTCTAAAACATCATTTAGAAAAGAAGTCATGGCACCCAACCGTCAAATATCGTAGTCATGGTATGTAGCCGTGGCAAGTAGGATCTGGATGGACTTAAGCATAGCTGCTTAGAAAAGGATTCATCACAATCCATAGCTGGTCAATGATGCAAACCTTTAACAAGTCTAGCTTTGAAAGTCTCAACTTTTCCATCTACACCAAGTAATCTTCTCAAGATATACTTGCTCCTGATGGGGATTTAACCCTTCAGATATAGCAACCAAAGTCCATACTTTGTTGGAGTATAAGGATTCCATCTCAGATCGATAAACATCCAGCCATTCTTACAGAGTCTCACTCCTGATGGCCAGCTCGAAACTAGTTGGGTCATCATCTCATGATGCAATCCTCGCTCCCACTGTCATAGAGAAACCGAAGTAACTCTCAGGTGGGTGAGAAACCCTACTAGATCGGCGGAGAGGCTGAGGTTCGTTGGTTACTATTGAATCTTTCGGTTCTACCAAATCATCTGCAGTTTGTATAGCTGGAACATTTCCAGTTCTACATAACAGACCTTGCCTCGAGCTTGTCAGGATTTTGCTTTAGACATAGGCCGGACAATCCCAAATCTTAACTAACTTAAGAGATAGGCTCTTCCCATACCATATCTCATATGGAGTGGTAGCCACTGATTTGATTCGAACCTAATTCAACAGGTATGCAGCTTCTCAAGTGCACAACCCCAAAAGGAAATAGGTAACTCAATAGTACTCATCATAGAGCACACCATATCTAATACGGTGCGATTGCTCCGCCCTGATACACCGTTATGCTGTGGTGTATTCAGAGGAGTAATACTGAGAGAGAATCTCATTTTCTTTTAGAATAGTCCAAGAATTCCATGCACAAGTATTCTCCTCCCTGATCTTATCATAGGACATAATACTTATACCCGTATTTTGATTCCCTACTTCTAGCTTATATTCTGTGAATATCTCAAAAGGTTCGGACTTGTGTTTCAACAGGAACATATGTCTGAATCTTGAGAGATCATCAGAGAACGTAATGAAGTATAAAGAACCGGTCCTGGCATGTGTAGACAGGAGACCTTCATACATCAACATGTATCATCCCAAGAGTTTACTAACTCTTTCTCTGTTTCCAGTAAACGGAGCTATGGTCATCTTATCTTTGTGATATGACTGGTAAGTTTCACAAGATGTAAATTCAAACTGATTTAAATATGCATCTAAATGTAACTTTAGCCAGTCGAGTCGCATTGATATGACCTAGTCTACAATACCTCAAGAAGGATCCATTCATTTCTGAACTCTTCCTTTTGTGTGTGTTCCGTATACTAAAGAACTGTAGTTTGATTTAGAACATCAATGCTTTTAGATAACGTGCCTGAACCGATCAACTTTTGATATAGGAAATGTTCAAAACATTATCCAACGATACAAAATTTTATCATTTCTTTTCTAATAAAGAGACAGATATGATTTTGTATATCAGGTTCGGTATCTAATAACATTCGTTCAGAATCAATGTATTGGTCATACAGGGTGACAGTGACCAACAGACTTGGCTGCAACATTTGCCCCGTTTTCTGTCTCATGAAACTTATCACCCGTTCTCAGTTCTTTACCTATTTGTACCCCATGTAACAAATTACATATCTGGGATCCTGGTCTGGTATCATATACCCAGGACGTAGAGAATACTGAGAAACAGTTCTTTGTAATGAACGCACCCGAAGGAGATGCATCTTATGCACTTTCTTCGTTTGGGTGGCACAAGAATTCTGGTAATCCCCTATTTCCTGCTCTGTCTTATAACAATTATAAGTTGGAGCGGGACCAACGTTCCCCAGCTCAGTATAACAAGAGGGTTCGGTCAATATATCCGTTTTATTATCTTGATTAAGGCGTGACATGGTCGCTCCCTGGAGAGAGAGAGAAGAAAACACTCAGCGTGCGCTTTTGCAAGAATAGATTGGTTATTATTTTATCTAATCAGGATGGCTCCCACTGTTTTTATCAAATCTTCCTTCAAACCCTAAAAGGAAAGACTAGCCGGGATTAATTACACGCTACAAGTTCGCCAATCTTTCAGCCAGGCCAGTGTCGGTACTTTGAGGGAGGTCCCCCGTGCTTTCGCACGAACCTAATTAACATAAACCTCGTTTTCCCAGAGGCTCCACCTCGTTAACACCTTTCTAGACACCAGTTGATCGGCTAATTGTAATGTGTAAAACTCTCCCAGGAGTAACTCTTACTCGCAGCGGGTATCGGGATCCAACTATCTTATAGAAGGTATGCAATCTCATTGCAAATTTCAACACTTGAAATTCCCGATAATATTTTGCCCCTAGCGTCCTATGACCTTGACGGAGGCTAAACTACCCATAGTCCGCTAGTCAAGTTCAACCAGTCATTTCTTGATTGAATTAAACCCACCCGCACGACCCTTGACGGAGGCCAAACAACGCCGTATGAATACCCTAATCCAATCGCATCATATGCTAGCAGATAAGCACTAGTTAGCTACCGTACACTACTCCTTGACGGAGGCCAAACTACCGCAGCACGAATACTAACTAGTACTTATCTGAAATGACGGAGTGCTACGACAGGTCTTTTTCTGAAAACCTATTGCGTAATGAACTTGATATCGTTGTAGAATCAAATGATTTTAAAAATGGAGTGTTTTTGAGGCTTTTCTAGTTTTGCTAAAGGGGTCACTCCCGATGAAGGGATCGTCGGCCCTTTCCTCGTCGAATGAGGTGCGGGATATATCATATATATCACTGTGCAATGCAAAAACTCTTAAAAGCAATCAAAAGACAAACCGAGTGTGTAGCATCTGTCAATTATTGCTTAAGGAGTCACTCCCGGTGAAGGGATCTCGGTCCTTTCCTTATCGAATAAGGTGCAGGATATATCATATATACCGCTGTGCAAAGCAAGAACTGTAGCTACCTGTTTTATTTTTGAAATTCGATTCCACAACATTTTTAGGTTTCTTTTCTTTCATTAATCACTTTAATGAAGTCCCATCATTTAAGTACTTAAACATCACAGATAAATACGACGTACACTTATGCCATCCGCATTCGCCTCGATGTCCCCTTGTGCACCGTTAGGTTAGGTAACTAATGGTAGAGCGGGGCAGGGCTAGCGCGGGTGTAAAACATAAGTAACGCCTATATAATATATCATATATACTATATACAGTATTTATCACAGAACATCACATGATCACATTACAGATATCGCAGCAGAAGAAACATATGAAATATTGGATATACTTGGACATCCGTGTTTTCAATATGAGCCAGTATAAAACACGGATTCCATGGTCGCGATGAATAGCCAAACCCACACCCCTAGACCCCTACGAGAGCGGCAAGCAACCCTACCAATTCTAGAGTTAGGAGACCTGGACTCGACTCCTCGAGTTTGTCTCCCACTGGACTCCAGAACCCGGTTACTTGTGCCCTCCTCCTTGGGTCTATCCTAGTGCGGAAAAGTAAATAATATATAAAAGGTGACATCATCCGCAACCTGGAAGTGCCCCAATAAAAGAATATTACATACAAGTTTCTACATGAATGAAAATGAAAAACACTCATCTCACATAAAAAAATCCCGGCTATTCAAACACGATGATCCAATATAACATATCCAGCAACACATAACATCACATGTCATCAACGTAAGTAAACATGTGTATCCCAATTGTCGTTGACATATAGCAACGAAACTGGCGATATCACATATTACACTTACGGTCACAGAAAAGAAAGTGTAAAACTACAATAGTTGGAATCCGCAACCTCTATAGACATCGCATGCCTAACAATTATAAACCCCGCATTTTAGTCTCATTATCGAAAACTCTTTTCAATATCAAGTCGGGTAATTCAACAAGATTCCCGACATCCTGATCGAATGTTCGTCGCAAACTTTAGTAGACGGCCGCACCCCCGATGCCGTCGACGAAGTGCACCAAGGCAGAACACCGCTGCCGCGAGCACCCGAACGGATGCTTTCGACGACGGGGTTCTCCTACAGTCACTTGGTCGGGGCTATGGGCTGAGGCTGTCTATTAAGTTTACCCGGCGAGTATCCGCGTACGCTACATGATTGCGATGGACTTTTGATCACATCAAAATTCCGTGGCAACCGATCAATTGAGACTAAAGTGCTATGTTTATAACATTCATTCAGTTATCTCATAACTACTTGTGGATTCCAAATATTGTATCACATTCCAGATAAATAGAAAATGTCAAACTTTCCGATCGAACAACCAAACACCCAAGTTTTCCCGATACAGCTCAACACATGAAATAGGTTTAAAAACATCCAGTTCATGCCTCAGTACTAACGGTCCAGCCGTAGAAGGGTCAAGCCAACGCCTCACATGTGGCACACCGTACTGCCCCAAACCCGAAGGTTCAAAGGGCAGTTCAAGACGATCACATAATCGAGTTAAGGTTTGTTGTCTTCTAGAGGGACCATCGCGTTACTTGCACTACTTAGAACGTCATTAAACTACGGAAAAATCCAACACTTGGGAATTTCCCGGCGGGGGAAAAATGGGTATTTATATCCGGTGGAACTTTTTAACATATTCTAAAATTACCCGGAAAAACTCATAGACAAAGTTTGAAATTTCCGATCGAATCATCGACGCTCCAAAACACCCCAGAAAACTCAACTCTTGAGTGCAAATTAAAAATTCCCAGAAAACTCAGCACCTGAAGAGACAAATTACTGTGCAAAAATGGAAGTCTAATCTCATAATTTGGCCGCGGAACCGCCGCAGAAGCCAAGCTTCTGCCGCGGTTCCGCCACTCTTTAGTCGTATCACTTGGTCATTTTTGCACCGTAATTCTTAGAATTTCCTGCTGAATTTTTAAAGAATTTTTAATCTGGAAAAAACCCAGTTTTGGAAAAAATGTCCAGAGAGGGTTAAATCTAGGGTTTCGGGGTTCGATCGGGTTTCTAACTTCGTCTATGCATCGCCTAAGCCTCTAGCTAGGCTCTGATACCACTGTAGGGTTCCTAGGCACACTAATTAAGTCTCACAAGGCATCAACCATGCCAAATTCAAAAATTTCCGGTGCCGAGAAACCCTAATGCGATCGTTGACTAGAGATTAAGGCGAAAACTACAACTAGTAAACTGCTTTACTAATAAGTGAACGGAAATACAACCTTTGTAGATCCGGTCCTCCACCTCCATAGCTCCGTGATGAAGTCCCTCCGCTGTACCCATCGGATCCCGGACTCTTGCGGTGGTTTCATCGAAGAAATAATCGGGCTAGGTCGTCGACTTCGATGCCGAAGATGATCTACGTCGAGGCAACTCAAGATCAAGCTCCAACTTCACCAAGTCATGAAACTTGTGAAGAAAACACCCTATACTACTTGGCAATTGGGAGAGGATGAAGAAATAGGAAGTGGGTTCACTTTAGAATTGGATTTCTCACTCTTTTTCTCAAATCACCATTGAAGCTAGCAAGCTTCTTTTTTCTTGAAGAAGAAGAAGATAATATGATAAGAATATTGAATAAATGGAAATAAATTCATTCAACCATGGTCAAGTGTAGAGAATAAACTAAGGGTAGGTTTAATGGTTAGGTTAAGGCTAAGAGACAAAATGGTCAAAGCTTCAAAGCTTCATGAAGTTTCATGAAAGAAACAAAAGTAGCAGCCATTTCATTTCTTGCCAAAATGAAATAAATAAATAAATGAATAAATAAATTAAAACCCTAACCATTTACTTAACCAAGGTTTAAATCAAACATACACCCAAATTTGCATGTATCATCAAACATGATACAATCTTGTGCACAAAAGTATATCACATATACAACTTGTGTACAACAAGTGAGAAAATCCATCTAAAGTGAACAATATTAGTCAATGTAAAGTAATATATCTAATATATAATTATACATTAAATCATTAAATCAATACTTGATTTAACAATCTGGTCATATCACATATAACCGACTAATATCAATAGTAACAACTTATCGAATCAACACTTGATCCGATAACCCGGCTATATCGCATATAACCGATCAATGTCACAAATCGCGAGAATCGAATACAGTATCACATACTGCTATTATTCTCGGTCCTGCACATATCTCATATGCGCTCCTATTTCGTTTCTCTTGAGTCAGGAAGCCTCTGTGTAGGACTCTAAAGACTCGTCAATACGCCGGCAGCAGGTGATGATCATATCAAACACCCACAAGCCGCAAGCGGTCTGCTAAACGTAATGGCCACCCGGGTATTGAGCGATCAGAAGATCGACGAGCAAGCCCGCTCACACTCCTGTGAATCCAACCAGTAACACTTACCGTACAGTTCGGTCTGATCGTCTGATATGTCGCATATCTCGCCTAGGGGTGTTAAACGTCAGTCCCCAATAGCTCGATAATTCGTGTCGATATGAGGTCTATAACAGTTCGAGAAACTACAGGTAACACTTACCAGTAAATCTCAGCAACCCTGGCCAGGGATTTCCGGTTATAGCCAATCGAACACAGCGCAACATCAACTCCCTATACCGGGAGAGACGAATCCCCTCCTATCGCTCATTGCCTCCATGTGACTCGGGACTGTACCCAAAAACCACCGTTTTACACGCCCTCTTAGACGTGTTAAGGTGGAAATCAAAGCACAGTGGGAATCACACAAGACTCTATGACGATCTCGGGTCTACAGACTAACCTGTACCAGTGTCACCAGAGAACTGCCATCTGACGTAAGGTATAATACCATCTGGGAGTTCTCGGCGAGTCCGTCCAGTATACCCAGTCTCCACTGAGCACCCGTATATCATCTCTGATGTCAAACACCAATGGATATGGGATCATCCATCGCCCATCTGTATGGGTCAAGAAGGTATACGCTAGTCTACTCTGGTATATCGATGCCCCGTCTCGATACACCCACGACTAGGGACTTTGAAGCATGTACTTATGGACTACCATGTCCCCACAAGTATGATCCGCATCATAGTCCAGGTAGTCAAGTACACATCCTAAGGGCTTTACCAACATGTAATCAGAGAGACAATCAGTATACACGTTAAGGTAAAGAGTAACCAGATAGCATACTATCATGTCGACCAAGAAAGTCCTCCCTATATATGTCCAAGCATCCACTACAATATTCATCCTATGTATAGTAATGGCCTCTAGGGCATACATATAACTAACAGCAATGAGCGATAGGAGGGGATTTTGTCTCTCCCGGTATTGGGGGTAGATGTTGTGCATTGCTCGATTGACTATAACTGGAAGTCCCTGGCCAGGGCTGATTTAGAGATTTACTGATAAGTGTTATCAGTAGTTTCTCGACCCTTTATGAGCCTCGTATCGGCATGACTTATCGAGTTATTGGGGTCTGACGTTTACCACCCCTAGACTTGATATGCGACATCTTAGACGAGGAGACCGGACTGTACGGTAGTATTTGTGATAGGCTTTACAGGAGCTACAGCAGGCTTGCTTGTTGATCTTCTGATCGCTCAATATTCGGGTAGTCGTTACGTCCATCTTGTACCGCTGACGGCTTGTAGGTGTTTGATGTGATCATTATCCACTGCCAGCATATTGACGAGTCTTTAGAGTCCTACATAGAGCTTTTACTGTCTCAGGAAAAACGAAGTAGGAGCATATATGTTATATGTACGGGACCGAGAATAATACTAGTATGCTATACCGTATTCTGTTCTAGCGATTTTTGTATCGGTCGGTTATATGTGATATAGCCGGGTTATCGAATCAAGTGTTGATTCGATAAGTTGGTACATATAATATTAGTCGGTTATATGTGATATAACCGGATTATTAAATCAAGTGTTGATTTGATAATTTAGTGTATAATTGTATATTTGATATACTAGTTTACATTAACTAATATTAGCTCACTTAAGCATTTATTTTTCTCACATGTGCACACTTAATATATATGTGATATATATTAATTGTGTTATTTTTGTATCATGGTTGTTGATACACACTACATGGGTGTATGAGACTTACACCATACTAATTATAATGTGGGGGTTTAATATTTAAAGTAAATCCAAATTAGTGGATAATTGCTCACATGCATGAAGTTTGTAGAAGCTTGTAGATGCATTGACTTAGTCAACTCATTTTGTTTTACTTAAGATATTTATTAGCCCAACCATTATAATTTAGCCATGGTTATGTCTCTACATCAGTTAGCTATATGATAGAAACTCACCCATGGTTGATGCTCCCACCTCATTAGTTCATTCTCATCTCTTTGCTTCATCTTCTTCTTCAAAGCTCAAGAGCTCTTTAGGTTTTGTTCAAGTGAGAAAATATTGTGAGAAAAATAAAACTAAAGTGAGCCCACCTCCTACTTCATCATCCTTTACTAGATTAGCACTTTAGTATAGGGTGTTAACTTCACTAATCTTTCATTAGTGAAGTAGTAGCTTGAGTTAGTGTCTCCTCGACGTAGATCATCTTCGGCCTCGAAGACTTCAAGATAGATCGTTCCTTTCGCCTTGGGAAGCCATGCAAGAGTCCGGGAGTTCCATGATCGCAACGAAGGGACCACTAAAAGGAGCAAATGAAGTGAAGGACCGGTCTACAAAGGTTGTATTCCGTTATCACTTAGAACTAAAGATGTTTACTTTCTAGTTTTCTCCTAAAACTCTAGTTAGATCCTTGGTTAGGGTTGTTTGGCACACCAAAATTTTAAATATAGCATGTTTGATGCCTTATGAAACCTTGTGGCTGTGCCTAAGAACCCTACAGTGGTATCAGAGCCTTACTAGAGCACTAGGAATTGTTTAGGCGAAGTTAGAAGTTTGAACGAACTTCGAAAACCCGATATTGCCCACTTTCTGGAAATTTTTCAAAATGTTGGAATTTTTCACATTAAAAATCATCAGAAAATCAAGCAGGTAAAACTATGGACCCTTTAGAAGAACGGCACCCTAACTCGACAACATGACTGCGGAACAGCGGCCAAATCATGGGTTTGGCGGCGGTTCCGCGGGCATGTGTGAGGCTTGGGTCGATACTACTACGGTTGGTCCGTAGCTACTGGGGCTTGCTTCTGGGTATTTTTGATATTGCTCAAGTGTTGAGTTTTCTGGGGAAATTTTGGGAATTCGTTTATTCGATATCGTATAGTTATCTGCAATGTGATACAATATGTAGAATTTGTATAGTTAGGCATGAAATCCAAAGTATGTGATATTTTGGGTTTATGATATCTACGGATATTATGGATTCGAAATGTTGTAGTTTGATATTTTATTTTCTGCGACAGTAAGTGTAATATGTGGTGTATCTCCGGTTTCGTTGCTGTATGTCAACGACAATTGGGATACGCATATTTACTTATGTTGATGACATGTGATGTTATGTGTTGCTGTAATATGTTATATTGGATCTTCGTGTGTTGAATAGCCGGGGGTTTTATGTGAGATAAGAGTTTTTCATTTTCATTCATGTAAAATTCAAGGTATGTAATATTCTTTTATTGGGGCACTTCCGGGTTGAGGATGATGTCACCATTGTTGTATATTATTTACTTTTCTGCATTAGGATAGACCCAAGGAGGGGAACACAAGTAACCGGGTTCTAGAGTCCAGTGGGAGACCAACTCGAGGAGTCGAGTTCGGGTCTCCTAACTCTAGAATTGGTAGGGTTGATTGCCGCTCTCGTAGGGGTCTAGGGATGTGGGTTTGGCTATTTATCGTGACCGTGGAATCCATGTTTTATAACAGGCTCAAAATAATACACGGACCTCCTAGTATATCCAATATTTCATATGTTTCTTCTGCTGCTTTATGATGTGATCACTGCGAATTATGAGATGAAAGGATATACATTATATATGAGATATATAGTAGACGTTGCTTATGTTTTGCACCCGCGCTAGTCCCGTCCCGGTATGCCGTTAGCTAAGTAACCTAACGGTGCATAACGGGACATTACGGCGAATGCGGATGGCATAAGCGTACGTTGTATTATCGTTTCTTATGTGATGCTTAGGAAGCTTTAATAATGGGACTTCATTAATGAGATTAATGAAAAGAAAGAAACCTAAAAGATGTTGTGGAATCAAATTTTCAAAAAGGGTAGCTATAGTATTTGCTTTGCATAGTGATATATGTGATATATCCTGCACCTTATGTTAGTTGTATATATGCCCTAGAGGCCATTGTTGTACATATGATGTATATTATAGTGGATTCTTGGATATATATAGAGAGGACTTTCTTGCTCGACATGATAGTATGCTATTTGATTTCACTTTATCTTAACATGTTGACTTGTATTGGTTTACTGTCTTGCTCTCACATGTTGATAAAGCCCTTAGGATATGCACTCGACTACTAGGACTATGATGCAGATCATACTAGTGGGGCCAGGGTAGTAAAAGAGTACATCCTATAACTGTCCCTAGTCGAGGGAGTATCAAGACAGGGCATCGATACTCCAGAGTAGACTAGCGTAAACGCATCGTGGCCCATATGATGGGCGATGGATGATCCCATATCCATTGGTGTTTGACATCAAAGATGGTGTATGGGTGCTCAGTAGAGACTGGGTACACTGAACGGACTCGTCGAGAACTCCTAGATGGTATTATACCTTTCGTCAGATAGCAGTTCTCTGGTGACACTGGTACAGGTTAGTCTGTAGACCCGAGATCGTCATAGAGTCTTGTGTGATTCCCACTGTGCTTTGATTTCCACCTTACCACGTTTACGAGAGCGTGCAAAATGGTAGCTTTTGGGTACAGTCCCGAATCACATTGAGGCAATGAGCGATAGGAGGGGTTTCGTCTCTCCCGGTATTGGGAGTTGATGTTGCGCTGTGTTCGATTGGCTATAACTGGAAGTCCCTGGCCAGGGCTGATATGGAGTGCTACTGGTAAGTGATATCAGTAGTTTCTCGACCAGTTATGAGCCACATATCGACACGACTTATCGGTTACTGGGGTCTGACGTTTACTACCCCTAGACTAGATATGCGACATATCAGACGAAGAGATCGGACTGTACGGTTAGTGTTACTGATTGGATTCACTGGAGAATGTACAGGCTTGCTTGTTGATCTTCTGATCGCTCAATACCTGGGTTGTTGTTACATTTAGCTGACCGCTTGCAGCTTGTGGGTGTTTGATATGATCATCACCTACAGCCGGCGTATTGACAATTGTTTAGAGTCCTACACAGAGGTTTCCTAGCTCAGGCAAAATGAATAGGGGCACATATGTGATATGTGCCGTATCGAGACTAATACGATATGAGATACCATATTCTATTCTCGCAATATGTGATATCGGCCGGGTATATGATATAGCCGGGTCATCGTATCAAGTGTTGATTCGATGAAATGGTAACTGTTATATTAGTCGGTTATATGTAATATAGCCGGGTTATCGGATCAAGTGTTGATTCGATAATTTAATTTATAATTATATATGAGATATATTACGTTACATTAACTAATATAAGCTCGCTTTATTGATTCTTTTTCTCACTTGGATAATACATTGATGTATATGCGATATATGTTAATTGTATTATTTTCTTTTATTACATTACATATTATATATGTGATATATAATATTGTAACAAGCTAGGTTAAAATTGCAACTAGGGTTTATGAGATTTGAACCATGCTAGGGTTAGATTAGGGTTTATAATTATTATTAAGGAAATACAAATAATGGTGGAATTATCCTTGGTAGATATTTTGATGGAAGCTTGTAGGCTTCTTTGACTTTGTCCACCATTTTTGTCTTCCTTAAGATATTTGTTGACCTAACTCTAACTATAGCAAATGGTTAAGTCTCTACAAGGGTTAAGGATCTCATTCTTATCCCATGGTTGCAGTTCTAACCTCACAACAATTCATTATTCATCACAAAAGCTTTCTTCTTCTTCTTCCTCTTAAAAAACCTTTCTAGCTTTTTGTTTGTGGTGATTTAAAACTGAGATCAAGAAAACAAAAGAGAGCATAATTCCTACTTCATCATCCTCATCTATTCTAGCCACTTAGATTAGGGTGTTCACTTCACTGATACTTCATTAGAGAAGTGCAAGCTTGGGTTTGAGATTCTTCAAGATAGATCATCTTTGAAAAGGAAGACTTCAAGCAAGATACCTCATTCACCTCATGGAGCCTCTATAGAGTCTGGGTTCATGATGATCGCAGTGAAGGGACCTCAACACGGAGCTTATGAAGTGAAGGAGCGAACGACAAAGGTTGTAATCCCTAACTCTGAGAAGTAAAGTTGTTTGCTTCGATGTTTTGTTTGATTCTCTAGTTAAAGTTCCAAGGTTTAGGATTATCTTCAATGGAAAAATTTTAACTTGGTATGGATGATACCTCCCGAAACCTTGCTGCCATTGTAGGTAGAGCCTAGCTAGAGAATTAGATGGATAAGTCTAGGATTATGAAACCGAAACAACTCCGAAACACCCGATATCAAACCCTAGTTTCTGTCGATTTTAAAATGGATTCAAAATTTTTTTTTTAAACAGTTACAGAATGATATATGAGATACATTAAGAACATAGCACAAAACTCACCCCACCTGCTCGGAGGATGGCCGGTGACGAGACTAGGGATTCCGGCGACGCCGGATTTTCCATGGAGTTAGGGTTTGGGTTTTGTGGTGTGGTCCAAGTTCTAGGGTTTGGTACTTGTGATGTTGTTTATTTTTGCTAAAATTACATGTGATGTTAATTTACTGCATTAAAAATTCAGAGTGTTTCGTATTCGAAATTCTAGTTTCTGTTTCGGTTATTTTAGACGTTATTAAAAAGTTCGAATAGATATCAAATACCCATTTTTCCCCTTGCTGAAATTTTTCCAAGAGTTTGATCTTTTTTATAGTTAAAGAACATTCAAATAGCGTGCAAGTGATGCGGTGGAACCTCTAGAAGAACAAAAACCTTAACTCGATTATGTGACCATCAGAACCGCTTCTAAACCCTACGGTTTGTGGTAGTTCAGCGTTGCCACATGTGAGGCATTGGTTTGATCCTTTTACGGCCGGTTCACTACTACTGTGGCATGTGATGAACACTTCTAAACTACGCTCAAGTGTTGAGCATTTTGGAAAATTTTGGGTGTTTGTTGATTCGATCGGAATGATTAACATCGTCTAGCTTTTTCTGTAATGTGATACAATATGTGGAATTCATATAGTTAGGCATGAAATGCGAAATATGTGATATTTCGCATTTATGATATCTGAGGAGATTGTGGATTCTAAATGTTGTAGTTTTTCACTTTCTTTTCTGCGACCGTAAGTGTAATATGTGGTGTATCTCCGATTTCGTTGCTATACATCAACGACAATTGGGATACGCATATTTACTTACATTGATGACATGTGATGTTATGTGTTGCTGTGATATATTATATTGGATCGTTGTGTTTTGAATAGCCGGGGATTTTATGTGAGATGAGGGTTTTTATTTTCATTCATGTAAAATTCAAATGTATGTAATATTCTTTTATTGGGACACTTCCGGGTTGCAGATGATGTTACCATTGTATATTATTTACTTTTCCGCATTAGGATAGACCCAAGGAGGGGAGCACAAGTAACCGGGTTCTAGGGTCCAGTAGGAGACCAACTCGAGGAGTCGAGTCCGGGTCTCCTAACTCTAGAATTGGCAGAGTTGCTTGCCTCTCTCGTAGGGGTCTAGGGATGCGGGTTTGGATGTACATCGCGACCGTAGAATCCGTGTTTTATACGGGCTCAAAATAAAACATGGACCTCCGAGTATATCAAATATTTCATATGTTATCTTCTGTTGCTGATATACTGTGATGTGATCATATTATATGCGTGAGAGGAATGCTTTATTATTGTATATATAATATATGATAAACGTTGCTTATGTTTTGCACCCGTGCTAGTCCAGTCCTGGCATGCCGTTAGTTAAGTAACCAAACGGTGCATAACGGGACACAGTGGCGAATGTGGATGGCATAAGCGTACGTTGTATTTTCGTTTCTTCTGTGATGCTTAGGAAGATTAAATGATGGGATTAATTAATGAGATTAATGAATGAAAAGAAACCTAAAAGATGTTGTAGAATCAATTTTACAAAAAGGGTAGCCCTAGTTTTGCTTTGCATAGCGGTATTCCTTGTAGAATATCCAGCACCTTATTCGATAAGGAAAGAGTCGAGATCCCTTCACCGTGAGTGACCTCTTTAGCAATACTAGCAGATGCTATAAACACACGGTTTAGTTTTTGATTTCTTCTATAATTCTTGCTTTGCACAACGGTATTTATGAAATATCCTGCACCTTATTCGATAATGAAGAGCCGAGATCCCTTCATCGGGAGTGATCTCTTTAGCGAAACTAGAAAAACTTCAAAAACACTCCTTTTTCAAAATCACTTGTTTCTACAACGATATCAAGTTCATTATGCAATAGGTTTTCTAAAAAACCTGTCCTAGCCCTCCGTCATTTCAGATAGAGACTAGTTAGTATTCGTGCTGTGTTTGTTGAACTTAGCCAAGGCGTAGTGCACAGTAGCTAATTAGTATTTATCTGCTAAAACATAAGATGTGATTGAGTTAGGGTAGTAGTACGACTTTGTTGACCTTAGCCAAGGGTCATACGAGTGGGTTTAATTCAATCGGGAAATAACGGGTTGAACTTGGCTAGCGCTTATGATTTGTTGACCTTAGCCAAGGTCATAAGTAGCTAGGGGCAAAAGTATTATCGGGAATTTCAAGTGTTGAAATTTGCAATGAGATTGCATACCTTCTATGAGATAGTTGGATCCTGATACCCACTGCGAGTATGAGTGATTCCCGGGAGAGTTTTACACATGACAATTAGCCGATCAAGTAGGTGTCTAGAAAGGTGTTAACGGGGTTATGCCTATGGGAAAATGAGGTTTATTTTAATTAGATCCATGTGAATGCACGGGGAACCTCCCTCAAAATACCAACACTGACCTGGCTGAAAGATTGGCGAACTTGTAAAGTGTAATTAATACCGGCTAGTCTTACCTTTTAGGGTTTGAAGGAAGATTTGATAAAAAACAGTGGGAGCCATCCTGACTAGATAAGATAATAACCAATCTAATCTTGCAAGAGTATACGCTAAAGTGTTTTCTTCTCTCTCTCTCCAGGTAGCGACCATGTCAGGCCTTAATCAAAATAATAATATGGATGTATTTACTGAACCCGCTTATTATACTGAGCAGGGGAACGTTGGCCCCGCTCCAGCTTATAATTGTTATAAATCCGAGCAGGGAATAGGAGAATATCCGGATTCTCACGCAGCCCAAACGAAGAATAAGCATGCTGATGCATCTTCTTCGGGTGTGTTAGTTATCGAGAACTGTTTCTCGGTTCACTCTACATCCTGAGTATTAGATACTGGATCGAGATCCCACATAAGTAAATATGTTACATGGGCTACGGAAAGGTAGGGAACTGGGACAGGGTGATCATTCCATAAGAGTAGGGAATGGTGCAAACGTTGCAGCCAAAGCAGTTGGCGAATATCACCTTGTGTTACCAAATGGTAATACATTGATTCTGAACGAATGCTATTACATTCCGACCCTGATATGCAATCTTATATCAGTTTCTTTATTGAGTAAAGAAGGATATAATTTTGTAGTACAGGATAATGTTATGAACATTTTCCTGAGTCAAAAGTTGATTGGATCAGGCTCGTTAAATAATGGCATATATGTTCTAAATCAAACTACGGTTCTTAATGTACAAAACACAAACTAGAGGAAGAGTTTAGAAAAAAACGAATCCTTCTTGTGGCATTGTAGACTTGGTCATATCAATGTGACACGACTAGCTAAGTTGCATAAGAATAGATATTTGAATCCGTTCGAATTTTCATCTTATGATACTTTCCAGTCATGTCTCAAAGGCAAAATGACCAAAACTCCGTTTAGTGGACACGGAGAAAGAGTTACGGAACTCTTAGGGCTGATACATAATGATGTATGTGGTCCCATGTCTACACATGCCAGAAATGGTTTCTCATACTTCATTACATTCACTGACGATCTCTCAAGATACGGACATGTGTTCCTGTTGAATCACAAGTCTGAAGCTTTTGAGAAATTCAGAGAATATAAGAACGAAGTAGAGAACCAAACAGGTAAAAGTATTAAGATCCTTCGATCTGATCGAGGAGGAGAATACTTGAGCAATGAGATCCTGGACTATCTAAAAGAGAATGAGATTCTCTCTCAGCTTACTCCTCCTTATACACCACAGCACAACGGTATATCGGAACGGAGGAATCGCACCGTATTAGATATGGTGCGCTCTATGATGAGCACTGCTGAGTTGCCTATTTCCTTTTGAGGGTATGCGCTTGAGATAGCCATATACCTATTGAATAGAGTTCCAACCAAATCGGTGCCTACCTCTCCATATGAGATATGGAATGGGAAGAGACAATCTCTTAAACGAGTTAAGATATGGGGTTTTCCGGCCTATGTTAAAACGCAAAATCCGGACAAGCTCGAGGGAAGATCAATTCTTTGTAAGTTTGTAGAATATACAAGCAATTCGTATAGATATCTGTTCTACCATGATGAACAACAAAAGGTGTTTGTTGCTCAACATGCCACCTTTTTAGAAAAGGAATTTCTTGTAAAAGAAATTAGTGACGAGGAGGTGGAGCTCGAAGAAGTTCCAGCACCACAAACTACAACAGAAGATTTGGTGGAACCAGAGGATTCGGTAGTTCCCAACGAACCCCAGCCTCTCCACCGATCTAGTAGGGTTCCTCATCCACCTGAGATGTACTACGGTTTTCTCGTAGACGGTTGGAGCGAGGATTGTTTCATGGAGGATGATGACCCGACTAGCTTCGAACAGGACATCCCGAGTGGAGACTCTGTGAAGTGGCTGGATGCGATGTGATCTGAGATGGAATCCATGTATACCAACAAAGTATGGACTTTGGAAGTTGCTCCTGAAGGGGTAAAACCCATTGGGAGCAAATGGATCTTTGAGAAGAAACTTGGTGTAGATGGAAAAGTTAAGACTTTCAAAGCTAGACTTGTTGCAAAGGGTTTTCGTCAACGACGAGGTGTGAATTATGACGAAACCTTTTCTCCAGTGGCTATGCTTAATGTCACGTCCCGAAAGTACGGAATATGACCGGTACTTAAACTACGAACGCCTTGAGGCGTACGTGATCTAAGTAAGCCGAAAACCCAGAAATCCAAACCAAGAAAAGTAGTAGAGTGAAGGAAAACCAATTTAAACAAGTAGTTTTAATAGCATAAGCCGAATTATGCGTTTTTTTAAAACATCAATTATTTCCTAAAAATTTCGGCAGAGTCTCCTTTGTAAATACAGGCCCCCAAACGGGATACAATATGAATAGTATACGAAATCAATAAAAGGCATCCCCAAGCGGGAGCTAGCTCTTCGTCAATCGACGGTCACAACCACACAAGCAATAATATACAACGCCAATGGCGAGGATCAAAACTCAAAAGGAAACTCAAAACCACAAGAAAACCACAGAAATAAAACGCGCGACTCTAAGGTCGAAAGAATAACATCACTGGTCTCTATCTCAGAAATAAATACATGTTTGGTTGATGGAACTTCTAGATACAACCGAATAATAATATACAAGGTATAATGATGGGTACGAAACAAATAAACCCACCTACTAGCAAATCACCCGGAATGGAAAAAGTGCCAGAAAACCGTAATGAAACCTGTACGGCGAAACCTGTAAGAACTGTGGCACAACGGGGGTGAGTTGCCAACTCGTGAGTAGAAAAACATCTACGCACAGAAATCGCATAAATAACGCAATCCTAGGTCAATGATCATAATATATCCTCAAATATATGTATAACATGCAGCCTATAACAATGGCTAGGGTAATATCTAACCCGAGTGTAATCTCATGTGCCCGTGTCAGTGCCTCAGGTAGCAATATATCATATGAATGAGGTATGAATGCATGAAAACAGAATACATGTAAATGAAGAAACTGTTTTCATAAATTAGTGAGATTTCCTTTGTATTTTTAAAATAAGGTATCATAAATGAAATCAGCATCAACAGTGTCTAGCATCGACACAAAACATAAATCTCAATGTCTCAAAACCTCAGGCTCCGGCTATCCGGACTAGCCTGTATCATCAAATCTCAGTACCTCAATATCTCGAAATCTCAATATCTAGGGCACCATCAGTCCAGACCGGCCCCTACCATCCATCTCAAGACCACGACGGTATCCTCCGGATATCCGACGCGTTGGGTAATATCATCGGTCGGTAGTGCTCCCGTGCCAGGCTCAACGTCAACAACACGGCCTTCTCGCCCCGGGGTACCGTACCGGGCCCACCATGTACCCGAAACAGTTCATCCAACTCCTCGAATCGGGTCTCGAAATCCATCAGCAAACTCATGGTGGACGACTCATACATCAAGTGAAAACCGCGCTTTTCATTTAAAAAGAGAAAGAAGAAGTTTGTATATGTTTTGCTGTTTTCCCCAAATCCAGAAACTCTCATGGAAATCCGAATCCAAAACCTCAATAGCACGTAAAAAGTGAATATATGCATGAGAATCCATGAATGCGGCATAACAATGAATAACAGTATGCATGAAGTAGCAGGTAATAACTACAATGTCTAAACTAACATATAGGGCAAGTACACTAATATCATGTCTAAACTATTAGCTAACAGGCTATGTCAAGCAATAATATTTTCTAAGGTGTACGTGACATGGCAATTACCGATGAAGATGTGTGTGAGCCGGCAAGTAAGTGTACGTGGTACATACCCATCATCGGTAATGGTGCTGGTGTCCTAACCACAAGATATCAACAGTAGAATATGAAGCTTAATATAAGCATGCGATGCGGAACGAACCACAATAATGAGCGGGAGCTGAACACTAGACGCAACGATAACTAATCTGCATTAACCTAATATAAGTCCTACAATGGTGCCTTTTGAAAATAACACGAATCGTGGGGTTTTGAAAATAGGGGCTACGGTGTTTTTATGAAAAGATACGTCTTTTGAAATATCCGTAGGATCCCTTGGGCTGTCTTTTAAAATACCCACGATTCGTTAGTTTTTGAAATAGGTAAGAATCGAATCTAATCTAACAAGTAAACTAAACTAAAGGGCTAAGCTAACAAGCTGGACTACAGGTAAGGAAACCGCCTAACATTTGAGTCGATACATATACATACCTGTATATATATTAGTCGGCGATCCCACCTCAATAATATCATATCCGATACCATATCTATAATCAGACATTCCAAGTCAAGAGTGCGGATCAATCATCAAAATATAGCTCGTACGTAAATCCGTCGTACGGCATCCCCAAATCTGGGTACGGGTCAAAATCATATTCATCATACTATTTATCCGGTATCCTCTTTATCAAAGATCATAGTCTAAGGTACTGACCTATGTCTAATACAATACTAATATCATCAATATAGTCATGATCTGACTACTGATCGACAGTCTCGTACAAACCGATATCATCAGCACCTATCATCATCAAGGGGTATACATCGCCCAATACAGCCTAGGATCAATATCCTAGCATATCATATCTCATATCACGATCACATGTCGACCACTTTATTAATAACACTATTCACCCGTATCGTCGTTCAAAGACCCGCTATAACATCAGGACGTATCTCAAATACGAATCCTGCCATATCACCGATATCACAACCTCAACACAAATCTCATCGACTCATCTCAATCCCAAGTATCATCCTAAAATCCGTATGTGAACACATAGTCCCATATCCATGTGAACACACAACAAAACATTCCCGTAAGCGCAAATGAAAGAAGAAAATATGCAAGTATGGGTGGGTGTGTGCATGTGTGGTGCGACCACTACTCTAGGGTTTCGCGACACTAAATCACCCAAGAACACCAAATATCCATATTTATCATCAGTACTCAAACAATATATAATCAATATATATGTGTGTGTATACGTATTCGTATACATCTCCACGAACTGCGGGGGTGCTATACGCCATCCACCCGACTTCTCCCCGTAGATATAAATCTACTCACCTGGTCCTCGCTCGCCGGTGCCGACGTCACCACACGCTTGCTTGTCGTCTCGAAGTCCACATGGCGTACCTACATATCATAACGCACCGTATCGCATTAAAATCCGACTCATGACCAAAACGACACACGAATCCCACACAGGTCAAAACCTATGGTTGCTTTCACAAATCAACCCAAAAACCCTCGACGTCGGCGTACAAACGCCAAACCATCGAGAAAAACCTAAACATACTCATTTTTACAATCACAAGCACTAATTATAATATAAAATAGCATTAAAATTCACAAAAACCCCAAATTCACTTTAAAAGCCATTTTTCCGAAAATCTAGCAAGCACAAATTACCCGTTTTAGTACAAAACTCGACGTTTAGACAAATCTAGCGGCCATAATACTTATTAAACATCTTAATTAAGTCATACCAATGTCAATTAGATTTTAAACTTAACTCTTAACATCAATCTCAAAAATCTAGTTTGCATACAAAACCAATTTTAAAAATTTTATAGCAAAAATGCACAAACTACAATCTAGCTTGGATTTTCATGAACTAAAGTATTAAACTACACTTATTAATGTTAATAATGTCATGAATAACCTAATTAGATTTTTAATCTAACATCTGCAATTAAATTCGAAAACCTAGTTTGTTAAAACTCCAATTTTAACCATTTTAAGTGACGATGAACAAGTCAACTACTTCACTAGATTTGCATATCATAAGATTCTAAAATACATATCACAACCATCATCAAATTATCACAACCCTAACATTATCCAAATCCTTCTCTTGAATTTCTAAACTTGAAATTGGAACCATAATACTCACTAAATAAGTTTGATTCAAGCAACTAAACAACAAATTTAACAAAAGTATGAGATTATACCTCACATGTTGGAGATCAAACTTGCAAATTCTAGGCCTCCCAAAAAGGTTTCTTGCATCAAGATCCAAGCTTGATTTGCCCAAGGAAAGAAAGAAGAAAAAGAATGAAGAATTAGTTCAAACATGGGAGGTTTTATGTGAATTTTGATGAGAAATGGAGGTGTTTTGATGTGGAAAAGTGAGGGGGAAGTGAGGGGGAGCTGCTGGCGGAGAGCAGGAAGGGAGGTTTTGAAGGGAATGGGTTGAAATCAAGGAAATGTATAGAAGTCAAAGCACAAACCATTCATAAAAACAAAACACCATGCTTCAAGTACTTAATTAAATATTTCCTTATACCATTTAACTTTCTTTTTTCTTTCCATGAATTGGGAATGGGTGGGCTGCACAGCAGCAGCAAGGCCGGCCACATTTTGATGAGGAGAGAGGGATTGAGGTGTTGGAATGCTAATGCAAAGTTAAATAAAAATACCCATACTTCATTAATTAAAGCCCATGCTATCATGTTTGATATTGCCTCATTAAAATTTTTCTTTGGAGCAAAGGGAAGGGGGCTGCCCATTTGGCTCAGCCAGCATAACATGGGAATGGGTGTGGGTTTGTGTGGATGAGAAAAAAAGATAAATGTTATACCCCAATTCCTATTAACACTTAATTCACCGAAAAAAGCCTTTTTCTTCGATATTTTCTAAACCGTTTTGGCAAACGATTTCGTTTCAAAAACCACATGATAAAATTTTGTTTAATGTGTGATGATACACAAAATTTGTTTCAACCCATTCCAGTTTGTAATTTTCTCTAATTAAATGTATTAGTGACGGCTTAAAATAATAATAAAATAATTTTTTTTTCAGAAAATTTGAAATTTCACCAGTGGCTCAATAAACACCAAATACTAGCAATTACATAGCTAGAGTATGTATATTTAATTTTTATAATAAGATATTTGTATTTTGACTTTTTACAGAAAACCCCCCTTATTTTACCGATTTTCCGAAATTTCACCGAAACAATTTTCAAAACGCTACAATCTTCCCCCCTTAAAGAAATTCGGTCCCCGAATTTAAATTCAAACTCCCCCCAAATACAAAAATATCTAAGCAAAATCATCAAGTCGTTGGGGCTCCGAAACCATAAGTACATAATACGCATCATAACGCAATGCATGCGCATGAGCAATGAGCATATAACTCAAATCAAAACTCAATCAAGCATCCCGCAATCATCGGAGTCATGGTAAAGACACAAATGTCAAATCAAATACAAAACCAATATGATATAACTCGAAACTATACACGTAAATATCAAATCTATATATGTAAATAACTGAAGGAAATGAATGCCAAATATATTCAGGTACTGTCCTCTGACTAGTACTGCCCAGTACGAAGACACATAGCAAATATCATAAAACGTACTGCTCCATAGAATCAATCCAAAAGTGCGTATGAAAACCCTGTGCGTCCGGTGCGCACGGAAATCAAAATCCATTCATGTGCCAAGCAGGTGCACAAAACAACATCAAGGTGAAACGGTTGTGCACACAATATCGGTCATAGGCAACGTACGTGCCTAACAGCAAAATCAGGTGCATCTGACATGTACGAAAAATCTCGATTTAGTGCATCTGGTGTGCACCAAAATCGCATCTCAAGACATGCGCTCAATATGCGCGAAAATCCAAATCAGGTGCATCCATCGTGCACGAAATCATGAAATCCAATATCAAGCGCCGAACATACGCAAATCAAATCAGGTGCACAAGGTGCGCAAAACAAATATCGAGTATCACAATCGAAATCGAAGTCCAGTGCATCTAAGTGCACAAAATGCATATCACTGCACTGCAAGCATATGTGAATCATACCGAGTGCAAAAACCAAATCGTATGCGTATATACGTACAAATCAACTCAACTGTATGAAATCCATATAATCAAAAACATGAGAAACCAAGGCACGAAAACTATCTCAAGTGCAACAACTGTGCAAAAATCGTAAATACTCAGTAGGTGCAACCATGGCGCATGAAGACGATATCATGAAACTCAATCATCAAAACCAATCCTGCAAATAGACCGTCCAAAATACAGAAATCACATATGGCGGAATAGTCCCGCTCAAGCACGTCCTCAAGAATCTCTGGACAACTGTCGTGGTCACTCATAGCAGGTCTCGTCAATGATCAAGAACTCTGGTCTGCTGGTGTGCGTAACATGACCACTCCTGGGTCCTAGTCTTCTCGTAATTCATTCCAGAAAGGTCCTGTCGAGGCTCTCCCAAATCACGTCTCTGCCGTACTGTCCGGAAGTTATCGTCCTTTACTATATCTGTTTCTTGTTCCGGAACGGCTGCATACTCATCGCGACTCCTTCTGGAAGGTATATCTATGCACAATGCCTCGGTATGCGTATCGCATCTCTGATGTCGGCGGAGTGGAACACCGTCTCATCAAGATCTCGTACGAACCCCTTACTCCACTTTCTCTAATGTCGACTGCTTCGGACTCGTCTTATCGTGGCTGCATGGACTGAGCTCCAACGACTATCCTCGTATCTGGAGTCTCCCAAGAATGAATCTCGCCACCTAGCATCCGAATGAAGTCGAACCATTCGATTGATTTGTCAAAACCTCATAATCCCCCAAGAGCTCAACATCTTGGGCACAGTTTAATACTATCGAATACATACCACAGCATCGGTGGTCCAGCTGTAGAAGGGCAAACCCAAGCCTCACTAATGGCGCCGTGGAACTGCCGTAAACCCTAAGGTTCAAAGGCTTTAACACGGTCATTATGTCGAGTTAGGGTTTCATTCTTCTAGAGGGACCATAGAATTGCCTGCATGTCCTTCCGACTACTTTAAACTTGGAATAATAGGTTTCTGACATTCGATCGCCTCTGTCGACTCCCAACGTCTCCGCGTGAAGTCGTCTCTAGCTGGAATCAATCTATCTGATGACCTCTCATCGGGTAGGCGAACGAACTACATGTCTCAGTCATTCATCCGTGGGTGACTAGCGACCTTCTATCATTGGCTCAATCCTCTGGTGCTGATCTGCCCATCCGAGTAATCTCATACAGCGATCCATCAACGCTCGTGGCGCGAAAACACAATAAAAGACACATCTCTGCAATCGTGTCGCCGGAATCACGCCCTGGTCAGTCCTCGTTCGTAACGAGCTCGTGCTGACCGCAACTCTAGCCGTAGCTCTCCATGCCCGTAATCGTGGCAGCAAAACCATAACTGGTACCGATGAGGCTAGATCAGGAATGAATATAATACTGAACAAAGAAATGTACATCCTAAGGCTTCTTAAGTGGAGTAGCGTATCGTACGTATGCCGCGGAACATACCCACGGTACGTCACTCTACTTTAGTCACCTATTCCATCAACCAAGGGTCATCCTACGCTCCGAAGGTAAAACCTAATGCTCTGATACCAACTTTGTCACGTCCCAAAAGTACGGAATATGACCGGTACTTAAACTACGAACGCCTCGAGGCGTACGTAATCTAAGTAAGCCGAAAACCCAGAAATCCAAACCAAGAAAAGTAGTAGAGTGAAGGAAAACCAATTTAAACAAGTAGTTTTAATAGCATAAGCCGAATTATGCGTTTTTTTAAAACATCAATTATTTCCTGAAAATTTCGGCAGAGTCTCCTTTGTAAATACAGGCCCCCAAACGGGATACAATATGAATAGTATACGAAATCAATAAAAGGCATCCCCAAGCGGGAGCTAGCTCTTCGTCAATCGACGGTCACAACCACACAAGCAATAATATACAACGCCAACGGCGAGGATCAAAACTCAAAAGGAAACTCAAAACCACAAGAAAACCACAGAAATAAAACGAGCGACTCTAAGGTCGAAAGAATAACATCACTGGGCTCTATCTCAGAAATAAATACATGTTTGGTTGATGGAACTTCTAGATACAACCGAATAATAATATACAAGGTATAATGATGAGTACGAAATAAATAAACCCACCTACTAGCAAATCACCCGGAATGGAAAAAGTGCCAGCAAAGCCGTAATGAAACCTGTACGGCGAAACCTGCAAGAACTGTGGCACAACGGGGGTGAGTTGCCAACTCGTGAGTAGAAAAACATCTACGCACAGAAATCGCATAAATAACGCAATCCTAGGTCAATGATCATAATATATCCTCAAATATATGTATAACATGCAGCCTATAACAATGGCTAGGGTAATATCTAACCCGAGTGTAATCTCATGTGCCCGTGTCAGTGCCTCAGGTAGCAATATATCATATGAATGAGGTATGAATGCATGAAAACAGAATACATGTAAATGAAGAAACTGTTTTCATAAATTAGTGAGATTTCTTTTGTATTTTTAAAATAAGGTATCATAAATGAAATCAGCATCAACAGTGTCTAGCATCGACACAAAACATAAATCGCAATGTCTCAAAACCTCAGGCTCCAGCTATCCGGACTAGCCTGTATCATCAAATCTAAGTACCTCAATATCTCGAAATCTAAATATCTAGGGCGCCGTCAGTCCAGACCGGCCCCTACCATCCATCTTAAGACCACGACGGTATCCTCCGGATATCCGACGCGTCGGGTAATATCACCGGTCGGTAGTGCTCCCCTGCCAGGCTCAACGTCAACAACACGGCCTTCTCGCCCCGGGTACCGTACCGGGCCCACCATGTACCCAAAAAGGTTCTTCCAACTCCTCGAATCGGGTCTCGAAATCCATCAGCAAACTCATGGTGGACGACTCATATATCATGGGAAAACCGCGCTTTTCATTTAAAAAGAGAAAGAAGAAGTTTGTATATGTTTTGCTGTTTTCCCCAAATCCAGAAACTCTTATGGAAATCCGAATCCAAAACCTCAATAGCACGTAAAAAGTGAATATATGCATGAGAATCCATGAATGCGGCATAACAATGAATAACAGTATGCATGAAGTAGCAGGTAATAACTACAATGTCTAAACTAACATATAGGGCAAGTACACTAATATCATGTCTAAACTATTAGCTAACAGGCTATGTCAAGCAATAATATTTTCTAAGGTGTACGTAACATGGCAATTACCGATGAAGATGTGTGTGAGCCGGCAAGTAAGTGTACGTGGTACATACGCATCATCGGTAATGGTGCTGGTATCCTAACCACAAGATATCAACAGTAGAATATGAAGCTTAATATAATCATGCGATGCGGAACGAACCACAATAATGAGCGGGAGCTGAACACTAGACGCAACGATAACTAATCTGTATTAACCTAATATAAGTCCTACAATGGTGCCTTTTGAAAATAACACGAATTGTGGGGTTTTGAAAATAGGGGCTACGGTGGTTTTATGAAAAGATACGTCTTTTGAAATATCCGTAGGATCCCTTGGGCTGTCTTTTAAAATACCCACGATTCGTTAGTTTTTGAAATAGGGAAGAATCGAATCTAATCTAACAAGTAAACTAAACTAAAGGGCTAAGCTAACAAGCTGGACTACAGGTAAGGAAACCGCCTAACATTTGAGTCGATAGATATACATACCTGTATATATATTAGTCGGCGATCCCGCCTCAATAATATCATATCCGATACCATATCTATAATCAAACATTCCAAGTCAAGAGTGCGGATCAATCATCAAAATATAGCTCGTACGTAAATCCGTCGTACGGCATCCCCAAATCTGGGTACGGGTCAAAATCATATTCATCACACTATTCATCCGGTATCCTCTTTATCAAAGATCATAGTCTAAGGTACTGACCTATGTCTAATACAATACTAATATCATCAATATAGTCATGATCTGACTACTGATCGACAGTCTCGTACAAACTGATATCATCAGCAAATATCATCATCAAGGGGTATACATCGCCCAATACAGCCTAGGATCAATATCCTAGCATATCATATCTCATATCACGATCACATGTCGACCACTTTATTAATAACACTATTCACCCGTATCGTCGTTCAAAGACCCTCTATAACATCAGGACGTATCTCAAATACGAATCCTGCCATATCACCGATATCACAACCTCAACACAAATCTCATCGACTCATCTCAATCCCAAGTATCATCCTCAAATCCGTATGTGAACACATAGTCCCATATCCATGTGAACACATAACAAAACATTCCCGTAAGCGCAAATGAAAGAAGAAAATATGCAAGTATGGGTGGGTGTGTGCATGCGTGGTGCGACCACTACTCTAGGGTTTCACGACACTAAATCACCCAAGAACACCAAATATCCATATTTATCATCAGTACTCAAACAATATATAATAATATATATATGTGTGTGTATACGTATTCGTATACATCACCACGAACTGCGGGGGTGCTATACGCCATCCACCCGACTTCTTCCCGTAGATATAAAGCTACTCACCTGGTCCTCGCTCGCCGGTGCCGACGTCGCCACATGCTTTCTTGTCATCTCGAAGTCCACATGGGGTACCTACATATCATAACGCACCGTATCGCATTAAAATCCGACTCATGACCAAAACAACACACGAATCCCATACAGGTCAAAACCTATGGTTGCTTTCACAAATCAACCCAAAAACACTCGACGTCGGCGTACAAACGCCAAACCATCGAGAAAAACCTAAACATACTCATTTTTACAATCACAAGCACTAATTATAATATAAAATAGCATTAAAATTCACAAAAACCCCAAATTCACTTTAAAAGCCATTTTTCCGAAAATCTAGCAAGCACAAATTACCCGTTTTAGTACAAAACTCGACGTTTAAACAAATCTAGCGGCCATAATACTTATTAAACATCTTAATTAAGTCATACCAATGTCAATTAGATTTTAAACTTAACTCTTAACATCAATCTCAAAAATCTAGTTTGCATACATAACCAATTTTAACAATTTTATAGCAAAAATGTACAAACTACAATCTAGCTTGGATTTTCATGAACTAAAGTATTAAACTACACTTATTAATGTTAATAATATCATGAATAACCTAATTAGATTTTTAATCTAACATTTGCAATTAAATTCGAAAACCTAGTTTGTTAAAACTCCAATTTTAACCATTTTAAGTGACAATGAACAAGTCAACTACTTCAGTAGATTTGCATATCATAAGATTCTAAAATACATATCACAACCATCATCAAATTATCACAACCCTAACATTATCCAAATCCTTCTCTTGAATTTCTAAACTTGAAATTGGAACCATAATACTCACTAAATAAGTTTGATTCAAGCAACTAAACAACAAATTTAACAAAAGCATGAGATTATACCTCACATGTTGGAGATCAAACTTGCAAATTCTAGGCCTCCCAAAAAGGTTTCTTGCATCAAGATCCAAGCTTGATTTGCCCAAGGAAAGAAAGAAGAAAAAGAATGAAGAATTAGTTCAAACATGGGAGGTTTTATGTGAATTTTGATGAGAAATGGAGGTGTTTTGATGTGGAAAAGTGATGGGGAAGTGAGGGGGAGCTGCTGGCCGAGAGCAGGATGGGAGGTTTTGAAGGGAATGGGTTGAAGTCAAGGAAATGTATAGAAGTCAAAGCACAAACCATTCATAAAAACAAAACACCATGCTTCAAGTACTTAATTAAATATTTCCTTATACCATTTAACTTTCTTTTTTTTTCCATGAATTGGGAATGGGTGGGCTGCACAGCAGCAGCAAGGCCGGCCACATTTTGATGAGGAGAGAGGGATTGAGGTGTTGGAATGTTAATGCAAAGATAAATAAAAATACCCATACTTCATTAATTAAAGCCCATGCTATCATGTTTGATATTGCCTCATTAAAAATTTTCTTTGGAGCAAAGGGAAGGGGGCTGCCCATTTAGCTCAGCCAGCATAACATGGGAATGGGTGTGGGTTTGTGTGGATGAGAAAAAAAGATAAATGTTATACCCCAATTCCCATTAACACTTAATTCACCGAAAAAAGCCTTTTTCTTCGATATTTTCTAAACCGTTTTGGCAAACGATTTCGTTTCAAAAACCACATGATAAAATTTTGTTTAATGTGTGATGATACACAAAATTTGTTTCAACCCATTCCATTTTGTAATTTTCTCTAATTAAAGGTATTAGTGACGGCTTAAAATAATAATAAAATAATTTTTTTTACGAAAATTTGAAATTTCACCAGTGGCTCAATAAACACCAAATACTAGCAATTACATAGCTAGAATATGTATATTTAATTTTTATAATAAGATATTTGTATTTTGAGTTTTTACAGAAAACCCCCCTTATTTTACCGATTTTCCGAAATTTCACCGAAACGATTTTCAAAACGCTACACTTAAGTCCATCTGGATCCTACTTGCCGTTGCTGCATACCATGACTACGAAATCTAGCAGATGGATGTTAAGACCGCCTTTCTAAATGGTGATTTAGAGGAGTGCTTGTATATGACTCAGCCAGAGGGCTTCATAGATAGTGGGAGCAGCGGAAAGGTGTGCAAGCTGCTTAAATCCATCTACGGGTTAAAGCAAGTATCGCGGAGTTGGAAAATCTGCTTTGATGCGGTAGTCAAAGAGTTTGACTTCATCAAGAACGTAGATGAACCATGTATATACAAGATGGTTGCAGAAAGTAAGGTTGTCTTCCTCGTACTGTACGTGGATGACATACTTGATTGAATGAAATTCTTGTTGTGTATGTTGGGAAAATTGTATAAGAAATCACAATCAAAGAATTATTTTGACCACAATCAATAACGGTGTCGAATGTAGCGCGTTAGTAAGTACGGATCGTCCACAGGGAAAGTGTAATCGTTCGTGTTTCGAATTAGATGAGTCGAAACTTTAGGGAAAAGAAAAGAAAACAATTCATGATTTATAAAATTGCATTTCAAGAAAGAGAAAATATCTAGATCTAAGAAAGCATTAAAATCAAGAAGTGATAATTTGGGATGATTTCCAACTAACAATCAAGATTCGAAGTGTAGCTCGTAGGAGTGGATCGGATCTATAGATGTGATGAGATCAAAAGATTTCATGTTCTTATCCATTAACGAATTGATACTAGATCGATGATAATTCGTCGAGGTTAAGGATCTTGCGAAGAAGCTAGGGTTTCCTCGTCTTATCCTTTTTCCTTTCGATGAATCTCATTCAAATTCTAGCTTCTAGTTAATCAAATGATCAATCGTTGTTCCCTAGTTTTGAGTGAACACAATCAAGAAAGGATCATCCCGAAACTAGGTCATCGATCATTTCATTCACAAGAATTTACCTTCGTTATAGGATTTAAGAATTGTAAAAAGATCTAAATCATCATCATTCTATTGATCGTCACAACTCCTATACGAGCGGAGTTTTACTCAAACATTATAATAACAAATGCAATCACAAATTGAGATTGAATCATAATGTTGAATCAAAAGATAAGCAAGATATAGAAAATTCACCTTTATTTATCGACAATTTTCGTTACAACTCTCTTGAAATTACAAACGGAAGGAACTAGATCGTCGATTTCGGCTTCGCTCGGCTCCTTGAGTCGCGGATCGGCTTGGATCTCTTGCTCCGTTGAAATCCGGCGTCGCTTCTAAAGGTTGAAGGCTCTCTTGCTTGAATGGTACTCGGGATCTTGATCTTGATTTTGAATTGGAATTAGGGTCTCGCACAAGTCGTGTCACTCAACTTGTGGATGGAAGATGAAGAGAGAATGAAGAATTGAACCCCGTCACCCTAGATCTAGGCTTCTTTTTATAGAACTCCAAAACCCTAGATCTAGGATTTGAACTTGAATTTTCCCTCCACAAGTTTGTTAGCAAAAGATTTGAATTTCCCTCCAAAAGTTTGTTAAGAGAGCCTTCTAGAAATAGTTTGTTCAGCCGAGCCTTCTAGACGAGCCACGTGGCATTTCTACAATGTTGTGGAAGCTTGGGCCGTTATCTGAGACACGTGGAGAAATTTTGAGCCTCTAATGACATCAAGCCGCCGCGGTTCCGCGGCGCAAGCAGGATTCCGCCGCGGAACCGCGGCGGTTTGGAAGCCTTAGGGCTTGGGTCTTCTTCTGTGGTATTGGGCTGACAATTGGGCCTTTTTATGATATGTTAAATCTTGTAATTAGCCTTTTATCATTTCCAGATCTTTAGCCTTTGAGTTGGCGTATTTTATCAGCACTGTTTTCATAATTTTGACTCGGTCTCTGCAATTTACTGGACAATTTCTCGGAACAAGAGTTGCGCTATACTAGAATGATGCGATGCCATGATAAACATACAATTTCCCTAAAAGTGCCGGTTTTAAAGTTTAACACATACAATCTGGTATTTCAGAGATGTTTTGCTAATATGTGCAATATGAATACCGAACACTTCTAGATGAGTGCAAATGATAGGGAAATTGCCATGTTAAAAATGCAGTATTTTCGACTGATCAAATTCCCCCAAACTTATTTTCGATCGTCTCGATCGAACTGTTTTATTAAAAAGAGAAGGAGAAAATAAAGAAAGAGAAAAACTAACTAGCACACTTTCGTAGGCAACACGATTGCACTGAGCACGTGCAACAAGTCTTTAGGCCTCTAGGTGTCCCTAGTAGGAGGAGTGTTGTCTCCTGAAGGTTTTCAGCGGATTGCACCCACAAAATCCAATAATAAAAGGAAGACCGTGACTATTAAATTTAAAGAAAAGAATTGTAAAAGAAAAGTTTTAAAAATTAGGGTTTCCAACTATGCTAGATTTTCGGTTGTCATGAGCCCTATCTTAATGGTCATGAAAAAATGTCAGAAATCACGTCATCCCTCAATAAAACATCGTCTTATTCTTCATTCCTATCTTTCTTCCAAACATCGATCATATAACCCTGCGTGTGTGTAAAGGAAATCACTACATCCGGAGAATTCAATTCAAGCTATCATACTTTTGCCCATCAGCCTCAATACTTTTTAATTAATGAATATTAGGATTGCTCACACACTTTCATGCGACCGTTAATACTTCTTGAGGTACTCACCGACCGATTACTTATGTACTTGCTTATTTGGTGTATTTTCCTCGTCTTGCACCACCTCAGGCATAGCAGTGACTCCCAGACCAGTTGGCCTTAGGGCACTAGGTGAAGAGGCACCCTCGCTATATACTTTTTTATTGCCCTCGGCGATAACAAAACCAGTGTCCATTTTTCTCACCACTTTATTTATAATTTCATTTTTTTTATTTATTTCCTTCATACATCGGCTTTAAGACAAGAGCATTTCAAGGTATCCTCTACTATCCTGGGCTTCAAGACGTGTGTAAGTGCGAATAGCAGGGTATCAATGCTCAAAATGTTTGGCTTCCAGAATAGAAACTATTTTTCAGACTTATTTTTATCCTCAGATTAGTGACTTCGTTCATCTTACTAACCCTTGGGACAACGGCTCATAACTACTTATTACTAGTTCGTATAAGAAAACTTCTAATTTTCTTGGTTTTCTTAAATTTTTCTAATCTCATGGATGTAATTCTTCACTATCTAGTCTGTTATTATCTTATTTATGTACAAAAATATTTTTATCTTTTTGAAATTTTTTAAATTTTTTTTATAGGTTTTGAAAAATGTTTTATGCTTATGCAAATGATATGCAAATGATGCAAAAATAAGCACAAACCTCCTCCAAACTTGTTTTCAACAGTGTCCTCACTGTTTCCATCTGCTAAATCTCAAAAAACCTGTAAGCTTGGGAGGAAATTTATTAACGGGGGCAAAATATTTAAGTGAAGAACCTCCCCCAAACTTATTTTTGGCTCCAAATTTTATGTAAAATTTTTCTTTTCAAGAGCCAGAAAAAATGCCCCCCCGAAACTTAAGCAATGTTAATCTTTTGAAAATCACATGAGGGGGGTCAAAAATCAGTGGTCGATGCCAAGCTTTGCAAAGACCGAATGTCAACACCAACCATTCAAAAATTTTATCAATGCAGTGCTTTGGTTGGTGAAAGAAGAAGTCGGGAAAGAGTAAGTGGTGGAATAGAATGTGTGTGCGTCTCATTTTGGAGAGACGATGCAGTGAATGTGATGGATTACTCGCATTCTTTTTACAGTTCAGAAGAAGGGGTGGAGGTTCAATTTCAGTGATTGGAAGATGATTCATCTCAACACCCGTGTCATTCAAAAATGCGAGTTCATCAGCGAAGATCTCCTCAATAGTTCCGTCAATACCCCGAAGAATAATGTCATCACAAAGTGCGGGGTGATCTTCAGACTCTAAAAGCAGTTCATAATCGGTGTTAGTTGTTGACCCGGACATCTCGGTGGAAGAGTCCGTATGTGTATGATACATAGTAGGATCAAACAACATCGTATGAAAAGAGTCAAGATCAGTATCATGAGGATCATCAAATTCGCTGCTGTCGACATCCATTAAGTCGACAGAACAGACCTGAGCTATAGGTTCAGAGGGTACACTTCCCAACTTGTAAATGTTCAGCTCAATTGACCTATTCCCGAAGGATAGGGTCATAGAACCATTACGACAGTTGATGATAGCGTTGGAAGTGGCCAAAAAGGGGCGACCTAAAATCACCGGAATTTGATTCCGTGGGTTCGCTACAGGCTGTGTTTCAATTACAATAAAATCCACAGGGAATATAAATTCCCCGATTTTTATTAACACGTCCTCCAGTTCACCCTTAGGTTTGGTGATTGATCGGTCAGCCATCTGGAGAGTGCAATGGGTTGGCTTCAACTCTCCGATACCTAGTTGCTCATAGACTGAGTATGGAAGCAAGTTAACACTAGTGCCAAGGTCTAGTAGAGCACGGTTAATGTGTTTTTTCCCGATAGAAATGGAAATCGTAGGATAGCCAGGATCCTTATGTTTCCTCGGTAATTGTTGGGGAAAGGCTGTGTCTACTGTTTTTGCCATGAATATCTTCTTGGGCACTTGAATCTTCCTCTTCCTAGTGCACAAGTTCTTAAGAGTTTTCGCATAGGACGGAACTTGTTGGATAGCATCTAGGAGAGTGATGTTGATCTTAACTTGCTTAAACATGTCAATAATCTTCTCCATATGTGGACTCGATGAGTTAGCCCTTAACCGATTAGGGTAAGGTGCTTTAGCAATAAGCGCTGGGTCCATCATAGGAGAAGGAAGTGTGTGTGGACCCGATCCCAGAATAGAAGTAGGGATCGTCCATGGTAGACTAGAAGAGGTGGGCTGAGGTGTCGAGCCTTTGGGAAAATGGAGAATAGGCTCGCAAGAAGGTGGTGGGGTAGAAGAACTGGGGTCAGAATTAGAAGTAGAAGTGGAAGGAAAGGTCTCAGCCGGGGTGTTATTGATAGATTTTTCAGTGTCATCAATCTCTTCCCCAACATGATTGTCAAGCACTCTTCCAGATCTCAACGTGATTGCATCCACATGATGTGAATAGCCAAGATTGGGTAAAGGTTGAGCTGGAAGTTTCCCTTTCTCTCTTGCACGCATTTTGGCTTTTAGTTGTGCAATTTGTTCTTCCATCGATTTGATATTCTCATTTTGAGAGACAATGATCTTCATCACATTCTCGACGGAAGATTGCAAACTTGCCGTCCCTTGGATGGATTGTTTCATGAAAGTATCCAAGGTTTGTGCTAGTGCAGAGGTATTGTCTGTACCGTTCAATTGCAAAGAGTTTTCATGTGGTGCAAAAGTGTTGGCCGGATTTTGGAAGTTTTGTGATTGGAAGGGGTGCTGACTCAATTGAAGTGGTGGTTGCTGTTGTGGTGGAGGGACCCTTTGGAATTGATTCGGATTTGGAACCGTGTTTTGAGATTGGGATTGATTCCAAGCAAAGTTCGGGTGATTCCTCCAACCCTGATTGTACGTGGAAGAATATGGATCGTTTCTAGGTCTTTGAAATGCGGCATTGGTATGCTCATGACCTTGAAATGGAGAATTTCGTGGACATTCTTCCGTGAGATGTGATGGATCAGAACAGCATCCACATACAGTTTTGGAGAGTGACATTTGATTTAGGGCGGCGGCTAAAAATTTGTTTTCCATAGTCTCGAGTTTCTTGCGTATAGCTACAATGTCAGCTCTAACTCCTATGGAAATATCATTGCCATCCCTAGACGATTGACTCATACCCTACCACTGTAAAGATTTTTCAGCGAAATCTTCTAGAAATTTCCAGGCTTCCCCATCATCTTTGGTCATGAAGTTGCCTTGACACATTAATTCAAGGGTCTGTCTTGTGTTAGGATTAATGCCCTCATAAATGATCCGGCACAGTTCCCATTTCGGGATTCCGTAATGAGGACATTGGACTAACAGATCCTTAAAGCGTTCAGGACATTGTGAAAATGTTTCATTTGGAAGATGGGTGAATTGATATATTTCGCTACGGACTCGAGCTGTTTTATGATGTGGGTAGAATTTGTTAAGGAATGCTTTTACGAATTCTTCCCAGTTTGAAATGGAATGTGCGGTAGTGTTATACAGCCACTTCTCGGCTATATTGCACAAGGTGAATGGGAGAAGACGTAGACGCATAGCATCCATAGAAAGCTGTGATGTACCCATCATTGCGCATACGTTTTCGAATTTGGTGATAAAAACGTACGCGTCTTTAGACTCGAGACCGTGAAATTTTGGTAGAAGGTTGATGTATTGGGGTTTTATTTGAAAATTTTCCCTATTGGCTGGTGGAATGGAAAGGCAGGTGGAAAGGGGACATCGTGTTGGATAGCACCTTTCTTGGAGAGAGATGCGGGGTGGATTCTGCGCACCAACGGACGGCGGCAGAGTAGTGGTAAAGAAATTCGATGGAGACGGATCCATCGATGTGGGTGTGGTGGTGGGTAAAGAAAAGGTAAATGTAGAAATAACGACTTTTGGGTCGATCATGGGAGACGCGGACTAAACAGGCACTAGAATCCCGTTGTCCAGCCTATCTTGCACTAAAAATGGTTAGTACAAGTGGCAGCGTGAAAATATAATTAGGGGAAATGAAGTGTTGGTGTTTGTTTTTGAAAAATGATACAGATTTTTGAAAAAATGATGCAAATCACAACAAATGCAACAAGCAAAACCCTAATTCTATGGTCACCTAGGTCAAAACTCTAGACCGCTCCTAACTGCCAAAAGACAAGTCGCAGTATAAATCCTCCACTGCCTCTTTGTCTCTCCTGTGGCCAGGTAAGTGCCAGGTAAGTGGGAGGTTCTCCACTACGTAAGTAGTAGGCCTAATTAAGTAACCACTAGCCTTCGACACACTTGCCTTAGACACCACAAAAGAAACGCGGATAAGCAATGAATTACCCACGTCCTTCTCTTGTCCTAAGTGAGCGCGACGGTCCTTAGAATCATCTCTAGATATTTTTTAGTTAATGAGGGTAAATGCGGATGCAAGTTTGTGATTTTTGGAGCTTAGGAAGGATAATGAACTCCCCACCTAATCTGGATTTAGTCGTGCCCCTTAATTTCCGTATTAATATGCAAACAACCAAAAATAAAAACACGCACAATTTATTTTGCTTCTGCGGCGCTGCGATTATTTGCAAAGAAACCTGCAGGAAATTTTTATTTGGAGCAGGCAGAGGAGATGATAAGAAAGTTAGAAACTCACAGAGGAATTTTGGTGCAGTGAAGGGCTAGATCCGCCGCGGAATCGCGGTGTAAGAGGGGTATATGCAGCGGAATCGCGGTGGAAGGAAAGGATCACAGCTCAAAATTTTTCAGCAAGCTTCTGTTCACTTTTCCTGCTCTCTGGAAATTTCAGAAATTTTTTTCTCCAGCTCCGATAATTCCAGATTTCCTCGCAATCAAATCACAACAACACGTATTAATGTTTGCGCAGGTTTTGATCTAAAAATAGAGACGGAATAAACTTTTCAACTCAAATTTCAAAATACGAACAATTAACGCACAATCCCCGGCAACGACGCCATTTGATTGAATGAAATTCTTGTTGTGTATGTTGGGAAAATTGTATAAGAAATCGCAATCAAAGAATTATTTTGACCGCAATCAATAACGATGTCGAATGTAGCGCGTTAGTAAGTGCGGATCGTCCACAGGGAAAGTGTAATCGTTCGTGTTTCGAATTAGAAGAGTCAAAACTTTAGGGAAAAGAAAAGAAAACAATTCATGATTTATAAAATTGCATTTCAAGAAAGTGAAAATATCTAGATCTAAGATAGCATTAAAATCAAGAAGTGATAATTTGGGATGATTTCAAACCAACAATCAAGATTCGAAGTGTAGCTCGTAGAAGTGGATCGGATCTATAGATGTGATGAGATCTAAAGATTTCATGTTCTTATCCATTAACGAATTGATACTAGATCGATGATAATTCGTCGAGGTTAAGGATCTTGCGAAGAAGCTAGGGTTTCCTTGTCTTATCCTTTTTCCTTTCGATGAATCTCATTCAAATTCTAGCTTCTAGTTAATCAAATGATCAATCGGTGTTCCCTAGTTTTGAGTGAACACAATCAAGAAAGGATCATCCCGAAACTAGGTCATCGATCATTTGATTCACAAGAATTTACAATCGTTATAGGATTTAAGAATTGTAAAAAGATCTAAATCATCATCATTCTATTGATCGTCACAACTCCTATACGAGCGGAGTTTTACTCAAACATTATAATAACAAACGCAATCACAAATTGAGATCGAATCATAATGTTGAATCAAAAGACAAGCAAGATATAGAAAATTCACCTTTATTTATCGACAATTTTCATTACAACTCTCTTGAAATTACAAAAGGAAGGAACTAGATCGTCGATTTCGGCTTCGCTCGGCTCCTTGAGTCGCGGATCGGCTTGGATCTCTTGCTCCGTTGAAATCCGGCATCGCTTCTAATGGTTGAAGGCTCTCTTGCTTGAATGGTACTCGGGATCTTGATCTTGATTTTGAATTGGAATTAGTGCTTCGCACAAGTCGTGTCACTCAACTTGTGGATGGAAGATGAAGAGAGAATGAAGAATTGAACCCCTTCACCCTAGATCTAGGCTCCTTTTTATAGAACTCCAAAACCCTAGATCTAAGATTTGAATTTGAATTTTCCCTCCACAAGTTTGTTAGAAAAAGATTTGAATTTCTTTCCAAAAGTTTGTTAAGAGAGCCTTCTAGAAATAGTTTGTTAAGCCGAGCCTTCTAGACGAGCCACGTGGCATTTCTACAATGTTGTGGAAGCTTGGGCCGTTATCTGAGACACGTGGAGAAATTTTGAGCCTCTAATGACATCAAGCCGCCGCGGTTCCGCGGCGCAAGCAGGCTTCCGCCGTGGAACCGCGGCGGTTTGGAAGCCTTAGGGCTTGTGTCTTCTTCTGTGGTATTGGGCTGACAATTGGGCCTTTTTATGATATGTTAAATCTTGTAATTAGCCTTTTATCACTTCCAGATCTTTAGCCTTTGAGTTGGTGTATTTTATCAGCACTGTTTTCATAATTTTGACTCGGTCTCTGCAATTTCCTGCACAATTTCTCAGAACAAGAGTTGCGCTATACAAGAATGATGCGATGCCATGATAAACATACAATTTCCCTAAAAGTGCCGGTTTTAAAGTTTAACACATGCAATCTGGTATTTCAGAGATGTTTTGCTAATATGTGCAATATGAATACCGAACACTTCTAGATGAGTGCAAATGATAGGGAAATTTCCATGTTAAAAATGCAGTATTTTCGACTGATCAATACTCTTGATAGGAAATGATGTTCCTATGCTGCACTCGGTCAAGCTCTTCTTATCACATAGATTCTCAATGAAAGATCTAGATGATGCCTCATGCATTTTGAGGATTGAGATCTATAGAGATAGATCTAAATGGATACTGGGATTGTCCCAATCCAGGTACGTTGACACCATACTAAAGTGGTTTAGTATGGAAGAATCCAAGCGTGGGTATTTACCCACGATCTCTGGACTCACCCTCTCCAAAGAGATGTCTTCTAAGACTGATTTGGAGAGAGCTCGCACACAAGGGATACCCTATGCTTCGGCAGTAAGCTCTATCATGTACGCGATACTATGTACCAGACCCGATGTAGCAAACTCACTAAGTGTAGTGAGTAGGTATCAAGTAGATCCAGGAGAGAGTCACTGGACAGCTGTGAAGAACATTCTCAAGTGCTTGAGAATGATTATGGAGATGTTCTTGGTGTATGGTAATGGAGAACTCCGGGTGGAATCCTTTACCTATTCGAGCTTCCAAAGTGATAAGGACGACTCTAAGTCGCACTCGGGATTTGTCTTTACCCTAAATGGAGGGGCGATTTGTTGGAAGAGTTCCAAGAAAGAAACCGTAGCAGACTCGACGATGGAGGCTGAATACATCGCTGCCAACGATGCTGCCAAAGAGGCTGTTTGGATGAAGAAGTTCATCACTAAACTTGGTGTGGTTCCATCCATTGAGCATCCAATACCTTTGTATTGTTATAATAATAGAGCTGTGGCTTTAGCAAAGGAACCCAGGTCCCATCAGAAGACCAGACATATTCTGAGGTGGTATCACCTGATCCGGGAGATAGTTGATCGCCGAGAGATCGAGGTCAGGAGAGTTGACACGAAGGACATCACTGCGGATCCACTCACGAAGGCCATACCCCAGATACAATTTGAGAGACTCTTCGGGATGTTGGGTATGAGATACTACAACAGCTGTGTAAGGTTCTTGGGCACACTAGTGAGGTCTCACAAGGCATCGAACATGCCAAATTCAATAAATCTAGGTGCCGAGAGACCCGACTACGGATCGTTGGCTAGAATTCTAGGCGAAAAAGCTAACTAGTTAACACTTAACTAAGAGATACGGAAATACAACCTTTGTAGATCCGGTCCTCCACCTCCACGGCTCCGAGATGAGGTCCTCTCCGCTGTCCAAATCAAATCCGGGCTCTAGCATCGGCTTCATCGGAGAATGAGCGAGCTAGGTCATCGATGTCCATGCCGAAGATGATCTACGTCGAGGCATCGCTAAATCAAGCTCCACCTTCACCAAGCCCTAAAAACTTGTGAAGGAAACACACTCTTCTACTTGGCAAGAGGTAGAGGATGAAGAAATAGGAAGTGGGTAGACTTTAGAATTGGATTTCTCAGTCTTTATCATCAATCACCATTGATGAATGAAAGCTTTTTCTTCCTTGCTCATGAAGAAGAAGAAGAAAGAAATATATGATAAGTTAATTAAAAATAATAGAAAAATAAATACTTATCATATCATTAACTATAGTCAAGTGTAGAGAATGAATCATGGTTAGTGGGAATGGTTAGGGTTAAGGATGAGATAAGAATGGTTGACTTTATCAAAGCTTCATGAAGCTTCAACTAAACTCCAAAACTAGCAACCATTCTTTTCTCTTCTTTTCCAAAATGAATAAATAAATAAATAAATGAATAAATAAAGGAAATGAAACCCTAGCCATTCTTTTAACCATGGTTTAATTCTTTGCACTTAACCAAGTAAACATGTATCATCAAACATGATACAATCAAGTGCACAAAATCATATCGCATATGTAATGCGCACATCCGAGTGAGAAAATCCATTTAAAGTGAACCAATACTAGTTAATGCAAAGTAATATATCAAATATATAATTATACATTAAATCATTAAATCAACACTTGATTCAATGATCCGGTCATGTCGCACACAACCGACTAGTATACAATGTATCGGCTTATCGAATCAACGCTTTGAATCGATAATTAGGTTATATCGCATACAACCATTCGATACATTCATCGCGAGAATGGAATACGGTATCACATACACGCATTATTCTCGGTCCCGCACATATCTCATATGCGCTCCTATTTCGTTTCGCTTGAGCCAGGAAACCTCTGTGTAGGACTCTAAAGACTCGTCAATACGCCGGCAGCAGGCGATGATCATATCAAACACCCACAAGCCGCAAGCGGTCTGCTAAACGTAACGGCCACCCGGGTATTGAGCGATCTGAAGATCGACGAGCAAGCCCGCTCACACTCCAGTGAATCCGACCAATAACACTACCGTACAGTCCGGTCTGATCGTCTGATATGTCGCATATCTCGCCTAGGGGTGGTAAACGTCAGACCCCAATAGCTCGATAAGTCGTGTCGATATGAGGCTCATAACGGGTCGAGAAACTACTGGTAACACTTACCAGCAATTCTCTGAGCAGCCCTGGCCAGGGACTTCCTGTTATAGCCAATCGAACACAGCGCAACATCAACCCCCTATACCGGGAGAGACGAATCCCCTCCTATCGCTCATTGCCTCCATGTGACTCGGGACTGTACCCAAAAACCACCGTTTTGCACGCCCTCTTGGACGTGGTAAGATGGAAATCAAAGCACAGTGGGAACCACACAAGACTCTATGACGATCTCGGGTCAACAGACTACTCTGTACCAGTGTCACCAGAGAACTGCCATCTGACGTGAGGTATAATACCATCTGGGAGTTCTCGGCGAGTCCGTCCAGTGTACCCAGTCTCTACTGAGCACCCGTATATCATCTCTGATGTCAAACACCAATGGATATGGGATCATCCATCGCCCATCTGTATGGGTCGAGAAGGTATACGCTAGTCTACTCTAGTATATCGATGCCCCGTCTCGATACACCCACGACTAGGGACTTTGAAGGATGTACTTATGGACTACCATGTCCCCACTAGTATGATCCGCATCATAGTCCAGGTAGTCAAGTACAGATCCTAAGGGCTTTACCAACATGTAACAGAGAGACAATCAGTGTACACGTTAAGGTAAAGATCAACCAGATAGCATACTATCATGTCGAGCAAGAAAGTCCTCCCTATATATGTCCCAGCATCCACTACAATATACATCCTATGTACAGTAATGGCCTCTAGGGCATACATATAACTAACAAGCTGGCCTTTGTGCAAGTAGGAGATTGTTAGTTGTATATATGCCCTAGAGGCCATTGATGTACATATGATGTATATCATAGTGGATGCTAGGATATATATAGAGAGGACTTTCTTGCTCGACATGATATTATGCTATTTGGTTTTACTTTATCTTAACAAGTTGACTTGTATTGGTTTACTGTCTTGCTCTCACATGTTGATAAAGCCTGCAGGAAATGTACTCGACTACTAGGACTATGATGCAGATCATCGATACTCCAGAGTATATCCTATAACTGTTCCTACTCGAGGGAGTATAGAGACAGGGCATCGATACTCCAGAGTAGACTAGCGTATACGCATCTTGACCCATATGATGGGCGATGGATGATCCCATATCCATTGGTGTTTGACATCAAAGATGGTGTACAGGTGCTCAGCAGAGACTGGGTACACTGAATGGACTCGCCGAGAACTCCTAGATGGTATTATACCTATCGTCAGATAGCTGTTCTCTGGTAACACTGGTACATGTTAGTATGTAGACCCAAGATCGTCATAGAGTCTTGTGTGATTCCCACTGTGCTTTGATTTCCACCTTACCACGTTCACGAGAGCGTGCAAAACGGTGGCTTTTGGGTACAGTCCCGAATCACATGGAGGCAATGAGCGATAGGAGGGGTTTCGTCTCTGCCGGTTTTGGGAGTTGATGCTGCGCTGTGTTCGATTGGGTATAACTTGAAGTCCCTGGCCAGAGCTGATATGGAGTGCTACTGGTAAGTGTTAGCAGTAGT
Source organism: Agapanthus africanus (assembly GCA_030015575.1). Classification (NCBI taxonomy): domain Eukaryota; kingdom Viridiplantae; phylum Streptophyta; class Magnoliopsida; order Asparagales; family Amaryllidaceae; genus Agapanthus; species Agapanthus africanus. Next base: position 325,905,991 of record JASDDO010000018.1, read on the forward strand.
TTCTCGACCCGTTATGAGCCACATATCGACACGGCTTATCGGTTACTGGGGTCTGACGTTTACCACCCCTAAACTAGATATGCGATATATGAGACGAAGAGATCGGACTGTACGGTTAGTGTTACTAATTGGATTCACAGGAGAATGTATTTGCTTGCTTGTTGATCTTCTGATTGCTTAATACCCGGGTGGCTGTTACGTTTAGCTGACCGCTTGCAGCTTGTGGGTGTTTGATATAATCATCACCTACTGCCAGCGTATTGACGATTCTTTAGAGTCCTACACAGAGGTTTTCTGGCTCAGGAAAAACGGAGTAGGGGCATATATGTGATATGTGTGGGACCGAGACTAATACGATATGAGATACCATATTCTATTCTCGCGATATATGATTTCGGCCGGGTATATGTGATATAGCTGGGTCATCGGATCAAGTGTTGATTCGATGAAATGGTACCTGTTATATTAGTCGGTTATATGTAGTATAGCCGGATTATCGGATCAAGTGTTGATTCGATAATTTAATGTATAATTATATATGAGATATATTACGTTACATTAACTAATTTAAGCTCTCTTTATTGATTCTTTTTCTCACTTGGATAATACATTGATGTATATGCGATATATGTTAATTGTATTATTTTCTTTTGTTATATTATATATTATATATGTGATATATAATATTGTAACCTGCTAGGTTAAAATTGCAACTATGGTTTATGAGACTTGAACCATGCTAGGGTTAGATTAGAATTTAAAATTATTATTAAGGAAATAGAAATAATGGTGGAATTATCCATGGTTGATATTTTGATGGAAGCTTGTAGGCTTCTTTGACTTTGCCCACCATTTTTATCTTCCTTAAGATATTTGTTGACCTAATTCTAACCATAGCAAATGGTTATGTCTCTATAAGGGTTAAGGATCTCATTCTTAATCCATGGTCACAATTCTAACCTCACAACAATTCATTATTCATCACAAAAGCTTTCTTCTTCTTCTTCCTCTTGAAAAAGCTTTCTAGCTTTTTGTTTGTGGTGATTTAAAAGTGAGATCAAGAAAACAAAAGCGAGCATAATTCTTACTTCATCATCCTTATCTATTCTAGCCACTTAGATTAAGGTGTTCACTTCACTAATACTTCATTAGAGAAGTGCAAGCTTGGGTTTGAGATTCTTCAAGGTAGATCATCTTTGAAAAGGAAGATTTCAAGCAAGATGCCTCTTTCACCTCATGGAGCCTCTCTAGAGTCCGGGTTCATGATGATCGCAGCGAAGGGACCTCAACGGAGCTTATGAAGCAAAGGATCGGACTACAAAGGTTGTAATCCCTAACTCTTCGAAGTAAAGTTGTTTTCTTCGATGTTTTGTTTGATTCTCTAGTTAAAATTCCTAGGTTTAGGCTTATCTTCAATGGAAATTTTTTAACTTGGCATGGATGATGCCTGCCGAAACCTTGCTACCTTTGTAGGTAATCCAACAGTGGTATCAGAGCCTAGCTAGAGAATTAGACGGATAAGTCTAGGATTATGAAACTGAAACAACTCCGAAACACCCGATATCAAACCCTAGTTTTTGTCGATTTTAAGATAGATTCAAAATTTTTTTAAACAGTTGCAGAATGATGTATGAGATACATTAAGAACACCGCACAAAACTCACCCTACCTGCTCGGAGATGGCCGACGACGAGACTAGGGATTCTGGCCACACCGGATTTTCCTTGGAGTAAGGGTTTGGGTTTTGTGGTGTGGTCTAGGATTTGGGGTTTGGTACTTGTGGTGTTGTTTATTTTTGCTAAAATTATATGCGATGTTAATTTACTGCATTAAAAATTCGGAGTGTTTCGTATTCAAAATTCTAGTTTCTATTTCGGTTATTTAGACATTATTAAAAAGTTCGAACGGATATCGAATACACATTTTCCCTTGCTGAAATTTTTCCAAGAGTTAGATCTTTTTCATAGTTAAAGATCATTCAAATAGCATGCAAGTGATGTGGTGGACCATCTAGAAGAACAAAAACCTTAACTCGATTATGTGACCATTAGAACCGCCTCTAAACCCTAGAGTTTATGGTAGTTCAGCATTGCCACATGTGAGGCGTTGGTTTAACCCTTCTACAGCTGGTTCACTACTACTGTGGCATGTGATGAACACTTCTAAATTATGCTCAAGTGTTGAGCATTTTGGGAAATTTTGGGTGTTTGTTGATTCGATCGGAATGTTTAACATCGTCTAGCTTTTTCTGTAATGTGATACAATATGTGAAATTCATATAGTTAGGCATCAAATGCGAAGTATGTGATATTTCGCATTTATGATGTCTGAGGAGATTGTGGATTCCAAATGTTGTAGTTTTTCACTTTCTTTTCTGCGACCGTAAGTGTAATATGTGGTGTATCGCCGATTTCATTGCTATACATCAACAACAATTGGGATATGCATATTTACTTACGTTGATGACATGTGATGTTATGTGTTACTGCGATATGTTATATTCGATCGTCGTGTTTTGAATAGCCGGGGGTTTTATGTGAGATGAGGGTTTTTATTTTCATTCATGTAAAATTCGATTGTATGTAATATTCTTTTATTAGGACACTTCTGGGTTGAGGATGATGTCACCATTGTATATTATTTACTTTTCCGCATTAGGATAGAACCAAAGAGGGGAGCACAAGTAACCGGGTTCTAGGGTCCAGTGGGAGACCAACTCGAGGAGTCGAGTCCGGGTCTCCTAACTCTAGAATTGGCAGGGTTGCTTGCCACTCTCGTAGGGGTCTAGGGATGTGGGTTTGGCAATTCCTCGCGACCGTGGAATCCGTGTTTTATACAGGCTCAAAATAAAACACGGACCTCCTAGTATATAAAATATTTCTTATGTTATCTTCTGCTGCTGATATACTGTGATGTGATCATATTATATGCGTGAGACGAATGCTTTATTATTGTATATATGATATATGATAAACGTTGCTTATGTTTTGCACCCGCGCTAGTCCCGTCCTGGTATGCCGTTAGTTAAGTAACCTAACGGTGAAAAACGGGACACTGTGGCGAATGCGGATGGCATAAGCGTACGTTGTATTTTCGTTTCTTCTGTGATGCTTAGGAAGCTTAAATGATGGGATTCATTAATGAGATTAATGAAAGAAAAGAAACCTAAAAGAAGTTGTAGAATCAAATTTATAAAAAGGGTAGCTCTAGTTTTGCTTTGCATAGCGGTATTCCTTATAGAATATCCATCACTTTATTCCATAAGGAAAGAGCCGAGATCCCTTCACCGGGAGTGACCTCTTTAGCAATACTAGCAGATGGTACAAACTCACAGTTTAGTTTTTGATTGCTTCTATAGTTCTTTCTTTGCACAGTGGTATTTATGAAATATCCTGCACTTTATTCGATAAGGAAAGAGCCGAGATCCCTTCACCGGGAGTGACCTCTTTAGCGAAACCAGAAAAACCTCAAAAACACTCCTTTTTCAAAATCACTTGTTTCTACAACGATATCAAGTTCATTACGCAATAGGTTTTCTGAAAAACCTGTCATAGCCCTCCGTCATTTCAGATAGAGATTAGTTAGTATTCGTGCTGCGTTTGTTGACCTTAGTCAAGGCGTAGTGTACGGCAGCTAATTAGTATTTATCTGGTAAAACATGAGATGTGATTACTTTAGGGTAGTCGTACGACTTTGTTGACCTTAGCCAAGGGTCGTACGGGCGGGTTTAATTCAATCGGGAAATGACGGGTTGAACTTGGCTAGCGCTTATGATTTGTTGACCTTAGCCAAGGTCATAAGTAGCTAGGGGCAAAAGTATTATCGGGAATTTCAAGTGTTAAAATTTGCAATGAGATGCATACCTTCTATGAGATAGTTGGATCCTGATACCCCCTGCGAGTAAGAGTTACTCCTGAGAGAGTTTTACATATGACAATTAGCCGATCCAGTAGGTGTGTAGAAAGGTGTTAACAGGGTTATGCCTCTGGGAAAACGAAATTTATTTTAATTAGGTCCGTGCGAAAGCACGGGGAACCTCCCTCAAAGTACCAACACTGACCTGGCTGAAAGATTGGTGAACTTGTAAAGTGTAATTAATCCCGGCTAGTCTTACCTTTTAGGGTTTGAAGGAAGATTTGATAAAAATAGTAGAAGCCATCCTAATTAGAAAAGATAATAACCAATCTAATCTTGCAAGAGCATACGCTAAAGTGTTTTCTTCTCTCTCTCTCTCTCCAGATAGCGACTATGTCAGGCCTTAATCAAGATAATAATATGGATGCATTGACCGAACCCGCTTATTATACTGAGCAGAGGAATGTTGGCCCCGCTCCAACTTATAATTGTTATAAATCCAAGCAGGGAATAGGAGAATATCCGGATTCTCACGTTGCACAAACGAAGAATAAGCATGCTGATGCATCTTCTTCGGGTGTGTTAGTTATCGAGAACTGTTTCTTGGTTCACTCTACGTCCTGGGTATTAGATACCGGATCGGGATCACACATATGTAATATGTTACATGGGCTACGGAAAGGTAGGGAACTAGGAGAGGGTGATCATTCCATAAGAGTAGGGAATGGTGCAAACGTTGCAGCCAAAGCAGTTGGCAAATATCACTTTGTGTTACCAAATGGTAATACATTGATTCTGAACGAATGCTGTTACATTCCGACCCTGATATGCAATCTTATATCAGTTTCTTTATTAAGTAAAAAAGGATATAATTTTGTAGTACATGATAATGTTATGAACATTTTCCTGAGTCAAAAGTTGATTGGATCAGGCTCGTTAAATAATGGCATATACGTTCTAAATCAAACCACGGTTTTTAATGTACAAAATACACACAAGAGGAAGAGTTCAGAAATGGACGAATACTTCTTGTGGCAATGTAGACTTGGTCATATCAATGCGACATGACTCGCTAAGTTGCATAAGGATGGATATTTGAATCCGTTTGAATTTTCATCTTATTACACTTTCCAGTCATGTCTCAAAGGCAAAATGACCAAAACTCCGTTTAGTGGACACGGAGAAAGAGTTACAGAACTCTTAGGGCTGATACATAGTGATGTATGTGGTCCAATGTCTACACATGCCAGAAATGGTTCCTCCTACTTCATTATATTCACTGACGATCTCTCAAGATACGGACATGTGTTCCTATTGAAACACAAGTCTGATGCTTTAGAGAAATTCAGAGAATATAAGAACGAAGTAGAGAACAAAACAGGTAAAAGTATTAAGATCCTTCGATCTGATCGAGGAGGAGAATACTTGAGCAATGAGTTCCTGGACTATCTAAAAGAGAATGGGATTCTCTCTCAGCTTACTCCTCCTTATACACCACAGCATAACGGTGTATCAGAACGAAGGAATCGCGCCCTTTATGATGAGCACTGCTGAGTTGCCTATTTCCTTTTGAGGGTATGCGCTTGAGAGAGCCATATACCTATTGAATAGAGTTCCAACCAAATCGGTACCCACCACTCCATATGAGATATGGAATAGGAAGAGACCATCTCTTAAACGAGTTAAGATATGGGGTTGTCCGGCCTATGTTAAAAAACAAAATCTGGACAAGCTCGAGGCAAGATCAATTCTTTGTAAGTTTGTGGGATATCCAAGCAATTCGTATGGATATCTATTCTACCACGGTGAACAACAGAAGGTGTTTGTTGCTCAACATGCCACCTTTTTAGAAAAGGAATTTCTTGTAAAAGAAATTAGTGGCGAGGAGGTGGAGCCAGAAGAAGTTCCAGCACCATAAACTACAACAGATGATTTGGTGTAACCAGAGGATTCAGTAGTTCCCAATGAACCCCAGCCTCTCCGCCGATCTACTAGGGTTCCTCATCCACCTGTGATGTACTACATTTTTCTCGTAGACGGTGGGAGCGAGGATTGCATCATGGAATATGATGACCCAACTAGCTTCGAGCAGACTATCACGAGTAGAGACTCTGTGAAGTGGCTGGATGTAATGCGATCTGAAATGGAATCCATGTACACCAACAAAGTATAGACTTTGGAAGTTGCTCCTGAAGGGTTAAAACCCATTGGGAGCAAATGGATCTTTAAGAAGAAACTTGGTGTAGATGGAAAAGTTGAGACTTTAAAAGCTAGACTTATTGCAAAGGGTTTTCGTCAACGACCAGGTGTGGATTATGACGAAACATTTTCTCCAGTGGCTATGCTTAAGTCCATCCGGATCCTACTTGTCATTGCTGCGTACCATGACTACGAAATATGGCAGATGGATGTTAAGACCGCCTTTCTAATTGGTGATTTATAGGAGTGCTTGTACATGACTTAGCCAGAGGGCTTCATAGATAGTCAGAGCAGCGGAAAGGTATGCAAGCTGCTTAAATCCATCTACGGGTTAAATCAAGCATCGCGGAGTTGGAACATCTGCATTGATGTGGTAGTCAAAGAGTTTGACTTCATCAAGAACGTAGATGAACCAAGTATATACAAGAAGGTTGCAGAGAGTAAGGTTGTCTTCCTCGTATTGTACGTGGATAACATACTCTTGATAGGAAATGATATTCATATGCTGTACTCGGTCAAGCTCTTCTTATCACATACATTCTCAATGAAAGATCTAGTTGATGCCTCCTGCATTTTGGGTATTAAGATCTGTAGAGATAGACCTAAACGGATACTGGGATTGTCCCAATCTAGTTACATCGACACCATACTAAAGAGGTTTAGTATGGAAGAATCCAAGCATGGGTATTTACCCACGATCTCTGGACTCACTCTCTCCAAAGAGATGTTTCTTAAGACTGATTTGAGGAGAGCTCGCACGCAAGGGATACCCTATGCTTCGGCTGTAGGCTCTATCATGTACGCGATGCTATGTACCAAACCCGATGTAGCATACTTACTAAGTGTAGTGAGTAGGTATCAAGCAGATCCAGGAGAGAGTCACTGGACAGCTGTGAAGAACATTCTCAAGTACTCGAGAAGGACTAAGGAGATGTTCTTGGTGTATGGTAATGGAGAACTCCAGGTGGAGTTCTTTACCGATTCGAGCTTCCAAAGTGGTAAGGACGACTCTAAGTCGCACTCAGGATTTGTCTTTACCCTAAATGGAGGGGAGGTTTGTTAGAAGAGTTCCAAGTAAGAAACCGTGGTAGACTCGACGATGGAGGCTGAATACATCGCTGCCAACGATGCTGCAAAAGAGGCTGTCTGGATGAAGAAGTTCATCACTGAACTTGGTGTGGTTCCCTCCATTGAGCATCCAATACCTTTGTATTGTGATAACAATGGAGCTGTGGCTTTGGCCAAGGAACCCAGGTCCCATCAGAAGTCCAAACATATTCTGAGGCGGTATCACCTGATCCGAGAGATAGTTAATTGCCGAGAGATCGAGGTCAGGAGAGTTGACACGAATTACAACATTGCAGATCACTCACGAAGGCCATACCCCAGATACAATTTGAGAGACTCTTCGGAATGTTGGGTATGAGATACTACAACAGCTGGCCTTCGTGCAAGAAGGAGATTGTTAGTTGTATATATGCCCTAGAGGCCATTGTTGTACATATGATATATATTATAGTGGATGCTTGGATATATATAGAGAGGACTTTCTTGCTCGACATCATATTATGCTATTTGGTTTCACTTTATCTTAACCTGTTAACTTGTATTGGTTTACTGTCTTGCTCTCATATGTTGATAAAGCCATTAGGATATGTACTCAACTACTAGGACTATGATGCAGATCATACTAGTGGGGCCAGGTTAGTCAATGAGTACATCCTATAAATGTTCCTAGTCGAGGGAGTATCGAGATAGGGCATCGATACTCCAGAGTAGACTAGCGTATACGCATCTTGACCCATATGATGGGCAATGGATGATCCCATATCCATTGGTGTTTGAAATCAAAGATGGTGTACGGGTGCTCAGTAGAGACTAGGTACACTGAACGGACTCACCGAGAACTCTTAGATGGTATTATACCTATCGTCAGATAGCAGTTCTCTGGTGACACTGGTACAGGTTAGTTTGTAGACCCGAGATCGTCATAGAGTCTTATGTGATTCCCACTGTGCTTTGATTTCCACCTTATCATGTTCACGAGAGCATGCAAAACAGTGGCTTTTAGGTACAGTCCCGAATTACATGGAGGCAATGAGCGATAGGAGGGGTTCTGTCTCTCCCGGTATTGGGAGTTGATGTTGTGCTGTGTTCGATTGGCTGTAACTGGAAGTCCCTGGCCAGGGCTGATATGGAGTGCTACTGGTAAGTGTTATCAGTAGTTTCTCGACCCGTTATGAGCCACATATCGACACGACTTATCGGTTACTGGGGTTTGACATTTACCACCCCTTAGACTAGATATGTGACATATCAGACAAAGAGATCGGACTGTACGGTTAGTGTTACTGATTGAATTCACAGAAGATTGTACAGGCTTGATTGTTGATCTTCAGATCGCTCAATACTCGGGTGGCTGTTACGTTTAGCTGACTGCTTGCAGCTTGTGGGTGTTTGATATAATCATCAACTACTGCCGGCGTATCGACGATTCTTTATAGTGCTACACAGAGGTTTCCTTGCTCAGGAAAAACGGAGTAGGGGCACATATGTGATATGTGCGGGACCGAGACTAATACGATATGAGATACCATATTCTATTCTCGCGATATATGATAATGGCCGGGTATATGTGATATAGCCGGGTCATCGGATCAAGTGTTGATTCGATGAAATGGTACCTGTTAAATTAGTCAGTTATATATAATATAGCCGGGTTATCGGATCAAGTGTTGATTCGATAATTTAATGTATAATTATATATGAGATATATTACGTTACATTAACTAATATAAGCTCGCTTTATTGATTCTTTTTCTCACTTGGATAATACATTGATGTATATGCGATATATGTTAATTGTATTATTTTCTTTTGTTACATTATATGTGATATATAATATTGTAACATGTTAGGTTGAAATTGCAACTAGGGTTTATGAGACTTGAACCATGCCTGGCTTCGATTAGGATTTATAATTATTATTAAGGAAATACAAATAATGGTGGAATTATCCATTGTTGATATTTTGATGGAAGCTTGTAGGCTTCTTTGACTTTGTCCACCATTTTTGTCTTCCTTAAGATATTTGTTGACCTAACTCTATCCATAGAAAATGGTTAAATCTCTACAAGGGTTAAGGATCCTATTCTTAACCCATGGTGGCAATTCTAACCTCACAACAATTCATTATTCATCACAAAAGCTGTCTTCTTCTTCTTCTTCTTGAAAAAGCTTTCTAGCTTTTTGTTTGTGGTGATTTAAAAGTGAAATCAAGAAAACAAAAGAGAGCATAATTCCTACTTCATCATCCTCATCTATTCTAGCCACTTAGATTAGGGTGTTCACTTCACTAATACTTCGTTAGAGAAGTGCAAACTTGGGTTTGAGATTCTTCAAGGTAGATCATCTTTGAAAAGGAAGACTTCAAGCAAGATGCCTCATTCACCTCATGGAGCCTCTCTAGAGTCCGAGTTCATGATGATCGCAGTGAAGGGACCTCAACACGGAGCTTATGAAGCGAAGGAACGGACTACAAAGGTTGTAATCCCTAACTCTTAGAAGTAAAGTTGTTTGCTTCGATATTTTGTTTGATTCTCTAGTTAAAATCCCTAGGTTTTGGGTTGTCTTCAATGTCAAAATTTTAACTTGGCATGGATGATGCCTCCCGAAACCTTGCTGCCGTTGTAGGTAACCCAACACCTTATTCGATTAGGAAAGAGCCGAGATCCCTTCACCGGGAGTAACCTCTTTAGCAATAACTGGCAGATGCTACAACACACGGTTTATCTTTTGATTGCTTTTGGAGTATTTGCTTTGCATAGTGATATTTGTGATATATTGATTGGTAGAGTTTGTGCGTGCTTAGTTAATTACCGCAATCAAGACGGCTTCGCTTGTAGCTAGCCGGTTGAGTACGGGTCGTCCGCAGGGAGATGGGAATATTTTTCTATGTACTTTAACGAGTTAAGTCCAAATGTCCAGGTTTGTTTTGAGATTAACTATGTGCTAAAATGATATATAAAGAGAGCTTGTTAGGGTTAGGATTAGGTTAGTTTGTGTTAGGAGTCGCTCACTTCTTTCGTTGCCACTCTTAATATCGGTGTTACGGTAATCGGCAACAACGGGGATTAGCACGACTAGGAAGGAACATGCGAGTATAAGCAAGGCTTTCCAACGCTTAAGTTCTTCCTTTTGGTGCTTGTCCGTCCGTTCTTGGCTCTTAGCCTTAACCTCCGGTTAATTCAACCACAACCGATCTCACTAAGGAATCACCGCTATCATGTAGGATAGGGTACCGTAGGGAGCGGATTGTGGTTCAATTAACGGGAGTCCGAATTAAGATGTTGGGCAAGGAAAGAGTGAGAGAGATTTCCTTCTCTCAAACTTTCCTTATCCTACCCTAACAAGTATGAAAACTACTCACCCATTATAAGAAAAAGAAAATACAACAAAAGGAGGAAGATAGAAAGAAGGAGGTTAGGAGATTACAACTAGCTAATTGAGATCTCACTTTGGCAAGGATCAAGCTTAAGCATCATTGTTGTTTAAGAATAAAGAAAAGGAGAACAAGAAAGAAACAAACAACAAATAACAAAAATTAGATTAGCAAATGAAAAATACAAGCAATTATAATTAATAATAAGACAAGCATGGTAACAAAAAGAACTCTTTATTCATCCTTCACTCACAAAAGCTCACTACAAGGTTTTATTGGAGAAGAGATGAGAAGAGGAAGAAGAACAACAACATGTATTCTAAAATCTAAATACAAGAAGAAGCACCCTTAGATTTGGCAAGTTCTGGACTATTTATAGGCAGGGAAATGGAAACCTAGGGCAACAATCTGCCTCCATATAAAATTACCATCATACCTTCAAAATTTCTTCAGTTGACAAGGCCGTCAGGCCGCGGTTCCGCGGCCTAAGCATGTTTATGCCGCGGAACCACGGCCATAATAGGGACTTAGGCCATAAAATTTGGTGATTTGCCCTGGTTTGCAGTACCTTTCAGTTTGGTATATGTTGTTTCTCAGAATTTCTTCACGATTTTTCCAGAATTTCTGCTGATCAAAAGGTGATGTGATGTGGATCTTTTGCCATGATTTCCTTGAGCTCCGCATAGATATGTTGGATCTTGTGTTGACATTGAGCTTTGTGCATGAAAATGACATCGATTTGCCATTTTGTCCCTTAAACTGGTGTGTGGCAACAGACGGATAGAGAGCGGAGACCCGTGTCTTATCTGTGGTTGGCAGTAATCCGGAATTTGTTGTGCTTTTCCATGAATTTCACCGTTTAGAGCCGAGAACCTGTATCCTGCAATTGACTAGCAAACACGGCTCAAGAGTACCTACCGATAAGCAATATGAAAAAAATTGGGCGGTATAAAAATGCAAAAATCTGATATGAACAAATACCCCCAAACTTATCATTTGCTCGTCCCGAGCAAAGCCAATTTATTCACAAAAAATTCATAACCTCACTTTCGCAGGGAACGCGATTGCACTGAGCATGTGCAACAATCCGTTAAACCTCTAGGTGTCCCTAGTAGGAGGAGTGTTGTCTCCTGAGGTTTTTCAGCGGATACTACCCACAAAATCCGGTCAAGTTAGTTTTGCAAAATAACTATGATCCAAACCCAAGGGTTTTGTTTCAGAAAATAACAATTCTATTATCCTAAGTCTAGACTATCGAACCTTTATTTTTCACACCTCGCTTCTTATTTAACTTAAGATTTTATATGTCTTTACGTGCAGTGTAAATAGTGTCGTTAAGTTCCAGAAGGATCGATTAAAGTCATCATGTCACACAATAAAGCCCAGATAAAATTTTTAAAAGGATCACATAAGTTTCATAAAGAGTTAAGCATTTTTCAAGTTTCGTTTTCCAGTAAAGTTTCAACTTCAGAATTTCTATCTTCTTAACAGGAAACTAGGTATTATTTTTCACTCCACCTTTTTCTTGTTTTCATTTCATACGCACCTCAGTGAACGTGCAATAGTCTCTATCATAGAATAAAACTTTCATATCTCCGCAAGAAATATTTTTGATAAAAACCTGTCTTTTGTCAAGATTATTCTCACACAAAGAACCGTTAGGAATTTTAACTTGGAGAGAACACATGCGTGACTTTGTTTTAATCTGGACTTTCTAGGCTTCTTAACGAGCTTTGGGCCAATGCTCCCAAACCAGTTGGCTTTAGAGCATTAGGTGTAGAGACACCCCAGCGGACTTAATTACCCAAGTTACCTAGGTCCAAAAACAAAAGACAATTTAGCGTGAAAATCATGATGATTCAATACGAACGGAGATATAACCGGCAGTTCAGTTATTTTTTTTTGGATAAAAGACGTGTTTAGTGGGTTAGGGGTGTAATCATTCCAATCAAATTCCAGATGGGTTATTTTTCAGACTTAGTTCCAATTAAGGCATCAATAACATTCCTTCATATTCACTTCACTTCATAAACTATTCTTGATATTGCTTATTTCAGAACAAACCTATTTGATCTTCAGAAAATCATTTATCCATTTAAAAGTTTTTAGACATAATAGACTTGTTATCTAATTTCCAAAACTCACGACACATGTAGTGTGATGTAAAGACGTATATCAGCTATAGTTAACTTCAAAGGAGAGTTATCTTTCAGGTTTTCAAAATCTAAAAATAAGATTTAGTTGTTCTTATCAAACAAAACTATCGAAATGTTGAATCAGAGTTCTCCCACTAGCTAACTTGACAGAAAAGTTTTTATGGTTTTACAAAATTTTCTGATTTTTATGGATTTTATGGATTTTAGTATGCAGATGCAAAATATACATATGAATGCGAAGGTTAGAAATGCGTACCGAGCGTACCCCCAAACTTAAACTGGACAGTGTCCTCACTGTCGTTGCATGAAGAGATCATTGAAGGGTAAAAATTGTCGGTTAGATATACACACTTTTTTTTTGTTTTTAAAGAAAAGAAAAATAGCAAAAATGGAAAAGAATATCCACAAATATATACAAAATGGTATATACATACCCCCAAACTTATTTGGAACAGTGTCCACTGTTCTTGGCTGGATAACCGAAGTTTGGTGGTAAGCAGAGGAGATTATGCAGGGTAAACCGGCTCCTGTAAGACCAAGAGCTCCTCTGTTGGTTCGGCACTAAGGTACGGTTTTAGTCTGTGTTCGTTTACTTTGAAAAATGAACCGTCCTTTGGATTCTCCAAATCCACAGCGCCATGCGGATACACATTCCGCACAAAATACGGCCCTTTCCAGCGAGATCTGAGCTTTCCTGGATGGAAGTGTAGCAGGGTGTCGTAAAGCAGTACCTGTTGACCAGGTACGAAAGTTTTGCGCAAAAGGTGTTTATCGTGAAACACCTTCATTCGGTGCTTAACGACAACCGCGTTTTCGTAAGACTCATCCCTAAGCTCGCTCAATTCGTTCAACTGCAGCTTCCGATGGCTGCCCGCATCTTCGAGAGACAGATTCAGTTCTTTTATCGCCCAAAATGCGCGATGCTCTATTTCGACAGGGAGGTGGAAAGACTTTCTGTACACAAGCCGATAGGGAGACATGCCAATATTGGTCTTATAAGCCGTTCGAAATGCCCAAAGGGCATCAGTGAGTTTCAACGACCAATCCTTTCGCTTCTTGGAAACCTTCTTCTCCAGTATCTGCTTGATTTGCCGATTTGAAACTTCGGCCTGCCCACAGGTTTGGGGATGGTAGGGCGTAGATAGCTTATGATTAATGGAATATTTTCGCATCAAGGCCTCGAAAGTCTTATTGCAGAAATGAGTTCCATTATCGCTAATGATCGCTCGGGGGTTCCCAAACCGGGAGAAAATGTTTTCTTTAAGAAACCTGACGACAACCTTGTTGTCGTCAGTCCGGCTGGGCACAGCCTCGACGCACTTAGGAACGTAATCAACAGCGAGAAGGATGTACAAGTTCCCGAAAGAGCTGGGAAACGGCCCCATGAAATCTATCCCCCAAACGTCGAAAATCTCCACAACCAAGATTGGTTGGAGCGGCATCTCGTTCCTCCGGGATATCCGGCCCAAGTGTTGGCACCGGGAGCAAGTCTTGCAGTAGTCATGAGCGTCTTTGAAGAGTTGTGGCCTGTAGAAACCACACTGCAAGATCTTCTCAGCTGTCTTTTTGGGACCAAAATGCCCGCCACATGCTTGATCATGGCAAAACGACAGCACACTCTTGAATTCATCGTCAAGGACACACTGACGAATAATCTGGTCAGGACAGTACTTGAACAGATAGGGTTCGTCCCAGTAAAAGTGTTTTACTTAGGATAAGAAGCGTAGTCTGTCCTGACTTGACCATTCAGTCGGTAGTAATCCTGTGGCCAAATAGTTCACAATATCTGCGAACCAGGGTTCGCAAGATACTGCCAAGAGCTGTTCATCCGGGAAAACGTCGTTGATCGGAATTTGAAGCGACGACGAAGAAGGAAGTCGTGAGAGATGGTCGGCGACTACATTTTCACATCCTCTTTTGTCCTTGATGACAAGGTCAAACTCTTGAAGCAAGAGCATCCAACGTATTAGCCGAGATTTTGCATCTTTCTTCGCAAACAGATGGCGCAGAGCAGAATGGTCTGTTTAGACAATGACTGGAGAGCCGATGAGGTAGGGCCTGAACTTTTCTAAGGCAAATACAACAGCCAAGAATTCCTTCTCAGTTGTTGTATAATTCAGTTGGGCGTCGTTCAGGGTTCGGCTAGCATAATAGATTACATGCGGCATCTTGTTGATGTGGTGTCCAAGGACAGCACCAATGGCAAAGTCGGATGCATCGCACATAATCTCAAATGGGTGCGTCCAGTCAGGTGAAGAAAGAACGGGAGCAGAAGTGAGTGAGCTTTTTAATGACTCGAACGCAGTCACACAGCTGGAGTTGAAGTCGAATGGCGTGTCCTTGTCCAGTAGAAGAGTCAAGGGCCTAGCAATCTTGCTAAAGTCCTTGATGAACCGTCTATAGAAACCGGCATGGCCAAGGAAGGCTAAGATGTCTCTGACGCATCTGGGAGGAGGGAGATTGGAAATGACCTCAATCTTCGCTTTGTCAACCTCTATGCCATTTTGCGAAATGATATCTCCTAATACAATACCTTCGCGCACCATGTAGTGGCACTTCTCCCAATTCAATGTGAGGTTCTTGTCCTTACATCGGGTAAGGACAGCGTCGAGATGCAGCAAACACTCGTTAAAGGAATCGCCGAAGATGGAGAAATCGTCCATGAAGATCTCCAGGAATTTTTCCACCATGTCTGAGAAGATTCCCATCATACACCGTTGGAAGGTAGCGGGCGCATTGCATAACCCATAGGGTATGCGACGATATGCAAACGTGCCGAAAGGACAAGTGAATGTGGTCTTGTCCTGGTCTTTTTCGGCGATGGGAATTTGATTATAGCTGGAGTAGCCATCAAGAAAGCAGTAGTACTCATGTCCGGCCAATCGTTCAAGTATCTGGTCAATGAAAGGTAGCGGAAAGTGGTCCTTCCGCGTTGCGGCGTTGAGTTTTCTGTAATCGATGCATACTCGCCACCCAGTTTGGGTGCGAGTAGGGATTAACTCGTTCGCCTCGTTAGTGATGACCGTTATGCCTGATTCTTGGGGACAACATGAATGGGGCTAACCCACTGGCTATCAGAGATAGGGTAAATGATACCACTATCCAGACACTTTACGATTTCCTTTTTCACAGCCTCCTTCATGACTGGGTTGAGTCGCCTTTGTGGATCCCTGGCTGGTTTGGCATCATCCATCAGATGAATGCGATGTTCAACGATCAGGGGACTAATCCCCTTGATGTCCGCCATGGACCAGCCAAAAACTTGCCTATTGCTGTGCAAGACCGCAAGAAGGGCTTTCTCTTGCTCTGGAGCTAGAGAAGCCGAGATGATAATAGGGAGGGTCTCGTTCTCACCCAAGTAAGCGTACTTAAGGTGAGACGGCAAAGGCTTGAGTTCGAGTGTTGGAGGTGAAACGATTGAAGGCAAGATTGGTGAAAAGGTCTCGAACTCAAAAGATTCCAGCAAAGGTTCAAAACGAGTGTATGCGACCGAGTTGGATGGTTCAGGTAATTCATTCGGAAATTCGAAGGATTCAAACTCAGGTGGTGAGTGGCTAAGATCGTTCGAGAAAGTGAAACACTCGTAGTCATTATTGGGCGCAGAAACAGCAGCAGGTTCGAAGAGGAACGCACTAGTGGCGTTAAGGTTATCGTTATCAAACAGAAACTCCTCGAATTCACACTCTTCCGGGGTGATCTCCTGGATTGAGCAAACGTCTAGTATATTAGCATTAGGTTCGGAGGGCTAATTCCCCAACCTAAAAATGTTGAGTTCAAATGTCATATTTCCAAAAGATAGGTTCATCGAACCATTTCGACAATTGATCACAGCATTTGAGGTTGCAAGGAATGGGCGACCGAGTATCACCGGAATTTGATTCCGGGGCTTCGCTACAGGCTATGTGTCCAAAACAATGAAGTCAACTGGGAATATGAAGTCCCCGACCTTGATTAACACATCCTCTAGCTCACCCCTAGGATGGGTGATTGATCGGTCGGCCATTTGGAGAGTACAGTGTGTGGGTTTCAGCTCTCCTACACCTAGTTGCTCATATACTGAGTACGGAAGCAGGTTAACACTGGCACCAAGATCTAATAGTGTGCGGTTGATGTTCTTATCCCCAATGGTAATAGAAATCGTAGGACAGCCAGGGTCCTTCCATTTTTTAGGTAAAGATTGGGTTAGAGCATCACTCACAGCACTAGCCAAGAAAACTTTCTTGGGTACCTGAGATTTCCTCTTTTTCGTGCATAAGTCCTTTAAGATTTTCGCGTAGGACGGGACTTGTTGGACAGCATCTAAAAGGGGAATGTTGATGTTAACCTGCTTAAACAACTCCAGAATTTTCTCCATTTGTCGATTTTGTTTATTGGACTTCAACCGGTTTAGAAATGGAACGTTTTTAAAATTGGTTGAATCCAATGCTTGTGGAGGAGATTGTGGAGTTGGAACGGATCCCAGAGCTGGTGTTTTCGTGGAGTGAGAAGTGGGTCCGTTCAGAGCAGAAGAAGAAGAAGAAGAATAAGATGAGCCTTTTGACGAATGGAGAATAGGCTCAGAAGATGAAGAAGAAGAAGAAGAAGAAGAAGCGGCCGGGGTGTCATTATCCTCAATTGTTGTGCCGATGTTGTTGTGCAGCATCCTTCCCGATCTCAATGTAGTCACGGCACTCACATTATGATTCTGTTGTTCAAGAGCAACATGTACATTATGTGGGTGACCGGGATTTGGGAGTGGTTGAGATGGAAGCTTCCCCTTTTCTCGCTCGCTTAACGCCGCATTCAGCTGTGCAATCTGGGCTTCGATGGTCTTGATGCTTTGCCCGTGTGCAGCAGTGTGTTGCACCAAAGACTGAATAGACGACTGGATGTTTGCGGTGGATTGTGTCGATTGTTTAACGAACGCCTCCAGACTTCGTTCTAGCGAGGAAACCTTATCGTTGTTTGATGGAACAAAGTTGTTTTGCGGAAAAGAATTGTTGGGTGCAAAGTTGTTCGTCTGATTTTGAAAAGGTTGGGGTTGGAAGAGCTGCTGAAACTGATGCTGAGTTTGTTGTTGCGCTTGTTATTGCGGAGGAGGGGTCTTCTGGAAATTGTTGCCTTGGAATTGCTGCTGATTTTGATTCCAGGCGAAATTGGGGTGGTTCCTCCAACCGGGATTGTAGGTGGAAGAGTATGGATCATTTCTCAGTCTTTGCTAAAATGCAGCATTAACCTGATCCTGTCCTTGAGATGGTGGATTTTCGGTTAAGTGAGAAGGATCGGAACAACAAGCACAAATGGTACGAAGGAAAAGAACAGGGGCAGGAGCAGGAGATGAAAATTTGCCCTCTATCGCTTCAAGTTTTCTCGTTATTGCAGCCATTTCAGCTTTCATCGCAATAGAGATATCAAGTTGGTGAATTCCTACCCTAGACTGACCAGTAGAAGTGGAGGAAGAAGAAGAAGTTGGTCTGGTGCTCTCCCACTAAAGCGTTTGTTCTACAAGGTCGTCGAAGAATTGCCACGCTTCCTCGTCAGATTTCGATAGGAAGTGGCCCTGATAAATGGTTTCCAACAACTGCTTGGTTGCTGGGTTCAGGCCCTCGTATAAGGTTTGGCAAAGTTTCCATTTCTCGATACCATGGTGAGGGCACTGAACAAGAAGGTCTTTATATCGGTCAAAGCACTTCCAGAAGGGTTCAGTAGGAAGCTGAGAGAATTGGTTGATTTCGTTACGGATCCTTGCGGTTTTATGATTCGGATAGAATTTCTTGAGAAACGCTTTCACAAACTCGTCCCAACTGGTTATGGAGTAGGAAGCGGTGCTATACAGCCATTTTTCAGCAAGATTGCACAAAGTGAACGGAATGACCCGTAGCCGTATAGCATCGTCCGATAGCTGGGTTGTTTTCATCATGGCACAAACATTTTGAAACTTGTTGATGAAGATATAGGCATCTTCAGATTCAAGCCCATGATCCCAGTTATTCGGATGCCTATCGTTCCGCTCGGTAGCCTCTCTGCACTTGTTCAACTCAATCGTTTCGGAAGCATGTTAATGAAGTGGGGCTTAATTTCAAAATTATCCCCATTGGCCGGTGGAAGGGAAAGACAAGTTGGGAGTGCAGAGCGGGTGGGATAGAAACGATCCTGGAGCGCAATTCGCTGTGGCGCTACGACAGGCGGTGGTGGTGGGTTATTCGCATCCATAGGAGGTCGAATCAATCCCGGGGGAGTTGTAGGGATGTTTGGATTAAATCCTGACATCGCGGAAGAAGAGGTTGGTGATGGTGAAGGTGAGGATGTATGAACAGAATTCCGGTCAACGTCAGAGTTGGCCGGCAAAGGTAAGGGTGAAAGAGGCGTGGACGGAGTTTCGACGTCTGAGTCGATCGCGTAGTCGGTAGCGACTAACGTAACGCGGACTAGGCGGGCGCTAGTGTCCCGAGTCCAAAAAGACATACACTAAACGAGTTTAGTATTGTCAAAGCGGAGAAGGTGAGGGTAAGAAAACGTCAATGGAGAAATACGATGGTTGGTGGGTGAAAAAAATGGGATTTTTGGCGACAAAAGGCAAGTTTTTATGAAAGTTTTTGGTTTTTGTGTTTTTTTTCTTTTTAGAAAGAGCTTTACAGAAATATGTACGGACTTGCGGCTTCAAACAATCACAAACAAGATATGCACAATCACACCTAGATCTAGGGTCACCTAGGTCGGCTAGACAGCTCCTAACTGTTCCAAAGGGCTAGAAATTGGACCTCAAACCGCCTCTTCTCCGCCAATTGCGGCCAGGTAAGTGCCAGGTAAGTGGGAGGCTCCACACTACGTAAGTAGTTGTCCTAATTAAGTAACCACTTGCCTTGGACACACTTGCCTAGACA
This sequence comes from Agapanthus africanus, assembly GCA_030015575.1. NCBI lineage: Eukaryota > Viridiplantae > Streptophyta > Magnoliopsida > Asparagales > Amaryllidaceae > Agapanthus > Agapanthus africanus. Next base: position 325,925,505 of record JASDDO010000018.1, read on the forward strand.
CCGCAAAGTCAGGATAGGATAAACGGCCGATGCCTGTAACTAGTCCTCTGTCCTATTGAGCGCGAAGTCCTTAGGGCTGAGTCTAGTATTTTTTAATTTAAGCAATGGTCAATGCACATGCTTTTTGTGATTTCTGGGGTCCTGGGAAGGGTGATGAAATCCCCACCCAATCTGGATTGGTTTCAAGCCCCTAAAAATCCGTATTAATATATGCAATGCAGTAACAATCAACTGCAATCAGTTTTTTTATTTTTTAGCGCGGCGCAAAGAATCTTGCACAAGAACAATTTATTGGAAGGGGGAAGAGAGTTTACGCAAAGAATGCTGCAGAAAACACAGTTCAATGGTGTTTAGAGGAGTGGGGAAGAGGAGAGAGATACTCACAGAAAATTTGGCACCCTGAAGGCACCAAACGGCCGCGGTTCCGCGGCAATAAAATGGAATTGGGCCTCTGGATTTCTTGGGTGTGCTACCTCGGTTATCCTCTTCTTTTCTGGAGCTCCTGAATCTTGATTTGCTCACTGTATATGCTCCAGAATTTTACAGTAGACCGTTGGCTCCGTCTTGATCCGTCGCGGTGTAGCCGCGAGATATGGGTCTAACTTCCTACGTCTTTGGCACTGACTCGAACTTCTTTTTATCCTGCACACTTGCAAAATAACTAATCAAAAATAACAAGATGATTTTTTTTACAATGTATATTTTTTTTTTTCGGTTAGATTTATATTCACAAATTAACCCGAAATTACACAAAGAAATAAACTACCGTCTCCCCGGCAACGGCGCCATTTGATTGGTAGAGTTTTTGCGTGCTTAGTTAATTACCGCAATCAAGACGGTTTCGCTTGTAGCTAGCTGGTTGAGTACGGGTCGTCCGCAGGGAGATGGGAATCTTTTTCTATGTGCTTTAACGAGTTAAGTCCAAATGTCCAGGTTTGTTTTGAGATTAACTATGTGCTAAATTGATATATAAAGAAAGATTTTTAGGGTTAGGATTAGGTTAGTTTGAGTTAGGAGTCGCTCACTTCTTTCGTTGCCACTCTTAATATCGGTGTTACGGTAATCGGCAACAACGGGGATTAGCACGACTAGGAAGAAACTTACGAGTATAAGCAAGGCTTTCCAACGCTTAAGTTCTTCCTTTTGGTACTTGTCCGTCCGTTCTTGGCTCTTAGCCTTAACCTCCGGTTATTTCAACCATAACCGGTCGCACTAAGGAATCACCGCTATCATGTAGGATAGGGTGCCGTAGGGAGCGGATTGTGGTTCAATTAACGGGAGTCCGAATTAAGATATTGGGCAAGGAAAGAGTGAGAGAGATTTCCTTCTCTCAAACTTTCCTTATCCTACCCTAACAAGTATGAAAACTACTCACCCATTATAAGAAAAAGAAAATACAACAAAAGGAGGAAGATAGAAAGAAGGAGGTTAGGAGATTACAACTAGCTAATTGAGACCTCACTTTGGCAAGGATCAAGCTTAAGCATCATTGTTGTTTAAGGATAAAGAAAAAGAGAACAAGAAAGAAACCAACAACAAATAACAACAACTAGATTAGCAAATGAAAAATACAAGCAATTATAATTAATAATAAGACAAGCATGGTAACAAAAAGAACTCTTTATTCATCCTTCACTCACAAAAGCTCACTACAAGGTTTTAATGGAGAAGAGATGAGAAGAGGAAGAAGAACAACAACATGTATTCTAAAATCTAAATACAAGAAGAAGCTCCCTTAGTTTTGGCAAGTTCTGGACTATTTATAGGAAGGGAAATGGAAACCTAGGGCAACAATCTGCCTTCATATAAAATTACCATCATACCCTCAAAATTTCTTCAGTTGACAAGGCCGTCAGGCCGCGGTTCCGTTGCCTAAGCATGCTTATCCCGCGGAACCGTGGCCATAATAGGCACTTAGGCCATAAAATTTGGTGATTTTCCCTGGTTTGCAGTACCCTTCAGTCTGGTATATGTTGTTTCTCAGAATTTCTTCACGATTTTTCCAGAATTTCTGCTGATCAAAAGGTTATGTGATGTGGATCTTTTGCCATGATTTTCTTGAGCTCCGCGTATATATGTTGGATCTTGTGTTGACATTGAGCTTTGTGCATGAAATTGACATCGATTTTCCATTTTGTCTCTTAAACTGGTGTGTGGCAACAAACGGATAAAGAGCGAAGACCCGTGTTTTATCTGTGGTTGGCAGTAATCCGGAATTTGTCATGCTTTTCCATGAATTTCACCGTTTAGAGCCGATAACCTGTATCCTGCAATTGACTAGCAAACACGGCTCAAGAGTACCTACCGATAAGCAATATAATAAAAATTGGGCGGTATAAAAATGCAAAAATCTGATATGAACAAATACCCCCAAACTTATCATTTGCTCGTCCCGAGCAAAGCCAATTTATTCACAAAAAATTCCTATCCTCACTTTCGCAGGGAACGCGATTGCACTGAGCATGTGCAACAATCCGTTAAACCTCTAGGTGTCCCTAGTAGGAGGAGTGTTGTCTCCTGAGGTTTTTAGTGGATACTACCCACAAAATCCGGTCAAGCTAGTTTTGCAAAATAACTATGATCCATACCCAAGGGTTTTGTTTTAGAAAATAACAATTCTATTATCCTAAGTCTAGACTATCGAACCTTTATTTTTCACACCTCGCTTCTTATTTAACTTAAGATTTTATATGTTTTTACGTGCAGTGTAAATAGTGTCGTTAAGTTCCAGAAGGATCGATTAAAGTCATCATGTCACACAATAAAGCTCAGATAAAATTTTTAAAAGGATCACATAAGTTTCATAAAGAGTTAAGCATTTTTCAAGTTTCGTTTTCCAATAAAGTTTCAACTTCAGAATTTCTATCTTCCTAACAGGAAACTAGGTCTTATTTTTCACTCCACCTTTTTCTTGTTTTCATTTCATACACACCTCTGTGAACGTGCAATAGTCTCTATCATAGAATAAAACCTTCATATCTCCGCAAGAAATATTTTTTATAAAAACCTGTATTTTGTCAAGATTATTCTCATACAAAGAACCGTTAGGAATTTTAACTCGGAGAGAACACTTGCTTGACTTTGTTTTAATCTGGACTTTCTAGGCTTCTTAACGAGCTTTGGGCCAATGCTCCCAAACCAGTTGGCTTTAGGGCATTAGGTGTAGAGACACCCCAGCGGACTTAATTACTCAAGTTACCTAGGTCCAAAAACAAAAGACAATTTAGCGTGAAAATCATGATGATTCAATACGAACGGAGATATAACCGGCAGTTCAGTTTTTTTTTTTTGGATAAAAGACGTGTTTAGTGGGTTAGGTGTGTAATATTCCAATCAAGTTCCAGATGGGTTATTTTTCAGACTTAGTTCCAATTAAGGCATCAATAACATTCCTTCATATTCACTTCACTTCATAAACTATTCTTGATATTACTTATTTCAGAACAAACCTATTTGATCTTCAGAAAATCATTTATCCATTTAAAAGTTTTTAGACATAATAGACTTGTCATCTAATTTCCAAAACTCACGACACGTGTAGTGTGATGTAAATACGTATATCAGCTATAGTTAACTTCAAAGGAGAGTTATCTTTCAGGTTTTCAAAATTTAAAAATAAGATTTAGTTGTTCTTACCAAACAAAACTGTCGAAATGTTGAATCAGAGTTCTCCCACTAGCTAACTTGACAGAAAAGTTTTTATGGTTTTAGAAAATTTTCTGATTTTTATGGATTTTATGGATTTTGGTATACAGATGCAAAATATACATATGAATGCGAAGGTTAGAAATGCGTACCGAGCGTACCCCCAAAGTTAAACTGGACAGTGTCCTCACTGTCGTTGCATGAAGAGATCATTGAAGGGTCAAAATTGTCGGTTAGATATACAAATTTTTTTTGTTTTTGTTTTTAATGAAAAGAAAAATAGCAAAAATGGAAAAGAATATCCACAAATATATACAAAATGGTATATACATACCCCCAAACTTATTTGGAACAGTGTCCACTATTCTTGGCTGGATAACTGAAGTTTGGTGGTAAGCAGAAGAAGATTATGCAGGGTAAACCGGCTCCTGTAAGACCAGGAGCTCCTCTGTTGGTTCGGCACTAAGGTACGGTTTTAGTCTGTGTCCGTTTACTTTGAAAAATGAACCGTCCTTTAGATTCTCCAAATCCACAGCGCCATGCGAATACACATTCCGCACAAAATACGGCCCTTTCCAGCGAGATCTGAGCTTTCCTGGATGGAAGTGTAGCCGGGTGTCGTAAAGCAGTACCTGTTGACCAGGTACGAAAGTTTTGAGCAGAAGGTGTTTATCGTGAAACACCTTCGTTCGGTTCTTAACGACAACCGCGTTGTCGTAAGCCTCATCCCTAAGCTCGCTCAATTTGTTCAACTGCAGCTTCCGATGGCTGCCCGCATCTTCGAGAGACAGATTCGGTTCTTTTATCGCCCAAAATGCACGATGCACTATTTCGACAGGGAGGTGGCAATCCTTTCCGTACACAAGCCGATAGGGAGACATGCCAAGATTGGTCTTATAAGCCGTTCGAAATGCCCAAAGGGCATCAGTGAGTTTCAACGACCAATCCTTTCGGTTCTTAGAAACCGTCTTCTCCAGTATCTGCTTGATTTGCCGATTTGAAACTTCGGCCTGCCCACAGGTTTGGGGGTGGTAGGGCGTAGATAGCTTATAATTAATGGAATATTTCCGCATCAAGGCCTCGAAAGTCTTATTGCAGAAATGAGTTCCATTGTCGCTAATGATCGCTCGGAGGTGCCCAAATCGGGAGAAAATGTTTTCTTTAAGAAACCTGGCGACAACCTTGTTGTTGTTAGTCCGGCTGGGCACAGTCTCGACCCACTTAGAGACGTAATCAACAGCGAGAAGGATGTACAAGTTCCCGAAAGAGCTGGGAAACGGTCCCATGAAATCTATCCCCCAAACGTCGAAAATCTCCACAACCAAGATTGGTTGGAGCGGCATCTCGTTCCTCCGGGATATCCGGCCCAAGTGTTGGACTGGGAGCAAGTCTTGCAGTAGTCATGAGCGTCTTTGAAGAGTTGTGGCCAGTAGAAACCACAATGCAAGATCTTCTCAGCTGTCTTTTTGGGGCCAAAATGCCCGCCACATACTTGATCGTGGCAAAACGACAGCACACTCTTGAATTCATCGTCAGGGACACACCGACGAATAATCTTGTCACGACAGTACTTGAATAGATAGGGTTCGTCCCAGTAAAAGTGTTTTACTTGGGATAAGAAGCGAAGTCTGTCCTGACTTGACCATTTAGTCGGTAGTAATCCTGTGGCCAAATAGTTCACAATATCTGCGGAACAGGGTTCGCAAGAAACTGTCAAGAGCTGTTCATCCGGGAAAACGTCGTTGATCGGAATTTGAAGCGATAGCGAAGAAGGAAGTAGTGAGAGATGGTCGGCGACTACATTTTCACATCCTCTTTTGTCCTTGATGACAAGGTTAAACTCTTGAAGCAAGAGCATCCAACGTATTAGCCGAGATTTTGCATCTTTCTTCGCAAAAAGATGGCGTAGAGCAGAATGGTCTGTTTAGACAATGACTGGATAACCGATAAGGTAGGGCCTGAACTTTTCTGAGGCAAATACAACAGCCAAGAATTCCTTCTCGGTTGTTGTATAATTCAGTTGGGCGTCGTTCAGGGTTCGGCTAGCATAATAGATTACATGCGGCATCTTGTTGATGTGTTGTCCAAGGACAACACCAATGGCAAAGTCGGATGCATCGCACATAATCTCAAATGGGTGCGTCCAGTCAGGTGAAGAAAGAACGGGAGCAGAAGTGAGTGAGATTTTTAATTACTCGAACGCAGTCACACAGCTCGAGTTGAAGTCGAATGGCGCGTCTTTGGCCAGTAGAAGAGTCAAGAGCCTAGCAATCTTGCTAAAGTCCTTGATGAACTGTCTATAGAAACCGGCATGGCCAAGGAAGGCTCGGATGTCTCTGACGCATCTGGAAGGAGGGAGATTGGAAATGACCTCAATCTTCGCTTTGTCAACCTCTATGCCATTTTGCGAAATGATATGTCCTAAGACAATACCTTCGCGCACTATGTAGTGGCACTTCTCCCAATTCAATGTGAGGTTCTTGTCCTTACATCGGGTAAGGACAGCGTCGAGATGCAGCAAACACTCGTTAAAGGAATCGCCGAAGATGGAGAAATCGTCCATGAAGATCTCTAGGAATTTTTCCACCATGTCTGAGAAGATTCCCATCATACACCGCTGGAAGGTAGCGGGCGCATTGCATAACCCATAGGGTATGCGACGATATGCAAACGTGCCGAAAGGACAAGTGAATGTGGTCTTGTCCTGGTCTTTTTCGGTGATGGGAATTTGATTATAGCCGGAGTAGCCATCAAGAAAGCAGTAGTACTCATGTCCGGCCAATCGTTCAAGCATCTGGTCAATGAAAGGTAGCGGAAAGTGGTCCTTCCGCGTTGCGGCGTTGAGTTTTCTGTAATCGATGCATACTCGCCACCCAGTTTGGGTACGAGTAGGGATTAACTCGTTCGCCTCGTTAGTGATGACCGTTATGCCTGATTTCTTGGGGACAACGTGAATGGGGCTAACCCACTGGCTATCAGAGATAGGGTAAATGATACCACTATCCAGACACTTTACGATTTCCTTTTTCACAGCCTCCTTCATGACTGGGTTGAGTCGCCTTTGTGGATCCCTGGCTGGTTTGGCATCATCCATCAGATGAATGCGATGTTCAATGATCAAGGGACTAATCCCTTTGATGTCCGCCATGGACCAGCCAAAAGCTTGCCTATTGCTGTGCAAGACCGCAAGAAGGGCTTTCTCTTGCTCTGGAGCTAGAGAAGCCGAGATGATAATAGGGAGGGTCTCGTTCTCACCCATGTAAGCGTACTTAAGGTGAGACGGCAAAGGCTTGAGTTCGAGCGTTGGAGGTGAAACGATTGAAGGCAAGATTGGTGAAAAGGTCTCGAACTCAAAAGATTCCAGCAAAGGTTCAAAACGAGTGTATGCGACCGAGTTGGATGGTTCAGGTAACTCATCCGGAAATTCGAAGGATTCAAACTCGGGTGGTGAGTGGCTAAGATAGTTCGAGAAAGTGAAACACTCATAGTCATTGTTGGGCGCAGAAACAGCAGCAGGTTCGAAGAGGAACGCACTAGTGGCGTTAAGGTTATCGTGATCAAACAGAAACTCCTCGAATTCACACTCTTCCGGGGTGATCTCCTGGATAGAGCAAACGTCTAGTATATTAGCATTAGATTCGGAGGGCTGATTCCCCAACCTAAAAATGTTGAGTTCAATTGTCATATTTCCAAAAGATAGGTTCGTCGAACCATTTCGACAATTGATCCCAGCATTTGAGGTTGCAAGGAATGGGCGACCGAGTATCACCGGAATTTGATTCCGGGGGTTAGTTACAGGCTGTGTGTCCAAAACAATGAAGTCAACGGGGAATATGAAGTCCCCGACCTTGATTAACACATCCTCTAGCTCACCCCTAGGATGGGTGATTGATCGGTCGGCCATTTGGAGAGTACAGTGTGTGGGTTTCAGCTCTCCTACACCTAGTTGCTCATATACTGAGTACGGAAGCAGGTTAACACTGGCACCAAGATCTAATAGTGCGCGGTTGATGTTCTTATCCCCAATGGTAATAGAAATCGTAGGACAGCCAGGGTCCTTCCGTTTTTGAGGTAAAGATTGGGTAAGAGCATCACTCACAGCACTAGCCAAGAAAACTTTCTTGGGTACCTGAGATTTCCTCTTTTTCGTGCACAAGTCCTTTAAGATTTTCGCGTAGGACAGGACTTGTTGGACAGCATCTAAAAGGGGAATGTTGATGTTAACCTGCTTAAACAACTCCAGAATCTTCTCCATTTGTGGATTTTGTTTATTGGACTTCAACCGGTTTGGAAATGGAACGTTTTTAAAATTGGTTGAATCCAATGCTTGTGGAGGAGATTGTGGAGTTGGAACGGATCCCAGAGCTGGTGTTTTCGTGGAGTGAGAAGTGGGTTCGTTTAGAGCAGAAGAAGAAGAAGAAGAAGAAGAAGAAGAAGATCCTTTTGACGAATGGAGAATAGGCTCAGAAGACGAAGAAGAAGAAGAAGAAGAAGAAGAAAAAGCGGCCGGGGTGTCATTATCCTTAATTGTTGTGCCGATGTTGTTGTGCAGCATCCTTCCCGATCTCAATGTAGTCACGGCACTCACATTATGATTCTGTTGTTCAAGAGCAACATGTACATTATGTGGGTGACCGGGATTTGGGAGTGGTTGAGATAGGAGCTTCCCCTTTTCTCGCTCGTTTAACGCCGCATTCAGATGTGCAATCTGGGCTTCGATAGTCATGATGCTTTGCCCGTGTGCAGCAGTGTGTTGCACCAAAGACTGAATAGACGACTGGATGTTTGCGGTGGATTGTGTCGATTGTTTAACGAACGCCTCCAGATTTCCTTCTAGCGAGGAAACCTTATCGTTGTTTGTCGGAACAAAGTTGTTTTGCGGAAAAGAATTGTTGGGTTCAAAGTTGTTCGTCTGATTTTGAAAAGGTTGGGGTTGGAAGGGCTGCTGAAACTGATGTTGAGTTTGTTGTTACGCTTGTTGTTGCGGAGGAGGGGGCCTCTGGAAATTGTTGCCTTGGAATTGCTGCTGATTTTGATTCCAGGCGAAATTGGGGTGGTTCCTCCAACTGGGATTGTAGGTGGAATAGTATGGATCATTTCTCGGTCTTTGCTGAAATGCAGCATTAACCTGATCCTGTTCTTGAGATGGTGGATTGTAAGGACACTCTTCGGTTAAGTGAGAAGGATCGGAACAACAAGCACAAATGGTACGAAGGGGAAGAACAGGGGCAGGAGCAGGAGATGAAAATTTGCTCTCTATCGCTTCAAGTTTTCTCGTTATTGCAGCCATTTCAGCTTTCATCGCAATAGAGACATCAAGTTGGTGAATTCCTACCCTAGACTGACCAGTAGAAGTGGAGGAAGAAGAAGAAGTTGGTCTGGTGCTCTCCCATTGAAGCGTTTGTTCCGCAAGGTCATCGAAGAATTGCCACGCTTCCTCGTCAGATTTTGATAGGAAGTGGCCCTGACAAATGGTTTCCAACAACTGCTTGGTTGCTGGGTTCAGGCCCTCGTATAAGGTTTGGCAAAGTTGCCATTTCTCGATACCATGGTGAGGGCATTGAACAAGGTCTTTATATCGGTCAAAGCACTTCCAGAAGGGTTCAGTAGGAAGCTATGAGAATTGGTTGATATCATTACGGATCCTTGCGGTTTTATGATTCGGATAGAATTTCTTGAGAAACGCTTTCACAAACTCGTCCCAACTGGTTATGGAGTGGGAAGCGGTGCTAAACAGCCATTTTTCAGCAAGATTGCACAAAGTGAACGGAATGACCCGTAGCCGTATAGCATCGTCCGATAGCTGGGTTGTTTTCATCATGGCACAAACATTTTGAAACTTGTTGATGAAGATATAGGCATCTTCAGATTCAAGCCCATGATCCCGGTTATTGGGATGCCTATCGTTCCGCTCAGTAGCCTCGCTGCACTTGTTCAACTCAATCGTTTCGGAAGCATGTTAATGAAGTGGGGCTTAATTTCAAAATTAATCCCATTGGCCGGTGGAAGGGAAAGACAGGTGGGGAGTGCAGAGCGGGTGGGATAAAAACGATCCTGGAGCTCAATTCGCTGTGGCGCTACGACAAGCGGTGGTGGTGGGTTATTCGCATCCATAGGAGGTCGAATCTATCCCGGGGGAGTTGTAGGGATGTTTGGATTAAATCCTGACATCGCGGAAGAAGAGGTTGGTGACAGTGAAGATGAGGATGCATGAACAGAATTCCGTTCAATGTCGGAGTTGGCCGGCAAAGGTAAGGGTGAAAGAGGCGTGGACGGAGTTTCGACGTCTGAGTCGATCGCGTAGTCGGTAGCGACTAACGTAATGTGGACTAGGAGGGCGCTAGTGTCCCGAGTCCAAGCAGACATACACTAAACGAGTTTAGTATAGTCAAAGCGGAGAAGGTGAGGGTAAGAAAACGTCAATGGAGAAATACGATGGGTGGTGGGTGAAAAAATGGGATTTTTGGTGACAAAAGGAAAGTTTTTATGAAAGTTTTTGGTTTTTGTGGTTTTTTTTCTTTTTAGAAAGAGCTTTACAGAAATATGTACGGACTTACGGCTTCAAACAATCACAAACAAGATATGCACAATCACACCTAGATCTAGGGTCACCTAGGTCAGCTAGACAGCTCCTAACTGTTCCAAAGGGCTAGAAATAGGACCTCAAACCGCCTCTTCTCCGCCAATTGCGGCCAGGTAAGTGCCAGGTAAGTGGGAGGCTCCCCACTACGTAAGTAGTGGTCCTAATTAAGTAACCACTTGCCTTGGACACCCTTGCCTAGACACCGCAAAGTCAGGATAGGATAAACGGCCGATGCCTGTAACTAGTCCTCTGTCCTATTGAGCACGAAGTCCTTAGGGCTGAGTCTAGTATATTTTAATTTAAGCAATGGTCAATGCACATGCTTTTTGTGATTTCTGGGGTCCTGGGAAGGGTGATGAAATCCCCACCCAATCTGGATTGGTTTCAAGCCCCTTAAAATCCGTATTAATATATGCAATGCAGTAACAATCAACTGCAATCAATTTTTTTATTTTTTAGCGCGGCACAAAGAATCCTGCACAAGAACAATTTATTGGAAGGGGAAAGAGAGTTTGCGCAAAGAATGTTGCAGAAAACACAGTTCAGTGGAGTTCAGAGGACTGGGGAAGAGGAGAGAGATACTCACAGAAAATTTGGCACCCTGAAGGCACCAAACGGACGCGGTTCCGCGGCCTAATCTTGCTTATGCCGTGGTTCCACGGCAATAAAATGGAATTGGGCCTCTGGATTTCTTGGGTGTGCTGCCTCGGATTTCCTCTTCTTTTCTGGAGCTCCTGAATCTTGATTTGCTCACTGTATATGCTCCAGAATTTTACAATAGACCGTTGGCTCCGTCTTGATCCATCGCGGTGTAGCCGCGAGATATGGGTCTAACTTCCCACGTCTTTGGCACTGAACTCGAACTTCTTTTTATCCTGCACACTTGCAAAAAAACTTATCAAAAATAACAAGATGATTTTTTTACAATGTATATTTTTTTTTGTTTTTCGGTTAGATTTATATTCACAAATTAACCCGAAATTACACAAAGAAATAAACTACCGTCTCCCCGGCAACGGCACCATTTGATTGGTAGAGTTTTTGCGTGCATAGTTAATTACCGCAATCAAGACGGTTTCGCTTGTAGCTAGCCTGTTGAGTACGGGTCGTCCACAGGGAGATGGGAATCTTTTTCTATGTGCTTTAACGAGTTAAGTCCAAATGTCCAGGTTTGTTTTGAGATTAACTATGTGCTAAAATGATATATAAAGAGAGCTTGTTGGGGTTAGGATTAGGTTAGTTTGAGTTAGGAGTCGCTCACTTCTTTCATTGCCACTCTTAAATCGGTGTTAAGGTAATCAGCAACAACGGGGATTAGCACGACTAGGAAGGAACTTGCGAGTATAAGCAAGGCTTTCCAACGCTTAAGTTCTTCCTTTTGGTGCTTGTCCGTCCGTTCTTGGCTCTTAGCCTTAACCTCCGGTTAATTCAACCACAACCGGTCTCACTAAGGAATCACCGCTATCATGTAGGATAGGGTGCCGTAGGGAGCGGATTGTGGTTCAATTAACGGGAGTCCGAATTAAGATGTTGGGCAAGGAAAGAGTGAGAGAGATTTCCTTCTCTCAAACTTTCCTTATCCTACCCTAACAAGTATGAAAACTACACACCCATTATAAGAAAAAGAAAATACAACAAAAGGAGGAAGATAGAAAGAAGGAGGTTAGGAGATTACAACTAGCTAATTGAGACCTCACTTTGGCAAGGATCAAGCTTAAGCATCATTGTTGTTTAAGGATAAAGAAAAAGAGAACAAGAAAGAAACAAACAACAAATAACAACAACTAGATTAGCAAATGAAAAATACAAGCAATTATAATTAATAATAAGACAAGCATGGTAACTAAAAGAACTCTTTATTCATCCTTCACTCACAAAAGCTCACTACAAGGTTTTAAAGGAGAAAAGATGAGAAGAGGAAGAAGAACACCAACATGTATTCTAAAATCTAAATACAAGAAGAAGCACCCTTAGCTTTGGCAAGTTCTGGAGTATTTATAGGCAGGGAAATGGAAACCTAGGGCAACAATCTGCCTCCATATAAAATTACCATCATACCCTCAAAATTTCTTAAGTTGACAAGCCCGTCAGGCCCTGGTTCCACGGCCTAAGCATGCTTATGCCGCGGAACCGCGTCCATAATAGGGACTTAGGCCATAAATTTGGTGATTTGCCCTGGTTTGCAGTACCCTTCAGTCTGGTATATGTTGTTTCTCAGAATTTCTTCACGATTTTTCCAGAATTTTTGCTGATCAAAAGGTGATGTGATGTGGATCTTTTGCCATGATTTCCTTGAGCTTCGCGTAGATATGTTGGATCTTGTGTTGACATTGAGCTTTGTGCATGAAAATGACATCGATTTGCCATTTTGTCCCTTAAACTGGTGTGTGGCAACAGACGGATAGAGAGCGGAGATCCGTATTTTATCTGTGGTTGGCAGTAATCCGGAATTTGTTGTGCTTTTCCATGAATTTCACCGTTTAGAGCCAAGAACCTGTATCCTGCAATTGACTAGCAAACACGGCTCAAGAGTACCTACCGATAAGCAATATGATAAAAATGCAAAAATCTGATATGAACATATATCCTGCACCTTATTCGATAAGGAAAGTGCCGAGATCCTTTCACCGGGAGTGACCTCTTTAGCGAAACTAGGAAAAACCTCAAAAACACTCCTTTTCAAAATAACTTTATTCCGCAACGATATCATGTTCATTACGCAAAAGGTTTTCAGAGAAACCTGTCGTAGCCCTCCGTCATTTCAGATAAGTAGTATCTAGTATTCGTGCAACATTTGTTGGCTTTCGTCAAGGTGTAGTGTGCGGTATCTACTTACTGCTTATCTGCTGCATGAGATGCGATTGGATTAGGGTAGTCGTACGGCTTTGTTGGCTTTCATCAAGGGCCGTGCGGGTGGGTTTAATTCAATCATGAAATGTAAGGATTGAACTTGACTAGCGCACTAATGTTTGTTGGCTTTCTTCAAGGTCATAGCATGCTAGGGGCAAAATATATCGGGAATTTCAAGTGTTGAAACTTGCAATGAAATTGCATACCTTCTATGAGATAGTTGGATCCCGATCCCGCTGCGAGCAAGAGTTGCTCCTGGGAGAGTTTTACACAAGACAATTAGCCAATCAAGTAGGTGTCTAGAAAGGTGTCAACGGGGTTACACACCTGGGAAAACGAGGTTTATTTTAATTAGGTCCGTGCGAAAGCACGGGGAAGCTCCCTTAAAGTACCGGCACTGGCCTGAATGAAAGATTGGCAAAGTTGTAGGGTGTAATTAATCTCAGCTAGTCTTTCCTTTTAGGGTTTGAAGGAAGATTTGATAAAAACAGTGGGAGCCATCCTGATAAGATAAAATAATAACCAATCTGATATTGCAAGAGCATACGCTAAAATGTTTTCTTCTCTCTCTTTCTCCAGGTAGCGACCATTTCACGTCTTAATCAAGATAATAATATAGATGTATTGACCGAGCCCGCATGTTATACTGTGCTGGGGAACGTTGGTTCCGTTATTTTTCATAAGAGTTATAAGACTGAACATGATTTAGGGGAATGCCAGGATTCCCATGCCACCCGGTTGAAGAAAGTACATGTTGATGCATTTTCTTCAGGTGTGTTCATTACGGAGAACTGTTTATCCCTTTGCTCTACGTTTTGGGTATTAGATACTGGGCCCATATATGTAATCTGTTACATGGGCTAAGGAATGGTCGAGAACCGGGAGAAGGTGATAAAGACATAAGGGTTGGAAATGATACAATTGTTGCAGCTAAATACGTCGGGGAATATCACCTTGTATTACAAAGTGGTAATACATTGATTCTGAACGAATGCTATTACATGCCGAACCTGATATGCAACAACATATCAGTTTCTTTGTTAAGTAAAGAGGGATATAATTTTGTATTACAGGATAATGTTATGAACATTTTCCTGAACCAAAAGTTGGTTGGATCAGGCACGTTGTGCAATGTCATTTATGTTCTAAATCAATCAACAGTTCTGAGCATAACAAACACACATAAGAGGAAGAATTCAGAGATGAATGAATCCTTTTCGTGGCATTGTAGACTAGGTCATATCAATGCGACACGACTAGCTAAGTTGCATAAGGATGGATATTTGAATCCGTTCGAATTTTCATCTTATGACACTTGCTAGTCATGTCTCAATGGCAAGATGACCAAAACTACGTTAACAGGACACAGAGAAAGAGTTAGTGAACTCTTGGGACTGATACATAGTGATGTATGCGGTCCCATGTCTACACATGCCAGGGATGGTTCCTCGTACTTCATTATATTCACTGACGATCTCTCAAGATATGGACATGTGTTCCTGATGAAACAAAAGTCTTAAGCTTTTGAGAAATTTAGAGAATATAAATAAGAAGTCGAGAACCAAATGTGAAAAAGTATTAATGTCCTTCGATCTGATCGAGGAGGTGAATACTTGAGCAATGAATTCCTGGACTTCCTAAAAGAGAATGGGAATCTCTCTCAGCTAACTCCTCCATATACACCATAGCACAACGGTGTATCGGAACGGAGGAACCGCACCCTATTAAATATGGTGCGCTCTATGATGAGCACATCTGAGTTACCTATTTTTTTCTGGGGGTATACGCTGGAGACAGCCATACATCTATTGAATATGGTCCCTACCAAATCAGTGCCTACCACTCCATATGAGATATGGAAGGGGAAGAGACCATGTCTTAATTATGTTATGATATGGGGTTGTCCGGCCTATGTCAAATGGCAAAATCCGGACAAACTCAATGCACGGTCTGTTCTGTGCAAATTTGTAGGATATCCCAAAAATTCACAAAGGTATATCTTCTACCACACCGAGGAACAAAGGGTGTTTGTTTCTCGCCATGGCACCTTTTTAGAAAAGGAATTTCTTGCAAAAGAAATTAGTGGCCATGAGGTAGAATTGGAAGAGGTTCCAGCTGCAAGAGCTATAACAGAAGATTTAGTGGAACCAGGGGAGTCGATAGTGCCCAACGAACCCCAGCCTCTCCGCCGATCTAGTAGGATTCCTCATCCACCTGGGAGATACTGCGGTTTTCTCATTGATGGTGGAAGCGAGGATTGCATCATGGAGGATGATGACCCAACTAGCTTCGAGCATGCCATCACGAGTGGAGACTCTGTGAAGTGGCTGGATGCAATGCGATCCGAGATGGAATCCATGTACACCAACAAAATATAGACTTTGGAAGATGCTCCTGGTGGGGTGAAACCTATTGGGAGCAAGTGGATCTTCAAGAAAAAACTTGGTGTAGATGGGAAAGTGGAGACTTTCAAAGCTAGACTTGTTCTAAAGGGTTTTCTTCAACGACCAGGTGTGGATTATGACAAAACCTTTTCTCCAGTGGCTATGCTTAAATCCATCTGGATCATGCTTGCCTTTGCTGCATACCATGACTGCGAAATCTGGCAAATGGATGTTAAGATCGCCTTTCTGAATGGTGATTTGGAAGAGTGCGTGTACATGACTCAGCCAAAGGGCTTCGTAGATAGTGGGAGCAGCGGAAAGGTGTGCAAGCTTCTTAAATCCATCTACGGGTTAAAGCAAGTATCGCGGAGCTGGAACATCTGTTTTGATGTCGTTATCAAAGAGTTTGATTTCGTCAAAAACACAGATGAACCTTGTATATACAAAAAGGTGGCAGAGAGTAAGGTTGTCTTCCTCGTATTGTACGTGGATGACATACTCTTGATAGGAAATGATATTCCTATGCTGCAATCGGTTAAGCTCTTTTTATCACAAAGATTCTCAATGAATGATCTAGGGGATGCCTCCTACATCTTGGGGATTAAGATCTATAGAGATAGATCTAAACGGATATTGGGATTGTCCCAATCTAGGTACATTGACACCATACTATAGCGGTTTAGTATGGAAGAATTTAAGTGTGGGTTGTTACCCACGATCTCAGGACTCACTCTCTCAAAAAAGATGTCTCCCAAGACTAATTTGGAGAGAGCTCGCATGCAAGGGATACCCTATGCTTTGGCAGTAGGCTCTATCATATACGCGATGCTATGTACCAGACCCTATGTAGCACTAAGTGTAGTGAGTAGGTATCAAGCAGATCCAGGAAAGTCACTGGACAGCTGTGAAGAGCATTCTCATGTACTTGAGAAGGACTAAAGAGATGCTCTTGGTGTATGGTAACGGAGAACTCCAGGTGGAGTCCTTTACCGATTCGAGCTTCCAGAGTGATAAGGACGACTCTAAGTCGCACTTGGGGTTTGTCTTTACCCTCAATCGAGAGACGGTATGCTGGAAGAGTTCCAAGCAGGAAACCGTGGCAGACTCGACGATGTAGGCTGAATACATCGCTGCCAACGATACTGTCAAAGAGGCTGTCTGGATGAAGAAGTTCATAACCGAACTTGGAGTGGTTCCATCCATTGAGTATCCGATACCTTTGTATTGTGATAACAATGGAGCGGTGGCTTTGGCCAAGGATCCCAGGTCCCATCAGTGATCCAGACATATTTTGATGCGGTATCACCTGATCCGGGAGATAGTTGATCGCCGGGTGATCGAGGTCAGGAGATTTGACACGAAGAATAACATTGCGGATCCACTCACGAAGGCCATTCCCCAGATACAGTTTGAGAGACTCTTCGGGATACTGGGTATGCGATATTACAGCAGCTGGCCCAAGTACAAATGGGAGATTGTTAGTTGTATGTATGCCCTAGAGGCCATTATTGTACATATGATGTATATTATAGTGGATGCTTGGACATATATAGAGAGGACTTTCTTGCTCGACATGATAGTATGCTATCTGGTTACTCTTTATCTTAACATGTATACTTGTCTCTAGATACTGTCTTATGGTTACATGTTGGTAAAACCTTTAGGATGTGTACATGACTACCCGGATTATGTTGCAGATCATACTAGTGGGGCCATGGTAGTCCATAAGTTCATCCTTTAATGTTCCTAGTCATGGGTGTATCAAGACGGGGCATCGATATACCAGAGTAGACTAGCATATACGCTTCTCGAAACATGAGATGGGCGATGGATGATCACATATCCATTGGTGTTTGATATCAGAGATGGTATACGGGTGTTCAATAGAGACTGGGTACACTGGACGGACTCGCCGAGAACTCCTAGATGGTATTATACCTGACGTCAGATAGCAGTTCTCTGGTGACACTGGTAAAGGTTAGTCTGTAGAACCGAGATCATCATAGAGTCTTGTGTGATTCTGTCACGACCCGCAGGGTACGGAACGTGACTGGCACTTAAGTTACGAAACGTCTCAAGACGTCCGTAAAATAAGTAAGCCAAAGCCCAGAAACCAAAACCAAATAAGCAAAAGAATGAAGGAAAACCAATCCATTGAAAGCGAGTTTATCAAATAAGTCATATAAAAACCTTTTTAAAAACAATACAAATTTTTCCGAAAATTTCGGCAGAGTCTTCTTTGTAAATACTGGCCCCTAAAATGGGTACAACAAGAATATATATGAATCCAACAAATAAGGCATCCCCAAGCGGGAGCTAGCTCTTCGCCACAAGGCGGTCACAAATCCCACGGAATATAAAACAACAACATGCGAAATGATCATAAAGAAGCATGAGAAAAACAGCATGTCGACTCAAGTGAGCTCGACCCCAAAATACAGCATAAAAAGTCCACAAATCCCACAGTCTCATCTCTAGGTCAATATACAACAATACTGGTAGATACAGTAGATGGAGTGCACTAGATACAAGGAATATACAAGGTGGTACAAAAATAATAATATAACCCACCTAAGAGCAAAACCTCGAGTCCAGACAAAGGAGGCAAAAGAAACAAGTGCACCCGCCGCTACTGTACTGACGGAGCGGACCTGAGAAAGGCTGTGGCACAACAGGGGTGAGTTGCCAACTCGTGAGTAATAAATAACATCTACACAGGCTATCGAATGCATGCACACAAGCATCCTAGCATCTAAAATACAGGTAAGGCAGGACATAATAGCAGATATGTATGCAATATGAATATACTAGCAGGTATGAATGCAATGCGAATCAACTCATGATCTGAATGTGTAAGTATAAGAATCATGTTTTTCCTTTAGGAATCTTTTTTGAAATACCAGCACAATACCAATAGAATCAACAAGAATCTGTGTCCTGCATCGACACCTCAAAACTGTCTCAAATCTCAAATCAATGTATCTCTGGCCTCAGCCGTCCGGCTGACCCATCTCAAATATCAACATCTCACCATCTCGCGGCCACGGTCAGTATCCTCTGGATATCCGCCGTCCCAAACAGTCACCGGTAGGTAATCCGTCCACTGCCAGGCTCAACGTCAACACCACATTCCTCTTGCCCCGGGGTACCTTACCGGGCCCACCATGTACCCATGACGGTTCCTCCACTCCTCAACACGGATCTCGAAAACCAAAGCAAACTCATGGTGGACGACACTTACATCACTAGAAAACCGCAATTTACATATTTTAAAAATATAATAAGTTTAGAAATTTTGCGGCTTTCCCCCGAAATCCAGAAATATCATAAAATCTCAAGAAATCCTCATAAGTGCATATGTCAATGATAATGAATGCATAAGGTGTCAATAATCAAGTTGCGATGTGTGATTAATAGATTAAGCATGAACAAATAATATGATGAAGCACATGCACATGAATAGCAATCCTATGATTTCATTTTAAGGAATTAAAGCAATAGCGCGAGTTTAAGTATCAATTATAGTAAAAGGTTTCAATTTAAAGGTTATCTAGTGTGGTGGCATGGCAATTACCAGGGTGTGTGTGTAAGCATGAATAGTGCTCGTGCTGCATATAAAAACCCTGGCAATGGTGCAGGTGTCCTATAAAATGGTTTCGCATATGTATGTCAATATAAGGCATGAATGTAGCAAATAATCATACAAGTATTACACCCCTAATTACTAACATTACTAAGAATCTTTTAAGCTACTAAAACTATCGGGCGACTTGCGCCATCCAACGATAGTCCCCCGTAGATGTTACATCTACTCACCGGAATCCCTAGCTAGTCACGTCCAATCACCGCTTTCCCCTTTCGTGCCGCGTCTGACGTCTCCGCGACTGAACCTGGAATTACATCAATACCAAACATAAGGTTACATATCAAGAACGACGCAATTCCCTAACGAAAATACCATAGTTCACAAGCTAGGTAGAACGTGCACAAAGTGCGCGGAACACACACGAAAATCGCAAAACTAACTAGAATCGTCGATTTGGTCGCCCGGAAAAACTAAAACCCAAACACTCAAAAATCCGCACTCACACATCCTAAAATTCATAGGATACGCTAAAAATGTCATCAAGACATCGCAAATAATTCATCACAATATTTTAATAAAAACTGGTAAGCTAGAATTTGCAATTTGGTGCAAACATTGACAATTAGCGACAAAGTTATCACAGTCCAACACAACCATCCAACCACACAACTAGTTAGCTACAATAACACAAATTTTAACT
Source organism: Agapanthus africanus (assembly GCA_030015575.1). NCBI lineage: Eukaryota > Viridiplantae > Streptophyta > Magnoliopsida > Asparagales > Amaryllidaceae > Agapanthus > Agapanthus africanus. The sequence goes on from JASDDO010000018.1 coordinate 325,945,253, forward strand.
CATTTACCATGCTAGAAAACCCAATATCCAAACACAACCCTTTCTTGAATTTGGTAAATAGCAATCTTAATGAAAATTTCACACAAGTTTAACATAGATTAGCATAATATCAAGCCACTTAAGCAAAGTAACCTTATAGATTGGTTAAGTAAACAACTAGATAGCTAATTAGCTTTAATTAACTAAATAATGGTTTCTAAAAACCCTAGTTTAACTCTAACCATAAACCTTTAAAAACTAGATTAGAAACTAACACTAAATTAACACTAGATTTTTGGCCCAATTAGCAAGTTAACCACTTAGATTAAGCTAACAAAATAACTAAGTAACAAAATAGCTTAATTAATCTCTTAATGGTGTTCTAAACCCTAAATTAATTTCAAACCACAAACTTTAAAAAAACTAGTATGCAAATAGCACTAAAATTAACACTAAAACAATTTTCAAAGTTCTAATTAGCACACTTTAAACTACAATTTAACCAAAGATTGAAATTATACCTCACAAACCCAAACCCTATGTTGCTAAAGCCTCCCAAGATGCCATCTTTCCAAGATTTGAACCAAATTAGGTTGGAGAAGAGATGGAATATGGTTTTGTGTTGAATTTGTGAAGCAAATTGTGGATTTTGTTGAATTTTTGAGATGAAAATGAAGCAAAAGAGAAGAAGAAATGGGGAAAATATTTGGGGCTGTTGGTGCAGGATTTCTGAGCTGAGGAAGGAGTGGGGAGAGGTGTGGGGAAGTTGGGAAAAAGTGTAGAGAAGTTTCAAAGTCAAAAGACCAAGTCAAACAACAAAACCCATACCCAATTTAATATATTAAAGCCCTTATCATATCATTTTGTTCAAATGAGATGGGGAAAAATTTTGTGGGCTTGCTACTGAGGTGGGGCCGGCCTAGGGATGAGGGAAGAGTGAGAGGGGTTTTACACAAAAAATTCTATGCAAAAAGACCCCCTACAAGTCCAAAATTGCAAGTTTTAGCTTAAAATTCAATAAATTTCGTTTTCCATAATAAAAATTAGTTAAAACTTAAAATAAATTACTAAAAATTTATGTTACAACTAGATTTTAATTAACATGATTTTAAAGCTTAAATTTAGCCCATTTAAATTTGTATTTATCGCTAATTTAATGTATTTTCTTACCGGCTTAAAATAATATTAAAAATTGAAAAATTAGGGAAAATTTTTAAACGACCGGAATTTCATAAGTAACTCATTTGCTACTAAGAACAAGAAATTACCTATCCAAATTAGGTATAATTAGTCCTAAACTGCAAAATAACAAAAAGACGGTTTACGGAAAAATACCGAATTTTCACCGATTTTCAGGAAAACACCAAAATGACTTTTCAAGGCGTTACAATCTTCCCCACTTAAAGAAATTCGGTCCCCGAATTTAAAAATATAACTACGCGTACCTTCAAAGAGATGGGGATATTTCTTCCTCATCTCGCCCTCGGTCTCCCAGGTAACCTCCTCGCTGCTCGGGCCACGCCAAAGGACCTTGACGGTCGGTATAACTTTCGATCTCAACTTCTTCACCTGCCGATCAAGAATGGCCACCGGCTGCTCTGCAAAAGAAAGGTCACGCTCTAGCTGGACTGTCGGGTGCCGAATCGCATGCGAAGGGTCGTGAAGGTACTTGCGGAGCATCGAAACATGGAAGACGGGGTGAACATCAGGAAAGCTGGGTGGAAGAGCCAAACGATATGCAACAGCGCCGATACGCTCGAGGATTTCGAAGGGACCCACAAATCTGGGACTAAGCTTTCCTTTTCGCCCAAATCGCATCACGCCCTTCATCGGAGAGACCCTCAGAAAAACATGATCGCCAACTGCGAACTCTAGTCTGCGACGGTGCCTGTCTGCATACGATTTCTGCCTGCTCTAAGCCGCTCTCATCCGGTCTCGGATCAACTGTATCTTCGCTGTCGTCTCCTCAATAAGCTGCGGCCCCAAAATGCTGCTCTCGCTGAGCTCGGTCCAACAGACTGGCGATCTGCATCTCCTCCCATACAATTCCTCGAAAGGTGCCATCTGAATAGTATCCTGGAAGCTGTTGTTGTAGGAGAACTCCACTAACGGTAAATGACGATCCCAGCTACCGCCGAAGTCTAAAACGCACGTTCTGAGCATGTCCTCAAGAGTCTGAATAGTCCGCTCTGACTGGCCGTCGGTCTGCGGATGAAACGCTGTGCTGAAGCTCAAACGAGTGCCCAAAGCCTCCTGAAGTCTCTGCCAAAGTCGGCTGGTGAACTGGGTGCCTCGATCTGACACGATACAAGTCGGTACGCCATGCAACCGCACGATCTCGTCGATGTAAAGCTGGGCATACTGAGTGAAGCTGAAAGTCGTCTTCACTGGCAGGAAGTGAGCCGCTTTCGTCAATCGATCTACGATCACCCAGATGGAGTCATACCCTTGACTGGTCCTGGGTAGACCCACAACGAAATCCATCGAAATCTGCACCCATTTCCACTCCGGAATGGGTAACGGCTGTAGCTCTCCTGCGGGCCTCTGGTGCTCGGCCTTAACTTACTGACAAGTCAGGCATCTCGATACAAACTCCGTAATGTCCCTCTTCATCCCGTCCCACCAGTAGGTCTCTCTCATATCATGGTACATCTTGGTGGAACCGGGGTGGACACTATACACTGATCGGTGTGCCTCCTCAAGAATGTCGCGCCGCAATCCATCAGCATCTGGTACGCACAGTCTAGATCCATAGCGTAAAATCCCCTGATCGTCAATCACGAACTAGGAAAATCTGCCCTGTCCTATCTGTGCCATAATCTCTGAGCAACGGTCGTCACTGTGCTATGCCTCATATATACGGTCAAGCAACTGTGGGCGTGCACGAACATGCGCGAGCTGTCCCCCTGTCTGAGTGAACTCGAACTCAACTCGGCTGTCGCATAACATCTGCCAATCTGCTGACGATTGCCTCTGCACTGCGCGCAAAAAGGATAGACTACCCCCGGGCCTCCTACTCAACGCATCTGCCACCACATTCGCCTTGCCTGGGTGATATAAGATCTCGCAGTCATAGTCTTTCACCAACTCCATCCAACGACGCTGTCTGAGGTTCAGGTCTCGCTGCTGAAATATGTATTTTAAGCTCTTGTGGTCTGTGAATATTTGGCACGACTCGCCATATAGGTAATGTCGCCAAATCTTCAATGCAAAGACCACTGCAGCCATCTCCAAATCATGAGTGGGGTAGTTCTGTTCATGCTTCTTCAACTGCCGAGAAGCATAAGTGATCACCCGGCCATGCTGCATCAATACGCATCCTAACCCCACTCGCGAAGCATCACAGTAGACCACAAATCCGCCTGATCCCGAAGGCAAAGATAATACCGGCGCCGTAGTCAAACAAGTCCGTAGCTGCTGAAAACTGCGCTCGCACTCCTCTGTCCAAACGAAAGGAACTCCCTTCCGGGTCAAACCGGTCAAAGGTGCAGCTATACGAGAGAAGTCCTGAACAAAACGCCTGTAGTAGCCTGCCAGGCCTAGAAAACTATGGATCTCAGTAACCGATGTAGGTCGGGGCCACTGCTGAACAGCCTCAATCTTTTTCGGGTCCACACATATGCCGTCTCTCGTAACCACGTGACCCAAGAATCCGACGCTGTCCAGCCAGAAAGCACACTTGGAGAACTTTGCGAACAACTGGTGCTCCCTCAGAGTCTGTAACGTAATCTGCAAGTGCTGCTCGTGCTCCTCTCTGCTCCGAGAGTACACCAAGATATCGTCAATAAACACGATGATGAACAAGTCAAGATACGGCCTGAATGTACGGTTCATCAAATCCATGAATGCTGCTGGGGCGTTGGTGAGTCCGAACGACATCACCAAAAACTCGTAGTGGCCATAGCGTGTACGGAAGGCTGTCTTCGGTATATCCTCCTGTCGGACTCGCAGCTGGTGGTATCCTGATCGTAAGTCGATCCTCGAAAAATACCCCGCACCATGAAGCTGGTCGAACAAATCATCAATGCGTGGCAACGGATATCTGTTCCGAACGGTAACTTTGTTCAGCTGGCGGTAGTCGATGCATAAGCGCAAACTTCCATCCTTCTTCCTGACAAACAGGACCGGAGCACCCCACGGAGAAACACTAGGTCGAATAAGCCCCTTATCTAACAATTCCTGCAACTGATCCTTCAGCTCTCGAAGCTCTGCCGGGGCCATCCGATAAGGCGGTATAGAAATAGGCCCCGAGCCGGGAATCAAATCAATGCAGAACTCAATATCGCGCTCAGGCGGTAGCCCAGGTAGCTCATCAGGGAAAACATCAGGGAACTCACAAACAACCGGGACCCGGTCCAACGGAACCTCCGCAGCTCGAGTATCATAAATATACGCTAAAAATCCCTGACATCCCTTCCGCAAGAGCTGACCAGCACGAAGAGACGAAATCAAGCTGGGAAGGGTGACGCTGCGGTCTCCTTGAATAACAAGGACTGGCTCTCCCGGAAAGCTAAATATAACTGCCTTCTCATGGCAGTCCACCGAACTATAACAAGTGGCTAGCCAATCCATGCCCAGAAGCACATCAAAGTCCAACATATCGAGGAGAATCAAATCAACCGATGAATCCCTCTCCCCGATACGAACGGAACACAAACGAAATACAAAACGAGCGACAAACGCCTCGCCTACCGGAGTACTAACAACAAGTGGATGATCTAACGACGACGACTCACGGCCCAACATTGGTGCAAAGTGTGTAGATACGTACGAATGTGTGGAACCTGGGTCGAATAATACCCGTGCGTCGAAAGAACAAACTGGCAAGGTACCTGTCACAACGGCATTGGATGCCTGCGCATCCAGCGGTGTCAAAGAAAATACTCGGGCCTGTCCTCCACCGATAGCGGGCTGACCTCGACCTCGGCCTCTGCCTTCTCGTCCTCTCTGAACAGGACCGCCGCGTCCACGGCCTCTGGGTGCACCTAACTGGCGTGGAGCATCGCCGGTGGTAGGAAGTAGGGCTCTCTGAGGAGGGGGTGGTGATGGTGGTAGGGTCACATGCGGAACTGTCGCTGCTCCCTGTCGTCTCGCCGGACAGTCTTTGACAAGATGGTGCGGACTCCCGCACCCAAAACACCCTGGCGACGGCTGCTGCCCCTGGGGATAAGAACCATATAACTGTCCCCATCCAAATCCTCTGCCAGGCCTACCTCTCGGAAAGAATCTGGCGCGCTGCCTCTGAGACGGTACATCGGTGCGAATCCTCTTCGGCCCAGAAACGGCCGAAGTCTGTGATATGCGTGCCTCCATCCGTAATGTCGTATCCATAGCAGCTGAATAAGTGTCGTAGTGCTGGGCGCCAATGGCAAGATATAGCTGGGCATCAAGTCCCTGTACGAACCACTTCACCATCTTCTCTTCGGTATCCACCAAATACTGAGCATATCGGGATAACTGTGTAAACTGGATGTCATACTCAGACACCGTCATCCCAGGTGTCTTGACTAAGGCCTCGAAGCTACGAGCTCTGGCGTCACGAACGCTCTCTGGGAGGAAACGAGCTAGAAAGACTGCTGTAAACTCGGCCCACGTCATAGGCGGTAGACCTGCAGCTCGATCCCTCAAGACTGACTCCCACCATGTCTGCGCGAGACCCTCTAGTCGGAAACTCGCAAGCTCTACCCATTGATCATCCGAACATCTTAGCGAACGGCAGATCCTGGCTAAACAGTCAAGGAACGTCTGTGGGTCCTCCGCTGCCTCGGTACCGGTGAATACTGGAGGTCTCAGCCTCATGAAATCCTGTAGTGAAACCGGGATGGCCACGGTGGTAGTAGTAGGAGCAGGTATCATGGTCGTCTGTGATGTAGTAGGTACGTCATCCGGCCTCGGTGTACGACTGGCTGCAACTAGGGATCCTACCATCTGACGTAGCTCCTGCATGCCCCCCATCATCTGTCGCAACTCCTCCATACCAGTCTCGAGCCTATCCATATGGCCTGGGGAAGGTGGATCGGTCTGTCCTTGCGGCGTAGGCATACCACCCTGCTCAGTCCTAGTCTCGGACGAGCCAGCTCGAATCTCGTCTCGGGCGGCAGCCCTCTGTGCCCTCGTAACCTTCGGCGGCATAGTGGCTGTTACAGGAAAACGGATAATAAGAACAGTGCAATAGGATCATAGGATACACGGAATTGAAGAAGGAATTTTCAAGCAAGTATATCCTAAAGTCACTTAGGCGGAGTACCGTATCGCAAGTATGCCGCGGACGTACATACGCTACGTTACCTTACTTAAGTCACTTACTCCATCTACCAAGGGTCATCCTACACTCAAAAAGGTAAAACCTATCGCTCTGATACCAACTTTGTCATGACCCGCAGGGTACGGAACGTGACTGGCACTTAAGTTACGAAACGTCTCAAGACGTCCGTAAAATAAGTAAGCCAAAGCCCAGAAACCAAAACCAAATAAGCAAAAGAATGAAGGAAAACCAATCCTTTGAAAGCGAGTTTATCAAATAAGTCATATAAAAACCTTTTTAAAAACAATACAAATTTTTCCGAAAATTTCGGCAGAGTCTCCTTTGTAAATACTGGCCCCCAAAATGGGTACAACAAGAATATATATGAATCCAACAAATAAGGCATCCCCAAGCGGGAGCTAGCTCTTCGCCATAAGGCGGTCACAAATCCCACGGAATATAAAACAACAACATGCGAAATGATCATAAAGAAGCATGAGAAAAACAGCATGTCGACTCAAGTGAGCTCGACCCCAAAATACAGCATAAAAAGTTCACAAATCCCACAGTCTCATCTCTAGGTCAATATACAACAATACTGGTAGATACAGTAGATAGAGTGCACTAGATACAAGGAATATACAAGGTGGTACAAAAATAATAATATAACCCACCTAAGAGCAAAACCTCGAGTCCAGGCAAGGGAGGCAAAAGAAACAAGTGCACCCGCCGCTACTGTACTGACGGAGCGGACCTGAAAAAGGCTGTGGCACAACAGGGGTGAGTTTCCAACTCGTGAGTAATAAATAACATCTACACAGGCTATCGAATGCATGCACACAAGCATCCTAGCATCTAAAATACAGGTAAGGCAGGACATAATAGCAGATATGTATGCAATATGAATATACTAGCAGGTATGAATGCAATGCAAATCAACTCATGATCTGAATGTGTAAGTATAAGAATCATGTTTTTCCTTTAGGAATCTCTTTTGAAATACCAGCACAATACCAATAGAATCAACAAGAATCTGTGTCCAGCATCGACACCTCAAAACAGTCTCAAATCTCATATCAATGTATCTCTGGCCTCAGCCGTCCGGCTGACCCATCTCAAATATCAATATCTCATTATCTCGCGGCCACGGTCGGTATCCTCTGGATATCCGCCGTCCCAAACAGTCACCGGAAGGTAATCCGTCCCCTGCCAGGCTCAACGTCAACACCACATTCCTCTTGCCCCGGGGTACCTTACCGGGCCCACCATGTACCCGTGACGGTTCCTCCACTCCTCGACACGGATCTCGAAAACCACAGCAAACTCATGGTGGACGACACTTACATCACTAGAAAACCGCAATTTACATATTTTAAAAATATAATAAGTTTAGAAATTTTGCGGCTTTCCCCCGAAATCCAGAAATATCATAAAATCTCAAGAAATCCTCATAAGTGCATATGTCAATGATAATGGATGCATATGGTGTCAATAATCAAGTTGCGATATGTGATTAATAGATTAGGCATGAACAAATAATACGATGAAGCACATGCACATGAATAGCAATCCTACGATTTCATTTTAAGGAATTAAAGCAATAGCGCGAGTTTAAGTATCAATTATAGTAAAAGGTTTCAATATAAAGGTTATCTAGTGTGGTGGCATGGCAATTACCAGGGTGTGTGTGTAAGCATGAATAGTGCTCGTGCTGCATATAAAAACCCTGGCAATGGTGCAGGTGTCCTATAAAATGGTTTCGCATATGTATGTCAATATAAGGCATGAATGTAGCAAATAATCATACAAGTATTACACCCCTAATTACTAACATTACTAAGAATCTTTTAAGCTACTAAAACTATCGGGCGACTTGCTCCATCCAACGATAGTCCCCCGTAGATGTTACATCTAATCACCGGAATCCCTAGCTAGTCACGTCCAATCACCGCTTTCCCCTTTTGTGCCGCGTCTGACGTCTTCGCGACCGAACCTGGAATTATATCAATACCAAACATAAGGTTACATATCAAGAACGACGCAATTCCCTAACGAAAATACCATAGTTCACAAGCTAGGTAGAACGTGCACAAAGTGCGCGGAACACACGCGAAAATCGCAAAACTAACTAGAATCGCCGATTTGGTCGCCCGGAAAAACTAAAACCCGAACACTCAAAAATCCGCACTCACACATCCTAAAATTCATAGGATACGCTAAAAATGTCATCAAGACATCGCAAATAATTCATCACAATATTTTAATAAAAAACTGGTAAGCTAGAATTTGCAATTTGGTGCAAACATTGACAATTAGCGACAAAGTTATCACAGTCCAACACAACCATCCAACCACACAACTAGTTAGCTACAATAACACAAATTTTAACTCATTTACCATGCTACAAAACCCAATATCCAAACACAACCCTTTCTTGAATTTGGTAAATAGCAATCTTAATGAAAATTTCACACAAGTTTAACATAGATTAGCATAATATCAAGCCACTTAAGCAAAGTAACCTTATAGATTGGTTAAGTAAACAACTAGATAGCTAATTAGCTTTAATTAACTAAATAATGGTTTCTAAAAACCCTAGTTTAACTCTAACCATAAACCTTTAAAAACTAGATTAGAAACTAACACTAAATTAACACTAGATTTTTGGCCCAATTAGCAAGTTAACCACTTAGATTAAGCTAACAAAATAACTAAGTAACAAAATAGCTTAATTAATCTCTTAATGGTGTTCTAAACCCTAAATTGATTTCAAACCACAAACTTTAAAAAAACTAGTATGCAAATAGCACTAAAATTAACACTAAAACAATTTTCAAAGTTCTAATTAGCACACTTTAAACTACAATTTAACCAAAGATTGAAATTATACCTCACAAACCCAAACCCTATTCTGCTAAAGCCTCCCAAGATGCCATCTTTCCAAGATTTGAACCAAATTAGGTTGGAGAAGAGATGGAATATGGTTTTGTGTTGAATTTGTGAAGCAAATTGTGGATTTTGTTGAATTTTTGAGATGAAAATGAAGCAAAAGAGAAGAAGAAATGGGGAAAATATTTGGGGCTGTTGGTGCTGGATTTCTGAGTTGAGGATGGAGTGGGGAGAGGTGTGGGGGAGTTGGGGAAAAGTGTAGAGAAGTTTCAAAGTCAAAAGACCAAGTCAAATAACAAAACCCATACCCAATTTAATATATTAAAGCCCTTATCATATCATTTTGTTCAAATGAGATGGGGAAAAATTTTGTGGGCTTGCTACTGAGGTGGGGCCGGCCTAGGGATGAGGGAAGAGTGAGAGGGGTTTTACACAAAAAATTCTATGCAAAAAGACCCCCTACAAGTCCAAAATTGCAAGTTTTAGCTTAAAATTCAATAAATTTCGTTTTCCATAATAAAAATTAGTTAAAACTTAAAATAAATTACTAAAAATTTATGTTACAACTAGATTTTAATTAACATGATTTTAAAGCTTAAATTTAGCCCATTTAAATTTGTATTTATCGCTAATTTAATGTATTTTCTTAACGGCTTAAAATAATATTAAAAATTGAAAAATTAGGGAAAATTTTTAAACGACCAGAATTTCATAAGTAACTCATTTGCTACTAAGAACAAGCAATTACCTATCCAAATTAGGTATAATTAGTCCTAAACTGCAAAATAACAAAAAGACGGTTTACGGAAAAATACCGAATTTTCACCGATTTTCAGGAAAACACCAAAACGACTTTTCAAGGCGTTACAGATTCCCACTGTGCTTTGATTTCTCCCTTACTACATTGAAGAGGACATGCAAAACGGTTGTTTTTGGGTACAGTCCCGAGTTACATGGAGGCAATGAGCGATAGGAGGGGATTTCGTCTCTCCCGGTATTGGGGGTAGATGTCGTGCAGTGCTCGATTGGCTATAACAGGAAGTCCCTAGCCAGGGCTGATTTAAAGATTTACTGATAAGTGTTATCAGTAGTTCATCGACCCGTTATGAGCCTCGTATCGGCATGACTTATCGAGTTATTGGGGTCTGACATTTACCACCCCTAGACTTGATATGCGACATCTTAGACGAGGAGACCGGACTGTACGATATTGTTACTGACAAGCTTTACAGGAGCTAGAGCGGGCTTGCTTGTTGATCTTCTAATCGCTCAATACCCGGGTAGCCATTACGTCCAGCTAGTACCACTGACGGCTTGTAGGTGTTTGATGTGATCATCACCCACTGTCGGCGTATTGACGAGTCTTTAGAGTCCTACATAGAGGTTTTACTGGCTTAGGCAAAACAAAGTAGGTGCACATATGTGATATGTGCGGGACCGAGAATAATACGAGTATGCGATGTCGTATTCTGTTCTCGCGATTTTTGTATCGGTCGATTATATGTGATATAGCCGGGTTATCGAATCAAGTGTTGATTCGATAAGTTGGTGTAAGTGCACGGCAGCGCCCCGGCCGTCATCCCGATGCCAAAATGCGGAAACAGAAATTTTCTTTAAACAAGAAACCGGCGCTACCGTGGACTTTAAACCCGGATCGGGCCATTAACCTAATGCTAGCTAACTAGAGAAAGGGGAGAAAGCTATACCGAGCGATCCGTGTCCTTCGGTCTTCGGCCTCTATCCCGATCTCCTCGCGGAATCTCCGGTCTTCATCTCCTCGTCGGAAAGGGCACCACATCGCCGGGTTCTTTTACGGGCTCCCACTTCTAGACCAAGCAACTCGGGCACGAAGTTGGCGAGCCGACGTGTCCAAGGTTGCTGTAGGCTTAGTGTATAATGCTTTTGTCTCATGGGGCTATTAGGAGTTGCCATTTGGAAGTGGTGAAGGAGAAGTAAACTTTCTAGATGAACTTGGGAATTTTTGCAAGCATGAAGAGAACAAAATCCCACACACCAATTTTGGACCACCCTCCTCCAAGAATGGCCGACCATGATATCAAGAATGAGAAGAGGGAGTGAGCTAAAAAAAATGCAAGAGAGAGAAAAGAATAGGTGATGATGAGGAACCATCATCATCCCCAAATCTCATCCTAATCCCATCATATAAAGAAAGCAATGATGAGCAAAAGAAGTCAATGGAAGCAAAAACCATCATGAGGCAACAACTTGCAAAACCACCCTCCACTTTGCTAATTTGCACATTTGCAAATAAGCCCCTCCCCACCAATTTTCAGCCAAAGAAAGAACAAAGAAAAAATGGCCGAAACGGAATTCAAACTGGCAACTTCAAAAAACTGATCCCGTAATAAATTACAGGAAAACCACGCGACTGTATATACATACCCGCATTTGTATTCCGACCAAATACAAATGCAATGAGACAAAATCTACAATGTACAATACTGGGATCCGGCTTAAACCAAATCGCGCTAGTATTATCCGTCCGATCACGATCCGTGCAATACCATACGTACTTGATCGAACCCTGCTATATCTCCATACGACCTCTACAACGTTTCGCCCGAAACTTGAGAAACGGTCTGTGGGGGACTCTAAAGACTCGTCAATCCCTTAGCTGTGGATTTAACCACTAGCACATCAGAGGTATTAGCCATACGTAACGGGCTATCAGGTATTGACCAAAAGGGACGTCGATGAGCGAACTCATCCTGACACCCTACTGAGCCTGTCAGTTACAATATCCGTACAGTCTGGTCCGTTCGTCTATGAGCATCGCATGGCGGGCCTAGAGGGTTGGTAAAAGTCATACCCCCAAAAGCGGTACAAGTCGTGTCGGAGTGTAGCCCAGAACACCCTGAGATACTACTGGAATACCTACCAGTAAATCTCCTGCCTTGGACAAGGACTTCGTGTAATGGCTCTCCTAGACACAGTGCGACGTCACCCCCAATACCGGGAAAGACGAACCCCTGCAGATCCGCTCACTGCCTCCATGTGGCTCGGGACTGTACCCAACTAAAACCTATTTGCACGACTCCTTTGAGCCATGGTCGGGTAGTAATCAAAGTACAGTGGGAACTCACACGAGACAAATGACGATCTCAGGTCGATGAACTAACCTGTCCACATGTCACCAGGGAACTGCTATCTGACGTCTGGTATAAGACCAACTAGCATGTACCCGGCGAGTCCTGTCCGGTGTACTCATAACCCAATGAGCACCTGTATACATCTTAGGTGAACCAACTGACACCAGTGGCTTGTGAGATCGGCCACCGCCCCTCGTCGGGGTCTCGACTGTATACACTAGTCTACTCTGGTGTATCGATGCCCTGTCTCGATAACTCCCACGACTAGGGACAATTTAAGGATGTGCTTATAGACCCCAGCTCCCACGTATATGATCGCCATCATACTGCTGGCCGTCAAGCAAGAATCCTAAGGGCTCTATCAACGCGCAATAGTGACCTGTAAGGTCACCTAAAGCAGTACACGATGATAATGATAAACTAGATAGCATACTATCATCTTGAGTAAGACTGTTCTAACAGTATAGGTCCTCCCTCAATCATTGCAATCACGTGCCTGTGATCCAATAATTGACTCTGAGGGCACTATCTCCAACAGTAATAGCCACCCAGGTTTTGAGCGATCAGAAGATCAACAAGCAAGCCGTACATTCTCCTGCGAATCCAATCAGCAACACACCCGTATAGTCCGGTCTCGTCGTCTGATATGTCACATATCTCGCCTAGGGGTGGTAAACGTCAGACCCCAGTAGCTTGATAAGTCGTGTCGATATGAGGTCTATAACAGTTCGAGAAACTACTGATAACGTTTACTAGTAAATCTCAGCAACCCTGGCCAGGGATTTCCAGTTATAGCCAATCGAACACAGCACAACATCAACTCCCTATACCGGGAGAGACGAATCCCCTCATATCGCTCATTGCCTCCATGTGATTCGGGACTGTACCCAAAAGCCACCTTTTTGCACGCCCTCTTGGACGTGGTATGATGGAAATCAAAGCACAGTGGGAATCACATAAGACTCTATGACGATCTTGGGTCAACAGACTACTCTATACCAGTGTCACCGGAGAACTGCCATCTGACGTGAGATATAGTACCATCTGGGAGTTCTCGGCGAGTCCGTCCAGTGTACCCAGTCTCTACTGAGCACCCGTACACCATCCTTGATGTCAAACACCGATGGATATGGGATCATCCATCGCCCATCATATGGGTCAAGATGTGTATACGCTAGTCTACTCTAGTGTATCGATGCCCTGTCTCGATACACCCTCGACTAGGAACAGATATAGGATGTACTCGTCGACTACCGTGGCCCCACTAGTATGATCTCATCATAGTCCCAGTAGTCGAGTACATATCCTAAGGGCTTTATCAACATGTAACATAGAGACAATCAGAGTACATGTTAAGATAAAGTACAACCAGATAGCATACTATCATGTCGAGCAAGAAAGTCCTCCCTATATATGTCCAAGCATCCATTACAATATACATCGTATATACAGTATTGGACTCTAGGGCATACATATAACTAACAACCATGGGTGAGTATATCACATATACTAACCGATGTAAAGAGTTAACCATGGTGTATGGTTAATGGTTAGGTCAACAAATATCTTAAGTAAAAACAAAGAAGTGGACTTTGGTCAAAGCTTATCCATAAGCTTCTAGCAATGACTCATTTCCACTAATTTGTAATTACTTAATGATAAATAAAACCATAACATTAACCTAGCATGGTGTGAGTCTCATACATATATTTATGTATGCAAAAACAATACAATTAACATATATCACATATGTATTAATGTATCATAAATGAGAAAAATGAATACTTAAGGTGAGCCAATATTAGTTAATCTAATTTAATATATTAAATTATTAAATCAACATTTGATTTTATAATCCGGTCATATCTCATATAACCGACTAATATCAAATATATCAATTTATTGAATCAACATCTTGATCCGATAACCTGGCTATATCACATACAACCGATCGATGCACAAACCGTGAGAATAGAATGCGGTATTACATACACGCATTAATCTCGGTCCCGCACATATCACATATGTGCTTCTACTACGTTTCGTATGAACCAGGAAACCTCTGTGTAGGACTCTAAAGACTCTTCAATACGCCGGCTGTAGGTGACGATCATATCAAACACCCACAAACCGTAAGCAGCCTGCTAAACGTAACGGCCACTAGGGTACTGAGCGATTAGAAGATCAACAAGCAAGCCAGCTAGAACTCCTGCGAATCCAATCAGTAAAACTACCGTACAGTCCGGACTCTTCGTCAGATATGTCGCATATCACAGCCTAGGGGTGGTATAACGTCAGACCCCAATATCCTGATAAGTCATGCCGATGCAAGGTCCATAATGGTTCGAGAAACTACTGAGAACGATTACTAGTAATTCTCAGCAACCCTGGCCAGGGATTTCCTCCTAAGGCCAATCGAGCATAGCGCAACATCAACTCCCAATACCGGGAGAGACGAAACCCCTCCTATCGCTCATTACTTCCATGTGACTCGGGACTATACCCAAAAACCACCTTTTTGCACGATCTCTTGACCATGGTGTGGTGGAAATCAAAGCACAGTGGGAATCACACAAGACTCTATGACGATCTCGGGTCTACAGACTAACCTGTACCAGTGTCACCAGAGAATTGCTATCCGACGATGGGTATAATACCATCTAGGAGTTCTCGGCGAGTCCGTCCAGTGTACCTAGTCTCCACTGAGCACCCGTATACCTTCTCTGATGTCAAACACCAATGGATATGGGATCATCTATCGCCCATCATATGGGTCGAGAAGCGTATAAGCTAGTCTACTCTGGAATATCGATGCCCTGTCTCGATACTCTCTCGACTAGGAACTATTATAGGGTGTACTTGTAGACTACCCTTGGCCCCACTAATATGATCTCCATCATAGTCCTGGTAGTCAAGTACAAATCCTAAGAGCTTTGTTAACATGTGAGTGAAAGACAGCATTACCTATACAAGTCAACATATTAAGACAAAGAGCAACCAGATAGCATACTATCAAATCGAGCAAGAAAGTCCTCCCTATATGTGTCCAAGCATCCACTACAATATGCATCCCATTTACAGTAATGGACTCTAGGGCATACATATAACTAACACATATAACCCATCGCTCTATGTCTCGCAACTACAAGTCTTACTACTTATACAAATTCCCGTTTCTAATTGACGGAGTTAACTAGATACAACAGGAATAGTAATACAAGAGTGGAAAGATCCAACATGTACCACCTACCAAAGCAAAACACCTGAATGCAGCTGTGTGCCAGCGATGCCGCTTCAGATCTATGCGGTCAACCTGCAAAAACTGTGGTACAACGGGGGTGAGTTGCTAACTCGTGTATAGAAAGCATCATCAGGTAGAAATCGAATAAAACAACGACTCCTAGGTCAACTATATCATAAAGGTAATACTATGATATCTAGGGTGACCGTATCTGCATATATACCAACAATATAATCAATGCCTATATGCATGTAGATGCCATCCACATGTCCATCAATGACACACCAACATCATGGAACCTGAGTGTCCAACACCGACACTCGAAACATCATGAAAGCATATGCATGTAAATATAAGGATATCAATATACGTGTGTCCATCAACGACACATCAAAATCATGGAACCTGAGTGTCCAACACCGACACTCGAAACATCATGAAAGCATATGTATGTAAATATGAGGATATCAATATACGTGTGTCCATCAACGACACATCAAAATCATGGAACCTGAGTGTCCAACACCGCACTCGAAACATCATGAAACCCGTGTCCACCATCGACATGCAAATCCTCATATCTCGGGCTCCGTCAGTCCGGATTGGCCCACGGGCTCCGTTTGTCTGGATCGGCCCTCGGGCTCCGGCAGTACGGATCGGCCCATATCCATCTCTCGACTCCGGTCGGTATCCTCCGGATAACCGTTAGGTCCAACAAATCACCGGTAGGTAGTGTTCCCTCTTCCAGGCTCATCAGCTAATCATCGGCATACCTTTCTTGCCCCGGGGTACCATACCGGGTCCACCATGTACCCACAAACGGCCTCATCCAGCTCCTCGAATCGGGTATCACATAACTCATAACCGAGAAAAAGCATGGTGGACATCTCAAAATATCATATCAAGAGAAATTGGGTTTTTAAAACAATACATAATTTCCTTGGAAATATAACCACGGTTCTCAAATCCAGAATCTCATGAAAACATCTCAATGCATATAATCGTAAACCATGATGTATGCAAACATATAACCGTAATGCGAGCATATCAAGTATATCATACGACATGGTATGGTGATGTGAACATAGCAATATGTATCATGGCATGATGTAGCAATACTACTCTGTAAGAGACATAGCAATTATCGATGATGAAAGTGTGTGCACCGGCAATATGTGTAAGTGTAACATACGCATCATCGATAATGGTGTAAGTGTACTAGCACAAGTATATGTAATGCAATGAGAATAACATGAACGTAGTAATAAAGTAAATCGTGAGCGCAATGCTATAAGGTATATGTCTCTATCGCATATCCCAGTCGGTGAATCTATCAATCGACATCCAGCCTCACAACATCACGTACGGTATAATCCATCGTACGGCATCCTCTAGTCAAGGGTATGGATCAATCATCAGATAAAATTCATCACGTACGATAAATTATCGTATGGCGGCATCAAACCATCAGGGATCCTATCAACCTATATGATAATGAGGGTACAGACCTAACGTCTCGTACGGCATAACACTCATGATTCACAACATTATATATATCTATATACTTATATCCCAGGTCACATCCATATTAATCTCATATCGTGGGACCGACAAAGGTATCAACTATCTCATATCGACTCGCATCTATATAACGACATATCATACCAAGTCAGCATATCTCATCGTATACTCTTTTCATCACATTAATATCTCACATCAAGTCATCTTACATATACATTCTATCTTATAAATCTTCTGTCATGCTACTCTAAATCTCATATTTATTCTCGTGCACTACCTATAGTTATATATCGTGATTCACATTTATGTTTCACATCCTTATATATCTTCGAGATATCCTTATCAATCATATCATTTCATACTAAACCTTTAATCACATCCGTGGGTCTCTAGTATAGGTTTCTCCGACCATATTCATATGTTTCTAACATGGTTTCCTTAACTAAATTCTATATATATATCGGTTTCCATTTTATTTTGCGGGGGTGCTATACGCCGTCCACCCGACTTCCCTCGTAGATAAAATCTACTCACCTGCTTAGCTGAAGTCGATGTGCTTCATTGTCTCGGAAGTCACTCGAAGGTACCTACAATCAATACATAATCACAATTCTATTAAAACCAATATCCGAAAACCAATACGGCACACGGATTTCTTATAGGTCAGAACCTATAGCTTACGCATGCAAACCAACCAAACAAATCCTTGTTGTTGACGTACAAACGCCCAACAACCAAATACAAATCCAACCGCCAAAACCAAGCATTCAAAACTCAGAAAACATAGCCAAAAACACCCCAATATGCTCCTAGATTTATCTCAGGTTAAATTGGGACAAAACTAGCAATGCAGTGGAGCAGTGTATGGGATAAGTGAGCTACAGAACCAATTCCAGCACGAAACACCACAATGGGGCCGGCCACATGCCCTATAAAACCGGCCATCCCAGCCAAGACTGCTACATTGTTGTTCGTCTTTTTAGGGTGGTCTCCTATTGGTCTAACTAGGTCTCTAGAGTTGCTGGTTTTTCTCAGAAACTTCCGGGTTGCTCTAGATTCCCTGTAGGCCAAGACAACTTCACAAAATCGACACGGAACAATTCTAACTTCGTGTATCGGGTTCTAAACTCATTTTCAGGTCTCTAAATTAATTTCTAAGGTATTGTAAACACTCGCTAAATCTCAATTGGCCACTAGACAACAACTTATAATTTTCCCAGATCAAATTTCCTAATTAACTCAATTTCTAACTAAAATACGATATTTAACGCAAATACTAAACTAAAGTGTATAGATTACCTCATTAGCAACTAAAGAAACTTCTTGAGTTGCCCAAAGTCTTCAAAATCCAGACTTGGATGGTTCTAAGGTCTTAGAATGGCTTGGTGCAGGTTTTATGTGAAGGGTGCATAGGGTTTTGTGAAGGAATTGGAGATGATGCACTAGAGTAGTGGACTGAATGAAATGAAGAATTGAGTTGAAGAATAACGGGGAGGAAGAAGGGAAGGGGCAGCCAAGTCTTCCTCTCTCTCTCTTACCCTCACTCTCTTCACAAATATCTTTCCCCTACACTCACCTCTCACAAAATATCAATCTCTTTTGTTTTTCATACATAACTCCATTCACACATACACATACAGACTCTTTCTTTCTCTTCTCTTTTCTTTTCCTTTCACACTCAAACCCTTTATTCCTCTACTTCTCTTTTCTTTTCTCACAACTCACAAAACAAACACAATGCAACATGCACATGACATGAAAAAGCGTAAAAATACAGATTTGACAAAAAAATCCGATAAATATCATTAAAATACATAAATCATTTTAATCTCTGATAAATTTCCAAATATTGGTATATACTTATATCATTTTACGAAAAATCTCTATTCGCAAATCGAATAGTTTTCGCGAAATATATTATTTTAATACTAAATTTCCAAAAATAATATTTTATATTTCTGAAATATTACAACGGTCGCGATGAATAGCTAAACCCACATCCCTAGACCCCTACGAAAGAGGCAAGAAATTCTACTAATTCTAGAGTTAGGAGACCCGGTCTCGACTCTTCGAGATGGTCTCCCACTGGACTCTAGAACCCGGTTACTTATGCTCCCCACCTAGGGTCTATCCTAATACGGAAAAGTAAATAATATAGATCAATGGTGACATCATCCTCAACCTGGAAGTGCCCCAACAAAAGAATATTACATATAATTTTTTACATGAATGAAAATGAAAAACTCTCATCTCACATAAAAACCCCCGGCTATTCAAAACACGACGATCCAATATAACATATTACAGCAACACATAACATCACATGTCATCAACGTAAGTAAATATGCGTATCCCAATTATCGTTGACATATAGTAATGAAACCGGCAATACATCACATATTACACTTACGGTCGCAAAAAAGAAAGTGAAAAACTACAACAATTGGAATCCGCAACCACCTTAGACATCATAAACCCAATATATTACATATTTTGGATTTCATGCCTAACCAAATGAATTCCTTAGACATTACATACCTAACAATTATAAACCATGCATTTTAGTCTCGATATTGAAAAGACTTTTCAATAACCAGTCGGGTAACTCAACAAGATTCCCGACAACCTGATCGAATGCTCATCGAAAATTTTAGTAGACGGCCGCACCCCCGATGCCGTCGACGAAGTGCACTTAGGCGGAACACCGTGGCCGCAAGCACCTGAACAGATGCTTTTGGTGACGGGGTTCTCCTATAGTCACTTGGTCGGGGCTATGGGGCGTGGCTATCTAATAAGGTTACCCGGCGAGTATCCGCGTATGCTACGCAATTGCGACGAACTTTTGATCCACATCAAAATCCCGTAGCAACCGATCAAATGAGACTGAATTACTAGATTTATAAAATTCAAATTAGTTTTCACAAAACTAAATATTGTGGATTCTAAGTATTGTATCACAATTCACAGATAGTTAGACGATATTAAACTTTTCGATCGAATCAACAAACACCCAAAATTTCCCAAAGAGCTCAACGCTTGAGCGGAGTTTAAAAATCACCCAGAACATGCCACAACACCTATGGACCAACCGTAGAAGGGTCAACCCTTGCCTCACCTATGACACCGCGGAACTACCATAAACCCTAGGGTTTGGGGGCGGTTCCGACGGTCACAGAATCGAGTTAGGATTTCGTTCTTCTAGAGGGTCTATAGAATCACCTGCATGATTTTCTGAAGATCTTAAACTTGGAAAAATCCAACTCTTGGAAAATTTCCAGCGAGTGAGAAAATGGGTTATTGATATCCATTCGATCTTTTTAACATCGTCTAAATAACCTGAAACGATGTTAGAATTACGATTACGAAACACTCTGAATTGCCTTTACAGAAATATAACATCACATGCAATATCAGTAAAAACAAGCAACACCTGAAACACAGAAACCCAAAGACTGGAACACTAAAAAAATTTGAAGCCAAAACAAGCTTCCAAAACTGGCCAGGCCGGATTTTCATCACAAGTCGTCAGCCAAAATCCGGCGAGGAGGGCTCAAATTTCTATAGTATTCATGTTACATCGCATATAACATTCTGTAGTTGCTTAAAAAAATTTTAGACACCATAAAAATTTCAACAGAAACTTGGTTTTTGTTTCGAGTGTTTCGGAGTTGTTTTAGTTTCGTAATTCTAAAAATATCGTCTAATTCTCTACCACGGCTCCGATACCACTGTTGGGTTCCCTAGGGTCGCCGCTGTGTTTCGGGAGGCATCGACCATGCCGTTTTAATAAAATTAGAACACTAAAGAACTCTAACCTAGAATCTTAACTAGAGAATTAGATGAAACTATGAATGTAAACATCTTTACATCTCAGTGAACAAGGAATACAACCTTTGTAGACTGGTCCTTTACTTCATAAGCTCCATGTAGTAGTCCCTTCACTCCAAGTAGTGATCTCCCGGACTCTAGTAAGGCTCCACAAAGTGAAATGAACAAGTTTGCTTGAAGTCTTCGAGGCCGAAGATGATCTACGTCGAGGAGACACTAACCCAAGCTAGTTCCTCACTAAGTGATGAAATAGTGAAGAAACAACCCAGTCTAAATGGCTAGTCTAGAAGAGGTAGATGAAGTAGGAATTTTTCTCACTTTAGAAATTATTTTCTCACCCATTTTCTTCACCCCCCAAAAAGGTAGAGAGCTTGAGGAAGGAGATGAAGAAAAGCAACCATGGAAAAAATCAAGTGTAGAATGGGAACCTTGGGGGAGTTAATATCATATACTAACTCATGTAGAGACTAAACCATGGCTAATCATAATGGTTGGGTTAATAAATATCTTAAGTAAAACAAAATTGGTGGACTTAGTCAATGATTCTACAAGCTTCCACTAAGCATCAACCATGACTAATTTCCACCTAATTTTGAATTACTTTAAATAAATAAAACCCTTGATTATGTTAAGCATGGTGTGAGACTCATACACCCATGTCTCATGCATCATCTAGCTGTTAGTTATATGTATGCCCTAAAGGCCATTACTGTACATACGATGTATATTGTAGTGGATGCTTGGACATATATAGGGAGGACTTTCTTGCTCGACATGATAGTATGCTATCTGGTTACACGTTATCTTAACATGTACTCCGATTGTCTCTTTGTTACATGTTAATAAAGCCCTTAGGATGAGTACTTGACTACAAGGACTATGATGAGATCATACTAGTGTGGCCAGTGTAGTCGCTAAGTACATCCTTCAAATGTTCCTAGTCGTGGGAGTACCGAGATAGGGCATCGATACTCCAGAGTAGACTAGCGTATACGCTTCTCGACCCATATGATGGGCGATGGATGATCCCATATCCATTGGTGTTTGACATCAAAGAAGGTATGCGGGTGCTCAGTAGAGACTGGGTACACTGGACGGACTCGCCGAGAACTCCCAGATGGTATTATACCTCACGTCAGATGGCAGTTCTCTGGTGACACTGGTACAGGTTAGTCTTTAGACCCGAGATCGTCATAGAGACTTGTGTGATTCCCACTGTGCTTTGATTTCCATCATACCACGTCCAGAGGGCGTGCAAAAAGGCGGCTTTTGGGTACAGTCCCGAATCACATGGAGGCAATGAGCGATAGGAGGGGATTCGTCTCTCCCGGTATAGGGAGTTGATGTTGCGCTGTGTTCGATTGGCTATATGTAACACCTTAGGTTGTGTTTAGGGGTTAATTATATTTTAATAGATAGTTTTTGGTAAATTGTTTACCAAATTAAGTTTCTGATATTTTATTCTAATTAATGAATATTTTATTAGGATTTTTCTAGACACACACACACTTGTGCATGTTAACTAGGGTTTAGATTTGGGGTTAAAACCATGATTAGCAACCATGGTGGGTTAACCTATTTGTATTAGGTGTTTTGGGCTTTAATTGGGTTTTATTTATTTGTGTGTTTTGTGTATTTGAATTTCTTTTCTTTTTCTTTTGTTGACTTGGTGCATGAGAGAGGGAGTATGGGCATGGCTTGAGCCATGCTCATTAAATGAAGAGAGAGAGAAAGAGAGAGGGGGTTGTTGACTTGGGGCCTCATTTTCTCACTCTCACTTCTCATTCTCACAACTCTCTCACACACACACACACTCAGCTGAGAGAAAGAGGCAGCAGCTGCAGCAACATCATCAGCAGCCACAGCACCAGCATCAGCTGCAGAAGCATCAGCATCAGCAGCAACTACAGCATCAGCAGCAGCACAGCAGGCAGCAGCAGCAACAGCAGCTCTCCTCTTCTCCTCCTCCTCCCTCTTCCTGCTTCATAGGGTCTAGTAAGGTATAATCTTTGAGCCTAACCCTCTAGATTGCTTAACTTACGTAGGATTTGCTTCGGTTTGTGTAAAAAGTAAGATTTTGTGCTTGAAATGGTGATTTGTGTGAACTTATGGTTTAGTGCTGTTAATATTGGTTAAACTAGCCTAATTAGGTGTTATTAAGACCATGTAAACCTAGTTAGACCCCAGATTACACCAAAATACCATAGGGTTTCTAATTGTGCAAATTTAGTGTTTTTAAGTGAACTTTTTGGATCTCTGTGATCTGCTTTAGGCCCGAATAGGTCAGGTTGAAATTGAGTTAACTGGAGCTTGTATACAAGGTATAGACCACACCACCTGAGCCCGAGACCCCCACCCCGTGGTGAGGCCGCCGGTTTATTCATTCTGGCCGCAATTTGCGGCCAGATAGGGGAATTTTAGGGTGATGTTTGCATGGGTAGGAGTCTGTTGTTATTTCTAGGCCAGTGGTATGTATAGTTTTGTAATTTGCTAGCCTGGGTAGAATCTGGGACGTTATATCGTATTTCTAGTACGTTTGGTTCGCGCAATACGCGAGAGGGTTCCATGATTCAGCGTATCGCGGCGTGTCGGGGTTAGTTTTAGACGCGTGCACACGTTTAGCGTATCGCACACACGCGTGTTTAGTTCGCGACGCGAGCGTATCGTTTGGCTTCGATATCGCGTTTTGAGAGATAGTTGCTCATATATGGATTCTTGTGTAATTCCAGGTTTGCAGGCGGGTACGTCAGACGAAGCTAAGAAAGGGAAGCAGGTGGTCGGCTACGAGTAGCGCACGACCAGGTGAGTAGATTTAACATCTACGGGGAAATTGCCCGTATGGCGTTAGGCGTCAGGGCGAGTTAGGATATTAGATTGTAGATGTTCATATGAACTGTAGTAGCATACCTTATTGTTGCATTTAGAAATGATAGCATAGGACACTGCACTGTCACTAACGGTTCAAGTCGCACGAGCATGATTGATATGCTACACTCACACCGTTAGTGATTGCCATGACACTCACATCATAAGATTGCTATAAATCATATATTGATATGTTCATACCTGCGCACATGCACACTGTATATTCATACCAGTGCACACATATATTGATATGTTCATACCTGCGCATATGCACACTGTATATTCATACCAGTGCACACATATATTGATACGTTCATACCTGCGCACATGCACACTGTATATTCAAACCAGTGCACACATATATTGATACGTTCATACCTGCGCACATGCACACTGTATATTCATACCAGTGCACACATATATTGATATCTTCATACTTGCTTAGATTACGCATTGAGATATGTTATTTCCATGTTAATTCTGGATTTGGGGAACCGTGGATATTTCAAAGAGAATAGTTAATTATTTAAAAACCCGGTTTCCCTCGATATGATATTTCGGTGCGTCCACCATGTGTTTTCTCGGTACTAGAGTGATATATATATGAACCCGAATCGAGGAGTTGGATGAGGCCGATTACGGGTACATGGTGGACCCGGTATGGTATCCCGGGGCGAGAACGGTGTCGCTGTGTAGTAGACGGTGAGCCTGGCAGAGGGACTACTACCAACCGGTGATTGGTTGGACCTGGAGGTTATCCGGAGGATACCGACCAGAGTCGATGGATGGATACGGGACGACTCGTACTACCGGGGCCGAGGGCCGATACCGCAGACAGAGCCCGTGGGCTGATCCGGACTGACGGATGCCCTATACAGGAGGATTTGCATGTCGATGCTTGGCACGAGTATTTATTGATATTTTGGGTGCCGATATTGGGCACTCACGATTATATGAGATTTACAGGATTTGAGGACCGAGGAGGATGACGACGCCTGAGTAGTATTGGGATTTGGGTGCATTGATGAGTACCTATTATACTTTCCACGATGACATTCCGTGTAGATGTTATTTTTCCCATGCTCGGTATGTAGTAATCGATATCTCATCCTGTATCTATTGTACCTGATATAGTACACATGCTTGCACGATCATTGCTATACCTGATCATTGCATACCCTGTTCATTCTATATAGGGTTGTTAGATTGCATTGCTATACCTGATCATTGCATACCCTGTTCATTCTATATAAGGTTGTTAGATTGCATTGCTATACCTGATCATTGCATACCCTGTTCATTCTATATATGGTTGTTAGATTGCATTGCTATACCTGATCATTGCATACCCTGTTCATTCTATATAGGGTTGTTAGATTGCATTGCTATACCTGATCATCACATTTCTTGCTCATCACATGGAGATGTTATTAGATCGCACTTGTTGCATGATTTGAGCATCCAGTTCATCATATAGATGTTTTCTGTTGGCATAGGTTAGAGTATCGTTGCACGTGCATACTCGCGATTACCTTTATATGTTATCTTCTATTCACGAGTTGGCAAATCACCCCCGTTGTGCCACAGTGTTTGCAGGTTGCCCTTCGGAGTAGTCACGGCAGGCTGCGTTCTTGCATCTTTTGACACAGATACCCCTACAGGTTGTGTACTAGCTCTTTTGCTGATAGGTGGGTTTTGTGCGGTATCTGGTTATCTTTCAGTTATGTACGTTGTTGTATCTAGTACTCTCCATCTACCACTTATGTATTGACTTAGAGACCAGTTGTGAGGACGATGTATATTATTTTGTATTCTGGTGTCGAGCTCGTTGTGAGCCGACTTTACTTATGCAGTTTTTTATATCTGTGATGTTTCCCACTTGTTGCTCATTTTCTTCGCTACGACGTCGTATATTGTTATCTTAGTATTTGGTTCTATTAAATGCTTAAATCACTCTATACTTTTACTGGTTTGATTTCTGGGTTTTCGGCTTACTTAGTCGCGTTACGCCTATAGACGTTATGTGGTTAAGTGCCGGTCACGGGCCAATCTTCGGGTCGTGACAAAGTTGGTATCAGAGCGTAGGTTTTACCTTCGGAGTGTAGGATGACCCTGGTATGATGGAGTAGGTAGCTGCAGCAGAGTGGCGTAGCGTGCGTATGTTCCGCGGCATACTCACAACACGGTACTCCGCCTAAGCGACCTTAGGACTTATTGATTGAATTTTCTTCATGATTGTATACATCCTTGTGATTCAATTTTCGTATCCTCGTCGAATCCTACCTTCTTTTCAGCCATTATGCCGCCAAGGACTACGAGGGTGCAGAGAGAGGCCGGGAGAGCCGAGGTTCAAGTTGATTTATCTGAGACGAGGACTGATCCGAGTAGTACCCCTGTTGTACCAGGACAGATTGTTTCTCCTACGACAGATCAGATCGCTAGACTAGTGGCAGAGATGCAGAGCTTGGCCAGACGATGATCTCATTGGTAGAGGTCGTTTGAGCGCAGCGACAGATGGTTGTCACCCCTGTTACCCAGTTGTTCCTTGCGATCATCATGCAGTATTCCGTCCCCTACATAGCACCGGTGGAGGCATCCCCCATTTACGAGACACGTCTTCCAGAGACCGTAAGAGTTCCGGAACAGTTGTGGAATCGTACTGGTGTACCAGCCCAGAGCAGAGGCTTAGGACGAGGACAGTCGTTTGGCTTCCATCCCCAGGGAGGACAGCATTCAGCGTGTAGGTGTTTACGATGCGGAAGCCTTCAACACCTCATCAGGCAGTGTTCCTTCACACCACGTCAGGGTCGTATTCTGAGACGTCATGGACGCGGAGGGTTTGCACAGAGGGGTCAGGCTAGAAGAGGAGGAGTTCGATCAGTCGCAGATGGAGGGCAGGCCCAAGTTTTCGCTTCGACTCGTCAGGATGCTCAGGCGTCCAATGCGGAGCCTACAGGTACTCTTTCAGTATGTCTTTTTTGTTGCACTCGTATGCTTACACACTTTCGTGCCTAGTTTAGGACGAGAGTCGTGCTAGGTAGATCAGCCGTTTGTTGTGTTAACTTCTGTCAGCAATCCTTTTGTTGCGCGACACGTAATTCGGTCGTGTGCCCATCGGATAGGAGATAGAGATTCGTCTGTCATTTTGATCCTCCTAAAGATGTTGGATTTGGCGATCTCCTGGGCACGGACTGGTTAGCTACGTGCTAGGCGTTGTGGGCTACCGTGAGGAAACAGTTAGGTTTTGTTTTCCCGGGCAAGTCAGTTCTTGTTGTGCAGGTGGATAGTGGTGCCGCCTCTTATAGCTTGAATTCAGCCTTGTTCGCTAGTCGGCTCCGAGGAGATGTCGGAAATTCTTGGCGTTTTTCGTGATACCGTAGCCATAGTTGGTGTGTTGGGCCGGTTTTCTTTAAGTGGGGAGAGTTTTCCTATATTGTTCCAGATGAGCCGTCAAGGCTTATGGAGCTTAAGGATCTGCTGCAGAATTGTTGTTGTGGGAGTTTGTGCGTTTGAGTGTTTCACATTAGGAAGCTCCTATTTCTGTTCGTCAAGGAGGAAGATGACAGATTGAGGTTGTGTATTGATGGATCGTCACTTGAATCGGCTTACGGTGCGGATAAGTATCCTGTACGTCGCATTGACGATTTCTTCGATAAGCACCAGAGTGCGAGACTTTGTCTAAGTTCGTTTGGGATCAAGTAATCATTGTTACGGGTCCGGAGTGATGACATTCCGAAGACTGCCTTGTGCGTGCTACGGGCTTTGTGTGTTTTGGGTGTGTCACTGGACTCACTAATGCTCTAGCAGCATTCGTAGGTGTGATGAACTGGTTTTCTTTGGGCCGTTCCTCGACTAGTTATTGTTGTGTTATTTACGACATCCTAGTCTTTTTAGTGTGTCTTGAGGGATAGGAGTAGCACTTGAGGATCTGTTATACGGATACTGGGAGAGCCCCAGCGGTTTGCTAGATTCTCGGAGTGTTCCCTTCAAGCTTGTTTGTGTTGACTCCTAGGTCTTGTAGTTACGGAGATGATTTGGTATGGTTTCGAGGAAGATCGTGGCCGTACAGCTTAGGCCCAGACTTGAGCAGGACGGAGGTCCGCAGATTTTTGCCTTAGCAGGTTTTACCGCCGTCTCATGCAGGATTGCTAGTGTAATGCTGCCCCGTTGACTAAATTGACTGGAATGGAGGTTCCTTTTCTTTAGACTGAGGCTTGTGTATGGAGTTTCGGCAGTTGAAGACTCGGTTAACAACTGCTTCAGCCCTTTGCTTGCTTTTTGGGTTCGGGCGACTTTGTGGTTTAACTGTGATGTTTCGTGAGTAGGACTCGAATGTGTACTAAGGTGACACAATTGAGTTATCGCTTTTGCTTCCTTACATTTGGAGGAAGTACGAGAAGGATATCCCACTCATGATCTGGAGATGGTCGCGATGGTTTTGCGCTGGAGATTAGAGACACCACTTGTCTGAGAGTCGTGTCAGATTTTCACGGACCACCAGAGTTAAAGGTACACCTTCCTGCGGCGAAATTTGATTGTGGTGATAGTCCTCCGCAGATTCACAGTTCTTGTGCGATCGTTGAGTACAGCATAAGTTCGTCTCTTCTGAGGAGACAGCTTGCTCATGTCCGCGCCCGACCACTTTTCTTAAATCGCTTTCGCGAGGCACTGCCCGCCGACGCTCGTTCGTCAGAGATATTGGAGCCTACTCGGCCGGGTAATGATTTGGAATCCTTGACTTGTGGCAAGGGTGTGCTGGGTTAGAGACGTGGAATCCTAGGGCAGGCACATCAGTCAACTCTCTCTACCCATTCAAGCCCCACCAACTGTTAGCATGACTTATAAGGTAGTTACGGGTGGGCAGGGATAGAAAAAGAAGTCTTGGTATTCGTTTCAAGGTGTCTGTCTTGTTGTGTGCTTGAGTTGAGCAACTGAGACTGACGGGAGAGTTGCAACCTTTAACCGTTCCGAAGAGGGAACGAGAGCAGATATCCCCGAAATTAGTTATGGTGTCCACCCAGGAGTTGTCAGGATGTGACTCCATTCGGATGCTTGTCATCCGGTGATACTCAGTTGTTCTTGTTAAGTTGTGTATATAGAAATTGTTGTCGGCGGTTGGGGATCGTCGTTTGCCATCGATAGGGTTCTCCTTTGATAGCAGTTATCAGGAGACACTCCAATTGGTAACCTTTAAGTTTAGAGGTTAGGTCGTGTCGATCACCAGTCTGTTTTCCTAACTCCGTGTTATAGGATTATTGGACCTCAGCTAGTTTAGAAATTTCGGAAATGACCCGGTTATTTTGGGTCAGGATGAGAATGGTCTATTGCGGATAGAGATTAGATGCTGACCAAGAGGGTCGCAGATTCGAGTTCGCAATGGCAGATCATGTATTCCCACGGAAATTTCCGATAAAAGACATGTTGAGTTTTGGCAAGCTTTCCAGGATAGTAAGTCTTTTTAGGATCCCTAAGGCGAGTTGGTTCGTTGCCTTAAGTTGGGCACTTCCACCCAGATTATTGAATATTCACCCCGTATTTCCTATGTCGATACTTTGCAATTACCTTCATGACCTTTCTCATTGGATTCAGCGCCAGACCATTTAGTTCGAGTGTGATCCTTCGTTCACCCAACAGCCAGCCATAATATTGGACCGGCAGGTGAAGAAACTTCGATCGAAGGTCTTGCCATCAGTGAAGGTATTTTGGTGCATCCCAAATGGTGAAGAGATCACTTGGGAGGCTGAGGGCGAGATGCGGAAGAAGTTCCCTCATCCTTCTGAAGGTATGCGTAGCTTTGTATTTTAAAATTCGGGGACGAATTTTCTTTAAGGGGGGAGATAGTAACACCTTAGGTTGTGTTTAGGGGTTAATTATATTTTAATAGATAGTTTTTGGTAAAAAGTTTACCAAATTAAGTTTCTGATATTTTATTCTAATTAATGAATATTTTATTAGGATTTTTCTAGACACACACACACTTGTGCATGTTAACTAGGGTTTAGATTTGGGGTTAAAACCATGATTAGCAACAATGGTGGGTTAACCTATTTGTATTAGGTGTTTTAGGCTTTAATTGGGTTTTATTTATTTGTGTGTTTTGTGTATTTGAATTTCTTTTCTTTTTATTTTGTTGACTTGGTGCATGAGAGAGGGAGTATAGGCATGGCTTGAGCCATGCTCATTAAATGAAGAGAGAGAGAAAGAGAGAGGGGGTTGTTGACTTGGGGCCTCATTTTCTCACTCTCACTTCTCATTCTCACAACTCTCTCTCACACACACACACTCAGCTGAGAGAAAGAGGCAGCAGCTGCAGCAACATCATCAGCAACCACAGCACCAGCATCAGCTGCAGAAGCATCAGCATCAGCAGCAACTACAGCATCAGCAGCAGCACAGCAGGCAGCAGCAGCAACAGCAGCTCACCTCTTCTCCTCCTCCTCCCTCTTCCTGCTTCATAGGGTCTAGTAAGGTATAATCTTTGAGCCTAACCCTCTAGATTGCTTAACTTACGTAGGATTTGCTTCGGTTTGTGTAAAAAGTGAGATTTTGTGCTTGAAATGGTGATTTGTGTGAACTTATGGTTTAGTGCTGTTAATATTGGTTAACCTAGCCTAATTAGGTGTTATTAAGACCATGTAAACCTAGTTAGACCACAGATTACACAAAAATACCATAGGGTTTCTAATTGTGCAAATTTAGTATTTTTAAGTGAACTTTTTGGATCTCTGTGATCTGCTTTAGGCCCGAATAGTTTGGGTTGAAATTGAGTTAACTGGAGCTTGTATACAAGGTATAGACCACACCACCTGAGCCCGAGACCCCCACCCCATAGAGAGGCTGCCGGTTTATTCATTCTGGCCGCAATTTGCAGCCAGATAAGGGAATTTTAGGGTGATGTTTGCATGGGTAGGAGTCTGTTGTTATTTCTAGGCCAGTGGTATGTATAGTTTTGTAATTTGCTAGCCTGGGTAGAATCTGGGACGTTATATCGTATTTTTAGTACGTTTGGTTCACGCGATACGCGCGATATGCGAGAGGGTTCCTTGATTCAGCGTATCGCGGCGTGTCGGGGTTAGTTTTAGATGCGTGCACACGTTTAGCGTATCGCACACACGCGCATTTAGTTCGGGACGCGAGCGTATCGTTTGGCTTCGATATCGCGTTTTGCGAGATAGTTGCTCATATATGGATTCTTGTGTAATTCCAGGTTCGCAGGCGGGTACGTCAGACGAAGCTAAGAAAGGGAAGCAGGTGGTCGGCTACGAGTAGCGCATGACCAAGTGAGTAGATTTAATATCTACGGGGAAATCGCCCGTATGGCGTTAAGCGTCAGGGCGAGTTAGGATATTAGATTGTAGATGTTCATATGAACTGTAGTAGCATATCTTTTTGTTGCATATAGAAATGATAGAATAGGACACTGCACTGTCACTAACGGTTCAAGTCGCACGAGCACGATTGATATGCTACACTCACACCGTTAGTGATTGCCATGACACTCACATCATAGGATTGCTATAAATCATATATTGATATGTTCATACCTGCGCACATGCACACTGTATATTCATACCAGTGCACACATATATTGATATGTTCATAACTGCACACATGCACACTGTATATTCATACCAGTGCACACATATATTGATACGTTCATACCTGCGCACATGCACACTGTATATTCATACCAGTACACACATATATTGATACGTTTATACCTGCGCACATGCACACTGTATATTCATACCAGTGCACATATATATTGATATCTTCATACTTGCTTAGATTACGCATTGAGATATGTTATTTCCATGTTAATTCTGGATTTGGGGAACCGTGGATATTTCAAAGGGAATAGTTAATTATTTAAAAACCCGGTTTCCCTTGATAAGATATTTCGGTGCGTCCACCATGTGTTTTCTCGGTACTAGAGTGATATATATATGAACCCGAATCGAGGAGTTGGATGAGGCCGATTACGGGTACATGGTGGACCCGGTATGGTACCCCGGGGCGAGAACGGTTTCGCTGTGTAGTAGACGGTGAGCCTGGCAGAGGGACTACTACCAACCGGTGATTGGTTGGACGTGGCGGTTATCCGGAGGATACCGACCAGAGTCGATGGATGGATACGAGACGACTCGTACTGCCGGGGCCGAGGGCCGATACCGCAGACAGAGCCCGTGGGCTGATCCGGACTGACGGATGCCCTATACAGGAGGATTTGCGTGACGATGCTTGGCACGAGTATTTATTGATATTTTGGGTGCCGATGTTGGGCACTCACGATTATATGAGATTTACAGGATTTGAGGACCGAGGAGGATGACGACGCCTGAGTAGTATTGGGATTTGGGTGCATTGATGAGTACCTATTATACTTTCCACGATGACATTCCGTGTAGATGTTATTTTTCCCATGCTCAGTATGTAGTAATCGATATCTCATCCTGTATCTATTGTACCTGATATAGTACACATGCTTGCATGATCATTGCTATACCTGATCATTGCATACCCTGTTCATTCTATATAGGGTTGTTAGATTGCATTGCTATACCTGATCATTGCATACCCTGTTCATTCTATATAGGGTTGTTAGATTGCATTGCTACACCTGATCATTGCATACCCTGTTCATTCTATATAGGGTTGTTAGATTGCATTGCTACACCTGATCATTGCATACCCTGTTCATTCTATATAGGGTTGTTAGATTGCATTGCTATACCTGATCATTGCATACCCTGTTCATTCTATATAGGGTTGTTAGATTGCATTGCTATACCTTATCATCACATTTCTTGCTCATCACATGGAGATGTTATTAGATCGCATTTGTTGCATGATTTGAGCATCCAGTTCATCATATAGATGTTATCTGTTGGCATAGGTTAGAGTATCGTTGCACGTGCATACTCGCAATTACCTTTATATGTTATCTTCTATTAACGAGTTGGCAACTCACCCCCGTTGTGCCACAGTGTTTGCAGGTTGCCCTTCGGAGTAGTCGCGGCAGGCTACGTTCTTGCATCTTTTGACACAGATACCCCAGCAGTTGGTGTACTAGCTCTTTTGCTGATAGGTGGGTTTTGTGCGGTATCTGGTTATCTTTAAGTTATGTAGATTTTTGTATCTAGTACTCTCCATCTACCACTTATGTATTGACTTAGAGACCAGTTGTGAGGATGATGTATATTATTTTGTATTCTGGTGTCGAGCTCGTTGTGAGCCGACTTTACTTATGCAGTTTATTCTATCTGTGATGTTTCCCACTTGTTGCTCATTTTCTTCGCTACGGCGTCGTATATTGTTATCTTAGTAATTGGTTCTATTAAATGCTTAAATCACTCTATACTTTTACAGGTATGATTTATGGGTTTTCGGCTTACTTAGTCGCGTTACGCCTGTAGACGTTACGTGGTTAAGTGCCGGTCACGGGCCAATCTTCGAGTCGTGACACTATAACTGGAAATCCCTAGCCAGGGTTGTTGAGATTTACTGGTAAGTGTTATCAGTAGTTTCTCGAACTATTATAGACCTCATATCGACATGACTTATCAAGCTACTGGGGTCTGACGTTTACCACCCCTAGGCGAGATATGCGATATATCTGACAAAGAGACTAGACTGTACGGGAGTGTTACTGATTGGATTTGCGGGAGAAAGTACAGACTTGCTTGTTGATCTTCTGATCGCTCAATACCTGGGTGGCTGTTACGTTTAGCTGACCGCTTGCAGCTTGTGGGTATTTGAAATGATCATCACCTACTGCCGGCGTATTGGTGATTCTTTAGAGTCCTACACAGAGGTTTCTTGGCTCAGGCAAAATGGAGTAGGAGCACATATATGATATGTGCGGGACCGAAAACAATACGTGTATGTGATACGGTATTAGATTCTCGCGATATGAGATATCGGCTGGGTATATGTGATATAGCCGGGTCATCGGATCAAGTGTTGATTTGATGAACTGATACAGATTATATTAGTCGGTTATTTGTGAAATAGCCGGATTATTGGATCAAGTGTTGATTCGATAATTTAATGTATAATTATATATTTGATATATTATATTACATTAACTAATATTAGCTCACTTAAAGATTCTTTTTCTCACTCGGGTAATACATTGATATATATGCGATAAATGTTAATTGTATTATTTTATTTTGTTACAATAAATATTGTATATGTGATATATAATATTGTAACATGTTAGGGTTATTAATGCAACATGATTAGTGGAGATTAAACATAGTTAGGGTTTGATTTGGGTTAATCTTTTCTAAAAGTTTCTAGAAGCTTTGCTTTTGTTTCTTGCAAAGATATTATGCATAGATATTTGTTTAACCCAACCCAACCCTTTAACCATGATTCAATCTCTACAAGGGTTAGTTCTTCTCACTTATACCATGGTTTCATTTCTAACCTCACACTTGAGTTATTCATTATTCATCACAAAAGAGTTAGCTTCTTCTTCTTCTTCCTTCTTGCTTGAAAAGCTTTCTAGCTTTTTAAGAGGTGATGAAAATGAGTGAGATTAAGAACACAAATGAGAGATAAAATCCTACTTCATCATCCTAATCTATCCTAGCCATTTAGATTAGGGTGTTCACTTCATTAGTGAGTGAGAGCTTGAGTTAAAGTTTCTTCAAGGTAGATCATCTTAGTTATCGAAGATCGGAAGCAAGCTTGCATCTTTCTCTTCGTGGCGCCTCTCTAGATTCCCGATTCTCGATGATCGTACCGGAGGGACCTCAACATGGAGATTTTGAAGTGAAGGACCGGACTACAAAGGTTGTAATCCTAAACTCTTAGAAGTAAAGTTGTTTACTTGCTATATGTTTCGCCTAATCTCTAGTCTAAGATCTTGCTTAGGGTTGTTCGTCACGTCTAATTTTTAAATCGGGCATGGTTGATACCTTATAGACCCTTGTGAGAGTGCCTAGCATCCCTACAGTGGTATCAGAGCCAAACTAGAGCTTTAGGTGAAGTCTAGGCGAAGTTTAAAGTTCGATCGAACTCCGAATACCCGATAAAACCTAGTTTCTGGAAATTTTTTCAAAAGTTCACATTTTTCATATTAAAAATGCTCAGAAAATTCAACAGGTGATTTGATGGATTACTGTGAAACGAACCCAATATACCATAATTGCGCCGCGGAACCGCGGCAATACCTTTGCTTGTGCGGCGGTTTCTAACATTAGGGTTTGTATTTTACACAGTAATATCCGTACAGATTT
The DNA here is from genome assembly GCA_030015575.1 of Agapanthus africanus. Taxonomy (NCBI): domain Eukaryota; kingdom Viridiplantae; phylum Streptophyta; class Magnoliopsida; order Asparagales; family Amaryllidaceae; genus Agapanthus; species Agapanthus africanus. The sequence goes on from JASDDO010000018.1 coordinate 325,980,179, forward strand.
CCTGATTGTTCTGGGAATTTTTTATTTTACTCAAGTGTTGAGTTTTCTGGGTTGTATTGGGAGCTCGTTGATTCGATCGGAAAGTATAACTTCGTTTAATTTGTCCGGGTAATTTTTAGAACGTGTTAAAAAGTTCGAACAGATATCAATAACTCACTTTTTACCCTGCCGGAAAAATTCCAAGTGTTTGATTTTTCCGTAGTTTAAGAACATTCTAAGTCGTGCAAGTAATGCGGTGGACCTTCTAGAAGACAACAAACCTTAACTCGATTATGTGACCGTCTGAACCACCTCTAAACCTTAGGGTTTGGGGCAGTACGGCGTTGCCACATGTGAGGCGTTGGTTTGACCCTTCTACGGTTGGACCATTGGTACTGTGGCATGTGATGGATGCTTTTAAACTAATTTCAAGTGTTGAGAATTATTTAGGAAAACTTGGGTGTTTGATTATTCGATCGGAAAGTTTAACATTGTCTGTTTATCTGGAATATGATACTATATTTGGAATTCACAAGTAGTTATGAGATAACTAATTTTAATGTTATAAATCTAGCAGTTCAGTCTCAGATGATCGGTTGCCACGGGATTTTGATGCGATCAAAAGTCCGTCGCAATCACGTAGCGTACGCGGATACTCGCCGGGTAAACTTAATAGACAGCCACGCCCCATAGCCCCGACCAAGTGACTGTAGGAGAACCCCGTCGCCAAAAGCATCCGTTCGGGTGCTCGTGGCAGCAGTGTTCCGTCTTAGTGCACTTCGTCGACGGAATCCGGGGGTGCGGCCGTCTACTAAAGTTTGCGACGAGCATTCGATCTGGATGTCGGGAATCTTGTTGAATTGCCCGACTAGATATTGAAAAGAGTTTTCGATACTGAGACTAAAATACGGGGTTTATAATTGTTAGGCATGCAATGTCTAAGGAATTCATTTGGTTAGGCATGCGATGTCTGAGGTGGTTGCGGATTCCAACTGTTGTAGTTTTGCATTTTTTTTTCTGCGACCGTAAGTGTAATATATGGTGTATTGCCGGTTTCGTTGCTATACATCAACGACAATTGGGATACGCATATTTACTTACGTTGATGATATGTGATATTATGTGTTGCTGTGATATGTTATATTGGATCGTCGTGTTTTGAATAGCCAGGGGTTTTATGTGAGATGAGGGTTTGTATTTTCATTCATGTAAAATTCATTGTATGTAATATTCTTTTATTGGGACACTTCCGGGATGAGGATGATGTCACCATTGTATATTACTTACTTTTCCGCATTAGGTAGACCCAAGGTGTGGAGCACAAGTAACCGGGTTCTAGGGTCCAGTGGGAGACCATCTCGAGGAGTCAAGACCGGGTCTCCTAATCCAAGAATTGGCAGTGTTGCTTGCCGCTCTCGTAGGGGTCTAGGGATGTGGGTTTGTCTATCCATCGCGACCGTGGAATCCGTGTTTTATACAGGCTCGTATTAAAACACGAACGTCCTAGTATATCCAATATTTCATATATGTTTTTCTGCTGCAATGTTCTGTGATGAGATCATATTACTGCCTGAGACGAATTTTTATATTATATATATGAGATATATATTGTATATTGTTGATTTCGTTTCATATATGATGCTTGTGAAGCATAATAAAATGGGACTTCATTAATGAGATTAATGAAATAAAAGAAACCTAAAGATGCTGTAAAAACTTGTTTAAAAACTGGTAGCTCTAGTTCTTGCTTTTCATAGTGGTGTTCCCTGTAGAACATCCAGCACCTTATTCGATAAGGAAAGAGCCGAGATCCCTTCACCGGGAGTGACCTCTTTAGCGAAACTAGCAGATGCTACAAACTCGGTTTGTCTTTTGATTGTTTTTATAGTTTTTGCTTTGCAGAGTGATATTTGTGAAATATCCTGCACCTTATTCGCTGAGGAAAGAGCCGACGATCCCTTCACCGGGAGTGACCTATTTAGCAAAACTAGAAAAGGCCTCAAAAACATTCCATTTAAAATCACTCGATTCTACAACAATATAAAGTTCATTATGCAAAAGGTTTTCATAAAAACCTATCGTAGCCCACCGTCATTTCAGATAAGTAATAGTTAGTATTCGTGTTGCGTTTGTTGACTTAGTCAAGGCGTAGTGTGCGGTAGCTGATTACTGCTTATCTGCAAAGCATATGATATGATTGGATTAGGGTAGTCATGCGGCCTTGTTGACTTAGTCAAGGGTCGTGCGGGTAGGTTTAATTCAATCGGGAAATGACGAGTTGAACTTTACTTGCGGTCTATGGTTTGTTGACTTAGTCAAGGTTATAGATCGCTTGGGGAAAAATATTATTGGGAATTTCAAGTGTTGAAATTTGCAATGAGATTGCATACCTTCTATGAGATAGTTGGATCCCGATACCCGCTGCGAGTAAGAGTTACTCCTGAGAGAGTTTTACACATTACAATTAGCCGATCAAGTAGGTGTCTAGAAAGGTGTTAACGGAGTTATGCCTCTGGGAAAACGAGGTTTACTTTAATTAGGTCCGTGCGAAAGCACGGGGAACCTCCCTCAAAGTACCGACACTGACCTGGCTGAAAGATTGGCGAACTTGTAGCGTGTAATTAATCCCGGCTAGTCTTTCCTTTTAGGGTTTGAAGGAAGATTTGACTAAAACAGTGGGAGACATCCTGATTAGGTATATTAATAACCAATCTAATCTTGCAAGAGCATACGCTGAGTGTTTTCTGTTAGTTGTATGTATGCCCTAGAAGCCAGTATTGTACAGATGATGTATATTATATTGGATGCTTGGACATATATAGAGAGGACTTTCTTGCTCGATATGATAGTATGCTATCCGGTTGCTCTTTATATTAACATGTATACTTGTCTCTTGATACTGTCTTATAGTTACATGTTGGTAAAGCCCTTAGGATGTGTACTTGACAACCTGGACTATGATGCGGATCATACTAGTAGGGACATGGTAGTCCATAAGTATATCCTTCAAGGTCCCTAGTCGTGGGTGTATCGAGACGGGACATCGATATACCAGAGTAGACTAGTGTATACCTTCTCGACCCATATAGATGGGCGATGGATGATCCCATATCATTGGTGTTTGACATCAGAGATGATATACGGGTGCTCAGTGGAGACTGGGTACACTGGACGGACTCGCCGAGAACTCCCAGATGGTATTATACCTCACGTCAGATGGCAGTTCTCTGGTGACACTTGTGCAGGTTAGTCTGTAGACCCGAGATCGTCATAAAGTCTTGTGTGATTCCTACTGTGCTTTGATTTCCACCTTACCACGTCCATGAGGGCGTGCAAAATGGTGGTTTTTGGGTACTGTCCCGAGTCACATGGAGGCAATGAGCGATAGGAGGGGTTTCGTCTCTCCCGGTATTGGGGGTTGATGTTGCGCTGTGCTCGATTGGCCATAACATGGAAGTCCCTGGCCAGGGCTGAATTAGAGATTTACTGGTAAGTGTTACCAGTAGTTTCTCGACCCGTTATGAGCCTAACATCGGCACGACTTATCAGTTATTGGGGTCTGTCGTTTACCACCCCTAGACTTGATATGTGACATATCAGGCGAGGAGACCGGACTGTACGGGAAGTGTTACCGGCAGCCTTTTACAGGAGTTGGAGCGGGCTTGCTTGCTGATCTTCTGATCGCTCAATACCCGGGTAGCCGTTACGTCCAGCTAGTACCGCTGACGGCTTTTGGGTGCGTGATGTGATCATCACCTACTGCCGGCGTATTGACGAGTCTTTAGAGTCCTACATAGAGGTTTTACTGGCTCAGGCAAAATGAAATAGGAGCGCATATGTGATATGTGCGGGACCGAGAATAATGCGTGTATGTGATACCGTATTCTATTCTCGCGACTTCTTGTATCGGTCGGTTATATATGATATAGCCGGGTTATCGAATCAAGTGTTGATTCGATAAGTCGATACATTGGATGTTAGTCGGTTATATGTGATATGACCGGATTATTAAGTCAAATGTTGATTTAATAATTTATTGTATAATTGTATATTTGATATACTCGTTTACATTAACTAACACTTGTTCACATTAGGATTTTTCTCACATGTACACAACTTTAATATATATATGATATATATTAAAATGTGTTTTCTTTTTGTATCATGGTTGATGATACAACATTCATGGGTGTATGAGACTTACACCATGCTATTTGTTATGTAGGGTTTAATATATTTAAAGTAATTACAAAATTAGTGGAAAATTAGAAAATGCATGAAGCTTGTGGAAGCTTGTGGATGCATTGACTAAAGTCCACTAAATTTGTTTTTACTTTGGATTTTTAACCTAACCATCACACTTAGCTATGGTAATGTCTCTACATGAGTTAGTATATGATACTCACTCACCATGGTTAGCTCACTCACATGATCATTATCCTCATCTCTTTCTTTTTTTCATCTTCTTCTTCTTTGAGCAAAAGAAAAGCTTGCTAGGGTTTTCAAATGAGAGTGAAAGATTGTGAGAAATAAAATTCTAAAGAGAACCCACTTCCTATTTCTCCATCCTCTACTAGACTAGCACTTTAGTTTAGGGTGTTTGCTTCACTAACTCTCTAGTTAGTGAAGTAGAAGCTTGAGTTGGCATCCCCTCGACGTAGATCATCTTCGGCCTCGAAGACTTCAAGCAAGGACGCTCTTTAGCCTCATGAAGCCATGCAAGAGTCCGGGAGAACCACGATCGCAGCAAAGGGACTTCAACAAGGAGCTAAAGAAGTGAAGGACCGATTTACAAAGGTTGTATTTCGTATTCACTTAGTCGTAAATGTAGTTTACTAGCATGTGAAACCCTAATTTTCTAGTAAAGATCTTGTTTAGGGTTGTTAGGCACGGCTAAAATTTTAATCGGGCATGTTTGATGCTTCCTTAACCCTTGTTAGAGTGCCTAGTAACCCTACAGTGGTATCAGAGCCTAGCTAGAGCATTAGGCGATGTGTTAACGAAGTTAAAACTCTGAACGAACCCGGATACGTCAATTTAACCCCCTCTCTGGACATTTTTTCAAATCTGTGATTTTTCTGAATTAAAAATACCTAAAAAATTCAGCAGGTAAATATAAGGATTGCAGTGAAAAACGAGGGAATGAACAGTATATTCCACCGCGGAACCGCGGCATTAGCATGCTTGGGCCGCGGATCCGCGGTAGTACGAAATGATCATTCCCCAATTTTTGTACTGTAATACCCATAACTGTTAGTGCTATTTTCTGGGTATTTTTAATCTGACTCAAGTGTTGAGTATTTTGGGGTTTATTTTGTAAACGTTGACTCGTTCGGAGAATTTAAATTCGTTATGTTTTCCGGATAATTTAGAAAGTATTAAAATGTTCGAACGGATATCATTAACTCAATTTTTCCCGGCATGAAAAACATTCAAGTGTTGAATTTTTCTCGGGTTTAAATCTTTCGGAAAAACGTGGAAGTAATGCGATGGACCCTCTAGAAGACAACAAACCTTAACTCGATTATGTGACCGTCTTGAACTGCCTTTTGAACCTTAGGGTTTGGGGAAGTACGGCGAGCCACATGTGAGGCGTTGGCTTGACCCTTCTACGGCTGGACCATTGCTACTGTGACGTATTCTGGAATTTTTGAACTCCGCTCAAGTGTTGAGCTATTTAGAAAATCTTGGGTATTTGATTATTCGATCGGAAAGTTTAATACTATCTATTTATCTGGAATGTGATACAATATCTGGAATTCATATAGTTAGGCATCAAATGCGAAGTATGTGATATTTTGGATTTACGATGTCTAAAGAGATTGTGGATTCCAAATGTTGTAGTTTTACACTTTCTTTTCTGCGACCGTAAGTGTAATATGTGATATTGCCGGTTTCGTTGCTATATGTCAACGACAATTGGGATACGTATATTTACTTACGTTGATGACATGTGATGTTATGTGTTGCTGGATATGTTATATTGGATCGTCGCGTTTTGAATAGCCGGGTTTTTTTTATGTGAGATGAGAGTTTTTATTTTCATTCATGTAAAATTAAATGTATGTAATATTCTTTTATTAGGGCACTTCCGGGATGAGGTTGATGTCACCATTTGTATGTTATTTACTTTTCCGCACTAGGATAGACCCAAGGAGGAGAGCACAAGTAACCGGGTTCTAGAGTCCAGTGGGAGACCAACTCGAGGAGTCGAGTCCGGGTCTCCTAACTCTAGAATTGGTAGGGTTGCTTGCCGCTCTCGTAGGGGTCTAAGGGTGTGGGTTTGGCTATTCATCGCAACCGTGGAATCCGTATTTTATAGTGGCTCAAAATAAAACACGGACGTCCTAGTATATCCAATGTTTCATATGTTTCTTCTGCTGCGATATCTGTGATGTGATCATGTGATAAAAACTGTATATAGTATATATGATATATTATATAGACGTTACTTATGTTTTACACCCGCGCTAGCCCTGCCCCGCTCTGCCGTTAGTTACCTAACCTAACGGTGCACGAGGGGACATCGAGGCGAATGCGGATGGCATAAGTGTACGTCGTATTTATCTGTGATGTTTAAGTGATTTAAATGATGGGATTTCATTAATGTGATTAATGAAAGAAAAGATACCTAAAAGATGTTGTAGAATCAAATTTTCAAAAAGGGTAGCTACAGTTTTTTGCTTTGCATAGCGATATATATGATATATCCTGCACCTTATTCGATGAGGAAAGAGCCGAGATCCCTTCACCGGGAGTGACCTCTTTAGCAAAACTAGCAGATGCTACAACATTCGGTTTGTCTTTTGATTGCTTTTGGAGTTTTGCTTTGCAAAGTGATATATATGATATGTCCTGCACCTTATTCGATGAGGAAAGAGCCGAGATCCCTTCACCGGGAGTGACCTCTTTAGCAAAACTAATGAAAGCCTCAAAATCACTCCATTTCAAAATTCACTCGATTCTACAAAGATATCAAGTTCCTTACGCAATAGGTTTTCAGAAAAACCTGTCGTAACCCTCCGTCATTTCAGATAAGTCCTACTTAGTATTCGTGCTACGTTTGTTGACCTCCGTCAAGGCGTAGTGTGTGGTAGCTAACTAGTATTTATCTGCTTATGCATATGATGCAGATTGGATTAGGGTAGTCGTACGACCTTGTTGACCTCCGTCAAGGGTCGTGCGGGTGGGTTTGATTCAATCAAGAAATGACGGGTTGAACTTGACTTGCACCCTGTGGTTTGTTGACCTCCGTCAAGGTCATGGGATGCTTGGGGCAAAATATTATCAGGAATTTCAAGTGTTGAAATTTGCAATGATATTGCATACCTTCTATGAGATAGTTGGATCCCAATACCCACTGCGAGTAATTGTTACTCCTGGGAGAGTTTTACACAGGACAATTAGCCGATCAAGTAGGTGTCTAGAAAGGTGTCAACGGGGTTACGCCTCTGGGAAAACGAGGTTTACTTTAATTAGGTCCGTGCGAAAGCATAGGGAACCTCCCTCAAAGTACCGACACTGGCCTGGCTGAAAGATTGGCGAAGTTGTAGGGTGTAATTAATCCTGGCTAGTCTTTCCTTTTAGGGTTTGAAGGAAGATTTGATAAAAACAGTGGGAGCCATTCTGATTAGATAAAATAATAACCAATCTGATCTTGCAAGAGCATACACTAAAGTGTTTTCTTCTCTCTCTCCAGGTAGCGACCATATCATGCCTTAATAAAGATAATAATATGGATGTATTGACCGAACCCGCAAGTTATACTGTGCTGGGGAACGTTGGTTCCGTTCTTTCTTATAAAAGTTATAAGACTGAATAGGATATAGGGGAATACCTGGATTCCCAGGCTACCCGAATGAAGAAAGTACATGTTGATGCATTTTCTTCGGTGTGTTCGTTACAGAGAACTGTTTCTCCATTTGCTCTACGTCCTGGGTATTAGATACCGGGTCAGGATCCCATATATGTAATCAGTTACATGGGCTTAGGAAAGGTAGAGAACTACGAGAAGGTGATAAAGACATAAGGGTTGGAAATGGTGCAATTGTTGCAGCTAAAACCGTCGGGGAATATCACCTTGTATTGCCAACTGGTAATACATTGATTCTGAACGAATGCTATTACATGCCGAACCTGATATGCAACATAATATCGGTTTCTTTGTTGAGTAAAGAGGGATATAATTTTGTATTACAGGATATTGTTATGAACATTTTCCTTAACCAAAAGTTGGTTGGATCAGGCACGTTGTATAATGGCATTTATGTTCTAAATCAATCAACAGTTCTGAGCATAACAAACACACACAAGAGGAAGAGTTCAGAACTGAACGAATCCTTCTTGTGGCATTGTAGACTGGGTCACATCAATGCGACACGACTAGCTAAGTTGCATAAGGATGGATATTTGAAACCGTTCGAATTTTCATCTTATGACACTTGCCAGTCATGTCTCAAAGGCAAGATGACCAAAACTCCGTTTACGGGACACGGAGAAAGAGTTACCGAACTCTTGGGACTGATACATAGTGATGTATGCGGTTCCATGTCTACACATGCCAGGGATAGTTCTTCGTACTTCATTACTTTCACTGACGATCTCTCTAGATTCGGATATGTGTTCCTGATGAAACACAAATCAGAAGCTTTTGAAAAATTTAGTATAAATAAGAAGTCGAGAACCAAACCGGGAAAAGTATTAAAATCCTTCGATCTGATCGAGGAGGTGAATACTTGAGCGATGAATTCCTAGACTTCCTAAAAGAGAATGGGATTCTCTCACAGCTAACTCCTCCATATACACTACAGCACAACGGTGTATCGGAACGGAAGAACCGCACCCTATTAGATATGGTGCGCTCTATGATGAGTATAGCTGAGTTACCTATTTCCTTCTGGGGATATGCACTGGAGACAGCAGCATACCTACTGAATAGGGTTCCTACAAAATCTGTGCCTACCACCCCATATGAGATATGGGAGGGGAAGAGACCATATCTTAATTTTATTAAGACATGGGGTTGCCCGGCTTATGTCAAAAGACAAAAACCGAACAAACTTGAGGCAAGGTCTGTTTTGTGTAAGTTTGTTGGATATCCCAAGCATTCGCGAGGGTATGTCTTCTGCCACAGCGAGAAACAAAGGGTGTTTGTTTCTCAACACGCCACCTTTTTAGAAAAAGAATTTCTTGCAAAAGAGATTAGTGGCTCTGAGGTAGAACTGGAAGAGGTTCCAGCTGTACAAACCACAACAGAAGATTTGGTAGAACCAGAGGATTCGGTAGTTCCCGATGAACCCCAGCCACTCCGCAGATCTAGTAGGGTTCCTCACGCACCTGAGAGATACTACGGTTTTCTCATGGATGGTGGAAGTGAGGATTGCATCATGGCTGATGATGACCCAACTAGCATCGAACAGACCATCACGAGTGGGGACTCAGTGAAATGGCTGGATGCAATGCGATCCGAGATGGAATCCATGTACACCAACAAAGTGTGGACTTTAGAAGATGCTCCTGAAGGGGTAAAACCCATTGGGAGCAAGTGGATCTTCAAGAAAAAACTTGGTGTAGATGAGAAAGTGGAGACTTTCAAAGCTAGACTTGTTGCAAAGGGTTTTCGTCAAAGATCAGGTGTGGACTATGACGAAACCTTTTCTCCAGTGGCTATGCTTAAATCCATCCGGATCATGCTTGCCATCGCTGCATATCATGACTACGAAATCTGGTAAATGGATGTTAAGACCGCCTTTCTAAACGGTGATTTAGAAGAGTGCGTGTACATGACTCAGCCAGAGGGCTTCGTAGATAGTGGGAGCAGCGGGAAGGTGTGCAAGCTGCTTAAATCCATTTATGGATTAAAGCAAGCATCGCGGAGTTGGAACATCTGCTTTGACGTCGTTATCAAAGAGTTTGATTTCTTCAAAAACGTAGATGAACCTTGTATCTACAAGAAGGTGGCAGAGAGTTAGGTTTTCTTCCTCGTATTGTACGTGGACGACATACTCTTGATAGGAAATGACATTCCTATGCTGTAATCGGTCAAGCTCTTCTTATCACAAAGATTCTCAATGAAAGATCTAGGTGATGCCTCCTGCATACTGGGAATTATGATCTATAGAGATAGATCTAAAAGGATATTGGGATTGTCCCAATCCAGGTACATTGACATCATACTAAAGAGGTTTAGTATGGAAGAGTCCAAACGTGGCTTTTTACCCACGATCTCAGGGCTCACTCTCTCCAAAGAGATGTCTCCCAAGACTGATTTGGAGAGAGCTCGCATGCAAGGGATACCCTATGCTTCGGCTGTAGGCTCTATCATGTACGCGATGCTATGTACCAGACCCGATGTAGCATACTCACTAAGTGTAGTGAGTAGGTATCAAGCTGATTCTGGAGAGAGTCACTGGACAACTGTGAAGAGCATTCTCAAGTACATGCGAAGGACTAAAGAGATGCTCTTGGTGTATGGTAACGGAGAACTCCAAGTGGAGTCCTTTACCGATTTGAGCTTCCAGAGTGATAAGGACGACTCTAAGTCGCACTCAGGATTTGTCTTTACCCTTTACAGAGGGGCGATTAGCTGGAAGAGTTCCGAGCAGGAAACCGTGGCAGACACGACGATGGAGGCTGAATACATCGCTGCCAACGATGCTGCCAAAGAGGCTGTCTGGATCAAGAAGTTCATCACTGAACTTGGAGTGGTTCCATCCATTGAGTATCCAATACCTTTGTATTGCGATAACAATGGAGAGGTGGCTTTGGCCAAGGAACCCAGGTCCCATCAGCGATCTAGGCATATTCTGAGGCGGTATCACCTGATCCGGGAAATAGTTGATCGCCGGGAGATCGAGGTCAGGAGGGTTGACACGAAGAACAACACTGCGGATCCACTCACGAAGGCCATTCCCAGATACAGTTTGAGAGACTCTTCGGGATGCTCGGTATGCGATACTACAGCAGCTGGCCCTAGTGCAAGTGGGAGATTGTTTGTTGTATGTATGCCCTAGAGGCCAGTATTGTACAGATGATGTATATTATATTGGATGCTTGGACATATATAGAGAGGACTTTCTTGCTCGATATGATAGTATGCTATCTGGTTGCTCTTTATCTTAACATGTATACTTGTCTCTTGATACTGTCTTATAGTTACATGTTGGTAAAGCCCTTAGGATGTGTACTTGACAACCTGGGCTATGATGCAGATCATACTAGTAGGGACATGGTAGTCCATAAGTACATCCTTCAAGGTCCCTAGTCGTGGGTGTATCGAGACGGGGCATCGATATACCAGAGTAGACTAGCGTATACCTTCTCGACCCATATAGATAGGCGATGGATGATCCCATATCCATTGGTGTTTGACATCAGAGATGATATACGGGTGCTCAGTAGAGACTGGGTACACTGGACGAACTCGCCGAGAACTCCCAGATGGTATTATACCTCACGTCAGATGGCAGTTCTCTGGTGACACTTATGCAGGTTAGCCTATAGATCCGAGATCGTCATAGAGTCTTGTGTGATTCCCACTGTGCTTTGATTTCCACCATACCACGTCCATGAGGGCGTGCAAAACGGTGGTTTTTGGGTACAGTCCCGAGTCACATGGAGGCAATGAGCGATAGGAGGGGTTTCGTCTCTCCCGGTATTGGGGGTTGATGTTGCGCTGTGCTCGATTGGCCATAACAGGGAAGTCCCTGGCCAGGGCTGAGTTAGAGATTTACTGGTAAGTGTTACCAGTAGTTTCTCGACCCGTTATGAGCCTAACATCGGCACGACTTATCGGTTATTGGGGTCTGACGTTTACCACCGCTAGACTTGATATGCGACATATCAGACGAGGAGACCGGACTGTACGGGAAGTGTTACCGGCAGGCTTTTACAGGAGTTGGAGCGGGCTTGCTTGCTGATCTTCTGATCGCTCAATACCCGGGTAGCCGTTACGTCCAGCTAGTACCGCTGACGGCTTGTGGGTGCGTGATGTGATCATCACCTACTGCCGGCGTATTGACGAGTCTTTAGAGTCCTACATAGACGTTTTACTGGCTCAGGAAAACGAAATAGGAGAGCATATGTGATATATGCGGGACCGAGAATAATGCGTGTATGTGATACCGTATTCTATTCTCGCGACTTCTTGTATCGGTCGGTTATATGTGATATAGCCGGGTTATCAAATTAAGTGTTGATTCGATAAGTCGATACATTGGATGTTAGTCGGTTATATGTGATATGACCGGATTATTAAGTCAAGTGTTGATTTAATAATTTATTGTATAATTGTATATTTGATATACTAGTTTACATTAACTAACACTTGTTCACTTTAGGATTTTTCTCACATGTACACAACTTTAATATATATGTAATATATATTAAAATGTGTTTTCTTTTTGTATCATGGTTGATGATACAACATTCATGGGTGTATGAGACTTACACCATGCTATTTGTTATGTTGGGTTTAATATATTTAAAGTAATTACAAAATTAGTGGAAAATTAGAAAATGCATGAAGCTTGTGGAAGCTTGTGGATGCATTGACTAAAGTCCACTAAATTTGTTTTTACTTTGGCTTTTTAACCTAACCATCACACTTAGCTATGGTAATGTCTCTACATGAGTTAGTATATGATACTCACTCACCATGGTTAGCTCACTCACTTGATCATTATCCTCATCTCTTTCTTTTGTTCATCTTCTTCTTCTTTGAGCAAAAGAAAAGCTTGCTAGAGTTTTCAAATGAGAGTGAAAGATTGTGAGAAATAAAATTCTAAAGAGAACCCACTTCCTATTTCTCCATCCTTCACTAGACTAGCACTTTAGTTTAGGGTGTTTGCTTCACTAATTCTCTAGTTAGTGAAGTAGAAGCTTGAGTTGGCATCCCGTCGACGTAGATCATCTTCGGCCTCGAAGACTTCAAGCAAGGACGCTCTTTAGCTTCGTGAAGCCATGCAAGAGTCCGGGAGAACCACGATCGCAGCGAAGGGACTTCAACAAGGAGCTAAAGAAGTGAAGGACTGATCTACAAAGGTTGTATTTCGTATTCACTTAGTCGTAAACGTAGTTTACTAGCATGTGAAACACTAATTTTCTAGCAAAGATCTTGTTTAGGCTTGTTAGGCACGGCTAAAATTTTAATCGGGCATGTTTGATGCTTCCTTAACCCTTGTTAGAGTGCCTGGTAACCATACATTTTCTTCTCTCTCTCTCCAGGTTGAGACTATATCACGCCTTAATCAAGATAATAATACGGATGTATTGACCGAACCCGCTTGTTATACTGTGCTGGGGAATGTTGGTCCCGCTCCAACTTATAAATGTTATAAAACAGAGCAGGAAATTGGGGATTACCAGAATTCCCGTGCCGCCCAAACGAAGAAAGTACATGTTGATGCATCGGGTGTGTTCATTATACAGAACTGTTTCTCAATATCCTTTACGTCCTGAGTATTTGATACCGGATCAGGATCCCAAATATGTAATTTATTACATGGGCTATAGATAGGTAGAGAACTGAGAATGGGTGATAAATTTCATGAGATAGAAACCGTGCAAGTGTTGCAGCCAAGTCTGTTGGTAGTTATCACCCTGTATTAGCAAATACATTGATTCTGAACGAATGTTATTAGATACCGAACCTGATATACAACATCATATCAGTCTCTTTATTAGTAAAGAAGGATATAATTTTGTAATATTGGATAATGTTTTGAACATTTTCTATATCAAGAGTTGATCGGTTCAGGAACGTTACCTAAAAGCATAGACGTTCTAAATCAAACTACAGTTCTTAATGTACAGAACACACACAAGAGGAAGAGTTCAGAAATGAACGAATCCTTCTTGAGGTATTGAAGACTAGGTCATATCAATGCGACCCAACTGGATGAAGTTACATTTAGATGCATATTTAAATTAGTTTGAATTTACATCTTGTGAAACTTGCCGGTCATGTCACAAAGATAAGATGACCACAGCTCCGTTTATTGGAAACAGAGAAAGAGTTAATGAACTTTTGGGATTGATACATGCTGATGTATGAAAGTTCCCTGTCTACACATGCCAGGACCGGTTCTTTGTACTTCATTACATTCTCTGATGATCTCTCAAGATTCAGACATATGTTCCTGTTGAAACACAATTCCGAACCTTTTGAGATATTCACAGAATATAAGTTAGAAGTAGAGATCTAAAAACGGGTATAAGTATTATGTCTTTTGATGAGATCAAGGAGGAGAATACTTAAGCACGGAATTGCTAGACTATTCTAAAGGAGAATGAGATTCTCTTTCAGCATTACTCCTCCGTATACATCAAAGCACGTCGGTGTATCGGGACGGAGCAATTGCACCCTATGTGATATGGTGTGCTCTATGATGAGTACTACTGAGTTGCCTATTTCTTTTAGGGAGTTATGCACTTGAGAAGCTACATACCTATTGAATAGGGTTCTAATCAAATCAGGTGCCTACCACTCCATATGTGATATGGTATGGGAAGAGCCCATCTCTTAAAGATGTTAAGATTTGGGGTTGCCCGGCCTATTTCAAAAGAAAAATCCGGACAAGCTCGAGGCAAGGTCAGTTCTGTGGAAGTTTATTGGATATCCCAAGCATTTGCAAAGGAATATCTTCTACCAAACCAAGAAATAAAAGTGTTTTATTTCTCGGTATACCACCTTCCGAGGAAAAGGATTTCTTGTGAAGAAATTAGTGGTCATGTGGTAGAACTGGAAGGAGTTCCAGCTATACAAACTGTAGCTGATGATTTGATAGAACCGGAGGATTCAATAGTTTCCAACGAACCTCAGCCTCTCCGCCGATCTAGTAGGGTTCCTCACCCACTTGAGAGATACTTCGGTTTTCTCTATGACAGTGGGAGCGAGGATTGCATCATGAGATGATGACCCAACTATTTTCGAGCAGACCATCAGGAGTAGGACTCTGTGAGAATGGCTGGTTGCTTAGCGATCTGAGATGGAATCCTTATACACCAACAAAGTATGGACTTTGGTTGCTTTATCTGAAGGGTTAAATCCCCATCAGGAGCAAGTATATCTTGAGAAGATTACTTGGTGTACATAGAAAAATTGAGATTTTCAAAGCTATGCTTAAGTCCATCCAGATCCTACTTGCCATTGCTACATACCATGACTACGATTTCTGGCGGTTGGGTGTCATGACAGCTTTTCTAAATGATGTTTTAGAAGAGAGCGTCTATAAGTACACAGCCAGGGAGCTTCGTAGATAGTGGGAGCAGCGGAAACATGTGCAAGATATTTTATATGATAAAGCAGGAATCGCAGAGTTGGAACATCTGTTTTGATGTGGTATTCAAAGCGTTTGACTTCATCAAAATGGTAGATGAACCTTGTATATACAAAAAGGTAGTAGAGAGCATGGTGGTGATCCTCGTAGAGTACGTGGATGACATACTCTTGATAGGGAAGGAGTTTCCTATGCTACGCTCGGTCAATCTCCGCTTATCATAATGATTCACCATATAGGATCAAGGTGATACCTCTTAAATCCTGGGTTATGGATCTATGAGATAGATCTATTTGGATGTTAGGATTCTCACTAGTTGTAGTGAGATGGTATCAATCGATCCTGGGGAGAATCACTGGAATGGTTCCAGGGTGATAAGGATGACTGAATGTCAGTCGCAGGCATTGTCTTTACCCTCAGTAGAGGGACGGTATGTTGGAAGAGTTCCAAGAAAGATACCGTGACATATTAGACGATTAAAGGCAAGATACGTCGTTACCAAGGATGCTACCAAAGAGGCAATCTGGATATATATAAGTTCATGAGATGAACTTCGTTCCAACCATTGTGTGACAATGGAGTTATGGTTTTGGCCTAGGAACCCCCGTCCCATCAGAAATCCAGATATAATTCTTAGGCAGTATCACTGATCATGGAGATGGTTGATCTCCAGGGAGATCGAGGTTAGGCGAGTAGACACAGAGGACAACAGCGCGGATCTACTCACAAAGGCCGTTTTCCCAGTAGAGACTTTTATGGGATGGTTGAGTATGAGATACTTCAACTACAGCTAATTATTGGGTATGCGATACCACAACAGATGGCCCTAGTGCAAGTGGGAGATTGTTAGTTATATGTATGCCCTAGAGGCCATTACTGTACATACGATGTATATTGTAGTGGATGCTTGGACATATATAGGGAGGACTTTCTTGCTCGACATGATAGTATGCTATCTGGTTACACTTTATCTTAACATGTACTCCGATTGTCTTTTTGTTACAAGTTAATAAAGCCCTTAGGATGAGTACTTGACTACAAGGACTATGATGAGATCATACTAGTGGGGCCAGTGCAGTCGCTAAGTACATCCTTCAAATGTTCCTAGTCGTGGGAGTACCGAGACAGGGCATCGATACTCTAAAGTAGACTAGCATATACGCTTCTCGACCCATATGATGGACGACATATCCGTTGGTTTTTGACATCAGAGAAGGTATGCGGGTGCTCAGTAGAGACTGGGTACACTGGACGGACTCGCCGAGAACTCCCAGATGGTATTATACCTCACGTCAGAAGGCAGTTCTCTGGTGACACTGGTACAGGTTAGTCTGTAGACCCGAGATCGTCATAGAGTCTTGTGTGATTCCCACTGTGCTTTGATTTCCATCATACCACGTCCAAGTGGGCGTGCAAAAAGGTGGCTTTTGGGTACAGTCCCGAATCACATGGAGGCAATGAGCGATAGGAGGAGATTCGTCTCTCCCGGTATAGGGAGTTGATGTTGCGCTGTGTTCGATTGGCTATAGCTGGAAATCCCTAGCCAGGGTTGCTGAGATTTACTGGTAAGTGTTATCAGTAGTTTCTCGAACTGTTATAGACCTCATATCGACACGACTTATCAAGCTACTGGGTCTGACGTTTACCACCCCTAGGCGAGATATGCGACATATCTGACAAAGAGACCGGACTGTACGGGAGTGTTACTGATTGGATTCGTGGGAGAAAGTACAGACTTGCTTGTTGATCTTCTGATCGCTCAATACCTGGGTGGCTGTTACGTTTAGCTGACCGCTTGCAGCTTGTGGGTGTTTGATATGATCATCACCTACTGCCGGCGTATTGACGATTCTTTAGAGTCCTACACAGAGGTTTCTTGGCTCAGGCAAAACGGAGTAGGAGCACATATATGATATGTGCGGGACCGAGAACAATACGTGTATGTGATACCGTATTAGATTCTCGCGATATGAGATATCGGCCGGGTATATGTGATATAGCCGGGTCATCGGATCAAGTGTTGATTTGATGAACTGATACAGATTATATTAGTCGGTTATTTGTGAAATAGCCGGATTATTGGATCAAGGGTTGATTCGATAATTTAATGTATAATTATATATTTGATATATTATATTACATTAACTAATATTAGCTCACTTAAAGATTCTTTTTCTCACTCGGGTAATAAATTGATATATATGCGATATATGTTAATTGTATTATTTTATTTTGTTACAATAAATATTGTATATGTGATATATAATATTGTAACATGTTAGGGTTTTTAATGCAACATGATTAGTGGAGATTAAACATGGTTAGGGTTTGATTTGGGTTAATCTTTTCTAGAAGTTTCTAGAAGCTTTGCTTTTGTTTCTTGCAAAGATATTATGCATAGATATTTGTTTAACCCAACCCAACCCAACCCTTTAACCATGATTCAATCTCTACAAGGGTTAGTTCTTCTCACTTATACCATGGTTGCATTTCTAACCTCACACTTGAGTTATTCATTATTTATCACAAAAGAATTAGCTTCTTCTTCTTCTTCCTTCTTGCTTGAAAAGCTTTCTAGCCTTTTAAGAGGTGATGAAAATGAGTGAGATTAAGAAAACAAATGAGAGCTAAAATCCTACTTCATCATCCTAATCTATCCTAGCCATTTAGATTAGGGTGTTCACTTCATTAGTGAGTGGGAGCTTGAGTTAAAGTTTCTTCAAGGTAGATCATCTAAGTTATCGAAGATCGGAAGCAAGCTTGCATCTTTCTCTTCATGGAGCCTCTCTAGAGTTCGGATTCTCGATGATCGCAACGAAGGGACCTCAACATGGAGCTTTTGAAGTGAAGGACCGGACTACAAAGGTTGTAATCCAAAACTCTTAGAAGTAAAGTTGTTTACTTGCTATATGTTTCGCCTAATCTCTAGTCTAAGATCTTGGTTAGGGTTGTTCGGCACGTCTAATTTTTAAATCGGGCTTGGTTGATGCCTTATAGACCCTTGTGAGAGTGCCTAGCATCTCTACACTAGCATGACACAAAAGAATGTACATTAATATATATCGCATATATACTAAGTGTACACAAGTGTGAAAAAGAAATCTTAAGTGAGCCAATATTACTTAATGTAAGTTAATATATCAAATATATAATTATACATTAAATTATTAAATCAACACTTGATTTAATAATTCGGCTATATCATATACTACCGACTAATATCAAATGTAACAACTTATCGAATCAACACTTGATTCGATAACTCGGCTATATCACATTTAACAGACCGATATCATATATCGTGGGAATAGAATACGGTATCACATACGTGCATTAATCTCGGTCCCGCACATATCATATATGTGCTCCTACTTCGTTTCGCCTGAGTCAGGAAACCTCTGTGTAAGACTCTAAAGACTCGTCAATACGCCGGCAGTAGGTGGTGATCATATCAGTCATCCACAAGCCGCAAGTGGTCTGCTAAACGTAACGGACACCCAGGTATTGAGCGATCAGAAGATCAACAAGCAAGCCTGCTCATACTTCTGCGAATCCAATCAGTAACACTACCGTACAGTTCGGTCTCTTCTTGACATATCGCTGCCTGGGGGTGGTAAACGTCAGACCCTAATAACCTGATAAGCCATGCCAATGTGAGGCTCATAACGGTTCGAGAACTTACCGATAACACTTACCATTAGATCACAGCAACCCTGGCCAGGGATTTCCTGTTATGGCCAATCGAGCATAGCGCAATATCAACCCCCAATACCGGAAGAGACGAGATCCCCTCCTATCGCTTATTGCCTCCATATGACTTGGGACTGTACCCAAAAACCACCGTTCTGCACAATCTCTTGAACGTGGTAAGGTGGAAATCAAAGAACAGTGGGAATCACACAAGACTCTATGACGATCTCGGGTCGATAGACTAACCTGTATCAGTGTCACCAGAGAACTACAATCTGACGATAGATATAATACCATATAGGAGTTCTCGGCAAGTCCCTCCAGTGTACCGAGTCTCCATTGAATACCCGTATACCATCTCTGATGTCAAACACCAATGGATATAGGATCATCCATCGCCCATCATATAGGTCGAGAAGCGTATACGCTATTCTACATGGAATATAGATGCCCCGTCTCGATACTCCCACGACTAGGAACAATAGAAGGATGTACTTACCGACTACATCTTCCCCACTAGTATGATCTGCATCATAATCCTGGTGGTCAAGTACTCATCCTAAGGGCTTTATCAACATGTAAAAGAGAGACAATGAGTGTACATGTTAAGATAAAGAGCAACCAGATAGCATACTATCATGTCGAGCAAGAAAGTCCTCCCTATATATGTCCAAGCATCCACTATAATATACATCACATGTATAATAATGGCCTCTAGGGCATACATATAACTAACAGAAAGAGCCGAGATCTCTTCACCGAGAGTGACCTCTTTAGCAAAACTAGCAAATGCTACATGTTGGAGATAGTGCCCTCAGAGTCAATTATTGAATCGCAGGTACGTGATTGCAATGATTGCGGAGGACCTATACCGGTAGGACAGTCTTACTCGAGATGATAGTATGCTATCTGGTTTGCCTTTATCAGTCGTGTACATGTTCAGGTGACTGATTACATGTTACACTTTGATAGAGCCCTTAGGATCTTGCTTTACTACCAACAGTATAATGGCGATCATATACGTGAGAGTTGGGTAGTTTATATGCATATCCTTAATTGTGGTCCCTAGTCGTGGGAGTTTCGAGACAGGGCATCGATACTCCGGAGTAGACTAGTGTATACAGTCGAGACCCCGACGAGGGGCGGTGGCCGGTCTCACAAGCCACTGGTGTGAGTTGGATCACCTAAGATGTATACAGGTGCTCATTGGGTTATGAGTACACCGGACAGGACTCGCCGGGAACCTGCTAGTTGGTATTATACATATCGTCAGATAGCAGTTCCCTGGTGACATGTGTACAGGTTAGTTCATCGACCTGAGGTCGTCATTTGTCTCGTGTGAGTTCCCACTGTGCTTTGATTTCTACCCTACCACGGCTCAAAGGAGTCGTGCAAACAGGTAGTTTTTGGGTACAGTCCCGAGCCATATGGAGGCACGTGAGTGGATCGGCAGGGGATTCGTCTCTCCCGGTATTGGGGGCGAGATCGTGCTGTGTCTAAGAGAGCCATTACACATAGCCCACGGCCGTGGCAGGAGATTTACTGGTAGGTACTCCAGTAGTATCTCAGGGTGTTATTGGGCTACACTCCGACACGACTTATACTGCTATTGGGGGTCTGACGTTACTAGCCCCCTAGGCAGATATGCGATACTCATAGACGAACGGACCGGACTGTATATACATTGTCACTGTTAGGCTCAGTAGGGTTTCTGGATGAGTTCACTCATCAGCCTCCCTTGAGGTCAGTCCATGGGCAGCCGTTACGCATAGCTAGTGCCGCTGACGGTTTGTGGTTAAACCCACTGCCAGGGTACTGACGAGTCATTAGAGTCCCCCACAGACAGTTTCCCAAGTTCGGACGAAACGTTGTAGAGGTTGTATGATTTTATGGCAGGGTTCGGAAAATGCACGTGCGTTTACTCACGTGTCATTTTTCGGGCAGATAATACTGGTGGGCTTTGGTTTAAGCCGGATCCGAGTATTATATTGAGTAGATATAATATCTTTGTCTCAGTTGCATTTGTATTCGGTCGTAATACAAATGCGGGTATATTTATACAGTTACGGGGTTATCCTGAAAGTCGTTTCAGGATCACTTTTGGAAGTTGCCAGTTTCCAGTTTTCTATCAGCCGTCTTTTAACATTCGGTTAAAGACGGATTTATCTTTTCTTTGCAAGAGTGTGGATGCTTCTAGAAGGTTCTAGAAGCGGTGAGGTGTTATTGTTTCATTGGTTGCTTTCTTTGTGTTCACACTGTGTGTTCACACTGTGTGTTCACACTAGATATTTATTTGTGTTCACACTAGATATTTGTTTGTGTTCACACATGATATTTTCTTATGGTCACCCCCCTCTCCTACACTCACCCTCCTCCTCCCTATATATGGCCGGCCCCCTCCTCTCTCTCTCACTCACTTGAACTCACTTGAGTTTTCATCTGGTAAAAAGATTATGATAGATTTTGGGGTGTAAGAAATTTCATAGCTCATTTCATTCCATCACCCAATTCGAGTGGCAACTTCATTAACCGTTCGTCCATAACTTTGGACGGAACGAGACAAAGTCTTCTACTCATTCTCTACATCAATCTTGGTCGTCTCTTTTAGCAAACTTGACGACCGAGTTACCTCGAGTCAGAGGCGGGAGCCCGTTTAAAGAATCGTTGACGTGGTGCCACCTGGACGAGCAGATTGGAGATCGACGAGATCGGAGCAGCCGCAACGGAGCGTGGGATGATGGTTGAAGAACGAAGGACTCGGATCATTCGGTATAACCTTTCTACACTCTTTATAGTTTGTTAGTTAAGCAATAATGGCAGATCCGGGTTAAAGTATACGATAGCGCCAGTTAAAAAGTTTTTGTTCCGCATTTGGCGTCTGTAGACGGCCGGGGCGCTACCGTAGACTTACAGTGGTATCAGAGCCTCACCATTTTGCTTTACTAACTTGTGCTAACGCGTTTAAAATATCGATCGAACCGGAAATCAAAAACTGCAAAATTCAACTTCACAGTTTCTGTCGATTTTAAATGATGTCCTAAAATTATTCTACATATCACAGAAAGTTGTGCAGGGTTTTAGAAGCACACCGACCAAATTTGAGCACGTGATTCCACCAAACTGCCGTGGAATCGCGGCCAAACCCATGGTTTGGCCGCGCATCCGCGGCCGTTCTATTGAATCAGTGCACCAAATTTGCACAGTGTCTTCTCTGTTGGAATTTGGGGTTTTTGGTATATATCTTTTGGGCCCAGATTTTGTTACTGTTCACCAGTTGTTCGTGGGGCCCACTTCGTGATATTTAGTCGATCGAAATTTAAACACGTTAGTTTACAGTGCTTACATTATATCTCCGACCGGGAATGTCAATTGATTGGTAAACTGTGTCTGATTGCTATAGTTCTTTTAGACGGGTTTGCGAACGTGATATTCGCGTTGATGTTCTGTGTTGTGCTGTGATGTTGCGGATTTGTCGTGGTGGATAGCAGTGTGCAATGGTAGTACAGTTTGAGTTTATTTGTACATTTGATATTGCGGGACGAGCGTCCAACTTGTGGACTGTCGTCACTGTCTGTTGTATAATATTCTTTTGGGGCACGACCAGGTTGCGGTCGATGTACCTGTTGTACTATTTTTTTATTACTGTACTAGGTTTTGCCCCGCGACGGAGTGCACGGATAGCCGGGTTCTGGAGGGCAACGGGTCCGCATCTCATGGCTTTGAGAGGCAGAGGGGCCCCGCTCTAAAATTGGCAGACTATTCGCCGCACTCGTAGGGGGTACAGGTTGACCCAAGGAGGGGTGCCTAAGATTACCGGATTCCGTGAAGTGCAGAGTGGTCCATTCACTTTGCTATAGGGGGCTGCCTCGCTTTAGGTTTTGGCGGGCAACTTGCCGCACCCGTAGGGGTCTAGGTTTCATTGCACAGGCTATCCACATGACAGGGGAACGTCGGGTTTCAGCAGCGGCTCTGTGAAACCCGGGATCCCAGATTATCTGTATTGTTCTGTGATGCTTATTACTTTTCTGTAATGTTGCATATTATCACGCCTGGAGCGATTATTGTATATTGGTTTATATACTATTAGATGTTGTATATGTTTTACACCCGCGCTAGTCCAGTCCCCGCTCTGTCGTTAGTTAAGTAACCTAACGGATGATGACGGGACCCAGTGACGAATGCGGATGGCATATACGTACATTTTATTTTCGTTCTTTTCTGGTGTGATTGATTGATGGGACTGCGTTGATTCTGATCAATGCAAAGTAAAGCAAACCTGTTTACAGTTGTTGGAACAAATTTAAAAGGTGTTATTGCAAAGACGTTTCCTTTTGTTATGCATAGCGGTATTCAGTGGAATATCCTGCACCTCATTCGACGGGGCAAGGGCCGATATCCCTTCACCGGGACTGACCCCTTGGGCAGAAGTTAGCGTCAGGGTAATAACTTTACTATAGTCGATTACAAGTTGCTTTGCATCGCGGTATTCAGTGGAATATCCTGCACCTCATTCCACGAGGAAAGAGCCGAGATCCCTTCACCGGGAATGACCTCTTTAGCAAAAGGTTTTCGCTACTATATTTTAAAAAGCTATCAGGTTCCTTCAGCGATATCAAGTTCACTACGTTAAAGGTTTTTCGCCAAAAACCAGTCGTAGCCCTCCGTCACTTCTTTTGGGTATTTAGTAGTATTCAAGCTATGTATTTTGACCTAACGCCAAGGCATAGTGTTTTGGTAGCTGTTGGGTATTCAATTGTTGCATAGATAGATGAGTTGGTTTGGGACAGCCGTTCTGCCATTTTGACCTAACGCCAAGGGCATGTGCGGGTGGGTTCAAATTAACAAGATAGTGACGGGTAGAACTTGGCATGTGACTTATGACATTTTGACCTAACGCCAAGGTTATAAGAGCATGGGGCAAAAATCTTATCGGGAGTTTCTAAAGAAACTGAAACTTGCCAAGTATGTGCATACCTTCTGGAGTATGAGTAACGTGGATGCATTCCATCACGTTATCATGCGATGAGAGTTGGATCCCGATTCCCACTGATGAGTTGGTTTACTCTTTGGGTGATCCCGATTGATTCTTCTTTCAGGTTTGGAGGAGAATTTGACAGGACAGTGGGAGGTTTCCGGATTAGATAAAGTGATAACCATTCTGATCTAGGTTAGAGTGCACGCAGAGTGTTTCTTTTCTCTCTCTCTTTGGCAGCGACCTTTGACCGACCCTAGACTATGACTCAGTGACCAAGTTGACCGAACCTTCTTAAATTACTGGCTTTTGGATTGTCCGAGTTGCATAAGTCATTGCCACTCCTTCTTTTACCCTTTGTATTTCTCAGAACACCCGTATTACTACGGACATCCACTTCCATTGGATAGATCCATCGTATGGTTATATACGAACTCGAAGGGACTTCTTCGAGGATGGATCCAGGTTCAGGAGAAATAGAATTGGTTTATTCAGTTGTCTTTTATTATCACCTTCTCTCAGGTTGCGAGGCCTCCTTGGTTTAGGAGAGTACACCTATTACGCTTATTGGATAGTCTTATTCCAAACTATAGGCAGGTGCCGAAAGGTAGGGAATGAAGAAAACCAATTAACCTAAGTAGGGTGTGCAGAAGGTAATATGTAAAGACAAAATAAAGGGATTAGAAAGAGGGCAAAGTAAATTGCAACTGTTATCATTCACGACCAAACCGCGTACTTCATCGCCACTCCTATTTCACCTTTAAAAGAATAAGGTATTATTCAGTTGACTTTTATCATCACCTTCTCTCAAGATATGAGTACTCCTTGGTTTAGGAGGGTACACCTATTATGCTTACTGGATAGTCTTCTTCCAAACCATAGGCTGATGCCGAACGGTAGGGAAGGAAGAAAACCATTTAGCCTAACGATGGTGTACAGAAGGTAACGACTAAAGACAAATAAAGGGATTTAGAGAGATGGCAATAAAATATACGGTTAAAGTCATGAATTGGATTATGGAAGAGGCATTGCTATGAATACCAGGATATCCCTACGAAACATTTTCATGTTTCAGTGCATTGTTAAAAGAAAACTCTTTTCCCGATTAGATACTTACTCCAAGGGTATGCATTTACCAGGTTTCATTCTCATATCTGTATGGTTTTACAGATGATGAGTGGGAGTAAGTTATTGGGAATTAGGTAATTATCCTCATTATATCAGAATTCGTTGTAATTGGTGATATTTGAGGAAATCGCCAGGGTACAGTTTTCAACCTACGACGCACAGGTTTTGAGTTGTTTAACTCAGCGGACTTATACAGAGTATTGTATGTTGTCCAAGTGTCCATCAGGACAAAGGGGTAGGTCCTCGTACTATGTTCTGTTTACTTATGACTTCTCTATTTAGACAAGTGTTTCGTAGAAATACAAGGTCTAAGTTTTGAGAAGTTGTGGGTATAAGAATAAAGTAGAGAACCAGGTATCACAAGTATCGGGATTCTTCAAAGAGATCGAAGATGTAGATTCTTGTGATTGGTATTCAGATGATAGTGATGATTTTGAGAAACGAGTTTCTCTTTCAGGTTACTCATAATTAGATGGATTCCTAAGTTGAGTAATGCTGATTAGCCTCTTTCCATTAAGTTGATATGCACTGGAGACAGCTGCATGATTGAATCTGGTTCCAATTAAATAAAGTGCCAAAGTTTCTATATTGGATATAGAATAGTTCGTACCTTAAAAGATGTTAAGGTACGGGGAGTTGTCCAGCTTATGCTTAAAACCAGACTCTGGATAACTCAGGGCGCGTTTCTGTAATGGCTGTTTGTGGGTTGACCCTGGCCATGACGAGGGTTGATATTCTACCATTTGGAAGATCAATAGTGATATTTTTCTTGACTCGCCACAGTTTTAGTAAAATGGATTTTTTCAGAAAACAGTAGTGGTAGTATGGTAGAACTGGAAGTGATTCCAGAACCGCGAACGATTACGGAAAATTTAATAGGACCTATATATTCAATCAGGTTTGACATTCCATTAGCCACTCCGCAGATACGGTGGGTAACCTCAGACACCCGAGAGGTACTTCGGTAGCCTCAAGGACGGTGACAGGGAGGTTCTTATCTACCCAGACTTGACACTACTGTTGTTCCAGGCTATGAGACCCGGTAGGAGGGTTGTCGTAGTCAGTGGGAGCAGCGGAAGCATAGTGGGCAAGATGCTTATATCTATTTTATAGACTTGAGCAGTTATAGCGGAGATAGATCATCTAATTTTGATGTGACAGTCATGGGTTTGACTTCAATCAGAATAGGGGATGGATCTGTTAAGAAGGTAGTAGGGTGTGATGTCATGGTATCTGGATGACATACACAGAGTAGGAAGTAAAATTCCAATACTACGATCGGTTGTACTGTGGTCGTCACACAGTTGTTTCTCCAGACAGGATATGGATATAATATTTGACATTCTGGTTTCTGGATCTATGGTTTTAGATCTAGATTTGGGTAGTTTCCCAATGTGGGTACTTTGACAGATATTCTAATGGTTTTTAGAATAGTTGACTCCTAGCATGGTAGTGGTGATGGAGTCACCCTCTCTAAAGGTGTCGTATAGACTAAAGGGGAAAGGGCTGTGCATGATTGGCAAATCACTAGGCAATTGAGTCAATCGTGAGGTGTCAGGTACCACACCAGATGTTGTTTTTGCACTAGATGCGATAAGTTTGTATTAATCCAATCCTGGAGAGACATAAGGAAGCAGCTTTAGAACATAAGTACATGTTCTGCGGATTTGATGACGGCAGCCTCCTTTGGGAGACGGTTATCATTCCAGGCTTCAAAGGTGACATGGTTGACAGAGTGATTGTCAGAGTTATAGTTTTCCCTCTGACGAGGGACAGTATTATGGACAGGTGGTCCAAGAGGATACTGTGGGAGGCTTGGTGCCGGATACTGATTAGGTTCAGTAATCCATACAGTCTAAGAAGTTTGGATTTGGAGTTCATTTATGAACTAGGTCCCATCAGATATCCAGACGTACTCTAAGACAGGTATTACTCAATTCGGGAGATGGCTTTCTCCGCGAATTTGAGATTAAGAGAGATATAGAAAGAAACTTCTAGGCGGATCCACTCAATGAGGCTATTTCTCGAACACAATAGTTTTACAAACGGGCTTTGTGAAACTGATTAGTAGAGGAGTTGGATGTTCGGTTTCACACGGGCTGTGAGTAGTCGACATCGCAATAATTAGCCTTAAGTGCAAGTGGGAGATTGTTGGAGATAGTGCCCTTAGAGTCAATTATTGTATCGCAGGTACGTGATTGCAATGATTGCGGAGGACCTATACTGGTAGGACAGTCTTACTCGAGATGATAGTATGCTATCTGGTTTGCCTTTATCAGTCGTGTACATGTTCAGGTGACTGATTACATATTACACTTTGATAGAGCCCTTAGGATCTTGCTTTACTACCAACAGTATGATGGCGATCATATACGTGAGAGTTGGGTAGTTTATATGCATATCCTTAATTGTGGTCCCTAGTCGTGGGAGTTTCGAGACAGGGCATCGATACTCCGGAGTAGACTAGTGTATACAGTCGAGACCCCGACGAGGGGCGGTGGCCGGTCTCACAAGCCACTGGTGTGAGTTGGATCACCTAAGATGTATACAGGTGCTCATTGGGTTATGAGTACACCGGACAGGACTCGCCGGGAACCTGCTAGTTGGTATTATACATATCGTCAGATAGCAGTTCCCTGGTGACATGTGTACAGGTTAGTTCATCGACCTGAGGTCGTCATTTGTCTCGTGTGAGTTCCCACTGTGCTTTGATTTCTACCCTGCCACGGCTCAAAGGAGTCGTGCAAACAGGTATTTTTTGGGTACAATCCCGAGCCATATGGAGGCACGTGAGCGGATCGGCAGGGGATTCGTCTCTCCCGGTATTGGGGGCGAGATCGTGCTGTGTCTAAGAGAGCCATTACACATAGCCCACGGCCGTGGCAGGAGATTTACTGGTAGGTACTCCAGTAGTATCTCAGGGTGTTATTGGGCTACACTCCGACACGACTTATACTGCTATTGGGGGTCTGACGTTACTAGCCCCCTAGGCAGATATGCGATACTCATAGACGAACGGACCGGACTGTATATACATTGTCACTGTTAGGCTCAGTAGGGTTTCTGGATGAGTTCACTCATCAGCCTCCCTTGAGGTCAGTCCATGGGTAGCCGTTACGTATAGCTAGTGCCGCTGACGGTTTGTGGTTAAACCCACTGCCAGGGTACTGACGAGTCATTAGAGTCCCCCACAGACAGTTTCCCAAGTTCGGACGAAACGTTGTAGAGGTTGTATGATTTTATGGCAGGGTTCGGAAAATGCACGTGCGTTTACGCACGTGTCATTTTTCGGGCAGATAATACTGGTGGGCTTTGGTTTAAGCCGGATCCGAGTATTATATTGAGTAGATATAATATCTTTGTCTCAGTTGCATTTGTATTCGGTCGTAATACAAATGCGGGTATATTTATACAGTTACGGGGTTATCCTGAAAGTCGTTTCAGGATCACTTTTGGAAGTTGCCAGTTTCCAGTTTTCTATCAGCCGTCTTTTAACATTCGGTTAAAGACGGATTTATCTTTTCTTTGCAAGAGTGTGGATGCTTCTAGAAGGTTCTAGAAGCGGTGAGGTGTTATTGTTTCATTGGTTGCTTTCTTTGTGTTCACACTGTGTGTTCACACTGTGTGTTCGCACTAGATATTTATTTGTGTTCACACTAGATATTTGTTTGTGTTCACACATGATATTTTCTTGTGGTCACCCCCCCTCTCCTACACTCACCCTCCTCCTCCCTATATATGGCCGGCCCCCTCTTCTCTCTCTCACTCGCTTGAACTCACTTGAGTTTTCATCTGGTAAAAAGATTATGATAGATTTTGGGGTGTATGGAATTTCACAGCTCATTTCATTCCATCACCCGATTCGAGTGGCAACTTCATTAACCGTTCGTCCATAACTTTGGACGGAACGAGACAAAGTCTTCTACTCATTCTCTACATCAATCTTGGTCGTCTCTTTTAGCAAACTTGACGACCGAGTTGCCTCGAGTCAGAGGCGGGAGCCCGTTTAAAGAATCGTTGACGTGATGCCACCTGGACGAGCAGATTGGAGATCGACGAGATCGGAGCAGCCGCAACGAAGCGTGGGATGATGGTTGAAGAACGAAGGACTCGGATCGTTCGGTATAACCTTTCTACACTCTTTATAGTTTGTTAGTTTAGCAATAATGGCAGATCCGGGTTAAAGTATACGATAGCGCCAGTTAAAAAGTTTTTGTTCCGCATTTGGTGTCTGTAGACGGCCGGGGCGCTACCGTAGACTTACACTACAACCCACTCGGTTTTTTTTGTATAGCTTCTTGAGTTCTTGCTTTGCATAGTGGTATTCTTTGATGAATATCCAGCACCTCATTCGATGAGGAAAGTGCCGAGATCCTTTCACCGGGAGTGACCTCTTTAGCGAAACTAGAAAAATCCACAAAAAACATTCGTTTTCAAATCACTAAATTCTACAACGATATCAAGTTCGTTACCTTAAAGGTTTTCATCAAAAACATTCGTAGCCCCCGTCATTTTAGGAAGTAGAGTACTTCATATTCGTGCTATATTTGTTGACCATAGTTAAGGCGTAGTGTACGGTGGCTAAGTGATGTCTTCCTGTAAAGCCTATGATACGATTGATTAGGACATTCGTATGGCTTTGTTGACCATAGTTAAGGGCCATATGAGTGGGTTTAATTCAATCAAGAAATGAACAGGTTGAACTTGGCTAGCGCTTATGGTTTGTTGACCATAGTTAAGATCATAAGTTGCTAGGCGTAAAAACAATATTAGAAATTTCAAGTGTTGAAATTTGCAATGAGATTTCATACCTTCTATATGATGGTTGGATTCCGATACCCACTGCGAGTAAGAGTTACTCATGGGAAAGTTTTGCACTTTACAATTAGCCGATCCATTAGGTGTTTGTGAAAGGTGTTAACAGGATTATGCCCCTGCGGAAATAAGGTTATTTAATTAGTTCCATGCGAAAGCATGGGGAGATTCCCTCAGAGTACCAATACCTGCCTGGCCGAACGATTGGTGAACTTGTAGGGTGTAATTAATCCCGGCTAATCATACCTTTTATGGTTTGAAGGAAGATTTGATAAAAACAGTGTGAGCCATCCTGATTAGATAAAATAATAACCAATCTATTCTCGCAAAGAGCGCACGCAAAGTGATTATCCTTCTCTCTCCCGGTAGCGACCAATGACACACTTTAATCAAGATAATAATATGGATGTATTGACCGAACCCACTTATTATACTGGGCTAAGGTTCTGCTCTATCTTATGACTGTCAGAAGTCTGATCAAGGAATAGGAGAATATCAGGATTCCTGCACAACCCGATCGAAGAAAAAGCATGTTGATGTATCGTCTTCGGGTGTGTTCGTAACCAAGAACTGTTTCTCAGTTAACTCTATATCCTTGGTATTGGATACCGGATCAGGATCCTACGTAATAAATTCATTACATAGGCTAAAAAGAGGTAGAGAACTGGGAAAGGGTGATATGTCTCTAGTAGTAGGGAATGGTGCAATTGTTGCAGCCAAAGCGGTTGGCGAATATCACCTTGTATTACCAAGTGGTAACACAATGATTCTGAGCGACTGTTATTGCGTACCAAAAATATTGTGAATGTTTTCCTAAATCAAGTGTTGATTTGGTTTTGTACGTTGTGAAACGGTATATACGTTCTGAATCAAACTACAGTTCTAATTATACATAACACACACAAGAGGAAAAGTTCATAAATGAAAGAAGCCTTCTTGTGGCATTATAGACTAGGTCATATCAATACGACACGACTAGCTAAGTTGCATAAAGATGGATTTTTGAATCAGTTCAAAATTACATCTTATGGAACTTTCCAATCATGTCTCAAAGGCAAGATGACCAAATCTCCGTTTACTGGACACAGAGAAAGAGTTATTGAACTCTTAGGACTGATACATAATGATGTATGCGGTCCTATGTCTACACATGCCAGGAATGGTTCCTCGTACTTCATTACATTAATCGATGATCTCTCAAGATACGTACATGTGTTCCTGTTGAAACGCAAATCTGAATCTTTTGAGAAATTCATGGAATACAAGTATGAAGTTGAGAACCAAACGGGTAAATGTATTGAAATCCTACGATCTGATCGGGGAGGAGAATACTTGAGCACGGAATTCAGAGACTACATAAAAGAGAATGCGATTCTCTCTCAGTTTACTCCTCTGTATACACCACAACACAACGGTATATAGGAGCGGAGGAATCACACTCTATAAGATATGATGCGCTGTATGATGAGTAATGCTGAGTTGCCTATTTCCTTTTAGGGTTATGCACTTGAGATAGCTGCATACCTATTGAATAGAGTTCCAACCAAATCAGTGGATACCACTCCATATGAGATATGGAATGGGAAGAGACCATCTTTTAAATGAGTTAAGATATAGGGTTGTCCGGCCTATGTTAAAAAGCAAAATCCGGACAAGCTCAAGGCAATGTCAGTCTATGCAAGTTTGTAGGATATCCCAAACATACGTGAGGGTATATCTTCTACCACACCGAGGAAAAAAAGATGTTTTGTTTCTCGAGATGCCATCTTTTTAGAAAAAGAATTTCTTGTGAAAGAAATTAGTGGTAATGAGGTAGAACTAGAAGATGTTCCAGCAACACAAAAAATAACTGACGATTTGGTAGAACCGGAGGATTCAGTAGCCCCCAACGAACCTCAGCCACTTCGCAGATCTAGAAGGGTTCCTCATCCACCTGAGAGCTTCTATGTTTTTCTCATAGACGGTGGGAGCGAGGATTGCATCATGGAAGATGATGACCCAACTAGTTTCGAGCAGGCCATCACAAGAGGAGACTTTGTGAAATGGCTGGATGCTACGCGATCTGAGATGGAATCCATGTACACTATAAAGTATGGACTTTGGAAGTTGCTCCTGAAAGGGTAAAACCCATCGGGAACAAGTGGATCTTGAGAAGGTATTTGGTGTAGATGGAAAAGTTGAGACTTTCAAAGCTAGACTTGAAGAAAAAGGTTTTCGTCAACGACCTGGTGTCGACTATGATGAAACATTTTGTCCAGTAGCAATGCTTAAGTTCATCAGGATCCTACTTGCCGTTGCTGCATACCATAACTACAAAATCTAGCAGTTGCACGTCAAGACCTCTTTTCTAAATAGTGATTTAGAAGAGAGCGTGTACATGACACAGCCAGAGGGCTTCGTAGACAATGGGAGAGAAGCGTGTGCAAGTTGCTTAAATCAATCTACGGATTAAAGCAGGCATCATGGAGCTGGAATATCTGTTTTGATGAAGCTGTCAAAGAGTTTGACTTCATCAAAAATATAGATGAACCATGTATATACAAGAAGGTTGTAGAGAGTAATGTTGTCTTCCTCGTATTGTACGTGGATGACATACTCTTGATAGGAAATGTTGTTCCTATGATACACTCGGTCAAGCTTTTCTTATCACACATGTTCTCCATGAAAAATCTAGGTGATACCTCATACATCTTGGGGATA
This sequence comes from Agapanthus africanus, assembly GCA_030015575.1. Classification (NCBI taxonomy): domain Eukaryota; kingdom Viridiplantae; phylum Streptophyta; class Magnoliopsida; order Asparagales; family Amaryllidaceae; genus Agapanthus; species Agapanthus africanus. The sequence goes on from JASDDO010000018.1 coordinate 326,012,741, forward strand.
TAAATCTATAGAGATATATCTAAGTGGATGTTAGGATTATCCAAATCCAGTTACATAGACATTATACTAAAAGAGATTTAGTATGGAAGATTCTAAGCGTGGTAATATACCTGCTTGTTCAGGAATCACTCTCTCCAAAGAGATGTCTTACATGACTGATTTGGAGAGGGCTCGCATGTAAGGGATACCCTATGCTTCGGCAGTCGGGTCTATCATGTATGCGGTGTTATGTACCAGACCGGATATAACTTACACACTAGGTGTAGTGAGTAGGTATCAATCAGATCCTGGGGAAAATACCGGACAGCTGTGAAGAACATTCTTAAGTACTTGAGAAGGACTAAAGAGATATTCTTGGTGTATGGTAACGGTGAACTCCAGGTGGAGTCCTTTACCGATAAAAGCTTCGAGAGTGGTAAGGATGGCAGTTAGTCGGTCTCGGGTTTTGTCTTTACGCTCTACAGAGGGGTGGTATGTTGGAAGAGTTCCAAACTAGATACCGTAGCAGACTCGACGATGAAAGCTGAATATATCGCTACCAACGATGCTGCCAAAGAGGCTGTCTGGATGAACAAGTTCATAGCTGAACTTAGTGTGGTTCTATAATTGAGCATCCAATACCTGTGTATTGTGATAACAATGGAACTGTGGCTTTGGCCTAGGAACCCTGGTCCCATCAGCGATCCAGACATATTCTTAGGTGGTATCACCTGATCAAGGAGATAGTTGATCTCTGGGAGATCGAGCTCAGGAGAGTTGACACAGCGGATCCATTCATAAATGCCCTCCCCCAGATGCGATTCGAGAGACTTTTTAGGATGTTGGGTATGAGATGCTACAAAAATTGGCCTTAGTGCAAGTGGGAGATTGTTAGTGATATGTATTCCTTAGAGGCCATTATTATATGATATAGTGGATGCTTGGACATAAATATGGAGGACTTTATTGCTCGACATGATAGTATGCTATCTGGTTGCCTTTATCATAGTATGTTCACTGGTATTATTATACTGTTTCTCATATATATGTTCATAAAGCCCTTAGGATGCTGGCTTGACTACTAGGGCTATGGTGCGGATCATACTACTGGGACCTCGGTAGTCCACAAGCACATCCTTCAATTGTTCCTAGTCGAGGGAATATCGAGACAGGGCATCGATAATCTAAAGTAGACTAGTGTGTACGTTTCTTGACCCTGTATGGGGGCAATGGTTGATCCCATATCCATTGGTGTTTGAAATCAAAGATTGTACACATGTGCTCATTAGAGAATGGGTACACCGAACAGGACTCATCGAGAACTCCTAGATGGTACTATACCTATTGTCAGATAGCAGTTCTTTGGTGACACTAGTACAGGTTAGTCTGTAGACCCGAGATCGTTATAAAGTCTTGTATGATTCCCACTATGCTTTGATTTCCCGCTACCACGTCTCAAAGGAGTCGTGCAAACAGGTGGATTTTGGGTACAGTCTCGAGTCACATGGAGGCAATGAGTGATAGGAGGGGTTTCTTCTCTCCCGGTATTGGAAGTTGATATTGCGTTGTGCTCGATTGGCTATAATTGGAAGTCCCTTGCCAGGGCTATTGATGAGATTTACTTGTATGTGTTATCAGTAGTTTCTCGAACCGTTATGAGCCATACATTGGCATGACTTATCAAGTTACCGGGGTCTGACATTACCACCCCTAGACTCCATATGCGACATTGAAAGGTTCCTAGGCACTCTAGTGAGGTCTCACAAGGCATCGAACATGCCAATTTAAAAAAAATGGTGCCGAGAAACCCTAGACTACGGATCTTAGACTAGATGTTTAGGCGAAAAGATAATCTAGTTAACAAATTAACTAAAAGTTAGGATGCTACAACCTTTGTAGATCCGGATACCCACTTCCTTAGCTCCACGAGGGCGTCCTCTCGCTGTCCATCTTGAACCTTGGACTCTCGTGACGGCTTCATCGGAGAAACGTGCGGAATAGGTCGTCGGCTTCGTGTCAAAGACGATCTACGTCGAGGTTGCACAAGCTCAAGCTCCGACTTCACAAAGTTGTGAAACTTATGAAGAAAACACCCAAAACAACTTGGCAAGAGGTAGAGGGTGAAGAAATAGGAGGTGGGTTCACTTTAGAATTGGATTTCTCACTTTAGAAATCAAGTTACCATTGATGGCATCAAGCTTTCTCTTTTTTTTAGAAGAAGAAGAAGATGAAGAAAAAATGATCAGTCTACTAATTTTAAAATAAAACTAATATGAATACTTATCATATCTTGACCATGGTCAAGTGTAGAGATTAAACCAAGGTTAGTTGGAGTGGTTAGGGTTAAGGATGAGATAAGGATGGTGGACTTTGTCAAAGCTTCAAGAAGCTTCAACATAGCTCCAAAATAAGCCACCATTCTTAACTTAATCCTTTCCAAATAAATAAACAAATAAATAAATGAAAAACCAAAACCCTAATCATCACTTAACCATGGTTTAAACCTTTACACTTAACCACATTATCAAGTATCATCAAACATGATACAAAAAATGTGCACAAAAGTATATCACATATACCTTTTGCACATCAAGTGAGAAAATCCATTTAAAGTGAACCAATACTAGTTAATGCAAAGTAATATATCAAATATATAATTATACATTAAATCATTAAATCAACACTTGATTTAACGATCCGGTTATATCGCATACAACCGACCAGTATCTAATGTATCGATTTATCGAATCAATGATTCGATAACTAGGTCATATCGAATATAACCAATCGAAACATTTATCGCGAGAATGAAATACGGTATTGTAAGTGCACGGCGGCGCCCCGGCCGTCAATCCGACGGCCAAATGCGGAAACGGTGACAAACTTTAATTTTGCGAACTTTGCAAACCGGCACCACCGCGCACTAAACCCCGGATCGGGCCATTAAACTTGTCCTAGCTAACTAACAAGATAGGGAAGAGATATACCGAGTGATCCGAGTCCTCCGGTCTTCTCGTCATTGTCCCGATCTCCTCGCGGAAACTTTGGTCGTCGCCTCCTCGCCGGAAGGGCACCACATCGCCAGCATCTTTTACGGGCTCCCACCTCAATACCGAAGCAACTCGGGCATGAAGCCGGCAAGTCGACATGCCCAAGATATGCTGTAGAATGTGTAGTGTAGAGGCTATGTCTCACTTTGGGGTTATGTTGCCATTGATGGAGGTGAAGGAAGAATGAACTTTGAGGGAAATGATGCTATCAATTTTTAGCAAGCCAAATGAGATGATAAAAATGCAACACTCAAAAACAACCTCTCTCATTTCCTCTCATCTAAATTGGCCGGCCCCTTTTTTCTTCCAAAATGGTGGAGGTGAACCAAGGAACAAGAGGGAGGTGATGGTAGGATAAAGTAAGGAGGTGTCCATATACCAACATCATCATAACAAAACCCATACCCAAATCAAATCCATTCACTTCACAATAAATGCATGAAAAGCAAAGATTCTTTCATAAACAATCCTTTTGCAATAAAACCCCTCCACAAAGTGTTATTTGCAAACTTGCAAATAACCCCCTCCATCGGAAAAGTCCGGCCGGGAAAGAACAAAGGAAAACCGGCCGGAACGGAATGCAAACTGGCAACTCCAGAAAACTGGTCCCGTAATAAATTACAGGAAAACCCCGATACTGTGCATACACACCCGCATCTGTATTCCGTCCGGATACAAATGCAAAGAGACAAAATCTACACTGTACTAAACTAGGATCCGGCTTAAACCAAAGCCGGCTAGTAATATCCGTTCGATCCTGATCCGTGCAATACCGCACGTATCTGACCGAACCCTGCCATATATCTATACGGCCTCTAGTACAAATCGTCCGATCCTGATCCGTGCAATACCGCACGTATCTGATCGGACCCTGCCATATCTCCATACGGCCTCTACAGCGTTTCGCCCGAAAGCTGAGTAACTGAAAGTGTGGTGGACTCTAAAGACTCGTCAATACTATGGTTGTGGATTTAACCACTAGCACGTCAGAGGTATAAGCCAATACGTGACGGGCCACCAGCTATTGACTAAAAGGGACATCGATGAGCGAACTCATCCTGACACCCTACTGAGCCTGTCAGTGACAATATCCGTACAGTCCGGTCCGTTCGTCTATGAGCATCGCATGTCGGGCCTAGGGGGTTGGTAAAAGTCAGACCCCCAAAAGTGGTACAAGTCGTGTCGGAGTGTAGCCCAGAACACCCTGAGATACTACTGGAATACCTACCAGTAAATCTCCTGCCTTGGCCAAGGACTTTGTGTAATGGCTCTCCTAGACACAGCGCGACCTCACCCCCAATACCGGGAGAGACAAACCCCCGAAGATCCGCTCACCGCCTCCATGTGGCTCGGGACTGTACCCAACTAAAACCTGTTTGCACGACTCCTTTGAGCCGTGGTAGGGTAGTAATCAAAGTACAGTGGGAGCTCACACGAGACAAATGACGCTCCCCAGGTCGATGAACTAACCTGTACACATGTCACCAGGGAACTGCTATCTGACGTCAAGTATAATCCCAACTAGCAGGTTCCCAGCGAGTCCTGTCCGGTGTACTCATAACCCAATGAGCACCTGTATACATCTTAGGTGAACCAACTGACACCAGTGGCTTGTGAGATCGGCCACCGCCCCTCGTCGGGGTCTCGACTGTATACACTAGCCTACTCTGGAGAATCGATGCCCTGTCTCGAAACTCCCACGACTAGGGACCTTTTAAGGATATGCTTGTAGACCCCAGCTCTCACGTATATGATCGCCCTCATACTGCTGGTCGTCAAGCAAGAATCATAGGGGCTCTATCAACGTGCAACAGCGACCTGTCAGGTCACCTAAAGCAGTACACGATGATAAAGGTAAACCAGATAGCATACTATCATCTCGAGTAAGACTGTCGTACCGGGATAGGTCCTCCCTCAATCATTGCAATCACGTGCCTGTGATCCAATAATTGACTCTGAGGGCACTATCTCCAACAAGCTCCCACTTGCACTCAAGGCTAATTATTGCGATGTCGCATACTCACAGCCCGTGTGATACCGAACACCCAACTCCTCTACTAGTCAGTCGCACAAAACCTGTTTGCGAAACTATTGCGTTCGAGGAATAGCCTCAGTGAGTGGATCCGCCTTGAAGTTTCTTTCTATGTCTCTCTAAATCTCAAGTTCGCGGAGAATGCCATCTCCCGAAATGAGCAATACCTGTCTTAGAATGTCTGGATGCCTGATGGGACCTAGCTCATAAATGAACTCCAAATCCAAACTTCTCAGACTGTATCGTCAACTGAACTTAATCAGTATCCTGCACCATGCCTCCCTCAGTATTGCCTTGGATCACCTGTCCAGAATACTGCCCCTCGTCAGAAGGAAAACTATAACTCTGACAACCTCCTTGTCGTCCATGTCACCTTGGAAGCCTGGAATGATAACTGTCTCCCAAATGAGGCTGTCGTTATCATATCCCTAGAACATCCACTTATGTTCTAAAACTGCTTCCGACTGTTTCTCCAGGATTGGATCAATGTCAACTTATTGCATCTAGTGCAAGAACAACATCTGGTGTGGTACTTGACATCTCATGATTGACTCAATTGCCTAAGCAAGTGATCTGCCAATCATGCACATCCCTCTCTACTTTAGTCTATAAGACACCTTTAGAGAGGGTGACTCCATCACCTGCAGGTACACTACCGTGCCAGGAGTCGTCCATTCTAAATACTCTTAGAATGCTGTCAAAGTACCCTGATTGGGAAACCACCCAAATCTAGATCTAAAACCATAGATCTAGTAACCAGTATGTCTTATATAATGTCCAAGTCCTTTGTGGAGAAACCACTGTGTGACGACCAAAGTATAACCGACCGTAGTATAGGAGTTTCTTTTCCTACTCTGTGTATGTCATCTAAATACCAGGATATCACACCCTACTACCTTCTCAACAGATCCATCCCCTATTCTGATGACGTCAAACCTATGACTGTCACATCAGAAATAGATGATCTATCTCCTCTATATCTGCTTTAGTCTATGAATAGACATAAGCCTGATGTCCACCAATGCTTCCGCTGCTCCCACTGACTACGAAAACCCTCTGGCAGAGTCATATAGTTGTACACTTCTAAAGCTAGTTTAGAACGACGCTATACTCATCCTCCCACCGGGTCTCGCAGCCTGGAACAACAGCAATGGCAAGTGTGGGTAAACAAGAACTTCCCTGTCACCGTCCTTGAGCCTACCGGAGTACCTCTCGGGTGCCTGAAGTTACCCACCTTATCTGCGGAGTGGCCAATGGAATGTCAAAACAGATTGAATCTTTAGGTTCCTTATCAAATCTTCAGTAATCGTTTGCGGTTCTGGAATCACTTCCAGTTCTACCATACTCCCACTACTGTTTTTGAAAAAATCCATTTTTAATAAAACTGTGGCGAGTCTAGAACAATATTTCTATTGATCTTCCAGATGGTAGAAAGTCAACCCTCGTCATAGCCTGGGTCAACCCACAAACAGCCATTACAGAAACGTGCCTTGAGTTGTCCAGTGTCTGGTTTTAATCATAAGCCGGACAACTCCCCGTACCTTAACATCGTTAAGATATGAACTGTTCTATATCCAATATAGAACCAGAGGCACTGATTTAATTGAACCAGATTCAAATCATGCAGCTATCTCCAGTGCATGTCAACTAAATGGAAGGAGGCCGATCAGCGTTACTCAACTTAGGAATGCTTCCAATTATGAGTAACCTGAAAGAGAAGCAATTTCTCTTTATCATTACTATCAACTGAATACCATACACAAGTATCTACATCTTCGATCATTTTGAAGAATCCCGACACTTGCTATACCTGGTTCTCTACTCTATTCAAATACCTATAACTCCTCAAAACTTAGACCCTGTGTTTCTACGAAACATATGTCTAAAAACTAGAGAAGTTAAAAGTAAACAGAATATAGTATGAGGACCAACCCCTCTGTCCTAATGGACACTGGACAACATACAATACTCTGTATAAGTCCGCTGAGTCTAACAACTCTTTCACTGTGTGTTATAGGTTGAAAACTGTACTTATGGTTAAGAAGAATTACACTGCTGTTTAATGCTCCTTACCTAACCATCCACTGATATAGGTAAATGTCATCGACATAATATCAAAAGGTATATCTCACTCTATGAAAATAGACGTACAGATATATCAATTTGAAATTGGTGCACAACAGCGGATATTCAAAACCAAATATTTGCCGACCGGCAAACAGCTCAGGTGATCTCCTCAAATATCACCGATTACAACGAATCCCGATATAATGAGGATGATCACCCAATTCCCAATAATTTACTCCCACTCATCATCTGTAAAACCATACAGATGTGAGAATCATACCTGGTAAATACATACCCTGGAGTAAGTATCTAATCGGGAAATCAGTTTTCTTTTAACAGTACACAGTTGAACTGAAACTTTGAAATGTTTCGATGGGGTATCCTGGTATTCCTAGTAATGCCTCTACCATTATCCAGATTCACAACTATAACCGTATAATTCCTTGCCACCTCTCCAAATCCCTTTATATGTCTTTAGTCATTACCTTCTGCACACCCCTTAGGCCAAATAGTTTTCTTCCTTCCCTACCGTTCGGCACCAGCCTATGGTTTGGAAGAAGACTATCCAATAAGCATAATGGGTGTACTGTCCTAATCCTAGGAGCACTCGCAATGCGAGAGAAGGTGAAGATAAAAGACAACCGAATAAGCCTTATTCCTATTTCTCCTGGACCAGAATCCATCCCCGAACTGGAACAAGTTCCTTTCGAGTTCGTATATAACCATACGATGGAGTATCCAATAAACTGTGGATCTTCGTAGTGATACGGAGTGTCCTGGAGAAAAACAAAGGTGATTTAGGATTGGCGAAGAATTACTTGGTTTGGTTGTGAATATCAGTCGCATTTTACTTTGCCCTCTTACTAATCCCTTGCTTTGTCTGAACTTAATACCTTCTGCACACCATCGTTATGCTAATTGGTTTTCTTCATTCCCTACCGGTCGGCACCAGCCTAAGGTTTGGAAGAAGACTATCCAATTTGCGTAATAGGTGTACTGTCTCATAAGCCAAGGAGTACTCGCAACCTGAGAGAAGGTAAAAGGAAAAGACAACTTAATAATCCTATCCGTTTTCTCCAAAACCGGAAACCATCCTCGAATAAATTCCTTCGAGTTCGTATCTAACCATACGATGGTTTTGTCCAATGGAAGTGGACGTTCGTAGTAATACGGGGTGTCCTGGAGAAAAGGGTAAAAGTAAGAGTGGCAATGAGGTCTGCAACTCTGACAATCCAAAAGCCAGTGTTAAGAAGGTTCGGTCAACTTGGTCTCTGAGTCGTAGTCTTAGGGTCGGGTCAATGGTCGCTGCCAGAGAGAGAGAGAAAAGAAACACTCAGCGTGCACTCTACCCTAGATCAGAATGGTTATCACTTTATCTAATCTGGAAACCTCCCACTGTACCTTAAACTCTCCTCCAAACCTGAAAGAAGAATTAGTCGGGGTGACCCGAGGAGTAAACTAACTCATCAGTGGGAATCGGGATCCAACTATCATTGCATGATAACGTGACGGAATCCGCTCACGTCATCACACTCCAGAAGGTATGCGCATATCTGGCAAGTTTCAGTTCTTTTGAAACTCCCGATGTGATTTTTACCCCATGCTCTTATGACCTTGACGAAGGCCAACAAATCATAAGTCACATGTCAAGTTCTACCCGTCATTCTCCAGGTTGATTTGAACCCACCCGCACAAGCCCTTGACGAAGGCCAACAAGGCTATACGACTGTCCCAAACCAACGCATCTATCTATGCTGCAGAAAGGCAACAAGCAGCTACCATACACTATGCCTTGACGAAGGCCAACAAACATAGCATGAATACTACGTGCTACCCGTCTGAAACGACGGAGGGCTACGAATGGTTTCTGGCGAAAACCTTTAACGTAAAGAACTTGATATCGTTGAAGGAACGGATAGCTTTTTAGAAAATATAGTGATGAAAACCTTTACTAAAGAGGTCACTCCCGGTGAAGGGATCTCGGCTCTTTCCCCGTAGAATGGGGTGCAGGATATTCCAAATGAATACCACGGTGCAAAGCAAAAGTAATCGGCTATAGTGAAGTTAATGCCCTGACGCAAACTTCTGTCCAAGGGGTCACTCCCGGTGAAGGGATCTCGGCCCTTGCCTCGTCGACTGAGGAGCAGGATATTCCAAATGAATACCACGATGCAAAACAAAAGTGAACGTCCTTGCAATAACAGCTTTTTGAAAAAGTGTTCTAACAACATCAGAATAGGTTTGTTTAACTTGCATTGATCCGAATCAATGCAGTCCCATCAATTGATCACACCACAAAGAACGAAAATATACTGACGTACGTATATGCCATCCGCATTCGCCACTGGGTCCCGTCATCACCCGTTAGGTTAGCTAACTAACGGCAGAGCGGGGACTGGACTAGCGCGGATGAAAAACATATACAACATCTACTAATATATATACCAATATATAGTATTTCGCTCAAGGCGTGAATAAAATGCAACATCACAGAAATGTACAGCATCACAGAACAATACAGATATCTGGGATCCCCGGGTTTCACAGAGCCACTACTGAAACCCGACGTACCCCTGGTCGTGTGGATAGCCTGTGCAATGAAATCCTATACCCCCTACGAGTGCGGCGAATAGCCAGCCAATCCTGGAGTGAAGCCCCCTCTGTCCCAATGCCATGAGATGCGGGCTTGTTGCCTTCTAGAACCCGGCTATCCGTGCACCCCTCCGCGGGGTAACCCAAGTACAGAAAGTAAAATATACATACAACGGGTACAACGACCGCAACCTGGCCGTGCCCCAAAATAATAATACAAACAGGCAGTGACGGCAGTCCACATGTCGGACGCTCGCCCCGCAATATCAAATGTACATAATACAACCACAACTGTACTAGCATTGCATCCAGGCTATCTCCCACGACCGATCCGCAACATCACAGCAAAACACAGAACATCAACGTGAAAGTCACGTTCGCAAATCCATCTAACCGGGCTATAGCAGTTAGACCGGATTTACCGATCGAGTGACATTCACGGTCGCAGATATAATGTAAATACTGTGAAATAATATGTTTAAAATATCCGATCGATCAAAAATTAACAAGTGGGCCCCCAAGCAATACTGTAGCACTCACAGAAAATCTGGGCCCAATATTAATATTCCAAAACCCCTAAAATAAGCCCAGAAGCCTACTGGAAAAATATGACGCAGTGAAGACACCAATGTGCGGCGGAACCGCGGCCCAAGGGGGGGTTTGGCCACGGTTCCGCGCTTAGGTGGTCGACTGAATGTGTCGAATTTTCCCAGTAGTCTTAGAATTTCCAGTACATTAGTTTTTTACAACCTGAAAAATTTTTAGACACCAAAAAATTTTAAGAGAAAACTGATGTGAACTAAAATTGGGTTTTTGGAATTTTGGTCGATCGGAACTGAAAAACACATCAAACGAAGCTAGACGAAGTTAATGGCGAGGCTCTGATACCACTGTAAGTGCACGGCGGCGCCCCGGCCGTCAATCCGACGGCCAAATGCGGAAACGGTGATAAACTTTAATTTTGCGAACTTTGCAAACCGGCACCACCGCGCACTAAACCCCGGATCGGGCCATTAAACTTGTCCTAGCTAACTAACAAGATAGGGAAGAGATATACCGAGTGATCCGAGTCCTCCGGTCTTCTCGTCATCGTCCCGATCTCCTCGCGGAAACTTCGGTCGTCGCCTCCTCGCCGGAAGGGCACCACATCGCCTGCATCTTTTACGGGCTCCCACCTCAATACCGAGGCAACTCGGGCATGAAGCCGGCAAGTCGACATGCCCAAGATATGCTGTAGAATGTGTAGTGTAGAGGCTATGTCTCACTTTGGGGTTATGTTGCCATTGATGGAGGTGAAGGAAGAATGAACTTTGAGGGAAATGATGCTATCAATTTTTAGCAAGCCAAATGAGATGATAAAAATGCAACACTCAAAAACAACCTCTCTCATTTCCTCTCATCTAAATTGGCTGGCCCCTTTTTTCTTCCAAAATGGTGGAGGTGAACCAAGGAACAAGAGGGAGGTGATGGTAGGATAAAGTAAGGAGGTGTCCATATACCAACATCATCATAACAAAACCCATACCCAAATCAAATCCATTCACTTCACAATAAATGCATGAAAAGCAAACATGCTTTCATAAACAATCCTTTTGCAATAAAACCCCTCCACAAAGTGTTATTTGCAAACTTGCAAATAACCCCCTCCATCGGAAAAGTCCGGCCGGGAAAGAACAAAGGAAAACCGGCCGGAACGGAATGCAAACTGGCAACTCCAGAAAACTGGTCCCGTAATAAATTATAGGAAAACCCCGATACTGTGCATACACACCCGCATCTGTATTCCGTCCGGATACAAATGCAAAGAGACAAAATCTACACTGTACTAAACTAGGATCCGGCTTAAACCAAAGCCGGCTAGTAATATCCGTTCGATCCTGATCCGTGCAATACCGCACGTATCTGACCGAACCCTGCCATATATCTATACGGCCTCTAGTACAAATCGTCCGATCCTGATCCGTGCAATACCGCACGTATCTGATCGGACCCTGCCATATCTCCATACGGCCTCTACAGCGTTTCGCCCGAAAGCTGAGTAACTGAAAGTGTGGTGGACTCTAAAGACTCGTCAATACTATGGTTGTGCATTTAACCACTAGCACGTCAGAGGTATAAGCCAATACGTGACGGGCCACCAGCTATTGACTAAAAGGGACGTCGATGAGCGAACTCATCCTGACACCCTACTGAGCCTGTCAGTGACAATATCCGTACAGTCCGGTCCGTTCGTCTATGAGCATCGCATGTCGGGCCTAGGGGGTTGGTAAAAGTCAGACCCCCAAAAGCGGCACAAGTCGTGTCGGAGTGTAGCCCAGAACACCCTGAGATACTACTGGAATACCTACCAGTAAATCTCCTGCCTTGGCCAAGGACTTTGTGTAATGGCTCTCCTAGACACAGCGCGACCTCACCCCCAATACCGGGAGAGACAAACCCCCGAAGATCCGCTCACTGCCTCCATGTGGCTCGGGACTGTACCCAACTAAAACCTGTTTGCACGACTCCTTTGAGCCGTGGTAGGGTAGTAATCAAAGTACAGTGGGAACTCACACGAGACAAATGACGATCCCCAGGTCGATGAACTAACCTGTACACATGTCACCAGGGAACTGCTATCTGACGTCAAGTATAATCCCAACTAGCAGGTTCCCAGCGAGTCCTGTCCGGTGTACTCATAACCCAATGAGCACCTGTATACATCTTAGGTGAACCAACTGACACCAGTGGCTTGTGAGACCGGCCACCGCCCCTCGTCGGGGTCTCAACTGTATACACTAGCCTACTCTGGAGAATCGATGCCCTGTCTCGAAACTCCCACGACTAGGGACCTTTTAAGGATATGCTTGTAGACCCCAGCTCTCACGTATATGATCGCCCTCATACTGCTGGTCGTCAAGCAAGAATCCTAGGGGCTCTATCAACGTGCAATAGCGACCTGTCAGGTCACCTAAAGCAGTACACGATGATAAAGGTAAACCAGATAGCATACTATCATCTCGAGTAAGACTGTCGTACCGGGATAGGTCCTCCCTCAATAATTGCAATCACGTGCCTGTGATCCAATAATTGACTCTGAGGGCACTATCTCCAACAGGTATCACATACACGCATTATTCTCGGTCCCGCACATATCTCATATGCGCTCATATTTCGTTTCGCTTGAACCAGGAAACCTCTGTGTAGGACTCTAAAGACTCGTCAATACGCCGGTAGCAGATGATGATCATATCAAGCACCCACAAGCCGCAAGCAGTCTGCCAAACGTAACGGCCATCCGGGTATTGAGCGATCAGAAGATCGACGAGCTAGCCTGCTCACACTCCTGTGAATCCAACCAGTAACACTTACCGTACAGTCCGGTCTGTTCGTCTGATACGTCGCATATCAAGTCTAGGGGTGGTAAACGTCAGACCCCAATAACCGATAAGTCATGCCGATGTGAGGCTCATAACGGGTCGAGAAACTACTGGTAACACTTACCAGCAAATCTCTGATCAGCCCTGGCCAGGGACTTCCCTGTTACGGCCAATCGAGCACAGCGCAACATCAACCCCCAATACCGGGAGAGACGAAACCCCTCCTATCGCTCATTGCCTCCATGTGACTCGGGACTGTACCCAAAGACCACCGTTTTGCACGCCCTCATGGACGTGGTAAGGTGGAGATCAAAGCACAGTGGGAGTCACACAAGACTCTATGACGATCTCGGGTCTACAGATTAACCTGCACAAGTGTCACCTGAGAACTGCCATCTGACGTGAGGTATAATACCATCTAGGAGTTCTCGGCGAGTCCGTCCAGTGTACCCAGTCTCCACTGAGCACCCGTATACCATCTCTGATGTCAAACACCAATGGATATGGGATCATCCATCGCCCATCACATGGGTCGAGAAGCGTATACGCTAGTCTACTCTGGTATATCGATGCCCCGTCTCGATACACCCACGACTAGGGACCTTGAAGGATGTAGTTATGGACTACCATGTCCCCACTAGTATGATCTGTATCATAGTCCAGGTAGTCAAGTACACATCCTAAGGGCTTTACCAACATGTAACTATAAGACAGTTTAAAGAGACAAGTGTACATGTTAAGATAAAGAGTAACCAGATAGCATACTATCATATCGAGCAAGAAAGTCATCTCTATATATGTCCAAGCATCCAATATAATATACAATATCTGTACAATACTGGCCTCTAGGGCATACATACTACTAACAATCTCCCACTTGCACTAGAGCCAGCTGCTGTAGTATCGCATACCGAGCATCCCGAAGAGTCTCTCAAACTGTGTCTGGGGAATGGCCTTCGTGAGTGGATCCACCGTGTTATTCTTCGTGTCAACCCTCCTGACCTCGATCTCCCGGCGATCAACTATCTCCCGGATCAGGTGATACCGCCTCAGAATATGCCTGGATCGCTGATGGGACCTGGGTTCCTTGGCCAAAGCCACCGCTCCATTGTTATCGCAATACAAAGGTATTGGATGCTCAATGGATGGAACCACTCCAAGTTCAGTAATGAACTTCTTGATCCAGACAGCCTCCTTGGCAGCATCGTTGGCAGCGATGTATTCAGCCTCCATCGTCGAGTCTGCCACGGTTTCCTGCTTGGAACTCTTCCAGCTAACCGTCCCTCCGTAAAGGGTAAAGACAAAACCCGACTGCGACTTAGAGTCGTCCTTATCACTCTGGAAGCTCGAATCGGTAAAGGACTCCACTTGGAGCTCTCCGTTACCATACACCAAGAACATATCTCTAGTCCTTCGCAAGTACTTGAGAATGCTCTTCACAGCTGTCCAGTGACTCTCTCCAGGATCAGCTTGATACCTGCTCACTACACTTAGTGAGTATGCCACATCGGGTCTGGTACATAGCATCGCATATATGATAGAGCCTACTGCCGAAGCATAGGGTATCCCTTGCATGCGAGCTCTCTCCAAATCAGTCTTGGGAGACATCTCTTTGGAGAGAGTGACTCCAGAGATCGTGGGCAAGTTCCCACGCTTGGAGTCTTCCATACTAAACCTCTTTAGTATGGTGTCAATGTACCTGGATTGGGACAATCCCAAAATCCTTTTGGATCTATCTCTATAGATCCTAATTCCCAATATGCAGGAGGCATCACCAAGATCTTTCATTGAGAATCTTTGTGATAAGAAGAGCTTGACCGATTGCAGCATAGGAATATCATTTCCTATCAAGAGTATGTCGTCCACGTACAATACGAGGAAGACAACCTTACTCTCTGCCACCTTCCTGTAGATACAAGGTTCATCTGGATTTTTGACGAAATCAAACTCTTTGATAACGACGTCAAAGCAGATGTTCCAACTCCGTGATGCTTGCTTTAATCCATAAATGGATTTAAGCAGCTTGCACACCTTCCCGCTGCTCCCACTGTCTACGAAGCCCTCTGGCTGAGTCATGTACACGCACTCTTCTAAATTACCGTTTAGAAAGGCGGTCTTAACATCCATTTGCCAGATTTCGTAATCATGATATGCAGCGATGGCAAGCATGATCCGGATGGATTTAAGCATAGCCACTGGAGAAAAGGTCTCGTCATAGTCCACACCTGGTCTTTGACGAAAACCCTTTGCTACAAGTCTAGCTTTGAAAGTCTCCACTTTCCCATCTACACCAAGTTTCTTCTTGAAGATCCACTTGCTCCCAATGGGTTTTACCCTTTCAGGAGCAACGTCCAAAGTCCATACTTTGTTGGTGTACATGGATTCCATCTCGGACCGCATAGCATCCAGCCATTTCACTGAGTCACCACTCGTGATGGCCTGCTCGAAACTAGTCGGTTCATCATCTTCCATGATGCAATCCTCGCTTCCACCATCAATGAGAAAACCGTAGTATCTCTCAGGTGGACGAGAAACCCTACTAGATCGGCGGAAAGGCTGGGGTACGTCGGGCACCACTGAATCCTCTGGTTCTATTAAATCGTTAGTTGCAGTATGTGGTGCTGGAACCTCTTCCAGCTCTACCTCTTTGCCATTAATTTCTTTTGCAAGAAATTCCCTTTCCAAAAAGGTGGCATGTTGAGCAACAAACACTCTTTGTTCCTCAGCTTGGTAGAAAAAATATCCTTGAGAATTCTTAGGATATCCCACAAACTTGCAAAGGACTGATCGTGCCTCGAGTTTGTCCGGATTTTGCTTTTTGACATAGGCCGGACAACCCCATATCTTAATTCGTTTAAAATATGGTCTCTTCCCACTCCATATCTCATATGGTGTGGTAGGTACAGATTTAGACGGAACCAGATTCAATAGGTATATGGCTGTCTCAAGCGCATACCCCCAAAAGGAAATAGGTAACTCAGCATTACTCATCATTGAACGCACCATATCTAATAGGGTGCGATTCCTTCGTTCCGATACACCGTTGTGCTGTGGTGTATAAGGAGGAGTAAGCTGAGAGAGAATCCCATTCTCTTTTAGATAATCCAGGAATTCACTGCTTAAGTATTCACCTCCTCGATTAGATCGAAGAACCTTAATACTTTTTCCCGTTTGGTTCTCTACCTCGTGCTTATATTCTTTGAATTTCTCAAAAGCTTCAGACTTGTGTTTCAACAGGAACACATGCCCGTATCTAGAGAGATCGTCAGTGAATGTAATGAAGTAGGAAGAACCATTTCTGGCATGTGTAGACATTGGACCGCATACATCACTATGTACCAGTCCCAAGAGTTCAGTAACTCTTTCTCCGTGTCCCGTAAACGGAGTTTTGGTCATTTTTCCTTTGAGACATGAATGGCAAGTGTCATAAGATGATAATTCGAATGAATTCAAATATCCATTCTTATGCAACTTAGCTAGTCGTGTCTCATTGATATGGCCAAGTCTACAGTGCCACAAGAAGGATTCGTTCATTTCTGAGCTTTTCCTTTTGTGTGTGTTTTGTATATTGAAGACTGTATTTTGATTGAGAATGAATATGCCATTATGTAGCGAGCCTGATGCAATCAACTTTTGATCCAGGAATATGTTCATAACATTATCCTTTACTACAAAATTATATCCTTCTTTACTTAATAAAGAAACTGATATAATGTTGCACATCATGTTCGGTATATAATAGCACTCATTCAGGACTAGTGTATCACCATTTGGTAATACCAGGTGATATGTGCCAACTGCTTTGGCTGCAACATTTGCCCCATTCCCTACATGAACGGAATGATCACCTTTTCTCAGTTCTCTACCTTTTCGCAGCCCATGTAACATCTTACATATGTGGGATCCTGACCCGGTATCTAATACCCAGGACGTAGGGTGAACTGAGAAACAGTTCTCAATGACAAACACACCCGAAGGTGATGCATCAACATGCATGTTCTCCGTTTGGGCGGTGTGAGAATCCAGATATTCTCCTGTTTCCTGTTCAGTCTTATAACATTTATAAGATAGAACGGGTCCAACGTTCCCCTGCACAGTATAACATGCGGGTCCGGTCAATACATCCATATTATTATCTTGATTAAGGAATGAAATGGTCGCTACCTGGAGAGAGAGAGAAGAAAAAACTTTAGCGTATGCTCGTGCAAGATCAGATTGGTTATTATCTTATCTAATCAGGATGGCTCCCACTGCTTTTTATCAAATCTTCCTTCAAACCCTAAAAGGAAAGACTAGCCGGGATTAATTACACACTACAAGTTCGCCAATCTTTCAGCCAGGCCAGTGTCGGTACTTTGAGGGAGGTCCCCCGTGCTTTCGCACGAACCTAATTAATGTAAACCTCGTTTTCCCAGAGGCGTAACCTCGTTAACACCTTTCTAGACACCTACTTGATCGGCTAATTGTAATGTGTAAAACTCTCCCAGGAGTAACTCTTACTCACAGTGGGTATCGGGATCCAACTATCTCATAGAAGGTATGCAATCTCATTGCAAATTTCAACACTTGAAATTCCCGATAATGCTTTTGCCCCTAGTGATCTATGACCTTGACTAAGTCAACAAACCATAAATCGCAAGTCAAGTTCAACCCGTACATTTCCCAATTGAATTAAACCCACCCGTACGACCCTTGACTGAGTCAACAAGGTCGTGCGAATGCTCTAATCCAATCACATCTCATGTTGTTACAGATAAACATAATTTAGCTACCATACACTATGCCTTGACTAAGTCAACAAACACAGCATGAATACTAAATAATATCTATCCGAAATGACGGAGGGCTACGCGGGTTCTTTCAGAAAAAACCATGAGCGTAATGAACTTGATATCATTGTAGAATCGAATGAAGTTTTGAAATGGAGTGATTTTTGAGGCTTTTCTAGTTTTGCTAAAGGGGTCACTCCCGGTGAAGGGATCGTCGGCCCTTTCCTCGTCGAATGAGGTGCGGGATATATCATATATATCACTGTGCAAAGCAAAAACTCTTAAAAGCAATCAAAACCAAACCGAGTGTGTAGCATCTGCCAGTTACTGCTAAAGGAGTCACTCCCGGTGAAGGGATCTCGGTCCTTTCCTCATCGAATAAGGTGCAGGGTAAATCATATATACCGCTATGCAAAGCAAGAACTGTAGCTACCTGTTTTGTTTAAAATTTGATTCTACAACATCTTAGGTTTCTTTTCTTTCATTAATCACATTAATGAAGTCCCATCATTTAAATACCTAAACATCACAGATAGATATGACGTACACTTATGCCATCCGCATTCGCCTCGATGTCCCCTCGTGCACCGTTAGGTTAGGTAACTAACGACAGAGCAAGGCAGGGCTAGCGCGGGTGTAAAACATAAGTAACGTCTATATAATATATCATATATACTATATACTATATCCATCACAGAGTCACAACACAGATATCGCAGCAGAATAAACATATGAAATATTGGATATACTAGGACGTCCGTGTTTTCAATACGAGCCAGTATAAAACACGGATTCCATGGTCGTGATGAATAGCCAATCCCACACCCCTAGACCCCTACGAGAGCGGCAAGCAACCCTGCCAATTCTAGGGTTAGGAGACCCGGACTCGACTCCTCGAGTTGGTCTCCCACTGGACCCCAGAACCCGGTTACTTGTGCTCCCCTCCTTGGGTCTATCCTAATGCGGAAAAGTAAATAATATACAAAGGGTGACAACTTCCGCTACCTGGAAGTGCCCCAAATAAAAGAATATTACATACAAGTTTTTACATGAATGAAAATGAAAAACACTCATCTCACATAAAAACCCCCGGCTATTCAAACACGACGATCTAATATAACATATCCAGCAATACATAACATCACATGTCATCAACGTAAGTAAGTATGCATACCCCAATTGTCGTTGACGTATAGCAACGAAACCGGCGATATGAACATACTACACTTACGGTCACAGAAAAGAAAGTGTAAAACTACAACAGTTGGAATCCGCAACCTCTTTAGACATCGCATGCCTAATCAAATGAAATATTTAGACATCACATGCCTAACAGATATAAATCCCGCATTTTAGTCTCATTATCGAAAACTCTTTTCAATATCAAGTGAAACCAAACTGCTAGATTTATAACATTCATTCAGTTATCACATAACTGTTTGTGAATTCCAATTATTGTATCACATTCCAGATAAACAGAAAATGTTAAATTTTCCGATCGAACAGTCGAATACCCAAGTTTTCCCGATACAGTCCAACACATGAAATAAGTCTAACAACATTCAGTTCGTGCCTCAGTACCAACGGTCCAGCCGTAGAAGGGTCAAGCCAACGCCTCACATGTGGCACGCCGCACTGCCCCAAACCCGAAGGTTCAAAGGGCAGTTCAAGACGGTCACATAATCGAGTTAAGGTTTGTTGTCTTCTAGAGGGTCCATCGCGTTACTTGCACTACTTAGAATGTCGTTAAACTACGGAAAAATCCAACACTTGGAAATTTCCCGACAGGGGAAAAGTTGGGTATTTATATCCGGTCGAACTTTTTAACATATTTTATAAATTATCCGGAAATACACAAAGACGAAATTTGATAATCCGATCGAACTATTGAAGCTCCAAAGCAACCCCAGAAAATGCAACTCATGAAAAATATTAAAAACAACCAGAGAACTCAGCACTGTTAAATAAGAGTTACTGTGCAAAAATATAGGGATGACGTCATCAAGCCGCCGCGGAACCGCCGCCTAAGCTGGCTTAGGCCGCGGTTCCGCCGCGCTTGTCACTGTTCATGGAATAAAATTTGCGTCGTAATTCTTAGAATTTCCTACTGAGTTTTCTGCATATTTTTAATTTTGAAAAATCCACGATTTTATAAAAAGTACAGAGAGCAATTTTTGGGGTTCGGTTCGATCGGAGTTCAAATTCCGTCTAGACTTCGCCTAAGGCTCTAGCTAGGCTCTGATACCAATGAAAGGTTCCTAGGCACTCTAGTGAGGTCTCACAAGGCATCGAACATGCCA
This sequence comes from Agapanthus africanus, assembly GCA_030015575.1. Lineage (NCBI taxonomy): Eukaryota > Viridiplantae > Streptophyta > Magnoliopsida > Asparagales > Amaryllidaceae > Agapanthus > Agapanthus africanus. Next base: position 326,032,889 of record JASDDO010000018.1, read on the forward strand.
ATTTAAAAAAAATGGTGCCGAGAAACCCTAGACTACGGATCTTAGACTAGATGTTTAGGCGAAAAGATAATCTAGTTAACAAATTAACTAAAAGTTAGGATGCTACAACCTTTGTAGATCCGGATACCCACTTCCTTAGCTCCACGAGGGCATCCTCTCGCTGTCCATCTTGAACCTTGGACTCTCGTGACGGCTTCATCGGAGAAACGTGCAGAATAGGTCGTCGGCTTCGTGTCAAAGACGATCTACGTCGAGGTTGCACAAGCTCAAGCTCCGACTTCACAAAGTTGTGAAACTTGTGAAGAAAACACCCAAAAAAACTTGGCAAGAGGTAGAGGGTGAAGAAATAGGAGGTGGGTTCACTTTAGAATTGGATTTCTCACTTTAGAAATCAAGTTACCATTGATGGCATCAAGCTTTCTCTTTTTTTTAGAAGAAGAAGAAGATGAAGAAAAAATGATCAGTCTACTAATTTTAAAATAAAACTAATATGAATACTTATCATATCTTGACCATGGTCAAGTGTAGAGATTAAACCAAGGTTAGTTGGAGTGGTTAGGGTTAAGGATGAGATAAGGATGGTGGACTTTGTCAAAGCTTCAAGAAGCTTCAACATAGCTCCAAAATAAGCCACCATTCTTAACTTAATCCTTTCCAAATAAATAAACAAATAAATAAATGAAAAACCAAAACCCTAATCATCACTTAACCATGGTTTAAACCTTTACACTTAACCACATTATCAAGTATCATCAAACATGATACAAAAAATGTGCACAAAAGTATATCACATATACCTTTTGCACATCAAGTGAGAAAATCCATTTAAAGTGAACCAATACTAGTTAATGCAAAGTAATATATCAAATATATAATTATACATTAAATCATTAAATCAACACTTGATTTAACGATCCGGTTATATCGCATACAACCGACTAGTATCTAATGTATCGATTTATCGAATCAATGATTCGATAACTAGGTCATATCGAATATAACCAATCGAAACATTTATCGCGAGAATGAAATACGGTATCACATACACGCATTATTCTCGGTCCCGCACATATCTCATATGCGCTCCTATTTCGTTTCGCTTGAACCAGGAAACCTCTGTGTAGGACTCTAAAGACTCGTCAATACGCCGGTAGCAGATGATGATCATATCAAGCACCCACAAGCCGCAAGCGGTCTGCCAAACGTAACGGCCATCCGGGTATTGAACGATCAGAAGATCGACGAGCTAGCCCGCTCACACTTCTGTGAATCCAACCAGTAACACTTACCGTACAGTCCGGTCTGTTCGTCTGATACGTCGCATATCAAATCTAGGGGTGGTAAACGTCAGACCCCAATAACCGATAAGTCGTGCCGATGTGAGGCTCATAACAGGTCGAGAAACTACTGGTAACACTTACCAGCAAATCTCTGATCATCCCTGGCCAGGGACTTCCCTGTTACGGCCAATCGAGCACAGCGCAACATCAACCCCCAATACCGGGAGAGACGAAACCCCTCCTATCGCTCATTGCCTCCATGTGACTCGGGACTGTACCCAAAGACCACCGTTTTGCACGCCCTCATGGACGTGGTAAGGTGGAGATCAAAGCACAGTGGGAGTCACACAAGACTCTATGACGATCTCGGGTCTACAGACTAACCTGCACAAGTGTCACCTGAGAACTGCCATCTGACGTGAGGTATAATACCATCTGGGAGTTCTCGGCGAGTCCGTCCAGTGTACCCAGTCTCCACTGAGCACCCGTATACCATCTCTGATGTCAAACACCAATGGATATGGGATCATCCATCGCCCATCACATGGGTCGAGAAGCGTATACGCTAGTCTACTCTGGTATATCGATGCCCCGTCTCGATACACCCACGACTAGGGACCTTGAAGGATGTACTTATGGACTACCATGTCCCCACTAGTATGATCTGTATCATAGTCCAGGTAGTCAAGTACACATCCTAAGGGCTTTACCAACATGTAACTATAAGACAGTTTAAAGAGACAAGTGTACATGTTAAGATAAAGAGTAACCAGATAGCATACTATCATATCGAGCAAGAAAGTCATCTCTATATATGTCCAAGCATCCAATATAATATACAATATCTGTACAATACTGGCCTCTAGGGCATACATACTACTAACAGACATATCAGACGAAGAGACCGGACTGTACCGTAAGTGTTACCTATAGGCTTCATGGGAGTTTGGACAATTTTGCTTGTTAATCTTCTATTCTCTCAATACCTGAGTAGCCGTTACGTCCTGCTAGTAACGCTGACGGCTTGTGGGTGACTGATGTGATCATCAACTACTGCTGGCGTATTGATGAGTCTTTAGAGTCCCACATAGAAGTTTCCTAGTTCAAGCGAAATGAAGTAGGAAACATATGCTGATATGTGCGGGAGGGCCCAGATTCAATATGAGTTTGTGATACCATATTCTAATCTGGCAGTTATTTGATATCGGTTAGATTATATGTGATATAACCGATTATTGAATCAAGTATTGATTCGATAATGCGATATACAGATAAATGATATTAGTCGGTTATATGTGATATAACCGGATCATTAAATCATGTATTGATTTAATAATATGATATATACTGATATTTGATATAATTATTTATTAACTAATATTTTTAGCTCACTAATTGTTTTATTAATATATATATATATATTAATATATATATATAATATATATATATATATTATCATCATATGAAGCATGCTTGATTTTCTATTTATTGGAAACGGAAATGGTGAGGTGGAAAATGAAGGGATATGGAAGGTATGGGTGAAGCATGGTTCAAATGATATTTTATTTCATCCGGCTACACTATTATGGCATGGTTGAATAAATCTTTGAGGATTTATTCCATGCTTCAATAAGCGAGTGTGAGAGCCATTCTTCACCAGTTTTTGCCTTAGCCATTTTTCCTCCCTTGAGCTCTTTAGCTCTTTTCTTCTTCTTCCTCTTAATGTTTCAAGCCCCAACCCCTCACATGTGATGTGAACCATGAGACTTGGATAAAATCTAGTGAGAAAACAAAACCCCTACTTCACCATCCCATATTAGATTAGCATTTTGATGTGGTGTGTTTCCTTCACTAAAGATTTTAGTAAAGAAGTAGCTTGATCAAGTGAAGCTTTGGGTAGATCATCTTCGGCGCGAAGATCACGAAGGAGGCTCGTTCAAGCTCTCAAGTGGAGACTTGTGGAGTCGTAGGGACTACAACCCGGACCATTTGAAGAGAAGGACTGGGTCTACGATGGTCATATACTCCTTCCTTTCTTATAGTTTATGTTATATCATCATAGAAACCCTAAACTTCTAGTTAGATTCTAGGTAAGTGTTAATTAGCACCTATAAAATTTGAAAATTGCATGTGATGCTGATTGATCATTAAAAAATGTTTGTGTTTAGCAACCGCAATCAATAACGGTGTCGCGTGTAGGTAGCTGAGATGAGTACGGGTCGTCCACAGGGATGCGTAGAACCTTTAATCTTGCTTTAGACGAGTTGATTGAAAATAGGGTGAATGGTTTCTAGATTCTATATCTATGTCGAACACGGATGTAGAATATATGAACAAGAGGGCTTGTAGGGCTCGTTAGAATTTAGTAGTTGATGGATGACTAATAAAGATGACTTCTTTTATCTTTTGATAGATTTAAAACTAGATAGATGGTGATGAATGAGGATTAGGATTCTTGGAAGAAACTAGGGTTTCCCCACTATTGACCCTTGTCCCTTCATTGATCTCTATTCATGTCTAGCCCTCAGCAAAATAATTGTTAATCTAATCTCAAATTATGGTCAGCCATGCCCGATTAGGATGTTAACAATTCTTTTTCTAAAATTTATAAACTTCACAAGATGTAAAAAAAAGTTAAAATATTTTCTAATCTATTGTTCTACCCTAATCCTACGAACCCTAATGATTGTTACGATTTTCCGATTGTGTAAAATGTGTATGTAGAAAATAGATTTTAAATCACAACCAAAAATTATTTGACCGCAATCAACTACGGTGTCGGATGTAGATTGTAAGTGGGTGCGGATCGTCCACAGGGAAAGTGAGTTCCGTTCAATTCTTGAATTAGATGAGTTGAAAATTTAATGAAAAGAAAAGAAAACAATTCATGATTTGTAATTGTAGATCAAAAAGTAAGAAAAATCTAGATCTAAAAGAAACATTAAAGAGCAAGAATAGGGATGAGAGATAATTTCCAACCAACAATCAAGACTAGAAGTATGGCTCGTAGGAGTAGATCGGATCTATAGATGTGATGAGATCTAAAGATTACTAATTCTTATCCATTAATGAATTGATACTAGATCGATGCAAATTCATCGAGGTTTAAGGATCTTTGCGAGAAAATTAGGGATTCCGCAACTCATCCTTTGTCCTTTCGATGGATCGCATTCAAATTCTAGCTTCTAGTTAATCAAATGTTTAATAGTTAATCCCTAGTTTCGAGTGAACACGATCAAGAAAGCATCATCTCGAAGCTAGGTTATTAATCATTTGATTAACTAGAATTTCCAAACATTATAGGATTTAAGAATTGTAAAAATATCTAAACCATCATCATCTAAAGATCGTCACAACTCCTACACGAGCGGAGATTACTCAAACTCATGATCACAAACACAATCACAAATTGAGATCTAATCATTATGCTTGAATTAAAAGAGAAGCAAGAATATAGAAAATTCACCTTTATTTATCGACAAATTTCGTTACAACTCTCTTGAATTTACAAAAGGAAGGAACTAGATCGTCGATTTCGGCTTCGCTCGGCTCCTTGAGTCGCGGATCGGCGTGGATCTCTTGCTCCGTTGGAAATCCGGCGTCGCTTCTAAAGGTTGAAGGCTCTCTTGCTCAAATTGCTCTCGGGATCAATCTTGATTTTTGAATTGGAGTAAATTTGAAGCACAAGCTTTTGTCACTAAACTTGTGGGTTGAAGATGATGATAATTCTTGAACAATTTCCCCTCTAGATCTAGGCTCCTTTTTATAGACCTCCCAAATCTTAGATCTAGAATTGAAATTTGAATTCCTCCCCACAAGTTAGTTAGCACCAAATTTAAATTTCCCTCCAAAAAGTTTGTTAAGACTAAAATTTGAATTTCCCTCCAAGAGTTAGTTATCCGAGCCTTCTAGATGTGCCACGTGGAGCTTCTGGGGTCTTCTGGAAGCTTTGGCCGTTAGAATTAGGCATGTGATGAAATTGGGTGCAATGATCTCATTATGTGGCCGCGGATCCGCCGCGCCAATGGGGCTTGGGCCGCGGATCCGCGGCCCATTAATGGCCTTGATGGTTTCTCTTCACATGGTAATTCTTGGGCTGACTGGTGGGCCTCTTTCTGATGCTTGGATTTTTATTTGGCCTTTCTGTATTGCTCCAGATCTTTAGCCTTTGAATTGGTGTGTCTTTTATTAGTTTATTTCCCAATTAGGCCCTGCTTCTGGAATTTCCTGCACAATTTCACCGAGAAAAGAGTTGCGCAATACAAGGATGATGCGATGCCATGAAAAACACACAATTTCCCTAAAAATGCTGGTTTTAGTACACAGTGCAAGTAATCCCGTATTTTACATATGTTTTGCAAATATAGGTGATATGAATACCGGATACCTCTACTTGACTGCAAAAGGTAGGGAAATTGCTGTGTTAGAAATGCAGTATTTTCGACTGATCAAATTCCCCCAAACTTATTTTCGATCGTCTCGATCGAACTGTTTTATTAAAAAGAGAAGGAGAAAATAAAGAAAGAGAAAAACGCACTTTCGTAGGCAACACGATTGCACTGAGCACGTGCAACAAGACTTTAAACCTCTAGGTGTCCCTAGTAGGAGGAGTGTTGTCTCCTGAGGGTTTTCATCGGATTGCACCCACAAAATCCAATAATAAAAGGAAGATCATGAATATTACATTTAAAGACAAGAATTGTAAAAGAAAGGCCTTGAAAATTAGGGTTTCCAACTAAGCTAGCTTTTAGGTTGTCATGAGCCCTATCTTAATGGTCATGAAAAGATGTTAGAAATCACATCCTCCCTCAATAAAACATCGTCTTATTCTTCATTCCTATCTTTATTCCAAACATCGATCATATCACCCTGCGTGTGTGTAAAGGACATCCCTACACCCGGAGAATTCAATTCAAGCTATCATACGCTTGCCCATCAGCCTTAGTACTTTTTAATTTTGATGAGCTCACACACTTTCATGCGACCGTTAATACTTCTTGAGGTACTAACTGACCGATTACTCATGTGCTTGCATATTTGGTGTATTTTCCTCGTCTTGCACCACCTTAGGTATAGCAGTGACTCCCAGACCAGTTGGCCTTAGGGCACTAGGTGAAAAGGCACCCTTGCTATAGAATTTTTTTTTTTATTATTGCCTTTGGTGATAACAAAACCAGTGTCCATTTTTCTCACCACTTTCTTCATTTTTTTTTTCATACATCGGCTTTAAGACAAGAGCATTTCAAGGTATCCTTTACTATCCCAGGTTTCAAGACGTGTGTAAGTGCGAATAGCAGGGTATCAACGTTCAAAATGCTTGGCTTTCCAGAATAGAAACTATTTTTCAGACTTATTTTTATCCTCAGATTAGTGACTTCCTTCATCTTACTAACCCTTGGGACAACGGCTCATAACTACTTATTACTAGTTCGTATAAGAAAACTTCTAATTTTCTCAGTTTTCTTAAATTTTTCTAATCTCATGGATGTAATTGTTCACTATCTAATCTTTTATTATCATAAATATTAAATATTTTTATATTTTGAAAAATTTTAAATTTTTATATTTTTGAAATTTTTTTGAATTTTTATGGATTTTGAAAATTTTTAAATTTTTATAGGTTTTTATGGGTTTTGAAGAATTATTTACAAAAAATCTTTACAAATTTTTTTTTATGGGTTTTGAAAAATTTTAAATTTTTATGGTTTTTAAAGAAATGTTTTGTGCTTATGCAAATGATATGCACATGACGCAAAACTAAGCACAAACCTCCCCCAAACTTGTTTTCAACAGTGTCATCACTGTTGCCATCCGCTATATCTACAAAAACCTGTAAGCCTGGGAGGGATTTATTAGTGGGGGCAAAATATATAAGTGAAGACCCTCCCCCAAACTTATTCTTTTCACTCACCTCCATTCAACAAGATGATGCAAACATACACTGGACATGAAGGTGAGACGGAGGAATTTTAATCCAAATAAAATGGCTCATGTAAGAACAAGAGCTCCTCCGTGGGGTCAGTGGAAAAATACGGCTTTAGTCTGTGTCCATTCACTTTGAAAAAGGTGCCGTTTTTAACATTTTCTACTTCTACTGCCCCGTGCGGGTATACAGACCGCACAACAAAAGGTCCCTTCCACCGAGATCGAAGCTTACCCGCATGAAGGTGTAGTCGTGAATCATAAAGAAGGACTTGTTGACCAGGTGAAAATATTTTCCTCAAAATGTTTTTATCGTGAAAAACCATGGTCCTATTCTTTATGATCACAGTGTTATCATAAGCTTCATCGCGGAGTTCGCTTAGCTCATTAAGTTGCAGCTTCCGAAAGGTGCAGGCTTGGTTGAGGTCAAAATTGATTTCCTTAATAGCCCACAATGCTTTATGCTCTATCTCGACGGGTAAATGACATGCCTTCCCAAACACTATCCTATATGGAGACATCCCTAGGTCGGTTTTAAATGCAGTTCGGAATGCCCAAAGAGCATCCGTCAGTTTGGTCGACCAGTCTTTTCTATTTTTCGCAACAGTCTTCTCCAGGATTAGTTTGATCTGTCTATTCGAAATCTCAGCCTGCCCGCTCGTTTGGGGATGATAGGGTGTAGAAAGTCGGTGGTTGATTCCGTATTTCCGCATCAGAGTCTCGAAAGACCTGTTGCAGAAATGTGTCCCATTATCGCTAATGATAGCGCGTGGGTGTCCAAATCACGAAAAGATATTCTCTTTCAAGAACTTAATGACAACTTTCCTGTCATTAGTGCGACATGGAATGGCTTCTACCCACTTTGAGACATAATCAACTGCCAGCAGTATGTACAAATTCCCAAAGGAGTTGGGAAAGGGACCCATAAAATCAATGCCCCAAACATCGAAAATTTCAACAACCAAGATGGGTTGCTGAGGCATTTCATCTCTCCGTGAGATTCTACCCGTGTACTGGCATTGTGTACAGGTTTTGTAATAGTCAAATGCGTCCTTGAATAAGGTCGGCCAATAAAATCCACATTGCAAAACCTTCTCCGCCGTCTTTTTAGGACCGAAGTGACCCCCACAGGCCTGATCATGACAAAAAGAAAGAACACTCTTGAACTCTTCTTTCGGGACACACCGGCGAATGATCTGATCAGGACAATACTTAAACAAATATGGATCATCCCAGTAAAAGTGTTTTACTTGGGATAGGAAACGGTATTTGTCCTGTTTTGACCAATCGCTGGGTGTAAGTCCCGTGACAAGATAGTTCACAATATCCCTGAACCATGGTTCATTGGATACGCTCAAGAGTTGTTCATCAGGAAACGAGTCATTGATCGGCAGGGTCACAGGGGAAGAAGAGATGCGTGAAAGATGGTCGGCTACTACGTTTTCACATCCTTTCTTATCTTTGATAACAAGATCAAATTCTTGTAACAGAAGGATCCAACGTATCAGCCGACCTTTTGCATCTTTCTTCGCCAGAAGATGTTTCAAGGCGGAATGGTCTGTGTACACAATTATTGGAGAGCCGATTAAGTAAGGCCTGAATTTTTCTAATGCAAATACAACTGCTAAAAGTTCCTTCTCGGTGGTTGTATAATTGATTTGTGCATCATTCAGGGTCTTACTTGCATAGTATATCACGTGTGGCATCTTTTCAATGTGCTGTCCTAAGACAGCACCTACTGCAAAGTCGGATGCGTCACACATCAGCTCAAAGGGGTAGTCCCAATTTGGAGATGATAGAACGGGGGCTGAAGTGAGTCGAAAGCTGTCTCACAGTCCGAGTCGAAGTGGAAGGTCGTATCCTTGGCCAGGAGAAGAGTTAAAGGTCTAGCAATTTTGCTAAAGTCCTTAATGAATCTCCTATAGAAGCCCGCATGGCCAAGGAAAGATCGAATGTCTTTGACGCTTTTGGGATGAGGGAGGTTTTGAATGACATCTATCTTAGCTCTGTCAACCTCAATGCCTTTCTGTGAAATGACATGTCCAAGAACAATTCCTTCTCGGACCATGAAATGGCATTTTTCCCAGTTCAAAGTCAAGTTCTTCTCTTTGCAACGAGTAAGAACAGCGTCAAGATTCGATAGGCAATCGGAAAAAGAGTCTCCAAAAATCGAGAAATCGTCCATAAAGATCTCCAGAAAATTCTCTACCATATCAGAGAATATCCCCATCATATACCGCTGAAAGGTAGCGGGAGCATTGCACAACCCAAAGGGCATGCGACTGTAAGCAAAGGTACCAAAAGGACAAGTAAAAGTGGTTTTATCTTGATCCTTTTTGGCGATGGGGACCTGATTATAGCCAGAGTATCCGTCCATAAAGCAATAATATGCGCGTCCAGCTAAGCGTTCCAGCATCTGATAAATGAATGGTAGAGGAAAGTGGTCTTTCTTCGTGGCGGCATTGAGTTTACGGTAATCAATACATACACGCCACCCAGTTTGGGCGCGTGTCTGAATCAACTCATTTGCCTCATTGACAACAACAGTGATGCCGGATTTTTTAGGGACGACATGTATAGGACTCACCCATTGGCTATCGGAGATTGGGTATATGATACCACTATCAAGGCATTTGACGATCTCTTTCATCACCGCTTCCTTCATGACGGGGTTCAACCGTCTCTGTGGTTCTCGGGTTCGTCTGGCATCATCCATCAGGTGTATATGATGTTCGACAATCAAGGGACTGATCCCTTTGATGTCCGCCATGGTCCAACCAAACGCCTCCTTATTAGATCTCAACACCGATAAAAGTGCATTCTCTTGCTCTGATGCTAGAGAAGCGGAAATGATAACCGGTAAAGACTCATTCTCACCTAAATATGCATATTTAAGGTGAGAAGGTAAAGTTTTGAGATCTAATTCGGGCGGAGAAATAATAGAAGGTGGGATCATTGAATGATTTTCGGAGTCGTGGAGAAGCTCATAGCCTGTAAAAGGTACAGACTCGGATGGTGGTGAGTCAGGAGTGGCAGACTCAAGCGTGAAAATGGTGTCCTCACTAAGATCATGTGTCAGGTCAAACAGTGATGTGGCAGTGTCGTCGAGATCTGTAAAGCAAAGTTCCTCAACTCCGCAACTTTCGGGAGCAATCTCGTGGACAGAGCACACATCGAGGATATGAGCAGAGGGTTCTGATGGCTGACTTCCAATTCTGTAAGTGTTTAGTTCAATGGTCATATTTCCAAATGATAAGTTCATTGAACCATTTCTACAGTTGATGACAGCATTGGAAGTGCCAAGGAATGGCCGACCCAGAATCACCGGAATTTGGCTCCGGGGGTTTGCTACAGGCTGTGTATCGAGAACAATGAAGTCTATAGGGAATACGAATTCCCCAACCTTTATCAACACATCCTCTAGTTCACCCCTAGGTTTGGTGATAGATCGGTCTGCCATTTGGAGAGTACAGTGAGCAGGTTTCAACTCTCTAATCCCTAGCTGCTCATAGACAGAGTATGGAAGTAGGTTAACACTTGCGCCAAGGTCTAAAAGAGCACGATTGATGTTTTTACCCCCAATAGAAATTGATATCGTAGGACATCCTGGATCTTTACGTTTCTTTGGTAGCTGAGGGATAAAAGAAGTGCTAATGTTGTTTGACATGAAGACCTTCTTCGGCACTTGAGTCTTCCTCTTCCTAGTGCACAAGTCCTTGAGAATTTTCGCATAAGCGGGGACTTGTTGAATTGCATCTAGGAGAGGGATGTTGATGTTAACCTGCTTGAACATTTCCATAATTTTCTCCATATGAGGACTCGATTTGTTAGCCCTTAACCGGTTCGGGTAAGGTGCTTTAGCAATGAGCGCTGGGTCCATCATAGGAGAAGGAAGAGGGGGTAGACAAGATCCCGAAAGAGGAGCGGGGATCGTCTGTGGAGGGATAGAAGAGGTGGGCTGAGGTGTCGCGCCTAGAGGGAAATGGAGAATAGGCTCGCGAGAAGGTGGTGGGGTAGGAGAACAAGAGTCAGACGTAGAAGTGTGTGTGGAAGGAAAGGTCTCAGCCGGGGTTTTATTGATTGATTTTTCAGTATCATCAAACTCTTCCCCAACATGGTTATCCAGCATTCTTCCAGATCTCAACGTTGTAATGGCATTTACATTGTAATGCCCAGAATTCGGTAGGGGTTGAGACGGAAGTTTCCCTTTTTCTCTCGCACTCAATTCGGCCTTAAGTCGTGCAATCTCAGCTTCCATCGTTTTGATACTCTCAGCTTGGGACGCTGAGTTTTGCTTTATCTTACAGACGGAAGACTTAACCTCGGCCAATACTTCCATGAAATTTGACATGAGTGATTTCATGGTTTGAGCGAATTGAGAGAATTCGTCAGAACAGGTCGACTGCATAGGATTAGAAGGTACAGGAGTGTTGACCTGGTTTTGGAAATTTTGCGACTGGTAGGGGTGCTGGGTGAGGTGAAGTGGTTGCTGTTGTGGAGGAAGAGCCCGTTGTAATTGATTAGGGTTTGGAACCGTGTTTTGGGATTGGTTCCAGGCAAAATTCGGGTGATTCCTCCAACCCTGATTGTATGTAGAAGAAAAAGGGTCGTTTCTAGGTCTTTGGAATGCAGCATTGGTATGCTCGAGACCTTGAAACTGGGAGTTCAATGGACATTCTTCTGTTAAGTGAGAAGGGTCTGAACAGCACCCACAAACGGTTTTGGGGAGTGACATTGGGTTTAGGGAGGCAGCTAGGAATTTGTGTTCCATAGCGTCGAGCTTCTTTTGCATTGCTGCCATCTCAGCTCGAACACCTATGGACACGTCTATTTGGTGTACGCCACCCCTACTCGATGGCTGGGTTCCAGTCTCCCACTGAAGTGACTTTTCAGCGAACTCTTCTAAAAATTTCCATGCTTCCCCATCATCCTTGGTCATAAAGGTGCCTTGACACATGTTTTCAAGGTTTTGTTTAGTGGTAGGGTTACTGCCCTCATATATGATTCGGCAAAGTTCCCATCTCGGGATGCCGTGATGTGGGCATTGAACCAAAAGATCCTTGAATCGGTCAAAGTATTTTGAAAATGGTTCAGCCGGAAGCTGGGAGAATTGATAGAGTTCGCTACGGACTCGAGCTGTCTTTTGCATCGGGTAAAATTTCTTAAGGAATGCCGCAACGAATTCTTCCCAATTCGTGATGGAATGTGCGGTGGTGTTATATAGCCACTTCTCGGCTAAATCGCACAAGGTAAATGGAAGAAGTCGTAGACGCATGGCATCCACAGAAAGTTGTGATGTACCCATCATTGCGCATACGTTTTCAAATTTGGTAATAAAAACGTACGCGTCTTCAGTCTCGAGACCGTGGAATTTGGGTAGAAGGTTGATGTACTGGGGCTTGATCTCAAAGTTATCCCCGTTGGCTGGTGGAATGGATAAGCAGGTCGAAAGAGGACCTCACAAAGGGTAACACCTCTCTTGGAGAGAGATGCGGGGTGGAATCTGCGCACCAACGGACGGCGGCAGAGTAGCGGTAAAGAGGTTTGATGGAGACTGATCCATCGGTGTGGGTGTGGTGGGGGGTAAAAGAAAGGTAAATGGAGAAATACCGACTTCGGAGTCGATCGAGGGGACGCGGACAAGTCGGGCACTAGAATCCCATGTCCAGCCTATCTTGCACTAAAAGGGGTTAGTACAAGTGGCAGCGTGATTTATAATTAGGGGAATGAAGTGAGTGTGGTGTTTTTTTTGAAAAATGATACGGATTTTGAAAATATGATGCAACAAGCAATACCCTAAAAATCTATGGTCACCTAGGTCCAATCTCTAGACCGCTCCTAACTGCCAGAAGACAAGACGCAGGATAGAATCCTCCACTGCCTCTTTATCCCTCCTGTGGCCAGGTAAGTGCCAGGTAAGTGGGAGGTTCTCCACTACGTAAGTAGTGGGCCTAATTAAGTAACCACTAGCCTTCGACACACTTTCCTAGGCACCACAAGAGAAACGCGGATAAGCAATGAATTACCCACGGCCTTCTTCTGTCCTAAGTGAGCGCGACGGTCCTTAGAGTCATCTCTAGATATTTTTTAATTAATGAGGGTAATGCGGATGCAGGTTTGTGATTTTTGGGGCCTAGGAAGGGTAATGAACTCCCCACCTAATCTGGATTTGGCCGTGCCCCTTAATTTCCGTATTAGTTATGCAAACAACCACAAAATCAAAAACAAGCACACTTTATTTTGCTTTTTGCGGCGCAGCGATTATTTGCAAAGAAACCTGCAACAAATTGTTAGTTGGAGCAGATTTTAGAGAGGAGATAAGAAAGTTAGAGATTACCTGATAAAAATTTTCCAGAGAACCCCTTGAACCGCCGCGATTCCGCCGCAATTAGCTCCTAATGCCGCGGTTCCGCGCTTCTCCAAGCTCTTCTCTGTACCAAAATTATCCAGAGCACTCCTGATCTTCTCCTTAGCTCTCTGGAATTCTTCAAATAATTTTCCAAGTTTTCAGCAAGCTCCAGATCTCCTTACAATTAACCACAACAACAAGTATTAGTATTTTGCGCGAGTTTTGATCTAAAAAAAAAATTGATGGAATAAACTTTTCAACTCAAATTTCAAAAAATGAACAAATAGCACACGATCCCCGGCAACGGCGCCATTTTGATTGTTACGATTTTTCGATTGTGTAAAATGTGTATGTAGAAAATAGATTTTAAATCACAACCAAAAATTATTTGACCGCAATCAACTACGGTGTCGGATGTAGATTGTAAGTGAGTGCGGATCGTCCACAGGGAAAGTGAGTTCCGTTCAATTCTTGAATTAGATGAGTTGAAAATTTAATGAAAAGAAAAGAAAACAATTCATGATTTGTAATTGTAGATCAAAAAGTAAGAAAAATCTAGATCTAAAAGAAACATTAAAGAGCAAGAATAGGGATGAGAGATAATTTCCAACCAACAATCAAGACTAGAAGTATGGCTTGTAGGAGTAGATCGGATCTATAGATGTGATGAGATCTAAAGATTACTAATTCTTATCCATTAATGAATTGATACTAGATCGATGCAAATTCATCGAGGTTTAAGGATCTTTGCGAGAAAATTAGGGCTTCCGCAACTCATCCTTTGTCCTTTCGATGGATCGCATTCAAATTCTAGCTTCTAGTTAATCAAATGTTTAATAGTTAATCCCTAGTTTCGAGTGAACACGATCAAGAAAGCATCATCTCGAAGCTAGGTTATTAATCATTTGATTAACTAGAATTTCCAAACATTATAGGATTTAAGAATTGTAAAAATATCTAAATCATCATCATCTAAAGATCGTCACAACTCCTACACGAGTGGAGATTACTCAAACATCATGATCACAAACACAATCACAAATTGAGATCTAATCATTATGCTTGAATTAAAAGAGAAGCAAGAATATAGAAAATTCACCTTTATTTATCGACAAATTTCGTTACAACTCTCTTGAATTTACAAAAGGAAGGAACTAGATCGTCGATTTCGGCTTCGCTCGGCTCCTTGAGTCGCGGATCGGCGTGGATCTCTTGCTCCGTTGGAAATCCGGCGTCGCTTCTAAAGGTTGAAGGCTCTCTTGCTCAAATTGCTCTCGGGATCAATATTGATTTTTGAATTGGAGTAAATTTGAAGCACAAGCTTTTGTCACTAAACTTGTGGGTTGAAGATGATGATAATTCTTGAACAATTTCCCCTCTAGATCTAGGCTCCTTTTTATAGACCTCCCAAATCTTAGATCTAGAATTGAAATTTGAATTCCCCCCCACAAGTTAGTTAGCACCAAATTTAAATTTCCCTCCAAAAAGTTTGTTAAGACTAAAATTTGAATTTCCCTCCAAGAGTTAGTTATCCGAGCCTTCTAGATGTGCCACGTGGAGCTTCTGGGGTCTTCTGGAAGCTTTGGCTGTTAGAATTAGGCATGTGATGAAATTGGGTGCAATGATCTCATTATGTGGCCGCGGATCCGCCGCGCCAATGGGGCTTGGGCCACGGATCCGCGGCCCATTAATGGCCTTGATGGTTTCTCTTCACATGGTAATTCTTAGGCTGACTGGTGGGCCTCTTTCTAATGCTTGGATTTTTATTTGGCCTTTCTGTATTGCTCCAGATCTTTAGCCTTTGAATTGGTGTGTATTTTATTAGTTCATTTCCCAATTAGGCCCTGCTTCTGGAATTTCCTGGACAATTTCACCGAGACAAGAGTTGCGCAATACAAGGATGATGCGATGCCATGAAAAACACACAATTTCCCTAAAAATGGTGGTTTTAGTACACAGTACAAGTAATCCCGTATTTTACATATGTTTTGCAAATATAGGTGATATGAATACCGGATACCTCTACTTGACTGCAAAAGGTAGGGAAATTGCTGTGTTAGAAATGCAGTATTTTCGACTGATCACCTAACAAGCTAGGAATTACTCACGCATGTTAGGAAGAGAAGAAAAAAGGATAGAGAGGAAGATCATAATGTAAATGCGAGAAGTAATGAAGAAATTAAATGCAAAGAACTGAACTAATGATCTATCTTTGTTACAGGTACAAATCCTTCGAATTTAGATTAAAAGAGGAAGAAGTTGCTCTCGATCTCTGCCTCGTAGGAAGTAGATGCTCCGTCGTTAATCACGTCTTTCTATCATGTCGAATCACGGACATGTCGTGGATCTCTTGTTCTTTTGACAGTGATTTGCTTCGTATAAAATGTGATCCTTTCTAACTTTAGCCCTCGACTTTATATAGCCCTAGAAGCAGAAACCCTAGATCCCCTGTATTAGGGTTTGTTGATATGATCCTACCTATAAAATCTAAGGTCATACGGCCATGATAAGGCCACGGATCCGCCGCGCATGTAGGGTTTTAGCCGCGGAAGCGCAGCGCTTTGGAGAGAACATGGCTTCAATCTTCTGGTGCTGCCTGATGTTGGCACGTGGAGATTTATGTGATGTCTGGATTCTTCATATCTTTTTCTGAGTCTCTGCCATTATTGATTTTGCGATTTTATTTAACTTCATCGGCAGATTTTATTCCCGACATCTCGGACACCCGATCTCCAGACCTGGGTTAAATCTGCACAATATCTCAATTTATAGTATTAGTAATATTTGTTATATTTTGAGATATTATCCTAACCATTTATATGATATTATACTTTTTAAGAATCTTGATTAGAATATTTGATATGATATGCATATTTTAATTACCAAAATATCATATCAATATATTATGCATATATTTTCCTTTATAATGTTAATTATAATATATAAACATATGACAATAGATATTTTACAGATAAACCATCATATGTTTCTTATTTATAATAAACACCTTTATATATTTAAAAAAAGTAAAGAATATGTTATATCAAAAGTGCAATATTTTCGACTGAACAAATACCCCGAAACTTAACTTTGATTGTTCCGAGCAAGCTAGTTATTCAAGAAACGGAGAAAAAAGAGACTTAGCACAATTTCGTATGCAATAACGATTGCGCTGAGTACGTGCAACAAGCCGTTAAACCTCTAGGTGTCCCTAGTAGGAGAAGTGTTGTCTCCTGAGGGCTTTCAACGGATAGAACCCACAAAATCCTATAATAAAATAAAGATGGTGAAAATTACATATAAAGATAGGAACTATAAAAGAAAGAACTTGAAAAGAAGAGTTTCCAACTACATTAGCTTTTTGGTTGCCATGATACCTTTCTTAATGGTCATGAAAAGATGTCAGAAATCATATCATCCCTCAAAAAAACTTCATCTTTAGTCTTCCCCCTACCTTTCTTCCAAATATCGATCATATACCCTTACGTGTGTGTAAATGACATCCCTACACTTAGATAATTCAATTCAAGCTATCATACTCTTGTCCATCTTCCTCAATACTTTTTAGTCGGTGAATAATTTTGATTGGATTGCTCACATATTCTTCATGCGACCGCTAATACATCTTGAGGTACTTACCGACCAATTACCAAATGTGCTCTCACATTTAGGCATAAAATTCTCGTCTTACAACACCTAAGGCTTAGCAGTGGCTCCCAAACCAGTTGGTCTAAGACACTAGGTGATAAAGCATCCTCACTATATATTTTTTTATGCCACTTTAAGTAATTACAAAACTAGTGTTCATTTTTCTTCCCCATTTTATTTTATATATTTTTCTTCATACTAAGGCTTTTTGACAAGAGCATTTCAAGGTATCCTCTACTATCCCAAGTTTCAAGATGTGTGCAAGTGCGTATATTAGGGTATCAACGTTCAAATGTTTGGACTCAAGAATAGGGACTATTTTTCAGACTCAATTCTATTCTCAGATTAGTGATTCCCTTTATCTTACTAACCCTTGGGACAACGGCTCATGACTACTTATTACTAGCTTCGTTTAAGAAAACATCACACTTTCTTGCCTTTCTCAAACTATTCCTATCTTTCATATGTAATTTTTCACTTTCAAACTTTCATTATCAATAAAAAAATTATGCTTATGATAATGCAAAATAATGCGTGAGTAAGCACAAACCTCCCCCCAAATCTGTTTGCAGCAGTGTTCTCATTGATGTCATCTTTTAATCTCAAAAAACCTGTAGATTTAGTAGGAAAAGTTATTAAAGGGGACAAGAAATAATGACAGTGAAATGCTCCCCCAAACTTATTTTTGGCTCATCATTTTGTAAAAATTTTCTTTTCTTTCATGAGCCAAAATATTTTTCTCACCCCCCAAACTTGAGTTAAACCGTATTAAGAATTTTAAAATTATAAAGAGGGGGTAAAGTTATTAGTCAATATAAAACTTTACAAAGACCAAAAGTCAACACCAACCATTCGAATATTTTATCAATGTAGCACCAATGTTGGTAGAAGAACATGTCACCTATAGACGTGAAGAAATGGGAAGGAGATAAGAAGTGTAAAAGAACGGGTTTACATCTCGGTTTGTAGAGACGAAACAATGATGATGGATTACTCGCATTCTCATCCTTGATAAGAAGAAGAGGTGGCGGTTCAACTTCTTTGGGTTGGGGTTGATTCATCACAACTCCCATGTCTTCGAGAAATGCGAGTTCATCAGCGAAAATTTCTTCAACGTTTTCATCGATAATCCGACTAATAATCTCATCGGAAAGAGCGGGATGATACTCGGACTCCATAAAAGGTTCTTTTTTAGCGTTAGATATTGACCCGGACAGCTCGATAGAAGGGTTCGCATGTGTATGATAAATAGCAAGGTCAAACAACATGGTATTAGCAGATTCAAGATCAGTATCGTGAAGCTGTTCAAATTCACTACTGTCGGAATCCATCCTGTTAACAGAGCACACATGAGCATAGGGTTCTGATGGTTGACTTCCTAGCTTGTAGATGTTAAGCTTAATTGTCATCTTCCCGAATGATAGGTTTATAGAATCGTTATGACAATTGATTATCGCGTTTGAAGTTGCTAGGAAAGGTCAACCTAGAATCACCGGAATATAGTTTAATGGGTTTGCTACAAGCTGTTTATCAATAACTAAGAAGTCCGCAGGGAATATAAATTCCCTGATTTTGATTAACATGTTCTCTAGCTCACCCCGTGGTTTGGTGATAGATCGATCAGCCATCTGGAGAGTGCAATATGTAGGTTTTAACTCTTCTACCCCTAATTACTCGTAAACAGAATAAGGAAGCAATTTAACACTAGCACCTAAATCGAGTAGAGCACGATTGATATTTTTACCCCCAATGGTTATTGATATTGTAGGACAACCGTGGTCCTTACGTTTCATGGGCACCAATTGGGTAAGAGAATTGCTCATATTAATCGCTAAGAAAACCTTTTTAGGTACTTGAGTTTTCCTTTTCCTAGTGCACAAGTCCTTTAGAATTTTCGCATAGGACGGAACTTGTTGGATAGCATTTAGGAGAGGAATATTTATGTTAACTTGCTTAAAAATTTCTACAATCTTCACCATTTAGAGCATCGGTCTGTTGCCCCTTAACCTGTTTGGATAAGGAGCTTTATCAATAAGGGTTGGGTCCACCACTTGTGGAGAAGTTTGTGGGGATGGAATCGATCTCAGAATTGGAGTTGGGATCATTTTAGGTTGAATCGAGGAAGTGGACTGAGGGTTCGAGCCTAGTAGAAAACGGAGAATAGGCTCGGAAGAAGGTGGTGGACTAGACGAAGGAGGATTAGAAGAAGAAGCCGGTGTGTCATAAATATCATCAACATCAACATGTTCGCCCACTTGGTTATTCAGCACCCTTCCCGATCTCAACATGGTTACGGCACACACATTATGACTTTGTGAGTGACCAGGATTTGGTATGGGTTGAGATGGAAGTTTCCCTTTCTCTCTCTTATTCATCACGGCATTTAACTGTGCAAGTTGTGCTTCTATTGATTTTATGCTTTCACCATGGGAAGTGGTGTGCTGCACTAATGTTTGGATAGTTTATGTTAAATTATCCATCATTTGCTCGTAATGTTTAATAAACGTTTCTAAGTTTCGTTCTAGTGCAGAAGATTTTTCGGTACCGGCCGTTTGGAAAGAATTATTATAAGGTACAAAATTGTTGGCCGGATTTTGAAAAGTTTGCTGTTAAAAGGGTTGCTGGCTTGGTTGTGGTGGTTGCTGTTGCTGTGGGAGAGGCTTTTGATAATTTCTTGGGAACTGGTTTTGATTTTGAGTTTGGTTTTGGTTCCAAGAAAAATTAGGATGATTCTTCCATCCCTGATTGTATGTGGAAGAATAAGGATCGTTTCTAGGTCGTTGCTGAAAAGCAGCATTAGTTTTTTCATGACCATGAAATGGTGGACTCAAAGGACATTCTTTCGTCAAATGCGATGGGTCAGAACAGCAACCACACACGGTTTTGGGACGGGTAACCTGATTTAGGGAGGCTGATGAGAATTTTTTTTCCATAGCTTCGAGTTTCTTTTGTATCGCGGCCATTTCGGCTTTCACTGCGATGGAAACATCGAGCTAATGAATATCTGCCCAAGATGAAGTTGGTCTAACGCTTTCCCACTGCAAAGTTTGTTCAGCGAGATCTTCCAGGAATTGCCAAGCTTCACCATCGTCTTTAGACATGAAATGACATTGACAAATGGTTTCAAGCATTTGTTTTGTCGCTGGATTAATGCCTTCGTGTATAATTCGGCAAAGGTCCCATCTATCAATTCCGTGGTCGAGGCATTGTAGAAGATTATCCTTAAACCGTTCAAAGCATTTCCAGAATGGTTCGTTGGGAAACTGGGTAAACTGGTTAATCTCGCTTCGAACGCGGGCGGTCTTATGATTAGGATAAAATTTCTTAAGGATTGCTATAACGAATTCATCCCATTTAGCAATAGAGTGTGCGGCAGTGTTATAAAGCCATTTTTCTGCTAGGTCGCATAATATAAAAGGGAGAAGACGTAATCGCATAGCTTCCACAGAAAGTTGTGTAGTGCCTATCATTGCGCATACATTTTTAAATTTGGTTATGAAAACGTATGCATCTTTAGATTCAAGCCCGTGAAATTTGGGCAACAAGTTGATGAAGTGGGGTTTAATTTCAAAATTATCCCCGTTGGCTGGTGGAATAGATAGACAAATAGGAAGGGGACCGCGTATAGGGTAGCATCTCTCTTGGAGAGAGATGCACGGTAGATTCTGCGCACCTACAGGTGGTGGCAGGGATGTGTTGGTAAAATCTGAAGGAGAACTGTCCATCTCGGTTGATGTGGTGGGTGGATAGGAAAAAGAAGATGAAGAAGTACTGTTGAGTTGATAAAACTGCACATTTGTTATTACATTTTTCCTACCATTTCCATATTAAAAAAAGTTCTTTATTATAATATATCATACATATGAGGGTTTATGTGTAAAAATAATATTTTCCATGTGTTGATATATTATAATTAGCAATTGGTAGGAAAATGTATATAATATTATTGACCTAATCCTAGTAGAACTAAGTCTACTAAATATTATTTAAGTTGTTGTGCAGAATTTTCAAGTCTTAAATCAAGGAAATCAAGTTGTTAAAGCTAACCTTCCTAATTAAGAAATCAAAATTAAGAAATCAATTCTGGCAGAAGAAAAGAAAAGTTTTCCAAATTATGAAGGTTCCAAGGATCGCCAAATGTCACGAGTACAGAGCCTGAGAAAATTGATCAAGGGAAGAGATTAAAGGGCCGCGGATCCGCGGCCTTACCCACGCTTGGGCCGTGGATCCACGGCAATATGGGGAAGATTGATGCTGCAATTTTTGTGGAAGATTCTCTACAGTTAGTTCCCTAATTTGGAATTAAAGGTTTCTGGCTTTGGACTATAAATAGGGACCGAGAGCCTCTTGGAAAAATTATCAAGTCGACGCGATCACGAAGTCCAAGACGGCTCATGCATCCAGACTGATCATCAACTGTTCGTCTGCCTCCTTGGAAGAGATCCAGAAGCAAACTAGTCTTTGTAATCATTTTCTAAGGAATCAAAGTGTAATGAATATTGTTGATTAATAAAGGTAGCTTTCTTTTTCTTATTCTATTTCTTCGTAGTTTAATTATGCATTTTCTCTCCATCTCTTTTTCTCCCAACATGCGCGAGTAATTCTCCGCTTGTTAGGGTTCGTACGATTAGGGTAGGCTCATGGATGATGAACATCTCTAAACCTTTTTTAAGTCCTATAAAGTTTATGAACTTTATCAAAAGAATCATTAACATCCTAATCGGGCGCGCTAACAATTCTTTGTTAGTTCCGACCGCGATTAGAGATTAGATTAATGATTGTTTTGGTAAAGGCTAGATATGAACGGAGTTCCGTGTCGAGATAAGGGTTAAAAGTGGGATTCCTTTTCCCTCCAGAAACCCTGATCTACACGCATCACCGTCGTTCTAGTTGTAAATATATTAATGGATAAAAAGGGTAATTTTTAATTAATCATCCATAACTACTAAATCCTAACGAACCCTACAAGCTCTTATTATATTAACTACATCCCTAAAATAATCTAGATCTATATTTTTGCATTCTTGCTTAACGTAGATCTAGAAACCATTCACAAAATTCTTTATCCCTCCTCTCTTTCTCAACACATCTAAAGTAAGAATAGAAGGTTCCACGTTTCCCAGAGGACGGCCCGTACTCATCTCGGTCTAGCTACATGCGACACCGTTATTGATTGCGGTTAAACTACCAAACACACTCTTTCGTACCAATCAAATGGCGCCGTTGCCGGGGATACGTGCGTAATTTTTTATTCTTACTATTTGTGTTGAATTCTTATACGATCAATATCATAAATGAAACAAAACTGCAAATTTTATATTTAACGATTATTGTGTGAATTTTGCGAGGGAATCTGGAGTCACATACTTAAGGATACAAAGAGACAGAGACATTCATCAAGATCCAGAAGAGGACAGGAGGCCATATAGCAAAACTCATCACCTGATCCCTCAAGTCGGCGGCCGAACTGCGGCCGGAAGTGCACATCGGCGGCGGAAGCGCGACCAGTTAGGAGATCTAGGGCTTCAGTCTTCTCTGGTAAGATTCTAACCTCCTTCTCTCTCCTCTGAAATCCAATAAAATATCTTTTCTGCAGGATTCTTTGCAAAATATCGCTGCTCAAAAATCTTTTTGCAAAGTTTTGTTTTGCGGTTTGTTTTTGCATATTTTAATACGGATTTTTAAGGGGCAAGAACAAAATCCAGATTAGGTGGGGATTTCATCACCCTTCCTAAGCCCCACAAATCACAAACCGAGCATCTAGATCAACCCTTCATTAATTTAAAAAATATCTAGACCAGACTCTAAGGACTATCGCGCTCAATAAGGACAGAGGAAGGTCGTGGGTAATCTATCGCTTATCCGTATTACTTTTGTTGTGCCTAGGCAAGTGTGTCAAAGGCTAGTGGTTTTTAATTAGGCCCACTACTGTTGTTCCTTCCCACTTACCTGGCACTTACCTGGCTACAAGGGTAGTACAGAGGCGGTAGAGGATTGATCCTGTGGCTTGTCCTTTGGAAGTCTATGAGCGGTCTAGAGACTGGACCTCGGTAACCATAGTTCTAGGGTTGTTTGTGCATTTTTTTGTGATTTGTCTAAATCCGTCATTTTTCAAAACAAACCAATTATTTTCTCCCCTCCCCCCTTCTTCTCTTCTTATAATAGGTGACCTAAACAGAAGAACACTTGCCGAGCTTTGCTGTCCACAACCAGATATCTCTTGTTTTCGTAATCCCTTCGGTATACCGTCCGGCTCTTCCATGTCCTTAAGAGATCATATAGAACAAGCAGGAAGAAATAATTGGCCACCTCAGTCTAGGTCTCATCAACCGTATCCTAATCCTACACCTGTTTCAGTTGATACCCAGAGTGAGGAAGCCCCTAGACGAATATCCATTGCTGAGCACATAGCTAGGGCTAAAGGCCAAAGTTTCAACCCGGACCAATATCAACCATCACCACCACTTTCCAAAGAAGAGTTTGATATGCGGTTTGTGGCATATAAGATGTCTATTGAAAATAGCCAACCAACCAACCCATATCAATATTCTTCTTATCATAATATTGATCCTACTCTTACCCAAGTTTCGCAACCATTCTATTCCTATCAATCCAATCTGACTTTTCCACCTACTCTAGACAGTTCTTCTAATCAGTCATTTGGGAGTTTTAATTATCCACAAGAATTTCAATCTTATACTGAAACCCCTTATCAACCCAAGACTAGTCTGGAGCAGACATTAGAAAAATTTCTGGAACTGTCGAACCAAATTAGAAAGGACTTGGGTAGTGAGACAGAACTGTACACCCTTCCTAATCAAACCTCCCCATTCCAAACTGAAATCCAAAACTCCAGTTTCATAGATTCATCAAGTACACCAAATAGAATGACTGATAAGTTGTGTGACTTTGTAGTGTTTGATTTACCCGACTGTGAAGGGTCCATTTCAAGTGAAACCATACCCAACCCTTGCGATCTCTACACCTCCACTCTTGAACCAAAACTGATTGAAAACCATACTTTTGATGAGGTGTTTGAGAATTTTAACCTTCACTTGAATGAGGTGATTGACGTTGGGGATATATTGATTGATGAACCCGAAATTTTGGATGATTTTGTCCCACCAATTCATCAAATCCTTTCACTTCCTTGTGGTCATCATCTTGAGCCTTTAATTCTTCCCGAACCTTAAATATGTCTTGAAGTTGATGATAATGGTATACCCGAAGATCAGACCGAAATACAGCCTCCATCTTCCACATCTGGTTCAGCAACACTCGACACACCAATTTGTTTACCCATTTCACCTTCTACTTTCTCCGGTTCTTCTTCTGTTTCTATAGTTTCAGTGAGTTTTGATGAACCACAATCCGTTAATTCATGTTCAATAATACCAGAAATTCAACTTGATTTGGATATTTTTGAAAATGAGGTAGATGAGTTTTTCGAGTCCTCTACCTCAATAATTTTTGAATCAAGTAGGATAAATTCTGGCACAAAACTCTTTGACAGCAAAATGTTCAATCACACCATTGATAAAAGTTTTGAAGAACTTTTTGCTGATGAACTTAAATTTTTAAATAATACGGATTTTGTGATTGATCAATCTTCACCTATAGAGGTTGAACCGTCACCATTCCTTCTTCCTAATCGTTCACATTCATCCCCATTCTTTCTTTTCTCTAATTTCAAACCCTTTCCAGACCACCTCTTATCCCTTCCCCCATTTTTTCTTGACTCGATACAACACATTCTACCACCAACCTATACGCTATACTGATAAAATATTTGAATGGTTGGTGTTAACTTTTGGTCTCTGTAAATTCTTACTTTGACCAAATGACTCACCCCCTCTTAAAATGCTTCGTATTGTCTAACTCATGTTTGAGGGGGGGTATATTTTTGGCTCTTGAACATAACTTTTGTCCTCAAATTTGTGAGCCAAAAATAAGTTTGGGGGAGAATTTTCACTTTCATATATTCTTGCCCCCACTAATAATTTCCTCCCAAGTGTTGGAGATAGTGCCCTCAGAGTCAATTATTAGGTCACAGGTACGTGATTGTAATGATTGAGGGAGGACCTATCCCGGTAGGACAGTCTTACTCAAGATGATAGTATGCTATCTGGTTTACCTTTATCATCGTGTACTGCTTTAGGTGACCTGACACGTCGCTATTACACGTTGATAGAGCCCCTAGGATTCTTGCTTGACCACCAGCAGTATGAGGGCGATCATATAAGTGGGAGCTGGGGGTCTATAAGCTTATCCTTAAAAGGTCCCTAGTCGTGGGAGTTTCGAGACTGGGCATCGATACTCCATTAGTAGACTAGTGTATACAGTCGAGACCCCGACGAGGGGCGGTGGCCGGTCTCACAAGCCACTGGTGTCAGTAGGATCACCTAAGATGTATACAGGTGCTCATTGGGTTATGAGTACACCGGACAGGACTCGCCGGGAACATGCTAGTTGGTCATATACCAGACGTCAGATGGCAGTTCCCTGGTGACATGTGTGCAGGTTAGTTCATCGACCTGGGGATCGTCATTTGTCTCGTGTGAGTTCCCACTGTACTTTGATTACTACCCTACCACGGCTCAAAGGAGTCGTGCAAACAGGTTTTAGTTGGGTACAGTCCCGAGCCACATGGAGGCAGTGAGCGTATCTTCAGGGGTTCGTCTCTCCCGGTATTGGGGGTGAGGTCGTGCTGTGTCTAGGAGAGCCATTACACAAAGTCCTTGGCCAAGGCAAGGAGATTTACTGGTAGGTATTCCAGTAGTATCTCAGGGTGTTCTGGGCTACACTCCGACACGACTTGTACCGCTTTTGGGGGTCTGACTTTTACCAACCCCCTAGGCCCGCCATGCGTACTCATTGACGAACGGACCGGACTGCACGGATATTGTCACTGACAGGCTCAGTTGGGCGTCGGGGTGAGCTTCCTCATCGACGTCCCATTTGGTCAGTACCTGGTAGCCCGTCACGTATTGGCTTATACCTCTGACGTGCTAGTGGTTAAATCCACAACCAAGGTGTTGACGAGTCTTTAGAGTCCCCCACATTCAGTTACTCAGCTTTCGGGCGAAAGGTTGTAGAGGCCGTATGGAGATATGGCAAGGTCCGATCAGATACGTGCGGTATTGCACGGATCAGGATCGGACAGTTTGTACTATAGGCCGTATGGTTATATGGCAGGGTTCGATCAGATACGTGCGGTATTGCACGGATCAGGATCGAACAGATATTACTATCCGGTTTTGGTATAAGCCGGATTCTAGTATAGTACAGTGTAGATTTTGTCTCATTGCATTTGTATTTCGGTCGGAATACAAATGCGGGTGTGTATGCACAGTATCGGGGTTTTCCTGTAATTTATTACGGGACCAGTTTTCTGGAGTTGCCAGTTTGCTTTCCGTTTCGGCCGATTTCCATTGTTCCGTTCATTGGCCGAAGATTGGTGGAGGAGGGTTTATTTGCATTGTTGCAAATAAGTATTTGTGGAGGGGGTATTTGCTTATTGTTGTATCATGATAGCACCATCTTTTGACCTTGACTTCTAGCTATCATGATGGCTTGACTTTTCCTTTCTCATCATGGTTGGACTTTGTGAGGTGATGATGGTGGTGTTGAGTGTGGTTTTGGTATTGTCATCATATTCTTTCATGATGCCCTCTTTGCATTATTGTCATGGTGGCTTCTCATTCTTTTGGTAAGACCTCTCATTCTCTCCCTCACTCACTAGAGCATGGCCGGCCTCCCCCTTGAAGGGGCTGTCCAAATATTTTGAGGTGGGATTTTGCTTCATTTCATGTTGCAAAAATCCCACAAGTTCCATCTAAAAAGCTCCAAGTTCAATCCCTCCTCCAATGGCAATTCCACAACCCCAAAAGTGAGACACAAGCTCTACCAAACATTCTACAGCAAATCTTGGGCACGTCGAGTAGCCGGCTTCGTGCCCGAGTTGCCTCGGCATTGAGGTGGGAGCCCGTAAACAAAGTAGGCGATGTGGTGCACTTCCGGCGACGAGGAGGAGACGGGACTTTTCCGCAGGAGATCGGGACCATGACGAGAAGACCGGAGGACTTGGATCGTCGGTATATCTCTAACCCATCTTCTAGTTAGCTTAGACTAGTTAATGGTTCGATCCGGGTGTTTAGTGCGCGGTGGTGCCGGTTGCTAAGTCCGCAAAAATTTAAGTTTACCACCGTTTCCGCATTTGGCCGTCGGATTGACGGCCAGGGCGCCGCCGTGCACTTACAGTGGTATCAGAGCCTCCCCATTAACTTAGTCTAGCTTTGTGTAATGTGTTTTTCTGTTCCGATCGATCGAAATGTTCAAAAACCCGTATTTGCCCACATCAGTTTTCTGTTGAATTTTTTTGGTGTCGAAAAATTTTTCAGGTTGTAAAATATTGATGTACTAGAAAATCTAAGAACTCTGTAAAATTTCGATGAAGTGATTCCACAGTCAAAGCGCGGAAGCGCCGCATAAACCCCCATTCTGCCGCCCTTCCGCCGCGCACTGTAGACATCACTGCACCAATTTTTTACAGAGGCTTTCTGGGGTGAAAAGTAGGGTTTTGGAATAATAACATTGGGCCCAGAATTTCTTTAACTGCTACAGTATTATTTTGGGGCCCACTTGTTAAATTTTGATTGATCGGATATTTTAAACACATTTTTCACAGTATTTACATTATATCTGCGACCGTGAATGTCACTTGATCGGTAAATCCGGTCTAACTGCTATAGCCCGGTTAGACGGATTTGCGAACGTGACTTTCACGTTGATGTTTTGTTTTTTGCTGTGATGTTGCGGATCGGTCGTGGGGGATAGCCTGGATGCAATGCTAGTACAGTTCTGTTGTATTATGTACATTTGATATTGCGGGGCGAGCGTCCGACATGTGGACTGCCGTCACTGCCTGATTGTATTATTATTTTGGGGCACGACCTGGTTGCGGTCGATGTACCCGTTGTATGTATATTTTACTTTCTGTACTAGGATTGCCCCGCGGAGGGGTGCACGGATAGCCGGGTTCTAGAGGGCAACAAGCCCGCATCTCATGGCATTGAGAGGGAGGGGGCTTCACTCTAGGATTGACGGGCTATTCGCCGCACTCGTAGGGGGTACAGGTTGACCCAGGAGGGGTGCCCAAGTTGCCGGATTCCGTGAAGTGCCGGGTGGTCCATTCACGTTGCTGAAGGGGGCTGCCTCGCTTCAGGTTTTGGCGGGTAACTTGCCGCGCCCGTAGGGGTCTAGGTTTTCATTGCACAGGCTATCCACACGACCAGGGGAACGTCGGGTTTCAGCGGCTCTGTGAAACCCGGGGATCCCAGATATCTGTATTGTTTCTGTGATGCTGTTCATTCTCTGTGATGTTGCATTTTATTCACGCCTTGAGCTAATATAATATATTGGTATATATATTAGTAGATGTTGTATATGTTTTGCATCCGCGCTAGTCCAGTCCCCGCTCTGTCGTTAGTTAGCTAACCTAACGGGTAATGACGGGACCCAGTGGCGAATGCGGATGGCATATACGTACATCAGTATATTTTCGTTCTTTGTGGTGTGATCAATTGATGGGACTGCGTTGATTCGGATCAATGCAAATTAAAAACAAACCTAATCTGATGTTGTTGGAACACTTTTCAAAAAACTGTTATTGCAAGGACGTTCACTTTTGTTTTGCATCGTGATATTCAGTTGGAATATCCTGCTCCTCAGTCGACGAGGCAAGGGCCGAGATCCCTTCACCGGGAGTGACCCCTTGGACAAAAAGTTTGCATCAGGGCATTAACTTCACTATAGCCGATTACTTTTGCTTTGCACCGTGGTATTCATTTGGAATATCCTGCACCCCATTCTACGGGGAAAGAGCCGAGATCCCTTCACCGGGAGTGACCTCTTTAGCAACGGTTTTCGTCACTATATTTTTAAAAGCTATCCGTTCCTTCGACGATATCAAGTTCACTACGTTAAAGGTTTTCGCCAGAAACCATTCGTAGCCCTCCGTCGTTTCAGACGGGTAGCACGTAGTATTCATGCTATGTTTGTTGACCTTCGTCAAGGCATAGTGTATGGTAGCTGCTTGTTACCTTTCTGCTGCATAGATAGATGCGTTGGTTTGGGACAGTCGTATAGCCTTGTTGACCTTCGTCAAGGGCTTGTACGGGTGGATTCAAATTAACCTGGATAATGACGGGTAGAACTTGACATGTGACTTATGATTTGTTGACCTTCGCCAAGGTCATAAGAGCATGGGGCAGAAATCACATCGGGAGTTTCAAAAGAACTGAAACTTGCCAGATATGCGCATACCTTCTGGAGTGTGATGACGTGAGCGGATTCCGTCACGTTATCATGCGATGATAGTTGGATCCCGATTCCCACTGATGAGTTAGTTTACTCCTCGGGTAACCCCGACTAATTCTTCTTTCAGGTTTGGAGGAGAATTTGAGGTACAGTGGGAGGATTCCAGATTAGATAAATTGGTAACCATTCTGATCTAGGTTAGAGTGCACGCTGAGTGTTTCTTTTCTCTCTCTCTTTGGCAGCGACCATTGACCCGACCCTAGACTATGACTCAGTGACCAAGTTGACCGAACCTTCTTAAACACTGGCTTTTGGATTGTCAGAGTTGCAAACCTCATTGCCACTCCTACTTTTACCCTTTTCTCCAGGACACCCCGTTTTACTACGAACGTCCACTTCCATTGGACAAAACCATCGTATGGTTAGATACGAACTCGAAAGAATTTATTCGAGGATGGTTTCCGGTTCTGGAGAAAACGGATAGGATTATTCAGTTGTCTTTTCCTTTTACCCTCTCTCAGGTTACGAGTACTCCTTGGTTTAGGGGTAGTACACCTATTACGCAAATTGGATTGTCTTCTTCCAAACCTTAGGCTGGTGCCGACCGGTAGGGAATGAAGAAAACCAATTAGCATAACGATGGTGTGCAGAAGGTATTAAGTTCAGACAAAGCAAGGGATTAGTAAGCGGGGCAAAGTAAATTGCAACAGATATTCACGACCAAACCAAATATTTCGTTACCACTCCCACATCACCTTTGTATTTCTCCAGGACACTCCGTATCACTACGAAGATCCACAGTTTATTTGGATACTCCATCGTATGGTTATATACGAACTCGAATGGAACTTGTTCCAGTTCGGGGATGGATTCTGGTTCAGGAGAAATAGGAATAAGGTTTATTCGGTTGTCTTTTATCGTCACCCTCTCTCATTGCGAGTGTTCCTAGGATTGGGACAGTACACCCATTATGCTTATTGGATAGTCTTCTTCCAAACCATAGGCTGGTGCCGAACGGTAGGGAAGGAAGAAAACCATTTGGCCTAAAGGGGTGTGCAGAAGGTAATGACTAAAGACATATGAAGGGATTTGGAGAGGTGGCAAAGAACTATACGGTTACAGTCGTGAATCTGGAAGAGGCATTACTAAGAATACCAGGATACCCCATCGGAACATTTCAATGTTTCAGGTTCACTGTGTACAGTTAAAGGAAAACTGATTTCCCGATTAGACACTTGCTCCAGGGTATGTATTTACCAGGAATGATTCTCACATCTGTATGGTTTTACAGATGATGAGTGGGAGTAGGTTATTGGGAATTGGGTGATCATCCTCATTATATCGGGATTCGTTGTAATCGGTGATATTTTAGGAAATCACCTGGGCTGTTTGCCGGTCGGCAAATATTTGGTTTTGAATATCCGCAGTTATGCACCAATTTCAAATTGATATATCTGTACGTCTATTTTCATAGAGTGAGATGTACCTTTTTGAAATCATGTCTATGACATTTACCTATATCAGTGGATAGTTAGGTAAGGAGCATTAAACAGCGGTGTAATTCTTCTTAACCATAAGTACAGTTTTCAACCTACGACACACAGTGAATGAGTTATCAGACTCAAGGGACTTATACAGAGTATTGTATGTTGTCCAGGGTCCATCAGGACAGAGGGGTTGGTCCTCGTACTACATTCAGTTTACTTATGACTTCTCTAGTTTTTAGACAGGTGTTTCTTGGAAACACAGGGTCCGAATTTTGAGAAGTTATAGGTATTTGAATAGAGTAGAGAACCAGGTATAGCAAGTATCGGGATTCTTCAAAGAGATCGAAGATGTAGATACTTGTGTATGGTATTCAGTTGATAGTAATGATAAAGAGATCTTGCTTCTCTTTCAGGTTACTCATAATTGGAAGTATTCCTAAGTTGAGTAACGCTGATCGGCCTCCTTCCATTTAGTTAACATGCGCTGGGGACAGCTGCATGATTTGAATCTGGTTCAATTAAATCAGTGCCTCTGTTTCTATATTGGATATAGAACAGTTCATATCTTAACGATGCTAAGGTACGGGGAGTTGTCCGGTTTATGCTTAAAACCAGACACTGGGCAACTCAAGGCACGTTTCTGTAATGGCTGTTTGTGGGTTGACCCAGGCTATGACGCGGGTTGATTTTCTACCATCTGGATGAACAATAGCAATATTGTTCTAGACTCGCCACAGTTTTATTAAAAATGGATTTTTTCAGAAAACAATAGTGCGAGTATGGTAGAACTGGAAGTGATTCCAGAACCACAAACGATTACTGAAGATTTGATAAGGAACCTAAAGATTCAATCTGGATTGACATTCCATTGGCCACTCCGCAGATAAGGTGGATAACTTCAGGCACCCGAGAGGTACTCCGGTAGCCTCAAGGACGGTGACAGGGAAGTTCTTGTTTACCCACAATTGCCATTGCTGTTGTTCCAGGTTACGAGACCCGGCGGGAGGATGAGTATAGCGTCGTTCTAAACCAGTTTTAGAAGTGTACGTCTATATGACTCTGCCAGAGGGTTGTCATAGTCAGTGGGAGCAGCGGAAGCATTGGTGGACAGGTTGCTTATGTCTATTTATAGACTAAAGCAGATGTAGCGGTGATAGATCATCTATTTCTGACGTGACAGTCATGGGTTTGACTTCATCAGAATAGGGGATGGATCTGTTGAGAAGGTAGTAGGGTGTGATATCCTGGTATTTGGATGACATACACAGAGTAGGAAAAGAAACTCCTACACTTCGATCGGTTATACTTTGGTCGTCACACAGTTGTTTCTCCACAAAGGAAATGGATTTTATGCAGACATACTGGTTACTAGATCTATGGTTTTAGATCTAGATTTGGGTGGTTTCCCAATCAGGGTACTTGACAGCATTCTAAGAGTATTTAGGATGGACGACTCCTGGCACGGTAGTGTACCTGCAGGTAATGGAGTCACCCTCTCCAAAGGTGTCTTACAGACTAAAGGGGAGAGGGACGGGCATGATTGGCAAATCACTTGCTCAGGCAATTGAGTCAATCGTGAGATGTCAAGTACCACACCCGATGTTGTTCTTGCACTAGATGCAATAAGTTGACATTAATCCAATCCTGGAGAAACAGTCGGAAGCAGTTTTAGAACATAAGTGGATGTTCTAGGAAGATGATAACGACAGCCTCATTCAGGAGACAGTTATCATTCCAGGCTTCCAAGGTGACATGGACGACAAGGAGGTTGTCAGAGTTATAGTTTTCCTTCTGATGAGGGGCAGTATTTTGGACAGGTGGTCCAAGGCAATACTGAGGGAGGCATGGCGCGCTGGGTACTGATTAAGTTCAGTTGTCGATACAGTCTAAGAAGTTTGGATTTGGGGTTCATTTATGAGCTAGGTCCCATCAGACATCCAGACATATTCTGAGACAGGTATTGCTCATTTCGGGAGATGGGTTTCTCCGCGAACTTGAGATATAGAGAGACATAGAAATAAACAACTAAGCGGATCCACTCACTAAGGCTATTCCTCGAACGCAATAGTTCCGCAAACGAGCTTTGTGAGACTGACTAGTAGAGGAGTTGGATGTTCGGTATCACACGGGCTGTGAGTATGCGGCATCGCAATAATTAGCCTTGAGTGCAAGTGGGAGATTGTTGGAGATAGTGCCCTCAGAGTCAATTATTAGGTCACAGGTACGTGATTGTAATGATTGAGGGAGGACCTATCCCGGTAGGACAGTCTTACTCGAGATGATAGTATGCTATCTGGTTTACCTTTATCATCGTGTACTGCTTTAGGTGACCTGACACGTCGCTATTACACGTTGATAGAGCCCCTAGGATTCTTGCTTGACCACCAGCAGTATGAGGGCGATCATATAAGTGGGAGCTGGGGGTCTATAAGCTTATCCTTAAAAGGTCCCTAGTCGTGGGAGTTTCGAGACTGGGCATCGATACTCCATTAGTAGACTAGTGTATACAGTCGAGACCCCGACGAGGGGCGGTGGCCGGTCTCACAAGCCACTGGTGTCAGTAGGATCACCTAAGATGTATACAGGTGCTCATTGGGTTATGAGTACACCGGACAGGACTCGCCGGGAACATGCTAGTTGGTCATATACCAGACGTCAGATGGCAGTTCCCTGGTGACATGTGTGCAGGTTAGTTCATCGACCTGGGGATCGTCATTTGTCTCGTGTGAGTTCCCACTGTACTTTGATTACTACCCTACCACGGCTCAAAGGAGTCGTGCAAACAGGTTTTAGTTGGGTACAGTCCCGAGCCACATGGAGGCAGTGAGCGTATCTTCAGGGGTTCGTCTCTCCCGGTATTGGGGGTGAGGTCGTGCTGTGTCTAGGAGAGCCATTACACAAAGTCCTTGGCCAAGGCAAGGAGATTTACTGGTAGGTATTCCAGTAGTATCTCAGGGTGTTCTGGGCTACACTCCGACACGACTTGTACCGCTTTTGGGGGTCTGACTTTTACCAACCCCCTAGGCCCGCCATGCGATACTCATTGACGAACGGACTGGACTGCACGGATATTGTCACTGACAGGCTCAGTTGGGCGTCGGGGTGAGCTTCCTCATCGACGTCCCATTTGGTCAGTACCTGGTAGCCCGTCACGTATTGGCTTATACCTCTGACGTGCTAGTGGTTAAATCCACAACCAAGGTGTTGACGAGTCTTTAGAGTCCCCCACATTCAGTTACTCAGCTTTCGGGCGAAAGGTTGTAGAGGCCGTATGGAGATATGGCAAGGTCCGATCAGATACGTGCGGTATTGCACGGATCAGGATCGGACAGTTTGTACTATAGGCCGTATGGTTATATGGCAGGGTTCGATCAGATACGTGCGGTATTGCACGGATCAGGATCGAACAGATATTACTATCCGGTTTTGGTATAAGCCGGATTCTAGTATAGTACAGTGTAGATTTTGTCTCATTGCATTTGTATTTCGGTCGGAATACAAATGCGGGTGTGTATGCACAGTATCGGGGTTTTCCTGTAATTTATTACGGGACCAGTTTTCTGGAGTTGCCAGTTTGCTTTCCGTTTCGGCCGATTTCCATTGTTCCGTTCATTGGCCGAAGATTGGTGGAGGAGGGTTTATTTGCATTGTTGCAAATAAGTATTTGTGGAGGGGGTATTTGCTTATTGTTGTATCATGATAGCACCATCTTTTGACCTTGACTTCTAGCTATCATGATGGCTTGACTTTTCCTTTCTCATCATGGTTGGACTTTGTGAGGTGATGATGGTGGTGTTGAGTGTGGTTTTGGTATTGTCATCATATTCTTTCATGATGCCCTCTTTGCATTATTGTCATGGTGGCTTCTCATTCTTTTGGTAAGACCTCTCATTCTCTCCCTCACTCACTAGAGCATGGCCGGCCTCCCCCTTGAAGGGGCTGTCCAAATATTTTGAGGTGGGATTTTGCTTCATTTCATGTTGCAAAAATCCCACAAGTTCCATCTAAAAAGCTCCAAGTTCAATCCCTCCTCCAATGGCAATTCCACAACCCCAAAAGTGAGACACAAGCTCTACCAAACATTCTACAGCAAATCTTGGGCACGTCGAGTAGCCGTCTTCGTGCCCGAGTTGCCTCGGCATTGAGGTGGGAGCCCGTAAACAAAGTAGGCGATGTGGTGCACTTCCGGCGACGAGGAGGAGACGGGACTTTTCCGCAGGAGATCGGGACCATGACGAGAAGACCGGAGGACTTGGATCGTCGGTATATCTCTAACCCATCTTCTAGTTAGCTTAGACTAGTTAATGGTTCGATCCGGGTGTTTAGTGCGCGGTGGTGCCGGTTGCTAAGTCCGCAAAAATTTAAGTTTACCACCGTTTCCGCATTTGGCCGTCGGATTGACGGCCAGGGCGCCGCCGTGCACTTACACCAAGTCTACAAGTTTTTGAGCTTAACGGATGACATCAGTGAGGACACTGCTGTAAACAGGTTTGGGGGAGGTTTGTGCTTATTTACACATCAATTTGCATCATACTTTGCATAAGCACAACATTTTCAACAATTTTTTTAAAAAAATTCTTTTATAACAAAAGAGTAGAAAGTGAAAAATTACATCCAAAAGATAGGAATAGTTTAAGAAAACCAAGAAAATTAGAAGTTTTCTTAAACGAACTAGTAATAAGTAGTTATGAGCTGTTGTCCCAAGGGTTAGTAAGATGAAGGAAGTCACTAATCTGAGGATAAAAATAAGTCTGAAAAATAGTTTCTATTCTCGAAGCTAAACATTTGAATGTTGATACCCTACTATATTCACTTGCACACGTCTTGAAACTCGGGATAGTAGAGGATACCTTGAAATGCTCTTGTCTAAAAGCCAAAGTATGAAGAAAATAATAAATGAAGAAAATATAAAAATGGTGAAAAGAAAAAAATGAACATTGTTTTTGTTATCGCCAAGGTAGCAATAAAAGAATATAGCGAGGGTGCCTCTTCACCTGGTGCCCTAAGGCCAACTGGTCTGGGAGTCACTGCTAAGCCTTAGGTGGTACAAGACGAGGAAAATATTATCACCTAATCAGCAAGCACATGAGTAATCGGTCGGTTAGTACCTCAAGAAGTATTAACGGTCACATGAAAATGTGTGAGCAAATCTAAATATTCATCAAGTTAAAAAGTACTGAGGTAGATGGACAAGAGTATGATAGCTTGAATTGAATTCTCCGAGTGTAGGGATGTCCATTACACACACTTAAGGGTATATAATCGATGTTTGGATGAAAGGTAGGAATGAAGAATAAAGATGATGTTTTATTGAGGGATAATGTGATTTCTAATATCTTTTCATGACTATTAAGATAGGGCTCATAACAACTGAAAAGCTAGTGTAGTTAGAAACACTTCTTTTCAAAGTCTTTCTTTTATGGTTCTTATCTTTATATGTAAATTTCACCATCTCTCTTTTATTATAGGATTTTGTGGGTGTAATCCGCTGAAAACCCTCAGGAGACAACACTACTCCTACTAGGGACACCTAGAGGTTTAACGGCTTGTTGCACGTGCTCAGTGCAATCGTGTTGCCTACGAAAGTGTGCTTAGTTTTCTCCTTTCTTTTTCTCCTTTTCTTGAATAAACTAGTTTACTCGGGACGATCAAAGATAAGTTTGGGGGTATTTGTTCAGTTGATAAAACTGCACATTTGTTATTACATTTTTCCTACCATTTCCATATTAAAAAAAGGTCTTTATTATAATATATCATACATATGAGGGTTTTTGTGTAAAAATAATATTTTCCATGTGTTGATATATTATAATTAGCAATTGGTAGGAAAATGTATATAATATTATTGGCCTAATCCTAGTAGAACTAAGTCTACTAAATATTATTTAAGTTGTTGTGCAGAATTTTCAGGTCTTAAATACAGGAAATCAAGTTGTTAAAGCTAACCTTCCTAATTAAGAAATCAAAATTAAGAAATCAATTCTGGCAGAAGAAAAGAAAAGATTTCCAAATTATGAAGGTTCCAAGGATCGCCAAATGTCACGAGTACAGAGCCTGAGAAAATTGATCAAGGGAAGAGATTAAAGGGCCGCGGATCCACGGCCTTACCCACCCTTGGGCCGCGGATCCGCTGCAATATGGGGAAGATTGATGCTGCAATTTTTGTGGAAAATTCTCTACAGTTAGTTCCCTAATTTGGAAGTAAAGGTTTCTGGCTTTGGACTATAAATAGGGACCGAGAGCCTCTTGGAATAATTATCAAGTCGACGCGATCACGAAGTCCAAGACGGCTCACGCATCCAAACTGATCATCAACTGTTCGTCTACCTCCTTGGAAGAGATCGAGAAGCAAACTAGTCTTTGTAATCATTTTCTAAGGAATCAAAGTGTAAAGAATATTGTTGATTAATAAAGGTAGCTTTCTTTTTCTTATTCAATTTCTTCGTAGTTTAATTATGCATTTTCTCTCCATCTCTTTTTCTCCCAACATGCGCGAGTAATTCTCCGCTTGTTAGGGTTCGTAGGATTAGGGTAGGCTAATGGATGATGAACATCTCTAAACCCTTTTTAAGTCCTATAAAGTTTATGAATTTTATCAAAAGAATTATTAAAATCCTAATCGGGCGCGCTAACAATTCTTTGTTAGTTCCGACCGCGATTAGAGATTAGATTAATGATTGTTTTGGCAAAGGCTAGATATGAACGGAGTTTCGTGTCGAGATAAGGGTTAAGAGTGGGATTCCTTTTCCCTCCAGAAACCCTAATCTACACGCATCACCATCGTTCTAGTTTTAAATCTATTAATGAATAAAAATGGTAACTTTTAATTAATCGTCCATAACTACTAAATCCTAACGAACCCTACAAGCCCCTTATTATATTAACTACATCCCTAAAATAATCTAAATCTATATTTTTGCATTCTTGCTTAACGTAGATCTAGAAACCATTCACAAAATTCTTTATCCCTCCTATCTTTCTCAACACATCTAAAGTAAAAATAGAAGGTTCCACGTTTCCCAGAGGACGACCTGTACTCATCTCGGTCTAGCTACATGCGGCACCGTTATTGATTGCGGTTAAACTACCAAACACACTCTTTCATACCAATCAAGTACCGACTTCGGAGTCGATAAAAGAAACGCGGACAAGACGGGTACTAGAATCCCATGTCCAGCCGATCATGCACTAAGCTGGTTTAGCGCACGTGGCAGCGTGTGTGAGAATTAAAAATGTTTGTTTTGAAAAAAGTCGGACGTGAGAAAAATTACACAAAAAATGCACAATCAACCATAGAACTACGCTCACCTAGGTCAAGCTCTAAACCACTCCTAGACTTCCAAAAGACAAGTCGTAGGATTAATCATCTACCGCCTCTTTATCACTCTTATGGCCAGGTAAGTGCCAGGTAAGTGGGAGGTATCCGCTATACGAATCACCAAAAATATCGGTCCTAATTAAGTAACCACATTCCTTAGTCACACTTGCCTAGACACCACAAGAAAGATACGGATAAGCGATAGATTACCGGCGACCTTCCTTTGTCCTAATTGAGCGCGACGGTCCTTAGAGACTTGGTCTAGATATTTTTTTAATTAATGTAGGGTTATGCATATGCTCGTTTTGTGATTTGTGGGGCCTAGGAAGAGTGATGAAATCCCCACCTAATCTGAATTTTGGTCTTTCCCCTTAAAGTCCGTATTAAAATATGCACAAATAAACCGATATTCAAAACACGCAAAAAAATTTTGAGCGGCGATATTTTGCAAAGAATCCTGCAGAAAATCAAATTATTGGATTTCTAAAGGAGAGAGAAGAATTAGAGAAAGATACCAGTGGTGTTTGGGGGCACAATTCCCTAACTCCGCCGCGGTTCCGCCGCAAATACCAAGATTAGGCCACGGTTCCGCCGCAATAAGGTGGGTTCGTCTACTGAGTTTTCTTCAGTAGCATCCCTTGCTCTTCTAGGATTCTTAGAAAGTTTCTGGATCTTGATTTCCACGCTCTAGTGACTCCAGATTCCCTTGCAAAAATTCTCAAAATAGTCGTTAAATACACAAGATGCGGTTTTGATTCTCTTTTATTTAATTTTATGGTTGTCGGATAAGAATTCAAGCCGAATAGCAAGAAAAAAATTACGCACAGATTCCACGCAAATAACAGTGCCATTTGATTGATCGTTAAAAAGTGTTTGTGTGTAGTAACCGCAATAAATAACGGTGTTGCGTGTAGCTAGCCGAGATGAGTACGTGTCGTTCACAAGGATGCGTGGAACCTTTAATCTTGCTTTAGATGAGTTGATTAAAAATAAGGTGAATAGTTTCTAGATTCTAGATCTATGTCGAACACGGATGTAGAATATATGAATAAGAGGGCTTGAAGGGTTAATTAGAATTTAGTAGTTGATGGATGTCTAATAAAGATGACTTCTTTTAACTTTTGATAGATTTAAAACTAGATAGATAGTGATGAATGAGGATTAGGGTTTTTGGAAGAAACTAGGGTTTTCCCACCATTGATCCTTGCCCCTTCATTGATCTCTATTCATGTCTATCCCTTAACAAAACAATTGTCAATCTAATTTCAAATCGCTGTCAAGACTATCAATAAATTGATAGCACGCCCGATTAGGATGTTAACAATTCTTTTGCTAAAATTTATAAACTTCATAAGATATAAAACAAGTTAAAATATTTCTAATTCATTGTTCTACCCTAATCCTACGAACCCTAGCAAGCTAGGAATAACTCACGCATGTTGAGAGAAGGAGAAGAAAAGATAGATAGGGAGATCATAATGTAAATGCGGAAAGTAATGCAGAAATTAAATGGAAAGAACTAAACTAATGATTTACCTTTATCAATCAACGTTACAAGTAAAAATCCTTCGAATTTAGATTACAATAGGAAGAAGTTGCTCTCGATCACTGTCTCATAGGAAGTAGATGCTCCGTCGTTAATCACATCGCTCTTTCACGTCAAATCGCGGACCTGTCGTAGATCTCTTGTTCTTTTGACGGTGATTTGCTTCGTGTAAAAAAGTGATCCTTTCTAACTTTAGCCCTCAGTCCTTTATATAGCCTAGAAGTAGAAACCCTAGATCCCCTGTATTAGGGTTTGTTGATACGATCCTACCCATAAAATCTATGATCCTACGGCCATGATACGGTCGCGGATCCGCCGCGCATGTGTGGTTTTAGCCGCGGAAGCGCCACGCTTTGGAGAGATAATGGATTCAATCTTCTGGTGTTGCCTGATGTTGACACATGGAGATTTATGTGATGTCTGGATTCCTCATAACTTCTTCTGAGTCTCTGCCATTAATGATTTTGCAATATTATTTAAGTTCATCGGCAGATTCTATTCCCGACATCTCGGATATCCCGATCTCCAGACCTGAGCTAAATCTCACAATATCTCAATTTTTAGTATTAGTAATATTTGTTATATTTTGAGATATTATCCTAACCATTTATATGATATTATACTTTTTAAGAATCTTAATTAGAATATTTGATATAATATGCATATTTTAATTACCAAAATATCATATAAATATAATATACATATATTTTCCTTCATAATGTTAATTATAATATATATAAATATATGACAATAGATATTTTACAGATAAACCCTCATTTGTTTCGTATTTATAATAAACACCTTTATATATTTAAGAAAAGTAAGGAAAATGTTATATCAAAAGTGCAATATTTTTGAGTGAACAGATGCCCGTTTTAACCCTCTCGTGGTGCTAGTAAACACTTTCACTTTCCTCCTCTAGATCTAAGGCAAAAGCCAAGAAGAAGAAGAAGAAGGCCCTCACCAAGCCGAAAGATGATGTCAGTAAGATAGAGGGAAAGGGCATGGCAAAAGTTTCAGGGCCGACAGTAGGGAAGGAGGAATGTTTCTATTGTCACGGGAAATGCCAATGGAAGAAGGACTGCAGAGCTTGGAAATCCAGAATCTTGGATTCGAAGTACGCTATGGCTTCGGCTTCAGGTGTGTTTATGATTGAAAATTGTCTGTCAATTAACTTTACTTCCTAGGTACTAGATGCCGAATCAGGATCTCATATCTGTAATTCATTGCAGGATCTGAGAAACCGTAGAGTTATCAAGGCAGGTGATACAACTCTCAGGATTGCTAACGGAATGAGTATAGATGCTGTATCCGTAGGGGAATATCACCTAAGGTTGACAAGTGGGTAGATTTTGGTCTTGCGTAACTATTTTTGTGTACCAAGTTTGACATGCAATATCATCTCTGTATCTTTACTATCTGAAGAAAGTTATGATTTTACATTTATAAGCGATGTCGTCCACATCCACCTTAATCATGCTTTGGTTGGGTCAGGTACACTAGATAACGGTATATACATATTAAATTAAACTCAGGTTTTCAATGTCCAGAACACACTTAAAAGAAAGTTTCCAGAATTAAATCACGTTTCTTATGGCATTGTAGCACATCAATGAAACACGATTGGCGAAGTTATATAAAGAGGGATATTTGGATCCATTTGAATATCTATCTTATACAACTTGTCAATTATGTCTCAAAGGAAAAATGACAAAGACTCCGTTCACTGGACACGGAGTAAGAGCCACCGAGCTCTTGGGACTCATACACAGCGACGTGTGTGGTCCAATATCTACATATGCAAGAAGTGGTTATTCTTACTTCATTACTTTTACGTATGATTTCTCAAGGTATGGACATGTATTCTTGATGAAATATAAATCCGAGGCCATTGAGAAATTCCAGGAATACAAGAATGAAGTGGAAAAACAAATAGGCAAAAGTATCAACAAACTTAGATCTGATCGAGGTAGTGAATACTTAAGTGCCGAGTTCCTGGATTACTTAAAAGATAATGGAATTCTCTCTCAGCTTACTCCTCCATACACACCGCAACACAACGATGTATCGGAAGGGAGGAATCGCACCCTATTAGATATGGTACGTTCCATGATGAGTAACGCTGAGTTACCGTGATCCTTCTGGGTTATGCATAAGAATCAACTGCATATCTTTTGAACAAGGTTCTTACTAAATCAGTGCCTACCACACCATATGAAATGTTGACTGGGAAGAAACCCTATCTTAAGTATCAAAAGATATAGGGATGTACAGCTTTTGTCAAAAAGCAGCATGCAGACAAGCTCGAGGTACGCTCAGTACTGTGTAAGTTTATGGGATACCCAAAAAACTCCAAGGGGTATCTTTTCTATTACGCGGGAGAACAAAAGGTCTTTGTTTCTCAACATGCCCACTTTTTGGAAACTCAATTTCTTGAAAAATAAATAAGTGGGAGCGCAATAGAACTGGAAGAAATTCCAGAACCATAAGCTATTACTGAAAGTATGGAGGAACCAGTAGTTTTGAAAGAATAGGACATC
This sequence comes from Agapanthus africanus, assembly GCA_030015575.1. Lineage (NCBI taxonomy): Eukaryota > Viridiplantae > Streptophyta > Magnoliopsida > Asparagales > Amaryllidaceae > Agapanthus > Agapanthus africanus. Next base: position 326,075,297 of record JASDDO010000018.1, read on the forward strand.
CTTGCGCCACTCCATAGGACTAGTAGACAATCTCATCCGCCCGAGAGATACTACGGTTTTCTCATAGAAGGGGATAGAGAGGATTGCATCATCGATGATGATGAGCCAACTAGCTTCCATTAAACCATTAGAAGCAGAGACTCGGTAAAATGACTGGATACAATGCGGACCGAAATGGAGTCCATGTATACCAACAAAGTATGGACTTTGGACATTGCTTCTGAAAGGGTAAAACCCGTAGGCTGCAAATGGATCTTCAGAAAGAATATTGGTGTAGATGGACAGGTTGAAACCTATAAGGCTAGACTTGTTGTAAAAGGTTTTCGTCAAAGACCTGGTTTGGACTATGATGAAACCTTTTCTCCAGTGGCTATGCTCAAATCCATTCAGATCCTACTTGCCATTGCTGCCCTCCATGATTATGAATTTTGGCAGAAGGACGTAAAGATCGCTTTTTTGAATGGAAATTTAGAAGTGTGTGATTATCTGGATCAGCCGGAGGGTTTCATAGAGAGTGGGAGCAGCGAAAAGGTGTGCAAGATACTTAAATCCATTTATGGATTAAAGCAGGTATCGCGGAGTTGGAATATCTGTTTTGATGATACGGTCAAAGAATTCGACTTTATCAGAAATCCAGATGAACCATATATTTATAGTAAGATTGTAACGAGAACTGTGGTATTCCTCGTCTTGTACGTGGATGGCATTCTCCTGATAGGAAATGACATTCTTATACTACAATCAGTCAAAGGATTCTTGTAACAAAGGTTCTCCATGAAAGACCTCGGTGATGCCTCATACATTCTGGGGATCCAGATCTATCGTGATAGATCTAAGAGGATGTTGGGACTTTCACAGTCCAGGTACATCGACACCATACTGAAAAGATTTAGTATGGAAGATTCAAAGCGCGACAATCTACCTGCTTGTCATGGAATCACCCTCTCCAAAGAGATGTCTCTCAAGACAGATTTGGAAAGAGATCGCATGACTATTATACCCTACGCTTCTGCGGTAAGCTCTATAATGTATGTGATGTTGTGTACAGATGTAGCTTAAGCACTAAGCGTGGTAAGCAGGTATCAGTCAAACCCTGGGGAGAAGCACTGGACAGCAGTTAATAACATTCTCAAGTACCTGAGAAGGACTATGGAGATATTCTTGGTGTACGGCAGTAAAGACCTCCAGATCGAGGCCTTCGTTGACGCTAGATTCCAGAGTGACAAGGATGACTCTAAGTCCATGTCGGGTTATATTTTTACCCTCAATGGAGGGGCGGTCTGTTGGAAGAGCTCCAAGAAGGACACCGTTGGTGACTCGACGATGGAAGCAGAGTATATCACTGCATGTGATGCCACGATTGAAGCTGTCTGGATGAAGAAGTTCATAACAGAACTTCAGGCGGTTCCGTCCATTGTTGATCCAATACCTTTGTATTGTGACAATAATGGGGCTATAGATTTAGCGAATGAACCAAGGTCCCATCAGAAGTCCAGACATATCTTATGGCGGTATCACCTAATCAGGGAGATCGTGGATCACTGGGAGATCGAGGTGCGGAGAGTAGACAGGGAGAACAACACTGCAGATCCACCCATAAAGACCATCCTTCAGACGCAGTTCAAGATGCTAAGCCTGCGATATGCCAATACATGTCCTTAGTGCAAGTGGGAGATTGTTAGTGATATATGCCCTAGAAGCCATTATTGTATAGTGTTGGGAACTCACCTGCGTGCGCAAACGCATATGTTTTGGAAACGGATATGACTTTAAGGAAATGAAATGCGCACGCGAGATCGTTCTCGTTTTAAAATTTATAAACCGCAAGTGCACGGCGCGTTGTAGCAAGCCGGCAGATACGGGTCGATCCATAGGGAATTGTGTATTGGGACATGTGATTTAAGGTTCAACAAATAACGAATTGGATGGTTTTGTCAAAAAAAATATATAAAAAGAATACGAAAACAAGATAACGAAGAAAACAAGTTAAGAAAGGAATTGGTCGTGGTTTTGGCTCGGAAGGTTGAATCGCGACGATTTCTTCGACGCTCCCTTGATCATGAGTTGTCCGTCCTTACTTCGAGCCCGACATGAAGCATGATTTGTCAAAGCGGTTGTGAAGCACAAATCATAAAATTACGATATTCTCCGCAAAACAAGAAATGGGTCCGTCTTGTTCACTTATTGTTTGTATGTCTAAGCTTGGGGTATCAACACTAAACACAAGGGTTAGCAAGTATACCACAACATCAAAAACACAAATTAGTGAGTGAGAGCAAATGATTTCAGTGTTAAGTGTGCTAAGAGTTTGTGATGGTATATGGTATATGAAACCAAAAGATTTGTCAAGTTAATTAATCACAAAATACCACATCCAAGCATAGCAAACTTAACACCAAATTTATTCTAACCTTAGGCTTGCAAGATAGGGTTTGTGGGGAGAATATGGTATGTGATGAGGTTACAAAGTAACCATGGAATCAACATACCATATCAATCCATCCAAGTTACAATACTAAGTTTATAATCAAAATTAAGCACATTAAACATTAAATAGAGGAGGAGGAGACAAAACCTTTCATCTCACTTCCTTACCATAACCACAACCAAAGAAGATTAGTTAAGCATCATAAAAAGAAAAACAAAGCAAGTAAAGAAAAGAAGCAACTAAACAAAGCAGTAACAAAGTAATATATTAACACTTGAAGTTGAATTAAAAGATATTGGTAACTTGTTCAACCTCCATAATGAAGCTCTCAAAAGAAAGCTTCAAGAGGGAAGAAGAAGAAGAAACCAAGTTAAGATCACACAACTCTCAAGCCTAAACCAAAAACAAACAAACTAAGAAAACTATAAAAATGTATACACTATGTGAGAACATGAGAGAGCACCCTTCCCTCGCTCACTGATCTGGCTTTTATAGGTACTGATTGTTAGAGTTTTTGCGTACTTAGTTTTAATTACCGCAATCAAGAAGGTTTCGCTTGGTAGCTAACCGGTTGAGTACGGGTCGTCCGCAGGGAGATGGGAATCTTTTTCTTAGTATTTTAACGAGTTAAGTCCAATTTGTCCAGGTTTGTTTTGTTTCACTAAGTACTGAAATATGTATAAAGAGCGCTTGTTAGGGTTAGTATTAGGTTAGTTTGAGTTAGGAATCGCTCATTTCTTTTATTTCCACTCTTAATATCGGTGTTACAGTAATCGGCAACAATGGGGATTAGCACGACTAGGAGGGGACTTTCGAGTATAAGCTAGGCTTTCCAACGCTTAGTTCCTTCCTTTTGGTCCTTGTCCGTCCGTTCTTAGCTCTTAACCTTAACCTCCGGTTAATTCAACCATAACTGTTCTAACTAAGGAATCACCACTATCATGTAGGATAGGGTGCCGTAGGGAGCGAATTGTGGTTCAATTAACGGGAGTCCGAATCAAGATGTTGGGCAAAGAAAAGAGTGAGAGAGATATCCTTCTCTTAAAATTTTCTTATCCTACCCTAACAAGTGAGAAACTACACACCCATTAAAAAGAGAAAGAAAGCAAAACAAGAGGGAAGGTAGAAAGAAATGAGGTTAAGAAAATCACAACTAGTAATTTGAGACCTCACTTTGGCAAGGATCATACTCAAGCATCATGGTTGTAAAGATAAAGAAAAAGAAAACAAACAAACAAATGACAACAACTAGATTAGCAAATGAAAATTACAAGCAAGTAAAATAACACAATTACAAGGCATAAAAAGAAACTCTTCTTTTATTCATTATCACTCATGAAGCTCACTACAATTTTAATGGAGAAAGATGATGAAGAAGAAGAACTACAAATACTTATCATAAAATCAAACACAAAGAAAATCACACCTTACTTGGCTTAGAACTGGACTATTTATAGGCAGATACATGAAACCCTAGGGATACAATCTGATACAAAATGAAGTTATAAAACTGCCCCTAAAACCCGAGTCAACAATGAGTTGACTCATCCGCGGATCCGCGGCATATGTGCCATATGGGCCGTGGTTCCGCATCCGTTTGGTAGAGTTGCCTTGTCGTTTTTTCTGGGTTTCTTCATGTTGCACTTCTCTTTTGTTTGGTACACTTGGTTTTTCATAAACTCTTCATTTTTCTTTCATATTTTCAGCAGTTCAAAAAGGTGAATTGATGTGAAATTTTTGCCTTGATTTTCTTGAAGTCCGCGTAAAAGTCTTGGATCTTGTGCTACCCTTGTGCTTTGTGCATGAAAATGATGAATGATTTGCCATTTTTTCCCTTGAACTGGTATGCGTCATCATACGGATAGTGAGCAGAGACCCGTATTTATCTGTGGTTAGTGGAAGTCCTGAATTTGTTGCGCTTTTTCATGAATTTCACTTCTTAGAACTAAGAACCTATAAACTGCAATTATTTAGCAAACACGGATCAAGGGTACCTACCTATATGCAATGTGATTAAGAATGGGCGGTATAAAAATGCAAAAATCTGATATGAACAAATATCCCCAAACTTATCTTTTGCTCGTCCCGAGCAAAGCCATTTTATTCACAAAAATTCCTAACCTCACTTTCGCAGGGAACACGATTGCACTGAGCATGTGCAAAAAGCCATTAAACCTCTAGATTATCCTAGAGGAGGAGCGTTGTCTCCTAAGGGTTTTCAGCGGATACTACCCATAAAATCCGATCAAATTGGCCGTCGCTCTAATTCTACAGTTCAGTATTCTAGCGAGAAACTCTATCATCTTCAACTTAGAAATCATCAACCCGTATTTTTCACACTTCCTTTTCATTTAACTTAAAATCATATACATTTTGCTAGTTAATAAAGCTTTCAGCATCTCTTGAATTTTCCTTCTAAAACAACATCTCAAATCTAGAATTTTTATCATCTCTACTGAAGATATAAGCCCTATTTTTCATTCCTAGCTCTCCTCCAAACTCCGATCATAAACCCCTACGTGTGTGTAATTATCACCCCTACACTTGGAAATTCAATTCAAGCTATGATACCCTTGCCTTAATACCTAGTACTACTTCTTTTCATTAATGATGGACGGTTTTGCCCGTACATCTTTCATGCGACTATTAATGCCTCTTGAGGCACTAATATTCGATTACTGAATGCATGAGCTTAAAGCGTAAATAGCAGTTTCCAGGTCTTGTATTTTATTCTCTCTTTTTTTTCAAAACCGGATATATTTTTCAGTGATGCTCTTTTGGTGGTTAGGTTTAAATGCCGTTTTTTCTTTCAAACTAGGCTTTCAGGCAAGAGTATTTGTTGGTATCTTCTACTATCCCAAGTTTTATCTATTTTCAGAATTTTGACTTAAGGTTCTGAATTATTTTTCAGACTTACACTTCAAATAGAGTTTTCAATACCCTTCCCTCATTTCGAATTAGCCCCAGAACAGAACTCAAAATTTGCTTATTTCTAAATAAACTGCAAGGATGTATATTTTCTACAGTTATACTTCAAGGAAGGTTATTTTTAAGCTTTTTAATTTACTAAGTTTAGGATCTAGTTTTTTCTAACTAATCAACCATTATGTTGAACTCGAGTCAAATATAGCCAATATTGAAATTTAAAAAAAATTATTTTATTTTTTAAAAAAATTTCAAATTTTTTTATTATATTTTTTTTATATATTTCTTTTTATAAGGATGCAATGCAGAAAAATAAGATACGGAATTAAATATGCAAAGAAAAACAAATATTTACAAAAAATAAAAAAAACGTGTAGATGCAATGCAAAGATAACTATTTACAATCAGACCTCACCCCCAATCTTATTGATAGCAGTGTCCTAACTACTCCCTGCGGCGTCTTCTATAAGCGGCCTCACTTGTCCCAGTCTCACCACTATCTGTCTGTAATATTTTAGAAATTATAAAATATTATTTTTGGAATTTAATATTAAAATAATATATTTCCCGAAAAATGCACGATTTGCGAAATTGGGGTTTTCAAAAAAAGGGTATAAATATATACCAATAATTGTGAAATAATTGGAAATTAAAATGATTTATTCATTTAAAAATATATTTGAAAAATTTGGCATTTTTAAAATTTGATTATATGCAGTTTAAATAAAAACCCGACTAGTGCACTGGTAATCGCGGTTAAGCCAAATCCGTGTTTCTATAATTTTTCATGGTTAGTGCACCATGACATGTTACATATTGGTTCATTTGTGGTGTTGCTTTCTTTTGGTATTTGGTTTTGTGAGGGAAAAGAAAAGAAAAGAGAAAGGGTTAAAAAGGGAAATGATTGGAGAGAGAGAGTGAGATATGAGTGAGGGTGAGAATAAGAGGAAGAGAGAGAGAGGGCAGCCATATCCTTAGTTCCCTCCCCCAATATTTTCTTTCTTCATCTTCCTTAAACTCATCTCCCTCCACCTTCAACCCTAGGAACCATCTCTAAAACCATGCCAAAACCCTAAAACCCCTTCACAAAAGTTCATCCCCTCCTTCTCCTCTACACATTGGACCAAGAAAAGTAGGATTTTGACAACATTGGCAAGCTAGGGTTTCCCTTGAGTTTCATCCTTGAGGTATAATCCCTTCCATTTAGTTAGTTTTGAGTTTTCTTGTATTTTAGATAGTTTAGAAGTTGAATTGGTATGGTGGTTGTGAGGATAGAAATCCCTAGAGAGGGTTTAGGTTTAAAAAGTGGATTTTGGTGAACTCTTGTGGCTGTTGCAAGGCCTGGGTTTGAGTATAGAAACCAAAATACGGATTTAGGAATTCATTATGTCGGTTTTGTGTTTAATTGTGAGGGTATATGGGAATATGGAGTAACCCGGAGACAATAAAAATTATTTAGCGAATACTGGGAGTCATGCAGGCAACCTGGAGTGTACCCTGAAGACCTGAGCCCCAACCCTTGTACTGTGGCTGCAAATTTAAGCTTTCTAGCCGCAAATTGCGGCCAGATTAGGAGGGATGGTTATGGGGTTTTGTTGTGTGTTATCTGCTATATATTTAAGGCCTTTTGTATATACAACTTTTCTTAGTTTGACCTGAGTCAAAATCTGGGAGCATTTTGGTGTGATTTTGGCTATATTTTCCGTATTTTAAATTGTTTGGTTTTGCTATTTAGATTTGTATTTGGTTGTTGGATGTTTGTACATCAACAACAAGGGTTGTTTTATTGTTTTGCACGCGTAGGCCGTAGGTTCTAACATATAGGCGATCCGTGTGCCGTTTCGGTTTTCAGAACTTGATTTTAATAGCGTTGTGATATGTGTTATTATTGTAGGTACCTTCGCGTGGATTCCGAGGCGATGGAGCGTGGCATCATCGACTTCGGCAAGCGAGAAACAAGGTGAGTGGATCTATATCTACGGGGGAAGTCAGGTGGATGGCGTATAGCACCCCCGCAAGTCTTTGATGGAAATCGATTCATAGTAAATGGTTAATGAAACCTTTAATAGAAAACTAGATAGAGTTAAAAGGTATTTAAAGAACCATAATTTGAAACTAAAGGATAGTTAGAAGTGATATGATACGACTAGTATATGATGACGGAATTTTAGGTTGACGTTAACGATATTGCCGTTTAGGGTACTATAGGACTAGATAGCCGATGTAGATGTGTTTTCCGAACCATACCTATTTCTAAACTAAAGAATCGTATGCATCTCTTAAACAGATACCTTGAGGGACGTTACGGATTTTCAAACGATATCTTTTCCTTAAAAACACCGTAATCCCTACTTTCAAAACTACGATTTGCACCTTTTAAAAACCGATTGTATGGTTCGGGTGTGTATGTTAGATTAGATACTTATGCTTATAGTAAAGGTAGAATGTATATGTAAACTTGACCTTATGTGAGATATAATTATGATGAAAAGAGAATACGGTTTGACATGTGATATGATGATATGTTGGTATACGGATGCGAGTCGACTGAGGTGATTGATACCTCGCCGGTCCCCTAATACGAGATTGTTCTAGATGCGACCTGGGACATAGGTATATAGATATATATAGAATGCCGTGAATCTTGTGTAATATGTCGTACGAGACGTTAGGTCCGTACTCCTCATTGTCGCTTAGGTTGATAGGGTTCCTAATAGCTTAATGCCGTCGTACGATGATTTTCCGTACGTGATGAGTTTAACTTGAGGTTGATCCATACCATTGACTAGAGGATGCCGTACGACAGATTATACCATACGCGATGTTGTGAGGCTGGATGCCGATTGATAGATTCCCCGACTCGGTCTTGTAGACACGTATACCTTATAGCTTTTAGCTGATGATTTACCTTATGCTGCATTCATGTTATTCGCATTGCATTACTTATACATGTGCTTGTACACCTGCACCATTATTGATGAAGCGTATGTTACATATACACAGAGTTGCGGGCTCACACACTTCATCATCGATAATTTCTATGTCACTACACAGTAGGATTGCTGCATCATGATATGACTCCTTGCATACTATACATGCGTATATACCCCTTGTACATCCTTACTTGCGCACATACATATTGTACACTCATACTTGCGTATATACCACTTGTACATCCATATTGGCGCACATACGTATTGTACACTCAAACTTGCGTATATACCACTTGTACATCCATATTGGCGCACATACATATTGTACACTCATACTTGCGTATATACTACTTGTACATCCATACTTGCGCACATACATATTGTGCACTCATACTTGCGCATATACCACTTGTGCAACCATACCTACATACATACTTATTGCACATACACAGATGATGCTGGCTTTGGTTTTGGAGAATTGGGAACCGCGGGATATATTTTAAAACTGGAATCATTTAAAAGAGTGGTTTTCCCTTAATATGTCATATCATTGTTCCATGTTGCATGATATTTGGATATGCTTACATTTCTGTTATATATCGCATACATCATGCTTTATGATTACACGCATTAAGATATATTATTTTCATGAGATTTCTGGATTTGAGAACCGTGGCTATTTCAAAAAAAAGCATGTACTATTTAAAAAAGCCGGTTTCTCTTGATATGATATTTCAGTGCGTCCACCATGCGTTTTCTCGGTTCTGAGACGTATGATATGTGAAACCCGATACGAAGAGTTGGATGATGCCGATTGCGGGTACATGGTGGACCCGGTATGGTACCCCGGGGTGAGAACGGATTGCTGTGCTGCAGACGGAGAGCCTGGCAGTGGGACTACTACCTACGGGTGATTGCATTGGGCTCGGCGGATATCCGGAGGATACCGACTGGAGTCGAGAGATGAGATAGGCCGATCCGGACTGACGGAGCCCGAGATATGAAGATTTACGTGTCGATGCTGGACATGGGTTTCATGATGTTTTCGAGTGTCGATGCTGGACACTCAGGTTCCATGATTTTGATGTGTCGCGAGGGACACCGTTGATTTATATCCTCATATCCACATGCATACATACATTGATGATATGGTTGGACGAGATCCACATGCATATTGACATTGGTTATATTGTTGGATTATATTCCCATACATATAGGTATTGATTACATTGATGGTACATATGATGACCCGGTCACCCTAGATATCATAGTATTACCTTTATGATATAGTTGACCTAGGAGTCGTTGTTTATTCGATTTCTACTTGCTGATATATTTCTATTCATGGGTTGGCAACTCACTCCCGTTGTGCCACAGTTCTTGCAGGTAGACCGCGTGGATCAGTAGCGGCTTCGCTGGCACACACTTGCATTCGGGTATTTTGCATTGGTAGGTGGGGCATTTGTATCGTACCCACCCTTGTATCTATATTTCATATTGTATCTAGTCAATTCCATCAATCAAAATTAGTAAATTGTATAAGTAATGAGACTTAGTGAGATTTTGGTTATAAGACTTAGAGCGAGGGGTTTTCCGCTACTTGTGGTTTTGATGCCTTGCTTATTTCTTTATCTTTTGTGGTGAATTTCGCCGTTGGGCGTCATATACTTACATATACTGTCTTGCGTGATTGTGATCCGCCGTTTGGCAAAGAGCTAGCTCCCGCTTGGGGATGCCTTTATCATTATTATGTATTTGTGGTTTTGGATCAAAATATACAAAGGAGGTGCTGCCCTAATTTTTAAAAGACGAAACAAGTTTTCAAACTAGTAAATTTCACTTGCATTATTCATGTTCCTTTTCCATGCATTTTAGAAACTTGATTTCATTATACCTTTATTTCAAAGCTTCACCTCTTTTATTTTCTTAAAAAGGTTTAGATTTGTGGGTTTCAGCTTACTTGAATTACGTTACGCCTTTAGAAGTTGCGTGATTTAAGTGCTGGTCACGAGCTAATATTTCGGTTCGTGACAAAGTTGGTATCAGAGCCAGGTTTAACCTTTGTTCAAGTCTACGTTTGACTATGCGGAGTCTAGGGCGGGTATGTATTTCAGAACCTAGGCTTGACCTTACGGAACTTAGACTTGAACGGGGTGGAGGGTATTAGACCGGAACTTTCGTTTCATAGGCTGACCCTGATGGATGGAGTAGATAGCTTGAGTAGAGTGACGTACCGTACGTATGTTCCGCGGTATATTTACGATACGATACTCCAATTAAGAAACCTTAGGACGTATATATTTTTGAGACTTATGATTCTCTTCATACCCATGATTATACATCCATTTGAGATCCTTGATTATATTTGTTCCATGATCATACTCTCATTGATTTTGTTTCTTCTTATGATCATGTATCTATTCTGGATCAGTCGTTTCCTTTCATGCCGTTGATCTGCTTTCTTCAATACTCGTTTGAGGTTCCTGTCACCATGGTTTGAGCACAGATTGAGCTGCTGCTAGTGTTGAGGTCTGGTACGAGGGCTGACTATTGTGTTTTCTAGTGACATAGGAACGTATCGATGTAGTGTTATGTTGTGACCTCTTATGGAGGCGAGTGCTTGGTTTTACACCGGATGATCGGGCCATTGTTAGAGCTGCCAGTTGCGAGAGGACTGTTGATATACAGCATACCTCAGAGATTTTGATGTCGCCTACCGTGCAGGCAGATGACCCAGCTGTTGCTGAGATGATGGGATGTCGCTTCCAGGGCTTACGAGCTAAGATCGCTGAAGCTTCCAGGCAGAGATGCGACAGATGATAGCTAGTCTATCCCGAGTTGAAAGACGAAGGTGATTTGTCAGATTGCTGTGCTGACGCAGGCTCAGTTGAGTTGAAGATTTTCAGTGTAGAGAGTCTTACTCAGATCTAGAGCAGACCGATCCAGAGATGACCGTTAACGTATCGTTCTTCCTGGAAGATTGAAGTATTGCTTAGCATGCGGACGAAGGGTATTCACATATTGTATAGGCGAAGTTAAAAAGTTCGAACGAATGTCAGAAACCCATTTTTCCAAGTTTAAGTATTCGGAAGAACATGCAGGTAATTCTGTAGACCCTCTAGAGGAATGAAACCTTAACTCGACATGATGACCATGGAACCGCTTTTGAACCTTAGGGTTTGCAGCAGTTTAGCGGTGCCATTAGTGAGGCTTGGGTTTGCCCTTCTACGGCTGGTCCAGAGGTACTGTAGTATGTACCAGATATTATTAGACTGTGCTCAGGTGTTGAGCTTTCGGGAAATTATGGGAATTTCACGAATCGATTGAAATGTTGAACGTTGTCCGGATATCATGTGATAAGAGACCAGTAAGCTGACCAGCTTTAGATAGAGGACACCACACAGATGCATTGTGAGTTGATCGAGGACGGACGAGTATTGAGTATTCCTCTGATGGTTGGGAAAAGTTCCCGAGGACGTGTTCGGCCAGATATCTTCTAGAGAATGATAAAAATACCAAATTCATGATTTCGAGTTTGTGCGAGAGACTCCGGATTGACTGTAGCCGAGGACCATTGCTGTACGCAGATAGCATGACGTGACGTCAAAGTGGACGATGATACAGACGAGTTGAGCCAGAGGTTCATGCGAGATGCTGACGAGCTGCTGCTACTCCCTGTCGAGATAAGGATCAGATATGCATACAGAGGTGTTAGGATATGGCCAGTTCCCGAGGAGATGCAGTGCTAAGAGCGCAGATGTCCAAAAAAACGAGATAAGATTATGCAAGATTACCGGCCTCCGTATAGTTCGGCATAGGCGAGATCGGAAGAGACCTTGAGCAGGATTCCTTCCAGGACACTGCTGCAATAAGATTTGCACCGAGGATCAGTTGTGTCATGAGTATTCAGAGGACCAGAGGACGACGCCAGTAACGTGCTGCTTTACGAGTGGTCATGATGATTGGCCAAGAGACGACCAGAGAAGTGCTAGAGCGGAATCGTTTCCGTTAGCACACCTGACCGGGCCGATGAGCCGATAGATTGCGAGATTGGTGAATCCATAGAGAAGATGAGGACCCAGAGACTGAGGATGCCAGACCGTGAGCAGGAGGAAAGCGGATATTCTTGTTCTGACGGTTTTAAGCGCACCGATTTATTTTTCGACATTGTAGGAGGTGTACCGCATTGTCATTTGTTGCGATTGGCGTTTATGATCCGAGTATCACGCTTATATCGCTTGGATTTGAGTTTTGAGGATTGAGTTGCATGTTATCGTTTTCGTGCACCATGGTTGCACCTACTGGGTATTTACATATTGTGCATAGTTATCGCACTTGATATATATTTTATACACCGTTGTGTTGATTTGCGATTTGTGCATATCTATTGCATTTGATGTCGATTTTGTACCTTCGTAGCATGTGTTTATGATTTCGCGGATTTCATACGGATGATGTGATTTTTGCACTCGGTATAGCTCACATGTTCTTGCAGTGCATTGATACGGATTTTGTGCTCATAGTTGCACACGTTTTTTATTTATACACCTTGGTACACTCGGTGTTGCTTTTATATGCATTTGAGTTATGTATTCATATTTCGTGCACTGGATGCACTGTATTTGTATTTCATGCACTGGATGGACTATATTCGTATTTCGTGCACTGGATGCACTGTATTAGTATTTCGTGCACTGGATGCACTGTATTTGTGTTTCGTGCACTGGATGCACCAGATTCGTATTTCGTACATTAGTTGCACTAGATTTGCATTTCCTGCATTTGTTGCACCGGACGGGTATTTGTGCAATTTTCGCACTGGATTTATACTCCGTACCTTGGTTGCACTCGATTTATGTCTTTGAGCAATTGTGTTGCCAGATTTGTGTTTTCGTGCGCGTTGGCACTTGCCGTTCGTTTTCGTGCATACTACTGTACTATATGCTTTTACGGACCCGACGCGCTTTGGCTGGATTTTTGCGCATATTAGGCACTTGATATGTGATTTTGTGCACACCGGATGCACTCGATTGGGACTTTCACTCGTGCATATTAGTTGCACCGGATGCACTCTAGATGACTTGATATTGTTGTCGTGAACACCCGTTGCACTGGACAGACGTTTTCGTGCACACCGTTGCACTGAGTTTTGCTTTTGTGCATGTTGTGGCACCTGTATTTAGATTTGATTTCCATGCGCACCAGACGTACGTGATTGTTGGATACACCTTTTGGGGCTGATTTTACTTTTGAGCACCTTCTTTTCATGATAGGCACTATATTATGAAGTAGCCAAACAGGACTGATCCGAGGAAAGTACCTGAGTACTTTGCATGCATTAAAAGTTTACCAAGAGATTTTTGAAAAAGAGCTATAGTCTTGCTATTTCCTACGTGTCCGTGAGCGACACGAACGTTTATAAAGGAAAGCCTTTTGGGATATTTTGAAAACGACGGAATGTGTATTTAGGAAAATATATATGGGCGTATATTATTATTTTAAAATGAGCGTCCGTCACTTATGCCGTGAGTTACACATTCAAGCGGCGATTTAGTAAGATTTTTGCATGAGTTTTATTTAGTTCTTGAATGTTTTTCAAGGATGCGTACTATACATATATTATAGTATTTGACTAGTGTATATTGGAATTCAGTAGTGGATTTCGAGATCTGTATCTCTATTGTAACTCCGAGGATATGCTTGCAAATCCGATGATTTGTGTGACGCTTGATGGACTTCGATTTTGAGTTTTGTACTCGTTTTCATGCGCACTTACGCGCTGTGTTGTTTCTGCATCTTCCGTAATTTCGGAGCCCCGTTGATTTGAGCAGATTATTGAAATGTTTTAGATTTTGGGGGTTTAAATTTAAATTCGGGGACCGAATTTATTTAAGGAGGAATATTGTAATACTTCAGAAAATATAAAATATTATTTTTGAAATTTAATATTAAAATAATATATTTCCCGAAAACTGCCCGATTTGCAAAATTAGGGTTTTCGAAAAAAGGGTATAAATATATACCAATAATTATGAAATAACTGGAAATTAAAATAATTTATTTATTTAAAAATATATTTAAAGGATTTTTCATTTTTAAAATTTGATTATATGCAGTTTAAATAAAAACCCGATTAGTGCACTGCTAATCGCGGTTAAGCCAAATACGTGTTTCTACAATTTTTCATCGTTAGTGCACCATGACATGTTACATATTGGTTCATTTATGGTGTTGCTTTATTTTGGTATTTGGTTTTGTGAGGGAGAAGAAAAGAAAAGAGAAAGGGTTAAAAAGGGAAATGATTAGAGAGAGAGAGAGAGATATGAGTGAAGGTGAGAATAAGAGGAAGAGAGAGAGGGGGGCAGCCACATCCTTAGTTTCCTCCCCCATTATTTTCTTTCTCCATCTTCCCTAAACTCATCTCCCTCCACCTTCAACCCTAGGATCTATCTCTAAAACCATGCCAAAACCCTAAAACCCCTTCACAAAAGTTGATTCCTTCCTTCTCCTCTACACATTGGACCAAGAAAAGTGCGATTTTGACAACATTGGCAAGATAGGGTTTCCCTTGAGTTTCATCCTTGAGGTATAATCCCTTCCATTTAGTTAGTTTTGAGTTTTCTTTTATTTTAGATAGTTTAGAAATTGAATTGGTATGGGGGTTGTGAGGATAGAAATCCCTAGAGAGGGATTAGGTTTAAAAAGTGGATTTTGGTGAACTCTTGTTGCTGTTACAAGACCTGGGTTTGAGTATAGAAACCAAAATACGGATTTAGGAATTCATTATGTCGGTTTTGTGTTGAATTGTGAGGGTATATAGGAATCTGGAGTAACCCGGAGGCACTAAAAATTATTTAGCGAATACTGGGAGTCGTGCAGGCAACCTGGAGTGTACCCTGAAGACCTGAGCCCCAGCCCTTGTACTGTGGCTGTAAATTTAAGCTTTCTAGCCGCAAATTGCGGCCAGATTAGGAGGGATGGTTGTGGGGTTTTGTCGGGTGTTATCTGCTATATATTTAAGGCCCTTTGTATATGCAACTTTTCTTAGTTTGACCTGAGTCAAAATTTGGGAGCATTTTGGTGTGATTTTGGCTATATTTTCCGTATTTTTAAATGTTTGGTTTTGCTATTTGGATTTGTATTTTGTTGTTGGATGTTTGTACATCAACAACAAGGGTTGATTGATTGTTTTGCACGCGTAGGCCGTAGGTTCTATCCTATAGGCGATCCGTGTGCCATTTCGGTTTTCAGAACTTGATTTTAATAGCGTTGCGATATGTTTTATTATTGAAGGTACCTTCGCATGGATTCCGAGGCGATGGAGCGTGGCGTCATCGACTTCGGCAAGCGAAGACCAAG
This sequence comes from Agapanthus africanus, assembly GCA_030015575.1. Lineage (NCBI taxonomy): Eukaryota > Viridiplantae > Streptophyta > Magnoliopsida > Asparagales > Amaryllidaceae > Agapanthus > Agapanthus africanus. The sequence goes on from JASDDO010000018.1 coordinate 326,090,942, forward strand.
GTGAGTGGATCTATATCCACGGGGGAAGTCGGGTGGATGGCGTATAGCACCCCCCAAGTCTTTGATGGAAACCGATTCATAGTAAATGGTAAATAAAACCTTTAATAGAAAACTAGATAGAGTTAAAAAGTATTTAGAGAACCATAATTTGAAACTAAAGGATAGTTAGAAGTTATACGATACGACTAGTATGTGATGACGGAATTTGAGGATGACGTTGACGATATTGCCGTTAGGGTACTATAGGACTAGATAGTCGACGTCGACGTGTCATCCGAACCATACCTATTTCCAAACTAAAGAATCGTATGCATCTCTTAAACAGATACCTTGAGGGACGTTACGGATTTTCAAACGATATCTTTTCCTTAAAAACACCGTAATCCCTACTTTCAAAACTACGATTTGCACCTTTTAAAAACCGATTGTATGGTTCGGGTGTGTATGTTAGATTAGATACTTATGCTTATAGTAAAGGTAGAATGTATATGTAAACTTGACCTTATGTGAGATATAATTATGATGAAAAGAGAATACGGTTTGACATGTGATATGATGATATGTTGGTATACGGATGCGAGTCGACTGAGGTGATTGATACCTCGCCGGTCCCCTAATACGAGATTGTTCTAGATGCGACCTGGGACATAGGTATATAGATATATATAGAATGCCATGAATCTTGTGTAATATGTCGTACGAGATGTTAGGTCCGTACTCCTCATTGTCGCTTAGGTTGATAGGGTCCCTGATAGGTTAATGCCGCCGTACGATGATTTTCCGTATGTGATGAGTTTGACTTGAGGTTGATCCATACCCTTGACTAGAGGATGTCGTACGACGGATTATACCGTACGCGATGTTGTGAGGCTGGATGCCGATTGATAGACTCACCAACTCGGTCTTGTAGACACGTATACCTTATAGCTTTTAGCTGCTGATATACCTTATGCTGCATTCATGTTATTCGCATTGCATTACTTATACCTGTGCTAGTACACCAGCACCATTATCGATGATGCGTATGTTACACGTATACAGTGTTGCCGGCTCACACACTTCATCATCAATAATTGCCATGTCACTACACAGTAGGATTGCTGCATCATGATATGACTCCTTGCATACTATACATGCGTATATACCCCTTGTACATCCTTACTTGCGCACATACATATTGTACACTCATACTTGCGTATATACCATTTGTACATCCATATTGGCGCACATACGTATTGTACACTCAAACTTGCGTATATACCACTTGTACATCCATATTGGCGCACATACATATTGTACACTCATACTTGCGTATATACTACTTGTACATCCATACTTTCGCACATACATATTGTGCACTCATACTTGCGTATATACCACTTGTGCATCCATACCTATATACATACTTATTGCACATATATAGATAAGGCTGGCTTTGGTTTTGGAGAATTGGAAACCGCAAGAAATATTTTAAAACTGGAATCATTTAAAAGAGCGATTTTCCTTTAATATGTCATATCACTATTTCATGTTGGATGATATTTGTATATGCTTACATTTCTGTTATATATCGCATACATCATGCTTTATGATTACACGCATTGAGATATGTTGTTTTCATGAGATTTCTGGATTTGAGAACCTTGGCTATTTCAAAAGAAAGCATGTACTGTTTTAAAAACCTTGTTTCTCTTGATATGATATTTCAGTGCGTCCACCATGCGTTTTCTCGGTTCTAGACGTATGATATGTGAAACCCGATTCGAGGAGTCGAATGCGGCCGATTGCAGGTACATGGTGGACCCGGTATGGTACCCCGGGACGAGAACGGATTGCTGTGCTGCAGATGGTGAGCCTGGCAGTGGGACTACTACCTACCGGTGATTGTATTGGGCTCGGAGGATACCGACCGAGTCGAGAGATGAGATGGGCTGATCCGGACTGACGGAGCCCGAGGGTCGATCCAGACTGACGCGGCACGAGATATGAGGATTTACGTGTCGATGCTGGACACGGGTTTCATGATGTTTTCGAGTGTCGATGCTGGACACTCATGTTCCATGATTTTGATGTGTCGCGAGAGACACCGTTGATTTATATCCTCATATCCACATGCATACATACATTGATGATATGGTTGGATGAGATCCACATGCATACAGACATTGGTTATATTGTTGGATTATATTCGCATACATATAGGTATTGATTAGATTGTTGGCACATATGATGACCCGGTCACCCTAGATATCATAATATTACCTTTATGATATAATTGACCTAGGAGTCGTTGTTTATTCGATTTCTACTTGTTGATATATTTCTATTCAAGAGTTGGTAACTCACCCCCGTTATGCCACTGTTCTTGCAGGTAGACCGCATGGATCAGTAGCGGCTTCGCTGGCACACAGTTGCATTCGGGTGTTTTGCATTGGTAGGTGGGACATTTGTATCGTACCCACTCTTGCATCTACATTTCATATTGTATCTAGTTAACTCCATCAATCAAAATTAGTAAATTATATAAGTAATGAGACTTAGTGAGATTGTGATTGCGAGACTTAGAGCGAGGGGTTTTCCTCTACTTGTGGTTTTGATGTCTTGCTTATTTCTTTATCTTTTGTGGTGAACTTCGCCGTTGGGCGTCGTATACTTACATATACTGTCTTGCATGGTTGTGATCCGCCGTTTGGCGAAGAGCTGCTCCCGTTTGGGGATGCTTTTATCATTATTATGTATTTGTGCTTTTGGATCAAAATATACAAAGGAGGTGCTGCCCAAATTTTTAAAAGACGAAACATGTTTTCAAACTAGTAAATTTCACTTGCATTATTCATATTCCTTTTCCATGCATTTCAGAAACTTGATTTCATTATACCTTTATTTCAAAACTTCACCTCCTTTATTTTCTTAAAAAGGTTTAGATTTCTGGGTTTCAGCTTACTTGAATTACGTTACATTTTTAGACGTTGCGTGATTTAAGTGCTGGTCACGAGCTAATATTTTAGGTCGTGACACTGTCCGTCGTCCCCTCGATAGTGCTCGTTCCTCTCTGGCCAGTAGGGTGGACATTCCATGTTCCAGACTCATCAGTCGCTGATCAAAGTTCGTTAGCACCCCTATCACTCGTTCTACGCCTTATGGGTTCGTCATATCAAGCGCGCTTGCGCAGCGGGTGTTAGCTCTTCATCGCTCGCAGTGGAGCTCGAGCTGGGTGTCTTGGCCATCACATCTTCGGCCGGCTCGGTGCGCGACCATAAATAATGAAGTCGTGTGTAGAATATGGAGACACTCTCAAGAAGGGGTCGAATGGGAACCCCACCATGCGTGTAAATTTCAAATTCCTCAACAGGAAGGAAACGGCGACACAGTTGTGTCACCAATATCGGGCATGGATAATTGGCAGCACTCTTGCTGGTGCCAATCGAGTGTAGTAACACAGTGCACATGTCGTAGCTAGGGTTTCTGGTTATTAAAGTGTGCACCATGTGTAGGGATGGGGTAAAAAATGTCGTGTTGTGCGAACTGCCGAAAATATTATTTTGTGCCCAACGGCACACAGTTAAGATATTTGCATAAAGCGTGCGAGCCTGAATGCCCATCCTAGGCTCCCTAGAACAGTCATTACCCATTAAAGGTAGATAGTCCTCAAAGCGGAGGGGTTGATCGTGGACAGGGATTCGTGGTATTAAGGTGACTTAATGAATGAAGTCCCTATCGAATAAAATTTCCCAATCCCCCCACGGTAATCGAATGTACCCATGTTGTGTTAAGCAACCCTCCTCTATACTATCATAGAAACGTGCAACAAGATCCGGAAGCGCGAATGCGTTCGGATGGTTAAATAACAGAAAATTCCATCCGCACTTTCGGATCTCGTCGCTGAAATAGCTACCGTACAAGTCATGTGCAAATAAATGGGAGAAATCCCTTTCAAATTGCAAAGTAGGGGCCATGACAGAGAGCAAAATACAGAACTATGAAATTTACAGAGAAGAGTTTAGAAGATCGAACCTTCTTTGAAAATTTCAGAGTGTGACAAGGCAAGGTGGCGGCGGTTGCGCGGCGGGGAGGGGATTCCTGCGGTGGTTGCGCGGCGAAATGAGGAGATCGGAGGCAGAAATCTCTGTGGTGGCTAGGGTTTGTGTTAGGGTTTGATTTAAGGTAGGGGGAATTCAGAAAAGGGGTCGAGATGATTGTATAGGGGATGTTGGTTATTTGTACAAAGCTCGCCCAAAAAGTGGAATTATTTATTAAAAAGAATTTTATTTTATTTCGTTATCGATCTGCATATTTACAAACACCTTTCCTAATTTTTTTTATTAGTTTACAAATTATTACAAGTAGGAATTTCACCAGGCACACAAAAAAACAAAATGGTATATACATACCCCAAACTTATTTGAAATAGTGTTTCCACTATTTATGGTTGGATAACCGAAGTTTGGTGGTAAGCGGAGGAAGATTAGTCAATGTAAACTGGCTCCTGTAACATCAGGAGCTCCTCCGATGGTTCTGCGGTGAAGAACGGTTTTACCCTGTGTCCGTTCACTTTGAATAGTGAACCGTCCTCTGGATTTTCCAAATCCACCGCACCGTGAGGATATACAGTCCGCACAAAAAATGGTCTTTTCCAGCAAGATCTGAGCTTACCGGGATGGAAATGTAGTCGGGTGTCGTAAAGAAGTACCTGTTGACCAGGGGTGAAAGTTTTGCGCGTAAGGCATTTATCATGAAACACCTTCGTTCGTTTCTTAAGGACAACCGCGTTTTCGTAAGCTTCATCCCGAAGCTCGTTCAGTTCGTTGAGCTGCAGCTTCCGATGGCTGCCCGCATCTTTAAGGGTTAGATTCAGCTCTTTGATCGCCCAAAATGCGCAATGCTCGATTTGCACTAGAAGGTGGCAAGCCTTTCCATAAACAAGCCGATAAGGAGACATGCCAAGATCAGTCTTATAAGCAGTTCGAAATGCCCAAAGGGCATCAGTGAGTTTCAAAGACCAATCCTTACGGTTCTTGGAAACCGTTTTCTCCAAAATCTGTTTAATTTGCCGATTAGAAACTTCAGCTTGCCCAGATGTTTAGGGGTGGTAGGACGTGGATAGCATATGATTAATAGAGTATTTCCGTACCAAGGCCTCGAAAGTCCTATTACAGAAATGCATTCTATTGTCGCTAATGATCGCGCGGGGTGCCTAAACCGAGAAAAGATGTTTTCCTTATGGAATCTAACGACAACCTTATTGACGTTAGTCTGGCTTGGCACAGCCTCGACCAACTTAAAGACATATTCAACAGCTAGAAGAATATACAGATTCCCAAAAGAGCTGGGAAATGGCCCCATGAAATCAATTCCCCAAACATCGAAAATCTCGACAACCAAGATTGGTTGGAGCGGCATCTCGTTTCTCCTGGATATCCGGCCCAAGTGTTGGCACCGGGAGCAAGTCTTGTAGTAATCATGAGCGTCTTTGAAGAGTTGTGGCCAGTAGAAACCACACTGCAAGATCTTCTCGGCTGTCTTTCTTGGGCCAAAATGCCCGCCACACGCTTGATCGTGGCAAAACGACAGCACACTCTTGAACTCATTATCAGGAACACACCGACAAATAATCTGGTCGAGAAAGTACTTGAACAGATAGGGTTCGTCCCTATAAAAGTGGTTTACACGAGATAAGAATCGAAGTCTGTCCTGACTTGACCATTCGTTCGGTAGTAATCCTGTTGCCAAATAGTTCACAATATCTGCGAACCAGGGTTTGCACGATACTGTCAAGAATTGTTCATCCGGAAAAACGTCATTTATTGGAAGTGGAAGCGTCGGCGAAGAAGGAAGTCGTGAAAGATGGTCGGCCGCTACGTTTTCACATCCTCTTTTGTCCTTAATGACAAGGTCAAACTCTGAAAGCAAGATGATCCAATGTATCAACCGAGATTTTACGTCCTTCTTCACAAAAAGATGGCATAGAGCAGAATGGTCTGTGTAGACAATGACTGGAGAACCAATCAAGTAAGGCCTGAATTTTTATAATGCAAACACAACCGCCAAGAATTCCTTCTTGGTTGTTGTGTAATTCAGTTGGGCATCGTTCAGGGTCCGGCTAGCATAATAGATTACGTGCGACATCTTATCGATGTGCTGTCCAAAGACCGCACCGATAGCAAAGTCGGATGCATCGCACATAATCTCAAAGCGATACGTCCAATCAGGAGAAGAAAGAACGGGAGAAGAAGTGAGTGAGCTTTTTAGTGATTCGAACACAGTCACACAGCTCGAGTTGAAGTCGAATGTGGTGTCCTTGTCCAGCAGAAGAGTCAAGGGTCTAGCAATCTTCTTAAAATTCTTGGTAAACCGTCTAAAGAAACCGGCATGGCCAAGGAAAGCTCGAATGTCTCTAACGCATCTGGGAGGAGGGAGATTGGAAATGACCTCAATCTTCGCTTTATCCACCTCAATGCCATTTTGCGAGATGATATGTCCTAAGACAATACCTTCGCGCACCATGAAGTGGCAATTCTCCCAGTTCAAAGTGAGGTTTTTATCCTTACACCGCGTAAGGACAGTGTCGAGATGCAGCAGACACTCGTCAAAGGAATTGCCAAAGATGGAGAAATCATCCATAAATATCTCCAAGAATTTCTCCACCATGTCTGAGAAGATTCCCATCATACACCGCTGGAAGGTAGCGGGCGCATTGCATAACCCAAAGGGAATGCGGCGATATGCGAACGTGCCGAAACGACAGGTAACGTGGTTTTGTCCTGATCTTTTTGGGTGATGGGAATCTGGTTATTGCCGGAGTAGCCATCCAGAAAGCAGTAGTACTCGTGTCCAGCCAATCGTTCTAGCATTTTGTCAATGAAAGGTAGCGGAAAGTGGTCCTTCCGCGTTGCGGCGTTGAGTTTTCTATAATCAATGCATACTCACCACCCAGTCTGGGTGCGAGTAGGGATTAACTCGTTCGCCTCGTTGGTGATGACCGTTATGCCATACTTCTTGGGGACAACATGAATAGGGCTGACCCACTGGCTATCAGAGATAAGGTAAATGATACCACTATCCAGACACTTGACGATCTCTTTTTTCACAGCCTCCTTCATGACTGGATTAAGTCGCCTTTCTGGATCCCTAGCTGGTTTGGCATCATCCATCATATGAATGTGATGTTCAACAATCAGGGGACTAATCCCCTTGATGACCACCATTGTCCAGCCAAAAGCTTGCCGATTGCTGTGCAAAACCGTTAGAAGAGATTTCTCCTGTCCTGGGGCTAGAGAAGCCGAGATGATGACAGGGAGGGTCTCGTTCTCACCTAAGTAAGCATACATGAGGTGAGAGGGCAACGGCTTGAGTTCGAGCGTTGGAGGTGAAACGATTGAAGGCAAGATCGGAGAAAAGGTCTTGAACTCAAAGGATTCCAGCAGAGGTTCAAAACGAGTGTAAGCAACCGAGTTGGATGGTTCAGCTAACGCATCCGGAAATTCAAAAGATTCAAACTCGGGTGGCGACTGGACAAGATTGTTCAAAAAATTGAAACACTTGTAATCATTGTTGGGATCAGAAGCAGCAGAAGGATCAAAGAGGAACGCACTAGTAGCGTCAAGATTGCTGTGATCGAACAAAAACTCCTCAAATTCACAGTCCTCTGGGGTGATCTCTTGGATCAAACAAACGTCTAGTATATGAGCATTAGGTTCGGAGGGCTGATTCCCCAACCTAAAAATGTTGAGTTCAATTTTCATGTTTCCAAAAGATAGGTTCATCGAACCATTTCGACAATTGATCACAGCATTTGAGGTTGCAAGGAATGGGCGACCGAGATCACCAGATTTTGATTCCGAGGGTTAGTTACAGGTTGTGTGTCTAAGACAATAAAGTCAATGGGGAATATGAAGTCCCCAACCTTTATTAACACATCCTCTAGCTCACCCTTAGGATGGGTGATGGATCGGTTGGCCATTTAAAGAGTACAGTGTGTGGGTTTCAGCTCTCCTACACCTAGTTGCTCATATACAAAATACGGAAGCAGTTTAACACTGGAACCAAGATCCAAAAGTGCGCGGTTTATGTTCTTATCCCTAATGGTCATTGAAATCGTAGGACAGCCAGGGTCCTTCCGTTTTTGAGGTAAAGTTTGGGTAAGAGCATCACTCACGGCACTAGCTAAGAAAACCTTCTTGGGTACCTGAGATTTTCTCTTTCTAGTGCACAAGTCCTTCAAGATTTTTGTGTAGGAAGGGACTTGTTGGACTGCATCTAAAAGGGGAATGTTGATGTTAATATGCTTAAACAACTCCAGAATCTTCTCCATTTGTGGATTTTGTTTATTGGACCTCAGCCGGTTTGGAAAAGGAACGTTTTTTAAATTGGTTGAGTGTAATGCTTGTGGAGGAGATTGTGGAGTTGGAACGGATCCCAGAGCTGGAGTTTTCGTGGAGTGAGATGTGGGTCTATTCGGAGCAACAGAAGAAGAAGAGCCTTTTGAAGAATGGAGAATAGGCTCAGAAGAAGAAGAGGCGGCCGGGGTGTCATCATCTATCCGTGTACCAATGTTGTTGTGTAGCATCCTTCCTGATCTCAACGTAGTCATGGCACTCATATTATGGTTCTGTTGTCCAAGAGCAACATGTACATTATGTGGGTGACCAGGATTTGGGAGTGGTTGAGATGGAAGCTTTCCTTTCTCTTACTCTCTTAAAGCTGCATTCAGTTGTGCAATCTAGGCTTCGATGGTCTTGATGCTTTGCCTGTGTGCAGTAGTGTGTTGCACCAAAGACTGAATAGAAGACTGGATGTTGGCGGTGGATTGAGTCAATTGCTTTACAAAAGCCTCCAGACTTCATTCTAGCGAGGAAACCTTATCGTTGTTTGACAGAACAAAGTTGTTTTGAGGAAAAGAATTGTTGGGTGCAAAGTTGTATGTCGTATTTTGAAAAGGTTGGGGCTGGAAGGGCTGTTGATATTGATGTTGAGTTTGTTGCTGAGCTTGTTGTTGCAGAGGAGGAGGCCTCTGGATTGTTTTGTGGCCTTGGAATTGATGCTGGTTCTTATTCCAGGCGAAATTGGGATGGTTCCTCCAACCGGTATTGTAAGTGGAAGAGTATGGATCATTTCTTGGTCTTTGCTGAAAGGCAACATTGACCTGATCCTATCCTTGAGAAGGTGGGTTGTAAGGACACTCTTCGGTGAAATGCGATGGGTTAGAACAACAAGTGCAGATGGTACGAGGGGGAAGAGCAGGGGCAGGAGAAGAAGATGAGAATTTGCTCTCAATTGGTTCCATTTTTCGTGTGGTTGCTGCCATCTCAGCCTTCATTGCAATTGAGATATCGAGTTGATGAACACCTGCCCTAGAGAGACCGGGAGAAGTAGAAGAAGAAGTGTTCGGTATGGTGCTTTCCCACTGAAGCGTTTGTTCCGCGAGATCGTCGAAGAATTGCCAAGCTTCCTCGTCAGATTTGGATAGGAAGTGGCTTTGACAAATGGTCTCCAGCAACTGCTTTATTACTGGATTAAGGCCATCATATAAGGTCTGGAAAAGTTGTCATCTCTCAATACCGTGATGAGGGCACTGAACAAGAAGGTCTTTGTATTGGTCAAAGCACTTCTAAAAGGGTTCGGTAGGAAGTTGAGAAAATTGGTTAATTTCGTTTTGGATTCTCACGGTCTTGTGATTTGGGTAGAACTTTTTAAAAAATGCTTTTACAAACTCATCCCAACTGGTTATGGAATGCGATGCGGTGCTATACAGCCACTTCTCAGCAAGGTCACACAGAGTGAAAGGAATGACTCGTAGCCGTATAGCATCATCGGACAGTTGGGTTGTCTTCATCATTGCACAGACGTTCTGGAATTCATTGATGAAGATATAGGCATCTTCGGATTCCAGCCCGTGAAATTTGGGCAACATGTTGATGAAGTAGGGCTTGATTTCGAAATTATCCCCATTGGCCGGCGGAAGTGAAAGACGGTTAGGGAGTGCAGAGCGGGTGGGATAAAAACGATCCTGCAGCGCGATTCGCTGTGGTGCTACAACAGGAGGTGGTTGCGGGTTATTCACACCCAGATGAGGTGGAATCAGTCCCGGGGGAGGTAAAAGGATGTTAGGAGGAAATCCTGACATCTCAGAAGAAGAATTTGGTGATGGAGAAGGTGAAGGTGAGGATGTGTGAACAGAATCTCGGTTAACGTCGGAGTTTGCCAGCAAAGGTAAGGGTGAAAGAGGTGTGGAGGGAGTTTCGACGTCGGAGTCGACCGCGTAGTCGGTAGCGACTAACATAACGCGGACTAGGCGGGCACTACTGTCCCGAGTCCAACCGGACATAAACTAAACAAGTTTAGTATAGTCAAAGCGTAGAAGGTGAGGGTAAGAAAATGTCAATGGAGAAATGCGGATGAAAGGTGGGTGAAATGGAATTCCGGCGATAAAGGGAAAGTTTTTATAAAAGTTTTTTGTTTTGTTGTTTTTTTTCTTTTTTCTAGAAAGAGTTTTAGCAAAAATATATACGGACTTATGGCACAACATCAAACAATCACAGTCAAAACATGCACAATCATACCTAGAGCTATGGTTTTCAAAGTCCACTAGACTACTCCTAACTGTTCCAAAGTGACAAGTTGTGAGATAACCCCCAAATCGTCTCTTCACTGCCAATTATGGCCAGGTAAGCACAAATGAGGAAAGGAGGGTTCCGCTCACGAATCACCGTGAGACTGGCCTTTTAAAATTACCTTTCTCACTTGACTAGCCTAGGCACTACAAAGTCAAGTTTAGATAAACGATCGAATGCCCACAACCTTCCTCTGTCCTATTGAGCACGACAATCCTTAGTTTGCTGAGTCTAGATATTTTTTATTAAGCTCAAGGGTAATGCGTCTGCTTTTATTGATTTTTGTGGTCTTAAGAAGGGTGATGAAATCCTCACCCAATCTGAATTAGTGTTATAGCCCCTTAAAATCTGTATTATTTATGCAAAACAGTAACAAACAAAAATCTAAAACACTTGCAAAAAATTTATTTGGCGGCGGTGCAATGAATCCTGCACAAAAACAGTTTTATTGGAGAGAGGAAGGGAGTTTGTGCAAAGAAAGGTGTAGAAAGAATAGTTCAGTGGAGTTCAGATGAGTGGAGAAGAGAAATAGAATACTCACATAGTGTTTTAGGTGCTGACGTCACCCTTTAACCGCGGTTCCGCGGTCAAACTTGTGCTTCTGCCGCGGTTCCGCGTCTGTTCAGAAAGTTGAAGGCTTAAAATTTGTTCCCTGTTGTGAGTTAGTTCTCCTCTTCCTGTTTAGAACCCCTGAATCTTGATTTGCTCACTGAATGTGCTCCAGAATTTTACAGCAAAACCGTGGTTCCGTATTGATCTGCCGCGGTGTAGCCGCGAGATATGAGTCGAACTCCTCACGACTTTGGCACTGAACTTGATCTTCTTCCTATCCTGCACACTCGCACAAAAAGGAATCAAAAATAACAAGATGACTTTTACAGTATATTTTTTTTGTTTTTGGTTATAGATATATTCACAAATTAACCCGAAATTACACAAAGAAATAAACTACTGTCTTCCCGGCAATGGTGCCATTTGATTGTTAGAGTTTTTGCGTGCTCAGTTTTAATTACCGCAATCAAGAAGGTTTTGCTTGGTAGCTAGTCGGTTGAGTACGGGTCGTCCGCAGGGAGATAGGAATATTTTTCTTAGTGTTTTAACGAGTTAAGTCCAATTTGTCCAGGTTTGTTTAGTTTCACTATATGCTTAAATATGTATAAAGAGCGCTTGTTAGGGTTAGGATTGGGTTAGTTTGAGTTTGGAATCGCTCACTTGTTTTATTGCCACTCTTAATATCGGTGTTACAGTAATCAGCAACAACGGGGATTAGCACGACTAGGAGGGGACTTGCGAGTATAAGCTAGGCTTTCCAATACTTAGTTTCTTCCTTTTGGTCCTTGTCCGTCCATTCTTAGCTCTTAGCCTTAACTTCCGGTTAATTCAACCATAACCGGTCTAACTAGGGAATTACCGCTATCATGTAGGATAAGGTGCCGTAGGGAGCGGATTGTGGTTCAATTAACGGGAGTTCGAATCAAGATGTTGGGCAAAAAATAAGAGTTAGAGAGATTTCCTTCTCTCAAACTTTCCTTATCCTACCCTAACAAGTGAGAAACTACTCACCCATTAAAAAGAGAAAGAAAAAAAACAAGAGGGAAGGTAGAAAGAAATGAGGTTAAGAAAATCACAACTAGCTATTTGAGACCTCACTTTGGCAATGATCATACTCAAGCATCATGGTTGTAAAGATAAAGAAAAAGAGAAGAAGAAAGAAAGAAAACAAACAAATAACAACAACGAGATTAGCAAATGAAAATTACAAGCAAGTAAAATAACACAATTACAAGACATAAAAAGAAACTCTTCTTTTATTCATTATCACTCATGAAGCCCACTACAATTTTAATGGAGAAAGATGAAGATGAAGAAGAACTACAAATACTATCCTAAAATCTAACACAAAGAAAAGCACACGTTACTTGGCTTAGAACTGGGATATTTATAGGCAGATACATAAAACCTGTCACGACCCGTAGGGTACGGAACGTGACTGGCACTTAAGTTACGAAACATCTCAAGACATCCGTAAAATAAGTAAGCCAAAGCCCAAAAACCAAAATCAAATAAGCAAAAGAATGAAGGAAAACCAATCAATTGAAAGCGAGTTTATCCAATAAGTCATATAAAACCTTTTTTAAAAAAAACAATATCAATTTTTCCGAAAATTTCGGCAGAGTCTCTTTTGTAAATACTGGCCCCCCAAAATGGGTACAACAAGAATATATATGAATCCAACAAATATGGCATCCCCAAGCGGGAGCTAGCTCTTCGCCACAAGGCGGTCACAAATCCCACGCAATATAAAACAACAACATGCAAAATAATCATAAAGAAGCATGAGAAAACCGCACGTCGACTCAAGTGAGCTCGACCCCAAAATACAGAAAAAAGTCCACAAATCTCACAGTCTCATCTCTGGGTCAATATACAACAATACTGGTAGATACAGTAGATGGAGTACACTAGATACAAAGAATATACAAGGTGGTACAAAAATAATGATATAACCCACCTAAGAGCAAAACCTCGAGTCTAGGCAAAGGAGGCAAAAGAAGCAAGTGCGCCCGCCGTTACTGTACTGACGGAGCGGACCTGCAAAAGGCTGTGGCACAACGGGGGTGAGTTGCCAACTCGTGAGTAATAAATAACATCTACACAGGCTATCGAATGCATGCACACAAGCATCCTAGCATCTAAAATACAGGTAAGGCAGGACACAATAGCAGGTATGTATGCAATATGAATATACTAGCAGGTATGAATGCAATGCGAATCAACTCATGATCTGAGTGTGTAAGTATAAGAATCATGTTTTTCCTTTAGGAATATCTTTTGAAATACCAGCACAATACCAATAGAATCAACAAGAACCGGTGTCCAGCAATGACACCTCAAAACTATCACAAATCTCATATATCCATGTCATAGTATCTCTGGTCTCAGCCATCCGGCTGACCCATCTCAATATCAATATCTCATCAACTCGTGGCCACGGTCGGTATCCTCTGGATATCCGCCGTCCCAAACAGTCACCGGTAGGTAATCCGCCCCCTGCTAGGCTCATCGTCAGCACCACGAGCTTCTTGCCCCGGGGTACCTTACCGGGCCCACCATGTACCCGAGACGGTTCATCCAACTCCTCGAAACGGGTCTCGAAAACCACAGCAAACTCATGGTGGACGACACTTACATCACTAGAAAACCGCAATTTACATATTTTAAAAATATAATAAGTTTAGGAATTTTGCGGCTTTCCCCCGAAATCCAGAAATATCATAAAATCTCAAGAAATCCTCATAAGTGCATATGTCAATGATAATGAATGCATATGGTATCAATAATCAAGTTGTGATGTGTGATTAATAGACTAAGCATGAACAAATAATATGATGAGGTACATGCACATGAATAGCAATCCTACGATTTCATTTTAAGGAATTAAAGGCAATAGCACAAGTTTAAGTATCAATTATAGTAAAAGGTTTCAATTTAAAGGTTATCTAGTGTGGTGGCATGGCAATCGCCAGGGCGTGGGTGTAGGCATGAATAGTGCTCGTGCTCCATATAAAAACCCTGGCAATGGTGCAGGTGTCCTATAGAATGGGTTCGCATATGCATGTCAATATAAGGCATGAATGTAGCAAATAATCATACAAGTATTACACCCCTAATTACTAACATTACTAAGAATATTTTTAAGCTACTAAAACTATCGGGCGACTTGCGCCATCCAACGATAGTCCACCGTAGATGTTACATCTACTCACCGGAATCCCTAGCTAGTCACGTCCAATCACCACTTTCCCCTTTCGTGCCGCGTCTGACGTCTCCGCGACCGAACCTGGAATTTACATCAATACCAAACATAAGGTTACATAGCATGAAACGACGCAAATCCCAAACGAAAATACCATAGTTCACAAGCTAGGTACAACGTGCACGAGGTGTGCGGAACACACGCGAAAATCGCAAAAACTAACTAGAATCGCCGATTTGGTCGCCCGGCAAAGCTAAAACCCGATCACTCAAACATCCGCACTCACACATCCCAAATATCATTGGATATACCAAAAATATCATCAAGATATCGCAAATAATTCATCACAATATTTTATAACAAAACTAGCAACTACACACATTCCAAAAATCGGCGCAACATCGCCGTTTTGCGACAAAAAGGACTACCACCTAGCATAACATCCAACCGCAACTAGTTAACCACAATCACTTGATTAAAATACATTACAAAGCTTCAAATCCTATGCTTCCATAAACAACCCTTTTCTTGATTTTTATAACCACCAATTTAAATCCAATTTCACACTTGAAAACCTAAATTAACACAAATCGAAGCCCACTTAAACAAAGTAATCTCTCAATTTAGGTTTGTATAAAACTAGATAACAAGATAACTTAATTAACTAATCAATGGTGCTAAAAAAAACCTAGTTTAAACAAACTACTCTCTTAAAAAAATAGATTAGAAACTAACACTAAATTTAACACTAAACAAATTTCAAGGTTCTAGTTTAGCACACTTAAGCTACAATTTAACCATTTGATTAGAAATTATACCTCAAAAGATCAATCCTAAGCTTGCTCAAGCCTCCCAAGACACCTCCTTTCTCCTTGATTTGAACCAAATTAGGTTGGAGAAGAGATGGAATATGGTTTTGTGTTGAATTTGTGAAGGAAATTGTGGATTTTGTTGAATTTTTGAGATGAAAATGAAGCAAAAGAGAAGAAGAAATGGGGAAAATATTTGGGGCTGTTGGTGCAGGATTTTCTGCTGAGAGGATAGGGATGGGGGATGTGAAGGGATGGTGCAAAAGTCTAAGTCAAAGCCCCCTCCCAAAAATACCATAATACCCCCACCCATTACTACATTTTAAACCCTTTTTAAACAATGTAAAAGGAGTTGAAGAATACAATTTGGAGGGGGGAAAAATGTGCTGCAGTAGGAGGTGGGGCCGGCCAAGAGAGTGAGGGAAGGTGAATGGGGTTTTACAAAAGAAATTTTATGCAAAAAGACCCCGTACAAGTCCAAAATTGCAAGTTTTAGCTTAAATTCCATTAATTTCGTTTTCCATAATAAAAATTAGTTAAAACTTAAAATAAATTACTAAAAATTTATGTTACAACTAGATTTTAATTAACATGATTTTAAAGATTAAAATTAGCCCAAAGAAATTTGTATTTATCGCTAATTTAATGTATTTTCTTACCGGCTTAAAATAATATTAAAAAATTGAAAAAAAGGGAAATTTTTTAAATGACCAAAAATTAATAAGTAACTCATTAGCTACTAAAAACAAGCAATTACCTATCCAAATTAGGTATAATTAGTCCTAAACTGCAAAATAACAAAAATATGATTTACGGAAAAATACCACATTTTCACCGATTTTCGGGAAAACACCAAAACGACATTTCAAGGCGCTACAATCTTCCCCGCTTAAAGAAATTCGGTCCCCGAATTTAAAAATATAACTACGCATACCTTCAAAGAGATGGGGATATTTCTTCCTCATCTCGCCTTCGGTCTCCCAGGTAACTTCCTCGCTGCTCGGGCCACGCCAAAAGACCTTGACGGTCGGTATAACTTTCGATCTCAACTTCTTCACCTGCCGATCCAGGATGGCCATCGGCTGCTCTGCAAAAGAAAGGCCGCGCTCTAGCTGGACTGTCGGATGCTGAATCGCATGCGAAGGGTCGTGAAGGTACTTGCGGAGCATCGAAACATGGAAGACGGGGTGAACATCGAGAAAGCTGGGTGGAAGAGCCAAACGATATGCAACAGCGCTGACACGCTAGAGGATCTCGAAGGGACCTACGAATCTAGGGCTAAGCTTCCCCTTTCGCCCAAAACGCATCACGCCCTTCATCGGAGAGACCCTCAGAAAAACATGGTCGCCAACTACGAACTCTAATCTGCGACGGCGCCTGTCTGCATACGATTTCTGCCTGCTCTGCGCCGCTCTCATCCGGTCTCGGATCAACTGTATCTTCGCTGTCGTCTCCTTAACAAGCTGCGGCCCCAAAATACCGCTCTCGCTGAGCTCTGTCCAACAGACGGGCGATCTGCATCTCCTCCCATACAATGCCTCGAAAGGTGCCATCTGAATAGTATCCTGGAAGCTGTTGTTGTAGGAGAACTCCACTAGAGGTAAATGACGATCCCAGCTACCGCCGAAGTCTAAAACGCAGACTCTGAGCATGTCCTCGAGAGTCTGAATGGTCCGCTCTGACTGTCCGTCGGTCTGCGGATGAAACGCTGTGCTGAAGCTCAAACGAGTGCCCAAAGCCTCCTGAAGTCTCTGCCAAAGTCGGCTGGTGAACTGGGTGCCTCGATCTGACACGATACAAGTCGGTACGCCATGCAACCGCACTATCTCGTCGATGTAAAGCTGGGCATACTGAGCGAAGCTGAAAGTGGTCTTCACTGGCAGGAAGTGAGCCACTTTCGTCAATCGATCTACGATCACCCAGATGGAGTCATACCCTCGACTGGTCCTGAGTAGACCCACAACGAAATCCATCGAAATCTGCTCCCATTTCCACTCCGGAATGGGTAACGGCTGTAGCTCTCCTGCGGGCCTCTGGTGCTCGGCCTTGACTTGCTGACAAGTCAGGCATCTCGATACAAACTCCGCAATGTCCCTCTTCATCCCGTCCCACCAGTAGGTCTCTCTCATATCATGGTACATCTTGGTGGAACCGGGGTGGACACTATACACTGATCGGTGTGCCTCCTCAAGAATGTCGTGCCGCAATCCATCAGCATATGGTACGCACAGTCTAGATCCATAGTGTAGAATCCCCTGATCATCAATCACGAACTCGGAAAATCTGCCCTGTCCCATCTGTGCCATGATCTCTGAGCAACGGTCGTCACTGTGCTGTGCCTCATATATACGGTCAAGAAACTGTGGGCATGCACGAACATGCACGAGCTGTCCCCCTGTCTGAGTGAACTCGAACTCAACTCGGCTGTCGCATAAGATCTGCCAATCTGCTGACGACTGCCTCTGCACTGCGCGCAAATAGGATAGACTACCCCCGGGCCTCCTGCTCAAAGTATCTGCCACTACATTCGCCTTGCCTGGGTGATATAAGATCTCGCAGTCGTAGTCTTTCACCAACTCCATCCAACGACGCTGTCTGAGGTTCAGGTCTCGCTGCTGAAATATGTATTTTAAGCTCTTGTGGTCTGTGAATATTTGGCATGATTCGCCATATAGGTAATGTCGCCAAATCTTCAGTGCAAAGACCACTGCAGCCATCTCCAAATCGTGAGTGGGGTAGTTCTGTTCATGCTTCTTCAACTGCCGAGAAGCATAAGCGATCACCCGGCCATGCTGCATCAATACGCATCCTAACCCCACTCGCGAAGCATCACAGTAGACCACAAATCCGCCTGATCCCGAAGACAAAGATAATACCGGTGTCGTAGTCAAACAAGTCCGTAGCTGCTGAAAACTGCGCTCGCACTCCTCTGTCCAAACGAAAGGAACTCCCTTCCGGGTCAAACCGGTCAAAGGTGCAGCTATACGGGAGAAGTCCTGAACAAAATGCCTGTAGTAGCCCGCCAGGCCTAGAAAACTACGGATCTCAGTAACCGATGTAGGTCGGGGCCACTGCTGAACAGCCTCAATCTTCTTCGGGTCCACACATATGCCGTCTCTCGTAACTACGTGACCCAAGAATCCGACGCTGTCCAGCCAGAATGCACACTTGGAGAACTTTGCGAACAGCTGGTGCTCCCTCAGAGTCTGTAACGTAATCTGCAAGTGCTGCTCGTGCTCCTCTCTGCTCCGGGAGTACACCAAGATATCGTCGATAAACACGATGATGAACAAGTCAAGATACGGCCTGAAAGTACGGTTCATCAAATCCATGAATGCTGCTGGGACGTTGGTGAGTCCGAACGACATCACCAAAAACTCATAATGGCCGTAGCGCGTGCGGAAAGCTGTCCTCAGTATATCCTCCTGTCGAACTCGCAGCTGATGGTATCCTGATCGCAAGTCGATCCTCGAAAAATACCCCGCACCCTGAAGCAGGTCGAACAAATCATCAATGCGTGGCAATGGATATCTGTTCCGCATGGTAACCTTGTTCAGCTGGCGGTAGTCGATACATAAGCGCAAACTTCCGTCCTTCTTCTTGACAAACAGGACCGGAGCACCACACGGTGAAACACTAGGTCGAATAAACCCCTTATCTAACAAATCCTGTAACTGATCCTTCAGCTCTCGAAGCTCAGCCGGGGCCATCCGATAAGGCGGTATAGAAATAGGCCCCGAGCCGGGAATCAAATCGATGCAGAACTCAACATCGCGCTCAGGTGGTAGCCCAGGTAGCTCATCAGGGAAAACATCAGGGAACTCACGAACAACCGGGACCTGGTCCAACGGAACCTCTGCAGCTCGAGTATCACAAATATACGCTAAGAATCCCTGACATCCCTTAAGCAAGAGCTGACCAGCGCGAAGAGACGAAATCAAGCTGGGAAGGGTGACGCTGCGGTCTCCCTGAATAACAAGAACTGGCTCTCCCGGAAAGCTAAATCTGACTGCCTTCTCACAGCAGTCCACCGAAGCATAACAAGTGGCTAGCCAATCCATGCCCAGAAGCACATCAAAGACCAACATATCGAGGAGAATCAAATCAACCGATGAATCCCTCTCCCCGATACGAACGGAACACAATCGAAAAACAAAACGAGCGACAAAAGACTCGCCTACCGGAGTAACAACAACAAGCGGATGATCTAACGACGACGACTCATGGCCCAACATCGGTGCAAAGTGTGTAGAGACGTACGACTGTGTGGAACCTGGGTCGAATAATACCCGTGAGTCGAAAGAACAAACTGGCAAGGTACCTGTCACAACGGCATTGGATGCCTGCGCATCCTGCGGTGTCAAAGCAAAAACTCGGGCCTGTCCTCCACCGATAGCGGGCTGACCTCGACCTCGGCCTCTGCCTCCTCGTCCTCTCTGAACAGGACCACCGCGTCCACAGCCTCTGGGTGCACCTAACGGGCATGGAGCATCGCCTGTGGTAGGAAGTAGGGCTCTCTGAGGAGGGGGTGGTGATGGTGGTAGGGTCACATGCGGAACAGTCGCCGCTCCCTGTCGTCTCGCCGGACAGTCTCTGACAAGATGGTGCGGACTCCCGCACCCAAAACACCCTGGCGACGGCTGCTGCCCCTGGGGATAAGAACCATATAACTTTCCCCGTCCAAATCCTCTGCCAGGCCTATCTCTCGGAAAGAATCTGGCACGCTGCCTCTGAGACGGTACATCGGTGCGAATCCTCTTCGGCCCAGAAACGGCCGAAGTCTGTGATATGCGTTCCTCCATCCGTACTGCCGTATCCATAGCAGCTGAATAAGAGTCGTAGTGCTGGGCGCCAATGGCAAGATATAGCTGGGCATCTAGTCCCTGTACGAACCTCTTCACCATCTTCTCTTCGGTATCCACCAAATACGGAGCATATCGGGATAACTGTGTAAACTGGATGTCATACCCAGACACCGTCATCCCAGGTGTCTTGACTAAGGCCTCGAAGCTACGAGCTCTGGCGTCACGAACGCTCTCTGGGAGGATACGAGCTAGAAAGACCGCTGTAAACTCGGCCCAAGTCATATGCGGTAGACCTGCAGCCCGACCTCTCAAGACTGACTCCCACCATGTCTGCGCGGGACCCTCTAGTCGAAAACTCGCAAGCTCTACCCATCGATCATCCGAACATCTCAGCGAACGGCAGATCCTGGCTAAACTGTCAAGGAACGTCTGTGGGTCCTCCGCTGCCTCGGTGCCGGTGAATACTGGAGGTCTCAGCCTCATGAAATCCTGTAGCGAAACCGGAATGGCCACGGTGGTAGTAGTAGGAGCAGGTATCATGGTCTTCTGTGATGTAGTAGGTACGTCATCCGGCCTCGGTGTACGACTGGCTGCAACTAGGGATCCTACCATCTGACGTAGCTCCTGCATGCCCCCCATCATCTGTCGCAACTCCTCCATACCAGTCTCGAGCCTATCCATACGGCCTGGAGAAGGTGGATCGGTCTGTCCCTGCGGCGTAGGCATACCACCCTGCTCAGTCCTAGTCTCGGACGAGCCAGCTCGAATCTCGTCTCGGGCGGCAGCCCTCTGTGCCCTCGTAGCCTTCGGCGGCATAGTGGCTGTTACAGGAAAACGGATAGTAAGAACAGTGCAATAGAATCATAGGATACACGGAATTGAGGAAGGAATTTCAAGCAAGTATATCCTAAAGTCACTTAGGCGGAGTACCGTATCGCAAGTATGCCGCGGACATACACACGCTACGTTACCCTACTTAAGTCACTTACTCCATCTACCAAGGGTCATCCTACACTCAAAAAGGTAAAACCTATCGCTCTGATACCAACTTTGTCATGACCCGCAGGGTACAGAACGTGACTGGCACTTAAGTTACGAAACGTCTCAAGACATCCGTAAAATAAGTAAGCCAAAGCCCAGAAACCAAAACCAAATAAGCAAAAGAATGAAGGAAAACCAATCAATTGAAAGCGAGTTTATCCAATAAGTCATATAAAACCTTTTTAAAAAAACAATATCAATTTTTCCGAAAATTTCGGCAGAGTCTCTTTTGTAAATACTGGCCCCCCAAAATGGGTACAACAAGAATATATATGAATCCAACAAATATGGCATCCCCAAGCGGGAGCTAGCTCTTCGCCACAAGGCGGTCACAAATCCCACGCAATATAAAACAACAACATGCAAAATAATCATAAAGAAGCATGAGAAAACCGCACGTCGACTCAAGTGAGCTCGACCCCAAAATACAGCAAAAAGTCCACAAATCTCACAGTCTCATCTCTAGGTCAATATACAACAATACTGGTAGATACAGTAGATGGAGTACACTAGATACAAAGAATATACAAGGTGGTACAAAAATAATGATATAACCCACCTAAGAGCAAAACCTCGAGTCCAGGTAAAGGAGGCAAAAGAAGCAAGTGCGCCCGCCGCTACTGTACTGACGGAGCGGACCTGCAAAAGGCTGTGGCACAACGGGGGTGAGTTGCCAACTCGTGAGTAATAAATAACATCTACACAGGCTATCGAATGCATGCATACAAGCATCCTAGCATCTAAAATACAGCTAAGGCAGGACACAATAGCAGGTATGTATGCAATATGAATATACTAGCAGGTATGAATGCAATGCGAATCAACTCATGATCTGAGTGTGTAAGTATAAGAATCATGTTTTTCCTTTAGGAATCTCTTTTGAAATACCAGCACAATACCAATAGAATCAACAAGAACCAGTGTCCAGCAACGACACCTCAAAACTATCAAAAATCTCATATATCCATGTCATAGTATCTCTGGTCTCAGCCATCCGGCTGACCCATCTCAATATCAATATCTCATCAACTCGAGGCCACGGTCGGTATCCTCTGGATATCCGCCGTCCCAAACAGTCACCGGTAGGTAATCCGCCCCCTGCCAGGCTCATCGTCAGCACCACGAGCTTCTTGCCCCGGGGTACCTTACCGGGCCCACCATGTACCCGAGACGGTTCATCCAACTCCTCGAAACGGGTCTCGAAAACCACAGCAAACTCATGGTGGACGACACTTAAATCACTAGAAAACCGCAATTTACATATTTTAAAAATATAATAAGTTTAGGAATTTTGCGGCTTTCCCCCGAAATCCAGAAATATCATAAAATCTCAAGAAATCCTCATAAGTGCATATGTCAATGATAATGAATGCATATGGTATCAATAATCACGTTGCGATGTGTGATTAATAGACTAAGCATGAACAAATAATATGATGAGGTATATGCACATGAATAGCAATCCTACGATTTCATTTTAAGGAATTAAAGGCAATAGCACAAGTTTAAGTATCAATTATAGTAAAATGTTTTAATTTAAAGGTTATCTAGTGTGGTGGCATGGCAATCGCCAGGGCGTGGGTGTAGGCATGAATAGTGCTCGTGCTGCATATAAAAACCCTGGCAATGGTGCAGGTGTCTTATAGAATGGGTTCGCATATGTATGTCAATATAAGGCATGAATGTAGCAAATAATCATACAAGTATTACACCCCTAATTACTAACATTACTAAGAATATTTTTAAGCTACTAAAACTATCGGGTGACTTGCGCCATCCAACGATAGTCCCCCGTAGATGTTACATCTACTCACCGGAATCCCTAGCTAGTCACGTCCAATCACCACTTTCCCCTTTCGTGCCGCGTCTGACGTCTCCGCGACCGAACCTGGAATTTACATCAATACCAAACATAAGGTTACATACCATGAAACGATGCAAATCCCAAACGAAAATACCATAGTTCACAAGCTAGGTACAACGTGCACGAGGTGCGCAGAACACACGCGAAAATCGCAAAAACTTACTAAAATCGCCGATTTGGTCGCCCGGCAAAGCTAAAACCCGATCACTCAAACATCCGCACTCACACATCCCAAATATCATAGGATATGCCAAAAATATCATCAAGATATCGCAAATAATTCATCACAATATTTTATAACAAAACTAGCAAGCACAAACATTCCAAAAATCGGCGCAACATCGCCGTTTTGCGACAAAAAGGACTACCACCTAGCATAACATCCTACCGCAACTAGTTAACCACAATCACTTAATTAAAACACATTACAAAGCTTCAAATCCTATGCTTCCATAAACAACCCTTTTCTTGATTTTTATAACCACCAATTTAAATCCAATTTCACACTTGAAAACCTAAATTAACACAAATCGAAGCCCACTTAAACAAAGTAATCTCTCAATTTAGGTTTGTATAAAACTAGATAACAAGATAACTTAATTAACTAATCAATGGTGCTAAAAAAAACCTAGTTTAAACAAACTACTCTCTTAAAAAAATAGATTAGAAACTAACACTAAATTTAACACTAAACAAATTTCAAGGTTCTAGTTTAGCACACTTAAGCTACAATTTAACCATTTGATTAGAAATTATACCTCAAAAGATCAATCCTAAGCTTGCTCAAGCCTCCCAAGACACCTCCTTTCTCCTTGATTTGAACCAAATTAGGTTGGAGAAGAGATGGAATATGGTTTTGTGTTGAATTTGTGAAGGAAATTGTGGATTTTGTTGAATTTTTGAGATGAAAATGAAGCAAAAGAGAAGAAGAAATGGGGAAAATATTTGGGGCTGTTGGTGCAGGATTTTTTGCTGAGAGGATAGGGATGGGGGATGTGAAGGGATGGTGCAAAAGTCTAAGTCAAAGCCCCCCCCCCCAAAATACCATAATACCCCCACCCATTACAACATTTTAAACCCTTTTTAAACAATTTAAAAGGAGTTGAAGAATACAATTTGGAGGGGGGGGGAAATGTGCTGTAGTAGGAGGTGGGGCCGGCCAAGGGAGTGAGGGAAGGTGAATGGGGTTTTACAAAAGAAATTTTATGCAAAAAGACCCCCTACAAGTCCAAAATTGCAAGTTTTAGCTTAAATTCCATAAATTTCGTTTTCCATAATAAAAATTTGTTAAAACTTAAAATAAATTAATAAAAATTTATGTTACAACTATATTTTAATTAACATGATTTTAAAGTTTAAAATTTGCCCAAAAAAATTTGTATTTATCGCTAATTTAATGTATTTTCTTACCGGCTTAAAATAATATTAAAAAATTGAAAAAAAGGGAAAAAATTTTAAATGACCAAAAATTAATAAGTAACTCATTAGCTACTAAAAACATGCAATTATCTATCCAAATTAGGTATAATTAGTCCTAAACTGCAAAATAACAAAAATACGATTTACGGAAAAATACCACATTTTCACCGATTTTCGGGAAAACACCAAAACGACATTTCAAGGCGCTACAAAACCCTAGGGATACAATTTGATACAAAATGAAGTTACAAAACTGCCCCCAAAACCTAAGTCAACAATGTGTTGACTCGGCCGCGGATCCGAGGCATATGTGCCATGTTGGCCGCGGTTCCGAGACCGTTTGGTAAAGTTTCCTTGTCGTTTTTTCTGGGTTTCTTCATGTTTCTCTTCTCTTTTGTTTGGTACACTTGGTTTCTCATAAACTCTTCATTTTTCTTCCAGATTTTCAGCAGTTCAAAAAGGTAAATTGATGTGGACTTTTTGCCTTGATTTTCTTGAGCTCCGCGCAGAAGTCTTGGATCTTGTGCTGCTCTTGTGCTTTGTGCATGAAAATGACCAATGATTTGCCATTTTGTCCCTTGAACTGGTATGCGGCATCATACGGATAGTGAGCAGAGACCCGTATTTATCAGTGGTTGGCAGAAGTCTTGAATTTGTTGCGCTTTTTCATGAATTTCACTGCTTAGAGCTGAGAAGCTGTAACCTGCAATTATTTAGCAAGCAAGGATCAAGAGTACCTACCTATATGCAATGTGATTAAGAATGGGCGGTATAAAAATGCAAAAATCTAATATGAACAGGAACCAAAAAAGATTAAACAAGTAATAAGAATGAGGTGATGTGACTGCAAGGAAGGGATAGTGAAAAGATGGGGACAAATTGGGCAAGGGGGCCGGCGAGCTCGGATTCCTTGATGATGTCGCCGGGCCAAAACCGAGCACTGAGGCTCGTATTCATGTGGTAGTCTTGTGTCTACTCCAACATCACTCTTATGCTGTTTGATTTGTCTAAAATAACCTGATTTGCATTCAGAGAATTGGAGGGAAACTTGATGCCAATATCACATCAAAACTTTATGCATTTAATACCCATCACACCACATGTGCCCACTAGTTGCACAAATCATCATTTGTGCAGCCCCACCATGGTCTAAGCCACTAAAGAGTCATGTGCACACTTGTATGTGTTAGACCAAAATTGTGTTCACACATTTATTTTGTAAAAGCTCTTTGGATATTGGTCAATTTTCTGTTCTGTTTGCAGTGTCGGCTCCCAAATGCTATATCCGTGATATTGAGTTTGTTCCCAGTATTTAATCACGAACACCAGTAATCTGTAATTACTGAGCAGATACTGGTTAATACCACCAATATATAAAAAAATAGATAATGAATGAGCGGTATTAAAATGCAGTTTTCTGAGATGAACATATAGTACTGGATTGTATATTACATTTCTGAAGCTTGGGATATACACAGATATAATAACAGTCTTGCTCAATATGATAGTATGATATCTAGTTTGATTCTATCTTAATATGTGTATATGTTTCTTGTAACATATCGCTAATACATATTGATAGAGCCGTTAGGATCTTTTGCCTGACTACCATCGTTGTGATGGCAGCCACACTAGTGGGGGCTGGGTAGTCTATAAGCACATCCTTAAGCTGTCCCTAGTCATAGGATTATCGAGATTGGGCATCGATACTCCAGAGTAGACTACTGTATACACTTGTCATCCCAGCATAGGAGATGGCCTGTCCCACAGCCATTGGTATGTCGTACCGGAGATAGTATACAGGTGCTAATTGTGTTATAGTTACACTAGTGGACTCGATGGGAACTGCTGGTTGGTATTATACCTATTGTCAGTTAGCAGTTCTCTGGTGGCATGAGTATTGGTTAGTCTGTTGACTTGACATCACTATTCGTCTCGAGTGTGTTCCCACTGTAGTTAGATCATTACCCTACCACGGCTCAAATGAGTCGTGCAAACAGGTAGTGGTTGGGTGCAGTCCCGAAGCACTTGGAGGCAGTAGCGGTTAGATAGGATTCATCTTTTCTGGTATTGGGGGTTGATATCACGCTATGTTCGGAAATCCATTACACAATGTCTCTGGCCAGGGCAAGCGAGATTTACTGGTAGGTACAGCAGTAGTTTCTCAGGGGGTTTTGGGCTATACCTCGGCACGATTTATTGCGCTATTTGGGGGTCTGACGTTCACCACCCCTAGTCCCGATATGCGATACTCTTAGATGAACAGACCGGACTGTACGGAGATTGTCATAGATCGGTTCAGTAGGAGTTCGGACGAGTTTGCTCGTCGGCCTTCTTATCGACAGATAACTAGGTAGTCGTTACGTACAGCTAGTACTGCTGATTGATTTATGGTTAAACCCGCTGCCAGCGTATTGTCGAGTCTTTAGAGTCCCATACAGGGGGTTTCCCTGCTTCGGGCAAAACGATGTAGAGGCCGTATGGTTTTACGGCAGGGTTTCGATCATATACGTGTACTGGATACATGGATGTTGTTCGGATGGATAATACTAGTAGGCTTTGGTTTAAACCGGATTCTAGTATTATATTATTAGATTATTATTATCTCATTGTATTCGTATTTTTCTGAATACAAATAACGGTATGTATATACGGTGAGGGCATTCTTGTAATTTCACAAGAGAAGCTTCTAGAAAAGGACACCTCATTATTTGGTTTATCTATTTTTGGAAATAGATTAACAAGGTGGAAAATGGTGATATTTGTGGCATGGTAAAGCATGGCTCATTTGTTTTGTTTATTGGTTTGTATTTACTATTGAAGCATGGTTGTTATTTTCTATTGAAAAATAATCCATGCTTCATGTGAGATGAGTATGAGCCATTCTCTACACTAGCCAATACTTGTTCATTTGCTCATTTGCTTTCTCTCTCCATTTTTTCTCTCCTTCTTCCTCAAGACCTAAAACCTTCACATGTGTTGTGAATCATTAGGTCCTTTGAGATTAAATACTCCATTAAACACTTTACATCTTCTAAGCTACCTAGCTTAGCGAACTAGGTACCATGTTACCTCGGTTTAGAGGTTAGATTTTGAGGTATAGACTTTCGGGTGGATCATCTTGGACATGAGGAGGCCGACGATCTAGCACTATCTGAATCTTCGAGGAGCTCTAGGAGAGGAGGAGAAGAAGACCCGAAGGACAAGAATCAAGGAGGTATTAAACTCTTACTGAGTAGTTAAACCTCCAAGTACTATAGCTAGTTAAGGTTTCTGTTAAGATCCTGAAGTTAAAGTCGGTGTTGCAAAGCATGAAAAATCATTTTTTTTGTAAATTCCGCCTCCCCACAAGTGCGTGGGGTGTGCATCATCGATTTACAGGCTTAATCCTAAGCCCGCTAGTATTATCTATCCGAACAAAATACGTATAGCCTGTATATGTATATGATCGAAACCATGCGCGTAAAACCATACGGCCTCTACATCGATTTTCCTGAACCGGGGAAACCCTCTGTGTGGGATAAAGACTCGACAATACGCTGGAAATAGGTTTAACCACAAGCACGTCAGTGGCACTAGCTGTACGTAACGGCAACCCAGGCACCTGTCGGAAAGAAGGCCGATGAGCAACCTCATCCGAACTCCTACTGAGCCTATCCGTGGCAATCTCCGTACAGTCCAGTCTGTTCGTCTGAGAGTATCGTATGCCGGGTCTAGTGGGTAGAAAACGTCAGACCCTTAATAACCTAACAAGTCGTGCCAATGTGGCTCAAGACCATCCGAGAATCTACTGCTCTACCTATCAGTAATTCTCAATCAGCCATGGCCCGGGACTTATGGTGTTGGCCAATTGAACACAACGCGATATCGACTTCCTATACCGGGAGAGACGAATCCCCAACAATCACTCACTACCTCCATGTGGCTCAGGACTGTACCCAACTAAAATCTGTTTGCACGACTCAGTAGAGTCGTGTGTTAGTGATATATGCCTTAGAGGCTATTATTGTATAGTACTGGATTTTATATTACATTTTGGAAGCTTGGGATATACACAGATATAATAACAGTCTTGCTCAATATGATAGTATGCTATCTAGTTTGATTCTATCTTAATATATTTATATGTTTCTTTTAACATATCTCTAATACATATTGATAGAGCCCTTAGGATCTTTTGCTTGACTACCAGCATTGTGATAGCAGTCACACTAGTGGAGGCTGCGTAGTCTATAAGAACATCCTTAAACGTGTCCCTAGTCGTAGGATTATCGAGATAGGGCATCGATACTTCAGAGTAGACTAATGTATACGCTTCTTATCCCCGTCAGGGGAGGTGGCCTGTCCTGCAGCCATTGGTATACGGTACCAGAGATAGTATACAGGTGCTCATTAGGTTATGAGTTACACTGGACGGACACGCAGGGAAACAGCTGATAGGTATTATACCTATCGTCAGTTAGCAGTTCCCCGGAGACATGAGTACAGGTTAGTACATTAACTTAACATCACTATTCGTCTCATGTATGTTCCCACTGTACTTAGATTACAACCCTACCATGGCTTAAATGAGTCGTGCAAACAGGTAGTAGTTGGGTGTAGTTCCGAAGCACTTAGAGGCGGTAGGGGATAGAAGGAATTCTTTGTAGGGATTCTATAGCACCACACTAGGTTAAGGGTTGTATCACACATGCTATAACAAAAAATTTAGAGTGTGCTAAACAATTCGAACCATGAATCGAACTAGAAAGATAGAGTAACAACATGCAGGTATCATATACTACAAGTGTCTAACACTAAGTGGGAGAGAATACAACCTTTGTAGACCTCCTCCTAGACTCCTTGGATCGATTGAGATTTGAACCGGTTGTCTTGTGTCCTTCCAAGTCCACGATGATCCACCATGAAGTCTCTTTGCACCAAGCTCCAAGCTTCTCTTGATCAAGGATGAAGAAGAAGCTAACACTCCACACTAGTGGGCAAGACTGAACTAAAATGGTGATTTGGGTTTGGATCTCAATTAAAAACCTTTTCTTTTTAATCCTTTCTCTTTCTTTTAAAATCGTAGTGAGCTTTGAGGAGAGAGAGGAAGAAGGAGATGGCACAAAACAAACTCAAGAGAATAATATGATAACCATTCCTAAACTCAAAAGAGTAAGAGGGTTCATCCATGCTAAACCATGGTTACAAAATATCTAGATATTTTATAACTTGAGTTTAAGAAAAACCATGGGCTACAAAATCATGGGCTAAAAAACCATTGACCATTGTTAACTCAAGAGAGTTGAATAGTCAACCATGATTATGTTGCCATTTTTCTTTTCTCAAATAAAAAAAATATCTAAAAATTGTCACCATGTGAGTCTTGCATTGTCACCACCAATGTATCATCAACCATGACACATGTATGCTTGCATGTGTGCATGCACATCAACATATACATACACTCATGCATGCAACAAAAGAAATAGGTTTTAATAAATGAGCTAATGGACTTAATATTAGATCAACACTTGATTTAATAACACAGTCATCTCACATACGACCCATCCAATAGAAAACGCTCGATTAAAATACGGTATCCAATACACGCATTTAATCAAGCTCCCGCGCATATCACATATGCACCCCAAATCATTTCGCCTGAGCTAGGAGACTCCTTTGTGGGACTCTAAGACTCATCAATACGCTAGCAGTAGGCAGTGATCACATCACATGCCCACAAACTATCATTGGCATAAGCAGTACGCAACGGTTCCTAGGTATTGAGCGATCAGAAGAAACATAAGCAAACCTGCTAAAACTCCTGTCGAGCCAACTGGCAACACTTACCGTACAGTCCGGTCTCTTCATCAAATATGCTGCATATCAGGTCTAGGGATGGTATCGTCGACCCCAATAACTCAGATAAGTCATGCCGGTATATGGCTCATAACAGATCGAGAAACCACTGATAACACTTATCAGTAAATTTCAGCAGTCCTGGCCAGGGACTTCTTATTATAACCAATTGTATATAGTGCAACATCGACCCCCAATACTGGGAGAGACGAAACCCCTCCAATCGCTCATTGCCTCCATGTTCCTCGGGACTGTACCCAAAATCCACCTGTTTGCACGACTCAGTAGAGCCGTGGTAGGGTGGAGATCAAAGTACAGTGGGAGACACACAAGACTCTATGACGATCTCGGGTCTACAGACTGACCTATACCAGTGTCACCTGAGAACTGCTATCCGACGATAGATATAATACCACATAGGAGTTCTCGGCGAGTCCGCTCAGTGTACCCAGTCTCTACTGAGCACCCGTATACGATCTTTGGTGTCACGACACCAATGGATATGGGATCATCCATCGCCCATCATATGGGACAAGTAACGTATACGCTAGTATACTCTGGTGATATCGATGCCCCGTCTCGATACACCTACGACTAGGAACATTCCAAGGATATGTTCATTGACTACATATGTCCCACTAGTATGATCCGCATCATAATCTCAGTAGTCCTACATCATCCTAAGGGCTATATCAACATGTACCAAATGAATGAAAGCACGATCAAATGAACATGTCAAGATAAAAGGTGCAACCAGATAGCATACTATCATGTCGAGCAAGAATGTCCCCTGAATACACACACACACACATACCGGTACATACACTATCATATAATGGCCTCTAGGGCATACATATATCCAACAATCTCCCACTTGCACTAAGGCCAATTATTGGCATATCTCATACCCAACCTCTTAAAAAGTCGCTCATGCTGCGGTAAAGGGAGGACCTTTGTGAGTTGATCCGTGGTGTTATCTTTTATATCTATTCTCTGAATCTCGATCTCGCGGCAATCAACTATCTCCCGGATCAGATGATATCGCCTGAGGATATGTCTGGATCGCTGATGGGACCTGAGCTCTTTGGACAACGCCATAGCCCCATTATTATCACAATACAAAGGTATTGGATCAATAATGGTCGGAACTACTCCTAGCTCCGAGACGAACTTCCTCATCCAGACGGCTTCCTTGGCAGCATCATTTGCAGCAATATACTCAGCTTCCATCGTGGAGTCTGCAATGGTATCCTATTTGGAACTCTTTCAACACACCGCCCCTCCATTGAGGGTAAAGACAAACCCAGAGATAGATTTGCTGTCATCCTTGTCACTCTGGAAGCTCGAATCAGTAAAGGCCTCCAATTGGAGATCTCCGTTACCATACACCAAGAACATTTCTTTAGTCCTTCGCAAGTACTTAAGAATGTTCTTCACTACTGTCCAGTGATTCTCCCCTGGGTTGGATTGATACCTTCTTACTACACCCAGTGCATAAGCTACATCAGGGCGTGTACATAACGTCGCATACATTATAGATCCTACAGCAGAAGCGTAGGGTATAATGCTCATACGAGCTCTCTCTTCATTGGTCTTTGGGCAAAAGTCCTTAGAGAGAGTGACTCCATGACTAGCGGGTAAGGAACCCCGCTTGGAGCCTTCCATACTAAATCTCTTTAGGATGGTGTTAATGTACCTGGTATGGGACAATCCCAATAACCTTTTAGATCTATCCCTATAGATCTTTATGCCCAATATGTACGAGGCATCACCCAGGTCCTTCATAGAGAACCTTTGTGATAAGAACAGTTTGACTGATTGTAGCATAGGAACGTCGTTTCCTATTAGAAAAAAGTCATCCACATACAATACGAGGAATGTGATACTACTTCCCACAATCTTCTTATAAACAAAATGTTCATCTGGATTTTTGATGAAATCAAACTCTTTGATAATATCATCAAAAAAGATGTTCCAACTCCGTGATGCCTGCTTTAATCCATAAATGGATTTAAGCAACCTACATGCTTTCCCGCTGCTCCCACTATCAATGAAGCCCTCTTGCTGATCCATATAAACGCACTCTTCTAAATCACCATTTAGAAAAGCAGTTTTAACGTCCATCTGCCAAATTTCAGATCATACTAGTGGGGCAGAGGTAGTCGGTAAGTACATCCTTCAATTGTTCTTAGTCGTGGAAGTATCGAGACAGGGCATCGATGTTAGTAATATGTATGCCCTAGAGGCCATTACTGTACATACGATGTATATTGCAGTGGATGATTGGACATATATAGGGATGACTTTCTTCCTCGATATGATAGTATGATATCTAGTTGTACTTTATCTTAACATGTACTCTGATTGTGTCTATGTTACATATTGATAAAGCCCTTAGGATGAGTACTTGACTACCAGGACTATGATGTAGATCATACTAGTAGGGACAGTGTAGTCGCTAAGTACATCCTTCAAATGTTCCTAGTCATAGGTGTATCGAGACAGAGCATCGATATACCAGAGTAGACTAGCGTATAGCTTCTCGACCCATGTAGATGGGCGATAGATGATCCTATATCCACTGGTGTTTGACATTAGAGACAGTATACGGGTGCTCAGTGGAGACTGGGTACACTGGACGGACTCGCCGAGAACTCCCAGATGGTATTATACCTTACGTCAGATGGCAGTTCTCTGGTGACACTGGTATAGGTTAGTCTGTAGACCCGAGATTGTCATAGCGTCTTGTGTGATTTCCACTGTGCTTTGATTTCCACCTTACCACGTTTAAGAGAACATGCAAAACGGTGGCTTTTGGGTACAGTCTCGAGTCACATGGAGGCAATGAGCGATAGGAGGGGTTTCGTCTCTCCCGGTATTGGGAGTTGATGTTGCGCAGTGCTCGATTGGCTATAACAGGAAGACCTTGGCCAAGGAAGCTTCAGAGATATACTGGTAAGTGTTATCAGTAGTTTCTTGACTTGTTACGAGCCTCATATCGACACGACTTATCGAGTTACTGGGGTCTGACGTTTACCACCCCTAAACGAGATATGCGACATATCAGACGAAGTGACCGGACTGTACGGTAGTGTTACTGATTGGATTCACAGGAGTGTGAGCAGGCTTGTTTGTTGATCTTCTGATCGCTCAATACCTGGGTGGCTGTTACGTTTGGTAGAATGCTTGCGGCTTGTGGGTATTTGATATGATCATCATCTACTGCCGGCATATTGACGAGTCTTTAGAGTCCTACACAGGGGTTTCCTGGCTCAAGAGAAACGGAATAGGAGCACATATGTGATATGTGCAGGACCGAGATTAATACTATATGAGATACCGTATTCTATTCTCGCGATTAGTGACATTGATCGGTTGTATGCGATATAGCCGAGTTATCGGATCAAGCCTTGATTCGATAAGATGTTGCATTTGATATTAGTCGGTTATATGTGATATAGACGGATTATTAAATCAAGAGTTGATTTGATAATTTAATGTATAATTATATATTTAATATATTATATTACATTAACTAATATTTAGCTCACTAATGATTTATTTTCTCACTTGATGTGCACATTGTATATATGTGATATGTATATTTATGTACATGTATTGTGTCATGCTTGATGATACATACAAGATGGGTGTATGAGACTTATACCATGGTAGGGTTAAATTAGGGTTTTGATTATTTCTTAAGTTATTACAAAAGAGCAAAAGACTTGGTCAAAGTTTTCAAGCTTGGAGAAGCTTGTAGAACTTTCTCAAAGTCAACTCTTTTGTCATTCCTTAGGATATTTTTCCTTAACCCAACCTTTAACCATAGCCTAGGGTTTATTCTCTACATGAGTTAGGTATGATAGTTTTAACTCAACCATGGGTGCAATAATTCATTGGATGAATTATTGAGATGAGTTCATCTTCTTCTTCTTCCTCCTCCTCAAAAGCTTTCTAGCTCTAATGGAGTTATGAGAAAAAGTGTGAGAAAATCAATTCTAAAGTGAGCCCACTTCCTACTTCTTCATCCTCTACTACTTGCCATGTATTATAAGGTGTTCTCTTCACAAAGTTCACGATCTAGTGAAGGAATAGCTTGAGTTAGTGTCACCCCGATGTAGATCATCTTCGGCCTCGAAGTCTTCGAAGCAAGCACGTTCTTTTCTTCGTGGAGCCTCTCTAGAGTCCGGAGTTCGCGATCGCAGTGAAGGGGACTACTACATAGAGCTATTTGAAGCGAAGGACCGGTCTACAAAGGTTGTATTCCTTGCTCACTACTTATTGCAAAGTGTTTGTATATGTTTACCGTTTATTTCTAGTTAACGATTCATGGTTAGGGTTAGTTAGAACGGCAAATTTTTGAATTTGGCATGGACGATGCCTCCTGAAACCTTGTTGCCGTCGTAGATAACCCTTCAGTGGTATCAGAGCCATGCTAGAAATAAATACGGATTTTGTTAAGATTACGAAACCAAAATAACTCCGAAACTTGAAACCCTAAAACCTGCATTCTGTCGATTTCAAAAAGAGCTCCAAAAATTTTCCAAACACGTGCAGAATCACATTTGGGCAGACATAAGAACATGGGACAAAATTGGGACCATGTGCTCGGATTTTGACCGAGCACATGGCCTAAAATTCTGAGGAGGCCAGCCTGGGCTTCTCAGATTGGTCCCAAATTTTTTCCTAGGTCTTTTATCTGTGGTTTGAGGTTTCAGGTGTTGTTTAAATCATTTAATTTTGCATGTGATAAAATCTTACACTTTAAGAAATTCGAAGTGTTTCGTATTCGTAGTTTTAACATTTTTTCGGGTGTTTCACATATTGTCTAGACGAGGTTAAAAGGTTCGATCGAATGTCAAAAACCCATTTTTCCAAGTTTAACGTATTCGAAAAAACATGCAAGTGATTCCGTAGACTCTCTAGAAGAACGAAACCTTAACTCGATTATGTGGCCATCAAAACTGCCACTTGAACCCTAGGGTTTGTGGTAGTTTAGCGCTTCACATGTGAGGCGTTGGTTTGACCCTTCTATGGCTGGTTCATAGGTACTGTGGCATCTTCTGGGTATTATTAAAACTGTGCTCAAGTGTTGAGCTGTCGGGAAATTATGGGACTTTGATGAATCGATCGAAGAGTTTATCGTCGTCCGGATATTATGCGATAGGATACAATATTTGGAATCCACATGTAGTTATGAGATAACTAATTTGAATATTATAAATCTAGCAGTTTAGTCTCAGATGATCGGTTGCCACGGGATTTTGATGAGATCAAAAGTCCGTCGTAATCACGTAGCGTACGCGGATACTCACCGGGTAAACTTAATAGATAGTCATGCCCCGTCGCCAAAAGCATCCGTTCGGGTGCTCGCGGCAGCGGTGTTCCGCCTTAGTGCACTTCGTCGAAGGTATCGGGGGTGCGGCCGTCTACTAAAGTTTCCGACGAGCATTCGATCAGGATGTCGGGAATCTTGTTGAATTGCCCGACTTGTTATTGAAAAGTGTTTTCGATATTGAGACTAAAATGTGGGGTTTATAATTGTTAGTCATACGATGTCTAAGGAATTCATTTGGTTAGGCATGCGATGTCTAAGGTGGTTGCGGATTCCAACTGTTGTAGTTTTTCACTTTCTTTTCTGCGACCATAAGTGTAATATGTGGTGTATCACGGGTTTCGGTGCTATATGTCAATGACAATTGGGATACGCATATTTACTTACGTTGATGACATGTGATGTTATGTGTTGCTTGGATATGTTATATTGGATCGTCGTGTTTTTGAATAGTCGGGGGTTTTATGTGAGATGAGAGTTTTTCATTTTCTCTCATGTAAAATTCATTGTTTGTAATATTCTTTTATTGGGGCAGTTCCGGGTAGAGAATGATGTCACCATTGTATATTATTTACTTTTCTGCTTTAGGATAGACCCAAAGCGGGGAGCACAAGTAACCGGATTCTAGGGTCCAGTGGGAGACCATCTCGAGGAGTCGAGACCGGGTCTCCTAACTCTAGAATTGGCAGGGTTACTTGCCGCTCTCGTAGGGGTCTAGGGATGTGGGTTTGGCTATTCATCGCGACCGTGGAATCCGTGTTTTATACTGGCTTGATATAAAACACAGAGATCCTAGTATATCCAATATTTCATATATGTTCTTCTGCTGCAATGTACTGTGATGAGATCATATTACTGCCTGAGCCGAATGCTTATATTATATATATATGATATATATTATATATTGTTGATTTCGTTTCATATCTGATACTTGGGAAGCATAATATAAATGAAATAAAAGAAACCTAAAGATGTTGTAGAAACTTGTCTTGAAAATTGGTAGCTCTAGTTCTTGCTTTGCATAGCGGTATTCCTTGTAGAATATCCAGCACCTTATTCGATAAGGAAAGAGCCGAGATCCCTTCACCGGGAGTGACCTCTTTAGCGAAACTAGCAGATGCTATAAACTCGGTTTGTCTTTTGATTGCTTTTATAGTTTTTGCTTTGCATAGTGGTATTTTGTGAAATATCCTGCACCTTATTCGATAAGGAAAGAGCCGAGATCCCTTCACCGGGAGTGACCTCTTTAGCAAAACTAGTAAAAGCCTCAAAAACATTCCATTAAAAATCACTCGATTCTACAACGATATCAAGTTCATTACGCAAAGGGTTTTCTTAAAAACCTGTCGTAGTCCTCCGTCATTTCAGATAAGTACTACTTAGTATTCGTGCTACATTTTTTACCTCCGTCAAGGCGTAGTGTCCGGTAGCTGACTAGTGCTTATCTGCTGCATACGATGCGATTGGATTAGGGTAGTCGTGCAGCCTTGTTGACCTTCGTCAAGGGTCGTGCGGATGGGTTTATTTCAATCAAGAAATGACGGGTTGAACTTGACTAACAGCCTATGGTTTGTTGACCTTCGTCAAGGTCATAGGATGTTAGGGGTAAAATATTATTGGGAATTTCAAGTGTTGAAATTTGCAATGAGATTGCATACCTTCTATGAGATAGTTGGATCCCGATACCCACTTCGAGTAAGAGTTACTCCTGGAAGAGTTTTACACATTACAATTAGCCGATCAAGTAGGTGTCTAGAAAGGTGTCAACGGGGTTACGCCCCTAGGAAAACGAGGTTTATTTTAGTTAGGTCCATGCGAAAGCACGGGGAACCTCCCTCAAAGTACCGGCACTAGCCTGGCTGGAAGATTAGCGAACTTGTAGGGTGTAATTAATCCCGGCTAGTCTTTCCTTTTAGGGTTTGAAGGAAGATTTGACTAAAACAGTGGGAGCCATCCTGATTAGATAAATTAATAACCAATCTAATCTTGCAAGAGCATACGCTGAGTGTTTTCTTCTCTCTCTCTCTCCAGGTAGAGACCATGTCACGCCTTAATCAAGATAATAATACGGATGTATTGACCGAACCCGCTTGTTATACTGCTCTAGGAAACGTTGTTCCCACTCCAACTTATAATTGTTATAAGACCGAGCAGGAAATAGGGGATTACCAGAATTCACGTGCCACCCAAACGAAGAAAGTGTTTGTTGATACATCATATTCGGGCGTGTTCATTACAGAGAACTGTTTTTTAGTATCCTTTACGTCCTGGGTATGAGATACCGGATCAGGATTCCACATATGTAATTTGTTACATGGGCTACAGATAGGTAGAGAACTGAGAATGGGTGATAAGTTTCAAGAGTTGGAAACGATGCAAGTGTTGCAGCCAAGTATGTTGGCGGTTATCATCCTGTATTACCAAAATAAATTGATTCTGAACGAATGTTATTAGATATCGAACCTGATATACAACATCATATCAGTCTCTTTATTAGTAAAGAAGGATATAATTTTGTATTGTTGGACAATGTTTTGAACATTTCCTATATCAAGAGTTGATCGGTTCAGGCATGTAATCTAAAAGCATATACATTCTAAATCAAACTACAGTTCTTAACATACGGGACACACACAAGGGGAAGAGTTCAGAAATGAATGAATCCTTCTTGAGGCATTGTAGACTAGGTCATATCGATGTGACCCGACTAGCTAAGTTACATAAAGATGCATATTTAAATCAGTTTGAATTTACATCTTGTGAAACTTGCCAGTCATGTCACAAAGATAAGATGACCATAGCTCCGTTTATTGGAAGCAGAGAAAGAGTTACTGAACTCTTGGGATTAATACATGCTGATGTATGAAAGTCCCCAGTCTACATATGCCAGGACCGGTTCTTTGTACTTCATTATATTCACTGATGATCTCTCAAGATTCAGACATATGTTCCTGTTGAAACACAAGTCCGAAGCTTTTGAGATATTCAAAGAATATAAGATAGAAGTAGAGAACCAAGACAGGTATAAGTATTATGTCCTTTGATGTGATCAAATGGGAGAATACTTGAGCACGGAATTTCTGGATTATTTTAAAGGAGAATGAGATTCTCTCTCAGCATTACTCCTCGGTATACACCACAACACGTCGGTGTATCGGGGCGGAGCAATCGCACCCCATGTGATATGGTGTGCTCTATGATGAGTACCACTGAGTTACCTATTTCCTTTTTGAGGTTATGCACTTGTAAAGCTGCATATCTATTGAATAGGGTTCCAATCAAATCAGGCGCCTACCACTCCATATGAGATATGGTATGGGAAGAGCCCATCTCTTAAGGATGTTAAGATTTGGGGTTGTCCGGCCTATGTTAAAAGCAAAATCCGGACAAGATCGAGGCAAGGTCAGTTCTGTGGAAGTTTGTTGGATATCCCAAGCATTCGCAAGGGAATATCTTCTACCACACTGAGGAGCAAAAGGTGTTTTGTTTCTCAGCATGCCACCTTTGAGAAAGGGAATTTCTTGTGAAGAAATTAGTGGTCATGAGGTAGAACTGGAAAGGGCTCCAGCTATACAAACTGCAGCTGATGATTTGGTAAACCCACAGGATTCAATAGTTTCCAACGAACCTTAGCCTCTCTGCCGATCTAGTAGGGTTCCTCACCCACCTGAGAGATATTTCGGTTTTCTCTATAACAGTGGGAGCGAGGATTGCATCATGAGATGATGACCCAACTAGTTTCGAGCAGGCCATCAGGAGTGGAGACTCTGTGAGAATGGTTGGATGTTAAGCGATCTGAGATGGAATCCATAGACACCAACAAAGTATGGACTTTGGTTGTTTTATCTGAAGGGTTAAATCCCCATCAGGAGCAAGTATATCTTGAGAAGATTACTTGGTGTACATGGAAAAGTTGAGACTTTCAAAGCTATACTTAAGTCCATCCAGATCTTACTTGCCATTGCTGCATACCATGACTATGATTTCTGGCGGTTGGGTGTCATGACTGCTTTTCTAAATAGTGATTTAGAAGAGAGCGTCTATAAGTACACAGCTAGAGGGCTTCATAGACAGTGGGAGCAGCGGAAACGTATGCAAGTTGCTTTATGAGTTAAAGCAGATATCGCGGAGTTGGAACATCTGTTTTGATGTGGTAGTCAAAGTGTTTGACTTCATCAAAATGGTAGATGAACCTTGTATATACAAAAAGGTAGTAGGGAGTATGGTGATGATCCTCGTATTGTACGTAGATGACATACTCTTGATAGGGAAGGATTTTCTTATGCTACGCTATGTCAATCTCCTCTTATCACAAGGATTCTCCATATAGGATCAAGGTGATACCTCCTAAATCATGGGTTTTGGATCTATGAGATAGATCTAATTGGATATTAGGATTCTCACTAGGTGTAGTGAGATGGTATCAATAGATCCTAGGGAGAATCACTGGATAGAATCCAGGGTGGTAAGGTCGATTGAATGTCAGTCACAGGCATTATCTTTACCCTCAGTAGAGGGACGGTATGTTGGAAGAGTTCCAAGAAATATACCGTGGCATACTAGACGATAAAGGCTGGATACATTGCTACCAAGGATGATACCAAAGAAATAGTCTGGATGTACACTAGTTCATGAGATGAACATCGTTCCTAACATTGTGTGACAATGGAGTTGTGGCTTTGGCCTAGGAACCCCCGTCCCATCTGTGATCCAGACATATTCTTAGGCAGTATCACCTGATTAGTGAAGATGGTTGATCTCCAGGGAGATCGAGGTTAGGAGAGTAGATACAGAGGAGAACAGGGTGGATCCACTCACAAAGGCCTATTCCCAGTAGAGACTTTTATGGGATGGTTGAGTATGAGATAATTCAACCACCGCTGATTGTTGGATATGAGATACTACAACAGACGGCCTTAGTGCAAGTGGGAGATTGTTAGTAATATGTATGCCCTAGAGGCCATTACTGTACATACGATGTATATTGTAGTGGATGCTTGGACATATATAGGGAGGACTTTCTTGCTCGATATGATAGTATGCTATCTGGTTGCACGTTATCTTAACATGTACTCTGATTGTCTCTATGTTACATATTGATATAGCCCTTAGGATGAGTACTTGACTACCAGGACTATGATGCAGATCATACGAGTTGGGACAGTGTAGTCGCTAAGTACATCCTTCAAATGTTCCTAGTCATAGGCGTATCGAGACAGGGCATCGATATACCAGAGTAGACTAGCGTATAGCTTCTCGACCCATGTAGATGGGCGATGGATGATCCTATATCCATTGGTGTTTGACATCAGAGACAGTATACGGGTGCTCAGTGGAGACTGGGT
Source organism: Agapanthus africanus (assembly GCA_030015575.1). NCBI lineage: Eukaryota > Viridiplantae > Streptophyta > Magnoliopsida > Asparagales > Amaryllidaceae > Agapanthus > Agapanthus africanus. The sequence goes on from JASDDO010000018.1 coordinate 326,131,771, forward strand.
ACACTAGACGGACTCGCCGAGAACTCCCAAATGGTATTATACCTTACGTCAGATGGCAGTTCTCTGGTGACACTTGTACAGGTTAGTCTGTAGACCCGAGATCGTCATAGAGTCTTGTGTGATTCCTACTATGCTTTGATTTCCACTTTACCACGTTCAAGAGAATATGAAAAACGGTAGCGTTTGGGTACATTCCCGAGTCACATGGAGGCAATGAGCGATAGAAGGGGTTTCGTCTCTCCCGGTATTGGGAGTTTATGTTGCGCAGTGCTCGATTGGCTATAACAGGAAGTCCATGGGCAAGGCAGCTTTAGAGATATACTGGTTAGTATTATCAGTAGTTTCTTGACCCGTTATGAGCCTCATATCGACACGACTTATCGAGTTACTGGGGTCTGACGTTTACCACCCCTAGACGAGATATGCGACATATCAGACGAAGAGACCGGACTGTACGGTAGTGTTACTGATTGGATTCACAAGAGTGTGAGCAGGCTTTCTTATTGATCTTCTGATCGCTCAATACCCGGGTGGCCGTTATGTTTGGAATACTGCTTGCGGCTTGTGGGTGTTTGATATGATCATCACCTACTGCCGGCGTATTGACAAGTCTTTAGAGTCCTACACATGGGTTTCCTGGCTCAAGCGAAACGGAGTAGGAGCACATATGTGATATGTGCAGAACCGAGATTAATACGATATGAGATACCGTATTCTATTCTCGCGATTAGTGACATTGATCGGTTGTATGCGATATAGCCGAGTTATCGGATCAAGCGTTGATTCGATAAGATGTTGCATTTGATATTAGTCGCTTATATTGGATATAGCCGGATTATTAAATCAAGAGTTGATTTAATAATTTAATGTATAATTATATATTTGATATATTATATTACATTAACTAATATTTACCTCACTAATGATTTATTTTCTCACTTGATGTGCACATTGTATATATGTGATATGTATATTTGTGTACATGTATTGTGTCATGCTTGATGATACATACAAGATGGGTGTATGAGACTTATACCATGCTAGGGTTAAATTAGGGTTTTGATTAGTTCTTAAGTTATTACAAAAGAGCAAATGACTTGGTCAAAGTTTTCAAGCTTGGAGAAGGTTGTAGAACGTTCTCAAGGTCAACTCTTTTATCATTCCTTAGGATATTTTTCCTTAACCCAACCTTTAACCATAGCCTTGGGTTTATTTTATACATGAGTTAGGCATGATAGCTTTAACTCAACCATGGGTGCAATAATACATTTGGATGAATTATTGAGATGAGTTCATCTTCTTCTTCTTCCTCCTCCTCAAAAGCTTTCTAGCTCTAATGGAGTTATGAGAAAAAGTATGAGAAAATCAATTCTAAAATGAGCCCACTTCCTACTTATTCATCCTCTACTACTTGCCATGTAGTATAGGGTGTTCTCTTCACAAAGTTCATGACCTAGTGAAGGAATAGCTTGAGTTAGTGTCTCCCCGACGTAGATCATCTTCGGCCTCGAAGTCTTCGAAGCAAGCACGTTCTTTTCTTCGTGGAGCCTCTCTAGAGTCCGGAGTTCGTGATCGCAGCGAAGGTGACTACTACATAGAGCTATTTGAAGCGAAGTACCGGTCTACAAAGGTTGTATTCCTTGCTCACTACTTATTGCAAAGTGTTTGCATATGTTTTCCGTTTATTTCTAATTAACGATTCATGTTTAAGGTTAGCTAGAACGTCAAATTTTTGAATTTGGCATGGATGATGCCTCCCGAAACCATGCTACCGTCATAGGTAACCCTTCAATCGATACTCCAGAGTAGACTAGCGTATATGCTTCTCGACCTATGTGATGGGCGATGGATGATCCCATATCCATTGGTGTTTGACATCAGAGAAGGTATACGGGTGCTCAGTGGAGACTGGGTACACTGAACGGACTCGCCGAGAACTCCTAGATGATATTATACCTATCGTCAGATAACAGTTCTCTGGTGACACTGGTGCAGGTTAGTCTGTCGACCTGAGATCGTCATAGAGTCTTGTGTGATTCCTACCGTGCTTTGATTTCCACCATACCATGGTCAAGAGATTGTGCAAAAAGGTGGTTTTTGGGTACAGTCCTGAGTCACATAGAGGCAATGAGCGATAGGAGGGGATTCGTCTTTCCCGGTATTGGGAGTTGATGTTGCGCTATGCTCGATTTGCCATAACAGTAAATCCCTGGCCAGGGTTGCTAAGATCTACTGGTAAGTGTTATCAGTAGTTTCTTGAACCGTTATGGACCTTGCATCTGCATGACTTATCAGGCTATTGGGGTCTGACGTTATACCACCCCCAGGCTGTGATATACGACATATCAAACGAAGAGACCGGACTGTACGGTAGTGTTACTAATTGGATTCGCAGGAGTATGAGCAGGCTTGCTTATTGATCTTCTGCTCGCTCAATACTCAGGTGGCCGTTACGTTTAGCAGACCGCTTGCGGCTTGTGTGTGTTTGATATGATCATCACCTACTGCCGGCGTATTGACGAGTCTTTAGAGTCCTACACAGAGGTTTCCTGGTTCATGCGAAACAAAGTAGGAGCACATATGTGATATGTGCGGGACCGTTATTAATGCGCGTATGTGATACCACATTCGATTCTCATGATATGTGATATCGATCGGTTATATGTAATATAGCCGGGCTATCGGATCAAGTGTTGATTCGATAAGTTGAATCCTATGATATTAGTCGGTTGTATGTGATATAGCCGGATTATTAAATCAAGTGTTGATTTGATAATTTACTGTATAATTATATATTTGATATATTAACTTACATTAACTAATATTTGCTCACTAAGTATTCTTTTTCTCACAAGTGTGCATATAGTATATATGTGATATATATTAATGTACATTTTATTGTGTCATGCTTGATGCCACATCCTTCATGGGTGTATGAGACTTACATCATGCTTGATTTAATGTATGGTTTTTATTTATCAAAGTAGTTCAAAATTGGATGGATTTTATCATAGCTACAAGCTTATAGAAGCTTGTAGAAATATTGACCAAGTCCACCATTTTTGTTTCACTTGTAGATATTTATTAACCTAACCATTAAACCTCACCCATGGTTAAGTCTCTACATGAGTTAGTGCATGACACTAACTTACCCATGGTTTACATTCTCACCTTATGCATTCATTCTCATTTCTTCACTTGAGCTTCTTCTTCCTCATTTGAAAAGCTTGCTAGTTTTTCTCAATGTGAGAAAATATTGTGAGAAAAATAAATCTAAAGTGAGCCCATTTCCTACATCATCATCCTCTACTATTAGCCATTTAGTTTAGGGTGTTTACTTCACTAAACCCTAATTTAGTGAAGAGGTAGCATGAGCTTGAGTCTCCTCAACATAGATCATCTTCGGTTTCGAAGACTTCGAGCAAGTTTGCATCTTTCACCTTGTGGAGCCTCTCAAGAGTTCGGGAGATCATTACTCGCAGCGAAGGGACTTCTACACGGAGCATTTGAAGTGAAGGACCGGTCTATAAAGGTTGTATTCTGCATTCACTTAGTTGTTAAGATGTTAACATTGCTAGTTTGTTTAAATTTATAGTTAAGATTCTAGAGTTTGGGTTTTTTAGTTCGGCAAAAATTTGAAAACGGCATGGACGATGCCTCCCGAAACCTTGCAGCCTTGCTAAGTAACCCTACAGAAACACATGCACATATTGAGGTAGAAACAAAACAGGTAGCATACTACCATTTCGAGCAAGACTGTTACTATATCCGTGTATATCCTAAGCTTCCAATATGTAATATACAAACCAGTATGATACAATAATGGCCTCTAAGGAATATATCACTAACAATCTCCAACATGCACTACAGCCATGTATTGGCATATCGCAGACCTATCATCTCGAACAGCCTCTCAAACTGTGTCTGAGGGATGGCCTTTATGAATGGATCTGCAGTTTTATTCTCTGTATCTACTCTCCTCACCTCGATCTCCCGGCGATCAACGATCTCCCTGATCAGGTGGTACCGCCTCAAGATATGTCTGGACTTCTGATAGGACCTGGGTTCCTTCGCTAAAGCTATAGCACCGTTTTTGTCACAATACAGAGGTATTGGATCTATAATGTGTAGGGTTACCTATCACGGCAGCAAGGTTTCGGGAGGCATAGTCCATGCCATTTTTAAAAAATTGCCATATTAGCTAACCATAACCCTAGAATCGTTACTAGAAAATCCGACGAATAAACATGTAAACTACTTTACATACAAAGTGAATGCGGAATACAACCTTTGTAGACCGGTCCTTCACTTCTAAAGCTCCATGTTGTAGTCCCTTCGCTATGAATGGTGAACTCCTGGACTCTAGAGAGGGTTCACTTGAAGAAAAGAACAACCTAGCTCAATGTCTTCGATGCCGAAGAAGATCTACGTCGAGAAGACTCAAGCTCATGCTACCTCTTCATTAATGGTGAGAATAGTGAGGCAAACACCCTAAACTAAATGGCTAATGGTAGAGGATGATGAAGTAGGAATTTTGCTCACTTTAGATTTTATTCTCTCACAATATTTCATCACTTCATGAAAATCAAGAGAGCTTTAAAGAGCAAGAGGAAGATGAAATGAAAGTGATGAAGAGAAATAATCTCATGAGGTTAGAAATGTAACCATGGTTGGTATATGCCATGCCAAACCCTTATAGAGAATAAGCCAAGGCTAAAGGTTAAGGGTTGGGTTAAAAAATATCTTAAGCTAGATAAAAAAGTGGACTAAGTCAATGTTCTACTAGCTTCTCCTAGCTCATCCATGACTAATTCGAAATGTTTGAATTACTTAAAACTAATAAAACCCTAGCATTAACCTAGTATGGTGTGAGTCTCATACAAACATGTTGCATGTGTAACCTTGCATGACACAACAATATATATAACATATATATTTTGTGCAAAAAGAAAACAATACATTTAACATATATCATATATATATCAATGTATTATAAGTGAGAAAAATGAATACTTAAGTGAGCTAATATTAGTTAATGTAATTTAATATATCATATATATAATTCTACGTTAAATTATTAAATCAACACTTGATTTAATAATCCGGCTATGTTACATATAACCGACTAATATCAACAGTAACAACTTATCGAATCAACACTTGATCCGATAACTTGGTTATATCACATATAACCGACGAATGTCACATATCGTGAGAATAGAATACGGTATCGCATACACGTACTAATCTCGGTCCCACACATATCACATATGTGCTCCTACTCCGTTTCGTATGAACCAGAAAACTTCTATGTAGGACTCTAAAGACTCGTCAATACGCCGGCAGTAGGTGATGATCATATCAAACACGCACAAGCCGCAAGCGGTCTGCCAAACGTAACGGCCACCCGGGTATTGAACGATCAGAAGATCAACAACCAAGCATGCTCATACTCTTGCGAATTCAATCAGTAACACTACCGTACAGTCCGGTCTCTTCGTCAGATATGTCGCATATCACAGCCTGGGGGTGGTAAAACGTCAGACCCCAATAGCATGATAAGTCATGCCTATGCAAGGTCCAAAACGGTTCGAGAAACTACTGATAACACTTACCAGTAGATCTCAGCAACGCTGGCCAGGGATTTCCTGTTATGGCCAATCAAGCATAGCGCAGCATCAACTCCCAATACCGGGAGAGAAGAAACCCCTCCTATCGCTCATTGCCTCCATGTGACTCGGGACTGTACCCAAAAACCACCTTTTTGCATAATCTCTTGACCGTGGTATGGTGGAAATCAAAGCACAGTGGGAATCACACAAGACTTTATGACGATCTTGGGTCTACGACTAACCTGTACCAGTGTCACCAGAGAACTGCTATCCGACGATAGGTATAATACCATCTAGGAGTTCTCGGCGAGTCCGTTCAGTATACCCAGTCTCCACTGAGCACCCGTATACCTTCTCTGATGTCAAACACCAATGGATGTGGGATCATCCATTGCCCATCACATAGGTCGAGAAGCGTATACGCTAGTCTACTCTGGAGTATCCTAGGATCATTTGAAGGATGCACTTACCGACTACCCTTTCCCCACTAGTATGATCTGGATCATGGTCCTGATAGTCAAGTACTCATCCTAGGAGATTTATCAACATGTAATAGAGAGACAATAAGTGTACATGTTAAGATAAAGTGCAACCAGATAGCATACTATCATATCGAGCAAGAAAGTCCTCCCTATATATGTCCAAGCATCCACTACAATATACATCGCATGTACAGTAATGGCCTCTAGGGCATACATATAACTAACAATCTCCTATTTACACTAAGGCTATCTGTTGTAGTATCCAATAACCAACAATATAGCAGTGGTTGTAGTATCCCATACTCAACCATCCCATAGAAGCCTCTCTAGGGGTAAGGCCTTTATGAGTGGATCAGCTGTGTAATCCTTCGCGTCTACTCTCCTGACCTCGATCCCTTGGAGATCAACCATCTCCCTAATCAGGTGATACTTGCCTCAGAATATGTCTAGAACGCTGATTGGACCTTCGTTCCTAGGACAAAACCACAACTCCATTGTTTTCATAATAACAGTTATTGGACGCTCAATGGTAGGAACCTTGTTCATCTCATGAACAAGAAATGCCCAGACAGCCAGTTTGGCAGCATCATTGGTAGCAATGTATTCAGCCTTTATCGTCTAGTATGTCTCGATATCTTGCTTGGAACTCTTCCTACATACCGTCCCTCCACTGAGGGCAAAGAAAATGCCTGTGACTGATTCTCAGTCAAACTTATCACTCTAGAAGCTGGAACCAAGAACTTTCTTTTAGTGCTTCTCAAGTACTCAAGAATGTCCTCCACAGCTGTCCAGTGATTCTCCCAAGATCCGATTGATTCCTGATCACTACACCTAGTGAATCATCTACATCTAGTCTGATACATAACATCACATACATGATAGAGCCTACTGCCGAAGCATAGGTTATCCCTTGCACGCGAGCTCTCTTCAAATTAGTCTCGGGAGACATATTTTTGGAGAGAGTGATCTATGAGTAAGTGGGAAAACCACCACGCTAAGAATCTTCCATACTAAACCCCTTTTGTATGGTGTTAATGTACCTGGATTTGGGACACTCCCAACTTCAACTTAGATATATCACCATAGATCATAATCCACGAGATGTAATAGGTATCATCCAGATCTTCTATGGAGAATCCTCGTGATAAGAGGAGCTTGACCGAGTGTTGCATAGGAAACTTTTTCCTATCAACAGTATGTCATCTACGTACAATACGTGTAAGACAACCTCACTTTCTACAACCTTCTTGTATATACAAGGTTCATCTACCTTTTTAATGAAGTCAAACTCTTTGACTGTCACATCAAAATAGATGTTCCATCTCCGCGATGCGCGCATTGATCCTGATGGACTTAAGCATAGCTTTGAAAGTCTCAACTTTTCCATTTACACCAAGAATCTTCTCAAGATCTATTTGCTCCCGATGGGTTTTACCCCTTCAAATGCAACATGCAAAGTCATACTTTGTTGGTGTACATGGATTCCATCTTTGATCGCACAGCATCCAGCCTTTTCATAGAGTCGCCACTCGTGATGGCCTGCCTGAACCTAGTTGAGCCATCATCTACCATGATGCAATCCTCGCCTCCCACTGTCACCGAGAGGACCGCAGTATCTCTCCAGTGGATGAGGAACCATACCAGATTCGCGGAGAGGCCGAGGTTCATTGGAGACTATTGAATCCTTTGGTTTCACCAAATCATCAGCTGTTAGTTTGTCTAGCTGGAACTCCTTCCAGTTCTACCTCATGTCCACTAATTTCTTCACAAGAAATTCCTTTTCTAAAAGGGTGGCATGCTGAGAAACAAAACCCCTTTTTCTCCTTAGAGTGGTAGAAGATATTCCCTCACAAATATTCGGGATATGCTAACAAACTTATACAGTCCTGATCTTGCCTCGAGCTTGTCCAGATTTTGCTTTTCAACATAGGCCGGACAACCCCATATCTTAACCCGTTTAAGACATGGTCTCTTCCCATTCCATATCTCATATGGAGTCGTAGGTACTGATTGTTAGTTATGTATATGACGTAGAGGCCATTGTTGTACATATGATGTATATTATAATGGATGCTTTGATATATATAGAGAGGACTTTCTTGCTCGACATGATAGTATGCTATCTAGTTTCACTTTTTCTTAACATGTTGACTTGTATTAGTTTACTGTCTTGGTCTCACATATTGATAAAGCCCTTAGGATATGTACTCGACTACTAGGACTATGATGAGATCATACTAGTGGGGCCAGGGTAGTCCACGAGTACATCCTATAACTGTTCCTAGTCGAGGGTATATCGAGACAGGGCATCGATGCTCCAGAGTAGACTAGTGATCAGTCGAAAATATTGCATATTTTAACCGGCAATTTCCATATCATTTGCATACATATAGAAGTGTACGGTATTCATATTTCACATATTAGCAAATCGGTCGCAAAATATCAGATTACATGTATTCGACCTTAAAACCGGCATTTCTAGGGAAATTGACTGCATTTCATCACATGGCATATTTTCTATATCTTGCAACCCGTGTTTCGAAGTCTGTGCAGGAAAAGAAGCTTGCTCGACCATTACATCGCTCGTAAACTCACTAGCTCAGATCTGGTATCAATACAGAAAGGAAAATACAAATCTAAATATCATAAGAAGCCACCAACAGAAGCCCAAGACCACAGAAGAAGCCACAGAGCCCAAGCTCACCAACAAGCCGCGGATCCGCGGCATGGGCTTGCTAATGCCGCGGTTCCGCGGTTGACCCAAAGAATTAGTCCCCCAATTTTGGTGCAAAACTCCTGTTCCATGGCCCACATTCCAGAAATGCACACAAATTTCCAGAAAACTCCAGAGAGTTCTACCAGATCAGCAAACACTTTGAGCTTCACTTAATTAGCCTATTATTCTAGAACTTTCCCTAAACCCTAGCTTAAACCCTAAGCTAACTCCTAACAAACTCCTTCTAGAAACTCTTCAACAAACTTTGGGAGGGAAAGTTCTAATTCAAACCTAAACCTAGGGTTTGGGAGTTCTATAAATAAGACCCTAGGCTCATTGTAAGAGACAATTCAACCTTGGGGAAAGTTTAGAAAAATCAATCCCATTATTCATCTCCTTCTTCCTCAAGTTTAGTGAGAGAGCTTGTAGGAAACCCTAACCCTAAATCCAACCACAATTCAAGATCTTGAGTGCAAGCCAAGCAAGATGCCTTCAACCCTTTTATGAGCCGAGCCGATCTTCAATCGGGCAAGAGATCAAAGTAGATCCACGATCCACGGAGACGAGCGAAGCCGAGTCAACGATCGATTTCTTCTTCTTGTAGATTCTTGAAAGAATGTATTGAAATTGTTGATTAAATAAAAGGTGATATTCTTTTATCTTGTTTTCTTTAAATTCCGCATCATGTTATCTTTACAATTCTTGAATATTATCTGTGTGGTGATGTGTGAATAAAACTCCGCTCGTCGAGGAATCGAGACGGATAATAGAATGATGATGTAACATAGCTTTAATCGATTCTTGATTCCCACGAGTTTTGTAAACCCTAGCTAGTTCAAGAAACGACGACCCATTTCGTTTCGATGCTTTCTTGATTGACATCGATCGAAATTGGGGAGTTACGATCGTTTCTTGAATTTGGTAGAGGCTAGAAAAGGAATGATATCGACGAAAGAACAAGGGTTATAGGATGAAACCCTAGTTTCACGAGAAAGCCCCAACTCTCGTCGATCATCATCAATCTAGTATCAATCCTTCGAAGGACAAGAACACGATATCTTTAGATTACATCACGTCTATTGATCCTATCGATTCCTACGAGCCTCTCTTATATTCTTGATTGTTGATTGGAAATATTATCAAAACAACCGATTCTTGATTGTTTATAGTTTCTTGATTCTTGCATTAAGAATAGTGACACTCGAATACAAATCATTCTTGAATCATGTTTTCTTTTATTGTTGCTTAACTTTTCATTTCAAACGTATCGAAATACAAGTGAATCGTGCAATCCCTGTGGACGATCCGCACTCATTCATTAACTACATCCGACACCGTAGTTTGATTGCGGTCAATATAAGTTTTTGGTTGTGAAGTTCTTTATAAATTTCTCTATATACTACACAACGGGAAAAACGACCAATCAAAATGGCGCCGTTGCCGGGGATCGCGCTAATTCATTTGCATTTTTAGTTTGAAGTGAAAGAATTATTACATTTTACTTCTTGAAATCAAAATTCGTACAAACTCTTACACGTGTGTTGTGATTTGACTGCAAGGAGATCTGGAGCATTCTGTGCTGTGATAAAAATTTTTGGAATATACCTCAGAGCTTAGGGAGCCAACAGAGACTCCCTGAAGAAATTTGATCCAGTGAACTCACTGTGGGAGCGCGGAAGGGCGGCACAAAGCCACCATACGCGGCGGAAACGCGGCAGCAGTGAGGGATCACTGAAAAATTTTCAGTGCAGGTGATTTCTGTCTCTCTCCCCTCTCCTCTTTTAGCTCCAATTAACCCTTTGCTGCAGGATTCTTTGCAAATAAATCGCAGCGCGCAAAAGCAAATTAAAAATTGTGTGTGATTTTGATTTCTTGGTTGTTTGCATTCTAATACGGAAATTTAAGGGGCACGGCCAAATCCAAATTAGGTGGGGATTTCATTACCCTTCCTAGGCCCCGAAAATCGTCAAACTTGCATCCGCATTACCCTCATTAATTAAAAGAAATCTAGAGAAGACTCTAAGGACTGTCGCGCTCAATTAGGACAAGAGAAGGTCGTGGGTAATTCATTGCTTATCCGCGTTTTCTTGTGGTGCCTAAGGCGAGTGTGTCTAAGGCTAGTGGTTATTAATTAGGTCCACTGTAGTGGTGGTTCCTTCCCACTTACCTGGCACTTATCCGGCCACAGGGGGACAAAGAGGCAGTGGAGGATTGATCCTGCGACTTGTCTTTTGGCAGTTAGGAGCGGTCTAGAGATCGGACCTAGGTGACCATTAGATTCTAGGGTTTGTGTGCTGCATTTGTTTTGTCGCATCATTTTTTCAAAATCCGTCCCTTTTTAAAGCAAGCACCGCATTCATTCATTACCCCTAATTATAAGTCAACGCTGCCACTTGTACTAACCCTTTTTAGTACAAGATAGGCTGGACACGGGATTCTAGTGCCCGTTTAGTCCGCGTACCTTTTATCGACTCCGAAGTCGATGATTCTCCATTTACCTTTTCTTTACCCACTACCACACCCACACCGATGGATCCGAATCCATCAAACTTCTTTAACCCTAATCTGCCACCGTCCGTTGGTGCGCAGAATCCTCCCCACATTTCTCTCCAGGAAAGATGCTATCCACATAGAGGTCCTCTTTCGACCTGCTTATCCACACCACCAGCCAATGGGGACAACTTTGAAATTAAGCCCCAGTATATCAATCTTTTACCCAAATACCACGGACTCGAGACCGAGGACGCTTACGTTTTCATTACCAAATTTGAAAACGTATGCGCAATGATGGGTACGTCACAACTTTCAGTGGATGCGATGCGTCTACGACTTCTTCCATTTACATTGTGCGACATAGCCGAGAAGTGGCTATATAACACTACCGCACACTCTATTACGAATTGGGAAGAATTCGTCGCTGCATTCCTTAAGAAATTTTACCCAATCCAAAAGACGGCTCGAATCCGTAGCGAACTAAACCAATTTGCCCAGCTCCCTGCCGAACCATTTTCAAAATACTTTGAACGTTTCAAGGATCTATTGGTTCAATGTCCTCATCACGGCATCCCGAGATGGGAGCTTTGCCGAATCATATATGAGGGCAGTAACCCTAGCACTAAACAGAGCCTTGAAAACATGTGTCAAGGTACTTTTATGACCAAAGATGATGGGGAAGCTTGGCGATACTTAGAAGAGTTCGCTGAAAAATCACAAATTTGGGAGAGTGGAACACAACCATTGAATAGGGGTGGCGTACACCAAATAGATGTGTTCATAGGTGTTCGAGCTGAAATGGCAGCAATGCAAAAGAAGCTCGACGCTATGGAACACAAATTTGCAGCAGCCTCCCTAAACCCAATGTCACTCCCCAAAACTGTTTGTGGGTGCTGTTCTGATCCGTCACATTTAACGGAAGAATGTCCTTTAAACTCGGCGTTTCAAGGTCACGAGCATTCTAATGCCGCATTTCAAAGACCTCGAAACGATCCATATTCTTCCACGTACAATCAGGGTTGGAGGAACCACCCGAATTTTGCTTGGAACCAAAACCAATCTCAAAACACGGTTCCAAACACGAATCAATTTCAACGGGCTCTTCCTCCACCACAACAGCAACCCCTTCAACTCACTCAGCACCCCTATCAGTCACAAAATTTCCAAAACCAGGGCAACACTCCTGCACAGTCTAATCCTATGCAGCCCTGTGCTGACGATTTCTCTCAATTCACTCAAACCATGAAATCACTTTTATCAAATTTCATGGATGTTTCGACTGAGGTTAGATCTTCCATCAGTGAAATAAAGAAAAACTCAGCATCCCAAGCTGAGAGTATTCGCACGATGGAAGCTGAAATCGCACGCCTAAAAGCCGAAATGAGTGCGAGAGAAAAAGGGAAACTTCCCTCTCAACCCCTACAGAATCCTGGGCATTACAATGTAAATGCCATTACAACGTTGAGATCGGGAAGAGTGCTGAATAATAATGTCGGGGAAGGTATTGATGATACTGAAAATCATATCAACACCCCGGCTGAGTCTTTTCCACACACACACACTTCACCTTCTGATCCTTCTTCTTCTACCAAACCACCTTCGCACGAGCCTATTCTCCATTTCCCTCTAGGCTCAACACCTTCACCCAACCCTTATAGTTCTCCACAGACGGTCCCCACACCTCCTTTGGGACCTCGTCTACCCCCCTTTCCTTCTCCTATGATGGACCCTGCGCTTATTGCGAAAGCACCTTACCCGAATCGGTTAAGGGCAAATAGAACGAGTCCTCATATGGAGAAAATTTTAGAGATGTTCAAACAGGTTAACATCAATATCCCTCTCCTAGATGCGATTCAGCAAGTCCCCGCTTATGCGAAGATTCTTAAGGACTTGTGCACTAGGAAGAGGAAGACTCAAGTGCCGAAGAAGGTCTTTATGTCTAATAACATCAGCACTGCTTTTATACCCCAGCTTCCAAAGAAAAGAAAGGACCCAGGTTGTCCTACAATATCGATTTCGATTGGGGGTAAAAACATAAATCGTGCTCTTTTAGACCTTGGCGCGAGTGTTAACCTGTTACCTTATTCTGTCTATGAGCAATTAGGGATTGGAGAGCTGAAACCTGCTCATTGCACTCTCCAGATGGCAGACCGATCTATCACCAAACCAAGGGGTGAATTAGAGGATGTGTTAATAAAGGTCGGGGAATTTGTTTTCCCTGTAGACTTCATTGTGCTCGACACACATCCTGTAGCAAACCCCCGGGGCCAAATTCCGGTGATTCTAGGTCGTCCTTTCCTTGCCACTTCCAACGCTGTTATAAACTGTAGAAATGGTTCAATGAACTTATCATTTGGAAATATGACCATTGAACTAAACATTTATAAAGTTGGAAGTCAGCCGTCAGAACCCTCTGCTCATATTTTAGATGTGTGCTCTGTCCATGAGATCGCTCCCGATAGTTGTGGAGCTGAGGATCTTTGCTTTACTGATCTCGATGACATTAGCACATCTCTGTTTGAATTTGCACTTGATCTTAGTGAGGACACTTTACCTACACATGAGTCCTGCACTTCTGACTTTTCTCCACCCGAGTCTGTATCTTTCACAGGCTCTGAGCTTCTTTGTAGATCCAAAAATCAATCTATGACCCTTCCTTCTATCATTTCTCCGCCTGAGTTAGATCTCAAAGTTTTACCTTCTCACCTGAAATATGCTTATCTTGGTGAGAACGAGTCATTACCGGTTATCATTTCCGCTTCTCTTGCATCAGAGCAAGAGAATGCCCTTTTATCGGTATTGAGATCTAACAAAGAGGCGTTTGGTTGGAGTATGGCGGACATCAAAGGGATTAGTCCCTTGATAGTTGAACATCATATACATGTGATGGATGATGCCAGACCGACCCGAGAACCACAGAGACGGTTGAATCCCGTCATGAAGGAAGCTGTCATGAAAGAGATCGTCAAGTGCTTAGATAATGGTATTATCTACCCCATCTCCGATAGCCAGTGGGTGAGTCCTATACATGTCGTTCCTAAGAAATCCGGCATCACAGTTATCACAAATGAGGCGAATGAGTTGATTCAGACACGCGCCCAAACTGGGTGGCGTGTATGCATCGATTATAGAAAACTCAACGCTGCTACGAGGAAAGATCATTTTCCTCTACCATTCATTGATCAGATGCTGGAACGCTTAGCGAGACGAGAGTTCTATTGTTTTATGGACGGATACTCAGGCTACAATCAGGTCCCCATCGCCAAAAAGGATCAAGATAAAACCACTTTTACTTGTCCTTTTGGTACCTTTGCTTACAGTCGCATGCCCTTCGGGCTATGCAATGCTCCCGCTACCTTTCAGCGGTGTATGATGGGGATATTCTCTGATATGGTAGAGAATTTCTTGGAGATCTTTATGGACGACTTCTCGATTTTTGGAGACTCTTTTTCAGATTGCCTTGCGAATCTGGACGCTGCTCTTACTCGTTGCAAAGAGAAGAACTTGACATTGAACTGGGAAAAATGCCACTTTATAGTCCAAGAAGGAATAGTCCTTGGACATGTCATTTCACAGAAAGGCATTGAGGTTGACAGAGCTAAAGTAGATGTCATTCAAAACCTGCCTCATCCCAAAAGCGTCAAAGATATTCGCTCTTTCCTTGGCCATGCGGGCTTTTATAGGAGATTCATAAAGGACTTTAGCAAAATTGCTAGACCTTTAACACTACTCCTGGCCAAGGATACGACCTTCCATTTTGACTCGGATTGCAAGACAGCTTTCGACTCACTTAAACACTCACTCATTTCAGCCCCCGTTTTATCATCACCAAATTGGGACTACCCCTTCGAGCTGATGTGTGACGCATCTGATTTTGCAGTAGGTGCAGTCTTAGGACAGCACATCGATAAGATGCCACACGTGATTTACTATGCTAGTAAGACCCTGAATGATGCGCAAATCAATTATACAACCACCGAGAAAGAGCTTTTAGCGGTTGTATTTGCATTGGAAAAATTCAGGCCTTACTTAATCGGCTCACCTATAGTTGTATATACTGACCATTCCGCTTTAAAACATTTTCTGGCGAAGAAAGATGCAAAAGGTCGACTAATACGTTAGATCCTTCTTTTACAAGAATTCGATCTTGTTATCAAAGATAAGAAAGGATGTGAAAACGTAGTAGCTGACCACCTTTCACGCATCGTTTCTTCCCCTGTGACCCTGCCGATTGATGACTCATTCCCTGATGAACAACTCTTGAGCATATCCGCTGAACCATGGTTCAGGGATATTGTGAACTATCATGCCACGGGACTTATACCGAGCGATTGGTTAAAACAGGACAAATACCGTTTTCTTTCCCAAGTAAAACACTTTTACTGGGATGAACCCTATTTGTTTAAATATTGTCCTGATCAGATCATTCGCCGGTGCGTCCCAAATGAAGAGTTCAAGAGTGTTCTTTCATTCTGTCATGATCAGGCTTGTGGGGGTCACTTTGGTCCCAGAAAGACAGCGGAAAAGGTTTTGCAATGTGGATTTTATTGGCCGACCTTATTCAAGGACGCATTTGAGTATTGCAAAACCTGTACACAATGTCAGTATACGGGTAGAATATCCCAGAGGAATGAGATGCCTCAGCAACCCATCTTGGTTGTTGAAATGTTTGATGTTTGGGGCATAGATTTTATGGGTCCTTTTCCCAACTCCTTTGGGAATCTGTACATATTGCTGGCGGTTGATTATGTCTCAAAGTGGGTAGAAGCCATTCCATGTCGCACTAATGACAGGAAAGTTGTCATTAAGTTCTTAAAAGAGAATATCTTTTCGCGATTTGGACACCCACGCGCTATCATTAGCGATAATGGGACACACTTCTGCAACAGATCTTTCGAGACTCTGATGCGAAAATACTCAATCAACCACCGTCTTTCTACACCCTATCATCCCCAAACAAGCGGGCAGGCTGAGATCTCAAACAGACAAATCAAACTTATCCTGGAGAAAACTGTTGCTAAGAATAGAAAAGACTGGTCGACCAAATTGACGGATGCTCTTTGGGCATTCAGGACTGCATATAAGACCGACCTAGGAATGTCTCCATATAGGATAGTGTTTGGAAAAGCATGTCATTTACCTGTCGAGATAGAGCATAAAGCATTGTGGGCTATAAAAGAAATAAATTTTGATCTAAACCTTGCTTGCAACTTTCGGAAGCTGCAACTTAACGAGCTAAGCGAACTCCGCGATGAAGCTTATGATAATGCTGTAATCACAAAGAATAGGACTAAGGTTTTTCACGATAAAAGCATTTTAAGGAAAACATTTTTACCTGGTCAACAAGTCCTTCTTTATGATTCACGATTACACCTTCACGCGGGTAAGCTCCGATCTCGTTGGAAGGGACCTTTTGTTGTGCGGTCTGTATTCCCGCACGGGGCAGTAGAAGTTGAAAATGTTAAAAACGGCACTGTTTTCAAAGTAAATGGACATAGACTTAAGCCGTATTTTTCCACTGACCCCACGGAGGAGCTCTTGTTCTTACAAGAGCCAGTTTATTTGGATTAAAATTCCTCCGTCTCACCTTCATGTCCAGTATATCATTGCATCATTTTTTTAATGAAGGTGAGTAAATAAAACAAGTTTGGGGGAAGTTCTTCACTTATATATTTTGCCCCCACTAATAATTCCCCCTAGTCTTACAGATTTTTGTAGGTATAGCTGTCGGCAACAGTGAGGACACTGTTGAAAACAAGTTTGGGGGAGGTTTGTGCTTATTTTCGCATCATTTGCATATCATCTGCATAAGCACAAAACATTTCTTTTAAAAAAAAAAATCTGTAAAAATTGAAAATTTTTCAAAACCCATAAAAATTTAAAAATTTTCAAATATAAAAATAATTTTAATATTTACATTTTTTGTATATAAATAAGATAATGAAAGTTTAGATAGTGAAAAATTACATCCATGAGATTAGAAAAATTTAAGAAAACTGAGAAAATTAGAAGTTTTCTTATACGAACTAGTAATAAGTAGTTATGAGCCGTTGTCCCAAGGGTTAGTAAGATGAAGGACGTCACTAATCTGAGGATAAAAATAAGTCTGAAAAATAGTTTCTATTCTGGAAGCCAAACATTTTGAACGTTTCTACCCTGCTATTCGCACTTACACACGTCTTGAAGCCTGGGATAGTAGAGGATACCTTGAAATGCTCTTGTCTTAAAGCCAAAAGTATGGAAAAAAAAATATATGGTGAGAAAAATGGACACTGGTTTTGTTATCACCGAGGGCAATAAAAATATATAGCAAAAGGGTGCTTCTTCATCTAGTGCCCTAAGGCCAACTGGTCTGGGAGTCACTGCTATACCTAAGGTGGTGCAAGACTAGGAAAAATACACCAAATAAGCAAGCACATGAGTAATCGGTCGGTTAGTACCTCAAGAAGTATTAACGGTCGCATGAAAGTGTGTGAGCTCATCGAAAAAAAAAAAGAAAAAAAAATATATATATATAATACTGAGGTTGATGGGCAAGAGTATGATAGCTTGAATTGAATTCTCCGGGTGTAGGGATGTCTTTACACACACGCAGGGTTATATGATCGATGTTTGGAAGAAAGATAGGATTGAAGAATAAGACGATGTTTTATTGAGGGAGGACGTGATTTCTGACATCTTTTCATGACCATTAAGATAGGGCTCATGACAACCGAAAAGCTAGCTTAGTTGGAAACCCTAATTTTCAAGGCTTTTCTTTTACAATTCTCTTCTTTAAATGTAATATTCATGATCTTGCTTTTATTATTGGATTTTGTGGGTGCAATCCGCTGAAAACCCTCAGGAGACAACACTCCTCCTACTAGGGACACCTAGAGGTTTAAAGGCTTGTTGCACGTGCTCAGTGCAATCGTGTTGCCTACGAAAGTGTGCTAGTTAGTTTTTCTCTTTCTTTATTTTCTCCTTCTCTTTTTAATAAAACATTCGCTCGAGACGATCGAAATTAAGTTTGGGGGTATTTGATCAGTCGAAAATATTGCATATTTTAACCGGCAATTTCCATATCATTTGCATACATATAGAAGTGTACGGTATTCATATTTCACATATTAGCAAATCGGTCGCAAAATATCAGATTACATGTATTCGACCTTAAAACCGGCATTTCTAGGGAAATTGACTGCATTTCATCACATGGCATATTTTCTATATCTTGCAACCCGTGTTTCGAAGTCTGTGCAGGAAAAGAAGCTTGCTCGACCATTACATCGCTCGTAAACTCACTAGCTCAGATCTGGTATCAATACAGAAAGGAAAATACAAATCTAAATATCATAAGAAGCCACCAACAGAAGCCCAAGACCACAGAAGAAGCCACAGAGCCCAAGCTCACCAACAAGCCGCGGATCCGCGGCATGGGCTTGCTAATGCCGCGGTTCCGCGGTTGACCCAAAGAATTAGTCCCCCAATTTTGGTGCAAAACTCCTGTTCCATGGCCCACATTCCAGAAATGCACATAAATTTCCAGAAAACTCCAGAGAGTTCTACCAGATCAGCAAACACTTTGAGCTTCACTTAATTAGCCTATTATTCTAGAACTTTCCCTAAACCCTAGCTTAAACCCTAAGCTAACTCCTAACAAACTCCTTCTAGAAACTCTTCAACAAACTTTGGGAGGGAAAGTTCTAATTCAAACCTAAACCTAGGGTTTGGGAGTTCTATAAATAAGACCCTAGGCTCATTGTAAGAGACAATTCAACCTTGGGGAAAGTTTAGAAAAATCAATCCCATTCTTCATCTCCTTCTTCCTCAAGTTTAGTGAGAGAGCTTGTAGGAAACCCTAACCCTAAATCCAACCACAATTCAAGATCTTGAGTGCAAGCCAAGCAAGATGCCTTCAACCCTTTTATGAGCCGAGTCGATCTTCAATCGGGCAAGAGATCAAAGTAGATCCACGATCCACGGAGATGAGCGAAGCCGAGTCAACGATCGATTTCTTCTTCTTGTAGATTCTTGAAAGAATGTATTGAAATTGTTGATTAAATAAAAGGTGATATTCTTTTATCTTGTTTTCTTTAAATTCCGCATCATGTTATCTTTACAATTCTTGAATATTATCTGTGTGGTGATGTGTGAATAAAACTCCGCTCGTCGAGGAATCGAGACGGATAATAGAATGATGATGTAACATAGCTTTAATCGATTCTTGATTCCCACGAGTTTTGTAAACCCTAGCTAGTTCAAGAAACGACGACCCATTTCGTTTCGATGCTTTCTTGATTGACATCGATCGAAATTGGGGAGTTACGATCGTTTCTTGAATTTGGTAGAGGCTAGAAAAGGAATGATATCGACGAAAGAACAAGGGTTATAGGATGAAACCCTAGTTTCACGAGAAAGCCCCAACTCTCGTCGATCATCATCAATCTAGTATCAATCCTTCGAAGGACAAGAACACGATATCTTTAGATTACATCACGTCTATTGATCCTATCGATTCCTACGAGCCTCTCTTATATTCTTGATTGTTGATTGGAAATATTATCAAAACAACCGATTCTTGATTGTTTATAGTTTCTTGATTCTTGCATTAAGAATAGTGACACTCGAATACAAATCATTCTTGAATCATGTTTTCTTTTATTGTTGCTTAACTTTTCATTTCAAACGTATCGAAATACAAGTGAATCGTGCAATCCCTGTGGACGATCCGCACTCATTCATTAACTACATCCGACACCGTAGTTTGATTGCGGTCAATATAAGTTTTTGGTTGTGAAGTTCTTTACAAATTTCTCTATATACTACACAACGGGAAAAACGACCAATCAACTAGCGTACAAGCATCTTGACCCATATGATGGGCGATGGATGATCCCATATTCATTGGTGTTGGACATCAAAGATGGTGTACGGGTGCTCAGTGGAGACTGGGTACACTGAACGAACTCACCGAGAACTCCTAAATGGTATTATACCTATCGTCAGATAGCAGTTCTCTGGTGACACTGGTACAGGTTAGTCTGTAGACCAGAGATCGTCATAGAGTCTTGTGTGATTCCCACCGTGCTTTGATTTCCACCTTATTACATCCAAGAGGGTATGCAAAACGGTGGCTTTTGGGTACAGTCCCGAATCACATGGAGGCAATGAGCGATAGGAGGGGTTTCGCCTCTCCCGGTATAGGGAGTTGATATTGTGCTGTGTTCGATTGGCTATAACTGGAAGTCCCTGGCCGGGGTTGATTTAGAGTGCTACTGGTAAGTGTTATCAGTAGTTTCTCGACCTGTTATGAGCCTTACATCGACACGACTTATCGGTTTCTGGGGTCTGACGTTTACCACCCCTAGACTAGATATGCAACACATCAGACGAAGAGACCGGACTGTATGGTAGTGTTACTGATTGGATTCACAGGAGAATGTACAGGCTTGCTTGTTGATCTTCTGATCGTTCAATATACGGGTGGCTGTTACGTTTAGCTGACCGCTTGCAGCTTGTGGATGTTTGATATGATCATCACCTACTGCCGGCGTATTGACGATTCTTTAGAGTCCTACACAGAGATTTCCTGGCTCAGGCAAAACGGAGTAGGGGAACATATGCGATATGTGCGGGACCGAGAATAATACGATATGAGATACCGTATTCTATTCTCGCGATATGAGATATCGGACGGATATATGCGATATAGCCGAGTCATCGGATCAATTGTTGATTCGATGAAATGGTACATGTTATATTAGTCGGTTATATGTAATATAGCCGGATTGTCGGATCAAGTGTTGATTCGATAATTTAATGTATAATTATATATGTGATATATTATATTACGTTAACTAATATAAGCTCGCTTTATTAATTCATTTTCTCACCGGATAATACATTGATATATATGCGATATATGTTAATTGTATTAGTTTCTTTTGTTACATTATATATTATATATGTGATATATAATATTATAACATGTTAGGGTTACAAATGCAACATGGTTGTTGAGTTTAAACCAAGTTAGGGTTTGGATTTGGGTTAGCTTTTGGGTTAGCTTTTGGATGAAGCTTTCATGAAGCTTCATGATGTTTTGACTTTTGTCATCTAGCTTGATATTTTGTGTAGATATTTGTTAACCCAACCTAAACCCTTAACCACAGTTTATTCTCTACATGAGTTAAAGACTTCATTCTTAACTCATGGTTGCAATTGTAACCACAACAACAATTCATTATTCATCACAAAAGCTTTCTTCTTCTTCTTCCTCATTTGAAAAAGCTTTCTAGCCTTTTGTGTTGTGATGATTTAAAGTGAGAAATTGAAAACCAAAGAGAGCAAAATTCCTACTTCATCATCCTTATCTATCTAGCCACTTAGATTAGGGTGTTCACTTCACTAATACTTAATTAAAGAAGTGAGAGCTTGGGTTTGAGATTCTTCAAGGTAGATCATCTTCGAAAAGGAAGACTTCAAGAAAGCATGGATCATTCGACTTGTGGGGCCTCTTTAGGGTCCGGGAGTTCAGGGATCGTGGCGAAGGGACTGCTGCTCGAAGCTTATGAAGTGAAGGAATGGACTATAAAGGTTGTAATCCCTCTCTCTTAGATGTAAAGTTGTTTACATGCAAAGTTACCCCTAATTCTCTAGTTCGATTACTTGGTTGGTTTGTTTAGCACCCCAAAAATTTTAATATAGCATGTTTGATGCTTGCCAAAACCTTGCTAAGGTGCTAAGCTAACCCTACAGTGGTATCAGAGCCAAGCTAGAGCATTAGGCATTGTCTGAACGATGTTCGAAGTCCGATCGAACCCCGAAACCCCGAAACGACCCCTTTTCTTGAAATTTTACAAAAAGTTGAATTTTTCCATGTTAAAAATACTCAGAAAATCATGCAGGGAATTCTATGGACAAACCTGAAGAACGAAACCCTAACTCGTCTAAGTGACCGTGGATCCGCGGCCAAAACCTGGTTTTGGCGGCGGATCCGCGGCGCCACTTGAGAGGCTTGGGTCGGCCCTTCAGCTGTTGGTCCGTAGGTACTGTGGTATATCTCTGGTTAATTTTAGCTGTGCTCAAGTGTTGAGCTCTCTGGGAATTTTTGGGAATTCGTTGTATCTATCGAATTATCTAACTTCGCCTAGTTATCTGTGATGATTATATGTTGCTGTGATATGTTATATTGGAGCGTTGTGTATTGAATAGCCAAGGGTTTTATGTGAGATGAGAGTTTTCTTTTTCATTCATGTAATATTCTTTTGTATGTAATATTCATTTATTGGGGCACTTCCGGGTTGAGGATGATGTCACCATTGTATATTATCTACTTTTCCGCATTAGGATAGACCCAAGACGGAGAGCACAAGTAACCGGGTTCTAGGGTCCAGTAGGAGGCCATCTCGAGGAGTCGAGACTGGGTCTCCTAACTCTAGAATTGGGAGTGTTACTTGCCGCTCTCGTAGGGGTCTAGGGATGTGGGTTTGGCTATTCATCGCGACCGTGGAATCCGTATTTTATACAGGCTCAAACTAAAACACGGACCTCCTAGTATATCCAATATTTCATATGTTATCTTCTGCTACTGATATACTGTGATGTGATGTGATCATTTTATATGCGTGAGAAGAATGCTTATACTATATATATATGATATATAGATATTACTGCTTTCGTTTCTTCTGTGATGCTTAGGAAGGTTAAATGATGGGATTTCATTAATGAGATTAATGGAAAGAAAAGAAACCTAAAAGATGTTGTAGAATCAAATTTTATAAAAAAAAGGGTAGCTCTAGATTTTGCTTTGCATAGCGGTATTCCTTGTAGAATATCCAGCACCTTATTCGATAAGGAAAGAGCCGATATCCCTTCACCGGGAGTGACCTCTTTAGAGAAATTAGCAGATGCTACAACTCACTCGGTTTTGTTTTTGACTGCTTCTATAGATTTTGCTTTGCATAGCGGTATTCCTTGTAGAATATCCAGCACCTTATTCGATAAGGAAAAAGCCGAGATCCCTTCACCGGGAGTGACCTCTTTAGCAGAGCTAGTAAAAGCCTCAAAAACACTCATTTTCAAAATCACTTGTTTCTACAACGATATCAAGTTCATTACGCAAAAGGTTTTTATAAAAAAACCTGTCGTAACCCTCCGTCATTTCAGATAAGTAATAATTAGTATTCGTGCTACGTTTTGATATAGTCAAGGCGTAGTGTACGGTAGCTAAATATTGTTTATTTGCTAAAGTATGAGATGTGATTGGATTAGGATAGTCGTATGGCCTTGTTGACTTAGTCAAGGGTCGTACGGATCGGTTTAATTCAATCGGAAAATATACGGGTTGAACTTGACTTGCGATTTATGATTTGTTGACTTAGTCAAGGTCATAGATCGCTAGGGGTAAAATAATTATCGGGAATTTCAAGTGTTGAAATTTGCAATGAGATTGCATACCTTTTATGAGATAGATGGATCCCAATACCCACTGCGAGTAAGAGTTACTCCTGGGAGAGTTTTACACATGACAATTAGTCGATCAAGTAGGTGTCTAGAAACGTGTTAACGGGGTTATGCCTCTGTGAAAACGAGATTTATTCTAATTAGGTCCGTGCGAAAGCACAAGGAACCTCCCTCAAAGTACCAACACTGATCTGGCTGAAAGATTAACGAACTTCTAAGGTGTAATTAATCCCGGCTAATCTTACCTTTTAGGGTTTGAAGAAAGATTTGATTAAAACAGTGGGAGCCATCCTGATTAGAAAAGATAATAACCAATCTAATCTTGCAAGAGCGCACGCTAAACTGGTTTTCTTCTCTCTCTCTCCAGGTAGAGACCATGTCAGGCCTTAATCAAGATAATAATATGGATGTATTAACCGAACCCGCTTGTTATACTGAGCAGGGGAACGTTGGTTCCGTTCTTTCTTATAATTGTTATAAGACTGAACAGGAAATAGGGGAATACCAGAATTCACACGCCGCCCAAACGAAGAATAAACATGATGATGTATCTTCTTCGGATGTGTTAGTTACAGAGAATTGTTTCTCAGTTCACTCTACGTCCTGGCATTAGATACCGGATCAGGATCCCATATATGCAATATATTGCATGGGCTAAAGAAAGGTAGAGAACTGAGAATGGGTGATCATTCCGTAAAATTAGGGAATGGTGCAAATGTTGCAGCCAAAGCAGTTGGTGAATATCACCTTGTATTATCAAGTGGTAATACATTGATTCTAAACGAATGCTATTACATACCGAGCATGATATGCAATATTATATCAGTTTCTTTATTAAGTAAAGAAAGATAAAATTTTGTACTACAGGATAATGTTATGAATATCTTCCTGAATCAAAAGTTGAATGGATCAGGCTCATTAAATAATGGCATATACGTTCTAAATCAAAACACAGTTCTTAATATACAGAACACACACAAGAGGAAAAATTCATAAATGAACGAATCCTTTTTGTGGCATTGTAGACTTGGTCATATCAATGCGACACGACTTGCTAAGTTACATAAAGATGGTTATTTAAATACGTTCGAATTATCATCTTATGAAACCTGCCATTCATGTCTCAAAGGCAAAATAACCAAAACTCTATTTAGTGGACATGGAGAAAGAGTTACGGAACTCTTGGGACTGATACATAGTGATGTATACGGTCCCATGTCTACACATGCAAGGAATGGTTTCTCGTACTTCATTACAGTCACTGACGATCTCTCAAGACACGGACATGTGTTCCTGTTGAAACACAAGTATGAAGCTTTTGAGAAATTCAAATAATATAAACACGAAATCGAGAACCAAATGGGTAAAAGTATTAAGACACTTCGATCTGATCGAGGAGGAGAATACTTGAGCAATGAGTTCCTGGACTATCTAAAAAAGAATGGGATTCTCTCTCAGCTTACTCCTCCTCATACACCACAGCACAACGGTGTATCGGAGCGGAGGAATCGCACCCTATTAGATATGGTGCGCTCTATGATGAGCACTGCTGCGTTTCCTATTTCCTTTTGGGGGTATGCGCTTGAGACAGCCATATACCTATTGAATCTAGCTCCATCTAAATCTGTACCCACTACACTGTTAGTTATATGTATGCCCTAGAGGCCATTACTATACATAGGATGTATATTGTAGTGGATGCTTGGACATATATAGGGAGGACTTTCTTGCTCGACATGATAGTATGCTATCTGGTTGATCTTTACCTTAACGTGTACACTGATTGTCTCTCTGTTACATGTTGGTAAAGCCTTTAGGATGTGTACTTGACTACCTGGACTATGATGCAGATCATACTAGTGGGGACATGGTAGTCCATAAGTACATCCTTCAAGGTCCCTAGTCGTGGGTGTATCGAGACGGGGCATCGATATACCAGAGTAGACTAGTGTATACCTTCTCGACCCATACAGATAGGCGATGGATGATCCCATATCCATTGGTGTTTGATATCAGAGATGATATACGGATGCTCAGTGGAGACTGGGTACACAGGACGGCCTCACCGAGAACTCCCAGATGGTATTATACCTTACGTCAGATGGCAGTTCTCTGGTGACACTGGTACAGAGTAGTCTGTTGACCCGAGATCGTCATAGAGTCTTGTGTAGTTCCCACTGTGCTTTAATTTCCACCTTACCACGTCCAAGAGGGCGTGCAAAACGGTGGTTTTTGGGTACAGTCCCGAATCACATGGAGGCAATGAGCGATAGGAGGGGATTCGTCTCTCCCGGTATAGGGAGTTGATGTTGCACTGTGTTCGATTGGCTATAACCGGAAATCCCTGGCCAGGGTTGCTGAGATTTACTGGTAAGTGTTACCTGTAGTTTCTCGAACTGTTATAGTCCTCATATCGACACGACTTATCGAGCTATTGGGGTCTGACGTTTACCACCCCTAGGCGAGATATGCGACATATTAGACGACGAGACCGGACTGTACGGTAAGTGTTACAGGTTGGATTCACAGTAGTGTGAGCGGGCTTCCTCGTCGATCTTCTGATCGCTCAATACCCGGGTGGCCGTTACGTTTAGCAGACCGTTTACGGCTTGTGGGTGTTTGATATGATCATCACCTGCTGCCGGCGTATTGACGAGTCTTTAGAGTCCTACACAGAGGTTTCCTGGCTCAAGCGAAACGAAATAGGAGCGCATATGAGATATGTGCAGGACCGAGAATAATGCGTGTATATGATACCGTATTCTATTCTCGCGATGAATGTATCGATTGGTTGTATGCGATATAACCTAGTTATTGAATCGAGGATTGATTCGATAAGCCGATACATCGGATATTAGTCGGTTATATGCAGTATGACCGGATCATTAAATCAAGTGTTGATTTAATGATTTAATGTATAATTATATATTTGATATATTACTTTGCATTAACTAGTATTGGTTCACTTAAAATGGATTTTCTCACTTGAAATACACAAGTTGTATATGTGATATACTTTTGTGCACTTGTTTGTATCATGTTTGATGATACATGCAAACTTGGGTTTGTGTAAAGAATTAAACCATGGTTATGTTAATGGTTAGGGTTTTGATTTACTTATCTATTCATTTATTTATTTATTCATTTTTGAAAGATAAAGAAAAATGGTGGCTTGATTTGTTTTCTAGTTGAAGCTTCATGAAGCTTTGAATAAGTCCACCATTTTTGTTTCATGTTTAACCCTAACCATTTAACCTAACCCTAGTTTATTCTCTACACCTAACTATGGTTGAAAATATGATAAGTATCATTTTATTTTCTATTTTCAAAATACTTATCATATTCTTTCTTCTTCTTCTTCTTCTTGAACAAAGAAGAAAGCTTGCTACCATTAATGGCAACTTGAGAAAAAGAGTGAGAAATCCAATTCTCAAGTGAACCCACTTCCTATTTCTTCATCCTCTACCTCTTGCCAAGTAGTATAGGGTGTTTTCTTCACAAGTTTCATGACTTGGTGAAGTGGGAGCTTGATCTTGTGTTGCCTCGACGTAGATCATCTTCGGCATCGAAGTCGACGACCTAACCCGATCATTCTTTCGATGAAACCACCGCGAGAGTCCGGGATCCGATGGGTACAGCGGAGGGACTTCATCATGGAGCTATGGAGGTGGAGGACAGGATCTACAAAGGTTGTATTTTCGTTCACTCTTAGTTAAGTTGTTAACTAGTTGCTTGTTTCGCCTAAAACTCTAGTTAACGATCGCATTAGGGTTTCTCGGCACCGGAAATTTTTGAATTTGGCATGATTGATGCCTTGTGAGACCTCATTAGTGTGCCTAGGAACCCTACACACACCATATGAGATATGGAGTGGGAAGAGACCATATTTTAAACGAGTTAAGATATGGGGTTGTCCGGCCTATATCAAAAGGCAAAATTCGGACAAGCTCGAGGCACGATCAGTTCTTTGCAAGTTTGTGGGATATCCAAAGAAAACTCAAGGATATTTTTTCTACCACGCTGAGGAACAAAAGGTCTTTGTTGCTCAACATGCCACCTTTTTAGAAAAGGAATTTCTTGTAAAAGAAATTAATGGCAAAGAGGTAGAGCTGGAAGAAGTTCCAATAACACAAACTGCAACTGAATATTTAGTGGAACAGAAGATTCAGTAGTTCCCGACGAACCTCAGCCGCTCCGCCGATCTAGTAGGATTCCTTATCCACCTAAGAAATTGTCACGACCCGAAAGTACGGAACGTGACCGGCACTTAGATTACGAAGCGTCTAGAGGCGCCACGTAACCTAAGTAAGCCGAAGCCCAGAAATCTAAACCATAAAAGAAGAAGAAGAAGGAAAGAAAACAAGTTTAAAAGTATCAGCAAATTTTCCCAAAAATTTTGGCAGAGTCTCCTTTGTAAAAACTGGCCCCAAACGGGTACAACAAGTATAATATACATAAACAACAATAAAAAGCATCCCCAAATGGGAGCTAACTCAACGCCAACAGGCAGAAACAAGCACAATAATATACAACGCCAAAAGGCGATGCTCAAAACTCAAAAGAAAACAAATCCACCAAATCAGAGTAATACAAGCACGACTCTAAGGTCGAAATAAATAACTGGTCCAATAAACTTATCAAGTAATACAAGTATGGTTGATGGAGCTTTCTAGATACAAATGAAATAATAAAAATACAACGGCGGTCCAGATACAAGTGAACCAACCTACCGTGCAAATCACCCTGAAAGAAATCATGTGCCAGCAATCTGCCAAAGAACCCTGTACGTCAACCTGTAATAAAATTTGGCACAACGGGGGTGAGTTGCCAAATCGTGAGTAGAAGACATCTACGAAACGAAATCGAATGCATGATGCTATCCTAGGTCATAATAATACACTACTATATCCCAATCATCTAGTAATAGCAGGGTAAAACTACGTGTAAATACAGATACTCCGTGCTCGTGTCAGTGCCTCCTATAGTACTATGTTATATGAATGGATATGCATGTACCATGAATGTAAAATAATCAATACTGAAATCCAGATATATCTGTATAAGAAATCTTTAGCTGATATCATAGCAAAATGTGTATAGAAATCTGAAATATCAACAATGAAATCCATGAAATCCATGTCAAGCATCGACACAAAACATGTAAATCTCAAGTCTCAATATCTCATAATCTCAATGTATCATAGTCTCAATATCTCGGGCTCCATCAGTCCGGATCGGCCCATATCATCAAATCTCACGACAACGGTCGGTATCCTCCGGATATCCTCCGCGCCAGACATCACCGGTAGGTAGCCTTCCCCTGCTAGGCTCATCGTCTACAACTCGATCTTCTTGCCCCGGGGTACCATACCGGGCCCACCATGTACCCGAGACGGTTCATCCACTCCTCGAATCGGGTCTCGAAATCCAACAGAAAACATGAAATCTCATGGTGGACGACACATACATCACAAGAAAACCGCATCTTATTTTAAAAAGAGAAGAGGAGAGAGAGAAGTTTTTATATATTCTTGCGGTTTTCCCCAAAAATCCAGAAATCTCATAGAAATCCAAATCTTAAAATCATGAGTAAGTATATGATAAGTGTCGGCATATGCCCATGATACTGCATGATAACATGAAAATATGAATGCATGAATGTCTAAGTAATAAATGCCATGTCTAGACTAACATCTGAGAGTAATCCCAAAATTATATCGATATAGTTGTTAACTGATTCTATCAATAAAAGATAATATGATCTAAAGTGTACGTGACATAGCAATTACCGATGATGATGTGTGTGAGCCGGCAAATAAGTGTGCGTGGAATATGCACATCATCGGTAATGGTGCTGGTGTCCTAACAAGTACAGTTTATACTGATTATAGAAACATATGTATGAACATGCAACATTATGATTACAGTGTGAAAGTAAAGACGGATGTGTGTTATCCACTCATTTGATATACAATTATCACTACCACTATATGACTCGAACCTAACCTAGTGTCCATCTAACCACCTAAGGAACTAAACCTAAGAAACTAGTCATTAAGAAACAAGAGTCTACCTAGGTCTGAATCAATATCTCTAATAGTCGGCGATACAGCCTCAATAGCGTCATGTACGTAGTACGGCTTCCTCGAATCAAGAGTGCGGATGAATCATCATATCTATGCCTCGTACGGTAAAATCCATCGTACGGCATCCCAATATCGGGGTACGGGTCAAGTATCTCCTAGGTGTCTCATCATTAGTATAATATCATCATCAACACATCTCATGATCAAGGTGCAAAACTGTGATCGCATACATCAATCATATATCATTGCCATCATAATAAGCATCATTAGTTTATCCTCAGAAATATCATGTCATATGTATCATATTGTGATTAAGTCATACTGATATCATATCGTCCTCAAGTCACACCTCTATGATATCGACATCAGGTCACATCTATATGATGTCGTAATCAAGTCATACATATCCCATATCGTGATCAATCACAAGTTACAGTCCGGGTACTATTTTAGAGTCCCATTTACCTTAATATCATCACCACCCATTATAATTTAAGTATACATGTTCATTATCTCATTCTCTAATGATCCGCTAACACTTAATACGACTGTATAGCCAAGAATCACGGCATCAAGCCCAGTTACACTGTTTCATCATACCTCGGATATCATATCACATCAATGTATCCCATATACGTATTGTATATATATATATATACCTATACCTCGTCCTATATATATATATACACATGCACGTATACACCATGTCATGTTTCAGTGTGTGCGTGTGTGTATTTCTACCTGAAACCTACAAACCTCTTCCAAGGTATTCATCTTCTGATATGTCTTCCTAAATCAGTCTAGTCCAGCCTAGGGTCATTACTAGGGCCCTACTCATTAAGAATCTAGGGTCACATCTGGTTTCCTAATGACAATAAATACTATTCCTATTCTACGTTGCGGGGGTGCTAAACGCCATCCACCCGACTTCCCCCCGTAGATATACATCTACTCACCTGGTCCATGACTGCCGAAGACGGTGTCGCCATCCCCCTCTTCATCGCCCGCAGTCCATGTGAGGGGTACCTAAATGCAAACATATAAATAGCACCGTAAACTGAATCACATACAAAAGTCAAACGATACAAGGAACAAGCATAGGTTAAAACCTATGTCCCGTCCACGCAAAAGAACCAAATATCGCTCGATATCGGCGTACAAACTCCGATGGATCGAGATAAACATCAACAAATAACTCGTAGTTTTAAAACACATTACTTATATTATAAAACATGATTAAATCTATCGAAACCCTAAAATCCATCAAACCGTCCAATTTCGTAAAACCCGAAAATGCCAATTTACCGTTTTTCATCAAAACTTGACATTTAAATGAAATCAATGGTCATAAAACTCATTAAATAGCATAACTAGACTATACAAACCGTTACTATATTTTTATTACACAAATTTGTATTAATTTGAAATTTCTAGTTTGCAACCTTTAACAATTTTCAACATTTTTCAAGCAAAATACCAGAATTCCACCACAAAACATGATTTTGCATGAATTAATGTATTAAACCACAATTCATGATGATAATGATATGATGAAACCATAACTATATTTTTAATCTCATTTATTTAGGAATTTCCAAAATCTAGTTTACGAAAATAGCAATTTTATTAGTATTTTCCAATTATCAAAAGAAACTAGTGATCAAACTAAGTGTTTCATTCCTTTAATATGCTAATATTCTCATTAAAACTACCATATAATTATAACAACCTTAATAAGAATTTTATTTTACCCACAAACACATTTTAGAAAAATCTAGTTAGCTAAATAGTTTAATTAAAACAATTTGAATAAACAATTTATCATACAACAACCATGCAAGATTTTTCCACTCTAAAAGATGTTAAACTAGCTATTATAACCTTATTTAATTAATAAAAAGCACAACTTGAATTTACAAACCCTAACTTGAATTTTAAAATTTGCAAATAGAATTAATTTAATAAATCTAATTATGCTTTAAAAGAAACATCTAATAGAAATAAAACAAAAGAAGGAAATTTATACCTTCAAAATATTAAATCCAAACATGAAAATTAGCCTCCAAAATGCATGCTTTCCATCTCCAAAATCCATGTAAAAATGAGCAAAGAATAAAGGGTAGGAAATAAATAGGATTTTGTGGATTTTTAATTGAATTTTTAAAGGATTTTTGATGAATTTTGGAGAAAAATAAAATGAGGAAAATGGGGGCTACCATGGGGGGTGAGGCCGGCCATTTTTTTGGAGGTGAGGGAGAGAAAGAAGAGGGTGAGAAAATGTGTAGAAGTCTCCACCAAAATATCACTTCATTATGTCTTTTCATGCATTTATTTATTTTTCTTTTATTTCTTTACTATAGCAACTCAAGAAAACTCTAGAAAATAGGAAAAATTTGCAAATAAATTTTGCATGATACACACTAAATTCTAACATGCCATGGTTCATTTTTACAAATTAAAACCATTCAAATTTGTAATTTAGACTAATTAAGTGTAAAAATAAAGCTTATGTTAATATTTAAAATAATTAATTTAGGAAAAATATTTAATTAAACTAAAAATTTATAAGTGGCTAAATAAACACCATTTACTAGTAATTACATAATTAAAATAGGTATTTTTGAAATTATAGTGAAAAACAATCACGGTTTAGTTTTATGAAATATACATTTTACTTTACCGAAAATCATAAAATTCACTTAAACAATTTTATTCATTTAATTATTTATTTAATTATTTTTAAAACGTTACAGAAATACTGCGGTTTTCTCATTGATAGTGGGAGCGAGGATTGCATCATGGAAGATGAAGACCCAACTAGCTTCAAGCAGGCCATCACAAGTGGTGACTCTATGAAATGGCTGGATGCAATGCGATCAGAGATGGAATCCATGTACACCAATAAAGTATGGACTTTGGAAATTGCTCCTGAAGGGGTAAAACCCATTGGGAGCATATGGATCTTTAAGAAGAAACATGGTGTAGATGGAAAAGTTGAGACTTTCAAAGCTAGACTTGTTGCAAAGGGTTTTCGTTAACGACCAGGTGTGGATTATGACGAAACCTTTTCTCCTGTGGCTATGCTTAAGTCCATCCGGATCTTACTTTCCATTGCTGCATACCATGACTATGAAATCTGGAAAATGGATGTTAAGACCGCCTTTCTAAATGGTGATTTAGAAGAGTGCGTGTACATGACTCAGCCGGAGGGCTTCGTAGACAATGGGAGCAGCAGAAAGGTGTGCAAGCTGCTTAAATCCATCTATGGTTGAAGCAGGCATCGCGAAGTTGGAAAATATGTTTTGATGTGGTAGTCAAAGAGTTTGACTTCATCAAAAACATAAACGAACCTTGTATATACAAGAAGGTGGCAGAGAGTAAGGTTGTCTTCCTCATATTGTACGTGGATGACATACTCTTGATAGGAAATGATATTCCTATGCTGCACTCGGTCAATCTTTTCTTATCACATAGATTCTAAATGAAAGATCAAGGTGATGCCTCCCGCATTTTGGGGATTAAGATCTATAAAGATAGATCTAGACGGATACTGGGATTGTCCCAATCCAGGTATATTGACACCATACTAAAGAGGTTTAGTATCAATGAATCTAAGCATGGGAACTTACCCACGATCTCTGGACTCACTCTCTCCAAAGAGATGTCTCCCAAAACTGATTTGGAAAGAGCTCGCATGCAAGGGATACCCTATGCTTCGGCAGTAGGCTCTATCATATACGCGATGCTATGTACCAGACCCGATGTAGCATACTCACTAAGTGTGGTGAGTAGGTATCAAGCAGATCCTGGAGAGAATCACTGGACAGCCGTGAAGAACATTCTCAAGTACTTGAGAAGGACTAAAGAGATGTTCTTGGTGTATGGTAACGGAGAACTCCAGGTGGAATCCTTTACCGATTCGAGCTTCCAAAGTGATAAGGATGACACTAAGTCGCACTCGGGATTTGTCTTTACCCTAAATGGAGGGACGGTTTATTGGAAGAGTTCCAAACATGAAACCGTGGCAGACTCGACGATGGAGGCAGAATACATCGCTGCCAACGATTTTGCCAAAGAGGCTGTCTGGATAAAGAAGTTCATCACTGAACTTGGTGTGGTTCCGTCCATTGAGCATCCAATACCTCTGTATTGTGATAACAATGGAGCTGTGGCTTTGGCCAAGGAACCCAGGTCCCATCAGCGATCCAGGAATATTCTAAGGTGGTATACCCTGATCCGGGAGATAGTTGATCGCCGGGAGATTGAGATCAGGAGAGTTGAAACGAAGGACAACACTGTGGATCCACTCACGAAGGCTATACCCCAAATACAATTTTAGAGACTCTTCGGGTTGTTGGGTATGAGATACTACAACAGCTGGCCTTAATACAAGTGGGAAATTGTTAGTTATGTATATACCCTAGAGGCCATTGTTGTACATATGATGTATATTAAATGGATGCTTTGATATATATAGAGAGGACTTTCTTGCTCGACATGATAGTATGCTATCTGGTTTCACTTTGTCTTAACATGTTGACTTGTATTAGTTTACTGTCTTGCTCTCACATGTTGATAAAGCCCTTAGGATATGTACGCGACTACTAGGACTATGATGAGATCATACTAGTGGGGCCAGGGTAGTCCACGAGTATATCCTATAACTGTTCCTAGTCGAAGGTATATCGAGACAGGGCATCGATGCTCCAGAGTAGACTAGTGTACACGCATCTTGACCCATATGATGGGCGATGGAAGATCCCATATCCATTGGTGTTGGACATCAAAAATGGTGTTTGGGTGCTCAGTAGAGACTGGGGTACACTGAACGGACTCACCGAGAACTCCTAGATGGTATTATACCTATCGTCAGATAGCAGTTCTCTGGTGATACTGGTACAGATTAGTTTGTAGACTCGAGATCGTCATAGAGTCTTGTGTGATTCCCACTGTGCTTTGATTTCCACCTTACCACGTCCAAGAGAGCGTACAAAACAGTGGCTTTTGAGTACCGTCCCGAATCACATAGAGGCAATGAGCGATAGGAGGGGTTTCGTCTCTCCCGGTATAGGGAGTTAATGTTGTGCTGTATTCGATTGGCTATAACTGGAAGTCCCTGGCCAGGGCTGATTTGGAGTGCTAGTGGTAAGTGTTATCAGTAGTTTCTCGACCTGTTATGATCCTTACATTGACATGACTTATCGGTTACTGGGGTCTGACGTTTACCACCCCTACACTAGATATGCAACACATCAGATGAAGAGACTGGACTGTATGGTAGTGTTACTGATTGGATTTACAGGAGAATGTACAGGCTTGCTTGTTGATCTTCTGATCGTTCAATACATGGGTGGCTGTTACGTTTAGCTGACCACTTGCAGCTTGTGAGTGTTTGATATGATCATCACCTACTGCCGGCGTATTGACAATTCTTTAGAGTCCTACACAGAAATTTCCTGGCTCAGGCAAAACGGAGTAGCGGCACATATGCGATATGTGCGGGGCCGAGAATAATACGATATGAGATACCGTATTCAATTCTCACGATATGAGATATCGGCCGGGTATATGCGATATAGCAGGGTCATCGGATATAGTGTTAATTCGATGAAATGGTACATGTTATATTAGTCGATTATATGTAATTTAGCCGGATTGTCGGATCAAGTGTTGATTCGATAATTTAATATATAATTATATATGTGATATATTACATTACGTTAACTATTATAAGCTCGGTTTATTGATTCATTTTCTCACCGGATAATACATTGATATATATGTGATATATGTTAATTGTATTATTTTCTTTTGTTACATTATATATTATATATGTGATATATAATATTGTAACATGTTAGGCTTACAAATACAACATGGTTGTTGAGTTTAAACCAAGTTAGGGTTTGGATTTGGGTTAACTTTTGGGTTAGCTTTTGGATGAAGCTTTCTTGAAGATTTATGAAGTTTTGACTTTTGTCATCTGGCTTGATATTTTGTGTAAATATTTGTTAACCCAACCCAAACCCTTAACCATAGTTTATTCTCTATATGAGTTAAAGCCTTCGTTCTTAACTCATGGTTGCAATTGTAACCACAACAACAATTCATTATTCATCACAAAAGCTTTCTTCTTCTTCCTCCTCCTTTGAAAAAACTTTCTAGCTTTTTTTGTTGTGATGATTTAAAGTGAGAAATTGAAAACAAAAGAGAGAAAAATTCCTACTTCATCATCGTCATCTATTCTAGCCACTTAGATTAGGGTGTTCACTTCACTAATACTTAATTAGAGAAGTAAGAGCTTGGGTTTGAGATTCTTCAAGGTAGATCATCTTCGAAAAGGAAGACTTCAAGAAAGCATGGATCGTTCGAATTATGGAGCCTCTCTAGAGTCCGGGAGTTCATGGATCGCGGTGAAGGGACTACTACCCGGAGGTTATGAAGCGAAGGAACGGACTACAAGGTTGTAATCCCTCTCTCTTAGATGTAAAGTTGTTTACATGCAAAGTTAACCCTAATTCTCTAGTTCGATTACTTGGTTGGTTTGTTTAGCACCCCAAAAATTTTAATATAGCATGTTTGATGCTTGGCAAAACCTTGCTAAGGTGCTAAGCTAACCCTACACTGATTTGGTTGGAACCCCATTCAATAGGTATGAAGCTTCCCAAGTGCATAACATCCAAAAGAAAACAAGTAACTCAGCAGTACTCATCATTGAGCGTATCATATCTCATAGGGTGCGATACCTCCGCCCAGATACACTGTTGTGCTGTGATGTAATCGAAGGAGTAAGTTGAGAGAGAATCACATTCTCCTTTTAGAAACTCCAGGAACTCCATGCACAAGTATTCTCCTCTCGATCACATCGAAGGACTTAATACTTCTACCCGCCTCGTTCTTTAACTTCAAGCTTATATTCCTTGAATTTCTCAAAAGTTTCAGACTTGTGTTTCATCAGGAACATATGTCCGAATCTTGAGAGATCGTCAATGAATGTAATGAAGTATAAAGAAACAATCTTGGCATGTGTAGACAAA
Organism: Agapanthus africanus; assembly: GCA_030015575.1. Classification (NCBI taxonomy): domain Eukaryota; kingdom Viridiplantae; phylum Streptophyta; class Magnoliopsida; order Asparagales; family Amaryllidaceae; genus Agapanthus; species Agapanthus africanus. Next base: position 326,168,644 of record JASDDO010000018.1, read on the forward strand.
GGACCGTATACATCATCATGTATCTGTCCCAAGAGTTCAGCAACTCTATCTCTATTTCCAGTAAACGGAGTATTGGTCATTTTACCTTTGAGACAAGACTGGCAAGTATTATAAGATGTAAATTCGAACAGATTCTCATATTCATCCTTATGTAACTTAGCTGGTCGTGTCGCATTGATATGACCTAGTCTACAATGGCTCAAGGAGGATTCGTTCATTTCTGAACTACTCCTCTTGTGAGTGTTCTATATTCTTTGAACTGTAGTTTGATTTAGAACTTATATGCCATTACATAACGTGCCTGATCTAATCAACTCTTGATTCAGGAAAATGTTCACAACATTATTCTCCAATACAGAATTATATCCTTCTTTAACTCAGTAAGGAACATGATGTAATGTTGTATATCAGGTTCGGTATGTAATGACATTTGTTCAGAATCAATGTATTAATACAAGGTGATATCTGCTAACAGATTTGGCTGCAACAATTGCACCATTCTCTAACACTTAGAGACATACCACCCATTCTCAGTTCTCTACCTTTCTGTAGCCCATGTAACATATTACATATGCGGGATCCTGATCCGGTATCACATACCTAGGAAGTAGAGGATACTGAAAAACAGTTCTCGGTAACGAACACACCCGAAGAATATGCATCATCATGCTTAATCCTCGATTGGGTGGTATGGGAATCCGGATATTCCCCTATTTTTTGCTCGGACTTATAACAGTTATAAGATAGAGTGGAACCAACGTTCCCTGGCTTAATGTAATAAGCAGGTTCGGTCAATACATCCATATTATTATCTTGATTAAGGCGTGACATGGTCGCTACCAGGACAGAGAGAGAGAGAAGAAAACACTCTGCGTATGCTCTTGCAAGATTAGATTGGTTATTATTTTATCTAATCAGGATGTCTCCCACTGTTTTTATCAAATCTTCCTTCAAACCCTAAAAGTAAGACTAGCCGGGATTAATTACACTCTACAAGTTCGCCAATCTTTCGGTGTAACATTTCAGAAAATAAAATGTTATTTTGAGAAATTAAATAATTAAAATTGTAATTTTTTTTATATATAAGAAAATATTTGGAAATTTATATAATTTTTGATTTTGAAGGTATTAAGTTGATTTGGGAATTTTGAAATTAGTTATACAATTATTCGTATACAAGTTTCTTTCTAAACTCGATATATACTCACTAATCATCCTTATTGAACCATGACACTCTTTTATTTTTAAAGGGGTTTTGTTTAATTAGAAAAGAGAAGAAAAGAAAAGAAAAAGACATAGGGAGAGAGATAGGGTGGATGTGGGGGAGAGAAAGAGAGAGGGTTCCACATCCTTCTACACAATTCTCATCTTCTTCTTTTTCTCCTCATTTTTCCTCACCTTCCCTCATGGCTGCCCTCTCCCTCCACCTCCTCAACCCCCCTCAAACCACCCCAAGATCCACTCAAAACCTCATCCCTCCTTCACAAAAATTGATCCAAACACCCACACAAATCTTATGGAGACATCAAGGAAAGATTTTGAAGACTTTGAGCAACTCAAGAAAATTCTTGAGTTGCTAAATGAGGTATATTTCCACACCATTAGTTTAGATTTTGTTTCTACTTATCTTCTAGTATAGTTTAAGTTGTGTAAACAAGGTTTAGTGATCTTGGAAATTTTCAAGTTGAGGTTTAGGAGATTGTATGAGTTGCGAAGGGTATAAATGAGTGTAATTAGGGATCACAACCCTTCTAGTGTCAAAACCTGGACCAAACTTAAGACTAAAACCCCACATCCCAAACTTAGAAATCCCCGATATCGGATTTTTGTAGAAATTGTGATGTTGTTTTGAGATCTGCTATCACCCGGGGTCCCTATAAATCAATTAGCAATTACTGAGATATGTGCAGGCAAAATGGAGCATACCCTAAAGATCTGAGGCCATATCTTCTTAACCTGGCCGCCAATTATCTCCTTTGGCCGCAATTTGCGGCCTTGGTGCAATGGAATCGCCTTGTGCTTGGTCCATGGCTTCATTTTAGGAAAATTAGACCCACCCCATATGCAGAATTAGTTAATTTCACCTGGAACAAAATCTGGAAATGTTTTCTTGAGTTTCAGTTTTTGGTTTGCGACTTTTTAAGACTTGGATTTTGGTAATTGGGTTTTGACTCGGTTGTTTGACATTTGTACGTCAACATCGAAGATTTGTTTGCTTTTCTTGCATGCATAGTCCGTAGGTTCTAACCTATGTACATTTTGTATGCCGTATTGGATTTCTCGTGTTGATTCTTGCTTATAATGCGACGCACTTGAAATGTAGGTACCTTCTTATAGACTTCGAACAACAAGGAAGAGCGTAGCTTCATCGACTTCGGCAAGCGAGGATCGAGGTGAGTAGATGTATATCTACGGGGGAAGTCGGGTGGATGGCGTATAGCACCCCCGCAGTTTCGTAGTATAGCATGTGAATGTGTTATAAAAATATATATATGTATATTGTGATACATGATTGATTAGCAAGAAAGTGTTTTAGGAGATCATGAGTTAGTTTTAGCAAAATTAGAAAATAGTGCTTTTAGTTAGTTTCTTAGTTGCGAAACCCTAGAGTAAAGATTGGCGCACACACACGCACACACGTGACATGATATTGGATGTATATGTTTATATGTATATATATATATATATGTGTGTGTGTGGATGCGTTGGGGTGTGTGTGTGTATGTGTGTATACACGGGTGATGAGGATAGTATATGATATTTGGAGGTGAGTCGATATGATCGGGCATGATACCGTGAGATCGGTTATGTGATTTGGGTCGTAATATGAGATACGACCTGATATTATAGTGGATCAATGGGCAATGTGTATTATTCACACGCGGATATATATTTGATGGTATCGGAATGTATTAGATTTTAAAATGGTACCCTAATTCATGATATTATGATAATGATACCATATGAATAGTGAAGTATATGTGATATTTGACCCGTGCCCCGATTTTGGGATGCCGTACGATGGATTTTACCGTACGAGGTATAAATATGATGATTGATCCGCACTCTTGACTCGAGAATGTCGTATTATATATTTTATCGTACGTGACGCTATTGAGGCAGGATCACCGACTACTAGATATATCGACTCGGATTTAGGTGGATTTCCTTACCCCTTTCGATTTGTCCCTTAGTTTAGTCCTGTAGTTTATTTGGTAGATGTTAGACTGGGCTCGAGTCATACTTATTTCCAAAACTAACGAATCGTAAGTATTTTAAAGACAGGCTGAGGGATATTACGGATTTTTCAAAGGACGTATCTTTTCTCAAAGACCCCGTAACCCCTATTTTTCTAAAACCACGAATCATGCGATTTAGAACACCAAAATTGTATGACTCGTATATAGTAATGTATATTCTTATATGTTGCGGTCACTGCATTATTTCCCGTATATTCGTGCTGTTCTCATCGCATTGCATGCTTAAATGTATTCTTTTAGTTATTATGAACCCCTGTTGTCAGGACACCAGCACCATTACCGATGATTCGTATGCTCCACGTACACCTGCTTGCCGGCTCACACACATCATCATCGGTAATTTCCATGTCACGTACACATTAGATAACATTACTTCATTGGTACAAATTACTAGCGGTAGTTTTAACATGGTACTAGTGCGCTTACTTTCATATGCTAGTTTAGATATTGCAATTCTTACATATATATTCATGCATTTATACGTTCATTATGATATGCAATATCGTGGGGCCTTTTGCCGGTATTTCACTGTTTATTGACTCTCGATTTTGGGATTTCGGATTTCCATGATGTTTCTGGATTTGGAGAAACCGCAAGGATTTTATAAACACATTTTCATTTCAAAAGATAGAAATTTATGGTTTTCTCGTGATATGATGTGAGAGGTGTCCACCATGAGTTTTCTCGGCTCTTGAGAAGTATCATACACCCGATTCAAGGAGGAGGATGAACCGTCTGCGGGTGCATGGTGGACCCGGTGCGGTATCTCGGTGCAAGATGGTCGCAGATGATGGCGTTGAGCCCGGCAGGGGAGCACTACCGACCGGTTATTTGTGATGCGGCGGATATCCGGAGGATACCTATATAGTCGTGAGATTTGATGATATGGGCCAGTCCGGATTGCCGGAGCCCGAGATATTGAGACATTGAGATATTGAAATATATGTTCTGTGTCGATGCTTGACACGGATTCTCTGTTGATTTCATTGATGATACTTCGGTTTTTATACAAAAAATCTCACTGAGATAAGAAACCACTTTTCTCATTCATGATGTATTCTACTTTCATTTTCAGTGCATCCGTACATCGTATATGTGACATGTTGCTACCTGAGGCACTGACATGAGCACTTGATATTACACTTAAGTTTAGTTGTTTCAGGGTTATATTTTATATGGATATTATTGTATGACCTAAGAGAGAGTCGTACATGCGATTTCTTCTCGGTGATGTTTTCTACTCACGAGTTGGTAACTCACCCCCTTTGTGCCACAGTTTTTTGCAGGTTTTGCCGTACAGGGTTTCTTGGTGGCTTTGCTGGCACACTACTTCATTCCGGATGATTGCTTGGGAATGTAGGTTCACATGAATCGTAACCACCATTGTACTTGTATTTATTTCAGTTGTCTCTAGTAAACTCCATCAACCAGACTATGTATTTTTGATAGACTTAGAAAACTAGTTGTTTATTCTTTCGACCTTAGAGTCGCGCGCTTGTATTATTATAGTTTTCTGGTTTTCTTGAGGATGCTTAGTTTCTTTCTGAGTTTTGATCCTCGCCCTTCGGCGTTGTATATTATATTGCTTATGTGGTTGTTTCCGCCAATTGGTGAAGAGCTAGCTCCCGCTTGGGATGCATTTATTCATTACTTATGTATATGTATGTTTGTACCCGTTTGGGGCCAGTATTTACAAAGGAAACTCTGCCGAAATTTTTGGGAAAGACTTGATGCTTTTAAAAATGTTTACTACTAGTTTCAAAGTGATTTTATTTGTTAACTTTAAATCAGTATTTCCTTCACTCTCTTTCTAAATGGTTTAGATTTCTGGGCTTTTGGCTTACCTGAATTAGGTGGGGTCCTATAGATTTCACATGATTCAAGTGCCAATCACGTGCCATTTCGGGTCTTGACAAAGTTGGTATCAGAGCGCTAGCTTTAACCTTGGTTCGAGTCTAGGTTTGACTATGCAGAGTTTACGGCATATATTTATTCGGAACCTAAGCTTGACCTTACGGAACTTAGACTTGGTCGAGAGGGTATTAGACCCGAACTTTTGTCGCATAGGTTAACCTTGGTTGATGAAGTAGGTGACTTAAGTAGAGTGACGTACTGTGTGTATGTTCCGCGGCATACTTTCGATACACTACTCCATTTAAGGAGCCTTAGGATGTACATTTCTTTGCACAGTTGTTACGACCCGATATATTAGCTCGTGACCAGCACTTGAATCACGCAACGTCTAAAGACGTAACGGAATTCAAGTAAGCTGAAATCCAAAAATCTGAACCTTTTTAAGAAAATAAAAGAGGTGAAGTTTTGAAATAAAGGTATAATGAAATCAAGTTTTCTTAAATGCATGGAAAAGGAACAAGAATAATGCAAGTGAAATTTTCTAGTTTGAAAACAAGTTTCTTCTTTTAAAAAAAATTTGGGCAGCACCTCCTTTGTGTTTTTGATCCAAAACCACAATACAAGATGAAAATAAAGGCATCCCCAAGCGGGAGCTAGCTCTTCGCCAACCGGCGGATCACAACCACGCAAGACAGTATATATAAGTAAACGATACCCAACGGCGAAGATCACCACAACAGATAAAGAAAGAAGCGAGATATCAACCCATAATGCGAACATATAACCCATCGTTCAAATCTCGCTACTACAAGTCTTGCTAAGTCTCATTTCTTATTCAAATACTAGTTTCGATTGAAGGAGTTGACTAGATACAATATGAAATAGAAATACAAGAATAGGTACGATACAATGTCCCACCTACCAATGCAAAACACCTGAATGCAACTGTGTGCCAGTGAAGCCGCTACTGATCCATACGGTCAACCTACAAGAACTGTGGCACAACGGGGGTGAGTTGCCAACTCGTGAGTAGAAAAACATCTACAAGTAGAAATCGAATAAACAACGACTCCTAGGTCAACTATATCATAAAGGTAATACTATAATATCTAGGGAGACCGGGTCATCATATGTGCCAACAATAAAATCAACGCCTATAGGTAAACGGATATAATCCAACAATATAATCAATGTATGTATGCATTTAGATCTCGTCCAACCATATAATCAATATCTGTATGCATGTAAATATTATAAAAGAGTGTGCATGAAAGTATGAGGATATAAATCAACGGTGTCCCTTGCGACACATCAAAATCATGGAACCTGGGTGTCCAACATCGACACCCGAAAACATCATGAAACCCGTGTCTAGCATCGATATGTAGATCCTCATATCTCGGGCTCCGTCAGTCCAGATCGGCCCTCGGGCTCCGTCAGTCCGGATCGGTCCATAACATCTCTCGACACCGGTCGGTATCCTCCGGATATCCGCCGAGCCCAAATACAATCACCGTAAGGTAGTAGTCCCACTGCCAGGCTCACTGTCTACAACACAGCAATCCGTTCTCGCCCCGGGATACCATACCGGGTCCACCATGTACCCGCAATCGGCCTCATCCAGCTCCTCGAATCGGGTTTCACATGTCACACGTCTCAGAACCGAGAAAACGCATGGTGGACGCACTAAAATATCATATCAAGAGAAACCGGGTTTTTAAAACAACACATAATCTCTTTTAAAATGTCCTCGGTTCTCAAATCCATAAATCTCATTAAAACAGCATATCTCAATGCGTAAAATCATAGAGCATGATGTATGCGACATATAATAAAAATGTAAGCATATCTCTATATTATGCAACATGGAACAGTGATATGACATATTAAAAGAAAACCGCTCTATTAAATGATTCCAGTTTTTAAAATATAACATGCGGTTCCCAATTTCCCAATAAAACCAGTTATCTATGTAGGTACAATATGTATATGCGCAAGTATAGAGGTATAAATATGTATATGCGTCAATATGGGTATGTAATGTGTATATGCGCAAGTATGGATGTATCAATGTATATGTGCACCAATATGGATATACAATGTGCATGTGCGCAAGTATGGGTGTATCAAAGTATATGTGCACCAATATGGATACACAATGTGCATGTGCGCAAGTATGGGTGTATCAATGTATATGTGCACCAATATGGATATACAATGTGCATGTGCGCAAGTATTGGTGTATCAAAGTATATGTGCACCAATATGGATATACAAGTGGTATATACGCAAGCATGTTATGCGAAGAGTCATATCATGATGCAGCAATCCTACTGCGTAGTGACTGTTGGAGATAGTGCCCTCAGAGTCAATTATTGGATCACAGGCACGTGATTGCAATGATTGAGGGAGGACCTATCCCGGTAGGACAGTCTTACTCGAGATGATAGTATGCTATCTGGTTTATCTTTATCATCGTGTACTGCTTTAGGTGACCTGACAGGTCGCTATTACACGTTGATAGAGCCCCTAGGATTCTTACTTGACGACCAGCAGTATGATGGCGATCATATACGTGGGAGCTGGGGTCTATAAGCACATCCTTAAATGGTCCCTAGTCGTGGGAGTTTCGAGACAGGGCATCGATACTCCATTAGTAGACTAGTGTATACAGTCGAGACCCCGACGAGGGGCGGTGGCCGGTCTCACAAGCCACTGGTGTCAGTTGGTTCACCTAAGATGTATACAAGTGCTCATTGGGTTATGAGTACACCGGACAGGACTCGCCGGGAACATGCTAGTTGGTCTTATACCTGACGTCAGATAGCAGTTCCCTGGTGACATGTGTACAGGTTAGTTCATCTACCTGAGATCGTCATTTGTCTCGTGTGAGTTCCCACTGTACTTTGATTACTACCCTACCACGGCTCAAAGGAGTCGTGCAAACAGGTTTTAGTTGGGTACAGTCCCGAGCCACATGGAGGCAGTGAGCGGATCTACAGGGGTTCGTCTCTCCCGGTATTGGGGGTGAGGTCGCGCTGTGTCTAGGAGAGCCATTACGCAAAGCCCTCGGCCGAGGCAGGAGATTTACTGGTAGGTATTCCAGTAGTATCTCAGGGCGTTTTGGGCTACACTCCGACACGACTTGTACCGCTTTTGGGGGTCTGACTTTTACCAACCCCCTAGGCCCGACATGCGATGCTCATAGACGAACGGACCAGACTGTACGGATATTGTCACTGACAGGCTCAGTAGGGTGTCAGGATGAGTTCGCTCATCGACGTCCCTTTTGGTCAATAGCTGGTGGCCCGTCACGTATTGGCTTATACCTCTGACGTGCTGGTGGTTAAATCCACAACCATAGTATTGACGAGTCTTTAGAGTCCACCACACTTTCAGTTACTCAAGCTTTCGGGCGAAACGCTGTAGAAGCCGTATGGAGATATGGCAGGGTCCGATCAGATACGTGCGGTATTGCACGCATCAGGATCGGACGGATAGTACTAGTGGCCGTATGGTTATATGGCAGGGTTCGATCAGATACGTGCGGTATTGCACGGATTAGGATCGAACGGATATTACTAACCGGCTTTGGTTTATGCCGGATCCTAGTATAGTACAGTGTAGATTTTGTCTCATTGCATTTGTATCCGGTCGGAATACAGATGCGGGTGTGTATGCACAGCATCGGGGTTTTCCTGTAATTTATTACGGGACCAGTTTTCTGGAGTTGTCAGTTTGCATTCCGTTCCGGCCGGTTTTCCTTTGTTCTTTCCCGGCCGGACTTTTCCGATGGAGGGGGTAATTTGCAGTTTTGCAAATTACATTTGGGGAGGGGGTATCTTGCATATTGGTGGCATCATGATAGCTTTTCATGATGAGATTCTTTTTCCTTCTTATCACTTGCTTTATGAGATTAGAAAGGATTTAGAGTGATTTGAGTGGTTGATGTGAGATTTTCTTTATGTTGTGGTCACCACCTTTGCTCTCCTACACTCACCTCCCTTTGTATTATGTTTTAATTCCCTCCACCATTTCCAAATGAGCATGGCCGGCCACATTTGAGAGGGGAGAAAAATGAGAGAGGTTCATTTTTGATTTGGTGTGGGAAATTCATCATCCATCTCATTTTTCCATTGCTACCAAAATCCCCAAGTTCATTTCTCAACCTCTTTCCTCCATCAAGGCAACATAACCCCAAAGAGACAAAGCACTACTCATTCTACATTAAACCTTGGGCACGTCAACTAGCCAGCTTCGTGCCCGAGTTGCCTCGGTATTGAGGCGGGAGCCCGTAAAAGACGCAGGCGATGTGGTGCCCTTCCGGCGAGGAGGCGACGATATGGAGACAAGACTTTCCGCGGGAGATCGGGACGATGACGAGAAGACCGGAGGACTCGGATCACTCGGTATACTTCTCTTCCCATCTCTTGTTAGCTAGTATAGGTTAATGGTTAACGATCCGGGTTTTTATTGTCCGCGGTAGCGCCAGTTTCCAAGTAAGGAAAATTTTTGATTCCGCATTTTGGCCTCGGTAAGACGGCCGGGGCGCTGCCGTTGCGCAACATGGTATCAGAGCCTCGCCATTAACTTCGTCTAGCTTCGTTTGATGTGTTTTGCATTTCCGATCGACCAAAATTCCAAAATCTACATTTTCACTCACATCAGTTTTCTGTCGAATTTTTTCTGGCTCTAAAAATTTTTCAGGTTGTCTCAGAATGATGTGCAGGGAGTTCTAAGACTGCTGTAAAAATTCGACACAGTGAGTCGATCAGTGAAGCACGGAACCGTGGCCAAACCCCCCTTTGGGCAGCGGTTCCGCCGCACATTGGTGTCCTCACTGTGTCCAATTTCTCCAGTGGGCTTCTGGGCTTATTTTAGGGGTTTTGGAATATTAATATTGGGCCCAGAATTTCTGTGAGTGCTACAGTATTACTTGGGGGCCCACTTGTTAATTTTTGATCGATTGGATATTTTAAACACAGTATTTACATTATATCTGCGACCGTGAATGTCACTCGATCGGTAAATCCTGTCTAACTGCTATAGCCCGGTTAGACGGATTTGCGAACGTGACATTCACGTTGATGTTATATGTTTATGCTGTGTTGTTGCGGATCGGTCGTGGGGGATAGCCTGGATGCAATGCTAGTACTATTTTGTTGTATTATGTACATTTGATATTGCGGGGCGAGCGTCCGACATGTGGACTGCCGTCACTGCCTGTTTGTATTATTCTTTTGGGGCACGGCCTGGTTGCGGTCGATGTACCCGTTGTATGTATATTTTACTTTCTGTACTAGGATTACCCAGCGGAGGGGTGCACGGATAGCCGGGTTCTAGAGGGCAACGAGCCCGCATCTCATGGCATTGAGACGGAGGGGGCTTCACTCTAGGATTGGCGGGCTATTCGCCGCACTCGTAGGGGGTACAGTTTGACCCAGGAGGGGTGCCCAAGTTACCAGATTCCATGAAGTGCTGGGTGGTCCATTCACGGCGCTGAAGGGGGCTGCCTCGCTTCAGGTTTTGGCGGGTGACTTGCCACGCCCGTAGGGGTCTAGGTTTTTATTGCACAGGCTATCCACACGACCAGGGGAACGTCGGGTTTCAGCAGCGGCTCTGTGAAACCTGGGGATCCCAGATATCTGTATTGTTCTGTGATGCTGTACTTTTCTGTGATGTTGCATTTTATCACGCCTTGAGCGAAATACTATATATTCGTATATATATATTAGTAGATGTTGTATATGTTTTTCATCCGCGCTAGTCCAGTCCCCGCTCTGCCGTTAGTTAGTTAACCTAACGGGTGATGACGGGACCCAGTGGCGAATGCGGATGGCATATACGTACGTCAGTATATTTTCGTTCTTTGTGGTGTGATCAATTGATGGGACTGCATTTATTCGGATCAATGCAAGATAAACAAACCTAATCTGATGTTGTTGGAACACTTTTTCAAAAAGCTGTTATTGCAAGGACGTTCATTTTTGTTTTGCATCGTGGTATTCATTTGGAATATCCTGCTCCTCAGTCGACGAGGCAAGGGCCGAGATCCCTTCACCGGGAGTGACCCCTTGGACAGAAGTTTGCGTCAGGGCATTAACTTCACTATAGCCGATTACTTTTGCTTTGCATCGTGGTATTCAGTTGGAATATCCTGCACCTCATTCTACGGGGAAAGAGCCGAGATCCCTTCACCGGGAGTGACCTCTTTAGTAAAGGTTTTCGTCACTATATCTTTTATAAAAAGTTATCCAGTTCCTTCAACGATATCAAGTTCATTACGTTAAAGGTTTTTTGCCAAAAACCAGTCGTAGCCCTCCGTCATTTCAGATTAGTATTACTTAGTATTCGTGCTGCGTTTGTCGTGCATTGCCGAGGCGTAGTGTTCGGTAGCTATGTAGTGCTTTTCTGTCACATGGATAAGTGGATTGGTTAGGACAGTCGTACGGTCTTGTTGGCATTGTCAAGGACTCGTACGGATGGGTTTAACGCAATCAAGATAATGACGGGTAGAACTTGACTAGGACACTTTGATTTGTTGGCATTGTCAAGGTCACTTGGGTCCTAGGGGTAAAAACCTACATCGGGAGTTTCAAAAGAACTGAAACTTGCCAGATATGCGCATACCTTCTGGAGTGTGGTGACTTGAGTGGATTCCGTCAAGTTATCATGCGATGATAGTTGGATCCCGATTCCCACTGATGAGTTGGTTTACTCCTCGGGTGATCCCGACTAATTCTTCTTTCAGGTTTGGGGAAGAATTTGAGGTTACAGTGGGAGGTTTCCTGATTAGATAAAGTGATAACCATTCTGATCTAGGTTAGAGTGCACGCTGAGTGTTTCTTTTCTCTCTCTCTCTTTGGCAGCGACCATTGACCAGACCCTGGACTATGACTCAGTGACCAAGTTGACCGAACCTTCTTAACACTGGCTTTTGGATTGTCAGAGTTGCAAAACCTCATTGCCACTCCTACTTTTACCCTTTTCTCCAGGACACCCCGTATTACTACGAACGTCCACTTCCATTGGACAAAACCATCGTATGGTTAGATAAGAACTCGAAGGAATTCGAGGATGGTTTCCGGTTCTGGAGAAAACGGATAGGTTTATTCAGTTGTCTTTTCTTTTCACCTTCTCTCATTGCGAGTACTCCTTGGTTTAGGAGATAGTACACCTATTATACAAATTGGATAGTCTTCTTCCAAACCTTAGGCTGGTGCCGAACGGTGGGGAATGAAGAAAACCAATTAGCATAACGATGGTGTGCAGAAGGTATTAAGTTAAGACAAAGAAAGGGATTAGTAAGAGGGCAAAGTAAATTGCGACTGCCATTCACGACCGAACCGAGTATTTCTTCTCCAATCCTAAATCACCTTTGTATTTCTCCAGGACACTCCGTATCACTATGAAGATCCTAAGTTTTTGGATACTCCATCGTATGGTTATATACGAACTCAAAAGGAACTTGTTCCAGTTCGGGGATGGATTCTGGACCAGGAGAAATAGGAATAAGGTTTATTTGGTTGTCTTTTATTCTCACCTTCTCTCGCATTGCGAGTGCTCCTAGGACTAGGATAGTACACCCATTATGCTTATTGGATAGTCTTCTTCCAAACCATAGGCTGGTGCCGAACGGTAGGGAAGGAAGAAAACCATTTGGCCTAAGGGGTGTGCAGAAGGTAATGACTAAAGACATATAAAGGGATTTGGAGAGGTGGCAAAGAATTATACGGTTATAGTTGTGAATCTGGATAATGGTAGAGGCATTACTAGGAATACCAGGATACCCCATCGAAACATTTCAATGTTTCAGTTCAACTGTGTACTGTTAAAAGAAAACTGATTTCCCGATTAGACACTTGCTCCAGGGTATGTATTTACCAGGTTTAATTCTCACATCTGTATGGTTTTACAGATGATGAGTGGGAGTAAGTTATTGGGAATTGGGTGATCATCCTCATTATATCGGGATTCGTTGTAATCGGTGATATTTGAGGAGATCACCTGGGCTGTTTGCCGGTCGGCAAATATTTGGTTTTGAATATCCGCTATTGTGCAACAATTTCAAATTGATATATCTGTACGTCTATTTTTCATGGAGTGAGATATACCTTTTGATATTATGTCGATGACATTTACCTATATCAGTGGATGATTAGGTAAGGAGCATCAAACAGCGGTGTAATTCTTCTTAACCATAAGTACAGTTTTCAACCTACGACGCACAGTGAAAGAGTTGTTAGACTCAGCGGACTTATACAGAGTATTGTATGTTGTCCAGTGTCCATTAGGACAGAGGGGTTGGTCCTCATACTATATTCTGTTTACTTTTAACTTCTCTAGTTCTTAGATATGTGTTTCGTAGAAACACAGGGTCTAAGTTTTGAGGAGTTATAGGTATTTGAATAGAGTAGAGTACCAGGTGTAGCAAGTATCGGGATTCTTCAAAGTGATCGAAGATGTAGATACTTGTGTATGGTATTCAGTTGATAGTAATGATAAAGAGAAATTGCTTCTCTTTCAGGTTACTCATAATTGGAAGCATTCCTAAGTTGAGTAACGCTGATCGGCCTCCTTCCATTTAGTTAACATGCACTGGAGATAGCTGCATGATTTGAATCTGGTTCATTTAAATCAGTGCCTCTGGTTCTATATTGGATATAGAACAGTTCATATCTTAACGATGTTAAGGTACGGGGAGTTGTCCGGCTTATGATTAAAACCAGAGACTGGACAACTCAAGGCACGTTTCTGTAATGGCTGTTTGTGGGTTGACCCAGGCTATGACGAGGGTTGACTTTCTACCATCTGGAAGATCAATAGTGATATTGTTCTTAACTCGCCACATTTTAAAAGAAATGGTTATTTTTCAGAAAAACAGAAGTGGGAATATGGTAGAACTGGAAGCGATTCCAGAACCGCAAACGATTACTGCAGATTTGATAAGGAACCTAAAGATTCAATCTGATTTGACATTCCATTGGCCACTCCGCAGATAAGGTGGGTAACTTCAGGCACCCAAGAGGTACTCCGGTAGCCTCAAGGACGGTGACAGGGAAGTTTTTGTTTACCCACACTTGCCATTGTTGTTGTTCCAGGCTGCGAGACCCGGCAGGAGGATGAGTATAGCGTCGTTCTAAACTAGCTTTAGAAGTGCACGTCTATATGACTCTGCCAGAGGGTTGTCGTAGTCAGTGGGAGCAGCGGAAGCATTGGTGGACATCAGGCTTATGTCTATTTATAGACTAAAGCAGATATAGCGGAGATAGATCATCTATTTCTGATGTGACAGTCATAGGTTTGACGTCATCAGAATAGGGTATGGATCTGTTAAGAAGGTAGTAGGGTGTGATGTCCTGGTTTTGGATGACATACACAGAGTAGGAAAGGAAACTCCTATAATACGATCGGTTATACTTTGGTTGTCACACAGTGGTTTCTCCACACAGGACTTGGATATTATATCAGACATTCTGGTTACTAGATCTATAGTTTTAGATCTAGATTTGGGTGGTTTCCTAATCTGGGTACCTTGACCGCATTCTATGAGTATTTAGAATGGACGACTCCTGGCACGGTAGTACACCTGCAGGTAATGGAGTCATCCTCTCTAAAGGTGGCTTACAGACTAAAGGGGAGAGGGATACGCATGATTGACAGATCACTTGCTTAGGCAATTGAGTCAATCATGAGATGTCAAGTACCACACCAGATGTTGTTCTTGCAGTAGCTGCAATAAGCTGATATTAATCCAATCCTGGAGAAACAGTCGGAAGCAGTTTTAGAACATAAGTTGATGTTCTAAGGATATGATAACGACAGCCTCATTAGGGAAGCAGTTATCATTCCAGGCTTCCAAGGTGACATGGACGACAGGGTGATCGTCAGAGTTATAGTTTCTCCTTCTGATGAGGGGCAGTATTTTGGACAGGTGGTCCAAGGCAATACTGAGGGAGGCATGGCGCTGGGTACTGATTAAGTTCAGTTATCGATACAGTCTAAGAAGTTTGGATTTGGAGTTCATTTATGAGCTAGGTCCCATCAGATATCCAGACATACTCTAAGACAGGTATTGCTCATTTCGGGAGATGGCTTTCTCTGCGAACTTGAGATATAGAGAGACATAGAAAGAATCATCACAGCGGATCCACTCACTGAGGCTATTCCTCGAACGCAATAGTTTCGCAAACGAGCTTTGTGAGACTGACTAGTAGAGGAGTTGGGTATTCGGTATCACACGGGCTGTGAGTATGCGACATCGCAATAATTAGCCTTGAGTGCAAGTAGGAGATTGTTGGAGATAGTGCCCTCAGAGTCAATTATTGGATCACAGGCACGTGATTCCAATGATTGAGGGAGGACCTATCCCGGTAGGACAGTCTTACTCGAGATGATAGTATGCTATCTGGTTTATCTTTATCATCGTGTACTGCTTTAGGTGACCTGACAGGTCGCTATTACACGTTGATAGAGCCCCTAGGATTCTTGCTAGAGGACCAGCAGTATGATGGCGATCATATACGTGGGAGCTGGGGTCTATAAGCACATCCTTAAATGGTCCCTAGTCGTGGGAGTTTCGAGACAGGGCATCGATACTCCATTAGTAGACTAGTGTATACAGTCGAGACCCCGACGAGGGGCGGTGGCCGGTCTCACAAGCCACTGGTGTCAGTTGGTTCACCTAAGATGTATACAGGTGCTCATTGGGTTATGAGTACACCGGACAGGACTCGCCGGGAACATGCTAGTTGGTCTTATACCTGACGTCAGATAGCAGTTCCCTGGTGACATGTGTACAGGTTAGTTCATCGACCTGAGATCGTCATTTGTCTCGTGTGAGTTCCCACTGTACTTTGATTACTACCCTACCACGGCTCAAAGGAGTCGTGCAAACAGGTTTTAGTTGGGTACAGTCCCGAGCCACATGGAGGCAGTGAGCGGATCTACAGGGGTTCGTCTCTCCCGGTATTGGGGGTGAGGTCGCGCTGTGTCTAGGAGAGCCATTACGCAAAGCCCTCGGCCGAGGCAGGAGATTTACTGGTAGGTATTCCAGTAGTATCTCAGGGCGTTCTGGGCTACACTCCGACACGACTTGTACCGCTTTTGGGGGTCTGACTTTTACCAACCCCCTAGGCCCGACATGCGATGCTCATAGACGAACGGACCAGACTGTACGGATATTGTCACTGACAGGCTCAGTAGGGTGTCAGGATGAGTTCGCTCATCGACGTCCCTTTTGGTCAATAGCTGGTGGCCCGTCACGTATTGGCTTATACCTCTGACGTGCTGGTGGTTAAATCTACAACCATAGTATTGACGAGTCTTTAGAGTCCACCACACTTTCAGTTACTCAAACTTTCGAGCGAAACGCTGTAGAAGCCGTATGGAGATATGGCAGGGTCCGATCAGATACGTGCGGTATTGCACGCATCAGGATCGGACGGATAGTACTGGTGGCCGTATGGTTATATGGCAGGGTTCGATCAGATACGTGCGGTATTGCACGGATCAGGATCGAACGGATATTACTAGCCGGCTTTGGTTTAAGCCGGATCCTAGTATAGTACAGTGTAGATTTTGTCTCATTGCATTTGTATCCGGTCGGAATACAGATGCGGGTGTGGATGCACAGCATCGGGGTTTTCCTGTAATTTATTACGGGACCAGTTTTCTGGAGTTGCCAGTTTGCATTCCGTTCCGGCCGGTTTTCCTTTGTTCTTTCCCGGCCGGACTTTTCCGATGGAAAGGGTAATTTGCAGTTTTGCAAATTACATTTGGGGAGGGGGTATCTTGCATATTGGTGGCATCATGATAGCTTTTCATGATGGGATTCTTTTTCCTTCTTATCACTTGCTTTATGAGATTAGAAAGGATTTAGAGTGATTTGAGTGGTTGATGTGAGATTTGCTTTATGTTGTGGTCACCACCTTTGCTCTCCTACACTCACCTCCCTTTGTATTATGTTTTAATTCCCTCCACCATTTCCAAATGAGCATGGCCGGCCACATTTGAGAGGGGAGAAAAATGAGAGAGGTTCATTTTTGATTTGGTGTGGGAAATTCATCATCCATCTCATTTTTCCATTGCTACCAAAATCCCCAAGTTCATTTCTCGACCTCATTCCTCCATCAAGGCAACATAACCCCAAAGAGACAAAGCACTACTCATTCTACAGCAAACCTTGGGCACGTCGACTAGCCAGCTTCATGCCCGAGTTGCCTCGGTATTGAGGCGGGAGCCCGTAAAAGACGCAGGCGATGTGGTGCCCTTCCGGCGAGGAGGCGATGATATGGAGACAAGACTTTCCGCGGGAGATCGGGACGATGACGAGAAGACCGGAGGACTCGGATCACTCGGTATACTTCTCTTCCCATCTCTTGTTAGCTAGTATAGGTTAATGGTTAACGATCCGGGTTTTTATTGTCCGCGGTAGCGCCAGTTTCCAAGTAAGGAAAATTTTTGATTCCGCATTTTGGCCTCGGTAAGACGGCCGGGGCGCTGCCGTTGCGCAACAGTCACATGGCAATTATCGATGATGAAGTGTGTATGCCTACAATCCGTGTACGTGTAACATACGCATCATCGATAATGGTGCAGGTGTACTATCACAGGTATAAGTAATGCAATGCGAATAACATGAATGCAGCATAAGGTAAATCATATGCAAATGTTGACGGGTATACGTGTCTAACATAACCGAGTCAGTGAATCTATCAATCGGCATCTAGCCACACAACATCACGTACGGTATAATCCATCGTACGGCAGCCTCTAGTCAAGGGTATGGATCAACCATCAAGTCAAACTCATCACGTACGGAAAATCATCGTACGGCGACATAAAACCAATAGGGATCCTATCAACCTTTACGACAAAGAGGGTATGGACCTAATGTCTCGTACGACATATCACACATGATTCACGACATTCTTTATATATCTATAAATTTATGTCTCAGGTCACATCCATAAAAATCTCATATCAGGGGGACCGACAATCAATCATCTCAATCGACTCGCATCCGTATACCAACATATCACCAAATTCATCATATCGCATCGTACAATTCTTTTCATCGCATTATATCCCTCATCAAGTCAAATTTTATATATGCATTCTACCTTTACTATAAGAATACTTATCTAATCTAACATACACACCCGAACCATACAACAGTTTTTGAAAGACGCGAATCGTAGTTTTTACGGTGTTTTTAAGGAAAAGATATCGTTTGAAAATCCGTAATGTCCCTCAAGGTATCTGTTTAAAAGATGCATACGATTCTTCGGTTTGGAAATAGGTATGGTTCGGATGACACAACTTCATCGGCTATCTAGTCCTATAGTACCCTAAACGGCAATGTCGTCACATATCATCCTCAAATTCCGTCATCATATATTAGTCGTATCATATCACTTCTAACTATCCTTTAGTTTCTAATATGGTTTCACTAACTATCATTTAACTCAAACCCTAGTTTCCTAATTTAGGTTTCCTTAACCACATTCTATAAATCAGTTTCCATCAAAATATTGCGGGGGTGCTATACGCCATCCACCCGACTACCCCCATAGATATAGATCTACTTACCTTGATCTTGCTCGCCGAAGTCGATGTCGCCATCCTATTCTTCATCGTACGAATTCCACGTGAGGGTACTTACATATATAACACAATCGCAATGCGTATTAAAATCAAGGCGGAAAACCAAAACGGCTTACGTTTCGCTCATAGGTTAAAACCTATAGCCTAGCACGCAAAACAAGACCAACAACCCTGGTCGTTGACATTCAAATGCCACACGAAGGAAACACAATACCAAATACCAAATTCAAATTCATTAAAAGCCGCAAAACATTTTCAGAAACTAAGTAAAACACTCTCAGATTTTCCCCAGGTAACAATTAGCCAATTTTGCATACAGGAGGGGTCTAATTTACTAGAGATAAAGCCCTGGACCAAGCACGAATCCAAAATTCCCTACTCTAGCTGCAAATTGTGGCCAGAATGATTAAAATTGTGGCCACAATGAAGGTATAGGGGCTAGGGTCTTGTGTGTAGGTTCCAGGTTGCCTGCACACTCCTCTGTGTTTGGTAAAAACTTTTCTAGGTCCCCTAGTCTCTCTAGATTCCTAAATACCATCACAATTCTCAAAATTATCAGATGTCGATGAATCTAAAGTTCGTAATCTCTATCCTAGGCCATACAAATCCATAATAAGGTCTGTAGGCAGCCACTACACATCACCAATTCCAAACAAACACTTAAACCCTTCTCTTGAGATTTCTAAGATCACAATTCCACACACAATCAACCTCTAAACTATACAAGAATACAAGGAAACTAAAACTAAACTAAAGGGAAGAATTTATACCTCATGGATTTCACTCAAGAGAAAGCCTAGCTTCCCAAAGTTTGTCAAAATCCCACTTTGCTAGGTCCATTTTGTAGAGGATGAAGAGATGGTCAATTTTTGTGAAAGGGATTTAGGGTTTTGAGGAGTATTTTGAGATAAATCTAGGGTTGAGGGTGGAGGGAAGTGAAGAGGAAGAAGATGAAGGAAAAATATGAGAAGGGAAATAATGGGCAGCCCCCTCTCTCTCTATCTTATTCTCACCCTCTCACTCTCATATCTCTCTCTCTCTCTCTCATCATTCTCTTTTAACCCATTTTTCTTCTCTTCTTTTCTCACACAAAATCCCAACCACAACATAAAACAACACAAATGAAATAACATGTAACATATCATGGTGCACTAACCATGAAAACTGTAGAAACACGGATTTGGCCTAATCACGATTAGCAGTACGCTAATCGGGTTTTTATCAAAACTGCATATAATAAATTTTAAAAATACCAAATCCTTTACATATATTTTTAAATGAATAAATCATTTTAATTTTCAATTATTTCATAATTATCGGTATATATTTATACCCTTTTTCGAAAACCCCAATTTCGTAAATCGGGCAGTTTTCGGGAAAAATATTATTTTAATATTAAATTCGAAAATAATATTTTATATTTTCTGAAATGTTACAATCTTCCCCCCTTAAAGAAATTCGGTCCCCGAATTTAAATTTAAACCCCCATAATCTAAAACATTTCCATGATCAGCTCAAAACAATGGGGCTCCGAAATCACGGAAGATATAGAAACAACACAGCGTGTCAAGTGCGCATGAAAACGAGTATAAAACTCAAAATCGAACTCCGTCAAGCGTCACGCAAATCATCGGATTTGCAAGCAAATCCTCGGAGTTACAATAGAGATACAGATCTCGAAATCCACTACTGAAATCCAATATACACTAGTCAAATACTATAATACGTGTATAGTATGCATTCTTGAAAAACTTTCAAGAACTGAGTAAAACTCATGCAAAGATCTTTCTAAATCGCCGCGTGAATGCATAACTCACGGCATAAGTGACGGACGCTTATTTTAAAATAATAATATATGTCCATATATGATTTCCTAAATACACGTTCCGTCATTTTCAAAATATCCCAAATGGTTTTCCTTTATAAACGTTCATGTCGCTCACGGACACATAGGAAATAGAGAGACTATAGTTCTTTTTCAAAAACCTCTTGGTAAACTTTAAATGCATGCAAAGTACTCAGGTACTGTCCTTGGATCTGTCCTATTTGGCTACTTCATAATACAGTGCCTATCATGAAAACAAGGTGCTCAAAAGCAAAATCAGCCTCAAAAGGCGTATCCAATAATCATGTGCGTCTGGTGCACATGGAAATCAAATCCAAATACAAATGCCATAATATGCACAAAAGCAAAACTCAGTGCAACGGGTGTGCACGAAAGCATCTGTCCAGTGCAATGGGTGTGCATGTCTGGTGCATCTATTGTGCACAAAAACAATATCTGGTGCATCAAATGCACGAAATACAATCAATAACCCAAACGACTAAAAGCAACACCGAGTGCACCAAGGTGTATAAATCAAAAACGTATGCAACTGTGTGCACAGTATCCGTATCACACTGCAAGCACATGTGAGCTATGCCGAGTGCAAAAATCACATCAATCGTATGAAATCCACGAAATCATAAACACATGCTACGAAGGTACAAAATCGACATCAAATGCAATGGATATGCACAAATCGCAAATCAACACAACGGTGTATAAAATATATATCAAGTGCGATAACTATGCACAAAATGTAAATACCCAGTAGGTGCAGCCATGTTGCACGAAATCAATATCAGGAAACTCATCATCAAAACTCAAATCCAAGCGATATAAACGTGATACTCGGATCACAACCGCAAATCGCAACAAATGACATCGAGGTACACCTCCTACAATGTCGAAAAAGTACTGGTCACGGTCTAGCGTCCTCTGTCTCTGGGTCCTCATTTTCTCTGTGGATTACCAATCTCGCAATCCATCGGCTTATCGGCCCAGTCAGGTGTGCTAACGGGAATGATTCCATTCTAGCACTTCTCTGGTCATCTCTCGGTCAATCATCATGACTACTCGCAAAGCAGCACGTCACTGGCGTCGGCCTCTGGTCCTCTGAATACACATCACACATCTGATCCTGGGTGTAAATCTTATCGCAGCAGTGTGCTGGAAGGAATCCTGCTCAAGGTCTTTTCCGATCTCGCCTATGCCGAACTGTATAGAGGCTGGTACACTCACATAATCTTTTCTCACTTTCTGGACATCTGCGTTCTCACCACAACATTTCCTCGGGGACTGGCCGTATCCTAACACCTATGTATGCATATCAGATCTCTGATCTTGACGGGGAGTAATAACAGCTCGCCATCTCACGTGAACCTCAGGTTCTACTCGTCTTTATCATTGTCCACTTTGGTGTCACGTCGTGCTACCTGCGTACTGCAATGGTTCTCGGCTACGGTCAATCCGGAGTCTCTCACACGGACTCAAAGTCACGAACTCGGTATCTTCATCACTCAATACTCGTTCGTTCTCGATCAACTCACAATGCATCTGAGTGAGGTCCTCTATTCGAAACAGGTCAGCTTACTGGTCTCTTATCATATGATATCCGGATGACGTCAAACTTTTCGATCGAGTCATCGAGGTCCCAAATTTTCCTAAAGGCTCAACACCTTAGCACGGTCTAAAAATATCTGGTACATAAAACAGTACCTCTGAACCAGCCGTAGAAGGGCAAGCCTAAGCCTCACTGATGGCACCGCTAAACTGCCGCAAACCCTAAGGTTCAAAAGCGTTTCCATGGTCATCATATCGAGTTAGGATTTCATTCATCTAGAGGGTTCACAGAATCACTTGCATGTTCCTCCGAACACTTTAAACTTGGGAAAATGGGTTTCTGACACTCGCATCGAACTCTTTAGCTTTGCCTAGCCGACATGTGAATACCCTTCGTCCGCATGCAAAAAAATGCCTCAATCCTCCTGTCACGCCCCGCTTCCCAGTACACGGCGAAGGGGACGTGACTGGTCCGCTACGTATATACATAGAAGTACATACGCTAAACGTATCTAAGCAATATAAAAGTAAATACACAAAAGACAAGATATAATAAAAACAGTAACTTTTATTTATTAACATTCTTTTGTACAATGCATGAAAAGGAAATACAACTGAAAAAAAGCGATGCCTAAATAATGGCATAACAGGAAATGAAAAGTATGGAATGGAAAATGTACAATGAAACTAGAGCTCTGGTTCTTCAGCAAACTGTTCCAAGTCTTTTGCAGATGGCTCGATCTCTGCCGGGTCCAGATCACCTCACGACATTCAAAGAAGAAAGAAATAAAATGTCGTCAGCGAATAAGTCGGACGGTAAGTCCCAAAGATAAGAGGAAAGTAGAATAGACAGAATAAGAGGGTATCTTTTAAAATTGTATTATAGTGTTGTAATGTTGTGTTAACGTTGTTGTTTGTAGCTTGGTATAAAAGAATGCCAGTGTATACGAGAGGAGTCTTTATATGCCAGAGACTAGAGGCACGTATAGTACAAGGAACCGTTTATGCCACGGTACAACAGCAACTGGATTCATGTTAGGTGTATTAAGTCTTACAGTCTCGTGTCACTTTTAACACCTTTCGTACCAATCTACCCCTTAAACCCCGTAGTGTTTTATTTGTATTGTATTGTACTGTAAATTGAATTGAGTGTAAAATTGAAAGGCTGACCGAAACCATGATATCAGTAAACGGATGTAACCGTAGGATCATGTAAGTGGAATAACTGGAGAACCGTATAAATGGAATGTATATCCATGGTTCAGTTCAGTCAAGTCGTATAGATTGATAATTGGATTCATGGATTCATGTTGAAGATTGTAGATTGTAGATTGTACTTGAATCAAATTCAAGCCAGATTAATCATACTCAAACCCGAGTCAGACAATTAGAAGTGTAAATCGAAGTCTTGCTTATTTCTTAAACCTATAATTGCTAGGGTCCTTAGATTAATTTATAAAACTTGAGGGGGTTTTATGTAAAAATACTTTTATATACTTCTCAAAATACACCTCAAGTATTCATTATTCGTTTTTAGAGTCATAATGATGTGATATTTCTAGTGAAAATATCCTAGATTCATAATTAAAGATGTTTATTTATAATATTGATTTATTTGGAATTCATGGTATTTCAGTGTAAAATTTGTTCTTGTGATTTTTATAAAAAGGTGGAATATTTAAATCGTAACAAAATAGATATTTTAATGATAAATATACATATATTTATACAAAAATAATTTTAATAAATATTTTATATTCTAAAAAAATCTCATTTTCTAAAAATGTCGTATTTTAAATCTTTCGAGACCGAATGCTCCTTGCGGAGGTCTGAATCTCGCGCTACTAAGCCCGAGGGTATGCGATAAACCGCACCATTCCGAACGGGTTCCACAAAATGGGTTGTAGCGGCGCTTTGCAAAGATTGTAAAATACTAAATCCTTTAGAAAATGGTTTTATGAAGTAAATGGTATTTATTTGTAAAGGTGTATATTTTCCGTATTGTATGTTCTAGATTCTCCTAAGTCAACTAGTCTATTCCTAACTGGTCCAGACGACAAGTTGTGAGATGCCTCAAATCGCCTCTTCACCACCAATTGTGGCCAGGTAAGTACAAGTGAGGAAAGGAGGGATCCGCTCACGAATGACCGTGAGACGGGCCTTTTAAAGTTACCTTTCTCACTTGCCTAGCCTAGACACCACAAAGTTAGGTTTAGATAAACGACTGATGTCCACAACTTATCGTATTTTCATAATAAGTGGTACTTCTTTAAAAAGTGTATCAAAACTAATCTTTTAGAAATGGTTTTATTAACTATGTGGTATTTAAATGAATAATGTTTGTTTTCTCGTATTCTAGGTTCTCGGGGGTGTTGCATATGAGTGTGTGAGGGGGTAGGTCGTTACCTCGTGATCTACTTTACATGTATAGCAAGTTTGATGGAGTTAAATGAAGGATTGAAACAATGTAGTATTTAAGTGAAAAATACGATAAATTGAGATAGCTGTCATTTCATATGATGAAACTTGTTCAAATTGTTTTATTAGTGTTTAATAGTCAACATGAGGAAGTTTAAGTATGATTGTATTAGTGAGAAGTGGAATTTTATAGAAAACCGAATCGGAAATCGGATTTATTCCGATTCCGTCGGGTTTTGTAATTTCGTATTTTTTTAGAATAGGAAAGGGAGATAGAAAAGGGACTTACGGGTTTTAGATTACTCAAGAGAGTGAGAGGGAACTGGAGGGATCGTCGATTTGTTGCGTCGTCGTCGGTAGTTCCTAAAACGATCGCCGGATGTTCCGCCGAGAATTCGTCGGAGCTTCGCCTCGAGCTTGTTTTCAAAGTACACAATTCTTGGAAATTTTTTAGGAGAGTGGGCTCAGGATTTTGGGGTGAGAGGGTAGAAGGTAGGGAGTGTATTTATAAGGTAGGCTAGGGTTAGGGTAGATGAAGGGTTTTTAAATAAAAAATGGTAAAAAATGTAGGAAATTCATTAAAAATTGTAGTAAATGGGGTATATTTAACTCTCTGGAACCGATCCATTTATTTGGAGTGTGCAGGGGAGTTTGACAGCTAAAAAGACACACTTACTATGTTGGAGACTTGACCATCAGGCCGAGTCCGGCCGGCGGCGCCGACCCGAGTCAGCCGGTCCGCCGGCCGAGTCGGGGGTCGGGAAGGTGGAGGGTCGACGGGGGTAGGATCCGGTATATTTAGTTTTTCAGGTTTAGTTCAAGTTTTGGGAGTTATTGTGTGTGGACTGTTGGGCTTCCAAAGAATTTAAAACAAAATAATATTAAAACATAATGTGGGGCAGGGGATTTGAACTCTGGTGGCTTGGTTCAGCAGTGCAAGGTGTTACCAATGAGCTACAAGCTTCTTCTTGTAATTATTGTATGAAATAAATACTTAAAGTGGTAATAGCAACATTAAATACCCGAAGTATACTTCAAATTTAAATCAAATTTATGTATACTAAAAATGGAGTTGTTACAGTCTACCCTCCTTACAAAAAATTTCGTACTCGAAATTTACAACTTTTATTTGAGGACTAGTTTACAAAGAGGTGAGGATATCTTGCATGCATTTTATCTTCCCTTTCCCAAGTGGATTCTCCTGGAGTGTCTTTCCTCCACATTACTCGGACCAAGTTAACTTCCTTGTTCCGAAGTGTCTTCACTTTCCTGTCCAGGATCTCCACAGGCTGTTGCTCACAGGACAAGACGGGCTGTATAGTGAGCTCGGAATGATCAAGAACATGGCCGGGGTCACTCACATACTTTCTAAGTTGGGAGATGTGGAACACATTATTCACTCCTTCCAATGAGGGTGGAATCACTAAGCGGTATGCCACTTCACCGACTCGTTCGAGTATGTCGAACGGTCCAATCTATCTCGGACTTAATTAACCCTGTCTTCCAAATCGGATCACTCCGCGGTTCGGAGATATCTTCAAGAATACGTGATCTCCTGGCTGGAACTCCAAGTGTTGTCTCTTCGCATCAGCCCAGTGTTTCTGTCGATCTTGGGTTATGCGCATCCTTTCCCTGATAGTACGAACCACATCAACGGTCGCTACTATCATCTCTTGTCAAAGAAGTTCCCTATCTCTGATGCCATCCCAACTTAATGGTGATCGATACTTCCTTCCATACAATGCTGCAATAGGTGCC
Organism: Agapanthus africanus; assembly: GCA_030015575.1. Classification (NCBI taxonomy): domain Eukaryota; kingdom Viridiplantae; phylum Streptophyta; class Magnoliopsida; order Asparagales; family Amaryllidaceae; genus Agapanthus; species Agapanthus africanus. Next base: position 326,194,927 of record JASDDO010000018.1, read on the forward strand.
ATTCCTATGCTTGCTTGGTAGCTGTTATTGTACGCGAACTCCACAAGATGTAGGTGATCTTCCCACGATCCTTTGAAGTCTAACATACACGCTCTGAGCATATCCTCCAAGATCTGAATAGTTCCTTCCGACTGACTATCTGTTTATGGATGATAAGCCGTGCTGAAGTTCAGACTTGTTCCCAAGCTTGCTTGCAGACTCTGCCAAAATTGCAATCGGAATCTGGTGTCACGATCGGAGACAATGCAGACCGGTACTCCATGAAGTCTCACAATTTCCTGTATGAGTTCATGGGTGTCAGAGATAGTACATTATGAAGAGTTTAAATCTTAAATAGATTATTACCTCCATGTACTTCTTTGCTAGTGTCGCAGTTGATTGGCCAACTCGAAATGGGATGAAGTAAGCCGACTTTGTGAGTCGATCCATAATGACCCATATAGCATCGTTACCCTTTATGCTGGGAGGAAAAGCAGTCACAAAATCCATCGTGATGTGTTGCCACTTCCACTCTGGGATTGGTAACGGTTGAAGTAGTCCAGCTGTCCTATGATGTTCAGCCTTTACTTGCTGACCTACCAAGCATTTTGCGACACTTCTGGCTACTTCACTCTTTATTTCATGCCACCAATAATTCCGACGTATATCTTTGTACATTTTGGTACCTCCAGAGTAGGGAAAGCTGTGAGCTTCTTTCATTAACTCTTCCCGAACAGGACCTTTTGGTACAAACAATCTGCTGCCGTATCTCAAAGATCCGTCTTCATGGATGATGAAGTCTGTTCTGAGTCCATTCTCCACTTGTTCTCTGATCTTTTGCAACTTAGCATCACTTGCTTGAGCTGCTTTGATCTGATTGACAATGGTTGATTGAACTTGTAAATTCATCAAACTTGAAGCATTACCTGGCATGACTACTTCAATCTTCATCTGATGCAAGTCTTATTGAAGCTTCCACTGAGTGGTGAGATTCATGGATACAGGTTGGCGACTAAGAGCATTAGGTACTACATTCACCTTCCTTGGGTGATATTGCAAGTTGATGTCAAAGTCCGCCATGAGTTCTAACCATCTTCTCTGCCGCATATTCAACTCCTTTTGAGTAAACACGCACTTCATACTTTAATGATCTGTGTAGATGTTCACTCGTTCACCAAGTAGATAATGGCGCCAAATCTTGAGAGCAAAGATGATGGCTGCCAACTCCAGGTCATGCATCGGATAATCACGCTCATGAGTCTTCAGTTGTCTTGAAGCATAAGCCACAACCTTACCGTGCTGATGTAGAACACATCCTAGTCCCTTACCGGATGCATCACAATGCACTTCGAATCCTCCAGATTGATCCGGTATTACGAGAATAGGTGCTGATGTTAACCTTGACTTAAGTTCTATGAAAGCTTGTTCGCATGCTTCTGACCACACAAATTCTTCATCTTTACATGTGAGCTTTGTCAGGGGTGTTGCTATCTTTGAAAATCTGTCAATGAACCTTCTGTAATATCCAGCTAAACCCAAGAAACTTCGAATGTCCTTCACTAACTTTGGTGTAGGCCATTCTCTAACTGCTGCAACTTTCGCTAGATCCACAGAGATTCCTTCTCCTGATACGATATGTCCAAGAAAACCAACTTGCTTTAGCCAAAACTCGCACTTGCTGTACTTGGCATAGAGCTTATGTTGTCGAAGAGATTCCAGGACAATTCGTAGGTGCTCTGCATGCTCTTTCCGACTCTTAGAATACACGAGGATGTCGTCGATGAAGATGACAACAAACCTGTCTAAGTACTCCCGAAAAACTTGATTCATTAGGTTCATGAATATTGCTGGTGCATTGGTCACTCCAAATACCATCACTAGAAATTCATAATATCCATAGCGAGTTCTGAAAGCTGTTTTGTTAATATCAGCTTCCTTGACTTTCACTTGATGATAACCTGAATGAAGATCCAATTTAGAGAACACACAAGATCTACTTAGCTGATCGAATAAATCATCGATGCGCGGGAGCGGATACTTGTTCTTTATAGTGACTTCATTCAAGGCTCTATAATCGATGCACATTCTGTATGAACCTTCCTTCTTCTTCATAAGTAGTACAGGTGCTCCCCAACTTGAAGTGCTGGGATGAATCCATCCTTTTGCCAATAATTCGTCCAACTGTGTTTGGACCTCCTTCAAACTTTCCGGACATAATCTATAAGGTGCTTTGATCACTGGTTGTGCTCCTGGTACTAAATCAATACTGAATTCAAGAGCTCGATTGGGAGGCAAACCAGATATATCGTCAGGAAATACATCTTCGAACTCTCGAACTACCTCTGGTCTTGATTCTTCTTCCGCTTGAGCTGCTGCAACTACTGCTTCCCTTGGCTTTGCTTTGTAGGTACTTGGCCCCACGGTATGGTCTCCGCTTTTGAAATAGAAGACCGGATGGTCTGGAATCTCGAATACTACCCTCCTTTGACAACAGTCGATGGTAGCATGAAAAGTTCTAAGCCAATCCATTCCTAGAACCACATCGAAGTTCCGTATGTCCAGTACTTTGAAGTCAGCATAAAACTCTCCTGCAGACGATGACTGGACATAGGCTGTATCCCATGGTTGCCTTTAGAACGCCATTTCCTGAACTGACATTCCAGCTAGATACAAGCGGTGAGACTGGAATCGCATGGGTTCGGACGAACCGTTGCGACATAAAGCAGTGCGATGCTCCAATATCAAACAGTGCTCGTGCAGGTAGTGAGGCTACTAAGATTGTACCTAAGGTATGTGGGATATGTTTTAGGTATAGGGAAAGTGTGTAGATAAATAAGACTGAAAGAAAAGTTTGAGAAGAAAAGTTTACCAGTGGTGACTTAGCCAGTGGCCTCAGCTTATTCCACTGACATAGTGAAAGCCTGGTGCCTTAGTACATTCCTCCTGGCCTGAAGAGCATTCCTTGAAACGTTCCTTTGAGCTTGATGGAACTGACGAGGAGGTGGTGCAGCTTGCGGTCCTCTGGATGGTGCAGGTAGTGCAAGTCTTGGAGCAGGGGCTTGGATGGCTGGGCGCTGTGGGTAATTGTTTGCTGGCCTGGGTGCAGCAATTGGATTTTGTTTGTGAGGACAAGACCCAATACCATGAACAGCTGAGCCGCAGATCAAGCAAAGGTTGTTCGCACACCGGCAATCTTTCGCCAGATGCTCATTTCTCTTGCAGTAGTTACAAATGGCTGGGATGGGACGATGGTTCGGTACTCCGGGTCGCCTTGGCACAAAAGGTGGCCTGGACGAGGCTCCTCCTGCCATCTGATTGGCAGAGCGCTTAACTCCTGCAGACTGACGTCTGCCTCTTGCTTTTATCACTGCCTCATAACTGCGAGCAGCTTCCAGAGCATCCTCATGCGTCAGAAATTTCCCTGTAGCTAGTGAAGCCTGAATTTCTGTGTCCAAACCTTGTTGAAAACAACGGGCTCTGATATCATCCGTCGGTATCAAGTGTGCCGCGAACCTGTTTAAGGATTGTGTTAGCTGTGTAGTATGTGATATTTAAAATTTGAAATACTGTGACATATCTTACCGACTTAGCATGGTGAATTCAGCGTCATACTCATCTACGGACTTGTCCCACATCAAACCTTGTTGTAGATGAATGAACTGCTGCTCCATGGAAAACTTGGCAGTCACAGGGAAGTACTTCGCGTCGAACTTCTCGCGAAAATTCTTCCATTCAATAGGCTGTACAAGACGGCTTTCTTCCGCCTTCCACCAGTTGCGTGCATTGTCCATGAGCTGCAGTTTCGCCACACGGGCCCAAGCTATGTCTGGCACTTGTGCTGCCACCAGATCATTCTCTATGCTTTGTGCCCATTCCTTAGCTTCAAGAGGACTTCCCTTTCTGGAGAATTTCTTGGGATGTAAAGCCCTGAATTGCTTTACCCCAGGAGCATCAGTCTCAGGACGGTTCAGGAGTTGTTGCTGTCCCTCAAGAAGGGTGCGGATCGCCTCAAGTAGCACTGTTTGCTCGGTGGCTGGCGTAGGAACAGCAGGAACGATTGGTAGTGGAGGTGGAGGTGTGTTGTTGACGTTGGTGCTGGTGTTGTTCGGGGAATCCATAACCTTGAAGAAAAATTTAGGTTAGGACAGATTCATGTACATGAAATGATAAGATTCAAGGAATATGAAATTGTAAGATTCAAGGAACATGAATTGTAAAGAATATTTTAGTTGCTGGTTCTTGTATTATATTTCTTAGGTTGTTCACGCAGAACAGAACTGCATGATAGAGTTTCATACAGCTCTGACCTGCATGGGCCACCAACAAAACCTGTCACGCTCCGCTTCCCTGTATACGGCGAAGGAGACGTGACTGGTCCACTACGTATATACTCAGAAGTACATACGCTAAGCGTATCTAAACAATATAAAAGTAAATACACAAGAGACAAGATATAATAAAAACAGTAACTTTTATTTATTAACATTCTTTTGTACAATGCATGAAAAGAAAATACAACTGAAATAAAAGCGATCCCTAAACAATGGCATAACAGGAAATGAAAAGTACGGAATGGAAAATGTACAATGAAACTAGAGCTCTGGTTCTTCAGCAAACTGTTCCAAGTCTTCTGCAGATAGCTCGATCTCTGCCGGGTCCAGATCACCTCACGACATTCAAAGAAGAAAGAAATAGAATGTCGTCAGTGAACAGGTCGCTCGGTAAGTCTCAAAGATAAGAGGAAAATAGAATAGACAAAATAAGAGGGTATCTTTTAAAACTGTATTATAGTGTTGTAATGTTGTGTTAACGCTGTTGTTTGTAGCTTGGTACAGAAAAATGCCAGTGTATACGAGAGGAGTCTCTATATGCCAGAGACTAGAGGCACTTAGTACAAGGAACCGTTTATGCCACGGTACAACAGCAACTGGATTCATATTAGGTGTATTAAGTCTTACAAAATCGTGCCACTTTTAACACCTTCCGTACCAATCTATCCCTTAAACCCCATAGTGCTTTATTTGTATTGTTTTGTACTGTAAATTGAATTGAGTGTATAATTGAAAGACTGACCGAAACCTTGATATCAGTAAACGGATGTAACCGTAGGATCATGTAAGTGGAATAACTAGAGAACCATATAAATGGAATGTATATCCATGGTTCGGTTCAGTCAAGTCGTATAGATTGATAATTGGATTCATGGATTAATGTTGAAGATTGTAGATTGTAGATTGTACTTGAATCATATTCAAGCCAGATTAATCAGACTCAAATCCGAGTCAGACAATTAGAAGTGTAAATCGAAGTCTTGATTATTTCTTAAACCTATAATTGCTAGGGTCCTTAGAGTAATTTATAAAACTTGAGGGGGTTTTATGTAAGTTTTATATACTTCTCAAAATACACCTCAAGTATTCGTCTTTAGAGTTATAACGAATGTGGATTTCATATTGTGATATTTCTAGTGAAAATATCCTAGATTCATAATTAAAGGTATTTATTTATAATATTGATTTATTTGGAATTCATGGTATTTTAGTGTAAAATTTGTTCTTGTGATTTTTATAAAAAGGTGGAATATTTATATCATAATAAAATAGATATTTTAATGATAAATATACATATATTTATACAAAAATAATTTTAATAAATATTTTATATTCTAAAAAAAATCTCATTTTCTTAAAATATCGTATTTTAAATCTTTCGTGAACGAATACTCCTTGCGGAGGTCTGAATCTCGCACTACTAAGCCCGAGGGTGTGCGATAAACTACACCATCCCGAACGGGTTCTCTAAAATGGGTTATAGCGGCGCTTTACAAAGATTGTAAAATACTAAATCCTTTAGAAAACGGTTTTATGAAGTAAATGGTATTTATTTGTAAAGGTGTATATTTTCCGTATTGTATGTTCTAGATTCTCCTAAGTCAACTAGTCTATTCCTAACTGGTCCATACGACAAGTTGTGAGATACCTCAAATCGCCTCTTCACAGCCAATTATGGCCACGTAAGTACAAGTGAGGAAAGAAGGGATCCGCTCACGATTCACCGTGAGACGGGCCTTTTAAAGTTACCTTTCTCACTTGCCTAGCCTAGACAACACAAAGTCAGGTTTAGATAAACGACCAATGTCCACAACTTATCGTATTTTCAAAATAAGTGGTACTTCATTATAAAGTGTATCAAAACTAATCTTTTAGTAATGGTTTTATTAAGTATGTGGTATTTAAATGAAAAATGTTTGTTTTCTCGTATTCTAAGTTCTCGGGGGTGTTTCATATGAGTGTGTGAGGAGGTAGGTCGTTACCTCGTGATCTACTTTAAGTGTATAACAAGTTTGATGGAGTTAAATGAAGGGCTGAAACAATGTAGTATTTAAGTGAAAAATACGATAAATTGAGATAGCTATCATTTCATGTGATGAAACTTGTTTAAATTGTTTGATTAGTGTTTAATAGTCAATATGAGGAAGTTTAAGTATGATTGTATTAGTGAGAAGTGGAATTTTATAGAAAACTGAATCAGAAATCGGATTTATTCCGATTCCGTCGGGTTTTGTAATTTCGAATTTTTTTAGAATAGGAAAGGGAGATAGAAAAGGGACTTACGGGTTTTAGATTACTCAACAGAGAAAGAGGGAACTAGAGGGATCGCCGATGTGTTGCGTCGTCGCCGGTAGTTCCTAAAACGATCGTCGGAAGTTCCGCCGGGAATTCGTCGGAGCTTCACCTCGAGCTTGTTTTCAAAGTAAACGATTCTTGGAAATTTTTTGAGAGAGTAGGCTCAGGATTTTGGGGTGAGAGGGTAAAGGGTAGGGGGTGTATTTATAGGGTAGGCTAGGGTTAGGGTAGATGAAGGGTTTAAAAATAAAAAATTATAAAAAATGTAGGAATTCATTAAAAATTGTAGTAAATGGGGTATATTTAACTCTCTGGAACCGATCCATTTATTTATAGTGTGCAGGGGAGTTGGGCAGCTGAAAAGACACACTTCCCATGTTGGCGACTCGGCCGTCCGGCTGAGTCCGGGCGGCGCCGGCCCGAGTCAGCCGGTCCGCCGGCCGACTCCGCCGAGTCGGGCCGAGTCGGGGGTCGGGAATGTGGGGGCTCGCCGGGGGTAGTCTCTAGTATATTTAGTTTTTCAGGTTTAGTTCAAGTTTTGGGAGTTATAGTGTGTGGACTGTTAGGCTTCCAAAGAATTTAAAACAAAATAATATTAAAAAATAATGTGAGACAGGGGATTTGCACTCTGGTGGCTTGGTTCAGCAATGCAAGGTATTACCAATGAGCTACAAGCTCCTTCTTGTAATTATTGTGTGAAATAAATACTTAAAGTGGTAATAGCAACATTAAATACCCTAAGTATACTTCAAATTTAAATCAAATTTATGTATACTAAAAATGGAGTTGTTACACCTCCAGGAAAGACGATACATCAACGGTCATCTCTGGATAGGTCTGATCTAGATCTAAGTAAGACCCTCCACACTGAAAATCTTCAACTCAACTGGGCCTACGTCGGTGCATCAACCTGACGAGTCACCATCGTCTCTCAACTCGGGGTAGACTAGCTATCATTTGTCGCATTTCTGCCTGGAAGCTCCGGCGATCTCAGCTCGTAAGCTCTGGAAGCGACATCCTATCAATCTCAGCAATAGCTCGGTCATCTGTCTGCACGGTAGACAACATCACAATCTCTGAGGTATGCTGTACATCAACAGTCCTCTCACAATTGGCAGTCTCTGTCAATGGCCCGATCATCCAGTGTAAAATCAAACACCCACCTCAACAAGAGGCCACAACACAAACATTACATCGAGACGTTCCCAAGTCACTAGACAACATAATGGTCAGCCCTCGTACCAGACGAGCTCGCCCTGACCGCAACACTAGCAGCAGCTCAATCTGCGCTCAAATATTGTGACAAGAACCTCGATAGAGTATCGATGAAAACAGATCAAACGGATGAAAGGAAACGACAGATCCAGAATGTATACATAATCATAAGAAGGAACAACATCAATGAGAGTATGATCATGGAATGGATAGAATCAAGGATCTCAAATGGATATATAATCATGGGTACGAAGAGAATCATAAGTCTAAAAAATATATACATCCTAAGGTTTCTTAAGTGGAGTATCGTATCGTAAATATGCAGCGGAACATACGTACGGTATGTCACTCTAACCAAGCTAACTACTCCATCAATTAGGGTCAGCCTATGAAACGAAAGTTCGGGTCTAATACCCCCCCCCCGCCGTTGAAGTCTAAGTTCCGTAAGGTCAAGCCTAGGTTCCGAAATACATACCCGCCGTAGACTCCGCATAGTCAAACATAGACTCGAACCAAGGTTAAACCTAGCGCTCTGATACCAACTTTGTTACGATCCGAAATATTAGCTCGTGACCAGCACTTGAATCACCCAACGTCTAAAGGCGTAACGGAATTCAAGTAAGCTGAAACCCAGAAATCTAAAACTTTTTAAGAAAATAAAAGAGGTGAAGTTTTGAAATAAAGGTATAATGAAATCATGTTTTCTTAAATGCATGGAAAAGGAACAAGAATATTGCAAGTGAAATTTTCTAGTTTGAAAACATGTTTCGTCTTTTAAAAAAAAATTGGGCAGCACCTCCTTTGTGTTTTTGATCCAAAACCACAATACAAGATGAAAATAAAGGCAACCCCAAGCAGGAGCTAGCTCTTCGCCAACCGACAGATCACAACCACACAAGACAGTATATATAAGTATACGACGCCCAACGGCGAAGATCACCACAACAGATAAAGAAAGAAGCGAGATATCAACCCATAATGCGAACATACAACCCATGGCTAAAATCTCGCTACTACAAGTCTTGCTAAGTCTCATTTCTTATACAAATACTAGTTTCGATTGATAGAGTTGACTAGATACAATATGAAATAGAAATATAAGAGTGGGTACGATACAATGTCCCACCTACCAATGCAAAACACCCGAATGCAACTGTGTGCCAGTGAAGCCGCTACTGATCCATGCGGTGAACCTGCAAGAACTGTGGCACAACGGGGGTGAGTTGCCAACTCGTGAGTAGAAAAACATTTACAAGTAAAAATTGAATAAACAACGACACCTAGGTCAACTATATCATAAAGGTAATACTATGATATCTAGGGTGACCGGGTCATCATATGTGCCAACAATAAAGTCAACGCCTATATGTAAACGGATATAATCCAACAATATAATCAATGTATGTATGCATATGGATCTCGTCCAACCATATAATCAATGTCTGTATGCACGTAAATATTATAAAAGAGTGTGCATGAAAGTATAAGGATATAAATCAACGGTGTCCCTCGCGACACATCAAAATCATAGAACCTGGGTGTCCAACATCGACACCCGAAAACATCATGAAACCCGTGTCCAACATCGACATGTAAATCCTTATATCTCGGGCTCCGTCAGTCCAGATCGGCCCTCGGGCTCCGTCAGTCCGGATCGGCCCATAACATCTCTCGACTTCGATCGGTATCCTCCGGATATCCGCCGAGCCGAAATACAATCACCGGTAGGTAGTAGTCCCACTGCGAGGCTCACCGTCTGCAGCACAGCAATCCGTTCTCGCCCTGGGATACCATACCGGGTCCACCATGTACCCGCAATCGGTCTCATCCAGCTCCTCGAATCGGGTTTCACATGTCATACGTCTCAGAACCGAGAAAATGAATGGTGGACGCAATGAAATATCATATCAAGAGAAACCGGGTTTTTAAAACAATACATAATCTCTTTTAAAATGTCCACGGTTCTCAAATCCAGAAATCTCATGAAAACAGCATATATTCAATGTGTAAAATCATAGAGCATGATATATGCGACATATAATATAACTGTAAGCATATCCGTATATCATGCAACATGGAACAGTGATATGACATATTAAGGGAAAATCGCTCTTTTAAATGATTCCAGTTTTTAAAATATAACATGCGGTTCCCAATTTTCCAATAAAACCAGTTATCTATATAGGTACAATATGTATATGCGCAAGTATAGAGGTACCAATACGTATTTGCGCCAATATGGGTATGCAATGTGTATATGCGCAAGTATGGATGTATCAATGTATATGTGCACCAATATGGATACACAATGTGCATGTGCGCAAGTATGGGTGTATCAATGTATATGTGCACCAATATGGATATACAATGTGCATGTGCGCAAGTATGGGTGTATCAATGTATATGTGCACCAATATGGATATACAAGTGGTATATACGCAAGCATGTTATGCGAAGAGTCATATCATGATGCAGCAATCCTACTGCGTAGTGACATGGCAATTATCGATGATGAAGTGTGTGAGCCTATAATCTGTGTACGTGTAACATACGCATCATCGATAATGGTGCAGGTGTACTATCACAGGTATAAGTAATGCAATGCGAATAACATGAATGCAGCATAAGGTAAATCATATGCAAATGCTGACGGGTATACGTGTCTAACATGACCGAGTCAGTGAATCTATCAATCGGCATCTAGCCACACAACATCAAGTACGGTATAATCCATCGTACGGCAACCTCTAGTCAAGGGTATGGATCAACCATCAAGTTAAACTCATCACGTATGGAGAATCATCGTACGGCGGCATAAAACCAATAGGGATCCTATCAACCTTTACGAAAAAAGGGTACGGACCTAATGTCTCGTACGACATATCACAAATGTTTCATGACATTCTTTATATATCTATAAACCTATGTCCCAGGTCACATCCATAAAAATCTCATATCAGGGGGACCGGCAATCAATCATCTCAATCGACTCGCATCCGTATACCAACATATCACCAAATTCATCATATCGCATCGTACAATTCTTTTCATCGCATTATATCCCTCATCAAGTCAAATTTTATATATACATTCCACCATTAGAATAAGAATACTTATTTAATCTAACGTACACACTCGAACCATACAGCAGTTTTTGAAAGATGCGAATCGTAGTTTTGAAAATAGGGGTTACGGTGTTTTTAAGGAAAAGATATCGTTTGAAAATCCATAACGTCCCTCAAGGTATCTGTTTAAAAGATGCATACAATTATTCAGTTTGGAAATAGGTATGGTTCGGATGACACAACATCATCGGCTATCTAGTCCTATAGTTCCCTAAACGGCAATGTCGTCACATATCATCCTCAAATTCCGTCATCATATATTAGTCGTATCATATCACTTCTCACTATCCTTTAGTTTCTAGTATGGTTTCACTAACTATCATTTAACTCTAACCCTAGTTTCTTAATCTAGGTTTCCTTAACCACATTCTATAAATCAGTTTCCATCAAAACATTGCGGGGGTGCTATACGCCATCCATCCGACTTCCCCCGTAGATATAGATCTACTCACCTTGATCTTGCTCGCCGAAGTCGATGTCGCCATCCTATTCTTCATCGTCCGAAGTCCACGTGAGGGTACCTAAATATATAACACAAACGCATTGCGTATGAAAATTAAGGCGGAAAACCAAAACGGCACACATTTCGCTCATAGGTTAAAACCTATAGCCTAGCACGCAAAACACGACCAACAACCCTAGTCGTTGACGTTCAAACGCCACACGACGGAAACACAATATCAAATACCAAATTCAAATTCATTAAAATCCGCAAAACAATTTCAGAAACTATGTATAATACTCCCAGATTTTCCCCAAGTGACAATTAGCCAATTTTGCATACAGGAGGGATATAATTTACTAGAGATAAAGCCCTGGACCAAGCACGAATCCCAAATTCCCTACTCTAGCCACAAATTGTGGCCAGAATGATTAAAATTGCGGCCACAGTGAAGGTATAAGGGCTGGGGTCTTGGGTGTAGGTTCCAGGTTGCCTGCACACTCCTCTGTGTTTGCTAAATAATTTTCCAGGTCCCCGAGTCACTCCAGATTCCTAAATACCATCACAATTCTCAAAATTATCCGATTTCGATGAATCTAAAGTTCGTATTCTTTATCCAAGGCCATACAAATCCACAATAAGGTCTGTAGGCTGGCAGTACACGTCACCAATTCCAAACAAACACTCAAACCCTTCTCTTGGGATTTCTAAGATCACAATTCCACACACAATCAACCTCTAAACTACACAAGAATGCAAGGAAACTAAAACTAAACTAAAGGGAAGAATTTATATCTCATTGATGTCACTCAAAAGAAACCCTAGCTTCCTAAAGTTTGTCAAAATCCCACTTTGCTAGGTCCATTTTGTAGAGGATGAAGAGGTGGTCAATTTTTGTGAAAGGGATTTAGGGTTTTGAGGAGTATTTTGAGATGGATCTAGGGTTGAGGGTGGAGGGAAGTGAGAAGGAAGAAGATGAAGGAAAATATGAGAAGGGAAATAATGGGCAGCCCCCTCTCTCTCTCTCTCTCTCTTATTCTCACTCTCTTACTCTCATGTCTCTCTCTCTCCAATCATTCTCTTTTAACCCCTTTTTCTTCTCTTTTCTTTTCTCACCCAAAAGCCCAACCACAACATAAAACAACACAAATGAAATAACAAGTAATATATCATGGTGCACTTGTTAGGTTTACCTAGCACCCTATGAGTGGTTTGGAAGCAACACATGTCACAAAGATCAAATTTTTAGAGTGCTAAGTAAGCATACAAAGGATCTATCCTAGAAAATTAGGGTTTCATAACTTTACAAGTAACAAAGACTAGGGTTTTGAGAGTACAACCTTTGTAGCTCCCTACGCTAGACTCCTTGGCCACTTGAGGGTTGGAGAAAGGTTTGCTTGAGGTCTTCTAATGTCCACGACGATCCACCCGAAGCTCCTTTGTCCAAGCTTGCAACTTCACTTTATCAAGAGAATGAAATGAAGCTAACACTCTAAACAAGTGAGCAAGACTTGTGTAGAATGGTGTTGTGGTTCTTTTTCTCACTTCAAAATCCTATCTTGTTGAGTATTTTGCTCACTTGAAAGATCTAGAGAGCAAAAGAGCAAGGTTGAAGAAGATGATGGCTTTTTAAGAAGAAGAGAAAAGATAATCACATGAAAGAAAATAGAAAATATATGTATATATATTTTCCTCTTCTCATCTCAAACTATGGTTAAATGATAAAGATATTATTTAATTTGAGTTAAAACATAAAAGGAAAGTTTAATCCATGGTTAAAAGTAGGTGAGCATGGTTAGGTCAAAGAAGAGTGTAGAAACAAAGCATGAATTATCCTTTCCTTTTTCATTTTGTTTTAACACAAATAGAAATAATTTTCCATATAAATAACCAAGGTGTGAGTCTTATATTGCCACCATTTTCTATGTATAAACAACCATGATAGAATGATGTATGTATGCATGTGTGCATGCACATCCATATGTGCATGAACAAGAATGAATGCATACATGCATGCATACATCCAAAAAGAACAAGAAAGGATTTCTAGTGAGAAGCTAATGGTAAAATGATAAATCAACACTTGATTTATCAATCCGGCCATATCACATACGACCAAACCAAAAGCAAGCTGCCCGATTAATATACGGTATCTCATACGCGCATTTTAACCGGGTCCATGCGCATATCGCATATGCGCACTACAACGTTTCTCCTGGACTAGGTAACTCCTTTGTGGGACTATAAGACTCGTCAATACGCCGGCAGTGGGTGATGATCATATCAAGCACCCCCAAGCCGCAAGCGGTCAGCTAAACGTAACGGCCACCCGGGTATTGAGCGATCAGAAGAAAACAAGCGAACCTGCTACAACTCCTGTCGAGCCAACCGGCAACACTACCGTACAGTCCGGTCTCTTCATCAGATATGCTGCATATCGAGTCTAGGGATGGTAACGTCGACCCCAATAACTCAACAGGTCGTGCCGGTGAATGGTCTGTAACAGATTGAGAAACTACTGATAACATTTATCAGTAAATCTCAGCAGCCCTGGCCAGGGACTTACTGATATAACCAGTCGAGCACAGCACAGCATTAACTCCCAATACCGGGAGAGACGAAACCCCTCCTATCGCTCATCGCCTTCGTGTGTCTCGGGACTGTACCCAACGGCCACCTATTTGCACGACTCAGTAGAGCCGTGGTAGGGTGGTAATCAAAATACAGTGGGAGAGCACACAAGACTCTATGACGATCTCGGGTCTACAGACTAAACTGTACCAGTGTCACCGGAGAACTGCTATCCGACGATAGATATAATTCCATATAGGAGTTCTCGGTGAGTCCGTACAGTGTACCCAGTCACCACTGAGCACCCGTATATGATCTTGATGTCAAACATCGATGAATGTGGGAACATCCATCGCCCATCACATGGGTCTAGTATCATATACGCTAGTCTACTCTGGTATATCGATGTCCCGTCTCGATACACCTACGACTAGGGACATTTCAGGATATGCGTATAAACTACAGATGTCCCACTAGTATGATCTCTATCATAATCACTGTAGTCAAGCCAATATCCTCAGGGCTTTATCAACATGTATGAATGAGTAAAAGCATGATCAAATCAACATGTTAGATAAAGAAGAACCAGATAGCATACTATCATGTCGAGCAAGAATGTACACTGAATATATATATATATATATATATATATATATATATGCATGTATAAATACATCCACTATCACATAATGGCCTCTAGGGCATACATATATCCAACAATCTCCCACTTGCAGTAAGGCCAGTTACTGGCGTATCTCATACCCAACATCTCAAAAAGTCGCTCATGCTGCGGCTGAGGGAGGGCCTTGCAGAGTGGATCCGCGGCGTTATTCTTTGTGTCTACTCTCTTAATCTCGATCTCGCGGCGATCTACAATCTCCCGGATCAAATGAAAGCGCCTCAGGATGTGTCTGGACCGCTGATGGGACCTGGGCTCTTTGGCTAACGCCATAGCCCCATTATTATCACAATACAACGGTATTGGATCAATAATGGTTGGAACTACTCCTAGCTCCGAGACGAACTTCCTCATCCAGACGGCTTCCTTGGCGGCATCATTTGCAGCAATGTACTCAGCTTCCATCGTAGAGTCTGCAACGGTATCCTGTTTGGAACTCTTTCAACTTACCGCCCCTTCGTTGAGGGTAAATACAAACCCAGAGATAGATTTGCTGTCGTCCTTATCGCTCTGGAAGCTCGAATCGGTAAAGGCCTCCATTTGGAGATCTCCATTACCATACACCAAGAACAATTCTTTAGTCCTTCGCAAGTACTTAAGAATGTTCTTCACAGCTATCCAGTGATTCTCCCCTGGGTTGGATTGATACCTGCTTACAACACTAAGTGCATAAGCTATATCTGGGCGTGTACATAACATCGCATACATTATAGATCCTACTGCCGAAGCATAGGGAATAATGCTCATGCGAGCTCTCTCTTCATCGGTCTTTAGACAAGAATCCTTGGAAAGAGTGACCCCATGGCAAGCGGGTAAGGCACCCCGCTTGGAGTCTTCCATACTAAACCTTTTTAGGATGGTGTTGATGTATCTGGTTTGGGGCAATCCCAATAACTTTTTGGATCTATCCCTATAGATCCTTATGCCCAGGATGTATGTGGCATCACCCAGATCCTTCATGGAGAACCTTAGTGATAAGAAATATTTGACCGACTGTAGCATAGGAATATCATTTCCTATCAGAAGAATGTCATCCACGTACAATACGAGGAATTTGACAGCTCTTCCTACAGCCTTCTTATAAACACAAGGATCATTTGGATTTTTGATGAAATCAAACTCTTTGATAACATCATCGAAACAGATGTTCCAACTCCAAGATGCCTGCTTTAACCCATATATGGATTTAAGCAATCTACATGCTTTCCCGCTGCTCCCACTGTCAGTGAAGCCTTCCGGCTGATCCATAAAAATGCATTCTTCTAAATCTCCATTTAGAAATGTCGTTTTAACGTCCATCTGCCAGATTTCATAGTCATAGTGAGCAGCAATAGCAAGTAGGATCCGAATGGATTTAAGCATGGCTACGGGCGAAAAAGTCTCGTCATAGTCCAAACCTGGTCTTTGACGAAAACCCTTTGCCACAGGTCTTGCCTTGTAGGTCTCTACCTGCCCATCTACACCAATCTTTCTTTTAAAGATCCATTTGTGTCCCACAGGTTTTACCCCAGGGGGTAAAACGTCCAAAATCCAAACTTTGTTGGTGTTCATAGACTCCATTTCGAATCTCATGGCATCCAGCCACTTCACAGAGTCACCACTCGTGATAGCTTGCTGAAAACTGGTAGGATCATCATCCTCCATGATGCAGTCTTCTCTGTCACCATCAATGAGGAAACCGTAGTACCTCTCCGGTGGGCGAGAAGTCTTACCAGATCAACGGAGTGGCCGAGGTTCCTCAGTTTCTATTGCAACAGCCGGTTCAACCAAGTCGTCATTTGTAGTTTATGTCTCTAGAACCTCTTCAAGATCCACCACATTGCCATCATCTTTATCTGTGAAAAACTCTTTTTCCAAGAATGTGGCATGCTGAGGAACAAACACTTTCTATTCCTCCTTGTGGTAGAATAGATATCCATATGAGTTCTTTGGACATCCCACAAAGTTACACATGACCGACCGTGTCTCGAGTTTGTCCGGATTCTGCTTTTTAACATAGGCCGGACAACCCCAAATCTTAATCCTCTTAAGAGATGGTCTCTTCCCATGCCATATCTCATATGGCGTGGTAGACACAGTTTTGGTTGGAACCCTATTCAAAAGAAACGCCGCAGTTTCCAGTGCATGCCCCCAAAATGAGACAGGTAACTCAGCATCACTCATCATGGAACGGACCATATCTAATAGGGTCCTATTCCGTCGTTCAGACACACCGTTGTGCTATGGTGTGTAAGGAAGAGTGAGTTGAGAAAGAATCCCATTCTCTTTTAGGAAGTTTGCAAATTCTGTACTGAGGTACTCCCCACCTCGATCTGATCGAAGCATCTTGATACTCAAGCCGGTTTGTTTTTCTACTTCTTGTTCATATTCAATGAATTTTTCGAAAGCTTCGGACTTGTGCTTTAATAAAAATACATGACCGAATCTTGAGAAATCGTCAGTGAACGTAATAAAGTATGAAAAACCGCCTCTAGCCTGTGTAGACATTGGCCCGCATACATCACTATGTATGAGGCCTAGGAGCTCAGTAGCTCTTTCTCCGTGTCCGGTAAACGGAGTTTTGGTCATTTTACCCTTGATACAAGACTGGCATGTCGCATAAGATTTGTATTCAAAAGAGTTTAAATATCCATCTTTGTGTAACTTGTTTAGTCTTATTTCGTTAATATAACCAAGTCTACAGTGCCAAAGAAAAGCTTCATTTAATTCTGAAAGTTTTCTTTTACTAGTGTGTTGTATACTGAAAACTGTGTGTTGATTTAGGACGTATATCCCGTTATTAAGTGTACCATACCCAACCAACATTTGATTCAGGTGAATGTTCATAACATTGTTCTGCAATACAAAATTATATCCTTCATTTTCTAACAAAGAAACAGATATTATATTACATAGCATACTTGGTACAAAATAATATGGGTTCAAAACCAATATACACCCAGATGGCAACCCCAAGTGATACTCTCCCACTGCGACTGTATGTACATTGGAACCATTTCCAACGCGGAGAGTATGGTCACCTGTCTTCAAAACTTTGCTATTTCTCTGCCCCTGCATAGAATTACAAATGTGAGAACCTGAACCGGTATCTAATACCCAGGAAGCAGAGTTTATTAAAAAACAGTTTTCTGTCATAAACACGCCTGAAGCAGAAGCATCCCCATGCTTCATCTTGAGGTTCAAGTACTCCGTACAGTTGCGCTTCCAATGTCCTGTCTTGTGGCAATGAAAACATTCACCTTTCCCCGAGTCTCCAGCTTTGGACTTCTCCTTTCCCTTCACCTTTTTAACTCCACCCTTAGGATTGGTGGGCTTCTTCTTTTTCTTTCCCTTGGCCTTAGCCTTTGGGCGAGAAGAGGAAGATTGTCCAATAGTCATAACGGGAGTTTTCACTGATTTCATAGTGCTCTCTGCACTCCTTAACATATTAGGGAGTTCAGGTAGCTCCTTCTCCATGCCGTGCATGTTGAAGTTAACTATGAACTGAGCAAAGGTGGAGGGGAAGGACTGCAGAATAATATCCGTATATTGTTCATTATCCATTGTCCATCCTAAGTCCTCAAGCTCTTCTATAAGAGCTATCATCTTCAGAACATGGACTCCTACCGGTGTGCCAGGGGCCATTCGCATCTGAAACAATTTCTTTGATGCTTCGTATTGTAATACGCGGGATTGCTCTCTATACAACTCCTTTGTATGGAGGAATATGGTTTGAATGTCCATATTCTCGTGCTACTTTTGATGTGTATTTTCCATCGATGCAAGTGTTAGTGTATATGCCCTAGAGGCCATTACTGTATCATACTAGTTTGTATATTACTTAATGGAAGCTTGGGATATTCACCTTGTATAAACAATCTTGCTCAATATAGTAGTATGCTACTTGGTTTGTTTCTATTTCAATGTGTACATGTGTTTATTTTTGTATATCACCTATACACATTAGTGGAGCCCTTAGGATCTTTGCTTGATTACCAGCGTTGTGATGGCTGTCACACTAGTGGGGGCTGGGTAATCTATAAGCACATCCTTATACAGGTCCCTAGTCGCAGGACTATCGAGACAGGGCATCGATACTCCGGAGTAGACTAGCGTATGCGCTTCTCATCCCAGTATGGGAGATGGTCTGTCCCACAGCCATCAGTACGTCGTACTGGAGATAGTATACGGGTGCTCGTTAGGTTACGAGTACACTGGACAGGACTCGTCGGGAACTGACAGGTTGGTATTATACCTATCGTCAGTTATCAGTTCCCAGGTGACATGAGTACAGCTTAGTCCGCTGACTTGACACTGGCACTTCGCCTCGAGTGTGTTCCCACTGCATTTTGATCACTACCCTACCACGGCTCAAAGGAGTCGTGCAAACAGGTAATGGTTGGGTGCAGTCCCGAAGCACTTGGAGGCAGTGACGGTTAGACAGGATTCGTCTCTCCCGGTATTGGGGGTTGACATCGCGCTGTGTCTAGGAGAGCCATTACACGAGTAGTCCCTGGCCAGGGCAAGCGAGATATACTGGTAGGCTTCCAGTGTTATCTCAGGGTGTTTTGGGCTTCACTCCGACACGACTTGTACCGCTATTGGGGGACTGACGTTTACCGCCCCTTAGGCCCGACATGCGATGTATCAGACGAACAGACCGGACTGTACGGAGACTGTCACATTCAGACTCAGTAGGAGTTCAGATGGGGTTCACCTCGTCAGCCTTCTTGTCGGCATCTACCTGGGGACCGTTACGCACAGCTAGTGCCGCTTGCGGTCTGTGGTCAAACCCACTGCCAGCGTAGTGTCGAGTCTTTAGAGTCCCACACAGAGGGTATTCGCCTCTGGGCAAAACTGAGTAGAGGTCGCATGGTTTTGCGGCAGGGTTCGTTCTCATCCGCGCACTTGTGCACTTTTGGAGTCCGGACGGATTATACTAGCAGGCTCTGGTTTAAGCCAGATACTGGTATATGTTTTGGGGTTGCTTTTATCTCTCAGTATTCTTGTTCCTCGGAACAAGAATTCAGGTGTGTATGCACAGTTGTTTGAGGCGGAGGAAGAGGTTTTTCATTAGGGTTTCGGAACGGGTGCGTATGCACAGTTGACAGTCGTCTTTTTCCAAACCCTAATGGATTTATGAAATATCAATTAATAATAGCAATTAAATGAAATTGTGTCATGGTTGATTTTGTTGACTTGTTGACCATGGTTGACTTGTTGACCATGGTTGAATGTTTGACCATCATCATTGCTTTGCAAGGATACTCCTTGATTCTAGC
Organism: Agapanthus africanus; assembly: GCA_030015575.1. Classification (NCBI taxonomy): domain Eukaryota; kingdom Viridiplantae; phylum Streptophyta; class Magnoliopsida; order Asparagales; family Amaryllidaceae; genus Agapanthus; species Agapanthus africanus. The sequence goes on from JASDDO010000018.1 coordinate 326,214,825, forward strand.
TTGCATTCATTTAATGAAGTGATGATAATGGTCATTCCAAATACAACCATCAACTATTTCATTTTGAATTATTATTATTAATTAGATAATTCTTTTTCCTTTTGTTATGGTTGCAAGAGGAAAAAGAGCTCATTCTATCATATTCATTCTCTCTCCTCACTTCATCTTCTTCTTCCTCAAGCTCAAGGAGAATCCTTCTCATGTGTTGAGAATCCCTCTCCTTGAAAAGAAAACACCCCTTAGACACTCTCTACTCACTCTAGGATCAAAGGTTTAGCAAGCCGAAGATTCTAATTCTCTCAAAGTTCGAGAAAGAGCCCGAAGGTTGAACCCTCAGGTGGATCCATCTTTGACGGAAGAAGGCTACGAGGAAAGAACCATCAACCTCTACAAGGTTTCAAGAAGAAGGAGTTCAAGTTAGGTATAACCACTTTGCCGAGTAGTTAACTCTCCTTTGCATATTTTCTAGTTTAGTTTAGACACGATCCCGACCTTGTTTAGTCCATGTTGCTCCATGCGCCAAAAATTTGATTTTTATACCGTTTCCGCCTCCCCGTAAGAACCGGGGGTCGCAACGTGGACTTACAGTGGTATCAGAGCCTAACTAAACTTAAACTAGCTTGGTAGCGAAGTGTATGGAAGTTCGAAACGGAAAAATCACAAAAACCGGAAATCAAAAACCCTAAGTTTCTGTTGAAATTTTTTGTGCTCTAAAAGTAAAAAGTTTTACTCCTAAAATCGGCTCAGGGTTTTGTGAGAACACCCACTAAAAACGATCCCATGAATCCTTCAAACCGCCGCGGATCCGCGGCCTCAGCTATTCTCTTCGCCGCGGATCCGCCGCCGTTTGGGCTCTTCATGTGATCGTGTTTTGTGCAGTGTTCTTCTGGTAGGGTTTTGGGATTTTTCAAATATGTTATATGTGCCCAGATTTTCCAGAAAAGAAATTTACTTTTGGGGTCTTATAAATCCGTATTTTTTTCGAACTTCGCTACACTTTGGCTATATTGGTTATATCTGTGATGTTTGTATGTATTGAACGTCGGCTAATCGCTATAAGTCGATTAGTCGGGATTATACATCTCTGTGATCTGTGTTTGATATTGAAATGTGTATATGAATGTGTTGGACTGTCGCGGGTGAATAGCCGGGGTGGATGTGAGATGAGCTTTTGTTTTTCTTTCATTCATTTGTAAATGTAAATTGATGTAATAATATTATTTGTATGGCCGCACAACCGGGTCGGGGTTGTAGCCGTCATTGTATAATTCTTTTTACTGTTTTTGCTCCTAGGATAGACCCATGGAGGGGTGCACAAACTACCGGGTACTTGGCGGGTAGTTTGTCGCACCCGTAGGGGTCTTGGGTGGGGTTTTGGCTATTCACCGCGACCGTGTAATCCGCTTTTCGTTGCAGGCTCGAACGGATTGCGGATTCCTAGTATATCCAATGTATTCATCTGTGATCTATAATGTCTATCATTGCTTTATATTTAGGCGTTGCTTATGTTTTACAGCCGCGCTAGCCCAGCCCCCGCTCTGTCGTTAGTTAAGTAACCTAACGGGTGATGACGGGACCCCGTGGCGAATGCGAATGGCATAAGCGTACGTCATATTTTGGTTGTTTTCTGCAATGGTAGGATTAAATGATGGGACGCATTAAAAGAACTAATGCAAGAATATCACGCATTAAAAGAACTAATGCAAGATAATAAACCAAGCTAAAGTCGTTGGAACACTTTCGAAAAACCACTCGGTTCTTTTCAAAACTAACTTTTAAATGCGGAGCTTGAGCCACTCCTTCTAAAAGCTATCTCGTTCCATCGATTATATCAAGTTCACTACGTTCACGGTTTTACCAAAACCATTCGTAGCCCTCCGTCGTTTCACATAAATAGTCAATAGTATTCAAGCTATGTTTGTTGGCCAAAGTCAAGGCATAGTGATTGGTAGTTATTGGGTATTCATGTGCAGCATAGATAGATGCGTTGATTTGGAACAGTCGCACTACCTTGTTGGCCAAAGTCAAGGGTAGGTACGAATGGATTCAAATTAACCTGGAGAACGACGGGCAGAACTTGACATGTGACTTATGATTTGTTGGCCAAAGTCAAGGTCATAAGAGCATGGGGCAAAAATCCACATCGGGAGTTTCATAAGTACTGAAACTTGCTAGATTTGCATACCATTTGGAGTGTGATGATTATGGTAGGATTCCTTCATTTTCGTCACGCGATGATATTTGGATCCCGATCCTACTGTGAGTATATGCTACTCCTCGGGAAATTTCTCACTAAACGATCAATGCTATAAACCTAGTAGGTGCTTAGAAAGGTGTTAGCGGGGCTACGCCCCCAGGGAAAAGAGGTTCTTAAATTAAGGAACTTCGCGAAAGCGTTGGAAAACCTCCCTCGAAGTACCGACACTGGCCTGGCTGAACGGTTAAGCAAGTATTGTACGGTGGGATTGATCCCGACTGATTCTTCCTTTATGGTTTGAGGAGGGATTCGAGAGACAGTGGGAGCCATCCTGTTTAGACAAATTAAAAACCACTCTAAACTTGCAAGAGCATCATGCTAAAGTGTTTCTTCTCTCTCCCCCTGCAGCGACCAAATCGAAATGACTGGACTTAAGTTACTTCTAGATAAAAACATACTGACAGGGCCAAGCTACAAAGATTGGCTCAGGAATGTCAAAATGGTAATCACTTACGACAAGCTGGGGTATCTTCTTACCACCAAAGCTTCCCCCGTCCCAGGTCCCACCTCCAGCGTCGCGGATAAGGAAATCCGTAAGACTTGGGAGATTGATTGCGTGAAGGCCAGGTGCCTCGTGCTTGCCTCTATGGACAACGAACATCAGAGGAGGCACGAGAATATGGACTTGGAATCCATATTTCTTCATACAAAAGAACTGTATGGAGAGCAGTCTCGTATCGCAAGATACGAAGTGTCGAAGAAGTTATTTTCGGCAAAGTTGGCTGTCGGATCATCGGTAGCGGACCACGTGCTTAAGATGATTGGCTACATTGAGGAGCTCGCGAAACTTGGGACCACGTTGGAAAGTGAACTCTATACGGATTTAATTCTCCAGTCCCTTCCATCCACTTACGCCCAGTTTATACTGAACTTCAACTTACAAGAAAAGGAAGTTGAACTTTCAGAACTCCTCAACATGCTGAGGAGCGCAGAGGGCACCCTACAGAAAGGTAGGGAAACACCCGCTTTGTTTGTAGGAGGATCTTCTTCTTCTAAATTCAAGGCGAAAGCCAAGGGAAAGAGGAAGAAAGCCCCCGCCAAACCAAGGGGCGGTGTTAGTAAAGTGGGTACGAAGGGAAAGGAAAAGGCAAAAAAGATTGCGGGGAAGCTTATGGGAAAGGAAGAATGCTTCTATTGTCATAAGAGTGGACACTGGAAGAAAGATTGCAGGGCTTGGAAAGCCAGGACACAGAAACTGAAGCAGGTTGCGGCTTCAGCTTCAGGTGTGTATGTTATTGAAAACTGTCTTTCTATAAACTCTACTTCCTGGGTATTGGATACCGGATCAGGATCTCATATCTGTAATTCTTTGCAGGCGTTGAGAAACCATAGGGTTTTGAAGGCAGGTGACATGACCCTCAGAGTTGCGAACGGAGCTAGCATGGATGCTAAAGCCGTGGGGGACTATCACCTGGGAATGTCAGATGGGCATGTTTTGGTTTTGCGTAATTGCTTTTTTGTACCCAACGCAACTTGTAATATCATTTCTGTATCTTTGGTTTCTAAAGAATGTTATGAATTTGCGTTTGTAAGTAATGTTGTAAACATTCACCTTAATCAAGTTCTGATTGGGTCAGGTACATTGAGCAATGGTATATACGTATTGAACCAACCACAGATTTTCAATGTCCAGAATACACACAAAAGAAAGTCTCCGGAAATCAATCAGACTTTCTTATGGCATTGTAGACTAGGTCACATCAATGAGAGAAGGTTGACTAAGTTACATACAGAAGGGTATTTGGATCCGTTCGAATATCAATCGTATGCCACTTGTCAATCCTGTCTCAAAGGAAAGATGACAAAGACTCCGTTCACTGGACACGGAGTAAGAGCAAGCGAGCTCTTGGGACTCGTACACAGCGACGTGTGCGGTCCAATGTCTACACATGCGCGAAGCGGTTATTCTTACTTCATTACTTTTACGGATGACTTTTCAAGGTACGGTTATGTCTTCTTAATGAAACATAAGTCCGAAGCCTTTGAAAAGTTTCAGGAATATAAGAATGAAGTAGAAAAACAAACCGGCAAAAGTATCAAGATTCTAAGATCGGATCGAGGTGGAGAATACTTAAGTGCCGAGTTCCTGAATTATTTAAAAGAGAACGGGATTCTCTCTCAGCTTACTCCTCCATACACTCCGCAACACAACGGTGTATCGGAGAGACGGAACCGAACCCTATTGGATATGGTACGGTCCATGATGAGTAACGCTGAGTTACCGCGATCATTCTGGGGGTATGCGCTAGAATCAGCTGCGTACCTTTTAAACCGAGTTCCTACTAAGACTGTGCCTACTACACCATATGAGATGTGGTGTGGGAAGAGGCCCGATCTCAGTCACATTAAGACTTGGGGAAGTCCAGCTTTGGTTAAAAAGCAGCATGCGGACAAGCTCGAGGCGCGCTCAGTACAGTGCAAGTTTGTGGGATATCCAAAGAACTCCAAGGGATATTTCTTCTACTGTGAAGAGGAACAAAAAGTTCTTGTTTCTCGTCATGCCTACTTCTTGGAAACTGAGTTTTTGGAAAACCAGATAAGTGGGAGCACAGTAGAACTGGAAGAAATTCCAGAACCACAAGCTATTACTGAAAGTTTGGTGGAACCAGAGGGTTCAAATGAACAGGACATTCGTACGCCGCTCCGCAGGAGTAGTATGCAGTCTCATCCGCCCGAGAGATACTACTGTTTTCTCATAGACGGGGATAGAGAGGATTGCATCATAGATTATGATGAGCCTACTAGCTTCCAACAGGCCGTTCAGAGCGTTGACTCGGTAAAATGGCTGGATGCAATGCGGACCGAAATGGAGTCCATGTACACCAACAAAGTATGGACGTTGGACATTGCTCCAGACGGGGTAAAACCCGTAGGATGCAAGTGGATCTTCAAAAGGAAGATTGGTGTAGATGGACAGGTTGAGACCTATAAAGCTAGACTTGTAGCAAAGGGTTTCCGTCAAAGACCTGGCTTGGACTATGACGAAACCTTTTCTCCAGTGGCTATGCTGAAATCCATTCGGATCCTTCTTGCCATTGCTGCCTTCCACGATTATGAGATTTGGCAGATGGACGTAAAAACCACTTTTCTAAATGGAAATTTAGAGGAGTGTGTCTATATGGATCAGCCAGAGGGTTTCATTCAGAGTGGGAGCAGCGGAAAGGTGTGCAAGTTGCTTAAGTCCATCCATGGACTAAAACAGGCATTGCGGAGATGGAACATCTGTTTTGATGAGACGGTCAAGGAATTTGGCTTTATCAAAAATCCAGATGAACCATGCATCTATAGTAGATTTGTAGCGAGAACTGTTGTATTCCTCGTTTTATACGTGATGACATTCTCTTAATAGGAAATGACATTCCTATGCTACAATCTGTCAAGGGTTTCTTGTCACACAAGTTCTCCATGAAAGACCTGGGAGATGCCTCTTACATCCTGGGGATCCAGATCCATCGTGATAGATCCAAGAGGATATTAGGACTTTCACAGTCCAGGTACATCGACACCGTACTGAAAAGATTCAGTATGGAAGATTCCAAGCGCGGTAACCTACCGGCTTGTCACGGAATCACCCTCTCTAAAGAGATGTCCCCCAAGACTGATTTGGAGAGGGATCGCATGTCTATCATACCCTACGCTTCTGCGGTAGGCTCTATAATGTATGCGATGTTGTGTACCAGACCGGATGTAGCTTATGCACTGAGTGTAGTAAGCCGGTATCAGTCAAACCCTGAGGAGAAACACTGGATAGCAGTAAAGAACATTCTCAAGTACCTGAGAAGAACTAAGGAGATGTTCTTGGTGTATGGCGGAAAAGACCTCCAGATCGAGGCCTTTGTTGACTCCAGCTTCCAGAGTGACAAGGATGATTCCAAGTCCATATCGGGTTTTGTCTTTACCCTCAATGGAGGGGCGGTGTGTTGGAAGAGTTCCAAACAGGAAACCGTTGCAGACTCGACGATGGAAGCGGAATACATCGCTGCATCTGATGCCGCAAAAGAAGCTGTCTGGATGAGGAAGTTCTTAAAAGAACTTCAGGTGGTTCCGTCCATTGTTGATCCAATACCTCTGTATTGCGACAACAACGGGGCTATAGCTTTAGCAAAGGAACCCAGGTCCCATCAGAGATCCAGGCACATCTTGAGGCGGTATCACCTGATCAGGGAGATCGTGGATCGCAAGGAGATCGAGGTTTGGAGGGTTGCTTCAGAAGAAAACACTGCAGATCCATTCACCAAGGCCCTACCCCAGACTCAGTTCGAGCGGCTGATCGAGATGATAGGTCTTCGATACGCCAGTATATGGCCTTAGTGCAAGTGGGAGATTGTTAGTGTATATGCCCTAGAGGCCATTACTGTATCATACTAGTTTGTATATTACTTAATGGAAGCTTGGGATATTCACCTTGTATAAACAATCTTGCTCAATATAGTAGTATGCTACTTGGTTTGTTTCTACTTCAATGTGTACATGTGTTTATTTTTGTATATCACCTATACACATTAGTGGAGCCCTTAGGATCTTTGCTTGATTACCAGCGTTGTGATGGCAGTCACACTAGTGGGGGCTGGGTAATCTATAAGCACATCCTTATACAGGTCCCTAGTCGCAGGACTATCGAGACAGGGCATCGATACTCCGGAGTAGATTAGCGTATGCGCTTCTCATCCCAGTATGGGAGATGGTCTGTCCCACAGCCATCAGTACGTCGTACTGGAGATAGTATACGGGTGCTCGTTAGGTTACGAGTACACTGGACAGGACTCGTCGGGAACTGACAGGTTGGTATTATACCTATCGTCAGTTATCAGTTCCCAGGTGACATGAGTACAGCTTAGTCCGCTGACTTGACACTAGCACTTCGCCTCGAGTGTGTTCCCACTGCATTTTGATCACTACCCTACCACGGCTCAAAGGAGTCGTGCAAACAGGTAATGGTTGGGTGCAGTCCCGAAGCACTTGGAGGTAGTGACGGTTAGACAGGATTCGTCTCTCCCGGTATTGGGGGTTGACATCGCGCTGTGTCTAGGAGAGCCATTACACGAGTAGTCCCTGGCCAGGGCAAGCGAGATATACTGGTAGGCTTCCAGTGTTATCTCAGGGTGTTTTGGGCTTCACTCTGACACGACTTGTACCGCTATTGGGGGACTGACGTTTACCGCCCCTAGGCCCGACATGCGATGTATCAGACGAACAGACCGGACTGTACGGAGACTGTCACATTCAGACTCAGTAGGAGTTCAGATGGGGTTCACCTCGTCAGCCTTCTTGTCGGCATCTACCTGGGGACCGTTACACACAGCTAGTGCCGCTTGCGGTCTGTGGTCAAACCCACTGCCAGCGTAGTGTCGAGTCTTTAGAGTCCCACACAGAGGGTATTCGCCTCTGGGCAAAACTGAGTAGAGGTCGCATGGTTTTGCGGCAGGGTTCGTTCTCATCCGCGCACTTGTGCACTTTTGGAGTCCGGACGGATTATACTAGCAGGCTCTGGTTTGAGCCAGATACTGGTATATGTTTTGGGGTTGCTTTTATCTCTCAGTATTCTTGTTCCTCGGAACAAGAATGCAGGTGTGTATGAACAGTTGTTCGAGGCGGAGGAAGAGGTTTTTCATTAGGGTTTCGGAACGGGTGCGTATGCACAGTTGACAGTCGTCTTTTTCCAAACCCTAATGGATTTATGAAATATCAATTAATAATAGCAATTAAATGAAATTGTGTCATGGTTGATTTTGTTGACTTGTTGACCATGGTTGACTTGTTGACCATGGTTGAATGTTTGACCATCATCATTGCTTTGCAAGGATACTCCTTGATTCTAGCTTGCATTCATTTAATGAAGTGATGATAATGGTCATTCCAAATACAACCATCAACTATTTCATTTTGAATTATTATTATTAATTAGATAATTCTTTTTCCTTTTGTTATGGTTGCAAGAGGAAAAAGAGCTCATTCTATCATATTCATTCTCTCTCCTCACTTCATCTTCTTCTTCCTCAAGCTCAAGGAGAATCCTTCTCATGTGTTGAGAATCCCTCTCCTTGAAAAGAAAACACCCCTTAGACACTCTCTACTCACTCTAGGATCAAAGGTTTAGCAAGCCGAAGATTCTAATTCTCTCAAAGTTCGAGAAAGAGCCCGAAGGTTGAACCCTCAGGTGGATCCATCTTTGACGGAAGAAGGCTACGAGGAAAGAACCATCAACCTCTACAAGGTTTCAAGAAGAAGGAGTTCAAGTTAGGTATAACCACTTTGCCGAGTAGTTAACTCTCCTTTGCATGTTTGCTAGTTTAGTTTAGACACGATCCCGACCTTGTTTAGTCCATGTTGCCCCATGCGCCAAAAATTTGATTTTTATACCGTTTCCGCCTCCCCGTAAGAACCGGGGGTCGCAACGTGGACTTACAGCAAGCACGAGGCATTTGGCCGTGGCACAGTCAGCATCCCATTTCTTGCGGACTTCAATATCCGCAACTGAGGATTTTGGACCTGGGGTGTGCGGGGCTGAAGCCGTGAGGACATATGATACTTTATCATAAGTCAAGGCTATTTTTAGATTCCTCAGCCAGTCTTTATAATCGGTCCCATTCTGTTTGTTTTTATCTAGTAGAAGCTTGAGTCCAGTCATTGGTATCTGCCATTAAGAGAGAGAGAAGAACACACTCAGCGAAAGCTATTGCATAGATCAGATTGGTTATTATCTTGTCTAATCGATATCTCCCACTGCTTTAATCAAGTTTTTCTTTCAAACCTTAAAAAAAAAAACTAACCAGGATTAATTACAGTCTACAACTTCGCTAACCGTTCAGCCAGGCCAGTGTCGGTACTTGAGGGAGGTTCCCCGTGCTTTCGCACGGACCTAATTAAAATAAACCTCATTTTCCCAGAGGCGTAGCCCCGTTAACACCTTTCTAGACACCTAATGAGTTAGATAATTGTAAACTGCAAAACTCTCCTAGGAGCAACTATTGCCCACAGTGGGATCGGGATCCAACAGTCATATGGAAGGTATGCAATCTCATTGCAAATCTCAACATTTGAAATTCCCGATGTGATTTTTACCCCTAGAACCTATGACCTTGGCTATGGTCAACAAATCACAAGTACTAGTCAAGTTCAGCCTGTCATTTCTTGATTAATCAGACCCGTTTACATGACCCTTGGCTAAGGTCAACAAAGTCATATACCCGTCCTAATTAATCTGCATCATATGCATTGTAGGAAGACATCACTTAGCTACCGTACACTACGCCTTGGCTAAGGTCAACAAACGTAGCACGAATACTAAGTACTCTACTTCATAAAATGACGGAGGGTTCCGGATGATTTTTAAGAAAATCTTTAACGCTTTGAACATGATATCGTCGTAGAATCAAATGGTTTTCAAAAGGAGTTGCTTGTGCTCCGCAGTTTTGAATTATAGCTTTTTCATAAATAGCCGAGCGGTTTTCAAATCTGATTCTACAACATCTTTTTTTAGGTTTATTTTCTTTACATTAATCATATTAATGTTATCCCATCATTTAAGTCCTTAAGCCAATCACAGAAAAGAAACGAAAATAACACGTACGCTTATGCCATCCGCATTCGCCGCAATGTTCCGTTATGCACCGTTAGGTTACTTAACTAACGGCATACCGTGACGGGACTAGCGCGGGTGCAAAACATAAGCAACGTCTACTATATATCTCATATATAATATATCATTCGTCTCAGATATCACAGAACACAGGCAGCAGAAACATATATAAATATAATATGGGATATACTAGCACGTCCGTATTTAGTATTTAGCTGACAATAGAAAATACGGATTCCACAGTCGCGATGAATAGCCAAGCCCACACCCCTAGACCCTTATGAGAGCGGCAAGCGACCCTGCCAATCCTGGAGTTTAGGAGACCCAGTCTCGACTCCTCGAGATGGCCTCCTACTGAACCCCAGAACCCGGTCACTTGTGCTCCCCTCCTTGGGTCTATCCTAATGCGGGAAAGTAAATAATATACAATACTGGTGACATCAAACTCAACCCGGAAGTGCCCCAAATAAAAGAATATTACATTACAATTGAATTACATGAATGAAAATATAAAACTCTCATCTCATATAAAACCCTCGGCTATTCAATCGCGACAATCCTGCACATCATATCTCAGCAACACATAATATCATATATCATCAACATAAGTAAGTATGCGTACCTCGATTGTCATTGATGTATAGCAACGAAACCGGCGATACCGAACATACTACACTTACGGTCACAGAAAAGAATGTGTAAAACAACAATATTTGGAATCGACATTCTCTTTAGACATCATAAATGCGAAATATCACATACTTCGTATTTCATGCCTAACTATCTGAATTCCACATATTGTATCACATTCCAGATAAATTGACAGTATTAAAGTTTTCGAACGAATGATCAAATACCCAAAATTCCCTAAAGCTCAACACTTGAGCGGAGTTCAAAAATCCGGAGTGTGACACAGTAGTAGCGGTCCAGCCGTAGAAGGGTCAAGCCAATGCCTCACATGTGGCACGCCGTACTGCCTCAAACCCTAAGGTTTAAAAGGCAGTTCAAGACGGTCACATAATCGAGTTAAGGTTTGTTGTCTTCTAGAGGGTCCACCACAAAAAAACTTGCACGTATTTCCGAAAGATTTAAACCCCATGAAAAAGTGAGTAAATGATACTTGTTCGAACAATTCAATACATTCCAATTTACCCGGAAAAAACATGAAGTTAAAATTCTGATCGAATCAATGAACTCAAAACAATCTCCAGAACATATAGGTCAAAATTCAGATTAAAAATACCCCAAAAAATATACAAGCAGACAAAACAGTTACTGTACAAAAACGACACAATAACTCATCCGTACGGCCGCGGAACCGTGGCCCAAGCAGGCTCTTGCCGCGGTTCCGCGGTGGAATGTACTGTTCATGGCATCATTTTTTACAGTTATCCTTAGATTTACCTGCTGAATTTTTTGCATATTTTTATTTCTGAAAGATAACAGTTTCAAAAAAATGTCCAGAAAGTGTCCCAAAAATCCGTATTTCGGTTCGATCGAAGTTTTTACTTCGCTAAAGTATCGCCTAATGTTCTAGGTCAGCTCTGATACCAATGTTAGGTTTACCTAGCACCCTATGAGAGGTTTGGAAGCAACACATGTCACAAAGATCAAATTTTTAGAGTGCTAAGTAAGCATACAAAGGATCTATCCTAGAAAATTAGGGTTTCATAACTTTACAAGTAATAAAGACTAGGGTTTTGAGAGTACAACCTTTGTAGATCCCTACGCTAGACTCCTTGGCTACTTGAGGGTTGGAGAAAGGTTTGCTTGAGGTCTTCTAATGTCCATGACGATCCACCCGAAGCTCCTTTGTCCAAGCTTGCAACTTCACTTTATCAAGAGAATGAAATGAAGCTAACACTCTAAACAAGTGGGCAAGACTTGTGTAGAATGGTGTTGTGGTTCTTTTTCTCACTTCAAAATCCTATCTTGTTGAGTATTTTGCTCACTTGAAAGATCTAGAGAGCAAAAGAGCAAGGTTGAAGAAGATGATGGCTTTTTAAGAAGAAGAGAAAAGATAATCACATGAAATAAAATAGAAAATATATGTATATATATTTTCCTCTTCTCATCTCAAACCATGGTTAAATGATAAAGATATTATTTAATTTGAGTTAAAACATAAAAAGAAAGTTTAATCCATGGTTAAAAGTAGGTGAGCATGGTTAGGTCAAAGAAGAGTATAGAAACAAACCATGAATTATCCTTTCCTTTTTCATTTTGTTTTAACACAAATAGAAATAATTATCCATATAAATAACCAAGGTGTGAGTCTTATATTGCCACCATTTTCTATGTATAAACAACCATGATAGAATGATGTATGTATGCATGTGTGCATGCACATCCATATGTGCATAAACAAGAATGAATGCATACATGCATGCATACATTCAAAAAGAACTAGAAAGGATTTCTAGTGAGATGCTAATGGTTAAATGATAAATCAACACTTCATTTATCAATCCGGCCATATCACATACGACCAAACCAAAAGCAAGCCGCCCGATTAATATACGGTATCTCATACGCGCATTTTAACCGGGTCCATGCGCATATCGCATATGCGCACTACAACGTTTCTCCTGGACTAGGTAACTCCTTTGTGGGACTATAAGACTCGTCAATACGCCGGCAGTGGGTGATGATCATATCAAGCACCCCCAAGCCGCAAGCGGTCAGCTAAACGTAACGGCCACCCGGGTATTGAGCGATCAGAAGAAAACAAGCGAACCTGCTACAACTCCTGTCGAGCCAACCGGCAACACTACCCTACAGTCCGGTCTCTTCATCAGATATGCTGCATATCGAGTCTAGGGATGGTAACGTCGACCCCAATAACTCAACAGGTCGTGCCGGTGAATGGTTTATAACAGATTGAGAAACTAGTGATAACACTTATCAGTAAATCTCAGCAGCCCTGGCCAGGGACTTACTGATATAACCAGTCGAGCACAGCACAGCATCAACTCCCAATACCGGGAGAGACGAAACCCCTCCTATCGCTCATCGCCTTCGTGTGTCTCGGGACTGTACCCAACGGCCACCTATTTGCACGACTCAGTAGAGCCATGTTAGGGTGATAATCAAAGTACAGTGGGAGAGTACACAAGACTCTATGACGATCTCGGGTCTACAGACTAAACTGTACCAGTGTCACCTGAGAACTGCTATCCGATGATAGATATAATTCCATATAGGAGTTCTCGGTGAGTCCGTCCAGTGTACCCAGTCACCACTGAGCACCCGTATATGATCTTGATGTCAAACATCGATGAATGTGGGAACATCCATCGCCCATCACATGGGTCTAGTATCATATACGCCAGTCTATTCTGGTATATCGATGCCCCGTCTCGATACACCTACGACTAGGAACATTTCAGGATATACTTATAAACTACAGATGTCCCACTAGTATGATCTCTATCATAATCACTGTAGTCAAGCCAATATCCTCAGGGCTTTATCAACATGTATGAATGAGTAAAAGCATGATCAAATCAACATGTCAGATAAAGAAGAACCAGATAGCATACTATCATGTCGAGCAAGAATGTACACTGAATATATATATATATACATGTATAAATACATCCACTATCACATAATGGCCTCCAGGGCATATATATATCCAACAATCTCCCACATGCAGTAAGGCCAGTTACTGGCGTATCTCATACCCAATATCTCAAAAAGTCGCACATGCTGCGGCTGAGGGAGGGCCTTGGTGAGCGAATCCGCGGCGTTATTATTTGTGTCTACTCTCTTAATCTCGATCTCGCGGCGATCTACAATCTCCCGGATCAAATGAAAGCGCCTCAGGATGTGTCTAGACCGCTGATGGGACCTGGGCTCTTTGGCTAACGCCATAGCCCCATTATTATCACAATACAACGGTATTGGATCAATAATGGTTGGAACTACTCCTAGCTCCGACACGAACTTCCTCATCCAGACGGCTTCCTTGGCGGCATCATTCGCAGCAATGTACTCAGCTTCCATCGTAGAGTCTGCAACGGTATCCTGTTTGGAACTCTTTCAACTTACCGCCCCTCCGTTGAGGGTAAATACAAACCCAGAGATAGATTTGCTGTCGTCCTTATCGCTCTGGAAGCTCAAATCGGTAAAGGCCACCATTTGGAGATCTCCATTACCATACACCAAGAACAATTCTTTAGTCCTTCGCAAGTACTTAAGAATGTTCTTCACAGCTATCCAGTGATTCTCCCCTGGGTTGGATTGATACCTGCTTACAACACTAAGTGTATATACTACATCTGGGCGTGTACATAACATCGCATACATTATAGATCCTACTGCCGAAGCATAGGGTATAATGCTCATGCGAGCTCTCTCTTCATCGGTCTTTGGACAAGAATCCTTGGAGAGAGTGACCCCATGGCAAGTGGGTAAGGCACCCCGTTTGGAGTCTTCCATACTAAACCTTTTAAGGATGGTGTTGATGTACCTGGTTTGGGACAATCCCAATAACTTTTTGGATCTATCCCTATAGATCCTTATGCCCAGGATGTATGTGGCATCACCCAGTGTTGGAGATAGTGCCCTCAGAGTCAATTATTGGATCACAGGCACGTGATTGCAATGATTGAGGGAGGACCTATCCCGGTAGGACAGTCTTACTCGAGATGATAGTATGCTATCTGGTTTACCTTTATCATCGTGTACTGTTTCAGGTGACCTTACAGGTCGCTATTACACGTTGATAGAGCCCCTAGGATTCCTGCTTGACGACCAGCAGTATGATGGCGATCATATACGTGGGAGCTGGGGTCTATAAGCACATCCTTAAATGGTCCCTAGTCGTGGGAGTTTCGAGACTGGGCATCGATACTCCATTAGTAGACTAGTGTATACAGTCGAGACCCCGACGAGGGGCGGTGGCCGGTCTCACAAGCCACTGGTGTCAGTTGGTTCACCTAAGATGTATACAGGTGCTCATTGGGTTATGAGTACACCGGACAGGACTTGCCGGGAACCTGCTAGTTGGGATTATACCAGACGTCAGATAGCAGTTCCCAGGTGACATGTGTACAGGTTAGTTCATCGACCTGAGATCGTCATTTGTCTCATGTGAGTTCCCACTGTGCTTTGATTACTACCCTACCATGGCTCAAAGGAGTCGTGCAAACAGGTTTTAGTTGGGTACAGTCCCGTGCCACATGGAGGCAGTGAGCGGATCTGCAGGGGTTCGTCTCTCCCGGTATTGGGGGTGAGGTCGCGCTGTGTCTAGGAGAGCCATTACGCAAAGCCCTCGGCCGAGCCAGGAGATTTACTGGTAGGTATTCCAGTAGTATCTCAGGGCGTTCTGGGCTACACTCCGACACGACTTGTACCGCCTTTGGGGGTCTGACTTTTACCAACCCCCTAGGCCCGACATGCGATCCTCATAGACGAACGGACCGGACTGTACGGATATTGTCACTGACAGGCTCAGTAGGGTGTCAGGATGAGTTCGCTCATCGATGTCCCTTTTGGTCAATAGCTGGTGGCCCGTCACGTATTGGCTAATACCTCTGACGTGCTAGTGGTTAAATCCACAGCCATTGTATTGACGAGTCTTTAGAGTCCACCACACATTCAGTTACTCAGCTTTCGGGCGAAACGCTGTAGAGGCCGTATGGAGATATGGCAGGGTCCGATCAGATACGTGCGGTATTGCACGGATCAGGATCGGACGGTTAGTACTAGTAGCCGTATGGATATATGGCAGGGTTCGATCAGATATGTGCGGTATTGCACGGATCAGGATCGAATAGATATAACTAGCCGGCTTTGGTTTAAGCCGGATCCTAGTTTAGTACAGTGTAGATTTTGTCTCTTTGCATTTGTATCCGGACGGAATACAGATGTGGGTGTGTATGCACAGTATCGGGGTTTTTCCTGTAATTTATTACGGGACCAGTTTTCTGGAGTTGCCAGTTTGCATTCCGTTCCGGCCGGTTTTCCTTTGTTCTTTCCCGGCCGGACTTTTCCGATGGAGGGGGTTATTTGCAATTGTGCAAATAACATTTGTGGAGGGGGTTTTCTTGCTAATGTATTCATTATGATAGGATTAGAATCTTTCATCCATAATGGTGCATTAATGAGATTTGAGTGGGTATGGGTTTTAAGTATGGTTGATGTTTTCTTGTCTTTGGATGTGGTCACCCCTTCTCTTTATCCTACCATCACCTCCCTTCATGCTAAAAATTCATTCCCTCCACCATTTCCTTTAGAGATGGGCCGGCCACCATTTTGAGAGGAGGAGAGAGAGGATCATTTTGGTGAGGGTGGGAAAAATTATCATTCATATCATTTTTCATTGCTACCAAAATTCCCAAGTTCATTTCTCAACCTCATTCCTCCATCAAGGCAACATAACCCCAAAGAGACAAAGCACTACACATTCTACAGCAAATCTTGGGCACGTCGACTTGCCAGCTTCGTGCCCGAGTTGCCTCGGTATTGAGGTGGGAGCCCGTAAAAGATACAGACGATGTGGTGCCCTTCCGGCAAGGAGGCGACGACCGGAGTTTCTGCGGGAGATCGGGACGATGACGAGAAGACCGGAGGACTCGGATCACTCGGTATATCTCAAACCCCATCTCTAGTTAGCTAGTATAGGTTAATGGTTTCGATCCGGGTATATTGTCCGCGGTAGCGCCAGTTTAAAGTTAAGAAAAATTTTGATTCCGCATTTTGGCCTCGGATAGACGGCCGGGGCGCTGCCGTGGCGCAACATGGTATCAGAGCCACGCCATTAACCTTGCCTAGCTTTTTCTAATGCGTTTTTCTTATCCGATCGACCAAAATTCCAAAAACCGCGTTTTTTGTGTACATCAGTTTTCTGTTGTTTTTTTTCTTGCTCGAAAATTTTTTCAGGTTGTAGAAAATTGATGTACTAGAAGTTATAAGAGATCTGGGAAAATTCGAGACATTGATCTCTCAGGAATAGCGCGGATCCGCCGCAAAATCCCCCTTGTTGCCGCTGATCCGCCGCAGGTTTAAGGGATCAATGGGTCGAAATTTTCCAGTGGGCTTGTGGACTATTTTTGGGGGTTTTGGAATATTAAACTTGGGCCCAGAATTTCTGTGAGTGCTACAGTATTGCTTGGGGACCCACTTGTTAATTTTTGATTGATCGGATATTCTAAACACATTATTTCACAGTATTTACATTATATCTGCGACCGTGAATATCACTTGATCGGTAAATCCGGTCTAACTGCTATAGCCCGGTTAGACGGATTTGCGAACGTGATTTTCACGTTGATGTTCTGTGTTTATGCTGTGTTGTTGCGGATCGGTCGTGGGGGATAGCCTGGATGCAATGTTAGTACAGTGTTGTTGTATTATGTACATTTGATATTGCGGGGCGAGCGTCCGACATGTGGACTGCCGTCACTGCCTGTTTGTATTATTCTTTTGGGGCACGACCTGGTTGCGGTCGATGTACCCGTTGTATGTATATTTTACTTTCTGTACTAGGGTTGCCCCGCGGAGGGGTGCATGGATAGCCGGGTTCTAGAAGGCAACAAGCCCGTATCTCATGGCATTGGGACGGAGGGGGCTTCACTCCAGGATTGGCGGGCTATTCGCCGCACTCGTAGGGGGTACAGGTTGACCCAGGAGGGGTGCCCGAGTTACCGGATTCCGTGAAGTGCTGGGTGGTCCATTCACGGTGCTGAAGGGGGCTGCCTCGCTTCAGGTTTTGGCGGGTGACTTGCCGCGCCCGTAGGGGTCTAGGTTTTCATTGCACAGGCTATCCACACGACCAGGGGAACGTCGGGTTTCAGCAGCGGCTCTGTGAAACCCGGGGCTTCCAGATATCTGTATTGTTCTGTGATGTTGTACATTTCTGTGATGTTGCATTTTATTCACGCCTTGAGCGAAATACTATATATTGGTATATATATTAGTAGATGTTGTATATGTTTTTCATCCGCGCTAGTCCAGTCCCCGCTCTGCCGTTAGTTAGCTAACCTAACGGGTGATGACGGGACCCAGTGGCGAATGCGGATGGCATATACGTACGTCAGTATATTTTCGTTCTTTGTGGTGTGATCAATTGATGGGACTGCGTTGATTCGGATCAATGCAAGATAAACAAACCTATTCTGATGTTGTTGGAACACTTTTCAAAAGGCTGTTATTGCAAGGACGTTCACTTTTGTTTTGCATCGTGGTATTCATTTGGAATATCCTGCTCCTCAGTCGACGAGGCAAGGGCCGAGATCCCTTCACCGGGAGTGACCCCTTGGACAGAAGTTTGCGTCAGGGCATTAACTACACTATAGCCGATTACTTTTGCTTTGCATCGTGGTATTCAGTTGGAATATCCTGCACCTCATTCTACGGGGAAATAGCCGAGATCCCTTCACCGGGAGTGACCTCTTTAGTAAAGATTTTCGTCACTATATTTTCTAAAAAGGCTATGCAGTTCCTTCAACAATATCAAGTTCATTACGTTAAAGGTTTTTCGACAAAAACTACACGTAGCCCTCCGTCATTTCTTACAAGTATTACTTAGTATTCGTGCTGCGTTTGTTGACTGTGTCAAGGCGTAGTGTGCGGTAGCTAAGTAGTGTTTGTTTGTAGCATATTAATAGGATTGGTTAGGACAGTCGTGCGGCCTTGTTGACTGTGTCAAGGGCTCGTACGGGTGGGTTTAATGCAATCCAGAATAATGACGGGCTGAACTTGACTAGGACTCTTTGATTTGTTGACTGTGTCAAGGTCACTTGGGTCCTAGGGGTAAAAATCTCATCGGGAGTTTCAAAAGAACTGAAACTTGCCAGACATGCGCATACCTTCTGGAGTGTGGTGACTTGAGTGGATTCCGTCAAGTTATCATGCGATGATAGTTGGATCCCGATTCCCACTGATGAGTTAGTTTACTCCTCGGGTGACCCCGACTAATTCTTCTTTTAGGTTTGGAGGAGAATTTGAGGTACAGTGGGAGGTTTCCAGATTAGATAAAGTGATAACCATTCTGATCTAGGTTAGAGTGCACGCTGAGTGTTTCTTTTCTCTCTCTCTTTGGCAGCGACCTTTGACCCGACCCTGGAATATGACTCAGTGACCAAGTTGACCGAACCTTCTTAACACTGGCTTTTGGATTGTCAGAGTTGCAAACCTCATTGCCACTCCTACTTTTACCCTTTTCTCCAGGACACCCCGTATTACTACGAACGTCCACTTCCATTGGACAAAACCATCGTATGGTTATATACGAACTCGAATGACTTCGAGGATGGTTTCTGGTTCTGGAGGAAACGAATAGGATTATTCAGTTGTCTTTTCTTTTCACCTTCTCTCATTGCGAGTACTCCTTGGTTTAGGAGAAAGTACACCTATTACGCAAATTGGATAGTCTTCTTCCAAACCTTAGGCTGGTACCGAACGGTGGGGAATGAAGAAAACCAATTAGTATAACGATGGTGTGCAGAAGGTATTAAGAATAAGACAAAGCAAGGGATTAGTAAGAGGGCAAAGTAAATTGCGACTGATATTCACGACCAAACCGAGTATATCTTCGCCTAACCTAAATCACCTTTGTATTTCTCCAGGACACTCCGTATCACTGCGAAGATCCACAGTTTATTTGGATACTCCATCGTATGGTTATATACGAACTCGAAAGGAACTTGTTCCAGTTCGGGGATGGATTCTGGTCCAGGAGAAATAGGAATAAGGTTTATTCGGTTGTCTTTTATCTTCACCTTCTCTCGCATTGCGAGTGCTCCTTGGATTAGGACAGTACACCCATTATGCTTATTAGATAGTCTTCTTCCAAACCATAGGCTGGTGCCGAACGGTAGGGAAGGAAGAAAACCATTTGGCCTAAAGGGGTGTGCAGACGGTAATGACTAAAGACATATAAAGCGATTTGGACAGATGGCAAAGAGATATACGGTTACAGTTGTGAATCTGGATAATGGTAGAGGCATTACTAGGAATACCAGGATACCCTATCGAAACATTTTAATGTTTCAGTTTCAACTGTGTACTGTTAAAAGAAAACTGATTTCCCGATTAGACACTTGCTCCACGGTATGTATTTACCAGGTTTGATTCTCACATCTGTATGGTTTTACAGATGATGAGTGGGAGTAAGTTATTGGGAATTGGGTGATCATCCTCATTATATCGGGATTCGTTGTAATCGGTGATATTTGAGGAAGATCATCTCGGCTGTTTGCCGGTCGGCAAATATTTGGTTTTGAATATCCGCTGTTATGTACCAATTTCAAATTGATATATCTGTACGTCTATTTTCATAGAGTGAGATATACCTTTTGATATTATGTCGTTGACATTTACCTATATCAGTGGATGGTTAGGTAAGGAGCATTAAACAGCGGTGTAATTCTTCTTAACCATAAGTACAGTTTTCAACCTACGACGCACAGTGAAAGAGTTGTCAGACTCAGTGGACTTATACAGAGTATTGTATGTTGTCCAGTGTCCATTAGGACAGAGGGGTTGGTCCTCATACTATATTCTGTTTACTTTTAACTTCTCTAGTTCTTAGACATGTGTTTCGTAGAAACACAGGGTCTATGTTTTGAGGAGTTATAGGTATTTGAATAGAGTAGAGAACCAAGTATTGCAAGTATCGGGATTCTTCAAAGTGATCGAAGATGTAGATACTTGTGTATGGTATTCAGTTGATAGTAATGATAAAGAGAAATTGCTTCTCTTTCAGGTTACTCATAATTGGAAGCATTCCTAAGTTGAGTAACGCTGATCGGCCTCCTTCCATTTAGTTGACATGCACTGGAGATAGCTGCATAATTTGAATCTGGTTCATTTAAATCAGTGCCTCTGGTTCTATATTGGATATAGAACAGTTCATATCTTAACGATGTTAAGGTACGGGGAGTTGTCCGGTTTATGATTAAAACCAGACACTGGACAACTCAAGGCACGTTTCTGTAATGGCTGTTTGTGGGTTGACCCAGGCTATGAGGAGGGTTGATTTTCTACCATCTGGAAGATCAATAGTGATATTGTTCTTAACTCGCCACATTTTAAAAGGAAATGGTTATTTTTCAGAAAACAGGAGTGGGAGTATGGTAGAACTGGAAGCGATTCCAGAACCGCAAACGATTACTGAAGATTTGATAAGGAACCTAAAGATTCAATCTGGTTTGACATTCCATTGGCCACTCCGCAGATACGGTGGGTAACTTCAGGCACCCGAGAGGTACTCCGGTAGCCTCAAGGACGGTGACAGGAAAGTTCTTGTTTACCCACACTTGCCATTGCTGTTGTTCCTGGCTGCGAGACCCGGCAGGAGGATGAGTATAGCGTCGTTCTAAACTAGCTTTAGAAGTGCGCGTCTATATGACTCTGCCAGAGGGTTGTCGTAGTCAGTGGGAGCAGCGGAAGCATTGGTGGACATCAGGCTTATGTCTATTTATAGACTAAAGCAGATATAGCGGAGATAGATCATCTATTTCTGATGTGACACTCATAGGTTTGACGTCATCAGAATAGGGGATGGATCTGTTAAGAAGGTAGTAGGGTGTGATGTCCTGGTATTTGGATGACATACACAGAGTAGGAAGTGATATTCCTATACTACGATCGGTTATTCTTTGGTCGTCACACAGTAGTTTCTCCACATGGGACTTGGACATTATATCAGACATACTGGTAACTAGATCTATGGTTTTAGATCTAGATTTGGGTGGTTTCCCAATCAGGGTACTTTGACAGCATTCTAAGAGTATTTAGAATGGACGACTCCTGGCATGGTAGTGTACCTGCAGGTAATGGAGTCGCCCTCTCTAAAGGTGTCTTACAGACTTAAAGGAGAGGATGTGCATGATTGGCAGATCACTTGCTTAGGCAATTGAGTCAATCATGAGATGTCAAGTACCACACCAGATGTTGTTCTTGCAGTAGTTGCAATAAGTTGATATTAATCCAATCCTGGAGAAACAGTCAGAAGCAGTTTTAGAACATAAGTGAATGTTCTAGGGATATGATAACGGCTGCCTCCTTTAGGAGACGGTTATCACTCCAGGCTTCCAAGGTGACATGGACGACAAGGTGGTTGTCAGAGTTATAGTTCTCCCTCTGACGAGGGACAGTATTCTGGATAGGTGATCCAGGCAGATACTGAGGGAGGCATGGCGCAGGATACTGATTAAGTTCAGTTGATGATACAGTCTAAGAAGTTTGGATTTGGAGTTCATTTATGAACTAGGTCCCATCAGACATCCAGACATTCCAAGACAGGTATTGCTCATTTCAGGAGATGGTTTTCTCCGCGAACTTGAGATATAGAGAGACATAGAAAGAAACTTCACAGCGGATCCACTCACTGAGGCTTTTCCTCGAACGCAATAGTTTCGCAAACAGGCTTTGTGAGACTGACTAGTAGAGGAGTTGGGTGTTCGGTATCACACGGGCTGTGAGTATGCGACATCGCAATAATTAGCCTTGAGTGCAAGTGGGAGATTGTTGGAGATAGTGCCCTCAGAGTCAATTATTGGATCACAGGCACGTGATTGCAATGATTGAGGGAGGACCTATCCCGGTAGGACAGTCTTACTCGAGATGATACTTGCTATCTGGTTTACCTTTATCATCGTGTACTGTTTCAGGTGACCTTACAGGTCGCTATTACACGTTGATAGAGCCCCTAGGATTCTTGCTTGACGACCAGCAGTATGATGGCGATCATATACGTGGGAGCTGGGGTCTATAAGCACATCCTTAAATGGTCCCTAGTCGTGGGAGTTTCGAGACTGGGCATCGATACTCCATTAGTAGACTAGTGTATACAGTCGAGACCTCGACGAGGGGCGGTGGCCGGTCTCACAAGCCACTGGTGTCAGTTGGTTCACCTAAGATGTATACAGGTGCTCATTGGGTTATGAGTACACCGGACAGGACTCGCCGGGAACCTGCTAGTTGGGATTATACCAGACGTCAGATAGCAGTTCCCAGGTGACATGTGTACAGGTTAGTTCATCGACCTGAGATCGTCATTTGTCTCGTGTGAGTTCCCACTGTGCTTTGATTACTACCCTACCACGGCTCAAAGGAGTCGTGCAAACAGGTTTTAGTTGGGTACAGTCCCGAGCCACAAGGAGGCAGTGAGCGGATCTGCAGGGGTTCGTCTCTCCCGGTATTGGGGGTGAGGTCGCGCTGTGTCTAGGAGAGCTATTACGCAAAGCCCTCGGCCGAGGCAGGAGATTTACTGGTAGGTATTCCAGTAGTATCTCAGGGCGTTCTGGGCTACACTCCGACACGACTTGTACCGCCTTTGGGGGTCTGATTTTTACCAACCCCCTAGGCCCGACATGCGATCCTCATAGACGAACGGACCGGACTGTACGGATATTGTCACTGACAGGCTCAGTAGGGTGTCAGGATGAGTTCGCTCATCGATGTCCCTTTTGGTCAATAGCTGGTGGCCCGTCACGTATTGGCTAATACCTCTGACGTGCTAGTGGTTAAATCCACAGCCATTGTATTGACGAGTCTTTAGAGTCCACCACACATTCAGTTACTCAGCTTTCGGGCGAAACGCTGTAGAGGCCGTATGGAGATATGGCAGGGTCCGATCAGATATGTGCGGTATTGCACGGATCAGGATAGGACGGTTTGTACTAGTAGCCGTATGGATATATGGCAGGGTTCGAACAGATACGTGCGGTATTGCACGGATCAGGATCGAACAGATATAACTAGCCGGCTTTGGTTTAAGCCGGATCCTAGTTTAGTACAGTGTAGATTTTGTCTCTTTGCATTTGTATCCGGACGGAATACAGATGCGGGTGTGTATGCACAGTATCGGTGTTTTTCCTGTAATTTATTACGCGACCAGTTTTCTGGAGTTGCCAGTTTGCATTCCGTTCCGGCCGGTTTTCCTTTGTTCTTTCCCGGCCGGACTTTTCCGATGGAGGGGGTTATTTGCAATTGTGCAAATAACATTTGTGGAGGGGGTTTTCTTGCTAATGTATTCATTATGATAGGATTAGAATCTTTCATCCATAATGGTGCATTAATGAGATTTGAGTGGGTATGGGTTTTAAGTATGGTTGATGTTTTCTTGTCTTTGGATGTGGTCACCCCTTCTCTTTATCCTACCATCACCTCCCTTCATGCTAAAAATTCATTCCCTCCACCATTTCCTTTAGAGATGGGCCGGCCACCATTTTGAGAGGAGGAGAGAGAGGATCATTTTGGTGAGGGTGGGAAAAATTATCATTCATATCATTTTTCATTGCTACCAAAATTCCCAAGTTCATTTCTCAACCTCATTCCTCCATCAAGGCAACATAACCCCAAAGAGACAAAGCACTACACATTCTACAGCAAATCTTGGGCACGTCGACTTGCCAGCTTCGTGCCCGAGTTTCCTCGGTATTGAGGTGGGAGCCCGTAAAAGATACAGACGATGTGGTGCCCTTCCGGCAAGGAGGCGACGACCGGAGTTTCCGCGGGAGATCGGGACGATGACGAGAAGACCGGAGGACTCGGATCACTCGGTATATCTCAAACCCCATCTCTAGTTAGCTAGTATAGGTTAATGGTTTCGATCCGGGTATATTGTCCGCGGTAGCGCCAGTTTAAAGTTAAGAAAAATTTTGATTCCGCATTTTGGCCTCGGATAGACGGCCGGGGCGCTGCCGTGGCGCAACACCCAGGTCCTTCATGGAGAACCTTAGTGATAAGAAAGATTTGACCGACTGTAGCATAGGAATATCATTTCCTATCAGAAGAACGTCATCCACGTACAATACGAGGAATGTGACAGCTCTTCCTACAGCCTTCTTATAAACACATGGTTCATTTGGATTTTTGATGAAATCAAACTCTTTGATAACATCATCGAAACAGATGTTCCAACTGCGAGATGCCTGCTTTAACCCATATATGGATTTAAGCAATCTACATGCTTTCCCGCTGCTCCCACTGTCAGTGAAGCCTTCCGGCTGATCCATAAAAATGCGTTCTTCTAAATCTCCATTTAGAAATGCAGTTTTAACGTCCATCTGCCAGATTTCATAGTCATAGTGAGCAGCAATAGCAAGTAGGATCCGAATGGATTAAAGCATGGCTACGGGCGAAAAAGTCTTGTCATAGTCCAAACCTGTTCTTTGACGAAAACCCTTCGCCACAGGTCTTGCCTTGTAGGTCTCTACCTGCCCATCTACACCAATCTTTCTTTTAAAGATCCATTTGCATCCTACAGGTTTTACCCCAGGGGGTACAACGTCCAAAGTCCAAACTTTGTTGGTGTTCATAGACTCCATTTCGAATCTCATGGAATCCAGCCACTTCACAGAGTCACCACTCGTGATAGCTTGCTGAACTGGTAGGATCATCATCCTCCATGATGCAGTCTTCTCTGTCACCATCAATGAGGAAACCGTAGTACCTCTCCGGTAGGCGATAAGTCCTACCAGACCTACGGAGTGGCCGAGGTTCCTCAGTTTCTATTGCAACAGCCGGTTCAACCAAGTCGTCATTTGGAGTTTGTGTCTCTAGAACCTCTTCAAGATCCACCACATTGCCATCATCTTTATCTGTGAAAAACACTTTTTCCAAGAATGTGGCATGCTGAGAAACAAACACCTTTTGTTCCTCCTTGTAGTAGAATAGATATCCATATGAGTTCTTTGGATATCCCACAAAGTTACACATGACCGACCGTGTCTCGAGTTTGTCCGGATTCTGCTTTTTAACATAGGCCGGGCAACCCCAAATCTTAATCCTCTTAAGAGATGGTCTCTTCCCATGCCATATCTCATATGGCGTGGTAGACACAGTTTTGGTTGGAACCCTGTTCAAAAGAAACGCTGCAGTTTCCAGTGTATGCCCCCAAAATGAGACAGGTAACTCAGCATCACTCATCATGGAACGGACCATATCTAATAGGGTCCTATTCTGTCGTTCAGACACACCGTTGTGCTGTGGTGTGTAAGGAGGAGTGAGTTGAGAAAGAATCCCATTCTCTTTTAGGAAGTTTGCAAATTCTGTACTGAGGTACTCCCCACCTCGATCTGATCGAAGCATCTTGATACTCAAGCTGGTTTGTTTTTCTACTTGTTGTTTATATTCAATGAATTTTTCGAAAGCTTCAGACTTGTGCTTTAATAAAAATACATGACCGAATCTTGAGAAATCGTCAGTGAACATAATAAAGTATGAAAAACTGCCTCTAGCTTGTGTAGACATTGGCCCGCATACATCACTATGTATGAGGCCTAGGAGCTCAGTAGCTCTTTCTCCGTGTCCGGTAAACGGAGTTTTGGTCATTTTACCCTTGATACAAGACTGGCAAGTCGCATAAGATTTATATTCAAAAGAGTTTAAATATCCATCTTTGTGTAACTTGTTTAGTCTTGTTTCGTTAATATGACCAAGTCTACAGTGCCAAAGAAAAGCTTCATTTAATTCTGAAAGTTTTCTTTTATTAGTGTGTTGTATACTGAAAACTGTGTGTTGATTTAGGATGTGTATCCCGTTATTAAGTGTACCATACCCAACCAACATTTGATTCAGGTGAATGTTCATAACATTGTTCTGCAATACAAAATTATAACCTTCATTGTCTAACAAAGAAACAGATATTATATTACATAGCATACTTGGTACAAAACAACATGGGTTCAAAACCAATATATACCCAGATGGCAACCCCAAGTGATACTCTCCCACTGCGACTGTATGTACATTGGAACCATTTCCAACGCGAAGAGTATGGTCACCTGTCTTCAAAACTTTGCTATTTCTCAGCCCCTGTATAGAATTGCAAATGTGAGAACCTGAACCGGTATCTAATACCCAGGAAGCAGAGTTTATTGAAAAACAGTTTTCAGTCACAAACACACCTGAAGAGGAAGCATCCCCATGCTTCATCTTGAGGTTCAAGTACTCCATATAGTTGCGCTTCCAATGTCCTGTCTTGTGGCAATGAAAATATTCACCTTTCCCCGAGTCTCCAGCTTTGGAATTTTCCTTTCCCTTCACCTTTTTAACTCCACCCTTAGGAATGGTGGGCTTCTTCTTTTTCTTTCCCTTGGCCTTAGCTTTTGGGCGAGAAGAGGAAGATTGTCCAATAGTCATAACGGGAGTTTTCACTGATTTCATAGTGCTCTCTGCACTCCTTAACATATTAAGGAGTTCAGGTAGCTCCTTCTCCTTGCCGTGCATGTTGAAGTTAACTATGAACTGAGCAAAGGTGGAGGGGAGGGACTGCAGAATAATATCCGTATATTGTTCATTGTCCATTGTCCATTGTCCATCCTAGGTCCTCAAGCTTTTCTATAAGAGCTATCATCTTCAGAACATGGTCTCCTACCGGTGTGCCAAGGGCCATTCGCATCTGAAACAATTTCTTTGATGCTTCGTATCGTAATACGTGGGATTGCTCTCTATACAACTCCTTTGTATGGAGGAATATGGTTTGAATGTCCATATTCTCGTGCTGCTTTTGATGTGTATTGTCCATCGATGCAAGCGCAAGGCATTTGGCCGTGGCACAGTCAGCATCCCATGTCTTGCGGACTTCAATATCCGCAACTGAGGATTTTGGACCTGGGATGGGCGGGGCTGAAGCCGTGAGGACATATGATACTTTATCATAAGTCAAGGCTATTTTCAGATTCCTCAGCCAGTCTTTATAATTGGTCCCATTCAGTTTGTTTTTATCTAGTAGAAGCTTGAGTCCAGTCATTGGTATCTGCCATTAAGAGAGAGAAAAGAATACACTCAGCGAAAGCTCTTGCATAGATCAGATTGGTTATTATCTTGTCTAATCGATGTCTCCCACTGCTTTAATCAAGTTTTTCTTTCAAACCTTAAAAAGAAAACAAGCCAGGATTAATTACAGTCTACAACTTCGCTAACCGTTCAGCCAGGCCAGTTTCGATACTTGAGGGAAGTTCCCCGTGCTTTCACACGGACCTAATTAAAGTAAACCTCATTTTCCCAGAGGCGTACCCCCGTTAAGACCTTTCTAGACACCTAATGAATTAGCTAATTATAAACTGCAAAACTCTCCTAGGAGCAACTATTGCCCACAGTGGGATCGGGATCCAACCATCATATGGAAGGTATGCAATCTCATTGCAAATCTCGTCACTTGAAATTCCCGATGTGATTTTTACCCCTAGAACCTATGACCTTGGCTATGGTCAACAAATCACAAGTACTAGTCAAGTTCAGCCCGTCATTTCTTGATTAATCAGACCCGTTTACATGACCCTTGGCTAAGGCCAACAAAGTCATATACCCGTCCTAATTAATCTGCATCATATGCATTGTATGAAGACATCACTTAGCTACTATACACTACGCCTTGGCTAAGGTCAACAAACGTAGCACGAATACTAAGTACTCTACTTCCTAAAATGACGGAGGGTTGCGGATGATTTTTAAGAAAATCTTTAACGCTTTGAACTTGATATCGTCGTAGAATCAAATGGTTTTCAAAAGGAGTGGCTTGTGCTCCGCAGTTTTGAAATATAGCTTTTTCATAAATAACGAGTGGTTTTCAAATCCAATTCTACAACATCCTTTTTTAGGTTTATTTTCTTTACATTAATCATATTAATGTAATCCCATCATTTAAGTCCTTAAGCCAATCACAGAAAAGAAACGAAAATAACACGTACGCTTATGCCATCCGCATTCGCCGCAATGTTCCGTTATGCACCGTTAGGTTACTTAACTAACGGCATACCGGGATGGGACTAGCGCGGGTGCAAAACATAAGCAACGTCTACTATATATCTCATATATAATATATCATTCGTCTCAGATATCACAGAACACAGGCAGCAGAAACATATATATATAATGTGGGATATACTAGGACGTCCGTATTTAATATTTAGCCAACAATAGAAAATACGGATTCCACAGTCGCGATGAATAGCCAAGCCCACACCCCTAGACCCCTACGAGAGCGGCAAGCGACCCTGCCAATCCTGGAGTTTAGGAGACCCGGTCTCGACTCCTCGAGATGGCCTCCCACTGAACCCCAGAACCCGGTCACTTGTGCTCCCTTCCTTGGGTCTATCCTAATACAGAAAAGTAAATAATATACAACACTGGTGACATCAAACTCAACCCGGAAGTGCCCCAAATAAAAGAATATTACATTACAATTGAATTTACATGAATGAAAATATAAAACTCTCATCTCATATAAAACCCTCGGCTATTCAATCGCGACAATCCTGCACATCATATCTCAGCAACAGATAATATCATATATCATCAACGTAAGTAAGTATGCGTACCCCGATTGTCGTTGATGTATAGCAAAGAAACCGCCGATACCGAACATACTACACTTACGGTCACAGAAAAGAATGTGTAAAACAACAATATTTGGAATCCACATTCTCTTTAGACATCATAAATGCGAAATATCACATACTTCGTATTTCATGCCTAACTATCTGAATTCCACATATTGTATCACATTCCAGATAAATAGACAGTATTAAAGTTTTCGAACGAATGTTCAAATGCCCAAAATTCCCTAAAGCTCAACACTTGAGCGGAGTTCAAAAACCCGGAGTGTGACACAGTAGTAGCGGTCCAGCCGTAGAAGGGTCAAGCCAACGCCTCACATGTGGCACGCCGTACTGCCTCAAACCCTAAGGTTTAAAAGGCAGTTCAAGACGGTCACATAATCGAGTTAAGGTTTGTTGTCTTCTAGAGGGTCCACCACAAAAAAACTTGCACGTATTTCCTAAAGATTTAAACCCCGTGAAAAAGTGAGTAAATGATACTTGTTCGAACAATTCAATACTTTCTAATTTACCCGGAAAAAACTTGAAGTTAAAATTCCGATCGTATCAATGAACTCAAAACAATCTCCAGAACATATAGCACAAAATTCAGATTAAAAATACCCAAAAAAATATACAAGCAGACAAAACAGTTACTGTACAAAAACGACACAATAACTCATCCGTACGGCCGCGGAACCGCGGTCCAAGCAGGCTCTTGCCGCGGTTCCGCGGTGGAATGTACTGTTCATGGCATCGTTTTTTACAGTTATCCTTAGATTTACCTGCTGAATTTTTTGCATATTTTTATTTCTGAAAAATAACAGTTTCAAAAAAATGTCCAGAAAGTGTCCCGAAAATCCGTATTTCTGTTCGATCGGAGTTTTTACTTCGCGAAAGTGTCGCCTAATGTTCTAGGTCGGCTCTGATACCAATGTTAGGTTTACCTAGCACCCTATGAGAGGTTTGGAAGCAACACATGTCACAAAGATCAAATTTTTAGAGTGCTAAGTAAGCATACAAAGGATCTATCCTAGAAAATTAGGGTTTCATAACTTTACAAGTAACAAAGACTAGGGTTCTGAGAGTACAACCTTTGTAGCTCCCTACGCTAGACTCCTTGGCCACTTCAGGGTTGGAGAAAGCTTTGCTTGAGGTCTTCTAATGTCCACGACGATCCACCCGAAGCTCCTTTGTCCAAACTTGCAACTTCACTTTATTAAGAGAATGAAATGAAGCTAACACTCTAAATAAGTGGGCAAGACTTGTGTAGAATGGTGTTGTGGTTCTTTTTCTCACTTCAAAATCCTATCTTGTTGAGTATTTTTCTCACTTGAATGATCTAGAGAGCAAAAGAGCAAGGTTGAAGAAGATGATGGCTTTTTAAGAAGAAGAGAAAAGATAATCACATGAAAGAAAATAGAAAATATATGTATATATATTTTCCTCTTCTCATCTCAAACCATGGTTAAATGATAAAGAAATTATTTAATTTGAGTTAAAACATAAAAGGAAAGTTTAATCCATGGTTAAAAGTAGGTGAACATGGTTAGGTCAAAGAAGAGTGTAGAAACAAACCATGAATTATCCTTTCCTTTTTCATTTTGTTTTAACACAAATAGAAATAATTATCCATATAAATAACCAAGGTGTGAGTCTTATATTGCCACCATTTTCTATGTATAAACAACCATGATAGAATGATGTATGTATGCATGTGTGCATGCACATCCATATGTGCATGAACAAGAATGAATGCATACATGCATGCATACCTCCAAAAAGAACAAGAAAGGATTTCTAGTGAGAAGCTAATGGTTAAATGATAAATCAACACTTCATTTATCAATCCGGCCATATCACATACGACCAAACCAAAATCAAGCCGCCCGATTAATATACGGTATCTCATACACGCATTTTAACCGGGTCCATGCGCATATCGCATACGCGCACCACAACGTTTCGCCTGGACTAGGTAACTATTTTGTGGGACTCTAAGACTCGTCAATACGCCGGCAGTGGATGATGATCATATCAAGCACCCCCAAGCCGCAAGCGGTCAGCTAAACATAACGGCCACCCGGGTATTGAGCGATCAGAAGAAAACAAGCGAACCTGCTACAACTCCTGTCGAGCCAACCGGCAACACTACCGTACAGTCCGGTCTCTTCGTCAGATATGCTGCATATCGAGTCTAGGGATGGTAACGTCCACCCCAATAACTCAATAGGTCGTGCCGGTGAATGGTCTATAACTGATCGAGAAACTACTGATAACACTTATCAGTAAATCTCAGCAGCCCTGGATAGGGACTTACTGATATAACCAGTCGAGCACATCACAGCATCAACTCCCAATACCGGGAGAGACGAAACCCCTCCTATCGCTCATCGCCTTCGTGTGTCTCGGGACTGTACCCAACGGCCACCTGTTTGCACGACTCAGTAGAGCCGTGGTAGGGTGGTAATCAAAGTACAGTGGGAGAGCACACAAGACTCTATTGCGATCTCGGGTCTACAGACTAACCTGTACCAGTGTCACCTGAGAACTGCTATCCGACGATAGATATAATTCCATATAGGAGTTCTCGGTGATTCCGTCCAGTGTACCCAGTTACCACTGAGCACCCGTATATGATCTTGATGTCAAACATCGATGTATGTGGGAACATCCATCGCCCATCATATGGGTCTAGTATCATATACGCTAGTCTACTCTGGTATATCGATACCCCGTCTCGATACACCTACGACTAGGGACATTTCAGGATATGCTTATAAACTACAGATGTCCCACTAGTACGATCTCTATCATAATCACTGTAGTCAAGCCAATATCCTCAGGGCTTTATCAACATGTATGAATGAGTAAAAGCATGATCAAATCAATATGTCAGATAAAGAAGAACCAGATAGCAAATTATCATGTCGAGCAAGAATGTACACTGAATATATATATATATATATATATATACATGTATAAATACATCCACTATCACATAATGGCCTCTAGGGCATACATATATCCAACAACACTAACCATGAAAACTGTAGAAACACGGATTTGGCCTAATCGCGATTAGCAGTGCACTAATCGTGTTTTTATCAAAACTGCATATAATAAATTTTAAAAACGCCAAATCCTTTACATATATTTTTAAATGAATAAATCATTTAATTTTCAATTATTTCACAATTATCGGTATATATTTATACCCTTTTTCGAAAACCCCAATTTCGCAAATTGGACAGTTTTCAGGAAAAATATTATTTTAATATTAAATTCCGGAAATAATATTTTATATTTTCTGATATGTTACAACAGTATTCTATTAGTTCATTGATCTATACTCATCGATATCGGTTTGTGGTTTCTGTTACCACAGTTGCACGGGCAGAGAGAGCTGCGGATTGAGTTGCGGTAAGCATGAGCTCGTCTTGGACGAGAACTGACCAGGGCATAATTCTGGTGACCCACGATTGCATAGAGGTGTTGTTTTATTGTTTTTCTTGCGACATTGGATATGTTGTTTTAATTTGTTTTCTCGTTGACGCGATCGATCGGATCAGCACCAGAGGATTGGGCAATCGCTAGAGGCCAGCCAGAATCTAATGATCGTCAATGCACTATTATTCTTGAGGATTGAGGCATTGTTTAGCGTGAGGACGAATGAGACAGCTGTTGCTGTGACTGACAAGATATCGCCCCAGATGATTGAAGCTTTTGTAACACGAGTTTATACTTAGGGATTTTATAGAAGGTCGCTAGTCACCCTTGGATGAATGACTAGGACATATGGTTCGTTTGCATACCCCGATGTGAGGTCATCATATTGATTGATTTCAGCTAGAGAAGATTTCACACAGGCACATTGAGAGTTGATAGAAAACGGACGAATGAAGAGTATTCCTTCGACGAATTTGAAAAGTTTCCGAGGGCGTAGTTGGCCAGATACCTACCATAAGATATTGAGCTGTTGAGTTCGTAGTTTCGGCAGGGAGACTCTAGATATGAGTATAACCGTTTGTAGCACAGTCCATATAGCTACGAAGAGACGAGTCCAAATCAGTCCACATTAGAGAAAGTGGAGTAAGAGGTTCGTACGAGATTTTGACGAGATGGCGTTCCACTCCGTTGACATCAGAGAAGTGATACGCATGCAGAGGCGTTGAATATGGATATATCTTTTATAAGAAGTCGTGATGAGTATGCAGCTGTTCTGGAACAAGAAATGGATTTAGTAAAGAGTGATAACTTCCGGACAGTTAGGCAGAAACAAGATTTGGTAGAGACCCCGGCAGAATCTTTCTGGAATACTAAACGAGAAGACTTGGAACCAGGATCAGTCGTATTACGCACACCCAGTGGGCCAGAGTTTGCCATCATCGACGAGACATGTTGTGAGTGACCATGATAGTTGGACAGAGATCTTTAGAGGATATGCCAGAGCAGAACTTTTTCCGTCATCATTTCCATTTTTGGGCCGTTGAGACAAGGAGTTATGTAACTGGCAATTCACAGTGAGAGACAAGAGCCTAAGGGCACAAGGCGCCAGACCATGAACAGGAGGCAAGTAGATATCTTGCTCTGCTAGCTTTAGATGCACCGATACCTTCTCGACTTTGAAGGAAAGACACATCGACGACAGTGTTTACGATTTGCGATTTGGTGATTCGAATATCACGAATCCGTCATTTTGGATTTCGGTATTTTGGGAAATTTATTTGCATGATGTAGATCTTGTGCACCACAGTTGCACTCGACTTCGATTTGATATCGTTCGAGGTGGTTGATTTTGATTTCATGTCTATGGTATGTATGTGATTTGACTTGTGCCTTCGGTGTAGTTTTCATGCACTTTTAGTACTTTGATTCGATTTTGTGCACGCTGATGCACGTAGTTGTGAGCTTATATATCACGTATACATGTGTTGGTGAGGTATGTTGTATACCGTCGATTTCGATTATGATATTCGATATTTGTTTTCGTGCACCTTGTGCACTCGGTTTGGATTCTTGCGCATACTTTGCGCGCTTGATGCGATTTTGGTGCACACCAGATGCACTAAATCGGGATTCTTCGTGCATATCAGACACACCTGATATTGTTGTCAGGCACGCTCGTTGCCCTTGACAGGTATTTTCGTGCACACCCGTTGCACTTAGATTTTTTTCTGTGCACATGTATGGCACAT
Organism: Agapanthus africanus; assembly: GCA_030015575.1. Lineage (NCBI taxonomy): Eukaryota > Viridiplantae > Streptophyta > Magnoliopsida > Asparagales > Amaryllidaceae > Agapanthus > Agapanthus africanus. The sequence continues at coordinate 326,249,136 of JASDDO010000018.1, forward strand.
TCATTGATTTCGATTTCTGTGGGCACCATACGAACGTGGTATTATTACATATACTATTGAGTATGATTTCTTTTGAGCAGTACATTTTTATGATATTTACTATTTGGTATAGTAACTGAGCAGGACTAGTCAGAGGACAGTACCTGAATATGTTTTTGCATGCATCGATAGTTACCGAAGAGATTTCCAAAAGGAGCTATAGTCTCAATATTTTCTTATGTGTCTAAGATGATACGAAAATTTTACAAAGGAAACCCTTCTAAATCATTTTCAAAGGGCAGACGTATATGTTAGACAAAGATATATATATATATATATGTACCTATTTCCCTTATAAATGAACGTTCGCTACTTGGGCCGTGATACGCGCATCGCACGACAATTTTAAAAGGGGTTTGCATGCACTTTCATATGGATGTTTTCACGATTTCACGAGATGCGTACTATACATACGTGGTTATCATAATTATATCATACGTGATTTTCATAATGGTTTTTGACACTAGTGTTTTCATATTAGCTCCCAGGATAGCGTGGCGCTTGACGGAGTTTCGATTTCGAGTTGTTGACACTCATTTTCATGCGCATGTACTGCTCTTTGATATGTTTCGTGTATTCAAGACTTCGGAACCCTGACGACTTGGTCATTTTACTGAAATTTTTTAATTTTTAGGGGGAGTTTAAATTTAAATTCGGGGACCGAATTTATCTAAGGGGGAAGATTGTAACATTTCAGAAAATAAAATGTTATTTTGATAAATTAAATAATTAAAATAGTAAATATTTTTATATATTAGAAAATATTTGGAAATTTATATAATTTTTGATTTTGAAGGTATTAAGTTGATTTGGAAATTTTGAAATTAGTTATAGAATTATTGGCATACAAGTTTCTTTCTAAACACGATATATACTCACTAATCATCCTTATTGAACCATGGCACTCTTTTGAAATGGGTTTTGTTTAATTAGAAAAGAAAAGAAAAGAAAAAGACATGGGGAGAAAGAGAGGGTGGGGACCATAGGATGCGGGAGGGGGAGAGAGAGAGGGTTCCACATCCTTCTACACAATTCTCATCTTCTTCTTTTCCCCCTATTTTTCCTCACCTTCCCTCATGGATGCCCTCTCCCTCCACCTCCTCCACCTCTTCTGCCCCCCTTAAACCACCCCAAGATCCACTCAAAACCTCATCCCTCCTTCACAAAAATTGAACCTAACGCCTACACAAACACTATGGAGACATCAAGGCAAGATTTTAAAGACTTTGAGCAACTCAAGAAAATTCTTGAATTGCCAAATGAGGTATATTTCCACACCATTAGTTTAGATTTTGTTTCTCCTTATCTTCTAGTTTAGTTTAAGTTGTTTAAAAAAGGTTTGGTGATCTTGGAAATTTTCAAGTTGAGGTTTAGGAGATTGTATGAGTTGTGAAGGGTATAATTGAGTGTAATTGGGGATCACAACCCTTCTAGTGTCAAAACCTGGACCAACCTTAAGACTAAAACCTCACATCCCAAACGTAGAAATCTCCGATATCGGATTTTTGTAGGAATTATGATGTTGTTTTGAGATCTTCTATCACCCGGGGGCCCTATAAATCAATTAGCAATTACTAAGATATGTGCAAGCAAAATGGAGCATACCCTAAAGATCCGAGGCCATATCTTCTTAACCTGGCGGCCAATTATCTCCTTTTGGCCACAATTTGCGACCTTGGTGCGATGGAATCGCCTTGTGCTTGGTCCATGGCTTCATTTTAGGAAAAATTAGACCTACCCTATATGCAGAATTGGTTAATTTCACCTGGAACAAAATCTGGAAATGTTTTCTTGAGTTGCTGTTTTGGGTTTGCGACTTTTTGAGACTTGGACTTTGGTAATTGGGTTTTGACTCGTTTATTTGACGTTTGTACGTCAACATCGATGATTTGTTTGCTTTTCTTGCATGCATAGTTCGTAGGTTCTAACCTATGTACATTTTGTATGCCGTATTGGATTTCTCGTGTTGATTCTTGTTTATAATGAGACTCACTTGAAATGTAGGTACCTTCTTGTAGACTTCGAACAACAAGGAAGAGCGTGGCTTCATCGACTTCGGCAAACGAGGATCGAGGTGAGTAGATATATATCTACGGGGGAAGTCGGGTGGATGGCGTATAGCACCCCCGCAGTTTCGTAGTATAGCATGTGAATGTTATATATATATGTGTGTGTGTGTGTGTGTGTGTGTGTGTGTGTGTGTGTGTGTGTGTATGTATATTGTGAGACGTGATTGATTAGCAAGAAAGTGCTTTAAGAGATCATGAGTTAGCTTTAGCGAAACTAGAAAATGGTGCTTTTAGTTAGTTTCTTAGTTGCGAAACCTTTGAGTAAAGATTGGCGCGCACACACACACGCACACAAGTGACATGATATTGGGTGTATATGTTTATATGTATGTATATATATATATATATGTGGATGTGTTGCTACATATATATATATATACATATACGTATACACGGGTGATGAGGATAGTATATGATACAGGAGGTGAGTCGATATGATCGGACATGATGCCGTGAGATCGGTTATGTGATTTGGGTCGTAATATGAGATACGACATGATATTATAGTGGATCGATGGGCGATGTGTTTTATTCACACATGGATATATGTTTGATGGTATCGGAATGTACAAGATTTTAGAACGGTACCCTAATTCATGATATTATGATAACGATAACATATGAATAGTGAAGTATACGTGATATTTGACCTGTACCCTGATTTTGGGATGTCGTACGATGGATTTTACCATACGAGGTATAAATATGATGATTGATCCACACTCTTGACTCGAGGATGTCGTATTATATATTTTATCGTACGTGACCCTACTGAGGCAGGATCACCGACTACTAGATATATCGACTCGGACTTAGGTGGATTTCCTTACCCCTTTCGATTTATCCCTTAGTTTAGTCCTGTGGTTTATTTGGTAGATGTTAGACTGGGCTTGAGTCATACTTATTTCCAAAACCAACAAATCGTGAGTATTTTAAAGACAGGCTGAGGGATACTACGGATTTTTCAAAGGACGAATCTTTTCTCAAAGACCCCGTAGACCCTATTTTTCTAAAACCACGATTCGTGCGATTTAAAACACCAAAATTGTATGACTCGTATATAGTAATGTATATTCTGATGTGTTGCGGTTACTGAATTATTTCCCGTATATTCATGCTGTTATCATCGCATTGCATGCTTAAATGTGTTCTTTTAGTTATTATGAACCTCTGTTCTCAGGACACCAGCAACATTACCGATGATGCGTATGCTCCACGTACACCTGCTTGCCGGCTCACACATACATCATCGGTAATTTCCATGTCACGTACTCATTAGATAACATTACTTCATTGGTACAAATTGCTAGCGGTAGTTTTAACATGGTACTAGTGCGCTTGCTTTCATATGCTAGTTTAGATATTGCAATTCTTACTTAGATATTCATGCATTTATATGTTCATTCTAATATGCAATATCGGGGGGCTTTTTGCCGGTATTTCACTGTTTATTGACTCTCGATTTTGGAATTTCGGATTTCCGTGAGATTTCTGAATTTGGAGAAACCACAAGGATTTTATAAACTCATTTTCATTTCAAAAGATAGAAATTTGCGGTTTTCTCGTGATATGATGTGAGAGGTGTCCACCATGAGTTTTCTCGGCTCTTGAGCAGTAGCATACACCCGATTCGAGGAGGAGGATGAACTGTCCGTGGGAGCATGGTGGACCCAGTACGGTACCCCGGTGCAAGATGGTAGCAGATGATGGCGTTGAGCCTGGCAGGGGAGCACTACCGACCAGTTATTTGTGACGCGGCGGATATCTGAAGGATACCGACGTTGTCGTGAGATTCGATAATATGGGCCAGTCCAGATTGCCGGAGCCTGGGGCCAGTCCGGATTGCCGGAGCCCGAGATATTGAGATTTTATGATATGGGCCAGTCCGAATTACCGGAGCCCGCGATATTGAGACATTGAGATATTGAGATATATGTTTTGTGTCGATACTTGACACGGATTCTCTATTGATTTCATTGATGATACTTCGGTTTTTTTACAAAAAATATCACTGAGATAAGAAACCAGTTTTCTCATTCATGATGTATTCTGCTTTCATTTTCAGTGCATCCATACATCATATATGTGACATGTTGCTACCTGAGACACTGACACAAGCACTTGATATTACACTTATGTTTAGATGTTTCAGGGTTATATTTTATGTGGATATTATTGTATGACCTAGGAGAGAGTCGTACATGCGATTTCTTTTCGGTGATATTTTCTACTCACGAGTTGGCAACTCACCCCCATTGTGCCACAGTTTCTTACAGGTTTTGCCATACAGGTTTCCTTGGCGGCTTTGTTGGCACACCACTTCATTCCGGGAGATTGCTTGGGTAGGTGGGTTCACATGTATCATAACCACCGTTGTACTTGTATTTATTTAAGTTGTATCTAGTAAACTCCATCAACCAGACTATGTATTTTTGATAGACTTAGAAAACCAGTTGTTTATTCTTTCGACCTTAGAGTCATGCGCTTGTATTATTATGGTTTTCTGGTTTTCTTGAGGATGTTTAATTTCTTTCTGAGTTTTGATCATCGCCCTTCGGCGTTGTATATTATATTGCTTGCATGGTTGTTTCCGCCAATTGGCAAAGAGCTAGCTCCTGCTTGGGGATGCCTTTATTCATTATTTATGTATATGCATGTTTGTACCCATTTGGTGCCAGTATTTACGAAGGAAACTCTAGCGCAATTTTTGGGAAAGACTTGATATTTTTAAAAATGTTTACTACGACTTTCAAAGTGATTTATATGTTTACTTTAAATAAGTATTTCCTTCATTCTCTTTTTAAATGATTTAGATTTCTGGGATTTTGGCTTACCTGAATTAGGTGGGATCCTATAGACTTCACATGATTCAAGTGCCAGTCACGTGCCATTTCGGGTCGTGACATTCGACCGGGCCAGTGTCGGTACTTTGAGGGGGTTCCCGGTGCTTTCACACGGACCTAATTAAAATAAACCTCGTTTTCCCAGGGGCGTAACCCCGTTAATACCTTTCTAGACACCTACCTGATCGGCTAATTGTAATGTATAAAACTCTCCCAAGAGTAACTCTTACTCGCAGTGGGTATCGGGATCCAACTATCTCATAAAAGGTATGCAATGTCATTGCAAATTTCAACACTTGAAATTCCCGATAATATTTTGCCCCTAACTTCCTATGACCTTGACAAAGGCCAACAAACCATAGACCGCTAGTCAAGTTCAACCCGTAAATTTCATGATTGAATTAAACCCACCCGCACTACCCTTGACAAAGGCCAACAAAGTCGCACGACTACCCTAATCCAATCGCATCTCATGCTTTAGCACATAAGCACTAGTTAGATACCGCACACTACGCCTTGACGAAGACCAACAAACGTAGCACGAATACTAAGTAGTACTTATCTGAAATGACGGAGGGCTACGACAGGTTTTTAAGAAAACCCTTTGCGTAATGAACTTGATCTCGTTATAGAATCGAGTGATTTTGAAAAGGAGTGTTTTTGAGGCCTTTACTAGTTTTGCTAAAGAGGTCACTCCCGGTGAAGGGATCTCGGCTCTTTTCTCATCGAATGAGGTGCAAGATATTTCACAAATACCACTATGCAAAACAAAAAACTATAGAAGCAATCAAAAGACAAACCGAGTGGGTTGTAGTATCTGCTAGTTTTGCTAAAGAGGTCACTCCCGGTGAAGAGATGATTGATCAATCTTCGTGTGTATGGAAAAGTTTTAATCACAACCAAAGAAATTTATACCGCAATCAATTGACGGTGTCTATTATAGTTTCGTCGGTGAATGCGGATCGTCCACAGAGAAAGTGTGATTTGTTCATTATCATTTTAGTTGAGTTGAAAATTAAAAGATAAAAGAAAATGATTCAATATTTGTGAAATTTAGTTTCAAGAATCATAAAGAAATAGATCTAGGATCAAGAATTGATAAAGATCAAGAAAATTTCCAAATCATTTGAATTATCAAGATTTGTAAAGAGGCTTGTCGGAATCGATCCAATTGATAGTGATGATGAATACTAATGATTACAAATTCTTATCTATTAAAGATTTGTTGCTAGATCGATGACGATCAATGAGGTTTAGGGATTTATTGAAGAAACTATGGTTTCTTCATCATCATCTCTTGTCATTTCATTGATTATCATTCAAATTCTAGCCTCTAGCAAATTAAACCACCAATCGTTGATCTCTAATTAGGAGTGAAAACATTCAAGAAAGCGATCTTGCTCAAATTAGGTCTTCGATGATTCGATTTCCTAAAACTTACAAAACTCATAAGATTTAAGAATGGTTCAAGAATTTAATCATCATCATCTACCTATTCTCTCGATTCTGCTACAAGCGGAGATTTCACTCACACATCATGAAAAAGGAAAGAATCAAGAATCGATAACTTTTCATAATGCAAGAATGTAAAGAAAAGTAAGATTTACAATATTCACTTTTATTAATCGACGATTAGGTAAAATTCACTCAACTCGAGGTTACAAGATTTGAGGAGGTAACTAGATCCGCTGAAATTAGCTTCGCATCGATCTTCTTGAGTCGCGGATCGTCGTGGATCTCTTGCTCGGATGAAGGTCGGCGTTGCTTTAAAGACTCGTTGAAGGCTTGCTTGATTCGCTTCTCGATGGATCTTGATTTGGATTTGGACTAGGGTTTTGAATCACAAGTTGTGTCACTCAACTTGTGCAATTTGGCTCAATATTTAACAACCTTTGTAATGAAGCCCTAGGTCTCTTTTTATAGTTTTTCCTTTAGCTTCCCCTAGAAGCTAGGTCTAGCTACCCTTGGAAGCTTGGTTGTTATGAGGCTTGCATAGGAAGCTAGGTAGAAATTTCTAGATTAAAATAGTTAGCTAGCTTGCAGGAGTAGCCTTTCTGTTGGAGGGAAACTTCTGGAGATTTGAAGCGTCTTGAGGAAGATTTACAGTTGAAAGGAGGCCTCTGCAACAAATACCAACCGCCGATGAGTCGACTCGGTCGCGGATCCGCGGCGGATTGGCCTGACTCGGCCGCGGATCCGCGGCCGTTTGTTGGACTCAGTGCATCAAAATCTCAGGGTATTCTGGTGTTGGCTTTATGGCACTTTCCTAATGTCTGGAATATTTTTATACTTTCTTGTTTACTGGCAGATCACAAGTCTTGGACTTGGTGTATTTTATCAGCACTTTTATCAATTCCAGCTCTTTTACCTGGAGAATTTTCTGCACACAATCTCGAGACAAGTGTTGAGATATAAAAAATCATGCGTGTAGTAATAAACACATAATTTCCCTTTAGAATGTCGATTATAACTATAACACAGGTTATTTGGTATTTTACAGATGAATTCGTAATCTGTGTTATAATTACAATAAACACCTATATATGAATGATAAGAATAGGGAAACTAACGTGTTGAGAATGCACTATTTTCGACTGATCAAATTCCCCCAACTTAATTTTGGTCATCTCGAGCAAACTTATTTTGTTCAGGTGAAGGAGAAAATAGAAAGAAAGAGAAAAACCAACTAGCACACTTTCGTAGGCAACACGATTGCACTGAGCACGTGCAACAAGCCTTTAAACCTCTAGGTATCCCTTGTAGGAGAGTGCTGTCTCCTGAGGGTTTTCAGCAGATTGCACCCACAAAATCCCATAATAAAAGGAAGACCGTGAAAGTTACATGTAAAGATAAGAATTGTAAAAGAAAAACTTTGAAAATCAGAGTTTCTAACTACACTAGCTTTTCGGTTGTCATGAGCCGTATCTTAATAGTCATGAAAAAATGTTAGAAATCACATCATCCCTCAATAGAACATCGCCTTTATTCTTTATTCCTACCTTTCTTTCAAACACCGATCATATACCCCTACGTGTGTGTAAAGACATCCCTACACTCGCAGAATTCAATTCAAGCTATCATACTCTTGTCCATCTACCTCAGTACTTTTTAATCGGTGAATATTTTAGATGGAATTGCTCACACATTTTTCATGCAACCGTTAATACTTCTTGAGGTACTAACCAACTGATTACTACATGTGTTCACATGTTAGGCGTAATTAGCATTTTCCTCGTCTTGAAACACCTAAGGCTTAGCAGTGACTCACAAACCAGTTGGTCTAAGGCACTAGGTGATGAAGCACCCTCGCTATATTTTTTTATGCTGCCTTAGTGGTAACAATACCAGTATTCATTTTTCTATACCATTTTATCTTTTATTCATTTATTATTTCCTTCATACTTTTGCTTTTAGACAAGAGCATTTCAAGGTATCCTCTACTATCCCGAGTTTCAAGACGTGTGTAAGTGTGAATAGTAGGGTATCAACGTTCAAATGTATGGCTTCCAGAATAGGAACTATTTTTTAGACTTATTTTTATTCTCAGATTAGTGACTTCTTTCATCTTACTAACCCTTGGGACAACAACTCATAACTACTTATTACTAGTTCGTTTAAGAAAACTTCTAATTTTCTTGGTTTCCTTAAATTTTTCCAATCTTTTGGATGTAATTTTACACTATCTAATCTTTTATTATAAAATTAAATATTAAATATTTTTTATATGTTTTTTTTTTATATATGTTTTGTGCTTATGCAAAGTATGATGTAAAGTGATGCGCGAATAAGCACAAACCTCCCCCAAACTTGTTTTCAACAGTATCCTCACTGTTGCTATCTGCTGGATCACAAAAACCTGTAAGCTTGGGAGGAAATTTATTAACGGGGGGTATGAAATACGATCGTGAAAATCCTCCCCCAAACTTATTCTTTGGCTCACCATTTTGAGTAAAATTTTTATTTTCAAGAGCCAGATTATACCTTCCCCCCAAACTTGAGTTAAACAATGTTAATCACAAGAGGGGGGTCAAAGTTATTAGTCAATACCAAGCTTTGCAAAGATCGAACGTCAACACCAACCATTTGAAGATTTTATCAGTGTGGTGCATCGGTTGATGGAAGAACATGTTGTAAAGAGTCAGGAAGAAGTGGGGAAAAGGTAAGTGGTGGGATAGAATGTGTTTGCCTCTCAATTTGGAGAGATGACACAGTGATTGTGATGGATTACTCGCATTCTCTTTATAGTCCAGAAAAAGGGGTGGAGATTCAATTTCTTTTTCTTGGAGTTGATTCATCTCAACACCCGTGTTTTTTAAAAATGCTAGTTCATCAGTGAAAATTTCCTCAAAGTTTTCATTGATTCCCCGAAGAATAATGTCATCAAAAAGTGCGGGGTGATCTTCAGACTCCAAAAACAGTTCATAATCAGTGTTAGATGTTGACCCGGACAACTCGGTGGAAGAGTCGGTATGTGTATGATACATAGTTGGGTCAAATAACAACATATGAAAAGAGTCTAGATCAGTATCATGAGGCTGATCAAATTCGTTACTGTCGACATCCATTAATTCGACAAAACAGACCTGAGCAGAAGGTTCAGAGGGTACACTTCCCAACTTGTAAATGTTAAGCTCAATTGACATCTTCCCGAAAGATAGGGTCATAGAGTCGTTACGACAGTTGATTATAGCATTGGAAGTGGCCAAAAAGGGTCGACCAAGGATCACCGGAATTTGATTCCGTGGGTTCGTTACAGGCTGTGTATCAAGTACAATAAAGTCCACAGGGAATACAAATTCCCCGATTTTTATTAACACATCCTCCAGCTCACCCCTAGATTTGGTGATTGATCGGTCTGCCATCTAGAGAGTACAGTGAGCTGGTTTCAACTCTCCGATCCCTAACTGCTCATAAACTGAGAAAGGAAGTAGGTTAACACTTGCGCCTAGGTCAAGTAGAGCACGGTTAATGTGTTTACCCCCAATAGAAATAGAAATAGTAGGACAGCCAGGGTCCTTACGTTTTCTAGGTAATTATTGGGGAAAGGCTATGTCTACAGTACTCGACATGAACACCTTTTTTAGCACTTGAGTCTTCCTCTTCCTAGTGCACAAGTCTTTGAGAATTTTCGCATGAGCGAGGACTTGTTGTATAGCTTCTAGGAGAGGGATCTTGATGTTAACCTGTTTAAAGATTTCAGTGATCTTCTCCATTTGCGGACTTGGTCTGCTTCCCCTTAACCGATTCGGATAAGGAGCTTTAGCTATAATAGCGGGGTCCAACATTGGAGAAGGTCGTGTGGGTAGGAAAGATCCAAGAATAGGAGTTGTGATTGTCTTTGGTAGACTAGAAGAGGTGTGCTGAAGGTTCGATCCTTGGGGGAAACGGAGAATAGGCTCGGAAGAAAATGGTGGAGTAGACGAACTGGGGTCAGAAGTAGAATTAGAAGTGGAAGGAAATGTCTCAGCCGGGGTATCATCGATTGATTCTTCATTATTATCAATCTCTTCACCGACATGGTTGTCAAGCACTCTTCCAGATCTCAACGTGGTGATAGCATTCATATGATGTGAATAGCCAGGATTTGGTAGGGGTTGAGCTAGAAGTTTCCCTTTCTCTCTAGCACTCAATTCGGCATTTATACGGGCAATTTGTGCTTCCATCGATTTAATACTCTCACTTTGGGAGTCAGAGTTTTTCTGGATTTTATCGACGGAAAACTTCATCTCAGGCGAAACTTGCATGAAATTTGTCAGAAGCAAATTCATGGTTTGTTCAAGTGAAGAGGAGTTATTAGTACTGGACACTTGCAAAGAATTGTTATACGGTGCAGATGTGTTGACCGGATTTTGAAAGTTTTGTGATTGGTAGGGGTGCTGACTTATTTGAAGTGGTTGCTGTTGTGGAGGAGGAACCCTTTAGAAATTGTTTTGATTTGGAACCGTGTTTTGAGTTTGTGATTGGTTCCAAGCAAAGTTAGGGTGATTCCTCCAACCCTGATTAGAAGTGGAAGAATACGGATCGTTTCTAGGTCTTTGTTGGAAAGCAGTATTGTTATGTTCTTGACCTTGAAACGGAGAATTTAAAGGACATTCTTCCGTAAGATGGGATGGATCAGAATAGCATCCACAGACAGTTTTGGAGAGTGACATCTGATTTAGGGAGGCTGCTAAAAATTTATGTTCCATAGTTTCGAGTTTCTTTTGCATTGCTGCCATTTCAGCTCTAACTCCTATGGAAACATCAGATTGGTGGTTACCAACCCTGACGATGGTTTACTTACACTTTCCCACTATAAAGATTTTTCAGCGAAATCATCTAAAAATCTCCAGGCTTCACCATCATCTTTATTCATGAAGGTGCCTTGACACATGGATTCAAGTATCTGTTTTGTTGTAGGGTTAATGCCCTCATATATAATTCTGCACAGATCCCATCTAGGAATTCCGTAATGAGGACATTGAACTAACAGATCCTCGAAGCGTTCAAAACACTTCGAGAATGGTTCATTTGGAAGCTGGGTAAATTGATTTATTTCGCTACGGACTCGAGCTGTCTTATGATTAGGGTAGAATTTCTTTAGGAAAGCTGATACGAATTCTCCTCAGTTTGAAATAGATGTGTGGCTGTGTTATAAAGCTACTTCTCAGCTATATCGCACAGAGTGAATGGGAGAAGACGTAATCTCATAACATCCACAGAAAGCTGTGAAGTACCCATCATAGCGCATACATTTTCAAATTTGGTAATAAAGACGTATGCATCTTCAGACTCGAGACCGTGATATTTTGGTAAAAGATTGATGTATTGTGGTTTGATTTCAAAATTGTCCCCACTGGCTGGTGGAATGGTAAGACAGGTTGAAAGAGGACCTCGCATAGGGTAACATCTCTCTTGGAGAGAGATGCGGGGCGGATTCTGCGCACCTGTGGACGGTGGCAGCATAGTGTTAAAGAAGTTCGATGGAGAACCGTCCATCGAAGTGGGTGTGGTAATCGGTGAAGAAAAAGTAGATGTAGAAATACCGACTTCGGAGTCGAAAGGAGGAACGCGGACAAGACGGGCACTAGAATACTGTGTCCAGCCGAGCATGCACTAAATGGTTTAGCACAAGTGGCAGCGTTGTGATAATTAAGGAAAAGATGCGTTTGGTGTTTGTTTTGAAAAAGACGGATTTTGAAAAATTCACACAAACAATGCACAAACAACCCTAAATCTAGTGGTCAACTAGGTCAAGTCTCTAGACCGCTCCTAGACTTCCAGAAGACAAGTCGCAAGATATATCCTCTACTGCCTCTTTGCCCCTCCTGTGGCCAGGTAAGTGAGAGGTTCTCCACTACGTAAGTAGTGGGCCTAATTAAGTAACCATTTGCCTTAGACACACTTACCTTAGACACCACAAAGGAAACGCGGATAAGCAATAGATTACCCACGACCTCCTTCTATCCTAAATGAGCGCGACGGTCCTTAGAGTCATGTCTACATATTTTTTAGTTAATGAGGGTGATGCGGATGCAAGTTTGTGATTTTTGGGGCTTAGGAAGGGTAATGAACTTCCCACCTATTCTGAATTTGGTCTTTTCCCCTTAATTTCCGTATTAAAAATGCAAACAACCAAGATCAAACACACACAATTTTTCTTTTTGCGGCGCTGCGAATTTTTGCAAAGAATCCTGCAGAAATTGGTTAATGGACAGAGCAGGGAGGAGATAAGAAAGACAGAAATTCACCTAGAAAATTTGGTGCACTGAAACCCTAAAATTGCCGCGGAACCGCAGCAATATTGCCCTAACCTCCGCGAATGCGCGGTCTTATGAAGAGATCCCTGAACAAAAATTGGTACAGATTCTTCTGTTGCCTCACTGAACTCCCTGAGATGCTCTGAAAATTTTTCCTCTCGCTCCACATATTCCAGATCTCCTTACAACAAATCACAACAAATCGTTAAGCGCTTGTGCAAATTTTGATCTAAAAATTCTGATGGAATAATAAATTTTCCAACTCAAATTACAAAAACGAACAAATTAGCACACTATCTCCGGCAACGGTGCCATTTGATTGAACAATATTCGTGTGTATGGAAAGGTTTTAATCACAACCAAAGAAATTTATACCGCAATCAATTGACGGTGTCTATTATAGTTTTGTCGGTGAATGCGGATCGTCCACTGAGAAAGTGTGATTTGTTCATTATCGTTTTAGTTGAGTTGAAAATTAAAAGATAAAAGAAAATGATTCAATATTTGTGAAATTTAGTTTCAAGAATCATAAAGAAATATATCTAGGATCAAGAATTGATAAAGATCAAGAAAATGTCCAAATCGTTTGAATTATCAAGATTTGTAAAGAGGCTTGTCGGAATCGATCCAATTGATAGTGATGATGAATACTAATGATTACAAATTCTTATCTATTGAAGATTTGTTGCTAGATCGATGATGATCAATGAGATTTAGGGATCTATTAAGAAACTAAGGTTCTTTCATCATCATCCCTTGTCCTTTCATTGATTATCATTCAAATTCTAGCCTCTAGCAAATTAAACCACCGATCGTTGATCTTTAATTTGGAGCGAAAAACATTCAAGAAAGTGATCTCGCTCAAATTAGGTCTTCGATGATTCGATTTCCTAAAGTTTACAAAACTCATAATATTTAAGAATCGTTCAAGAATTTAATCATCATCATCTACCTATTCTCTCGATTCTGCTACAAGCGGAGATTTCACTCACACATCATGAAAAAGGAAAGAATCAAGAATCGATAACTTTTCATAATGCAGGAATGTAAAGAAAAGCAAGATTTACAATATTCATCTTTATTAATCAACGATTAGGGACAATTCACTCAACTCGAGGTTACAAGATTTGAGGAGGTAACTAGATCCGCCGAAATTAGCTTCGCATCGATCTTCTTGAGTCGCGGATCGTCGTGGATCTCTTGCTCGGATGAAGGTCATCGTTGCTTCAAAGGTTCGTTGAAGGCTTGCTTGATTCGCTTCTCGATGGATCTTGATTTGGCTTTGGAATTGGATTTAAACTAGGGTTTAGGAAGCAAGGTAGAAGTTTCAAGATTAAAGTAGTTAGCTAGCTTGCATGAGAAGCCTTTTTGTTGGAGGGAAACTTCTGGAGATTTGAAGCGTCTTGAGGACGTTTTACAGTTGAAAGGAGGCCTCTGCAACAAATACCAACCGCCGACGAGTCGACTCGGCCGCGGATCCGTGGCGGATCGGCCTGATTCGGCCGCGGATCCGCGGCTGTTTGATGGACTCAGTGCATCAAAATCTCAGGATATTCTGGTGTTGGCTTTATGGCACTTTCCTGATGTCTGGAATATATTTATACTTTCTTGTTTACAGCCAGATCACAAGTCTTGGACTTGGTGTATTTTATCAGCACTTTTATCAATTCCGGCTCTTTTACCTGGAGAATTTTCTGCACACAATCTCGAGACAAGTGTTGAGATTTAAAAAATCATGCGTGTAGTAATAAACACTTAATTTCCCTTTAGAATGTCGATTACAACTATAACACAGGTTATTTGGTATTTTCCAGATGAATTTGTAATCTGTATTATAATTACAATAAACACCTATATATGAATGATAAGAGTAGGGAAATTAACGTGTTGAGAATGCACTATTTTCGACTGATTAAGGGATCTCGGCTCTTTCCTTATCGAATAAGGTGTTGGATATTCTACAAGGAATACCGCTATGCAAAGAAAGAACTAGAGCTACCAGTTTTTAAAACAAGTTTCTACAACATATTTAGGTTTCTTTTATTTCATTAATCTCATTAATGAAGTCCCATCAAATATGTTTCCTAAGCATCACATAAGAAACGAAAGCAACAATAGCCATTATATATCATATATATAATATAGGCATTCGTTTCAGAACATATCAAGTGATCACATCACAAAATATCAGTAGCAGAAGAACGCATATGGAAAATTGGATATACTAGGAATTCCGTGTTTTAGATTAAACCAGTAAAAAACACGGATTCCACGGTCGCAATGAATAGCCAAACCCATATCCCTAGACCCCTGCGAGAGCGGAAAGCAACCCTACCAATTCTAGAGTTAGGAGACCTGGTCTCAACTACTTGAGATGGTCTCCGACTGGACCCTAGAACCCGGTTACTTGTGCTCTCCTCCTTGGGTCTATCCTAATGCGGAAAAGTAAATAATATATATCAATGGTGACATCATCCTCAACCCGGAAGTGCCCAAATAAAAGAATATTACATACAAGCTTTTACATGAATGAAAATGAAAAACACTCATCTCACCTAAAAAACCCGGCTATTCAAAACACGACGATCCAATATAACATATCACAGCAACACATAACATCACATGTCATCAACGTAAGTAAATATGTGTATTCTAATTGTTGTTGACGTATAGCAACGAAACCGGTGATACACCACATATTACACTTACGGTCGCAGAAAAGAAAGTGAAAAACTACAACAATTGGAATCCGCAACTACCTGAGACATCATAAACCCAATGTATCACATACTTTGGATTTCATGCCTAACTAAATGAATTCCTTAGACATCACATGCCTAACAATTAAAACCCCGCATTTTAGTCTCGATTGTAAGTCGACGTTAGACACCCCACATGATACGGGGAGGCGGAATAGGTAAAACAATCATTTTGTTTAAGTTAACATCGACTAATTTTACGGATCATTCCTAAACCCTAACTAACACACTATCTAGAAGTGCTAAACTACTATGACAGATGATTATACCTCAAGATACTAGTCCTTCTTGTTCTTGTTGTTCACCTCCTCGTCTGCCTCCTCGATGTGATAGAAGATCCACCCGAGAGTTCCATCTCCAAGTTTTAACCTCTCACTTGAGATAACTAAGTGGCTAGGATTGCTAATCCAAGTAATCTAGAGGATATAGAGATGGATTAAGGATTAATTAATCTTTCTAACCCTTGGGATCTCAACACATGAGAGGATTAGGGTTAGGTTGAAGAAGAGGAGAGCTTGAGGAGAGAGAGTGTGTATGTAAGAATGAAATGAATAATAACTCATTTCTATATTTTTGAAGCATAAAGATTATCAAATAAATCATATATGATAATTACAACCATGCTTCATTTAATACATTCAATGAATCATCACATGAGTCATTAAGCAATAAATGCTTCATTAACTCACTTGGATGAATCATCTCATGAGTCACTAATTCATTTAATACAATTTACAAATAAGCTCTCCACCTCATTTAGTTTAATTCATAAATGAATTAAATCTAAATGAGTCACCTTTCTTCTAGAAGCTTCTCGACTAATTATGAGAATGCCCCTCCAATCCGTAAAACACGGAAATACTGAAACTGCATAAATCCAAAAATCCAATATTAGAATCTGGCTTAAACTAAAGCCTGCTAGTATAATCCGTCCGAATATCATACGTATACAAGTACATGTATATGTCTGAACCCTGTCGTAAAACTATACGACCTCTATATCGTTTCGCTTGAAGCAGGGAAACTCTCTGTGTGGGACTCTAAAGACTCGACACTATGCTGGCAGTGGGTTTAACCACAGGCCGCAAGCGGTACTAGCTGTACGTAACGGTCCCCAAGTAGATGTCGATAAGAAGGCCGATGAGGAAACCCATCCGAACTCCTACTGAACCTGATGTGACAATCACCGTACAGTCCGGTCTGTTCGTCTAATATTATCGCATATCGGGCCTAGGAGGGCGGCAAGCGTCAATCCCCTAAAAGCGGTATAAGTCGTGTTGGAGTGAAGCCCATTACACCTTGAGAAGCTACTGGAAATCCTACCAGTAAATCTCGTTTGCCCTGGCCAGGGACTTTGCGTAATGGCTCTCCAAACACAGTGTGATATTAACTCCCAATACCGGGAGAGACGAATCCTATCTAACTGCCACTGCCTCCAAGTGCTTTAGGACTGTACCCAACTGCTACCTGTTTGCACAATTCCTTTGAGTCGTGGTAGGGTAGCAATCTAAGAACAGTGGGAACACACTTGAGACGAAGCAGCAGTGTCAAGTCAATGGACTGTGCTGTACTCATGTCACCTGGGAACTGTTAACTGACGACGGGTATAATACCAACCAACAGTTCCCTACGAGTCCTGTCCGGTGTACCCATAACCCAACGAGCACCTGTATACTATCTCCAGTACAACGTACTAATGGCTGTGGGACAGACCATTTCCCCTGCTGGGATGAGAAACGTACACACTAGTCTACTCTAGAGTATCGATGCCCTGTCTCGATAATTCCACGACTAGGGACCTGAAAAAGGATGTGCTTGTAGACTACCCAGCCCCCACTAGTGTGACTGCCATCATAACGCTGGTAGTCAAGCAAGATCATATGGGCTATATCAATATGTATTCGCGATATGCTAAAAGAAACATATACACATATTAAGATAGATATAAACCAAGTAGCATACTACTATGTTGAGCAAGACTGTTATTAAAACTGTGAATATCCCAAGCTTCCATTAAGTAATATACAAGCTAGTATGATACAATAATTGTAGGGTTCCTAGGCACCCTATGGAGGTCTCACAAGGCATTGAACATGCCAATTTCAAAAATTCTAGGTGCCGAGAGACCCGACTACGGATCGTTTGCTAGAAAACTAGGCGAAAAAGCTAACTAGTTAACACTTAACTATGAGAATCGGAAATACAACCTTTGTAGATCCGGTGCTCCACCTCCATAGCTCCGCAACGAAGTCCTCTCCGCTGTCCAAAAAGAATCCGGGCTCTAGCGTCGACTTCATCGGAGAATAAGCGAGCTAGGTCGTCGATGTCCATGCCGAAGATGATCTACGTCGAAGCATCGCAAGATCAAGCTCTCACTTCACCAAGTCAAGAAACTTGTGAAGGAAACACACTCTACTACTTGGCAAGAGGTAGAGGATGAATAAATAGGAAGTGGGTTCAATTTAGAATTGGATTTCTCACTCTTTATCATCAATCACCATTGATGAAGAAATCTTTTTCTTCATGAAAGAAGATGAAGAAGAAGAAGAATATTGTGATAAGATTTTTTCAAAAAAGAAAAGAATAACAATACTTGTCATAATATTAACTCTAGTCAAGTGTAGAGAATGAATCATGGTTAGTGGGAATGGTTAGGGTTAAGGATGAGATAAGAATGGTTGACTTGATCAAAGTTTCATGAAGCTTCAACTAAACTCCAAATTAAGCCACCATTCTTTTCTCCTTTCCATTTATTTTCCAAAAGAAATGGATAAATAAATAAGTGAATAAAACAAAACCCTAACCATAATCATGTAACCATGGTTTGATCTTTACACAAAAACCCTAGCATAACATGTATCATCAAACATGATACAATGAAGTGCACAAAAGTATATCACATATACAATGTGTACAATCCGAGTGAGAAAATCCATTTAAAGTGAACCAATACTAGTTAACGCAAAGTAATATATCAAATATATAATTATGCATTAAATCATTAAATCAACACTTGATTCAACGATCCGGTCATATCGCATATAACCGACTAGTATCCAATGTATCGTCTTATCGAATCAACCCTCGATTTGATAACTAGGTTATATCGCATATAACCATACGACACATTCATCGCGAGAATGTAATACGGTATCACATACACGTATTATTCTCGGTCCCGCACATATCTCATATGCGCTCCTATTTCGTTTCGCTTGAGCCAGGAAACCTCTGTGTAGGACTCTAAAGACTCGTCAATACGCCGGCAGCAGGTGATGATCATATCAAACACACACAAGCCGAAAGCGGTCTGCTAAACGTAACGGCCACCCGGGTATTGAGCGATCTGAAGATCGACGAGCAAGCCCGCTCACACTCCAGTGAATCCAACCAGTAACACTACCGTACAGTCCGGTCTGATCGTCTGATATGTCGCATATCCCGCCTAGGGGTGGTAAACGTCAGACCCCAATAGCTCGATAAGTCGTGTCGATATGAGGTCTATAACAATTCGAGAAACTACTGGTAACACTTACCAGTAAATCTCAGCAACCCTGGCCAGGGATTTCCTGTTATAGCCAATCGAACACAGCGCAACATCAACTCCCTATACCGGGAGAGACGAATCCCCTCCTATCGCTCATTGCCTCCATGTGACTCGGGACTGTACCCAAAAACCACCGTTTTGCACGCCCTCTTGGACGTGGTAAGATGGAAATCAAAGCACAGTGGGAACCACACGAGACTCTATGACGATCTCGGGTCAACAGACTACTCTGTACCAGTGTTACCAGAGAACTGCCATCTGACGTGAGGTATAATACCATCTGGGAGTTCTCGGCAAGTCCGTCCAGTGTACCCAGTCTCTACTGAGCACCCGTATATCATCTCCGATGTCAAACACCAATGGATATGGGATCATCCATCGCCCATCTGTATGGGTCGAGAAGGTATACGCTAGTCTACTCTGGTATATCGATGCCCCGTCTCGATACACCCACGACTAGGGACTTTGAAGGATGTACTTATGGACTACCATATCCCCACTAGTATGATCCGCATCATAGTCCAGGTAGTCAAGTACAGATCCTAAGGGCTTTACCAACATGTAACAGAGAGACAATCAGCATACACGTTAAGGTAAAGATCAACCAGATAGCATACTATCATGTCGAGCAAGAAAGTCCTCCCTATATACGTCCTAGCATCCACTACAATATACATCATATGTACAGTAATGGCCTCTAGGGCATACATATAACTAACAATCTCCCACTTGCACTAGGGCCATCTGTAGCAGTGGTTGTAGTATCTCATACTCAACCATCCCATGATAATCTCTCTCTGGGAAAAGGCCTTTGTGAGTGGATCCGCTGTGTTGTCCTCTGAATCTACTCTCCTAACCTCGATCACCCTGGAGATCAACTATCTCCATGATCAGGCGATGCTGCCTTAGAATAAGTCTGGATCACTGATGGGACCGGTGTTCCTCGGCATGAGCCACAACTCCATTGTCTCACAATGGTAGGAACGTAGTTCATCTCATGAACTAATATACACCCAAACATCCTCTTTGGTAGCATCTTAAGTAGCGATGTATCCAGCCTTTATCGTCTAGTATGTCACGGTATCTAGCTTGGAACTCTTCCAACATACCGTCCCTTTACTGAGGGTAAAGACAATGCCTGCGACTGACATTCAGTCGTCCTTATCACCCTGGAACCATTCCAGTGATTCTCCCCAGGATCGATTGATACCGTCTCACTACAACTAGTGAGAATCCTAAATCCAATTAGATCTATCTCATAGATCCAAAATCCAGGATTTAGGAGGTATCACTTTGATCCTATATGGAGAATCATTGTGATAAGCGGAGATTGATCGAGCGTAGCATAGGAAACTCCTTCCCTATCAAGAGTATGTCATCCACGTACTCTACGAGGATCGTCACCATACTCCCTACTCCCTTTTTGTTTATACAAGGTTCATCTACCATTTTGATGATGTCAACTTCTTTGACTACTTCATCAAAACAGACGTTCCAACTTCGCGATGCCTGCTTTATCCTATAAGGCAGCTTGCACACGTTTCCGCTGCTCCCACTGTCTACGAGGCCCTCTGGCTGTGTACTTATAGACGCTCTCTTCCAAATCATCATTTAGAAAAGCAGTCATGACACCCAACCACCAGATATCGCAGTCATGGTATGTTGCCGTGACAAGTAGGATCTGGATGGACTTAAGCATAGCTACTTGAAAAGGTTTCATCATTATCCATACCTGGTCAATGATGCAAACTTTTAACAAGTCTAGCTTTGAAAGTCTCAACTTTTCCATGTACACCAAGTAATCTTCTCAAGATATACTTGCTCCCGATGGGGATTTAACCCTTCAGATATAGCAACCAAAGTCCATACTTTGTTGGTGTATAAGGATTCCATCTCAGATCGCTAAGCATCCAGCCATTCTTACAGAGTCTTACTCCTGATGGCCAGCTCGAAGCTAGTTGGGTCATCATCTCATGATGCAATCCTCGCTCCCACTGTCATAGAGAAACCGAAGTATCTCTCAGGTGGGTGAGGAACCCTACTAGATCGGCGGAGAGGCTGAGGTTCGTTGGTATCTACTGAATCCTTTGGTTCTACCAAATCATCTGCTGTTGTTTGTATAGCTGGAACATTTCCAGTTCTACATAACAGACCTTGCCTCGAGCTTGTCCGGATTTTGCTTTTAGACATAGGCCGGTCAACCCCAAATCTTAACTAGCTTAAGACATAGGCTCTTCCCTTTCCATATCACATATGAAATGGTAGGCGACTGATTTGATTGGAACCTAATTCAATAGGTATGCAACTTCATAAGTGCATAACCCCCAAGAAGGAAATAGGTAACTCAGCAGTACTCATCATAGAGCACACCATATCAAATAGGGTGTATCTGCTCCGCCCCGATATACCATCGTCCTATGGTGTATACGGAGGAGTAATGCCGAGAGAGAATCTCATTCTCCTTTAAAATAGTCCAGGATTTCCGTGCTCAAGTATTCTCCTCCTCGATCTCATCAAGGGACATAATACTTATACCCTTATTTTGGTTCTCTACTTGTCGCTTATATTCTGTGAATATCTCAAAAGGTTCGGATTCATGTTTCAGCAGGAACATATGACTGAATCTTGAGAGATTATCAGAGAACGTAATGAAGTATAAAGAACCAGTCCTGGCATGTGTAGACAGGGGACCTACATACATCAACATGTATCATCCCAAGAGTTCACTAACTCTTTCTCTGTTTCCAATAAACAGAGCTAGTGTCATTATATCTTTGTGACATGACTAGCAAGTTTCATAAGATGTAGATTCAAACTGATTTAAATATGCATCTACATGTAACTTCAGCTAGTCGGGTCACATTGATCTGACCTAGTCTACAATACCTCAAGAAGAATTCGTTCATTTCTGAACTCTTCCTCTTGTGTGTGTTCCGTATACTAAGAACTGTGGTTTGATTTAGAACATTAATGCTTTTAGATAACGTGCCTGAACCGATCAACTTTTGATATAGGAAATGTTCAAAACATTATCCAACAATACAAAATTTTATCATTTCTTTACTAATAAAGAGACTGATATGATTTTGTATATCACGTTCGGTATCTAATAACATTCGTTCAGAATCAATGTATTGGCAATACAGGGTGACAGTGACCAACAGACTTGGCTGCAACTCTTGCCCCATTTTCTGCCTCATGAAATTTATCACCCGGTCTCAGTTCTCTACCTTTCTGTAGCCCTATGTAACAGATTACATAGATGGGATCCTGATCTGGTATCACATACCCAGGACGTAAAGAATACGGAGAAACAGTTCTTTGTAATGAACACACCCGAAGATGATGCATCAGCATGCACTCTCTTCGTTTGGGCGGCACGGGAAATCTGGTATTCCCCAATTTCCTGCTCTGTCTTATAACAATTATAAGTTGGAGCGGGACCAACGTTCCCCAGCCCAGTATAACAAGCGGGTTCGGTCAATATTCCGTTTTTTTTATCTTGATTAAGGCATGATATGGTCGCTACCTGGAGAGAGAGAGAAGAAAACACTCAGCGTGCGCTCTGTCAGGAATAGATTGGTTTTTATTTTATCTAATCAGGATGGCTCCCACTGCTTTTTATCAAATCTTCCTTCAAACCCTAAAAGGAAAGACTAGCCGGGATTAATTACACACTACAAGTTCGCCAATCTTTCAGCCAGGCCAGTGTCGGTACTTTGAGGGAGGTCCCCCGTGCTTTCGCACGAACCTAATTAATGTAAACCTCGTTTTCCCAGAGGCGTAACCCCGTTGACACCTTTCTAGACACCTACTTGATCGGCTAATTGTAATGTATAAAACTCTCCCAGGAGTAACTCTTACTCGCAGGGGGTATCGGGATCCAACTATCTCATAGAAGGTATGCAATCTCATTGCAAATTTCAACACTTGAAATTCCCGATAATATTTTGCCCCTAGCTCGCT
This sequence comes from Agapanthus africanus, assembly GCA_030015575.1. Lineage (NCBI taxonomy): Eukaryota > Viridiplantae > Streptophyta > Magnoliopsida > Asparagales > Amaryllidaceae > Agapanthus > Agapanthus africanus. Next base: position 326,272,098 of record JASDDO010000018.1, read on the forward strand.
ATGACCTTGACGCATGCCAAACAACCCATAGTCTGCTAGTCAAGTTCAACCCGTACATTTCTTGATTGAATTAAACTCACTCGCACGACCCTTGACGCATGCCAAACAACGCCGTACGAATACCCTAATCCAATCGCATCATATGCTGGCAGATAAGCACTAGTTAGCTACCGTACACTACGCCTTGACGCATGCCAAACAACCGCAGCACGAATACTAACTAATACTTATCTGAAATGACGGAGGGCTACGACAGGTTTTTCTGAAAACCTATTGCGTAATGAACTTGATATCGTTGTAGGATCGAATGAATTTTGAAATGGAGTGTTTTTTAGGCTTTTCTAGTTTTGCTAAAGGAGTCACTCCCGGTGAAGGGATCGTCGGTCCTTTCCTCGTCGAATGAGGTGCGGGATATATCATATATATCATTGTGCAAAGCAAAAACTCTTAAAAGAAATCAAAAGACAAACCGAGTGTGTAGCATCTGCCAGTTATTGCTAAAGGAGTCACTCCCGGTGAAGGGATCTCGGTCCTTTCCTCATCGAATAAGGTGCGGGATATATCATATATGTTAGTTGTATGTATGCCCTAGAGGCCAGTATTGTACAGATTATGTATATTATATTGGATGCTTGGACATATATAGAGATGAATTTCTTGCTCGACATGATAGTATGCTATCTGGTTGCTCTTTATCTTAACATGTACACTAGTCTCTTTATACTGTCTTATAGTTACATGTTGGTAAAGCCCTTAGGATTTGTACTTGACTACCTGGACTATGATGCAGATCATACTAGTGGGGACATGGTAGTCCATAAGTACATCCTTCAAGTTCCCTAGTCGTGGGTGTATCGAGACGGGGCATCGATATACCAGTGTAGACTAGCGTATACGCTTCTCGACCCATGTGATGGGCGATGGATGATCCCATATCCATTGGTGTTTGACATCAGAGATGGTATACGGGTGCTCAGTGGAGACTGGGTACACTGGACGGACTCGCCGAGAACTCCCAGATGGTATTATACCTCAAGTCAGATGGTAGTTCTCAGGTGACACTTGTACAGGTTAGTCTGTAGACCCGAGATCATCATAGAGTCTTGTGTGATTCCCACTGTGCCTTGATCTCCACCTTACCACGTCCATGAGGGCGTGCAAAACGGTGGTCTTTGGGTACAGTCCCGAGTCACATGGAGGCAATGAGCGATAGGAGGGGTTTCGTCTCTCCCGGTATTGGGGGTAGATGTTGCGCTGTGCTCGATTGGCCGTAACAGGGAAGTCCCTGGCCAGGGCTGATCAGAGATTTGCTGGTAAGTGTTACCAGTAGTTTCTCGACCCGTTACGAGCCTCACATCGGCACGACTTATCGGGTTATTGGGGTCTGACGTTTACCACCCCTAGACTTGATATGCGACATATCAGACGAAGAGACCGGACTGTATGGTAAGTGTTACTGGTTGGATTCGCAGGAGTGTGAGCAGGCTAGCTCGTCGATCTTCTGATTGCTCAATACCCGGGTGGCCGTTACGTTTAGCAGACCGCTTGCGGCTTGTGGATGCTTGATATGATCATCATCTGCTGCCGGCGTATTGACGAGTCTTTAGAGTCCTACACAGAGGTTTCCTGGATCAAGCGAAACGAAATACGAGCGCATATGAGATATGTGCAGGACCGAGAATAATGCGTGTATGTGATACCGTATTCCATTCTCGCGATATATGTATCGAATGGTTATATTCGATATAACCTAGTTATCGAATCGAAGATCGATTCGATAAGCCGATACATTGAATACTAGTCGGTCATGTGCGACATGACCGGATCATTGAATCAAATGTTGATTTAATGATTTAATGTATAATTATATATTTGATATATTACTTTGCATTAACTAGTATTGGTTCACTTTAAACGGATTTTTCTCACTTAGATTGCACATTGTATATGTGATATACTTTTGTGCACTTTTTGTATCATGTTTGATGATACTTGATAATGTGGTTAAGTGTAAAGGGTTAAACCATGGTTAAGTGATGATTAGGGTTTTGGTTTTTCATTTATTTATTTGTTTATTTATTTGAAAAGGATTAAGTTAAGAATGGTGGCTTATTTTGGAGCTATGTTGAAGCTTCTTGAAACTTTGACAAAGTCCACCATCCTTATCTCATCCTTAACCCTAACCACTCTAACTAACCTTGGTTTAATCTCTACACTTGACCATTGTCAAGATATGATAAGTATTCATATTAGTTTTATTTTAATATATGAAGACTTATCTTTCTTTCTTCATCTTCATCTTCTTCTTCTTCTTCAAGCTCAAGGTCCATCAATGGCAACTTGAGTTAAAGTGAGATAAATCCAATTCTAAAGTGAACCCACATCCTATTTCTTCATCCTCTACCTCTTGCCAAGTTGTTTTGGGTGTTTTCTTCACAAGTTTCACAACTTTGTGAAGTCGGAGCTTGAGTTTGTGCAACCTCGACGTAGATCGTCTTTGACACGAAGCCGACGACCTATTCCGCACGTTTCTCCGATGAAGCCGTCACGAGAGTCCAAGCTTCAAGATGGACAGCGAGAGGACGCCCTCGTGGAGCTAAGGAAGTGGAAATCCGGATCTACAAAGGTTGTAGCATCTAACCTATAGTTAATTTGTTAACTAGTTTATAGTTTCGCCTAGACATCTAGCGACGATCCGTAGTCAAGGGTTTCTCGGCACCATAATTTTTAAATTTGGCATGTTCGATGCCTTGTGAGACCTCTATAGGGTGCCTAGGAACCTTTCACTGGTATCAGAGCCTAGCTAGAGCCTTAGGCGAAGTCTAGACGCGATTTGAAGTCCGATCGACCCGAAACCCAAACCATTACCATGCTCTCTGGACATTTCTGTAATTTGTGGTTTTTTGTCAATTAAAAATGCCTAAAAAAATCAGCAATAAAATCTAAGAATTACTGTGCAAATCGTTTCCTATGAACAGTGTAATGTTGCGCGGATCCGCGGCATATTACTCAGTTCTGCGGCGCTTCCGCGCCTAATTGATGACGTCATCCCCACTTATTTGCACAGTAATACCTGATTTATTATTCTGAGTTTTCTGGGAATTTTAATTTGACTCCAGAGTTAAATTTTCTGCAGTTGTTTTGGGGATTCGGTATTTCGATCGGATTATCAAATTTCGTCTTTTGTGGCTTTCCGGATAATTATTAGAATATGTTAAATAGTTCGACCGGATATAAATACCCAATTTTTCCCCTGTCGGGAAATTTCCAAGTGTTGGATTTTTCCGTAGTTTAACGACGTTCTAAGTAGTGCAAGTAACGCGATGGTCCCTCTAGAAGACAACAAACCTTAACTCGATTATGTGACCGTCTTGAACTGCCCTTTGAACCTTCGGGTTTGGGGCAGTACGGCGTGCCACATGTGAGGCGTTGGCTTGACCCTTCTACGGCTGGACCGTCGGTACTGAGGTACGAACTGAATGTTGTTAGACTTATTTCATGTGTTGAGCTGTATCGGGAAAACTTGGGTATTCGACTGTAAGATCGGAAAGTTTAACATTTTCTGTTTATCTGGAATGTGATACAATAATTGGAATTCAGAAACAATTATGTGATAACTGAATGAATGTTATAAATTTAGCAGTTTAGTCCCATATGATATTGAAAAGAGTTTTCGATAATGAGACTAAAATGCGGGATTTATATCTTTTAGGCATGTGATGTCTAAGTATTTCATTTGATTAGGCATGCGATGTCTAAAGTAGTTGCGGATTCCAATTGTTGTAGTTTTACACTTTCTTTTCTGTGACCGTAAGTGTAGTATGCAGATATCGCCGGTTTCGTTGCTATACGTCAACGACAATTGGGGTATGCATACTTACTTACGTTGATGACATGTGATGTTATGTGTTGCTGGATATGTTATATTGGATCGTCGTGTTCGAATAGCCGGGGGTTTTTATGTGAGATGAGTGTTTTTCATTTTCATTCATGTAAAAACTTGTATGTAATATTCTTTTATTTGGGGCACTTCCAGGTAGCGGAAGTTGTCACCCTTTGTATATTATTTACTTTTCCGCATTAGGATAGACCCAAGGAGGGGAGCGCAAGTAACCGGGTTCTGGGGTCCAGTGGGAGACCAACTCGAGGAGTCGAGTCCGGGTCTCCTAACCCTAGAATTGGCAGAGTTGATTGCCGCTCTCGTAGGGGTCTAGGGGTGTGGGATTGGCTATTCATCACGACCGTGGAATCCGTGTTTTATACTGGCTCGTATTGAAAACACGGACGTCCTAGTATATCCAATATTTCATTTGTTTATTCTGCTGCGATATCTGTGTTGTGACTCTGTGATGGATATAGTATATAGTATATATGATATATTATATAGACGTTACTTATGTTTTACACCCGCGCTAGCCCTGCCCTGCTCTGTCGTTAGTTACCTAACCTAACGGTGCACGAGGGGACATCGAGGCGAATGCGGATGGCATAAGTGTACGTCATATCTATCTGTGATGTTTAGGTATTTAAATGATGGGACTTCATTAATGTGATTAATGAAAGGAAAGAAACCTAAGATGTTGTAGAATCAGATTTTAAATAAAACAGGTAGCTACAGTTCTTGCTTTGCATAGCGATATATATGATATACCCCGCACCTTATTCGATGAGGAAAGGACCGAGATCCCTTCACCGGGAGTGACTCCTTTAGCAATAACTGGCAGATGCTACACACTCGGTTTGCTTTTGACTGCTTTTGCGTTTTTGCTTTGCACAGTGATATATATGATATATCCCGCACCTCATTCGACGAGGAAAGGGCCGACGATCCCTTCACCGGGAGTGACCCCTTTAGCAAAACTAGAAAAGCCTCAAAATCATTCCATTTTAAAACTTCATTTGATTCTACAACGATATCAAGTTCATTACGCAATAGGTTTTCAGAAAAACCTGTCGTAGCCCTCCGTCATTTCAGATAAGTACTATTTAGTATTCGTGCTGCGGTTGTTTGGCATGCGTCAAGGCGTAGTGTACGGTAGCTAACTAGTATTTATCTGCTTATGCATATGATGCAGATTGGATTAGGGTATTCGCACGGCGTTGTTTGGCATGCGTCAAGGGTCGTGCGGGTGGGTTTAATTCAATCAGGAAATGACGGGTTGAACTTGACTAGCGGACTATGGGTTGTTTGGCATGCGTCAAGGTCATAGCACGCTAGGGGCAAAAGATTATCGGGAATTTCAAGTGTTGAAATTTGCAATGAGATTGCATACCTTCTATGAGATAGTTGGATCCCGATACCCACTGTGAGTAAGAGTTACTCCTGGGAGAGTTTTACACATTACAATTAGCCGATCAAGTAGGTGTCTAGAAAGGTGTTAACGAGGTTACGCCTCTGGGAAAACGAGGTTTACAATAATTAGGTTCGTGCGAAAGCACGGGGGACCTCCCTCAAAGTACCGACACTGGCCTGGCTGAATGATTGGCGAACTTGTAGTGTGTAATTAATCCCGGCTAGTCTTTCCTTTTAGGGTTTGAAGGAAGATTTGATAAAAAGCAGTGGGAGCCATCCTGATTAGATAAGATAATAACCAATCTGATCTTGCACGAGCTTACGCTAAAGTGTTTTCTTCTCTCTCTCTCCAGGTAGCGACCATTTCATGCCTTAATAAAGATAATAATATGGATGTATTGACCGAACCCGCATGTTATACTGTGCTGGGGAACGTTGGTTCCGTTCTTTCCTATAAGAGTTATAGGAATGAACAGGATATAGGGGAATACCAGGATTCCCATGCCACCCGATTGAAGAAAGTACATGTTGATGCATTTTCTTCGGGTGTGTTCGTTACTGAGAACTGTTTCTCCATTTGCTCTACGTCCTGGGTATTGGATACCGGGTCGGGATCCCATATATGTAATCAGTTACATGGGCTAAGGAAAGGTAGAGAACTTGGAGAAGGTGATAAAGACATAAGAGTAGGAAATGGTGCAATTGTTGCAGCCAAGACTGTCGGGGAATATCACCTTGTATTACCAACTGGTAATACATTGGTTCTGAACGAATGCTATTACATGCCGAACCTGATATGCAACATTATATCGGTTTCTTTATTAAGTAAAGAGGGATATAATTTTGTATTACAGGATAATGTTATGAACATTTTCCGTAACCAAAAGTTGGTTGGATCAGGCACGTTGTGCAATGGCATTTATGTTCTAAACCAATCAACAGTTCTGAGCATAACAAACACACACAAGAGGAAGAGTTCTGAAATGAACGAATCCTTCTTGTGGCATTGTAGACTGGGTCACATCAATGCGACACGACTGGCTAAGTTGCATAAGGATGGATATTTAAATCCGTTTGAATTTTCATCCTATGACACTTGCCAGTCATGTCTCAAAGGCAAGATGACCAAAGCTCCGTTTACGGGACACGGAGAAAGAGTTACCGAACTCTTGGGACTGATACATAGTGATGTATGCGGTCCCATGTCTACACATGCCAGGGATGGTTCTTCATACTTCATTACATTCACTGACGATCTCTCTAGGTTCGGGTATGTGTTCCTGATGAAACACAAATCAGAAGCTTTTGAGAAATTTAGGGAATATAAACAAGAAGTTGAGAACCAAACCGGAAAAAGTATTAAAATCCTTCGATCTGATCGAGGAGGTGAATACTTGAGCAATGAATTCCTGGACTTCCTAAAAGAGAATGGGATTCACTCTCAGCTGACTCCTCCTTATACACCACAGCACAACGGTGTATCTGAACGGAGAAACCGCACCCTATTAGATATGGTGCGCTCAATGATGAGTACAGCTGAGTTACCTATTTCCTTCTGGGGATATGCGCTTGAGACAGCCATGGACCTATTGAATAGAGTTCCTACCAAATCAGTGCCTACCACTCCATATGAGATATGGAAAGGGAAGAGACCACATCTTAATTATATTAAGATATGGGGTTGTCCAGCCTATGTCAAAAGACAAAATCCGGACAAACTCGAGGCAAGATCTATCTTATGTAAGTTTGTAGGATATCCCAAAAATTCACAAGGGTATATCTTCTACCACCCCGAGGAACAAAAGGTGTTTGTTTCTCGACATGCCACTTTCTTAGAAAAAAGTTTTCTTATGAAACAGATAAGTGGCATTGAGGTAGAACTGGAAGAGGTTCCAGCGACACAGACTACAACAGAAGATTTGGTTGAACCAGAGGATTCCGTAGTTCCCGATGAACCCCAGCCACTCCGCCGATCTAGTAGGGTTCCTCGCCAACCTGAGAGATACTACGGTTTTCTCATGGATGGTGGGAGCGAGGATTGCATCATGGAGGATGATGACCCAACTAGCTTCGAGCAGGCCATCACGAGTAGGGACTCAGTGAAATGGCTGGATGCTATGCGGTCCGAGATGGAATCCATGTACACCAACAAAGTATGGACTTTGGAAGTTGCTCCTGAAGGGGTAAAACCCATTGGGAGCAAGTGGATCTTCAAGAAGAAACTTGGTGTAGATGGGAAAGTGGAGACTTTCAAAGCTAGACTTGTAGCAAAGGGTTTTCGTCAAAGACCAGGTGTGGACTATGACGAAACCTTTTCTCCAGTGGCTATGCTTAAATCCATCCGAATCATGCTTGCCATTGCTGCCTTTCATGACTACGAAATCTGGCAAATGGATGTTAAGACCGCCTTTCTAAATGGTGATTTAGAAGAGTGCGTGTACATGATTCAGCCAGAGGGCTTCGTAGACAGTGGGAGCAGCGGGAAGGTGTGCAAGCTGCTTAAATCCATTTATGGATTAAAGCAAGCATCGCGGAGTTGGAACATCTGCTTTGACGTCGTTATCAAAGAGTTTGATTTCGTCAAAAATCCAGATGAACCTTGTATCTACAAGAAGGTGGCAGAGAGTAAGGTTGTCTTCCTCGTATTGTACGTGGACGACATACTCTTGATAGGAAATGATATTCCTATGCTGCAATCGGTCAAGCTCTTCTTATCACAAAGATTCTCAATGAAAGATCTTGGTGATGCCTCCTGCATATTGGGAATTAGGATCTATAGAGATAGATCCAAACGGATTTTGGGATTGTCCCAATCCAGGTACATTGACACCATACTAAAGAGGTTTAGTATGGAAGAGTCCAAGCGTAGGAACTTACCCACGATCTCTGGAGTCACTCTCCCCAAAGAGATGTCTCCCAAGACTGATTTGGAGAGAGCTCGCATGCAAGAGATACCCTATGCTTCGGCAGTAGGCTCTATCATGTATGCGATGCTATGTACCAGACCCGATGTAGCATACTCACTAAGTGTAGTGAGCAGGTATCAAGCTGATCCTGGAGAGAGTCACTGGACAGCTGTGAAGAGCATTCTCAAGTACTTGCGAAAGACTAGAGATATGTTCTTGGTGTATGGTAACGGAGAACTCCAAGTGGAGTCTTTTACCGATTCGAGCTTTCAGAGTGATAAGGACGACTCTAAGTCGCAGTCGGGTTTTGTCTTTACCCTTTACGGAGGGGCGGTTAGCTGGAAGAGTTCCAAGCAGGAAACCGTGGCAGACTCGACGATGGAGGCTGAATACATCGCTGCCAACGATGCTGCTAAAGAAGCTGTCTGGATCAAGAAGTTCATTTCTGAACTTGGAGTGGTTCCATCCATTGAGCATCCAATACCTTTGTATTGCGATAACAATGGAGCGGTGGCTTTGGCCAAGGAACCCAGGTCCCATCAGCGATCCAGGCATATTCTGAGGCGGTATCACCTGATCCGGGAGATAGTTGATCGCCGGGAGATCGAGGTCAGGAGAGTTGACACGAAGAACAACACGGCGGATCCACTCACGATGGCCATTCCCCAGATACAGTTTGAGAGACTCTTCGGGATGCTCGGTATGAGATACTACAGCAGCTGGCCCTAGTGCAAGTGGGAGATTGTTAGTTGTATGTATGCCCTAGAGGCCAGTATTGTACAGATTATGTATATTATATTGGATGCTTGGACATATATAGAGATGACTTTCTTGCTCGACATGATAGTATGCTATCTGGTTGCTCTTTATCTTAACATGTACACTAGTCTCTTTATACTGTCTTATAGTTACATGTTGGTAAAGCCCTTAGGATTTGTACTTGACTACCTGGACTATGATGCAGATCATACTAGTGGGGACATGGTAGTCCATAAGTACATCCTTCAAGGTCCCTAGTCGTGGGTGTATCGAGACGGGGCATCGATATACCAGTGTAGACTAGCGTATACGCTTCTCGACCCATGTGATGGGCGATGGATGATCCCATATCCATTGGTGTTTGACATCAGAGATGGTATACGGGTGCTCAGTGGAGACTGGGTACATTGGACGGACTCGCCGAGAACTCCCAGATGGTATTATACCTCACGTCAGATGGCAGTTCTCAGGTGACACTTGTACAGGTTAGTCTGTAGACCCGAGATCGTCATAGAGTCTTGTGTGATTCCCACTGTGCCTTGATCTCCACCTTACCACGTCCATGAGGGCGTGCAAAACGGTGGTCTTTGGGTACAGTCCCGAGTCACATGGAGGCAATGAGCGATAGGAGGGGTTTCGTCTCTCCCGGTATTGGGGGTAGATGTTGCGCTGTGCTCGATTGGCCGTAACAGGGAAGTCCCTGGCCAGGGCTGATCAGAGATTTGCTGGTAAGTGTTACCAGTAGTTTCTCGACCCGTTACGAGCCTCACATCGGCACGACTTATCGGGTTATTGGGGTCTGACGTTTACCACCCCTAGACTTGATATGCGACATATCAGACGAAGAGACCGGACTGTATGGTAAGTGTTACTGGTTGGATTCGCAGGAGTGTGAGCAGGCTAGCTCGTCGATCTTCTGATCGCTCAATACCTGGGTGGCCGTTACGTTTAGCAGACCGCTTGCGGCTTGTGGATGCTTGATATGATCATCATCTGCTGCCGGCGTATTGACGAGTCTTTAGAGTCCTACACAGAGGTTTCCTGGCTCAAGCGAAACGAAATACGAGCGCATATGAGATATGTGCAGGACCGAGAATAATGCGTGTATGTGATACCGTATTCCATTCTCGCGATATATGTATCGAATGGTTATATTCGATATAACCTAGTTATCGAATCGAAGATCGATTCGATAAGCCGATACATTGAATACTAGTCGGTCATGTGCGACATGACCGGATCATTGAATCAAATGTTGATTTAATGATTTAATGTATAATTATATATTTGATATATTACTTTGCATTAACTAGTATTGGTTCACTTTAAACGGATTTTTCTCACTTAGATTGCACATTGTATATGTGATATACTTTTGTGCACTTTTTGTATCATGTTTGATGATACTTGATAATGTGGTTAAGTGTAAAGGGTTAAACCATGGTTAAGTGATGATTAGGGTTTTGGTTTTTTATTTATTTATTTGTTTATTTATTTGAAAAGGATTAAGTTAAGAATGGTGGCTTATTTTGGAGCTATGTTGAAGCTTCTTGAAACTTTGACAAAGTCCACCATCCTTATCTCATCCTTAACCCTAACCACTCTAACTAACCTTGGTTTAATCTCTACACTTGACCATGGTCAAGATATGATAAGTATTCATATTAGTTTTATTTTAATATATGAAGACTTATCTTTCTTTCTTCATCTTCATCTTCTTCTTCTTCTTCAAGCTCAAGGTCCATCAATGGCAACTTGAGTTAAAGTGAGATAAATCCAATTCTAAAGTGAACCCACCTCCTATTTCTTCACCCTCTACCTCTTGCCAAGTTGTTTTGGGTGTTTTCTTCACAAGTTTCACAACTTTGTGAAGTCGGAGCTTGAGTTTGTGCAACCTCGACGTAGATCGTCTTTGACACGAAGCCGACGACCTATTCCGCACGTTTCTCCGATGAAGCCGTCACGAGAGTCCAAGCTTCAAGATGGACAGCGAGAGGACGCCCTCGTGGAGCTAAGGAAGTGGAAATCCGGATCTACAAAGGTTGTAGCATCTAACCTATAGTTAATTTGTTAACTAGTTTATAGTTTCGCCTAGACATCTAGCGACGATCCGTAGTCAAGGGTTTCTCGGCACCATAATTTTTAAATTTGGCATGTTCGATGCCTTGTGAGACCTCTATAGGGTGCCTAGGAACCTTTCAATATATACCGCTGTGCAAAGCAAGAACTGTAGCTACCTGTTTTATTTTGAAATTCGATTCTACAACATCTTTAGGTTTCTTTTATTTCATTAATCTCATTAATGAAGTCCCATCATTTAAATACCTAAACATCACAGATAAATACGACGTACACTTATGCCATCCGCATTCGCCTCGATGTCCCCTCGTGAACCGTTAGGTTAGGTAACTAACGACAGAGCGGGGCAGGGCTAGCGCGGGTGTAAATCATAAGTAACGTTTATATAATATATCATATATACTATATACTGTATCTATCACAGAACATCACATGATCACATCACAGATATGGCAGCAGAAGAAATATATGAAATATTGGATATACTAGGACGTCCGTGTTTTCAATACGAGCCAGTATAAAACACGGATTCCACGGTCGTGATGAATAGCCAAACCCACACCCCTAGACCCCTACGAGAGCGGCAAGCAACCCTACCAATTCTAGAGTTAGGAGACCCGGACTCGACTCCTCGAGTTGGTCTCCTACTGGACCCCAGAACCCGGTTACTTGTGCTCCCCTCCTTGGGTCTATCCTAGTGCAGAAAAGTAAATAATATACAAACGGCAACTTCCGCAACCTGGAAGCGCCCCAATAAAAGAATATTACATACAAGTTTTTACATGAATGAAAATGAAAAACACTCATCTCACATAAAAAACCCCGCCTATTCAAACACGACGATCCAATATAACATATCTAGCAACACATAACAACACATGTCATCAACGTAAGTAAATATGCGCATCCCAATTGTCGTTGACATATAGCAACGAAACCGGCGATATCACATATTACACTTACGGTCACAGAAAAGAAAGTGTAAAACTACAACAGTTGGAATCCGCAACCATCTCAGACATCGCATGCCTGACCAAATGAATTACTTAGACATCGCATGCTTAACAATTATAAACCCCGCATTTTAGTCTCATTATCGAAAACACTTTTCAATACCAAGTCGGGCAATTCAACAAGATTCCCGACAGTCTGATCGAATACTCGTCGCAAACTTCAGTAGACGGCCGCACCCCCGTTACCGTCGACGAAGTGCACCAAGGCGGAACACCGCTACCGCGAGCACCCGAACGGATGCTTTCGGCGACGGGGTTCTCCTACAGTCACTTGGTCGGGGCTATGGAGTGAGGCTGTCTATTAAGTTTATCGGCGAGTATCCGCGTACGCTACGTGATTGCGACGGACTTTTGATCACATCAAAATTTCGTGGCAACCGATCAAGTGAGACTAAACTGCTATGTTTATAACATTCATTCAGTTATCTCATAACTACTTGTGAATTCCAATTATTGTATCCCATTCCAGATAATTAGAAAATGTTAAACTTTCCGATTGAACATTCGAACACCCAAGTTTTTCCGATACAGATCAACACATGAAATAAGTCTAACAACATTCAGTTCGTGCCTCAGTACCGACGGTCCAGCCGTAGAAGGGTCAAGCCAACGCCTCACATGTGGCATGCCGTACTGCCCTAAACCCGAAGGTTCAAAGGGCAGTTCAAGACGGTCACATAATCGAGTTAAGGTTTGTTGTCTTCTAGAGGGTCCATCGCGTTACTTGCACTACTTAGAACGTCGTTAAACTACGGAAAGATCCAACACTTGGAAATTTCCCGACAGGGGAAAAGTTGGGAATTTATATCCGGTCGAACTTTTTAACATATTCAAAAAATTATCCGGAAAGCCACACAGACAAAATTTGATAATCCGATCGAAACACCGAATCCCCAAAACAACTGCAGAAAAATTCAACTCTTGAATAAATATTAAAAATTCCCAGAAAACTCAGCTCTTTGAACTAGGAATTACTGTGCAAAGGAACAGGGCTGACGTCATCAAGGGGCCGCTGATCCGCCGCAGAAGCCATGCTTCTGCCGCGGATCCGCCGCGAAATTTATTGTTCACCAGAAACTTTTTGCACCGTAATTCTTATTTTTCCCTGCTGAATTTTTTAGCAATTTTTAATTTGGAAAAACTCACTGTTTTCAAAAAAGGACAGAGAGCATGTTAGAAATGGGTTTTCAGGTTCGTTCGGACTTCAAACTCCGTCTGGACTTCGCCTAAGGCTCTAGCTAGGCTCTGATACCACTGTAGGGTTCCTAGGCACCCTATGGAGGTCTCACAAGGCATCGAACATGCCAATTTCAAAAATTCTAGGTGCCGAGAGACCCGACTACGGATCGTTTGCTAGAAAACTAGGCGAAAAAGCTAACTAGTTAACACTTAACTATGAGAATCGGAAATACAACCTTTGTAGATCCGGTGCTCCACCTCCATAGCTCCGCAACGAAGTCCTCTCCGCTGTCCAAAAAGAATCCGGGCTCTAGCGTCGACTTCATCGGAGAATAAGCGAGCTAGGTCGTCGATGTCCATGCCGAAGATGATCTACGTCGAAGCATCGCAAGATCAAGTCTCGGGACACCCTGGGGGTAAGAGCCTATGCTTCGCCACACTGTCACACAGTGAGAACCCCCCATAGGTCGACATCCAATGCCTAGTAGCTCTGATAAGTCGTGTCGATATGAGGTCTATAACAATTCGAGAAACTACTGGTAACACTTACCAGTAAATCTCAGCAACCCTGGCCAGGGATTTCCTGTTATAGCCAATCGAACACAGCGCAACATCAACTCCCTATACCGGGAGAGACGAATCCCCTCCTATCGCTCATTGCCTCCATGTGACTCGGGACTGTACCCAAAAACCACCGTTTTGCACGCCCTCTTGGACGTGGTAAGATGGAAATCAAAGCACAGTGGGAACCACACGAGACTCTATGACGATCTCGGGTCAACAGACTACTCTGTACCAGTGTCACCAGAGAACTGCCATCTGACGTGAGGTATAATACCATCTGGGAGTTCTCGGCGAGTCCGTCCAGTGTACCCAGTCTCTACTGAGCACCCGTATATCATCTCCGATGTCAAACACCAATGGATATGGGATCATCCATCGCCCATCTGTATGGGTCGAGAAGGTATACGCTAGTCTACTCTGGTATATCGATGCCCCGTCTCGATACACCCACGACTAGGGACTTTGAAGGATGTACTTATGGACTACCATATCCCCACTAGTATGATCCGCATCATAGTCCAGGTAGTCAAGTACAGATCCTAAGGGCTTTACCAACATGTAACAGAGAGACAATCAGCATACACGTTAAGGTAAAGATCAACCAGATAGCATACTATCATGTCGAGCAAGAAAGTCCTCCCTATATACGTCCTAGCATCCACTACAATATACATCATATGTACAGTAATGGCCTCTAGGGCATACATATAACTAACAATAATAGTTCCTAGGGCATATACACTAACAATCTCCCACTTGCACCAGGGCCATGTATTGGCGTATCGAAGACCTATCATCTCGAACAGCCTCTCAAACTGTGTCTGAGCTAAGGCCTTTGTGAATGGATCCGCGGTGTTCTCCTCTGTAGCAACTCTCCGTACCTCGATATCCCGACGATTTATGATCTCCCTGATCTGGTGATACCGCCTTATGATGTGTCTGGATTTCTGATGGGACCTGGGTTCCTTCGCTAAAGCTATAGCCCCGTTGTTGTCACAATACAGAGGTATTGGATCAACAATAGATGGAACCACCTAAAGTTCTGTGAGGAACTTCTTCATCCAGACTGCTTCTTTTGCGACATCGCAAGCAGCGATATACTCTGCTTCCATCGTCGAGTCAGCAACGGTGTCCTGCTTGGAACTCTTCCAACACACCGCCCCTCCATTGAGGGTAAAGACAAAACCTGACATGGACTTGGAGTCATCCTTGTCACTCTGGAAGCTGGAGTCAGCAAAAGCCTCGATCTTGAGGTCTTTTCTGCCGTAAACCAAGAACATATCCTTAGTCCTTCTCAGGTACTTGAGAATGTTCTTTACTGCTATCCAGTGCTTCTCCCCTGGGTCTGACTGAACCGGCTTACCATGCTCAGTGCGTAAGCTACATCTGGTCTGGTGCACAACATCGCATACATCATAAAGCCTACTGCAGAAGCGTATGGTATAATCGACATGCGATCCCTTTCCAAATCAGTCTTGGGAGATATCTCTTTGAAGAGGGTGATTCCGTGACAAGCCGGTAAATTACCGCGCTTAGAATCTTCCATACTGAATCTTTTCAGTATAGTGTTGATATACCTGGACTGCGAAAATCCCAACATCCTCTTAGATCAATCATGACAGATCCGGATCCCTAGAATGTAAGAGGCATCACCCAGGTCTTTCATGCAGGACCTGTGTGACAAGAATCCTTTGACAGATTATAGCATAAGAATGTCATTTCCTATCAAGAGAATGTCATCCACGTACAAGACGAGGAATACGACAGTTCGTACTATAATTTTACTATACATACATGGTTCATCTGGATTTTTGATAAAGTCATATTCTTTGACCGTTTCATCAAAACAGATGTTCCAACTCCGCGATGCCTGCTTTAGTCCATAAATGGACTTAAGCAACTTGCACACTTTTCAGCTGCTCCCACTCTGATTGAAACCTTCTGGCTGATCCATATAAACGCATTCTTCTAAATTACCATTTAGAAAAGCCGTCTTTACGTCCATCTACCAGATCTCATAATCATGGAAGGTAGCAATGGTAAGAAGGATCTGAAAGGATTTGAGCATAGCCACTGGAGAAAAAGTTTCGTCATAGTCCAAACCAGGTCTTTGACGAAAACCCTTTGCAACAAGTCTAGCCTTATAGGTTTCCACATGTCCATCTACACCAATCTTTTTCTTGAAGATCCACTTGCATCCTATGGGTTTTATCCCATCTAGAGCAAAGTCTAAAGTCCATACTTTATTGGTGTACATGGACTCCATCTCGTTCCGCATTGCATCCAGCCATCTTACTGAGTCGCCGCTCTGGATGGCCTGCTGGAAGCTAGTAGGTTCATCATTATCAATGGCGCAATCTTCTCTATCCCCGTCTATAAGAAAACCGTAGTATCTCTCAGGCAGATGAGACGGCCTACTACTCCTGCGGAGGGGTGCAGGAATGTCCTGTTCTTCTTGAACTTCTGGTTCTACCAAACTTTCAGTAGTAGTTTGTGGTTCTGGAATTTCTTCCAGTTCTATTGCGCTCCAACTTGTTTCCTTTTCTAAAAACTGCTGTTTTAGAAAATGGGCATTACGAGAAACAAAAACTTTTTGCTCCTCTGCGTAATAGAAAAAATACCCCTTGGAGTTCTTTGGATATCCCACAAACCTACATTGTACTGATCGTGCCTCGAGTTTGTCCGCATGCTGCTTTTTAACAAAAGCTGGACATCCCCATATCTTTAGATATTGAAGATAGGGTTTCTTCCTACTCCACATCTGATATGGTGTGGTAGGCACAGTCTTGGTAGGAACCCTGTTCAAAAGATATGCAGCTGATTCAAGTGCATAACCCCAGAAAGATCGCGGTAACTCAGCATTACTCATAATGGAACGCACCATATCCAATAGGGTTCGGTTCCGTCTTTCCGATACACCGTTATGTTGTGGAGTGTATGGAGGCGTAAGCTGAGAGAGAATTCCATTCTCTTATAGGTAACCCAGGAACTCGGCACTTAAGTATTCACCACCTTGATCAGATCTCGGTGTCTTGATACTTTTGCCAGTTTGGTTTTCTACTTCATTCTTATATTCTCGGAATTTCTCAAAGGCCTCGGATTTATGTTTCATCAAGAAAATGAATCCATACCTAGAGTAATCATCCGTAAAAGTAATGAAATATGAAAAACCGCCTCTTGCATGTGTAGACATTAGACCACATACATCGCTGTGTATGAGTCCTAAGAGCTCGCTCGCTCTTACTCCATATCCAGTGAATGGAATCTTTGTCATCTTTCCTTTGAGACATGATTGACAAGTGACATAAGATTGATATTCGAACGGATCCAAATATCCTTCTCTTTGTAACTTAGTTAACCTTGTCTTATTAATGTGACCTAGTCTACAATGCCATAAGAAAGCCTGATTTATATCGGGAGACTTTCTTTTTAGTGTGTTCTGAACATCGAAAATTTGTAATTGGTTTAACACGTATATACCGTTATCTAATGTACCGGACGCAATCAAACCATGATTAAGGTGGATGTTAACAACGTCGCTTACAAACGTGAAATCATAACCTTCTTTTGATAACAACGATACTGATATGATATTACATGTTAAACTGGGTACACAAAAACAGCTGCGCAAAACTAAAATATGTCCACTCGTCAATCCAAGGTGATAATCCCCTATGGACACAGCATTCACGCTAGCTCCGTTAGCAACCTGGAGGGTCATATCACCGACCTTCAGCACACTACGGTTTCTCAGTGCCTACAATGAATTGCATATATGATATCCTGATCCGGTATCCAATACCCAGGAAGTAGAGTTGATTGACAGACAATTTTCAATTACAAACACACCTGAAGTCGAAGCCACAGCTTGGTTCGGGTCCTGGTTCTTGGCAATCCAAGCTTTGCAATCATTCTTCCAATGGCCTTTCCTACAACAGTGGAAGCACTCGTCCTTTGCCACTACTGGCACCGCAATCTTTGCCTTTCCCTTGACTCCCACCTTACCAACACCACCTCTTGGTTTGGTAGCGGCCTTCTTCTTCTTTCCTTTGGCCCTTGCCTTGGACCTGGAAGAGGAAGCACCACGAACAAACATAGTGGGTGTTTTCCTTGCTTTCTGCAAGGTGCCCTCTGCACTTCTCAACATGTTAAGAAGTTCTGGAAGCTCAACTTCCTTACCTTAAATGTTAAAATTCAAGATAAATTGGACGTAGGTGGAAGGAAGGGACTGAAGAACCAAGTCTGTATATAGCTCGTTCTCTAATTTTGTCCCGAGGTCCGCGAGCTCTTCTATATAGCCAATCATCTTAAGGACATGTTCCCCTATAGATGATCCGATGGCCAGCCTCGACTGAAACAAGTTCTTCGAGGTCTCGTATCTAGCTATACGAGATTGCTCTCCATACAGTTCCTTGGTGTGGAGAAATATGGATTCAAGATCCATATTCTCGTGCCTCCTCTGATGTTCATTGTTCATAGAGGCAAGCATGATGCATTTGGCCTTCGCGCAGTCTAACTCCCGGGTCTTGCGGATTTCCTTATCCGCGACACTGGATTCAGGACCTGGGACGGCAGGTGCCTTAGTAGTAAGGACATACCCCAATTTGTCATAAGTTATAACTATCTTGACATTCCGGAACCAGTCTTTATAATTTGGCCCTGTCAAAATATTTTTATCTAATAATAACTTAAGGCCTGTCATGTTCTGGGTCGCTGCAATTAGGACAGAGAGAGGAAACACTTTAGCATGATGCTCTTGCAAGTTTAGAGTGGTTTTTAGTTTATCTAAACAGGATGGATCCCACTGTTTCTCGAATCCCTCCTCAAACCAAAAAGGAAGAACTAGTCAGGACTATTCTCACCGTACAATACTTGCTTAACCATTCAGCCAGGCCGGTGTCGGTACTTCGAGGGAGGTTTTACGACGCTTTCACAAAGTTCCTTAATTAAATAACCTCTTTTTTCTGGGGGCGTAGCCCCGCTGACACCTTTCTCGACACCTACTTGGTTTATAGTATTGATCGTTAAGTGAAAGAATCTCCTGATGAGTAGCATATACTCACAGTAGGATCGGGATCCAAATATGATCGTGTGATAAAGCTGAATGAATCCTACCAAAATTATCACACTTCAAATAGTATGCAATCTCTTAGCAAGTTTCAGTTTCTTTAGAAACTCCCGATATGGATTTCTGCCCCATGCTCTTATGACCTTGGAGTTGGTCAAAATATCATAAGTCACATGTCAAGTTCTATCCATCATTATCTTGTTAATTTGAACCCATCCGTACATACCCCTGACGTTGGCCAAATGGCAGTACGACTGTCCCAAACTAACTCATCTATCTATACAACAAATGAATACCCAGCAGCTACCAATCACTATGCCTTGGCATTGGTCAAAATACATAGCTTGAATACTACTGAATACCCAAATGAAATGACAGAGGGCTACGAATGGTTTTGGCGAAACCGTGAACGTAGTGAGCTTGATATGATCGAAGGAACCTGATAGCTTTTAAAAGGAGTGGTTTAAGCTCCGCAATTAAACAAATCTTCTGTTTTAAAATAACCGAGTGGTTTCTTTTAAACTGTTCCAACGATTCATCTTTGGTTTATTTTCTTTGCATTAAAATAATGCGTCCCATCAATTAACCTATCATTGCAGAAAACAACGAAAATATAACGTCCTCTTATGCCATCCGCATTCGCCACTGGGCCCCTTCATTCACCCGTTAGGTTACTTAACTAACGACAGAGCGGGGGCTCGGCTAGCGCGGGCGCAAAACATAAGTAACGCTTACTAGATATCATATATAGATATTGTACATTCATCAGACGCAATAATAGGCATTTCAGATCACAGATGAACATATTGGATTTTCTAGGAATCCGCAATCCTTTTGAGCCTGCAACGAAAGACGGATTACATAGTCGCCATGAATAGCCAAAACCCTACCCTAGACCCCTACGGGTACGGCAAACTATCCGCCAAGTACCCGAAGTGAAGCGGTCTCCCTCAACGACGTGAGTAGGCTATTAAGCACTTCAAAGTACCCGGTAGTTTATGCACACCACCTTGGGTCTATCCTAGGAGCAGAAAATAGTAAATGAAATAATACAACGGTGGCTGCAATCTCAACCCGGATGTGCCCCGCAAAAGAATATTACAACAAATTACAATTTACATTTGAATGAAAGAAACACTCGTCTCACATCCCTGGCTATCCATTCACGAAAATCCAACAAGTTCACAATCACAAACCAGTAAAAACCATTACAGAAATGTGCAACCCTCTGCTAACCGACATACTAGCAGTTAGGGGAGGTTTACGAACACATTAATTACATCACAGATATAATACAGTTAGCCAAAGATCTTAGAATTTCGATCAAGCAACACATATGAATCTACTCCAAACAATTCTCTGTGCGCATAAAACCTGAGCAGAAACAAAACATCCCAGAAAACACAACATCAACACAGAAGAATAACTGAGCAAATTTGGGTTGACTCGGTGTCAACTCGGCCGCGGATCCGCGGCGGATCGCTTAGATCGGCAGCGGTTCCGCGGTGGTTTGGACAAGTCACGATCCCAAATTTCTTCACAATTCTTAAAAAACCCTGCTTGTATTTTTAAGGGTCCCTGAAAAATTTTTAGACCCCAGTTTAAAATCGGCAATAACTATGTTGAAATGTCTTTTTTCGGGTTTGTTTTGCGATCGAATTTCTAAAGACTTTGCTAACATGTTAGTTATGGTTTAGCTAGGCTCTGATACCACTGTAAGTCGACGTTAGACACCCCACATGATGCGGGGAGGCGGAATAGGTAAAACAATCATTTTGTTTAAGTTAACATCGACTAACTTTACGGATCTTTGCTAAACCCTAACTAACAAACTTTCTAGAAGTGCTAAACTACTATGATAGATGATTATACCTCAAGATACTAGTCCTTCTTGTTCTTGTTGTTCACCTCCTCGTCGGCCTCCTCGATGAGATAGAAGATCCACCCGAGAGTTCCTTCTCCAAGCTTTAACCTCTCACTTGAGGTAACTAAGTGGCTAGGATTGCTAATCCAAGTAACCTAGAGGATATAGAGATGGATTAAGGATTAATTAGTCTTTCTAACCCTTGGGATCTCAACACATGAAAGGATTAGGGTTAGGTTGAAGAAGAGGAGAGCTTGAGGAGAGAGAGTGTGTATGTGAGAATGAAATGAATAATAACTCATTTCTATATTTTTTGAAGCATAAAGATTATCAAATAAATCATATATGATAATTACAACCATACTTCATTTAATACAATCAATGAATCATCACATGAGTTATTAAGCAATAAATTCTTCATTAACTCGCTTGGATGAATCATCTCATGAGTCACTAATTCATTTAATGCAATTTACACATAAGCTCTCCAACTCATTTAGTTTAATTCATAAATGAATTAAATCTAAATGAGTCACCTTTCTTCTAGAAGCTTCTCGACTAATTACGAGAATGCCTCTCCCATCCGTAAAACATGGAAATACTGAGACTGCACAAATCCAATAATCCAATACTAGAATCTGGCTTAAACTAAAGCCCGCTAGTATAATCTGTCCGAACATCATACGTGTACAAGTACACGTATATGTCCGAACCCTGTCGTAAAACTATACGACCTCTATATCGTTTCGCCTGAAACAGGGAAACTCTCTGTGTGGGACTCTAAAGACTCGACACTACGCTGGCAGTGGTTTTAACCACAGGCCGCAAGCGGTACTAGCTGTATGTAACGGCCCCAGGTAAATGTCGATAAGAAGGCCGATGAGGAAACCCATCCGAACTCCTACTGAACCTGATGTGACAATCTCCGTACAGTCCGGTCTGTTCGTCTAATACTATCGCATATCGGGCTTAGGGGGCGGCAAGCGTCGGTCCCCTTAAAGTTGTATAAGTCGTATCGGAGTGAAGCCCATTACACATTGAGAAGCTACTGGAAATCCTACCAGTAAATCTCGTTTGCCCTGGCCAGGGACATTATGAAATGGCTCTCCAAACACAGTGCGATATCAACTCCCAATACCGGGAGAGACGAATCATATCTAACTGCCACTGCCTCCAAGTGCTTCGGGACTGTACCCAACTGCTACCTGTTTGCACAACTCCTTTGAGCCGTGGTAGGGTAGCAATCTAAGAACAGTAGGAACACACTTCAGACGAAGCAGCAGTGTCAAGTCAACGGACTATGCTGTACTCATGTCACCTGGGAACTGTTAACTGATGACGGGTATAATACCAACCAACAGTTCCCTACGAGTCCTCTCCGGTGTACCCGTAACCCAACGAGCAACAGTATACTATCTCCAGTACAACGTACTAATGGATGTGGGACAGACCATTTCCCCTGCTGGGATGAGAAGCGTACACACTAATCTACTCTGGAGTATCGATGCCCTGTCTCGATAATCCCATGACTAGGGACCTGAAAAAGGATGTGCTTGTAGACTACCCAGCCCCCACTAGTTTGACTGCCATCACAACGCTGGTAGTCAAGCAAGATCCTATGGGCTCTATCAATATGTATTCGCGATATGCTAAAAGAAATATATACACATATTAAGATAGTTATAAACCAAGTAGCATACTACTATGTTGAGCAAGACTGTTATTATAACTGTGAATATCCCAAACTTTCATTAAGTAATATACAAGCTAGTATGATACAATAATGGCCTCTAGGGCATATACACTAACATCGATATTGAAAACACTTTCCAATAACCAGTCGGGTGATTCAACAAGATTCCCGATAACCTGATCGAATGCTCGTCAGAAACTTTTGTAGATGGCCGCACCCCCGATGCCGTCGATGAAGTGCACTAAGGCGGAACACCGCGGCCGTGAGCACCCGAACGGATGCTTTTGGCGACGGGGTTCTCCTACAGTCACTTGGTCGGAGTTATGGGGCGTGGCTATCTAGTAAGGTTACCCGACGAGTATCCGCGTGCACTACGTAATTGCGACGGACTTTCGATCCACATAAAAATTCTGTGGCAACCGATCAAATGAGACTAAACAGCTAGATTTATAAAATTCAAACTAGTTGTCTAATAACTATTTGTGGATTCCAAATATTATATCACAATCACAGATATCTGGACGATGTTAAACTTTTCGATCGAATAAGCAAGGACCCAAAATTTCCCAACAAGCTCTACACTTGAGCGGAATTCAAAAAGTACCCAGAACATGCCACGGCTTCTATGAACCAGCTGTAGAAGGGCCAACTAATGCCTCACCTGTAGCACCGCTGAACTACCACAAACCCTAGGGTTTGATGGCAGTTCTGACGGTCACAGAATTGAGTTAGGGTTCCGTTCTTCTACAGGGTCCATAGAATCGCTTGCAAGATTTTATGAAAATTTTAAACTCGAAAAAATCCAACTCTTGGAAAATTTCAGTGAGGGAAAAATTGGGTTATTGATATTCGTACGAACTTTTTAACGTCATCTAAATAACCCGAAAACATGTTAGAATTACGAATACGTAACACTCTGAATTGCCTTTGCAGAAAGTTAACATCATATGCAAATTTAGCAAAAACTAGCAACACCTGAAACACCAAAACCCAGAGACTGGAACACACTATAAAATTCAACCCTGAACTCCACCATAAAACCGAGCACACCGGTTTTCTATGCTGGCTGGCTGGCCAAAATCTGAGGTATGGGGTTCAATTTTATACCGTGTTCATGATGCATCTCATACAACATTCTGCAGTTGCTAAAAAAATTTTTAGAGGCTGTTTTAAAATCGACAGAAAGTAGGTTGCAACGTTTCAAGTTTCGGATTCGTTTCGGTTTCGTAATCTAAAAAACATCGTCTAATTTTCTAGCATGGATCTGATACCACTGTAGGATTACCTATCACGGCAGCAAGGTTTCGGGAGGCATCGTCCATGCCATTTTTAAGAAACTGTCGTATTAGCTAACCCTAACCCTAGAATAGTTACTAGAAAATCCGATAAATAAACACGTAAAGTACTTTACATACAAAGTGAATGCGGAATGGAACCTTTGTAGACCGGTCCTTCACTTCTAAAGCTTCATGTTGTAGTCCCTTCGCTGCGAATAGTGAACTCCCGGACTCTAGAAAGGGTTCACTTGAAGAAAAGAACAACCTTGCTCAATGTCTTCGATGCCGAAGAAGATCTACGTCGAGGAGACTCAAGCTCATGCTACCTCTTCATTAATGGTGAGAATAGTGAAGCAAACACCCTAAACTAAATGGCTAATAGTAGAAGATGATGAAGTAGGAATTTTTCTCACTTTAGATTTTATTTTCTCACAATATTTCATCACTTCTTGAAAATCAAGAGAGCTTTAAAGAGCAAGAAGAAGATGAAATGAAAGTGATGAAGAGAAATAATCTTATGAGGTTAGAAATGCAACCATGGTTGGTATATGCCATGCCAAACCCTTGTAGAGAATAAACCAAGACTAAAGGTTAAGGGTTGGGTTAACAAATATCTTAAGCTAGACAAACAAGTGGACTAAGTCAATGTTCTACTAGCTTCTCCTAGCTCATCCATGACTAATTCCAAATGTTTGAATTACTTAAAACTAATAAAACCCTAGCATTAACCTAGCATGGTGTGAGTCTCATACAAACATGTTGCATGTGTAACCTTGCATGACACAACAATATATATCACATACATATTTTGTGCAAAAAGAAAACAATACATTTAACATATATCATACATATATATATATATATATATATATATATATCAATGTATCATAAGTGAGAAAAATGAATACATAAGTGAGCTAATATTAGTTAATGTAATTTAATATATCATATATATAATTCTACATTAAATTATTAAATCGACACTTGATTTAATAATCCGGCTATGTTACATATAACCGACTAATATCAACAGTAACAACTTATCGAATCAACACTTGATCCGATAACTTAGCTATATCACATATAATCGACGAATGTCACATATCGTGATAATAGAATACGGTATCGTATACACGTACTAATCTCGGTCCCGCACATATCACATATGTGCCCCTACTCCGTTTCGCATGAACCAAGAAACCTCTATGTAGGACTCTAAAGACTTGTCAATACACCGGCAGTAGGTGATGATCATATCAAACACCCACAAGCCGCAAGCGGTATGCCAAACGTAATGGCCACCCGGGTATTGAGTGATCAGAAGGTCAACAAGCAAGTCTTCTCGTACTCCTGTGAATCCACTCAGTAACACTATCGTACAGTCCGGTCTCTTCGTCTGATATGTCGCATATCATAGCCTGGGGCTGGTATAACGTCAGACCCCAATATCCTGATAAGTCATGCCGATGAAAGGTGCATAACGATTCGAGAAACTATTGATAACACTTACTAGTAAATCTCAGCAACCCTGGCCAGGGATTTCCTGTTATGGCCAATCAAGCATAGCGCAGCATCAACTCCCAATACCGGGAGAGACGAAACCCCTCCTATCGCTCATTGCCTCCATGTGAATCGGGACTGTACCCAAAATCCACCTTTTTGCACGATCTCTTGACCGTGGTATGGTGGAAATCAAAACACGGTAGGAACCACACAAGACTCTATGACGATCTCAGGTCTACTGACTAACCTATACCAATGTCACCAGAAAACTGCTATCCGACGATAGGTATAATACCATCTAGGAGTTCTCGGCGAGTCCGTTCAGTGTACCCAGTCTCCACTGAGCACCCGTATACCTTCTCTGATGTCAAACACCAATGGATGTTGGATCATCTGTAAGACTACGGTAGCGCCCCGGCCGTCTTTCCGAGGCCAAAATGCGGAAACGAAAATTTTTCTTAAGTAGAAAACCGGCGCTGTCGTATGTTTAAAACCTGGATCGAACCATTAACCTACAACTAGCTATCTAGAGAAGGGATAGAATGCTATACCGATCGATCCGTGTTCTTCGGTCTTTGGCCACCATCCCAAGCTCCTCGTGGCATCTCCGGTCTTGATCTCCTCGTCGGAAAGGGCACCACATCAACGAGTCTTTTTACGGGCTCCCGCTTCATTCGAAGCAACTCGGGCACGAAGTGTGCTAGCCGACGTGTCCAAGGTGATGTAGAGAATGTTTGTGATCACTTTGACTCTTGCATCCATGAGTTTGGATGGAGGTTAAAGGTGTTGCCATTGATGGAGACAATGAGCTAGTGAAGAAAGAGGAAGAAGAAGAAGTTTCTCTCTTTTCTTTTCTTGTGTTAGAATGATAATATGAGAGAGAGTGCAAGCATAACAATATGAGAGCTAACCCTCTCCTTGGCCGCCCCTCTCTCTCCTCTCATTAAATCAAGACACAAATCAATCCACTAATGTGACATTTTTGCTAAAAAAAGAGACCATGAGTCACTAATGAAGTCCATGTCACATTTAATGCATGTCATGATGAAATTCTAGCTCATTTTTCCACCATCCAAACATTAATCCAAATGTTTGCAACAATAAAAAGATACGGCAACATCTAAAGCAAACTCGTGGCGGATCACAAGGATACCCCTCACCTGTATATACATACCTACATCCGCATTCCTACTGAATGCGAATGCGACGAGACTAAAGTAATCCAACAAATCTAATACTAGGATCCGGTTTAAACCAAAGCCCACTAGTATGATCCGTCCGATCATGACCCGTGCAATACCGCACGTATATGATCGAACCCTGCCATATATCATACGACCTCTACAACGTTTCGCCCGAAACTTGAGAAACTGTCTGTGGGGGACTCTAAAGACTAGTCAATACCTTGGCTGTGGATTTAACCACTAGCACGTCAGAGTTATTAACCATACGTAATGAGCTACCAGGTATTGACCAAAAGGGAGGTCGATGAGCGAACTCATCCTGACACCCTACTGAGCCTGTCAGTGACAATATCCATACAGTCTGGTCCATTCGTCTATGAGCATCGCATGGCGGGCCTAAGGGGTTGGTAAAAGTTAGACCGCTAAAAGCGGTACAAGTCGTGTCGGAGTGTAGCCCAGAACACCCTGAGATACTACTGGAATACCTACCAGTAAATCTCCTGCCTCGGCCGAGGGCTTTGTGTAATAGCTCTCCTAGACACAGCGTGATTTCACCCCCAATACCGAGAGAGACGAAACCCCTGCCGATCCGCTCACTTGCCTCCATGTAGCTCGGGAATGTACCCAACTAAAACCTGTTTGCACGACTTCTTTGAGCCGTGGTAGGGTAGTAATCAAAGCACAGTGGGAACTCACACGAGACAAATGACGACCTCAGGTCGATGAACTAACCTATACACATGTCACCTGGGAACTGCTATCTGACGTCAGGTATAATACCAACTAGCATGTTCCCGGCGAGTTATGTCCGGTGTAATCATAACCCAATGAGCACTTGTATACATCTTAGGTGAACCAACTGACATCAGTGGCTTGTGAGACCGGCCACAGCACCACATCGGGGTCTCGACTGTATACACTAGTCTACTCCGGAGTATCGATGCCTTGTCTCGAAACTCCTACGACTAGGGACCACTTTTAAGGATGTGCTTATGGACTACCCAACTCTCACGTATATGATCGCCATCATACTGTTGGTAGTCAAGCAGGATTCTAAGGGCTCTATCAATGTGTAATAGTGAACATGTCACCTAAAACTGTACACGACTGATAAAGACAGACCATGGTAGCATACTATTCTCCATCAACATGTAATAGTGAACCACAATGTCACCTAAAGTGTAGGGTTGCTAGGCACGCGCACAAGGGTCCACGAGGCATCAACTATGCCCGATTAAAAATTTAGCCGTGCCGAACAACCCGAAGCCGGATCTTTAAACTAGGGTTTAGGAGAAAACATGCATGCTAAACACTTTAACACTAAGTGAGAGGGATTACAACCTTTGTAGATCCGGTCCTTCACTTCATTAGCTCCGTGTTGAAGTCCCTTCGCTGCGATCATCGTGTTCCGGACTCTCGAGAAGTTCCATGAAGAGAAAGATGCAGTCTTGCTTCCGATCTTCGATACAAAGATGATCTACCTTGAAGTTTCTTGAACACAAGCTAAAACTCATAATATGAAGTGAACACCCTCATCTAAATGGCAAGGATAGATGAGGATGATGAAGTAGGATTTGTACTCTCTTTTGTTTTCATTTTCTCACATATTTTTCATCACAAATAAGAAGTAAGAAAGCTTTGTAAAAAGAGGAGGAAGAAGAAGAATAGTGATCCATTTCATTTGTGATGAATAATGAAAGGATTAATATGATAAATAATGCAACCATGGTTGACTTAACCATTATAGAGAATTAACCAAGGGCTAGGGTTTCGGTTGAGTTAAGAGTGAGTCACACAAAAATATCAAGACAAATATCTTTATCATGACAAAAAGAAACCTTCTAGAATATACTAGAAGTCTTAACCTTAATCCAAACCCTAATCATGTTTAAACACCACTAAACATGTTGCATTAGTTATCATATCATGTTACAATATTATATATCACATATATAATATTTATCGTAACAAAATAAAATAATACATTTAACATATATCGCATGTATATCAATGTATTACCCGAGTGAGAAAAAGAATCTTTTAGTGAGCTAATATTAGTTAATGTAATTTAATATATCATATATATTATTATACATTAAATTATCAAATCAACACTTGATCCGACAATCCGGCTATATCGCATATAACCGACTAATATTTATCCGTACCGATTCATCGAATCAACACTTGATCCGATGACCCGGCTGATATCATATATCGTGAGAATAGAATACGGTATCTCATATCGCATTATCCACGGTCCCGCAAATATCACATATGAGCCCCTACTCCGTTTCGCCTGAGCCAAGAAACCTCTGTGTAGGACTCTAAAGAATCGTCAATACGCCGGCAGTAGGTGATGATCATATCAAACACCCACAAGCTGCAAGCGGTCAGCTAAACGTAACAGCTACCCAGGTATTGAGCGCTCAGAAGATCAACAAGCAAGCCTGTACATTCTCCTGTGAATCCAAACAGTAACACTCCCGTACAGTCTGGTCTCGTCGTCTGATATGTTGCATATCTCGCCTAGGGGTGGTAAACGTCAGACCCCAGTAGCTCGATAAGTCGTGTCGATATGAGGTCTATAACAGTTCGAGAAACTACTGATAACACTTACCAGTATATCTCAGCAACCCTGGCCAGGGATTTCCGGTTATAGCCAATCGAACACAGCACAACATCAACTCCCTATACCAGGAGAGACGAATCCCCTCCTATCGCTCATTGCCTCCATGTGATTCGGGACTGTACCCAAAAGCCACCTTTTTGCACGCCCTCTTGGACGTGGTATGATGGAAATCAAAGCACAGTGGGAATCACACAAGACTCTATGATGATCTCGGGTCAACAGACTACTCTGTACCAGTGTCACCGGAGAACTGCCATCTGACGTGAGGTATAATACCATCTGGGAGTTCTCGGCGAGTCCGTCCAGTGTACCCAGTCTCCACTGAGCACCCGTACACCATCCTTGATGTCAAACACCAATGGATATGGGATCATCCATCGCCCATCATATGGGTCAAGATGCGTATACGCTAGTCTACTCTGGTGCATCGATGCCCTGTCTCGATACACCCTCGACTAGGAGCAGTTATAGGATGTACTCGTCGACTACCGTGGCCCCACTAGTATGATCTCATCATAGTCCCCGTAGTCGAGTACATATCCTAAGGGCTTTATCAACATGTAACATAGAGACAATCAGAGTTCATGTTAAGATAAAGTACAACCAGATAGCATACTATCATGTCGAGCAAGAAAGTCCTCCCTATATATGTCCAAGCATCCATTACAATATACATCGTATGTACAGTAATGGCCTCTAGGGCATACATATAACTAACAATCTCCCACTTGCCCTAGGGCCATCTGTTGTGGTATTGCATACCAAACAATTAGCTGCGGTTGAAGTATCTCATACTCAACCATCCCATAAAAGTCTCTACTAGGAAAAAGGCCTTTGTGAGTGGATCCGCGCTGTCGTCCTCTGTGTCTACTCTCCTAACCTCGATCTCCCTGGAGATCAACCATCTCCATGATCAGGTGATACTGCCTAAGAATTATATCTGGATTTCTGATGGGACGGGGGTTTCTTGGCTAAAGCCACATCTCCATTGTCACACAATGGTAGGAACGAAGTTCATCTTATGAACTTATATATCCAGACAGCCTCTTTGGTAGCATCCTTGGTAACGATGTATCTTGCCTTTAATCGTCTAGTATGTCACGGTATCTAGCTTGGAACTCTTCCAACATACCGTCCCTCCACTGAGGGTAAAGACAATGCCTGCGACTGACATTCAGTCGTCCTTATCACCCTGGAACCTTTCCAGTGATTCTCCTCAGGATCGATTGATACCATCTCACTACAACTAGTGAGTATCCTAACATCCAATTAGATCTATCTCATAGATCCAAAAAATCAGGATTTAGGAGGTATCACTTTGATCCTATATTGAGAATCCTTGTGATAAGCGGAGATTGACCGAGCGTAGCATAGGAAACTCCTTCCCTATCAAGAGTATGTCATCCACGTACTCTACGAGGATCACCACCATGCTCTCTACTACCTTTTTGTATATACAAGGTTAATCTACCATTTTGATGAAGTCAAACTCTTTGACTACCACATCAAAACAGACGTTCCAACTCCGCGATGCCTGTTTTATCACATAAAACATCTTGCACACGTTTCCGCTGCTCCCACTGTCTACGAAGCCCTCTGGCTGTGTACTTATAGACGCTATCTTCTAAAACATCATTTAGAAAAGCAGTCATGACACCCAACCACCAGATATCGTAGTCATGGTATGTAGCCGTGGCAAGTAGGATCTGGATGGACTTAAGCATAGCTTTGAAAGTCTCAACTTTTCCATGTACACCAAGTAATCTTCTCAAGATATACTCGCTCCTGATGGGGATTTAACCCTTCAGATAAAGCAAACAAATTCCATACTTTGTTGGTGTATAAGGATTCCATCTTAGATCGATAAGCATCCAGCCATTCTTACAGAGTCCCACTCCTGATGGCCAGCTCGAAACTAGTTGGGTCATCATCTCATGATGCAATCCTCGCTCCCACTGTCATAGAGAAACCGAAGTATCTCTCAGGTGGGTGAGGAACCCTACTAGATCGGCGGAGAGGCTGAGGTTCGTTGGAAACTATTGAATCCTTTGGTTCTACCAAATCATCAACTGCAGTTTGTATAGCTAGAACATTTCCAGTTCTACATAACAGACCTTGCCTCGAGCTTGTCCGGATTTTGCTTTTAGACATAGGCCGGACAACCCCAAATCTTAACAAACTTAAGATATGGGCTCTTCCCTTTCCATATCACATATGAAATGGTAGGCAACTGATTTGATTTGAACCCTATTCAATAGGTATGCAGCTTCTCAAGTGCATAACTCCCAAAAGGAAATAGGAAACTCAGTAGTACTCATCATATAGCACACCATATCACATAGGGTGCTATTGCTCCGTCCCGATACACTGACGTGCTGTGGTGTATACGGAGGAGTAATACTGAGAAAGAATCTCATTCTCCTTTAGAATAGTCCAGGAATTCCGTGCTCAAGTATTCTCCTCCTTGATCTCATCAAAGGACATAATACTTATACCCAGTTTTTGGTTCCCTACTTCTAACTTACATTCTGTGAATATCTCAAAAGGTTCGGACTTGTGTTTCAACAGGGACATATGTCTGAATCTTGAGAGATCATCAGAGAATGTAATGAAGTACAAAGAACCGGTCTTGGCATGTGTAGACAGAAGATTTTCATACATCAGCATGTATCAATCCCAAGAGTTCACCAACTCTTTCTCTGTTTCTAATAAACAGAGCTGTGGTCATTTTATCTTTGTGACATGACCGTCAAGTTTCACAAGATGTAAATTCAAACTTATTTAAATATGCATCTTTATGTAACTTCAGCTAGTCGGGTCGCATTGATATGACCTAGTCTACAATGCCTCAAGTAGGATTCGTTCATTTCTGAACTCTTCCTCTTGTGTGTGTTCTGTATACTAAGAACTGTAGTTTGATTTAGAACGTCAATGCTTTTAGATAACGTGCCTGAACCGATCAACTCTTGATATAGGAAATGTTCAAAACATTATCCAACAATACAAAATTATATCCTTCATTACTAATAAAGAGACTGATATGATTTTGTATATCAGGTTTGGTATCTAATAACATTCGTTCAGAATCAATGTATTCTGGTAATATAGGGTGATAGTGACCAACAGACTTGGCTGCAACACTTGCACCATTTTCTGTCTCATGAAACTTATCACCCGTTCTCAGCTCTCTACCTTTCTGTAGCCCATGTAACAGATTACATATGCGGGATCCTGATCCGGTATCTCATACCCAGGACGTAAAGGATACTGAGAAACAGTTCTCTGTAATGAACATACCCGAAGAAGATGCATCAGCATGCACTTTCTTCGTTTGGGCGGCACGGGAAATCTGGTATTCCCCAATTTCCTGCTCTATCTTATAACAATTATAAGTTGGAGCGGGACCAACGTTCCCCAGCTCAGTATAACAAGCGGGTTCGGTGAATTCATTCGTATTATTATCTTGATTAAGGCATGATATGGTCGCTACCTGGAGAGAGAGAGAAGAAAACACTCAGCGTATGCTCTTGCAAAATTAGATTGGTTATCTAATATATCTAATTAGGATGTCTCCCACTGTTTTAATCAAATCTTTCTTTAAACCCTAAAAGGAAAGACTAGCCGGGATTAATTACACGCTACAAGTTCGCCAATCTTTCAGCCAGGCCAGTGCCGGTACTTTGAAGGAGGTCTCCCGTGCTTTCGCACGAACCTAATTAAAGTAAACCTCGTTTTCCCAGGAGCGTAACCCCGTTAACACCTTTCTAGACACCTACTTGATCGGCTAATTGTAATGTGTAAAACTCTCCCAGGAGTAACTCTTACTCGCAGCGGGTATCGGGATCCAACTATCTCATAGAAAGTATGCAATCTCATTGCAAATTTCAACACTTAAAATTCCCAATAATATTTTACCCCTAGCGTCCCATGACCTTGACGCAGGCCAACAAACCACAGTGCGCTAGTCAAGTTCAACCCGTCATTTCTTGATTGAATTAAACCCACCCGCACGACCCTTGACGCAGGCCAACAAAGTCGCACGACTACCCTAATCCAATCTACATCATATGCATAAACAGATAAATACTAGTTAGCTACCGCACACTACGCCTTGACACAGGCCAACAAACGTAGCACGAATACTAAGTAGGACTTATCTGAAATGACGGAGGGCTACGACAGGTTTTTATGAAAACCTATTGCGTAATGAACTTGATATCGTTGCAGAATCGAGTGATTTTAAATGGAGTGTTTTTTAGGCTTTTCTAGTTTTGCTAAAGAGGTCACTCCCGGTGAAGGGATCGTCGGCCCTTTCCTCATCGAATAAGGTGCAGGATATTTCACAAATATCGCTGTGCAAAGCAAGAACTATAGAAGCAATCAAAAGACAAACCGAGTTTGTAGCATCTGCTAGTTTCACTAAAGAGGTCACTCCCGGTGAAGAGATCTCGGCTCTTTCCTTATCGAATAAGGTGCTGGATGTTCTACAAGGAACACCGCTATGCAAAGCAAGAACTAGAGCTACCAGTTATTAAACAAGTTTCTACAACATCTTTAGGTTTCTTTTATTTCATTAATCTCATTAATGAAGTCCTATTTTATTATGCTTCGCAAGCATCACATTTGAAAACGAAATCTGCAATATAACATATATCTCATATATATAATATAAACATTCGTCTCAGGCAGTAATATGATCTCATCACAGAGCATTGCAGCAGAAGAACATATATGAAATATTGGATATACTAGGACGTCCGTGTTTTAGTACGAGCCTGTATAAAACACGGATTCCACGGTCGCGATGAATAGCCAAACCCACATCCCTAGACCCCTACGAGAGCGGCAAGCAACACAGTCAATTCTACGGTTAGGAGACCCGGTCCCGACTCCTCGAGATGGTCTCCCACTGGACTCTAGAACCCGGTTACTTGTGCTCCCCTCCTTGGGTCTACCTAATGCGGAAAAGTAAATAATATACAACGGTGACATCTTCCGCAATCTGGAAGTGCCCCAATAAAAGAATATTACATACAAATGAATTTTACATGAATAAAAAAGAAAAACTCTCATCTCACATAAAACCCCCCGGCTATTCAGAACGCGACGATCCAATATAATATATCACAGCAACACATAATATCTCATATCATCAACGTAAGCAAGTATGCGTATCCCGATTGTCGTTGATGTATAGCAACGAAGCCGGCGATACACCACATACTACGCTTACGGTCACAGAAAAGAAAGTGTAAAACTACAAGTTGGAATCCGCAACCTCCTTAGACATCGCATGCCTAACCAAATGAATTCCTTAGACATCGCATGCCTAACAATTATAAACCCCGCATTTTAGTCTCTTTATCGAAAACTCTTTTCAATGTCAAGTCAGGGAATTCAACAAGATACCCGATATTCTGATCGAATGCTCATCGCAAACTTTAGTAGACGGCCGCACCCCCAGATGCCGTCGACGAAGTGCACTAAGGCGGAACATCACTGCCGCGAGCACCCGAATGGATGCTTTCGGCGACGGGGTTCTCCTACAGTCACTTGGTCGGGGCTATGGGGCGTAGCTGTCTATTAAGTTTACCAGGCGAGTATCCGCGTACGCTACGTGATTGCGACGGACTTTTGATCACATCAAAATTCCGTAGCAACCGATCAACTGAGACTGAACTGCTAGATTTATAACATTCAAATTAGTTATCTCATAACTACATGTGGATTCCAAATATTGTATCACATTCCAGATAAATAGATAAAGTTAAACTTTCCGATCGAATAATCAAACACCCAAGATTTCCCCAATATATCTCAACACTTGAAATCAGTTTAAAAACATACATCACATGCCACAGTACCAATGGTCCAGCCGTAGAAGGGTCAAGCCAACGCCTCACATGTGGCACGCCGTACTGCCGCAAACCCTGAGGTTTAGAGGAAGTTCAAGACGGTCACATAATCGAGTTAAGGTTTGTTGTCTTCTAGAGGGTCTACCGCGTTACTTGCATGACTTAGAACGTTCTTAAACTCGAGAAAAAATACAATTTTTGAAAAATTTTCCGACAGGGGAAAAAGTGAGTTATTGATATCCGTTCGAACTTTTTAACAGTTTCTATAAATTACCCGGACAAACTAAACAAAGTGAAATTATCTGATCGAATCAACGATTCCCCAATACAACCCTAGAAAACTCAACTCTTGAGTGGAATTAAAATATTCCCAGAAAAAAATAACAAGAAAGGACCTAAGAATAATTAAGTGAAATTTCAGGGACTAAGTCCAAATTTTGGCCGCGGAACCGCCGCCAAACCCATGGTTTCGCCGCGGTTCCTCGGTCAAATAGTTGACTTAGGGGACCGTACTTCACAGTAATTCTTAGTTTTCCCTGCTTGTTTTTCTGAGCATTTTTAATTAAGAAAAAACCACATTTTTGGAAAATGTACAGAGAAGGGTTCGTGTCGGGGTTTTCGGGTTCGATCGGACTTTAAACTTCGTCTAGACTTCGTCTAAAGCTCTAGCCTGGCTCTGATACCACTGTAGGGTTGCTAAGCATGCGCACAAGGGTCCACGAGGCATCAACCATGCCCGATTAAAAATTTAGCCATGCCGAACAACCTGAAGACGGTCTTTAAACTAGGGTTTAGGCGAAAACATGCATGCTAAACACTTTAACACTAAGTGAGAGGGATTACAACCTTTGTAGATCCGGTCCTTCACTTCATTAGCTCCGTGTTGAAGTCCCTTCGCTGCGATCATCGTGTTCCGGACTCTCGAGAAGTTCCACGAAGAGAAAGATGCAGTCTTGCTTCCGATCTTCGATACAAAGATGATCTACCTTGAAATTTCGTTAACACAAGCTAACACTCATAATATGAAGTGAACACCCTCATCTAAACGGCAAGGATAGATGAGGATGATGAAGTGGGATTTTTGCTCTCTTTTCTTTTCATTTTCTCACATATTTTTCATCACAAATAAAAAGCAAGAAAGCTTTGCAAAAGGAGGAGGAAGAAGAAGAATAGTGATCCATTTCATTTGTGATGAATAATGAAAGGATTAATATGATAAATAATGCAACCATGATTGACTTAACCATTGTAGAGAATTAACCAAGGGCTAGGGTTCGGGTTGAGTTAAGAGTGAGTCACACAAAAATATCAAGACAAATATCTTTATCATGACAAAAAGAAACCTTCTAGAATATACTAGAAGTCTTAACCCTAATCCAAACCCTAATCATGTTTAAACTCCACTAAACATGTTGCATTAGTTATCATATCATGTTACAATATTATATATCACATATATAATATTTATCGTAACAAAATAAAATAATACATTTAACATATATCGCATATATATCAATGTATTACCCGAGTGAGAAAAAGAATCTTTTAGTGAGATAATATTAGTTAATGTAATTTAATATATCATATATATTATTATACATTAAATTATCGAATCAACACTTGATCCGACAATCCGGCTATATCGCATGTAACCGACTAATATTTATCCGTACCGATTCATCGAATCAACACTTGATCCGATGACCCGGCTGATATCATATATCGCGAGAATAGAATACGGTATCTCATATCGCATTATCCTCGGTCCCGCACATATCACATATGAGCCCCTACTCCGTTTCGCCTGAGCCAAGAAACCTCTGTGTAGGACTCTAAAGAATCGTCAATACGCCGGCAGTAGGTGATGATCATATCAAACACCCACAAGCTGCAAGCGGTCAGCTAAACGTAATAGCTACCCAGGTATTGAGCGCTCAGAAGATCAACAGGCAAGCCTGTACATTCTCATGTGAATCCAAACAGTAACACTCCCATACAGTCTGGTCTCGTCGTCTGATATGTTGCATATCTCGCCTAGGGGTGGTAAACGTCAGACCCCAGTAGCTCGATAAGTCGTGTCGATATGAGGTCTATAACAGTTCAAGAAATTACTGATAACACTTACCAGTAATTCTCAGCATCCCTGGCCAGGGATTTCTGGTTATAGCCAATCGAACACAGCACAACATCAACTCCCTATACCGGGAGAGACGAATCCCCTCCTATCGCTCATTGCCTCCATGTGATTCGGGACTGTACCCAAAAGCTACCTTTTTGCATTCCCTCTTGGACGTGGTATGATGGAAATCAAAGCACAGTGGGAATCACACAAGACTCTATGACGATCTCGGGTCAACAGACTACTCTGTACCAGTGTCACCGGAGAACTGCCATCTGACGTGAGGTATAATACCATCTGGGAGTTCTCGGCGAGTCCGTCCAGTGTACCCAGTCTCCACTGAGCACCCGTACACCATCCTTGATGTCAAACACCAATGAATATAGGATCATCCATCGCCCATTATATGGGTCAAGATGCGTATACGCTACTCTACTCTGGTGCATCGATGCCCTGTCTCGATACACCCTCGACTAGGAACAGTTATAGGATGTACTCGTCGACTACCGTGGCCCCACTAGTATGATCTCATCATAGTCCTCATAGTCGAGTACATATTCTAAGGGCTTTATCAACATATAACATAGAGACAATCAGAGTACATGTTAAGATAAAGTAGAGTACAT
Source organism: Agapanthus africanus (assembly GCA_030015575.1). NCBI lineage: Eukaryota > Viridiplantae > Streptophyta > Magnoliopsida > Asparagales > Amaryllidaceae > Agapanthus > Agapanthus africanus. The sequence continues at coordinate 326,309,712 of JASDDO010000018.1, forward strand.
ATCCTAAGGGCTTTATCAACATGTAACATAGAGACAATCAGAGTACATGTTAAGATAAAGTACAACCAGATAGAATACTATCATGTCGAGCAAGAAAGTCCTCCCTATATATGTCCAAGCATCCATTACAATATACGGCGTATGTATAGTAATGGCCTCTAGGGCATACATATAACTAACATAAAGCATGTACACGATGATAGAGAAAAACCAGATATTATACAATCATCTCGAGTAGGACTGTCCTACCGGTATAAGTCCTCCCTCAATCATTGCAATCACATGCCTGAGATCCAATAATTGACTCTGAGGGCACTATATCCAACATCATCTATCGCCCATCACATGGGTTGAAAAGCGTATATGCTAGTCTACTCTGAAGTATTGATGCCCTGTCTCGATACTCCCATGACTAGGAACATTTGAAAGATGTATTAGTGACATGTATGCCCTAGAGGCCATTACTGTACATACGATATATATTGTAGTGGATGCTTGGACATATATAGGGAGGACTTTCTTGCTCGATATGATAGTATGTTATCCGGTTGCTCTTTATCTTAACATGTACACTGATTGTCTCTATGTTACATGTTGATAAAGCCTTTAGGATGAGTACTTGACTACCAAGATTGTGATGCAGATCATACTAGTGGGGACAGAGTAGTCGTTAAGTACATCCTTCAAATGTTCCTAGTCGTAGGTGTATCGAGACAGGGCATCGATATACCAGAGTAGACTAGCATAGAGCTTCTCGACCCATGTAGATGGGCGATGGATGATCCCATATCCATTGGTTTTTGACATCAGAGAGAGTATACGGGTGCTCAGTGGAGATTGGGTACACTGGACGGACTCACCAAGAACTCCCAAATGGTATTATACCTAACGTCAGATGGCAGTTCTCTGGTGACACTGGTACAGGCTAGTCTGTAGACCCAAGATCGTCATAGAGTCTTGTGTGATTTCCACTGTGCTTTGACTTCCACCTTACCACATTCAAGTGAACGTGCAAAACGGTGGCTTTTGGGTACAATCCCGAGTCATATGGAGGCAATGAGCGATAGGAGGGGTTTCGTCTCTCCCGGTATAGGGAGTTGATGTTGTGTTGTGCTCGATTGGCTATAACAGGAAGTCCTTGGCCAAGGCTGCTTCAGAGATATACTGGTAAGTGTTATCAGTAGTTTCTCAAACCCGTTACGAGCCTCATATCGACATGACTTATCGAGTTACCGGGGTCTGACGTTTACCACCCCTGGACGAGATATGCGACATATCTGACGAAGAGACCGGACTGTACGGTAGTGTTACTGATTGGATTCGCAGGAGTGTGAGCAGGCTTGCTTGTTGATTTTCTGATCACTCAATACCCGGGTGGCAGTTACGTTTAGCAGACCGCGTGCGGCTTGTGGGTGTTTGATATGATCATCACCTGCTGCCGGCGTATTGACAAGACTTTAGAGTCCTACACAGGGGTTTCCTGGCTCAAGCGAAACGGAGTAGGAGCACATATATGATATATACGGGACCGAGATTGATACGATATGAGATACCGTATTCTATTTTCGCGATTTGTGACATCGGTCGGTTATATGCGATATAACTGGGTTATTGGATCAAGAGTTGATTCGATAAGTTGTTACATATGATATTAGTCGGTTATATGTAATATAGCCGGATTATTAAATCAAGAGTTGACTTAATAATTTAATGTATAATTATATATTTGATATATTACATTACATTAACTAATATTAGCTCACTTATGATTTCTTTTCTCACTTGATGTGCACATTGTATATATGTGATATGTATATTTGTGCACATGTATTGTGTCATGCTTGATGATACATGCAAGATGGGTGTATGAGACTTAAACCATGCTAGGGTTAAGTTAGGGTTTTATTTATTTCTTAAGTTAATAACAAAAGAGAGAAGACTTGGTCAATGTTGTCAAGCTTGGATGAAGCTTGTAGAAATATTGACAAAGTCCACTCTTTTGTCTAGTTTAGGATATTTTGTTAACCCAACCCTTAACCTTAGCCCTTGGTTAATTCTCTACAAGAGTTAGGCATGAGGGCTTAACTCACCCACGGTTGCAATAATTCATTTTGGATTAACTCATATGATGAGTTCCTTCTTCTTCTTCCTCAAAAAGCTTTCTAGCTTCAATGGAGGTATGAGATAAAATGTGAGACAATCAATTCGAAAGTGAGCCCACTTCCTACTTCATCATATTCTACTACTTGCCATTTAGTATAGAGTGTTTGCTTCACTAATTCCATGATTATTGAAGAGATAGCTTGGGTTAGTATCTCCTCGATGTAGATCATCTTCGGCCTCGAAGTCTTCGAAGCAACCGTGTTTGTTTCTTCAAGGGAGCCTCTCTAGAGTCCGGAGTTCACGATCGCAGCGAAGGAGACTACTACACGGAGCTATTGAAGTGAAGGACCGGTCTACAAAGATTGTATTCCTTGCTTACTAGACTTGCAAAGTGTTTGCATTTACTTTTTCGTCGATTTCTAGTTAATGATTCTTAGTTAGGGTTAGCTAAAACGGCAAATTTTAGAATTTGGCATGGATGATGCCTCCCGAATCCTTGCTACCGTCCTTTGAAGCAACACCGATCTTCATCCGAGCAAGAGATCCATGACGATCCACGACTCACGACGATCGAGCCACACAAAGGTCGACGCCAAATTCCTTCTCAATTGAGTGAGCTAGAGCTAGTCTTGTAAACTTGAGTGAGAGTTGTAATTTGAAGAAGATCTAAATAAAGGTGAAAATCTTTATTCTTGCATTCTATTCATTCTCGCATTATGATATTCTTAGTTTTTGATTGCTTTATAATGATGCGTGAGTAAATTCTCCGCTTGTGGAGGATCCGAGAGAATTGATAGACCTAATGATGATCAAATCTTAATTCTAGTCTTAATTCTTATGAGATTTGTGAACCTTAGCAAAAAGAATCGTTGATGACCTAATTTGGAGTGAAATGACTTCTTGATTATTTCGTTGCAAATTAGGGATCAAACTATCGGTGATTTTCTTTGCTAGAGGTTAGATCCGAATGATTATGATTGAAAAGACAAGGGATAGTGAAGTAGAAACCCTAGTTTCTTCAATTGATCCCTAATCTTTAATCATAATCATCAATCTAGCTACAAATATTCAATAGATAAGGGTAGGAATTACTAGATCATCATTAGCTATTAACTCAATCGGATCCTACAAGCTACTCTTCATATCTTGATAATTCAATCGATTGGGACATTTCTTGATTCTTGATTCTAGATCTATATTCTTTATGTTTCTTGAAATGAAAACTCACAAATCTTAAATCAATTTTCTTTCATTTTCTTTTATCTTTTAATTTTCAGCTCAACTAAAACGATAACGAACAAATCACACTTTCTCAGTGGACGATCCGCATTCACCGGCGAAACTACAATAGACACCGTCAATTGATTGCGGAATAAATTTCTTTGGTTGTGATTAAAAAACTACAATAGACATGGAAAGGATCAATCAAATGGCGCCATTGCTGGGGATCGTGTGCTAATTTGTTCGTTTTAGTAATTTGAGTTGAATTTTTTTTTTCCATCAGAATTTTTAGATCAAAATTCGCACAAGTGCTTAACGATTTGTTGTGAATTGTAGCGAGGAAATCTGGAATCTCTAGAGCAAGTGGAAAAATTTTCAAGACATCTTAGAGAGTTCAGAGAGGCAAAAGAAGCATCTGTGGAAATTTTTGTGCATGTATCTCCTCATCTTGCGGTGGATCCGCGGTATTTGTAGGCATATTGCGGCAGATCCGCGGTGCTTCAGGAGCTTCACTGCTCCAAAATTCTCTGGTATATTCTGTACATTCTTATCTCATCCCTGCTCTGTCTAATAACCAATTTCTGCAGGATTCTTTGCAAAAATTCATAGCGCCGCAAAAAGAAAAATTGTGCGTGTTTGATCTTGGTTGTTTGCACTTTTAATACGGAAATTAAGGGGCAAAGGCCAAATTTAGATTAGGTGGGGAGTTCATTACCCTTCCTAAGACCCAAAAATCACAAACTTGCATCCGCATCACCCTCATTAACTAAAAAATATATACACATGACTCTAAGGACCGTCGCGCTCACTTAGAACAGAAGGAAGTCATGGGTAACCTATTGCTTATCCGCGTTTCTTTTGTGGTGTCTAAGGCAAGTGTGTCTAAGACAAGTGGTTACTTAATTAGGTCCACTACTTGCGTAGTGGAGAACCTCCTACTTACCTGGCCACAGAAGGGGCAAAGAGGCAGTAGAGGATCTATCTTGCGACTTGTCTTCTGGAAGTCTAGGAGCGGTCTAGAGACTTGACCTAAGTGACCACTAGATTTAGGGTTGCTTGTGCATTGTTTGTGTGAATTTTTCAAAATCCGTAATTTTTCAAAACAAACACCAATCCAAAACTTTTCCCCTAATTATCACAACGCTGCCACTTGTGCTAAACCATTTAGTGCATGCTCGGCTGGACACGAGATTCTAGTGCCCGTCTTGCCGCGTTCCTCCTATCGACTCCGAAGTCGGTAATTCTACGTCTACTTTTTCTTCACCCACCACCACACCCACTTCAATGGACGGTACTCCATCGAACTTCTTTAACACTACTCTGCCATCGCCCGCAGGTGCGCAGAATCCGCCCCGCATCTCTCTCCAAGAGAGATGTTACCCTATGCGAAGTCCTCTTTCGACTTGTCTCACCATTCCACCAGCCAATGGGGACAATTTTGAAATCAAACCACAATACATCAATCTTCTACCCAAATATCATGGTCTCGAGTCTGAAGACGCATACGTCTTTATTACCAAATTTGAAAATTTATACGCTATGATGGGTACTTCACAGCTTTCTGTGGATGTTGTGAGATTACGTCTTCTCCCATTCACTTTGTGTGATATAGCCGAGAAGTGGCTTAATAACACAGCCGCTGATTCTATTTCAAACTGGGGACAATTCGTAACAGCTTTCCTAAAGAAATTCTACCCTAATCATAAGACAGCTCGAGTCCGTAGCGAAATAAATCAATTTACCCATCTTCCAAATGAACCATTCTCGAAGTGTTTTGAATGCTTCAAGGATCTGTTAGTTCAATGTCCTCATCATAGAATTCCTAGATGGGATCTGTACAGAATCATATATGAGGGCATTACTCCTACAACAAAATAGACCCTTGAATCCATGTGTTAAGGCACCTTCATGAATAAAGATTATGGTGAAGCCTGGAGATTTTTAGAAGATTTCGCTGAAAGAACTTTACAGTGGGAGAGTGTAAACTAGTCATCGTCTAGGGGTGGCATTCATCAACTTGATGTTTCCATAGGAGTTAGAGCTAAAATGGCAGCAACGCAAAAGAAACTCGAAGCTATGGAACATAAATTTTAAGCAGCCTCCCTAAATCAGATGTCACTCTCTAAAACTGTCTGTGGATGCTGTTCTGATCCATCTCATCTTACGAAAGAGTGTCCTCTGAATTCTCCGTTTCAAGGTCAAGAGCGTACCAATGCTGCTTTCCAACAAAGACCTAGAAACAATCCGTATTCTTCCACTTATAATCAGGGTTGGAGGAATCACCCTAACTTTGCTTGGAACCAACAACAAACTCAAAACACGGTTCCAAGTCAAAACAATTTCCAAAGGGCTCCTCCACCACAACAGCAACCACTACAACTGACTCAGCACCCCTATCAATCACAAAACTTTCAAAATCCGGTTAACACACTTGCACCGTATAATCCTTTGCAGTTGACCGGTACTGATGAATCTTCTTCACTCGCACAAACCATGAATTTGATTTTAAAAAATTTCATGCAAGTTTTGGCTGAAATAAATACTTCTGTCGATAAAATCCAGAAAAACTCTGACTCCCATGATGAGAGTATTAGATCGATGGAAGCACAAATTGCACAATTAAAAGCCGAAATGAGTGCTAGAGAGAAAGGGAAACTTCCGTCTCAACCCCTACCAAATCCTGGACACTCACAACACTACAATGTGAATGCCATTACAAAGTTGAGATCTGGAAGAGTGATGAATAATCAAGTTGGGGAAGAGATTGATAATCATGAAGAATTAATCAATAATACCCTGGCAGAGACCTTCCCTTCCACACACACTTCTACTTTTGATCCTAGTTCTTCTACCCCACCACCTTCTTGCGAGTCTATTCTCCGTTTTCCCCAAGGCTCGAACCCTCAGCACACTTCTTCTAGTCCACCAAAGACGATCCCCACTCCTATTCTTGGATCTTTCCTACCCACACGATCTTCTCCAATGTTGGACCCCGCTCTTATTGCTAAAGCTCCTTATCCGAATCGGTTAAGGGGAAACAGACCAAGTTCGCAGATGGAGAAGATCATTGAAATCTTTAAACAGGTTAACATCAATATCCCTCTCCTAGAAGCTATTCAACAAGTTCCCGCTTATGCGAAAATTCTCAAAGACTTGTGCACTAAGAAGAGCAAGACTCAAGTGCCAAAAAAGGCATTCATGTCGAGTAATGTAGACACAACTTTTCCCCAACAATTACCAAGGAAACGTAAGGACCCTGGCTATCCTATAATTTCTATTTCTATTGGGGGTAAACACATTAACCGTGCTCTATTTGACCTTGGCGCAAGTGTTAACCTTCTTCCTTTCTCGGTTTATGAGAAGTTAGGGATTGGAGAGTTGAAACCAGCTCACTGCACTCTCCAGATGGCCGACCGATCAATCACCAAACTTAGGGGTGAACTGGAGGATGTGTTAATAAAAATCAGGGAATTTGTATTCCCTGTGGATTTTATTGTTCTTGATACATGTAAGTCTACGTTAGCGCCCCGGCAGTCTTCAGACGCCAATTGCGGAATAAAACTTTTTAACTTGGCGCTATCGTATACTTTAACCCGGATCTGCCATTATTGCTAAACTAACAAACAGTAAAGAGTGTAGAAATGTTGTACCGACTGATCCGAGTCCTCCGGTCTTCATCTCCACTCATGTCTCCTCGCGGGATCTCCGTCCGTCTCCTCCTCGTCGGAAAGGGCACCACATCGCCTGTAGCTTTTACGGGCTCCCACCTCAATACCGAGGCAACTCGGGCGCGAAGCTGGCGAATCGACGCGTCCAAGATTTGCTGTAGGAAGTGTAGTGTAGAGGCTACTTGTCTCTTTGGGGTTTGTTGCCTTTGGATGGAGGAATGAAGATTGAACTTTGGAGGGAAAAGAAGCTACCAATTTTGCAAGCCAAATGAGATGATCAGAATGAAGCACAAAATGAATCTCTCATTTTTCCTCTCCACATCATGAAGTGGCCGGCCAATCTCATCAAAAAATAAGGTGGAGGAAAGAATGGATATGTATGATGAAGGGAGGTGAGTGTAGGAGTGAAGAAGGGGTGACCACATCAAGGGACATAAAAACATACAAGCATGCTTCACTTTAATCAAACCATACCCTCATCAAATCACAAGTCAAAGCAAGCATGGTGCAAAGAAAAGAAAGCTATCATAATCAATATTTTACATAAAACCCCTCCACAAATGTGTTATTTGCAAACTTGCAAATAACACCCCCCATCGGAAAAGTCCGGCCCGGAAAGAACAAAGAAAAACCGGCCGGAACGGAATGCAAACTGGCAACTCCAGAAAACTGGTCCCGTAATAAATTACAGGAAAACCCCGACACTGTGCATACACACCCGCATCTGTATTCCGACCGGATACAAATGCAATGAGACAAAATCTACACTGTACTAAACTAGGACCGGCTTAAACCAAAGCCGGCTAGTATTATCCGTTCGATCCTGATCCGTGCAATACCGCACGTATCTGATCGAACCCTGCCATAATCCTATACGGCTACTAGTACAAACCGTCCGATCCTGATCCGTGCAATACCGCACGTATCTGATCGGACCCTGCCATATCTCCATACGGCCTCTACAGCGTTTCGCCCGAAAGCTGAGTAACTGAAAGTGTGGTGGACTCTAAAGACTCGTCAACACCATGGTTGTGGATTTAACCACTAGCACGTTAGAGGTATAAGCCAACACATAACGGGCTACCAGGTACTGACTAAAAAGGACGTCGATGAGCGAACTCATCCTGACACCCTACTGAGCCTGTCAGTGACAATATCCGTGCAGTCCGGTCCGTTCGTCTATGAGTATCGCATGGCGGGCCTAGGGGGTTGGTAAAAGTCAGACCCCCAAAAGCGGTACAAGTCGTGTCGGAGTGTAGCCCAGAACACCCTGAGATACTACTGGAATACCTACCAGTAAATCTCCTTGCCTTGGCCAAGGACTTTGTGTAATGGCTCTCCTAGACACAGCACGACCTCACCCCCAATACCGGGAGAGACGAACCCCTGAAGATACGCTCACTGCCTCCATGTGGCTCGGGACTGTACCCAACTAAAACCTGTTTGCACGACTCCTTTGAGCCGTGGTAGGGTAGTAATCAAAGTACAGTGGGAACTCACACGAGACAAATGACGATCCCCAGGTCGATGAACTAACCTGCACACATGTCACCAGGGAACTGCCATCTGACGTCTGGTATATGACCAACTAGCATGTTCCCGGCGAGTCCTGTCCGGTGTACTCATAACCCAATGAGCACCTGTATACATCTTAGGTGATCCAACTGACACCAGTGGCTTGTGAGACCGGCCACCGCCCCTCGTCGGGGTCTCGACTGTATACACTAGTCTACTAATGGAGTATCGATGCCCGGTCTCGAAACTCCCACGACTAGGGACCTTTTAAGGATATGCTTGTAGACCCCCAGCTCCCACTTATATGATCGCCCTCATACTGCTGGTGGTCAAGCAAGAATCCTAGGGGCTCTATCAACGTGTAATAGCGACGTGTCAGGTCACCTAAAGCAGTACACGATGATAAAGGTAAACCTGATAGCATACTATCATCTCGAGTAAGACTGTTCTACCGGGATAGGTCCTCCCTCAATCATTGCAATCACGTGCCTGTGATCCAATAATTGACTCTGAGGGCACTATCTCCAACAATCTCCCACTTGCACTCAAGGCTAATTATTGCGATGTCGCATACTCACAGCCCGTGTGATACCGAACATCCAACTCCTCTACTAGTCAGTCTCACAAAGCTCGTTTGCGGAACTATTGCGTTCGAGGAATAGCCTTAGTGAGTGGATCCGCCTTGACGTTTCTTTCTATGTCTCTCTATATCTCATGTTCGCGGAGAAACCCATCTCCCGAAATGAGCAATACCTGTCTTAGAATGTGTCTGGATGTCTGATGGGACATAGCTCATAAATGAACTCCAAATCCAAACTTCTTAGACTGTATCGTCAACTGAACTTAATCCGTATCCTGCGCGCCATGCCTCCCTCAGTATTGCCTTGGATCACCTGTCCAAAATACTGCCCCTCGTCAGAGGGAAAACTATAACTCTGACAACCTCCTTGTCGTCCATGTCACCTTGGAAGCCTGGAATGATAACCGTTTCCCGAATGGGGCTTTCGCTATCATATCCCTAGAACAGCCACTTATGTTCTAAAACTGCTTCCGACTGTTTCTCCAGGATTGGATCAATATCAACTTATTGCATCTAGTGCAAGAACAACATCTGGTGTGGTACTTGACATCTCATGATTGACTCAATTGCCTAAGCAAGTGATCTGCCAATCATGCACGTCCCTCTCCCCTTTAGTCTGTAAGACACCTTTAGAGAGGGTGACTCCATTACCTACAGGTACACTACCGTGCCAGGAGTCGTCCATCCTAAATACTCTTAGAATGCTGTCAAGTACCACGATTGGGAAACCACCCAAATCTAGATCTAAAACCATAGATCCGGTAACCAGTATGTCAGATATAAAATCCATTTCCTTTGTGGAGAAACCACTGTGTGACGACCAAAGTATAACCGATTGTAGTATAGGAGTTTCTTTTCCTATTCTGTGTATGTCATCCAGATACCAGGACATCACACTCTACTACCTTCTCAACAGATCCATCCCCTTTTCTGATGAAGTCAAACCCATGACTGTCACGTCAGAAATAGATGATCTATCTCCGCTACATTTGCTCTAGTCTATAAATAGACATAAGCTACCTGTCCACCAATGCTTCCGCTGCTCCCACTGACTACGACAACCCTCTGGCAGAGTCATATAGACGTACACTTCTAAAACTAGTTTAGAATGACGCTATACTCATCCTCCCGCCGGGTCTCGCAGCCTGGAACAACAGCAATGGTAATTGTGGGTAAACAAGAACTTCCCTGTAACCGTCCTTGAGGCTACTGTAGTACCTCTCGGGTGCCTGAAGTTACCCACCTTATCTGCGGAGTGGCCAATGGAATGTCAATCCAGATTGAATCTTTAGGTTCCTTATCAAATCTTCAGTAATCGTATGTGGTTCTGGAATCACTTCCAGTTCTACCATACTCCCACTACTGTTTTCTGAAAAAATCCATTTTTAATAAAACTGTGGCGAGTCTAGAACAATATCGCTATTGTTCATCCAGATGGTAGAAAATCAACCCTCGTCATAGCCTGGGTCAACCCACAAACAGCCATTACAGAAACGTGCCTTGAGTTGTCCAGTGTCAGGTTTTAATCATGAACCGGACAACTCCCCGTACCTTAACATCGTTAAGATATGAACTGTTCTATATCCAATATAGAAACAGAGGCACTGATATAATTGAACCAGATTCAAATCATGCAGCTGTCCCCAGCGCATGTCAACTAAATGGAAGGAGGCCGATCAGCGTTACTCAACTTAGGAAGCATTTCCAATTATGAGTAACCTGAAAGAGAAGCAAGTTCTCTTAATCATTACTATCAACTGAATACCATACACAAGTATCTACATCTTCGATCACCTTGAAGAATCCCGATACTTGCTACACCTGGTTCTCTACTCTATTCAAATACCTATAACTTCTCAAAATTGGACCCTGTGTTTCCGCGAAACACCTGTCTAAAAACTAGAGAAGTCATAAGTAAACCGAATATAGTACGAGGACCAACCCCTCTGTCCTGATGGACCCTGGACAACATACAATCCTTTGTATAAGTCCCTTGAGTCTGATAACTCATTCACTGCGTGTCGTAAGTTGAAAACTGTACTTATGGTTAAGAAGAATTACACCGCTGTTTAATGCTCCTTACCTAACCATCCACTGATATAGGTAAATGTCGTAGACATAATTTCAGAAAGGTATATCCCACTCTATGAAAATAGACGTACAGATATATCAATTTGAAATTGGTGCATAACAGCGGATATTCAAAACCAAATATTTGCCGACCGGCAAACAGCCCAGGTGATCTCCTCAAATATCACCGATTACAACGAATCCCGATATAATGAGGATGATCACCCAATTCCCAATAACTGACTCCCACTCATCATCTGTAAAACCATACAGATGTGAGAATTATACCTGGTAAATACATACCCTGGAGTAAGTATCTAATCGGGAAATCAGTTTTCCTTTAACATTACACAGTGAAACTGAAACATTGAAATGTTCCGATGGGGTATTCTGGTATTCCTAGTAATGCCTCTTCCAGATTCACGACTGTAACCGTATAGTTCTTTGCCACCTCTCCATATCCCTTCATATGTCTTTAGTCATTACCGTCTGCATACCCCCTTAGGCCAAATGGTTTTCTTCCTTCCCTACCGTTCGGCACCAGCCTATGGTTTGGAAGAAGACTATCCAATAAGCATAAAAGGTGTACTGTCCTAATCTTAGGAGCACTCGCAATGCGAGAGAAGGTGAAGATAAAAGACAACCGAATAAACCTTATTCCTATTTCTCCTGGACCAGAATCCATCCCCGAACTGGAACAAGTTCCTTTCGAGTTCGTATATAACCATACGATGGAGTACCCAATAAACTGTGGATCTTCGTAGTGATACGGAGTGTCCTGGAGAAATACAAAGGTGATGTGGGAGTGGTAACGAAATATTTGGTTTGGTCGTGAATATCTGTTGCAATTTACTTTGCCCTCTTACTAATCCCTGGCTTTGTCTAAACTTAATACCTTCTGTACACCATCGTTATGCTAATTGGTTTTCTTCATTCCCCACCGTTCGGCACCAGCCTAAGGTTTGGAAGAAGACTATCCAATTTGCGTAATAGGTGTACTACTCCTAAACCAAGGAGTACTCGCAACCTGAGAGAAGGTGAAAAGAAAAGACAACTGAATAATCCTATCCGTTTTCTCCAGAACCAGAAACCATCCTCGAAGTCCTTCGAGTTCGTATCTAACCATACGATGGTTTTGTCCAATGGAAGTGGACGTTCGCAGTAATACGGGGTGTCTTGGAGAAAAGGGTAAAAGTAGGAGTGGCAATGAGGTCTGCAACTCTGACAATCCAAAGCCTGTGTTAAGAAGGTTCGGTCAACTTGGTCACTGAGTCATAGTCCAGGGTCGGGTCAATGGTCGCTGCCAAAGAGAGAGAGAGAAAAGAAACACTCAGCGTGCACTCTAACCTAGATCAGAATGGTTACCAATTTATCTAATCTGGAATCCTCCACTGTACCTCAAATTCTCCTCCAAACCTGAAAGAAGAATTAGTCGGGGTTACCCGAGGAGTAAACTAACTCATCAGTGGGAATCGGGATCCAACTCTCATCGCATGACAACGTGACGGAATCCGCTCACGGTATCACACTCCAGAAGGTATGCGCATATCTGGCAAGTTTCAGTACTTTTGAAACTCCCGATGTGATTTCTGCCCCATGCTCTTATGACCTTGACTTTGGCCAACATATCATAAGTCACATGTCAAGTTCTACCCGTCATTCTCCAGGTTAATTTGAATCCACCCGTACATACCCTTGACTTTGGCCAAAATGGCAGCACGACTGTCCCAAACCAACGCATCTATCTATGCTGCATATGAATACCCCAATAGCTACCAATCACTGTGCCTTGACTTTGGCCAACATACACAGCTTGAATACTATTGACCACCCATATGAAACGACGGAGGGCTACGAATGGTTTCTGGCGAAAACCTTTAACGTAATGAACTTGATATCGTTGAAGGAACGGATAGCTTTTTAGAAAATATAGTGACGAAAACCTTTACTAAAGAGGTCACTCCCGGTGAAGGGATCTCGGCTCTTTCCCCGTAGAATGAGGTGCAGGATATTCCAACTGAATACCACGGTGCAAAGCAAAAGTAATCGGCTATAGTGAAGTTAATGCCCTGACGCAAACTTCTGTCCAAGGGGTCACTCCCGGTGAAGGGATCTCGGCCCTTGCCTCGTCGACTGAGGAGCAGGATATTCCAATGAATACCACGATGCAAAACAAAAGTGAACGTCCTTGCAATAACAGCTTTTTGAAAAGTGTTCCAACAACATCAAATTTGGTTTGTTTAACTTGCATTGATCCGAATCAATGCAGTCCCATCAATTGATCACACCACAAAGAACGAAAATATACTGACGTACGTATATGCCATCCGCATTCGCCACTGGGTCCCGTCATCACCCGTTAGGTTAGCTAACTAACGGCAGAGCGGGGACTGGACTAGCGCGGATGAAAAACATATACAACATCTACTATTATATATACCAATATATAGTATTTCGCTCAAGGCGTGAATAAAATGCAACATCACAGAAATATACAGCATCACAGAACAATACAGATATCTGGGATCCCCGGGTTTCACAGAGCCACTACTGAAACCCGACGTTCCCCTGGTCGTGTGGATAGCCTGTGCAATGAAAATCCTAGACCCCTACGGGCGCGGCAAGTCACCCGCCAAAACCTGAAGCGAGGCAGCCCCCTTCAGTGCCGTGAATGGACCACCCAGCACTTCACGGAATCCGGTAACTTGGGCACCCCTCCTGGGTCAACCTGTACCCCCTACGAGTGCGGCGAATAGCCCGCCAATTCCAGACTGAAGCCCCTCCGTCTCAATGCCCTGAGATGCGGGCCCGTTGCCCTCCAGAACCCGGCTATCCGTGCACCCCTCCGCGGGGTAACCCTAGTACAGAAAGTAAAATATACATACACCGGGTACATCGACCGCAACCAGGTCGTGCCCCAAAAGAATAATACAATCAGGCAGTGACGGCAGTCCACATGTCGGACGCTCGCCCCGCAATATCAAATGTACATAATACAACAACACTGTACTAGCATTGCATCCAGGCTATCCCCTACGACCGATCCGCAACATCACAGCAAATACATAGAACATCAACGTGAAAGTCACGTTCGCAAATCCGTCTAACCGGGCTATAGCAGTTAGACCGGATTTACCGATCGAGTGACATTCACGGTCGCAGATATAATGTAAATACTGTGAAAATAACGTGTTTAAATTTCGATCGACAAAATATCAAGAAGTGGGCCCCACGACTTACTGGTGAACAGTAACAAAATCTGGGCAAAAACGATATATATCAAAAACCCCAAAATCCAACCAAGAACCAACTGACAAAATTTGGGAGCACGTGCTCCCTACGTGGCCGCGGTTGCGCGGCAAAACCATGGTTTTGGCCGCGCTTCCGCGGCAACTTGGAGGGATCACGACCCCAAATTTTGTCGTGACTCTTAAAAGTTCCTGCTCTGATTTTTAAGACATCCAGAAATAATTTTTGAGACCGTTTAAAAACAACAGAAACTGTCGGCTTGGATTTTTGCAGTTTTCGATTTCCGGTCGGATCGAAGTTTTAAACGCGTTAGCACAAGTTAGCATAGCAAAATGGTGAGGCTCTGATACCACTGTAAGTCTACGTTAGCGCCCCGGCAGTCTTCAGACGCCAATTGCGGAATAAAACTTTTTAACTTGGCGCTATCGTATACTTTAACCCGGATCTGCCATTATTGCTAAACTAACAAACAGTAAAGAGTGTAGAAATGTTGTACCGACTGATCCGAGTCCTCCGGTCTTCATCTCCACTCATGTCTCCTCGCGGGATCTCCGTCCGTCTCCTCCTCGTCGGAAAGGGCACCACATCGCCTGTAGCTTTTACGGGCTCCCACCTCAATACCGAGGCAACTCGGGCGCGAAGCTGGCGAATCGACGCGTCCAAGATTTGCTGTAGGAAGTGTAGTGTAGAGGCTACTTGTCTCTTTGGGGTTTGTTGCCTTTGGATGGAGGAATGAAGATTGAACTTTGGAGGGAAAAGAAGCTACCAATTTTGCAAGCCAAATGAGATGATCAAAATGAAGCACAAAATGAATCTCTCATTTTTCCTCTCCACATCATGAAGTGGCCGGCCAATCTCATCAAAAAATAAGGTGGAGGAAAGAATGGATATGTATGATGAAGGGAGGTGAGTGTAGGAGTGAAGAAGGGGTGACCACATCAAGGGACATAAAAACATACAAGCATGCTTCACTTTAATCAAACCATACCCTCATCAAATCACAAGTCAAAGCAAGCATGGTGCAAAGAAAAGAAAGCTATCATAATCAATATTTTACATAAAACCCCTCCACAAATGTGTTATTTGCAAACTTGCAAATAACACCCCCCATCGGAAAAGTCCGGCCCGGAAAGAACAAAGAAAAACCGGCCGGAACGGAATGCAAACTGGCAACTCCAGAAAACTGGTCCCGTAATAAATTACAGGAAAACCCCGACACTGTGCATACACACCCGCATCTGTATTCCGACCGGATACAAATGCAATGAGACAAAATCTACACTGTACTAAACTAGGACCGGCTTAAACCAAAGCCGGCTAGTATTATCCGTTCGATCCTGATCCGTGCAATACCGCACGTATCTGATCGAACCCTGCCATAATCCTATACGGCTACTAGTACAAACCGTCCGATCCTGATCCGTGCAATACCGCACGTATCTGATCGGACCCTGCCATATCTCCATACGGCCTCTACAGCGTTTCGCCCGAAAGCTGAGTAACTGAAAGTGTGGTGGACTCTAAAGACTCGTCAACACCATGGTTGTGGATTTAACCACTAGCACGTTAGAGGTATAAGCCAACACATAACGAGCTACCAGGTACTGACTAAAAAGGACGTCGATGAGCGAACTCATCCTGACACCCTACTGAGCCTGTCAGTGACAATATCCGTGCAGTCCGGTCCGTTCGTCTATGAGTATCGCATGGCGGGCCTAGGGGGTTGGTAAAAGTCAGACCCCCAAAAGCGGTACAAGTCGTGTCGGAGTGTAGCCCAGAACACCCTGAGATACTACTGGAATACCTACCAGTAAATCTCCTTGCCTTGGCCAAGGACTTTGTGTAATGGCTCTCCTAGACACAGCACGACCTCACCCCCAATACCGGGAGAGACGAACCCCTGAAGATACGCTCACTGCCTCCATGTGGCTCGGGACTGTACCCAACTAAAACCTGTTTGCACGACTCCTTTGAGCCGTGGTAGGGTAGTAATCAAAGTACAGTGGGAACTCACACGAGACAAATGACGATCCCCAGGTCGATGAACTAACCTGCACACATGTCACCAGGGAACTGCCATCTGACGTCTGGTATATGACCAACTAGCATGTTCCCGGCGAGTCCTGTCCGGTGTACTCATAACCCAATGAGCACCTGTATACATCTTAGGTGATCCAACTGACACCAGTGGCTTGTGAGACCGGCCACCGCCCCTCGTCGGGGTCTCGACTGTATACACTAGTCTACTAATGGAGTATCGATGCCCGGTCTCGAAACTCCCACGACTAGGGACCTTTTAAGGATATGCTTGTAGACCCCCAGCTCCCACTTATATGATCGCCCTCATACTGCTGGTGGTCAAGCAAGAATCCTAGGGGCTCTATCAACGTGTAATAGCGACGTGTCAGGTCACCTAAAGCAGTACACGATGATAAAGGTAAACCTGATAGCATACTATCATCTCGAGTAAGACTGTTCTACCGGGATAGGTCCTCCCTCAATCATTGCAATCACGTGCCTGTGATCCAATAATTGACTCTGAGGGCACTATCTCCAACAATACACAGCCTGTAGTGAACCCACGGAATCAAATTCCGGTGATTCTTGGTCGCCCATTTTTGGCCACTTCCAATGTAATAATCAATTGTCATAACGGTTCTATGACCCTATCCTTCTTGAAGATGTCAATTGAGCTGAACATTTACAAGTTGGGAAGTGTACCCTCCGAACCTTCTGCTCAGGTCTGTTCTGTCGAATTAATGGATGTCGACAGCAGCGAATTTGATCTGCCTCATGATACCGATCTAAACTCTTTTCATATGTTGTTGTTTGACCCAACTATGTATCATACACATACGGACTCTTCCACCGAGTTTTCCAGGTCAACAACTAACATTGATTATGAGCCATTTTTGGAGTCTGGAGATCACCCCGCGCTTTTTGATGACATTATTCTTCGAGGTATCGATGAGAGTTTTGAGGAAATTTTCGCTGATGAACTCGCATTTTTAAAAGACACGGGTGTTGAGATGAATCCACCTCAATACAAAGAAACTGAACCTCCACCCCTTCTTCTAGACTATAAAGAGAATGAGAGTAATCCATCACAATCACTGTGTCGTCTCTTCAAAACGAGACGCAAACACATTCTATTCCACCACTTACCTTTTCCCCACTTCTTCCTGGTTCCTTATAACATGTTCTTCTACCAACCGGTGCACTACACTGATAAAATCTTTGAATGGTTGGTGCTGACTTTCGGTCTTTGCAAAGCTTGGTATTGATCAATAATTTTGACCCCCTCTTGTGAATATAAAAGCTTAACATTGTTTAACTCAAGTTTGGGGGGTGATAAATCTGGCTCTTGAAAATAAAATTCTTTACTCAATATGATGAGCCAAAGAATAAGTTTGGGGGAGATTTTCACATTTATACATTATTGCCCGCGTTAATAAATTTCCTCCCAAGCTTACACGTTTTTGAGATTTATCAGAAGACAACAGTGAGGACACTGTTGTAAACAACTTTTGGGGAGGTTTGTGCTTATTTACGCATCACATTGCATCATACTTTGCATAAGCACAAAACATATAATAAAAAAATATTTTTGTACATAAATAAGATAATAAAAGATTATATAGTGAAAAATTACATTTAAAAAATTGGACAAATTTAAGAAAACCAAGAAAATTAGAAGTTTTCTTAAACGAACTAGTAATAAGTAGTTATGAGCCGTTGTCCCAAGGGTTAGTAAGATAAAAGAAGTCACTAATCTGAGGATAAAAATAAGTTTGAAAAGTAGTTCCTATTCTGGAAGCAAAACATTTGAACGTTGATACCCTACTATACGCACTTACACACGTCTTGAAACTCGGGATAGTAGAGGATACCTTGAAATGCTCTTGTCTAAAAGCCAAAGTATGAAGGAAATAATAAATGAATAAAAGATAAAATGGTGTAGAAAAATGAACACTGGTTTTGTTATCACCAAGGCAGCAATAAAAAGAATATAGCAAGGGTGCTTCATCACCTAGTGACTTAGACCAACTGGTTTGGGAGTCACTACTAAGCCTTAGGAGTTGCAAGACGAGGAAAATACTAATATGCCTAATCAGCAAGCACATGAGTAATTTGTCGGTTAGTACCTCAAGAAGTATTAACGATCGCATGAAAAAAATGTGTGAGCAAATTCCATCTAATTAAAAAGTACTGAGGCAGATGGACAAGAGTATGATAGCTTGAATTGAATTCTCCGAGTGTAGGGATGTCCTTTACACACACGTAGGGTATATGATCGATGTTTGGAAGAAAGGTAGGGATGAAGAGTAAAGACGATGTTTTATTGAGAGATAATGTGATTTCTAACATCTTTTCAAGACTATTAAGATTGGGCTCATGACAACCGAAAAGCTAATATAGTTGGAAACTCAAATTTTCAAAGTTTTTCTTTTATAATTCTTATCTTTATTTGTAACTTTCACGGTCTTCCTTTTATTATTGGATTTTGTGGGTGCAATCCGCTGAAAACCCTCAGGAGACAACACTCCTCCTACTAGGGACAACTAGAGGTTTAAAGGCTTGTTGCACGTGCTCAGTGCAATCGTGTTACCTATGAAAGTGTGCTAGTTAGTTTTTCTTTTTCTTATATTTTCTCTTTCTCTTGAATAAAACAAGTTTGCTTGAGACGACCAAAATTAAGTTTGGGGGAATTTTATCGGTTGAAAATATTGTATTTTTAACACAGCAATTTCCCTACTATTTGTAATCATCTAAAAGTGTTTGGTATAAATATAGCACATATTAGCAATTTGCCTGCAAAATACCAAATAACATGAGTTATACATTATAACCAGCATTATGAGGGAAATTGTGTGTTTATTATTACACGCATGATCTTTTGTGTATCAACACTTGTCTCGAGATTGTGTGCAGGAAATTCTCCAGATAAAAGAACTGGAACTGCTAAAAGTGCTGATAAAATACACCAAGTCAAAGACTTGTAATCTGGCAGTAAACAAGAAATTATAAAAATATTCCAGACATCAGAAAAGTGCCATTAAGCCAACTCAAATCAGCACAGAAATTTCCATGCAGTGATCTCACCAAACGGTCGCGGATCCGCGGCCGAGTCAGGCCGATCCGCCGCGGATCCGCGACCGAGTTGACTCATCGGCGATGAGAACTTTTGTAGAGGCTCCCTTTTAACGGCCAAACTTCTCCAAGACGCTTCGAATTGTGTAGATTTCTCCAGAAGCTTCTCTTTCTAACAGCCAAGCTTCTTGTGCAAGTTTCATAACTACCAAACTTATCATGCAAGCTATCTAACTATCTTAATCTAGAAACTTCTCTACCCCAGCTTCCTATGCAAGCCTCATAACAACCAAGCTTCCAAGGGAAGCTAGACCTAGCTTCTAGGGGAAGCTTGAGGGAAAACTATAAAATGGCATCTGTGGCTTCATTAAAAAGGTTGTTCATTAAGTGAGTTGTTGAATATTGAGCCGAAATTCCGCAAGTTGCGTGACACAACTTGCAACTCAAAACCCTAGACCAAATCTAATTCCAAAGCTAAATCAAGATTCATCGAGTACCAAATCAAGCAAGCATTCAATGAGCCCTTGAAGCAACGCCGATCTTCATCCAAGCAAGAGATCCACGACGATCCACGACTCACGACGATCGAACCACGCAAAGATCGACGCCAAATTCCTTCTCAATTGAGTGAGCTCGAGCTAGTCTTGTAAACTTGAGTGAGAGTTGTAATTTGAAGAAGATCTAAATAAAGGTGAAAATCTTTATTCTTGCTTTCTATTCATTCTCGCATTATGATATTCTTAGTTTTTGGTTGCTTTATAATGATGCGTGAGTAAATTCTCCACTTATGGAGGATCCGAGAGAATTGATAGATCTAATGATGATCAAATCTTAATACTAGTACTAATTCTTATGAGATTTATGAACCTTAGCAAAAAGAATCGTTGATGACCTAATTTGGAGTGAAATGACTTCTTGATTATTTCGTTGCAAATTAGGGATCAAACTATCGGTGATTTTCTTTGCTAGAGGCTAGATCCGAATGATTATGATTGAAAAGACAAGGGATAGTGAAAGAGAAACCCTAGTTTCTTCAATTGATCCCTAATCTTCAATCATAATCATCAATCTAGCTACAAATATTCAATAGATAAGAGTAGGAATTACTAGATTCATCATTAGCAATTAACTCAATCGGATCCTACAAGCTACTCTTTATATCTTGATAATTCAATCGATTGGGACATTTCTTGATTCTTGATTCTAGATCTATATTCTTTATGTTTCTTGAAATGAAAACTCACAAATCTTAAATCAATTTTCTTGCATTTTCTTTTATTTTTTAATTTTCTACTCAACTAAAACAATAACGAACAAATCACACTTTCTCAGTGGACGATCTGCATTCACCGACGAAACTACAATAGACACCGTCAATTGATTGCGGTATAAATTTCTTTGGTTGTGATTAAAAAACTACAGTAGACACGAAAACAATCAATAAAATCTCAATTACACTTTCACAAGTCATAAAATCTCCTAAATCTCAACTTGGAATTTTCAAAGATCACTAAACCATAATAGTTTAACTCTAAACTGCAATAGGACATAAAGGAACTTAATTTCTAAACTAAGGGTGTAGGATTTACGTCATGAAGAAACTAAGGAAAAACCCTAGATGATCCCAAGTGCTCAAAGTCCAATCTTGATTCCACCATGGGGTTTAGGATGAGGTTGTGGTCACTCTTTATGAAGGGAGTATGAGGTTTAATGGTGGTTTTTGGGGTGGCCATGGGTGGTAGATGAGGTGGAGAGATGAGAAGAATAAAGAAGATGAATGAAGTGAAAGAAAAAGATAAAGAGCCATGAGTGTGTTGAAACTACTACCTCTCTCTCTCTCCCCTCACATGACACAAGTCATCTCATCACTCTCTCTCTCACCTTTATTCTTTTCTCTTCTTTTATTTTTAAAACAAATATCATTTTAACAAGGAAAAGTAAAAGCCATGGTTCAATAAATAAAAAAATGTAACAAGTTCTGTGCAACATAATATGGTACATGTCATATGCATAATCAAGCTTAATGCATGATTAGCGAAATGTTAATCAAGTTTAACATTAACTCATATGCAATTGATTGTATAATAATTTATAAAATATCCAAATCACATAAATACCTTTAAAATCAATAATTCATAATAATTTTCCAAATATTTTCCAAACTATCGGTATATAATTATGCCCTTTCATTTTAAAACCAATCTACATACTTTTAAAATATTCATAATATTTATTATTCAATTATTTAAATTCCAAAATTAATATTTTATTTTCTGAAATATTACAGCAAAGCATGGGAATGTTTTACCAACGGGGGCCGTCGCCGCCGGCCGTAGGGATATTATCGCCGGTCCAAAAGTAGAGGGGAGCCGTCGGATTCTCGCCACGTGTCTATATCTCTGTTTATAACATTGTGCACATGTTTATTTTCGCTGACTTTTCATTTTTATGTGCATTGCACGTGTAAACTTTTAGTCTTCCAAACATTTTAAAAGAAAATACACGAGAAATAATATGTAGCTGATGGGATTCGAACACAGGGGCTATGTCACAGCAGTGCAAGGCTTTACCAATGAGCTACAAGCTTGTTTCTTGCTGTTCTTAAACAAGAATAACTTTTAAATTGTGCTCAGTCTTGCAAACTCTTTTCTGTACTTTAAAAAGAAAAAATTTTGTACAGAAAATTCAGGGTCGTTAAAAAATTCGTTACAGAACTTCAAGTGGTTCCGTCCATTGCTGATCCAATACCTTTGTATTGTGACAACAACGGGGTTATAGCTTTAGCGAAGGAACCAAGGTCCCATCAGAAGTCCAGACATATCTTGAGGCGATATCACCAGATCAGCGAGATCGTGGATCGCCGGGAGATCGAGGTGCGGAGAGAAGACAAGGAGAACAATACTGCAGATCCACTCACAAAGGCCATCCCTCAGACGCAGTTCGAGAGGCTATTCGAGATGCTAGGTCTGCAATATGCCAATACATGGCCTTAGTGCAAGTGGGAGATTGTTAGTGATATATGCCCTAGAGGCCATTATTGTATAGTACTGGATTGTATATTATACTTTGGAAGCTTGGGATATACATAAATATAATAATAGTCTTGCTCAATATGATAGTATGCTATCTGTTTTGATTCTATCTTAATATATGTATATGTTTCTTTTAACATATCAGTAATACATATTAATAGATCCCTTAGGATCTTTTGCTTGACTACAAGCGTTGTGATGGCACTCACACTAGTAGGGGTGGGTAGTCTATAAGCACATCCTTAAACTTGTCCCTAGTCGTAGGATTATCGAGACAGGGTATCAATACTCCAGAGTAGACTAGTGTATATGCTACTTATCCCCGTCAGGAGAGGTGGCCTATCCTGTAGCCATTGGTATACGGTACCAGAGATAGTATATAGGTGCTCACTGGGTTATGAGTTACACTGGACGAAATCGCTGGGAACTGCTGGTTGGTATTATACCTATTGTCAGTTTGCAGTTCCCCAGTGACATGAGTACAGGTTAGTCCGTTTACTTGACATCACTATTCGTCTGAAGTGTGTTCCCACTGTACCTAGATTACCACCCTACCACGGCTCAAATTAGTCGTGCAAACAGGTAGTAGTTGGGTGCAGTCCCGAAGCACTTAGAGGCAGTAGGGGATAGAAGGGATTCGTATCTCCCGGTATTGGGAGTTGATATCGCGCTGTGTACGGATAGCCAATAGATAAATTCCCTGGCCAGGGCAAGTGAGATTTGGTGGTAGGTACACCAATAGTTTCTCAGGGTATATCGGGCTCTACACCGATACGACTTATTGTGCTATTAGGGTTCTGACGTTTACCACTTCGCTAGGCCCGATATGCGATACTCTTAGATGAACAGACCGGACTGTACGGAGATTATCACAGACAGGCTCAGTAGAGGTTCGAATGAGTTCGCTCGTCGGCCTTCTTATTCGACAGGTACCTGGGTAGCCGTTACGTATATCTAGTGCCACTGATGGACCTGTAGTTAAACCCACTGCCAGCGTACTGTCGAGTTTTTAGAGTCCCATACAGAGGGGTTCCCTGGTTCAGGCGAAACGATGTAGAGGCCGTATGGTTTTACGTGCAGGGTTCCGATCATATACGTGTACTAGCTGCACGGATATTGTTCGAACGGATAATACTAGTGGGCTTAGGATTAAGCCATAATCTAGTATTATATTATTGGATTATCTTTATCTTTTTGTATTCGTATTTTTTATAGTACGAATACGGGTATGTATATACGGTGAGAGCATTCTTGTAATTTTACAAAAGATACTTCTAGAAGGTGACACCTCATTTTTGATATATCTATTTATTAGAAAATAGATAAATGTGGTGGAGGAGGAGATATTTGTGGCATGGTTTGACGCATGGCTAATTTATTCATTTGACTTTACTATTCAAGCATGGTTGCATTTTTCTGTGGAAAAATATTGCATGCTTGATTATTGGAAAAAGACTTAGCCATTCTTCACTTTGCCAATTCTATGATCATTCTACACTATGCATTCTCTCTCCTCTTGCTCTTCTTCTTCCTCCTTAAACCCTAACCCTCACATGTGTTGTGAATCCTAGGGTTCATTGAGATTAAATAGTCCAATTAACTCTCTACATCTCATAAGCTACCTAAATTAGCAAACTAGGTACTTTAGTTACCTCATTCTTGAGGTTGGAGATTGAACCATAGACTCTCGGGTGGATCGTCTTCGACACGAGGAGGTCGACGACCAAGCTTGATCCGCACCTTGTAGCAGCTCAAGAAGAGGAGAAGAAAACCCGAAGGACTAGAATCTTAAAGGTATAAAACACTATCATAGTAGTTTAGAACCTCTGTGTGTTTTGCTAGTTATGGTTTCTGAATGATCTTGGAAGTATAGATGATGTTACTTGTCTTAAAATCGTTTTTTGTAAATTCCGCATCCCCACAAACTATGTGGGATGTGTGATATCGACTTACAAAAACATCAAGTTAGTGAGGAATTTGTCACTGGTTTTACGGCAGTTTTTGCGGAGCAAAAATCGGGGAGATTCGGAAGTCGTAACTAGCTAGTTTAAGGTGTTTGGATGGCTTTGATACTATTGAAAGTTCCTAGTGCCCTCGCCGCTAACTCACGGCCAATGCAGAATACGAAAACGAAAATTTTGATGGCACTAAAAACTTCTAACCAAGAATCTAAACCAAACACCTAAACTAGCAAACACTAGAGGATAGAAATCACAACCTTTTTAGCGTCTTCATTTGCTCCAATTGGGTTGAACTCTAGCATGCTCTCAAGAGCTCTGGATCGCGCTTGCAAGCCGGTCCTACTTCGCCAAAGCTAATCCATCCGAGAGAACCAAGTTCAAGCTTCAACTTCATCCATAAAGTAACTAAACATCCTAGGTTACTAATTTAGGATGCTTAGTGATGTTTGTGAGTATTCTAGCATTTTTGTTTCTCTTTATCTTCATAATTCTCAACTCATTAGAGGGTTGAAGATAAAGAAGAAGAAGAAGGAGCCATAGAAAAATGTAACACCCTAGCACTGTTATTCTATATATTTTGGGTATTTCAAATCTTCCAACAAAATTTTTGAATATTGTTGTTTTGGGTTACGGATAATACAATGAGTAGCTGTGGTTATTATCCGACCCGACCCGCATATTTGAAACCCAACATGGTTCGAGATTATATCAAATATTTGCTAGTACAGTGTAACTATGCAAATCTAGATTTCATATACATATAAAATATATTTTAGAATCCACATATCTTTTTAAAATACAATATAAAACCAAATAATATATTTTCTTATCTATCCTTGCATGTCATAGTACCCCATATCATGTGGTTGTGCCCATATATCATGTTTGTATCTTAAGAGTTAGACAGACAGAGTATTTGATCGCTACGTATATTTACGTCAGTACTTAGAGGTATATGTTTTTATTTACAGGATATCGCATCATGGTTTAAATTCTTACGTATATTCTGCATATTTAAAAACTAGATTTTTTAAAGGATACGGGTAATATTCGGAGTAATCTAGTATTATCTGTAAAATCCCATAATATATAAATTATATTTTATATAACTAATATATATATATAATATTAATTACTTTTAAATATAAAATCTCTCTCTCCATTTCTCTCTCTCCCTGTCTCCGTTTCTCTCTCTCCCTATATAATATATATTATATATATAATATAAATAATTTTAAAAAAAACCCTCTCTCTCTCTTCCCTCGTTCTCATTCTCTTCTTCTTCACCTCTCGCTCACGCCAAACCCTAAACCCACGCCGCTCCTCCCTCATCACCGTCCCCCTCTCGTCATCGTCGACCTCGCCAAAACTCGACACCCTATCGTCGACTGCAACCATCCAATCTCGTCTCCACTGACGGCATCGCCGCCATTTTCTTACTGTAGCAATACCTCAGCTGTAGTCCAGGCCGAAGCACCATATTGATATCCAAGTCGAGATTTTGCATCACGACGTTATTCGGCATCGGAACGTGATATCCATATCTTGACGTGATATTCGATCAGGAAAGTTCTAAACTTCCAACATGCTATTTTATTATATCAATATTTATTTGATAAATTATAGTGCATGTGTTTTACTATCCAGCAGAAATTACCGATTTACAGTTTTATAGTATACGTCTGTATCAAAACTGATAATAGTTTATTTAGTTGCATGCTGGATCATCACAATATTATCATACTACTATAACAGTTCAATATGTTATCTAGATTGCAATATACATGGTAATGGACGTATAATGGTTATTACAGATATATACATATGCAACCTGGTATTAGTTGTGTTTTGATATTGATTACAATTTTACATTGATATATATTTTGGTTAAAATACATTACATGGCATGTTCACGACACACTACCAAACTTGTTACTTGATTGTTGTCCTGATGGATGTAACTTGTTATCTACATAGACAAGACATGTATCTGCTTGATCCTGTGTTGACATTAGATTTATATCGTCAATACCTGACTTGAGCACAGAACCTTGGAGGAAAAGGAGAAATCAAGAATGCAACCAAAACGTAACTCAAAAGAATATTATTATTATTTATCGTGATTCCGGATGTGAACGGAATAATCATTATTTATTGTACCGTGGTCCCATAGGAAATGAACGGGATATATTGTACCGTGGTCCCGTGGCGAATGAATGGGATATATTGTACCGTGGTCCCTCAGGGAATGAACGGGATATATACTATTGAATTATGATGAAGATTGCATTAATTGATTTCAAAGACTTGTAGAATAGATAACCGAGAAGCACAAACTTTAGGATACACATCACATACATACAGCTCACGGTTTTATACCTGTGTTATTTATTTACATGCATGTTTAATCATAGCATCATATCCTGGTTATTACTATTATTGTGGTATTTATGACGCACTGACGTCTTGGTTTTGCATGGCCCAGTTGCTCTGTCATTATCGCAGGCAGATCAGGAGTACTTTAGCAAGCAAGCCGAGCAGTGAGGAGCTAGGCGTTTAGTTTAGAGATGTTTAGTTTCTTTTATTTCCGTAGTTTTATTTTATTGATGTGAGCCCATATTAAGACGTGATTTAGATACTATTGTTTATTGGATCTTGATTCGTTTCCGCTACACCCATTTCTTGATTTTATTTATTGTAGCGGATAAACATGTGTTAGCTAGATTTTATTTTTTTTGTTCTTGATATCCGATTGACGGCCGTAATGCGACTATGGAAGGATGATTTCTAGCCATAGGTAACATGGTTGGCTCTGTCGCGTACCGTGTTTACGTATTTTGGGAAGCAGGGCATGACAGGGTTTGTTTCGTATTAGAGCTATAGGTTTTAGGTTAGCTGGGGCTTGGTTCAATTTGTAGTTGGGTATGATACCCAATACATTGTCCTTAAGACCCGGAATTTTAGGAACGTTTCCTGCTACATTATTGTCTTGTCATTCAAATTCTTGAATCTTATCTTTCCCTTAACTCTTGTATCTTAACGATATGGAAATGACTTTGCATCTCAACTTGGAATCCTCCTGATTCCTTATTGTTTCTCTCTTGTTATTCCTTCGATTCTGATAGTAGGATTTGGGCGACTTGAATGGATTTATATGATTGTAACTATGTACCGCGGCATGGTTACAATGCGGTACTCTATTTTGGTAATCTGAAATCCTATATTGATTCATTTTCTTGACTTATGTTCATTGTACTACTTTTTTCTGTCGGTTTCATTGCTTACGAATTTATGCCTTATCGCTCGCTTGAATCCAACAATCGTGTTGTATCTTTCCCCTTGTCCCGCAGTGACCATTCCTTCTGCGTTTCGAAGAACAAGGAGAAACACAGGAGAACATATGATGATTATAGTAGTTCGAGATCAACCCCAGCGGGAGCTGGTACAGACTGCTTCATGGCCGATCAGATGTAAGATGTTTGATTGAAGAAGTTCTGACGAACCCGCCTAAGTTTATCAGAGTGGCGCAACGGAAGTGTTGTTGGATAACAACCCACAAGTCTTAGAACAAACATGCAAATTCATGATAAAGGAAACCGTTTACTGAAAGGTGAAGTTCATAAACAAGTTGCAGATGAAGCGTTGATAGCAGTTCGGGATTTCATGGATGTGTTCAAGAACATCTCGTGTTTACCGCCAAAATGAGATGTGAAGTTCGTGATTGATCTTATTCCTGGAGTAGCGCCGATTTCAAAGGCCTATTATCCAATGGCTCCGGTGGAACTGGAAGAGGTAAAGAAACAAGTTGCCAAGTTACTAGAGAAGGGTTGGATTCGTAGCACCGGTTCACCATGAAGAGCTCCAGTTCTTCTAGTCAAGAAGAAGGATGGCACACGACGGATGTGCATCGATTATCGAGAATTAAATCGGGTGACTATTAAGAACAAGTACCTAATCCCTCGCATCGGCGAATTATTCAATCAACTCAGTGGCAGGAGGGTATTCTTGAAGTTGGATTTATGATCCGGATATCATCAAGTTCAGGTGAAATCAGAAGAAATTTGCAAAACAGCGTTCCGAACTCAATATGGGCATTACGAGTACATAGTGATGCCATTTGGAGTTACTAACGCACCGGCAATATTTATGGACCTGATGAACCGAATCTTTTCACCGTACCTGGACCAGTTCGTAGTAGTTTTCATTGATGATATTCTGGTCTATTCGAGGAGCAAAGAAGAGTATGAAGAACACTTGAGGATCGCATTGCAAACGTTGAGACGAGAAAAGTTATATGCTAAGATGAGCAAGTGTGAGTTTTGGCTCGAAGAAGTGAAGTTCTTGGGCCATGTTGTATCCGGAGATGGAATTGCCGTTGACCCCGAAAAGATTGCAGCCGTTCATGATTGGCCAATTCCAATGAATATAGGGGAGATCAGAAGTTTTCTTAGGCTTGCCGGATACTATAGAAGGTTTGTGGAGAACTTTGCTCGAATAGCAGAACAAATGACCAAGCTAACAAGAAAGGAGATACCGTTCGTATGGACCAAGAAGTGTGCATCGGCTTTTGAAGCGTTGAAGCAAAGATAGACCACCGCTCCTATTCTGACAATGCCAGATAGTTTCGGAGGGTTAGTTATTCATAGCGGCGCATATGGGAAAGGCTTAGTATGTGTTCTAATATAGCATGGGAAGGTCATAACTTATGCGTCGAGACAATTGAAAATTCATGAGAAGAACTACCCAACTCATGATTTGGAGCTAGCAGCAGTGATTTTTGCTCTGAAGATTTGGAGACACTACTTAGTGGGCGAAAAGGTAGAAGTATTTACCGATCACAAGAGCCTAAACTACGTGTTCACACAGAAAGAGCTCAACATAAGGCAGCGTAGATGGTTAGAGCTGATGGCTGACTATGATCTTGATCTAAAACACCATCTGGGGAAGTTAATGTAGTGCCGGATGCTCTAAGTCGGTTGCCAACGATACGGATGTTGACTACACAAAAGGAGATTATAGCTAATCTTCAGAGGTTCGAGTTGGAGATTGTACTACCGAATTCTTCGGGACAGTTGATACAGTTGCAAGTACAGTAATCCTTGATCGATAACATTAAAGCAGCACAGTCGCACGAACTAAGATTGTAGAAGTTTCGAGAACAAGTAGAAGCATGACTTCGAACAGACTTGTTAATTCATGAAGATGGTTCGTTACGATATGGTAGTCATTTATGTGTGCCCAAAGTAGATGTTCAAGAAGAAGTCATGAAGGAGACTCATAGTTCCGCGTATTCCGTACATCCGGAAGGCATAAAGATGTATAGAGATCTGCGACACATTTCTGGTGGGAAGGCATGAAAAAGGAGATTGCTCGCTATGTATCGAAGTGCTTGGTGTGCCAGCAAATCAAAGCTGAGTATTAAAGGGTAGCTGGTTTCTTGCAACCACTTTCGATTCTTCAATAAAAGCGGGAACATATAACCATGGATTTCATAACAGCTTTACCATGAAGTCCAAAGGGCAATAATGAAGTTTGGGTCATTGTCGGTCGATTGACCAAGGCTGCTCATTTTATACCGTTTTGAGTTGGTCAGTCGACGGAGGCTTTGGCAGAGCGGTACATGCAGGAGATCGTAAGATTGTATGGAGTACCCATGAGTATCGTTTTGGATCGTGATACTCGATTTCTATCACACTTTTGGAGGAGTCTACAGAAAATTTTAGGAACTCGCTTGAAGTTTAGCACATCCGATCATCCCCAGACAGATGACCAGTCTGAAAGAACGATCCAAACTCTTGAAGATATGTTAAAAGTATGCATGTTAGACTTCAAGGGTTCGTGGGAGGATCATTTGCACTTAGTGGAGTTTTCATACAATAACAACTTTCAGGCGACTATAAAGATGGCTCCATTTGAAGCATTGTACGGTCGTAAGTGTCGCTCGCCTATCTGTTGGGGCGATATTGGAGAAATAAGATTATTGGGATCAGATCTTATTGTTCAAATGGTAGAGAAAGTTAACGTGATCCAAAATCATATGAAATTGGCACAAGATCGGCAGAAAAGTTAGGCCGATACTGGACGAAGACCTTTGGAGTTTGCAATTGGTGATCTTGTATTCTTGAACATATCACCTGTAAGTCGATGTCACACACCCCACGTGTTCGCGGGGAGGTGGAGTTTGTAAAAAAAACGATTTTTATAAGCTTCGTAACATCGACTAAATACCAGGATTGATACTAAACCCTACCTAACATTCTAACAAAGAGGTTTAACTACTATGTGTGAGTGTTATACCTCAAGTTCTCGCTGTCCTTCACCTCCTCGATGTCCTTCTCCAAGTCATGAGCTCCTTGAACTGAGAACGGATTGCACCTCCTCCTCGTCTTCTCCAAACCGTAGAAGATCCACCCGAGAGATCCGACTTTGAGCTTTACCTCTAACTTGAGGCAACTAGATCACTTAGTGTGCTAAACTTAGTAGCCTAGGATGTGTAGAGAGTGATGAGGAGTCTAGTAGTCTCACAAACCCTATGATTCTCAACTCATAAAATGGTTAGGGTTTGAATGGAGAAAGAGAAATCTTGAGGAAGATGTAGAGGGGAAAGTATCTATAGAATTTCTTTTGTGAAAAGAATTGAGTGAAATGAGCTAGAGTTTTGGTATTTAAACCATGAGAAAATATCTAACAAATATTTAAGTCAACAAATGCTAAATGAATCCAAGATGGTCAATGCAAAACCTTAATTTCATTTCACCAAACTACCATAAAGTTTCCTCTCTCAATTCCTCCACCTCGTTAAAGAATTAATCATAAAAGAGAAACTCTGATTTGAAGTGTCATTCTCCAAAAGCAATCTTGATCAAATCACAAGAATGCCCCTCTCGTCCGTATATACATACTCGTATCCGTATTCCGAGAAAAACGAATACAATGAGAAAAAACTAATCCTATAATCATCTACTAGGATCCGGCTTAAACCAAAGCCCATTAGTAATATCTGCCCGAACATCATATGTGCACAAGTACACGTATGTGATCAAACCATGTCGTAAAACCAAACAACCTCTACACGTTTCGCCCGAAGCCGGGAAACCCACTGTGTGGGAATCTAAAGACTCGACGGTACTCTGGCAGTGGGTTTAACTACAAGCACGTCAGTGGCACTAGCTGTACGTAATGGCTACCCAGGTATCTGTCGACAAGAAGGTCAACGAGGAAACTCATCCGCATCCCTACTGAGCCTGTCTGTGGCAATCTCCATACAGTCCGGTCTGTTCGTCTAAGAGTGTCGCATATCAGTCCTAGGGGGTGGCAAGCGTTAAACCCCTAATAGTGCAATAAGTCGTGTCGGAGTGCGGCCAAAAAACACCCTGGGAAACTACTGGAATCCCTACCAGTAAATCTCGCTTGCCCTGGCCAGGGACTTTGTGCAATGGCTTTCTGAACATAGCGCGACATCAACCCCCAAAACCGGGAGAAACGAATCCTGTCTAACCACCACTGCCTCCAAGTGCTTCGAGACTGCACCCAACTACTATCTGTTTGCACGACTTTGCAGAGCCGTGGTAGGGTAGTAATCTAAGAACAGTGGGAACACACTTGAGGCGAAGTAGCAGTGTCAAGTCGACATACTAAGCTGTACTCATATCACATGGGAACTGCTACCTGACGATAGGTATATTACCAACCAGCAGTTCCCCATGAGTCCGTCCAGGGTAACTCATAACCCAATGAGCACATGCATACTATCTCCAGTACGACGTATTGATGGCTGTGGGATAGAACATCTCCCCTGCTGGGAAGAGAAGCGTATACACTAGTCTACTCTAGAGTATCGATGCCCTGTCTCGATAACCCTGCGACTAGAGACCTGTGTAAGGATGTGCTTGTAGACTACCCAGCCCCCATTAGTGTGACTGCCATCACAACGCTGGTAGTCAAACAAAGATCCTAAGGGCTCTATCAATATGTATTAGCGATACGTGATTGAAACGATTTCAGATTGTGTATGTTTAAGAAAAGTGTGTAAGAAATCACAACCAAAAATTATTTGACCGCAATCAATAACGGTGTCGAATGTAGCGCGTTAGTAAGTGCGGATCGTCCACAGGGAAAGTGTAATCGTTCATGTTTCGATTTAGATGAGTTGAAACTTTAAAGAAAAGAATACAAACAATTCATAATTTGTAAATTGAAGTTCAAGAATTAGGAAAATCTAGTCTAAATCAAGAAACGAAAAAATCAAGAATTGAGAATTTGCGATGATTTCCAAATCAAATATCAAGAATCAAAGTGAGGCTCGTAGGAATCGATCGGAACCATAGATGTGATGAAATATAGCGATTACGTATTCTTATCCATCGATGAATTGATACTAGATCGATGATGATCAACGAGAATTAGGTATTTCGTGTGAAACTAGGGTTTCATCATCTATCCCTTGTTCCTTCGTCGATATCATTCACATTCTAGCCTCTAGTAAATTCATGAATTGATCGTGGATCCCAAATTTCGAGCGATCACAATCAAGAAAGCATCACAACGAAACTAGGTCGTCGATTCTTCAAGTTACAAGAGTTTACAAAACTCGTAGGACTTAAGAATCGTTTTAAGATTTGTTACATCATCATTCTAATGATCGTCTCGACTCCTTTACGAGCGGAGTTTTACTCAAACATCACAACAAGAACCACAATCACAAATTGAGATCGAATCATGATGCAAGAATTTCAAGAAAGCAAGATTAAAGAATTTCACCTTTTATTTATCAACAATTCCGTTACAATTCGCTCAAGAACTACAAGAGGAAAGAACTCGATCGTCGATTTGGCTTCGCTCGTCTCCTTGAGTCGCGGATCGGCTTGGATCACTTGCTCGATTGAAGATCGGCTCCGCTCCTAAAAGGTTGAAGGCTTCTTGCTTGATTTGGTACACGAGATCTTAAATTTGGCTTTGGAATTTGAATTGGGGATTGAGGTACAAGTTGTGTCACTCAACTTGTGGGTGGAGGTGATAAGAATCAACAACCTTTTGAAGTGAAGCCTAGGGTCCCTTTTATAGCCTTAAGAGTAGTTAGCTTCCTTAAGAAGCTTGGATTAGGTTAGTTTCCCTTGTAAGCTTAGTCTAGGTTAGCTTCCCTTGTAAGCTTGGTCTAGGTTAGCTTCTCTCATAAGCTTTAGATTAGCTTAGCTTCTTTCATAAGCTTGGTAGTTAGGGAGAAGCTTCTAGGCTTTAAGGTAATTAAGGGGAAGCTTGTTTTGGAAGCTTGAGAGTGTTTAGCTTTGAACCCAAGGCTTGCTTATCTGGCAGAAGGTTCTGGAGTAATCTAGAAATTGCAGTGGTTTAATGAGATGTACACCTTGATAGAAGAACACTGCAGCTGAAAATAAGTGATGACGTGGCATGTTGACCGCGGATCCGCGGCATAAGCCAGCTCCGGCAGTGGATCCGCGGCCAAATAGGAGCCTTAGTGCTTCAACTTCTATGGTAATTCTTGTACTTACTTCAGCTGTACTGTATGATATGTTGATTCCCAATATTTCTTCTAGATCATTGCCAGATCTCAGATCTTTGAGTTGGCGTATTTTTTATCAGCAAATTGACAATTTTGGCTCGGTTCCTGGAATTTTCTTGCACAGACTTCGAAACAAGTGTTGCGCAATACAAGGATGATGCGATACCATGAAAAACAGTCAATTTCCTTAAAAATGCCGGTTTTAGTATACAGTACAGGTAATTCAGTATTTTACAGGTGTTTTTCTAATATGTGCAATATGAATACCGAACACCTCTAGATGAATGCAAAAGATAGGGAAATTGACATGTTAAAAATACATTATTTTCGACTGATCAAATTCCCCCAAACTTATTTTCGGTCGTCTCGAGCGAACTGTTTTATTAAAAAGAGAAGGAGAAAATAAAGAAAGAGAAAACTAACTAGCACACTTTCGTAGGCAACACGATTGCACTGAGCACGTGCAACAAGCCTTTAAACCTCTAGGTGTCCCTAGTAGGAGGAGTGTTGTCTCCTGAGGGTTTTCAGCGGATTGCACCCACAAAATCCAATAATAAAAGGAAGATCATGAATATTACATTTAAAGACAAGAATTGTAAAAGAAAAGCTTTGAAAATTAGGGTTTCCAACTACGCTAGCTTTTCGGTTGTCATGAGCCCCATCTTAATAGTCATGAAAAGATGTCAGAAATCACGTCCTCCCTCAATAAAACATGGTCTTATTCTTCATTCCTATCTTTCTTCCAAATATCGATCATATAACCCTACGTGTGTGTAAAGAACATCCCTACACCCGGAGAATTCAATTCAAGCTATCATACTCTTGCCCATCTGCCTCAGTAATTTTTAATTAATGAATATTTAGATGAGATTGCTCACACACTTTCATGCGACCGTTAATACTTCTTGAGGTACTAACCGACCGATTACTCAAGTGCTTGCTTATTTGGTGTATTTTCCTCGTCTTGTACCACCTAAGGCTTAGCAGTAACTCCCAGACCAGTTGGCCTTAGGGCACTAGGTGAAGAGGCACTCTCGCTATATTTTTTTATTGCTGCCTTGGCGA
This sequence comes from Agapanthus africanus, assembly GCA_030015575.1. Lineage (NCBI taxonomy): Eukaryota > Viridiplantae > Streptophyta > Magnoliopsida > Asparagales > Amaryllidaceae > Agapanthus > Agapanthus africanus. Next base: position 326,344,784 of record JASDDO010000018.1, read on the forward strand.
TAACAAAACCAGTGTTCATTTTTCTCACCATTTTATATTTTCATTATTTTTTATTATTTCCTTCATACATCGGCTTTTAGACAAGAGCATTTCAAGATATCCTCTACTATCCTGAATTTCAAGACGTGTGTAAGTGCGAATAGCAGGGTATCAACGTTCAAAATGTTTGGCTTCTAGAATAGGAACTATTTTTCAGACTTATTTTTATCCTCAGATTAGTGACTTCTTTCATCTTACTAACCCTTGGGACAACGGCTCATAACTACTTATTACTAGTTCGTATAAGAAAACTTCTAATTTTCTTGGTTTTCTTAAATTTTTCTAATCTCATTGATGTAATTTTTCACTATTTAATCTTTTATTATCTTATTTATGTACAAAATATTTTTATTTTTCTGAAAATTTTTAAATTTTTATAGGTTTTTTAAAAATGTTTTGTGCTTATACAAAGTATGATGCAAATGATGCGAAAATAAGCACAAACCTCCCCCAAACTTGTTTTCAACAGTGTCCTCACTGTTGCCATCCGCTAAATCTCGAAAAACCTGTAAGCTTGGGAGGAAATTTATTAATGGGGGCAAAATATTTAAGTGAAAATCCTCCCCCAAACTTATTTTTGGCTCATTATTTTTCAGTAAAAATTTTCTTTTCAAGAGCCAGATTATACCCCCCCCCCAAACTTGAGTTAAACAATGTTAAGCTTTGAAAATCACAAGAGGGGGTCAAGAATCATTGGTCGATGCCAAGCTTTGCAAAGACCGAAGGTCAACACCAACCATTCGAAAATTTTATCAATGTAGTGCTCTGGTTGGTGGAAGAAGAAGTAGGGAAAAGGTAAGTGGTGGAATAGAATGTGTTTGCGTATCATTTTGGAGAGACGATGCAGTGAATATGATAGATTACTCGCATTCTTTTTACAGTCCAGAAGAAGGGGTGGAGGTTCAATTTCATTAATTGGGAGATGATTCATTTCAACACCCGTGTCATTCAAAAATGCGAGTTCTTCAGCGAAGATCTCCTCAAAAGTCCCATCAATACCCCGAAGAATAATGTCATCACAAAGCGCGGGGTGATCTTCAGACTCCAAAAATGGTTCATAATCAGTGTTAGTTGTTGACCCGGACATCTCGGTAGAAGAGTCCGTATGTGTATGATACATAGTTGGGTCAAACAACAACGTATGAAAAGAGTCAAGATCGGTATTATGAGGCTGATCAAATTCGCTGCTGTCGACATCCATTAATTCGACAGAACAGATCTGAGTAGTAGGTTCGGAGGGTACACTTCCCAACTTGTAAATGTTCAGCTCAATTGACCTATTCCCGAAAGATAGGGTCATAGAACCATTACGACAGTTGATGATAGCGTTGGAAGTGGCCAAAAAGGGGCGACCTAAAATCACCGGAATTTGATTCCGTGGGTTCGCTACAGCCTGTGTATCAATTATAATAAAGTCCACAGGGAATATAAATTCCCCGATTTTTATTAACACATCCTCCAGTTCACTCCTAGGTTTGGTGATTGATCGGTCAGCCATCTGGAGAGTGCAAGGAGCTGGTTTCAACTCTCCGATCCCTAACTGCTCATAGACTGAGAAAGGAAGCAGGTTAACACTTGCGCCAAGGTCGAGTAGAGCACGGTTGATGTGTTTTTCCCCGATAGAAATGGAAATAGTAGGATAGCCAGGATCCTTACGTTTCCTCGGTAATTGTTGGGGGAAAGCTGTGTCTACTGTCTTTGCCATGAATATCTTCTTGGGCACTTGAGTCTTCCTCTTTCTAGTGCACAAGTCTTTAAGAACTTTCGCATATGCGGGGACTTGTTGTATTGCATCTAGAAGAGGGATGTTGATGTTAACCTGTTTAAACATTTCAGTGATCTTCTCCATTTGTGGACTCAGTGTGTTTCCCCTTAACCGATTCGGGTAAGGAGCTTGAGCGATAAGCTCAGGGTCCAACTCTGGAGAAGATCGTGTGGGTGGGAACGATCTAAGAATAGGAGTGGGGATCGTTTTCGGTGGACTAGAAGAGCTGGGCTGAGGTGTCAAGCCATGGGGAAAATGGAGAATAGGCTCGGAAGAAGGTGGTGGGGTAGAAGAACTGGGATCAGAATTAGAAGTAGAAGTGGAAGGAAAGGTCTTAGCCGGGGTGTTATTGATAGATTTTTCAGTATCATCAATCTCTTCCCCAACGTGATTGTCAAGCACTCTTCCAGATCTCAACGTGATTGCATTCATATAATGTGAATAGCCAGGATTGGGTAGGGGTTGAGCTGGAAATTTCCCTTTCTCTCTTGCACTCATTTTAGCTTTTAATCGTGCAATTTCTTCTTCCATCGATTTTATAGTCTCCGCTTGGGACGTGGAGTTTTTCTTTATATCATCGACGGAAGTTTTTATTGTCAAAAGCAAGTTCATGAATGAAGAGGATTCATCAGTACCGGTCAACTGCAAAGAATTAGACGGTGCAGGTGTGTTGACCGGATTTTGGAAGTTTTGTGCTTGGAAGGGGTGCTGACTCAATTGTAGTGGTTGCTGTTGTGGTGGAGGGACCCATTGGAAATTGTTTTGGTTTGGAACCGTGTTTTGAGATTGTGATTGGTTCCAAGCAAAGTTAGGGTGATTCCTCCAACCCTGATTATATGTGGAAGAATATGGGTCGTTTCTAGGTCTTTGAAAAGGAGCATTGGTATGCTCGTGACCTTGAAACGGAGAATTTAGTGGACATTCTTCCGTGAGATGTGATGGATCAGAACAGCATCCATATACAGTTTTGGAGAGTGACATTTGATTTAAGGTGGTAGCTAAAAATTTGTTTTCCATAGTCTTGAGTTTCTTGTGTATAGCTGAAATTTCAGCTCTAACTCCGATGAAAACATCCGATTGGTTATTGCCACCCCTAAACGATTGACTCTCCCACTGTAAATATTTTTCAGCGAAATCTTCTAGAAATTTCCAGGCTTCCCCATCATCTTTGATCATGAAGTTGCCTTGACACATGGATTCAAGGGTCTGTCTTGTGTTAGGATTAATGCCCTCATAAATGATTCGACACAGTTCCCATCTAGGGATTCCGTGATGTGGACATTGGACTAACAGATCCTTGAAGCGTTCAAGACATTTTGAAAATGGTTCATTTGGAAGTTGGGTGAATTGATTCATTTCGCTACGGACTCGAGCTGTCTTATGATGTGGGTAGAATTTCTTAAGGAATGCTTTGACGAATTCTCCCCAGTTTCAAATGGAATGTGCGGTAGTGTTATACAGCCACTTCTCGGCTATATCGCACAAGGTAAATGGGAGAAGACGATGACGCATAGCATCCATAGAAAGCTGTGAGGTACCCATCATTGCGCATACATTTTCAAATTTGGTGATAAAGGCATATGCGTCTTCAGACTCGGTACCGTGAAATTTTGGTAGAAGGTTGATATATTGGGGTTTAATTTCAAAATTTTCCCCGTTGGCTGGTGGAATGGATAAGCAGGTCGAAAGAGGACCTCGTGTAGGATAGCTCCTCTCTTGGAGAGAGATGCGGGGTGGATTCTGCGCACCAATGGACGGTGGAAGAGTAGTGGTAAAGAAGTTCGATGGAGACGGATCCATCGATGTGGGTGTGGTGGTGGATAAAGAAAAGGTAAATGTAGAAATACCGACTTTAGGGTCGATCGAAGGGACGCGGACTAAACGGGCACTAGAATCCCGTGTCCAGCCTATCTTGCACTAAAAAGGGTTAGTACAACTGGCAGCGTGAATTTAATTAGGGGAAAGGAATGAATGTGGTGTTTGTTTTGAAAAATATACGGATTTTTGAAAAAATGATGCAAATCACAACAAATGCAACAAGAAGCCCTAAATCTAGTGGTCTTCTAGGTCAAAACTCTAGACCGCTCCTAACTGCCAAAAGACAAGTCGTAGGATCAATCCTCCACTGCCTCTTTGTCTCTCCTGTGGCCAGGTAAATGCCAGGTAAGTGGGAAGGTACTCCACTACGTAAGTAGTGGGCCTAATTAATAACCACTAGCCATAGACACACTTGCCTTAGACACCACAAAAGAAACACGGATAAGCAATGAATTACCCACGGCCTTCTCTTGTCCTAAGTGAGCGCGATGGTCCTTAAAGTCATCTCTAGATTTCTTTTAGTTAATGAGGGTAATGCGGATGCAAGTTTGTGATTTTTGGGGCCTAGGAAGGGTAATGAACTCCCCACCTAATCTAGATTTGGTCTTTGCCCCTTAATTTCTGTATTAATATGCAAACAACCAAAAATCAAAAACACGCACAATTTTTATTTTTGCGGCGCTGCGATTTATTTGCAAAGAAACCTGCACAAAATTGTTATTGGAGCAAATGTGGAAGGAGATAAGAAAGTATAGAATTCACCTGAGAAATTTTGTACAGAGATGAAGTAGACACACGGTGGATCCGCCGCAGATACACACTTATGCCGTGGAATCGCGATTGAAAAGACTGATCAATGCACAAAAATTCTTGAGGCTGCTACTGTTCACCTTCTAAGCTCTCTGGAATATTCAGAAAAAAAAAATTCACAGCTCCACAGATTCCAGATTTCCTCGCAACAAATCACAACAGCACGTTTAGTGTTTGTGCGAATTTAGATCTAAAAATATAGATAGAATAAATTTTTCAACTCAAATTTCAAAAAAAACGAACAAATTAGCGCTCTTTCCCTGGCAACGGCGCCATTTGATTGAAACGATTTCGGATTGTGTATGTTTAAGAAAAGTGTGTAATAAATCACAACCAAAAATTATTTGACTGCAATCAATAACGATGTCGAATGTAGCGCGTTAGTAAGTGCGGATCGTCCACAGGGAAAGTGTAACCGTTCGTGTTTCGATTTAGATGAGTTGAAACTTTAAAGAAAAGAAAACAAACAATTCATGATTTGTAAATTGAAGTTCAAGAATTAGGAAAATCTAGTCTAAATCAAGAAACGAAAAAATCAAGAATTGAGAATTTGCGATGATTTCCAAATCAAATATAAAGAATCAAAGTGAGGCTCGTAGGAATCGATCGGATCCATAGATGTGATGAAATCTAGCAATTACGTATTCTTATCCATCGATGAATTGATACTAGATCAATGATGATCAACGAGAATTAGGGATTTCGTGTGAAACTAGGGTTTCATCATCTATCCCTTGTTCCTTCGTCGATATCATTCACATTCTAGCCTCTAGTAAATTCATGAATCGATCGTGGATCCCTAATTTCGAGCGATCACAATCAAGAAAGCATCGCAACGAAACTAGGTCGTCAATTCTTCAAGTTACAAGAGTTTACAAAACTCGTAGGACTTAAGAATCGTTTTAAGATTTGTTACATCATCATTCTATTGATCGTCTCGACTCCTTTACGAGCAGAGTTTTACTCAAACATCACAACAAGAACCACAATCACAAATTGAGATCGAATCATGATGCAAGAATTTCAAGAAAGCAAGATTAAAGAATTTCACGTTTTATTTATTAACAATTCCGTTACAATTCGCTCAAGAACTACAAGAGGAAAGAACTCGATCGTCGATTTGGCTTCGCTCGTCTCCTTGAGTCGCGGATCGGCTTGGATCACTTGCTCGATTGAAGATCGGCTCCGCTCCTAAAAGATTGAAGGCTTCTTGCTTGATTTGGTACTCGAGATCTTGAATTTTTCTTTGGAATTTGAATTGGGGATTGAGGCACAAGTTGTGTCACTCAACTTGTGGGTGGAGGTGATAAGAATCAACAATCTTTTGAAGTGAAGCCTAGGGCCCTTTTATAGCCTTAAGAGTAGTTAGCTTCCTTAAGAAGCTTGGATTAGGTTATCTTCCCTTGTAAGCTTAGTCTAGGTTAGCTTCCCTTGTAAGCTTGGTCTAGGTTAGCTTCTCTCATAAGCTTTAGATTAGCTTAGCCTCTTTCATAAGCTTGGTAGTTAGGGAGAAGCTTCTAGGCTTTAAGGTAATTAAGGGGAAGCTTGCTTTGGAAGCTTGAGAGTGTTTAGCTTTGAACCCAAGGCTTGCTGATCTGGCAGAAGGTTCTGGAGTAATCTAGAAATTGCAGTGGCTTGATGAGATGTACACCTTGATAGAAGAACACTGCAGCTGAAAATAAGTGATGACGTGGCATGTTGACCGTGGATCCGAGGCATAAGCCTGCTCCGGCTGCGGATCCGCGGCCAAATAGGAGCCTTAGTGCTTCAACTTCTCTGGTAATTCTTGTACTTACTTCAGCTGTACTGTATGATATGTTGATTCCCAAAATTCCTTCTAGATCATTGCCAGATCTCAGATCTTTGAGTTGGCGTATTTTTTATCATCAAATTGACAATTTTGGCTCGGTTCCTGGAATTTTCCTGCACAGACTTCGAAACAAGTGTTGCGCAATACAAGGATGATGCGATGCCATGAAAAACAGTCAATTTCCCTAAAAATGCCGGTTTTAGTATACAGTACAGGTAATTCAGTATTTTACAGGTGTTTTGCTAATATGTGCAATATGAATACCGAACACCTCTAGATGAATGCAAAAGTTAGGGAAATTAACATGTTAAAAATACATTATTTTCGACTGATCAATACGTTAAAAGAAACATATACATATATTAAGATAGATACAAAACAAGTAGCATACTACTATATCGAGCAAGACTGTCATAAATCCGTGTATATATCCCAAGCTTCCAAAATGTAATATACAAATTAGTACTAGACAATAATGGCCTCTAGGGCATATTACACTAACAATCTCCCACTTGCACTAAGGCCATGTGCTGGCATATCGCAGACCTGTCATCTCGAATAGCCTCTCGAACTGCGTCTGAGGGATGGCCTTTATGAATAGATCTGCAGTGTTGTCCTCTATAGAAACTCTCCGAACCTCGATCTCCCGGCGATCCATGATCTCACTGATCAGGTGATATCGCCTCAAGATGTGTCTGGACTTCTGATGGGACCTGGTTTCCCTTGCTAAAGATATAGCCACGTTGTTGTCACAATACAGAGGTATTGGATCAACAATGGACGGAACCACCTGAAGTTCTGTTAAGAACATCCTCATCCAGACTGCTTCTTTTGCGGCATCAGAAGCTGCGATATACTCCGCTTCTATCATCGAGTCAGCAACGGTGTCCTGCTTGGAACTCTTCCAACAGACCGTCCCTCCATTGAGGGTAAAGACATAACCTGACATGGATTTGGAGTCATCCTTGTCACTCTAGAAGCTGGAGTTAGCAAAGGCCTCGATCTGGAGGTCTTTTCCGCCGTAAACCAAGAACATTTCCTTAGTCCTTCTCAGGTACTTGAGAATGTTCTTAACTACTATCTAGTGCTTCTCCCCAGGGTTTGACTAATACCGGCTTACTACGCTTAGTGCATAAGCTACATCTGGTCAGGTACACAACATCACATACATTATAGAGTCTACCATAGAAGCGTAGGGTATAATAGACATGCGATCCCTTTCCAAATCAGTCTTGGGAGACATCTCTTTGGAGAGGGTGATTCCGTGACAAGCCAGTAAATTATTGCGCTTTGAATCTTCCATACTGAATCTTTTTAGTATGGTGTCGATATACCTGGACTATGAAAGTCCCAATATTCTCTTAGATCTATCACGATAGATCTGGATCCTCAGAATGTAAGAGGCATCACCCAGGTATTTCATGGAGAACCTTTGTAACAAGAACCCTTTGACAGATTGTAGCATAAGAATATCATTTCCTATCAAGAGAATGTCATCCACGTACAAGATGAGGAATACAATAGTTCGTGCTACAATCTTACTATAAATGCATGGCTCATCTGGATTTTTGATAAAGTCAAATTCTTTGACTGTCTCATCAAAACAGATGTTCCAACCCCACGATGCCTACTTTAGTCCATAGATGGACTTAAGCAACTTGCACACTTTCCCGCTGCTCCCACTCTGAATGAAACCCTCTGGCTGGTCCATATAGACGCACTCTTCCAAATTTCCATTTAGAAAAGCGGTTTTTATGTCCATCTGCCAAATCTCATAATCATGGAAGACAACAATGACAAGAAGGATCCGAATGGATTTGAGTATAGCCACTAGAGAAAAGGTTTCATCATAGTCCAAACCAGGTCTTTGACGAAATCCTTTTGCAACAAGTCTAGCCTTATAGGTTTCAACCTGTCCATCTACACAAATCTTCTTTCTGAAGATCCATTTGCAGCCTACGGGTTTTACCCCTTCTGGAGCAATTTCCAAAGTCCATACTTTGTTGGTGTACATGGACTCCATCTCGGTCCGCATTGCATCCAGCCATTTTACCGTGTCAGTGCTCTGAATGGCTTGCTGGAAGTTAGTCGGCTCATCATTATCAATGATGCAATCCTCTCTATCCCCGTCTACTTGAAAACTGTAGTATCTCTCGGGCGGATGAGACAGCTTACTACTCCTGCGGGGTGGCACGGGAATGTCATGTTCTTTTGAAACTTCTGGTTCCACCAAGCTTTCAGTAATAGCTTGTGGTTCTGGAATTTCTTCCAGTTCTATTGCGCTCCTACTTATCTGATTTTCTAAAAATTCAGTTTCCAAGAAGTGGGCATGACGATAAACAAAGACCTTTTGCTCCTTTGCGTAATAGGAAAAAAAACCTTGGAGTTCTTTGGGTATCCCACAAACTTACACTGTACTGAGCGTGCATCGAGCCTGTCCGCATGCTGCTTTTTAACAAAAGCTAGACATCCCCATGTCTTAAAATGTTTAAGAAAGGGTTTCTTCCCACTCCACATCTGATATGGTGTGGTAGGCACTGACTTAGTAGGAACCTGGTTCAAAAGATATGCAGTTGATTCTAGTGCATATCCCCAGAAGGATCGCGGCAACTCAGACTTACTCATCATTGAACGGACCATATCTAATAGGGTTCTGTTCCGCCTTTCCGATACACCATTGTGTTGTGCCGTGTATGGAGGAGTAAGCTGAGAAAGAATTCCATTCTCTTCCACGAACTCGGCACTTAAGTATTCACCACCTTGATCAGATCTTAGTGTCTTGATACTTTTGCCTGTTTGTTTTTCCACTTCATTCTTATATTCTCGGAATTCCTCAAAGGCCTCGAATTTATGCTTCATTAAGAAGACATATCTGTACCTTGAGAAATCATCCGTAAAAGTAGTGAAGTAAGAATAACCACTTCGCGCATGTGTAGACATTGGACCACACGCATCGCTGTGTATGAGTTTCATGAGCTCGCTTGCTTTCACTCCATGTCCAGTAAACGGAGTTTTTTTCATCTTTCCCATGAGACAAGATTGACAGGTTGCATAAGACTGATATTCGAACGGATCCAAATATCCCTCTCTATGTAATTTCGTCAACCGTGTTTCATTGATATGACCCAGTCTACAATGCCATAAGAAAGCCTGATTTAGTTCTGGAGACTTTCTTTTAAGTGTGTTCTGGACATTGAAAATTTATAGTTGGTTTAATACGTATATACCGTTGTTTAGAGTACCTGATCTAATCAGACCATGATTAAGGTGGATGTTTACGACATCGCTTAAAAATGTAAAATCATAACCTTCTTTAGATAACAAAGAGACAGAAATGATATTACAAGTCAAACTAGGTACAGAAAAACAGTTGCGCAAACCCAAAATATGTCTACTCGTCAATCCAATGTGATATTCCCCTACGGACACAGCATCCATGCTCACTCCGTTAGCAACCCTGAGGGTCATATCACCGGTCTTCAGAACCCTGCAGCTTCTCAGTGCCTGCAAAGAATTACACATATGAGATCCTGATCCGGTATCCAATACCCAGGAAGTAGAGTTGATTGACAGACAGTTTTCAATTACAAACACACCTGAAGACGAAGCCACGACTTGCTTCGGGTCTGGTTCTTGGCCTTCCAAGCCCTGCAATCTTTCTTCCAGTGGCCCTTCTTATGACAATAGAAGCATTCTTCCTTTCCTATTGTCGGCCCCGCTGCTCTTGCCTTGCCCTTTGCTTCCACCTTACTAACACCGCCTCTCGACTTGGTGGGGACTTTCTTCTTCTTTCCTTTGTCTTTCGTCTTGGATATAGAAGAGGAAGCTCCACCAACAAGTAGAGCGGGTGTTTCCCTGGCTTTCTGCAGGGTGCCCTTAGCACTCCTCAACATGTTGAGGAGTTCCGGAAGTTCAACTTCATTACCTTGAATATTAAAATTCAAAATAAACTGGGAAGAGGTGGGAGGGAGGGACTGTAGAATTAAGTCTGTATACAGCTCATTCTCTAACGTGGTCCGGAGGTCCGCGAGCTCTTCAATATAGCCGATCATCTTAAGGACGTGTTCCCCTACAGATGACCCGACGGTCAACCTTGCCTGAAAAAGCTTCTTCGAGGTCTCGTATCTTGCGATACGAGATTGCTCTCCATATAATTCCTTGGTATGGAGGAATATGGATTCAAGATCCATGTTCTCGTGCCGCCTCTAGTGCTCATTGTCCATAGAGGCCAGCACGAGGCACTTGGCCTTCGCGCAGTCAATCTCCCAGGTCTTACGGATTTCCTTATCCGCGACACTGGATTCTGGACCTGGGCCTGCGAGGGCTTTAGTAGTTAGGATATAGAGTAACTTGTCATAAGTTATTGCCATCTTGACATTCCTGAACCAATCTTTGTAGCTTGGCCATGTCAATATATTTTTATTTAATAGTAACTTAAGGCCCGTCATCTTTAGTTGTTGCAATTAGGAGAGAGAGAATAAACACTTTAGCATGATACTCTTGCAAGTTTAGATTGGTTTTTAGTTTATCTAAACAAGATGGCTCCCACTGTTTCTCGAATCCTTTCTCAAACCAGAAAAGAAGAATTAGTCAAGATTAATCTCACCATACAATACTTGCTTAACTGTTCAGCCAGGCTAGTGTTCGTACTTCGAGGGAGGTTTTATGACGCTTTCACGAAGTTCCTTAATTAATTAAACTCTTTTCCCTAGAGGCGTAGCCCCGCTAACACTGTTCTAGACACCTACTTAGTTTATAGCATTGATCGTTTGGTGAAAAAAACCCCCGAGGAGTAGCGGATACTCACAGTAGGATCAGGATCCAAATATCATTGTGTGATAATGCTAAAGGCATCGTATCAACATTATCAAACTCTAAATGGTATGCAGCACTAGCAAGTTTCAGTTTCTTTAGAAACTCCCGATGTGGATTTTTGCCCCATGGTCTTATGACCTTGACTAAGGCCAACAAATCATAAGTTACGTGTCAAGTTCTACCTGTCATTGTCCAGGTTAATTTGAACCCACCCATACATACCCTTGACTGAGGCCAACAAAGTAGTATGACTGTCCCAAACCAACGCATCTATCTATGCAACATATGAATACCCAGCAGCTACCAATCACTATGCCTTAACTAAGGCCAACAAACATAGCTTGCATACTATTGAATATTCATATGAAATGACGTAGGGCTACAAATGGTTTTGGAAAAACTGTGAACATAGTGAACTTGATATAATCGAAGGAATCTGATAGCTTTTAAAAGGAGTGGTTTAAGTTCCGCATTTTAAAAAGTTTTTCTATTTTGAAAAAACCGAGTGGTTTAAAAAAATTTCCAACGATTCAACTTTGGTTTATTTGCTTTGCATTAATATAATGCAGTCCCATCAATTAACCTACCATTGCAGAAAAAGATGAAAATACAACGTATGCTTATGTAATCCACATTCACCACGGGGCCTCGTCTTACACCGTTAGGTTAGATAACTAACGTCAAAGCTGGGGGCTGGACTAGAGCGGATGCAAAACATAAGAAACGCCTATTATATAATATATATATATATAATATCCATTCGTCAGACGCAATAATAGGCATTCCAGATCACAGATGAACACATTGGATATATTAGGAATTCCGCGTTTCGTTTAAGCCTGTAACGAAAGACAGATTCCACGGTCGCGATGAATAGCCAAACCCTATCCTAGACCCCTATGGGTGTGGCAAACTACCTGCCAAATATCTGAAGTGAAGCAACATCCCTCAACAACGTGAGTAGGCCACTCAGCACTGCAAAGTACCCGGTAGTTTGTACACCCCACCTTGGGTCTATCCTAGGAGCAATAAACAGTAAATAAAATAATACAACGGTGGCTACAACCTCAACCCGGATGTGCCCCACGAAAAAATATTACAACAATTTACAATTTACATTTGAATGAAAGAATATAACACCTCACATCCCCAGCTATTCATTCACGACAATCGAATAAGTCCATATACACAAACAAACATCACAGAAATGTGCAACCCCCAACTAACCGACATATAGCAATTAGCGGAAGTTTACGAACATATTTATCACAACATGAAATATTAAACGACATTAAACTGCAATTTCGAAACACTCCATATTGCCACAGTGAAGAATTGACAGTATATTCAAAATTGGCAAAAATAAACAACTCCTGTATCACTAGATCCAAGTCATAAAGCCACAGACCAAAACAAGAAGCAATCCTCTGCATTTGAAACGGTGAGCTCGGAATTATTAGAATGTGGCCGATCCTGGTTAGTGGGAATTGTCTCGTTTTTGGTGTGTGTTCACTTTACAATTAAAGGAGTACTCGGCAGTTGCTAAAATAATTTTTAGAGCCTCGAAAAAATTCAACAGAAACTAGGATCTCCGTTTCGATGTTTACGGGTTATTTCGGTTTTGAAGTTTTAGTTGTTGTTTAATTTGTTAGCTATGGTTTAACCTGGCTCAGATACCAATGTGAGTCGATGCCACACACCCCACGTGTTCGCAGGGAGGCGGAGTTTGTAAAAACGATTTTTATAAGCTTCGTAACATCGACTAAACACCAGGATCGATACTAAACCCTAACTAATATTCTAACAAAGAGGCATAACTACTATGTGTGAGTGTTATACCTCAAGTTCTCGTTGTCCTTCACCTCCTCGTTGTCCTTCTCCAAGTCATGATTTCCTTGAACTGAGAACGGATTGCACTTCCTCCTCGTCTTCTCTAAATCGTAGAATATCCACTCGAGAGATCCGACTTTGAGCTTTACCTCTAACTTGAAGCAACTAGGTCACTTGGTATGCTAAACTTAGTACCTAGGATGTGTAGAGAGTGATAAGGAGTCTAGTAGTCTCACAAACCCTATGATTCTCAACTCATAAGATGGTTAGGGTTTGAATGGAGAAGGAGAAAGCTTGAGGAACATGAAGAGGGGAAAGTATCTATAGAATTTCTTTTGTGAAAAGAATTGAGTGAAATGAGCTAGAGATTTGGCATTTAAACTGTAACGTTTTAGAAATCGTTTAGGTGAGTTTTCCGATATTAGGTAAAATAAATTGTGTTTTCCTGTAAAAACCTTGTAGTTATCTTTTATCTGTATAAAATTCACTGCACCTAGTTTAACTAGGAAATTACTAGGTTGCGGCTTTTAGTGGTCACTTGAAAATTTTGGTTCATTTTAATATTTTTCCTTAATTAAAATATTATTATAATCTTTTAATTATGCACTTAATTAGTGGTAATTACTTTTTGGAATGGGTTAGTTAAGCTAAATTGAATCTATGCTAACTTAATCACAAGATTAAGCACTAAACCATCCTTACAAAATATCCTAGAAAATATCTCGATATTTGTTGAAATTAAAGAAAATTTTATTTAAATGATTAAGAGGTGGCATGGATGGGAGAGGTGTTGATTGTGCTTTAATGAGTTTTGATCTAGATTATTCCACAACCTTCTCTTTTCTCCCCATTTTGGCCGACCCCCCCTTGCTGCCCCAATCTCATTCTCACCCCATTTCAACTCTTTTAAACTCAAATAAATCATCAAAATTCATCAAATAATCCCACAAACTCAAATACAAATCCATACCTATTATTCTTCAACCTTAATCAAGCTTGGATCTTCATGAAGATAGCATTTTGGAGGTTATTTTTGTTTATCTCTTTGCAAGTTTGTGAATCAAAGTGAGCTATAAAATCCTAACCCTAAACTTTAGTTGTTGTTTAAATACATTAAGCAAGCTTATTATATGTTTTAATAAAGCTTTAATTTGCATGTTTAGAAATTCAAGAAAAGGTTTTTGAAGATCAAGTTAAGGTTTTGATTATTTCTAATGGTTAAGTGTGTTGTTTAGACAAGGAAAATATAACCTAATTATGAGATTGTTAATTGTTATTTTTCCTAATTGTCTAATTAAGTTTAAGTGCAAACTAACTTTTAGAAAATCTTATATGGGAGAGATTAAAATTCTAGTAAGGGTTTATGTAATTTAATCAAGCTATTATGTGATGAGTGTGGCTACTAGTTTTAGTTAAACTTGTAGATTTGAGCTAAAATGATTAAAAGTTGCTTACTAGATTTTCGGATATTTTAAGCATGAGTTTCTATTGACGTTGCGGTGTGATATATATGTTAGATTCCACTATTTTATATTGTGTTGTGAATGCGCGATCGGTACTATCATGGTCTAGGCTTGGTGGTTGTGTCGTTTTGCATTCCTAGCTAGGCTTGTGCCAATGTCGTACGCGTTTTGTGCACTTAGTGCACAGTGTGTATATCTTGTGGACGTTATCCTTGTGTTTTGTTGTCTTTGTGTCGGCGCAGAATATTTAGTCTTATGTGTTGTGTTTGTGAAATTTAGGATCGCGAGCAGGGACTTCGGACGCTGCGAAGAAAGGGAAGTAGGTGGTCGGATTTACTTAGCTCGAGGTCATCAGTGAGTAGATTTAACATCTACAGGGGAATTTCCCGTATGGCGTTATATGTCTGGGATTGATTAAATGACATGATTATTAGTTATGAATATATGTACCATTATTGCATACCTCATTTTCCTATTGCATATGGACATAGTATTAATGAGATACAACACCATTACTGACGGTTCATATTGCACGAGCACTAATTGTATGCAACACCCACACCGTCGATAATTGCCATGACACGCACCACCCATATACATACGTGATACTGTATTGGATAGGGATAATGGAGATAGTGATTCTTATTCCTTTGTGCATATGAGATACAGCTGACACATATACATACGGGATATTGTATTTGTTAAGGACATTGAGACATTGATCCTTCCTTCACTGTGCATACATACTTACATGTACACCCGTATACCTTGCTATTGTTACATGTACATCATGCACACATACTTACATGTACACCCGTATACCTTGCTATTGTTACATGTACATCATGCACACATACTTACATGAACACCCTTATATCTTGCTATTGTTACATATACATCATGCATACATACTTACATGTACACCCACTTACCTTGCTAGGGTTACATATACCTATGTGGTATTGTATTATCATTTACATGGGGTCATTGATTCTTATGCGATTGCACATATGATAGGTAGTATACCTGCATACCTACATGCTTACACATATGCTTTGCATACATACATGCTTACACATATACCTTGCTATACCTACATGTTTACACATATACCTGGCTATAGCTACATGTTCACCTGTATATGATGCTGCATTTGATTTAGGAGAAATTAGGAACCGCGTGATATAATTAATAATTTGTTGCAGTTAAATAGCGGTTTTTCCTTTATATGCTCATATTACTGTTTCATGTTGCATATATTATATTTCATGGATTTCGCATTAAGATATGGATTTCATATGATATTTTCTGGATGTTTTACTCCTGAGGGTATATATCAGTGGTATGGGATGCTGATATATACGTATATAAATATATCAGTGGTATGGGACGCTATTATATATGTACATATATATAATATATATCATCATAATGATCTATGCAAGTATTCTTATTTTTTACTTGATGTTTTCTGGATTTGAGGACCGTGGTATTTCATGAAATTATGCATTGTTTGAAAAACCCTGTTTCTCTTGATATGATATTTCAGTGCATCCACCATGAGTTTTCTCGGTTCTGAGATTTTCATGTGATACCCGATTCGAGGAGCGGATAGGCACCATCTGCGGGTACATGGTGGACTCGGTATGGTTCCCCGGGGCAAGATATGATTTTTCATGGTATAGACGATGAGCCTGGCTGGAAGGGCTAGTACCTACCGGTGATAGTATTTGGACTCGGCGGTTATCGTGGGAATACCGGAGTGATGTACGGATATAACATCAGGGCCAGTCGTGGTTACGGCGCCTGAGTTATGAGGATTTACGTGTCGATGCTGGACACGGGTTTCATAATGTTTCGAGTGTCGGTGTTGGACACTCAGGTTCCATGATTTTGATGTGTCGTTGAGGGACACACACACACACATATATATACAGGCATAGTTTTCATGATGTTTTCAGGTGTCGATGTTGGACACTCAGGTTCCATGAGACTTACAGGTTACGAGGGCCGATCAGAGGATGCGGTGCCTTTAGTATTGGGATTTAGTTTTTCTTGATGGACACTGGTCCTACCACAATGAGGATTCCGTGAGGGTGACATGTTTTATCTCATACTCAGCATTTATTTGATATGCATTACCTTATGTATTAGTAGTACTGGATAGAGTACCTTTCATGACTGTTGCATATACATATTGCCATTTATTACTATCAGCTTGCATGTGATAGTTTATCGCAGTATGTGCATACCTGCGATTATTTGCATATGTCATTTACTATTCACGAGTTGGCAACTCACCCTATTGTGCCCCAGTGTTTTGCAAGTAGCCCCTCAGATCAGTCGCGGCAGGGCTTCTTCCAATCGCATCATCTTTTGCAGCGGATACCGCTTCGGCTGACTGTGAGCAGTTTTGCTATAGGTGGGTTTCGCTGTTATCCGTTTATATACATTGTATATTTTGTTGTATCTAGTACTCTCCATCTACCACTTTCATGTATTGACTTAGAGACGAGTTGTGAGGACGATATTGTATATTATTTTGTGACTCTGGATATCTTTTATGCTATTTTTATTTATATCATCAATTTTCTTCGCTACGGCATCGTATATTTGTTGTGGTGGTAGTTTCCGCCTTTGGGCGTGGATTTTCTCCCGTTGGGGATGCTTTACTTATAACTTTGTATGTATCCATTTTTGGGGCTAGTTTTTACAAAGGAGGTGCTGCCAAAATTTTTAAGAAAGTAAATTTGGACTTTAAAGAATTTGTACTTGAGATTTTTCAAAAGTTTTAGCAATGTTCTTATCACTTACTACTTTTGATGGTTTAGATTGCTGGGTTTTTGGCATACTTAAATTGCGTTATACCCATAGACGTTACGTGTTTTAAGGGCCGTCGCGTGCCAAATTTCGAGTCGTGACATAAACCATGAGAAAATATTTAACAAATATCTAAGTCAACAAATGCCAAATGAATCCAAGATGGTCAATGCAAAACCCTAATTTCATTTCACCAAACTACCACAAAGTTTCCTTTCTCAATTCCTCCACCTCATTAAAGAATTAATCATAAAAGAGAAACCCTGATTTAAGGTGTCATTCTCCAAAAGCAATCTTGATCAAATCACAAGAATGCCCCTCTCATCCGTATATACATACCCGTATCCGTATTTCGAGAAACACGAATACAATGAGACAAAACTAATCCTATAATCATCTACTAGGATCCGGCTTAAACCAAAGCCCATTAGTAATATCTGCCCGAACATCATATGTGCACAAGTACACGTATGTGATCAAACCATGTCGTAAAACCATACGACCTCTACACATTTTGCCCGAAGCCGGGAAACCCTCTGTGTGGGACTCTAAATACTCGACAGTATTCTGGCAGTGGGTTTAACCACAAGCGTGTCAGTGGCACTAGCTGTACGTAATGGCTACCCAGGTATCTGTCAACAAGAAGGTCGACAAGGAAACACATCCGTGCCCCTACTGAGCCTGTCTGTGGCAAACTCCGTACAGTCCGGTCTGTTCGTCTAAGAGTGTCGCATATCGGTCCTAGGTGCGGCAACCGTCAGACCCCTAATAGTGCAATAGTCGTGTCGGAATGCGGCCAAAAACACCCTGAGAAACTACTGGAATTCCTAACAGTAAATCTTGCTTGCCCTGGTAAGGGAACTTGTGTAATGGGTTTCCGAACACAGCGCGACATCAACCCCCAATACCGGAGAGACGAATCCTATTGTCAAGACCCAAATTTAGGCACGTGACCGGCACTTAAACCACGTGACATCAACAGGCATAACGCAATTTAAGTAAGCCGAAAACCCAGAAATCTAAACCATAAAAAGAATTATATGATAAAAACATTGTTAAAAACATTTGGAAATCTCAAGTAAAAATCTTAAAGCTTAAGTTTATTTTCTTAAAAATTTTGGCAGCACCTCCTGTGTAAAACTAGCCCCGAAACGGGTACAACACAGGATATAAATAAAGCATTCCCAAATAGGAACAAATCACGCCCAAAGGCGGAAAAAAATCACCACCAACATATATACGACTCTGTAGCGAAGAAATAGACAATGAAAAGGAAAACAACATAAAGAGATAAATCAACGTAAGAAAAGCCGGCTCGCACGAGCACGACACCCAGAGTCACAAAATATACAATATCGATCCTCACAAACTCGTCTCTCAGTCAATACATGAAAGTGGTAGATGGAGAGTACTAAATACAATGAGATATACAATGGATATAATCGGATAGCCGCAAACCCACCTACAGCAAAAAGGCCTTACAGCCAACCGTAGCGGTATCCGATGAAATAAATGCAATAAGGAGCCCTGCCGCGACTGCTCTGAGGGTCAAACTTGCAAAACACTGTGGCACAATGGGGGTGAGTTGCCAACTCGTGAATAGTAAATAACATCATACAGATAATCGCAAGTATGCACGAACAGCGTTGATCTATCACATGCAATCTGATAGCATAAATATGGCAATATGGATATGCAACAATCATGATCAAGGTACACCATCAGGGTACTACAACTACAAACAATGCATATCAAATAACTACTGAGTGTGGGATAAAACATATCATCATCAATGAATCATCATCGTGGAAAAACCGGTGTCCATCAACGACACCCCAAATCCCAATACCTCAGGCGCCGTCACTCTGATCGGCCCTCATATCCGTAAATCTCATGGAACCTGAGTGTCCAACATCGACACTCGAAATATTATGAAAACCCGTGTCCAACATCAACACGTAAATCCACATAACTCGGGCTCCGTCAGTCCGGATCGGCCCATATCCATCTCACGACTCTGGTCGGTATCCTCCGGATAACCGCCGGGTCCAAACTATCACCGGTAGGTAGCAGTCCCTCTGCCAGGCTCATCGTCTACTGCACAACATACCTTTGTTGCCCCAGGGTACCATACCGGGTTCACCATGAACCCGCAAACGGATCATCTATCTTCTCGAATCGGGTTTCTAAAACCAATCTCAGAACTGAGAAAACTCATGGTGGACGCATCGAAATATCATATCAAGAAAAACCGGATTTTCAAAACAATGCATACTTTCTTGAAATATAACCACGGTTCTCAAATCCATAAATCACTTGAAATCCGCATCTCAATACGTAAATCCATGAAATATAATGTATGCAATATAGAACAGTAATATAAGCATATTAAGGGAAGACCGCTCTTTTAAATGAATCATGTTTTTAATAATATCATGCGGTTCCCACATTCTCCAAAGCCAAATGCAACATCATATAAAGGTATATATGTAGGTATAGCATGGTATGTGTGTATGCATGTAGGTATGTATGCATGATGCATTTTATATGCGCAATAGAACAAGAATCAACGTCTATCTATTGATAATTGTCACGACCCGCAGGGTACGGAACGTGACTGGCACTTAAGTTTACGAAACGTCTCAAGACGTCCGTAAAATAAGTAAGCCAAAGCCCAGAAACCAAAACCAAATAAGCAAAAGAGTAAAGAGAACCCAAACAATTGAAAATGAGTTTATCAAATAAGTCATATAACCCTTTATAAAAACAATATCAATTTTTCCGAAAATTTCGGCAGAGTCTCCTTTGTAAATACTGGCCCCCAAAATGGGTACAACAAGAATATGTATATGAATCCAACAAATAAGGCATCCCCAAGCGGGAGCTAGCTCTTCGCCAAAAGGCGGTCACAAATCTCACGCAATATAAAACAACAACATGCAAAATAATCATAAAGAAGCATGAGAAAAACAGCATGTCGACTCAAGTGAGCTCGACCCCAAAATACAGCATAAAAAGTCCACAAATCTCACAGTCTCATCTCTAGGTCAATAAACAACAATACTGGTAGAAACAGTAGATGGAGTACACTAGATACAAAGAATATACAAGGTGGTGTGAAAATAATAATATAACCCACCTAAGAGCAAAGCCTCGAGTCCAGGCAAAAGAGGCAAAAGAAGCAAGTGCGCCCGCCGCTACTGTACTGACGGAGCGGACCTGAAAAAGGCTGTGGCACAACGGGGGTGAGTTTCCAACTCGTGAGTAATAAATAACATCTACACAGGCTATCGAAAGCATGCACACAAGTATCCTAGCATCTAAAATACAGGTAAGGCAGGACATAATAGCAGGTATGTATGCAATATGAATATACTAGCAGGTATGAATGCAATACGAATCAACTCATGATCTGAATGTGTAAGTATAAGAATCATGTTTTTCCCTTAGGAACCTCTTTTGAAATACCAGCACAATACCAATAGAATCAACAAGAACCTGTGTCCAGCAACGACACCTCAAAACTATCACAAATCTCATATATCCATGTCATAGTAACTCTGGCCTCAGCCATCCGGCTGACCCATCTCAATATCAATATCTCATCATCTCGCGGCCACGGTCGGTATCCTCTGGATATCCGCCGTCCCAAACAGTCACCGGTAGGTAATCCGTCCCCTGCCAGGCTCAACGTCAACAACACATTCCTCTTGCCCCGGGGTACCTTACCGGGCCCACCATGTACCCGTGATGGTTCCTCCACTCCTCGACACGGATCTCGAAAACCACAGCAAACTCATGGTGGACGACACTTACATCACTATAAAACCGCAATTTACATATTTTAAAAATATAATAAGTTTAGAAATTTTGCGGCTTTCCCCCGAAATCCAGAAATATCATAAAATCTCAAGAAATCCTCATAAGTGCATATGTCAATGATAATGAATGCATATGGTATCAATAATCAAGTTGCGATGTGTGATTAACAGATTAGGCATGAACAAATAATATGATGAAGTACATGCACATGAATAGCAATCCTACGATTTCATTTTAAGGAATTAAAGCAATAGCGCAAGTTTAAGTATCAATTATAGTAAAAGGTTTCAATTTAAAGGTTATCTAGTGTGGTGGCATGGCAATTACCAGGGTGTGTGTGTAAGCATGAATAGTGCTCGTTCTGCATATAAAAACCCTGGCAATGGTGCAGGTGTCCTATAGAATGGGTTCGTATATGTATGTCAATATAAGGCATGAATGTAGCAAATAATCATACAAGTATTACACCCCTAATTACTAACATTACTAAGAATCCTTTTAAGCCACTAAAACTATCGGGCGACTTGCGCCATCCAACGATAGTCCCCCGTAGATATTACATCTACTCACCGGAATCCCTAGTTAGTCACGTCCAATCACCGCTTTCCCCTTTCGTGCCGCGTCTGACGTCTCCGCGACCGAACCTGGAATTTACATCAATACCAAACATAAGATTACATACAAGAACGACGCAAAACCCAAACGAAAATACTAACGTTCACAAGCTAGGTACAACGTGCACAAGGTGCGCGGAACACACGCGAAAATCGCAAAAACTAACTAAAATCGTCGATTTGGTCGCCCGGCAAAACTAAAACCCGAACACTCAAAAATCCGCACTCACACATCCTAAAAGTCATAGGATACGCTAAAAATGTCATCAAGATATCGCAAATACATCACTACAAAAATTTAATAAAAACTAGTAAGCACAAAAGACTTCCAAAATCGTGCAAACTTCGCGGATTTGCGATAAAGTGCACACAACTTCGTGCAAACACCCAAGTTAACCATAGATAGCCACTACACAAATTTCCAACACACTAGCAATGCTTAAAAACCTAATTTTCATAAACAAATCCTTTCTTGATTTTTTTATAATTAGCAATACAATCAAAATTTCACACTAGATTAACTTAGATTAGCATAATTGAAGCCACTTATGCAAGGTAAGCTCATTGATTAGGTTAGTATAACAACTAGATAACAAAATAACCTAATAATGGTTTTCTAAACCCTAGTTAAACTCTAACCATAAACTTTTAAAAAACTAGAATGAAGCTAACACTAAATTAACACTAAAACAATTTAATTTAAGAAACTTAACCAAAAGAATTTAATTAGGAAGAATTTATATCTCAACTAGAGATCTAGCAAGAACAATTTGCCTCCAAAGATGCCTCCTTTCTCCAAGATTTAAACTAAAGTGGGTGTGAGAAGAGATGGATTAAGGTTTTGTGTTGAAATAGTGAAGGATTTGTTGATTTTTGTTGAATTTTGATGGAATTTTCTTGAAGAAAATGAGAGAAAAGAGAAGGAAAAATAATGGAAGGGGGGGCTGCTCTCGGCCAGAAAATGGAGAGGGGGAGAAGGGTGTGGGCTTGCTAAATCTTTCACCAAGTCAAAGCCATTTCATATCCAAAGTACACCATACCTTAATTACAATATTTTAATCCTTTTCAAAACAAATCATTCACAATTGTTAAAGTCAAATGGAGGGGGATGGGGCAGTTGCAGCAGTGGTGGTGCCAGCCTTGGGGTGTGGGGGTGAGTGGGAGAGGTTACAAAAAGAATCCCATGCAAAAAGACCCACAAGTCCAAAATTGCAAGTTTTAGCTTAAAATTCAATAAATTTCGATTTCCATAATAAAAATTAGTTAAAATTTAAAATAAAATACTAAAAATTTATATTACAACTAGATTTTAATTAACATGATTTTAAAGCTTAAATTTAGCCCATTTAAATTTGTATTTATCGCTAATTTAATGTATTTTCTTACCGGCTTAAAATAATATTAAAAAAATTGAAAAATTAGGGAAAATTTTTAAACGACCAGAATTTCATAATAAACTCATTTGCTACTAAAAACTAGCAATTACCTATCCAAATTAGGTATAATTAGTCCTAAACTGCAAAATAACAAAAAAGACGATTTACGGAAAAATACCACATTTTCACCGATTTTCGGGAAAACACCAAAACGACAATTCAAGGCGCTACAATCTTCCTCCCTTAAAGAAATTCGGTCCCCGAATTTAAAAATATAGCTACGCGTACCTTCAAAGAGATGGGGATATTTCTTCCTCATCTCGCCCTCGGTCTCCCTGGTGACCTCCTCGCTGCTCGGGCCACGCGAAAGGACCTAGACGGTCGGTATAACTTTCGATCTCAACTTCTTCACTTGCCGATCCAGGATGGCCACCGGCTGCTCTGCAAAAGAAAGGTCGCGCTCTAGCTGGACTGTCGGGTGCTGAATCGCATGCGAAGGGTCGTGAAGGTACTTGCGGAGCATCGAAACATGGAAGACGGGGTGAACATCGGGAAAGCTAGGTGGAAGAGCCAAACGATATGCAACTGCACCGACACGCTCGAGAATCTTGAAGGGACACACAAATCTGGAACTAAGCTTTCCTTTCCGTCCAAATCGCATCACGCCCTTCATCGGAGAGACCCTCAGAAAAACATGATCGCCAACTGCGAACTCTAGCCTGCGACGGCGCCTGTCTGCATACGATTTTTGCCTGCTCTGAGCCGCTCTCATCCGGTCTCGGATCAACTGTATCTTCGCTGTCGTCTCCTCAACAAGCTGCGGCCCCAAAATACTGCTCTCGCTGAGCTCTGTCCAACGGACGGGCGATCTGCATCTCCTCCCATACAATGCCTTGAATGGTGCCATCTAAATAGTATCCTGGAAGCTGTTGTTGTAGGAGAACTCCACTAGAGGTAAATGACGATCCCAGCTACCGCCGAAGTCTAAAACGCACGCTCTGAGCATGTCCTCGAGAGTCTGAATGGTCCGCTCTGACTGTCCGTCGGTCTGCGGATGAAACGCTGTGCTGAAGCTCAAACGAGTGCCCAAAGCCTCCTGAAGTCTCTGCCAAAGTCGGCTCGTGAACTGGGTGCCTCGATCTGACACGATACAAGTCGGTACGCCATGCAACCGCACGATCTCGTCGATGTAAAGCTGGGCATACTGAGCGAAGCTGAAAGTCGTCTTCACTGGCAGGAAGTGAGCCGCTTTCGTCAATCGATCTACGATCACCCAGATGGAGTCGTACCCTCGACTGGTCCTGGGTAGACCCACAACGAAATCCATCGAAATCTGCTTCCATTTCCACTCCGGAATGGGTAATGGCTGTAGCTCTCCTGCGGGCCTCTGGTGCTCGGCCTTGACTTGCTGACAAGTCAGGCATCTCGATACAAACCCCGCAATGTTCCTCTTCATCCCGTCCCACCAGTAGGTCTCTCTCATATCATGGTACATCTTGGTGGAACCGGGGTGGACACTATACACTGATCGGTGTGCCTCCTCGAGAATGTCGCGCCGCAATCTATCAGCATCTGGTACGCACAGTCTAGATCCATAGCGTAAAATCCCCTGATCGTCAATCACGAACTCGGAAAATCTGCCCTGTCCCATCTGTGCCATGATCTCTGAGCAACGGTCGTCACTGCGCTGTGCCTCATATATACGGTCAAGCAACTGTGGGCGTGCACGAACATGCGCGAGCTGTCCCCCTGTCTGAGTGAACTCAACTCAACTCGGCTGTCGCATAATATCTGCCAATCTACTGACGACTGCCTCTGCACTGCGCGCAAAAAGGATAGACTACCCCCGGGCCTCCTGCTCAAAGCATCTGCCACCACATTCGCCTTGCCTAGGTGATATAGGATCTCGCAGTCGTAGTCTTTCACCAACTCCATCCAACGACGCTGTCTGAGGTTCAAGTCTCACTGCTGAAATATGTATTTTAAGCTCTTGTGGTCTGTGAATATTTGGCACGACTCGCCATATAGGTAATGTCGCCAAATCTTCAGTGCAAAGACCACTGCAGCCATCTCCAAATCGTGAGTGGGGTAGTTCTGTTCATGCTTCTTCAACTGCCGAGAAGCATAAGCGATCACCCGGCCATGCTGCATCAGTACACACCCTAACCCCACTCGCGAAGCATCACAGTAGACCACAAATCCGCCTGATCCCGAAGGCAAAGATAATACCGGCGCCGTAGTCAAACAAGTCCGTAGCTGCTGAAAACTGTGCTCGCACTCCTCTGTCCTAACGAAAGGAACTCCCTTCCGGGTCAAACCGGTCAAAGGTGCAGCTATACGGGAGAAGTCCTGAACAAAACGCCTGTAGTAGCCTGCCAGGCCTAGAAAACTACGGATCTCAGTAACCGATGTAGGTCGGGGCCACTGCTGAACAGCCTCAATCTTCTTCGGGTCCACACATATGCCGTCTCTTGTAACCACGTGACCCAAGAATCCGACGCTGTCCAGCCAGAATGCACACTTGGAGAACTTTGCGAACAGCTGGTGCTCCCTCAGATTCTGCAACGTAATCCGCAAGTGCTGCTCGTGCTCCTCTCTGCTCCGGGATACACCAAGATATCGTCGATAAACACGATGATGAACAAGTCAAGATACGGCCTGAATGTACGGTTCATCAAATCCATGAATGCTGCTGGGGCGT
Organism: Agapanthus africanus; assembly: GCA_030015575.1. NCBI lineage: Eukaryota > Viridiplantae > Streptophyta > Magnoliopsida > Asparagales > Amaryllidaceae > Agapanthus > Agapanthus africanus. The sequence goes on from JASDDO010000018.1 coordinate 326,370,467, forward strand.
TGGTGAGTCCGAACGACATCACCAAAAACTCGTAGTGGCCGTAGCGCGTGCAGAAAGCTGTCCTCAGTATATCCTCCTGTCGAACTCGCAGCTGATGGTATCCTGATCGTTGGTCGATCCTCGAAAAATACCCCGCACCCTGAAGCTGGTCGAACAAATCATCAATGCGTGGCAACGGATATCTGTTCCGCACGGTAACCTTGTTCAGCTGACGGTAGTCGATGCATAAGCGCAAACTTCCATCCTTCTTCTTGACAAACAGGACCGGAGCACCCCACGGAGAAACACTAGGTCGAAAAAGCCCCTTATCTAACAAATCCTGCAACTGATCCTTCAGCTCTCGAAGCTCTGCCGGGGCCATCCGATAAGGCGGTATAGAAATAGGCCCCAAGCCGGGAATCAAATCGATACAGAACTCAACGTCGCGCTCAGGTGGTAGCCCAGGTAGTTCATTAGGGAAAACATCAGGGAACTCACAAACAACCGGGACCCGGTCCAACGGAACCTCTGCAGCTCGAGTATCACAAATAAACGCTAAGAATCCCTGACATCCCTTCCGCAAGAGCTGACCAGCGCGAAGAGACGAAATCAAGCTGGGAAGGGTGACGCTGCGGTCTCCCGGAAAGCTAAATATGACTGCCTTCTCACGGCAGTCCACCGAAGCATAACAAGTGACTAGCCAATCCATGCCCAGAAGCACAACAAAGTCCAACATATCGAGAAGAATCAAATCAACCGATGAATCCCTCTCCCCGATACGAACGGAACACAAACGAAATACAAAACGAGCGACAAACGACTCGCCTACCGGAGTAACAACAACAAGCGGATGATCTAACGACGACGACTCACGGCCCAACATCGGTGCAAAGTGTGTGGAGACGTACGAATGTATGGAACCTGGGTCGAATAATATCCGTGCGTCGAAAGAACAAACTGATAAGGTACCTGTCACAACGACGTTGGATGCCTACGCATCCTGCGGTGTCAAAGCAAATACTCGGGCCTGTCCTCCACCGATAGCGGGCTGACCTCGACCTCGGCCTCTGCCTCCTCGTCCTCTCTGAACAGGACCGCCGCGCCCACGGCCTCTGGGTGCACCTAACTGGCGTGGAGCATCGCCGGTGGTAGGAAGTAGGGCTCTCTGAGGAGGGGGTGGTGATGGTGGTAGGGTGACATGTGAAATTGTCGCTGCTCCCTGTCGTCTCACCGGACAGTCTCTGATACGATGATGCAGGCTACCACACCAAAAACATCCTAACCATGGCTGCTGACCATATGGGTGATGGCGATACAACTGGCCCCTAAAGAATCCGCCACGGCCTCTGCGAACATGCCTAGGTGCTAACATATCAGTGCGAATCCGACTCGGTCTCGAAACGACCGTAGGGGGAGTAGTATCCGATCTCTGCGCTCGATTGACCTCTACTAAGGATCCCACCATCTGTCGTAGCTCCTGCATACCTCCCATCATCTGTCGTAGCTCCTCCATACCAGACTCTAGCCTGTCCATGCGACCTGGGGAATGCGGATCAGTCTGTCCCTGAGGCGTAGGTACACCCCCCTGCTCAGTCCTCGTCTCGGACGAGCCTGCTCGGATCTCATCACGGGTGGCAGTCCTCTGCGCTGTCGTAGTCTTCGGCGGCATAGTGGCTGTTACAAGAACAGGATGATAAGAACAGTGCAATAGGATCATAGGATACACGGAATTGAAGAAGGAATTTCAAGCAAGTATATCCTAAGTCACTTAGGCGGAGTACCGTATCGCAAGTATGCCGCGGACATACACACGCTACGTTACCCTACTTAAGTCACTTACTCCATCTACCAAGGGTCGTCCTACACTCAAAAAGGTAAAACCTATCGCTCTGATACCAACTTTGTCACGACCCGCAGGGTACGGAACGTGACTGGCACTTAAGTTTACGAAACGTCTCAAGACGTCCGTAAAATAAGTAAGCCAAAGCCAAGAAACCAAAACCAAATAAGCAAAAGAGTGAAGAGAACCCAAACAATTGAAAACGAGTTTATCAAATAAGTCATATAACCCTTTTTAAAAACAATATCAATTTTTCCGAAAATTTCGGCAGAGTCTCCTTTGTAAATACTGGCCCCCAAAATGGGTACAACAAGAATATATATATGAATCCAACAAATAAGGCATCCCCAAGCGGGAGCTAGCTCTTCGCCACAAGGCGGTCAGAAATCCCACGCAATATAAAACAACAACATGCAAAATAATCATAAAGAAGCATGAGAAAAACAGCATGTCGACTCAAGTGAGCTCGACCCCAAAATACAGCATAAAAAGTCCACAAATCTCACAGTCTCATCTCTAGGTCAATATACAACAATACTGGTAGAAACAGTAGATGGAGTACACTAGATACAAAGAATATACAAGGTGGTGTGAAAATAATAATATAACCCACCTAAGAGCAAAGCCTCGAGTCCAGGCAAAAGAGGCAAAAGAAGCATGTGCGCCCGCCGCTACTGTACTGACGGAGCGGACCTGAAAAAGGCTGTGGCACAACGGGGGTGAGTTGCCAACTCGTGAGTAATAAATAACATCTACACAGGCTATCGAAAGCATGCACACAAGTATCCTAGCATCTAAAATACAGGTAAGGCATGACATAATAGCAGGTATGTATGCAATATGAATATACTAGCAGGTTGAATGCAATGCGAATCAACTCATGATCTGAATGTGTAAGTATAAGAATCATGTTTTCCCCTTAGGAACCTCTTTTGAAATACCAGCACAATACAATTAGAATCAACAAGAACCTGTGTCCAGCAACGACACCTCAAAACTATCACAAATCTCATATATCCATGTCATAGTATCTCTGGCCTCAGCCATCCGGCTGACCCATCTCAATATCAATATCTCATCATCTCGCGGCCACGGTCGGTATCCTCTGGATATCCGCCGTCCCAAACAGTCACCGGTAGGTAATCCGTCCCCTGCCAGGCTCAACGTCAACAACACATTCCTCTTGCCCCGGGGTACCTTACCGGGCCCACCATGTACCCGTGACGGTTCCTCCACTCCTCGACACGGATCTCGAAAACCACAGCAAACTCATGGTGGACGACACTTACATCATTAGAAAACCGTAATTTACATATTTTAAAAATATAATAAGTTTAGAAATTTTGCGGCTTTCCCCCGAAATCCAGAAATATCATAAAATCTCAAGAAATCCTCATAAGTGCATATGTCAATGATAATGAATGCATATGGTATCAATAATCAAGTTGCGATGTGTGATTAATAGATTAGGCATGAACAAATAATATGATGAAGTACATGCACATGAATAGCAATCCTACGATTTCATTTTAAGAAATTAAAGCAATAGCGCAAGTTTAAGTATCAATTATAGTAAAAGGTTTCAATTTAAAGGTTATCTAGTGTGGTGGCATGGCAATTACCAGGGTGTGTGTGTAAGCATGAATAGTGCTCGTGCTGCATATAAAAACCCTGGCAATGGTGCAGGTGTCCTATAGAATGGGTTCGTATATGTATGTCAATATAAGGCATGAATGTAGCAAATAATCATACAAATATTACACCCCTAATTACTAACATTACTAAGAATCCTTTTAAGCCACTAAAACTATCGGGCGACTTGCGCCATCCAACGATAGTCTTCCGTAGATGTTACATCTACTCACCGGAATCCCTAGCTAGTCACGTCCAATCACCGCTTTCCCCTTTCGTGCCGCGTCTGACGTCTCCGCGATCGAACCTGGAATTTACATCAATACCAAACATAATGTTACATACAAGAACGACGCAAAACCCAAACGAAAATACTAACGTTCACAAGCTAGGTACAACGTGCACAAGGTGCGCGGAACACACGCGAAAATCGCAAAAACTAACTAAAATCGTCGATTTGGTCGCCCGGCAAAACTAAAACCCGAACACTCAAAAATCCGCACTCACACATCCTAAAACTCATAGGATACGCTAAAAATGTCATCAAGACATCGCAAATACATCACCACAAAAATTTAATAAAAACTAGTAAGCACAAAAGACTTCCAAAATCGTGCAAACTTCGCGGATTTGCGATAAAGTGCACACAACTTCACGCAAACACCCAAGTTAAGCATAGATAGCCACTACACAAATTTCCAACACACTAGCAATGCTTAAAAACCTAATTTCCATAAACAAATCCTTTCTTGATTTTTTTATAATTAGCAATACAATCAAAATTTCACACTAGATTAACTTAGATTAGCATAATTGAAGCCACTTATGCAAGGTAAGCTCATTGATTAGGTTAGTATAACAACTAGATAACAAAATAACCTAATAATGGTTTTCTAAACCCTAGTTAAACTCTAACCATAAACTTTTAAAAAACTAGAATGAAGCTAACACTAAATTAACACTAAAACAATTTAATTTAAGAAACTTAACCAAAAGAATTTAATTATGAAGAATTTATACCTCAACTGGAGATCTAGCAAGAACAATTTGCCTCCAAAGATGCCTCCTTTCTCCAAGATTTAAACTAAAGTGGGTGTGAGAAGAGATGGATTAAGGTTTTGTGTTGAAATAGTGAAGGATTTGTTGATTTTTGTTGAATTTTGATGGAATTTTCTTGAAGAAAATGAGAGAAAAGAGAAGGAAAAATAATGGAAGGGGGGGCTGCTCTCGGCCAGAAAATGGAGAGGGGGAGAAGGGTGTGGGCTTGCTAAATCTTTCACCAAGTCAAAGCCATTTCATATCCAAAGTACACCATACCTTAATTACAATATTTTAATCCTTTTCAAAACAAATCATTCACAATTGTTAAAGTCAAATGGAGGGGGATGGGGCTGTTACAGTAGTGGTGGGGCCGGCCTTGGGGTGTGGGGATGAGTGGGCGAGGTTACAAAAAGAATCCCATGCAAAAAGACACCCCACAAGTCCAAAATTGCAAGTTTTAGCTTAAAATTTAATAAATTTCGATTTCCATAATAAAAATTAGTTTAAATTTAAAATAAAATACTAAAAATTTATATTACAACTAGATTTTAATTAACATGATTTTAAAGCTTAAATTTAGCCCATTTAAATTTGTATTTATCGCTAATTTAATGTATTTTCTTACCGGCTTAAAATAGTATTAAAAAAATTGAAAAATTAGGGAAAATTTTTAAACGACTAGAATTTCATAATAAACTCATTTGATACTAAAAACTAGCAATTACCTATCCAAATTAGGTATAATTAGTCCTAAACTGCAAAATAACAAAAAAGACGATTTACGGAAAAATACCACATTTTCACCGATTTTCGGGAAAACACCAAAACGACAATTCAAGGCGCTACAATAATAGTGAAGGCGGAACAATACATATTCCCTTAGTAAGATAGTACAAGAACAACTGCCTCAATATCAATAACGAATGCAGTACCACGTATATGTATATATTGTACGTGTCATGGTAATTACCAACGGGGTGTGTGTGTGTGTGTGTGGAATACAATTTAGTGCTCAAGCAACATGAACCATCAGTAATGGTGCAGTGTCTAATAGGTACTAAGTCAAGGTATAACAAGTAATGGTATGCAATGATGCTCATGCACAATCAACTCATATGCATATTACATGTGGCAATAAAATCATATCCAATCCTCGACGCTTAACGCCATACGGGTGATTCCTCCGTAGATGTTAATTCTACTCACCAATGATCTCGAGCTAGGTAAATCCAACCACCTGCTTTTCCTTCTTTATAGCGTCTGAAGTCCCCGCACTCGCTCCTAATATCACACAAAACATAACAAGTGCAACTTAGAAACCGTTCAATAATACATACAAACTACGTTTTGATCGACGCACCGACTCCTACAAACTCTCAAGTGTTCGCTTAGTGGCTAACGTGTGTAGCGACATCCCAAATCAAACCTAAGTGCAGCAAGCTACACAAAGTACGCAAACCGTGTCGAATACCGTAACACGCATAGTCGAAACACTAGAAACTAGCAAAGTGGTCCCAGATTTTGCCTACAGTCAATATATAAAAATCAAGCAGTACCAAACACCCAGGATAGCCTACAGGTAGCTACCCTCAAAAACACAACCCCCTAGGTCCCTACGAATCCGGCGACGCCGGAATTTAGCCTAAACTCGCCGGGTCAACTAGGTGGAGTGGGGTTCAGGCTACAGGTGAATACTCAGGGCCTCTAACACAATACCACTGCATTGCTAGATTTTACAGTAACCTATCGTGGTGATAGCAGATCACAGAGACTCCAATATAACACTAAAAATACGATATTGCATAAAAACTATAACTTTAGTGTTCTAAACAGTGACTAATAAGCAACATAACATTTTAAAGACCTAATTAACAGTTAGAGATCACTACCTTACCACACTTGCACCCTAGCTTTCCATGCTCCAAGTCATCTCTGGTGGCTTAACTTGACTTTGTGAGGGTTTAAGTGAAGTTTAGTGAAGATTTAGGCTTAGTTTAGTGATGGGGAAGTAAACTTTCAGTTGTAAGAGAGGAGAAGGAGAAAATAATTGAGAATGAGAGAATGAAGAAAAGAAATGGGGAGTGTGAGGTGAGAATGAAAGAGTGAGAGGGTGAGAGTAGTCACACCCTTTCTCTCCCTTCATTAAATGCTCCCCATACTTGACATACCTCATCATTCCTTCAAAAATTCAACCTTCCTCTCTCTTCAACATAAAAAACGAACCCTTTTTTTTAAAAACTAAATGATTAAATAAATACATATAACATAATGGCATGAGGGTTAAGGTGCCATGGCTATTTAAGCATGGTTAATACTTCCATAATCCCCAAGTTAACATGCACATATGTGTACAAGCCAAAACAAATAATAATAAAATATTAATTAATTTTTATAAAATATGTGAAAACTATTTTGGTTAACATTTTACTATAAACCCGCATTATCGCTTAATTAACACGAATCGCATTCTAAGGTGTTACACCTATCTAACCGCCACTGCCTTCAAGTGCTCCGGGACTGCACCCAACTATTACCTGTTTGCATGACTCAGCAGAGCCATGGTAGGGTATTAATCTAAGAACAGTGGGAACACACTTGAGGCAAAGTAGCAGTGTCAAGTCGACAGACTAAGCTGTACTCATGTCACCTAGAAACTGCTACCTGCTGATAGGTATATTACCAAACAACAGTTCCCCACGAGTCCATCCAGTGTAACTCATAACCCAATGAGCACATGCATACTATCTCTAGTACGACGTACTGATGGCTGTGGGACAGACCATCTCCCTGCTGGAAAGAGAAGCGTATACACTATTCTACTCTGGAGTATCGATGTCCTGTCTCGATAATCCTGCGACTAAGGACCTGTGTAAGGATATGCTTGTAGACTACCCAGCCCCCACTAGTGTGACTGCCATCACAACGCTGGTTATCAAGCAAAGATCCTAAGGGCTCTATCAATATGTATTTGCGATACGTTAAAAGAAACATATACATATATTAAGATAGATACAAACCAAGTAGCATACTACTATATCGAGCAAGACTGTCATAAATCCGTGTATATATCCCAAGCTTCCAAAATGTAATATACAAACTAGTATTATACAACAATGGCCTCTAGAGTATATTACACTAACATCACCGACTAGAGGAATAATCTGATTTGGTAGTCGTGGCAAGCTTAGTCCTCGATTCGTGAGGCCTTTCGGTATTATCAAGCGTGTTGGAGTGGTAGCTTCTCGATTGGATTTACCACTATCCTTGGAAGTTGTTCATGACGTGTTTCATGTATCTCAACTCCGCAAATATGTTAGAGATGAGACACGCGTCCTAGATCATTCGAAACTGACAGTAAGGGAAGATTTGACATATGAAGAGCGACCAATGACGATTGTGGATCGACGAGAAAAAATCCTCAAGAATAAAGTTATCCCACTAGTACTTGTTTCATGGGAGAATCGTTCGCATGGAGAATTTACTTGGGAACGTGAAGACAAGATCCGATAGAAGTTTCCATACCTCTTTTCTTAGACCCGTGTCTTATTGTCTCTTTTCTTGTTCCGTAAATTTCAAGGTCCAAATTCTTTGGTAGTTGGGTATAATGTAACACCCTGGCACTATTATACTATATATTTGGGGTATTTTAATTTTGCGGCAGAATTCTTGACTATTGTTATTTTGGGTTGCGGATAAAGCAATTGGTAGTGTGGTTATTATCCAACCCGACCCGCATGTTTGAAACCCAACATGGTTCAACATTACATCAAATATTTGTTAGTACAGTTTATCCATACAAATCTAGATTTATATACATATAAAATATATTTTAGAATCCATATATCTTTTCTAAATACAATATAAAACCAAATAATATATTTTCTTATCTAGCCTTGCATGTCATAGTACCCATATCATGTGGTTGCACCCATATATCATGTTCGTGTCCTAAGAGTTAGACAGACAGAGTATTTGATCGCTACATATATTTACGTAGATCCGCACTTGGGGCTATATGTTTTTACTTACAGGATATCGCATCATAGTTTAAATTCTTACGTATATTCTATATATTTAAAATCTAGATTTTTTAAAGGGATACGGGTAATATTCGGAGTAATCTGGTATTATCTGTAAAATCCCACAATATATATATAATATATTTTATATAACTAATATATATAATATATTAATTAATTTTCAATATAAAATCTCTCTCTCCATTTCTCTCTCTCCCCCTATATAAAATATATATTATATATATAATATAAATAATTTAAAAAAAACCCTCTCTCTCTCTCTTCCTTCGTTTTCATTCTTGTCTTCACCTCCTCTCGCTTACGCCGAATCCTAAACCCACGCCGCTCCTCCCTCATCTCCGTCCCCCTCTCGTCGTCGTCGACATTGCCAGAACCCGACACCCTATCGTCGATGGCAGCCATCCAATCTTGTCTCCATTGATGGCATCGTAGCCATTTTCTTAGTGCAGCAATACCTCGGCTGCAGTCCAGGCCGAAGCACCATATTGATATCCAAGTCGAGATTTAGCATCGCGACGTTATTCGGCGCCGGAACGTGAAATCTGTATCTCGACGTGAGATTCGATCAAGAAAGTTCTAAACTTGCAACATCCTATTTTATTATATCAATATTTATTTGATAAATTATAGTGCATGTGTTTTACTATCCAGCAGAAATTACCGATTTACAGTTTTATAGTATACGTCTGTATCCATACTGATAATAGTTTATTTAGTTGCATGTTGAATCATCACAATATTGTCATACTACTAAGAGAGTTCAATATGTTATCTAGATTGCAATATACATGGTAATGGACGTATAACGGTTATTACAGATAGATACATATGCATCTTGGCATTAGTTGTGTTTCGATATTGATTACAGTTTTACATTGGTATCTATTTTGGTTAAAATACAGTACATGGCATGTTCACTGAAAGTTTATCCTAGCACCACCACAAGGTTTTAACCGGCATCAAGCATGCAATTTTAAAAAAATCTAGGTGCTAAGCTACACTAACCTAGAATCTAACTAGAGTATTGGGGTTTAAAGCATGATATAACAAGAACTATGCTAAGTGAAGAGATTACAACCTTTGAAGATCGTGCCCTTCACTTTTATAGCTCCGGGTAGTAGTCCCTACAACTCCTCTATACTCCACTTGAAGAATGAACGAGCTTCCTTCACGGTCTTCGTATCGAAGATGATCTACCCGAAGTTCCTCAAATTCAAGTTACCTATTCACTAATCTTTCATTGGTGAAGGAAACACCCTAATTTAAATGGTTAATCTAAAGTAGGATGATGAAGTAGGGGTTTTAAGCTCACTTAGGATTCTCACAAGCCCTAGGGTTCACAACTGATGTGAGGGTTAGGGCTTGTAGTAAGAAGAAGAAGAAGGTGGAGAATGGAGAGAGCTAGGGTTTCAAAAACCAATACTAAGTGAAGAATGGCTCTCAATCTCATCTCACCTATTGAAGTATGTTTGATTTTTCAATAAAAAAATCACAACCATACTTCAATAGTGATGGCATACACATAAAATAATATAAAGAGCCTTGCTTAACCCATGCCAAAAATATCTCCCCATTTTCCACCTCTTTTCTATTTTCTAAAAATAGAAAATCCAACCATGCTTCATAAATAATACACACACACACACACACACACACACACACTAAGAGAAGAAAATAATTAGTGAGCAATAATATTAGTTAATGTATAATTATATCAAATATAAATATACATCAAATTATTAAATCAACACATGATTTAATAATCCGGTTATATCATATATAATCGACTAATATCATTTATCTGTATATCACATTATCAAATCAGCACTTTATTCAATAATCCGGTTATATCACATATAACCTAACCGATAACATTTATTGCCAGATTAGAATACGGTATCACATACTCGTATTTAATCAGGCCCACGCACATAACAACATATGTGCCCTGCTTCGTTTCACTTGAACTATGAAACCACTGTGTGGGACTCTAAAGACTCGTCGATACGCCAGCAGTAGGCAATGATCACATAAGTTACCTACAAGCCGTCAGCAGTACTAGCTGGATATAACGGCTACCCAGGTATTGAGCGAATGGAAAATCAACAAGCAAGCTTGTCCAAACTCCCGTGAAGCCTATAAGTAACATTTACCGTACAGTTCGGTCTCATCGTCTGTTATGTCGCATATTGAGTTTAGGGGTGGAATCGTCAGACCCCAGTAACTTGATAAGTCATGCCGATGTGTGGCTCATAATGGTTCGAGAAACTACTAATAACACTTACCAGTAAATCTCATCAGCCCTAGCCAGAGACTTACTATTATAGCCAGTCGAGCATAGCGCAACATCAACTCCCTATACCAGGAGAGATGAAACCCCTCCTATCGCTCACTACCTCCATGTGACTCGGGACTGTACCCAAAATCCACCTATTTGTACGAATCCTTTGAGTCATGATAGGGAGGAAATCAAAGCACAGTAGGAACCACACAAGTCACTATGACGATCTTGGGTCTACAGACTAACCTGTACCAGTGTCACCAGAGAACTGCTATCTGACGATAGGTATGGTACCATCTAGGAGTTCTCAGTGAGTCCTGTTCGGTGTACCCATTCTCTAATGAGCACCTGTGTACAATCTTTGATGAATGGTTATGGGATCAACCATCGCCCCTACAGGGTCAAGAAACGTACACACTAATCTACTCTGGAATATCGATGCCCTGTTTCGATATCCCCTCGACTAGGAACAATTAAAGGATGTGCTTGTGGACTACACAAGTCTCAGTAGTATGATCCGTATCATAGTCCGAGTATTCAAGAAAACATCCTAAGGGCATTATCAACATGTATCAGAGAGACAGTATAATAATACAAGTGTACATGTTAAGATAAAAATCAATCAGATAACATACTATCATGTCGAGCAAGAAAGTCCTCTATATATATGTCCAAGCATCCACTATATCATACAATAATGGCCTCTAGGGAATACATATTCCTAACAATCTCCCACTTGCACTAAGGCCAGCTGTTGTAGTATCTCATACCCAACATCCCAAAAAGTCTCTCAAACTGCATCTCGGGGAGGGCCTTCATGAGTGGATCCACTGCGTTGTCCTTTGTGTCAACTCTCCTGACCTCGATCTCCCATCGATCTACTATCTCCCGGATCAGGTGATACCGCCTAAGAATATGCCTGGATCGCTGATGGGACCGGGGTTCCTTAGCCAAAGCCGCAGCTGCATTCACTACTAAAATAGGGGGTTGCCCCTACGGATATTGAAATCCGTAGGGGCAGATTTATGTTGGCCCTACGGATTAAGCCGTAGGGCCAGAAGGTTGCCCCTACGGTCCAAGACGTTCAAGAATAAAAATATTAAATCTTAATTTGGTGTTTGCCCCTATGGAGCCGCAAACCAAGAACCTACGGACTTATCCGTAGGGGCAACTAAATAGAGATTTAATTAAAAAGGCACGGATCGATCCCTACGCTGAATACCTAAAAATTATTTTCTCCATCGATCGCGCGCGCGAACCCAAATTCCTAAACCCTCGTTCCCGCCGATCGATCGTCGTTCTTCTCGTCGCCAGCGCCGGCCGATTCGTCGTAGCCACCGCCTGCTTTCGTCGTCGCCAGCGCCGGCTCATCTCCATTTTCATCGTCTCCTTCGATTAATCGTCGCCTTCGATCAGGTAAGGAAATCTTCAATTACTCAAATTTTTGATTGTTTTAGGGCTATGGTTCATTGTTTGGGTACCGATGAGGCATCGGTTGGGGTTAGCGTTAGGGTTGGGGCTGAGGCTGGGGCTGGGGCTCGGGCTGGGGTTCGGCAGGGGGTTGCGGTTGGGGTTGGGGTTGGGGTTAGGGTTAGGGTTGGGGTTCGGCTGGGGCTGGGGCTAGGGCTGGGGTTAGGGTTAGGGTTATGGTTGGGGTTGGGGTTTAGCTGGGGCTGGGGTTAGGGTTAGGTTTGGGCTGGGCTGGGGCTGGGGTTAGGTTGGGGTTGGGGTGGGGCTGGGCTGGGCTGGGGATGGGGCTGGGGATGGGGCTGAGCTGGGGCTGGGGCTAGGGAAGAATTCGTGGAGTCATGAGGAATTAATGTAATCTCTGATGATATTTCCCCAATTTCCATGGAGACATGAGGAGACATAGGAAGAATTCGTGTCTTTCGTGTTGTAGATATAGAATCAAGTAGCTAGCTAGAGATTGATTGCCCAAAAATTATAATTGTATGCATTCATGTGGTGGTTGTAGTTTGTGGCCAAATAAATCTTTGCATGCTGCCATTGGCAAGTCTTTGTCCAACCAAAACATGATTCAACATACTGAGCTTGTGGTACCAGACCATTCATAATGCAAAAAAAAGACACATTTCTGATTTGAAGAAAAGGAAGGGCAAGATAGGGATTTAGTTATGGATTTTACTTGGACGCCAGAAAACTTTTCTGACACCGTGTACCCAATTTTCCCACACACCCTTTCACACATGAAGGTTGGCAGAAGATGTTTTTCTGGTAACATCTTCAGCATCATCGAGACTTAATTACATTTGAAAGGAGGATATATATTCTTTCAACTTAAATTTATATTATATTCATCTTATTTATTGATTTCTTTTCTATGTTGCAGGTATGTATCTCAATCTCAAGTCTAATGCATCTTAGTTCTTTAATGCTCAATTCTCAAAGGAGCTTAGTTCTCCATAAGAGCTTAGTTCTCCAAGATAGGAGCATGCTCCTCCCCATAATGCACATATGCGCAAGCGCCACGTTCACTACGTGCAACGCACGTGTGCCCGCCATGCGCGCACCACATGCAATGCACGTGCGCACCACGTGAGAATATTTAATAATATTAAAAGGAGCTTAGTTCTCCATAGGAGCTTAGTTCTCCAAGATAGGAGCATGCTCCTCCCCATAATGCGCATACGCGCAAGCGCCATGTGCGCTACGTGCAACTCACGTGTGCCCGCCATGCGCGCACCACGTGCAATGCACGTGCGCACCACATGAGAATATTCAATAATATTAAAAGGAGCTTAGTTCTCCAAGTTAGGAGCCTGCTCCTCCCCATAATGCGCAAGCGCCATGTGCGCTACGTGCAACGCACGTATGCCCGCTATGCGCGCACCATGTGCAATGCACGTGCGCACTACATGAGAACATTTAATAATATTAAAAGGAGATACATTCTCCATAGGAGCTTAAGTCTAATGCATATACACGGATTTTCTCTTTTGTCAGTAACTATCCCGTTCTTATATTTCTCAATATAGTTACCATAACCTACAATTTATATGTTATACAGTCTAACATGGCCCATGAGTACGTCAGAGTTAAGGACTGGATGTATGTGGATTGGCAACAACGTATGCAACCTAAGTTTGCCGCAGGAGTTGCTGCTTTCATTGAATTTGCACGCGCACATAATAAGATCATAATAGAGAAGATTCTCTGTCCGTGCGATAGATGTGGCAATAAGTACTGGCAGAAGGTAGAATTGGCAGAGCTTCATATTGTAAAATATGGGTTTGCTAGACTTTATACAACTTGGAAATATCAAGGGGAAGGAGAAGAATGAAGTACTGCGGCAGATGAAGAAGGAGAACACGATAATGCGGCAGTAGAAGAAGAAGAATTCGGTAATGCGGCAAAAGGAGAAGACTGTAATTTATTTCCATCAGAAGAAATGAAGGATATGGTAGAGGCTGCCCTAGGTGAATCTATTCATACCGAAGATGTCATTCCTTCCGGTCAAGGACCGCGTGCGGATAAATATGAAAATTTCATGAATGATGCTAGGAAACCAATTTATGAGAATGCGAAGTATTCTACCCTCTCATGGTTCGTCCAACTTTTCCAGATTAAGTGCCTAAATGGATGGAGCAACAAGTCATTCACAATGCTTCTTTCGTTCTTGAAAGATTCTATGCCTCCGGAAAATAACATGCCCGACAGCTGGTACGGAGTCCAGAAGATGATGTCTGATTTGGGTCTAAAGTGCGAGAAAATTCAAGCATGTCCTAAAAATTGCATGTTGTACCCGAAAGAGAATTCAGATTTGAAAGAGTGTCCAACATGCGGAGGGGCCAGGTATAAGCCGAAAGATTCTGATAAGAAGCCTGATATACCTGTCAAGATAGCACGATACTTTCCCATAACACAGAGGCTACAAAGGCTATTCAGGTGCAAGAAAACAGCCGAGGTAATGATTTGGCATCACCGTGCTCCTCCAAGTGAAGATGGAAAAATGAGCCATCTAAGAGATTCACCGGCATGGAAGGATTTCGATAGGAGGCACGCAATATTCAGTAGCGATCCTCGCAATGTCCGGCTCGGACTAGCTACTGATGGCTTCTGTCCATTCAACTATATGGCTGGAAGTCACAGCACATGGCCCGTTGTAATGATAATTTATAATTTGTCGCCTTGGTTGGCTATGGACCAATCATACTTTATGATTCCTCTTCTTATCGACGGACCAAACTCACCGGGGAACAATATTGACGTCTATCTCCGACCTCTGATCGAGGAGTTGAAATCTTTGTTCATTGATGGTGTAGAGACATATGATGCAAACACAAATACAACTTTCATACTGCGTGCGGCTCTAATGTGGACAATTAATGACTTTCCTACGTATGGAATGCTATCAGGTTGGTCCGTACATGGTCACAAAGCATGTCCTCATTGCCATGAACACACAATATCGAAATTCTTGAATTTTAGCAGGAAGGTTTGTTATTGGGCCATCGACGTTTCCTGCCTCCAGACCACCCCTATAGGTTAGACACGGTTCACTTTGATAGTCAACAGGAGCTTCTTGGACCTCCATCCCCATTTTCCGGAGAGGACGTGACTGCTAAATGGGATGGTTACAATAATGTGACCTTCGGGATGGATCCGACGAAACAGGTCAAACCACCATTTTGGAACAAGTTAAGCATTTTCTTCGAGCTTCCGTACTGGTCTACAAATTCAGTGCGTCATTGTCTGGACGTCATGCATATAGAGAAGGGAGTATCAGAGCACATACTTAACTTGCTTCTTTGTAAAGACGGGAAATCGAAAGACAACCTGAATGCTCGGATGGATCTACAAGAGTGGGGAATAAGAAGTGAATTGCACCCTAGACCGGTAGCGGGTAAACTGGGAAAGTTTGTACTTCCCAATTCCGCTTATCATATGTCACAACCGGAGAAGAAAAGATTCCTGCAGGTGTTGCATGATTTGAAAGTTCCCATAGGTTTCTCAGGATCATTCAGCAAGAAAATAAAAGTTGTGAAGGGCAAGATCGATGGGCTGAAAAGTCATGATCAACATGTTATCGTGGAGCACCGTCTTCCATTGGCCCTCAGGACTTCTCTCCCTGAATCGGTTGGTCTAGTAATCAATGACCTATATTGTTTTTTTAGGGAGTTGTGTGCTAAAACACTGGAGGTTGTGACGCTAGATAAACTAGAAAATTCTATTGCGTTGATACTTTGCAAGTTTGAGCGTATTTTTCCACCGTCATTCTTCGATATCATAATACACTTGACGGTTCATCTTGCAACTGAGGCGAAATTAGCTGGACCGGTACAATATCGATGGATGTATCCCGTCAAGAGGTACGTGTAATTTTTCGTTTCGCTCAATTTATAAATTTATTGTTGTCTTGTATGCCCGTATTTATTTATTCAACATATTTTCATTAGGTACCTCTACACTCTTAAGAAGTATATACGCAATAAGAATCGACCAGAGGGTTCTATCATGCAAGGTTATCTTCTTGATGAAGCAACCATATTTTGTTCCCGCTATTTGGACGAGAACATTGAGACAAGGCTTAACCGGCCACGAAGAATTCAAGACGGGCCATATGGTAAAGCCGACTATAAGAGGGTAGACACTATGTTTATCAACAAGATATACCGGTTTATCTTGCTTAATTGCGCATGTCTTGAACAAATTAGAGAGTAAGTTTTTTTGGATTAATTGTTATACCTGTGTTTGTGTTTGTATGAAATGACATAATATTAATGTCATCATTATTTGTCGAAAACAGAATTCATTTTAACGAGCTACGTGAGGGGCATCCTGATTGGAACGAAGAACGATTGGAAAAATATCATCAGGATAATTTTTGTGATTGGGTCACAGATCATGTAAGTTATTCGAATAACATTTTATTGCTATCAGTTTTAATCTAAACTTATATCGTTATGTATTTGTCGTAAAATTTGTTTTGTTAGATCCACGATCCGAACTTGTCTGCATCATTTGAGAGTGATTCAAGATGTTTAGCTCAATTTCCTAGTATGGAGGTTGCATATTACAAAGGATTTGGTGTCCTTGGATACAAATTCGAAGTTAAGGACATAGAAACATCTAGAACCACTCAGAATAGTGGGATTGCGACGGTAGGATCGGACGGTGTGATTTATTATGGGTACTTAAATTGTATACTCGGTATCCACTATCCCGGACGATCAGAACCCTTTTATATATTCCAGTATACTTGGTACGATACGCTGTTCACACCATAATATTGCATTATTATATTCCCCATTCTTATTATTTTTATAAATAAACAGGTGCTTTTGACGCATGTCTGCTACATATTACAGGTTACAGGTTCTTGGACAGAAAACAGTGAAACGATGAAAAGACGATGCAAAAGTGGACTCTGACCAACAAACAGAAGACTCTTGATCAAGCCTACATCAAAAGTAAAATTCACAAAGTACAAGGCAACGCAAGTTCCAAGATTACAAGGCGAACGGTTAAAAAGCCATTGCAAATTGTTCACTGAAGATCTGGAACCAACCTAGAAGCCCAAATGGAAAAGGACATATAGAAATAGGAAGAACATAAAGCCCAAAAGCAGCCCAAGAAATTCCATAAGCCAATTCTACTATTGGGCCGCGGAACCGCGGCCCAACCCCAGCTTAAGCCGCGGTTCCGCGGCCATATAAAGGAATTACAAGACAGAAATTTTACCAAGTTTCTTTGCGGCTTTGACTAGTCAACCTAGGGCTATTTTTGTAATTGTAGACATGCGGATCAAAATGTAACCTAGGGTTTCTATTTCCTATAAATAGAATTCTAAATCATTGTAAACCTTATGCCTTCTTTTAATAATAAATTCAGAATTTTTTATGGAGAGCATCGGTGCCTCTCTTCAATTTATCTATTCAGATCTGACAACCCTGCGTACATGTTTGGAGAGATCCATCTGTAAAGTAAGTAGATTTATTTATTTTCTTGCCCTAGGTAATTTCAATTCCTGCCCTAGTATAGATTTTATTTATCTGCCCTAGTTATAACTTTCAATTAATTTCCCTAGGTAGAATAATTAGGTTTTTAGATTTAATAATCAATCCGAACACCCTTCGGAATTAACTCGTTAGTGCGATTGGAAGATTCACAACATCCCTGTGGACCGACCCGTACTCACCGGCTAGCTGCAAAGCGATGCCGTTCTTGATTGCGGTAAATAGATAGTTTTTGACATACAATCAAATTGCGCCGTTGCCGGGGATGGCATAGAACTTTCCTTTTTGCGATTTCGGGTTAATCTTAAATTAAAAATCATAAAAATCTAAAAAATCCAAAAATTATAAAAATATATCAATTGTTATATTTTGGAAAGGGTACTTTGTTGTGTGAATCTTGCAGGAACAATCGAGACAGATCTGGAGATTTCCAGAAAGCGAACCAGAAAACGGGATATCGAAACAGAAGAGATTTTAAACAACAGAACAGTGAAATTTTTTTGGAGCAGTGAACCCCCCAAAGCGCCGCCTTTCCGCGGCCATAACCTGCTTTAGGCCGCGGAACCGCGGCCTTCTTGATGATTCGTCGTGTGAAAAAAAATTTGGGGATCCGCGCCTACTTTACCGCCGCGGAACCGCGGTGGGAACCCCCATTTGGCCACGGAATAGCTGCGTTCTGGTGACGACATCTTCTGAAAAATTTTCTGTAAGCCTCTCTTTTCTTCCTCTGTAAAAATCTACATATATTTTCTGAAAAATGCCAGCAGGATTTGGTGCGCTTTAAAAATATATTCCCTTCCATATAACAAGTCTTGTGCAGGATTTTTGGGCCCCGCTTAAAATAATAACTGATTGCAAGTTATATTTTGCTGTTGCATATCTTTTGTCGAAAATCTTTTTGCAACAAATTTTCCAAAAGAAGAAAAAAGAAAAATGGAAAATTTTTATTAGAAAACTTGCAAAACTTTTGCCGCAAATAAATCCTTGCACCACCACCACCCATCTTTCTTTCTTTCTTTCACCCTTTCTTCTTACAACATGGGTACCCCACATAATAAATCACTTGCCGAACTTTGGTATCCCGAACCTAATTTTGCGCCGTACGTCAACTTGTTCGGTCAATTTAAAGACGATCCCTCCTTGCCAAAAATATCTTTGAAAGATCAAATAGAGGCGTCTAGGAGAAACAGTTTGACTTTTCAACCCACTTTGTGTCAACCAAGTCAATCTTTACCACCTCCATATGTTGACACCACTTTTTCAAGTCCTTCTGTCACTCCTAAACCAATGTCCATTGCTGAGCATATTGCTCAATCTCACAGTCGATCTTTCACCCCTCTCCACTCATCTAGTTCTAGGGATCTACACGACTATTCACCTTTTTATCCATATGTTGACCCTACCCCTGTCCAATCACCCACTTCCTACCAGTCCTACCCGACTTTCCCACCTTCACTAGACACCGTTTCTACACAGTCTGTTGGGAGTTTTGCATATCCACACAATTTCGAATCTTTTACCGAAACCCTCTTACCACCCAAGTCTAGTTTGGAAGAGTCGTTGGAGGCGTATATCGCAGCAACAAACAAAATGGTTAGGAATGTGGAGGCGTCTGTGGCCGCCCTTATGCAACCTGCTGAACCGGTAGCTAGTTTTCCGCTAGCTCCAAATTTTTCAATGTATAAGGAGGCGGTTGGACAGAATGAGAATTTGAGAGGATTTCCAAATCAAACTTACCCTTACCCAATTGAAGCCTACAACTCCAGTTTTCCATCGAATGTCCTAAATGATTCACAAGTTCAAAATAAAAACGAGTTGTGTGATTTTGTAGTGTTTGATTTGCCAAATTGTGAGGAACCCCTTTCAAGTGAAACAGCACCTAATCCGTTTGACCTTTACACTTCCACTCTAGAACCTACATTGATAAATATCCAGGCTTTTGATGAGGTGTCTAAAGAAATTGATTTTCACTTGATTGAGGATATAGACGCCGGGAATATTTCGGATGATGAACCTGTCGATTTGATTGAAATTTTAGGTCCAACTCATCATCCCGAGTCATTAAATGTTTCTCCCGAATTTCATATGCGTCTGGATTTTGATGATAATGGCATGGATGAGTTGAATTTTGAGGAGAATTATGAGGATAGTATTGAGGAGAGTATTGAGGATAATATTGAGGTTGAACCATTTTTGTTTAATGTGTCGGATTTTCCAATTCAGCCTCCTGAACCTTTGACTGTTATATCACCCTCCCTCCTTTCCATCGTTCCGACCACGCTTGAAGACTGTGAGCTTGAAAATTTTTCTTTTGAATCTGACACACTTCTCACAGACGTTAACACTTACAAGTGTTTCACTTTTTCGGACGATGTTGATGACTCACCGCCCGAGTTTGAGTCTTTTACATTTTCAGATGGGTTAGTTGAACTATCAGACTCAGTTGATTACAGTAGTTTCGAACCATTAATGGAATCTTTCAAGTTCGAGACAGTTTACTACGGTGAGAATGATACTATCCCTAATTCACTTCCTTTCGTCCTTCCTATTGTTCCGACCGTACAAGTGACTGTTACGCTTTCATCACCTATACCAAGTTCGGCATACCCATGTTTTCTTGCGAATCTTGAGGGATTTGACCCCATTTCCCTACGGGTTGATAGGTTAGCGCAATCGCTTATAACATATTGGTCATCACATATTGCGCTAATTTATTCACTCGATTTACACCCTCAAGATCGTGCGACCCTTCTTTCTCCTTTCCGCCCTTCTTCTCCCCACCGAGACCATATTCTACCATTCTTCTTTCCATACGGTCTCGCGTGTTTCTCATTTCTTTCCTCCTCACCCCATTCTTGCACCAACTATACCACTACCACGATAAATTTTTTGAATGGTTGGTGCTAACCTTTGGCTTATGTAAGGCCAAGCTTAAGTTTGGGGGGAACCTTGTTGTATATATGTAAATATATTTTTGTTTTCTTTTTCTATAATAAAAATAAAAAAAAATTCAAAACATTAAAAAAATAAAAAAAAATTTTGTAAATAAATAAACAGGGGAGTGCCGACATTTTGACCCTCTTGGTTTAGTATGACAGTGAGGACACTGTCAAGTTCAAGTTTGGGGGTATTATATGCTCGGTACGTCTTCTTCCTTCGCATTCATTTGTATATATTTTTGCATTTGCATACTTATTTGAAAACCCATAAAAATTGAAAAAAAAATTCAAAAATTTATAAAAATTAATGTATTCAATTTTGGTTTATTTGACTAGAGTTTGACAGATAGGTTAACTAGTTAGGAACAACTAGATCTTTGACTTAGTAAATTAAAAACCCTAAAAATAACCTTCCTTAAAGTTTAACGATAGAAAGTATATGTCTTTATAGTTTATTTAGAAATAGGCAAATTTTGAGTTCACTTCTTGGGCTAAGTCGAAACGAAGGAAAAATATTGAAGCTTTTATTAGAGTATAAGTTTGAAAAATAATTCCTAGCTTAAGTCTAGACTCTGAAAACGTATACCCTACAAATTGCACAATCACGCACCTTGAAACTTGGAATAGTAGAAGAGACCTTGAAATGCTCTTGTCTAAAGTCCTTAGTACAATGAAAATAAAAGGAAAAAAAAGTGAATAAAGAAAAAAAATGGACACTGGTTTTTGTGATTACTTAAGGCTGTAAAAATAGAAAAATATTTAGCGAGGGTGCTTCATCACCTAGTGCTTTAGACCAACTGGTTTGGGAGTCACTGCTAAAGCCTTGGGTGTCGCAAAACTAGGAAGTACGCTTTAAAGTGCTAACGCATCTTGTAATCGGTTGTTGGTACCTCAAGAAGTATTAACGGTCGCATGAAGGATGTATAAGCGAAATTCAATTAAAAATTCACTAATTAATAAGTGCTTTGGACAATGGACGAGAGTACGATTGCTTGATTTGAATTTCCAAGTGTAGGGGTGATATTTACACATACGTGGGGATATGTGATTAGAGTTTAGATGAGAGAAAGGAATGAAGGATAGAACTTGTATCTTTAGTAAAGTTGATAGAAATTCCTAAGTGGAGATGGAACTTTAGAAGGAAAACTTAAGAAATGCCGAAAGCTAGGTAACTCTATAGAACATATATAATCTTAAGTTAAATGATTAGGAAGTGTGAAGAATGTGGGTGGATAATTTACAAGTCGACGATAATAGAATTCCTTGTTAGAAAACCTAATTGGAGAACAAAAGTCAATGGGCCGAGTTGATAGGATTTTGTGGGTAGTATCCGCTGAAAACCCTCAGGAGACAACACTCCTCCTACTAGGGACACCTAGAGGTTTAACGGCTTGTTGCACGTGCTCAGTGCAATCGCGTTTCCCTGCGAAAGTGTGGTTAGGATTTTAGTAAATAAAAATAAGTTTGCTCGAGGACGAGCAAAAGATAAGTTTGGGGGAATTTGTTCACACCATAATATTGCATTATTATATTCCCCATTCTTACTCTTTTTATAAATAAACAGGTGCTTTTGACGCATGTGTGCTACATATTACAGGTTACAGGTTCTTGGACAGAAAACAGTGAAAACGATGAAAAGACGATGCAAAAGTGGACTTTGACCAACAAACAGAAGACTCTTGATCAAGCCTACATCAAAGGTAAAATTCACAAAGTACAAGACAACGCAGGGTCCAAGATTACAAGGCGAACGGTTAAAAAACCATTGCAAATTGTTCACTGAAGATCTGGAACCAACCTAGAAGCCCAAATGGAAAAGGACATATAGAAACAGGAAGAACATAAAGCCCAAAAGCAGCCTAAGAAATTCCATAAGCCAATTCTACTATTGGGCCGCGGAACCGCGGCCCAACCCCATCTTAAGCCATGGTTCCGCGGCCAAATAAAGGAATTACAAGACAAAAATTTTACCAAGTTTCTTTGCGGTTTTGACTAGTCAACCTAGGGCTATTTTTGTAATTGTAGACATGCGGATCAAAATGTAACCTAGGGTTTCTATTTCCTATAAATAGAACTCTAAATCATTGTAAACCTTATGCCTCCTTTTAATAATAAATTC
The DNA here is from genome assembly GCA_030015575.1 of Agapanthus africanus. NCBI lineage: Eukaryota > Viridiplantae > Streptophyta > Magnoliopsida > Asparagales > Amaryllidaceae > Agapanthus > Agapanthus africanus. Next base: position 326,393,315 of record JASDDO010000018.1, read on the forward strand.
AGAATTCTTTATGGAGAGCATCGGTGCCTCTCTTCAATTCATCTATTCAGATCTGACAACCCTGCGTACATGTTTGGAGAGATCCATCTGTAAAGTAAGTAGATTTATTTATTTTCTTGCCCTAGGTAATTTCAATTCCTGCCCTAGTTTAGATTTTATTTATCTGCCCTAGTTATAACTTTCAATTAATTGCCCTAGGTAGAATAATTTGGTTTTTAGATTTAATAATCAATCCGAACACCCTTCGGAATTAACTCGTTAGCGCGATTAGGAGATTCACAACATCCCTGGGGACCGACCCGTACTCACCGGCTAGTTGCAAAGCGACGCCGTTCTTGATTGCGGTAAATAGATAGTTTTTGACATACAATCATACGCGAACCGATACGGACAGGTGGAGAAGCAATCTTGGGACTTGGAAAGATGAATATGGATTGACCAGTGTGAACACATTTCGATTTTACGGTCAGGAAGATCCGTTTAACTTTCCGAACCAAGCGTTCTAAGTATACTACTCACAGTGTTTGAAGCATCCGGAATGGAGTGTTGTATGCCGATGGAAACCCAGAGATGTCTACGATGTCCTAAAATTCGAGGACAGCGATGAGGACGAAGAAGAGAGAAGGCTTAAAGTGTTCCGACCGTCTGTTTCGAAGGACGGGTTGTCTTCGACCGATCATGAAGTTACGTGGGTTAGAAATGACATCGACGATGAAATCCAAGTAGATATGTATAATGCGCCCATGAAACGAAAAAGGTTATCAGTAATGTTATATTATTACTTCACATTTTACACTCTATACATATATAGTCAATACTTTTAATGATTGTCTAATGCGTCCACGAACCGTTTATCTAGATTTGATGACGATGTCGGGAGCAGCGAGGGGCGGCAGGAGCTCCAGCCGCGGTAGAGGCAAAGGCAGAGTGGTTCTGCCGTCCGGAGAGCTGCATAGGGAGCTTCAGAAGGCCGGTCTTGCACCCAGATCGGAGACCCCTTCGGATGCCTCCTTCGGTGTGGATTTTGCCACACCTCCAGGTATGCTGCACGCATATCCATTTTGAATGTAATATTACAGATATTCATGCCTGTTTATGTCAAAATTACTTATATTGTCAATGTTTGATTGTCTAGTTGTTGGTGATGCGTCCACATCTGGGACAGAGGCCACTCCCGCTCCTCCAGGTATGTTTATATATCATATAGTGCATGTATATTGATTTAGAATGCTATATCATAAATATACACACATTCCTTTTGCTCTTACTTAGCAATTTTTATTATTGTGTAGCTGTAGGTGGTGACACCACCGCACCTGCGGGTATGTTTATATATCCTATAGTGCATGCATATTGATTTAGAACGTTATATTATTGATCTACATATTCTTTTTGCAATTACTTATATAATTTATTTTTAATTGTCTAATTATATGTGGTGCATCCACATCTTCCGCAGGGGCCACTCCTGCCGCTTCCATACCCTCCGCATCGTCTGCAGGTTAGTATGAATAAATATAAAATATTTATTCATTTTACATATACTCTATAGAATAAATATGAACTTCATGGAAATTTAGCGTCAATGTTTATTTTCTAGTTGGAGGGGATGCGTCCGCATCCGGGACCCCGGTTGTTCCTCACCGGAGGAACTATCGTCCCACTCGTGCTGCTGCCCGGGCCCAGGCTCGTGCGATAGTCACCGGAGGTATATATCACACTTCAATTTTCGTTTAAGCTTGATTTCTTAATACAACTTTGTCTTAATATTGATTGTCTTGATATTTTGTGCAGACGCAGGGCTTCCCCATCACCAGAGGGGGACTCGAGGCCCGAATCAGTCCCATAGGCTGAGGCCTGACAGAGCTAAGGGAAGGCAGCTTTCCCCCTCTTTTTTACCCTTGACTATCGCTATACCGGTCCTCATGCCGAGAGGTTCGGCCGGTATATGGGGGACGAGAGCCGGCTCGTGAAGAACTATCCACTTCACGTTGAGTGGGGCGAGCAGCACCGGCGCTCATTCGCCCTCTTCTTTGATCAGGCTCGGGTTCGTATTAATATATATTTTCATTTGATTTATCCAATATATTTATTATTAACACTTGCAATCTAATAACAATGCTTTTTTGTATATTCAGTCGGATTACGATTTTCAGCCTGTACCCGACCCTGATCACCCTGAGAGGGTGCTCGACCTTCATGCTCTGTACAATGGCCTGATGAAGAACATGCAGACCAAGGTCCGATATAATAGGAATGAGCTGAAGGCCGACTGCTACTCCAGGTGGATGGAGACCCCCGAGGCAGAGAGAGCGGCCCTCCTATCTACTCCGGCATTTGCGAGAGTCGACGCAGAGACATAGCCTCTATTGTGCAAATATTTCGACTCCCAACGCAAACAGGTATGTATTTTAAATGTAATTCATTGTTTAGGATATAATTTATTTTTTTGTGTTCCTTAATTATAAAACTAAATGTTAATGCGTTGTGCAGAAACAGGCCGCTCAGAATACAGAGAACAGGAAGTCGGCGAAGAGGGGTCGCCCCACTTACAAAAGTGGCTCGAGGAATATTACTCGAGCCATGGAGTTATCGGTAAATTACAGTAGACCGACCTTTGTGATATTCTGCAATATTAAGAGTTATTTTCTAATATTTCTAATATTAAGAGTTAATTTCTAATATTGCAGACAGCTCAGACCGTGGCGCAAGGTTGTACACCGAGCATGCTGTCCGCATATCTTGCCGTCCACGGCACCTCGACAGATCTCGCCACGGGCGATCTTCGATATCCCGACGTCGCTACCCAGGAGTATTGCGTAAGTGTTAATATTTATTCTACCCATATTTGAAATTTTAGTTTTGGAAGGTTCAAGTTTAAATTTTATACTTATACTTTACTGCTTAATGTGGGTGTAGGAGTGGGTGGTTGAGCAGGCTGAGGCCTCGGGGATCGATTTTACCGGACAGAGCGATCCGAGGCTGCTGACCCCAGTTCTGGACGCCGCACACGGAGGGCACCACGGAGGTTGGGAGAGAGGTCGGGGAATGGGCCCTAGCAGGGCCCATATGAGGTTGGACTCCACCCCGGCGGTTACTTCCTCCATCTCCAGTGAGCGACGTGTCCAGCAGGAACTGGAGAGCTTGAGGGCCGCCGTTCAGGAGTTGAAAGAGATGCTGGTATGTATACTACTTTATAGTAAAATATCATGTCATATTATAGATATCAACATATCCATAATTAGTACATAGCTTGAGCTTATTTGGTTTTAGACTTAGGTTTGATTAATCATACATACATATGTAATTAAAATAAACAACGGTTTTCCAAACTAGATATCCAAATGGGGTTTCGAAATAACTTGATAATGATACGAATTCGAATAATACACAGTTCTTACACGCTTCTTACACACGTTAGGTCCAGACACGACAGGGTACATCGGCCGAGCCTCCACATGCATCTCCTTCGGCTGCGGCTCCGCAAGCTACTATATCGGCTGCGGTTCCGCAGACAGCTCTTATAGCTCCGCCGCCCGCTCAGACTCCCGCAGCCGCGGCTCCGCAAGCGACTACCTCGACGGCGGCTACGCAGACCACATCGCCAGCTCCACAGGCCGCTCAGACTCCCGCACGCGCCGAATTGCATGGTTTATTGACCGAGGAGCAGGCGCGCCAGATTCTATCGTTTATCAGAGGTGGAGCTGGACCGAGCTAGGGTAGCTTTTTGATTCTTATTTTTTGAAACATGTATTTATTTATATGATACATATTGTACTACATTTTGAAACGATATTGATATTGATATTGGTTTATATTTATATCATATTCAGTTTTTGGGTTTCTTTTGTATATTATATGCATGAGATGTGATTATGAATACTGTGATATATGTTGTGTGATGATTAATTTTATATTTTATTGATATATATATATTATTGTGCACAGGGCGGGAAAAAATCAGGCAGCCCTTTTTAAAAAAAACAGATAATGTGTACCTACGGATTAATCCATAGGTACACATGTTGCCCCTACGGTTTCAACCATAGGGGCAAAATATCAGCATTAACTGATATTTCCCCCCTGATCTCAGTATCAGGGGGTTGGGATTGCCCCTACGGATATATCCGTAGGGGCAAACAAAGGCCCCTACGGAGTTATCCGTAGGGGCAAAATATCAGGATTTCTGATATTTTGCCCCTATGGATATGTACCTATACATGTATCCGTAGGGGACAGTACTTGGCCCTACGGATACCTCCATAGGTACAGTTAATATATTTAAAAAACCGTAAATAAAATAAAATTTTTCCCCTACGGCCTACTCCGAAGGTGCAAATGGACCTACACAGAACTCCGTAGGGGCGAGTTCAGGGCTTCAACTTGCACCTACGGCGTTTGCACTTACAGGTTATTTTTTCGCCCCTACGGATATATCCGTAGGGGCAACCCTTATTTGTAGTAGTGATTGTTATCACAATACACAGGTATTGGATGCTCAATCGATGGAACCACATCAAGTTCAGCTATGAACATCTACATCCAGACAACCACTTTGGCAACATCGTTGGTAGCGATGTATTCAACCTCCATCGTCGAGTCTGCTATGGTATCTTGCTTAGAACTCTTCCAACATACCGCCCCTCCGCTGAGGGTGAAGACAAAACCCGAGACCAACTTACAGTCGTCCTTATCACTCTGGAAGCTCGAATCGGTAAAGGACTCCACTTGGAGTTCACCGTTAACATACACCAAGAACATTTCTTTAGTTCTTCTCAAGTACTTAAGAATGTTCTTCACATCTGTCCAGTGTTTCTCTCCAGGATCTGATTGATACCTACTTACCACACTGAGTGTGTAAGCTACATCCAGTCCGGTACATAACATCGCGTACATGATTGACCCAACTACATAATCATAGGGTATCTCTTGCATGCGAGCCCTCTCCAAATCAGTCTTGGGAGACATATCTTTGGAGAGAGTGATTCCTGAACAAGCGGGTCAATTACTATGCTTAGAATCTTCCATACTAAACCACTTTAGTATGGTGTCTATGTACTTGGATTGGGACAATCCTAACATCCGTTTAGATCTATCTCTATAGATCTTTATCCCCAGGATGTAGGAGGCATCACCTAGATATTTCATGGAGAACTTTTGTGATAAGAAGAGCTTAACCGAGTGTAGCATAGGAACATCGTTTCCTATCAAGAGTATGTCATCCACGTACAATAAGAGGAAGACAACCTTACTCTCTACAACCTTTTTGTATATACAAGCTTCATCTATATTTTTTATGAAGTCAAACTCTTTGATAGCTTCATCAAAATAGATGTTCTAGTTCCGCGATGCCTTCTTTAATCCGTAGATTAATTTAAGCAGCTTGCACATACTTCCGCTGCTCCCACTGTCTACGAAGCCCTTTGGCTGTGTCATGTACACGCTCTCTTCTAAATCACCATTTAGAAAAGAGGTCTTAACGTCCATCAGCCAGATTTCATAGTCATGGTATGCAACAATGGCAAGTAGGATCCTGATGGACTTAAGTGTAGCCACAGGAGAAAAGGTTTCATCATAATCGACACCTGGTCGTTGACGAAAACCTTTTACTACAATTCTAGCTTTGAAAGTCTCAACCTTTCCATCTACACCAATTTTCTTTTCTAAAGATCCACTTGCTCCCGATGGGTTTTACCCCTTTAGGAGCAACTTCCAAAGTCCATACTTTGTTAGTGTACATGGATTCCATCTCAGATCGCATAGCATCCAGCCATTTCACAGAGTCCCCACTTATGATGGCCTACTCGAAACTAGTTGGGTCATCATCTTACATGATGCAATCCTCGCTCCCACCGTCTATGAGAAAACCATAGTATCTCTTAGGTGGATGAGGAACCCTACTAGATTTGCGGAGTGGCTGAGGTTCGTCGGAGACTATTGGATCCTCTGGTTCTATCAAATCATCAGTCATAGTTTGTGTAGCTGGAACTTCTTCCAGCTCTACCTTATTACCACTAATTTCTTTTACAAGAATACCCTTTTTCTAGAACGGTGGCATATTAAGAAACAAACACCTTTTGTTCCTCGGCGTTGTAGAAGATATATCCATGTGAATTCTTTGGATACCCCACAAACCTGCAATGAACTGATCGTGCCTCGAGTTTGTCCGGATTCGGTTTTTTAACATAGGCCAGACAACCCCATATCTTAACTCATCTAAGATATGGTCTCTTTCCACTCCATATTTCATATGGTGTTTTAGGCACAGATTTTGATGGAACTTGATTCAATAGGTATGCAGTTGTCTCAAATACATAACCCCAAAAAGAAATAAGTAACTCAGCAGTACTCATCATAGAGCGCACCATTTCTAATAGGGTGTGATTCTTCCGCTCCGATACTCCGTTGTGCTACTGTGTATATGGAGGAGTAAGCTGAGAGAGAATCCCATTCTTTTTTAAATAGTCTCGGAATTTTGTGCTCAAGTATTCTCCTTCCCGATCAAATCGAAGGATTTTAACACTCTTACCCGTCTGGTTCTCAACTTCGTACTTATATTGCTTGAATTTCACAAAAGCTTCAGATTTGTGTACAACAAGAACACATGTCCGAATCTTGAGAGATCGTCGGTGAATGTAATAAAGTATAAGGAACCTTTCCTGGCATGTGTAGACATAGGACCGCATACATCACTTTGTATCAGTCCCAAGAGTTCAGTAACTCTTTCTCTGTATCCAATAAACGGAGTTTTGGTCATTTTGCCATTGAGACATGGCTGGCAAGTTTCATAAGATGTAAATTCAAACTGATTCAAATATCCATTTTTATGCAACTTATCTAGTCTTGTCGCATTAATATGACTTAGTCTATAATACCACAAGAAGGTTTCGTTCTTTCTGAACTTTTCCTCTTGTGTGTGTTCTGTATATTCAGAACTGTAGTTTGATTTAGAACGTATATACCGTTACACAACGTACCAAATCCAATCAACACTTGATTTAAGAAAATATTCATAACATTATCCTCCAATACAAAATTATATCCTTCTTTATGTAATAAAGAACTGATATAATATTTCACGTTATTTTTGGTACGTAATAGCAGTCGTTCAGAATCAATATATTACCACTGGGAAATACAAAGTGATATTTGCCAACTGCTTTAGTTGCAACTGTTGGCTATAGCGCCCTCAAGGCAATTATCATAGTCGCGGACTTATGATTATGATGATTGAGTGAGGACCTATACCGATAAAACAGTCTTACTCAAGATGATAGTATGCAATCTGGTTTGTCTTTATCATCATGTACGTATTGATAGAACCCATAGGATTCTTGCTTGACTGCCAGCATTATGATGGCGATCATATATGTGGGAGCTGGGGTCTATAAGCACATCGTTAAATGTCCCTAGTCGTACGAGTATCGAGACCGGGCATCGATACTCCAGTGTAGACTAGTGTATACTGATCGAGACCCCGACGAGGGGCGGTGGCCAGGTCTCACAAGCCATTGGTGTTAGTTTATTCACCTAAGATAGTATACAGGTGCTCATTGGGTTATGAGTACACTGGACGGACTCGCCGGGAACCTGCTAGTTGGTATTATACCTATTGTCAGGTAGCAGTTCCCAGGTGACATGTGTACAGGTTAGTCTGTCGATCTGAGATCGTCATTTGTCTCGTGTGAGTTCCCACTGTAGTTTGATTACTACCCTACCACGGCTCAAAGGAGTCGTGCAAACAGGTTTTAGTTGGGTACAGTCCCGAGCCACATGGAGGCAGTGATCGGATCGTCGGGGATTCGTCTTTCCCGGTATTGGGGTTGATGTCGCGTTGTGTACGGATGGCCATCACCATAAATCCGTGGCCACGGTGGACGAGAATTATCGATCCAGGATCGATAGTTTCTCAGGTGGTGATGGGTTTCATACTGACACTAAATATCGCGTTGATGGGGGTCTGACTTTATCCACCCCCTAGACTCGATATGCGATTACTCTTAGACGAAAAGACCAGACTGTACGGATATTGTCACTGTCAGGCTCAGTAGGGGTTCTGCATGAGTTTGCTCGTCGGCCTCCCTTTTGCTCAATACCTGGATAGTCGTTACGTACAGCTAGTGCCGCTGACGTGCTTGTGGTTAAACCCACTACCAGCGTATTGACGAGTCTTTAGAGTCCCACACAGAGGGTTTCCCTGGTTCTGACGAAATGATGTAGTAACCGTATTGGATACGTGTAGAGTTCCGATCGATTGGTGTATTTTGTACCAGGACTTTCGATTGGATAATTGATAGTACTAGCAGACTCGGGTTTGAGCCGGATTATTAAATCAGGTAGTGATTTAATAATTTGCATATATGTATTTCGGTACATATATTCTAGTAATATATTCTTTGTGTTATGCTATCTTTTTGGTTATTCGTATTTCGGTACGAATGCAGATATATTTACAGTTGAATGTAATCCGTATTTTTTACCGGATAACATTCTAGAAGGTGCCACCTCATTTCTTGATTTGACCATTTTATTAAAATGGTAAATGAGGTGGATATTAGCATGATGAGGTGTGGAGACAACCATGCTTGCAATAGTGCACACAAATGAATTGTTAATTCATTTGTGTTCACTATTCAAGTATGGTAGGATTTTAAAATTGAAAAATGCATTTTACAAAACCTTGCATGCTATTTTCTCTTTCTTAAGCAAGCTCATTTTTCAAGCATGAAGGTTTTGGTTCATGGTTTTTCTTCTTGAGCTCCTCCTTCACCATTTTTGTTTCACCTCTACTAGCTTTCATGCTTTGCTTCCACCTTCAATTTTTGAGATAGCTAACACTAAGAAACATTCACACTACATCCTAGGCTCTCTAGGGTAGCATCCTAGAGACCCTAGTTGCTCCATAAGCATAATATCATGGAGCTAGAGCCGGAGTTACATCCTTCGGGTGGATCATCGGAGATGGAGAAAGACCGGCGACCAAACAACATCAAGGAGCCGCTAGAAGCTTGGAATGAAGACCAAAGGACACGGATCAACTCGGTATAACGATTCTATCCTCTTCTTAGTTTTCTAGTTCTGGATTTAAGGTAGATCCGGGATTCGGGTAGCAGAAGCACCGGTTTAGAAAATTTTTGTTCCACATTTTGGTCGCGTTTCGATGGCCGGGACGCTGCCGGGACCCAACATGGTATCAGAGCCACCCTTTAAACCCCTTACTAGCTTGTTTAAATGTGCTTAAAAGATCGTTAGACGGAAATTGCCAAAATCACGTTTTCCATTTTCTGTTTGCTGTCGATTTTCAAAAGTGGTCAAAAAATTATTTCAGGCATCTTAAAAATCCGTGCAGGCAAATATAAGGCTACACAAAAAATTTGAGCTCGTGATGTGATTAAGTCAAAAATTTGAGTTTACCGCAATCAAAAACGGCGTCGCTTCGCAGCTAGCCGGTGAGTGCGGGTCGATCCACAGAGACGGGTAAATTTCTTTAAAGTGTTTTAACGAGTTGATTCTATTTGTAGTTTTGGTAGGTTTATAAAAATCTAAAGACTGGATCTAATTAATCTAATTAAGAATCTTGCTAGGGTTAGGATTAGGGGAAGTTTTGGAAATTAATATTTTTCCTCACCGCTTTCAATACCTTCCTTTTTTAGATCTATTAGGTGTTAAGTTAATTATCAATAAAGTGGATACAAATCTTTTAGGAAGATGTTTCTTCCTCTAGATTTGTACCCTACCTTTGTTGATAATTATCCTAACCCTCACGGAAAACGTGCGGAACCGGCCCTTGATACTACGGTTCATCGTTACCTCGAAGGGTAGGATGCCGCAGGGAGCGGTTGTGCTCGTATGCATGAAGTTCTAATTCATTAGGTGAAGGTGGTATTGAAAGGGGCGAGAGATTTCATCTCTCAACCCTTTCCCTAAGGCTAACCCTAACAAGCGAGGAGACTACTCGCTCATTAGGGGATGAGAAGACATTATAATTAAAAGAAATAAAAGACTTACTAGGTTGACGGCTCCCTCCAAACAAGAAGAACAGATCTGAAATTTATTCCCAGAATTTCTGAATTTTATTGATTGAAAAGAGGCATACATTTTCCAGATCTAAAACTACAATTTATAGGAAAATATAAAAACTAGGGTTACAGACTCTCGCACACGTGAATTTACAGATTTGACCCCTGAGAATCCCAACACCAGAATCGTCGCAACAACCCAGAGAATCTGCACCGACACGTGTTCTTGATGGCCGCGGATCCGCGGCGCCAGGTAGGGTTTGGCCGCGGATCCACGGCCAAACTGAGGAATTGGGCTATGAGCTTTCTGGGCTTTGTTCAGGGAATCTTGGGCCTTTAACTTTTATGCATATTTTCTATTTTTGGCTTCTGTTTCTTTTCCAGATCTTCAGTGAAGATTGGTCTTTTAACCGTTTCATCTTGACTTGCGTTGTCTTGCACCCATATGAACTGGGCTTGACTGAGATCCGTCTAATTGTTGGTCAAAAGTCCATTTTCTGTTGTTTTGTATCTTTTTCACTGTAATTGCTCCAGAAACCTGTAACCTGTAATATGCAACAAACGTGCGTCAAGAGTACCTGTTTATTTATAAAAAGGATAAGAATAGGGGAATGATAAATGCAATATTATGGTCTGAACAAATACCCCCAAACTTACCTTTTGCTCGTCCTCGAGCAAACTTATTATTTATTCACTACAAAAAACCTAACCGCACTTTCGCAAGGAAACGCGATTGCACTGAGCTCGTGCAACAAGCCGTTAAACCTCTAGGTGTCCCTAGTAGGAGGAGTGTTGTCTCCTGAGGGTTTTCAGCGGATTACACCCACAAAATCCTATCAATTTGGCCCATTGACTTTTGTTCTCTAATTAGGTTTTTTAACAAGGAATTCTATTATCTTTTGACTCGCAAATTATCCACCCATATTCTTCACACTTCCTCATTATTTAACTTAAGATTATATATATCCTGCAGATCTACTTAGCTTTCGGCATTTCTTAAGTTTTCCTTCTAGGGTTTTATCTCCACTTAGGAATTTTCTATCAACTCCATTAAAGATACAAATTCTATCTTTCATTCCTCTCTTTTATCTAAATTCCAATCACATACCCCTACGTGTGTGTAACGATCACCCCTACACTTGGAAATTCAATTCAAGCAATCATGCCCTAGTCCATTGTCCAAAGTACTTATTAATTGGTGAATGAAATTTGCTTACACATCCTTCATACGACCGTTAATACTTCTTGAGGTACCAACGACCGATTACAAAATGTGTTTGCACTTTAAAGCGTACTTCCTAGTCTTTGCAACACTCAAGGCTTTAGCAGTGACTCCCAAACCAGTTGGTCTAAGGCACTAGGTGATGAAGCACCCTCGCTAAATATTTTTCTATTTTTGCAGCCTTAAGTAATCACAAAAACCAGTGTTCATTTTTTTCTTTTCTTTATTCACACTTTTTTTTTTCTTTTATTTTCTTCGTACTAAGGACTTTAGACAAGAGCATTTCAAGGTCTCTTCTACTAATCCAAGTTTCAAGGTGCGTAATTGTGCAAATTGTAGGGTATACATTTTCAGAATCTAGACTTAAGTTAGGAACTATTTTTCAAACTTATACTCTAATAAGAACATCAATACTCTTCCCTCGTTTTGACTTAGCCCAAGAAGTGAACCCAAAATTTGCCTATTTCTAAATAAACTGCAAGGCATATACTTTCTACTGTTAAACTTTAAGAAAGGTTATTTTTAGGGTTTTTAATTCACTAAGTCTAAGATGTAGTTTTTCCTAGCTAGTTAACCTATTTGTCAAACTCTAGTCAATTAGCCAAAATTGAATACATTAATTTTTATAATTTTTCAAATTTTTATGGGTTTTCAAATAAGTATGCAAATGCAAAAATATGTACAAATGAATGCGAAGGAAGAAGACGTACCGAGCATACCCCCAAACTTGAACTTGACAGTGTCCTCACTGTCCTACTAAACCAAGAGGGTCAAAATACCGGCACTCCCCTGTTTATTGTTTTCTTTTATTTTTTTATGTTTTGAAAAAAAATTTATTTTTATTTTTTAGAGAAAAAGAAATGCAAGAAAAATATATACAAAAAGACCCTCCCCCAAACTTCAATTAAACTATGTTAGATAATACTGCCCAACTTTGCATCGGCCAAAAGTCAACACCAACCATTTGAAAAATTTATCAGTAAAGAATATTGATGGGTGAAAAAATAAGTTGTGGTTGTCCGCAAAGAATTGGGGAAGATAGAAGTAATGGAATGGGAGGTGTGGAGGTGAATATATAGGTGATGGTGATGCATCGATACGAGAATGTAAATGATCAGCAATCAGTGGAGTGTTGGCATTCTCGTACCTAATTAAAAGAAATGGGGGTATTTCAACTTCTAAGGGAGGAAGTCGGCTCACCACAATACCCCCAAGCTGTCCCTGTGGGTCCTCTATTGACATGGCATCATCCATCAATTGTGTATGATATTCACTTATGAGGAAAATGATCTCCTCGATGTCCGCCATAGTCCTACCGAAAACTTGCCGCCTATCTTGCAAGACTTTTAAAATAGCGTTCTCTTGCTCGAAGGCTAGAGAGGCTGATATGATAATGGGAAAAGTCTCATTCTCACCTTTGTAAGCATATCTACGGTGAGACGGCAAGGGCATGAGTTCGAATTTCTGAGGCGAAAGAACCATTGCGGAATCTACCTCGAACTCAAAGGACTCTAACACAGGTTCGAAATCACTGCAAACAACCGATTCGGATGGTTCGACTGACTCATCCAAAAATTCAAACGACTCATATTCGGGCTGTGAGTCGTCATCATCCAAAAAGGTGAAACATTCATAATCAACATCGGTTGTGTCAACAGTAGTAGGCTCAAGGAGGGACGCACTAGTGGCGTCAAAACTGTTTTCATCAAATAGAAATCTTTCAAGCTCACAGTCCTCCTGCGTGATTTCGTGAATAGAGCAAACTTCTCGTGTACTAGTTTTAGGCACGGGGGGCAAACTTCCCATCTTATAAATATTGAACTCACTAGACCTCTTTCCAAAGGATAGAGTCATGGAGCCATTGCGACAATTTATTACAGCATTGGAAGTGGCCAAAAATGGTCGACCAAGAATCACCGGAATTTGGTTTCTTGGGTTAACAACAGGTTGTGTATCCATAACGATAAAATCAACGGGGAATATGAATTCCCCGACTTTGATCAACACATCCTCTAGTTGACCCCTTGGATAGGTGATTGATCGATCAGCCATTTGGAGAGTGCAACGAGTGGGTTTCAACTCTCCAACCCCTAATTGTTCGTACACGGAGTAAGGAATCAGGTTAACACTAGACCCAAGATCTAAAAGTGCACGATTAATTTGCTTATCCCCAATTGTGATTGAAATAGTAGGACAGCCGGGGTCCTTTCGTTTTTGGGGTAAGGTTTGATGGTGGTTAATAGCATTGCTCACTGCACTAGCCACTAGCACTTTCTTGGGTACTTGAGATGCCTTTCTCTTCGAGGTGCACAAGCCCTTTAAGATTTTCGCGTATGAAGGGACTTGTTGGATAGCATCCAAGAGAGGTATATTTATGCTAACCTGCTTAAAGATCTCCACAATCTTCTCCACTTGTGCATTTGGTTTATTAGGACTCAACCTGTTTGGAAATGGTGCATTTTGAAAATTTGTTGAGTCACAAGTCTGTGGAGTAGAATGTGGAATAGGAACGGATCCCAGTGTGGATGTGTTCGTGTTGTTAGAAATGGGTCCGTTCGAGTCAGAAGAAGTAGAACCGTGTGAAGGATGGAGAATAGGCTCTAAAGAAAAAGGTGAAGAAGGAAGTGAAGAAAATGAAGAAGGGGAAGAAGAACCACCAGCGGGGATGTCATCACTAGTTTCCACATTATTTTGCAACTCTCTTTCGGATCTCAACGTGGTCACCGCATTTACATTGTGATTGTGATATGCGTTTTGTGGGTGACCGGGATTGGGCAATGGTTGAGATGGAAGCTTTCCCTTTTCTCTCTCGCTCAACGCAGCAGTTAATTTTGCAATTTGTGCCTCAATAGATTTGATACTTTGATCGTGTGAGGCATTGTTATTCATTAAAGATTGCACATAACTTTCAAATCTTGCTGCGGATTCTGTTGTTTGCTTGAGAAATGCTTCAAGACTTTTCTCGAGCGAGCTAACCTTATCATCATTAGGTTGAACCAAATTATTCGTTTGATTTGTATAAGGTTGTTGTTGGAAAGGTTGCTGGTTTTGAGTTTGTAAGGGTGCTTGTTGTTGTGGAGGAGGTCTTTGAAAATTATTGTTCCCTTGGACTTGTTGATTTTGGTTCCAAGCAAAATTCGGGTGACTCGTCCACCCCTGATTGTATGTCGAAGAGTAAGGATCATTTCTTTGTCGTTGCTGAAATGCAGCATTGACTTGATCCTGTCCTTGAATAGGTGCATTATAAGGACACTCTTCGGTTAGGTGCGACGGGTTCGAACAACAAGCACAAACAGTTCTTGTGGGTAGAGTAGGGGCAGGAGAAGTCGATGAGATTTTGGTCTCAATGGCTTCTAGCTTTTTCATAAGTGAGGCCATCTCGGCCTTCATAGCAATTGACATATCTATTTGATGTATGCCTGCCCTAGATTGACCAACTGAAGAAGATGATGTGGTCTTGGTACTCTCCCACTGAATTGTTTGCTCACTTAGGTCCTCATGAAACTGCCAAGCTTCGTCGCTAGACTTGGAGAGAAAATGACCTTGACATATTGTTTCTAGCAACTGCTTCGTTGCTGCGTTCAATCCCTCGTATAATGTTTGGCAAAGTTGCCAATTTTCTATCCCATGATGAGGGCATTGAACGAGTAGGTCCTTAAATCTCTCGAAGCATTTCCAGAATGGTTCGGACGGAAGCTGTGAAAATTGTATGATCTCGTTTCGGATTCTAGCAGTTTTATGATGAGGGTAGAACTTTTTCAGAAAAGCTCTCAAAAACTCGTCCCAATTTCTAATGGAATGTGATGCGGTGCTGTATAGCCACTTCTCGGCTAGGTCACATAAGGTAAAAGGAATGACCCTTAGCCTTATTGCGTCATCACTTAATTGGGTTGTCTTCATCATGCCGCAAACGTTTTGGAATTTATTAATAAAAATATATGCATCTTCGGATTCCAAACCATGAAACTTAGGCAGCATATTGATGAAATGTGGTTTTATTTCAAAATTATTCCCATTCGCCGGTGGGGGTGAAAGACATGTAGGTAAGGAAGTGCGAACTGGGTAGAAGAGATCCTGGAGCGCAACTCGTGCGGGCGCTACAACAGGCGGAAGATTCGGGTTATTCGCACCTGGCGGAGGTGGAGTCATTCCCGTCGTCAAGGTATCGTTGGGGTTGAATCCCGACATACCTTCGAAAGAAGAATTTGAATGTGGAGGTAAGGAAGTGGAGGGAACGTCGACGAAGGGTTCGTCGAAGGGTTCGTTGGTCGGCACCAACGAAACGCGGACTAATCGGGAGTTAGTATCCCTAATCCAAGATGACATACACTAAAGGGTAGTGCAGTCAGAAAAAGAGAAAAACAGAATGTGGGGGTAAGATAATGTCAGTGAGAAGAAGTGGTGGAAGTGAGTTTCAAGTTTCTTTAGCGGCAAGTTGCAAGTTTGGAAAAGATTTTTTTTTTATTTTTTTTTTATTTTATTTTTGTTTGAGTTTTTGCAAAGAAGTTTTTTGAAAACGGACTCGTGACACAACTGACTCAACCACACATGCACAATCAGGCCTAGATCTAGGGTCGCCTAGGTCTGCTAGACAGCTCCTAACTAGGGCTAGAAATAGACCTCAAACCGCCTCTTCACGGACAAATACGGCCAGGTAAGTGGGAAGGAACCACCACTACAGTGGGCCTAATTAAAAACCACTAGCCTAGACACCGCAATGTCGGTTAGGATAAACGGCCGATGCCTACCCTAGTCCTTTTCCTATTGAGCTCGCTGTCCTTAGGTCTGAGTCTAATCTTTTTAATTAAAGGTGGTTGATGCAAAATGCTTAGGTGTTTTCTGGGGTCCTGGGAAGGATGATGAAATCCCCACCCAATCTGGATTTGGTCAAATAGCCCCTTAGAGTCCGGTTAAATTATGCAAAACAAATAAAAATTCACTTGCAATCAGAATTTTTTAGCGCGGCGCAAAGAAACCTGCAGAAATCTGTTATTTAGAAGGGGGAAAAAGATTTTTGCGCAAAGAAATCCTGCAGAAAGATTTTTACAGAGAGATATATTGTAGGTTGCAGAGGAGAGAGAGAAAAATCAAACCAAAAAAAAACTTGGAGCGCTGACGTGGCAGCCAGAGCGCGGAAGCGCGGCAGGAACCCCCTTTATGCGGCGGAAGCGCGGCGCAACAGAGGGTTTGGTCTCTGGAAAAATTTCTGCTGCTCCTTTGTTCGACTCCTCCTCTGTCGTTACGTTCAACTTTCTGATTTGACCTCTGTAAAATTCCAGATCTTCGCTATTCCTGCAAGATTCAAAAGATACACCCTTCAAACCGATCAAATTTGATTATTTTTTTATTTTTTAATATTTGCAGATTTTTATAATTTTTTTTTAAAATTCATATCAACCCGAAAATTCACAAAAAGAAAGATTACGCCGTCCCCGGCAACGGCGCCATTTGATTAAGTCAAAAATTTGAGTTTACCGCAATCAAAAACGGCGTCGCTTCGCAGCTAGCCGGTGAGTGCGGGTCGATCCACAGAGACGGGTAAATTTCTTTAAAGTGTTTTAACGAGTTGATTCTATTTGTAGTTTTGGTAGGTTTATAAAAATCTAAAGACTGGATCTAATTAATCTAATTAAGAATCTTGCTAGGGTTAGGATTAGGGGAAGTTTTGGAAATTAATATTTTTCCTCACCGCTTTCAATACCTTCCTTTTTTAGATCTATTAGGTGTTAAGTTAGTTATCAATAAAGTGGATACAAATCTTTTAGGAAGATGTTTCTTCCTCTAGATTTGTACCCTACCTTTGTTGATAATTATCCTAACCCTCACGGAAAACGTGCGAAACCGGCCCTTGATACTACGGTTCATCGTTACCTCGAAGGGTAGGATGCCGCAGGGAGCGGTTGTGCTCGTATGCATGAAGTTCTAATTCATTAGGTGAAGGTGGTATTGAAAGGGGCGAGAGATTTCATCTCTCAACCCTTTCCCTAAGGCTAACCCTAACAAGCGAGGAGACTACTCGCTCATTAGGGGATGAGAAGACATTATAATTAAAAGAAATAAAAGACTTACTAGGTTGACGGCTCCCTCCAAACAAGAAGAACAGATCTGAAATTTATTCCCAGAATTTCTGAATTTTATTGATTGAAAAGAGGCATACATTTTCCAGATCTAAAACTACAATTTATAGGAAAATATAAAAACTAGGGTTACAGACTCTCGCACACGTGAATTTACAGATTTGACCCCTGAGAATCCCAACACCAGAATCGTCGCAACAACCCAGAGAATCTGCACCGACACGTGTTCTTGATGGCCGCGGATCCGCGGCGCCAGGTAGGGTTTGGCCGCGGATCCACGGCCAAACTGAGGAATTGGGCTATGAGCTTTCTGGGCTTTGTTCAGGGAATCTTGGGCCTTTAACTTTTATGCATATTTTCTATTTTTGGCTTCTGTTTCTTTTCCAGATCTTCAGTGAAGATTGGTCTTTTAACCGTTTCATCTTGACTTGCGTTGTCTTGCACCCATATGAACTGGGCTTGACTGAGATCCGTCTAATTGTTGGTCAAAAGTCCATTTTCTGTTGTTTTGTATCTTTTTCACTGTAATTGCTCCAGAAACCTGTAACCTGTAATATGCAACAAACGTGCGTCAAGAGTACCTGTTTATTTATAAAAAGGATAAGAATAGGGGAATGATAAATGCAATATTATGGTCTGAACATGATGCCAATAAAGTGCCGCGGATCCGCCGCACTAACCCCCTATTGGCGGCGGTTCCGCTACCATTTATTGGCGACGGGCCTTCAAATTTTCACTGTAGTTCATATACTTGGAATTGTGATTTTTGTGATATTCTGTTTTGGCCCAGGTTTCAGTGAAGTGTTGTTTTGCTATTGGGAGCAATTTGGAAATTAGTCGATCGATATTTTAAGTGTGCCTTTATCAGTACATACATTATAATCTGGGACAGTGAATGTCATTTGATCGGTAAACTCGTCTAATTGCTATATGTCTTTTAGACGGGTTTGCGAACGTGACATTCACGTTGATGTTCTGTGTTGTGCTGTGATGTTGGTTGGATCGTCGTGGTGGATAGCAATGGTGCAATGATAGTACAGTTTAGTTTCATTTGTACATTTGATATTGCGAGGCGAGCGTCCGACATGTGGACTGCCGTCACTGCTAGTTTGTATATTATTCTTTTGGGGCACGGCCGGGATGAGGTCGATGTCACCTTTGTATATTATTTTATTTTCTGTACTAGGATTACCCCGCGGTGGGGTGCACAAATAGCCGGATTCTAGAGGACAACGGGTCCACATCTCATGGCATTAGGACGGAGGGGACCTTACTCTAGAATTGGTGGGCTATTCGCCGCACTCGTAGGGGGGATAGGTGACCCAGGAGGGGTGCTCAAGTTACCGGATTCCGTGAAGTGCTGGGTGGTCCATTCACGTTGCTGAAGGAAGCTGCATCTGGTTTTGGCGGGTAACTTGCCGCGCTCGTAGGGGCCTAGGTTTCATTGCATAGGCTATCCACACGACAGGGAACGTCGGGTCTCACTTGCGGCTCAAGTGAAACCCGGGGCTCCAGATTATCCACCATTATGTATTGCTTCTGTGATGTTTCTGTGATGTTGCTTTATATCATGCCTGGGACGAATGTTATATATATATATATATATATTTATATATACTAGTAGATGTTGTATATGTTTTGCACCCGCGCTAGCCCAGTCCCCGCTCTGTCGTTAGTTAAGTAACCTAACGGGTGATGACGGGACCCAATGGCGAATGCGGATGGCATATATGTACATTTTATTTTCGTTCTTTTTTGGTGTGATTAATTGATGGGACTGCATAGATTCTTATCAATGCAAGGATAAAACAAACCTATATATATTATGTTGTTGGAACCAAGTTTTTAAAAACTGACATTACAGACGTTTTTTTTTGCTTTGCATCGTGGTATTCATTTGGAATATCCTGCACCTCATTCGACGAGGCAAGGGCTGAGATCCCTTCATCGGGAGTGACCCCTTGGGTAAAAGTTTGCGTCAACGTAATAACTTCACTATAGTCGTTTCCTTTTGCTTTGCATCGTGGTATTCAGTTTGGGATATCCTGCACCCCATTCGACGGGGAAAGAGCCGAGATCCCTTCACCGGGAGTGACCTCTTTAGCAAAAGTTTTCGCCACTATATATTTATAAAACCACTCGGTTCCTTCAACCCTATCAAGTTCATTAAGTTAAAGGTTTTTCGCCAAAAATCAGCCGTAGCCCTCCGTCATTTCTTACAAGTATTGCTTAGTATTCGTGCTGTGTTTGTTGACTGTGTCAAGACGTAGTGTGTGGTAGCTAAGTAGTGCTTGTTTGTGGCATATTAATGCGATTAGTTAGGACAGTCGTGCGACCTTGTTGACAGTGTCAAGGGCTCGTACAGGTGGGTTTATGTAACCCTTCGAAAATCGTTTAGGCAGTTTTTCGGTAATTGGCTAATTTTTCGGCTTTTTCCGTAAAAAGTCAAATTAGGTATTTTTCATTGTAGACCTAATTATACAAAATTTAGATAAGATATTACTATAATTTTGTCCCTAAAATGTCACTTAAAATTTTCTAGTTAAATAAAAAAAAATTCGTAATTAATTATTTTTTTATTATTTTAAGCTTTTAAAAATACATTAAATTAGTGATAAATACAAATTTAATTAGGTAAATTTCATAATTAGGAATCTTTATAAACTAAAATAGAGTGTTAATAAATTGTATCATAACTTTATAAGATTTTAGTTTTATGGTTGGAAATTTAATGAAAAAAATGAACTAAAATGGGGTTTTTTGTAAAAAGCTTGATGTGAAAGGCATTAAATGGGAACTTAAGGGGTTTTTTGACCCAGAATTATCTACACAACCCCCACACCCTCCTCCTCTTCCTGCTGGCCGAAATTGCAGCAGCTCCCCTTCCATTTCCTCACTTCTTTTTGCTTCATTTTCATGTCAAAATTCATTAAAAATCCAAAATTTTCTTCTCCAATTCAAAGCAAAACCCTAATCCACTCTCTCCTCAAACCAATTAAGTTTAAAACTTGAAGAAAGGAGGCTTCTTTGGTGGCTTGAGCATGCTAGGGTTCCACTTGTGAGGTGAAATTTCTAAACTAGTTGTTAAATTGTAGATTGAATGTGCTAAAATTGAAATTTGAAGTGTTAATTTAGTTGTAATTACTTGTTCATGAAAATCAAGAATGGGATTTGATTTTGAATTAGGGTTTGTAGCATGGTTGATGGAGTTAAGTTAGGGTTTGGTTATCTAATTGGTTGGAGTGGTTAATTGTGCGATGTTACGCTCGCTAGATCGATAAATTTGCGATATTTGCGTCGAATCGGTATGAAATTGCTTACTAGATTTTTATAAAAATTAGGATGTGATCAAATTGCGTTATATTAGCGATATAATTAGCTTCATATACGACTATTAGTGTGCGTGAATGCGGGGTTTTGTCTAGCCGGGTTTTAGTTTTGTCGATTTCCCCGAAATGACGATTCTAGTTAAGATTTAGCGATTTTCGTGTGTTTTCCCGCGCACCGAGTGCACGTTATGTTTAATTCGAGAGCGTCGATATTTGTATATTGTGACTTGCATCGTTTTAGGATATGTAATCTTATGCTTGGTGTTGTGCAAATATAGGATCGGTCGGGGAAACATCGGACACGGCACGTAAAGGCAAGGCGGTGGTCGGATCGGATTAGCGAGGCATTCAGGTGAGTAGATGTATTCATCTATGGGGGAATCGTCTGGATGGCGCAAGGCGCCCCCTAGTTAGGATTACCCTATTTCTTGCAAGATTTATATTGTTAGTTAGCTTACCCCTTTATTTACACTGCATACCCTTATAGTTAATAGTATGCTAGATTACATGGTTATTCATATGCACATATGCGATAACACTTCGTAGGACACGAACACCATTACCATTGGCATCTGTTGCACGCACACTATTCATGTGACACACATGCCTTTGGTAATTGCCATGCCACGTGCACTATAGAACCTGTTTAACTTAATATCGCCACTTGCATTCATACATGATATATGAAATTGCATAGCATGCATATACCTCGCATTATCATCATATTTACATAGATTTCTAGCCAAAATTCACATCGTATACATTGATATCATAGACATTTATCATATATAACATGTGAACATTATGATTTTCTTGAGAATTTCAGTATTGCTGCGATTTCTGGATTTTTGGGGAAAACCGCAAGAATTTAACAAAAGCTTATATTTATCATTTTTAAAACAAAGTTGCGGTTTTCTCGTGATGTATGTGTCGTCCACCATGAGTTTTCATGTTTTCTGTTGGATTTCGAGACCCGATTCGAGGAGTGGATGAACCGTCTCGGGTACATGGTGGGCCCGGTATGGTATCCCGGGGCAAGAAGATCGAGTTGTAGACGATGATCCTGGCAGGGGAAGACTACCTACCGGTGATGTCTGACGCAGCGGATATCCGGAGGATACCGACCGTTGTCGTGAGATTTGATGATTTGGGCCGATCCGGACTGACGGAGCCCGATATTTGAGACATTGATACAGTGAGATATTGAGACAGATATGATTTCATATTTGGTGTCGATGCTTGACACGGGTTTTCAAATGATTTCTTGATGGTACTTAGCTATTATACAGATATTCATTTTCTAAAGTTAAGAATGCAGTACCCTTAGCATTTAAAATACTTAAAGATTTAGTAATGACATTGCATACATGTGCATGCATGCTAGAGGTATTATATCACATATGGACATACATGTTGTGGCGCATTGCGTGCATTCTTACGATTGCCTTACTAGATGTTATATTCTACTCACGAGCTGGCAACTCACCCCCGTTGTGACACAGTGTCTTGCAGGTCGGACTCATCAGTCTTGTAGCGACGGCTATCCTATCATCAGCTCCTTTTGCTCAGACTCGCGACATCGTCCGTAGGTGGGTTGCGAGCACACTTTGTTTCTTTTTGCTCTATCATTGTATCTAGTATTCTCCATCTATCACTTTATATTGTATATGCGACCTAGTGATGAGACTGAGAGATTTGTATATTTGTGGTTTCTTTTGGGTCGAGCTCACTTGAGCCGGCGTTGTGTTTTCTGATATTTTGCGTTTCTTTTATGCTCTTTTCTTCATATTACTTATATATTGCATGTGGTTGTGATCCGCCTTGGACGAAGAGCTAGCTCCCTCTTGGGGATGCCATTTATGATTACAGGTTATATATATCTTGTTGTACCCATTTTGGGGGATAGAAAATACAGAGGAGACTCTGCCGAAATTTTCGGAAATTTTTTTGATGTTTATAAAAAGGGATTCTATGCAACTTAATTGATTTAAAAACCGTTTTCATTAAAGGTTTTCCTTCACTCTCTTTTGATTTTGGTTTAGATTTTTCTGGGCTTTGGCTGACTTAGGTAACGGTACGCCTTTAGACGTCTCGTAATCTAAGTGCCAGTCACGTTCCGTACCTTCGGGTCGTGACAGTTTAATGCAATCCTGGATAATGACGGGTTGAACTTGACTAGGACTCTTTGATTTGTTGACTGTGTTAAGGTCACTTGGGTCCTAGGGTTAAAAACACATATCGGGAGTTTCAAACATACAGGAAACTTGCCAGGTTTGCGCATACCTTCTGGAGTGTGGTAACTTGAGTGGCTTCCATCAAGTTATCATGCGATGATAGTTGGATCCCGATTCCCACTGATGAGTAGGAATACTCCTCGAGTGATTCTGACTAATTCTCCTTTTAGGTTTGAAGGAGAATTCGAGGAAAGAGTGGGAGCCATCCAGATTAGATAAAATGATTAACCATTCTGATCTAGGTTAGAGTGCACGCTGAGTGTTTCTTCTCTCTCTCTCTCTCTCTGGCTACGACTTTGACCCGACCTTTGACTAAAACTCATAAAACCAAGTTGACCGAACCTTCTTAAAACACTATGGATTTTGGAATGTCACGGTGTCGCATATATCATTGCCACTTCTATATCACCTTTGCATTTCTCCAGAACACCCCATATCACTACGAACATCCACTTCCATTGGATAAATCCATCGTATAGTTACATACGAACTCGAAGGAACTTTTTCGAGGATGGATTCTGGTTCTGGAGAGATTGAATAGGATTATTCGGTTGTCTTTTCTCTTTACCTTCTCTCAGGTTGTGAGGGCTCCTAAGATTAGGAGAGGGTACACCTATTGAGCTTATTGGATAGTCTTCCTCCAAACCATAGGCAGGTGCCGAACGGTAGGGAAGGAAGAAAACCAACAAGCTTAACTGTGGTGTAAAGAATGTAATAAGTAAAGACATATAAAGGGATTAGAATAATGGCAAAGAAAATTGTGATCACCATCATTCACGGCGAAACCGTGTATACCCCTGCCACTCCTACATCCACTTTTCTTTTCTCTAGAACACTCCGTATCACTACGGATATCCACTTCCATTGGATATGCCATCGTATAGTTACATACGAACTCGATAGAATTCGTTCCAGATTCGGGGATTGTTTCCGGTTCAAGAGAAATTGGATAGGATTATTCAGATGATTTTTCTCTTTACCTTCTCTCAAGTTGCGAGGGCTCCTAGGATTAGGAGAGTACACCTATTACGCTTATTGGATAGTCTTCTTCCAAACCTTAGGCTGGTGCCGAAGGGTAGGGAATGAAGAAAACCAATTAGCGTAGAGGAGGTGTACAGAAGGTAATAAGTAAAGACATAATAAAGGGATTGCAATGAGGGCAGGTAAGTTTATGGTTACTGTCATGATTCAGGATAATGGAAGAGGCATTACTAGGAATACCAGTTAATCCTTTTGAAACATTTTCATGTTTCAATTTCACTGTGCGATGTTAATTGATAACTGTATTCCCAATTGGAATCTAACTCCAGGGTATGTATTTACCAGATCAGTTTCTCATATCTGCATGTTATTACGGATGGTGAGTAGGAGTAAGATATTGGGAATTGGGTGATTAGATCCTCATCGGAATTCGTTGTAATTAGTGATATTTGAGGAAATCATCTGGTTTTTGCCGGATGGCAAATATTTGGTTTTGAATATCCGTTGTTGTGCACCAATTTCAAACTGATATATCTGTACATTTATTTTATAAAGTGAGATATAACTTTTTGATATTGTGTCTATGAAATTTACCTATATCAGTTGGTGATTAGGTAAGGTGCATTCAACAGCGGTGTAATTCTTCTTAACCATACTACAGTTTTTCAACCTACGACGCACAGGGTTTGAGTTGTTGAACTCAGAGGACTTATACAAAGTATTGTATGTTGTCCAGTGTCCATTAGGACAAAGGGGTTGGTACTCGTACTATATTGTGTTTACTTATGACTTCTCCAGTTCTGGACATGTATTTCGTTGAAATGTAAAGTCCAGATATTGAGAAGTTATAGGTATAAGAATAAAGTAGAGAACCATTTGTTGGAAGTATCAGGATTCTTCAAGAAGATCGAAGATGTAGATACTTGTGTTTGGAATTCCGTTTATGGTAATGGTTTGAGAACTTGCTTCTCTTTCGGGTTACTCATATATGAATACACTCCTAGATGAGTAATCATGAATGGCCTCTTTCCATTTGGTTGATATGCACTGGAGACAGCAACATGTTTTTGAATCTGGTTCAAATTAGATTAGTGCTTTTGTTTCTATATTAGATATATATAGAATCGATTTATATCTTAACGATGTTAAGGTATAGGGCGTTGTCCGGCTGATGCTTAAAACCAGAATACGGATAAACTCAAGGCACGTTTCAGTAATGGCTGTTTGTGGGTTATCCCGGGCTTTGACGAGGGTTAACTTTCTACCATCAGGAAGATCAATATTTATATTGTTCTTGACTCGCCACAGTTTTAGTAAAATGGACTTTTTCAGAAAAACAAAAGTGGGAGTATGGTAGAACTGGAAGTGATTCCAAAACCACAAACGATCACTGAAGATTTGATAGAACCTAAGGATTCAATTGTTTTTGACGTTCCATTAGCCACTCCGCAGATTTGGTGGGTAACCTCAGACATCCGAGAGGTACTTCGGTCTTCTCAGAGACGGTGACAGGGAGGTTCTTGTTTACCCAGACTTGCCATTGCTGTTGTTCTGGACTATAAGACCCGGTAGGAGGATGAGTATAACGTCATTCTAAACTTGCTTTAGAAATGCACGTGTATATGACTCTGCCAGAGGGTTGTTGTAGTCAGTGGGAGCAGCGTAAGCATAGTGGGCAAGAAGCTTATGTCTATTTATAGGCTAAAGCAGGTATAGCGGAATTAGATCATCTAATTTTGATGTGACAGTCATAGGTCTTGACCTCATCAGAATAGGAGATGGATATAGTAAGAAGGTAGTAGAGAGTGATGTCCAGATATTTTGGATGACATGCACTTGATAGGAAGAGATATTCGTATACTACGATCGGTTATACTGTGGTTGTCACAAAGTTGTTTCTCCACATAAGATATGGATATAATATCAGGTTTTTTGGTTACTAGATCTATGGTTTTAGATCTAGATTTGGGAAGTATCCCAATCTAGGTACTTTGACATTAAATGGAAGACTCCTGGCATGGTGGTGTACCTGCAGGTAATGGAGTCACCCTCTCTAAAGGTGTCCTACAGACTAAAGGGGAGAGGAATCTGCATGATTAGCATATCACTTGCTTAGGCAATTGAGTTAATCATGAATTGTCGAGTACCACACCAGATATTGCTTTTGCACTAGATGCAATAAGCAGATATATTAATCCATTCCTGGAGAAACATTGGGAAGCAGTTATTGAACATCAGTGAATGTTCTTGGGAAATGATTACGGCAGCCTCCTTCTGGAGACGGTTATCATATCAGGCTTCCAAGGTGACCTAGATGACAGAGTGACTGTCAGAGTTATAGTTTTTCCCTCTTTTGAGGGACAGTATGTTGGACAAGTGGTCCAAGCGGATACTGAGGAAAGGCAAGGCACAGGATACTGATTAAATTCATTGGACAATACAATCTAAGTAGTTTGCTGGATTTGGAGTTCATTTATGAACTGGGTCCTATCAGATATCTAGACAAATTCCAAGACAAGTATTGCTCATTTCGGGAGATAGTTTTCTCCGCGAAGTTGAGATTAAGAGAGATAAAGAAAGAAACATTGGAGCGGATCCACTCACTGAGGCTATTTCTCGAATGCAATCATTTTCGCAAACGGGTTTTGCGAAACTGATTAGTAGAGAAATTTGGTGTGCAACATCGCAATAATTGGCCTTAAGTGCAAGTGGGAGATTGTTGGCTATAGTGCCCTCAAGGCAATTATCATAGTCGCGGACTTGTGATTATGATGATTGAGTGAGGACCTATACCAATAAAATAGTCTTACTCAAGATGATAGTATGCTATCTGGTTTGTCTTTATCATCATGTACGTGTTGATAGAGCCCATAGAATTCTCGCTTGACTGCCAGCATTATGATGGCGATCATATATGTGGGAGCTGGGGTCTATAAGCACATCCTTAAATGTCCCTAGTCGTAGGAGTATCGAGACCGGGTATCGATACTCCAGTGTAGACTAGTGTATACTGATCGAGACCCCGACGAAGGGCGATGGCCAGGTCTCACAAGCCATTGGTGTTAGTTTGTTCACCTATGATAGTATACAGGTGCTCATTGGGTTATGAGTACACTGGACGGACTCGCCGGGAACCTGCTAGTTGGTATTATACCTATTGTCAGATAGCAGTTCCCAGGTGACATGTGTACAGGTTAGTCTGTCGACCTGAGATCTTCATTTGTCTCGTGTGAGTTCCCACTGTGCTTTGATTACTACCCTACCACGGCTCAAAGGAGTCATGCAAACAGGTTTTAGTTAGGTACAGTCCCGAGCCATATGGAGGCAGTGATCGGATCATCGGGGATTCGTCTCTCCCGGTATTGGGGGTTGATGTCGCGTTGTGTACGGATGGCCATCACCATAAATCCGTGGCCACGGTGGACGAGAATTATCGATCCAGGATCGATAGTTCTTAGATGGTGATGGGTTTCATACCGACACTAAATATCGCGTTGATGGGGGTCTGATTTTATCCAACCCCCTAGACTCGATATATGATTACTCTTGGACCAACAGACCGGACTATACGGATATTGTCACTGTCAGGCTCAGTAGGAGTTCTGCATGAGTTTGCCCGTCGGCCTCCCTTTCGCTCAATACCTGGGTAGCCATTACATACAGCTAGTGCAGCTGACGTGCTTGTGGTTAAACCCACTGCCAGCGTATTGACGAGTCTTTAGAGTCCCACACAGAGGGTTTCCCTGGTTCTGGCAAAATGATGTAGTAGCCGTATTTGATACGTGCAGGGTTCCGATCGATTAGTGTACTTTGTACCAGGACTTTCGATCGGACAATTGATAGTACTAGCCGCTAGGGTTTGAGCCGGATTATTAAATCAGGTATTGATTTAATAATTTGCATATAAGTATTTCGGTACGTATATTCTAATATTATATTCTTTGTGTTATGCTATCTTTTTGGGTATTCGTATTTCGGTACGAATGCAGATATATTTACAGTTGAATGTAATCCGTATTTTTTACCGGATAACATTCTAGAAGGTGCCACCTCATTTCTTGATTTGACCATTTTATTAAAATGGTAAATGAGGTGGATATTAGCATGATGAGGTATGGAGACAACCATGCTTGCAATAGTGCACACAAATGAATTGTTAATTTATTTGTGTTCACTATTCAAGTATGGTAGGATTTTAAAATTGAAAAATGCATTTTACAAAACCTTGCATGCTATTTTCTCTTTCTTAAGCAAGCTCATTTTTCAAGCATGAAGGTTTTGGTTCATGGTTTTTCTTCTTGAGCTCCTCCTTCACCATTTGTGTTTCACCTCCACTAGCTTTCATGCTTTGCTTCCACCTTCAATTTTTGAGATAGCTAACACTAAGAAACATTCACACTACATCCTAGGCTCTCTAGGGTAGCATCCTAGAGACCCTAGTTGCTCTATAAGCATCATATCATGGAGCTAGAGCCGGAGTTACATCTTTCGGGTGGATCATCGGAGATGGAGGAAGACCGGCGACCAAACAACATCAAGGAGCCGCTAGGAGCTTGGAATGAAGACCAAAGGACACGGATCAACTCGGTATAACGATTCTAAGGTCTTCTTAGTTTGCTAGTTTTGGGTTTAAGGTAGATCCGGGATTCGGGTAGCGGTAGCACCGATTTAGAAAATTTTTGTTCCGCATTTTAGCCGTGTTTCGATGGCCAGGGCGCTACCGAGACCCAACAGCAACAATTGCTCCATTCTCTACTTTGATAGACATATCACCCTTTTCCAGTTCTCTATCTCTCCTTAACCCATATTACAAATTACATACGTGGGATCCTGATCCGGTATCCAATACCCAGGACGTAGAGCATATTGAGAAACAGTTCTCAGTAATGAACACACCCGAAGAAGATGCATCATCATGCTTTTTCCGTTCGGGTTGCATGGGAATCCTGATATTCCCCTATTCCTTGCTCAAAATTATGACAATCATAAGAAAAACGGAACCAACGTTCCCCAGCTAAGTATAATAAGCGGGTACGGTCAATACATCCATATTATTATCTTGATTAAGGCGTGTCATGGTCACTACCTGGAGAGAGAGAGAAGGAAACGCTTTAGCGTGCGCTCTTTGCAAGATTAGATTGGTTATTATCTTATCTAATCAGGATGGCTCCCACTGTTTTTAACAAATCTTCCTTCAAATTGAAAGTCTACCCTAGTACCACCATAAGGTTCAAACAGGCATCAAGCATGCAATTTTAAAAATTTCTCGATGCTAAGCTAGACTAACCAAGATCTTAACTAGAATATTAGGGTTAACTATAATGATATCAGAAACTATACTAAGAGATGGATAGCTACAACCTTTGTAGACCGTGTCCTTTTCTTCTAAAGCTCCAGTTGTTGTCCACGCGACTCCACTAGACTCCACATGAAGGTTGAACGAACTTCCTTCGATGACCTTCATGCCGAAGATGATCCACCTGAAGTCTTCTAATCCAAGCTACCTCTTCACTAAACTCTTTAATGAAGTAAACACACTACACCAAAGCGCTAATCTAGTGTAGGATGGTGATGTAGGGGTATTGTTTGCTCACTAGGGTTCTCACGAGCTCAAGGTTTCACAACTCATGTGAGGGATTGAGCTTGGAGGCGGTGAGGAAGAAGATGGAGAGAGCTATAGAGGAGAACTCATCACATGAGCTCTCAAGTGAGGAAAATAACTCAAGTGAAGAAACACGTCAAGTGTAGAATGGCAACACCCTTGACCTCACTTATTCAAGCGTGGAATAAATTACAATAAGAAATTGCAACCATGCTTGAATAGTGAGTCAAGAGTAATAAACAAATGATAAAGCCCATGCTTGCCCATTCTACAAAAGTCTCCCCATTTTCCACCTCATTTTCTATTTTCACAAAAAAGAAAATCCATGCCATACTTTATATATATATATATATATATATATATATATATATATATATATATATATATATTATGAAGAATAATTAGTGAGCTAATGATATTAGTTAGTATATAATTATATCAAATATAAATATATATCAAATTATTAAGTAAACACTTGATTCAATAATCCGGTTATATAACATATAAGCTATTAATATCATTTATCTGTATATCACATTATCAAATCAACACTTAATTCGATAATCTGGTTATATCATATATAACTTAACCGATAACAAATAACTATCATATTACAATATTTTATCACATACTCGTATTTAATCAGGCCCCCGCACATATCAACATATGTGCCCTACTTCATTTCGCTTGAACCAGGAAACTTCTATGTGGGACTCTAAAGACTCGTCAATACGCCAGCAGTAGGTGATGATCACATTAGTCACCCACAAGCCGTCAGCGGTACTAGCTGGACGTAACGGCTACCCAGGTATTGAGCGAATAGAAGATCAACAAGCAAGCTTGTCCAAACTCTTATGAAGCATATAAGTAACACTTGCCGTACAGTCCAGTCTCTTCGTCTGATATGTTGCATATCGAGTCTAGGGGTGGAATCGTCAGACCCCAGTAACTTGATAAGTCATGCCGATGTGTGACTCATAACGGTTCGAGAAACTACTGATAACACTTACCAGTAAATCTCATCAGCCTTGGCCAGGGACTTACTGTTATAACCAATCAAGCATAGCGCAACATCAACTCTTAATACCAGGAGAGACGAAACCCTTCCTATCGCTCATTGCCTCCATGTGACTCGTGACCGTACCCAAAATCCACCTGTTTGCACGACTCCTTTGAGCCGTGGTAGGGAGGAAATCAAAGCACAGAGGAAAACCACACATGACTCTATGACGATATCGGGTCTACAGACTAACTTGTACCAGTGTCACCAAAGAACTTCTATCTGACGATAGGTATAGTACCATCTAGGAGTTCTCGGCGAGTCCTGTTCAGTGTACCCATTCTCTAATGAGCACCTGTGTACAATCTTTGATGTCAAACACCAATGGATATGGGATCAACCATCGCCCCATACAGGGTCAAGAAACGTACACACTATTCTACTCTAGAATTTCGATGCCCAGCCTCGATATTCCCTCGACTAGGAACAATTGAAGGATGTGCTTATGGACTACCCAGGTCCAAGTAGTATGATCTGCATCACAGTCCTGGTAGTCAAGCCAAAATCCTAAGGGCTTTATCAACATGTATATGAGAGATAGTATAATAATACCAGTGAACATGTTAAGATAAAAGCAACCAGATAGCATACTATCATGTCGAGCAAGAAAGTCCTCCATATATATGTCCAAGCATCCACTATATCAATAATGGCCTCTAGGGCATACATATCACTAAAAATCTCCCACTTGCACTAAGGCCAGTTATTGTAGTATCTCATACCCAATATCCCAAAAAGTCTCTCAAATCGCATCTGGGGGAAAGCCTTTGTGAGTGGATCCGCTATGTTATCTTCTGTGTCAACTCCTGACCTCGATCTCACAGAGATCTACTATCTCCCAGATTAAGTGATGCCGCCTAAGAATATGTCTGGATCGCTGATGGGATCGGGGTTCCTAGGCCAAAACCACAGCTCCATTGTTATCACAATACACAGGTATTGGATGCTCAATGGTAGGAACCACACCAAGTTCAGCTATGAACTTGTTCATCTAGACAGCCTCTTTGGCAGCATTGTTGGTAACGATGTATTCAGCCTCCATCGTCGAGTCTGCTACGGTATCTTGCTTGGAACTCTTCAAACATACCACCCCTCCATTG
Organism: Agapanthus africanus; assembly: GCA_030015575.1. Lineage (NCBI taxonomy): Eukaryota > Viridiplantae > Streptophyta > Magnoliopsida > Asparagales > Amaryllidaceae > Agapanthus > Agapanthus africanus. Next base: position 326,424,939 of record JASDDO010000018.1, read on the forward strand.
AGGGTAAATACAAAACCCGAGACTGACTTACTGTCGTCCTTATCACTCTGGAAGCTCGAATCGGTAAAGGATTCCATTTGGAGTTCACCGTTACCATACACCAAGAACATATTTAGTCCTTCTCAAGTACTTAAGAATGTTCTTCACGGTTGTCCAGTGCTTTTCCTCAGGATCTGATTGATACTTACTCACTACACCTAGTGAGTAAGCTACATCTGGACTCGTACAAAACATCGCATACATGATTGACCCGACTGCCGAAGCATAGGGTATCCCTTGGATGCGAGCCCTCTCCAAATCAGTCTTGGGAGATATCTTTTTGGATAGAGTGATTCCTGAGCAAGCATGTAAATTACTATGTTTGGAATCTTCCATTCTAAAGCTATTTATTATGGTGTCTATGTACCTGGATTTGGACAATTCCAACATTCTCTTAGATCTATCTTTACAAGTCTTAATCTCCAGGATGTAGGAGGCATCACCTAGATCTTTCATGGAGAACTTGTGTGATAAGAAGAGCTTGACCGAATGTAGCATAAGAACATCGTTTCTTATCGAGAGTATGTTATCCACGTACAATATGAAGAAGACAACTGTTCAGTCAAAAATATTGCAATCTTTAACATAACAATTTTCTCACTTTTCTAATCATCTAATGATGTTTGTTATAAATATAACACGTATTACAAGTTCATCTGGAAAATATCAAATATCACGTGTTATACATTATAATCAACATTTAGGAAGGAAATTGTGTGTTTATTATTTCAAGCATGATATTGTATATCTCAACATTCTTCATTGAGATTTTTACGCAGAAAATTATTTCAGGACAGATATCGGAATCGCAAATTCGCCGACAAAATGCAGCAAATCAAAGAATTAAATTCTGGTAGAGATTCAAAAGAGATAAAAAGATTCCAGATATCAAATATAAACCCAGAGATCAACACAAGAAGACAGAAGAAAAATGAAGCAACGATCTTACCAAACGGCCGCGGATCCGCGGCCGAGTCAGGCCGATCCGCCGCCGATCCACGGCCGAGTTGGGGGCTCCGGTGACGACACTTCTCCAGAATCTTCATTCCAACAATCTAGCTTGTTGAAGATACTCCATTGTAACAAACTTGTTCTGGAAACTTCCCTACAACAGCCTAGCTTCTTGAGGAAGCTTGATAACTACCTTATTCCAGAAACTTCCCTACAACTACCTAGATTCTTAGGGAAGATTAACCTATCTTCTAGGGAAGATTGGTGAAGGGCTATATAAAGGACCTAAGCCTTCATTTTGAGGGTTACTAAATTTTTAGTTGAACAATTCATTACACAAGTTGAGGGACACAACTTGTAACTCCAAAATCAAGAATCTTTGAAAACAATATCGAGCGAGTTCACTCAAGATCCTTTACGCGAAGCCGATCGTCATCAAGAGCACAAGATCCTCGACAGGTCCAAGTCTCACGGAGATCGAGCGAAGCGAAATTCGACGGAATAGTTACCTCTTCAAGGGAGCGATCGAGAGCAATTCTTGTAACCTCGGATTGAAAGAATGTGTAATTAGAAGTTGATTAATAAAGGTGATCAATTGTTAATTCTCGTTTTCTTTACATTCTTGCATTATGAAATTTCTAATTCTTGATTCTTTTGTTTTCATGATGCGTGAGTAAAGCTCCGCTTGCTAAGGATTCGAAGGAATTTGGTAGATCAAATGGTGATGAAATCCTATACGCATCTTAAGTCTTATGAGAATTAGGAACTTTAGGAAAAAGAATCATCAATGACCAAATTTGGAACGAGATCGCTGTTCTTGATAATTTCGTTGCAATTTGGGATTAAATGATTGATGATTCTCTTTGCTAATGGCTAAATTTGAATGATGATCAATGAAAAGACAATGGATAGTGAAGGAGAAACCCTAGTTTCTTCAATAGATCCCTAATCTTCATTCATCACCATCGTTCTAGCTATAATTCATCAATGGATAAGATGAGTCATTTTAGTATTCATCATTGCTACTAATTCCTATTGAATCCTACAAGCTATTCTTCAATCTTGATAACTAAAATTGATATTGGACACTTTCTTGATTACTAAATCTTAAACTCTTTCTTGATTTTTCTTAAAAATATTTCATCTAATAAATCTTGATTCATTTTCTTGAATTTTCTTTACTATTTTCTTTCGGCTCAACTAAAGCAAGAAAGAATAAATACACGAATCTCAGTGGACGACCCGTGCTCATAAACGAACTACATCTACACCGTTATTGATTGCGGTTATAAATTCTTTGATTGTGATAATACTTTTCATACGGATCACAGAAATCGATCAATCAAATGGCGCTGCTGTCGGGGATGCGTGCGTTATTTGTTCGTTCTTGCTATTTGAGTTGAAATATTATTATTCCATCAAAATTTTAAATCAAAATCGCTTCGTGTGCTTAACGATTAGTGTTTAAATTTTTGCGAGAGAATCTGGCATCACTGTAGAAGGGAGATCAAGATCCAAAGACTTTCTGAAGATTCCATAGGAGCAAAGGAAGCTACAGTAAAAATTACATCACCTATCTCCTCCATTCCACTGCGGAACCGCGGCGTATTCAGGGTTTTTGCGGCAGTTCTACCGCCGTTTAGGTGATTCAGTGCCTAAAAATTCTGTGGTATAATCTCTGCTCTCTCCTCTCTTCTCTGATCTTGTCCAATAAGAAATTTACTGCAGAATTCTTTGCAAAAATTCACCGCAAAAAAATAAAATCTTGTTGTGTGTTTTGATATTGGTTGTTTTGCATATTTTAACATAGAAATTAAGGGGTAAAGACCAAATTCAGATTTGGTGGGGACTTCATTACCCTTCCTAAGCCCCAAAAATCATTAAACTGGCATCTGCATCATCCTCATTAACTAAAAAAAATATCTAGACAAGACTCTAAGAACCGTCGCACTCAATTAGGACAGAAGAAGGTCGTGGGTAATCTATTGCTTATCCGCATTTCTTTTGTGTTGTCTAAGGCAAGTGTGTCTAAGTCAAGTGGTTACTTAATTAGGCCTGCTACTTACGTAGTGAATACCTCCTACTTACCTGGCACTTACTTAGCCACAGGAGGGATAAAGAGGTGTAGAGGATTTATCCTGCGATTTGTGTTCTGGAAGTCTAGGAGCGGTCTAGTGACTTGACCTAGGTGACCTTAGATCTAGGGTTGATTGTGCATTTTTAATGTGATTTTTCAAAATCCGTCCTTTTCAAAACAAACCAAAAACTAAAACAAACCACTTTCTCTAATTATCACAAACACTGCCACTTGTGCTAAAACGTTTAGTACATGGTAGGTTGGACACGAGATTCTATTGCCCGTCTTGTCCGCGTTTCTTTTATCGACCCCGAAGTCGGTAATTCTTCGTCTTCTTTCCTACCACCCACATCTCGACCGAGATGGACGGATGTCCATCAAATTTTCACAACACTACTTTGCTACCAACCGCAGGTGTGTCGAATCTACCACGTATGTCTCTCTAAGAGAGATGTTATCCTTCACGAGGTCCCCTTCCCACTTGTCTTTCTATTCCACCAGCCAATGGGGATAATTTCGAAATTAAACCTCAATTGATCAAACTGTTGCCAAAATTTCATAGTCTTGAATCCGAAAACGCATACATTTTTATAAACAAATTTGAAAACATATGTGCTATGATGGGCACTTCACAACTTTCAGTGGATGCTATACATTTACATCTTCTCCCTTTTACTTTGTGCGATTTAGCCGAAAAATGGATTTATAACACAACCGCTCATTCTATTTCAAAATGGGATGAATTCGTTATAGCATTCCTTAAGAAATTTTATCCCAATCATAAGACCGCCCGTGTTAGGAGTGAGATCTTCCAATTTACCCAACTTCCCAATGAACCATTTTGGAAATGCTTTGAACGATTTAAGGAACTGCTTATCCAATGTCCTCATCATGGAATCAGTAGATAGGATCTTTGCCGCATTATATATGAAGGCAATACTCCTTCGACAAAGCAGACGTTAGAAATCATGTGTCAAGGCAAATTCATGACTAAAGACGATGGTGAAACTTAGAAATTCTTGGAATATTTTGCTAAAAATACTATGCAATGGGAAAGAGTTAGACTACCATCATCTGGGGAAGGTAACCATCAGCTCGATATTTCCATCGCATCGAAAGCCGAAATGGCTGCGATACAAAGGAAACTCGATGCTATAGAAAACAAATTCTCTTCAGCCTCCTTAAACCAATTCACGTTTCCCAAAACCGTGTGTGGTTGCTGTTCCGATCCATCACATTTGACGGAAGAATGTCCTTTGAATGTACCATTTCAAGGTCAAGAGCACACTCATGCTACTTTTCAGCAACAACCTAGAAACGAACCTTATTCTTCCACGTACAATCAGGGTTGGAGGAATCACCCTAATTTTACTGGGAACCAACACCAAAATCAAAACCAGTTCCAAAGCAATTATCAAAGACTTCCTTCACAACAACAGCAGCCACCACAACTGAGTCAGCACCTCTTTCAACCACAGCCTTTACAAAACCCGGCCAACAACTTTGATCCTTCTTCTGCCGGTACCGATAATCCCTCTGCACTCGACATGTTCATTAAACATTCCATGCAAACGAACGATATTTTAACGTCTTCTATCCAAACGTTACTTCAAAACACCACCTCCCACGGTGAGAGTATTAAAGCGATAGAAGCAAAAATTGCACAGTTGAATGCCGCAATGAGTGCTAGAGAGAAAGGGAAATTTCCATCTCAACCCTTACCGAATCGAGGGTACTCACAGTATAATGTGAAAGAGCTTACCAGATTGAGATCTGGAAGAGTGCTGAATAACCAAGTCGGTGAACAGGTTGATACTGATATTGATATTGAGGAATCAATAAATGATATCCCGGCTTCTTCTTCTTCTTATCCTTTTCTGTCTAATCTACCTTATTCTTCCGAGCATATTCTCCGTTTTCCCCTAGGCTCGAACCCTCCACCCACTTCATCCTTTCCACCCCCACAAACTTCTCCACATATGTTGGACCCTACCCTTATTGATAAAGCTCCATTTCCAAACAGATTGAGGGTCAACAAATTTAACGCACAAATGGAGAAAATTATGGATATGTTTAAGCAGGTTAACGTAAACATCCCTCTCCTAGATGCGATTCAACAAGTTCTGGCTTATGCCAAAATACTTAAGAACTTGTGAACTAGGAAGAGAAAAACTCAAGTGCCCAAAAAGGTATTCATGTCGCGTAATGTAAGCACAGCTTTTACACAGCAATTACCCAAGAAACGTAAGGACCCTGGCTGTTCTACAATATCCATTTCTATTGGGGGTAAAAATATCAATCGTGCTCTACTCGATTTAAGTGCTAGAGTTAACCTGCTTCCATATTCTATGTATGAGCAATTGGGTATCGGAGAATTAAAACCATCATAATGCACTTTACAGATGGCAGATCGATCTATCACCCAACCAAGGGGTATGTTAGAGGATATGTTGATAAAATTCGGGGAGTTTATATTCCCTATGGAATTTATTGTTCTAGATACACAACCTGTAGCGAACCCACTGAACCAAATTCCGCTGATTCTAGGTCGACCTTTTCTTGCGACTTCCAACGCTGTAATCAATTGTCGAAACGGTTCTATGACCCTATCCTTCAGGAATAGGTTAATTGAACTTAACATTTACAAGTTGGGAAGTGAACCCTCTGAACCTCATGCTCGAGTATGTTCTGTCGAATTAATGGATGTCTACAGCAGCGAATTAGAACAGCTTCACGATACAGATCCTGACTCCCTTAGTACGTTGTTGTTTGACCCAGCGATGTATTATACACATACGGACCCTTCTTTTGAGTTGTCCGGGTCAACATCTAACGCTTATTCTGAACCTTTCATGGAGTCTGAGTATCATCCTGTTCTTTCCGATGACATTATTTTTTGGGATATCGATGAAAGCTTCGCTGATGAACGCGCATTCTTAGCTGATACGGATTTTACGATTAATCAACCTCCACCTAAAGAAGTTGAACCACCACCCCTTCTTCTTGACAATCACGAGAATGCGAGTAATCCATCATCACAATCATTGTGTCGTCTCTCCAAATCGAGACTCAAACCCTTTCTCCATCACCACATGTCTCTTCCCCACTTCTTCCTGGCTCTTTATAACATGTTCTTCCACCAACCAGTGTGTTTCATCGATAAAATCTTCGAATGGTTGGTGTTGACTTTCGGTCTTTGTAACGCTTTGCATTGACCAATAATTTTACCCCCTCTTATGATTTTAAAAGTTTAATATTGTTTAACTCAAGTTTGGGGGGTATATTTTTGGCTCTTGAAAATAAAATTTGTACACAAAATTGTGAGCCAAAAATAAGTTTGGGGGAGGATTTTCACGTTCGTTTATTCTTATCTCCGTTAATAACTTTTCCTCCCAAGCCTACAGGTTTTTGAGATTTAAAAGAGACAACAGTGAGGACACTGCTGTAAACAGATTTAGAGGAGGTTTGTGCTTATTTACACTTTGCATTACACTTTGCATTACACTTCGCATAAGCACAAAATTTTCAAAAAAAAAATTCTTTTATAATAAAAGATTAGAAAGTGAAAAATTACATTTAAAAGATTGGAAAAGTTTAAGAAAACCAACAAAATTAGATGTTTTCTTAAACGAAACTAGTAATAAGTAGTTATGAGCCGTTGTCCCAAAGGTTAGTAAGATGAAGGAAGTCACTAATCTGAGAATAAAAATAAGTATGAAAAATAGTTCCTATTCTGGAAGCCAAATATCTGAACGTTGATACCCTACTATACGCACTTACACACATCTTGAAACTCAGGAGAGTAGAGGATACCTTGAAATGCTCTTGTCTAAAAGCCAAAGTATGAAGAAAATAATAAATGAAGCATAAAAGTATAAAATTATGAAGAAAAATGAACGCTGATTTTGTAATCACCAAGGCAGCATAAAAAATATAGCGAGGGTGCTTCATCACCTAGTGCCTTAGACCAACTGGTTCAGGAGTCACTACTAACCCTTAGGTGTTGCAAGACGAGGAAATTGCTAATTACACCTAACATGTGAGCACATTGAGTAATCGGTCGGTTAGTGCCTCAAGAAGTATTAACGGTCGTATGAAAAATGTGTGAGCAATTCCATCTAAAATATTCACCGACTAAAAAGTACTGAGGTAGATGGACAAGAGTATGATAGCTTGAATTGAATTCTCCGAGTGTAGAGATGTCTTTTATACATACGTAGGGGTATATGCTCGGTGTTTGGAAGAAAGGTAGGGATGAAGAATAAAATCGATGTTTTATTGAGAGATGATATGATTTCTAATATCTTTTCATGACAATTAAGATGGGGCTCATGACCACCGAAAAGCTAGTGTAGTTGAAAACTCTGATTTTCAAGTTTTTTCTTTTATAATTCTTATCTTTATATGTAATTTTCACTGTCTTTCTTTTATTATGGGATTTTGTGGGTGCAATCCGCTGAAAACCCTCACGAGACAACACTCCTCCTACTAGGGACACCTAGAGATTTAAAGGATTGTTGCACGTGCTCAGTGCAATCTGTTGCCTACGAAAGTGTGCTAGTTAGTTTTTCTGTTTTTTTCTATTTTTCTCCTTCTCTTGAATGAAAAAAGTTTGCTTGAGACGATCAAAGTCAAGTTTGGGGGAATTTGGTCAGTCGAAAATACTGCAATCTTTAACATAACAATTTTCTCACTTTTCTAATCTAATGATGTTTGTTATAAATATAACACGGATTACAAGTTCGTCTAGAAAATATCAAATATCACGTGTTATATATTATAATCAATATTTTGGAATGAAATTGTGTGTTTATTATTTCAAGGATGATATTGTATATCTCAACATTCTTCATTGAAATTTTTGCACAGAAAATTATTTCAGGACAGATATCGGAATCGAAAATTCGCCGACAAAATACAGCAAATCAAAGATTTAAATTCTGGCAGAGATTCAGAAGAGATAAAAAGATTCCAGATATAAAATATAAACCCAGATATCAACACAAGAAGAAAGAAGAAAATGAAGCAACGGTCTCACCAAACGGCCGCGGATCCGCTGCCGAGTCAGGCCGATCCGCCGCGGATCCTGTTAGTTGTGTGTATGCCCTAGAGGCCAGTATTGTACAGATGATGTATATTATATTGGATGCTTGGACATATATAGAGATGACTTTCTTTCTCGATATGATAGTATGCTATCTGGTTGCTCTTTATCTTAACATGTACACTTGTCTCTTTAAACTGTCTTATAGTTACATGTTGATAAAGCCCTTAGGATGTGTACTTGACTGCCTGGACTATGATGCAGATCATACTAGTGGGGACATGGTAATCCATAAGTACATCCTTCAAGGTCCCTAGTCATGGGTGTATCGAGACGGGGCATCGATATACCAGTGTAGACTAGCGTATACGCTTCTCGACCCATGAGATGGGCGATGGATGATCCCATATCCATTGGTGTTTGACATCAGAGATGGTATACGGGTGCTCAGTGGAGACTGGGTACACTGGACGGACTCGCCGAGAACTCTTAGATGGTATTATACCTCACGTCAGATGGCAGTTCTCAGGTGACACTTGTGCAGGTTAGTCTGTAGACCCGAGACCGTCATAGAGTCTTGTGTGATTCCCACTGTGCTTTGATCTCCACCTTACCACGTCCATGAGGGCATGCAAAACGGTGGTCTTTGGGTACAGTCCCGAGTCACATGGAGGCAATGAGCGATAGGAGGGGTTTCGTCTCTCCCGGTATTGGGGGTTGATGTTGCGCTGTGCTCGATTGGCCGTAACAGGGAAGTCCCTGGCCAGGGCTGATCAGAGATTTGCTGGTAAGTGTTACCAGTAGTTTCTCGACCAGTTATGAGCCTCACATCGGCACGACTTATCGGTTATTAGGGTCTGACGTATACCACCCCTAGACTTGATATGCGACATATCAGACGAACAGACCGGACTGTACGGTAAGTGTTACTGGTTGGATTCACAGGAGTGTGAGCGGGCTAGCTCGTCGATCTTCTGATCGCTCAATACCCGGATGGCCGTTACGTTTAGCAGACCGCTTGCGGCTTGTGGGTGCTTGATATGATCATCATCTGCTACCGGCGTATTGACGAGTCTTTAGAGTCCTACACAGAGGTTTCCTGGCTCAAGCGAAACGAAATAGGAGCGCATATGAGATATGTGCGGGACCGAGAATAATGCGTGTATGTGATACCGCATTTCATTCTCGCGATGAATGTTTCGATTGGTTGTATGCGATATGACCTAGTTATCGAATCATTGATTCGATAAATTGATACATTCGATACTAGTCGGTTATGTGCGACATGACCGGATCATTGAATCAAATGTTGATTTAATGATTTAATGTATAATTATATTTGATATATTACTTTGCATTAACTAGTATTGGTTCACTTTAAATGGATTTTCTCACTTGAAGTTCACACATTGTATATGTGATATATTTTGTGTGCACTTGATTGTATCATTTTTGATGTTGCATGCTAACTTGTGTTTTGTGTAAAGATTAAACCATGGTTGTGTAATGATTAGGGTTTTGATTTATTCACTCATTTATTTATCCATTCTTTATTTATATTTAATTAGATAAAAGAAAACAAAATGGTTTTCTTTATCATGAAGCTTGTTGAAGCTTCATGAAGCTTTGACTAAAGAGACCATTTTGTCTTCATGCTTAACCCTAACCATTCCCACTTACCATGGTCTATTCTCTACACTTAACCTTAGTTAGGATATGATAAGTATTGATTTATTTTCTTTTATGGAAAGACTTTTATCATATTCTATCTTGATTCTCTCCTTCTTCTTCAAGAAAGAAAATAAGACTCCATCAATGGCAACTTGAGTTCTAAAGTGAGAAATCCAATTCTAAAGTGAACCCACCTCCTATTTCTTCATCCTCTACCTCTTGCCAAGTTGTTTTGGGTGTTTTCTTCACAAGTTTCACAACTTGGTGAAGGTTGAGCTTGAACTTGTGATGCCTCGACGTAGATCTTCTTCGGCACGAAGCCGACGACCTTGCCCGCCCATTTCTCCGATGAAGCCGGTGCTTGAGTCCGGGATTCGAGACGGACAGCGAGAGGATAACTACTTGGAGCTAAGGAAGTGGATAACCAAATCTACAAAGGTTGTAGCTCTCTTCTTTAAGTTAAGATGTTAACTAGTTTACTGTTTCGCCTAAATTTCTAGTCGACGATCCGTATTAGGGTTTCTCGGCACCCATAAAATTTGAAATTGGCATGGTTGATGCCTTGTGAGACCTCTATAGTGTGCCTAGGAACCCTACAGTGGTATCAGAGCCTAGCTAGAGCCTTAGGCGAAGTCTAAACGACGTTTGAAACCCGATCGAACCGAAACCCTAAATTCCACGATGCTCTCTGGAAATTTTCTGAAAATTTGGTTTTTTGTGAATTAAAAATATGCAGAAAAATAAGCAGGAATTTCTAAGAATTAAAGTGAAGTACGATCTCATGATTCCACAAATGTGCGGCGGAACCGCGGCATTAGCATGCTAATGCGGCGGTTCCGCGGCCATCTTGTCCCTTCTCCTCTTGATTTCTGCACAGTAATTCTTATATTTGAATGCTATATTTTCTGGGTATTTTTATTATGACTCAAGAGTTGAGTATTCTGGAGTTGTATTGGGAATCGAAGATTCGATCGGATTATCAAATTTCGTCTATGTGTTTTTCCGGATAATTTTGGAATATGTTAAAAAGTTCGACCGGATGTAAATACCCAATCTTTCCCCTGCCGGAAAATTTCCAAGTGTTGGATTTTTCTGTGGTTTAAGGACGTTCTGAGTAGTGCAAGTAACGCGATGGTCCCTCTAGAAGACAACAAACCTTAACTCGATTATGTGACCGTCTTGAACTGCCCTTTGAACCTTCGGGTTTGGGGCAGTACGGCGTGCCACATGTGAGGCGTTGGCTTGACCCTTCTACGGCTGGACCGTTGGTACTGAGGCATGAAGTGAATGTCTTTGAACCTATTTCATGTGTTGAACGGTTTCGGGAAAACTTGGGTGTTCGAATGTTCAATCGGAAAGTTTGATATTTTCTATTTATCTGGAATGGGATACAATAATTGGAATTCACAAACAGTTATGAGATAGCTGAATGAATGTTATAAATCTAGCGGTTTAGTCTCATTTGATATTGAAAAGAGTTTTCGATAATGGGACTAAAATGCGGGGTTTATAATTGTTAGGCATGTGATGTCTAAGTATTTCATTTGATTAGGCATGCGATGTCTAAACAGGTTGCGGATTCCAACTATTGTAGTTTTACACTTTCTTTTCAGTGACCGTAAGTGTAATATGTGATATCGCCGGTTTCGTTGCTATATGTCAACGACAATTGGGATGGGCATATTTACTTACGTTAATGACATGTGATGTTATGTGTTGCTGGATATGTTATATTGGATCGTCGTGTTTGAATAGCCGGGGTTTTTTATGTGAGATGAGTGTTTTTCATTTTCATTCATGTAAAAACTTGTATATAATATTCTTTTATTGGGGCACTTCCAGGTTGTGGAAGATGTCACCCTTTGTATATTATTTACTTTTCCGCATTAGGATAGACCCAAGGAGGGGAGCACAAGTAACCGGGTTCTAGGGTCCAGTGGGAGACCATCTCGAGGAGTCGAGTCCGGGTCTCCTAACCCTAGAATTGGTAGGGTTGCTTGCCGCTCTCGTAGGGGTCTAGGGGTGTGGGATTGGCAATTCATCACGACCGTGGAATCCGTGTTTTATACTGGCTCGTATTGAAAACACGGACGTCCTAGTATAACCAATGTTTCATATGTTTCTTCTGCTGCGATATCTGTGATGTGATCATGTGATGTTCTGTGATAGATACAGTATATAGTATATATGATATATTATATAGACGTTACTTATGTTTTGCACCCGCACTAGCCCTGCCCTGCTCTGTCGTTAGTTACCTAACCTAACGGTGCACGAGGGGACATCGAGGCGAATGCGGATGACATAAGTGTACGTCGTATTTATCTATGATGTTTAGGTATTTAAATGATGGGACTTCATTAATGTGATTAATGAAAGAAAAGAAACCTAAGATGTTGTAGAATCAAATTTTTAACAAAACAGGTAGCTACAGTTCTTGCTTTGCATAGCGGTATATGTGATATATCCTGCACCTTATTCGATGAGGAAAGGACCGAGATCCCTTCACCGGGAGTGACTCCTTTAGCAATAACTGGCAGATGCTACACACTCGGTTTACTTTTGACTGCTTTTGAGTTCTTGCTTTGCACAGTGATATATATGATATATCCCGCACCTCATTCGACGAGGAAAGGGCCGACGATCCCTTCACCGGGAGTGACCCCTTTAGCAAAACTAGAAAAGCCTCAAAATCACTCCATTTCAAAACTTCATTTGATTCTACAACGATATCAAGTTCATTACGCAATAGGTTTTCAGAAAAACCTGACGTAGCCCTCCGTCATTTCAGATAAATCCTACTTAGTATTCGTGCTACGTTTGTTGACCTCCGTCAAGGCGTAGTGTTCGATAGCTAACTAGTATTTATCTGCTTATGCATATGATGCAGATTGGATTAGGGTAGTCGTACGACCTTGTTGACCTCCGTCAAGGGTCGTGCGGGTGGGTTTGATTCAATCAAGAAATGACGGGTTGAACTTGACTTGCACCCTGTGGTTTGTTGACCTCCGTCATGGTCATAGGATGCTTGGAGCAAAATATTATCGGGAATTTCAAGGGTTGAAATTTGCAAAGAGATTGCATACCTTCTATGAGATAGTTGGATCCCGATACCCACTGCGAGTAAGAGTTACTCCAGGGAGAGTTTTGCACACTACAATTAGCCGATCAAGTAGGTGTCTAGAAAGGTGTCAACGGGGTTATGCCTCTGGGAAAACGAGGTTTACTTTAATTAGGTCCGTGCGAAAGCACGGGGAACCTCCCTCAAAGTACCGACACTGGCCTGGCTGAATGATCGACGAAGTTATAGGGTGTAATTAATCCCGGCTAGTCTTTCCTTTTAGGGTTTGAAGGAAGATTTGATAAAAACCAGTGGGAGCCATCCTGATTAGATAAGATAATAACCAATCTGATCTTGCACGAGCATACGCTAAAGTGTTTTCTTCTCTCTCTCTCCAGGTAGCGACCATTTCATGCCTTAATCAAGATAATAATATGGATGTATTGACTGAAACCACATGTTATACTGTGCTGGGGAACGTTGGTTCCGTTCATTCTTATAAGAGTTATAGGAATGAACAGGATATAGGGGAATACCAGGATTCCCTTGCCACCCGAATGAAGAAAGTACATGTTGATGCATTTTCTTCAGGTGTGTTGGTTACTGAGAACTGTTTCTCCATTTGCTCTACGTCCTGGGTATTAGATACCGGGTCAGGATCCCATATATGTAATCAGTTACATGGGCTTAGAAAAGGTAGAGAACTTGGAGAAGGTGATAAAGACATTAGAGTTGGAAATGGTGCAATTGTTGCAGCTAAGACTGTCGGGGAATATCACCTAGTGTTACCAACTGGTAATACATTGGTTCTGAACGAATGCTATTACATGCCGAACCTGATATGCAACATTATATCGGTTTCTTTATTGAGTAAAGAGGGATATAATTTTGTATTACAGGACAATGTTATGAACATTTTCCGTAACCAAAAGTTGGTTGGATCAGGCACGTTGTGCAATGGCATTTATGTTCTAAATCAATCAACAGTTCTGAGCATAACAAACACACACAAGAGGAAGAGTTCTGAACTGAACGAATCCTTCTTGTGGCATTGTAGACTGGGTCACATCAATGCGACACGACTAGCTAAGTTGCATAAAGATGGATATTTAAATCCGTTTGAATTTTCATCTTATGACACTTGCCAGTCATGTCTCAAAGTCAAGATGACCAAAACTCCGTTTACAGGACACGGAGAAAGAGTTACCGAACTCTTGGGACTGATACATAGTGATGTATGCGGTCCTATGTCTACACTTGCCAGGGATGGTTCTTCGTACTTCATTACATTCACTGACGATCTCTCTAGATTCGGATATGTGTTCCTGATGAAACACAAATCAGAAGCTTTTGAGAAATTTAGAGAATATAAACAAGAAGTCGAGAACCAAACCGGAAAAAGTATTAAAATCCTTCGATCTGATCGAGGAGGTGAATACTTGAGCAATGAATTCCTGGACTTCCTAAAAGAAAATGGGATTCTCTCTCAGCTAACTCCTCCATATACACCACAGTACAACGGTGTATCAGAACGGAGGAACTGCACCCTATTAGATATGGTGCGCTCTATGATGAGTGTAGCTGAGTTACCTGTTTCCTTCTGGGGATATGCACTGGAAACAGCAGCATACCTACTGAATAGGGTTCCCACCAAATCTGTGCCTACCACACCATATGAGATATTGGAAGGGAAGAGACCATATCTTAATTTTATAAAGATATGGGGTTGCCCGGCCTATGTCAAAAGAAAAAAACCGGACAAACTCGAGGCAAGGTCTGTATTGTGTAAATTTGTTGGATATCCCAAACATTCGCGAGGGTATATCTTCTACCATAGTGAGGAACAAAGAGTATTTGTTGCTCAACATGCCACCTTTTTAGAAAAGGAATTTCTTGCAAAAGAGATTAGTGGCTCTGAGGTAGAACTGGAAGAGGTTCCAGCTGAACAAAACACAACAGAAGATTTAGTGGAACCAGAGGATTCAGTAGCTCCCAATGAACCTCAGCCTCTCCGCCGATCTAGTAGGGTTCCTCGCCAACATGAGAGATACTACGGTTTTCTCATGGATGGTGGGAGCGAGGATTGCATCATGGAGGATGATGACCCAACTAGCTTCGAGCAGGCCATCACGAGTAGGGACTCAGTGAAATGGCAGGATGCTATGCGGTCCGAGATGGAATCCATGTACACAAACAAAGTATGGACTTTGGAAGTTGCTCCTGAAGGGGTAAAACCCATTTGGAGCAAGTGGATCTTCAAGAAAAAACTTGGTGTAGATGGGAAAGTAGAGACTTTCAAAGCTAGACTTGTTGCAAAGGGTTTTCGTCAAAGACCGGGTGTGGACTATGACGAAACCTTTTCTCCAGTGGCTATGCTTAAATCCATCCGGATCATGCTTGCCATCGCTGCGTATCATGACTACGAAATCTGGCAAATGGATGTTAAGACCGCCTTTCTAAATGGTGATTTAGAAGAGTGCGTGTACATGACTCAGCCAGAGGGCTTCGTAGACAGTGGGAGCAGCGGGAAGGTGTGCAAGCTGCTTAAATCCATTTATGGATTAAAGCAAGCATCGCGGAGTTGGAACATCTGCTTTGACGTCGTTGTCAATGAGTTTGATTTCGTCAAAAACCCAGATGAACCTTGTATTTACAAGAAGGTGGCAGAGAGTAAAGTTGTCTTCCTCGTATTGTACGTGGACGACATACTCTTGATAGGAAATGATATTCCTATGCTGCAATCGGTCAAGCTCTTCTTATCACAAAGATTCTCAATGAAAGATCTTGGTGATGCCTCCTGCATATTGGGAATCAGGATCTATAGAGATAGATCCAAAAGGATATTGGGATTGTCCCAATCCAGGTACATTGACACCATACTAAAGAGGTTTAGTATGGAAGAATCCAAGCGTGGGAACTTGCCCACGATCTCTGGAGTCACTCTCTCCAAAGAGATGTCTCCTAAGACTGATTTGGAGAGAGCTCGCATGCAAGGGATACCCTATGCTTCGGCTGTAGGCTCTATCATGTATGCGATGCTATGTACCAGACCCGATGTAGCATACTCACTAAGTATAGTGAGCAGGTATCAAGCTGATCCTAGAGAGAGTTACTGGACAGCTGTGAAGAGCATTCTTAAGTACTTATGAAGGACTAAAGAGATGCTCTTGGTGTATGGTAACGGAGAACTCCAAGTGGAGTCCTTTACCGATTCGAGCTTCCAGAGTGATAAGGACGACTCTAAGTCGCAGTCGGGCTTTGTCTTTACCCTTTACGGAGGGGCGGTTAGCTGGAAGAGTTCCAAGCAGGAAACCGTGGCAGACTCGACGATGGAGGCTGAATACATCGCTGCCAACGATGCTGCCAAAGAGGCTGTCTGGATCAAGAAGTTCATTACTGAACTTGGAGTGGTTCCATCCATTGAGCATCCAATACCTTTGTATTGCGATAACAATGGAGCGGTGGCTTTGGCCAAGGAACCTAGGTCCCATCAGCGATCCAGGCATATTCTGAGGCGGTATCACCTGATCCGGGAGATAGTTGATCGCTGGGAGATCGAGGTCAGGAGGGTTGACACGAAGAACAACACGGCGGATCCACTCACGAAGGCCATTCCCCAGATACAGTTTGAGAGACTCTTCGGGATGCTCGGTATGCGATACTACAGCAGCTAGCCCTAGTGCAAGTGGGAGATTGTTAGTTGTGTGTATGCCCTAGAGGCCAGTATTGTACAGATGATGTATATTATATTGGATGCTTGGACATATATAGAGATGACTTTCTTGCTCGATATGATAGTATGCTATCTGGTTGCTATTTATCTTAACATGTACACTTGTCTCTTTAAACTGTCTTATAGTTACATGTTGATAAAGCCCTTAGGATGTGTACTTGACTGCCTGGACTATGATGCAGATCATACTATTGGGGACATGGTAGTCCATAAGTACATCCTTCAAGGTCCCTAGTCGTGGGTGTATCGAGACGGGGCATCGATATACCAGTGTAGACTAGCGTATACGCTTCTCGACCCATGAGATGGGCGATGGATGATCCCATATCCATTGGTGTTTGACATCAGAGATGGTATACGGGTGCTCAGTGGAGACTGGGTACACTGGACGGACTCGCCGAGAACTCCCAGATGGTATTATACCTCACGTCAGATGGCAGTTCTCAGGTGACACTTGTGCAGGTTAGTCTGTAGACCCGAGACCGTCATAGAGTCTTGTGTGATTCCCACTATGCTTTGATCTCCACCTTACCACGTCCATGAGGGCGTGCAAAACGGTGGTCTTTGGGTACAGTCCCGAGTCACATGGAGGCAATGAGCGATAGGAGGGGTTTCGTCTCTCCCGGTATTGGGGGTTGATGTTGCGCTGTGCTCGATTGGCCGTAACAGGGAAGTCCCTGGCCAGGGCTGATCAGAGATTTGCTGGTAAGTGTTACCAGTAGTTTCTCGACCCGTTATGAGCCTCACATCGGCACGACTTATCGGTTATTAGGGTCTGACGTATACCACCCCTAGACTTGATATGCGACATATCAGACGAACAGACCGGACTGTACGGTAAGTGTTACTGGTTGGATTCACAGGAGTGTGAGCGGGCTAGCTCGTCGATCTTCTGATCGCTCAATACCCGGATGGCCGTTACGTTTAGCAGACCGCTTGCGGCTTGTGGGTGCTTGATATGATCATCATCTGCTACCGGCGTATTGACGAGTCTTTAGAGTCCTACACAGAGGTTTCCTGGCTCAAGCGAAACGAAATAGGAGCGCATATGAGATATGTGCAGGACCGAGAATAATGCGTGTATGTGATACCGCATTTCATTCTCGCGATGAATGTTTCAATTGGTTGTATGCGATATGACCTATTTATCGAATCATTGATTCGATAAATCGATACATTCGATACTTGTCGGTTATGTGCGACATGACCGGATCATTGAATCAAATGTTGATTTAATGATTTAATGTATAATTATATTTGATATATTACTTTGCATTAACTAGTATTGGTTCACTTTAAATGGATTTTCTCACTTGAAGTTCACACATTGTATATGTGATATATTTTGTGTGCACTTGATTGTATCATTTTTGATGTTGCATGCTAACTTGTGTTTTGTGTAAAGATTAAACCATGGTTGTGTAATGATTAGGGTTTTGATTTATTCACTCATTTATTTATCCATTCTTTATTTATATTTAATTAGATAAAAGAAAACAAAATGGTTTTCTTTATCATGAAGCTTGTTGAAGCTTCATGAAGCTTTGACTAAAGAGACCATTTTGTCTTCATGCTTAACCCTAACCATTCCCACTTACCATGGTCTATTCTCTACACTTAACCTTAGTTAGGATATGATAAGTATTGATTTATTTTCTTTTATGGAAAGACTTTTATCATATTCTATCTTGATTCTCTCCTTCTTCTTCAAGAAAGAAAATAAGACTCCATCAATGGCAACTTGAGTTCTAAAGTGAGAAATCCAATTCTAAAGTGAACCCACCTCCTATTTTTTCATCCTCTACCTCTTGCCAAGTTGTTTTGGGTGTTTTCTTCACAAGTTTCACAACTTGGTGAAGTTGGAGCTTGAACTTGTGATGCCTCGACGTAGATCTTCTTCGGCACGAAGCCGACGACCTTGCCCGCCCATTTCTCCGATGAAGCCGATGCTTGAGCCCGGGATTCGAGACGGACAGCGAGAGGACGACTACATGGAGCTATGGAAGTGGATAACCGGATCTACAAAGCTTGTAGCTCTCTTCTTTAAGTTAAGATGTTAACTAGTTTACTGTTTCGCCTAAATTTCTAGTCGACGATCCGTATTAGGGTTTCTCGGCACCCATAAAATTTGAAATTGGCATGGTTGATGCCTTGTAAGACCTCTATAGTGTGCCTAGGAACCCTACAGATCCGCGGTCGAGTTGGGGGCTCCAGTGACGATACTTCTCCAGAAGCTTCATTCCAACAACCTAGCTTGTTGAAGACGCTTCATTGTAACAAATATGTTCTGGAAACTTCCCTACCACAGCCTAGCTTCTTGAGGAAGCTTGATAACTAGCTTATTCTAGAAACTTCCCTACAACTATCTAGCTTCTTGGGGAAGATTAACCTAATTTCTAATAGAAGATTGGTGAAGGGCTATATAAAGGACCTAAGCCTTCATTTTGAGGGTTACTAAATTTTTAGTTGAACAATTCATTACACAAGTTGAGTGAAACAAATTGTAACTCCAAAATTAAGAATCGTGGAGAACAATATCGAGCGAGTTCTGTAATATCCTAGTTCAATTATACCAATTAAGTTTTGGGTATTTCTTTATCTATGGATATTTCTTGATTTACTGTGTTTTGGGTGCGAATAGTGTAGTTGATATCTGTGTTTGCATTCGACCCGACCCGAATGCTGGAAACCCGTCTTGATTCTTGTTTATGATTTATCCCGGCTAGTTATGAGAATCCATGCACTTTCATGTTGTATGACTGCATTATATCTGACAACTGCATTTTTTCAATATAACAAGTAAAGTCAAATAGAATATTTTAAAAATATCTAGCATAGCCTGCATGATACCCATGACCCTATAGTAGCATCTGCACCTCGTGTTCTTGTCCCGTTCGGTGAAACAGACTCGTTTAGATAACTACGTGCACGCTACGTGTATCCGTTCTTGGGGTATGCATTTTTGTTACCCGGATATCATATTTTGGTTTTTGTTAACATGTATGCTATCCGTATTTTCAAACCGTAAATTTAGACCCAACCCGGGCATATTTTGGAGTAATTTTTGTATTAGCCAAAATCTCAAAATATATTTAATATTATATTCATATAATATTTACTGTTAACTCATTTTTATTTTTTAAAAAACAAAATATATTTTCTATATCCTAATCTATAACAGACCTCTCTCTCTCTTTCTCTCTCTCTCTCTCCCCCTCTCTCTCTCTCCACTCTATATGTATGATATTAAATATTATTTCATAACCCTATTTTACCTATATTGGATATAGTGCCCTCAAAGTCAATTATTGGATCGCAGGTACGTAATTGTGATGATTGAGGAAGGGCCTATACCGATAAAACAGTCTTACTCGAAATGATAGTGTGCTATCTGGTTCATCTTTATCACTGTTACACTTTGATAAAGCCCATAGGATTCTTGCTTGACTGCGAGCAGTATGATGGCGATCATATATGTGGGAGCTGGGGTCTATAAGCACAACTTTAAAGTGTCCCTAGTCGTGGGAGTTTCGAGACAGGGTATTGATACTCCAGAGTAGACTAGTGTATACATTCGAGACCCCGACGAGGGGCGGTGGCCGGTCTCACAAGCCATTGGTGTTAGTTGATTCACCTAAGATGTATACAGGTGCTCATTGGGTTATGAGTACACCGGACAGGACTCGCCGAGAACTTGCTGGTTGGTATTATTCCTAGCGTCAGATAGCAGTTCCCTGGTGACATGTGTACAAGTTAGTTCATCGACCTGAGGTCGTCATTTGTCTCGTGTGAGTTCCCACTGTGCTTTGATTTATACCCTACCATGGGTCAAAGGAGTCGTGCAAACAGGTATTTTTTGGGTACAGTCCCGAGCCACATGGAGGCAGTGAGCAGATCGTCGGGGATTCGTCTCTTCCGGTATTGGGGGTGAGATCGCGCTGTGTTTAGGAGAGCCATTAAACGAAATCCCTGGCCAGGGTAATCGAGATTTACTGGTAGGTATTCCAGTAGTATCTAAGGGTGTTCTGGGCTGCTCTCTGACATGACTTATACAGCTATTGGGGGTCTGACGTTTACCGGCCCCCTAGGCCCTATATGCGATACTCATGGACGAATGGACCGGACTGTACGGATATTGTCACTGTTAGGCTCTGTAGGGTTTCTGGATGAGTTCACTCGTCAGCTCCCCTTTCTTCAATACATAGGCAACCGTTACGTACAGTTAGTACCTCTGACGTGCTAGTGGTTATACCCAGTGCCAGTGTGTTGATGAGTCATTAGAGTCCCCCACAGACAGTTTCCCAAGTTCGGGCGAAACGTTGTAGATGCCGTATGGTTTTATGGCAGGGTTCGGAAAATGCACGTGCGTTTACGCACGTGTCATTTTTCGGGCAGATAATACTGGTGGGCTTTAGTTTAAGCCGGATCCGAGTATTATACTGTGTAGATATAATATTTTTGTCTCAGTTTCATTTGTATTCGGTCGTAATACAAATGCGGGTATGTTTATACTGTTACGGGGTTATCCAGAAATTCGTTTAGGGGTCGCTTTTGGAAGTTGCTAGTTTCCAGTTTTCTATCACCCGTATTAAACATTCGGTTTAATGCGAATTTATCTTTTTCTTCATAAGAGTGAGTCATGATTCTAGAAGGTTCTAGATTTGGTGACAAGACTTAATGATTCATAGTTAGCATTAAATGTGTGATGATGTGTTAAGGTGACTAGGTTAATGATCATTGGTTTGCATTTATTGTTTTAAGTGAGTCATTGTTTTCATTATGTGTTATGATGAGTATCATATCATTATGGTCACCACTCCTCTCCTACACTCACCCCCCCCCCCTCCTCAAATGTGGCCGGCCCCTCTCTTGTGAGGATTATGGTTGTTCATTTCAAAAGGTTATAGTTTTGGATTCGTGGAAATTAGATAGATAGATTTCTCATTTCACCCGATTCCAAAAAGGCAACTTCATTAACCGTTCTTCCACAGTTTTGGACGAAACGAGACAAAGTATTCTACTCATTCTCTACATCAATCTTGGTCATCTCTTTTAGCAAACTTGATGTCCGAGATGCCTCGGTTCAGAGGCGGGAGCCCGTTTAAAGATCCGTTGACGTGGTGCCACCTGGACGAGGAGATCGGAGATCGAGCGAGATCGGAGCAGCCGCAACAAAGCGTGGGATGACGGTTAAAGACCGAAGGACTCGGATCGTTCGGTATAATATTTCTACCCACTTACAGTTTGTTAGTTTTGCTTTAATAGAAGATCCGGGATAAAGTATACGATAGCGCCAGTTATAAAAGTTTTTGTTCCGAATTTGGAGTCTGAATGACGGCCGGGGCGCTACCGTAGACTTACAATGGTATCAGAGCCTCGCTATTAAGCTTTACTAACTTGTGCTAACGCGTTTAAAATATCGATCGAGCGGAATTTTCAAAATCGCAGTTTCATGTGTTAAAGTTTCTGTTAATTTTATATCTGTTCTAAAAATTATTATGACCATACCAGAAAATCGTGCAGGCTTTTATTAGAAAACAGAAGAAATTCGATCCACTGATCCGACCGTATGGCCGCGAATCCGCCGCCAAAGCCATGCTTTGGCCGCGGAACCGCGGCCATATTGGTGAATCAGTGGGCCATATTTCTTCTGTAGCTTCTACATGGGAAATTATGGTTTTTGGAATATTTCTTTTGGGCCCATATTTTGTTACTGTACAGCAGATGTTTCTGGGGCCCACTTCGGGAAATTTTATCGATCGAAATTTAAACGTGTTAGTTTACAGTACTTACTTATATCTTTGACCGTAAATGTCATTCGAGCGGTAAAACCTGTCTAATTGCTATAGTTCTTTTAGACGGGCTTTGCGAACGTGACATTCACGTTGATGTTCTGTGTTGTGCTGTGATGTTGCGGATTTGTCGTGGTAGATAGCTCCTGTGCAATGGTAGTACTGTACGGATTTATTTGTACATTTGATATAGCGGGGCGAGCGTCCGACTTATGGACTGCCGTCACTTCCTGTTTATATAATATTATTTTGGGGCACGACCGGACTGAGGTCGATGTACCCGTTGTATATATTTTTCTTTTCTGTACTAGGATTACCCCGCGGCGGAGTGCACGGATAGCCGGGTTCTAGAGGGCAAAGGGTCCGTATCTCATGGCTTTGAGAGGCAGAGGGGCCTCACTCTAGAATTGGCAAACTATTCGCCGCACTCGTATGGGGTATAGGCTGACCCAAGGAAGGGTGCTCAAGTTACCGGATTCCGTGAAGTAATGGGTGGTCCATTCACTTTGCTGTAGGAGCTGCCTCGCTTCAGGTTTTGGCGGGTACCTTGCAGCACCCGTAAGGGTCTAGGTTTCATTGCGCAGGCTATCCACACGACCAGAGAACGTCGGGTTTCAGTAGCAGCTCTGTGAAACCCGGGGATCCCAAATTATCTGTATTGTTCTGTGATGCTTATTACTTTTCTGTAATGTTGCATATTATCACGCCTGGAGCTATTATTGTATATTGGTATATATACTATTAGATGTTGTATATGTTTTACACCTACGCTAGTTCAGTCCCCGCTCTGTCGTTAGTTAAGTAACCTAACGGGTGATGACGGGACCCAGTGACGAATGCGGATGGCATATACGTACATTATATTTTCGTTCTTTTCTGGTGTGTTTAATTGATAAGACTGCATTGATTCTTATCAATGCAAGGATAAAACAAACATATATTTGATATTGTTGGAACCAATTTTAAAAAGTTTTATTACAAAGACGTTTCCTTTTGTTATGCACAGTGGTATTCGGTTATAAATATCCAGCACCTCATTCGACGAGGCAAGGGCCGAGATCCCTTCACCGGGAGTGACCCCTTGGGCAGAAGTTTACGTCAGGGTAATAACTTCAATATAGTCGATTACAAGTTTCTTTGCATCGTGGTATTCAGTTAGAATATCCTGCACTTCATTCCACGAGGAAAGAGCCGAGATCCCTTCACCGGGAGTGACCTCTTTAGCAAAAGCTTTTCTTCACTATATTTTTTATAAAAAGCTATCAGGTTCCTTCAACTAGATCAAGTTCATTACGTTAAAGGTTTTTCGCCAAAACCAGCCATAATCCTCTGTCATTTCTTGTGGATGGTCAGTAGTATTCAAGCTATGTTTGTTGGCCTACGTCAAGGCATGGTGTTTGGTAGCTGCTGGGTATTCATTTGTTGCATAGATAGATGCATTAGTTTAGGACAGACGTACAGCCTTGATGGCCTACTCAAGGGCATGTACGATGGACCTAAATTAATCAGGACAACGATGGGTAGAACTTGACATGTAGTTTTTGATTTGTTGGCCTATGTCAAGGTCATAAGAGCATGGGATAAAAATTATATCAGGAGTTTCAAACATACAAGAAACTTGCAAAACTTGCGCATACCTTCTGGAGTGTGATAACGTGAGTGGATACCGTCACGTTATCATACGATGAGAGTTGGATCCCGATTCCCACTTATGAGTTAGTTTACTCTTCGGGTGATCCCAATTGATTCTTCTTTCAGGTTTGGAGGAGAATTTGAGATAACAGTGGGAGGTTTCCTGATTAGATAAATTGATAATCATTCTGATCTAGGTTAGAGTGCAAGCAGAGTGTTTCTTTTCTCTCTCTCTTTGGCAGCGACCTTTGACCGACCCTAGACTATGACTCAGTGACCAAGTTGACCGAACCTTCTTAAAATACTGGCTTTTGGATTGTCTAAGTTGCACAAGTCATTGCCACTCCTTCTTTTACCCTTTGCATTTCTCAGAACACCCCGTATTACTATGGGCATCCACATCCATTGGATAGACCATCGTATGGTTATATACGAACTCGAAGGGACTTCTTCGAGGATGGATCCATGTTCAGGAGAAAATGAATTGGTTTATTCAGTTGTCTTTTATTATCACCTTCTCTCAGGTTGCGAGGGCTCCTTAGTTTAGGAGAGTACACCTATTACGCTTATTGGATAGTCTTCTTCCAAACCATAGGCATGAGCCGAAAGGTAGGGAATGAAGAAAACCAATTAGCCTAAGTAGGGTGTACAAAAGGTAATAACTAAAGACAATATAAAGGGATTAGAAAGAGGGCAAAGTAAATTGCAACTGTTATCATTCAGGACCAAACTGCGTAGTTCATCGCCACTCCTATTTCACTTTTGCCTTTTTCCCCAGTTCGGGAGAAATAAAATAAGGTATTATTCAGTTGTCTTTTATCATCACCTTCTCTCAAGTTGCGAGTACTCCTAGGTTTAGGAGGGTACACCTATTATGCTTACTAGATATTCTTATTCCAAACCATAGGCTGGTGCCGAATGGTAAGGAAGGAAGAAAACCATTTTAGCCTAACGATGGTGTACAGAAGGCAACGACTAAAGACAAATAAAGGGAATTGGAGAGATGGCAGGGAAATATACGGTTACAGTCATGAATTTGAATAATGGAAAAGGCATTACTATGAATACCCGGATACCCTTTCGAAACATATTCATGATTCATTTTCACTGTGTATTGATAATAGAAAACTGATTTCCCAATTAGACCCTTGCTCCAGGGTATGTATTTACCAGGTATGATTCTCACATCTGTATTGTTTTACAGATGATGAGTGGGAGTAAGTTATTGGGAATTAGGTGATCATCCTCATTATATCGGAATTCGTTGTAATTGGTGATATTTAAGGAAATCGCCTGGGTACAGTTTTCAACCTACGATGCACAGGTTTTAAGTTATTCAACTCAGCGGAGTTATACAGAGTATTGTATATTGTCCAATGTCCATCAGGATAAAGGGGTTGGTCCTCGTACTCTGTTCTGTTTACTTGTGACTTCTCTAGATTTTAGACAAGTGTTTCGTAGAAATACAATGTCTAAGTTTTGAGAAGTTGTGGGTATAGGAATAAAGTAGAGAACCAGGTGTCGCAAATATCGGGATTCTTCAAAGAAATCGAAGATGTAGATTCTTATGATTGGTATTCAGTTGATAATAATGGTTTTGAGAAACTTGTTTCTCTTTCGGGTTACTCATAATTGGATGGATTCCTAAGTTGAGTAATGCTGATTAGCCTCTTTCCATTAAGTTGACATGCACTGGAGACAGTTGTATGATTTGAATCTAGTTCCAAGTAAATAAGTGCCAAAGTTTCTATATTGTATATAGAATGTTTCATATCTTAACGATGTTAAGGTAAGGGGAGTTGTCCAGCTTATACTTAAAACCAGACACTGGATAACCCAAGACACGTTTCTGTAATGGCAGTTTGTGGGTTGACCCTGACATTGACGAGGGTTGATTTTCTACCATCTGGAAGATCAATAGTGATATTGTTCTAGACTCACCACAGTTTTAGTAAAATGGATTTTTTCAGAAAACAGTAGTGGGAGTATGGTAGAACTGGAAGTGATTCCAGAACCGCAAACGATTACTGAAAATTTAATAGGACCTATATATTCAATCAGGTTAGACATTCCAATAGCCACTGCGCAGATATGGTGGGTAACCTCAGACACCCGAGAGGTACTCCGGTAGCCTCAAGGACGGTGACAGGGAGGTTCTTATTTACCCAGACTTGACACTACTGTTGTTCCAGACTATGAGACCCGGCAGGAGGATATGTATAGCGTCGTTCTAAACTAGTTTTAGAAGTGCATGTATATATTAATCTGCCAGAGGGTTGTTGTGGTCAGTGGGAGCAGCGGAAGCACAGTAGACAAGTAGCTTATGTCTATTTATAGGCTTGAGCAGATATAGCGGAGATAAGATCATCTAATTTTGATGTAAAAGTCATGGCTTTGACTTCATCAGAATAGGGGATGGATCTGTTAAGAAGGTAGTAGGGTGTCATGTCCTGGTATTTGGATGACATACACAGAGAAGGAAGTAAAATTCCTATACTACAATCGGTTCTACTTTGGTCGTCACACAGTTGCTTCTCCACAAAGGACATGGATATAATATCAGACATTCTGGTTACTAGATCTATGGTTTTAGATCTAGAATTGGGTAGTTTCCCAATTTGGGTACTTTGACAGTATTCTAATGGTATTTTAGAATAGATGACTCCTGGCATGGTGTTGTACCTGCAGTTGATGGAGTCACCCTCTCTAAAGGTGTCTTACAGACTGAAAAAGAGAGGGATGTGCATGATAGGAAGATCACTTGTTTGGGCAATTGAGTCAATCGTGAGATATCAAGTACCACACCAGATGTTGTTTTTGCACTAGATGCGATAAATTTATATTAATCCAATCCTGGAGAAACATTAGAAAGCTGTTTTAGAACATGAATGGATGTTCTATGGATTTGATAATGGCAGCCTCCTTGAGAAGACGGTTATCATTCCAAGCTTCTAAGGTGACCTGGATGACAGAGTGATTGTCAGAGTTATAGTTTTCCCTCTGACGAGGGACAGTATTCTGGACAGGTGGTCCAAGAGGATACTGTGGGAGGCATGGTGCTGGATACTGATTAGGTTCAGTGATCACTACAGTCTAAGAAGTTTGGATTTGGAGTTCATTTATGAACTAAGTCCCATCAGATATCCAGACATATTCTAAGACAGATATAACTCGATTCCGGAGATGGCATTCTCCGCGAACTTGAGATTAAGAGAGACATAGAAAGAAACATCAGGGCGGATCCACTCACTGAGGCTATTTCTCGAACACAATAGTTTTGCAAACGAGCTTTGTGAAACTGATTAGTAGAGGAGTTGGATGTTCGGTATCACACGAGCTGTAAGTACGCGACATCACAATAATTAGCCTTAAGTGCAAGTGGGAGATTGTTGGATATAGTGCCTTCAAAGTCAATTATTGGATCGCAGGTACGTGATTGTGATGATTGAGGAAGGGCCTATACCGATAAAACAGTCTTACTCGAAATGATATTGTGCTATCTGGTTTGTCTTTATCACTGTTACACTTTAATAAAGCCCATAGGATTCTTGCTTGACTGCCAGCAGTATGATGGCGATCATATACGTGAGAGCTGGGGTCTATAAGCACATCCTTAAAGTGTCCCTAGTCGTGGGAGTTTCGAGACAGGGCATTGATACTCCAGAGTAGACTAGTGTATACATTCGAGACCCCGACGAGGGGTGGTGGCCAGTCTCACAAGCCATTAGTGTTAGTTGATTCACCTAAGATGTATACAGGTGCTCATTGGGTTATGAGTACACCGGACATGACTCGTCGGGAACTTGCTGGTTGGTATTATACCTAGCGTCAGATAGCAGTTCCCTGGTGACATGTGTACAGGTTAGTTCATCGACCTGAGGTCGTCATTTGTCTCGTGTGAGTTCCCACTGTGCTTTGATTTAGACCCTACCACGGGTCAAAGGAGTCGTGCAAACAGGTATTTTTTGGGTACAGTCCCGAGCCACATGGAGGCAGTGAGCAGATCGTCGGGGATTCGTCTCTCCCGGTATTAGGGGTGAGATCGCGCTGTGTTTAGGAGAGCCATTATACGAAATCCCCGGCCAGGGTAATCGTGATTTACTGGTAGGTATTCCAGTAGTATCTAAGAGTGTTCTGGGCTGCTCTCTGACACGACTTATACCGCTATTGGGGGTCTGACATTTACCGGCCCCCTAGGCCCTATATGCGATACTCATGGACGAATGGACCGGACTGTACGGATATTGTCACTGTTAGGCTCTGTAGGATTTCTGGATGAGTTCGCTCGTCAGCTCCCCTTCCTTCAATACATAGGCAACCGTTACGTACAGTTAGTACCTCTGACGTGCTAGTGGTTATACCCAGTGCCAGTGTGTTGATGAGTCATTAGAGTCCCCCACAGACAGTTTCCCAAGTTCGGGCGAAACGTTGTAGATGCCGTATGGTTTTGTGGCAGGGTTCGGAAAATGCACGTGCGTTTACGCACGTGTCATTCTTCGGGCAGATAATACTGGTGGGCTTTGGTTTAAGCCGGATCCGAGTATTATACTGTGTAGATATAATATCTTTGTCTCAGTTGCATTTGTATTCGGTCGTAATACAAATGCGGGTATGTTTATACTGTTACGGGGTTATCCTGAAATTCGTTTCGGGGTCGCTTTTGGAAGTTGCCAGTTTCCAGTTTTCTATCACCCGTATTAAACATTCGGTTTAATGCGGATTTATCTTTTTCTTCATGAGAGTGAGTCATGATTCTAGAAGATTCTAGATTTGGTGACAAGGTTTGATGATTCATAGTTAGCACTAAATGTGTGATGATGTGTTAAGGTGACTAGGTTAATGATCATTGGTTTGCATTTATTGTTTTAAGTGAGTCATTGTTTTCAATATGTGTTATGATGAGCATCATATCATTATGGTCACCATTCCTCTCCTACACTCACCCCCCTCCTCAAATGTAGCCGGCCCCTCTCTTGTGAGGATTATGGTTGTTCATTTCAAAAGGTTATAGTTTTGGATTCGTGGAAATTAGATAGATAGATTTCTCATTTCACCCGATTCCAAAAAGGCAACTTCATTAACCGTTCGTCCATAGCCTTGGACGAAACGAGACAAAGTGTTCTACTCATTCTCTACATCAATCTTATTCATCTCTTTTAGCAAGCTTGATGTCCGAGTTGCCTCGGTTCAGAGGCAGGAGCCCGTTTAATGATCCGTTGACGTGGTGCCACCTGGACGAGGAGATTAGAGATCGAGCGAGATCGGAGCAGCTGCAACAAAGCATGGGATGACGGTTAAATACCGAAGGACTCGGATCGTTCGGTATAATATTTCTACCCACTTTACAGTTTGTTAGTTTAGCGTTAATGGCAGATCTGGGATAAAGTATACTATAGCGCCAGTTATAAAAGTTTTTGTTCCGCATTTGGCGTCTGAATGACGGCCGGGGCGCTACCGTAGACTTACAACCTACGTATCCCTCTCTCCTCTTGCGCCTTCTTCTTCATTTTTTCTTTTTTCTCCCGTCATCGCCCTCGCGAACCCGCGCCTCGAGCCCGCGCCCCTCGCCTCGCCGGAGCTCCGTTCCCATCGCCTCCATCACCTCTGTAACATTTCAGAAAAAATAAAATATTATTTTTGGAAATTTTTATAATTAAATAATAAATATAATGAATATTTTAATTTTGCGGTATAATTAAATACCGATAAATTGGGAAAAAATTGGAAAATTATAGAAATTACTAAAAAGAGGGTGTTTTATTGGATTTAAGCAATTGTGAAATTTTATGATTTATTATACACAATTTTAGTGCTAATCACGATTAAAAATCGCTAATCACGCATTAAGTGTTTTTTTGCAAAACATGCACCATGTCATTTTAACACCTGTGTTACATTTTCCTACATTGCTTTCTCTTCCTTTTCATTCATGGTTTGGGTTTTATGTGAGAAAAGAAAAGAAAAGGGAAAATAATAAAGAAAGGGGTATGGGCATGAGAGAGAGAGGGGGTGAAGGGTCAACCATAGTCAAGGCTCATTACTTCTCTCTTCATTTTCCTTCATCTTTCTCACTCTCTCATCATCCATAGCAGCACTCTTTCCTCCCTCCACTTCAAACTCATAAAACACCATCAAAATAACCTCAAGACCTCATCCCACTTCATTAAAAATATGCACAAGCTCACAAGCTTCACTTTGGACCAAGAAAGTAAGGATTTTGGACACTAGGGGCAACCCAAGAAAATTCTTGAGTTGCCAAAGGAGGTAATTTATCCATCATTAATGTAGTTTTCCCACTTGCTTTGCATCCATGTTAACTTAGAACCGATTTAGTGTCGTTTAGTGAGGTTTAGAAATTTCTAGTTAGGGTTTGAGGAATTCTTGAGTTGTGAGGTGAAATTGAGGTGTAATTAAGAACTACAACCCCTGTTGTGATGATTTAGTGGACTGAAACCGAGACTTAAACTCCGAATTACGAACTTAGAAACTTGATATCGGAAAAAATGTTGATTCTGTGAGAGTATAATGAAATCTGCTAACACCCGGGGGACCTGAAAATTATTTAGCAAACACATGGGAGTGTGCAGGCAACCTAGGACCCCCCTCTGAAACCCTAGCCCCTAATCCCTCACCATGGCCGCAAATATATTCGTTCATTTGCGGCCAGACCTGGTTCAAATTGATTCGTATTGGTTCTGTCGCTTTATCTTCGGTAAACCAGACCCCTCCCATATGCAAAATTGGCTAATTTGACCTAGGATAAAATCTGGGACCATTTTCTTGAGTCGCTGCCTTGTATTTCGCGATGTTTTTGAATTTAAGTTTTGGTATTTGTCATTGTATTCTGTTGTCTGGCGTTTGAACGCCAACGACTGGGGTTATTGGTTATGTTTTGCATGCGAGACTATAGGTTTTAACCTATCGGTGTTTCGTGCGACCTTTTAGTTTTCATGTGTGATTTCGTTTACAATGCTATATGTGATATGTAAGTACCTCACGAGGACTTCGAGATGACAAGTAAGCGCGTGGCGACATCGGCATCGGCAAGCGAAGATCAAGGTGGGTAGATTTATATCTACGGGGGAAGTCGGGTGGATGGCATATAGCACCCTGCAAAGTTGTAAGAAATGATATGATGTGATATAGATGTACATTTATATGTTATTGAGAGATATGAACACTTAGAAATAAAGGCATTAGGAGATCAGGGGTTAATGTTAACGAGATTTGAGGAAACTGGTTTAGTGGGTTTCATAGTCGTGAACCCTAGAGTGAGGTTGTTACATATACACATACATGCACGGGATATGGTTTTGGGTGTATACGTCATATGTATGTATGTGTGTGTGTGTGTGTGTATGTATAGGTGGATGTGTTGGTACTTATATATATACACACACACGTATACATGGAGGTTGAGGATAGTATATGGTACTTGGAGATGAGTCGATGTGATTGGGCTTGACACCGTGAGATCGGTGATATGAATTGGTTCGTATTAGGAGATACGACATGATATTATAGCGGATCTTTAGGCGAGGTGTTTCGGACACACGCACATATATTGTTGATGGTATCAGCTTGTACTAGACTTAGATCTGTACCCCAGTTCATGACATATGATGATAAGGATACCAGATGAGTAATGAGATAAATATGATATTTGACCCATACCCAGATTTGGGATGCCGTACGATAGATTTACCGTACGAGATATAGTTATGAGGATAGATCCGCACTCTTGACTCGAGAATGTCATATTATTTATTGTACCATACGTGACATTATTGAGGCGAGATCACCGGCTACTAGATATATATATATAGATCGACTCAGACTTAGGTGGATTCCCTTAACCTTTTGACTAGGCTCGAGTCATACTCATTTTCAAAAGTAGAGAATCATGAGTATTTTAAATACCAAACTGTATGAGTCGTATATTGGGTGGGTATATTTTTCAGTGTTGCTGTTACTACATCACTTTCTATAAATTCATGATGTTTCATCGCATTGCATACTTGTACATATGTTATCTGTAATTATTATGAAACCCTGCTGTCAGGACACCAGCACCATTACCGATGATGCGTATGTTCCATGTACACCTGCTTGCCGGCTCACACACATCATCATCGGTAATTGCCATGTCACGTACACTTTAGAAAATATTATTCATTGACATAGCTTACTAGTTGATAGTTGCAATATGTTATAGCTTTCATATGCTAGTTTAACTATTGCATTTATTGCATGATATCTGATGCATTCATATATTCATTGGTCATGCAGTATTATGGAGATTTATGTCGGTATTCACTCTTTATTGATATCATGATTTTTATGATTTCGGATCCTTCTTGAGATTTCTGGATTTGGAAACCGCATGTGAAAGTTTTATAAGCTGATGATTTGTTTTAAAGAGATAGATGCGATTTTCCTTGATATGATGAGTATTGTCCACCATGATGTTTTCTCGGTTCTGAGATGGTTTTCGAGACCCGATTCGAGGAGTTGGATGAACCGTCTGCGGGTACATAGTGGACCCGGTATGGTACCCCGGGGCAAGAAGCTCAAGTTGTATACGATGAGCCCGGCAGGGGCAGACAGCCTACCGGTGATTGTTTGGCGCGTCGGATATCCGGAGGATACCGTTCGTGGTTGTGTGATTGATGGTGTGGGCTGATCCGGAATGATGGAGCCCGAGGTATTGAGATATTGAAATATTGAGATTTGAGACACTGAGATATTGACATTTGATGATACAGGCCAGTCCGGATAGCCGGAGCCTAAGATATTGAGATATTGAGATTTATGTTTTGTGTCTATGCTTGACACTGATTTCTCTGTTGATTTCATTGATGATACTCGATTTATATACATACAGAAATCTCATTAAATAAAGAAAACAGTTGTCGCATTCATGATGTATTCTGTTTCCATTAGTAATGCATTCATACATCATTTATCTGATATGTTGTTATCTGAGCCACTGACATGAGCACGTGGTATTGCACTTATGTATAGATGGATCGGGATATTTATTTGATGATATTACTTGATATGACCTAGGATAGCGTCATACATGCGATTTCTGCTCTGTGATATTTTCTACTCACGAGTTGGCAACTCACCCCCGTTGTGCCACAGTTTCTTGCAGGTTTTGCCGTACAGGTTTTTTGACGGCTTACTGGCACCCTGCTTTCATTTCGGGTGATTGCTTTGGTAGGTGGGTTCACTTGCATCGTGACCACCATTGTACATTTATTATTTCAGTTGTATCTAGTAAATTCCATCAACCAGATTTGTATATTTGATAGAGATAGAAGACCAGTTGTAACACCCGAGCCCAATGCTACTATTTTCAGTTACTGTTTAAGCATAATGTGGTACTCATTTCATTTAACTTGCTTGTTTGTTGCTTACTGTAAAATTTACCCGGCAAAGTCATTTCTACATATAGCAAATTTTAGCATCTAAAATAAAATTGAAAATATTCATCTTGACCTGCTTGACACCCCTAACCCTGTTGTCGCGTCCGTGCATTGTGTTCTCGTCCCGTTCAGTGAAACGGGCGAGTTTGGATGGCTACGTGCACGTACGTGTGTCCGTTTTGGGGGTATGCTTTTTAATCATAAAACATTTAATTTTAAATTTTGGATCCCGTTTAAAATCCTATTATTTCAATTTCAAATTTTTGGACTCGACCCGGGCGCGATTTGGAAATGTTTTATTTAGCGCCAAAATCCCAAATTTTAATATTATTAAAACCATCGCATATATTTTTCTAACTAACCTGATATCTTACTGTTCATTACCTATCTTTTAAATCTTTAAGTTAACCATATAATATTTTTACAATCTTTTAAATCCATCTCAATTTATTCTCTCAGCCAATCGCAACCTCCCCTTTAGCCCCACTTTCCTCTCTCTCTCTCTCTCTCTCCATTTTTTCTCTCTCTCTCTCTCTCATATATTCTCTCGTGCTTCTATTTATCATTCTTTCTCTTTTTGCTTCATGTCTCGTTTCTCATTTTTTTTAACTGTTCTTTTGTTGCCGGAATTCCGTCATGCCGGTGACGCTTCTCGACGTTCTAGCGAGGTACCCGACCCGTGTGGTTCCTTTGTTCGTCGTTTGGGTTCATTCCGTGAACCGTGCGCCCGTCGCTAGTTTTCCCCGCCGACGGTTAACGTTCCGTTTTCCCGATTCGCGACCCATCGAGGCAAGTTAATCTTGCTACATGCTATATAATTCATTTTATACCTATTTAAATAAATACCATACCTATAGTTTAAATCTAGTGCCCCATGTTTAATTTTATAACGTTTCGATATTCCGTTTGCATCCGTTTATATCATATTAAATCTAGATCATGAAAACTTATCTTGTGACATACTAGATTACATTATACTGCATCCATATCAATTAAAATAGACATCATCGTAATATTTCTTATTATTATCTTTAATTAGTTTATAATCTGCATTTTACGATATTATATATTTAAAATATTATAGTTTACACATGAAACGTCGTTGAAAAAGCGGATACGACAAATCTGAAATTTACTGTACACCCTACCTTATAAAATTCATTATAAACCATAGAAAAATCATTAGTATACGTTCTTTAGTTCGTTACGAAGCTAACTCAGAATACTATAACTCTATGAAATGTTTACTTGCAAAATAAATTTTTTAAATAATGTAAAATGCAAATGAAAATGTCTCCAAACTAATGTCCAGGGAAATTCCAGCAGCAAACTTCCAAGTTCAAATGTTCATAACTTTTTGTAGGGACAACCTGAGATGCTTATACTTATAAAACTGAAAACCTTATTGAATTATATTTGTTTTGGTAAAAGACACGTCCCTTTTGGAAAATTTTTGTTATTTTTAAGCTATTTTACAAATTAGGGTGACGCTGAATTTCTGAACGGAACTTTCTTGTGCATGGTTAATCAATACCACTTTTATAGTTATTAATCGCTTTGAATATGCTATCCATATTAATATTATTATATCAATATTTATATCACATATTGCTTAGTTGTACATCCCACATTACCATTTTATAGTTTTATAACTTTTCGGATACCCGTTTGCATCCATCGCATTTAAGATACATATAATTGCATCCATAGATCACATTACTATATAATAATGTGATAATAACACTCCATGTTTAATAAATTACATCCTAATTAATATTGGAACTATAAATGTAACCCTAATCGATAACTGTGCATCCATATCCTTGAAATTATATTTATTTGCATATCATATTACATGTTCCAGATTATTGTTCTGATAGTACTCATGCTTGTTTATTTATACACATGCTTATGTTAGTTTGATTATGAGCACACACGTGACATCTTGTGCTTCCTGACATGACATGTTACACTTCCTACTTGACATGACATGGTACCGTACACTCTTGACATGACATGACACCTTTATACATTACCTGGCTTGACCTGATGTACCATGGCTTTACCTGTTACCTGATCTTATGTCTAATGCCAACAAACATAACATGTAGTCCTCATGGACCGTTCCTGTTGGCTATCCAGACAAACCTGCTTTTACCTGATCCTGTGTTGGCATTAGTTCTTGACTACTGAATACCTGACTTGACATACATAACTTGGGGGTATGGGGAAATCAAAATGAAATCTGACTTGTAACTCAACAGTTCGATACTTGTTCTGATCAATCTTACGGGCTAGGCCAGCCCCGGAGTGATGATGCTGACATCACTCGCCCATCCTGCTACCTGTTACTGCCTAGCGGCACGTCTCGGATTCAGCCCCGAGGGTCTTGACCGTGGTCCCGGGCATGCACGGGATACTATTGAGTTACATCGATGATTCATCAATTGATTTCAAAGACTTTAGAATAGAAAACCTGATAGAACAGTTTAGTTTACCCACTGCACGCTACCCTGTACTGATATGATTCATATTATTGTTATTCTTGTTGTATTCATGTTTATATTACATTGCCTGCTACACTGTTCATATTATATTACTTGATGACATGACGCGCTGACGTCTGGGTTTTGCATGGCCCAGATTCCGTACCGCTGTTGCAGTCCGAGCAGGAGTACTTCAGCCAGCAGGCTGAGCTGTGAGTTCAGTAGTAGTTAGTTTTATTTCCTGCATTTATTTCCTGATGTGAGCCCGCATTATGGGACACACTTTTCAGTTATTTGTATTGGATCATTTGCTTCCGCATTTATTTATTATTGACTCCTGTTATTCTGGATTATGGACATGTTTTAGATAGTTTTAACTTGTTCTTGATATCTCTACAGCCATAATGTGACTGTGGATGGATACTTCCTACCCACAGGTAGTATGGTTTGCTATGTCACGTGCCCAATCTAGCGTACTCTGGGAAGCGGGGCATGACATGGTTCTTTTGGTATCAGAGCCATAGGTTAGTTGGGTTGATTCTTTTGTAGTTAGGTATTGTACCCAATACACGAATCAGAATACCCGTGTTTAGGAAACATGTCCTGCCACCTTGCCGTTT
Organism: Agapanthus africanus; assembly: GCA_030015575.1. Taxonomy (NCBI): domain Eukaryota; kingdom Viridiplantae; phylum Streptophyta; class Magnoliopsida; order Asparagales; family Amaryllidaceae; genus Agapanthus; species Agapanthus africanus. The sequence continues at coordinate 326,461,476 of JASDDO010000018.1, forward strand.
ACCATTCTTGAATCACATTTTTCCTGGTTATATCTTTACGATGTGCAAACTTCCTTTGCATATCGATTCGAAAACCTGATTTCTTGTTATCTCTAGGACTTAGGTGACTTTGATGGAGTTATGTAATTGTGGCTATGATACCGCGGTATAGTTACAATGCAGTACTCTATTTAAGTATCTTGGAGTTCTAGCCTTGATCTATATTCAAAATCTATCATCATTCTAATGTTGGGTATTTTGAGTTCAGGATTATGGCCGGTAAGAAATTGAAGACATACCAGAGGAGTGTGGACGAAGCCGCCATGCTTGGAGTGATAAGAGGAATGCTGGAGAATCAAAGAAACAGACCGAGCTGATCCAGCAGCAAGCGAACTCGTTTCGGGAAGGTTTGCAGATCGTTCAGCAGTCTGTGAACAATGTTGGAGCTAGACCAGTTGACCGAGTAGGGACCGTAGCAGATTTCAGGCGGTTGGGTCCGTCTATATTTACTGGTTTAAAGGAGCCGTTGCCAGTGGAGCAGTGGCTAGTTGACACAGAGAACTTGCTTTTTGCGGCACAGATTCCAGATAACAAAAAGGTTATTATGGTACACATTCAGCTAGTGGACTACGCCCGAGAATGGTGGCTTGTTGAGGAGACCCGCTTGCCCAAGCCGATCAAGTGGGCGGATTTTTCTAAGAGTTTTCTGGAGAAGTTCTTCCCGCGGACTGCACGGGAGGAAATGGAAGAGAAGTTCATCGGACTAAAGCAGAAGGGAGCACCCGTAGATGTGCATGTAGCAGAATGGACGAGACTCAGTAGTTTCGCTGGACCTTTAGTTGCCAACGATGCAGACAGGGCACGGAGGTTCATGCGCAGACTGGACGTGGACATCCAGAGGCAGATTGTCTCCCTGGGTTTGATCACTTTCTCATAAGTACTTGCGGCAGCCGAGAGCAGCAGAGTTTATCTGGGATGAAGGGGAGTTTTTCTGTCGGGCCAGTCGAGTTTAGGGCTAGGCCGACAAACAATATTCTTGCAGCAATGGAAGTTGATAATAGTGAAGAGCCGGCTGTTGTTCGTGATTTTATGGATGTGTTTGAAGATATATCGGGATTACCGCCGAAGCGAGACGTTGAGTTCGCAATTGATCTTATTCCTGGTGCAGCGCCAGTATCCAAAGCGTATTATCCAATGGCACCAGTAGAGTTGGAAGAAGTTAAGAAACAAGTTGCTGAATTGCTTGAGAAGGGTTGGATCCGCAGCAGTAACTCGCCTTGGGAGCTCCAGTTTTTCTAGTAAAGAAGAAAGATGGAACAAGAAGAATGTGCATCGACTATCGAGAGTTAAACCGGGTGACTATTAAGGACAAGTACCCGATCCCTCGCATTGGAGAACTTTTTGAGCAGCTTAGTGGCGCGAGGGTATTCTCGAAGCTGGATTTGCGATCCGGATATCATCAGGTCCGAGTGAAAACAGAAGATATTTGCAAGACGGCGTTCCGAACTCGGTATGGACATTACGAGTACTTAGTGATGCCCTTCGGAGTAACGAATGCGCCGGCAGTATTCATGGACTTGATGAACCGAATCTTTTCACCGTTCTTGGATCAGTTCATTGTGGTATTCATTGACGATATTCTGGTTTACTCGAAGAGTTTTGAAGAGCATGCTGAGCATTTGAAGATCGCACTGTTGACGTTGAGACAGGAGAAATTGTATGCGAAGATGAGTAAGTGCGAGTTTTGGCTGGAGGAAGTAAGGTTTTGGGGGCATGTTGTGTCTGGCGATGGCATTGCCGTCGATCCAGAAAAGATTGCAGCAGTTCGAGATTGGCCTATTCCAAAGAATGTTGCTGAGATAAGAAGTTTCCTTGGATTAGCCGGATACTACAGGAGATTTGTGGAGAACTTTGCTCATCTGGCAGAGCCGTTGACCAAGCTTACGCGCAAGGAGGTACCTTTTGCATGGGCGGATAAGTGTGCGTTAGCTTTCGAGATGTTGAAGCAGAAGTTGATAACCGCCCCTTTTCTGACCGTGCCAGACAATTCCGGAGGATTGGTGATTCACAGCGACGCATCTGGGAAAGGATTGGGATGTGTTTTGATGCAGCATGGGAAGGTTGTAGCATACGCATCGAGACAGTTGAAGACCCATGAGAAGAATTATCCAACTCATGACTTAGAGCTTGCGGCTGTGATTTTCGCTTTGAAGATTTGGAGACACTACCTTTTGGGCGAAAGAGTCGAAGTTTTTACAGATCATAAGAGCTTGAAGTATGTGTTCATACAGAAGGAGCTTAACATGAGGCAGCGTAGATGGTTGGAGCTGATGGCTGACTACGATCTTGATCTTAAGTACCATCCGGGGAAGGTTAATGTTATGCCGGATGCGCTTAGTCGGTTACCAGTAATTTAGGTGTTAACTACGCAGAAGGAGCTTGTTGAAGATTTTCGAAAATTTGACTTGGAGGTCGTGCTACCGCATTCTTCGGGACAGTTGATGCAACTGCAAGTACAGTCATCGTTGATCGAGAATATTAAGCAGCACAATCGCAGGACCCTAGACTGCAAAAGTTTCGAGGACAGGTTGAAGCCGGACTACGAACAGATTTATTAATCCCCGGAGATGGTTCGTTGAGGTATGGTAGCCGTTTGTGTGTGCTAAAGAGAGACATTCGCGAAGAGCTTATGAAGGAGGCACACAATTCAGCTTATTCTGTACATCCAGGAGGCACAAAGATGTACCGAGATATTCAACAGCATTTCTGGTGGGAAGGCATGAAACGGGAGATTGCTCGCTTTGTGGCAAAGTGCTTGGTGTGTCAGCAAGTTAAGGCTGAACATCAAAGGGTTGCTGGTTTATTGCAACCACTTCCGATTCCTCAGTGGAAGTGGGAACATATAACCATGGATTTCGTGACGGCTTTACCGTGAAGTCCAAAAGGCAACCATGCTATATGGGTAATTGTTGACCGATTGACCAAGGCAGCTCACTTTATTCCTTTTCGGGTTGGTCAATCAACAGAGACTTTGGCAGAGCGGTACATGCAGGAGATTGTAAGATTGCATGGAGTACCGGTGAGCATCGTGTCCGATCGGGACACTCGGTTCTTATCACACTTCTGGAGGAGTTTACAGGAAAGTTTGGGGACTCGATTGAAGTTTAGCACAGCTTATCATCCTCAAACTGATGGTCAGTCGGAGAGAACGATCCAAACTCTTGAAGACATGTTGAGAGCATGCATGTTGGACTTCAAGGGTTCTTGGAAAGATCATCTGCATTTGGTGGAGTTCTCTTACAACAACAGTTTTCAGGCAACTATCCAGATGGCTCCATTTGAAGCTTTTTGTGGTCGTAAATGCCGTTCACCTATTTGTTGGGACGATGTCGGTGAACGAAGATTATTGGGACCAGATTTGGTTGTGCAGACAGTTGAGAAGGTTAACCTTATCAGAAATCATATGAAGGCAGCACAGGACAGACAGAAGAGTTGGACAGATACGTCAAGAGGACCTCTAGAGTTCACCGTGGGTGATTTGGTATTTTTGAAGATATCACCGACTAGAGGGGTGATTCATTTTGGAAGTCGAGGAAAGCTTAGTCCTCGATTCGTTGGACCCTTTGAGATCTTGGAGCGTGTTGGTGAGGTAGCGTATCGTTTGGCGTTACCGCAGTCCTTGGCGAATGTGCACGATGTGTTTCACGTATCTCAACTCCGTAGGTATGTTCAAGATAAAACAGACGTATTGGATCATTCGGAGCTAACAGTACGAGAAGACTTGACTTTTGAGGAGCGACCGATTGGAATCGTGGATCGAAGGGAAAAGGTTCTTAAGAACAAGGTTATCCCCCTTGTGCTTGTTTCTTGGGGTAATCGCTCGCATGGAGAGTCCACTTGGGAACGAGAAGATGAAATCCGGCAGAAGTTTCCTCACCTTTTCTTGTAGTTATCTATCTTTGTATTCTTGGAATTTCGAGGACGAAATTCTTTTTGTAGTTGGGTATAATGTAACACCCAAGCCCAATGCTACTATTTTCAGTTACTGTTTGAGCATAATGTGGTACTCATTTCATTTAACTTGCTTGTTTGTTGCTTACTGTAAAATTTACCCGGCAAAGTCATTTCTACATATAACAAATTTTAGCATCTAAAATAAAATTGAAAATATTCATCTTGGCCTGCTTGACACCCCTAACCATGTTGTAGCGTCCGTGCATTGTGTTCTCATCCCATTCAGTGAAACGGGCGAGTTTGGATGGCTACGTGCACGTACGTGTGTCCGTTTTGGGGGTATGCTTTTTAATCATAAAACATTTAATTTTAAAATTTGGATCCCGCTTAAAATCCTATTATTTCAATTTCAAATTTTTGGACTCGACCCGGGCGCGATTTGGAAATGTTTTATTTGGCGCCAAAATCCCAAATTTTAATATTATTAAAACCATCGCATATATTTTTCTAACTAACCTGATATCTTACTGTTCATTACCTATCTTTTAAATTTTTAAGTTAACCATATAATATTTTTACAATCTTTTATATCCTTCTCAATTTATTCTCTCAGCCAATCGCAACCTCCCCTTTAGCCCCACTTTTCTCTCTCTCTCTCTCTCTCTCTCCATTTTTTCTCTCTCTCTCTCATATATTCTCTCGTACTTGTCTTTATCATTCTTTCTCTTTTTGCTTCATGTCTCGTTTCTCATTTTTTTTAACTGTTCTTTTGTTGCCGGAATTCCGTCGTGCCGGTGACGCTTCTCGACATTCCAGCGAGGTACCCGACCCGTGTGGTTCCTTTGTGCGTCGTTTGGGTTCATTCCGTGAACCGTGCGCCCGTCGCGAGTTTTCCCCGCCGACGGTTAACGTTCCGTTTTTCCGATTCGCGACCCATCGAGGCAAGTTAATCTTGCTACATGCTATATAATTCATTTTATACCTATTTAAATAAATACCATACCTATAGTTTAAATCTAGTGCCCCATGTTTAATTTTATAACGTTTCGATGTTCCGTTTGCATCCGTTTATATCATATTAAATCTAGATCATGAAAACTTATCTTGTGACATACTAGATTACATTATACTGCATCCATATCAATTAAAATATACATCATCGTAATATTTCTTATTATTATCTTTAATTAGTTTATAATCTGCATTTTACGATATTATATATTTAAAATATTATAGTTTACACATGAAACGTCGTTGAAAAAGCGGATACGACAAATCTGAAATTTACTGTACACCTTACCTTATAAAATTCATTATAAACCATAGAAAAATCATTAGTATACGTTCTTTAGTTCGTTACGAAGCTAACTCAGAATAATATAACTCTATGAAATGTTTACTTGCAAAATAAATTTTTTAAATAACGTAAAATGCAAATGAAAATGTCTCCAAACTGCTGTCCAGGGAAATTCCAGCAGCAAACTTTCAAGTTCGAATGTTCATAACTTTTTGTAGGGACAACCTGAGATGCTTATACTTATAAAACTGAAAACCTTATTGAATTATCTTTGTTTTGGTATAAGACACGTCCCTTTTGGAAAACGTTTGTTATTTTTAAGCTATTTTACAAATTAGGGTGACGCTGAATTTCTGAACGGAACTTTCTTGTGCATGGTTAATCAATACCACTTTTATAGTTATTAATCGCTTTGAATATGCTATCCATATTAATATTATTATATCAATATTTATATCACATATTGCTTAGTTGTATATCCCACATTACCATTTTATAGTTTTATAACTTTTCGGATACCCGTTTGCATCCATCGCATTTAAGATACATATAATTGCATCCATAGATCACATTACTATATAATAATGTGATATTAACACTCCATGTTTAATAAATTGCATCCTAATTAATATTGGAACTATAAATGTAACCCTAATCGATAACTGTGCATCCATATCCTTGAAATTATATCTATTTGCATATCATATTACATGTTCCAGATTATTGTTCTGATAGTACTCATGCTTGTTTATTTATACACATGCTTATGTTAGTTTGATTATGAGCACACACGTGACATCTTGTGCTTCCTGACATGACCTGTTACACTTCCTACTTGACATGACATGGTACCGTACACTCTTGACATGACATGACACCTTTATACATTACCTGGCTTGACCTGATGTACCATGGCTTTACCTGTTACCTGATCTTGTGTCTAATGCCAACAAACATAACATGTAGTCCTCATGGACCTTTCCTGTTGTCTATCCAGACAAACCTGCTTTTACCTGATCCTGTGTTGGCATTAGTTCTTGACTACTGAATACCTGACTTGACATACATAACTTGGGGGTATGGAGAAATCAAAGGTGAAACCTGACTTGTAACTCAACAGTTCGATACCTGTTCTGATCAGTCTTACGGGCTAGGCCAGCCCCGGAGTGATGATGCTGACATCACTCGCCCATCCTGCTACCTGTTACTGCCTAGCGGCACATCTCGGATTCAGCCCCGAGGGTCTTGACCGTGGTCCCAGGCATGCACGGGATACTATTGAGTTACATCGATGATTCATCAATTGATTTCAAAGACTTTAGAATAGAAAACCTGATAGAACAGTTTAGTTTACCCACTGCACGCTACCCTGTACTGGTATGATTCATATTATTGTCATTCTTGCTGTATTCATGTTTATATTACATTGCCTGCTACACTGTTCATATTATATTACTTGATGACATGACGCGCTGACGTCTGGGTTTTGCATGGCCCAGATTCCGTACCGCTGTTGCAGTCCGAGCAGGAGTACTTCAGCCAGCAGGCTGAGCTGTGAGTTCAGTAGTAGTTAGTTTTATTTCCTGCATTTATTTCCTGATGTGTGCCCACATTATGGGACACACTTTTCAATTATTTGTATTGGATCATTTGCTTCCGCATTTATTTATTATTAACTCCTGTTATTCTGGATTATGGACATGTTTTAGATAGTTTTATCTTGTTCTTGATATCTCTACAGCCATAATGTGACTGTGGATGGATACTTCCTACCCACATGTAGCATGGTTGGCTATGTCACGTGCCCAATCTAGCGTACTCTGGGAAGCGGGGCGTAACACCAGTGTATATTCTTTCGACCTTAGAGTCGCGCGCTGTATTATTATAGTTTTCCTCTAGTTTGCTTGATGATGATGGGTTTCATTTCGAGTTTGATCCTCGCCTTTCGGCGTTGTATATTATATTGCTTGCGTGGTTGTGACCGCCAATTGACGAAGAGCTAGCTCCCGCTTGGGGATGCCATTATTCATTTTATATTCTTTATCAGGTTTGTACCCGTTTGGGGTCGGTTTTTACAAAGGAAACTCTGCCGAAATTTTCAGAAAAGACTTGAGATTTTAAAAATGCATACTTCGGCTAATGTTGTTAAACTTTTTGCTTTAAAATTGGTTTTTCCTTCACTTTACTGCTTTACTTGGTTTGATTTCTGGTTTTTGGCTTACTTAGATTACGTACGCCTCGAGACATTTCGTAATTTAGGTGCCTGTCATGCTCCGTACTTTTCGGGTCGTGACAAAATTGGTATCAGAGGGTTAGGTTTTACCTCTTGACTGTAGGATGACCCTTGGTTGATGGAGTAGGTGACTTAAGGAGAGTGACGTATCGTGTGTATGTTCCGCGGCATACTTACGATACTCTACTCCGCTTAAGAAGCCTTAGGATGTACATTTCCTTGCATATAATTATATTCGTTCATTGATCTATCCTCATCGATATCGGTTTATGGTTTTGCTACCACGATTGCATAGACAGAGAGAGCCACGGCTAGAGTTGCAGTCAGCACGAGCTCGTCACGGACGAGGACTGACCAGGGCGTGATTCTAGGGACATACGATTTCATAGAGACGTCTTTTTATTGCGTTTTCATGCCAGGAGCGCTTGATGGATCGCTGTTACGAGATTTCTCGGACGTGCAGACCAGCACCAGAGGATTGGGCCACTGATAGAGGCCAGCCAGGATGTGATGATCGTCAAAGCACCGATTATACTTGATGATTGAGGCACTGTTCAGCGTACGAACGAATGAGCCAGTTGCTGCTGCGAATGAGGAGATATTGCCCCAGATGTTTGAAGCTAATGCCGTACGAGTTGTACTTGAGATATGATAGAAGCTCGCTAGTCATCCGAGGATGAATGGCTAGGACATGTGGTTCGTTCGCTTACCCCGATGCGAGGTCATCAGATTGATTGATTTCAGCTAGAGACGACTTCACGCAGGTACGTTGAGTGTCGATAGAGGCGATCGAATGTCAGAAACCCGTATTCCAAGTTTAAAGTATTCAAAAAGACATGCAAGCAATTCTATGGACCCTCTAGAAGAATGAAAACCCTAACTCGACATAATGACCATGTGAAAACCTTTGAACCTTAAGGTTTGCGGCAGTTCCGCGGTGCCATTAGTGAGGCTTGGGTTTGCCCTTCTACGGCTGGTCCACTGGTGCTGTGGTATGTACTCGATACTATTAAACTGTACTCAAGATGTTGAGCTCTTGTGGGATTATGGGACTTTGACGAATCGATCGAAAGGTTCGACTCATTCGGATATCATGTGATGGGATGCATTGCTTGGGAGACTCCAGATACGAGTATATCCGTTGGAGCGCAGTCCATGCAGCCACGATGAGACGAGTCCGAAGCAGTCGACATTAGAAAAAAATGGAGTAAGAGGTTCGTACGAGATCTTGACGGGACGACGTTCCACTCCGCTGACACCAGAGATGTGATACGCATGCAGAGCCGTTGGATATGGATATATCCTCTAGAAAGAGTCACGATATGTATGCAGCCGTTCCGGAACAAGAAATTGATTTAGTAAATGAGTGATAACCTCTGGGCAGTTCGGCAGAAACGGGATTTAGGAGAGACCTCGACAGGACCTTTCTGGAATAATTTACGAGAAGACTTGGACCTAGGATCGGTCATATTACGCACACCAGCAGGCCAGATTTCGGCATCGTCGACGAAATATGTTATGAATGACCACGACAGTTGGCCAGAGATTCTTAGAGGATGTGCTTGAGCGAGCCGCCATACTTGATTTCGGTATTTTGGGCGATCTATTCGCATGACTGAGTTTTGATGACTGAGTGTTATGATATTTGTTTTCGTGCACCATGGTTGCACCTACTGGGTATTCATATTTTGTGCATAGTTATTGCACTTAAGATATACTTTATACACCGTTGTGTTAATTTATGATTTGTACACAGTTATTGCACTTGATATCGTTTTGTGCCTGTAAGTCAACGGTAGCACCCCGGCCGTCTTTCAGATGCCAAAATGCGGAACAAAAACTTTTTAGAACTATGCTATCGTATACTATATCCCAGGATCTGCCATTAACGCTAAACTAACAAACTGTAAAGTGGGTAGAAATGTTATACCGAACGATCCGGGTCCTTCGGTCTTCAACCATCATCCCACGCTTTGTTGCGGCTACTCCGATCTCCTCGATCTTCAGTCTCGTCGTCCTGGTGGCACCACGTCGACGGATCTTTAAACGGGCTCCCGCCTCTGAACCGAGGCAACTCGATCATCAAGTTTGCTAAAAGAGATGACCAAGATTGATGTAGAGAATGAGTAGAACACTTTGTCTCGTTACATCTAAAGCTATGGACGAACGGTTAATGAAGTTGCCTTTTGGAACGGGTGAAAATGAGAAATGAGCAATATTAATTTTCATGAAGCAAAAACCCCGAGATTGATGTAGAGAATGAGTAGAACACTTTGTCTCGTTACATCTAAAGCTATGGACGAACGGTTAATGAAGTTGCCTTTTGGAACGGGTGAAAATGAGAAATGAGCAATATTAATTTTCATGAAGCAAAAACCCTAATCTTTTTCCAAATGAACAACCATATCTACTCACATAGAAATGGTCGGCCTTATCATATAGGAGGGAGGTGAGTGTAGGAGAGAGGAGGGGGTGATCATAACCATTAATGAACTAATGAGTCATAAAACACACCTTGCATAACATTAATTGCATACATTAAACCATAACACTTAGTCATCCATTCATTAAATGCTCCATTAATGCACTAAGCCACTGCACCATCCTAGTCACCCTCTAGAAACTTCTAGAACCTTCCACACTCAACAAGAAAAGATAAATCCGTATTTAACTGAATGTTAAAGACGGGCGATAGAAAACTGGAAACTGGCAACTTCCAAAAGCGATCCTGAAACGAATTTCAGGATAACCCCGTAATAGTATAAACATACCCACATTTGTATTACGACCGAATACAAATGCAACTGAGACAAAGATATTATATCTACACAGTATAATACTCAGATCCGGCTTAAACCAAAGCCTACCAGTATTATCTGCCCGAAAAATGACACGTGCGAAAACACACGTGCATTTTCCGAACCCTGCCATAAAATCATACGGCTTCTACAACGTTTCGCCCGAACTTGGGAAACTATCTGTGGGGGACTCTAATGACTCATCAATACACTGGCACTGGGTATAACCACTAGCACGTCAGAGGTACTATCTGTACGTAACGGTTGCCTATGTATTGATTGGAAGAGAGCTGACGATCGAACTCATCCAGAAACCCTACTGAGCCTGACAGTGACAATATCCATACAGTCCGGTCAGTTCGTCTATGAGTATCGCATATAGGGCCTACGGGGCTGGTAAACGTCAGACCCCCAATAGCTGTATAAGTCATGTCAGAGAGTAGCCCAGAACACCCTGAGATACTACTGGAATACCTACCAGTAAATCTCGATTACCCTGGCCAGGGATTTCGTGTAATGGATCTCCTAAACACAGCGCGATCTCACCCCCAATACCGGGAGAGACGAATCCCTGACGATCTGCTCACTGCCTCCATGTGGCTCGGGACTGTACCCAAAATATACTTGTTTGCACGACTCCTTAGACCCGTAGTAGGGTATAAATCAAAGCACAGTGGGAACTCACACGAGACAAATGACGACCTCAGGTCGATGAACTAACATGTACACATGTCACTAGGGAACTGCTATCTGACGCTAGGTATAATACCAACCAGCAAGTTCTCGGCGAGTCCTGTCCGGTGTACTCATAACCCAATGAGCACCTGTATACATCTTAGGTGAACCAACTAAAACAAATGGCTTATGAGACCGGCCACCGCCCCTTATCGGGGTCTCGAATGTATACACTAGTCTACTCTGGAGTATCGATACCCTGTCTCGAAACTCCCATGACTAGGGACACTTTAAAGTTGTGCTTATAGACCCCAGCTCCCACATATATGATCGCCATCATACTGCTCGCAGTCAAGTAAAAATATTATAGGCTTTATCAACATTTACATGATGATAAAGACAAACCAGATAGCATACTATCATCTCGAGTAAGACAGTTTTATCGGTATAGGCCCTCTTTCAATCATCATGATCACCTACCTGCTATCCAATAATTGACTTTGAGGGCACTGTATCCAACAATCTCCCACTTGCACTTAAGGCTAATTATTGTGATGTCGCATACTCACAGCTCGTGTGATACCGAACATCTAACTCCACTACTAATCAGTTTCACAAAGCTCGTTTGCAAAACTATTGTGTTCGAGAAATAGCCTCAGTGAGTGGATCCGCCCTGATGTTTCTTTCTATGTCTCTCTTAATCTCAAGTTCGCGGAGAAAGCCATCTCCCGAATCGAGTAATACCTATCTTAGAACATGTCTGGATATCTGATAGGACCTATTTCATAAATGAATTCCAATTCCAAACTTCTTAGACTGTATTGATAACTGAACCTAATCAGTATCCAGCACCATGCCTCCCACAGTATCCTCTTAGACCACCTGTCCATAATACTGTCCCTCGTCAGATGGAAAACTATAACTCTGACAATCACTCTATCATCAATGTCACCTTTGAAGCCTGGAATGATAACCGTCACCCGAAGGAGGTTGCCGTCATCAAATCCGTAGAACATGCACTTATGTTCTAAAACCGCTTCCTTATGTTTCTTCAGGATTGAATTAATATAAACTTATCACATCTAGTGCAAAAGCAACATCTGGTGTGGTACTTGACATCTCACGATTGACTCAATTGCCTAAGCAAGTGATCTGCCAATTATGCATGTCCCTCTCCCCTTTAGTCTGTAAGTCACCTTTAGAGAGGGTGATTCCATCACCTGGAGGTACACCACCATGCCAGGAGTCATCTATTCTAAAATGCTGTTAGAATACTGTCAAAGTACCCACATTGGGAAACTACCCAAATCTAGATCTAAAACCATAGATCTAGTAACCAGAATGTCAGATATTATATCCATATCCTTTGTGGAGAAACAACTGTGCGACGACCACAGTACAACCAATCGTAATATAGGAATTTTACTTCCTACTCTGTGTATGTCATCCAAATACCAGGACATCACACCCTACTACCTTCTTAACAGATCCATCCCCTATTCTGATGAAGTCAAACCCATGACTGTCACATCAAAAATTAGATATTCTTATCTCCGCTATATTTGCTCAAGCCTATAAATAGACATAAGCTACTTGCTCACTATGCTTCCGCTGCTCCCACTGACTACGACAACACTCTGGCAGAATAATATATACGTGCACTTCTAAAACTAGTTTAGAACGACATTATACTTATCCTCCTGCCGGGTCTCATAGTCTGGAAAAATAGTAGTGTCAAGTTTAGGTAAACAAGAACCTCCCTGTCACCTTCCTTGAGGCTACCGGAGTACCTCTCGGGTGTCTGAGGTTACCCACCATATCTGCGGAGTGGCTATTCGAATGTCAAACCTGATTGAATATATAGGTCCTATTAAACTTTCCGTAATCGTTTGCGGTTCTGGAATCACTTCCAGTTCTACCATACTCCCACTACTGTTTTCTGAAAAAATCCATTTTACTAAAACTGTGGCGAGTCAAGAACAATATCACTATTGATCTTCCAGATGGTAGAAAATCAACCCTCGTCAAAGCCAGGGTCAACCCACAAACTGCCATTACAGAAACGTGCCTTGAGTTATCCAGTGTCTGGTTTTAAGCATAACCTGGTCAACTCCCCTTACCTTAACATCGTTAAGATATGATGCATTCTATATCCAATATAGAAACTTTGGCACTTATTTAATTGGAACCAGATTCAAATCATGCAGCTGTCTCCAGTGCATATCAACTTAATGGAGAGAGGCTAATCAGCATTACTCAACTTAGGAATCTATTCAATTATGAGTAACCCGAAAGAGAAACAAGTTTCTCAAAACCGTTACCATCAATTGAATACCAATCACAAGAATCTACATCTTCGATTTCTTTGACGAATCCTGATACTTGGGACACCTGGTTCTCTACTTTATTCTTATACCCACAACTTCTCGAAACTTAGACCTTGTATTTTTTTGAAACACTTGTCTAAAATTAGAGAAGTCATAAGTAAATGGAACATAGTACGAGGACCAACCCCTTTGTCCTGACGGATACTGGACAACATACAATACTCTGTATAAGTCCGCTGAGTTGAATAACTCAAAACCTGTGCGTCGTAGGTTGAAAACTGTACCCAGGCGATTTCCTCAAATATCACAAATTACAACGAATTCCGATATAATGAGAATGATCACCTAATTCCCAATAACTTACCCCTTCTCATCATCTGTAAAACCATACATATGTGAGAATTATACCTGGTAAATACATACTTTGGAGCAAAGGTCAAATTGGGAAATCGGTTTTCTATTAACAATACACAGTGAAAATGAAACATAAATATGTTTCAAAAGGGTATCCCGGTATTCATAGTAATGCCTTTTCCATTCTTCAGATTCATGACTGTAACCGTATATTTCCCTTCCATCTCTCCAATTCCCTTTATTTGTCTTTAGTCGTTAACTTTTGTACACCATCGTTAGGCTAAAATGGTTTTCTCCCTTCCCTACCGTTCGGCATCAGCCTATGGTATGGAAGAAGACTATCCAGTAAGCATAATAGGTGTACCCTCCTAAACCAAGGATTACTCGCAACTTGAGAGAAGGTGATGATAAAAGACAATTGAATAATACTTTATTCTATTTCTCCGGAACTGGGGGAAAATGCAAAAGTGAAATAGGAGTGGCGATGAACTACGCGGTTTGGTTGTGAATGAAAACAGTCGCAATTTACTTTGCCCTCTTTCTAATCCCTTTATTTTGTCTTTAGTTATTACCTTCTGTATACCATACTTAGGCTAATTGGTTTTCTTCATTCCCTACCTTTCGGTACCCGCCTATGGTTTGGAATAAGACTATCCAATAAGCGTAATGGGTGTACTCTCCTAAACTAAGGAGCCCTCGCAACCTGAGAGAAGGTGATAATAAAAGACAACTGAATAAACCAATTCTATTTCTCCTGAACCTTGATCCATCCTCAAAGAAATCCCTCCGAGTTCGTATATAACCATACGATAGATCTATCCAATGGAAGTGGATATCCTTAGTAATACGGGGTGTTCTGAGAATTACAGGGTAAAAGAAGGAGCGGCAATGACTTATGCAACTTTAGACAATTCAAAAGCTAGTATTTTAAGAAGGTTCGGTCAACTTGGTCACTGAGTCATAGCCTAGGGTCGATCAAAGGTCGCTGCCAAAGAGAGAGAGAAAAGAAACACTCTGCGTGCACTCTAACCTAGATTAGAATGGTTATCACTTTATCTAATCAGGAAACCTCCCACTGTTTTCTCAAATTCTCCCCCAAACCTGAAAGAAGAATTAGTCGGAATCACCCGAGGAGTAAACTAACTCATCAGTGGGAATCAGGATCCAACTCTCATCGCATGATAACGTGACGGTATCCACTCACGTTATCACACTCCAGAAGGTATGCGCAAGTCTGGCAAGTTTCCTGTATGTTTGAAACTCCCGATATAATTTTTATCCCATGCGCTTATGACCTTGACGTAGGCCAACAAATCATAAGCCACATATCAAGTTCTACCCGTCGTTGTCCTGATTAATTTAGGTCATCGTACATGCCCTTGACGTAGGCCAACAAGGCTGTACGTCTGTCCTAAACTAATGCATCTATTTATGCAACAAATGAATACCCCAGCAGCTACCAAACACTATGCCTTGACGTAGGCCAACAAACATAGCTTGAATACTACTGACCATCCATAAGAAATGATAGAGGATTACGGCTGATTTTTGGCGAAAAACCTATAACGTAATGAACTTGATCTCATTGAAGGAACCTGATAGCTTTTTATAAACATATAGTGGCGAAAACCTTTTGCTAATGAGGTCACTCCCGGTGAAGGGATCTCATCTCTTTTCTCGTAGAATGAGGTGCAGGATATTCTAACTTAATACCCCGATGCAAATCAACTTGTAATCAACTATATTGAAGTTATTACCCTGACGTAAACTTCTGCCCAAGGGGTCACACCCGGTGAAGGGATCTCGGCCCTTGCCTCGTCGAATGAGGTGCAGGATATTCTAACTGAATACCGCTATGCATAACAAAAGGAAATGTCTTTGTAATAACTCTTTTTAAAATTTGTTCCAACAACATCAAATATAGGTTTGTTTTATACTTGCATTGATAAGAATCAATGCAGTCCCATCAATTAATCACAACAGAAAAGAATGAAAATATAATGTACGTATATGCCATCCGCATTCGCCACTGGGTCCCGTCATCACCCGTTAGGTTACTTAACTAACGACAGAGCGGGGACTGGACTAGTGCGGGTGTAAAACATATACAACATCTAATAGTATATATACTAATATACAATAATCGCTCCAGGCGTGATAATATGCAACATTACAGAAAAGTAATAAGCATCACAGAACAATACAGATAATCTGGGATCCCCGGGTTTCACAGAGCCGCTACTGAAACCCGACGTTTCCCTGATCGTGTGGATAGCCTATGCAATGAAACCTAGACCCCTACGGGTGCGGCAAGTTACCCGCCAAAACCTGAAGCGAGGCAGCCCCTACAGCAAAATGAATGGACCATCCAGCACTTAACGGAATCCGGTAACTTGAGCACCCCTCCTTGGGTCAACCTATACCCCCTACGAGTGCGGCGAATAGCCCGCCAATTCTAGAGTGGAGCCCCCTCCGTCTCAACGCCATGAGATGCGGGCCCGTTGCCCTCTAGAACCCGGCTATTCGTGCACCCCACTGCGGGGTAATCCTAGTACAGAAAAGAAAAAAAATATATAAAACGGGTACATCGACCTCAGCCCAGTCGTGCCCCAAAAGAATATTATACAAACAGGCAGTGACGGCAGTCCACATGTTGGACGCTCGTCCCGCAATATCAAATGTACAAATAAATCCAAACTGCACTACCATTGCACACTGCTATCCACCACGACATATCCACAACATCACAGCACAACACCGAACATCAACGCGAATGTCACATTCGCAAATCTGTTTAAAAAGACTATAGCAATTAAACGTAATTTACCGCTCGAATGACATTCATGGTCGGAGATATAATATAAGTACTGTAAACTAACAAGTTTAAAATTTCGATCGACAAAACTTCCCGAAGTGGGCCCCACGTACATCTGGTGTACAGTAATAAAATTTGGGCCCAAAAGAAATATACCAAAAACAACAATTTCCCATGGCAAACTCACTGGAAAAATTTGGCGCACTGTTCCCACAAAAGCGCGGCGGACCAGCGGCCAAACCCAGGTTAGAGCCGCGGATCCGCGGCCGTACTGTGGGATCACGTGACCAAATTTCACCAGTTTGCTTAGAATTGCCTGCGCAATTTTCTGGGATGGTCAAAATAATTTTTAGGCTTGATTTAAAATCGACAGAAACATTGAACAGAAAATTGTAGTTTTGCAAAAATCCGTTCGATCGATATTTTAAACGTGTTAGCACAAGTTAGTAAAGTTTAATGGAAAGGCTCTGATACCAGTGTAAGTCTACGGTAGCGCCCTGGCCGTCTTTCAGACGCCAAAATGCGGAACAAAAACTTTTTAGAACTGCGCTATCATATACTATATCCCAGGATCTGCCATTAACACTAAACTAATAAACTATAAAGTGGGTAGAAATGTTATACCGAACGATCCGGGTCCTTCGGTCTTCAACCATCATCCCACGCTTTGTTGCGGCTGCTCCGATCTCCTCGATCTTCAGTCTCGTCGTCCTGGTGGCACCACGTCGACGGATCTTTAAACGGGCTCCCGCCTCTGAACCGAGGCAACTCGATCATCAAGTTTGCTAAAAGAGATGAGCAAGATTGATGTAGAGAATGAGTAGAACATTTTGTCTAGTTACGTCCAAAACTATGGACGAATGGTTAATGAAGTTGCCTTTTGGATCGGGTGAAAATTAGAAATGAGCAATCTTAATTTTCATGAAGCAAAAACCCTAATCTTTTTCCAAATGAAGAACCATATCTACTCACTTGGAAATGACCGGCCTTATCATATAGGAGGGAGGTGAGTGTAGGAGAAAGGAGGGGGTGATCATAAGCATTAATGAACTAATGAGTCATAAAACACACCTTGCATAACATTAACTGCATACATTGAACCATAACACTTAGTCATCCATTCATTAAATGCTCCATTAATGCACTAAGCCACCTCACCATCCTAGTCACCCTCTAGAAACTTCTAGAACCTTCCATACTCAACAAGAAAAGATAAATCCGTATTTAACTGAATGTTAAAGACGGGCGATAGAAAACTGGAAACTGGCAACTTCCAAAAGCGATCCTGAAACGAATTTCAGGATAACCCCGTAATAGTATAAACATACCCCCATTTATATTACGACCGAATACAAATGCAACTGAGACAAAGATATTATATCTACACTGTACAATACTCGGATCCGGCTTAAACCAAAGCCTACCAGTATTATCTGCCCGAAAAATGACACGTGCGAAAAAGCACGTGCATTTTCCGAACCCTGCCATAAAATCATACGGCTTCTACAACATTTCGTCCGAACTTAGGAAACTGTCTGTGGGGGACTCTAATGACTCATCAATACACTAGCACTGGGTATAACCACTAGCACGTCAGAGGTACTATCTGTACGTAACGGTTGCCTATGTATTGATTGGAAGGGAAGCTGACGAGCGAACTCATCCAGAAACCCTACTAAGCCTGACAGTGACAATATCCATACAGTCCGGTCCGTTCGTCTATGAGTATCGCATATAGGGCCTACGGGGCTGGTAAACGTCAGACCCCCAATAGCTGTATAAGTCGTGTCAGAGAGTAGCCTAGAACACCCTGAGATACTACTGGAATACCTACCAGTAAATCTCGATTACCCTGGCCAGGGATTTCGTGTAATGGCTCTCCTAAACACAGCGCGATCTCACCCCCAATACCGGGAGAGACGAATCCCCGACGATCTGCTCACTGCTTCCATATGGCTCGGGACTGTACCCAAAAAATACCTGTTTGCACGACTCCTTTGACCCGTGGTAGGGTATAAATCAAAGCACAGTGGGAACTCACACGAGACAAATGACGACCTCAGGTCGATGAACTAACCTGTACACATGTCACCAGGGAACTGCTATCTGACGCTAGGTATAATACCAACCAGCAAGTTCCCGACGAGTCCTGTTCGGTGTACTCATAACCCAATGAGCACCTGTATACATCTTAGGTGAACCAACTAACACCAATGGCTTGAGAGACCGGCCACCGCCCCTCATCGGGGTCTCGAATGTATACACTAGTCTACTCTGGAGTATCGATGCCCTGTCTCGAAACTCCCACGACTAGGGACACTTTAAGGATGTGCTTATAAACCCCAGCTCCCACATATATGATCGCCATCATACTGCTGGCAGTCAAGCAAAAATCCTATGGGCTTTATCAACATTTACATGATGATAAAGACAAACCAGATAGCATACTATCATCTCGAGTAAGACTGTTTTATCGGTATAGGCCCTCTCTCAATCATCATGATCACCTACCTGCGATCCAATAATTGACTTTGAGGGCACTGTATCCAACAATCTCCTACTTGCACTTAAGGCTAATTATTGCGATGTCGCGTACTCACAGCTCGTGTGATACCGAACATCCAACTCCTCTACTAATCAGTTTCACAAAGCTCGTTTGCAAAACTATTGTGTTCGAGAAATAGCCTCAGTGAGTGGATCCTCCCAGATGTTTCTTTCTATGTCTCTCTTAATCTCAAGTTCACGGTGAAAGCCATCTCCCGAATCGAGTAATACCTGTCTTAGAATATGTCTGGATATCTGATGGGACCTAGTTCATAAATGAACTCCAATTCCAAACTTCTTAGACTGTATTGATAACTGAACCTAATCAGTATCCAGCACTATGCCTCCCACAGTATCCTCTTAGATCACCTGTCCATAATACTGTCCCTCTTCAGATGGAAAACTATAACTCTAACAATCACTCTGTCATCAATGTCACCTTTGAATCCTGGAATGATAACCGTCTTCTCAAAGAGGCTGCCATTATCAAATCCATAGAACATCCATTCATGTTCTAAAACAGCTTTCTAATGTTTCTCCAGGATTGGATTAATATAAACTTATCGCATCTAGTGCAAAAACAACATCTGGTGTGGTACTTGATATATCACGATTGACTCAATTGCCTAAACAAGTGATCTGCCAATCATGCACATCCCTCTCTTTTTCAGTCTGTAAGACACTTTTAGAGAGGGTGACTCCATCAACTGCAGGTACAACACCATGCCAGGAGTCATTTATTCTAAAATACCATTAGAATACTGTCAAAGTACCCAAATTGGGAAACTACCCAATTCTAGATCTAAAACCATAGATCTAGTAACCAGAATGTCTGATATTATATCCATGTCCTTTGTGGAGAAACAACTGTGTGACGACCAAAGTAGAACCGATCGTAGTATAGGAATTTTACTTCCTTCTCTGTGTATGTCATCCAAATACCAGGACATGACACCCTACTACCTTCTTAACAGATCCATCCCATATTTTGATGAAGTCAAAGCCATGACTTTTACATCAAAATTAGATGATCTTATCTCCGCTATATCTGCTCAAGCCTATAAATAGACATAAGCTACTTGTCTACTGTGCTTCCGCTGCTCCCACTGACCACAACAACCCTCTGGCAGATTAATATATACATGTACTTCTAAAACTAGTTTAAAACGAAGCTATACATATCCTCCTGCCGGGTCTCATAGTCTGGAACAACAGTAGTGTCAAGTCTGGGTAAATAAGAACCTCCCTGTCACCGTCCTTGAGGCTACCGGAGTACCTCTCGGGTGTCTGAGGTTACCCACCATATCTGCGGAGTGGCTATTCGAATGTCAAACCTGATTGAATATATAGGTCCTATTAAACTTTCCGTAATCGTTTGCGGTTCTGGAATCACTTCCAGTTCTACCATACTCCCACTACTGTTTTCTGAAAAAATCCATTTTACTAAAACTGTGGCGAGTCAAGAACAATATCACTATTGATCTTTCAGATGGTAGAAAATCAACCCTCGTCAAAGCCAGGGTCAACCCACAAACTGCCATTACAGAAACGTGCCTTGAGTTATCCAGTGTCTGGTTTTAAGCATAACCTGGTCAACTCCCCTTACCTTAACATCGTTAAGATATGATGCATTCTATATCCAATATAGAAACTTTGGCACTTATTTAATTGGAACCAGATTCAAATCATGCAGCTGTCTCCAGTGCATATCAACTTAATGGAGAGAGGCTAATCAGCATTACTCAACTTAGGAATCTATTCAATTATGAGTAACCCGAAAGAGAAACAAGTTTCTCAAAACCGTTACCATCAATTGAATACCAATCACAAGAATCTACATCTTCGATTTCTTTGACGAATCCCGATACTTGGGACACCTGGTTCTCTACTTTATTCTTATACCCACAACTTCTCGAAACTTAGACCTTGTATTTTTTTGAAACACTTGTCTAAAAGCTAGAGAAGTCACAAGTAAACAGAACAGAGTACGAGGACCAACCCCTTTATCCTGATGGACATTGGACAATATACAATACTCTGTATAAGTCCGCTAAGTTGAATAACTCAAAACCTGTGCATCGTAGGGTGAAAACTGTACCCAGGCGATTTCCTTAAATATCACCAATTACAACGAATTACGATATAATGAGGATGATCACCTAATTCCCAATAACTTACTCCCACTCATCATCTGTAAAACAATACAGATGTGAGAATCATACCTGGTAAATACATACCCTGGAGCAAGGGTCTAATTGGAAAATCGGTTTTCTATTAACAATACACAGTGAAAATGAAACATAAATATGTTTCGAAAGGGTATCCAGGTATTCATAGTAATGCCTTTTCCATTATTCAGATTCATGACTGTAACCGTATATTTCCCTGCCATCTCTCCAATTCCCTTTATTTGTCTTTAGTCGTTACCTTCTGTACACCATCGTTAGGCTAAAATGGTTTTTTCCATTCCCTACCGTTCGGCATCAGCCGATGGTTTGGAAGAAGACTATCCAGTAAGTATAATAGGTGTACCCTCCTAAACCAAGGAGTACTCGCAACTTGAGAGAAGGTGCTGATAAAAAACAATTGAATAATACCTTATTCTATTTCTCCCAAACTGGGGGAAAATACAAAAGTGAAATAGGAGTGGCGATGAACTACGCGGTTTGGTCGTGAATGAAAACAGTCGCAATTTACTTTACCCTCTTTCTAATCCCTTTATTTTGTCTTTAGTTGTTACCTTCTGTACACCCTACTTATAGGCCAATTGGTTTTCTTCATTCCCTACCTTTCGGCACCCGCCTATGGTTTGGAAATAAGACTATCCAATAAGCGTAATGGGTGTACTCTCCTAAACTAAGGAGCCATCGCAATCTGAGAGAAGGTGATAATAAAAGACAACTGAATAAACCAATTCTATTTCTCCTGAACCTTGATCCATCCTTGAAGAAATCCTTCCGAGTTCGTATATAACCATACGATGGATCTATCCAATGTAAGTGGATATCCTTAGTAATACGGGGTGTTCTGAGAAAAACAGGGTAAAAGAAGGAGCGGCAATGACTTATGCAACTTTAGACAATTCAAAAGCCAGTATTTTAAGAAGGTTCGGTCAACTTGGTCACTGAGTCATAGTCTAGGGTCGGTCAAAGGTCGCTGCCAAAGAGAGAGAGAAAAGAAACACTCTGTGTGCACTCTAACCTAGATAAGAATTGTTATCACTTTATCTAATCAGGAAACCTCCCACTGTTTTCTCAAATTCTCCTCCAAACCTGAAAGAAGAATTAGTCGGAATCATCCGAGGAGTAAACTAACTCATCAGTGGGAATCGGGATCCAACTCTCATCGCATGGTAACCTGACGGTATCCACTTACGTTATCACACTCCAGAAGGTATGCGCAAGTCTGGCAAGTTTCCTGTATGATTGAAACTCCCGATGTAATTTTTATCCCATGCTCTTATGACCTTGACGTAGGCCAACAAATCATAAGCCACATGTCAAGTTCTACTTGTCGTTGTCCTGATTAATTTAGGTCATCGTACATGCCCTTGACGTAGGCCAACAAGTCTGTACGTCTGTCTTAAGCTAATGCATCTATCTATGCAACAAATGAATACCCCAGCAGCTACCAAACACTATGCCTTGACGTAGGCCAACAAACATAGCTTGAATACTATTGACCATCCATAAGATATGACGGAGGATTACGGCTGGTTTTTTGCGAAAAACCTTTAACGTAATGAACTTGATCTCGTTGAAGGAACCTGATAGCTTTTTATAAAAATATAGTGACGAAAACCTTTTGCTAAAGAGGTCACTCCCGGTGAAGGGATCTCGTCTCTTTCCTCGTGGAATGAGGTGCAGGATATTCTAACTGAATACCGCGATGCAAAGCAACATGTAATCGACTATATTGAAGTTATTACCCTGACGTAAACTTCTGCCCAAGGGGTCACTCCCGGTGAAGGGATCTCGGCCCTTGCCTCGTCGAATGAGGTGCAGGATATTCTAACTGAATACCGCTATGCATAACAGAAGGAAATGTCTTTGTAATAACTCTTTTTAAAATTTGTTCCAACAACATCAAATATAGGTTTGTTTTATACTTGCATTGATAAGAATCAATGCAGTCCCATCAATTAATCACACAAGAAAAGAACGAAAATATAATGTACGTATATGCCATCCGCATTCGCCACTGGGTCCCGTCATCACCCGTTAGGTTACTTAACTAACGACAGAGCGGGGACTGGACTAGCGCGGGTGTAAAACATATACAACATCTAATAGTATATATACTAATATACAATAATCGCTCCAGGCGTGATAATATGCAACATTACAGAAAAGTAATAAGCATCACAGAACAATACAGATAATGTGGGATCCCCGGGTTTCACAGAGCCGCTACTGAAACCCGACGTTCCCCTGGTCGTGTGGATAGCCTGTGCAATGAAACCTAGACCCCTACGGGTGCGGCAAGTTACCCGCCAAAACCTAAAGCGAGGCAGCCCCTACAGCAAAGTGAATGGACCACCCAGCAATTCACGGAATCCGGTAACTTGAGCACCCCTCCTTGGGTCAACCTATACCCCCTACGAATGCGGCGAATATCCCGCCAATTCTAGAGTGGATCCTCCTCCGTCTCAACGCCATGAGATGCGGGCCCATTGCCCTCTAGAACCCGGCTATTCGTACACCCCACCGCGGGGTAATCCTAGTACAGAAAAGAAAAAAAATATATACGACGGGTACATCGACCTTAGCCCGGTCGTGCCCCAAAAGAATATTATACAAACAGGCAGTGACGCAATCCACATGTTGGACGCTCACCCCGCAATATCAAATGTACAAATAAATGCAAACCGCACTACCATTGCACATTGCTATCCACGACGACATATCCACAACATCACAGCACAACACGGAACATCAACGCGAATGTCACGCTCGCAAATCCGTCTAAAAAGACTATAGCAATTAGACGCAATTTACCGCTCGAATGACATTCACGGTCGGAAATATAATATAAGTACTGTAAACTAACAAGTTTAAAATTTCGATCGACAAAACTTCCCGAAGTGGGCCCCACGTACATCTGGTGTACAGTAATAAAATTTGGGCCCAAAAGAAATATACCAAAAACTACAATTTCCCATGGCAAACTCACTGGAAAAATTTAGCGCACAGTTCCCACAAAAGCGCGGCGGATCAGCGGCCAAACCCTGGTTCCGGCCGCGGATCCGCGGCCGTACTGTGGGATCACGTGACCAAATTTCACCAGTTTGCTTAGAATTGCCTGCACAATTTTCAGGGATGCTCAAAATAATTTTTAGGCCTGATTTAAAATCGACAGAAACTTTGAACAGAAAATTGTAGTTTTGCGAAAATCCGTTCGATCGATATTTTAAACGTGTTAGCAAAAGTTAGTAAAGCTTAATGGCGAGGCTCTGATACCAGTGTAAGTCTACTGTAGCGCCCCGGCCGTCTTTCAGACACCAAAATGCGGAACAAAAACTTTTTAGAACTGCGCTATCGTATACTATATCCCAGGATCTGCCATTAACGCTAAACTAACAAACTGTAAAGTGGGTAGAAATTTTATACCGAACGATCCAGGTCCTTCGGTCTTCAACCATCATCCCACGCTTTGTTGCGGCTGCTCCGATCTCCTCAATCTTCAGTCTCGTCGTCCTGGTGGCACCACGTCGACGGATGTTTAAACGGGCTCCCACCTCTGAACCGAGGCAACTCGATCATCAAGTTTGCTAAAAGAGATGATCAAGATTGATGTAGAGAATGAGTAAAACACTTTGTCTCATTACGTCCAAAGCTATGGACGAACGGTTAATGAAGTTGCCTTTTGGATCGGGTGAAAATGAGAAATGAGCAATCTTAATTTTCATGAAGCAAAAACCCTAATCTTTTTCCAAATGAACAACCATATCTACTCACTTGGACATGGCCGGCCTTATCATATAGGAGGGAGGTGAGTGTAGGAGAGAGGAGGGGGTGATCATAAGCATTAATGAACTAATGAGTCATAAAACAAACCTTGCATAACATTAATTGCATACATTGAACCATAACACTTAGTCATCCATTCATTAAATGCTCCATTAATGCACTAAGCCACCTCACCATCCTAGTCACCCTCTAGAATCTTCTAGAACCTTCCACACTCAACAAGAAAAGATAAATCCGTATTTAACTGAATGTTAAAGACGGGCGATAGAAAACTGGAAACAGGCAACTTCCAAAAGCGATCCTGAAACGAATTTCAGGATAACCCTGTAATAGTATAAACATACCCGCATTTGTATTACGACCGAGTACAAATGCAACTGAGACAAAGATATTATATCTATACAGTATAATACTCGGATCCGGCTTAAACCAAAGCCTACCAGTATTATCTGCCCGAAAAATGACACGTGCGAAAACGCACGTGCATTTTCCGAACCCTACCATAAAATCATACGGCTTCTACAACGTTTCGCCCGAACTTGGGAAACTGTCTGTGGGGGACTCTAATGACTCATCAATACACTGGCACTTGGTATAACCACTAGCACGTCAGAGGTACTATCTGTACGTAACGGTTGCCTATGTATTGATTGGAAGGGAAGCTGACGAGCGAACTCATCCAGAAACCCTACTGAGCCTGACAGTGACAATATCCATACAGTCCGGTGCGTTCGTCTATGAGTATCACATATAGGGCCTACGGGGCTGGTAAACATCAGACCCCCAAAAGCTGTATAATTCGTGTCAGAGAGTAGCCCAGAACACCCTGAGATACTACTGGAATACCTACCAGTAAATCTCGATTACCTTGGCCAGGCATTTCGTGTAATGGATCTTCTAAACACAGCGCGATCTCACCCCCAATACCGGGAGAGACGAATCCCCGACGATCTGCTCACTGCCTCTATGTGGCTCGGGACTGTACCCAAAATATACCTGTTTGCACGACTACTTTGACCCGTGGTAGGGTATAAATCAAAGCACAGTGGGAACTCACACGAGAAAAATGACGACCTCAGGTCGATGAACTAACATGTACACATGTCACCAGGGAACTGCTATCTGACGCTAGGTATAATACCAACCAGCAAGTTCCCGGCGAGTCCTGTCCGGTGTACTCATAACCCAATGAGCACCTGTATACATCTTAGGTGAACCAACTAACACCAATGGCTTGTGAGACAGGCCACCGTCCCTCGTCGGGGTCTCGAATGTATACACTAGTCTACTCTGGAGTATCGATGCCCTATCTCGAAACTCCCACGACTAGGGACACTTTAAGGATGTGCTTATAGACCCCAGCTCCCACATATATGATCGCCATCATACTGCTGGCAGTCAAGCAAAAATCCTATGGGCTTTATCAACATTTACATGATGATAAAGACAAACCAGATAGCATACTATCATCTCGAGTAAGACTGTTTTATCGGTATAGGCCCTCTCTCAATCATCATGATCACCTACCTGCGATTCAATAATTGACTTTGAGGGCACTATTTCCAACAGTGCCTTGGCTGCACATATTTATGATTTCATGGATTTCATACTGTTGGGTTGATTTTGTGCATTGATACGTACCTTGTACACCACAGTTGCACCTGACTTCGATTTTGATGTCATTCGATATGTTGATTTTGATTTCATGCCTATATTATGCATGTGATTTGACTTATACTTTTGGTATAGTTTTCATGCACTTTTAGTATTTTGATTTGCTTTTGTGCACGCTGATGTATATGGTTGTGAGATTATATACCATGGTATACCTGATTTGTATTTAGATTGGAATGTGTTTCATACCATCGATTTCGATTGTGATACTCGATATTTGTTTTGTGCATCTTGTGCACCTGATTGGATTCTTGCGCATATTTGACGCACTTGGATTGGACTTTTGCGCATGTTCGGCGCTTGATATTGGATTTCGTGATTTCATGCATGTTGGATACACATGATTTAGATTTTATTCGTGCATGATGGATGCACCTGATTTGGATTTTCGCGCATGTTGGACGCATGATATGAGATGCGATTTTGGTGCACACCAGATGCACTAAATCGAGATTCTTTGTGCATATCAGATGCACCTGATATTGCTGTCAGGCATACCGTGCCTTTGATAGGTGTTTCGTGTACACCCGTTGCACTTAGATGTTGTTTCTATGCACATGTATGGCACATTCAGGGATTTTGATTTCCGTGTGCACCAGACGCACGCGGCATTCTTTTGCACATTTTGGGATGGACTTCTTATGGAGCAGTACGTCTTAATGATATTTACTATTTGTTTTCATACTGAGTAGGACTAGTCAGAGTACAGTATCTGGATATATTTTGCATGCATTGGTAGTTATTGAAGGGATTTCCAAAAAGGGAGTTATAGTCTCAGTATTTACCTATGTGTCTGAGATGACACGAAATGTTTAAAACAAGGGAATCCCTCTAAATTGTTTTCAAAACGGCGGGACGTGCATATTAAACAAAAGATAAGTATATATATAGTTGTTTTCTTACAATAGACGTCCACCACTGTTCCGCGATACGCGCATCATACAGCGACATGAAAGGTTTGGCATGCATTTCCTTCTGATGTTTACATGTATAGATTTGATGTTTACATGTATAGTTTTGATGTATATCATATTGGTTTCGTTTTGGATTTGACATTTGTGTCTTCACCGTGACTCCGATGATTGTGGGATGCTTGACGGAGTTTGAATTTTGAGTTATCTGCTCATTGTTCATACGCATGCATTGTGCTATGATGCGTTTTATGTATTGATGATTTCGGAGCCCCGTAGACGTGATCTTTTTACTGAAATGTTTTAGTATTTGATAGCTTTAAATTTAAATTCGGGGACCGAATTTCTTTAAGGGGGGAAGACTGTAACATTTCAGAAAAAATAAAATATTATTTTTGGGAATTTTTATAATTAAATAATGAATATAATGAATATTTTAATTTTGCGGTAAAATTAAATACCGATAAATTGGGGAAAATTTGGAAAATTATAGAAATTACTAAAAAGAGGGTGTTTTATTGGATTTAAGCAATTATGAAATTTTATGATTTATTATACACTATTTTAGTGCTAATCGCGATTAAAAATCGCTAATCGCGCATTAAACTTATTTTGTGCAAAACGTGCACCATGTCATTTTAACACTTGTGTTACATTTTCCTACATGGCTTTCTCTTCATTTTCATTCATGGTTTGGGTTTTATGTGAGAAGAGAAAAGAAAAGAAAAGGGAAAATAATAAAGAAAGAGGTATGGGCAAGAGAGAGAGGGTGAGGGGTCAAGCATAGTCAAGGCTCATTGCTTCTCTCATCATTTTCCTTCATCTTTCTCACTCTCTCATCATCCATGGCAGCACTCAATCCTCCCTCCTCTTCAAACTCACAAAACACCATCAAAACAACCTCAAAACCTCATCCCCACTTCATTAAAAATGTGCACAAACTCACAAGCTTCACTTTGGACCAAGAAAGTAAGGATTTTGGACACTAGGGTCAACTCAAGAAAATTCTTGAGTTGCCAAAGGAGGTAATTTATCCATCATTAGTGTAGTTTTCCCATTCGCTTTGCATCCATGTTAACTTAAAACCGATTTAGTATCGTTTAGTGAGGTTTAGAAATTTCTAGTTAGGCTTTGAGGAATTCTTGAGTTGTGAGGTGAAATAGAGGTGTAATGTAACGTTTTAGATATCGTTTTACGAATTTTTCCGTTTTAGGACAAAATAGTCGGTATTTTCCTTTTTAACCCGATTTCAATTCAAACATCCGTATAAACTTGCCGGCACCTAGTTTAGCTAAAATAAAGCTGGTGCGCGAACTTTGGGGGTATATGGGAGGTTTTGGTTCAGATAGAATTTTTCCCAAATAAAATATTATTTTAAGCGGTAAATTATGCACGTAAATCGGGAAATTTATTCTCATGGGAATAAATTGAATCTTATCACTAGAAATTTTTGGAAGCTTCTTTTCTAAATATCTAGATATTTTTTTAGTGCAAAAGGATTGAAATTAAAAAAGAAAAGAAAATGAAAGAAAGGTGGAAATTAGCATTTATTGAAGCATTAATTGTATTTTGCTAGAACATTCATCATTTTATTTACTCAAACACCACCCCCATCAACCCCTTGGCCGAGCCTTCCCTAATTTCTGCCCTCTCATTTTTCAAAGCTCTTTTCTTCTCATTTTGCTCACTAAAATGCTT
The DNA here is from genome assembly GCA_030015575.1 of Agapanthus africanus. NCBI lineage: Eukaryota > Viridiplantae > Streptophyta > Magnoliopsida > Asparagales > Amaryllidaceae > Agapanthus > Agapanthus africanus. The sequence continues at coordinate 326,490,704 of JASDDO010000018.1, forward strand.
CGAAATTCCCTAAATAAATCCACAAAATCCTAAATAAAAATAAAACCATCAATTCTCTTCACTGCTAGCTTGGATTTTCAAGAAAAACATCATTTTTGGAGGAAAAAAATGATGGATCAAGTTGTTATTTGGTGTTCTTGTTGAGGTATAATTTTCAACACCCTAATCTTAAATTGTTATGTTTAGATCTTTAAGTTAGTTAATTAAATGGTTATCATAGCTTTAAATTCTTGATTTAATTCATTGTTCATATTTTTTTTAAGAAATTCAAGTTAGGGTTAAAACTTGATTAAGTGTTTAATGTTAATTAAAGTGTTAAATTTTGATTAGGAAAAACTAACCTAGTAGATTATGATAATTATTGTTAATTAATACTTTGTTTAACTGTGAAATATTGCTTACTAGGTTTTTGCTAAAACTTATTTAGCAAGTGTTAAAAATATAGAAATGGTTTGAATAGCTTAGTTAAACTATTATAAGGTGTTTGTGAGCGCTAGATTTGTGTTATCTTGATTCTAGTGCGAATTATTGCGATAAGTTGTTTACTAGGTTTCAGGGTTTTTCCGACGTGGTTTCAATTAGTCGCTGCGAGATTATATCTATTATGTTCCTCGCATTTAATTGTGTTGTGTTGCACGATCGGGACGATCGGAGTCTAGACTTGGTGTTTCGTAGTTTAGCGACCCTAGTTAGGATTTTTGACCGATGTCGTGCGCGTTAGATGCGCTAAGCGCGCAGTGTAATTTTCTGGGTCTTTTCATTGCGTTTCGTTGTCTTTTCGTCGATGTAGGATATTTAGCTTATGTGATGTGTTTGTAAAATTTTAGGTTCGCAAGCGGGGACTTCGGACTCTACGACAAGGGAAAACAAGTGGTAGGCTTCACTTAGCCAGGAGCGTTGGTGAGTAGATTTAACATCTACAGGGGAATCGCCCGCATGGCGTTATGCGTCTGGGCTAGAAATGACTTGACTTGTCGCATATTCTATTTCATATTTAGAATTGCACATTCACTCTACTGCTTAGTTAATTATTGTGCTTGGACTAGTATCCTTAGGACACTGCATAATTATTGACGGCTCATGTTGCACGAGTACTGATTGTATGCCACACACACCATCAATAACTGCCATGTCACGCACAACCCACTTATAGATGTGATATTGTTTGGTTAGGAACATTGGGATATAGATTCATATTTCTTATCGCGTATGATATATATAGCATACCTGGATACCTACATGCTTACACATATGCCTTGACATACTTGCATGCTGGTTGCCTGTATACCTATAGAGTATTGTACCATTAGCGATAGGTACACACACATAATGACATAGCTACATGTATATCTTGCTTACATCCTTCACTTATACCCAGGGGGGTATATTACATCATTACTGATAGGTAGATGTCTATATCTTTCTATACCTTTATGTTTACACATATATCTGGTTATAGCTACATGTTTACCTTTACTTGATGTTATTTAGAATTGGAGAAATTAGGAACCGCATCATATATTATATTAACTTGTTGCAGTTAATTGCGGCTTTTCCTTTATATGCTTACATTTCAATTTCGTATTGCGTATATTATATTCATGGATTCTCACATTGAGATATGGATTTTTTCATGATGTTTTCCGGATTTGGGGACCGTGGTAGTTTCATGAAATTATGCATTATTTGAAAAACCCGGTTTCCCTTGATTTGATATTTCAGCATCCACCATGAGATTTATCGGTTCTGATTATATACTCCATACGAAGAGTCGGGGGCTGTATGAGGGTACATGGTGGGGCCCGGAGGTACCCCGGGGCAAGACAATTGATGGACCTTGCCGATTGAGCCAGGCAGGGGAACCATACACTCCGGTAACATTACCAATGACTCGACGGTTATTATGGGGATACCGACGGGAGTCATGTGCGTACAGATACGTCGAGAGGCGAGGGTCAGAGCTAGGCACTCAAGCTTTTGGTATAGCGTATGATACGTACCTATCAGGGTGTCAGTCTTGGTGACAGCACCTGATAGATCGCTATTTTGTGTCGATGCTTAACACTTGGTTTTCATGATATTTTACTCCTAAGTATATATAACAATGGAATGGGACGCTGTTATATATGTATATATATATATATATTAGTGGAATGGGACGCTAATATATATGTATACATATAAATTCATATACTTCATCATATTTATTCATGCAAATTTACCTAGAATATAAGAGATTCACTTGATATTGGATTTAGGACATTTGAGATTACTTGATATTGTACATAAAGGATATATGAGATTCACTTGATTTTGTACATTCAGGATATATGAGATTTATTCGATATTGTACATTAAGGATTTGTGAGACTTATATGATATGAGAGCCAATTTGGGGGCTGATTTGAGGAATTGGTATTGGGATTGTCTTGATGGATTTTGATCCTACCACGATGTCAGGATTCCGTGGAAATGACATATTTCATTCCATACTCCACATTTATTGTTTATGCACCGTTTCATGTATTAGTAGTAGTACCTGTTAGTGTACCTTTCATGACTATTGCATTTACATACTTCATTTATATGCATTGCTTATGTGTTAGTTGTACCTACTAGTGTACCTTTCATGACTATTGCATATATACATTTTCATATCATTATTGCATGATTATTGCATACCGGTTGTCATATTATTGCTTCATGTAATTATAGTAACCGTTAGTGTACTTTCATGATTATTGCATCCATATGACCTTTTATTGCTATTAATTGCATATGTTAAATCCGCGCTGTACGTGCATACTTGCGATTACCTTCATATGTTATTTACTATTCACGAGTTGGCAACTCACCCCCGTTGCGCCACAGTGTTTTGCAGGTCTTTCCTTACAGTAGTCAGAGGCAGGACTATTATCACCTATCTTATCATCTTTTGCTACGGATACCGCATCGGCTCACAGTGTGCAGTTTTGCTTAGGTGGGTTTTCTGTTTATTCGTTGTTGTATTGTATATTCGTTGTATCCCTATACTCTCCATCTCCTACTTTCATGTTGACTTAGAGACTTGATGTGAGGACAATATTGTATAGTATTTTGTGACTTGGTTGTCTTTTATACAGTCCCTTTTATCGTCTTTTATTTCTTCGCTACGGCGTCGTATATCTGTTGTGGTGGTTGTTTTCCATCTTTTGGCATGGATTTGCTCCCGTTGGGGATGTTTTACTTATATTTTATGTTGTACTTATTTTTGGGGTTGGTTTTTACAAAGGAGATGCTGTCGAAATTTTCAAGAAAGTAAATTGGACTTAAAGAATTTATACTTGAGATTTTCAAAAGTTTAAACAATGTTTCTTATCTTTTCTTTCTTTTAATGGTTTAGATTTCTGGGTTTTGGCTTTCTTTTACTGCGTTACTCCTGTAGACGTTGCGTAGTATTAGGGTCGTCACGTGCCAAATTTCGGGTCATGACATGTAATTAGGGACTACAACCCCTATTGTGATGATTTAGTGGACTGAAACCGAGACTTAAACCCCAGATTACGAACTTAGAAACCCGGTATCGGAAAAATTATGGATTCTGTGAGAGTATAATGAAATCTGCTAACACCTGGGGGACCTGAAAATTATTTAGCAAACACAGGGGAGTGTGCAGAAACCCAAGGACCCCCCACTGAAACCCTAGCCCCTAATCACTCACCATGGCTGCAAATATATTCGTTCTGGCCGCAATTTGCGGCCAGACCTGGTTCAAATTGGTTCGTATTGGTTCTGTGGCTTTATCTTCGGTAAACTAGACCCCTCCCATATGCAAAATTAGCTAATTTGACCTAGGGTAAAATCTGGGACCATTTTCTTGAGTTGTTGCCTTGTATTTCGTGATGTTTTTGAATTTAAGTTTTGGTATTTGTCATTGTATTCCGTCGTGTGGCGTTTGAATGCCAACGACTAGGGTTATTGGTTGTGTTTTGCATGCGAGACTATAGGTTTTAACCTATCGGTGTTTCCTACAACCTTTTGGTTTTCATGCGTGATTTCGTTTACAATGCTATATGTGATATGTAGGTACCTCACGAGGACTGCGAGACGACAAGTAAGCACGTGGCGACATCGGCATCGGCAAGCGAAGATCAAGATGAGTAGATTTATATCTAAGGGGGAAGTCAGATGGATGGCGTATAGCACCCCCGCAAAGTTGTAAGAAATGATGTGATGTAATATAGATGTACATTTATGTGTTATTGAAAGATATAAACACTTAGCAAGAAAGGCATTAGGAGATCATGGGTTAATGTTAGAGAGATTTGAGGAAAGTGGTTTGGTGGGTTTCTTAGTCGCGAACCCTAGAATAAGGTTGTTACATATACACATACACGCACGGGATATAGTTTTGGGTGTATACGTCATGTGTGTGTGTGTATGTATGTATAGGTGGATGTGTTGGTGATTACACACACACACACACACACACACACACACACACACGTATATATGGAGGTTGAGGATAGTATATGGTACTTGGAGATGAGTCGATGTGATTGGGCTTGACACCGTGAGATCGGTGATATGAATTGGTTCATATTAGGAGATACGACATGATATTATTGCGGATCTTTAGGCGAGATGTTTCATACACACGCACATATATTGTTGACGGTATCAGCTTGTACTAGACTTAGATCTGTACCCCAGTTCATGACATATGATGATAAGGATACCAGATGAGTGTTAGTGTATATGCCCTAGGGGCCATTATTGTATCATACTAGCTTGTATATTATTTAATGGAAGCTTGGGATATTCACAGTTATATTAACATTCTCGCTCAACATAGTAGTATGCTACTTGGTTTATATCTATCTTAATATGTGTATATGTTAGCATATCGTGAATACATATTGATAGAGCCCTTAGGATCTTGCTTGACTACCAGCTTTGTGATGGCAGTCACACTAGTGGAGGCTGGGTAGTCTACAAGAACATCCTTTTTCAGGTCCCTAGTCGTAGGATTATCGAGACAGGGCATCGATACTCCGGGGTAAACTAGTGTGTACGCTTCTCATCCCATTTAGGGAGATGGTCTGTCCCACAGCCATAAGTACGTTGTACTGGAGATAGTATACAGGTGCTCGTTGGGTTACGGGTACACCGGACAGGACTCGCAGGGAACTGTTGGTTAGTATTATACCCATCGTCAATTAACAGTTCCCAGGTGACATGAGTACAGCATAGTCCGCAAACTTGACACTGCTGCTTCGTCTCGAGTGTGTTCTCACTGTTCTTAGATTGCTACCCTACCACGGCTCAAAAGAGTCGTGCAAACAGGTAGCAGTTGGGTGCAGTCCCGAAGCACTTGGAGGCAGTGGCAGTTAGATAGGATTCATTTCTCCCGGTATTAGGAGTTGATATCGCGCTGTGTATGGAGAGCCATTACGCAAAGTCCCTGGCCAGGGCAAACGAGATTTACTGGTAGGATTTCCAGTAGCTTCTCAAGGTGTAATAGGCATCACTCCGACATGACTTATACCGCATATAGGGGACTGACACTTGCCGCCCCTTAGGCCCGAAATGCGATAGTTCTAGACGAACAGACCGGACTGTACGGAGATTGTCACATCAGGCTCAGTAGGAGTTCGGATGGGTTTCCTCATCGGCCTTCTTATCGACATCTACCTGGGGACCGTTACATACAGCTAGTACCGCTTGAGGCTTGTGGTTAAACCCACTGCCAGCGTAGTGTCGAGTCTTTAGAGTCCCACACAGAGAGTTTCCCTGCTTCAGGAGAAATGATATAGAGGTCGTATGGCTTTACGACAGGGTTCAGACACATGCGTGTATTTATGCACGTACGATGTTCGGACAGATTTTACTAGCAGGCTTTAGTTTAAGCCAGATTCTAGTATTGGATTATTGGATTTATACAGTCTCGGTATTTCCGTATTTTCACGGATGGGAGGGGCATTCTCGTAATTAGTCAAAAAGCTTCTAGAAGAAAGATGAGGTGAAGAGCTTAGGTGGAATTTGCATTAAATGGATTAGTGACTCATGGAGTGATTCATCCAAATGAGTTAATGAAGAATTTATTGCTTAATGACTCATCAGATGATTCATCCATAGTGAGTTAATGAAGTATGGTTGATATTATTATTATGTTATTCATTTAATAATTATCATGCTTCATATATTCACAAATGAGTTATAATTCATATCATTCTCACTTTCACATTCTCTCTCCTCAAGCTCTCTCTCTTCAAAGAACTAACCCTAATCCTCTCATATGTTGAGATCCTAGGGTTAGCAAGACTAATAGATACCTAATCCTCTTCTATATCCTCTAGGTTACTTTGATTAGCACTCATAGCCACCTAGTTACCTCAAGTGAGAGGTTAAAGCTTGGAGAAGGATCTCTCGAGTGGATCTTCTATCGCATCGAGGAGGCCGACGAGGAGGTGAACCACAAGAACAAGAAGGACTTGAATTTTTAGGTATAATCATCTATCATAGTAGCTAATCACTTCTAGATAGTTGTTAGTTAGGGTTTAGCAAAGATCCGTAAAGTTAGTCGATGTTAACTCAAACAAAATGATTGTTTTACCTATTCGGCCTCCCCGCATCATGTGGGGTGTCTAACGTCGACTTACAGTGGTATCAGAGCCTAGCTAAACCATGACTAACATGTTAGCAAAGTCGTTAGAAATTCGATCGCAAAACGAACCCGAAAAACATCATTTTCACTATGTTTCTGCCGATTTTAAAACGGGGTCTAAAAATTTTTCAGGGACCCTTAAAAATACAAGCAGGGAATTTTAAGAATTGTGAAGAAATTTGGGACTGTGAATCGGCCGTACCACCGCGGAACCGCCACCAATCCATGCGATCCGCCGCGGATCCGCGGCCGAGTTGACTCCGAGTCAACCCAAATTTTCTCGGTTATTCTTCAGTATTGATGTTGTATTTACTAAAATGTTTTGTCTCTGCTCAGGTTTCATGTGCACAGAGAATTATTTGGAGTAGATCCATTTGTGTTTGCTTGATCGAAATTCTAAGATATTTGGCTAACTTGATTATATCTGTGCTGTGTTTGATGTGTTCGTAAACCTCCCCTAACTGCTAGTATGTCGGTTAGCAGGGGGTTGCATATTTCTGTAATGGTTTTTACTGGTTTGTGAAAGTGGACTTGTTGGATTGTCATGAATGATAGCCGAGGATGTATGACGAGTGTTTCTTTCATTCAAATGTAAATTGTAATTTGTTGTAATATTCTTTTGCGGGGCGCATCCGGGTTGAGGTTGTAGTCACCGTTGTATTATTTCATTTACTGTTTTCTGCTCTTAGGATAGACCCAAAGTGGGGTGCACAAACTACCGGGTACTTTGAAGTGTTTAGTGGCCTACTCACGTTGTTGAGGGAGACCGCTTCACGTCGGGTACTAGGAGGGTAGTTTGCCGTACCCGTGGGGGTCTAGGGTGGGGTTTTAGCTATTCATCGCGACTGTGTAATCCGTCTTTCTTTACAGGCTCAAAAGGAATACGGATTCGTAGAAAATCCAATATGTTCATCTATGATCTGGAATGCCTATTATTGCGTCGGACGAATGTACAATATCTATATATGATATCTATTAGGCGTTCCTTATGTTTTACACCCGCGCTAGCCCAGCCCCCGCTCTGTCGTTAGTTAAGTAACCTAACGGGTAAATGACGGGGCCCAGTGGCGAATGCGGATGGCATAAGAGGACGTTGTATTTTCGTTGTTTTCTGCAATGATAGGTTAATTGATGGGACGCATTATATTAATGCAAAGAAAATAAACCAAAGTTGAATCGTTGGAACAGTTTAAAAGAAACCACTCGGTTATTTTTAAAACAGAAGATATTTTTAATTGCGGAGCTTAAACCACTCCTTTTAAAAACTATCAGGTTCCTTCGATAATATCAAGTTCACTACGTTCACGGATTCACCAAATCTATTCGTAGCCCTCAATCATTTCATTTGGGTATTCAGTAGTATTCAAGCTATGTATTTTGACCAACGCCAAGGCATAGTATTTGGTAGCGGCTGGGTATTCATTTGTTGCATAGATAGATGAGTTGGTTTGGGACAGTCGTACTATCATTTGGCCAACGTCAGGGGTATGTATGGGTGGGTTCAAATTAACAAGATAATGATGGGTAGAACTTGACATGTGACTTATGACATTTTGACCAACGCCAAGGTCATAAGAGCATGGGGAAGAAATCCACATCGGGAATTTCTAAAGAAACTGAAATTTGCAAAGAGTTGCATACCATTTGGAGTGTGATAATTTTGGTAAGATTCCTTCAGCTTTATCACATGATGATATTTGGATTCCGATCCTACTGTGAGTATCCGCTACTCATCAGGAGATTCGTCACTTAACGATCAATGCTATAAACCAAGTAGGTGTCGAGAAAGGTGTCAGCGGGGCTACGCCCCCAGAGAAAAGAGGTTATTTAATTAAGGAACTTCGCGAAAGCGTCGTAAAACCTCCCTCGAAGTACCGACACCGGCCTGGCTGAATAGTTAAGCAAGTATTGTATGGTGAGAATATTCCTGACTAGTTCTTCCTTTTTGGTTTGAGGAGGGATTCGAGAAACAGTGGGAGCCATCCAGTTTAGATAAACTAAAAACCACTCTAAACTTGCAAGAGCATCATGCTAAAGTGATCCCTCTCTCTCTCAATTGCAGCGACCCAGAACATGACAGGCCTTAAGTTACTATTAGATAAAAATATTCTGACAGGGCCAAACTATAAAGACTGGTTCCGGAATGTCAAGATGGCAATAACTTATGACAAATTGGGGTATGTCCTTACTACTAAGGCACCTGCTGTCCCTGGTCCAGAATCCAGTGTCGCGGATAAGGAAATCCGCAAGACCTGGGAGATTGACTGCGCGAAGGCCAAATGCATCGTGCTTGCCTCTATGAATAATGAACATCAGAGGAGGCACGAGAATATGGATCTTAAGTCCATATTTCTCCACACCAAGGAACTGTATGGAGAGCAATCTCGTATAGCTTGATACGAGACCTCTAAGAACTTGTTCAGTCGAGGCTGGCCGTCGGATCATCTATAGGAGAACATGTCCTTAAGATGATTGGCTATATAGAAGAGCTCGCGGACCTCGGGACGACATTAGAGAACGAGCTATATATAGACTTAGTTCTTCAGTCCCTTCCTTCCACCCATGCCCAATTTATCTTGAATTTCAACATTCAAGGTAAGGAAGTTGAGCTTCCAGAACTCCTTAACATGTTGAGGAGTGCAGAGGGCACCTTGCAGAAAGCATGGGAAACACCCACTATGTTTGTTCGTGGTGCTTCCTCTTCCAGGTCCAAAGCAAGGGCCAAAGGAAGGAAAAAGAAGGCTGCTACCAAACAAAGAGGTGGTGTTGGTAAGGTGGGAGTTAAGGGAAAGGCAAAGGTTGCGGTGCCAGTAGTGGCAAAGGACGAGTGCTTCCACTGTCATAGGAAAGGCCATTGGAAGAAATATTGCAAAGCTTGGATTGACAAGAACCAGGACCCGAAGCAAGATGTGGCTTCGTCTTCAGGTGTGCTTGTAATTGAAAATTGTCTGTCAATCAACTCTACTTCCTGGGTATTGGATACCGGATCAGGATCTCATATATGCAATTCATTGCAGGCACTGAGAAACCGTAGAGTGCTGAAGGTTGGTGATATGACCCTCCAGGTTGCTAACGGAGCTAGCGTGAATGCTGTGTCCGTAGGGGATTATCACCTTGGATTGACGAGTGCACATATTTTGGTTTTGCGCAACTGATTTTGTGTACCCAGTTTAACGTGTAATATCATATCAATATCGTTGTTATCAAAAGAAGGTTATGATTTCACGTTTGTAAGCGATGTTGTTAACATGCACCTTAATCATAGTTTGATTGGGTCCGGTACACTAGATAACTGTATATACGTGTTAAACCAATTGCAGATTTTCAATGTTCAGAACACACTAAAAAGAAAGTCTCCAGATATAAATCAGGCTTTCTTATGGCATTGTAGACTAGGTCATATCAATGAAACAAGGTTAACTAAGTTACATAGAGAAGGATATTTGGATCCGTTCGAATATCAATCTTATGCCACTTGTCAATCATGTCTCAAAGGAAAGATGACAAAGACTCCATTCACTGGACATGGAGTAAGAGCGAGTGAGCTCTTAAGACTCATGCAAAGCGATGTATGTGGTCCAATGTCTACACATGCAAGAGGTGGTTTTTCATATTTCATTACTTTTACGGATGATTACTCTAGGTATGGATTCATTTTCTTGATGAAACATAAATCCGAAGCCTTTGAGAAATTCCAAGAATATAAGAATGAAGTAGAAAACCAAACCGGCAAAAGTATCAAGACACTGGGATCTTATCGAGGTGGTGAATACTTAAGTGCCAAGTTCCTGGGTTACCTAAAAGAGAAAGGAATTCTCTCTCAGCTTACTCCTCCATACACTCCACAGCATAACGGTGTATCGGAAAGACGGAACCGAACCCTATTGGATATGGTACATTCCATGATGAGTAATGCTGAGTTACCACGATCTTTTTGGGGCTATATGCTAGAATCAGCTGCATATCTTTTGAACAGGGCTCCTACCAAGACTGTGCCTACCACACCATATCAGATGTGGAGTGGGAAGAAACCCTATCTTCAGTATCTGAAAATATGGGGATGTCCAGCTTTTGTTAAAAAGCAGCATGCGGACAAACTCGAGGCACGATCAATACAATGTAAGTTTGTGGGATATCCAAAGAACTCTAAGGGGTATTTCTTCTATTACGCAGAGGAACAAAAGGTTTTTGTTTCTCGTAATGCCCATTTTCTAGAACAGCAGTTTTTAGAAAAGGAAAGAAGTGGGAGTGCAATAGAACTGTAAGAAATTCCAGAACCACAAACTATTACTGAAAGTTTGGTAGAACCAAAAGTTCAAGAAGAACAGGACATTCCCGCACCCCTCCGCAGGAGTAGTAGGCCATCTCATCCGCCTGAGAGATACTATGGTTTTCTCATAGATGGGGATAGAGAAGATTGCATCATTGATAATGATGAACCTACTAGCTTCCAGCAGGCCATCCAGAGCTGCGACTCAGTAAGATGGCTGGATGCAATGCGGAATGAAATGGAGTCCATGTACACCAACAAAGTATGGACTTTGGACTTTGCTCCAGATGGGATAAAACCCATAGGATGCAAGTGGATCTTCAAGAAAAAGATTGGTGTAGATGGACAGGTGGAAACATATAAGGCTAGACTTGTTGCAAAGTGTTTTCATCAAAGACCTGGTTTGGACTATGACGAAACCTTGTCTCCAGTGGCTATGCTCAAATCCATTCGTATCCTTCTTACCATTGCCGCCTTCCATGATTATGAGATCTGGCAGATGGACGTAAAGACAGTTTTCTAAATGGTAATTTAGAAGAATGCGTCTATATGGATCAGCTAGAAGGTTTCAATCAGAGTGGGAGCAGCGGGAAAGCATGCAAGTTGCTTAAATCCATTTATAGACTAAAGCGGGCATCGCGGAGTTGGAACATCTGTTTTGATAAAACGGTCAAAGAATACGACTTTATCAAAAATCCAGATGAACCATGTATATATAGTAAAATTGTAGCATGAACTGTCGTATTCCTCATCTTGTATGTGGATGACATTCTCTTGATAGGAAATGACATTCCTATGCTACAATCTGTCAAAGGATTCTTGTCACACAGGTTCTCCATGAAAGACCTGGGTGATGCCTCTTACATTCTGGGGATCCGGATCTATCGTGATAGATCTAAGAGGATGTTGGGACTTTCGCTGTCCAGGTATATCAACACTATACTGAAAAGATTCAGTATGGAAGATTCTAAGCGCGGTAATTTACCGGCATGTCACGGAATCACTCTCTCCAAAGAGATGTCTCCCAAGACTGATTTATAAAGGGATCGCATGTCGATTATACCCTACGCTTCTGCGATAGGCTCTATAATGTATGCGATGTGGTGCACCAGACCAGATGTAGCTTGCGCACTGAGCGTGGTAAGCCGGTATCAGTCAGACCCAGGAGAGAAGCACTGGTTAGCAGTAAAGAACATTCTTAAGTACCTGAGAAGGACTAAGGATATGTTCTTGGTTTACGGCGGAAAAGACCTCAAGATCGAGGCTTTTGCTGACTCCAGCTTCCAGAGTGACAAGGATGACTCCAAGTCCATGTCAGGTTATGTCTTTACCCTCAATGGAGGGGCGGTGTGTTGGAAGAGTTCCAAGCAGGACACCGTTGCTGACTCGACGATGGAAGCGGAGTATATAGTTGCTTGCGATGCCGCAAAAGAAGCAGTCTGGATGAAGAAGTTCCTCACAGAACTTCAGGTGGTTCCATCCATTGTTGATCCAATACCTCTGTATTGTGACAACAACGAGGCTATAGCTTTAGCGAAGGAACCCAGGTCCCATCAGAAGTCCAGACACATCTTAAGGCGGTATCACCTGATCGGGTGATCATAGATCGCCGGGAGATCGAGGTCCGGAGAGTTGCTACAGAGGAGAACACTGTCGATCCATTCACAAAGGCCTTACCCCAGATTCAGTTTGAGAGGCTATTCGAGATGATAGGTCTTCGATACGCCAGTACATGGCCCTAGTGCAAGTGGGAGATTGTTAGTGTATATGCCGTAGGAGCCATTATTGTATCATACTAGCTTGTATATTACTTAATGGAAGCTTGGGATATTCACAGTTATATTAACAGTCTCGCTCAATGTAACACCTTAGGATGTGATTAGTGGCTAATTATACTTTAATATATGGGTTTTAATAAAAAGTTTACCAAATCGATTTTTAAATATTTTATCAAATTTAATGAATATTTTATTAGAATTTATTTAAGCTTGCACACACATTTGCATGTAAACTAGGGTTAAATTAGGGTTAGACCATGATTAGCAACCATGGTGGATTAACCCATTTTCCTTAAGCTAATTCAAAATTTGAATTAGTTGTTTTGGGTTTGCTTTTTTTTTTTTAAATGGAAAATGATTTGGTATAGGTTGACTTGGAAAGAGAGAGGGGGGGTGTGGGCATCATGGTTGAGCTATGCTCATATTAAATGAGGAGAGGGGGGTTGACTAGCCTTGACTCTCTTTTCTTTTTTTTCTTTTGCCTCTCATTTTCTCACTTCTCTCTCTCACTCTCACTCACACATAACACCAATAACAACAGCAGAAGAAGAAGCAGCAGCAGCAGCACCAGCAGCATCAGAAGCAGCAGCACCACCAGCAGCAATACCAGCAGCAATACCAACAGCAGTAGCAGGCAGCAGCAGCTCCTTCCCTTCTTCTTCTCCTCCTTCTCCTTGTACCTAGAGTCAAGTGAGGTATACTTCTTAGATTTAACTTCCTAGCTTGCTAAACTTGTGTGTTAATTAGCTTCGATTAGTGTTAAATGTGCGTTTTAGTGCTAAAATGGTGATTTGTGTGAAGTTTTGGCCAAGTGGTGATATTGATGGTTAGATTAACTTAATTAAGTGTTACTAGGGCCACGTAAACCTAATTTAAACCCAGATTTCACTAAAATACCATAGGGTTTCATATTGGTGTAAATTTAACGTTTTAAAGTGAATTTTATGCTTTCTGTAATCTGCTGTTGACCCGGTGATTTCAGATAAAATCTGAGTTAACTGTAGCATACTATGTAGACCTTGATCACACCACCAGAGAACGAGACCCCCTACTCACCTTTTGGGCCGCCGATTTACTAGCCGCAATTTGCGGCCAGATGAGGGAGTTTTTGTGTTGGGTTTGCATGGGTTGGAATCTGCTGTATTTTTAAGGTCTGTGGTTTGTGCAACTTTTTAAGTTTTCACCTGAGTAAAAATCTGGAGTGATATATCATTTTTCAAATACATTTAGTTTGCGCGACACGTGTGATACGTGAGTGGGTTCCGTGTTCCAGAGTGTCGCGGCGTGTCGGGGTAGTTTAAGACGCGTATACACACGATCTAGCGTATCAGACACACACGCGTTTAGTTCGTGACACGAGTTTCTCGTTTGATTTCGATATCGCGTTTTTGTAGGATTTTGCTTATATGGATTCTTTGTGTAAATTCTAAGTTCGCAGGCGGGTACGTCGGAAGCCGCAAAGAAAGGGAAGCAGGTGGTCGGCTACCCTTAGCACGCGACCAGGTGAGTAGATTTAACATCTACGGAGAAATCGCCCGTACGGAGTTAAGCGTCAGGGCGTGATAGGATATTTAGTCGTAGATGTTTGTATGTACTATTGTAGCATACCTTCCTTGTTGCATATAGAAATGGTAGTATATAACACTGCACTGTCACTAACGGTTCAAGCTGCACGAGCACTATTAGTATGTTACACTCACACCGTTAGTGATTGCCATGACACTCGCACTATAGGATTGCTACGAATCATACATTGATGATTAGACATGACTTTGTCGCATATTGGCATATGTTTATACTGTATATTCATATTAGTGCACACATCTTTGATATATCCTTACTTGAGCACATGCACATTGTATATTCATAGTTGTGCACATATTATTAGATATATCCCTACTTGCGCACATGCACACTATATATTCATAGTAGTGCTACACTCATATTCGCGTATATATCCATTTGCACATCCATACTTATATACATACATATGTTACATACATGGATGATATTGACATGATTTAAAAACTAAGATATCGCATGAGATATTTTCAAAACTGGATCTTTTTTAAAAAGCGGTTTTCCCTTTTTTCTTACTCTTAGTATCATACGACACATTGCATGGATTTACGCATTGAGTTTGGATTTATGTGATTTCTGGATTTGGGAACCGGGGTATTATTTTAAGAAAATACGCACTGTTTTAAAAACCCGGTTTCTCTTGATATGATATTTCAGTGCGTCCACCATGCGTTTTCTCGGTTCTGAGACATATGACCTGTGAACCCGAACTGAGGAGATGGACGAAGCCGATTGCGGGTACATGGTGGACCCGGTATGGTACCCCGGGGCGAGAACGGATCGCTGTGCAGTAGACGGTGAGCCTGGCAGAGGGACTACTACCTACCGGTGATTAGTTGGACCTGGCGATTATCCGGAGGATACTGACCAGAGTCGATAGATGGATACGGGACGACACGTACTGCCAAGGCCGAGGGCCGATTCCGCAGACGGAGCCCGTGGGTCGATCCGGACTGACGGAGCCCGATATTTGAGGATTTGCATGTCGATGTTGGACACGATTATTTTATGATATTTCGAGTGCCGATATTGGGCACTCACAATTCTATGAGATTTACAGGATTTGAGGGCCGATTGGAGTGACGGCGCCTAAGTTGTTACTGGGATTTGGGTGCAATGATGGTCACCGATTATTTTTCCACGATGACATTCCATGTAGATGTTATTTATTCCTATGCTCAGCATTCAGTGTTATACATCTCATCCTGTATCTGTAGTACCTAGTAGAGTATTTATGCATGATTATTGCATTCCCTGCTCATCCTATATAGATGTTATTTATCATATCCCGAAATAGCACGTGACTGGCACTTGAATCATATGAAGTCTACAGGACTCCATCTAATCCAAGTAAGCCAAAAGCCCAGAAATCTAAAACCATTTTAAGGAGTAAATAAAGAAAACTAGTTTTTAAGAAGTAAGGAAAACATGTTTAAAAGCAAGGTTTTTTAAATACCATAAGCCGAATATGCATTTTAAAAATCTCATAACTTTTCTGAAAATTTCGGCAGAGTTTTCTTTGTGAATACTGGCCCCGAACGGGGTACAACATGAATAATAATACATGCACAATGAAAAGGCATCCCCAAGCGGGAGCTAGCTCTTCGTCAATTGATGGTCACAACCACGCAAGCAATATAATATACAACGCCAAAGGACGAGGATTAAAACTCAAAGGAAAACTCAAAATCAGCTTGAAAACTATGATACTACAACGCGCGACTCTAAGGTCGAAATAATACACAACTAGTTTTCTAAGTCTGAAACAATATACAAGTTTGGTTGATGGAATTACTAGATACAACTGAATAAAATAAAACAAGGGTGGTCACGATGCGAGTGAACCTACCTACCAATGCAATCACCCAGAAAGGAAGCAGTGTGCCAGAAAAGCCGCAATGAAACCTGTATGGCAAAACCTGCAAGAAACTGTGGCACAACGGGGGTGAGTTGCCAACTCGTGAATAGAAAACATCACAGAGCAGAAATCGTATGTACGACACAATCCTAGGTCAATACGATCAGATATATATAAACCTCAAATGAATAAGTCTGAAGCATGATAAGGTGGCAATGTAACATCTATACATGAGTGTAGTGCCAAGTGCTCGTGCCAGTGCCTCAGGTAATAACATATCATAAATATGAGGTGTGATCAAAGTCGACTATATCATGAAGTCTATAAGTATATGGATATCATCCAATTATGTAATCAATGTCATCATGTATATGGATCACGTCCAACTATGTGATCAATGTCATCAATATCAGCTATATGTATGTGGATCTCGTCCACGTGTCACCCAATGACAATAAGCATCATGCATGTAATATCATAAAGCATATGCATAGAAGTATGAGGATGTAAATCAACATGTGTCGCTCGCGACATATCAAAATCATGGAACCGGAGTGTCCAGCATCGACACTCGAAAACATCATGAAAGCTGTGCCCAACATCGGCAAGTAAATCCTCATATATCGGGCTCCGTCAGTCCGGATCGGCTCGTATCATCTCTCGTCTCCGGTCGGTATCCCCCAGATATCCGCCGAGCTCAAATAAGATCACCGGTAGGTAGTACTCCCCTGCCAGGCTCACCGTCCAACATATACGAGTCTTCTTGTCCCGGGGTACCTCACCGGGTCCACCATGTACCCGCAGACGGTGCCTACCGCTCCTCGAATCGGGTTTCACATACCACTCTCAGAACCGAGAAAACACATGGTGGACGCACTGAAATATCATATCAAGGGTAACCGGGTTTTTAAAACAATACATACTCTCTTTTACAATACCCATGGTTCCCAAATCCAGAAATATCATGGAAACAACATATCTCAATGCGTATAATCAAAAAGCATGATGTATGCGACATATAAAAGAAATATAAGCATACCAGTATATCATGCATCATGAAATAGTAATATGCACATATTTAGGGAAGACCACTTCTTTAAAATAAATTAGTTTTAAAAAGTATCTTGCGGTTCCCAAATCCTCAATTCAAGCCAGAATCATCTATGTATGTGCAAATGTGTATGTGTACAAGTATGGGTGTACAATATGTAGGTACACAAGTATGCCATGCAAGGGTCATATCCTGAATGCAACAGTACTGCAGTGTAGTGACATGGCAATTATCGATGATGAAGTGTGTGAGCCGGCAAGCAGGTGTACGTGGAATATACGCATCATCGATAATGGTACTGGTGTCCTAACAGCATGGTTTTGATATAACAATAAGCATATTTAACATGTTATGCGATGCGAATAACAAGAATATGCAGAAATCGACTAATAAACGCAACAGTGACGCATCTGCATCAATAATAAAATGTCATGCAGTTTGCCATTTGAAATAAGACGAATCGAGCTTTTTAGTAAAATAAGGGCTACGGTGTTTTTAAGAAAAAATGCGTCTTTTGAAAATATCCGTAGAATCCCTTTGCCTATCTTTGAAATATTCCCGATTCGTTAGTTTTGAAATAGGTATGATATCGGCCTAGTTTAACATCTACTAAGCAACTACAGATCTAGCTAACAGCTAATCGGGAGGGGTATGGAAACCACATAAATCTGAGTCGATATATATATATATATATATATATATATATATAATAGTCGGTGATCCCACATCAATAGTATCACGTACGATACAATATATCATATGACGTCCTCGAGTCATGAGTGTGGATCTATCATCAATGTAAAGCTCGTACGGTAAATCATCGTACGACATTCCAATAGCTGGGTACGGGTCAATATCACATTCATCTCATCAATTATCTGGTATCCTTATCGTCATATCACATGATCTGGGATATTGATCTAAGTCTAGTACAAATCGATACCATCTATATAAATATAAGCCCGTGTGTAAAACACACGTCCAAGGCCCACTAAAATCTCATATCGTATCCCAAATATGAATCATATCATATCACCGATCTCACGGCACTACGCCCAATATCATCGACTCGTCTCCAAATATCATCCACTATCCTTATCATCTAGGTATATGTATAGCAAATAAGCATGTGTGTGCGTGTGAGTGTAAACCTATTCTAGGGTTCGCATCTAGGAAACCATACTAGTTTACATCTAAACCCTATTCTATCCATAGTACTCCTAATCACATCTGAATATCTAAGTCACACATAACACTATCATACATATATATAGTGTATATCTAGTATACTAAGTATCGAACTGTGGGGGTGCTACACGCCATCCACCTGACTTCTCCCGTAGATATAATCTACTCACCTTGCATCCTGCGTGTCGGTGTCGATGTCGCCTTGATCTTCTTCATCGTATGAAGCCCTCGAGAAGGTACCTACAAGATAACACAATCGCAAATGCACAATAAAATCATATCGGGAAAACCAAACGACACGCTAAGGCCTATAGGTTAGAACCTATGGACTACGCTTTCAAAACCATCAAACAACCCTCGATGTCGTCGTGCAAACGTCAAGTGATCGAGGTAAAACACAAATACGCAAATCCAGAATTTAAAATACAAGAAACAAAACTCTAAATCAAAACAGAAACTCAGGAAAAAGGTCACAGATTCTACCCTAGGTCAAATCAGACAATTTTGCATATACCAAGGGTCTATTTTACTGATGAGGGGACCACAGAACCAATACGAGGCAATTCTAGCCTGGTCTGGCCGCAATTTGCGGCCAGAAAGATTAAATTTGTGGCCATGGTTGAGGGTTAGGGGCCAGGGCTTTAGTGGTAGCTTTCTAGGTGCCTGCATGTATCACTGTCCTCGCAAAATAATTTTTAGAGTCTCGGGGTGATAGCAGATTCCATTTTACATCCACAGAATTGACAATTTTTCGATATCGGCTTTTCTAAATCCGTATTCCGGGGTTCTAGTCTCTGGTTTAGGTCTTAATTCTAGCACTATGAGGTTTGTATGGCCTCTACTGAGCTTAATTGCCCAACACAACTCTCAATTTCCAATAACCCTAACTAGAATTTTCCTACCCTCACTAAACATCACTATATCGGTTTAAAGTTAAAATGGATGTAAAAGCAATAGGAAAACCAAGCTCATGGTTCAGAAAATATCTCATTTGGCAACTCAAGAAAATTCTTGAGTTGCCCCAAGTGGCCAAAATCCTTGCTTTCTTGGTCCAATGTGCTTCCCTTGAGCTTGTGCACAACTTTTGTGAAATGGGGATAGGGTTTTGGGTTGTTTTTGGATGTGTTTGTGATGATTTGAGGAGGGGGGAGATGAGGCAGCAGCTATGAGGGAAATGGGGGGAGAAAATGATGGAGGAAGAAGAAGTAAACAAATGGTCATGGCTCTCCTTTGACCCCTCACTTTCTCTCACTTGCCCATACTCCTTTATTTTATTCCCTTTTTCCTTTTCTTTTGTTTTCTTTTACTTTTCTTTCTTCTCTCCTCAATAGTAAACCCAAAACAAACCATGGTAGAAAATGCACAAGTGTGAAAAAGACTTTGTGCATGCTATGTGCACAAAACACGCTTAATCCGCGATTAGTGATTTTTAATCGCGATTAGCACTAAAATAGCGTATAATTAATCATAAAAACTTAAAAATTGCATAATTCCATAAAACACCAAACACCATCTTTTATGTAATTTCTATAATTTTCCAAAATTTTCACAAATTTGTCGGTATTTAATTATACCGACTTATTAAAATATTCAATATTTTATTATTAAATTATAAAAATTCCCAAAAATAATATTTTATTTTTTTGAAATGTTCCATTATTAGATTGCACATGCTATGCACGATTATTGCATACCCTACTCATTCTATATAGATGTTATTAGATTGCATTTGCTAGGCACGATTATTGCATACCCTGCTCATTCTATATAGATGTTATTAGATTGCATTTGCTATGCATGATTATTGCGCATCCAGCTCATCATATAGATGTTATCTGTTGGCATAGGTTAGAGTATCGCAGTACGTGCATACTCGCGATTACCTTTATATGTTATCTACTATTCACGAGTTGGTAACTTACCCCCGTTGTGCCACGGTGTTTGCAGGTTGCCCCTCAGAGTAGTCGCGGCAGGCTGCTTTCTTGCATCTTTTGATACGGATACCCCTCCAGTTGGCGCGTGAGACTTTTTGTTGATAGGTGGGTTTTTGCGGTATCCGTTTATTTTCCAGTTGTATACACTGTTGTATCTAGTACTCTCCATCTACTATCCATGTATTGACTTAGAGACCAGTTGTGAGGATGATATATATTATTTTGTATTCTGGTGTCGAGCTCGTTGTAAGCCGACTTTATTTATGCAGTTTATCTTTCATGATACTTGCTTTCATTTATTTTGCTTATTCTTCGCTACGGCGTCGTATATTATCATTGTGATGGTTGTTTCAGCCGTTGGGCGTGATTACTCCCGTTAGGGATGCTTTAATTTTACTGTATCTTATTTTTATTTATATCTGTTCTTGTACCCGGTTTCGGGGCTAGTTTTTACAAAAGAAATGCTGCCAAAATTTTTAAAATAATAACTTGAACTTTAAAGAATTTTACTAAACAACTTAAGGTTTTCTACATGTTTTAACAAATGTCCCCATTAAATGTTTTAACACTCACTACTTTTTTAATGGTTTTGATTTCTGGGTTCGTCTTACTTAGTTGCGTTACGCCTGTAGACGTTACGTGGTTAAGTGCCGGTCACGGGCCGAACTTTGGGTCGTGACAAAGTTGGTATCAGAGCGTAGGTTTTACCTTCGGAGTGTAGGATGACCCTGGTATGATGGAGTAGGTAGCTGAAGCAGAGTGGCGTAGCGTGCGTATGTTCCGCGGCATACTCACGACACGGTACTCTGCCTAAGTGACCTTAAGACTTATTGATTGGAATTCCTTCATGATTGTATACATTCATATGATTCGATTTCCGTATCCTTATCGAATCCTACTTTCATTTCAGCCATTATGCCGCCAAAGACTATGAGGGCACAGAGAGCGGCCGCGAGAGCCGAGATTCGAGTTGACTCGTCTGAGACGAGGACTGACCCGGGCAGTACACCTGTTGTACCAGAGCAGACTGTTCCTCCTACGACAGATCAGATCGCTATGCTAGGGGCCGGTATGCAGGAAATGCGCCAGATGATAGGATCGCTAGTTGAGAGACTTCGAGCGCAGCGACCAGAGGTAGTTCCACCCGTTACGGGGACCGCGATGGTACCTACAGTACAGGCAGTTGCCCCTGCAGCCACGGAGGTTATTACAGTATCGCTATCAGAGTTCATGAGGCTGAAGCATCCGGTCTTCACAGGCACCGATGCAGCCGAGGACCTACAGTCTTTTATTGATAGGTTGGCCCGGATATGTCGTTCACTCAGATGCTCAAATGCGAGATGGGTAGAGTTCGCGAGCTTTCTCCTGGAAGGTCTTGCGCAGAAATGGTGTGAGTCGATCGAGAAGGGCAGAGCAGCAGGTCTTCCTTCTATAACCTGGACCAAGTTTGTGACGGTATTTCTAGCCCATTTCCTTCCCCAAAGTGTCAGGGATGCCCGAGCGCACACGTTCGAGTCTTTACGCCAGACGCCAGAGATGACAGTGGCAGCGTACGATGTGCTATTCACCGAGCTATTTGTTTATGCCCCATACTTAGTGGCTACTGAGGAGATGCGAGTCAAGAGGTTTGTTCGAGGCTAGCTTACCCTTCTGTTCCTTGCGATCAGCGCACAGCATTGCAAGGCTTATGCAGCAACTGTAGACGCAGCCTTATTAGTCGAGGAGCGCCTTGCTGAGACTTCGATAGTTCTAGAGCCGAAGAGAGTTCGTACTGGTACACCGGCACAGAGACGGCCATTTAGGCGCCGCAACAGACACCTTACAGGTGGCAGAGACTTGGGGCGAGGCCGGTTGTTCAGCATTTATCCCCAAAAGGGTCAGCCGACACCATCTAGATGTTTCCGATGCGGGAGTACTTATCATCGTGTTAGAGATTGCCCAGAGCCACGTGAGGGCGAGACTGCCATACTACATGTTACACTTCCACCTTCCCCATCCCAGAGGGCATTGCCTATTATACATACTGTTGCTCCGCGTCAGACCCATGCACAGAGATGCCGTAGTCACGGAGGGATTGCTCCGAAAGGACAAGGTGGCCGAGGCAGAGGACAGCCGGCTGCCGGCAGGGTACAGCCAGTTGCTAGTAGGGGACCGCCAGTTGCAGGTGGAGGACAGGCACGGGTTTTCGCTTTGACGCATCAGGACGCGCAGGCGTCCAATGCAGTGGTCTCAGGTACCCTATCAGTATGTTCTGTTGACACACACGTGTTGTTTGATCCCGGATCCACGCACTCGTACATTTCCACACACTTCGTGCCGAGTTTGGGTAGAGAGTCCGATTTGCTTGATCAGCCGCTTGTTGTGACCACTCCTGTGGGGGAGTCGTTTGTTACTAGGCACGTGTTCCGATCCTGTGTTGTCTGTATTGGCGAGAGAAAGTTGCCTGTCGACTTGATCCTTCTTGAGATGTTGATATTCGACGTTCTTTTAGGCATGGATTGGTTAGCCACGTGCTATGCGTCTGTGGACTGCCGCGAGAAGACAGTTAAGTTTTGTTTTCCCGGCGAGTCGGATTTTGTTGTGCAGGGGGACCGTGGCGCCGCCCCTCACAGTTTGATTTCTTCCCTTCGCGCTGGACAGCTTTTGAGGAAGGGATATCAGGGATTTCTAGCCTATGTTTGCGATACTAGAGCTATAGATGTTCCGGTGGACCAGGTTCCGATTGTTTGTGAGTTCCCCGATGTCTTCCCTGACGAGCTTCCTGGGCTACCGCCTGAGCGCGATATTGCTTTCCGTATTGATTTGATTCCCGGCACGGGGCCTTTTTCTATACCGCCTTATCGGATGGCCCCGGCGGAGCTTAGTGAGTTGAAAGGTCAGTTGCAAGATTTGCTGGATAAGGGACTTATTCGACCCAGTGTGTCTTCTTGGGGTGCTCCGGTCCTGTTTGTCAAGAAGAAGGACGGCAATTTGCATTTGTGTATCAACTACCGCCAGCTGAACAGGGTTACCGTGCGGAACAGATATCCTTTGCCACGCATCGACGACTTGTTCGACTAGCTTCAGGGGGCAGGATACTTTTCGAGGATCGATTTGCGATCAGGCTACCATCAGCTACAGGTTCGATAGGAGGATATTCCGAGGACAGCTTTCCGCACGCGTTACGGCCATTATGAGTTTTTGGTGATGTCGTTCGGACTCACCAACGCCCCAGCAGCATTTATGGACTTGATGAACCGTATTTTCAGGCCGTATCTTGATTTGTTCATTATCATATTCATTGACGATATTTTGGTGTATTCCTGGAGCCGAGAGGAGCATGAGCAGCACCTGCGGATTACACTGCAGACTTTGAGGGAGCACCAGCTATTCGCAAAATTCTCCAAGTGCGCATTCTGGCTTGACAGCATAGACTTCTTGGGTCACGTGATTACACGAGATGGTATATGTGTGGACCCGAAAAAGATCAAGGCTGTTCAGCGTTGGCCCAGACCCACATCAGTTACTGAGATCCACAGCTTTCTAGGACTGGCCGGCTACTATAGGCGATTTGTGCAGAACCTCTCCCGTATTGCTGCACCTTTGACCGGGTTGACCCGGAAGGGAGTTCCTTTCGATTGGACGGAGGAGTGCGAGCATAGCTTTCAGCAGTTACGGACTCGTTTGACTACGGCGCCGGTGTTATCATTGCCTTCAGGATCGGGCGAATTTGTAGTCTATTGTGACGCTTCTCGAGTGGGGCTAGGGTGCGTATTGATGCAGCATGACAGGGTGATCGCGTATGCTTCACGGCAGTTGAAGAAACATGAACAGAACTACCTCACTCACGATTTGGAGATGGCTGCAGTGGTCTTTGCACTCAAGATCTGGCGACATTACCTATACGGCGAGTCATGCCAGATATTCACTGATCACAAGAGTTTAAAGTATATATTTCAGCAGCGAGACCTGAATCTTAGACAGCGCCGTTGGATGGAACCAGTAAAGGACTACGATTGCGAGATCTTGTATCACCCAGGCAAGGCTAATGTAGTGGCGGATGCCTTGAGCAAGAGGCCCGGGGGTAGTCTCTCTTGTTTGAGCACAGTGCAGAGGCAGTTGTCGGAAGATTGGCAGATTTTATGTGACAGCCGAGTGCAGTTCGAGTTCACGCCGATCGGGGGACAACTTGCACATGTTCGTGCACGCCCACAGTTGCTTAACCGTATACATGTGGCACAGTACAGTGATGACCGTTGCTCAGAGATCATGGCACAGATTAGGCAGGGCAGATTTTCCGAGTTCGTGATCGATGATCAGGGGATACTGCGATTTGGGACTAGACTGTGCGTACCAGATGCTGAGGGACTGCGGCGTGAGATTCTTGAAGAGGCACATCGATCGGTGTATAGTGTTCATCCGGGTTCCACCAAGATGTACCATGATATGAGAGATGTTTACTGGTGGGACGGAATGAAGAAGGACGTCACAGACTTCGTGTCGAGATGCCTGACTTGTCAGCAAGTCAAGGCTGAGCACCAGAAGCCAGCGGGAGAGCTACAGCCGTTACCCATTCCGGAGTGGAAATGGAAACAGATTTCTATGGACTTCATTGTGGGTCTACCTAGGACTAGGCGAGGGTATGACTCCATCTGGGTGATCGTGGATCGATTGACGAAAGTGGATCACTTCCTGCCGGTGAAGACGACTTTCAGATTTGCTCAATATGCCCAGATATACATCGACGAGATTGTACGACTGCATGGAGTCCCGATGTGTATCGTGTCCGACCGAGGCACCCAGTTTACCAGCCGACTATGGCAGAGGCTTCAGGAGGCGTTGGGCACCCGCTTGAGTTTCAGCATAGCATTTCATCCGCAGACCGACGGCCAGTCAGAGCAGACTATTCAGACTCTCGAGGACATGCTCCGAGCGTGCGTTTTAGACTTTGGTGGTAGCTGGGATCATCATTTACCCTTAGTGGAGTTCTTCTATAACAATAGCTTCCAGGACACTATTCAGATGGCACCTTTCGAGGCCTTATATGGGAGGAGATGTAGATCGCCCGTCTGTTAGACAGAGCTCAGTAAGAGCAGTATCTTGGGGCCGCAGATCGTACAGGAGACGATCGAGAAGATACGGCGAATTCGAGATAGGATGAGGACAGCTCAGAGCAGGCAGAAATCGTATGCTGACAGACGCCACCGCAGATTAGAGTTCACGGTTGGCGATACGTTTTTCTGAGGGTCTCTCCGATGAAGGGAGTGATGAGGTTTGGACGGAAGGGGAAGCTTAGCCCCAGATTCATAGGTCCCTTCGAGATCCTCGAGCGTGTGGGCGCAGTAGCATATCGTTTGGCTCTTCCACCCGACTTCCCAGATGTTCACCCCGTATTCCACGTGTTGATACTTCGCAGATACCTACATGACCCTTCTCACATGATTCAGCATCAGATCGTTCAGCTTGAGCGCGATCTTTCGTTCACCGAGCAGCCAGTCGTGATATTGGACCGGCAGGTGAAAAAACTTCGATCGAAGGTATTGCCATCTGTGAAAGTGCTTTGGCGCAGCCCGAATGGTGAAGAGATCACTTGGGAGGCCGAGGGTGAGATGCGGAAGAAATTCCCTCATCTCTTTGAAGGTACACGTAGCTATATATTTTAAATTCGGGGACGAATTTCTTTAAGGGGAGAAGATTGTAACACCTTAGGATGTGATTAGTGGCTAATTATACTTTAATATATGGGTTTTAATAAAAAGTTTACCAAATCGATTTTTAAATATTTTATCAAATTTAATGAATATTTTATTAGAATTTATTTAAGCTTGCACACACATGCGCATGTAAACTAGGGTTAAATTAGGGTTAGACCATGATTAGCAACCATGGTGGATTAACCCATTTTCCTTAAGCTAATTCAAAATTTGAATTAGTTGTTTTAGGTTTGCTTTTTCTTTTAAAATGGAAAATGATTTGGTATAGGTACACTTGGAGAGAGAGAGAGGGGTGTGGGCATCATGGTTGAGCCATGCTCATATTAAATGAGGAGAGAGAAGGGGGGTTTGACTAGCCTTGACTCTCTTTTCTGTTTTTTGCTTTTGCCTCTCATTTTCTCACTTCTCTCTCTCACTCTCACTCACACACAACAGCAATAACAACAGCAGCAGAAGAAGCAGCAGCAGCACCAGCAGCATCAGAAGCAGCAGCAGCATCAACAGCAGCAACACCAGCAGCATCAGCACAGCAGCAGTAGCAGGCAGCAGCAGCTCCTTCCCTTCTTCTTCTCCTCCTTCTCCTTGTACCTAGAGTCAAGTGAGGTATACTTCTTATACTTAACTTCCTAGCTTGCTAAACTTGTGTGTTAATTAGCTTCGATTAGTGTTAAATGTACGTTTTAGTGCTAAAATGGTGATTTGTGTGAAGTTTTGGCCAAGTGGTGATATTGATGGTTAGATTAACTTAATTAAGAGTTATTAGGGCCACGTAAACCTAGTTTAAACCCAGATTTCACTAAAATACCATAGGGTTTCAGATTGGTGTAAATTTAACGTTTTAAAGTGAATTTTATGCTTTCTGTAATCTGTTGTTGACCCGGTGATTTCAGATAAAATCTGAGTTAACTGTAGCATACTTTTTAGACCTTGATCACACCAAAAGAGAACGAGACCCCCTACCCACCTTTTGGCCGCCGATTTATTCATTCTGGCCGCAATTTGCGGCCAGATGAGGGAGTTTTTGTGTTGGGTTTGCGTGGGTAGGAGTCTGCTGTATATTTAAGGTCTGTGGTTTGTGCAACTTTTTAAGTTTTCACCTGAGTAAAAATCTGGAGCAATATATCGTTTTTCCAATACGTTTAGTTTGCGCGACACGTGTGATACGTGAGTGGGTTCTGTGTTCCAGCGTGTCGCAGTGTGTCGGGGTAGTTTAAGACGCGTATACATACGATCTAGCGCATCGGACACACGCGCGTTTAGTTCGTGATGCGAGTTTCTCGTTTGATTTCGATATCGCGTTTTTGTAGGATTTTGCTTATATGGATTCTTTGTGTAAATTCTAGGTTCGCGGGCGGGTACGTCGGAAGCCGCAAAGAAAGAGAAGCAGGTGGTCGGCTATGCTTAGCACGCGACCAGGTGAGTAGATTTAATATCTACGGGGAAATCGCCCGTATGGCGTTAAGCGTCAGGGCGTGATAGGATATTTAGTCGTAGATATTTGTATTTACTATTGTAGCATACCTTCCTTATTGCATATAGAAATGGTAGTATATAACACTGCACTGTCACTAACGGTTCAAGCTGCACGAGCACTATTAGTATGTTACACTCACACGGTTAATAATTGCCATGACACTCGCACTATAGAATTGCTACGAATCATACATTGATGATTAGACATGACTTTGTCGCATATTGGCATATGTTTACACTGTATATTCATATTAGTGCATACATCTTTGATATATCCCTACTTGCGCACATGCACACTGTATATTCATAGTAGTGCACATATTATTAGATATATCCCTACTTGCGCACATGCACACTGTATATTCATAGTAGTGCTACACTCATATTTGCGTATATATCCATTTGCACATCCATACCTATATACATACATATGTTACATACATGGATGATATTGACATGATTTAAAAACTAAGAGACCGCATGAGATATTTTCAAAACTGGATCTTTTTAAAAGAGCGGTTTTCCCTTTTTTCTTACTCTTAGTGTAATACGACACATTGCATGGATTTACGCATTGAGTTTGGATTTATATGATTTCTGGATTTGGGAACCGGGGTATTATTTTAAGAAAATACGCACTGTTTTAAAAACCCGGATTCTCTTGATATGATATTTCAGTGCGTCCACCATGTGTTTTCTCGTTTCTGAGACGTGTGACCTGTGAACCCGAATCGAGGTGCTGGACGAGGCCGATTGCGGGTAAATGGTGGACCCGTTATGGTACCCCGGGGCGAGAACGGATCGCTGTGCAGTAGACGGTGAGCCTGGCAGAGGGACTACTACCTACCGGTGATTGGTTGGACCTGGCGGTTATCCGGAGGAAACTGACCAGAGTCGATAGATGGATACGGGACGACACGTACTGCCGGAGCCGAGGGCCGATTCCGCAGACGGAGTCCGTGGGCCGATCCGGACTGACGGAGCCCGATATTTGAGAATTTGCGTGTCGATGTTGGACACGATTATTTTATGATATTTCAAGTGCCGATGTTGGGCACTCACGATTATATGAGATTTACAGGATTTGAGGGCCGATTAGAGTGACGGCGCCTGAGTTGTTATTAGGATTTGGGTGCTTTAATGGGCACTGATTATTTTTCCACGATGACATTCCATGTAGATGTTATTTATTCTCATGCTCAGTATTCAGTGTTATACATCTCATCCTGTATCTATAGTACCTAGTAGAGTATTTATGCACGATTATTGGATACCCTGCTCATCCTATATAGATGTTATTAGATTGCACATGCTATGCACGATTATTGCATACCCTGCTCATTCTATATAAATGTTATTAGATTGCATTTGCTATGCACGATTATTTCATACCCTGCTCATTCTATATAGATGTTATTAGATTGCATTTGCTATGCATGATTATTGCGCATCCAGCTCATCATATAGATGTTATCTGTTGGCATAGGTTAGAGTATCGCAATACGTGCGTACTCACGATTACCTTTATATGTTATCTACTATTCACGAATTGGCAACTCACCCCCGTTGTGCCACGGTGTTTGCAAGTTGACCCTCAGAGTAGTCGCGGCAGGCTGCTTTCTTGCATCTTTTGATACGGATACCCCTGCAGTTGGCGCGTGAGCCCTTTTGTTGATAGGTGGGTTTTTGCGGTATCTGTTTATTTTCCGGTTGTATACACTGTTGTATCTAGTACTCTCCATCTACTATCCATGTATTGACTTAGAGACCAGTTGTGAGGACGATATATATTATTTTGTATTCTGGTGTCGAGCTCGTTTTAAGCCGACTTTATTTATGGAGTTTGTCTTTCATGATACTTGCTTCAACTTATTTTGCTTACTTTTCGCTACGGCGTCGTATATTATCATTGTGATGGTTGTTTCCGCCGTTAGGCGTGATTACTCCCATTTGGGATGCTTTATTTTTACTGTATCTCATTTTTATTTAAATCTGGTCTTGTACCCGGTTTCGGGGCTAGTTTTTACAAAGGAAATGATGCCAAAATTTTTAAGATAATAACTTGAACTTTAAAGAATTTTACTAAACAACTTAAGGTTTTCTACATGTTTTAACAAATGTTCCCATTAAATGTTTTAACACTCACTACTTTTTCAATGGTTTTGATTTCTGGGTTCGGCTTACTTAGTCGCGTTACGCCTGTAGACGTTACGTGGTTAAGTGCCGATCACGGGCCGAACTTTGGGTCGTGACACTCAACATAGTAGTATGCTACTTGGTTTATATCTATCATAATATGT
Organism: Agapanthus africanus; assembly: GCA_030015575.1. Taxonomy (NCBI): domain Eukaryota; kingdom Viridiplantae; phylum Streptophyta; class Magnoliopsida; order Asparagales; family Amaryllidaceae; genus Agapanthus; species Agapanthus africanus. The sequence continues at coordinate 326,520,476 of JASDDO010000018.1, forward strand.
GTATATGTTAGCATATCGCGAATACATATTGATAGAGCCCTTAGGATCTTTCTTGACTACCAGCGTTGTGATGGCAGTCACACTAGTGGGGGCTGGGTAGCTATAAGCACATCCTTTTTCAGGTCCCTAGTTGTAGGATTATCGAGACAGGGTATCGATACTCCGGAGTAGACTAGTGTGTACGCTTCTCATCCCAGTTGGGGAGATGGTCTGTCCCACAGCCATCAGTACGTTGTACTGGTGATAGTATACAGGTGCTCGTTGGGTTACGAGTACACCGGAAAGGACTCGCAGGTAACTGTCGGTTGGTATTATACCTGTCATCAGTTAACAGTTCCCAGGTGACATGAGTATAGCATAGTCCGCAGACTTGACACTGCTGCTTCGTCTCGAATGTGTTCCCACTATTCTTAGATTTCTACCCTACCACGGCTCAAAGGAGTCGTGCAAACAGGTAGCAATTGGGTGGAGTCCCGAAGAAATTGGAGGCAGTGGCAGTTAGATAAGATTCGTCTCTCCCAGTATTGGAAGTTGATATCGCGCTATGTATGGAGAGCCATTACGCAAAGTCCCTGGCCAGGGCAAACGAGATTTACTGGTAGGATTTCCAGTAGCTTCTCAAGGTGTAATGGGCTTCACTCCGACACGACTTATACCGCTTATAGGGGACTGACGCTTGCCGCCCCCTAGGCCCGATATGCGATAGTCCTAAACAAACAGACCGGACTATACGGAGATTGTTACATCAGGCTCAGTAGGAGTTCGGATGGGTTTCCTCATCGGCCTTCTTATCGACATCTACCTGGGGACCGTTACGTACAGCTAGTACCGCTTGCGGTTTGTGGTTAAACCCACTGCCAGCGTAGTGTCGAGTCTTTAGAGTCCCACACAGAGAGTTTCCCTGCTTCAGGCGAAATGATATAGAGGTCGTATGGTTTTACGACAGGGTTCGGACACATACGTGTATTTATGCACGTACGATGTTCGGACAGATTTTACTAGCAGGATTTAGTTTAAGCCAGATTCTAGTATTGGATTATTGGATTTATACAGTCTCGGTATTTCCGTGTTTTCACGGATAGGAGGGGCATTCTCGTAATTAGTCGAGAAGCTTCTAGAAGAAAGATGAGGTGGAGAGCTTAGGTGGAATTTGCATTAAATGGATTAGTGACTCATGGAGTGATTCATCCAAATGAGTGAATGAAGCATTTATTGCTTAATGACTCATGAGATGATTCATCCATAGTGAGTTAATGAAGCATGGTTGATATTATTATTATGTTATTCATTTAATAATTATCATGCTTCATATATTCACAAATGAGTTATAATTCATATCATTCTCACTTTCACATTCTCTCTCCTCAAGCTCTCTCTCTTCAAAGAACTAACCATAATCCTCTCATGTGTTGAGATCCTAGGATTAGCAAGACTAATAGATCCCTAATCCTCTTCTATATCCTCTAGGTTACTTTGATTAGCACTCATAGCCACCTAGTTACCTCAAGTGAGAGGTTAAAGCTTGGAGAAGGATCTCTCGGGTGGATATTCTATCACATCGAGGCGGCCGACAAGGAGGTGAACCACAAGAACAAGAAGGACTTGAATCTTTAGGTATAATCATCTATCATAGTAGCTAATCACTTCTAGATAGTTGTTAGTTAGGGTTTAGCAAAGATCCGTAAAGTTAGTCGATGTTAACTCAAACAAAATGATTGTTTTACCTATTCCGCCTCCCCGCATCATGTGAGGTGTCTAACGTCGACTTACAATGAGTAATGAGATAAATATGATGTTTGACCCATACCCAGATTTGGGATGCCGTACGATAGATTTTCCGTACGAGATATAGTTATGTGGATAGATCCGCACTCTTGACTCGAGAATGTCATATTATTTATTGTATCGTACGTGACACTATTGAGGCGAGATCACCGACTAGTAGATATATATATAGATCGACTCTGACTTAGGTGGATTCCCTCACCCTTTTGACTAGGCTCGAGTCATACTCATTTTCAAAAGTGGAGAATCGTGAGTATTTTAAATACCAAACTGTATGACTCGTATATTGGGTAGGTATATTTTTCAGTGTTGCTGTTACTACATCACTTTCTGTATATTCATGATGCTTCATCGCATTGCATGCTTGTACATATGTTATCTGTAATTATTATGAAACCCTGCTATCAGGACTCCAGCACCATTACCGATGATGTGTATGTTCCATGTACACCTGCTTGCCGGCTCACACACATCATCATCGGTAATTGCCATGTCACGTACACTTTAGAAAATACTATTCATTGACATAGCTTGCTAGTTGATAGTTGCAATATGTTATAGCTTTCATATGCTAGTTTAACTATTGCATTTATTGCATGATATCAGATGCATTCATATATTCAATGGTCATGCAGTATTATGGAGATTTATGCCGGTATTCACTGTTTATTGATATCATGATTTTTATGATTTCGGATCCTTCTTGAGATTTCTGGATTTGGAAACCGCATGTGAAAACTTTATAAACTGATGATTTGTTTTAAAGAGATAAATGCGGTTTTTCTTGGTATGATGAGTATTGTCCACCATGATATTTTCTCGGTTCTGAGATGGTTTTCGAGACCCGATTCGAGGAGTTGGATGAACCGTCTGCGGGTACATGGTGGACCCGGTATGGTACCCCGGGGCAAGAAGCTCTAGTTGTAGACGATGAGCCCGGCAGGGGCAGACTGCCTACTGGTGATTGTTTGGCACGGCGAATATCCGGAGAATACTGTTCGTGGCCGTGTGATTGATGATGTGGGCCGATCCGGACTGACGGAGCCCAAGGTATTGAGATATTGAGATATTGAGATTTAAGACACTGAGATATTGAGATTTGATGATACAGGCCAGTCCGGATAGCCGAAGCCTGAGATATTGAGATTTATGTTTTCTGTCGATGCTTGACACTGATTTCTCTGTTGATTTCATTGATGATACTCGATTTATATACATACAGAAATCTCATTAAATAAAGAAAACAGTTGTCTCATTCATGATGTATTCTATTTCCATTAGCAATGCATTCATACATCATATATCTGATATGTTGCTGTCTGAGGCACTGACACGAGCACGTGGTATTGCACTTATGTGTAGATGGCTCAAGATATTTATTTGAGGATATTACTTGATATGATCTAGGATAGCGTCATACATGCTATTTCTGCTCTGTGATATTTTCTACTCACGAGTTGGCAACTCACCCCCGTTGTGTCACAGTTTCTTACAGGTTTTGCCGTACAGGTTTCTTGACGGCTTGCTGGCACCCTGCTTTCATTTCGGGTGATGTGATTTGGTTCGTACTATGAGATACGACAGGAGATTATAGCGGATCTTTAGGCAATGTGTTTCAGACACACGCACATATATTTGTTGATGGTATGAGTTTGTACTAAACTTAGATCTGTACCCCAGTTCATGACATATGATGATAAGGATACCAGATGAGTAATGAGATAAATATGATATTTGACCCGTACCCAGATATGGGATGCCGTACAATAGATTTACCGTACGAGATATAATTATGATGTTAGATCCGTACTCTTGACTTGAGGATGTCATATATATTTATTGTATCGTAGTGATACTATTGAGGCGAGATCACCGACTACTTGATATATATATATAGATCGACTCAGACTTAGGTGGATTCCCTTACCCTTTTGACTAGGCTCGAGTCATACTCATTTTTCAAAAGTGGAGAATTTTGAGTAATTTAAATACCAAACTGTGTGACTCGTATATTGGGTAGGTATATTTTTCAGTGTTGCTGTTGCTATATCACTTTATGTATATTCATGATGTTTCATCGCATTGCATGTTTGTACATATGTTATCTGCAATTATTATGAAACCCTACTGTCAGGACATCAGCACTATTACCGATGATGCGTATGTTCCACGTACACCTGCTTGCCGGCTCACACACAGCATTATCGATAATTGCCATGTCACGTACACTTTAGAGAATATTATTTCATTGATATAACTTGCTAGCGGATAGTTGCAACGTGTTATAGCTTCATATGCTAGTTTAACTATTGCATTCATTGCATGATAGCAGTTGCATTCATATATACTCATTGGTCATGCAGTATTACGGAGATTTATGCCGATATTCACTGTTTATTTACTCTTAATTATTGGATTTCGGATTTCCATGAGATTTCTGGATTTGGGGGAAAACCGCAAGAATTTGTATAAACTTCTCTCTCACTCCCTCTTTTTAAAAATGCAATTTGTGGTTTTCTCATGATGTATGAGTTGTCCACCATGAGTTTTCATGATTGCTGTTGGATTTCGAGACCCGTTGCGAGGAGAGGATGAACCGCCTCGGGTACATGGTGGGCCCGGTAAGGTACCCCGGGGCAATAAGCTCGAGTTATAGACGATGAGCCTGGCAGGGGACCACTACCTACCGGTGATTTTACCTGGCGCGGCGGATATCCGGAGGATACCGTCCTGTAAGTCGACGTTATACACCCCACGAGTTGCGGGGAGGCGGAATAGGTAAAACAATCATTTTGTTTAAACTAACATCGACTAACCGTACGGATCTTTGCTAAACCCTAACTAACAACATAATAGGAGGGATTAGCAACTATGAAAGAAGATTATACCTAATGAACCAAGTCCTTCTTCTTCTCGTTGACCACCTCCTCGTCGGCCTCCTCTTTGTGATAGACGATCCACCCGAAAGCTACTTCTCCAAGCTTAACCTCTAACTTGAGGTAACTAGGTTACTCAAAGTGCTAATCCAAGCAACCTTGGGAATATAGAGTAGGATTAGGGATTAATAAGTCTTGCTAACCCTTGATCTCAACACATGAGAAGTTAGGGTTAGGGTTTGAAGAGAAAGAGCTTGAGAAGAGAGAAGGTGAGAGTGAGAATCCTTTTGGAATAATGAAATCATTGTGAATATATAAAGCATATCATATTATTAAAATGAATAACAAATAATAATATGTCATCATGCTTCATTAACTCACATAGTGATTCATCTCATGAGTCATTAATCATTAAATGCATCATTAACTCCATGGATGAATCACACCATGACTCATTAACCCAATTAATGCAAATGCCACCTTAGCCTCCAACTCACCAAACTTCTAGAAGCTTCTCGACAAATTACGAGAACGCCCCTCCTATCCGTGAAAACACGGAAATACTGAGACTGTATAAATCCAATAATCCGATACTAGAATCTGGCTTAAACCAAAGCCCGCTAGTAAAAACTATCCGAACATCGTACGTGCGTAAAAACATGTATGTGCTCAAACCCTGTCGTAAAACTATACAACATCTATATCGTTTCGCCCGAAGCAGGGAAACTCTCTGTGTGAGACTCTAAAGACTCGACTACTACGCTGGTAGTGGGTTTAACCACAGACCGCAAGCGGCACTAGCTGTATGTAACGGTCCCCAGGTAGATGTCGATAAGAAGGCCGATGAGGAAACCCATCCGAACTCCTACTGAGCCTGATGTGACAATCTCCGAAAAGTCCAGTCTGTTCGTCTAGGACTATCGCATATCGGGCCTAGGGGGCAACAAGCGTCAGTCCCCTAAAAGCGGTATAAGTCGTGTCGGAGCGAAGCCCATTACACCTTGAGAAACTACTGGAAAACCTACCAGTAAATCTCGCTTGCCCTTGCCAGGAACTTTGCGTATTGGCTCTCCAGACACAGCGTGATATCAACTCCCAATACCGGGAGAGACGAATCCTGTCTAACCACCACTGTCTCCAAGTGCTTCGGGACTGCACCCAACTGCTACCTGTTTGCACGACTCCTTTGAGCCGTGGTAGGGTAGCAATCTAAGAATAGTAGGAACACACTCGAGGCGAAGCAGGAGTGTCAAGTCTCCGGACTATGCTGTAATCATGTCACCTGGGAACTGTTAACTGACGACGGGTATAATACCAACCAACAGTTCCCTGCGAGTCATGTCCGGTGTACCCGTAACCCAACGAGCACCTGTATACTATCTCCAGTACGACGTACTGATGGCTGTGGGATAGACCATCTCCCCAACTGGGATGAGAAGCGTACACACTAGTCTACTGCGGAGTATCGATGCCCTGTCTCGATAATCCTACGACTAGGGACCTGAAAAAGGATGTGCTTGTAGACTTCCCAGCCCCCACTAGTGTGACTGCCATCACAACGCTGGTAGTCAAGCAAGATCCTAAGGGCTCCATTAATACGTACATACATATTAAGATAGATATAAACCAAGTAGCATACTACCATGTTTAGCAAGACTATTAATATAACTGTGAATATCCCAAACTTCTATTAAGTAATATACAAGCTAGTATGATACAATAATGGCCCCTAGGGCATATACACTAATAATCTCCCACTTGCACTAGGGTCATGTACTGGCATATCGAAGACCGATCATCTCGAGTAGCCTCTCAAACTGAATCTGAGGTAAGGCCTTTGTGAATGGATCGGCAGTGTTCTCCTCTGTAGCAACTCTCCGGACCTCGATCTCCCGGCGATCAATGATCTCCCTGATCAGGTGATACCGCCTTAAGATGTGTCTGGACTTCTGATGGGACCTGGGTTCCTTTGCTAAAGCTATAGCTCCGTTGTTGTCAAAATACAGCGGTATTGGATCAACAATGGTAGGAACCACCTGAAGTTCTGTGAGAAACTTCTTCATCCAGACCACTTCTTTTACGGCATCGCAAGCAGCAATATACTCCGCTTTCATCGTCGAGTCAGCAACGGTGTCCTGCTTGGAACTCTTCCAGCACACCGCCCCTCCATTGAGGGTAAAGACATAACCTGACATGGACTTGGAGTCATCCTTATCACTCTGGAAGCTGGAATCATCAAAGGCCTCGATCTTGAGGTCTTTTCCGCCGTAAACCAAAAACATCTCCTTAGTCCTTCTCAGGTACTTGAGAATGTTCTTTACTGCTATCCAGTGCTTCTCCCCTGGGTCTGACTGATACATGCTTACCACGCTCAGTGCGTAAGCTACATCTGGTCTGGTGCACAACATCGCATACATTATAGAGCCTACCGCAGAAGCATAGGGTATAATAGACATGCGATCCCTTTCCAAATCAGACTTGGGAGACATCTCTTTGGAGAGGGTGATTCCGTGACAAGCCGGTAGATTACCGCGCTTAGAATCTTCCATACTGAATCTTTTCAGTATAGTGTTGATATACCTGGACTGCGAAAGTCCCAACATCCTCTTGGATCTATCACGATAGATCCGGATCCCCAGAATGTAAGAGGCATCACCCAGGTCTTTCATGGAGAACCTGTGTAACAAGAATCCTTGGACAGATTGTAGCATAGGAATGTCATTTCCTATCAATAGAATGTCATCCACGTACAAGACGAGGAATACGACAGTTCGTGCTACAATTTTACTATATATACATGGTTCATCTGGAGTTTTGATATAGTCATATTCTTTGACCGTTTCATCAAAACAGATGTTCCAACTCCGTAATGCCTGCTTCAGTCCATAAATGGACTTAAGCAACTTGCACGCTTTCCCGCTGCTCCCACTCTGATTGAAACCTTCTGGCTGATCCATATAGACGCACTCTTCTAAATTACCATTCAGAAAAGCCGTCTTTACGTCCATCTGCCAGATCTCATAATCATGAAAGGCAGCAATGGTAAGAAGGATATGAATGGATTTGAGCATAGCCACTGGAGAAAAAGTTTCGTCATAGTCCAAACCAGGTCTTTAACGAAAACCCTTTGCAACAAGTCTAGCCTTATAGGTTTCCACCTGTCCATCTACACCAATCTTTTTCTTGAAGATCCACTTGCATCCTATGGGTTTTACCCCATCTGGAGCAAAGTACAAAGTCCATACTTTGTTGGTGTACATGGACTCCATTTCGTTCCGCATTGCATCCATCCATCTTACCGAGTCGCCGCTCTGGATGGCCTGCTGGAAGCAAATAGGTTCATCATCATCAATGATGCAATCCTCTCTATCTCCATCTATGAGAAAACCGTAGTATCTCTCAAGCGGATGAGACGGCCTACTACTCCTGCGGAGGAGTGCGGGAATGTCCTGTTCTTCTTGAACTACTGGTTCTACCAAACTTTCAGTAGTAGTTTGTGGTTCTGGAATTTCTTCCAGTTCTATTTCGCTCCCACTTGTTTCCTTTTCTAAAAACTGCTGTTCTAGAAAATGGGCATGACGAGAAACAAAAACCTTTCGTTCCTCTGCGTAATAGAAGAAATATCCCTTGGAGTTCTTTGGATATCCCGCAAACTTACACTGTACAGATCGTGCCTCGAGTCTGTCCGCATGCTGCTTTTTAACAAAAGCCGGACATCCCCATATCTTTAGATACTGAAGATAGGGTTTCTTTCCACTCCATATCTGATATGGCATGGTAGGCACAGTCTTGGTAGCAGCCCTGTTCAAAAGATATGCCGTTGATTCTAGCGCATAACCCCAGAAAGATCGCGGTAACTCAGCATTACTCATCATGGAACATACCATATCCAATAGGGTTCGATTCCGTCTCTCCGATACACCGTTGTGCTGTGAAGTGTATGGAGGAGTAAGCTGAGTGAGAATTCCTTTCTCTTTTAGGTAACCTAGGAACTCGGCACTTAAGTATTCACCACCTCGATCAGATCTCAGTGTCTTGATACTTTTGCCGGTTTGGTTTTCTACTTCATTCTTATAGTCTTGGAATTTCTCAAAAGCCTCGGATTTATGTTTCATCAAGAAAATGAATCCGTACGTAGAGTAATCATCCGTAAAAGTAATGAAATATGAAAAACCATCTCTTGCATGTGTAGACATTGGACCACATACATCGCTGTGTATGAGTCCTAAGAGCTCGCTCGCTCTTACTCCATGTCCAGTGAATGGAGTCTTTGTCATCTTTCCTTTGAGACATGATTGAAGAATGGCATAAGATTGATATTCGAACGAATCCAAATATCCTTCTCTATGTAACTTAGTTAACCTTGTCTCATTGATGTAACCTAGTCTACAATGTCATAAGAAAGCCTTATTTAAATCTGGACACTTTCTTTTTAGTGTGTTCTGGACATTGAAAATCTGTAATTGGTTTAAGACATATATACCGTTATCTAGTGTACCGGACCCAATCAAACCATGATTAAAGTGGATGTTAACAACATCGCTTACAAACATGAAATCATTACCTTCTTTTGATAACAAGGAAACTGATATGATATTACACGTTAAACTAGGTACACAAAAACAGCTATGCAAAACCAAAATGTGTCCACTCATCAATCCTAGGTGATAATCCCCTACGGACACAGCACCCACGCTAGCTCCGTTAGCAACCTGGAGGGTCATATCACCAACCTTCAGCACTCTACGGTTTCTCAGTTCCTGCAATGAATTGCATATATGAGATGATGATCCGGTATCCAATACCCAGGAAGTAGAGTTGATTGACAGACAATTTTCAATTACAAACACACCTGAAGTCGAAGCTACAGCTTGCTTCGGTTCCTGGTTCTTAGCAATCCAAGCTTTGCAATCCTTCTTCCAGTGCCCTTTCTTACGATAGTGGAAGCACTTGTCCTTTACCACTACTGGCACTGCAACCTTTGCTTTTCCCTTGACTCCCACCTTACCAACACCTCCTCTAGGTTTGGTAGCGGTCTTCTTCTTCCATACTTTGGCCCTAGCCTTGGAACCGGAAGAAGAAGCACCGCGAACAAACATAGCGGGTGTTTCCCTTTCCTTCTGCAAGGTGCCCTCTGCACTCCTCAACATGTTAAGGAGTTCTGGAAGTTCAACTTCTTTTCTTTGAATGTTGAAATTCAGAATAAACTGGGCGTAGGTGGAAGGAAGGGACTGAAGAATCAAGTCTGTATAGAGCTCGTTCTCCAAAGTCGTACCGAGGTCCGCGAGCTCTTCTATATAGCCAATCATCTTAAGGACATGTTCTCCTACAGATGATCCGACGGCCAGCCTCGACTGAAACAAGTTCTTCGAGATCTCGTATCTAGCTATACGAGATTGCTCTCCATACAGATCCTTTGTATGGAGAAATATGGATTCAAGATCCATATCCTCGTGCCTCCTCTGATGTTCATTACTCATAGAGGCAAGCACGATGCATTTGACCTTCACGCAATCTAACTCCCAGGACTTGCGGATTTCCTTATCCGCATTACTGGATTTTGGACCAGGGACAGCAGGTGCCTTAGTAGTAAGGAAATACCCCAATTTGTCATAAGCCAAAGCCATCTTGACATTCCGCAGTCAATCTTTATAGTTTGGCCCTGTCAGCATATTTTTTTCTAATAGTAACTTAAGGCCTGTCATGTTCTGGGTCGCTGCAATTAGGAGAGAGAGGGAACACTTTAGCATGATGCTCTTGCAAGTTTAGAGTGGTTTTTAGTTTATCTAAACTGGATGGCTCCCACTGTTTCTCGAATCCCTCCTCAAACCAAAAAGGAAGAACTAGCCAGGACTATTCTCACCGTACAATACTTGCTTAACCGTTCAGCCAGGCCAGTGTCGGTACTTCGAGGGAGGTTTTCCAACACTTTCGCCAAGTTCCTTAATTAAATAACCTCTTTTCTCTGGGGGCGTAGCCCCGCTGACACCTTTCTCGACACCTACTTGGTTTATACCATTGATCGTTAAGTGACGAATCTCCTGATGAGTACCGGATACTCACAGTAGGATCGGGATCCAAATATCATCGTGTGATAAAGCTGAAGGAATCCTACCAAAATTATCACACTCCAAATGGTATGCATCTCTTTGCAAATTTTAGTTTCTTTAGAAATTCCCGATATAAATTTCTGCCCCATGCTCTTATGACCTTGGCGTTGGTCAAAATGTCAAAAGTCGCATGTCAAGTTCTACCCATCATTATCTTGTTAATTTGAACCCATCCGTACATACCCCTGATGTTGGTCAAATGATAATACGACTGTCCCAAACTAACTCATCTATCTATGCAACAAGTGAATACCCAGCAGCTACCAAACACTATGCCTTGGCGTTGGTCAAAATACATAGCTTGAATACTACTGAATACCCAAATGAAATTATGGAGGGCTACGAATGGTTTTGGCGAAACCATGAACGTAGTGAACTTGATATGACCGAAGGAACCTGATAGCTTTTAAAAGGAGTGGTTAAAGCTCCGCAATTAAAAATATGTTCTGTTTTAAAAATAACCAAGTGGTTTCTTTTAAACTGTTCCAACGATTCAACTTTGGTTTATTTTCTTTGCATTAATATAATGCGTCCCATCATTAACCTATCATTGCAGAAAACAACGAAAATACAACGTCCTATTATGCCATCCGCATTCGCCACTGGGCCCCGTCATTCACCCGTTAGGTTACATAACTAACGACAGAGTGGGGGCTGGGCTAGCGCGGGTGTAAAACATAAGTGACGTCTAAATAGCTATCATATATAGATATTGTACATTCGTCAGACGCAATAATAAGCATTCCAGATCACAGATGAACATATTGGATTTTCTACGAATCCGCATTCCTTTTGAGCCTGCAAAGAAAGACGGATTACACAGTCGTGATGAATAGCCAAAACCCCGCCCAAGACCCCTACGGGTACGGCAAACTACCCCCCAAGTACCCGAAGCGAAGCGGTCTCCCTCAACAACGTGAGTAGGCCACTAAACACTTCAAAGTACCCGGTAGTTTGTGCACCCCACCTTGGGTCTATCCTAGGAGAAAAAATCAGAAAATGAAATAATACAACGGTGGCTACACCCGCAACCTGGATGTGCCCCGCAAAAGAATATTACAACAATTTATAAATTACATTTGAATGAAAGAAACGCTCGTCTCACATCCCCGGCTATCCATTCACGACAATCCAACAAGTCCACAAACACAAACAGTAAAAACCATTACAGAAATGTGCAACCCCCTGCCAACCGACATACTAGCAGTTAGGGGAGGTTTACGAACACATTATACAAATCACAGATATAATCTAATTAGCCAAATATCGTAGAATTTCGATCGAGCAAACGCAAATGATTCAACTCCAAAAACTTCTCTGTGCACCTGAGACTTGAGCAGAAAATAAATATCCCAGAAAAACCAAAATTAACACAGAAGAGTTACTGGGGAATTTTGGGTCGACTCGGCTTCAACTCGGCGGCGGATCCGCGGCGGATCGGTTGGATCGTCCGCGGATCCGCGGCGGTTTGGCCGAGTTAGGACCCCAAAATTCTCCAGTAACCTTATAATTCCCTGCTAGTATTTTTAAGGGTCCCTGAAAATTTTTTAGACCCCGTTTTAAAATCGACAGAAACTATGTGAAAATGATGTTTTTTCCGGTTCGTTTCGCGATCGAATTTCTAACGACTTTGCTAACAAGTTAGTTATGGTTTAGCGAGGCTCTGATACTACTGTAAGTCGACGTTAGACACCCCATGATGTGCGGGGAGGCGGAATAGGTAAAACAGTCATTTTTGTCTAAACTAACATCGACTAACTTACGGATCTTTGCCAAACCCTAACTAACAACATCATAGGAGGGATTAGCTACTATGAAATAAGATTATACCTAATGAACCAAGTCCTTCTTCTCGTTGACCACCTCCTCGTCGGCCTCCTCTTTGTGATAGAAGATCCACCCGAGAGCTACTACTCCAAGCTTGACCTCTAACTTGAGGTAACTAGGTTACTAAAAGTGCTAATCAAAGCAACCTAGGGGATATAGAGTGGGATTAGGGATCAATTAGTCTTGCTAACCCTTGATCTCAACACATGAGAGGTTAGGGTTAGGGTTTGAAGAAAGAGAGCTTGATGAGAGAGAAGGTAAGAGTGAGAATGAAATGAAATAATATCTCGTTTAGAATATATGAAGCATAATAATTATTAAATGAATAATCAAATGATAATATCAACCATGCTTCATTTATTCACTTTGTGTGATTCATCTCATGAGTCATTAATCATTAAATGCATCATTAACTCCTTTGTATGAATCACACCATGAGTCATTAAATCATTTAATGCAAATGCCACCTTAGCCTCCAACTCATCAAACTTCTAGAAGCTTCTTGAGTAATTACGAGAACGCCCCTCCTATCCGTGAAAACACAGAAATACTGAGACTGTATAAATCCAATAATCCGATACTGGAATCTGGCTTAAACCAAAGCCCGCTAGTAAAAACTGTCCGAACATCGTACGTGCGTAAAAACACGTATGTGTCCGAACCCTGTCGTAACACCATACGACCTCTATATCGTTTCACCCGATGCAGGGAAACTCTCTGTGTGGGACTCTAAAGACTCCACTACTACGCTGGCAGTGGATTTAACTACAGACCGCAAGCGGCACTAGCTGTACGTAACAGTCCCCAGGTAGATGTCGATAAGAAGGCCGATGAGGAAACCCATCCGAACTCCTACCGAGCCTGATGTGACAATCTCCGTACAGTCCGGTCTGTTCATCTAGGACTATCGCATATCGGGCCTAGTGAGGCGGCAAGCATCAGTCCCCTAAAAGCGGTATAAGTCGTGTCGGAGCGAAGCCCATTACACCTTGAGAAACAACTGGAAAACCTACCAGTAAATCTCGCTTTCCCTGGCCAGGGACTTTGCGTAATGGCAATCCAAATACAGCGCGCGATATCAACTCCCAATACCGAGAGAGACGAATCCTGTCTAACCGCCACTCCTCCAAGTGCTTCGGGACTGCACCCAACTGCTACCTGTTTGCATGACTCCTTTGAGCCGTGGTAGGGTAGCAATCTAAGAACAGTGGGAACACACTCGAGGCGAAGCAGCAGTGTCAAGTCTGCGGACTATGCTGTACTCATGTCACCTGGGAACTGTTAACTGACGACGGGTATAATACCAACCAACAGTTCCCTGCGAGTCCTGTCCGGTGTACCCGTAACCCAACGAGCACCTATATACTATCTCCAGTACGACGTACTGATGGCTGTTGGATAGACCATCTCCCCAACTGGGATGAGAAGCAAACACACTTTTCTACTCCGGAGTATCGATGCCCTGTCTCGATAATCCTACGACTAGGGACCTGAAAAAGGATGTGCTTGTAGACTACCCAGCCCCCACTAGTGTGACTGCCATCACAACGCTGGTAGTCAAGCAAGATCCTAAGGGCTCTATCAATACGTACATACATATTAAGATAGATATAAACCAAGTAGTAAACTACCATGTTTAGCAAGACTGTTAATATAACTGTGAATATCCCAAGCTTCCTTTAAGTAATATACAAGCTAGTATGATACAAAAATGGCCCCTAGGGCATATACACTAACACGTCCGTGGTCGTGTGATTTGATGATATGGGCCAATCCGGACTGATGGAGCCCTAGATATTGAGTTATTGGGATTTGAGACACTGAGATTTTGAGATTTGAGATATTGAGATACTGGGATTTATGTTTTGTGTCGATACTTGACACAGATTTCTCTGTTGATTTCATTGATGATACTCGATTTATATGTTAGTGTATATGCCCTAGGGGCTATTATTGTATCATACTAGCTTGTATATTACTTAATGGAAGCTTGGGATATTCACAGTTATATTAACTCTCTTGCTAAACATGGTAGTTTACTACTTGGTTTATATCTATCTTACTAAGTGTGTACTATTGATAGAGCCCTTAGGATCTTGCTTGACTACCAGCGTTGTGATGGCAGTCACACTAGTGGGGGCTGGGTAGTCTACAAGCACATCCTTTTTCAGGTCCCTAGTCGTAGGATTATTGAGTCAGGGCATCGATACTACGGAGTAGACTAGTGCGTACGCTTCTCATCCTAGTTGGAGAGATGGTCTGTCCCACAGCCATCAGTACATCGTACTGGAGATAGTATACAGGTGCTCGTTGGGTTACGGGTACACCGGACAGGACTCGCAGGGAACTGTTGGTTGGTATTATACCCGTCGTCAGTTAACAGTTCCCAGGTGACATGAGTACAGCATAGTCCGCAGACTTGACACTGCTGCTTCGCCTCGAGTGTGTTCCCACTGTTCTTAGATTGCTACCCAACCACGGCTCAAAGGAGTCATGAAAACAGGTAGCAGTTAGGTGCAGTCCCGAAGCACTTGGAGGCAGTGGCGGTTAGATAGGATTCGTCTCTCCCGGTATTGGGAGTTGATATCGCGCTGTGTCTGGAGAGCCAATACGCAAAGTCCCTGGCCAGGGCAAGCGAGATTTACCGGTAGGTTTTCCAGTAGTTTCTCAAAGTGTAATGGGCTTCGCTCCGACACGACTTATACCGCTTTTAGGGGACTGACGCTTGCCGCCCACTAGGCCCGATATGCGATAGTCCTAGACGAACAGACCGGACTGTACGGAGATTGTCACATCAGGCTCAGTAGGAGTTCGGATGGGATTCCTCATCGGCTTTCTTATCGACATCTACCTGGGGACCGTTACGTACAGCTAGTGCTGCTTGCGGTCTGTGGTTAAACCCACTGCCAGCGTAGTAGTCGAGTCTTTAGAGTCCCACACAGAGAGTTTCCCTGCATCGGGCGAAACGATATAGAGGTCGTATGGTTTTACGACAGGGTTTGGACACATACGTGTTTTTACGCACGTACGATGTTCGGACAGTTTTTACTAGCGGGCTTTGGTTTAAGCCAGATTCTAGTATCGGATTATTGAATTTATACAGTCTCAGTATTTCCGTGTTTTCACGGATAGGAGGGGCGTTCTCGTAATTACTCAAGAAGCTTCTAGAAGTTTGATGAGTTGGAGGCTAAGGTGGCATCTGCATTAAATGATTTAATGACTCATTGTGTGATTCATACAAAGGAGTTAATGATGCATTTAATGATTAATGACTTATGATATGAATCACACAAAGTGAATAAATGAAGCATAGTTGATATTATCATTTGATTATTCATTTAATATTTATTATGCTTCATATATTCTAAACGAGATATTATTTCATTTCATTCTCACTCTCACCTTCTCTCTCCTCAAGCTCTCTCTCTCTTCAAACCCTAACCCTAAGCTCTCATGTGTTGAGATCAAGGGTTAGCAAGACTAATTGATCCCTAATCCCACTCTATATCCCCTAGGTTGCTTTGATTAGCACTTTTAGTAACCTAGTTACCTCAAGTTAGAGGTCATACTTGGAGTAGTAGCTCTCGGGTGGATCTTCTATCACAAAGAGGAGGCCGACGAGGAGGTGGTCAACGAGAAGAAGAAGGACTTGGTTCATTAGGTATAATCTTATTTCATAGTAGCTAATCCCTCCTATGATGTTGTTAGTTAGGGTTTGGCAAAGATCCGTAAGTTAGTCGATGTTAGTTTAGACAAAAATGATTGTTCTATCTATTCCGCCTCCCCGCACATCGTGGGGTGTCTAACGTCGAGTTACAGTAGTATCAGAGCCTCGCTAAACCATAACTAACTTGTTAGCAAAGTCGTTAGAAATTCGATTGCGAAACGAACCGGAAAAAATATCATTTTCACATAGTTTCTGTCGATTTTAAAACGGGGTCTAAAAATGTTTCAGGGACCCTTAAAAATACAAGCAGGGAATTATAAGGTTACTGGAGAATTTTGGGGTCCTAACTCGGCCAAACCGCCGCGGATCCGCGGCCGATCCAACCAATCCGCCGCGGATCCGCCACCGAGTTGAAGCCGAGTCGACCCAAAATTCCCCAGTAACTCTTCTGTGTTAATTTTGGTTTTTCTAGGATATTTATTTTCTACTCAAGTCTCAGGTGCACAGAGAAGTTTTTGGAGTAGAATCATTTGCGTTTGCTCGATCGAAATTCTACGATGTTTGGCTAATTAGATTATATCTTTGATTTGTATAATGTGTTCGTAAACCTCCCATAACTACTAGTATGTCGGTTGGCAGGGGGTTGCACATTTCTGTAATGGTTTTTACTGTTTGTGTTTGTGGACTTGTTGGATTGTCGTGAATGGATAGCCGGGGATGTGAGACGAGCGTTTCTTTCATCCAAATGTAATTTGCAAATTGTTGTAATATTCTTTTGCGGGGCACATCCAGGTTGCGGGTGTAGCCACCGTTGTATTATTTCATTTTCTGCTTTTTGCTCCTAGGATAGACCCAAGGTGGGGTGCACAAACTACCGGGTACTTTGAAGTGATTAGTTGCCTACTCACGTTGTTGAGGTGTCACGTCCCGAAAGTACGGAACGCGACTGGCACTTAGATTACGAGACGTCTAAAGGCGTACCGTAACCTAAGTCAGCCAAAGCCCAAAAGAATCTAAACCAAAATCAAAAGAGAGTGAAGGAAAACCTTTAATGAAAACGATTTTTTTAAAATCATTTAGGTTGCTTAGAATCCCTTTTTAAAAACATCATAAATTTCTGAAAATTTCGGCAGAGTCTTCCCTGTATTTTCTATCCCCCAAAATAGGTACAACAAGATAATAAACCTGTAATCATAAAAATGGCATCCCCAAGCGGGAGCTAGCTTTTCGCCCAAGGCGGATCACAACCACATGCAATATAATAGTAATATCAAGAAAAAGAGCATAAAAGAAATGCAAAATACCAGAAAACACATGTCGGCTCAAGTGAGCTCGACCCAAAAGAAACCACAAATATACAAATCTCTCAGTCTCATCACTAGGTCGCATATACAATATAAAGTGGTAGATGGAGAATACTAGATACAACGGTAAAGCAAAAAAAAAGAAATAAAGTGTGCTCGCAACCCACCTACGGGCGATGTCGCGAGTCTGAGCAAAAGGAACTGATGATAAGATAGCCGCTGCTACAAGACTGATGAGTCCGACCTGCAAGACACTGTGGCACAACGGGGGTGAGTTGCCAGCTCGTGAGTAGAATATAACATCTAGTAAGGCAATCGTAAGAATGCACGCAATGCACCACAACATGCATGTCTATATGTGATATAATATCTCTAGTATGCATGCACAGGTATGCAATGTCATTATTAAGTCTTTAAGTGTTTTAAATGCTAAGGGTATTGAATTCTTAACTTTAGAACATGAATATCTGTATAATACCTAAATACCATCAAGAAATCATCTGAAACCCGTGTCAAGCATCGACACCAAAAAGGAATCATATCTGTCTCAATATCGGGCTCCGTCAGTCCGGATCGGCCCATATCATAAATCTCACGACAACGGTCGGTATCCTCCGGATATCCGCCGCGCCAGACATCACCGGTAGGTAGTCTTCCCCTGTCAGGCTCATCGTCTACAACTCGATCTTCTTGCCCCGGGGTACCATACCGGGCCCACCATGTACCCGAGACGGTTCATCCACTCCTCGAATCGGGTCTCGAAATCCAACAGAAAACATGAAAACTCATGGTGGACGACACATACATCACGAGAAAACCGCAACTTTGTTTTGAAAATGATAAATATAAGGTTTTGTTAAATTCTTGCGGTTTTCCCCAAAAATCCAGAAATCGCAGAAAAAACTGAAATCATCAAGAAAATCATAGTGTCCACATGTTATATATGATAAATGTCTATGATATCAATGTATATGATGTGAGTTTTGGTAGAAATCTATATAAATATGATGATGATGCGAGGTATACGTATGCTATGCAATTTCATATATCATGTATGAATGCAAATGGCGATATTAAGTTAAACAGGTTTTCTAGTGCACGTGGCATGGCAATTACCAAAGGCGTGTGTGTCACATGAATAGTGCGCGTGCAACAGATGCCAATGGTAATGGTGTTCGTGTCCTACGAAGTGTTATCACATATGTGCATATGGATATCCATGCAATCTAGCATACTATTAACTATAAGGGTATGCAATATCAATGAAGGGGTAAGCTAACTAACAACATGAATCTTACAAGAGATAAGGAAATCCTAACTAGGGGGCGCATCGCGCCATCCAGACGATTCCCCCATAGATGAATACATCTACTCACCTGAAATCCCCGCTAATCCGATCCGACCACCGCCTTGCCTTTACGCGCCGTGTCCGATGTTTCCCCGACCGATCCTATATTTGCACAATACCAAGCATAAGATTACAAGACCTAAAACGATGCAAGTCACAATATACAATTATCAACGCTCTCGAATTAATCATAGCATGCACTCGGTGCGCGGAAAAACGCACGAAAATCGCTAACCTTTAACTAGAATCGTCATTTCGGTGCAACCGCCAAAGCTAAAACCCAACTAGACAAAACTACGCTTTCGCATACCCTACAAGTCATATTAGATGCTAATAATATCATCATGATATCGCAAATAAATCGCTTCCTAATTTCGTAGAAAACCTAGTAAGCATTCACGGACAAATTTCGATGCAAACCTCGTGAATTAACGATTTAGCGATCGCAACAATGCATAAACGTTCGATCTAACCCACTAGATGGCCAAAACAATAACTTAAACACACTTATCATATTTCGAACCCTAATTACAACACCAATCCTATTCTTGAATTTTTAAAACAAACCATTGCAATGAAATTGACACTTTAAACTTCTAAAATAGCTTATTTAAACTACAAATTTAACAACTAGATTAAAATTATACCTCCCAAGTGTTGATCCTCTTTCACTTAGCCACCATAGATGTCTTCTTTCTCCTTGTTTTAAACAACTTAGGGTTTGGAAAGAGGTGGAATAGGATTTAGGTTTCAATTTTGTGAAGAAATTGTGAATTTTTGTGGATTTCGGTGGATTTTTAATGGAAATTTGAAGCAAGAAAATGGGGAAAATGAGGGGTTTCCAGCAGGTGAGCTCGGCCTGGAGGTAGAGGAGGAGAGTGAGAGAGAATTGTGTGGAAAATTCTACACAAAAAGCTTCTTCAAAGGTCAATTAATGAATGTTACATCAACTTTTTACAAAAAAACCCATTTTTATTCCATTTTTTCACAATTTTCACACCATAAAACTAAAATGTTGCAAGTCATGATACAATTTTATTAACACCCTATTTAAGCTTATAAAGACTCCTAATTATGAAATTTACCTAATTAAATTTGTATTTATCACTAATTTAATGTATTTAAAAAGGCTTAAAATAATAAAAAAAATAATTAATTACGAAAAAAAATTTATTTAACTAGAAAATTATAAGTGACATTTTAGTGACAAAATTATAGTAATATCTTATCTAAATTTTGTATAATTAGGTCTACAATGAAAAATACCTGTTTTGACTTTTTACGGAAAAAGCCGAAAAATTAGCCGATTACCGAAAAACTGCCTAAACGATTTTCGAAGGGTTACAATCTTCCCCCCTTAAAGAAATTCGGTCCCCGAATTTAGAATTTAACTACGCGTACCTTCAAAAAGATGGGGATATCTCTTCCTCATCTCGACCTCGGTCTCCCAGGTGACCTCCTCGCTGTTCGGGCCACGCCAAAGGACCTTGACGGACGGTATAACCTTCGACCTCAATTTCTTCACCTGCCGATCCAAGATGACAACCGGCTGCTCGGTGAAAGAAAGATCACGCTCTAGCTGGATCGTCTGGTGCTGAATCGTCTGAGAAGGATCATGAAGGTACTTGCGGAGCATCGAGACATGGAATACGGGGTGAACATCGGGGAAGCTGGGCGGAAGAGCTAACCGATAAGCGACTGGACCAACACGCTCTAGGATCTCGAAAGGACCAACATATCTAGGACTCAGTTTCCCTTTCCGCCCAAATCTCATCACACCTTTCATCGGAGAGACCTTCAGGAAAACATGATCGCCAACAGCGAACTCGAGTCGGCGACGGCGCCTGTCAGCATATGATTTCTGCCTGCTCTGTGCCGCTCTCATCCTGTCCCGAATCAGCTGTATCTTCTCGGTCGTCTCCTGTACAATCTGTGTCCCCAAAATACTGCTCTCCCTGAGCTCTGTCCAACATACAGGCGATCGACATCTCCTCCCATATAAAGCCTCAAAAGGTGCCATCTGAATCGTCTCCTGGAAGCTATTATTGTAGGAAAACTCGATCAAAGGCAAATGACGATCCCAGCTACCACCGAAATCTAAAACACAAGATCTGAGCATGTCCTCAAGAGTCTGAATAGTACGCTCCGACTGACCGTCAGTCTGAGGATGAAAGGCTGTGCTAAAACTCAATCGGGTGCCCAAACCTTCCTGAAGTTTCTGCCACAATCGGCTGGTAAACTGGGTGCCCCGGTCGGACACAATGCAAGTCAGAACGCCATGCAGTCGCACTATCTCATCAATATAGACCTGGGCGTACTGAGAAAATCCAAAAGTGGTCTTCACTGGCAGAAAGTGAGCCGCTTTCGTCAGTCGATCTACAATCACCCAAATAGAGTCATACTCTCGACTAGTCCTGGGTAGACCGACAATGAAGTCCATGGAGACCTGCTCCCACTTCCACTCAGGGATGGGCAAAGGCTGTAACTCGCCGGCTGGCCTTTGGTGCTCGACCTTGACTTGCTGACAAGTCAGGCATCTGGACACAAAGTCTGTAATATCCTTCTTCATCCCGTCCCACCAGTAAACCTCTCTCAAATCACGGTACATCTTGGTGGAACCTGGGTGAACACTGTATACTGATCTATGTGCCTTCTCGAGAATATCGCGCCTCAGTCCCTCTGAATCTGGCACACACAGTCGAGTCCCAAATCGAAGTATCCCCTGATCATCAATCACAAACTCAGAAACTCTGCCCTGCCGAATCTGCTCAATAATCTCTAAGATACGGGCATCGCCGGACTGTGCCTCGCGGATACGGTCAAGTAACTGTGGGCGTGCTCTGAAATGGGCCAGCTGTCCCCCTGTAGGAGTAAACTCAAACTGCACTCTGCTATCATATAACACCTGCCAATCCGCCGTCGACTGCATCTGTACTGCGCTCAAACAAGATAAGCTACCTCCGGGCCTCCTACTCAAAGCATCTGCCACCATATTCGCCTTGCCCGGATAGTATAAAATCTCGCAGTCATAATCCTTCACCAACTCCATCCATCGGCGCTGTCTCAGGTTCAGGTCTCGCTGCTGGAAGATATACTTCAAACTCTTGTGGTCAGTGAATATCTGGCACGACTCACCGTATAGGTAATGTCTCCAGATCTTAAGTGCAAATACCACTGCAGCCATCTCTAAATCATGGGTGGGGTAGTTCTGCTCGTGTTTCCTCAGCTGCCGAGAAGCATACGCGATAACTCTGTCATGCTGTATCAACACACATCCCAGCCCTACTCTAGAAGCATCACAATATACCACGAACCCGCCTGATCCTGAAGGCAATGCTAACACTGGTGCAGTAGTCAGACGAGTCTTCAACTGCTGGAAACTATCCTCACATGCCTGGGTCCAATCAAAAGGAACCCCCTTCCGGGTCAACCCGGTCAACGGTGCAGCAATGCGGGAGAAATCCTGGACAAAACGTCGATAATAGCCGGCCAGACCTAGAAAGCTGCGAACCTCTGTAACTGATACTGGTCTAGGCCAACGCTGAACTGCCTCGATCTTCTTCGGGTCCACACAAATACCGTCTCTCGTCACCATATGACCCAAGAAATCGACACTGTCTAACCAGAATGCGCACTTGGAAAATTTGGCGAACAGCTGATGCTCCCTCAAAGTCTGCAATGTGATACGTAAGTGCTGCTCATGTTCCTCCCGGCTCCGAGAATAAACCAAGATGTCGTCAATGAACACAATGATGAACTGGTCGAGATACGGCCTGAATACACGGTTCATCAAATCCATAAATGCTGCCGGGGCATTAGTGAGCCCGAACGACATCACCAAGAACTCGTAATGACCATATCGAGTACGGAAGGCAGTCTTCGGAATATCCTCCTTCCGAACCCGCAACTGGTGATAACCTGACCGTAAATCAACCTTCGAGAAGAACCCTGCACCCTGGAGCTGATCGAATAAGTCATCAATGCGGGGTAGGGGATACCTGTTCCGCACAGTAACCCGGTTCAGCTGACGATAATCAATGCATAAGCGCATACTTCCGTCCTTCTTCTTAACAAACAAGACGGGAGCACCCCAAGGTGACACACTCGGTCGGATAAGCCTCTTGTCCAGCAAGTCCTGTAACTGATCCTTTAGCTCTCTCAGCTCCGCCGGGGCCATCCGATAAGGCGGTATAGAGATAGGCCCCGTGCCAGGGATCAAGTCAATACAGAACTCAATCTCGCGCTCTGGTGGCAGACCAGGAAGCTCGTCAGGGAATACATCAGGGAACTCTCTCACAATAGGGACCTGGTCCAAAGGAACCTCTGTGGAGCTAGCATCACAAACATAGGCTAAGAATCCCTGACACCCTTTCCTTAAGAGCTGACCAGCGCGAAGAGAAGAAATCAAGCTGGGAAGGGTAGCACTACGATCTCCCTGAATAATAAGAACCGGCTCACCAGGAAAACTGAATCTGACTGCTTTCTCACGGCAGTCCACGGATGCGTAACAGGTGGCTAGCCAGTCCATACCAAGAAGAACGTCAAAGTCTAGCATATCGAGGAGAATCAAATCAACTGAAGAATCTCTCTCCCCGATACGAACGGAACACGATCGGTACACAAAATGGGCAACAAAAGACTCGCCTACCGGGGTAATAACGACAAGCGGCTGATCTAACGGAGAGGACTCTCGGCCCAACCTCGGTGCAAAATACGTGGATACATAGGAATGTGTCGAGCCTGGATCAAATAATACCCGTGCATCAAAAGAACATATTGGCAGAGTACCTGTCACGACGGCATTGGATGCCTGTGCATCCTGAGGAGTCAACGCGAACACTCGGGCCTGTCCACCACTAATAGCTGGCTGTCCTTTGCCTCTACCTCGGCCTCTGCCTCTGCCTCTGTCGCCTCGTCCTCTCGGAACTAGACCGCCACGCCCACGGCCTCTAGAAGCATCTGACTGACGTGGAGCATCGTCAGGAGTAGGAAGTAAAGCTCTCTGAGAAGGTGGTGAGGGTGGTAAAGTCACATGCGGGACTGTCGCCGCGCCTTGGCGTCCCATGGTACAGTCTCTGACACGGTGGTACTGACTCCCGCACCGAAAACATCCTGGAGACGACTGCTAGGTCTGTGGATATGAACCAAATATCTGACCTCGTCTCAATCCTCTGCCTCCACCATCTCCCAGAAATAATCTATCACGATGTCTGCCCATCTGCCGCTGAGCTGGCGTATCAGTACGGATCCTGTTCGGCCCAGAAAGGACCGGAGTCTCAGAAATACGCTCCTCCAAAAGTAAGGCTGCATCCATCGCGGCTGCGTATGTATCAAAGTGCTGGGTGCCGATGGCAAGGAATAACTGTGTATCAAGCCCTCGTACAAACCTCTTTATTCTCTTCTCTTCTGTGTCGACTAGGTACGGAGCATATCGAGACAACTGGGTAAACTGTATATCATACTCCGACACTGTCATCCCAGGAGTCTTGCGCAAAGACTCAAAACTACGGGCTCGAGCATCTCGGACACTCTCCGGAAGAAAACGGGCAAGAAATGCAGCTGTAAACTCATCCCAGGTCATAGAAGGTAGACCTGCAGCTCGGCCTCTCTCTACTGAGTCGTACCATGTCTGGGCAAGACCCTCCAGACGAAAACTCGCAAACTCCACCAATCTATCATCAGAACACCTCAATGAACGGCAAATCCGAGCCATCCTATCAAGAAATTCCTATTGGTCCTCCGTCGCATCTGTACCGGTAAAAGCTGGAGGTCTCAATCTCATGAACTCCTGTAGTGAAACAGGGATAGTCTCCGTAGTAGCAGCAGGAGTGACCATCTGTGCAGCAGGTACGATCGTGGTCTGTGCGGTGGAAGGAACGTCCTTCGATCTCTGTGCCCGGCTGGACTCAACTAAAGATCCCATCATCTGCCGCAACACTTGCATGCCGGCCTCTAATCTGGCAATACGGTCTGGATAAGGCGGATCAGTATGACCCTGAGGGGTAGGTGTATCATCCCGCTCGATCCTCGCCTCAGACGGGCCCGCTCGAATCTCATCCCTAGCGGCAGCCCGCTGAGCTCTCGTAGTCTTTGGCGGCATCGAAGCTGGAATAAGAAACAGGACTGATAAGGACATTGCAATTGAATCAAGGAATGCAAGGAATCAAGAAAGGAAATACAAGCAATTATGTCCTAAGGTCACTTAGGCGGAGTACCGTATCGTAAGTATGCCGCGGATCATACCCACGCTACGCCACTCTTCTTAAGTCACCTACTCCATCTACCAAGGTCGTCCTACACTCAGAAAGGTAAAACCTACGCTCTGATACCAACTTTGTCACGTCCCGAAAGTACGGAACGCGACTGGCACTTAGATTACGAGACGTCTAAAGGCGTGCCGTAACCTAAGTCAGCCAAAGCCCAAAAGAATCTAAACCAAAATCAAAAGAGAGTGAAGGAAAACCTTTAATGAAAACGATTTTTTTAAAATCATTTAGGTTGCATAGAATCCCTTTTTAAAAACATCATAAATTTCTGAAAATTTCGGCAGAGTCTTCCCTGTATTTTCTATCCCCCAAAATGGGTACAACAAGATAATAAACCTGTAATCATAAAAATGGCATCCCCAAGCGGGAGCTAGCTTTTCGCCCAAGGCGGATCACAACCACATGCAATATAATAGTAATATCAAGAAAAAGAGCATAAAAGAAATGCAAAATACCAGAAAACACACGTCGGCTCAAGTGAGCTCGACCCAAAAGAAACCACAAATATACAAATCTCTCAGTCTCATCACTAGGTCGCATATACAATATAAAGTGGTAGATGGAGAATACTAGATACAACGGTAAAGCAAAAAAAAAGAAATAAAGTGTGCTCGCAACCCACCTACGGGCGATGTCGCGAGTCTGAGCAAAAGGAACTGATGATAAGATAGCCGCTGCTACAAGACTGATGAGTCCGACCTGCAAGACACTGTGGCACAACGGGGGTGAGTTGCCAGCTCGTGAGTAGAATATAACATCTAGTAAGGCAATCGTAAGAATGCACGCAATGCACCACAACATGCATGTCCATATGTGATATAATATCTCTAGTATGCATGCACAGGTATGCAATGTCATTATTAAGTCTTTAAGTGTTTTAAATGTTAAGGGTATTGAATTCTTAACTTTAGAACATGAATATCTATATAATAGCTAAATACCATCAAGAAATCATCTGAAAACCCGTGTCAAGCATCGACACCAAAAAGGAATCATATCTGTCTCAATATCGGGCTCCGTCAGTCCGGATCGGCCCATATCATAAATCTCACGACAACGGTCGGTATCCTCCGGATATCCGCCGCGCCAGACATCACCGGTAGGTAGTCTTCCCCTGCCAGGCTCATCGTCTACAACTCGATCTTCTTGCCCCGGGGTACCATACCGGGCCCACCATGTATCCGAGACGGTTCATCCACTCCTCGAATTGGGTCTCGAAATCCAACAGAAAACATGAAAACTCATGGTGGACGACACATACATCACGAGAAAACCGCAACTTTGTTTTGAAAATGATAAATATAAGGTTTTGTTAAATTCTTGCGGTTTTCCCCAAAAATCCAGAAATCGCAGAAAAAACTGAAATCATCAAGAAAATCATAGTGTCCACATGTTATATATGATAAATGTCTATGATATCAATGTATATGATGTGAGTTTTGGTAGAAATCTATATAAATATGATGATGATGCAAGGTATACGTATGCTATGCAATTTCATATATCATGTATGAATGCAAATGGCGATATTAAGTTAAACAGGTTTTCTAGTGCACGTGGCATGGCAATTACCAAACGCGTTTGTGTCACATGAATAGTGCGCGTGCAACAGATGCCAATGGTAATGGTGTTCGTGTCCTACGAAGTGTTATCGCATATGTGCATATGGATATCCATGCAATCTAGCATACTATTAACTATAAGGGTATGCAATGTCAATGAAGGGGTAAGCTAACTAACAACATGAATCTTACAAGAGATAAGGAAATCCTAACTAGGGGGCGCATCGCGCCATCCAGACGATTCCCCCATAGATGAATACATCTACTCACCTGAAATCCCCGCTAATCCGATCCGACCACCGCCTTGCCTTTACGCGCCGTGTCCGATGTTTCCCCGACCGATCCTATATTTGCACAATACCAAGCATAAGATTACAAGACCTAAAACGATGCAAGTCACAATATACAATTATCAACGCTCTCGAATTAATCATAGCATGCACTCGGTGCGCGGAAAAACGCACGAAAATCGCTAACCTTTAACTAGAATCGTCATTTCGGTGCAACCGCCAAAGCTAAAACCCAACTAGACAAAACTACGCATTCGCATACCCTACAAGTCATATTATATGCTAATAATATCATCATGATATCGCAAATAAATCGCTTCCTAATTTCGTAGAAAACCTAGTAAGCATTCACGGACAAATTTCGATGCAAACCTCGCGAATTAACGATTTAGCGATCGCAACAACGCATAAACGTTCGATCTAACCCACTAGATGGCCAAAACACTAACTTAAACACACTTATCATATTTCAAACCCTAATTACAACACCAATCCTATTCTTGAATTTTTAAAACAAACCATTGCAATGAAATTGACACTTTAAACTTCTAAAATAGCTTATTTAAACTACAAATTTAACAACTAGATTAAAATTATGCCTCCCAAGTGTTGATCCTCTTTCACTTAGCCACCATAGATGTCTTCTTTCTCCTTGTTTTAAACAACTTAGGGTTTGGAAAGAGGTGGAATAGGATTTAGGTTTCAATTTTGTGAAGAAATTGTGAATTTTTGTGGATTTCGGTGGATTTTTAATGGAAATTTGAAGCAAGAAAATGGGGAAAATGAGGGGTTTCCAGCAGGTGAGCTCGGCCTGGAGGTAGAGGAGGAGAGTGAGAGAGAATTGTGTGGAAAATTCTACACAAAAAGCTTCTTCAAAGGTCAATTAATGAATGTTACATCAACTTTTTACAAAAAAACCCATTTTTACTCCATTTTTTCACAATTTTCACACCATAAAACTAAAATGTTGCAAGTCATGATACAATTTTATTAACACCCTATTTAAGCTTATAAAGACTCCTAATTATGAAATTTACCT
This sequence comes from Agapanthus africanus, assembly GCA_030015575.1. Lineage (NCBI taxonomy): Eukaryota > Viridiplantae > Streptophyta > Magnoliopsida > Asparagales > Amaryllidaceae > Agapanthus > Agapanthus africanus. Next base: position 326,548,550 of record JASDDO010000018.1, read on the forward strand.
AATTAAATTTGTATTTATCACTAATTTAATGTATTTAAAAAGGCTTAAAATAATAAAAAAAATAATTAATTACGAAAATTTTTTTATTTAACTAGAAAATTATAAGTGACATTTTAGTGACAAAATTATAGTAATATCTTATCTAAATTTTGTATAATTAGGTCTACAATGAAAAATACCTATTTTGACTTTTTACGGAAAAAGCCGAAAAATTAGCCGATTACCGAAAAACTGCCTAAACGATTTTCGAAGGGTTACATGAGGGAGACCGCTTCGCTTCGGGTACTTGGCGGGTAGTTTGCCGTACCCGTAGGGGTCTTGGGCATGGTTTGGCCTATTCATCACGACTGTGTAATCCGTCTTTCTTTGCAGGCTCAAAAGGAATGCGGATTCGTAGAAAATCCAATATGTTCATCTGTGATCTGGAATGCCTATTATTGCGTCTGACGAATGTACAATATCTATATATGATAGCTATTTAGACGTCACTTATGTTTTACACCCGCGCAAGCCCAGCCCCCGCTCTGTCGTTAGTTATCTAACCTAACGGGTGAAAGACGGGGCCCAGTGGCGAATGCGGATGGCATAATAGGACGTTGTATTTTCGTTGTTTTCTGCAATGATAGGTTAATGATGGGACGCATTATATTAATGCAAAGAAAATAAACCAAAGTTGAATCGTTGGAACAGTTTAAAAGAAACCACTCGGTTATTTTTAAAACAGAAGATATTTTTAATTGCGGAGCTTTAACCACTCCTTTTAAAAGCTATCAGGTTCCTTCGGTCATATCAAGTTCACTACATTCACGGTTTCGCCAAAACCATTCGTAGCACTCCGTCATTTCATTTGGGTATTCAGTAGTATTCAAGCTATGTATTTTGACCAACGCCAAGGCATAGTGTTTGGTAGCTGCTGGGTATTCACTTGTTGCATAGATAGATGAGTTAGTTTGGGACAGTCGTATTATCATTTGACCAACATCAGGGGTATGTACGGATGGGTTCAAATTAACAAGATAATGATGGGTAGAACTTGACATGCGACTTATGACATTTTGACCAACGCCAAGGTCATAAGAGCATGGGGCAGAAATTTATATCGGGAATTTCTAAAGAAACTAAAATTTGCAAAGAGATGCATACCATTTGGAGTGTGATAATTTTGGTAGGATTCCTTCAGCTTTATCACACGATGATATTTGGATCCCGATCCTACTGTGAGTATCCGGTACTCATCAGGAGATTCGTCACTTAACGATCAATGCTATAAACCAAGTAGGTGTCGAGAAAGGTGTCAGCGGGGCTACGCCCCCAGAGAAAAGAGGTTATTTAATTAAGGAACTTGGCGAAAGTGTTGGAAAACCTCCCTCGAAGTACCGACACTGGCCTGGCTGAACGGTTAAGCAAGTATTGTACGGTGAGAATAGTCCTGGCTAGTTCTTCCTTTTTGGTTTGAGGAGGGATTCGAGAAACAGTGGGAGCCATCCAGTTTAGATAAACTAAAAACCACTCTAAACTTGCAAGAGCATCATGCTAAAGTGTTCCCTCTCTCTCCTAATTGCAGCGACCCAGAACATGACAGGCCTTAAGTTACTATTAGAAAAAAATATGCTGACAGGGCCAAACTATAAAGATTGACTGCGGAATGTCAAGATGGCTTTGGCTTATGACAAATTGGGGTATTTCCTTACTACTAAGGCACCTGCTGTCCCTGGTCCAAAATCCAGTAATGCGGATAAGGAAATCCGAAAGACCTAGGAGTTAGACTGCGTGAAGGCCAAATGCATCGTGCTTGCCTCTATGAATAATGAACATCAGAGGAGGCATGAGGATATGGATCTTGAATCCATATTTCTCCATACAAAGGATCTGTATGGAGAGCAATCTCGTATAGCTAGATACGAGACCTCGAAGAACTTGTTTCAGTCGAGGCTGGCCGTCGGATCATCTGTAGGAGAATATGTCCTTAAGATGATTGGCTATATAGAAGAGCTCGCGGACCTCGGTACGACTTTGGAGAACGAGCTCTATACAGACTTGATTCTTCAGTCCCTTCCTTCCACCTACGCCCAGTTTATTCTGAATTTCAACATTCAAAGAAAAGAAGTTGAACTTCCAGACCTCCTTAACATGTTGAGGAGTGCAGAGGGCGCCTTGCAGAAGGCAAGGGAAACACCCGCTATGTTTGTTCGCGGTGCTTCTTCTTCCGGGTCCAAGGCTAGGGCCAAAGGAAGGAAGAAGAAGACCGCTACCAAACCTAGAGGAGGTGTTGGTAAGGTGGGAGTCAAGGGAAAAGCAAAGGTTGCGGTGCCAGTAGTGGTAAAGGACGAGTGCTTCCACTGTCGTAAGAAAGGGCACTGGAAGAAGGATTGCAAAGCTTGGATTGCTAAGAACCAGGAACCGAAGCAAGCTGTGGCTTCGACTTCAGGTGTGTTTGTAATTGAAAATTGTCTGTCAATCAACTCTACTTCCTGCGTATTGGATACCGGATCAGGATCTCATATATGCAATTCATTGCAGGCACTGAGAAACCGTAGTATGCTGAAGGTTGGTGATATGACCCTCCAGGTTGCTAACGGAGCTAGCGTGGGTGCTGTGTCCGTTGGGGATTATCACCTAGGATTGATGAGTGGACACATTTTGGTTTTGCATAGCTGTTTTTGTGTACCTAGTTTAAAGTGTAATATCATATCAGTTTCCTTGTTATCAAAAGAAGGTAATGATTTCATGTTTGTAAGCGATGTTGTTAACATCCACCTTAATCATGGTTTGAATGGGTCCGGTACACTAGATAACGGAATATATGTCTTAAACCAATTACAGATTTTCAATGTCCAGAACACACTAAAAAGAAAGTCTCCAGATTTAAATAAGGCTTTCTTATGGCATTGTAGACTAGGTCACATCAATGAGACAAGGTTAACTAAGTTACATAGAGAAGGATATTTGGATTCGTTCGAATATCAATCTTATGCCATTCGTCAATCATGTCTCAAAGGAAAGATGACAAAGACTCCATTCACTGGGCATGGAGTAAGAGCGAGCGAGCTCTTAGGACTCATACACAGCGATGTATGTGGTCCAATGTCTACACATGCAAGAGGTGGTTTTTCATATTTCATTACTTTTACGGATGATTACTCTAGGTACGGATTCATTTTCTTGATGAAACATAAATCCGAGGCTTTTGAGAAATTCCAAGAGTATAAGAATGAAGTAGAAAACCAAACCGGCAAAAGTATCAAGACACTGAGATCTGATCGAGGTGGTGAATACTTAAGTGCCGAGTTCCTAGGTTACCTAAAAGAGAAAGGAATTCTCTCTCAGCTTACCCCTCCATACACTTCACAGCACAACGGTGTATCGGAGAGACGGAATCGAACCCTATTGGATATGGTACGTTCCATGATGAGTAATGCTGAGTTACCGCGATCTTTCTGGGGTTATGCGCTAGAATCAGCGGCATATCTTTTGAACTGGGCTGCTACCAAGACTGTGCCTACCACGCCATATCAGATGTGGAGTGGGAAGAAACCCTATCTTCAGTATCTAAAGATATGGGGATGTCCAGCTTTTGTTAAAAAGCAGCATGCGGACAAACTCGAGGCACGATATGTACTGTGTAAGTTTGCGGGATATCCAAAGAACTCCAAGGGATATTTCTTCTATTACGCAGAGGAACGAAAGGTTTTTGTTTCTCGTCATGCCCATTTTCTAGAACAGCAGTTTTTAGAAAAGGAAACAAGTGGGAGCGAAATAGAACTGGAAGAAATTCCAGAACCACAAACTACTACTGAAAGTTTGGTAGAACCAGTAGTTCAAGAAGAACAGGACATTCCCGTACCCCTCCGTAGGAGTAGTAGGCCGTCTCATCCGCTTGAGAGATACTACGGTTTTCTCATAGATGGGGATAGAGAGGATTGCATCATTGATGATGATGAACCTACTTGCTTCCAGCAGGCCATCCAGAGCAGTGACTCGGTAAGATGGCTGGATGCAATGCGGAACGAAATGGAGTCCATGTACACCAACAAAGTATGGACTTTGTACTTTGCTCCAGAGGAGTTAAAACCCATAGGATGCAAAACCTATAGCTTTAGCAAAGGAACCCAGGTCCCATCAGAAGTCCAGACACATCTTAAGGCGGTATCACCTGATCAGGGAGATCATTGATCTCCGGGAGATCGAGGTCCGGAGAGTTGCTACAGAGGAGAACACTGCCGATCCATTCACAAAGGCCTTACCTCAGATTCAGTTTGAGAGGCTACTCGAGATGATCGGTCTTCGATATGCCAGTACATGACCTTAGTGCAAGTGGGAGATTATTAGTGTATATGCCCTAGGGGCCATTATTGTATCATACTAGCTTGTATATTACTTAATGGAAGTTTGGGATATTCACAGTTATATTAATAGTCTTGCTAAACATGGTAGTATGCTACTTGGTTTATATCTATCTTAATATGTATGTACGTATTAATGGAGCCTTTAGGATCTTGCTTGACTACCAGCGTTGTGATGGCAGTCATACTAATGGGGGCTGGGTAGTTTACAAGCACATCCTTTTTTAGGTCCCTAGTCGTAGGATTATCGAGACAGGGCATCGATACTCCGGAGTAGACTAGTGTGTACGCTTCTCATCCCAGTTGGGAAGATGGTCTATCCCACAGCCATCAGTATGTCGTACTGGAGATAGTATACAGGTGCTCGTTGGGTTACGGGTACACCGGACAGGACTCGCAGAGAACTGTTGGTTGGTATTATACCCGTCGTCAGTTAACAGTTCCCTGGTGACATGAGTACAGCATAGTCCGCAGACTTGACACTCCTGCTTTGCCTCGAGTGTGTTCCCACTGTTCTTAGATTGCTACCCTACCACGGCTCAAAGGAGTCGTGCAAACAGGTAGCAGTTGGGTGCAGTCCCGAAGCACTTGGAGACAGTGGCGGTTAGACAGGATTCGTCTCTCCCGGTATTGGGAGTTGATATCGCGCTGTGTCTGGAGAGCCAATACGCAAAGTTCCTGGCAAGGGCAAGCGAGATTTACTGGTAGGTTTTCCAGTAGTTTCTCAAGGTGTAATGCGTTTCGCTCCGACACGACTTATACCGCTTTTAGGGGACTGACGCTTGTCACCCCCTAGGCCCGATATGCGATAGTCCTAGACGAACAGACCGGACTGTTCGGAGATTGTCACATCAGGCTCAGTAGGAGTTCGGATGGGTTTCCTCATCGGCCTTCTTATCGACATCTACCTGGGGACCGTTACGTACAGCTAGTGCCGCTTACGGTCTGTGGTTAAACCCACTGCCAGCGTAGTAGTCGAGTCTTTAGAGTCTCACACAGAGAGTTTCCCTGCTTCGGTCGAAACGATATAGAGGTCGTATGGTTTTACGACAGGGTTCGGACACATACGTGCTTTTACGCACGTACGATGTTCGGACAGTTTTTACTAGCGGGCTTTGGTTTAAGCCAGATTCTAGTATCGGATTATTGGATTTATACAGTCTCAGTATTTCCGTGTTTTCACGGATAGGAGGGGCGTTCTCGTAATTTGTCGAGAAGTTCTAGAAGTTTGGTGAGTTGGAGGCTAAGGTGGCATTTGCATTAATTGTGTTAATGAGTCATGGTGTGATTCATCCATGGAGTTAATGATGCATTTAATGATTAATGACTCATGAGATGAATCACACAAAGTGAATAAATGAAGCATGGTTGATATTATCATTTGATTATTCATTTAATAATTATTATGCTTCATATATTCTAAATGAGATATTATTTCATTTCATTCTCACTCTCACCTTCTCTCTCCTCAAGCTCTCTCTCTTCAAACCCTAACCCTAACCTCTCATGTGTTGAGATCAAGGGTTAGCAAGACTAATTGATCCCTAATCCCACTCTATATCCCCTAGGTTGCTTTGATTAGCACTTTTAGTAACCCAGTTACCTCAAGTTAGAGGTCAAGCTTGGAGTAGTAGCTCTCGGGTGGATCTTCTATTACAAAGAGGAGGCCGACGAGGAGGTGGTCAACGAGAAGAAGAAGGACTTGGTTCATTAGGTATAATCTTATTTCATAGTAGCTAATCCCTCCTATGATGTTGTTAGTTAGGGTTTGGCAAAGATCCGTAAGTTAGTCGATGTTAGTTTAGACAAAAATGATTGTTTTACCTATTCCGCCTCCCCTCACATCATGGGGTGTCTAACGTCGACTTACATTATATGCATACAGAAATCTCATTAAATAAATAAACAGTTGTCTCATTCATGATGTATTCTGTTTCCATTAGTAATGCATTCATACATCATATATCTGATATGTTGCTATCTGAGGCACTAACACGAGCACGTGGTATTGCACTTATGTGTAGATGGATCGGGATATTTATTTGAGGATATTACTCGATATGACCTAGGATAGAGTCATACATGCGATTTCTACTCGTAGATTTTTTCTACTCACGAGTTGGCAACTCACCCACATTGTGCCACAGTTCCTTATAGGTTTTGCCGTACAGGTTTCGTTGCGGCTTTGCTAGCACATTGTTCCTTCCGGGTGATTGCTTAGGTAAGTGGGTTCACTTGCATCGTGACCACCATTTTACATTTATTATTTCAGTTGTATCTAGTAAACTCCATCAATCAGACTTGTATATTTGATAGAGATAGATGACCAGTGTATATTCTTTCAACCTTAGAGTCGCGCGCTATATTATTATGGTTTTTCCTCTGGTTTTCTTGATGATGTTGGATTTTTATGCTGAGTTTGATACTTGCCTTTCGGCGTTGTATATTATATTGCATTGTGTGGTTTTTTCCGCCGGTTGGCAAAAAGCTAGCTTCCGGTTGGGGATGCCTTTATTCATTATTCATGCTTTATCAGGTTTTGTACCCGTTTGGGGTCTAAATTTACAAAGGAAACTCTGCCGAAATTTTCAGAAAAAACTTGACTTTTAAAAATGCATATTTCGGCTAATGTTGTTAAACTTCTTGCTTTAAAATTGGTTTTTCCTTCACTCTACTGCTTTACTTGGTTTGGATTTCTGGGTTTTGGCTTACTTAGATTACGTACGCCTCGAGACGTTTCGTAGTTTAAGTGCCGGTCATGTTCCGTACTTTTTGGGTCGTGACAAAGTTGGTATTAGAGCGTTAGGTTTTACCTTCGGAGTGTAGGATGACCCTTGGTTGATGGAGTAGGTGACTCAAGTAGAGTGACGTACTGTGTGTATGTTCCGCGGCATACTTACGATACGATATTCCGCTTAAGAAGCCTTAGGATGTACATTTTTTTGCACAGTATTATATTCATTCCTATGATCTATCCTCATCAATACCTGTTTATGGTTTTGTTATCACGGTTGTACGGGCGTGGAGAGCTACGGCTATAGTTGTGGTCAGCACGAGCTCGTCACGGACGAGGACTGACCAGGGCGTGATTCTAGGGACATACGATTGCATAGAGGCGTCGTTTTATTGTGTTTTTGCGCCATGAGCGTTTGATGGGTCGCTTTTAAGAGATTACTCGGACGTGCAGATCAGCACCAGAGGATTGAGCCACTGATAGAGGCCAGCCAGAATGTGATGACCGTTGATGTATCGCCTATTCATGATGATTGAGCCACTGCTCAGCATGTAGAAGAATGAGCCAGTAGTTGCTGCGAACGACGAGATATCGCCCCAGATGTTAGAGCTATTGCAGTACGAGTTGTACTTAGAGATATGACAGAAGATTGCTAGTCACCCGAGGATGAATGACTAGGATACGTGGTTCGTTCGCTTACCTAGATGCGAGGTCATCAGATTGATTGATTCCAACTAGAGACGACTTCACGCAAGTACATTGAGTGTCGATAGAGGCGATCGAATGTCAGAAACCCATATTCCAAGTTAAAGTATTCGAAAAGACATGCAAGCAATTCTATGGACCCTCTAGATGAATGAAAACCCTAACTCGACATAATGACCATATGAAAGCCTTTGAACCTTAGGGTTTGCGGCAGTTCCGCGGTGCCATTAGTGAGGCTTGGGTTTGCCCTTCTACGGTTGGTCCACAGGTGTTGTGGCATGTATTCGATACTATTAAACTGTACCCAAGATGTTGAGCTCTTGGGGGATTATGGAGCCTTGATGAATCGATCGAAAATTTCAACATCATTCGGATATCATGTGATGGGATACATTGCTTGGGAGACTCCAGATACGAGTATAGCCGTTGGAACGCAGTCCATGCAGCCATGAGGAGACGAGTCCGAATCAGTCGACATTGGAGAAAAGTGAAGTAATAGGTTCGTACGAGATCGTGACGAGGGGAAGTTCCACTCTGCTGACATCAGAGATGTGATACGCAAGCAGAGGCGTTGACTATGGGTATATCTTCCAGGAGGAGTCGTGATGAGTATGCAGTCGTTCCGGAACAAGAAATAGATATAGTAAAGATGATGACTTCCGGGCAGTTCAGCAAAAACGAGATTGAGGTGAGACCTTGATAGGACCTTTCTGGAAATACTATACGAGAAGACTTGGACCCAGGATCAGTCATATTGCACACGCCCAGCAGGCCAGAGTTCAGCATAGTCGACGAGACATGTTATGAGTGACTATAAGATTTGGCCAGAGATCTTTAGAGGATGTGCCAAAGCGGACTACTTCTATTATCGTTTCCATATTGGACAGTTGAGCCGGGGAGCTATGTACTTAGCAATTCGCAGTGAGAGACGAGAGCCTAAGGGCACCAGACGACAGGCCATGATCAGGAGGCAAGTAGATATCTTGCTCTGCTAGCATTGGATGCACCGACACCTTCTCGACCTTGAAGGAAGGACATATCGACGACAATATTTACGATTTGTGATTTCGTGAGTTGACTATCACGTATCAGTCACTTTGGATTTCGGTATTTTGGGTGATTTATTGCGTGATTGAGTTTTGATGACCGGGTTTCATGATATTTGCTTTGGTGCGCGCTGATACACATGGTTGTGAGATTATATACCACAGTATACCTGATTTGTATTTGGATTGAAATGTGTTGTATACCGTCGATTTTGATTGTGACACTCGATATTTGTTTTGTGCACCTTGTGCACCTGATTGGATTCTTGCACATATTTGACGCGCATGGGTTGGATTTTGCACATGTTCGGCGGTTGATATTGGATTTCGTGATTTCGTGCATGTTGGATGCACATGATTTAGATTTTATTCGTACATGATGGATGCACCTAATTTGGATTTTCGGCATGTTGGGCACATGTTATGAGATGCGATTTTGGTGCACACCAGATGCACTAAATCGGGATTCTTTGTGCATATCAGATGCACCTGATATTGCTGTCAGGCACACCGTTGCCTCTGACAGGTGTTTCATGCACACCCATTGCACTTAGATGTTATTTCTGTGCACATGTATGGCACATTCATGGGTTTTGATTTCCGTGCGCACCAAACGCACGCGGCATTATCATGCACATTTTGGGATTGATTTCTTATGGAGCAGTACGTTTTTATGATAATAGCTATTTGTTTTCGTACTGAGCAGGACTAGTCAGAAGACAGTACCTGGATATATTTTGCATGCATCGATAGTTATCGAAGGGATTTCCAAAAAGGGAGCTATAGTCTCAGTATTTACCTACGTGTCTGATATGACACGAAACGTTTAAAAACAAGGAAACCCTTCTAAATTATTTTCAAAAACGGCGGGGCGTATATATTAAACAAAAGATATATATATATATATATATATATATATATATATATATAGTTATTTCTTACAATAGACGTCCGCCACTGTGCAGTGATATGCGCATCGCACAGCGACTTAAAAGGTTTGGCATGCACTTCCTTCACATGTTTACATGTATAGTGTTGATATATATCATGTTGGTTTTTGTATTGGATTTAGACGTTGATGTCTTCACCTTAACTCCGATGATTGCGGGATGTTTGACGGAGTTTTGATTTTGGTTTATATACTCGTTTCATGCGAGTGCATTGCGCTACGATGTGCTTTAGGTATTTCTGATTTCGGAGCCCCGACGACTTGATCTTTTTACTTAAATGTTTTAGTATTTGAGGGGTTTAAATTTAAATTCAGGGACCGAATTTCTTTAAGGGGGGAAGATTGTAACATTTCATAAAAATAAAATATTATTTTTGGGAATTTTATAATTAAATAATATTATATTGAATATTTTAATAAGACGGTATAATTAAATACCGATAAATTGGGAAAAATTTGGAAAGATATAGAAATTACTAAAAAGAGGGTGCTTTTTGTAATTTAAGCAAAATATGAAATTTTATGATTTATTATACACTATTTTAATGCTAATCGCGGTTAAATATCGTTGATCGCATATTAAGCTTGTTTTGTGCAAAACATGCACCATATCATTTTTACACTTGTGTTACATTTTCCTACATGGCTTTCTCTTCATTTGCATTCATGGTTTTGGTTTTATGTGAGAAGAGAAAAGAAAAAGAAAAGAAAAAGGATAATAGTAAACAAAGAAGTATGGGCAAGAGAGAGAGGGTGAGGGGTCAAACCTTGGTATTGAGCCATTCTCTCTTCACTCATTCACTCATTTTCTCTCCTCACCCTTGCAATGGCTGCTGCCCTCATCCCCCTCTTCATCAAGCCCTCACAAACACCCTCATTCCTTCATCAAAACATCATCCCCGCTTCTTTAAAAGTGTGCACAAGCTCACAAGCTTCACTTTGGACCTAGAAAGCAAGGATTTTGGACATTTGGGGCAACTCAAGAAAATTCTTGAGTTGCCAAAGGAGGTAATTTATCCATCATTGGAGTAGTTTTCCCATTTGCTTTGCATCCATGTTAACTTAGAACCGATTAAGTGATGTTTAGTGAGGTTTAGAAATTTCTAGTTAGGGTTTGAGAAATTCTTGAATTGTGATGTGTAATTGAGGCCTATAGTGACCTTAAACCCCTGTAATGATATCATATTGGACTAAATCCTGAGACTTAACCTCCAAATACGAACTTTGAAATTCTGCAGATACAGAAAATGTGGGAATTGTGATGGTTTTTGGTAATCTGCTAACACCCGGGGACTCAAAAATTTATTTAGCAAACACAGAGAGACCAGCAGGCACCTAGGAAGCATTAACCAAGACCCGAGCACTTAACCCTCTACCCAGGCCGCAGAAAAATTCCTTCTGGCCGCAATTTGCGGCCAGACCTGGGGCATTTTGTCTCGTGTTTGTGTCATGGCTCCAGTATCTGTAATCTAGACCCCTCCTGTATGCAAAATTGGCTAGTTTTGCCTAGGGTAAAATCTGGGACTAAATTCATGAGTTGTTGTTTTGATTCAGGTTTATATTTTTCGTATTTTGGATTCTGGATTTTAGTATTTGTGTTTTACCTCGATCACTTGACGTTTGTATGACGATATCGAGGGTTGTTTGGTGGTTTGAAAGGCGTAGTCCGTAGGTTCTAACCTATAAGCTTTTAGCGTGTCATTTTGGTTTTGATTTGGTTTTTAATGAAATACGATAGATTATGATATGTAGGTACCCCCACGAGAACTTCGAGACGACAAGCAAGCGCATGGCGACGTTGGCAAGGGAAAGCGAAGAGTAAGTTGAGTAGATTTATATCTACGGGGGAAGTCGGATGGATGGCGTATAGCACCCCTACAAAGTTGTAAGAAATGATGTGATGTGATATAGATGTACATTTATGTGTTATTGAGAGATGTGAACACTTAGCAAGAAAGGCATTAGGAGATCATGGGTTAATGTTAGCGAGATTTGAGGAAAGTAGTTTAGTGGGTTTCTTAGTCGCGAACCCTAGAGTGAGATTGTTACATATACACATACACGCACGGGATGTGGTTTTGGGTGCATACGTCATGTGTGTGTGTGTGTGTATGTGTGTGTGTGTGTGTAGGTAGATGTGTTGGTGCGCACACACACACACACACACACACACACGTATACACGGAGGTTGAGGATAGTATATGGTACTTGGAGATGAGTCGATATGATTGGGCATGATGCCGTGAGATTAGTGATATAATTTGGTTCGTACTATGAGATACGACAGGAGATTATTGCGGATCTTTAGGCGATGTGTTTCAGACACACGCACATATATTTGTTGATAGTATCAGTTTGTACTAGACTTAGATCTGTACCCCAGTTCATGACATATGATGATAAGGATACCAGATGAGTAATGAGATAAATATGATATTTGACCCATACCCAGATGTAGGATGCCGTACGATAGATTTACCGTACGAGATATAATTATGATGCTAGATCCACACTTTTGACTCGAGGTTGTCATATATATTTATTGTATCGTACGTGATACTATTGAGGCGAGATGACCTATTACTTGATATATATATAGATCGACTCAGACTTAGGTGGATTCCCTTACCCTTTTGACTAGGCTCGAGTCATACTCATTTTTCAAAAGTGGAGAATTGTGAGTAATTTAAATACCAAACTGTATGAATCATATATTGGGTAGGTATATTTTTCAGTGTTACTGTTACTACATCACTTTATGTATATTCATAATGTTTCATCGAAATGCATGCTTGTACATATGTTATCTGCAATTATTATGAAACCCTGCTGTCAGGACACCAGCACCATTACCGATGATGCGTATGTTTCATGTACACCTGCTTGCCGGCTCACACACATCATCATCGGTAATTGCCATGTCACGTACACTTTAAAGAATATTATTTCATTGACATAACTTGCTAGCGGATAGTTGCAACGTGTTAAACCTTCATATGCTAGTTTAACAATTGCATCATTGCATGATAGCAGTTGCATTCATATATTCTCATTGGTCATGCAACATTACGGAGATTTATGCCGATATTCACTGTTTACTTACTCTTGATTCTTGGATTTCGGATTTCCTTGAGATTTCTGGATTTGGGGGAAAACCGCAAGAATATGTATAAACTTCTCTCTCTCTCTCCCTCTTTTTAAAAATGCAAGTTCCGGTTTTCTCATGATGTATGAGTCGTCCACCATAAGTTTTCATGATTGCTGTTGGATTTCGAGACCCGTTGCGAGGAGAGGATGAGCCGTCTCGGGTACATAGTGGGCCCGGTAAGGTACCCCGGGATAATAAGCTCAAGTTGTAGACGATGAGCCTAGCAGGGGAGCACTACCTACCGGTGATTTTACCTGGCGCGGCGGATATCCGGAGGATACCGTCCGTGGTCATGTGATTTGATGATATGGGCCGATCCGGACTGACGGAACCCTAGATATTAAGATATTGAGATATTGGGATTTGAGACACTGAGATTTTGAGATTTGAGATATTGAGATACTGAGATTTATGTTTTGTGTCGATACTTGACACTGATTTCTCTGTTGATTTCATTGATGATACTCGATTTATATACATACAGAAATCTCATTAAATAAAGAAAACAGTTGTCTCATTCATGATGTATTCTGTTTCCATTAGTAATGCATTCATACATCACATATCTGATATGTTGCTATCTGAGGCACTGACACGAGCACGTGGTATTGCACTTATGTGTAAATAGGTCAGGATATTTATTTGAGGATATTACTTGATATGACCTAGGATAGCGTCATACATGCGATTTCTACTCGTAGATATTTTCTACTCATAAGTTGGCAACTCGCTCCCGTTGTGCCACAGTTCCTTGCATCTTTTGCCGTATAGATTTCGTTGCGGCTTTGCTGGCACATTGTTCCTTCCGGGTGATTGCTTTGGTAGGTGGGTTCACTTGCATCGTGACCACCATTGTACATTTATTATTTCAGTTGTATCTAGTAAACTCCATCAACCAGACATGTATATTTGATAGAGATAGATGACCAGTGTATATTCTTTCGACCTTAGAGTCGCACGCTGTATTATTATGGTTTTTCCTCTGGTTTTCTTGATGATGTTGGAACTTTATCTTGAGTTTGATCCTCGCCTTTTGGCATTGTATATTATATTGCATTGTGTGGTTTTGTCCGCCGGTTGGCGAAGAGCTAGCTCCCGCTTGGGGATGCCTTTATTCATTATACATGCTTTATCAGGTTTTGTACCCGTTTGGGGTCTGAATTTACAAAAGAAACTTTACCGAAATTTTCAGAAAAGACTTGACTTTTAAAAATGCATACTTCGGCTAATGTTGTTAAACTTCTCGCTTTAAAATTGGTTTTTCCTTCACTCTAGTGCTTTACTTGGTTTGGATTTCTGGGTTATGACTTACTTAGATTACGTACACCTCGAGACATTTCATAGTTTAAGTGTCGGTCATGTTCCGTACTTTTCCGGTCGTAACACCCTCACCTCGCATCTGTCCCCAAACACCAACCCAGAGCACATTGAACCCAGTCCCCCTCTCTTCTCCCTTTTCTTCTTCTTCTTCTTTCTTCTTCTCTTGCTTTTTCTTGATCTCGTATTTTTTCCGGTCACCGCCGGAGCCGTGCCGTCGCCGATGATCCAGGCGACCCAGTGGACGTTCCCAGCCAGCGTGGTCATGTTCTTGCATTGCCTGGTTCTGTTCTGTATGTGCGTGTGTGCGTCGCGACATTTACCGACATCGTACGCGGCGTACGCATCCCGTATTGAGATCCGATCAGGAAAGTTTATCTTGCTGCATGCTATGTTATTATATTTGCATCCATATTAAAAATAATATTACATGTTCATTTCATTGTGCATCCCTGCTACCGTTTTACTGTTTTACGATACCAGTTTACATCCGTACAATTTATTACATATCTAGTCGCAAGCAAGTTTATCTTGCTACATGCTATGATACATATGTTGCATCCATATGAATAAAAATATTACATGTTTATTTCATTGTGCATCCATATTACAATTTTACAGTTTTTCGATACCTGTATGCATCCATACCGTTATTTACATATCTAGTCGCATGCAAGTTTATCTTGCTACATGCCATGTTATATATTTTGCATCCATATGAATAAAAATATCACATGTTGATTGCATTGTACATCCATATTACTGTTTTACTATTTTCGGATAACCGTACGCATCCATATCATTAATTACATATCAGGTTGCATGCAAGTTAACTTGATACATGCTATATTATTATACTTGCATCTATATTAATAAAAATATTGCATATTTATTGTATTGTGCATCCATATTACAGTTTTACCATTTTTCCAATATCCGTTCGCATCCGTATCATTTATTTCATATCTAGATGCATGCCATATCATATTATTTCATATTATTGTTATATTAACACCCCATGCTTGATAATGTGCATCCTACGTAGTCATGGACATGTAGATGTGATCCCTGATAGACATTTGTGTATCTATGCTTTTTACTGTATATCCGTATTTTACCGTGATTTGATACTTGCTACATTTTACTATTGGGCACCCATTTGATACACTGTGCACTATATGACATGACTTGATATACCACTGCTTGACTTGATACGTGATCATGTTCCTAATGCCGACAATCCTGACATGTTGTCCTGACAGACATATCCTGTTGTCTGCATAGACAAACCTGTACCCGCTTGATCATGTGTTGGCATTAGCTCCAGATTTATCAATACCTGACTTGAACATATAACCTTGGGGGTAAGGGGAAATCAAGAATGTAACCGAACGTAACTCAAAGGGCTATTATATTGTTTGCCGTACTTCCGGGCATTACGGAAAAATCATGTTACCGTGGTCCTGTGGGGAATGAACGGGGCATATACTGAATAATCATGTTACCGTGGTCCCATGGGGAATGAACGGGGCATAGTCTGTGGGTTACGATGAGGATTACATTAATTGATTTCGAAGACTTTAGAATAGATAACCCAGTAGTATAGTTTAGATTGCTCACTGCACTTCACCTGCACGTATACACTTCACTGTTTCATATCCATGTTTACTGGTTATATTCATGTCATCGTTTTTATTCATGCCTACATATCTCGTGTATCTTGTTCATTTATTATTGTTGATATTATGACACACTGATGTCTGGGTTTTGCATGGCCCAGATCTTCTGTCTCTTTCGCAGGCTGCTCAGGAGTATTTTCGCCGTCAGGCCGAGCAGTGAGGATCCTGTTAGTATCTAGTTTAGTTTAGTTTTATTTCCGTACTTTTATTTCCTGATGTGAGCCCGTGTTTGGGACGTACTTTCCAGATGTTATTGTTTATTGGATTTATTACTTCCACATTTATATTTCTTGACTCGTTTATTCTAGCAGATGGACATGTATTAGATAGTTTTATATTTTTTACTGTTCTTGATATCTTATAGACAGCCGTAATTTAACTATGGAGGGATGTTTCCTAGCCACAGCTAGCATGGTTGGTCCTGTCACGTGCCGATCTTAGCGCACTCTGGGAAACGGGGCGTGACAGGGTGTGTTTGGTATCAAAGCCATAGGATTTAGGTTAATCGGGTTTGATTCCTTTGTAATTGGGTATTGGACCCAATATATGAGTTATAAAACCCGTAAGGAACATGTCCTGCCACTTTACCATCTTGCCATTCTTGAATCTTATCTTTCTCTTGACCATTGTCTTGACGATATGCAAACAACTTTGCATCTCGGCTTGAAACTTTTTAGTTCCCTATTGTTTCTCCCTACTTATTCTTTCGATTCTGATACTATGATTTGGGCGACTTGAACGGAGTTATGTGATTGTAACTATGAACTGCAGTATGGTTACAATGCGGTACTCTATTCAAGTAACTTGGAGTCCTAGTCTTGATTCATCTCCTTGTTTTATGGTCGTTACATTACCTTCCTTCTCTCGGTTTCATTGCTTACCAGTTTATATTTATCGCAATCTTGAATCCTGTTTATCGTGCTTATCATCTTCAGTGTTTGGAGTCAGATGAAGTCATTTTCGGTATCCTACTTGTTCATGATTTTTCCCGCATTAGCACTATTCGATTCTGGTGCATCCTGTTGTTTTATGTTGTCCAAGTTTTTTGCTGCACATTTGATTTCTTGCACGGACCTGTCTTGTTGTTGGGACACACACACTGGGAATGGGAAAATCATATCTAGTAGCGAGTGCAAGGATTGTTCGGTTGTTATCTGCGGACGGGAGTTATTTGCAGATTTCTTGGTGATCGATACCGGGAGTTTGATGTTGTCTTGGGAATGAATTTTCTCGGCACTTACCATGCACACATTGATTGTAGGGTAAAGAAAGTGGTTTTCCAGATTCCCGGACATCCGGAGTTTGTTTTTGCTGGAGGCAGCAGTTTTGTCGGGCCAGTCGAGTTTAGGGCCAGGCCGACAAGCGCCGTTCTTTCGTCGATGGAAGTTGATAAGGAGAAAGCGCCAGCTGTAGTTCGAGAGTTCATGGACGTGTTCGAGGACATCTTGGGTTTACCGCCAAAACGAGATGTGGAGTTTGCGATCGATCTTGTTCCTGGTGCAGCGCCAATTTCAAAGGCGTATTATCTGATGGCACTAGTAGAGTTGGAAGAAGTGAAGAAGCAGGTTACCGAATTGCTAGAGATGGGTTGGATTCGCAGCAGCAATTCACCCTGGGAGCTCCAGTTCTTCTAGTCAAGAAGAAAGATGGCACAAGGAGGATGTGCATCGATTATCGAGAATTAAACCGGGTGACTATTAAGAACAAGTACCTGTAAGACTACGGTAGCGCCCCGACCGTCTTTCCGAGGCCAAAATGCGAAAACGAAAAATTTTCTTAACTTGAAAAACGGTGCTATCGTATGCTTAAAACCCGGATCGAACCATTAACCTACTACTAACAAACTAGAGAAGGGATAGAAAGCTATACCGATCGATCCGTGTCCTTCGGTCTTCGGCCACCATCCCAAGCTCCTCGCGGCATCTCCGGTCGTGATCTCCTCATCGGAAAGGGCACCACATCTACGAGTCTTTTTACGGGCTCCCGCTTCGTACGAAGCAACTCGGGCACGAAGTGTGCTAGCCGACGTGTCCAAGGTGTTGTAGAGAATGTTTGTGATCACTTTGTCTCTTGCATCCATTGCTTTGGATGGAGGTTAAAGATGAAGCCATTGAAGGAGACAAAGAGCTAGAGGAAGAAGAAGAAGAAGGAGGCTCTCGTTTCTTTTCTTTTTCTATGAAAAAAATGAGAGAGTGTAACAAAAACACAAGACCAAGCTTGCATAAGGCAGCCCCTTTCTCTTTCCTCTTATCAAATCAACACCAATCCATCATATAATTTGACATTAGCACATAAAAAGAGACCATGAGTCACTAATGAAGTCCATGTCACATTTAATGCATGTCATGATGAAATTCTAGCTCATTGTTTCCATTAACAAACATTAATCCAAATGTTTGCAACAAAAAAAAGATACGGCAACATCTAAAGTAAACTCGTGACGGATTATAAGGATACCCCTCACCTGTATATACATACCTGCATCCGCATTCCTACTGAATGCGAATGCGACGAGGTTAAAGCAATCCAACAAATCTAATACTAGGATCCGGCTTAAACCAAAGCCCACTAGTATGATCCGTCCGATCATGATCCGTGCAATACCGCACGTATATGATCGAACCCTGCCATATATCATACGGCCTCTACAACGTTTCGCCCGAAACTTGAGAAACTGTCTGTGGGGGACTCTAAAGACTCGTCAATACTTTGGCTGTGGATTTAACCACTAGCACATCAGAGGTATTAGCCGTACGTAACGAGCTACCAGGTATTGACCAAAAGGGAGGTCGATGAGCGAACTCATCCTGACAGCCTACTGAGCCTGTCAGTGACAATAGCCGTACAGTCCGGTCCGTTCGTCTATAAGAATCGCATGGCGGGCCTAGGAGGTTGGTGAAAGTCAGACCCCCAAAAGCGGTACAAGTCGTGTCAGAGTGTAGCCCAGAACACCCTGAGATACTACTGGAATAACTACCAGTAAATCTCCTGCCTCGGCCGAGGGCTTTGTGTAATGGTTCTCCTAGACACAGCGCGATCTCACCCCCAATACCGGGAGAGACGAATCCCCTGCCTATCCGCTCACTTGCCTCCATATGGCTCGGGACTGTACCCAACTAAAACCTGTTTGCATGACTCCTTTGAGCCATGGTAGGGTAGTAATCAAAGTACAGTGGGAACTCACACGAGACAAATGACGACCTCAGGTTGATGAACTAACATGTACACATGTCACCAGGGAACTGCTATCTGACGTCAGGTATAATACCAACTAGCATGTTCCCGGTGAGTCCTGTCCAGTGTAGTTATAACCCAATGAGCACCTGTATACATCTTAGGTGAACCAGCTGACACCAATGGCTTATGAGACCGGCCACCGCCCCTCGTCGGGGTCTCGACTGTATACACTGGTCTACTAATGGAGTATCGATGCCCAGTCTCGAAACTCCCACGACTAGGGACGTTTTAAGGATGTGCTTATAGACCCCAGCTCCCACATATATGATCACCATCATACTGCTGGTCGTCAAGCAAGAATCGTAAGGGCTCTATCAGCGTGCAATAGTGACCTGTAAGGTCACCTGAAGCAGTACACGATGATAAAGACAAACTATGGTAGCATACTATTCTCTATTAACGTGTAATAGTGAACTACAATGTCACCTAAAACATGTACACGATGATAAAGACAAACCAGATAGTATACAATTATCTTGAGTAAGATTGTCCTACCGGCATAGGTCCTCCCTCAATCATTGCAATCACGTGCCTGTGATCCAATAATTGATTCTGAGGGCACTATATCCAACAATACCCGATCCCTCGCATTGGCGAATTGTTCGAGCAACTCAATGGCGCGAGGGTATTCTTGAAGCTGGATTTGGATCCGGATATCATCAAGTTCGAGTTAAATCAGAGAATATCTGCAAGACTGCGTTCCGAACTCGATATGGACATTACGAGTATTTAGTGATGCCATTCGAAGTCACGAATGCACCGGCGATATTTATGAACTTGATGAACCAAATCTTTTCACTATTCTTAGACCAGTTTATAGTGGTGTTCATCGATGATATTCTTGTCTACTCGAGGAGCCAAGAAGAGCATGCAGGACACTTGAAGATCGCACTACAGACGTTGAGGCAAGAAAGATTATATGCAGAGATGAGTAAGTGCGAGTTTTGGCTTGAAGAAGTGAAGTTTTTGGGGCACGTCGTATCCGAAGATAGAATCGCTGTTGACCCTGAGAAAATTGCAGCAATTCAAGATTGGACAATTCCGAGGAATGTAGCGGAGATCAGAAGTTTTCTGAGACTTGCAGAATATTATAGAAGGTTCGTGGAGAATTTTTCTCGATTGGCTGAGCGTTTAACCAAGATTACGTGGAAGGAAGTACCGTTCATATGGACGAATGGTTGTGCATTGTCTTTTGAGGCATTGAAGCAAAGGTTGATAACCGCTCCTATTTTGACCGTACCAGATAGTTCCGGAGGATTGGTGATTCATAGCGACGCGTCTGGGAAAGCTTTGGAATGTGTTTTGATGCAGCATGGGAAGGTTATAGCCTACGCATCGAGACAGTTGAAGACCCAAGAGAAGAATTACCCAACTTACGATTTGGATCTTGCGGCGGTGAATTTCGTTTTGAAGATTTGGAGACACTATTTATTGGGCGAAAGGGTCGAAGTATTCACCTATCACAAAAGCCTAAAGTATGTGTTCACGCAGAAAGAGCTTAACATAAGACGACGTAGATGGTTGGAGCTGATGGCTGACTATGATCTTGATCTCAAGTACCATCCGGAAAAAATTAATGTAGTGCCGGATACGCTTAGTCGGTTGCCAGCAATTCGGATGTTGACTGCACGGAAGGAACTTATAGATGTTTTTTGGAGATTCGAGTTGGAGATCGTGTTACCGCATTCTTCAAGACAGTTGATACAGCTACAAGTACAGTCGTCGTTGAACGAGAGTATTAAATCAGCGCAATCACAAGATCCAAGATTGCAGAAGTTTCGAGAACAGGTTGAAGCGGGACTTTGAATGGACTTGTTGATTCATGAGGATGGTTCGTTGCGATATGGTAGCCGTTTGTGTGTGCCGAAAGGATACATTCATGAAGAAGTTATGAAGGAGGCGCATAATTCCGCATATTCCGTACATCCAGGAGGCACGAAGATGTACCATGATCTACGACAGCATTTCTGGTGGGAAGGCATGAAAAGGGAGATTGCCCGCTTTGTAGTGAAGTGCTTAGTATGTCAGCAAATTAAGGCTGAACATCAAAGAGTAGCTAGTTTATTGCAACCACTTCCGATTCCTTAATGGAAGTGGGAACATATAACCATGGATTTCGTGACAGGTTTACCACGGAGTCCAAGGGGCAACAATGCAGTTTGGGTGATTGTTGATCGATTGACCAAGGCAGCTCATTTCATACCATTTCGAATTGGTCAGTCAACGGAAGCGTTAGCAGAGCATATATGCAGGAGATTGTGAGATTGCATGGAGTACCTACGAGCATCGTTTCTGACCGTGATACCCGATTCTTATCGCACTTCTGGAGGAATTTACAGGAAAGTTTGGGGACGCGATTGAAGTTTAGCACTGCTTATCATCCCCAGGCAGATGGGCAGTCGGAGAGAACGATCTAAACTCTTGAAGACATGTTGAGAGCTTTCATGTTAGACTTCAAGGGTTTGTAGGAGGATCATCTATACTTGTTGGAGTTTTCTTACAATAACAGCTTTCAGGCGACTATTCAAATGGCTCCATTCGAAGCATTGTATGATCACAAGTGTTGCTCACCCGTCTGTTGGGACGATGTTGGACAACGAAGATTGTTGGGACCGGATTTGGTCGTGCAAACAGTAGAGAATGTTAATACTATCCGGAATCACATGAAGGAAGCACAGAATCGGCAAAAGAGTTGGGCCGATATATCGAGAAGACCTCTAGAGTTCGCTGTTGGTGATCTGGTATTCCTGAAGATATCACCGACTAGATGAGTGATTCATTTTGGGAGTCAAGGCAAGTTTAGTTCTCGACTCGTGGGGCCTTTCGAGATTATTGAGCGTGTTGGAGAAGTGGCTTATCGATTGGCTTTACCACCATCTTTGGCGAGTGTTCATGACATGTTTCATGTATCTCAACTCTGTAAGTATGTTCGAGATGAAACACACGTGTTAGATAATTCGGAGCTGACTGTAAGGGAGGATTTGACCTTTGAGGAACGACCGATGACGATTGTTGATCAAAGAGAAAAGGTCCTCAAGAACAAGGTTATCCCTCTAGTACTTGTTTCATGAGGGAATCACTCGCACGGAGAATCGACTTGGGAACGAAAAGACGAGATTCGACAAAAGTTTCCACGCCTCTTTACCAAGATTCATGTTTGTTTTTCTTCTCTTGTTCCGGGAATTTTGAGGACGAAATTCTTTTGTAGTTGGGTATAATGTAACACCCTAGTTCATTTATACCAATTATGTTTTGGGTATTTCTTTATCTATGGATATTTCTTGATTTACTGTGTTTTGGGTGCGAATAGTGTAGTCGATATCTGTGTTTGCATTCGACCCAACCCGCATGCTGGAAACCCGTCTTGATTCCTGTTTATGATTTATCCCGGCTAGTTATGATAATCCGTGCATTTTCATGTTGTATGATTGCATTATATCTGACATCTGCATTTTTTCAATATAACAAGTAAAGTCAAATAAAATATTTTAAAAATATCTAGTATGGCATGCATGATACCCCTGACCCTGTGGCAGCATCCGCACCTCGTGTTCTCGTCCTGTTCGGTTAAACGGACTCGTTAGGATAACTACGTACACGCTACCTATATCCGTTCTTGGGGGTATGCATTTTCGTTACCCGGATATCATATTTTGGTTTTTGTTAACACGTATGTGTTGGATATAGTGCCCTCAGAGTCAATTATTGGATCACAGGCACGTGATTGCAATGATTGAGGGAGGACCTATGCCGGTAGGACAGTCATACTCAAGATGATAGTATGCTATCAGGTTTATCTTCATCATCGTGTACTGCTTTAGGTGACCTTACAGGTCGCTATTACACATTGATAGAGCCCCTAGGATTCTTGCTTGACTGCCAGCAGTGTGATGGCGATCATATACGTGGGAGCTGGGGTCTATAAGCACATCCTTAAAGTGGTCCCTAGTCGTGGGAGTTTTCGAGACAGGGCATCGATACTCCGGAGTAGACTAGTGTATACAGTCGAGACCCCGAAGAGGGGCGGTGGCCGGTCTCACAGACCATTGGTCTCAGTTGGTTCACCTAAGATGTATACAGGTGCTCATTAGGTTATGAGTACACCGGACAGGACTCGCCGGGAACATGCTAGTTGGTATTATACCTGACGTCAGATAGCAGTTCCCTAGTGACATGTGTACAGGTTAGTTCATCGATCTGAGATCGTCATTTGTCTCGTGTGAGTTCCCACTGTGCTTTGATTACTACCCTACCACGGGTCAAAGGAGTCGTGCAAACAGGTTTTAGTTGGGTACAGTCCCGAGCCACATGGAGGCAGTGAGCGGATAAGCAGGGGTTCGTCTCTCCCGGTATTGGGGATGAGGTCGTACTGTGTCTAGGAGAGCCATTACACGAAGTCCTTGGCCAAGGCAGGAGATTTACTGGTATGTATTCCAGTAGTATCTCAGGGTGTTCTGGGCTACACTCCGACACGACTTGTACCGCTTTTGGGGGTCTGACTTTTACCAACCCCCTAGGCCCGCCATGCGATGCTCATAGACGAACAGACCGGACTGTACGGATATTGTCACTGACAGGCTCAGTAGGCTGTCAGGATGAGTTCGCTCATCGACCTCCCTTTTGGTCAATACTTAGTAACCCGTTACGTACGGCTAATACCTCTAACGTGCTAGTGGTTAAATCCACAGCCAAAGTATTGACGAGTCTTTAGAGTCCCCCACAGACAGTTTCTCAAGTTTCGGGCGAAACGTTGTAGAGGACGTATGATATATGGCAGGATTCGATCTTATACGTGCGGTATTGCACGGATCATGATCGGACGGATCATACTAGTGGGATTTGGTTTAAGCCGGATCCTAGTATTAGATTTGTTGGATTACTTTAGTCTCATCGCATTCGCATTCAGTCGGAATGCGGATGCAGGTATGTATATATAGGTGAGGGGTATCCTTGTGATCCGTCACGAGTTTACTTTAGATGTTGCCGGATCTTTTTGTTGGACCAAACATTTAGACTAATGTTTGTAAATGAAAATTGTGAGCTATATGTCATGATATGAAGCATTTATTATGACACATGCACAAGTGGTGACTCATGGTCTCTTTCTTTGTGCATGTGTCACATAATGTGATGGATTTGTATTGAAATGATAATGAGAGAGAGAAAGGCAACCATATGGTTGTAGTTTGCTCTTGTATTATTCTTGATCTCATTCTCACTCTCATTATCATTCCATAACAAAAGAAAAGGAGAGAAAGCCTTCTCTTCTTCTTCTTCCTCTTCTTCCTCTAGCTCACTATTTTCATGGATGGAAACACCTTCAACCTCCATCCAAGCAATGGATGCAAGAGACAAAGTGATCACAAACATTCTCTACAACATCTTGGACACGTCAGCTAGCACACTTCGTGCCCGAGTTGCTTCGGACGAAGCGGGAGCCCGTAAAAGGAATCGATGGTGTGGTGCCCTTTCCGATGAGGAGATCGAGACCGGAGATGCCACGAGGAGCTTGGGATTGTGGCCGAAAACCGAAGGACACGGATCGCTCGGTATATTCTCTCTACCCTTTCTCTAGTTAGCTAGTAGTAGGTTAATGGTCCGATCCAGGTTTTAAGCATACGATAGCGCCAGTTTCTAGTTTAAAAAAGTTTTTGTTTTCCGCATTTTGGCCTCGTACAGACGGCCGAGGTGCTACCGTAGACTTACAGTATGTTATCCGTATTTTCAAACCGTAAATTTAGACCCAACCCGGGAATATTTTGGAGTAATTTTTGTATTAGCCAAAATCTCAAAAATATATTTAATATTATTTTCATATAATATTTACTTGTTAACTCGTTTTTATCTTTTTAAAAACAAAATATATTTTCTATATCCTAATCTATAACAGACCTCTCTCTCTCGCTCTCTCTCTCTCTCTCCACTATATATATATATATATATATATATATATATATGATATTAAATATTATTTCATAACCCAATTTTACCCGCGTATCCCTCTCTCTCCTCGTGCCTTCTTCTTCATTTTTTTCTTTTTCCTCCCGTCATCGCCCTCGCGAACCCACGCCTCGCGCCCGCGCCCCTCGCCTCGCCGGAGCTCCGTTCCCATCGCCTCCATCACCTCGCCTCACCCTCTTCCACCTCACCTCACTTCCTTTCCCGACCAACCCACGGCAAACCCGAGCGAACCCAACTCCCCTGCCTCGCCTCGCCGCCACCGATCTCGTCGTCGCCTCCACACCCTCATCATCACCTCCATCTCCTCCTCTTCTTCCTCCACTCTCCTTTCCCGAACAAACCCCCTGCCAACCCAAGAAACCTGTGACCCATCTCCTCACTTCCGACCTCCTCAACCGCCTCGCCGGCGACCCCTCGTCACCACCCCGTCATCATCCTCCATGTTCCACTCCCCTCTCTCTAACCCGATGAACAGTCGAAAATATTGCATTTTTAACACAGCAATCTCGCTACTATTTGTAATCATCTAAAAGTGTTTGGTATAAATATAGCACATATTAGCAATTTGTCTGCAAAATACCAAATAACATGTGTTATAAATTATAACCAGCATTATGAGGGAAATTGTGTGTTTATTATTGCATACGTGATCTTTTGTGTATCAAACACTTGTCTCGAGATTGTGTGCAGGAAATTCTCCAGGAAAAAGAGCCGGAACTGCTAAAAGTGCTGATAAAACGCATCAAGTCAAAGACTTGAAATCTGGCAGTAAACAAGAAAGTATAAAAATATTCCAGAAATCAAGAAAGTTCCATAAAGCCAACATCAGAATTACCCTGGAAATTTCATGCATTGACTCCACCAAACGGCCGCGGATCCGCAGCCGAGTCAGGCTGATCCGCCGCGGATCCGCGGTCGAGTTGACTCGTCGGCAGTTGGTCATTTTTGCAGAGGTCTCCTTTTAATGGC
This sequence comes from Agapanthus africanus, assembly GCA_030015575.1. Taxonomy (NCBI): domain Eukaryota; kingdom Viridiplantae; phylum Streptophyta; class Magnoliopsida; order Asparagales; family Amaryllidaceae; genus Agapanthus; species Agapanthus africanus. Next base: position 326,574,638 of record JASDDO010000018.1, read on the forward strand.
CAAGCTTCTTCAAGACGTTTTGGATTGTGTAGATTTCTCCAGAAGCTTCACTTCTAAACAACCAAGCTTCTTGTGCAAGTTTCATAACTACCAAGCTTCTCATACAAGCTAGCTAACTACCTTAATCTAGAAACTTCTCTACCTTAGCTTCTTGTGCAAGCCTCATAACAACCAAGCTTCCAAGGGAAGCCAGACCAAACATCTAAGGGAGGCTAAAAAAAATCTATAAAAAGGTACCTAGTGCTTCATTACAAAGGTTGTTGAATATTGAGCCAAAATTCCGCAAGTTGAGTGACACGACTTGCAACTCAAAACCCTAGCCCAAATCTAATTCCAAAGCCAAATCAAGATACATCGAGAACCAAATCAAGCAAGCATTCAACGAGCCTTTGAAGTAATGCCGATCTTTATCCGAGCAAGAGATCCACGACGATCCGCGACTCATGATGATCGAGCCACGCAAAGATCGACGCCAAATTCCTTTTCAATTGAGTGAGCGAGAGCTAGTCTTGTAAACTTGAGTGAGAGTTGTAATTTGAAGAAGATCTAAATAAAGGTGAAAATCTCTATTCTTGCTTTCTATTCATTCTCACATTATGATATTCTTAGTTCTTGATTTCTTTATAATGATGCGTGAGTAAATTCTCCGCTTGTAGCAGAATCGAGAAAATAGGTAGATGATGATGATTAAATTCTTAAACGATTTTTAAATCTTATGAGTTTTGTAAACTTTAGGAAATTGAATCATTGAAAACCTAATTTGAGCGAGATCACTTTCTTGAATGTTTTAGCTCCAAATAAGAGATCAATGATCGGTGATTTAATTTGCTAGAGGCTAGAATTTGAATGATAATCAATGAAAGGACAAGGGATGATGATGAAGAAACCCTAGTTTCTTCAATAGATCCCTAAACCTCATTGATCGTCATTGATCTAGCAAAAAATCTTCAATAGATAAGAATTTGTAATTATTATTATTCATCATCATTATCAATTGGATCGATTCCGACAAGCCTCTTTACAAATCTTGATAATTCAAACAATTTGGACGATTTCATGATTCTCGATTCTAGATCTTTATTTCCTTTATGTTTCTTGAAATGAAAACTCACAAATCTTGAATCAATTTTCGTGTAATTTCTTTTACCTATTAATTTTCAACTCAACTAAAATGATAACGAACAAATCACACTTTCTCAATAGACGATCCGCATTCACCGACGAAACTACAATAGACACCGTCAATTGATTGCGGTATAAATTTCTATGGTTGTGATCTTTTTACACTTTTCCAAATACACACGAAGATATTATCAATCAAATGGCGTCGTTGCCGGGGATAGTGTGCTAATTTGTTCGTTTTTGTAATTTGAGTTGAAAAATTTATTATTCCATCAGAATTTTTAGATCAAAATTCGCACAAGCGCTTAACGATTTATTGTGATTTGTTGCAAGGAGATCTGGAATCTGTAGAGCGAGAGGAAAAATTTTCAGGGCATCTCAAAAAGTCCAGAGAGGCAACAGGAGCATGTGCAGGGATATGTCTTTCTTGCGGCGGATCCGCGGCGAAACTAGCCATATTGCGGCGGTTCCGCGGCCTTATTAGGGTTTCAGTGCACCAAACTTCTCAGGTATACTTCTGTCTTTCTTATCTCCTCCCTGCTCTGTCCATTAACCAATTTCTGCAGGATTCTTTGCAAAACTTCGCAGCGCCGCAAAAAGAAAAAAATTGTGCGTGTTTGATCTTAGTTGTTTGCATTTTTAATACGGAAATTAAGGGGCAAAGACCAAATTCAGATTAGGTGGGGAGTTCATTACCCTTCCTAAGCCCTAAAAATCACAAACTTGCATTCGCATCACCCTCATTAACTAAAAAATATCTAGACAAGACTCTAAAAACCGTCGCGCTCAATTAGGACAGAAGAAGGTCGTGGGTAATCTATTGCTTATCAGCGTTTCTTTTGTGGTGTCTAAAGCAGGTGTGTCTAAGGCAAGTGGTTACTTAATTAGTCCCACTGCTTACGTAGTGGAGAACCTCCCACTTACCTGGCACTTACCTAGCCACAGAAGGGGCAAAGAGGCAGTAGAGGATCTATCTTGCGACTTGTTTTCTGGAAGTCCAGGAGCGGTCTAGAGACTTGACCTAGGTGACCACTAGAATTAGGATTGCTTGTGCATTGTTTGTGTGAATTTTTTGAAAAATCCGTCTTTTTCAAAACAAACACCAAACTCATCTTTTCCTTAATTATCACTTAACGCTGCCACTTGTGCTAAACCATTTAGTGCATGCTCGGCTGGACACGGGATTCTAGTGCCCGTCTTGTCCGTGTTCCTTCTATCGACTCCAAAGTCGGTATTTCTACGTCTACTTTTTCTTCACCCACTACCACATCCACTTCGATGGACGGTTCTCCATCGAACTTCTATAACACTACTCTGCCACCGCCCGCAGGTGCGCAGAATCTGCCCCGCATCTCTCTCCAAGAGAGATGTTACCCTATGCGAGATCCTCTTTCGACCTGTCTCACCATTCCACCAGCCAATGGGGACAATTTTGAAATCAAACCACAATACATCAATCTTCTACCCAAATATCACGGTCTCGAGTATGAAGGCGCATACGTCTTTATTACCAAATTTGAAAATGTATGCGCTATGATGGGTACTTCACAGCTTTCTGTGGATGCTATGAGATTACGTCTTCTCCCATTCACTTTGTGCGATATAGCCGAGAAGTGGCTTTATAACACAACCGCACATTCTATTTCGAACTGGGGAGAATTCGTAACAGCTTTCCTAAAGAAATTCTACCTTAATCATAAGACAGCTCGAGTCGGTAGCTAAATAAATCAATTTACCCAGCTTCCAAATGAACCATTCTCGAAGTGTTTTGAACGCTTCAAGGATCTGTTATTTCAATGTCCTCATCACGGAATTCCTAGATGGGATCTGTGCAGAATCATATATGAGGGCATTAATCCTACAAAAAAACAGAACCTTGAATCCATGTGTCAAGGCACCTTCATGAATAAAGATGATGGTGAAGCCTGGAGATTTTTAGAAGATTTCGTTGAGAAAACCTTACAGTGGGAGAATGTAAACCAGTCATCGTCTAGGGGCGGCATTCACCAAATTGATGTTTCCATAGGAGTTAGAGCTGAAATGGCAGCAATGCAAAAGAAACTCGAAACTATGGAACATAAATTTTTAGCAGCCTCCCTAAATCAGATGTCACTCCCCAAAACTGTCTGTGGATACTGTTCTGATCCATCTCATCTTACGGAAGAATGTCCACTGAATTCTCGGTTTCAAGGTCAAGAGTATACCAATACTGCTTTCCAACAAAGACCTACAAACGATCCGTATTCTTCCACGTATAATCAGGATTGGAGGAATCACCCTAACTTTGCTTGGAACCAATCACAAACTCAAAACACGGTCCCAAACCAAAACAATTTCCAAAGGGCTCCTCCACCACAACAGCAACCACTTCAAATAAGCCAGCACCCCTACCAATCACAAAACTTTCAAAATCCGGTCAACACACCTGCACCGTATAATCTTTTGCAGTTGACCGGTACTGATGAATCCTCTTCACTAGCACAAACCATGGATTTGATTCTGAAAAATTTCATGCAAGTTTCGGCTGAAATAAAACTTCTGTCGATAAAATCTAAAAAAACTCTGACTCCCATGATGAGAGTATAAAATCGATAGAAGCACAAATTGCACAATTAAAAGCCGAAATGAGTGCTAGAGAAAAAGGGAAACTTCCGTCTCAACCCCTACCGAATCCCGGACATTCACAACACTACAATGTGAATGCAATTACAACGTTGAGATCCGGAAGAGTGCTGAATAATCAAGTTGGGGAAGAAATTGATAATCATGAAGAATTAATCAATAAAACCCTGGCTGACACTTTTCCTTCCACATCTACTTCTACTTCTGATCCTTGTTCTTCTACCCCACCACCTTCTTGCGAGCATATTCTTCGTTTTTCCCAAGACTCGACACCTCAGCATACCTCTTCTAGTTCATCAAAGACGAACCCCACTCCTATTCTGGGAACATTTCCACACACACCACCTTCTCCAATGTTGGACCCAGCTCTTATTGCTAAAGCTCCTTATCCGAATCGGTTAAGGGGAAACAAATTGAGTCCACATATGGAGAAGATTATGGAAATGTTCAAACAGGTTAACATCAACATGCCTCTCCTAGATACTATTCAACAAGTCCCCGCTTATGCGAAAATTCCCAAAGACTTGTGCACTAGGAAGAGGAAGACTCAAGTGCCCAAAAAGGTTTTAATGACTAATAATATTAGCACTGCTTTTACCCCACAGTTACCAACGTAAGGACCCAGGATGTCCTACAATCTCGATTTCTATTGGGGGTAAAAATATTAACTGTGCTTTACTTGACCTTGGCGCAACTGTTAACCTGCTCCCATATTCTGTCTATGAGCAGTTAGGGATTGGAGAGTTGAAACCAGCTCATTGCACTCTCCAAATGGCAGACCGTTCAATCACCAAACCTAGGGGTGAACTGGAGGATGTGTTGATAAAAGTCAGGGAATTTATATTCCATGTGGACTTTATTGTTCTCGATACACAATCTGTAGCAAACCCACGGAACCAAATTCCGGTGATTTTGGGTCGACCATTCCTTGCCACTTTCAATGCTGTCATTAACTGTCGAAACGGTTCGATGAACCTATCTTTCGGAAAAATGACAATTGAACTAAACATCTATAAAATTGGAAGTCAGTCGTCTGAACCCTCTGCTCACATCCTTGATATATGTTCTGTCCACGAGATTACTCTCGAAAGTTGCGAAGTTGATGAACTTTGCTTTGAAGATCTCGATGACACTAGCACATCAATGTTTGATCTTGCACATCTTAGTGAGGACACTCTTTCCACCCATGAGTCTGACACTCTTGACTCATCACCTTTCGAGTCTGTATCTTTTGCAGGCTATGAGCTTCTTTATGACTCCGAATATCATTCGATGACCTCACCTTCTATAATTTCTCTGCCAGCATTAGATCTCAAACTTTTATCTTCTCATCTTAAATATGCATATTTAGGTGAGAATGAGTATTTACCTATGATCATATCCGCTTCTCTAGCCTCAGAGCAAGAGAATGTGCTTCTGACGGTATTGAGATCTAATAGGCAGGCGTTTGGTTGGACTATGGCTGACATCAAAGGGATTAGTCCCTTGATTGTAAAACATCATATACATTTGATGGATGAAGCCAAGCCAACCCGAGAACCACAGAGACGGTTAAACCTCGTCATGAAGGATGTGGTCAAGAAAGAAATCGTCAAATTCCTTGACAATGGTATCATTTACCCAATCTCCGATAGCCAATGGGTAAGTCCTATTCATGTTGTCCCTAAGAAATCTAGCATCACGGTCATAACAAATGAGGCAAATAAGTTAATCCAGACACGCACTCAAACTGGGTGGCGTGTATGTATTGATTATAGAAAACTCAATGCCGCAACGAGGAAAGACCGCTTTCCTTTACCTTTCATTGACCAGATGCTAGAACGCTTAGCTGGACGTGGATATTATTGCTTCATGGACGGATACTCTGGCTATAACCAGGTCCCTATTGCCAAAATGGATCAAGATAAATCCATATTTACTTATCCTTTTGGTATTTTTGCTTATAGACGCATGCCCTTTGGGTTATGCAATGCTCCCGCTACATTTCAGCGGTGTATGATGGGGATATTCTTGGACATGGTCGAGAATTTTCTGGAGATTTTCATGGACGATTTCTCGATATTTGGAGATTCTTTTGCTGACTGCCTATCACATCTTGACGCAGTTCTTACTCGTTGTAAAGAGAAGAACTTAACCTTGAATTGGGAAAAATGTCATTTCATAGTCCAAGAGGGAATTGTGCTTGGACATGTTATTTCACGAAAAGGCATTGAGGTTGAAAAAGCCAAAATAGATGTCATTCAAAACCTTCCCCATCCCAATGCGTCAAGGATATACGATCCTTTCTTGGCCATGCAGGCTTCTATCGGAGATGCATTAAAGATTTTAGCAAAATTGCTAGACCCTTAACTCTTCTCTTGGCCAAGGACACAACATTTCACTTTGACTCGGATTGTGAGGCAGCATTTGACTCACTCAAACACTCTCTCACTACAGCCCCCGTTCTATCATCTCCAGATTGGAACCACCCTTTTGAGCTTATGTGTAATGCATCAGATTTTGCAGTTGGTACAGTCTTAGGACAGCACATTGAAAAGATGCCACATATGATCTATTATGCAAGTAAGACCCTGAATGATGCTTAAATTAACTATACAACTACTGAAAAGGAACTTTTGGCAGTTGTATTCGCATTAGAAAAATTCAAGCCTTACTTGATTGGCTCACCAATTGTTGTGTACACTGACCACTCCGCCTTGAAACATCTTTTAGCGAAGAAGGATGCTAAAGGTAGGTTAATACGTTGGATCATTCTATTACAAGAATTTGATCTTGTTATCCGAGATAAGAAAGGATACGAAAACGTTGTAGCTGACCATCTATCACGCATCTCTTCTTCACCAGTGACCCTACCGATCAATGATTCTTTTCCAGATGAACAACTCTTGAATGTATCCGATGAACCTTGGTTCAGGGATATTGTGAATTATCTTGCTACGGGACTTATTCCCCGCGAATGGTCAAAACAGGACAAACATCGATTTCTATCCCAAGTAAAACATTTTTACTGGGATGAACCCTAACTGTTTAAGTATTATCCTGACCAGATCATTCGCAGGTGTGTTCCGAGTGATGAGTTCAATAGTATTCTATCTTTTTGTCATGATCAGGCATCTGGGGGTCATTTCGGTCCTCGAAAGACGGCGGAGAAGGTTTTGCAATGCGGTTTCTATTGGCCGACTTTGTTCAAAGATGCATTTGATCATTGCAAAACCTATGCACAGTGTCAACACACGGGTAGGATTTCCCGGAGAAATGAGATGCTACTTCAACCCATCTTGATGGTTGAAATTTTTGACGTTTGGGGTATTGACTTTATGGGTCCTTTTCCCAACTCTTTCGGGAATTTGTACATATTGCTTGCGGTTGATTATGTATCGAAATGGGTTGAAGCTATTCCTTGTCGCAATAATGACAAAAAGGTTGTCATTAAGTTCTTAAAAGAAAACATCTTTTCATGATTTGGACACCCGCGCACTATCATTAGCGATAACGGGACGCATTTCTGCAATCGGTCTTTCGAGACTTTGATGCAGAAATATGCAATCAACCACAAACTTTCCACACCCTACCATCCCTAAACGAGCGAGCAAGCTGAGGTTTCAAACAGACAAATCAAACAAATTTTGGAGAAAACTGTTTCTAAAAATCGAAAAGATTGGTCAACCAAATTAACGGATACTCTTTGGGCATTCCGAACTGCATATAAAACCGATCTAGGTATGTATCCTTACAGACTAGTGTTTGGAAAGGCTTGTCACCTTCCGGTCGAGATTGAGCACAAAACAATGTGGGCTATTATAGAACTTAACTTTGACTTAAATCAAGCCTGCAACTTTCGGAAGCTTCAATTAAACGAACTAAGCGAACTCCGTGATGAAACTTAAGATAATACTGTGATTGTAAAGAATCGGACTAAGGTATTTCATGATAAAAATATTTTGAGAAAAACTTTTACACCTGGTCAACAAGTCCTTCTTTATGATTCACGACTCCATCTTCATGCGGGTAAGTTACGATCTCGGTGGAAAGGACCTTTTATTGTGCGGTATGTATACCCGCACGGGGCAGTTGAGGTTGAAAATGTTGAAAACGGTACATTTTTCAAAGTAAATGAATATAGATTAAAACCGTATTTTTCCACTGACCCCACGGAGGAGCTCCTGTCTTTACAGGAGCCGCTTTATCTTGATTAAAATTCCTCCGTCTCACCTCCATGTCTTGTAAAATACTGTATCATCTTTAGAATGGAGGTGAGTGTAAATAATAAGTTTGGGGGAGATTTTCACGATCATATTTATGCCCCCGTTAATAAATTTCCTCCCAAGCTTACAGATTTTTGTGATCCAGCAGAAGACAACAGTGAGGACACTGTTGAAAACAAGTTTGGGGAAGGTTTGTGCTTATTTGCGCATCATTTTGCATCATACTTTGCATAAGCACAAAACTTTTAAAAACATATAAAAATTTAAAACAAAATTCAAAAGATAAAAATATTTAATATTTAATTTGATAATAGATAGTGAAAAATTACATCCAAAAGATTGGAAAAATTTAAAAAAACCGAGAAAATTAGAAGTTTTCTTAAACGAAACTAGTAATAAGTAGTTATGAGCCGTTGTCCAAGGGTTAGTAAGATGAAAGAAGTCACCAATCTGCGGATAAAAATAAGTCTGAAAAATAGTTTCTATTCTGGAAGCCAAACATTTGAATGTTGATACCCTACTATACGCACTTACACATGTCTTGAAACTCAGGATAGTAGAGGATACCTTGAAATGCTCTTGTCTAAAAGCCAAAGTATGAAGGAAATAATAAATGAAGAAAATATAAAATGGTGAAGAAAAATGAACACTAGTTTTGTTATCACCAAGGCAGCAATAAAAATATATAGCGAGGGTGCTTCATCACCTAGTGCCTTAGACCAACTGGTTTGGGAGTCACTGCTAAGCCTTAGGTGGTGCAAGACGAGGAAAATACTAATACACCTAATCAGCAAGCACATGAGTAATCGGTCGGTTAGTACCTCAAGAAGTATTAACGGTCGCATCAAAAATGTGTGAGCAAATCCATCTAAATATTCACCGATTAAAAAGTACTGAGGTAGATGGACAAGAGTATGATAGCTTGAATTGAATTCTCCGAGTGTAGGGATGTCTTTTACACACACGTAGGGGTACATGATCGGTGTTTGGATGAAAGGTGGGAATGAAGAATAAAGATGATGTTTTATTGAGGGATGATGTGATTTCTAACATTTTTTCATAACTATTAAGATAGGGCTCATGACAACTGAAAAGCTAGTATAGTTGGAAACTCTAATTTTCAAAGTCTTTCTTTTACAATTCTTATCTTTACATGTAACTTTCACGGTCTTCCTTTTATTATTGGATTTTTTGGGTGCAATCCGCTGAAAACCCTCAGGAGACAACACTCCTCCTACTGGGGACACCTAGAGGTTTAAAGGCTTGTTGCACGTGCTCAGTGCAATCGTGTTGCCTACGAAAGTGTGCTAGTTAGTTTTTCTTTTTCTCTTATATTTTCTCCTTCTCTTAAAAATAAAACAAGTTTGTTCGAGACGACCAAAATTAAGTTCGGGGGAATTTGATCAATCGAAAATATTGCATTTTTAATATAGCAATTTCCCTACTATTTGTAATCATCTAAAGGTGTTTGGTATAAATATAGTACATATTAGCAATTTGTCTGCAAAATACCAAATAACATATGTTATACATTATAACCAGCATTATGAGGGAAATTGTGTGTTTATTATTGCATGCGTGATCTTTTATGTGTCAAACACTTGTTTCGAGATTGTGTGCACGAAATTCTCCAGGAAAAAGAACCGGAACTGCTAAAAGTGCTGATAAAACACATCAAGTCAAAGACTCAAAATCTGGCAGTAAACAAGAAAGTATAAAAATATTCCAGATATCAGGAAAGTGCCATAAAGCCAACATCAGAATTACCCTGGAAATTTCATGCATTGACTCCACCAAACGGCCGCGGATCCGCGGCCGAGTTGACTAGTCGGCGGTTGGTCATTTTTGCAGAGGTCTCCTTTTAATGGCCAAGCTTCTTCAAGACGTTTTGAATTGTGTAGATTTCTCCAGAAGCTTCCCTTCTAAATAGCCAGGCTTCTTGTGCAAGTTTCATAACTACCAAGCTTCTCATACAAGCTAGCTCACTACCTTAACCTAGAAACTTCTCTACCCTAGCTTCTTATGCAAGCCTCATAACAACCAAGCTTCCAAGGGAAGCTAGACCAAGCTTCTAGGGGAAGCTAAAGGAAATCTATAAAAAGGGACCTAGTGCTTCATTACAAAGGTTGTTGAATATTGAGCCAAAATTCCGCAAGTTGAGTGACACAACTTGCAACTCAAAACCCTAGCTTAATTCCAATTCCAAAGCCAAATCAAGATACATCGAGTGCCAAATCAAGATACATCGAGTACCAAATCAAGCAAGCATTCAACGAGCCTTTGAAGCAATGCCGATCTTCATCCGAGCAAGAGATCCACGACGATCCGCGACTCACGACGATCGAGCCACGCAAAGATCGACGCCAAATTCCTTCTCAATTGAGTGAGCGAGAGCTAGTCTTGTAAACTTAAGTGAGAGTTGTAATTTGAAGAGGATCTAAATAAAGGTGAAAATCTCTATTCTTGCTTTCTATTCATTCTCGAATTATGATAATCTTAGTTCTTGATTGCTTTATAATGATGCGTGAGTAAATTCTCCGCTTGTAGCGGAATCAAGAAAATAGGTAGATGATGATGATTAAATTCTTGAACGATTCTTAAATCTTATGAGTTTTGTAAACTTTAGGAAATTGAATCATTGAAAACCTAATTTGAGCGAGATCACTTTCTTGAATGTTTTCGCTCCAAATTAGAGATCAACGATCGGTGATTTAATTTGCTAGAGGACTACGGTAGCGCCCCGGCCGTCTATCCGAGGCAAAAATGCGGAAACGAAAATTTTTCTTAACTTTAAACCGGCACCACCGTATCCTAAAACCCGGATCGAACCATTAACCTAAACCTAGTTAACAAGAGAAAAGGTAGAGGGCTATACCGAGCGATCTGTATCCTTCGGTCTTCGGCCTCCGTCCCGATCTCCTCGCGGAATCTCCAGTCTTCATCTCCTCGTCGGAACGGGCACCACATCGCCGGGTTCTTTTACGGGCTCTCACCTCTGGACCGAGGTAACTCGGGCACGAAGTTGGTGAGTCGACATGTCCAAGAATACTGTAGATGAAGTGTAGAAAGCTTTGTCTCATTGGGGTAGTTGAAGTTGCCTTTGGAGGGAGGAGATGAAATGAGCAATGAAATGGAGCTAGTCTTTTTGCATGAATGGAAAAATGAGATACAAAGTTTCTCTCACAAAAATGAATTGCTCTCTCATCCAAGAGGTGGCCGGCCCATCCTTATCATGGGAGGAAAAAATGTGAAGCCAAAAAGCAAAAGAAGAAAATGGATGATAACAAGAAAAAGATGTCACCTCATATCTAATCCAAAGTCTTTTACAAATCCCTTCACATTAAATGCAAACCATGTGAAAAAAGAATGGAATCAAAAGATGCTAGATTATCATAATCCCTAATTTTACAAGAAACCCCCTCCACATATCCAATTTGCACACTTGCAAATAACCCCCTCCATCGGAAAAATCTGGCCGTGAAGGAACAAAACAAAACTGGCCGAAACGGAATGCAAACTAGCAACTTCAGAAAACTGATCCAGTAATAAATTACAGGAAAACCCCGCGACTGTATACACATACCCGCATTTGTATTCCGACCGAATACAAATGCAAAGAGACAAAACCTACACTGTACAATACTAGGATCCGGCTTAAACCAAAGCCCGCTAGTATTATCCGTCCGATCATGATCCGTGCAATACCGCATGTATATGATCGAACCCTGCCATATCTCCATACGGCCTCTACAGCGTTTCGCCCGAAACTTGAGAAAACGGTCTGTGGGGGACTCTAAAGACTCGTCAATACTTTGGTATTTAACCACTAGCACGTCAGAGGTATTAGCCATACGTAACGGGCTACCAGGGATTGACCAAAAGGGACGTCTGTGAGCGAACTCATGCTGACACCCTACTGAGCCTGTCAGTGACAATATCCGTACAGTCCGGTACGTTCGTCTATGAGTATCGCATGGCGGGCCTAGGGGTTGGTAAAAGTCAGACCCCCAAAAGCGGTACAAGTCGTGTCGGAGTGTAGCCCAGAACACCTTGAGATACTACTGGAATACCTACTAGTAAATCTCCTGCCTCGGCCGAGGGCTTTGTGTAATGGCTCTCCTTGACACAGCGCGACCTCACCCCCAATACGGGGAGAGACGAACCCCTGCAGATCCGCTCAATGCCTCCATGTGGCTCGGGACTGTACCCAACTAAAACCTGTTTGCACGCCTCTTTTGAGCCGTGGTAGGGTAGTAATCAAAGTACAGTGGGAACTCACACGAGACAAATGACGATCTCAGGTCGATGAACTAACCTGTACACATGTCACCAGGGAACTGCTATCTGACGTCTGGTATAAGACCAACTAGCATGTTCCCGGCGAGTCATGTCCGGTGTACTCATAACCCAATGAGCACCTGTATATATCTTAGGTGAACCAACTGACACCAGTGGCTGGTGAGACCAGCCACCGCCCCTCGTCGGGGTCTCGACTGTATACACTAGTCTACTCTGGAGTATCGATGCCCTGTCTCGAAAACTCCCACGACTAGGGACCTTTTAAGGATGTGCTTATAGACCCCAGCTCCCACGTATATGATCGCCATCATACTGCTGGCCGTCAAGCAAGAATCCTAAGGGCTCTATCAACATGAAATAATGACCTATAAGGTCACCTGAAACAGTACATGATGATAAAGATAAACCAGATAGCATACTATCATCTTGAGTAAGACTGTTCTAATGGTATAGGTCCTCCCTCAATCATTGCAATCACAGACGTGTGATCCAATAATTGACTCTGAGGGCACTATATCCAACATTGATTATATAAATATTCCAAGTTTTCTAAAAAGAAATCACTATTACATGAAAATACCATCCAAATACAACACCAGTACATTATTTCAAGAAAATACCATATACTATGAAATTAGGTTCTACTCACTAGAAATTTCACATTTACAAAATATACATCTATGAAAACCCTAAATAAGATAATTAAATGCTTGAGGAGTATTTAGAAATTATGTCAAAACTATTTTTACATAAAACCCACTCAAGTTATACTAAATTACAATAAGGACCCTAGTAAATATAGGTTTAAGTGGGACCAATCTGTTGAGCCTCAGGGAGCCGGAGATATGGGTGCTTGCCTATCTAAGGTATACAATCTAACGAACGGTGTTATAAACAAGGTAATTATCTTGGAAAAAGACACAAATCCTGCCGTCCATGTGCAGCAGTTACCAATAACACCAAAACCTAATTCAGGACTTCAATTTCTTTTTTAATTAACTGGCTCAGACTGAGTCTCAATATAATCAATCTGACTTGAATGAGATTCAAGTATAAAACTACAATTCAACATGAATCCATGAATCCATATATTCAAGCTATATTAATCTATACCACTTGACTGAACCGAACCATGGATATACTCTATCTACATGTTCATCCATTATATCCGTTCCATTTACTGATATCATGGTTTCGGTAAGTCATCCATCTATATAATTTATAATACAAGACAAAACAATACAATCCATACAATCAATACATAAACACTACGAGGTTATAAAGGGATAGATTGGTACGGAACATGTTAAAGGTGGCACGAGGTGGACACTTAATACGTAATTACATCCATGCCGTTGTTCCGTGGTATTTTCGACGAAGCCTTGTACTATGGGTTACCAAAGTCTCCGGTGTAAGTAGGACTCCTCTCGTATACACTGGCATTTTCTGTACCAAACTACAAACAACTGCACTAATATTATAATAAAACATTATAAAACTATACTCTTTCTCTGTTTATTCTACTTTTCCCTCATCTTTGGGACTTACCGAGCGATTGTTCGCTGATGACATTCTGTTTCTTCTTTCTTTGGAATGTTGTCAGGTGGATTGGACCTTCTAGAGACAGAGCCCAGCAGCGAGGACTTGGATCAGATAGCCTTCGACCCAGAGCTCTGGTTTACTTGTACATTTCATTTTCATTTCTGTTATGCCATTGTTTAGGCGTTGCTTTCATTCCATGTATTTACATTTTCAGTTGTACCTGTAAAAGAATGTTTAATAAATAAAGTTACTGTTCATTTACATCTTGTCTCTTGTATACTTTCACTTTATATTGCTTAGATACGCTTAGCGTGTTTACTTCTGAGTAAATATGTAGCGGGCCCGTCGCGTCCTCCTTTCCCGTATACTAGGAAGCGGGGCGTGACAGATTTTGTTGGTGGCCCATGCAGGTCAGCTCTGCGTGGACAACCTAAGCAATATAACATAAGAACCAGCAACTAAAAACATTCTTTACAATTCAAATTCCTTGAATCTTCCAATTTCATATATTTTGAATCTATCCTAATCCAAATTTTCCTTTCAAGGTTATGGATTTCCCAATTAACACCAGCACCAACTTCAACAACACTCCACCTCCCCTACCAATTGCACCGGCCGTAGCTGCTCTGATCAATGAGCATACGGTACTGCTTGAGGCAATTCGTAGCCTCCTGGAAGGATAGCAGCAGCAGACTACTATCTTAATGAACCGTCCCGAGGTGGAAGCACCTGGGGTGAAGCAATTCAGGGCCTTGCACTTTAAGCAGTTCTCAGGAAAAGAGAGCCCCTTAGAAGCTGAGGAATGGGCTCAGAGTATTGAAGATGACCTGGCAGCGGCACAAGTTCCAGAGATAGCTTGGGTTCGAGTTGCGAAGCTGCAACTCACTGACAATGCACGGGTTTGGTGGAAGGCGGAAGAAAGCCGTCTCACCCAACCGATCGAATGGAGGACTTTCTGTGATATGTTCGATGCAAAGTACTTCCCCGATACTGTCAGATTCGACATGGAATAGCAGTTCATCCACCTACAACAGGGTTCGATGTGGACCAAATCAGTGAATAAGTACGATGCTGAGTTTACCTTGCTCGGTCGATTCGCGGCACACCTGATACAGATGGATGAGATCAGAGCCTGACGATTCTAATAAGGGTTAGATTCGGAGATCCAAGCTGCCTTAGCTACAAGGGATTTCCCAACCCATGATTTGGCTTTGAAAGTTGCCCGTCGATATGAGGCAGTGGTGAAGAGGAAGGGCAGACCCCAATCTACCGGAGTTAAACGCCCTGCCACTCCGATGGCAGGAGGAGCCTCGTCAATGCCAAATGTTGAATCCAGGAGACCGGAAGAAACCAATAACCAGCCAAGTCCATATTTTTGCCTCTATTGCAAGAGGGAAGGACACTTGTGGAAAGACAGTAGGCGCGCAAAAGGCCTGTGGTTAGTTTGTGGCGCATCCAATCACGGAATTGGAACATGTCCCTATAGATGCAACTCATCTCACACACCCACCAACTACCTGCAGCGGCCAGCTATCCAGGCTCCTGCACCTCGTCTTTCACTCCCAGCTCCACCATCTGCACAGCCTACTCTTCAATTCTATCAGGCACTGAGGAATATGCCTCGAGGGCAGAGAAACATGCCCTAAGGAAAGAGGAATGTACCTCCATCTAGGAGGAATGTACCCCGGTGTCAGGCTTTCACTTTAGCAGCCGTAAAAGCCGAGATTGTTGACCAAAGTAACCCTGGTATTTTCCTCACCTCTTTCCAAAACTTTTGCATTATTTCGTTCTTCTAAATATTTTTCATACACTATCAATAGTTCCATCACTAAATTGCTTTGAATCTGTTACACTTTCCTTCTACAAATTTCGAGGACGAAATTTTTATAAGGAGGGTAAAATGTAACAACCCTAAACTTTCTGTATAATTTTTTTCAAAAATACAGAAAGGGGTACCTTAGCCTGAGCACAAGTTATAACTTTGATTTGCTTTTGAACAGCAAGAAGGAGTTTGTAACTCACTGGTAAGACCTTGCACTGCTAAGATATAGCACCAGAGTTCAAATCCCATCAGCCACATTATCTTTTTATTTTAATTTTCTTTTAACCTTTTAGAAGCCTAAGAGTTGCTCGTGCACTACACGTAATAGGGTAAGTTACAGAATAATCAAACATGTTTGAAGTGTCATGGACACGTGGCCGCAATCCAGACCCTAGCCCCTCGGATCCGACCGACGAAACTTACTCATAGGCCAACGCCGCAGGTCCAACATGGTCCAAACCCAAAAATTTCCTTTTACCCTAAACCCATAGACTCCCCTCTTAACTCCAGTATTGCTTATTTACTCTGCACATTTACAGAGAATAATAAAACCCTTCAAATTCCATTTTAATGCATTATTCATCACCCCCTAAACCCTAAATTGTCCTATAAATACCCACTCTATTCTGCATCCCTCTCACTCAGAATTCTCTTACAAAAACTATACCAAAATCCCAAGTCTTTTAGTGTACAAGTGGAGTTAGTGAAGGGCGAAGCTCCGACGAACTTCCGAGGAGATTCCGGTGATGAATCGACGCCCTGAAGCCTTATTTAGGACCTCCTCTCTCTCCTCTAGTCCAACAAGCCAGTAAGACCCATCTCCCCTCTCATATTTTTCTTTAAAAAGTTCCATTTCTAAAACCCAACGGAAGCAGAGTTAGTCCGACTTCCGATTCGGTTTTCTTTAAAAACTAAACTTTTCCTTAACAAGATAAAACCATATTCTTATATGTTGATTAATAAATATTAAAAAACACAATAAAACAAGTTTCACATCAAAATAATCATTTTTTGACATTTATCGCATTTTTACAAAAAAATACCATAAACTATTCATTTCGACATTATAACCTTTATTCCTTACTATACCTTTAGATAGTTCATGAGGTAATGACCTACCTCATCACAACACACATCTTTATCATAGCACAATTGATTTTGGGATAATAGAATACGGGAAATACGACTTTACAAATAAATACACTAAACTTACAAAACCGTTTTCTATAAAAAGATATATTAACAATTTACATACGATTGTGCCTCTATAACCCATTTTGGGGACCCCGTTCGAGATAGTGTAGATTATCGCACATCCTCGGACCTAGTAGAGCGAGATGCAGACCTCCGTAAGGAACATTCGATCTCGATGAAATTTTTATCCATTTTTATTTAGAAAATGAGATTTCTACAAGAAAATAAATAAATTATTTTCATTACATATATATATATATAATCAAAATACCTAAATTATATAAATATTCCAAGTTTTATAAAAAGAAATCACTATTACATGAAAATACTATCCAAATACAACACCGGTACATTATTTCAAGAAAATACCATATACTATGAAATTAGGTTTTACTCACTAGAAATTTCACATCTATAAAATATACATCTATGAAAATCCTAAAGAAGATAATTAAATACTTGAGGAGTATTTTGAAATTATACCAAAACTAATTTTACATAAAACCCCCTCAAGTTATACTAAATTACAATAAGAACCCTAGTAAACATAGGTTTAAGAAGGACCAGTCTCTTGAGGCTCAGGGAGCCGGAGATATGGGTGCTTGCCTATCTAAGGTATACAATCTAACGAACGGTGTTATTAACACGGTAATTGTCTTGCAAAAGACACAAATCCTGCTGTCCATGTGCAGCAGTTACCAATAACACCAAAACCTAATTCAGGACTTCAATTTCTTTTCTAATTGACTGACTCAGACTCAGTCTCAATATAATCAATCTGACTTGAATGAGATTCAAGTATAAAACTACAATTCAAAATGAATCAATGAATCCATATATTCAAGCTATATCAATCTATACCACTTGACTGAACCGAACCATGGATATACTCCATCTACATGTTCATCCATTATATCCGTTCCATTTACTGATATCATGGTTTCGGCAAGTCATCCATCTATACAATTTATAATACAAGACAAGACAATACAATCCATACAATCAATACATAAACACTACGGGGTTATAAAAGGGTAGATTGGTATGGAACATGTTAAAGGTGGTACGAGGTGGACACTTAAAACACAATTACATCCATGTCGTTGTTCCGTGGTATTTTCGACGGAGCCTTGTGCTACTGGTTACCAAAGTCTCCGGTGTAAGTGGGACTCCTCTCGTATACACTAGCATTTTCTGTACCAAACTACAAGCAACTGCGCTAACATTATAATAAAACATTATAAAACTATACTCTCTCTCTCTGTCTATTCTACTTCTCCCTCATCTTTAGGACTTACCGAGCGATTGTTCGTTGACGACATTCCGTTTCTTCTTTCTTTGGAATGTTGACAGATGGATTGGACCTTCTGGAGACAGAGCCCAGCAGCGAGGACTTGGATCAGATAGCCTTCGACCCAGAGCTCTAGTTTCCTTATACATTTCATTTTCATTTCTGTTATGCCATTGTTTAGGCATTACTTTCATTCCATGTATTTACATTTTCAGTTGTACCTGTAAAAGAATGTTTAATAAATAATGTTATTATTTATTTACATCTTGTCTCTTGTGTACTTATATTGCTTAGATACACTTAGCATGTTTACTTCTGAGTAAATACGTAGCGGACCCGTCGCGTCCTCCTTACCCGTATACTGGGAAGCGGGCAAAACATAAGCAACGTTTATTATATATATCATATATATATATATATAGCATTCGTCTCACGCAGTTATATGATCACATCACAGAACTCAAGCAGCAGAAGCAAACATATGAAATATTGGATATATTAGGAGGTCCGTGTTTTAAATTTAGCCAGTAATGTAAAGAACGGACTCCATGGTCGTGATGAATAGCCAAACCCACATCCCTAGACCCCTACGAGAGCGGCAATCAACCCTGCCAATTCTAGAGTTAGGAGACCCGGTCTCGACTCCTCGAGATGGTCTCCCACTGGACTCTAGAACCCGGTTACTTATGCTCCCCGTCTTGGGTCTATCCTAATGCGGAAAAGTAAATAATATACATCAGTGGTGACATCATCCTCAACCCGGAAGTGTCCCAATAAAAGAATATTACATACAATTTATTATATGAATGAAAATTGAAAAACTCTCATCTCACGCAAAAAACCCCGGCTATTCAATCACGACAATCCAATATAACATATCACGGCAACACATAATATCACATGTCATCAACGTAAGTAAATATGCATATCCCGAATGTCGTTGATATATAGCATTACACTTACGGTCGCAAAAAAGAAATGAAAAACTACAATATTTAGAATCCGCATTTTCCTTAAACATCATAAGCCCGAAATATCTCATATTCCAAACTTCATGCCTAACCGTATAAACCTCGCATTTTAGTCTCAAATCGAAAACACTTTTTAATAATTTAGTCGGGTAATTCAACAAGATTCCCGACTACTTGATCGAATGCTCGTCGGGGATCTTAGTAGATGGCCGCACCCCTGATGCCGTCGACGAAGTGCACTTAGGCAGAACACCGTGGCCATGAGCACCCTAGTGGATGCTTTTGGCAACAGGGTTCTCCTAAAGTCACTTGGTCGGGGTTATGGGGCGTGGCTATCTAGTAATGTTATCCGGGGAGTATTCACGTACTATACGAGATTGCGACGGAGTTTTGATCCGAATCAAAACTCTGTGGCAATAGATCAATAGAAACTAAAGTACTAGATTTACAATTAACAAACTAGTTTTCACAAAACTAATTAAATGTGGATTCCAAATATTGTATCACATATCAATACTTAAACCCAAAACGATGTTAAAATTACAACTACAAAACACTCTGAATTGCCCAAATAGAAAGATAACATCACATGCAATCTGGGCAAAAACTAACATAACCTGAAACCCCAAAACCAAGCTATCAGAACACCCAAAAAATACGAGACCAAAATATCAAAGAGGGGCCGGCCAGGCCGGGAATATTGTGTTTCTCACCGGCCAAACAAAGGAGTTTTGGTCTCGTTTTTGTTCTGTCTTCTAGTAACATCAAATGTAATATTCTACACTTGTTTGAAAAAATTTTAGAGAATGTTTTAAAATATACAGAAACTTGGGTTTCGGATTCCAGTTTTCAGAGTTGTTTCGGTTTCGTAATTCTACTAATATAGTCCAATGCTCTAGTTTTGGCTTTGATACCATGAAAGTGTATCCTAGCACCACCACAAGGTTTTAACCGGCATCAAGCATGCAATTTTAAAAAAAATCTTGGTGCTAAGCTACACTAACCTAGAATCTAACTAGAGTATTAGGGTTTAAAGTATGATATAACAAGAAATATACTAAGTGAAAGAGATTACAACCTTTGAAGATCGTATCCTTCACTTCTATAGCTCCGGGTAGTGGTCATTACAACTCCTCTAGGCTCTACTTGAAGAATGAACGAGCTTCCTTCGCGATGTTCGTGTCGAAGATGATCCATCCGAAGTTCCTCTAATTCAAACTACCTCTTCACTAATCTTTCATTGGTGAAGGAAACGCCCTAATTTAAATGGCTAATCTAAAGTAGGATGATGAAGTAGGGGTTTTAAGCTCACTTAGGATTCTCACAAGCCCTAGGGTTCACAACTGATGTGAGGATTAGGGCTTGTAGTAAAAAAAAGAAGAAGGTGGAGAATGGAGAGAGCTAGGGTTTCAAAAACCAATACTAAGTGAAGAATGGCTCTCAATCTCATCTCACTTATTGAAGTATGCTTGATTTTTCAATAAAAAAATCACAGCCATACTTCAATAGTGATGGCATACACATAAAATAATATAAAGAGCCATGCTTAACCCATACCAAAAATATCTCCCCATTTTCCACCTCTTTTTTTATTTTTTAAAAATAGAAAATCCAATCATGCTTCATAAATAATATATATATATATATACACACACATATACATACATATATATATATATATATATATTAAGAGAAGAAAATAATTAGTGAGCAATAATATTAGTTAATGTATAATTATATCAAATATAAATATACATCAAATTATTAAATCAACACTTAATTTAATAATCCGGTTATATCATATATAACCGACTAATATCATTTATCTGTATATCACATTATCAAATCAACACTTGATTCAATAATCCGGTTATATCACATATAACCTAACCGATAACATTTATCGCCAGATTAGAATACGGTATCACATACTCGTATTTAATCAGGCACACGTACATAGCAACATATGTGTCCTATTTCGTTTCGCTTGAACTATGAAACCTCTGTGTGGGACTTTAAAGACTCGTCAATATGCCAGCAATAGGTATCAGCTACCTACAAGCCGCCAGCGGTACTAACTAGATGTAACGGCTATCCAGGTATTGAGCGAATAGAAGATCAACAAGAAAGCTTGTCCAAACTCCCGTGAAAGCCTATAAGCAACACTTACCATACAGTCCAGTCTTTTCGTCTGATATGTCGCATATCGAGTCTAGGGGTGGAATCATCAGACCCCGGTAACTTGACAAGCCATGTCGATGTGTGGCTCATAATGGTTCGAGAAACTACTGATAACACTTACCAGTAAATATCATCAGCCCTGGCCAGGGACTTACTGTTATAGCCAATCGAGCATAGCGCAACATCAACTCCCTATACCGGGAGAGACGAAACCCCTCCTATCACTCACTGCCTCTATGTGACTCGGGACTGTGCCTAAAATCCACCTTTTTACATGACTCCTTTGAGCCGTGGTAGGGAGGAAATCAAAGAACAGTGGGAACCATACAAGACACTATGACGATCTCCGGTCTACAAACTAACCTGTACCGGTGTCATCAGAGAACTGCTATCTGACGATAAGTATGGTACCATCTAGGTGCCACACCCCGCTTCCCAGAGTGCGTTAAGATCGGCACATGACAGAGCCAACCATGCTACCTGTGGTTAGGAAATATTCCTTCACAGTCATATTACGGCTGTCTATAGATATCAAGAACAGTAAAAATAAAATAAGCTATCTAGTACATATCCATATGCCAGAATAAACGGGTTAAGAAATAATATATGCGGAAGCAATAAATCCAATAAACAATAACATCTGGAAGGTACGTTCCAATAAGGGCTCAGATCAGGAAATAAAAGAAATGTTGAAAGGAAACTAAACTAAAATACTAACAGGGTCCTCACTGCTCGTCGTGTCGGCTGAAGTACTCCTGCTCGGCCTGCGACAAGGGTAGCGGATCTGGGCCATGCAAAACCCAGACGTCAGCGCGTCACAATATCAACAATAATATAATCAGGGGGTAACAGGATATGCAGGCATGAACTATAAACTGGTAACATGAATGTAAAAAGTGAGCAGGGATATCGAACAGTGAAGTGTAATAGCATATATGAAGTGCAGCGATAAAACTAAACTGTGCTGCCGGGTTAACTACTTTCAAGTTTGTGAAATCAATTTAATGAATTATCGATGTAACTCAGTAGTATCCCGTGCATACCCGGGACCACAGTCCAGATTCTCGGGCTGAAATCCGAGACATGCCGCTAGGCACTAAACAGGAAACATGTACAGATGAATGATGTCAGCAGCATCATCCCAGGGCTGGCCTAGCCCATAAAACTGATCAGTATAAGCATCGAACTGTCGAGTTACAAGTCAGGTTTCATCATTGATTTCCCCATACCTCCAAGTTATGTGTTCAAGTCAGGTATTGATAAATCTGAAGCTAATGCCAACACAGGATCAAGCAGAAACAGGTTTGTTTATACAGACAACAGGATATGTCCATCGGGACAACATGTCAGGATGGTCGGCATTAGAAACAGGATCAGATAAAATGTCAAGTAATGGTGTATCAGGTCATGTCAAGTAGTGCACAGTGTATCACATGGGTGCCCAACAGTAAAATGTAGCAAGTATTGAATTAGGGTAAAAGTACGGATGTACAGTAAAAGTATGGATGCACGAATATCTATCAGGGGTTACATCATGACTAAGCAGGATGCACAATATCAAGCATTGGGTACTAATGTAATAACAATATGAGTTAATGTAATACGGCATGCAACTGTAAGACTACGGTAGCGCCCCGGCCGTCTTTCCGAGGCCAAAATGCGGAAACGAAAATTTTTCTTAACTTGAAAACCGGCGCTATCGTATGCTTAAAACCCGGATCGAACAATTAACCTACAACTAGCTATCTAGAGAGAGGGTTGGAAAGCTATACCGATCGATCCGTGTCCTTCGGTCTTTGGCCACCATCCCAAGCTCCTCGCGGCAACTCCGGTCTCGATCTTCTCGTCGGAAAGGGCACCACATCTACGAGTCTTTTTACGGGCTCCCGCTTCATCCGAAGCAACTCGGGCACGAAGTGTGCTAGCCGACGTGTCCAAGGTGTTGTAGAGAATGTTTGTGATCACTTTGTCTCTTGCATCCATGGCTTGGATGGAGGTTAGAGGTGTTGCCATTGATGGAGATAAAGAGCTAGAGAAGAAAGAGGAAGAAGAAGATGTTTCTCTTTCTTTTCGTTTGTGGTGTGGGAATGATAAAATGAGAGAGAGATCAATAATACAAGAGCTCACCACCATAACATGGCTGCCCCTCTCTCTCCTCTTATCAATTCAACACATTAAATCAATCATAAAATGTGACATTTGCACAAATAATGATACCATGAGTCACTAGATTGCATATGCCACATTTAATGCACTTCATGATGAATTCTAGCTCATTATTTCCACCATCCAAACATTAATCCAAATGTTTGGTCCAACAAGAAAATCCGGCAACATCTAAAATAAACTCGTGATGGATCACAAGGATACCTCTCACCTGTATATACATACCTGCATCCGCATTCCGACTGAATGCGAATGCGATGAGACTAAACTAATCCAACAAATCTAATACTAGGATCCGGCTTAAACCAAAGCCCACTAGTATGATCCGTCCGATCATGATCCGTGCAATACCGCACGTATAAGATCGAACCCTGCCATATATCATACGGCCTCTACAACGTTTCGCCCGAAACTTGAGAAACTGTCTGTGGGGGACTCTAAAGACTCGTCAATACTTTGGCTGTAGATTTAACCACTAGCACGTCATAAGTATTAGCCGTACGTAACGAGCTACCAGGTATTGACCAAAAGGGAGGTCAATGAGCGAACTCATCCTGACACCCTACTGAGCCTGTCAGTGACAATACCCGTACAGTCCGGTCCGTTCGTCTATGAGCATCGCATATCGGGCCTAGGAGGTTGGTGAAAGTCAGACCCCCAAAAACGGTACAAGTCGTGTCAGAGTGTAGCCCAGAACACCCTGAGATACTACTGGAGTACCTACCAGTAAATTTCCTGCCTCGGCTGAGGGCTTTGTGTAATGGCTCTCCTAGACACAGCGCGACCTCACCCCCAATACCGGGAGAGACGAACCCCTGCCGATCCGCTCACTGCCTCCATGTGGCTCGGGACTGTACCCAACTAAAACCTGTTTGCACGACTCCTTTGAGCCGTGGTAGGGTAGTAATCAAAGCACGGTGAGAAATCACACGAGACAAATGACGATCTCAGGTCGATGAACTAACCTGTACACATGTCACCAGGAAACTGCTATCTGACGTCAGGTATAATACCAACTAGCATGTTCCCGGCGAGTCCTGTCCGGTGTACTCATAACCCAATGAGAACCTGTATACATCTTAGGTGAACCAACTGACACCAATGGCTTGTGAGACCAGCCACCGCCCCTCGTCGGGGTATCGACTGTATACACTAGTCTACTAATGGAGTATCGATGCCCAGTCTCGAAACTCCCATGACTAGGGACCTTTTAAGAATGTGCTTATAGACCCTAGCTCCCACGTATATGATCGCCATCATACTGCTGGTCGTCAAGCAAGAATCCTAAGGGCTCTATCAGCGTGCAATAGCGACCTGTAAGGTCACCTAAAGCAGTACACGATAAAGACAAACCATGGTAGCATACTATTCTCCATCAACGTGTAATAGTGAACCACAATATCACCTAAAGCATGTACACGATGATAGAGACAAACCAGATAGTATACAATCATCTCAAGAAAGACTGTCCTACCGGTATAGGTCCTCCCTCAAACATTGCAATCACGTGCCTGCGATCCAATAATTGACTCTGAGGGCACTATATCCAACAGCAAATAGTATGCAAAATTAATGGTATGGATACACAATAAACATGGATGCTCAAATAACTATCAGGGGTTACAACTACAGTTCCAAGACTAAGTGGGATGCAAATTACTAAGCATGGGGTGTTACTACAATAATAACATGAATTAATATGATCTGTAGATGCAGCTACATGTATATTAAATGATATGGATGCATACGGGTATCCGAAAATAGTAAAACTTTAATATGGATGTATAATGCAATCAACATGTAATATTTTATTCATATGGATGCAGATATAATAGTATAGCATGTAGCAAGATAAACTTGCCTGAACGGATCGCACGACGGGTGCGTACGGCACGTCCGACGTCAGGTAATCGTCGCAACGCACACAGGGCACACGGGACGGGGTGAGGCAAGAGGGTAATCACGCAAGCAAGGGATGTTCACTAGATCTCTTGGGTCGTCGGCGTCGAGCCCGGCTCCGGCGATCACCGGAAAAGCGCAATCAAGAAAAGCAAGAAGAGAAGAAGAAGAAGAAGAAGGAAAGGGTGGGGTTTGGTTTTTGTGGTTCTCTGGTTTCAGAGAGGAAGTCGAGGCAAGAGCTAACTCCAAAGATGGGGTTTTTCCGGCAAGGCTAAGTGTGTGCAGTGGGGGTTCGGGTAAGGGTTGTAGTATGCAGGGGAGGCTCGGGTGTAAGTTGTTCTGGAGTGCATGGAGGAGGAGAGGAGAGAGGAAGGTGGAGACATGGGAAGAGGTTGACGGTGATGAGGTCAGGGATCGGAGGTGATGGGTGCGTGGCTGCTGTGGGATTCGTCGTCGGGAGACGAGAGGAGAGACAGCGAGACAGAGAGAGAGAGAGAGGGAGAGAGAGAAAAGAGAAAGAGAAAGAGAGAGTGTCGGTGAGAAAGAGAGAGAGAGATTGTTAATATTGGTTAGGATTTTAATTTTAGAAATCTTTTTCGTTATTAAAATTTTAAACAGTTAATTAATAATATTTAAAATATTGTATTAATAAAATTTGATATTCTGGTAAATACAAACTTACTCCAAACACGCCTGGGTCAGGTCTAAAATTCAGTTTTAAAATACGAAAAATATACGTATCGACCAAAACTAAAATAGGATATCCGGATAACGAAAATGCAAACCCCCAAGAACGGATGCACGCACGTGCACGTAGCCTTCCAAACAAGTCTGTTTCGCTGAACGGGACGAGAACAAGATGTGCGGATGCTACGACAGGGTTAGGGGTATCATGCAGGCCATGCAATGTATTTTTAAAATATTTTATGTGACTTTAAATGTTATATAAAAAAATGCAGATGCATGATATAATGCAAGTATGCAAAAATAAACAACATGAAAATGCACGGATCCTTATAACAAGTCAGAATAAATCATAAACAGGAATCAAGACAGGTTTCCAGCAAGCGGGTTGGGTCGGATGCAACTAAAGATATCAAATACACTATTCGCACCCAAAACACAAATAATCAGGAAAATACCATAAATAAAGAAATACTTGAATTAGAATTGGTGTGAATGAACTAGGGTGTTAAATTATACCCAACTACAAAAAGAATTTCGTCCTCGAAATTCCCAAAACAAGAAAAGATAACAAACATGAAACTACAGGAAGAGATCTGGAAACTTCTGTCGAATCTCGTCTTCACGTCCCCAAGTTGATTCTCCATGCGAGTGATTTCCCCAAGAAACAAGTACGAGAGGGATAACCTTGTTCTTAAGGACCTTTTCTCTTCGATCAACAATCGATATCGGTCGTTCCTCAAAGGTCAATCCTCTCTTACAGTCAGCTCCGAATGATCCAACACTTGTGTTTCATCTCGAACATACTTACGGAGTTGAGATACATGAAACACGTCATGAACATTTGCCAAAGATGGTGGTAAAACCAATCAATAAGCCACTTCTCCAACACGCTCCATAATCTCGAAAGGCCTTACGAATCGAGGACTAAGCTTGCCTCGACTCCCAAAACGAATCACTCCTCTAGTAGGTGATATCTTCAATAATACCAGATCACTAACAGGGAACTCTAGAGGTCTTCTCGATGTGTCGGCCCAACTTTTCTGCCGATCTTGTGCTGCCTTCATGTGATTCCGGATAGTATTAACTTTCTCTACTGTTTGCACGATCAAATCCGGTCCTAATAATCTTCGTTCTCCAAAATCGTCCCAACAGACGGGTGAGCAACACTTGCGACCATACAATGCTTCAAATGGAGCTATCTGAATAGTCGCCTGAAAACAGTTGTTGTAAGAAAACTCCACCAAGTGTAGATGATCCTCCCACGAACCCTTGAAGTCTAACATGCAAGCTCTCAACATGTCTTCAAGAGTTTGGATCATTCTCTCCGACTGGCCATCTGTCTGGGGATGATAAGCTGTGCTAAACTTCAATCGCGTCCCCAAACTTTCCTGTAAACTCCTCCAGAAGTGCGATAAGAATCGGGTGTCATGGTCGGACATGATGCTCACAGGGTACTCCATGCAATCTTACAATCTCCTGCATGTACCGTTCCGCTAACGCTTCCGTTGATTGACCAACTCAAAATGGTATGAAATGAGCTACCTTGGTCAATCAATCGACAATCACCCAAACTGCATTGTTACCCTTTGGACTCCGCGGTAAAGTTGTCACGAAATCCATGGTTATATGTTCCCACTTCCATTGAGGAATCGGAAGTGGTTGCAATAAACCAGCTACCCTTTGATGTTCAGCCTTAATTTGCTGACACACCAAGCATTTCGATACAAAATGGGCAATCTCCCTTTTCATGCCTTCCCACCAGAAATGATGTCGTAGATCACGGTACATCTTCATGCCTCCTGGATGTCCGAAATACGCGGAACTGTGCGCCTCCTTCATAACTTCTTCACGAATGTCTCCTTTCGGCACACACAAACGGCTACCATAACGCAACGAACCATCTTCATGAATCAACAAGTCCGTTCGTAGTCCAGTTTCAACCTATTCTCGAAACTTCTGCAATCTTGGGTCTTGTGACTGCGCTGCTTTAATATTCTCGATCAACGATGACTGTACTTGCAGCTGCATCAACTGTCCTGAAGAATGCGGTAGCACAATCTCCAACTCGAGTCTCCGAAAGTCTTCGATAAGCTCGTTCTGTGCAATCAACATCCGAATTGCTGGCAACCAACTAAGCGCATCCGGCACTACATTAACTTTCCCCGGATGGTACTTAAGATCAAGATCGTAGTCAGCCATCAGCTCTAACCATCTACGCTGCCTCATGTTAAGATTTTTCTGTTTGAATACATACTTTAGGCTTTTGTGATCAGTGAACACTTCGACCCTTTCGCCCAATAAGTAGTGTCTCCAAATCTTCAGGGCGAAAATCACTGCTGCAAGCTCCAAATCATGAGTTGGGTAATTCTTCTCATGGGTCTTCAACTGTCTCGATGCGTAAGCTATAACCTTTCTATGCTGCATCAAAACACATCCCCAAACCTTTTCCAAATACGTCGTTGTGAATCACCAATACTCCGGAACTGTCAGGTACGGTCAAAATAGGAGCGGTTATCAACCTTTGCTTCAATGCCTCAAAAGCTGACACAATCTATCCGTCCATACAAACGATATTTCTTTTCACATAAGCTTGGTCAAAGGCTCAGCCAAACGAGCAAAATTCTCCACGAAACTTCTGTAATATCCGGCAAGTCCAAGAAAACTTCTGATCTCTGCTACGTTCTTCGGAATCGGCCAATCTTGAACTGCTGCAATCTTCTCAGGGTCAACGGCGATTCCATCTCCGGATACGACGTGCCCCAAAAACTTCACTTCTTCGAGCCAAAACTCGCAATTGCTCATCTTTGCATATAATCTTTCTTGCCTCTATGTCTGCAGTGCGATCTTCAAGTGTTCGGTATGCTCTTCTAGGCTCCTCGAGTAGACCAGAATATCATCGATGAACATCACTATAAACTGGTCCAAGAACGGTGAAAAAATTCGGTTCATCAAGTCCATAAATATCGCCGGTGCATTCGTGACTCCGAATGGCATCACTAAATACTCGTAATGTCCATACCAAGTTCGGAACGCGGTCTTACAAATATCCTTCGATTTAACTCGAACATGATGATATCCGGATTGCAAATCCAGCTTCGAGAATACCATCGCACCACTAAGTTGCTCAAATAATTCGCCAATACGAGGGATCGGGTACTTGTTCTTAATAGTCACCCAGTTTAACTCTCAATAATCGATGCACATCCTGTAGGGTTCCTAGGCACCCTAGTGAGGTCTCACAAGGCATCGATCATGCCAAATAAAAATTTTAACGGTGCCGAGAAACCCGACTACGGATCGTTTGCTAGATGTTTAGGCGAAAAAGCTAACTAGTTAACACTTAACTAAGAGATACGGAAATACAACCTTTGTAGATCCGGTCCTCCACCTCCACGGCTCCGAGATGAGGTCCTCTCCGTTGTCCAAATCAAATCCGGGCTCTAGCGTCGGCTTCGTCGGAGAATGGGCAAGCTAGGTCGTCGATGTCCATGCCGAAGATGATCTACGTCGAGGCATCGCTAGATCGAGCTCCACCTTCACCAAGTCTTGAAAACTTGTGAGGGAAACACACTCTACTACTTGGCAAGAGGTAGAGGATGAAGAAATAGGAAGTGGGTAGACTTTAGTTTTGGATTTCTCACTCATTTCATCAATCCACTATTGATGAAGTGAAGGTTTCTTGTTGAGTTAAAGGAAGAAGAAGAAGAATATTATGATAAGATTAATTAGAAAAGAAAAGAAAAACAATCCTTATCATAATAGTAACCATGGTAAAGTGTAGAGAATTAACTTAGGTTAAATGAATGGTTAGGGTCAAGGTATCATGAAGCTTCCACTAAACAACAAAAAAAGCCACCATTCTTTTTCTCCTTTTTCCATCTATTTTCCAAAATGAATAAATAGATAAAGGAAAAGAGAAAAGGAAATAAAACCATAATCATAAGTTTAACCATGGTTTAATTCTTTACACTTAACCAAGTAAACATGTATCATCAAACATGATACAAACAAGTGCACAAAAATATATCGCATATACAATGCGCACATCCGAGTGAGAAAATCCATTTAAAGTGAACCGATACTAGTTAATGCAAAGTAATATATCAAATATATAACTATGCATTAAATTATTAAATCAACACTTGATTTAACGATCCGGTCATATCGCATATAACCGACTAGCATCATTAGTAACAACTTATCGAATCAACACTTGATCCGATAACCCGGCTATATCGCATATAACCGATCAATGTCACATCGCGAGAATCAAATACAGTATCACATACTGGTATCATTCTAGGTCCCGCACATATCTCATATGCGCTCCTATTTCGTTTCGCTTGAGCCAGGAAACCTCTGTGTAGGACTCTAAAGACTCGTCAATACGCCGGCAGCAGATGATGATCATATCAAGCATCCACAAGCCGCAAGCGGTCTGCTAAACGTAACGGCCACCCGGGTATTGAGCGATCTGAAGATCAACGAGCAAGCCCGCTCACACTCCAGTGAATCCAACCAGTAACACTACCGTACAGTCCGGTCTGATCGTCTGATATGTCGCATATCCCGCCTAGGGGTGGTAAACGTCAGACCCCAATAGCTCGATAAGTCGTGTCGATATGAGGTCTATAACAATTCGAGAAACTACTGGTAACACTTACCAGTAAATCTCAGCAACCCTGGCCAGGGATTTCCCGTTATAGCCAATCGAACACAGCACAACATCAACTCCCTATACCGGGAGAGACGAATCCCCTCCTATCGCTCATTGCCTCCATGTGACTCGGGACTGTACCCAAAAACCACCGTTTTGCACGCCCTCTTGGACGTGGTAAGATGGAAATCAAAGCACAGTGGGAACCACACAAGACTCTATGACGATCTCGGGTCAACAGACTAACCTGTACCAGTGTCACCAGAGAACTGCCATCTGACGTGAGGTATAATACCATCTGGGAGTTCTCGGCGAGTCCGTCCAGTGTACCCAGTCTCTACTGAGCACCCGTATATCATCTCTGATGTCAAACACCAATGGATATGGGATCATCCATCGCCCATCTGTATGGGTCGAGAAGGTATACGCTAGTCTACTCTGGTATATCGATGCCCCATCTCGATACACCCACGACTAGGGACTTCTAAGGATGTACTTATGGACTACCATGTCCCCACTAGTATGATCCGCATCATAGTCCAGGTAGTCAAGTACAGATCCTAAGGGCTTTACCAACATGTAACAGAGAGACAATCAGCATACACGTTAAGGTAAAGTCTAACCAGATAGCATACTATCATGTCAAGCGAGAAAGTCCTCCCTATATATGTCCCAGCATCCACTACAATATACATCCTATATACAGTAATGGCCTCTAGGGTATACATATAACTAACACATCCTCCTTGTGCCATCTTTCTTCTTGACTAGAAGAACTGGAGCTCCCCAAGGAGAATTGCTGCAACGAATCTAACCCTTCTCAAGCAATTCGGTAACCTGCTTCTTGACTTCTTTCAACTCCACTAGTGCCATCGGATAGTACGCCTTTGAGATTGGCGCTGCACCAGGAACAAGATCAATCGCGAACTCCATATCTCGATTTGGCGGTAAACCCGAGATGTCCTCGAACACGTCCATGAACTCTCAAACTACAGCTGGCGCTTCCTCCTTATCAACTTCATTCGACGAAAGAACATTGTTTGTCGGCCTAGCCCTAAACTCGACTGGCCCGACAGAACTGCTTCCTCCAGTGAAAACAAACTCCGGATGTTCGAGAATCTGGAAAATCACTTTCTTTGCCCTACAATCAATGTGAGCGTGGAAAGTGCCGAGAAAGTCCATTACCAAGACAACGTCATAGCTGCTAGTATCGATCACCAAGAAATCTGCAAATAACTCTCGTCCGCAAATAACAACTGAACAATCCTTACACTCACTACTAGCTATGATCTTCCCATTCCCAATGTGTATGTCCCAACAACTAGACAGGGTCGTGCAAGAAATCGAGTGTGCAGCAATAAACTTGGACGACATAAAACAATGGGATGCACCATAATCAAATAATGCTAATGCGGGAAAATCATGAATAAGTAGGATACCTGAAACAACTTCATCTAAAGCCTTGGCCTCTTCAGCCGTCAGGATAAAGGCTCGAGCTTGATTGGGTCCCTGAGTTAACTGCCTCTGCGATGGCCTCTGAACATCTTCCTTCAAACGGAGCTTCGACGGACAGGCGTTGATAGTATGATCCGCCGATCCGCAAACCAAACAAAGTCCCAGCATCCTTCGACAATCTCTCCTTAGGTGCCCAGGTAGATGGCAAAAGTTACAAATCACGCTCTTTCTCTGATCTGCAACGACGGGCTTCTTCATCGGTACTACACCACGCCGGTTCACCGGAATACCTCTACGCACAGGCGCTCGGTTCGGCGTAAACGCCGGCTTCCGCACCACAACTGCCTACTACTGCATACCCCCAGTCTTCACCGATAAGCTCTGCTACTCTCGGGCTGCTTTAAGAACTTGTGAGAAAGTGGTCAAACCCAGAGATATAATGTGCCTCTGGATTTCTACATCCAAATTGCGCATAAACCTTTGTGCCCTATCATCTTCTTTGGCCACTAAAGGTCCAGCGAATCGACTGAGCCGTGTCCACTCAGCCGCATGCGCATCCACGGGTCCGCCATTCTGCTTCAAGCTGATAAACCTTTCTTCCATTTCTTCCCGTGCAGTCTGCGGAAAGAACTTCTCCAAGAAACTATGAGAGAAAGTAGCCCAACTGATCGGCTTGGGCAAACGGGTCTCTTCCACAAGCCACCACTCACGGGCATAGTCCACCAATTGGATGCGTACAATATCCACTCTCTTATCCTCTGGAATCTGTGCTGCAACGAGCAGATTCTCCGTATCGACTAGCCACTGCTCTACTGGAAACGGCTCCTCCAAACCAGTGAAAATGGATGGAAAAAGTCTCCTGAAATCCGCCACGGTACCCACACGCTCTACTGGTTTGGCCGCAACATTGTTTACGGACTGCTGAACGGACCGCAAACCTTCCTGAAAGGCTTCGGTCTGCCGCTGGTTCAGCTCAGTCTGCCGCTTCTGGTTCTCCAGCATCCCACGAATTACTCCAAGAAAAGCGGCGTCATCAACACGCCTCTGGTACGATCTCATATTTCTGTCCGCCGTGATCCTGCAACCAATACACCGAAGAGGATTAGTATGAGAAACAAGATTCAAAACTTACGATGAATAATGACCATAAATCAAGGATATGAATCAAGACTAGAACTCCAAGTTACTTAAATAGAGTACCGCATTGTAATCATGCCGCGGTACATAGTTACAATACATAACTCCACTTAAGTCGCCCAAATCCTAGTATCAGAATCAAAGGAACGGGGAGGGAGAAACAATAAGGAACCAAAAAGGATTTCAAACAGAGATGCAAAGTTGTTTGCATATCGTCAAGACACAAGAGTCAAGAGAAAGATATAATTCAAAAATTACGATAACAATGTGGCAGGACATATTCCTAATTACAGGTTTTCTGATTCGTGTATTGGGTCCAATACCCAACTACAAAAGAATCAAACCCGATTAATCTAAATCCTATAGCTCTGGTACCAAACAAACCCTGTCACCGCCCGCTTCCTAGAGTGCGCTAAGATTGGCACGTGACAGAGCCAACCATGCTACCTGTGTCTAGAAAATATCCCTTCACAGTCACATTACGGCTGTCTATAGATATCAAGAATAGTAGAAATAAAATAAACTATCTAGTACATGTCCATATGCCAGAATAAACGAGTCAAGAAATAATATATGTGAAAGCAATAAATCCAATAAACAATAACATCTGGAAGGTACGTTCCAATATGGGCTCACATCAGGAAATAAAAGAAATGCTGAAAGGAAACTAAACTAAAATACTAACAGGATCCTCACTGCTTGGCCTGTCGGCTGAAGTACTCCTGCTCGGCCTGCGACAAAGGTAGCGGATCTGGGCCATGCAAAACTCAGACGTCAGCGCATCACAATATCAACAATAATATAATCAGGGGGTAACAGGATATGCAGGCATGAACTATAAACTGGTAACATGAATGTAATAAGTGAGCAGAGATATCGAACAGTGAAGTGTAACAACATAGGTGAAGTGCAGCGATAAAACTAAACTGTGCTACTGAGTTAACTACTCTCAAGTTTGTGAAATCAATTTAATGAATCATCGATATAACTCAATAGTATCCCGTGCATACCCGGGACCACGGTCCAGATTCTCGGGCTGAAATCCGAGACATGCCGCTAGGCACTAAACAGGAAACATGTACAGATGAATGATGTCAGCAGCAGCATCCCAGGGCTAGCCTAGCCCATAAAACTGATCATTATAAGCATCGAACTGTCGAGTTACAAGTCAGGTTTCATCATTGATTTCCCTATACCCCCAAGTTATGTGTTCAAGTCAGGTATTGATAAATCTGAAGCTAATGCCAACACAGGATCAAGCAGAAACAGGTTTGTCTATACAGACAACAGGATATGTCCATCGGGACAACATGTCAGGATGGTCGGCATTAGAAACAGGATCAGGTAACATGTCAAGTAATGGTGTATCGGGTCATATCAAGTAGTGCACAGTGTATCACATGGGTGCCCAACAGTAAAATGTAGCAAATATTGAATCAGGGTAAAAGTACGGATGTACAGTAAAAGTATGGATGCACGATAATCTATCAGGGGTTACATCATGACTAAGTAGGATGCACAATATCAAGCATAGGGTACTAATGTAATAATAATATGAGTTAATGTAATACGGCATGCAACTAGGTATGCAGAATTAATGGATACACAATAAACATGGATGCTCAAATAACTATCAGGGGTTACAACTACAGTTCCAAGACTAAGTAGGATGCACATTACTAAGCATGGGGTGTTACTACAATAGTAACATGAATTGATATGATCTGTAGACGCAGCTACATGTATATTAAATGATATGGATGCATACGGGTATCCGAAAACAGTAAAACTTTAATATGGACGTATAATGCAATCAACATGTAATATTTTATTCATATGGATGCAGATGTAATAGTATAGCATGTAGCAAGATAAACGTGCCTGAACGTATCGCACGACGGGTGCGTACGGCACGTCCGATGTCGGGTAATCGTTGCAACGCACACAGGGCACGCGGGACGGGTCCAGGCAAGGCAAGAGGGTAATCACACAGGCAAGGGACATTCACTGGATCTCTCGGGTCGTCAGCGTCGAGCCCGATTCCGGCGATCACCAAAAAAGTGCGATCAAGAAAAGCAAGAAGAGAAGAACAAGAAGAAGAAGAAAGAAGAAGAAGAAGAAAGAAGATGAAGAAGGAAAGGGTGGGATTTGGTTGTTGTGGTGCTCTGGTTTCAGAGAGGAAGGCAAGGCAAGAGCTAACTCCGACGATGGGGTTTTTCCGGCAAGGCTAAGTGTGTGCAGTGGGGGTAAGGGTAAGGGTTGTAGTGTGCAGGGGAGGCTCGGGTGTAGGGTGGTCTAGAGTGCAGGGAGGAGGAAAGGAGAGAGGAAGGTGGAGACGTGGGGAGAGGTTGACGGTGACGAGGTCAGGGATCGAAGGTGATGGGTGCGTGGGTGCTGTGGGTTTCGTCTTCGGGAGAGGAGAGGAGAGACGGCGAGACAGAGAGAGAAAAAGAAAGAAAGAGAGAGAGAGAAAAGAGAAAGAGAAAGAGTCAGTGAGAGAGAGAGAGAGATTGTTAATATTGGTTAGGATTTTAATTTTAGAAATCCTTTTCGTTATTCAAATTTTAAACTGTTAATTAATAATATTTAAAATATTGTATTAATAAAATTTGATATTCTGGTAAATACAAACTTACTCTAGACACGCCCGGGTCAGGTCTAAAATTCAGTTTTAAAATACGAAAAATATACGTGTCGACCAAAACTAAAATAGGATATCCGGATAACGAAAATGCATACCCCCAAGAACGGATGCACGCACGTGCTCGTAGCCATTCAAACAAGTCCATTTCACTGAACAGGACGAGAACAAGATGCGCGGATGCTACGATAGGGTTAAGGGTATCATGCAGGCCATGGAATGTATTTTTAAAATATTTTATGTGACTTTAAATGTTATATAAAAAATGCAGATGCTTGATATAATACAAGTATCCGAAAATAAACAACATGAAAGTGCATGGATCTTTATAACAAGTCGGGATAAATCATAAACAGGAATCAAGACAGGTTTCCAGCAAGCGGGTCGAGTCGGATGCAAATACAGATGTCAAATACACTATTCGCACCCAAAACACAAATAATCAGGAAAATACTATAAATAAAGAAATACTTGAATTAGAACTGGTATAAATGAACTAGGGTGTTACACTAGGAGTTCTCGGCGAGTCCTGTTCGGTGTACCCATTCTCTAATGAGCACCTGTGTACAATCTTTGATGTCAAACATCAATGGTTATGGGATCAACCATCGCCCCTACAGGGTCAAGAAACGTTCACACTAGTCTACTCTGGAATATTGATGTCATGTCTCGATATCCCTTCGACTAGGAACAATTAAAGGATGTGCTTGTAGACTACACAAGTCCCAGTAGTATGATCTGCATCATAGTCCTGGTGGTCAAGTGTAACACCCTAGTTCGTTAATACCAGTTCTAGTTCAAGTATTTCTTTATCTATGGTATTTTCCAGATTTACTGTGTTTTTGGTACGAATAGTATTTTGACATCTGTATTTGCATCCGACCCGACCCGCATGCTTGAAACCTGTCTTGATTCATGTTTATGATTTATCCTGGCTTATTATATGGATCTGTGCACTTACATTATTACATACTGCATACTGGCATTATATCTGGCATCTGCATATTTTAATATAACATTTAAAAGTCACATAAAATATTTTAAAAATACATCGCATGGCCTGCCTAATACCCCTGACCCTGTCGTAGCATCCGCGCACCCTGTTCTCGTCCCGTTCAGTGAAACAGACTTGTTTGGATGGCTACGCGCACGTACGTGCATCCGTTCTTGGGGGTATACATTTTCGTGACCCGAATATCCAATTTTAATTTTGGTTGACATGTATATTTTTCATATTTTAAAACTGGATTTTTAGACCCGACCTGGGCATATTTTGGTGTAAGTTTGGATTTCCTAGATTATAAAATTTTATTAATACGACATTTAAAATATTATTAACAGTTTAATTTTTCTGTTAACTAAAAGATTTTTAAATTTAAATCTTAGCAACCTCCTTCTCTCTCTCCTTCTCTCTCTGACAACTTCTCTCTCCCCTCTCTCCTCTCGCTGACTCTCCCCCCTCCCCCACTCACTCTCTCTCTTCCTTTCTTTCTCTCTCTCTCTCTCCCTCAGCGCATCTCTCTCTCTCTCTTTCTCTCTCCTCTCAAGCCCTCTCTCTCTCCTTTCTCGAACATTGTTCGCTTCTCGACTCTGGTCACCGCCTCCGTGATCCGCTCACCTCCCTCTTTCATTCTCTCTTCTTTTTTTCTTCTTCCTCTTTAAAAACCCCCGAGCGCCCCCACGAGAACCCATACAAACTTAACCCTAACCCTAAGCCCAGCCTCATCTGCCTCCTCAAAACTCAACCCTCATCTCCATCATCTTCTCCTCCTCCTCCTCGTCATCATCTTCTTCTTCTTCCTCCTCCTTTCCCGAGCGTGCACACCAAGAACCCTGCACACCCAAACCCTAGCTCCTCAACCCATCTCGTCGCCGACCACCTCGTCATCGCCATCACCTTCTTCTCTCCTCCATCTCCATCTTCTCCAACCCCGAGCCTGCACACCCAAGATCTTCGCACCCAAAACCCAAACCTGCACACCAAACCCTAGCATTCCCTACCTTTTGCCAAACTCCATCGCCTGCACCTCACCGCCGGTGACCCCGACACCACCACCTCGTCTCCTTGACCCCTGTGCACCAAACTCCAGTAGGCACCAATATCCTCTCTCTTCTTCTTCCTCTTCTTCTTCATCTTCTTCTTTTTCTTTTCTTTTCTTGAAATCTTGTTTTCCAGCCATTGCCGGAGTCGCGTCGACGCTGTCGATCCAGACGATCCAGTGAATGTATCTTGCTCGTGTATTTACCCTCTTGCCTTGCGTGGACCCGTTCCGCGTACCATGTGTGTGTTGCGATGATTTACCGACGCCGGACGTGCCGTACGTATCCGTCGCGTGATCCATCGAGGCAAGTTTATCTTTCTAAATGCTATACTACAATATATTGCACCTATTTGAATAATAACATCACATAATGTTTTGTTATGCATCCCACATTATCATTTTACTGTTTTACCGATTTTGGATATCCGTGTGCATCCACATCATTATTTACATATATAGTCGCATGCTAATTCATCTTGCTACATGCTAACTATAGTATTATGCAACCATATGAGTAAAATGTTACCCGTTTATCACATTATACATCCATACTAAAGTTGTACCGTTTCGGATACCCGTTTGCATCCATATCATTTAATATACATATAGCTGCATCTACTTATCATATTAGTTCATTTTATTATTGTAGGAATACCCCATGCCACATAATGTGCATCCTACATAGTAATGGAGCTATAGTTGCAACCCCTAATAGTCAGTTATGCATCCATGTTTATTTGTGTATCCATACCATTAATTCTGCAAACCTATTTACACCCCATATTACATTAACTCATATTATTAATACATTAGTACCCCATTCTTGATATTGTGCATCCTACATAGTCATGACGTAACCCCTGATAAATAATTGTGCATCCATGCTTTTATTTGTGCACCCGTACCTGCTACAGTTTTATTATGAGCATCCGCTTGATACCTGTGCACTACCTAACATGACCTGGCGTACCACTGCTTGACTTGATACCTGATCTTGTTACTAATGCCGACAATCTTGACTTGATGTCCCGATGGATGTATCATGTTGTATATTTCAGACAAAACCTGTACCTGTTTGATTCTGTGTTGGCATTAGCTCCGGATTATCAATACCTGACTTGAACACATAACCTTAGGGGTATAGGGAAATCAAAAGTGTAAACTAAAGTGTAACTTAAAAGGGTATTACTTGATCCGTGGTCCCGGGGGGTAACGGGACAGAGCCATTCGTGACTCTTACATCTTGATCCGTCGTCCCAGGGGGTAACGAGACAGGAACCACTCTTGGTTCACATATTCCTGATCCGTGATCCCGGGGGGTAACGGGACATATTCTTTGAGTTACATGGAGGATTACATTAATTGATTTCAAACAAACTTTAGAATATATAACCCAATAGCACAGCTTATATTGAGCACTGCACGTCACACATACCGATATACTTCACTGTTATACATTCCTGTTGACTTGTTACTATTTATGATTCCTACCTGCATATCTCGTTACATCCTGATTGCTTATATTATTATCTGATATCATGACGCACTGACTTCTGGGTTTTGCATGGCCCAGATCCTTGTTGGATATAGTGCCCTCAGAGTCAATTATTGGATCACAGGCACGTGATTGCAATGATTGAGGGAGGACCTATGCCGGTAGGACAGTCTTACTCAAGATGATAGTATGCTATCTGGTTTATCTTTATCATCGTGTACTACTTTAGGTGACCTTACAGGTCGCTATTACACGTTGATAGAGCCCTTAGGATTCTTGCTTGACTGCCAGCAGTATGATAGCGATCATATACGGAGGAGCTGGGGTCTGTAAGCACATCCTTAAAAGGTCCCTAGTCGAGGGAGTTTCGAGACAGGGCATCGATACTCCAGAGTAGACTAGTGTATACATTCGAGACCCTGACGAGGGGCGGTGGCCGGTTTCACAAGCCATTGGTGTCAGTTGGTTCACCTAAGATGTATACAGGTGCTCATTGGGTTATGAGTACACCGGACAGGACTCGCCGGGAACATGCTAGTTGGTATTATACCTGACGTCAGATAGCAGTTCCCTGGTGACATGTGTACAGGTTAGTTCATCGACCTGAGATCGTCATTTGTCTCGTGTGAGTTCCCACTGTGCTTTGATTACTACCCTACCACGGCTCAAAGGAGTCATGCAAACAGGTTTTAGTTGGGTACAGTCCCGAGCCATATGGAGGCATTGAGCGGATCGGCAGGGGTTTCGTCTCTCCCGGTATTAGGGGTGAGATCGCGTTGTGTCTAGGAGAGCCATTACATGAAGTCCTTGGCCAAGGCAAGAGATTTACTGGTAGGTATTCCAGTAGTATCTCAGGGTGCTATGGCCTATATTCCGACACAACTTGTACCGCTTTGGGGGATCTGACTTTTACCAACCCCCTAGGACCGACATGCGATGCTCATAGACGAACGGACCGGACTGTACGGATATTGTTACTGACAGGCTCAGTAGGGTGTCAGGATGAGTTCGCTCATCGACCTCCCTTTTGGTCAATACCTGGTAGCCCGTTACGTACGGCTAGTACCACTGACATGCTAGTGGTTAAATCCACAGCCAAAGTATTGACGAGTCTTTAGAGTCCCCCACAGACAGTTTCTCAAGTTTCGGGCGAAACGTTGTAGAGGCCGTATGATATATGGCAGGGTTCGATCATATACGTGCAGTCCTGCACGGATCATGATCGGACGGATCATACTAGTGGGCTTTGGTTTAAGCCGGATCCTAATATTAGATTTGTTGGATTACTTTAGTCTCATCGCATTCGCATTCAGTCGGAATGCGAATGCAGGTATGTATATACAGGTGAGGGGTAACCTTGTGATCCATCACGAGTTTACTTTAGATGTTGCTGTATCTTTTTGTTGTTGTAAACATTTGGGTTAATTTTTACAAATGGAAATAATGAGCTAGAAATCATGATTAGGAGCATTAATTGTGACACATCCATAAGTGGTGACTCATGATCTCTTTCTTTATGCATGTGTCACATTATGTGATTGATTTATGGTTGATATGATAAGAGGAGAGAGGAGGGGCTGCCATATGATAGTTTTGGTCTTGTATTTTTCAACACACTCTCTCATTTTATCATACAACACATGAGAAAGAAAAAGCTTCTTCTTCTTCTTCTTCTTCTTCTTCTTCTTCCTCTAGCTCACAACTTCCATCAATGGCATCATCTTCTACCTCCATCCATACACTCTCATGTGATGAGAATTGATGGATGCTTGAGACAAAGTCATCACACACATTCTCTACTTCACCTTGGACACGTCGGCTAGCAAACTTCGTGTCCGGGTTGCTTCGGGTGAAGCGGGAGCCCGTAAAAAGACTCGATGATGTGGTGCCCTTTCCGACGAGGAGATCGAGATCGGAGATGCCGCGAGGAGCTTGGGATGGTGGCCAAAGACCGAAGGACACGGATCGATCGGTATAGCCTTTCCAACCCTTCTCTAGTTAGCTAGTTGTAGATTACTGGTTCGATCTGGGATTAAAGTCTATGTTAGCGCCAGTTTCAAGTTTATGAAAAGTTTTCGTTTCCGCATTTTGGCCTCGGA
Source organism: Agapanthus africanus (assembly GCA_030015575.1). Taxonomy (NCBI): domain Eukaryota; kingdom Viridiplantae; phylum Streptophyta; class Magnoliopsida; order Asparagales; family Amaryllidaceae; genus Agapanthus; species Agapanthus africanus. Next base: position 326,616,165 of record JASDDO010000018.1, read on the forward strand.
CAGACTGTCGGGGCGCTACCGTAGACTTACATGGTATCAGAGCCACACCATTAACCTTTACTAGCTTGTTCTAACGTATTTAAAACATCGATCAATCAAAATTTCCGAAACCGCGTTTTCATTTTCTGAGTTTCTGTCGAATTTTTTTTGTGGTCTAAAAATTATTTTGAATACGTCAGAAAATTAGGCAGGCTCTTCTTAGAACACTGCAGAAAATTTGTAGCATGAACTCACTGTAGAGCCGCGGAACCGCGGCCGTACCCCCGTTTTGACCGTGGTTCCGCCGCAGTACTGTAGCTACACTGCACCATTTTTCCTACAGTGCTCTCTGACTTGGAAATAGGGTTTCTGGGAATTTTTGTTTTGGCCTAGATTATTTTGAGTGCTGGATTTGTGCTTGGGGCCCACTTAGGGAAATTTTGTCAATCGAAAATTTTAAATATATTAGTTTACAGTACTTACATTATATCTACGACCGTGAATGTCATTTGATCGGTAAATCTTGTCTAATTGCTATAGTTCTTTTAGACGGATTTGCGAACATGACATTCACGTTGATGTTCTGTGTTGTGCTGTGATGTTGCGGATTTGTCGTGGTGGATAGCCTGGATGCAATGGTAGTACAGTTTGGTTATATTTGTACATTTGATATTGTGGGGCGAGCGTCCGACATGTGGACTGCCATCACTGCCTGTTTGTATATTATTCTTTTGGGGCACGACCGGGCTGAGGTCGATGTACCCGTTGTATATTTTACTTTCTGTACTAGGATTACCCTGCGGTGGGGTGCACGGATAGCCGGGTTCTAGAGGGCAACGGTCCCGCATCTCATGGCTTTGAGACGGAGGGGGCTTCACTCTAGAATTGGCGGGCTATTCGCTGCACTCGTAGGGGGTACAGGTTGACCCAAGGAAGGGTGCTCAAGTTACCGGATTCCGTGAAGTGTTGGGTGGTCCATTCACTTTGCTGTATAGGGCTGCCTCGCTTCAGATTTTGGTGGGTAACTTGCCACGCCCGTAGGGGTCTAGGATTTCATTGCACAAGCTATCTACACGACCAGGGGAACGTCGGGTTTCAGTAGCAGCTCTATGAAACCCGGGGATCACAGATTATCTGTATTGTTCTGTGAAGCTTATTACATTTCTGTGATGTTGCATTTTATCACGCCTTGAGCGAATATTATATATTGATATATATACTAGTAGATGTTGTATATGTTTTACACCCGCGCTAGTCCAGTCCCCGCTCTGTCGTTAGTTAAGTAACCTAACGGGTGATGACGGGACCCAGTGGCGAATGCGGATGGCATATACGTACGTCATATTTTCGTTCTTTTGTGGTGATTAATTGATGGGACTGCATTGATTTGGATCAATGCAAGCTAAACAAACCTGTTTGATATTGTTGGAACATTTTTCAAAAAGCTGTTATTGCAAGGACGTTCTCTTTTGTTTTGCACAGTGGTATTCGGTTATGAATATCCAGCACCTCAGTCAACGAGGCAAGGGCCGAGATCCCTTCACCGGGAGTGACCCCTTGGACAGAAGTTTGCGTTAGGGTAATAACTTCACTATAGCCGATTGCCTTTTTTCTTTGCATCGTGGTATTCAGTTGGAATATCCTGCACCTCATTCTACGGGGAAAGAGCCGAGATCCCTTCACCGGGAGTGACCTCTTTAGCAAAGGTTTTCGCCACTATATTTTTATAAAAAGCTATCCAGTTCCTTCAACAATATCAAGTTCATTACGTTAAAGGTTTTTCGCCAAAAACCATTCGTAGCCCTCCGTCATTTCAGAAAAGTAGCACTTAGTATTCATGCTATGTATGTTGTCCTTCGTCAAGGTATAGTGTATGGTAGCTATTTGTTACTTTTCTGCTGCATAGATAGATGCGTTGGTTTGGGACAGTCGTACTTCTATTTTGGCCTTCGTCAAGGGTATGTACGGGTGGGTTCAAATTAACCTAGATAATGACGGGTAGAACTTGATATGTGACTTATGATATGTTGGCCTTCGTCAAGGTCATAAGAGCATGGGGTAAAAATCACATCGGGAGTTTCTAAAGAAACTGAAACTTGCCAGATATGCGCATACCTTCTGGAGTGTGATAACGTGAGTGGATTCTATCACGTTATCATGCGATGATAGTTAGATCCCGATTCCCACTGATGAGTTGGTTTACTCCTCGGGTGATCCCGACTAATTTTATTTTAGGTTTGGAGAAGAATTTGAGGTTACAGTAGGAGGTTTCCTGATTAGATAAATTGATAACCATTCTGATCTAGGTTAGAGTGCACACTGAGTGTTTCTTTTCTCTCTCTCTTTGGCAGCGACCATGGCCCGACCCTTGACTATGACTCGGTGACCAAGTTAACTGAACCTTCTTAAAACACTGGCTTTTGGATTGTCAGAGTTGCATACCTCATTGCCACTCCTACTTTTGCCCTTTTCTCCAGAACACCCCGTATTACTACAAAGATCCACTTCCATTGAATAAAACCATTGTATGGTTATATACGAACTCGAAGGAACTTGTTCCAAATTCGAGGATGGTTTCCGGTTCTGGAGAAAATGAATAGACTATTCAGTTGTCTTTTCCTTTTACCTTCTCTCAGGTTGCGAGTGCTCCTAGGATTAGGACGGTACACCTATTACACTAATTGGATAGTCTTCTTCCAAACCATAGGCAGGCGCCGAACGGTGGGGAATGAAGAAAACCAATTAGCCTAACGATGGTGTACAGAAGGTAATAAGTTAAGACAAATAAAGGGATTAGAAAGAGGACAAAGTAAATTGCGACTGCTATTCACGACCAAACCAAGTATTTCATTACCACTCCTACTTCACCTTTGTATTTCTCCAGAACAATCCGTATCACTACGAAGGTCCACAGTTATTTGGATACTCCATCGTATGGTTATATACGAACTTGAAGGAACTTGTTCCAGTTCGGGGATGGATTCTGGTTCAAGAGAAATAGAATAAGGTTTATTCAGTTGTCTTTTGTCTTTACCTTCTCTCGCATTGCGAGTGCTCCTAGGATTAGGACAGTACACCTATTACGCTTATTGTATAGTCTTCTTCCAAACCATAGGCTGGTGTCGAACGGTAGGGAAGGAAGAAAACCATTTAGCCTAAAGGGGTGTGCAGAAGGTAATGACTAAAGACATATAAAGGGATTTGGAGAGATGGCAAAGAAATATACGGTTACAGTTGTGAATCTGATAATAGAAGAGGCATTACTAAGAATACCCGGATACCCCCTCGAAACATTTATATGTTTCAGTTTCACTGTGTATTGTTAAAAGAAAACTGATTTCCCAATTAGCCCTTGCTCCAGGGTATGTATTTACCAGGTTTGATTCTCGCATCTGTATGGTTTTACAGATGATGGGTGGGAGTAAGTTATTGGGAATTGGGTGATCATCCTCATTATATCGGGATTCATTGTAATTGGTGATATTTGAGGAAATCGCCTGGGTTGTTTGCCGGACGGCAAATATTTGGTTTTGAATATCCGTTGTTATGCACCAATTTCAAATTGATATATCTGTACGTTTATTTTTATAAAGTTAGATATAACTTTTTGAAATTATGTCCATGACATTTACCTATATCAGTGGATGGTTAGGTAAGGAGCATTAAACAGCGGTGTAATTCTTCATAACCATAATACAGTTTTCAACCTATGACGCACAGGGTTTGAGTTATTAGAGTCAGCGGACTTATACAAAGTATTGTATGTTGTCCTGTGTTCATTTGGACAAAGGGGTAGGTCCTCGTACTATATTCTATTTACTTATGACTTCTCTAGTTTTAGACATGTGTTTCGTAGAAATACAAGGTCTAAGTTTTCAGAAGTCATAGGTATAAGAATAAAGTAGAGAACCAGGTGTTGCAAGTATCAGGATTCTTCAAGATGATCGAAGATGTAGATACTTGTGTTTGGTATTCAGTTGATAGTAATGATTATGAGAACTTGCTTCTCTTTCAGGTTACTCATATCTGGATGTACTCCTAAGTTGAGTAATGCTGATTGGCCTCTCTCCATTTAGTTGACGTGCACTGGAGACAGCTGCATGATTTGAATCTGGTTCCAATTAAATCAGTGCCTCTGTTTCTATATTGGATATAGAACGGTTCATATCTTAACAATGTTAAGGTACGGGGAGTTTTCCGGCTTATGCTTAAAACCAGACTCTGGATAACTCAAGGCACGTTTCTATAATGGCTTATTTGTGGGTTGACCCGGGCTATGACGAGGGTTGACTTTCTACCATCTGGAAGATCAATAGTGATATTGTTCTTGACTCGCTACAGTTTTAGTAAAATGGATTTTTTCAGAAAACAGTAGTGGGAGTATGGTAGAACTGGAAGTGATTCCAGAACCGCAAACGATTACTGAAAATTTAATAGGACCTAAAGATTCAATCTGGTTTGACATTCCATTGGCCACTCTGCAGATATGGTGGGTAGCCTCAGACACTCGAGAGGTACTTCGGTATGCTCAAAGACGGTGACAAGGAGGTTCTTGTTTACCCAGACTTGCTATTGCTGTTGTTCCAGACTGTGAGACCTGGCAGGAGGATGAGTATAGCGTCATTCTAAACTAGCTTTAGAAGTGTACGTGTATGTGACTCTGCCAGAGGGTTGTCGTAGTCAGTGGGAGCAGCGGAAGCATAGTGGTCAAGTGGCTTATGTCTATTTATAGACTAAAGCAGATATAGCGAAGATAGATCATCTATTTCTGATGTGACAGTCATAGGTTTGACTTCATCAGAATAGGGGATGGATCTGTTAAGAAGGTAGTAGGGTGTGATGTCCTGGTATTTGGATGACATACACAGAGTAGGAAGTGAAATTCCTATACTACGATCGGTTATATTTTGGTTGTCACACAGTGGTTTCTCCGCATAAAGGATATAGATATAATATCTGACATTCTGGTTACTAGATCTATGGTTTTAGATCTAGATTTGGGGAGTTTTCCAATCTGAGTACTTAGACAGCATTCTAAAGGTGCTTTAGAATGGACGACTCCAGGCATGGTAGTGTACCTGCAGGTGATGGAGTCACCCTCTATAAAGGTGTCTTAAAGACTAAAGGGGAGAGGGATGTGCATGATTGGCAGATCACTTGCTTAGGCAATTGAGTTGATCATGAGATGTCAAGTACCACACCAGATGTTGTTTTTGCACGAGATGCAATAAGTTAATATTAAACCAATCCTGGAGAAACGTTCGGAAGCAGATTTAGAACATAAGTGGATGTTCTAGGGATTTGATAACGGCAGCCTCCTTCGGCAGACGGTTATCATTCCAGGCTTCCAAGGTGACCTGGATGACAAAGTGACTATCAGAGTCATAGTTTTCCCAGCGACGAGTGGCAGTTGTTTGGACAGGTGGTCCAAGAGGACACCGAGGGAGGCATGACGCAGGATACTGATTGTAGGGTTGCTATGCATGCTCACAAGGTTCTACGAGGCATCAACCATGCCCGATTATAAATTAGCCGTGCCGAACAACCCGAAGCCGGATCTTTAAACTAGAGTTTAAGCGAAAACAAGCATGTTAAACATTTTAACACTAAGTGAGAGGGATTACAACCTTTGTAGATCCGGTCCTTCACTTCTTAAGCTCCGTGTTGAGGTCCCTTCGCTGCGATCATCGTGTTCCGGACTCTCGAGAGGGTTCACGAAGAGAATGATGCAATCTTTGCTTCCGATTTTCGATACAAAGATGATCTTCCTTGAAGTTTCATTAACACAAGCTAACACACATGAAATGATGTGAACACCCTCATCTAAATGGAAAGGATAGAAGAGGATGATGAAGTAGGATTTTTGCTCTCATTTGTTTTCTATTTCTCACTCATTTTCATCACAAAGATCAAAGCTAGAAAGCTTTGCAAGCAAAGAAGAAGAAGGAAGAAGATGATGAATAATATGAATTCCTTTTGTGATGAACAATGATAGACTTTGATAAGGTTAGAAATGCAACCATGGTTCAAGTAACCATTGTAGATAATTAACTAGGGTTAGGGTTTAGGGTTGAGTTAAAGAAATATCTTGCAAAATATCTTTTCCAAAACAAAAAAGAAAACCTTCTAGAAACTTCTAGAAATGATTAATCTTAATCAAACCCTAACCATATTTAATCTCCACTAAACATGTTGCATTAATAACCATATCATGTTACAATATTATATATCACATATATAATATTTATTGTAACAAAATAAAATAATACAATTAACATATATCGCATATATATCAATGTATTACCCGAGTGAGAAAAAGAATCTTTTAGTGAGCTAATGTAATTTAATATATCATATATATTATGATACATTAAATTATCGAATCAACACTTGATCCGACAATCCGGCTATATCGCATATAACCGACTAATATTTATCCGTACCGATTCATCGAATCAACACTTGATCCGATGATCCGGCTGATATCAAATATCGCGAGAATAGAATACGGTATCTCATATCGCATTATCCTTGGTCCCGCACATATCACATATATGCTCCACTCCGTTTTGCCTGAGCCAAGAAACCTCTGTGTAGGACTCTAAAGAATCGTCAATACGCCGGCAGTAGGTGATGATCATATCAAACACCCACAAGCTGCAAGCGGTCAGCTAAACATAATAGCTACCCAGGTATTGAGCGCTCAGAAGATCAACAAGCAAGCCTGTAATTTCTCCTGTGAATCCAATCAGTAACACTCCCGTACAGTCCGGTCTCGTCGTCTGATATGTCGCATATCTCGTCTAGGGGTGGTAAACGTCAGACCCCAGTAGCTTGATAAGTCGTGTCGATATGAGGTCTATAACAGTCCGAGAAACTACTGATAACACTTACCAGTAAATCTCAACAACCCTGGCCAGGGATTTCCGGTTATAGCCAATCGAACACAGCACAACATCAACTCCCTATACCGGGAGAGGCGAATCCCCTCCTATCGCTCATTGCCTCCATGTGATTCGGGACTGTACCCAAAAGCCACCTTTTTGCACGCCATCTTGGACGTGGTATGATGGAAATCAAAGCATAGTGGGAATCACACAAGACTCTATGACAATCTCGGGTCAACAGACTACTCTGTACCAGTGTCACCGGAGAACTGCCATCTGACGTGAGGTATAATACCATCTGGGAGTTCTCGGCGAGTCCGTCCAGTGTACCCAGTCTCCACTGAGCACCCGTACACCATCCTTGATGTCAAACACCGATGGATATGGGATCATCCATCGCCCATCATATGGGTCAAGATGCGTATACGCTAGTCTACTCTGGTGTATCGATGCCCTGTCTCGATACACCCTCGACTAGGAACAGTTATAGGATGTACTCATCGACTACCGTGGCCCCACTAGTATGATCTCATCATAGTCCCAGTAGTCGAGTACATATCCTAAGGGCTTTATCAACATGTAATATAGAGACAATCAGAGTACATGTTAAGATAAAGTACAACCAGATAGCGTACTATCATGTCGAGAAAGAAAGTCCTCCCTATATATGTCCAAGCATCCATTACAATATATATCGTATGTACAGTAATGGCCTCTAGGGCATACATATAACTAACAATCTCCCACTTGCACTGGGGCCATCTGTTGTGGTATCGCATACCCAACAATTAGCTGAGGTTGAAGTATCTCATACTCAACCATCCTATAAATGTCTCTACTGGGAAAAAGGCCTTTGTGAGTGGATCCGCGCTGTTGTCCTCTGTGTCTACTCTCCTAACCTCGATCTCCCTGGAGATCAACCATCTCCATGATCAGGTGATACTGCCTAAGAATTATATCTGGATTTCAGATGGGACGGGGGTTCCTTGGCATAAGCCACAACTCCATTGTCACACAATGGTAGGAACGAAGTTCATCTCATGAACTTATATATATCCAGACTGCCTCTATGGTAGCATATTTGGTAACGATGTATCCTGCCTTTAATCGTCTAGTATGTCACGGTATCTAGCTTGGAACTCTTCCAACATACCGTCCCTCCACTGAGGGTAAAGACAATGCCTGCGACTGACATTCAGTCGTCCTTATCACCCTGGAACCTTTCCAGTGATTCTCCTCAGGATTGATTGATACCATCTCATTACAACTAGTGAGTATCCTAACATCCAATTAGATCTATCTCATAGATCCAAAACCCAAGATTTAGGAGGTATCACTTTGATCCTATATGGAGAATCCTTGTGATAAGCGGAGATTGACCGAGCGTAGCATAGGAAACTCCTTCCCTATCAAGAGTATGTCATCCACGTACTCTACGAGGATCACTACTATACTCTCTACTACCTTTTTGTATATACAAGGTTCATCTACCATTTTGATGAAGTCAAACTCTTTGACTACCACATCAAAACAGATGTTCCAACTCCGCGATGCCTGCTTTATCCTATAAAGCATCTTGCTCACGTTTCCGCTGCTCCCAGTGTCTGCGAAGCACTCTGGCTGTGTACTTATAGACGCTCTCTTCTAAAACATCATTTAGAAAAGCAGTCATGACACCCAACCACCAGATATCGTAGTCATGGTATGTAGCTGTGGCAAGTAGGATCTGGATGGACTTAAGCATTGCTTTGAAAGTCTCAACTTTTCCATGTACACCAAGTAATCTTCTCAAGATATACTCGCTCCTGATGGGGATTTAACCCTTCAGATAAAGCAACCAAAGTCCATACTTTGTTGGTGTATAAGGATTCCATCTCAGATCGATAAGCATCCAGCCATTCTTACAGAGTCCCACTCCTGATGGCCAGCTCGAAACTAGTTGGGTCATCATCTCATGATGCAATCCTCGCTCCCACTGTCATAGAGAAACCGAAGTATCTCTCAGGTGGGTGAGGAACCCTACTATATCGGCAGAGAGGCTGAGGTTCGTTGGAAACTATTGAATCCTTTGGTTCTACCAAATCATCAGCTGCAATTTGTATAGCTGGAACATTTCCAGTTCTACATAACAGACCTTGCCTCGAGCTTGTCCGGATTTTGCTTTTAGACATAGGCCGGGCAACCCCAAATCTTAACAAGCTTAAGATATAGGCTCTTCCTTTTCCATATCACATATGAAGTGGTAGGCAACTAATTTGATTTGAACCCTATTCAATAGGTATGTAGCTTCTCAAGTGCATAACTCCCAAAAGGAAATAGGAAACTCAGTAGTACTCATCATAGAGCACACCATATTACATAGGGTGCTATTGCTCCGCCCCGATACACCGACGTGCTATGGTGTATACGGAGGAGTAATGCTGAGAGAGAATCTCATTCTCCTTTAGAATAGTCCAGAAATTCCATGCTCAAGTATTCTCCTCCTTGATCTCATCAAAGGACAAAATACTTATACCCGTATTTTGGTTCTCTACTTCTAACTTAAATTCTGTGAATATCTCAAAAGGTTCGGACTTATGTTACTACAGGAACACATGTCTGAATCTTGAGAGATTATCAGAGAATGTAATGAAGTAAAAAGAACCGGTCTTGGCATGTGTAGACAGGGGACCTTCATACATCAGCATGTATCAATCCCAAGAGTTCACTAACTCTTTCTCTGTTTCCAATAAACAGAGCTATGGTCATCTTATCTTTGTGACATGACCGGCAAGTTTCACAAGATGTAAATTCAAACAGATTTAAATATGCATCTAAATGTAACTTAGCTAGTCGGGTCGCATTGATATGACCTAGTCTACAATGCCTCAAGAAGGATTCGTTCATTTCTGAACTCTTCCTATCGTGTGTGTTATGTATACTAAGAACTGTAGTTTGATTTAGAACGTCAATGCTTTTAGATAACGTGCCTGAACCGATCAACTCTTGATATAGGAAATGTTCAAAACATTATCCAACAATACAAAATTATATCCTTTCTTTACTAATAAAGAGACTGATATGATGTTGTATATCAGGTTCGGTATCTAATAACACTCGTTCAGAATCAATGTATTCTGGTAATACAGGGTGATAGTGACCAACAGACTTGGCTGCAACACTTACACCCTTTTCTATCTCATGAAACTTATCACCCGTTCTCAGTTCTCTACCTATCTGTAGCCCATGTAACTGATTACATATGCGGGATCCTGATCCGGTATCTCATACCCAGGACGTAAAGGATACTGAGAAACAGTTCTCTGTAATGAACACACCCAAAGATGATGCATCAACATGCACTTTCTTCGTTTGGGCGGCACGGGAAATCTGGTATTCCCCAATTTCCTGCTCTGTCTTATAACAATTATAAGTTGGAGCGGGACCAACGTTCCCCAGCTCAGTATAACAAGCGGGTTCGGTCAATATATCCGTATTATTATCTTGATTAAGGCGTGATATGGTCGCTACCTGGAGAGAGAGAGAAGAAAACACTCAGCGTATGCTCTTGCAAGATTCGATTGGTTATCTAATATATCTAATCAGGATGTATCCCACTGTTTTAATCAAATCTTCCTTCAAACCCTAAAAGGAAAGACTAGCCAGGATTAATTACACGCTACAAGTTCGCCAATCTTTCAGCCAGGCCAGTGTTGGTACTTTGAGGGAGGTCCCCCGTGCTTTCGCACGAACCTAATTAATGTAAACCTCATTTTCCCAGAGGCGTAACCTCGTTAACACCTTTCTAGACACCTACTTGATCGGCTAATTGTATTGTATAAAACTCTCCCAGGAGTAACTCTTACTCGCAGTGGGTATCAGGATCCAACTATCTCATAGAAGGTATGCAATCTTATTGCAAATTTCAACACTTGAAATTCCCGATAATTTTTTTGCCCCTAGCGTCCTATGACCTTGACGGAGGCCAAACTACCCATAGTCCGCTAGTCAAGTTCAACCCGTCATTTCCTGATTGAATTAAACCCACCCGCACAACCCTTGACGGAGGCCAAACAACGCCGTACGAATACCCTAATCCAATCGCATCATATGCTAGCAGATAAGCATTAGTTAGCTACCGTACACTACGCCTTGACGGAGGCCAAACTACCGCAGCACGAATACTAACTAGTACTTATCTGAAATGACGGAGGGCTACGACAGGTTTTTAAGAAAACCCTTTGCGTAATGAACTTGATATCGTTGTAGAATCGAGTGATTTTAAATGGAGTGTTTTTTAGGCTTTTTTAGTTTTGCTAAAGGGGTCACTCCCGGTGAAGGGATCGTCGGCCCTTTCCTCATCGAATAAGGTGCAGGATATTTCACAAATATCACTATGCAAAGCAAGAACTATAGAAGCAATCAAAAGACAAACCGAGTTTGCAGCATCTGCTAGTTTCACTAAAGAGGTCACTCCCGGTGAAGAGATCTCGGCTCTTTCCTTATCGAATAAGGTGCTGGATGTTCTACAAGGAACACCGCTATGCAAAGCAAGAACTAGAGCTACCAGTTTTTAAACAAGTTTCTACAACATCTTAGGTTTCTTTTATTTCATTAATCTCATTAATGAAGTCCCATTTTATTTTGCTTCACAAGCATCTCTTTTGAAACGAAATCTGCAATATAACATATATCTCATATATATAATATAAATATTCGTCTCAGACAGTAATATGATCTCATCACAGAACATTGCAGCAGAAGAACATATATGAAATATTGGATATACTAGGACGTCCGTGTTTTAGTACGAGCCTGTATAAAACACGGATCCCACGGTCGCGATGAATAGCCAAACCCATATCCCTAGACCCCTATGAGAGCGGCAAGCAACACAGCCAATTCTACAGTTAGGAGACCCGGTCCCGACTCCTCGAGATGGTCTCCCACTGGACCCTAGAACCCGGTTACTTGTGCTCCCCTCCTTGGGTCTACCTAATGCAGAAAAGTAAATAATATACAACGGTGACATCTTCCGCAACCTGGAAGTGCCCCAATAAAAGAATATTACATACAAATGAATTTTACATGAATGAAAAAGAAAAAAACTCTCGTCTCACACTAAAACCCCCGGCTATTCAAACGCGACGATCCAATACAACATATCACAGCAACACATAATATCTCATATCATCAACGTAAGCAAGTATGCGTATCCCGATTGTCGTTGATGTATAGCAACAAAGCCGGCGATACACCACATACTACGCTTACGGTCACAGAAAAGAAAGTGTAAAACTACAACAGTTGGAATCCGCAACCTCCTTAGACATCGCATGCCTAACCAAATGAATTCCTTAGATATCGCATGCCTAACAATTATAAACCCCGCATTTTAGTCTCATTATCGAAAACTCTTTTCAATATCAAGTCGGGAAATTCAACAAGATTCCCGACATCCTGATCGAATGCTCGTCGCAAACTTTAGTAGAAGGCCGCACCCCCGGATGCTGTCGACGAAGTGCACTAAGGCGGAACACCGCTGCCGCGAGCACCCGAACGGATGTTTTCGGCGATGGGGTTCTCCTACAGTCACTTGGTCGGGGCTATAGGGCGTAGCTGTCTATTAAGTTTACCCGGCGAGTATCCGCGTACGCTACGTAATTGCGACGGACTTTTGATCACATCAAAATTCCGAGGCAACCGATCATTTGAGACTAAATTGCTAGATTTATAACATTCAAATTTGTTATCTCATAACTACCTGTGGATTCCAAATATTGTATCACATTCCAGATAAATAGACAATGTTAAACTTTCCGATCGAATAATCAAACACCCAAGATTTCCACAATATATCTCAACACTTGAAATCAGTTTAAAAACATCTATCACATGCCACAGTACCAATGGTCCAGCCGTAGAAGGGTCAAGCCAACGCCTCATATGTGGCACGCCGTACTGCCCCAAACCCTAAGGTTCAAAAGGCAGTTCAAGACGGTCACATAATCGAGTTAAGGTTTGTTGTCTTCTAGAGGGTCTACCGCGTTACTTGCACGACTTAGAACGTTCTTAAACACGAGAAAAAATCCAACTTTTGAAAAAAATTCCGACAGGGGAAAAAGTGAGTTATTGATATCCATTCAAACTTTTTAACAGTTTCTAAAAATTATCCGGACAAAACTAAACAAAGTTAAATTATCTGATCGAATCAACGATTCCCTAATACAACCCTAGAAAACTCAACACTTGAGTGGAATTAAAATATTCCCAAAAAAAATAACAAGAAAGGACCTAAGAATAATTAAGTGAAATTTCAGGGACTGAGTCTAAATTTTGGCCGCGGAACCGCCGCAAACCCATGGTTTCACCGCGGTTACGCGGTCAAATAGTTGACTTAGGGGACCGTACTTCACAGTAATTCTTAGTTTTTCCTGCTTGTTTTTCTGAGCATTTTTAATTAAGAAAAAACCACATTTTTGAAAAATGTACAGAGAAGGGGTTTTATCGGGTTTTTCGGGTTCGATCGGACTTTAAACTTCGTCTAGACTTCGCCTAAAGCTCTAGCTAGGCTCTGATACCACTGTAGGTCAGGCAGCCACCCCATCCAATGGGGTCGCCGTGGCACCAACGGGTCCCTCAGCCGCTACTTTTTACGCATGCCCCCTCGCGAGGACTACAACCCGCCGGAACACCTTCCGGTCTCGGGACACCCTAGGGGTAAGAGCCTATGCTTCGCCACACTGTCACACAGTGAGAACCCCCCATAGGTCGACATCCAATGCCTAGTAGCTTTGATACCACTGTAGGGTTGCTATGCATGCTCACAAGGTTCTATGAGGCATCAACCATGCCCGATTAAAAATTAGCCGTGCCGAACAACCCGAAGCCGGATCTTTAAACTAGAGTTTAGGCGAAAACAAGCATGTTAAACATTTTAACACTAAGTGAGAGGGATTACAACCTTTGTAGATCCGGTCCTTCACTTCTTAAGCTCCGTGTTGAGGTCCCTTCGCTGCGATCATCGTGTTCCGGACTCTCGAGAGGGTTCACGAAGAGAATGATGCAACCTTTGCTTCCGATCTTCGATACAAAGATGATCTACCTTGAAGTTTCATTAACACAAGCTAACACACATGAAATGATGTGAACACTCTCATCTAAATGGCAAGGATAGAAGAGGATGATGAAGTAGGATTTTTGCTCTCATTTGTTTTCTATTTCTCACTCATTTTCATCACAAAGATCAAAGCTAGAAAGCTTTGCAAGCAAAGAAGAAGAAGGAAGAAGAAGATGAATAATATGAATTCCTTTTGTGATGAACAATGATAGACTTTGATAAGGTTAGAAATGCAACCATGGTTCAAGTAACCATTGTAGATAATTAACTAGGATTAGGGTTTAGGGTTGAGTTAAAGAAATATCTTGCAAAATATCTTTTCAAAAACAAAAAAGAAAACCTTCTAGAAACTTCTAGAAATGATTAACCCTAATCAAGCCCTAACCATATTTAATCTCCACTAAACATGTTGCATTAATAACCATATCATGTTACAATATTATATATCACATATATAATATTTATTGTAACAAAATAAAATAATACAATTAACATATATCGCATATATATCAATGTATTACCCGAGTGAGAAAAAGAATCTTTTAGTGAGCTAATATTAGTTAATGTAATTTAATATATCATATATATTATGATACATTAAATTATCGAATCAACACTTGATCCGACAATCCGGCTATATCGCATATAACCGACTAATATTTATCCGTACCGATTCATCGAATCAACACTTGATCCGATGACCCGGCTGATATCAAATATCATGAGAATAGAATACGGTATCTCATATCGCATTATCCTTGGTCCCGCACATATCACATATGTGCTCCTACTCCGTTTTGCCTGAGCCAAGAAACCTCTGTGTAGGACTCTAAAGAATCGTTAATACGCCGGCAGTAGGTGATGATCATATCAAACACCCACAAGCTGCAAGCGGTCAGCTAAACGTAACAGCTACCCAGGTATTGAGCGCTCAGAAGATCAACAAGCAAGCCTATAATTTCTCCTGTGAATCCAATCAGTAACACTCCCGTACAGTCTGGTCTCGTCGTCTGATATGTCGCATATCTCGCCTAGGGGTGGTAAACGTCAGACCCCAGTAGCTTGATAAGTCGTGTCGATATGAGGTCTATAACAGTCCGAGAAACTACTGATAACACTTACCAGTAAATCTCAACAACCCTGGCCAGGGATTTCCGGTTATAGCCAATCGAACACAGCACAACATCAACTCCCTATACCAGGAGAGACGAATCCCCTCCTATCGCTCATTGCCTCCATGTGATTCGGGACTGTACCCAAAAGCCACCTTTTTGCACGCCCTCTTGGACATGGTATGATGGAAATCAAAGCACAGTGGGAATCACACAAGACTCTATGACGATCTCGGGTCAACAGACTACTCTGTACCAGTGTCACCGGAGAACTGCCATCTGACGTGAGGTATAATACCATCTGGGAGTTCTCGGCGAGTCCGTCCAGTGTACCCAGTCTCCACTGAGCACCCGTACACCATCCTTGATGTCAAACACCGATGGATATGGGATCATCCATCGCCCATCATATGGGTCAAGATGCGTATACGCTAGTCTACTCTGGTGTATCGATGCCCTATCTCGATACACCCTCGACTAGGAACAGTTATAGGATGTACTCATCGACTACCGTGGCCCCACTAGTATGATCTCATCATAGTCCCAGTAGTCGAGTACATATCCTAAGGGCTTTATCAACATGTAATATAGAGACAATCAGAGTACATGTTAAGATAAAGTACAACCAGATAGCGTACTATCATGTCGAGCAAGAATGTCCTCCCTATATATGTCCAAGCATCCATTACAATATACATCGTATGTACAGTAATGGCCTCTAGGGCATACATATAACTAACACTGATTAAGTTCAGTTGACGATACAGTCTAAGAAGTTTGGATTTGGAGTTCATTTATGAACAAGGTCCCATCAGATATCCAGACATATTCTAAGACAGGTATCGCTCATGTCGGGAGATGTCTTTCTCCATGAACTTGAGATAAAGAGAGACATAGAAAGAAACATCAGGACGAATCCACTCACTGAGGCTATTCCTCGAACGCAGTAGTTTCACAACCGGGTTTTGTGAGACTGATTAGTAGAGGAGTTGGGTGTTCGGTATCACACGGGCTGTGAGTATGCAACATCGTAATAATTAACCTTGAGTGCAAGTGGGAGATTATTGGATATAGTGCCCTCAGAGTCAATTATTGGATCACAGGAACGTGATTGCAATGATTGAGGGAGGACCTATGCCGGTAAGACAGTCTTACTCAAGATGATAGTATGCTATCTGGTTTATCTTTATCATCGTGTACTGCTTTAGGTGACCTTACAGGTCGCTATTACACGTTGATAGAGCCCTTAGGATTCTTGCTTGACTGCCAGCAGTATGATGGCGATCATATACATGGGAGCTAGGGTCTGTAAGCACATCCTTAAAAGGTCCCTAGTCGAGGGAGTTTCGAGACAGGGCATCGATACTCCAGAGTAGACTACTGTATACAGTCAAGACCCCGACGAGGGGCGGTGGCCGGTCTCACAAGCCATTGGTGTCAGTTGGTTCACCTAAGATGTATACAGGTGCTCATTGGGTTATGAGTACACCGGACAGGACTCGCCGGGAACATGCTAGTTGGTATTATACCTGACGTCAGATAGCAGTTCCCTGGTGACATGTGTACAGGTTAGTTCATCGACCTGAGATCGTCATTTGTCTCGTGTGAGTTCCCACTGTGCTTTGATTACTACCCTACCACGGCTCAAAGGAGTCGTGCAAACAGGTTTTAGTTAGGTACAGTCCCGAGTCACAAGGAGGCATTGAGCGGATTGGCAGGGGTTTCGTCTCTCCTGGTATTGGGGGTAAGATCGCGTTGTGTCTAGGAGAGCCATTACACGAAGTCCTTGGCCAAGGCAGGAGATTTACTGGTAGGTATTCCAGTAGTATCTCAGGGTGTTCTGGGCTATATTCCGACACAACTTGTACCGCTTTTGGGGGTCTGACTTTTACCTACCCCCTAGGCCCGACATGTGATGCTCATAGATGAACGGACCGGACTGTACGGATATTGTCACTGACAGGCTCAGTAGGGTGTCAGGATGAGTTCGCTCATCGACTTCCCTTTTGGTCAATACCTGGTAGCCCATTACGTACGGCTAGTACCACTGATGTGCTAGTGGTTAAATCCACAGCCAAAGTATTGACGAGTCTTTAGAGTCCCCCACAGACAGTTTCTCAAGTTTCGGGCGAAACGTTGTAGAGGCCGTATGATATATGGCAGGGTTCGATCATATACGTGCAGTCCTGCACGGATCATGATCGCTCTGATCATACTAGTGGGCTTTGGTTTAAGCCGGATCCTAGTATTAGATTTGTTAGATTACTTTAGTCTCATCGCATTCGCATTCAGTCGGAATGCTAATACAGGTATGTATATACAGGTGAGGGGTATCCTTATGATCCGTCATGAGTTTACTTTAGATGTTGTCGTATCTTTTTGTTGTTGTAAACATTTGGGTTAATGTTTACAAATGAAAATAATGAGCTAGAAATCATGATTAGGAGCATTAATTGTGACACATCCACAAGTGGTGACTCATGGTCTCTTTCTTTATGCATGTGTCACATTATGTGATTGATTTATGGTTGATATGATAAGAGGAGAAAGGAGGGGCTGCCATATGATAGTTTTGGTCTTGTATTTTTCAACACACTCTCTCATTTTATCATACAACACATGAGAAAGAAAATGCCTCTTCTTCTTCTTCTTCCTCTAGCTCACAAATTCCATCAATGGCATCATTTTCAACCTCCATCCATACACACTCATGTGATGAGAATCAATGGATGCTTGAGACAAAGTCATCACACACATTCTCTACTTCACCTTGGACACGTCGGCTAGCGAACTTCATGTCCGAGTTGCTTCGAATGAAGCGGGAGCCCGTAAAAAGACTCGATGATGTGGTGCCCTTTCCGACGAGGAGATCGAGACCGGAGATGCCGGGAGAAGCTTGGGATGGTGGCCAAAGACCGAAGGACACGGATCAATCAGTATAGCCTTTCCAACACTTCTCTAGTTAGCTAGTTGTAGGTTAATGGTTCGATCCGGGATTAAAATCTGCGTTAGCGCCAGTTTCAAGTTTATGAAAAGTTTTCGTTTCCGCATTTTGGCCTCGGAAAGACGGCCGGGGCGCTACCATAGACTTACAATCCTCTATCTCTGTCGCAGGCAGTTCAGGAGTATTTTGACCAACAAGCCGAGCAGTGAAGATCATGTTAGTTGCTAGTTAGTTTATTTTTATTTTCGTACTTTCATTCCTGATGTGAGCCCGTATTTTAGGACGTACTTTCCAGATTGTTGTTGTTACTTGAATTATTGGTTCCGCATATTATTTCTTGACTCGTTATTTCTAGCTCATGGACATGTACTAGATAGTTTGTTTTATTTTCCTATTCTTGATATCTATAGACAGCCGTAATGTGACTGTGGAGCGGTGTTTCCTAGCCACAGGTAGCATGGTTGGCTCTATCACGTGCCGATCTTAGCGCACTCTTGGAAGCAGGGCGTGACAGGGTTTGTTTGGTATCAGAGCCATAGGATTTAGGTTAATCGGGTTTGATTCTTTTGTAGTTGGTATTGGACCCAATACACGAATCAGAATACTCGTAACTAGGAGCATGTCCTGCCTTATTGATATCTTGCCCTCCTTGAATCCATAACTATCTTGCTTCTTGTATCCTGTTTATTGAATCTTATTTATCTTGCTAATCCTCTTCGGTGTTGGCTTCAGAATCATGGCGGAGACCAGAGGCGTGTTGATGACACCGCTTTACTTGGAGTAATTCGTGGGATGCTGGAGAACCAGAAGCGGCAGACCGAGCTGAACCAGCGGCAGGACGAAGCTTTTTAGGAAGGTTTGCGGACCATCCAGCAGTCAGTAAATGATGTTGCAGCTAAACCAGTGCAGCGTGTGGGTACCGTGGCGGATTTCAGGAGACTTGGTCCGTCCGTCTTCACTGGTCTGGAGGAGCCGTTGCCAGCGGAGCAGTGGCTGATTGATACGGAGAATTTGCTCATTGCGGCACAGATTCCAGAGGACAAGAGAGTGGATATTGTACGCATCCAATTGGTAGACTATGCCCATGAATAGTGGCTTGTGGAAGAGACCCGTTTGCCCAAGCCGATCAGTTGGGCAGATTTTTCGAAGAGTTTCTTGGAGAAGTTCTTCCCGCAGACTGTACGGGAGGAAATGGAAGAAAAGTTTATCAGTTTAAAGCAGAACGGCGTACCCGTAGATGTACATGCGGCTGAGTGGACACGGCTCAGTAGATTCCCTGGACATTTGGTTGCCAACGATGCTGATAGGGCAAGGAGGTTCATGCGCAGTTTGGACGTGGAAATCCAGAGGCACATCATATCTCTGGGATTGACCTCTTTCTCTCAAGTTCTTAAAGCAGCTCGAGAGCAGCAGAGCTATCAATGAAGACTGGGGGTACGCAGCAGCAGGAAGTCGTTGTGCGGAAGACGGCGTTTGCGCCAAACCGAGCGCCTATACTCAGAGGTATTCCAGTAAACCGACGTGGCGTAGTACCGATGAAGAAGCCCGTCGTACACGAGCAGAAGGGAAGGATGTTTTGTGAGTTCTGTCATCTACCTGGGCACCTGCAGAATGATTGTCGGAGGAAGCTTGGACTTTGTTTAGTTTGCGGATCAGCTGATCATACGATCAGTGTTTGCCCGTCGAAGCTTCGTTTGAAGGATGATGTTCAGAGGCCACCGTAGAAGCAGTTTCAGGGGCAGAAACAGTTGACTCAGGGACCCAATCAAGCTCGAGCCTTTACCCTAACAGCTGAAGAGGCCAAGACTTCAAAGGAAGTTGTTTCAGGTATCCTACTTGTTCATGATTTTCCCGCATTGGCATTATTCGATTCTGGTGCATCCCATTGTTTTATGTCGTCCAAGTTTATTGCTGCACACTCGATTTCTTGCACGACCCTGTCTAGTTGTTGGGACATACACACTGGGAATGGGAAGATAATATCTAGTAGCGAATGCAAGGATTGTTCTATTGTTATTTGCGGACGGGAGTTATTTGCAGATTTTTTGGTGATTGATACCGGAAGTTATGATGTTTTCTTGGGAATGGACTTTCTCGGCACTTTCCACGCTCACATTGATTGTAGGGCAAAGAAAGTGATTTTCCAGATTCCCGGACATCCGGAGTTTGTTTTTGCTAGAGGTAGCAGTTTTGTCAGGCCAATCGATTTTAGGGCTAGGCCGACAAACAATGTTCTTTCGTCGATGGAAGTTGGTAAGGAGGAAGCGCCAGCTGTAGTTCGAGAGTTCATGGATGTGTTCGAGGATATCTCGGGTTTACCGCCAAAAGGAGATGTGGAGTTCGCGATCAATCTTGTTCCTGGTGCAGCGCCAATCTCAAAGGCGTACTATCCGATGGCACCAGTGGAGTTGGAAGAAATTAAGAAGCAGGTTACCGAATTGCTAGAGAAGGGTTGGATTCATAGCAGTAATTCACCTTGGGGAGCTCCAGTTCTTCTAGTCAAGAAGAAAGATGGCACAAGGAAGATGTGCATCGATTATCGAGAATTAAACCGGGTGATTATTAAGAACAAGTACCCGATCGCTCGCATTGGCGAATTATTCGAGCAACTTAATGGCGCGAGGGTATTCTCGAAGTTGGATTTGCGATCCGGATATCATCAGGTCCGAGTTAAACCAGAGGATATTTGCAAGACTGCGTTCCGAACTTGGTATGGATATTACGAGTATTTAGTGATGCCATTCGGAGTCACAAATGCACCGGCGATATTTATGGACTTGATGAACCAAATCTTTTCACCGTTCTTGGACCAGTTTATAGTGGTGTTCATCAATGATATTATGGTCTACTCGAGGAGCATTGAAGAGTATGCGGAACACTTGAAGATCGCACTGCAGACATTGAGGCAAGAAAGATTGTATGCAAAAATGAGCAAGTGCGAGTTTTGGCTTGAAGAAGTGAAGTTTTTGGGGCATGTTGTTCCGGAGATGGAATCGCCGTTGACCCTGAAAAGATTGCAGCAGTTCAAGATAGGCCAATTCTGAAGAACGTAGCAGAGATCAGAAGTTTTCTTGGACTTGCTGGATATTACAGAAGGTTCGTGGAGAATTTTGCTCGTTTGGCTGAGCCTTTGACCAAGCTTACGCGTAAGGAAGTACCATTCGTATGGACAGATAAATGTGCGTCAGCTTTTGAGGCGTTGAAGCAAAGATTGATAACCGCTCCTATTTTGACCGTACCAGACGGTTCCGGAGGATTGGTGATTCACAGCAACGCATCTGAGAAAGATTTGGGATGTGTTTTGATGCAGCATGGTAAAGTTATAGCTTACGCATCCAGATAGTTGAAGATCCATGAGAAGAATTACCCAACTCATGATTTGGAGCTAGCAGCTGTGATTTTCGCTTTGAAGATTTGGAGACACTACTTATTGGGCGAAATGGTCGAAGTATTCACCGATCACAAAAGCCTGAAGTACGTGTTCACACAGAAAGAGCTTAATATGAGGCAACGTAGATGGTTGGAGCTGATGGCTGACTACGATCTTGATCTTAAGTACCATCCGGGAAAAGTTAATGTTGTGCCGGATGCGCTTAGTCGGTTTCCAGTAATTTGGACGTTGACAGCACAGAGGGAGCTTATCGATGATTTTCGGAAATTCGAGTTGGAGGTCGTGTTACTGCATTCTTCAAGACAGTTGATGCAGCAGCAAGTCCAGTCGTCGTTGATCGATAATATTAAAGCAGCGCAGTCATTGGATCCAAGATTGCAGAAGTTTCGAGAACAAGTTGAAGCAGGACTTCGAACGGACTTGTTGATTCATGAAGAGGGTTCGTTGCGATATGGTAGCCGTTTGTGTGTGCCAAAAGGATATATCCGCGAAGAAGTTATGAAGGAGGCGCACAGTTCCGCATATTCCGTATATCCAGGAGGCACAAAGATGTATCGCGATCTAAGACAGCATTTCTGGTGGGAAGGCATGAAAAGTGAGATTGCTCGCTTTGTTGCGAAGTACTTGGTGTGTCAGCAAGTTAAGGCTGAACATCAAAGGGTTGCTGGTTTATTGCAACCACTTCCGATTCCTCAATGGAAGTGGGAACATATAACCATGGATTTCGTGACAGCTTTACCATGGAGTCCAAAGGGCAACAATGCAGTTTGGGTGATTGTTGATCGATTGACCAAGGCAGCTCATTTCATACCATATCGAGTTGGTCAGTCAACAGAAGCGTTGGCGGAATGGTACATGCAGGAGATTGTGAGATTGCATGGAGTACCTGTGAGCATCGTTTCCGACCGTGACACTCGATTCTTATCGCACTTCTGGAGGAGTTTACAGGAAAGTTTGGAGACTCGACTGAAATTTAGCACATCTTATCATCCTCAGACAGATGGTCAGTCGGAGAAAACGTTCCAAACTCTTGAAGACATGTTGAGAGCTTGCATGTTAGACTTCAAGGGTTCCTGGGAGGATCATCTACACTTGGTGGAGTTTTCTTACAATAACAGCTTTCAGGCGACTATTCAGATGGCTCCATTCGAAGCGTTGTATGGTCGCAAGTGTCGCTCACCTGTTTGTTAGGACGATGTTGGAAAGCGAAGATTTTTGGGACCGGATTTGATCGTGCAAACAGTAGAAAAAGTTAATACTATCCGGAATCACATGAAGGCAGCACAAGATCGGCAGAAGAGTTGGGCCGACACATCGAAAAGACCTCTAGAGTTCGTTGTTGGTGATCTTGTGTTCTTGAAGATATCACCGACTATAGGAGTGATTCATTTTGGGAGTCAAGGCAAGCTTAGTCCTCGATTCGTAGGGCCTTTCGAGATTTTGGAACGTGTTGGAGAAGTGGCTTATCGATTGGCATTACCACAATCCTTGGCGAATGTTCATGACATGTTTCATGTATCTCAACTCCGTAAGTATGTTCGAGATGAAACACACATGCTAGATCATTCAGAGCTAACTGTAAGAGAGGATTTGACCTTTGAGGAATTACCGATGTCGATTGTTGATCGAAGAGAAAAGGTCATTAAGAACAAGGTTATCCCTCTCGTACTTGTTTCTTGGGAAAATCGCTCGCACGGAGAATCAACCTGGGAACGTGAAGACGAGATTCGACAGAAGTTTCCACACCTATTCTTGTAGATTCTTGTTTGTCCTTGTATCGGAATTTCGAGGACGAAATTCTTTTGTAGTTGGGTATAATGTAACACCCTAGTTCATTAATACCAGTTCTAGTTCAAGTATTTCTTTATTTATGATATTTTCCTGATTTACTGTGTTTTGGGTATGAATAGTATTTTGACATCTGTATTTGCATCCGACCCAACCCGCATGCTTGAAATCTGTCTTGATTCATGTTTATGATTTATCATGGCTTATTATATGAATCCGTGCACTTACATTATTACATACTGCATACTGGCATTATATCTGGCATCTGCATATTTTAATATAACATTTAAAAGTCACATAAAATATTTTAAAAAACATTGCATGGCCTGCCTGATACCCCTGACCCTATCGTAGCATCCGCGCACCCTGTTCTCGTCCTGTTCAGTGAAACGGACTTGTTTGGATGGCTACGCGCATGTATGTGCATCCGTTCTTGGGGGTATACATTTTCGTTACCCGGATATCCAATTTTAACTTTGGTTGATATGTATATTTTTCATATTTTAAAACTGGATTTTTAGACCCGACCTGGGCATATTTTGGGGTAAGTTTGGATTTACCAGATTATAAAATTTTATTAATACGACATTTAAAATATTATTAATAGTTTAAGTTTTCTGTTAACTAAAAGATTTTTAAATTTAAATCTTAACAACCTCTTTCTCTCTCTCCTCTCTCTCTGACAACTTCTCTCTCTCCTCTCGCTGACTCTCTCTCTCCCCACTCACTCTCTCTCTTCATTTCTTTCTCTCTCTCTCCCACTCAGCGCATCTCTCTCTCTCTTCTTTTTCTCTCTCCTCTCGAGCCCTCTCTCTCCCCTCTCGCGAACACTGTTCACTTCTCGACTCTGGTCACTACCTCCGCGATCCGCTCACCTCCCTCCTTCATTCTCTCTTCTTTTCTTCTTCTTCCTCTTTAAAAACCCCCGAGCGCCCCCACATAACCCTGACCCTAAGCCCAGCCTCCTCTGCCTCCTCAAAACTCAACCCTCATCTCCATCCTCTTCTCCTCCTCCTCCTCGTCATCATCTTCTTCTTCTTCCTCCTCCTTTCCCGAGCCTGCACACCAAGAACCCTACACACCCAAACCCTAGCTCCTCAACCCATCTCGTCGCCGACCACCTCGTCATCGCCATCACCTTCTTCTCTCCTCCATCTCCATCTTCTCCAACCCCGAGCCTGCACACCTAAGATCCATGCACCCAGAATCCAAACCTGCACACCAAACCCTAGCATTCCCTGCCTTTTGCCAAACTCCATCGCCTACACCTCATCGCCGGTGACCCCGACACCACCACCTCGTCTCCCTGACCCCTGTGCACTAAACTCCAGTATGCACCAATCTCCTCTCTCTTCTTCTTCCTCTTCTTCTTTTTCTTTTCTTTTCTTGAAATCTTGCTTTCCAGCCATCGCTGGAGTCGCATCGACGCTGCCGATTCAGACGATCCAGTGAACGTACCTTGCTCGCGTGTTTACCTTCTTGCCTTGCCTGGACCCGTTCCACGTACCGTGTGTGCGTTGCGACGATTTATCGACGTCGGACGTGCCGTACATATCCATCGCATGATTCATCGAGGCAAGTTTATCTTGCTATATGATATACTACAATTTATTGCACCCATTTGAATAATAACTTCACATAATGTTTAGTTATGCATCCCACATTATCATTTTACTGTTTTACCGATTTCGGATATCCGTGTGCATCCACATCATTATTTACATATCTAGTCGCATGCTAATTCATCTTGCTACAGGCTAACTATAGTATTATGCAACCATATGAGTAAATTGTTACCCGTTTATCACATTATACATCCATACTAAAGTTGTACCGTTTCGGATACACGTTTGCATCCATATCATTTAATATACATATAGCTGCATCTACTTATCATATTAGTTCATTTTATTATTGTAGGAACACCCATGCTAGATAATGTGTATCCTACATAGTAATGGAGCTACAGTTGCAACCCCTAATAGTCAGTTATGCATCCATGTTTATTTGTGTATCCATACCATTCATTCTGCATACTTAGTTACACCCCATATTACATTAACTCATATTATTAATACATTAGTACCCCATTCTTGATATTGTGCATCCTACATAGTCATGACGTAACCCCTGATAAATAATTGTGCATCCATGCTTTTATTTGTGCACCCGTACCTGCTACAGTTTTATTATGAGCATCCGCTTGATACATGTGCACTACCTGACATGACCTAGCGTACCATTGCTTGACTTGATACCTGATCTTGTTACTAATGCCGACAATCCTGACTTGACGTCCCGATGGACGTATCCTGTTGTCTATTTCAGACAAAACATGTACCTACTTAATCTTGTGTTGGCATTAGCTCCGGATTATCAATACCTGACTTGAACACATAACCTTGGGGGTATGGGGAAATCAAAAGTGTAAACTAAAGTGTAACTTAAAAGGGTATTATTTGATCCGTGGTCCCGGGGGGTAACGGGTCAGAGCCATTCGTGACTCTTACATCTTGATCCGTCGTCCCGGGGGGTAACGGGACAGAACCACTCTTGGTTCACATATTCCTGATCCGTGGTCCCGGGGGGTAACGGGACATATTCTTTGAGTTACATGGATGATTACATTAATTGATTTCAAACAAACTTTAGAATAGATAACCCAATAGTACAGCTTAGATTGAGCACTGCACGTCACACATACTGATATACTTCACTGTTATACATTCCTATTGACTTGTTACTATTTATGATTCCTGCATGCATATCTCGTTACATCCTGATTGCTTATATTATTTTCTGATATCATGACGCACTGACGTCTGGGTTTTGCATGGCCCAGATCCTCTATCTCTGTCGTAGGCAGTTCAGGAGTATTTTGACCAACAAGCCGAGCAGTGAAGATCATGTTGGTTGCTAGTTAGTTTAGTTTTATTTTCGTACTTTCATTCCTGATGTGAGCCCGTATTTTGGGACATACATTCCAGATTGTTATTGTTACTTGAATTTATTGCTTTCGCATATTATTTCTTGACTCGTTATTTCTGGCTCATGGACATGTACTAGATAGTTTCTTTTATTTTCATGTTCTTGATATCTATAGACAGCCGTAATGTGACTGTGGAGGGATATTTCCTAGCCATAGGTAACATGGTTGGCTCTATCACGTGCCGATCTTAGCGCACTCTGGGAAGCGGGGCGTGACATCAAGCAAACATTCTAAGGGCTTTATCAACATGTATCAAAGAGACAATATAATAATACAAGTGTACATATTAAGATAAAGAGCAACCAGATAGCATACTATCATGTCTAGCAAGAAAGTCCTTTATATATATGTCCAAGAATCCACTATATCATACAATAATGGCTTCTAGGGCATACATATTCGTAACATTCACGACACACTACTAGACTTGTTACTTGGATTTTATTGCTAATACCAACAATCCTGATTGTTGTCCTGATAGTCGTAACTTGTTGTCTATATAGACAAAACCTGTACCTGCTTGATCCTGTGTTGGCATTAGATTTATATCATCAATACCTGACTTGAACACAGAACCTTGGAGAAAAGGGGAAATCAAGAATGTAACTGTAGGGTGTTTTTTCGTCACCCCATTGAGATGGGAATACGTGCACGCTTGTCAGGCATAATACAGATTCCCCCTGCCTAGGGTAGGCAGGGGTTTAATGATTGTGGGGATCCGAATCTCCGGCAGCCGCGGACTAAACTGCCGTTAATTACCCCTCGCCTTTGGAGCAAGGGAACCTCCGATTGACGGGTTAAACTGGTCATGCGAAATCGATGTGCAGTGTACGTGTGTTGTGTTTTGAAGGGGGAGTTTTGGATATATCGGGAGCCACTCAGAGTTTTTACGGGGGTCCCGCTACCCAGATAGCGGGCTGGGGCTCAAGAGGGCTAGCAGCCCCCTTGCAGGGTGCGGGGCAGCGCCCCATTAGAAATTTTTTTCTAACAGGGACAGTGTCGTGGAGTATGTGTATGTGTACATATGTATACATATGTATATATATACATGTATATATAAATAAAGGGGGAAAAGGCATTCAAAGGATGCGTGGGGGCAGCACCTTGGGCGCTGTGCGCCTAGGTGCTGTGCGCTCAGGCGCTAGAGTGCCACGTGTCGGCAAGTGGGCACTCTGCGCTTGAGCGCTGGGCGCTTGAGCGCAAGCGCTCCACGTGTCGGCACGTGAGCGCTTTGCGCTTCAGCGCCTGACGCTCGAGCGCAAGTGCGCCACGTGTCGGCACGGGGGCGACTTGCACCTGAGCGCTTGCGCTTGAGCGCAAGCGCGCCACGTGTCGGCATGGGGGCGACTTGTGCCTGAGCGCTTGCGCTTGAGCGCAAGCGCGCCATGTGTCGGCACCGGGGCGACTTGCGCTCGAGCGCATGCGCTCGAGCTCATGCGCTTGAGCGCAAGCGCGCCACGTGTCGGCACCGAGACGACTTGCGCTCGAGCGCAGGGCACTGTAGTGCAAGCGTGCCACGTGTCGGCACGTAGGCGCTTTGTGCTCGAGCGCTGAGCGCTTGAGCGCAAGCGTGCCACGTGTCGGCACGCGGGCGCTCTGCGCTTGAGCGCCGGCAAGAAAAAAAAGCTTTTAGCCTAAAAAAAATTCTCGAAAGAGAAATCAGAGAGGAGTTGGACTCCTGAGTGTGTTTTTGGGGTTAATGGAAGGGGTTCTTCTTCTTCCTCCTCTGTTAGCTGGATCTTGAAGATCAAGAGATGTGAGATCTCAAAATCTCTCCTTTTTGGGATCTAAAGACAGATCCAAGTTCCCCTTTGTGGTTTTGGTGGTGAAAACTATTTTGTTTTTGAAAAGGAAGAGTAAAACTCTTGATTTAATTCAGAAGAAAGAAGAAGGTTTGAGACCTTCAGAAAAGGGAAAGAAATACAAACCCTAGGTTTTTGAGAGAATGAAAGTATTTCCTTTTTTTATTCATCATGTTGCCTTTTATAGGCTTACATATTTACATATAGCCCATTGGGCTTCACAAAATGGCATTTTGTCTATCCCATGGCTCATGTGCCATTTCATTTTTGCACATAAGCCATGGGCTTACAAAATATTGGCTTTATGCCCATTTTGCATACATTCATGTATAAAAAATTACATAAAAATTATTTATTACATGATTTTGTTGTTGGCATGGGAAGGCTGGCCGCAGGCTCGACTTGGGCATGGGCCCGCTTGACCTGGGCTTGGGCCCACCTAGCTTGGAGGTTGACCCTGACTTTGACTCAGTCAACCGGGGTGTAAATTTTTACCCCAACAGTAACCAAAACGTAACTCAAGAGAATATTATTATTGTTTGTCGTAATTCCGGACATGAACGGAATAATCATTGTTTATTGTATCGTGGTCCCGTGGGGAATGAAAGGGATATATTGTATCATAGTCCCGTGGGGAATGAACGGGATATATACTGTTGAGTTATGATGAGGATTATATTAATTGATTTCAAAGACTTGTAGAATAGATAACCTAGAAGCACAGACTCTAGGATACATATCACATACATACAGCTCACTATTTTATACCTGTATTATCTATTTACATGCATGTTTAATCATAGCATCATATCCTGATTATTACTATTATTGTGGTATTTATGACGCACTAACGTCTGGGTTTTGCATGGCCCAGTTGCTCTATCATTATCGCAGGTAGATCAAGAGTATTTTAGCAAGCAAGCCGAGCAGTGAGGAGCTAGACATTTAGTTTAGAGATGTTTAGTTTCTTTTATTTCCGTAGTTTTATTTTATTGATGTGAGCCCATATTGGGACGTGATTCAGATACTATTGTTTATTGGATCTTAATTCGTTTCCGCTACACCTATTTCTTGATTTTATTTATTGTGGCAGATGGACATGTGTTAGCTAGATTTTTTTTCCGTTCTTGATATCCGATTGACAGCCGTAATGCGACTATGAAGGGACGATTCCTATCCATAGGTAGCATGGTTGGCTCTGTCGCGTGCCGTGTTTACGTATTTTGGAAAGCGGGGCATGACAAAAAGAGAGGAGCAAGAATGGTAGAATGAAAATCTTTCACCAATTCAAGCATGCTTCAACACTTTTGTAAAATGAAATTTTCCATTTTAAAACTACAACCATACTTGAATAGTATTTGTAAATGAATTATAAATTCATTTGCCCATACCCTCCACCATTTCTCTTTTCCATCTCATTTCTTAATTTCTTAAAAAAAAAAGCTTGAAATGAGTTATCCTTCTTTTAGAAATTGTAACGACCGTGTTTTCTAATACCTAATAAAATATATTTTATTTAAATTTCTACTATCAAATAATTATTTATGTGTTTCGTTAATAGAAAAATAATTTTTAAATTAATATTAATAATTTTCAAAGCATCGAAATATGATTAAAGGAATTTTCTAAAACCTATTTATTGTTTTATAGGCTTAAAATGTTTTAATAAAATTTTATAATGCCTTAAAATAATCTACATATTTTTATTATCAATTAAAGTAATTAATTCGTAATTAAAAATATTTTAAAGGATAAACTAGATATTATATAATTTTAATAACTAGCTAAAACCATATAAATGGTTATATTAATTAGTTTTAGCCCAAAATTATTTTTATACTAAAGATAACAATAAAATATATTTTCTGAATTTTTCCATAATTTTCCCGTATTTTTAACTATTTTTAAACAATTTTTTTAAAAAGCCAAATTCAATTTTTAAAATAATAAACAGTTATTATTTTTATTAAAAAAATATAAATAACTAAAAAAAATTAAATTCCCTTTAACCTGGACCGTTGGATCACAAGATCCAATGGCCCAGACCTTCCCAGCGGCGCCCACGTGGTGGGGACCACGTGAAAACACGTGGTCTCCACTCGCAGGCAACACGTGGCGACGGCGGTGGGAATAGCGGCGCGATCCAGACCGTTGGATCTTGATCCAACGGCTGATGGATGAGACGGCGGCGGCTAATCATCAACTGATGATTCGCAAATCATTGGCCGGCGCGATTTTTCGTAATATTTTAACTGAAATTTAGATTTTATGGTTAGAAATAAAGCCCTATAAGTAGACACCTTCAAACACTGATTTCTCACACCTCAGAACTCCAAAAATTCAGGAAAAAAATACCGGTGCCTTCATATCGACGACGCCGATGCTACGGCTCCACCCAATCGCCGAGGAAAAATCGGGGCGCGGAGCTTTTGAGGAGTTTTGCACAAGCCTACGTTTTCAACCCATCGGCATCTGACTCAAACACAAGGTAGGATTCGCCTTTCTCCCCTTTTCCTGTCACCTTCTTCTTTCTCAATAACTTAGTTCCAACCCCCTATTTAAAAAGTTGTTATAATATTCGTGCATGCCTATTCCTTGTACCCTCAATAATGATAATGTTAACCCATATTTTAAAACGGTGTTTAATTTCCTCTGTACACAAAAATATATTGCACTCCCATACTACCTGAAATCTGATATGCTTAATATCATAACCCATGAATTGTCGGTTCACCTCTGACATACCCACACTTACCCATACTATCAAAATGATCTCGAAATAGGTTACTTCCACAAAATACCCTTGTTTAATTAAAATATTATATTTGTTTAAAATATCCATAAGAGATAAGATATGTGAAATAAATATTTTAGATAAGACATACGTATATTTTGCTTACACTTTTTCATCAACTACTATAATATTGTTAAACCCCCTTCAACCTTTTTAAAGAAGAAAATACTAAATTTAAATAACGACTTATGGTTTTTCCAAAACGAACGTATTTTCTAAAATGTTACCCCGAATCTAAAACACTATAATTTCATAAAATTATTAATTTCATTTAAATATCTCGACCTGTATTGAAGGGCCATTTTCAACAAGGACCATAATCCGTATAACGATATCTTTTCAAAAGGAATATTTAGTACCTTATTAAAAGGAAATTTTAAAATAACACCAATCTAGGACAAAGGAAAAGTTGTAGGCATCGGTCGTTTATCTAAACCAGACTTTGTGGTGCCTAGGCTAGACAAGTGGGAAAGGTAATTTTAAAAGGCCCGTCTCACGGTGATTCGTGAGCAGATCCCTCCTTTCCTTACTTGTGCTTACCTGGCCACAATTGGCGGTGAAGAGGCGATTTGAGGATCTCACAACTTGCCCTTTGAAACAGTTAGGAGCAGTCTAGTTTTTTAAATAAAAACCACTTACAACTTGTCCTTATAAAAATCTCTTGCAAAAGATTTTCAAATAAACACCACAACCTTTTATCGAAAGGATATTTTTCCGTAAAACATTATGTTTTTTCCAAAATGATAAATATCTCAAATCTCATGGCTTTTCTTAGAAGTGATAAAAGATAATTAAACACTATTATTCTTTTTACTAAGCATTCCTTAAGATGACACGAAGTACTTTACGAACTTTACAAAATAAAACGAGTGGTTGTGGAAGGCCATATTAAACGAGATCAATACTTTTTAAATTTCCAGTTTATGACAACATGACATATACAAAACATGATACGGTTAGGGTTAGAATGCGCGGACCTAGGTATGGAAGACAAATATGAAGATCTCGATATTCCGGGTGAACAGTCCAAAGTGTGGACGACTATACAAATATGAAGATCCCGATATTCCGGTTGAACAGTTCAAAGTGTGGACGACTATACAAATATGAAGATCCCGATATTCCGGTTGAACAGTCCAAAGTGTGGACGACTATACAATGTGGAAATTCCATGCCTAGAGGTATACGCACTAACTCTAATTTGTCCAAACCTTTATACTGAACCACGGGGATTGGTAGTTTGATTAGGCAAGGAAATTCAGAACTCGGATTCCCCTACTACTCGATCATGATCCTGGAAAGTGAAACGGTACATTTCACTTCCCCAGTTGTTGTTCCGTGGCCACAACGGAATAATCGTGAGTATCCGGACCCTTGTTTAACAAACTAAAACGTTTACAATACCTACTGATACTCAACACTAAACCCACATCAATTGATACACCTACCTGTTATCTTATCTACCTTTCTTCATGAGACGAGTTATTCAGTATTTTGGATGTGGATATTTTACCAGTTTAGACTTGTTGTTTATTATGGAACTGAAGGGTGGTAATACCTGTGCATTTGAGTGATATTCACGCTAGACAAAGCTCCATCGTAGTTATGGGACACCTTTCGGGGATGTTCACGCTACCACATTGATTGCCATCCCAGGCACGAGCACCAGCTCATACTGTTTCCAGCTAGTCATGGGATACCTCAAGGATACGAGTATGTTCACCCGTCAATTCCATCCATACACACCTTATTTAACCTGATCTAACTCTTAGACTGAATACCCGTTTGACTTGACTTGAACCTTTACCAAACATATACCTCACATAACCTACTCATCTACATATAACTTACAACATACTCATGCTCATATATACTGTTGGATATAGTGCTCTCAAAGTCAATTATTGGATCGCAGGTACGTGATTGCAATGATTGAGGGGAGACCTATACCGATATGACAGTCTTTCTCGAGATGATAGTATGCTATCTGGTTTGTCTTTATCATCGTGTACATGCTTTAGTTCACTATTGCATATTGATAGAGCCCATACGATTCTTGCTTGACTGCCAGCAGTATGATGGTGATCATATACGTAGGAGCTGGGGTCTATAAGCACATCCTTAAAGTGTCCCTAGTCGTGGGAGTTTCGAGACAGGACATCGATACTCCAGAGTAGACTAGTGTATACAGTCCAGACCCCGACGAGGGGCGGTGTCCGGTCTCACAAGCCATTGGTATCAGTTGGTTCACCTAAGATGTATACAGGTGCTCATTGGGTTATGAGTACACCGGACAGGACTCGCTGGTAACATGCTAGTTGGTATTATACATATCGTCAGATAGCAGTTCCCAGGTGACATGTGTACAGGTTAGTCTGTCGACCTGAGATCGTCATTTGTCTCATGTGGGTTCCCACTGTGCTTTGATTACTACCCTACCACGGCACAAAGGAGTCGTGCAAACAGGTTTTAGTTGGATACAGTCCCGAGCCACATGGAGGCAGTGAGCGGATCGTCAGAGATTCATCTCTCCTGGTATTGGGGGTGAGATCGCGCTGTGTCTAGGAGAGCCATTACACGAAATCCCTGGCTAGGGTAATGAAGATTTATTGGTAGGTATTCCAGTAGTATCTCAAGGTATTCTGGGCTACTCTCCAACATGACTTATACCGCTATTGGGGGTCTGACGCCCTAGGCCCTATATGCGATACTCATAGACGAACGGGCCGGACTGTACGGATATTGTCACTGTCAGGCTCAGTAGGGTTTTAGGATGAGTTCGCTCGCCAGCTTCTCTTTCGATCAATACATAGGCAACCATTACGTACAGCTAATACCTCTGACGTGCTAGTGGTTATACCCAGTGCCAGTGTATTAATGAGTCAATAGAGTCCCCTACAGACAGTTTCCCAAGTTCGGGCGAAACGTTGTAGAGGCCGTATGGTTTCATGGAAGGGTTCGATCATATTCATGCACTTGTGCACGGATCAGGATCGGACGGATAATACTAGCGGGCTTTGGTTTAAGCCGAATCCTAGTATTATATTGTAGGAATATTTTTGTCTCATTGCATTCGTATTCGGTCGGAATACAAATGCGGGTATGTATTTACAGTTGAGGTGTAATCTCGTAATTTGTTACGGGATTATTTTGGGAGTTGCTAGTTTTCTTTTTCCGTCTTAAACATCTTGATCCTTGTTTAATTTATTGTGAGCATTAACCTTTGACTTTGACCATTCCTTTCTTTGCCCATTTCGAGCACTGTGCAGGGAGGCTGCCCATTTATGAGGCATGGCCAATTAGGCATGGTCTTGATTGATTAATTTTGAGGTGGCAATTTTTCATGGCTGATTTTGGGCTGGGGGTCCCTGCAAATCGCTCAGCACTTTATTTAGGGGTTTTTTTTTTGTGGTGCAAAATTTTTTGGGCACTCACTTGATTAATTCAACACACATCTCCTTTTTCTCATCCCACAGAGAGATATCCCTTCTCTAGCCGAGCTCAAGTTTTTGATGAGATGCACAAGATTTTGCAAGCTCATTCTCTTTTTCTCCAAGCAAAATTCTTTGCTCATATTTCCATCCAAATTGGCAACTTCGCCTTTGAGACAAAAGATTCTACACTCTCTCTACTTCATTCTTGGACATGTTGGCTCGCAAACTTCATGTCCGAGTTGTCTCGGTTCGAGATGAGAGCCCGTATAAAGATTCGATGACGTGGTGTCGTTTTTACGAGCGAGATCGAAGACCGAACTTCGTCGACGCAACAGTGAGGAGTTAGGAATGGGGATTGAAGACCGAAGGAAACGGATCGATCGGTATAATCTTTCCAAACTCCTTTTACTTTTAGCTAGTTTACGGTTAATGGAACGATCCGGATATTTGGGCTTCAGTGGCGCCGGTTTTGTAAAAAGTTATTGTTCCGCATTTGGCCTCGTTTAGACGGGCGGGGCGCCGCCGTACCCCAACATGGTATCAGAGCCACGCCATTAACCTATACTAGCTTGTTCTAACATGTTTAAAAGCCCGATCGATCAAAATTTCCGAGACCGCAATTTCAATACTAAAGTTTCTGTCGAAATTTTTTTATCATCGAAAAATTATTTTGGGTATCTCTAAAAATCATGCAGGCTTTTTAAAGACTACACAAGAAATTTAGGCACTTGAACCCACGAAACCACCACGGAACCGCCGCATAAGCCATGTCTTTGCCGCGGTTCCGCCGCGGGTTTGGGGCTTCAGTGAAATTTTTCTTGTGGTGGTTTTTCACTTGAAATTGGGGTTTCTGGAATATTTTGTTTTGGCCCAGATTATTTTGAGTATTGGATTTGTTCTTGGGGCCCACTTCGGGAAGTTTTGTCGATCAGAATTTTAAATGTGTTAGTTTACAGTGCTTACATTATATCTGCGACCATGAATGTCATTTGATCGGTAAATCTTGTCTAATCGCTATAGTCCCTTTAGACAGGTTTGCGAACGTGATATTCACATTGATGTTCTGTGTTGTGCTGTGATGTTGTGGATTTGTCATGGTGGATAGCTCCTGTGCAATGGTAGTGCAGTTTGGATTTATTTGTACATTTTATATTGCGGGGTGAGCGTCCGACATGTGGATTGCCGTCACTGCCTGTTTGTATATTATTCTTTTGGGACATGACCGGGATGAGGCCGATGTACCCGTTGTATATATTTTCTTTTATGTACTAGGATTACCCCACGGTGGGGTGCACGGATAGCCGGGTTCTAGAGGGCAACGGGCCCGCATCTCATGACGTTGAGACGGAGGGGGCTTCACTCTAGAATTGGCGGTCTATTCGCCGCACTCGTAGGGGGTACAGGTTGACCCAAGGAGGGGTGCTCAAGTTACCGGATTCCGTGAAGTGCTGGGTGGTCCATTCACTTTGCTGTAGGGGGCTGCCTCGCTTCAGGTTTTGGCGGGTAACTTGCCGCGCTCGTAGGGGTCTAGGTTTCATTGCACAGGCTATCCACACAACCAGGGGAACGTCGGGTTTCATTTGCGGCTCAAAGGAAACCCGGGGATCCCAAATTATCTGTATTGTTCTGTGATGCTTATTACTTTTCTGTGATGTTGCATTTATCATACCTGGAGCGATTATTATATATTGATATATATATATATTAGTAGATGTTGTATATGTTTTGCACCCGCGCTAGTCCAGTCCCCGCTCTGTCGTTAGTTAAGTAACCTAACGGGTGATGACGGGACCCAGTGGCGAATGCGGATGGCATATACGTACATCATATTTTCGTTCTTTTCTGGTGTGATCATTTGATGGGATTGCGTTGATTCTTATCAATGCAAGGAAAACAAACCTATATTTGATGTTGTTGGAACCATTTTTTCAAAAGCTGTTATTACAAGGGCGTTCTCTTTTGTTTTGCACAGTGGTATTCGGTTATGAATATCCAGCACCTCATTCGACGAGGCAAGGGCCGAGATCCCTTCATCGGGAGTGAACCCTTGGACAGAGGTTTGCGTCAGGGTAATAACTTCATTACAATTACTTTTTGCTTTGCATCGTGGTATTCAGTTGGAATATCCTGCACCTCATTCGACGGGGAAAGAGCCGAGATCCCTTCACCGGGAGTGACCTCTTTAGCAAAGGTTTTCGCCACTATATTTTTATAAAAGTTATCTGGTTCCTTCAACGATATCAAGTTCATTACGCTAAAGGTTTTTCGCCAAAAACCAGCCGTAGCCCTCCGTCATTTCAGACGGGTATTGCTTAGTATTCGTGCTACGTATGTTGACCTAGTCAAGGCGTAGTGTTCGGTAGCTCTGCAGTATTTTTCTGTTTCATGGATATGCGATTGGTTAGGACAGTCGTACGGTCATGTTGACCTAGTCAAGGACTCGTACGGATGGGTCTAATTAATCCAGGATAATGACGGGTTGAACTTGACTTGCGACTTATGATATGTTGACCTAGTCAAGGTCATAAGCCGCTTGGGGTAAAAATCATATCGGGAGTTTCAAACATACAGGAAACTTGCCAGGCTTGCGCATACCTTCTGGAGTGTGGTGACTTGAGTGGCTTCCATCAAGTTATCATGCGATGATAGTTGGATCCCGATTCCTACTGATGAGTTGGTTTACTCCTCGGGTAACCCCGACTAATTCTTCTTTCAGGTTTGGAGGAGAATTTGAGAATACAGTGGGAGGTTTCCTGATTAGATAAAATGATTAACCATTCTGATCAAGATTAGAGTGCACGCAGAGTGTTTCTTTTCTCTCTTTTTGACTGCTACCATGACCCAACCCTAGACTATAACTCAGTGACCATGTTAACCGAACTTTCTTAAAACATTGGCTTTTGGATTGTCTGAGTTGCATACATCATTGCCACTCCTTCTCTTACCCTTTGAATTCTCCAGAACACCCCGTATTATTACGAACATCCACTTCCATTGGATAAATCCATCGTATGGTTATATACGAAATCGGAGAAATTTCTTCGAGGATGGATTCAGGTTCTGGAGAGATTGAATAGGACTATTCAGTTGTCTTTTCATTTTTACCTTCTCTCAGGTTGTGAGGGCTCCTAGGATTAAGAGAGGGTACACCTATTACGCTTATTGGATAGTCTTCTTCCAAATCATAGGTAGGTGCCAAAAGGTAGGGAATAAAGAAAACCAATTAGCTTAAGTCAGGTGTACAGATGGTAATAAGTAAAGACAAATAAAGGGATCACAAAGAGGGCAAGGTAAATTGTGACTGTTAACATTCACGACCAAACCACGTATTTCATCGCCACTCCTACTTCACCTTTGTATTTCTCCAGAACACCTCGTATCACTACGAATATCCAATTCCATTGGATAAATCCATCGTATGGTTATATACGAACTCGAAGGAACTTCTTCGAGGATGGATTCTGGTTCAGGAGAAATAGGAATAAGGTTTATTCAGTTGTCTTTTATCCTTACCTTCTCTCAGGTTGCGAATGCTCCTAGGTTTAGGAGAGTACACCTATTATGCTTATTGTATAGTCATCTTCCAAACCATAGGCTGGTGCCGAACGGTAGGGAAAGAAGAAAACCATTAACCCTAACGATGGTGTACAGAAGGTAACGACTAAAGACAAATAAAGGGAATTGGAGAGATGGCAGGGAAATATACGGTTACAGTCATGAATCTGGATAATGGAAGAGGCATTACTAGAAATACCCGGATACCCTTTCGAAACATTTTAATGTTTCAGTTTCACTGTATATTGTTAATAGAAAACTGATTTCCCAATTAGCTCTTACTCCAGAGTATGTATTTACCATGTATGATTCTCACATCTGTATGGTTTTACAGATAATGAGTGGGAGTAAGTTATTGGGAATTAGGTGATCATCCTCATTATATCGTAATTCGTTGTAATTGCTGATATTTGAGGAAATCGCCTGGGTACAGTTTTCAACCTACGACGCACAGAGTTTGAGTTATTCAACTCAGGGGACTTATACAAAGTATTGTATATTGTCCAGTGTCCATTAGGACGAAGGGGTTGGTCCTCGTACTGTATTATGTTTACTTATGACTTCTCAAGTTTTAGACAAGTGTTTCGTAGAAATATAAGGTCCAAGTTTGAGAAGTTATAGGTACAGGAATAAAGTAGAGAACCATGTGTTGCAAGTATCAGGATTTTTCAAGGTGATCGAAGATGTAGATACTTGTATGAGGTATTCAGTTGATAGTAATAGTTTTGAGAAACTTGTTTCTCTTTCAGGTTACTCATAATTGGATGCACTCCGAAGTTGAGTAATGTTGATCGGCCTCTCTCCATTTAGTTGACATGCACTGGAGACAGCTGCATGATTTGAATCTGGTTCCAATTAAATCAGTGCCTCTGTTTCTATATGGTATATAGAATGGTTTGTATCTTAACGTTGTTAAGGTACGGGGAGTTGTCCGGCTTATACTTAAAACCAGACTCTGGATAACTCAAGGCACGTTTCTGTAATGGCTGTTTGCGAGTTAACCCGGGTTATGACGAGGGTTAACTTTCTACCATCTGGAAGATCAATAGTGATATTGTTCTTGACTCGCTACAGTTTTAGTAAAATAGACTTTTTCATAAAACAGTAGTGGGAGTATAGTAGAACTGGAAGTGATTCCAGAACCGCAAACGATTACGGAAAATTTAATAGAACCTAAACATTCAATCAGATTTGACATTCCATTGGCCACTCCACAGATATGGTGGGTAATCTCAAGCACCCGAGAGGTACTCAGGTAGCCTCAAGGACAGTGATAGGGAGGTTCTTGTTTACCCAGACTTGACACTACTGTTGTTCCAGACTATGAGACCGGTAGGAGGATGAGTATAGCGTCGTTCTAAACTAGCTTTAGAAGTGCACATATATATGACTCTGCCATAGGGTTGTCGTAGTCAGTGGGAGCAGCGGAAGCGTAGTGGACCAGTAGCTTATGTCTATTTATAGACTAAAGCAGATAAAGCGGAAATAGATCATCTATTTCTGATGTGACGGTTATGGGCTTTGACTTCATCAGAATAGGAGATGGATCTATTAAGAAAGTAGTAGGGTGTGAAGTCCTGGTATTTGGACGACATACACATAGTAGGAAGTGAAATTCCTACACTATGATCGGTTATACCATGGTTTTCACACAGTAGTTTCTCACATGGGATATGGATATAATATCATATGTTGTTTTTGCACTAGATGCAATAGGTTGATATATTATTCCAATCCTGGAGAAATGTTCGGAAGCAGCTTATGAACATAAGTGATTGTTCTAGGGATTTGATAACGACAGACTCCTTCGGGAGACAGTTATCATTCCAGGCTTCCAAGGTGACCCGGATGATAGAGTGACTGTCAGAGTTATAGTTTTCCCTCTGACGAGGGGCAGTAGTTTGGACAGGTAGTCCAAGCGGATACTGAGGGAGGCATGGTGCAGGATACTGATTAAATTCAGTTGACGATACAGTCTAAGAAGTTTGCTGGATTTGGAGTTCACTTGTGAGCTAGGTCCCATCAGATATCCAGACATGTTCTAAGATAGGTATTACACAATTCGGGAGATGGCTTTCACAGCGAACTTGAGACAAAGAGAGACATAGAAAGAAACATCAGGGCGGATCCACTCACTGATGCTATTTTTCGAACACAATAGTTTTACAAACGAGCTTTGTGAAACTGATTAGTAGAGGAGTTGGATGTTCGGTATCACACAAGCTGTGAGTACGCGACATCGCAATAATTAGCCTTAAGTGCAAGTGGGAGATTGTTAGATATAGTGCCCTCAAAGTCAATTATTGGATCGCAGGTACGTGATTGCAATGATTGAGGGAGGACCTATACCGATATGACAGTCTTGCTCGAGATTATAGTATGCTATCTGGTTTGTCTTTATCATCGTGTACATGCTTTACTTCACTATTGCATGTTGATAGAGCCCATACGATTCTTGCTTGACTGCCAGCAGTATGATGGCGATTATATACGTGGGAGCTGGGGTCTATAAGCACATCCTTAAAGTGTCCCTAGTCGTGGGAGTTTCGAAACAGGGTATCGATACTCCAGAGTAGACTAGTGTATACAGTCCAGACCCCGACGAGGGGCGGTGGCCGGTCTCACAAGCCATTGGTGTCAGTTGGTTCACCTAAGATGTATACAGGTGCTCATTGGGTTATGAGTACACCGGACAGGACTCGCTGGTAACATGCTAGTTGGTATTATACATATCGTCAGATAGCAGTTCCCAAGTGACATGTGTACAGGTTAGTCTATCGACCTGAGATCGTTATTTGTCTCGTTTGAGTTCCCACTATGCTTTGATTACTACCCACCACGGCTCAAAGGAGTCGTGCAAACAGGTTTTAGTTGGGTACAGTCCCGAGACACATGGAGGCAGTGAGCGGATCATCAGGGATTCGTCTCTCCTGGTATTGGGGGTGAGATCGCACTGTGTCTAGGAGAGCCATTACACGAAATCCCTGGCCAGGGTAATCGAGATTTACTGGTAGGTATTCCAGTAGTATCTCAGGGTGTTCTGGGCTACTCTCTGACACGACTTATACCGCTATTGGGGGTCTGACATTTACCGGCCCCCTAGGCCCTATATGCGATACTCATAGACGAAC
Source organism: Agapanthus africanus (assembly GCA_030015575.1). NCBI lineage: Eukaryota > Viridiplantae > Streptophyta > Magnoliopsida > Asparagales > Amaryllidaceae > Agapanthus > Agapanthus africanus. The sequence goes on from JASDDO010000018.1 coordinate 326,657,070, forward strand.
GGGCCGGACTGTACGGATATTGTCACTGTCAGGCTCAGTAGAGTTTTAAGATGAGTTCGCTCGCCAGCTTCTCTTTCGATCAATACATAGGCAACCGTTACGTACAGCTAGTACCTCTGACGTGCTAGTGGTTATACCCAGTGCCAGTCTATTAATGAGTCAATAGAGTCCCCCACAGACAGTTTCCCAAGTTCGGGCGAAACGTTGTAGAGGCTGTATGGTTTTATGGTAGGGTTCGATCATATTCGTGCACTTGTGCACGGATCAGGATCGGACGGATAATACTAGCGGGCTTTGGCTAAAGCCGGATCCTACTATTATATTGTAGGAATATTTTTGTCTCATTGCATTCGTATTCGATCGGAATACAAATTCGGGTATGTATTTACACTTGAGATGTAATCTCGTAATTCGTTACGGGATTATTTTGGGAGTTGCCAGTTTTCTTTTTCCATCTTAAATATCTTGATCCTTGTTTAATTTATTGTGAGCATTGACCTTTGACTTTGACCATTCCTTTCTTTGCCCATTTCGAGCACTGTGCAGGGAGGCTGCCCATTTATGAAGCATGGCCAATTAGGCATGGTCTTGATTGATTGATTTTGAGGTGGCAATTTTTCATGGCTGCTTTTGGGCTGGGGGTCCCTGCAAATCGCCCAGCACTTTATTTAGGGTTTTTTTTTTGTGGTGCAAAATTTTTTAAGTACTCACTTGATTAATTCAACACACATCTCCTTTTTCTCATCCCACAGAGACATATCCCTTCTCTGGCCGAGCTCAAGTTTTGATGAGATGCACAAGATTTTGCAAGCTCATTCTCTTTTTCTCCAAGCAAAATTCTTTGCTCATATTTCCATCCAAATTGGCAACTTCACCTTTAAGACAAAAGATTCTACACTCTCTCTACTTCATTCTTGGACATGTCGGCTAGCAAACTTCTTGTCCGAGTTGCCTCGGTTCGAGGCAAGAGCCCGTATAAAGATTCGATGACGTGGTGCCGTTTTGACGAGCGAGATCGGAGACCGAACTTCGTCGGCGCAACAGCGAGAGTTAGGCATGGGATTGAAGACCGAAGGATACGGATCGATCGGTATAATCTTTCCAAACTCCTTTTACTTTTAGCTAGTTTACGGTTAATGGAACGATCTGGATATTTGGGCTGTGGTGACGCCGGTTTTGTAAAAAGTTTTTGTTCCGCATTTGGCCTCGTTTAGACGGCCGGAGCGCCGCCGTACCCCAACATATACCTCTCTTCAAAACGTCTTAAGTATGTGCATTTACACCCCATTACTTTATGTCTGCATGCATACATCATACTCTTATATACAACCTGTTCATTTTTATACTCCTATTTCCTTATGAGGCAATCCTACCCGAATATAACTCGCTGATGGACCTTCCTTTTCTTCCTCTATCTTTGGAATGTCCGTCAGATAAGAATGAGTATTACAACGAAGATCAAGGTGTGAAGCCAACTTATGAAGATTATGCAAACTGGACGATGGAAGATTAGCTAGATTTAATTTTTGTTGTTGTCCACATGTTTAGGGCTTTCGTTTTTCCTTTGATGTAATTAAACTACTTAGTTTATTGTACTCTTTCTTTTGGGATGTAATAAAGTTTGGTTAATGGAAATAAATGCCTTTCGCTTTTATTATTTTTGTTTTGGTACACATCCTGCATGTTAAATATTCATACGCTTAACGTAACTGTATTGAATAGACCACCTTCAATACAGTTAGGTTGCGGACCATGCCACGTCATCCTTCTCCTTCTTTTGGGAAGCGGGGCGTGACAGGTTTTTGTGGTGGCCCATGCAGGTCCTCTTGTGTACTAAAATGAAACCGTTAACTGACTTATTATATTTGTGAATCTCATCCATCTATACCGATTTCATAGTTTTCCTATGTCCCTTATCCCTTCCTTGACATTATATACCCTGTCCATGACCTTCCTTTCATGTCGTGGCAAATCTTTCCGACGAGGATGACATGTCCGATATTACTTTTGAAGCTACATCTGGAGATTCAGACGACGAAGTCGTAGACTCTCAGGCGGTTATTTCCGACAACGACTCGGAAGACGAAAAAGTCGATACTGCAACTCCGGAGCCTTTGATGGCTAATGACTCCGAAGACGAAGAAGAAGATCCAGTGGGAGAGGAGCGTATAAAAGATGGGCCAGAAAAAGAGGCTCCTGCGGCAGGAGAGAATCCTATAGAATATGATCCGGATGAGGAGGCCCCTGCAAAAGGACAAAACCCTATATAGGTGGAATCAGAGAGCGAGGCTCCTGCCGAAGGATGAGTCGAAGGGCGAAGCTTCGAGTGAGGAGGAACTCGAGGCCGAAGAAACTCAGGCAGTTGTCCTCGCAAGGCACCATGGGAATGGTCGTACCTTTCTTAGTGCGGAGGCCTATCGCGACTTGTTAAACTCCCATAATCAAGATTAATAAGTCTTTTTCCTTTTCTTTGGCCGAATAAAACGATGTAAGAACATTAAGGGCATGTCCTTACTTTTCGGTTGTACTCTCCTTATTGAAGTTGGATAATAAAATCTTAGTTTCGAGCAAAAATCTCTCTTGTGTCTCTTGCTCTCCCTATTAGTCTTTCTCTTGCATAAATTGTTGTTCTTCCATGCAAGTTATTATCTTGTCTCACCTCAGCCGTTTGTAACCTAACCTATTCTTATTCTGATCATCAATGGCCGGACGACACCATCACCGCAACCGAAGGGGAAACGGAGACATTGAAGCCACTGCTCAACACGCAGCAATGCTACAAATGATGCAAGGACTACTGGAGCAACAGCAGCAGCAGACAGCTGTCCTTCATCAGGAGCTACGAGAAAGTAGGCAGCAACAAGCAAAGATATTAAGTAAGGAACTAACCCCGGTTTCTTAAGGTTCGGCGGGAGTGAAGCAGTTCAGATCACTCCACCCTAAGACTTTTTCGGGGAAGGAAACTCCCTTAAAAGCTGAGGAATGGCTCAAGGGAACAATCAACGACCTCGGTGCAGCCCAAATTCCGAAGGACGCGTGGGTGAACATTGCCAAACTACAACTCATTGATAATGTCCGGAATGCTTACATCCTTCATGAATTTGAAAATTCACTCAACCTTAGTCGAACGGATCAAGACAGCTCAAATGGAGGACCCGAGGTTGCGAAGGATCAGAGAACAAGTGGACGCAAATCTGCGAACGGACTTCATCATCCACGAAGATGGTTCTTTGAGATATGGATGCAGAGTCTGTGTACCTAAGGGGGAGATGAGAGAGGAATTATTAAAAGAGGCGCATAGTTCTCTATACTCTGTTCATCCAGGAGGAACAAAGATGTACAAGGACCTCAGGCAAAAATATTGGTGGCATGGGATGAAGCGGGTGATAGCCAAGAGTGCATCCAAATGTCTTATTTGCCAACAAGTAAAAGCCGAACACCACAGGACGACAGGTCTATTACAGCCGTTAACAATACCCGAATGGAAATGGCAAAACATTACTATGGATTTTGTGACCGCACTCCCTCGCAGCTCTAAGGGAAACGATGTTGTAGGGGTGATTGTGGACCGACTTACCAAGTCGGCGTATTTCATTCCTTTTCGAGTGGGTCAATCAACCGAAAGCCTTGCAAAAAGGTATATGGAGGAGATTGTCAGATTGCACGGCGTACCGATTTGCATCGTGTCCGACCGAGATACATGTTTCAGATCTCAGTTTTGGCAAAGCCTACAAGAGAGTCTGGGCACGAATCTGAGTTTCAGTATCGCCTACCATCCTCAGACCGATGGCCAATCAGAAAAGGTTATTCAAATTCTCGAAGACATACTCTGGGCCTGTATGTTAAATTTTAAAGGATCTTGGGAAGATCACCTGGACTTGGTAGAGTTTGCTTACAACAATAGCTACCAGTCTAGTATCGGCATGGCGCCTTTCGCCGCTTTGTATGGACGAAAGTGTAGGTCACCGTTAAGTTGGGACAATGTTGGGGATCGAGAACTTCTAAGCCCCGAGATGATTGTCGAGACAGTGGAGGTGATAAGAACCATCAGAGAACAATTACTCATAGCACCAGATCGGCAGAAGCATTAAGCAGATACGAAGATAAGGCCACTAGAGTTCCAACCAGGAGAACATGTGTTTCTGAAGATTTCTCCTAACCGGGGAGTGATACGTTTTGGGAAACGTAGGAAACTCAGCCTTCAGTTCATAGGTCCCTTGGATATTCTCGAACGAGTTGGAGAGGTTGCGTACGTCTAGCCTTTCCCCCTTCTCTGGAAGGCGTACACAACGTTTTTCATATCTCTCAATTGAGGAAATATGTCGGCAACCCCAGTCACGTTTTGGATCATTCTGAAATCACCGTGGGGACTGACCTAACCTATGAACAGCAACCGGTGGAGATCCTAGATCGGAAAGAAAAGATTTTGAGAGACGGATGAGGAAGGATGACCGTTTGTCTGGCATTAAGCAACCAGCCAATCAAATTCTTGGAGGATCATCTTCCAGATCCAACGGGAAACAACAAGCTAAGAGGCCAGCAGGACAAACTATCTTCAGAAAACCAGCCGTTATATGCAACCATTGCGGTAGAGCCGGACACTTCATGAGAGACTGTTGCATTGTGAATAAACTTTGCATAGTCTGTGGGTCTCCGGATCATGCTCAGAGAGGGAGACAATCAGGCCCCGTCAACAAGCCGGCTAATTATGGGGAACCAACACAGGGAAACCGGCCACTTTCCGCCACTAAACCAACCGATCAAGGGGCATCACCAAGGGGACCACTTTTGCCATCACAGGAGCGTGTTTTTCAACAACCGCAGAAGAATGGACCCAAACGCCAGACTTTCACCATGACAGCCGAGAAGGCTAATACCACGTGGCAAGACAGCAGAGATACTCTTTTCTTTTTTTCAACCTTTCTTTCGATACCATTCTTATTTATCTTTCGATGCAAATCTTAGTTGGACTCACCATAATTCCTCTTGTTTTCGTAATTTCGACTAGTTGCCTTTATATCTCGTAAGTTTTCCATCAATTCACAACCTCACATCAACTTCCAAACTTTACTGGAAACAACTACTAATTTTACATTTCCAATTCCTTATACCTAAACCCTTCAGAGACTTTACATGCATCAAGTGATACACCAACTCGCGGGAGCGACACATGCAGCAAAGAGGATTCCTAACAGCGTTACTGAATTCCATGCCTAGTAGTGGCTACTCCTTTGAAAATTTCAAATATGAAATTATTCTAAGGAGAGTAGATCATAACTATCACAACCATTCTTGCCATTCTTAGCAAACCCAGAAGTTTTAAACAGCCATAACGATTTTCGGAGAAGGGATTTGGTGGTGTGATGTATCAACGCGGCGTTGTAGTTGCACATGCGTCAAGACAAATAACGACTTATGGATGCAACTATCATATTCAGATCTAGGACTGGCGATGTAACTTTTTAAAATAAATAAATAAATAAAATTCTTTAAGTGAATTTTATGATTTTCGGTAAAGCAAAACGTAGTTTTCATAAAACTAAAGCGTAATTATTCTTCACTATAAATTTAAAAATACATATTTTAATTATGTTATTATTAGTAAATGGTGTTTATTTATCCACTTATAAATTTTTAGTTTAATTAAATATTTTTCCTAAATTAATTATTTTAAATATTAACATAAGCTTTATTTATACACTAAATTAGTGTAAATTACAAATTTGAATGGGTTTAAATTACAAAAATGAACCATTGCATATTAGAATCTAGTGTGTATTATGAAAAATTTATTTGCAAATTTTTCCATGATTCTAGAATTTTCTTTAGTTGTTTTAGAAGAGAAATGGTTAAAATTAAATAAAGTGGTGAAAAGACATAAAGGAGGTGATACTATGGGAGAGCTTTCTACACAATTCGTTCTTCATTCTTTTTCTCTTTTCCCACCCTAAAGTGGCCGGCCTCCTCCCCTTGGCAGCCCCCCCCCCATTTTCCTCTCTTGATTTTGTTACAAAAATCATTAAAAATCCTACAAAAATCCAAATAAAAATCCACAAAATCCTAATTAATTCCTACCCTCTATTCATTACTCATCTTTACATGGATTTTGGAGATGGAAAGCATTCATTTTGGAGGCTTATTTTTATGTTTGGATTGCTTGTTGTGGAGGTATAAATCTTATTCTTTTGATTTATTGTTATTAAATGTTTCATTTAAGCATAATTAGATTTAATAAATAAATTCTATCTACAAGTTTTAAAATTCAAGTTAGGGTTTGTAAAATCAAGTTATGGTTTTTACTAATTAAGTGGGGTTATTATAACTAATCTAACATTTTAGAAATGGGAAAAATCATGCATGGTTGATATATTGTAATTTGTTCATTCAAATTGTTTAAATTAAGTAAATTTGTAAACTAGATTTATGTATATTATATTTATTGATGAGATAAAATTTCAATTAATGTTTATAACACTAGAGTGTGGTTTTAAAGAGGATATTAAGTTGTTGGTGGAATGAAAAACTTAATTTGGTTACTAGTTTCTTTTGATAATTGAAGAATACTAATAAAAATGCTATTTTTGCTAACTAGTTTTGGGGAATTCTTAAATAAATGAGAGTTAAAATCTAATTTATGGTTTCATTATACTATTATCATCATGAATTGTAGTTTAGTAAGTTAATTCATGTAAAATCATGTTTAGTTGTGATATTGTGAAATTTTGCTTAAAAGTATTGAAATCGGGCAAGTTTGCAAACTAGAATTTTCAAACTAATGTAAATTAGGGTGTTAAAAATATGGTAATGGTTTTTATAATCTAGTTAGGTTATTTAATGAATATTATGACCATTAGTTTCTTTTAAACATCGAGTTTTGAAGTAAAACGGTAAATTGGCGTTTTCGGGTTTTTCGAAATCGGACGATTTGATCGATTTTTAGGGTTTCGATGAATTAAATCATGTTTTGTATTATAAGTGATGAGTTTTAAAACTATGAGTTGTTTGTTGATGTTTATCTCAATCAATCGGCGTTTGTACGCCGATATCGAGCGATATTTGGTTCTTTTACATGAGCGGGACATAGGTTTTAACCTATGCGTGTTTCGTGCGTCGTTTTGTTGTTGTTCGTGATCCAGTTTACGATATTATATGTGTTTGCGTATAGGTACCCCTCACGTGGACTGCGGGCGATGAAGAAGAGGATGGCGACATCGTTTTCGGCAGACAAGGACCAGGTGAGTAAATGTATATCTACGGGGGGAAGTCGGGTGGATGGCGTTTAGCACCCCCGCAAACGTAGAATAGGGATAGTACTTATTGTCATTAGGAAGCCAGATGTGACCTTAGATTCTTGATCAGTAGGACCCTAGTAATGACCCTAGGTTGGACTAGACTGATTTAGAAAGACCATACCAGAGGATGAATACCTTGGAAAAGATTCGTAGGTTTCAGGTAGATACACACACACACACACACTGAAACTCGACGTGGAGTATACGTGTATGTATATATATATATATAGGACTAGGTGTAGGTATATATATATACACAATACGTATATGTGATACAAGGATGTGATATGATACACGGGGATGAAACAATATAACTGGGCTTGATGCCGTGATTCTTGGTTATACGGTCGTGTTATGATGTTAGCGGATCATTAGGAAATGAGATAATGAATAGGTATACATAAATAATAAAGGGTGGTGATGATATTGAAGTACATGGGACTCTAAAATAGAACCCGGACCGTAACCTATGCCTGAAAGTCTGATATGATATATGTGTGACTTGATTACGATATCATATAGGTGTGACTTGATTACGATATAAGATATGTGTGACTTGATTACGATATGATATTTATATATGTGACTTAATCACGACTTGACATATGTGACTTGATCAAGATATGATATATGTGACATGACATTTCTGAGGATAAATTAATGATATATATTTATGCTGGCAATGATATATGATTGATGTATGCGATTACAGTTTAGCACCTTGATCATGACATGTGTTGATAATGATATTATACGAATGATGAGACACGTAGGTGATACTTGACCCGTACCCCGATATTGGGATGCCGTACGATGGACTTTACCGTACGAGGCATAGATATGATGATTGATCCGCACTCTTTATTCGAGGAAGCCGTACTACGTACGTGACGCTATTGAGGCTGGATCGCCGACTATTAGAGATATGGATTCAGACTTTAGGTGTACTCCTATTTCTTATCAACTAGTTTCTCAGGTTTAGTTCCTAAAGAGGTTAGATGGACACTAGTGTAAGTTCGAGGCATATAGTTGTACTTTTACTTGTATATCACAAATGAGTGGTTATTACACATCCGTCTTTACATTCATACCGTAATCATAATGTTGCATGTTCATACATATGTTTCTATAATCAGTATAAAACTCTGCCTGTTAGGACACCAGCACCATTACCGATGATGCGCATATTCCACGCACACTTATTTGCCGGCTCACACCATTGTTTACCCCAATCAGAGCAAAGCTCTGTTCAAATTCCAAGGCGGGAGACGAAGCAACACTTCTGTTTCCCCCAATCAGAGCAAAGCTCTGTTTTGAAAATTGAAGTGAAAATTAAAGTTAAAATAAATGAAGCAACGCTTCAAATTCCTTGTGCTGTGCGCAACGCGCCACGTATCAAAAGCTGATACATCAGCGCAGCGCCCAAGGCAGCGCGCCCAATCAGAGCAAAGCTCTATTAAAAAACAAATAGAAGCAAAGCTTCAGTTGCGCAAGCGCTGCGCTGCGCGACACGTGTCAGCGCAGTCGCTTTGGAGCAAGCGTTGTGCTGCGCGACACGTGTCAGCGCAGTTGCGCTGCGCGACACGTGTCAGCGCAGTTGCGCAAACGCAGTTGCGCTGCGCTGTGCGCTGCGCGACACGCGTCACGCGCTGGGGGATTTGCGCCAAACAGAATTAAAATTTTAAAGAAATCTTTCTGTTCTTGTTAAAACAAGAAGATTTTCTTCTGTAAAACAGGAGCCCTTGGATCAAAGATCCAACGGTGGGGAAAATTCTCCAAATCATTCTGAGAAAGATCTCTTTAACAAATTTATGGGCACTATATAAAGGACCCTAGACCTCAATTCAAAGGCATCAACATTATCATTAAGAACTCTGAAGAATTGGAGAGAATTCCTCAAGAATAAAAAAGGTAAAAACCTTTAGGAAAAAGAAAAAATTCTCTTAAAAACAGATCATTGATCTGAGAAGAAGATCAATGATCTTCAATAAAAAGAAAAATAAGTAATAATAGTGCTTTGCACTTTGCTTATGAACCATTGGTTCTCTGAGATCGAGAAAAATAAAAAACACTTGTTTTCTTTGATCTAAATTGGATCAAGAAATCAAATAGTGTTTTGCACTTCTTTTATGAACCATTGGTTCTGGAATCTAAAAGAATCTCAAGATAACAGTGCTTTGCACTTGAAAAATTGCACTGTTGCGCTCCTGTGTTGGCTGCGCTTGCGCTCCTCAGATCGTGACACGTGTCGTCACCACAAGCGCTTGCGCTCAATGATTGGCGCAAAGTGCCTGACAAATGCAATGCATTTCTTTTACTAAAGGGCCAAGCCCAAATCAGAAAGGCCTAGTAGGCCAAATTAAATTGCAATGCAATAAAAAGGGCAGAGCCCAAACAAAATTGATGCTCTGCATCATTTATAAATGGACAGGGCCCAAACAAAATAATAAATAATGCAATGCATTATTTTAAAAGGGGCAGAGCCCAAATAAAGGTCCAACAGAGACCAAGAATAATGCTATGCATTATTAAAAATGGGCCAAGCCCTAGCACAGGCCTAATAGGCCAAAAACAAATAAAAGTATTGAACATTTTTCAACTGGACTTAGCCCAATCGTGGCCGTAAGTCCTCAAATTAAATTGACTGAGCAAAATTGCTCTCCTAAATCAATTTACCTCCGGTTCGAGGGTACATCTCCGAACTCCTCTGACACCTATCGTTGTAATCCTACAACGACGTCAGAGAGGTGACGGGTCCCGACGACCACACATCAACACAGACTGCGGGGTCCTTAAACTCGTGGACCGAAACGTCCTTAAACTAATATCAGACCGAAACGTCCTTAAACTAATATCGGACCGAAACGTCCTTAAACTAATGTTGGACCGAAACGTCCCTAAACTAATAATGGACCACTACGTCCCTAAACTGGCGATGGACCACCACGTCCCTAAACTGGAACAATAGAACCTCCAAATACTCTTTTGCCGGATCTAAACGATCCCGTTTAAGTTGATCTTAGCCCAAAACATGGCTAACGTATCCTTAAATATTTAAATGGACTATAAAACTCCAAATCAACTTTGGTTCAAGGGTACATCTCCTAACTCCTCTGACACCTATCGTTGTAATCCTTCAACGACGTCAGAGAGGTGACGAGTCCCGACAGCCATATATTAAATGGATCACCACGTTAAGTTGATCTTAGTCTCAAATCAGACTTACGTATCCTTAACGAACGTTTAAGTTGATCTTAGCCTCAATACGGTTAACGTATCCTTAAACTAAAAACACTAAACCCAAATCTAAGTTAATACGGATTTAGACTAATCCACGTCCTACGGGCGACGGCATTACTCAGTCTCCGTATACAATCCACGGGCAACCACAAACAAAACAAACACCCACGACATGAAGTGAAATTCTGGAGAAGGAGAAAGTTGTTGCCGCGATGCGATAGCGTAATTAACTGCAGAGGCTTGCGCCTGCAAGGAAGAGCGTCCCCACAATCAAAAACCCCTCAAGCGAGGGGGAATCTGACGAAGTCTGCTACATCGGCCGCATCCGTCTAAACCTCCGATACACGGTGCCATAAATCAACTTGGCATCTTCGGAGAGGTAGACGGATAAAACCATATAGCATCTGCCCCGAATCTCAGGCTAGACGTCCTCACGTCGACGCCGCCGTTCGGAGGGGAACAGATTCTGGCACGCCCGGTGGGACCTTTTCCTCTTTCCACTCCACACTTCGTGTGTCGTCTTCGCGAACCAATCGCGGTTTGTTAACGGCTGCCTTTGGATTTCAAGTTACTAAGATTTGGTCTTTTGCCTGGCGCAGAACTCAAGCATCAATGGCCTCTAACTGCACCAACTGCTCAAAGTGCCACTGCAACGGACGCTCCACCTCACCTGGAGGTGTAGCATATGGGCCCCAAGCGGCCTCCTTCCTCGCTCTGCCGGTAGAACAGGTGACCCAGGCCACCACTGGCCTGTTTTTCGGGACCATGATCCCACCTACAAGCTTCTCTATGCCAATACATGTACCAGAAGCGAATAAGAAGTCGGTCTTCGACCGGCTCACTGCTACGACGGCCCCTGTCAACGGGTCGTCCATTACCAAGCCAACAGCCTCTGTCTTTGCGAGGCTGGATCAGAACTATGAGGGGCCCGCTAGGAAGCCCATGAACTCTAAGGTGGTTGTCCCAAGGAAGGCAATAACCGCTGCTCCATAAGTCGTCAAGGCGGCTTCCCCTGTCGACGAGTCAGTCTTTTCAAGACTGACTACTCCTGCTCCTGCCCCTGCTCAAGGATCTGTCTTCGACGGGTTGAATATCATCCCTCAAAGGACAACCTCAGTCTTTAAGAGGTTAACACCAGCGGCGCCTCATTCAGACAGGGGGCAAAAAGAAGCTGTCTCTATCTTCGAGCCAGTCCCAGCGGCTCGTCATGCTCGACGTCGCCATTGGCGATGAGTGAGGAAGGCAGGGGGCAACTCCCCCTCAGGGCTAACTCCACCGGCTCCAGTGGTGGAAGTCAACGCTGCTGTTCCAACTGGGAACAGCTTTGAACTGCTGAGGAGGGTACATAAGAACTCTCCAACCGCTACACTAAAAAGATCTCCTCCACCTGTGGAGAGAGTTCCAGAAACAAAGCAGGAACAGTCCCCTCAACGGCTGTCCTCAAAAATTTATAAAGTTTGGTGGAGAGTTCAAGACTCCGTAATTGACCTAGATCGCTCTCGTCAACAGAAAAAGGCAAAGGTGCAAGAAGGAAAAGACCGTCCTATTAAACAGCAGAGGACAACAATCACTAGGGTGCCCACTGCAATGGCCCCTTCAACTTCTACGGCCCATAAGAGAAGAAGGCCAGAAAAAGTCCCTACACCTATGGTGAATATCAAAGGTGGTGAACCCAAACACCCTAAGTCTGGGGGCATGGAAATTCATACCGTCCACATGGCGTCTGGTAAAGAGGACAGCCGCATATCAACAGGTCATAGACCGCTCACGCGATCGGTGACCAAAGCACAGGAGCAACAGCAAAAGCTCCAGGAGATAATGAACGCAATGGCCGCACTCACTGGGCCAAAAGAAACCCCTAAGACGTCCTCGGCTGAACGTCAGGAACAGGAAACTGACGCGGAGTTCCTTCGTCGCATATTGGAGAAGAAGGATAAAGAAGCTGCGGAACAAGCAGCCAGCATAAAGAAAATGGCCCTCCTGTTCCAGGACATGGTGGGTATGATGATTCAACAAGATCCACCTGCTGAAGATCCCCCGATCGTCCTTGAAGACGATAGGGGAGAAACGTCAAATCCCCCACCGGCTCTGTCAACAGCCAAGGAGGAGGCGATCTCCAAAGCCGACCTGGACGAATATATAGCTCAGCAGATCCGAGTTCATCAAGCGACTGAAGGAGCGGATCAGGTCGTAAAAACGGGGAGACCGTATCCGGGCTGGTACGACCAGATCAAGTACCCGGCAGGTTATACAATACCAAAATTCCATGTGTATAAGGGGACTGGCAATCCCTACCAGCATGTTGCCCAGTTCAGGACACTTTGCGGCAATACTGGCGGTGATAATAAATTGTTGCTTCACCAGTTCGTTGGCAGCTTGTCAGATACGGCGTTCGAGTGGTATTCCGAGCTCCCGAATGACTCTATCAAGACCTTTGCTGAAATGGAACTGCTGTTTACCCAACGTTTTGCGAGTGCCAGCGAGCGTACCCCGATAACGGCATTGATTAATGCCAGGGTGAAGCCGGGCGAGACATGGGTCCAATATGCTATACGGTGGCGGAATTTATGGTCAAAATGCGAGCAGCGCATAGAAGAAGCTCCTGCAGTGGGTATGTTTGTGGGAACCCTCGATCCGCAAGCAACCATCTCGCAATTCATGATGTTCTTCAAGCCGACCACCTTTCAGGCACTAATCGACAAGCTGGCGCAAATAGATCAAATGGGCCATAAACCTCCTCTTCCAAAGCCGGACTCCCGAAATGAGAAGGGAAAGGGGAAAGCGATCGTTGTCGCTAATGCTCAACAACAGCCGAACAACTCAAAGCCGGTCATTCGTCAAAATAATATGCGCCCGTACGTAGCCCTTGAGGAGAGGATGGGGCGTCCTTACTCGTTTCCCCGAGATAAAACGAGAAGGTTATTTGAGCTGGCATTGCGCAACCGACTCATAAATCTGCCGGATCCAAAACGTCCGTCGCAACCAAGTGATGTCAATGAGCCCAATTACTGTCCTTATCATCGAGTACCGGGTCATCCGATCGAGGATTGCTACGTCTTCAAAAATTGGCTTGAAGATCGGTACCGACAAGGCAAGTTTGCATTGTCCGACAAATGGAAGGTGAATCCACCGCAGCCCCACACCTCTAAGGGAATGAATGCGCCGAGGGCAACATGCTCTGTCGTTGAAGAAGCTCCTTGGGAGGTTGTATTATCAGCCAAGACAAAGAGGATGCTAAATGACCTTCGATTCTGCCCAGCAATCAAGTGGAAGAACCCGGCGGAGCCGCAGATCATTGAAGGTATGTTGAAGCCTCGTCCAACTCAAAAGATCGATGGAGGTGGCCCAAGCATTCACAACCAGCCGTCGAAATCTTCAAAGAAGAAGAAAAAGAAGTCAAAGAAGCCCGTGAAGCCTGGCGACAAGCGCACGGACTTGCAAAAACAAATTGACGCGCTGGAGGAATACAACCAGAAGGCACGGACTCCCATTACATTCCAAGAATTCCTCAATCACGTCTTTCAAGAGGAAGATGAGGGAGAAAGTTCATCTGATGAATCTGAAGAATACGTGGCGAGCTGTCATATGATTTCCCATTCGCTCACGAACAATGAGGAGACTCCTTGTACTGAAAAGCTGGGGGCAGATCCTGAATCAAAAATTTTAGGGCCGTCGGATGAAGTAATTGACGCATTCCATAATGAAGCTCTCTTAAAAAGTAAAGCTGATCGGAAGCGTGAGGCAGTCATATTCGAAAAGGCCAAACGCCAACGCCTTGACGAAAAAATTGAGATACTCCCGCTGGAGCAAAGCACACCCACTGCGGATAAAATCAAATTCAAGATGAGGAAGAGGTTTGCTAAAGCCGTGTCAATGGGCATGAAGCTACCCTCCTCCGAAGGAAACATTACGGGTGAAATGGAAATGCACCCCTCCTATTGCTTATATCATCGGAAGGTTTCGCACCCCACTTAAGAATGCAAAGCTTTCGATAGATGGTGGAAAGGATATGTTGCTCACCGACAACAGGTTAAGCGGGAGAAGCGCAAGACTCGCCAGGAGCAAAACAGTGCGACCGAAAGGCTTAACAGAACTACCGGCAATTGTCGCATGGTCAATGCCGGAGGATCACAAATGCTCACATTCGGGAGTGATTCCGACGAGGAGCTGGAGCTTAGCCCCCTCTTTAAAGAGTCCACTTCGGGAAAAGAAGAAGAGCCGAAGATTTGTGAAAATATCCGGCTACGTAATCGGACGTTGCCCGAAAAGAATCTCGGACCCCCAAACAAAAAAGATAAAGGGAAAGAAAAGGTCTCTGAGGACATCGCCCTAGACGACCAAATCATGGAAGAGCTAACTGCTAAAGACCCGTCGAAGAAAAATAAGGTGGATTACAACGTCTTAGCGCATCTGAGGAAGCTGCCCTCGCAGCTCAGCATTCTTGACGCCCTTTTACTATCAAAGGAGGCGAGAGATTCATTAATTAAGGCACTACAGGACCCGGAGCAGTTCCAAGCTTCCCTGGCCGAAGAAAAGATGAGGGATGAACTAGAGGAAGTGCACACGGCAGATGTCACTTTTGGCGATGAAGACCTTCTCCTTGGGACGTGCGAACACAATCGCCCCCTCTATGTCTCAGGATACTGCCATGATATAAAGATAGGCAAAATCTTGATCGATAACGGATCGTCTGTTAATCTCCTTAACGTGCGGGTGTTGAAGGAAATCTGCATGAGCGTCCAGCACCTTGCTCGGGACAAGATCACCATCTCCGGATTCGACTCCCAATCATCAAAGCCTCTTGGATCTGTAATACTGACGCTACGCTTTGGGCTGCTCATCATGGACATTAAATTCCACGTCATAGATGCCAAGACATGCTACAACGCTCTACTCGGCCGGCCATGGTTACACGAGTACAACATCATCCCTTCTATACAGCATCAGTATATGAAATATTTTAGGGATGGTCTCGAGCATACCGTGACAGGAGAACTGAATCCGTTTTCCATAAACGAAGTTCACAAATATGAAGATGCCAAATACTTCTTGCCGAATTTCGAAGACACGGAAAGGTGTCGCAAGCCGGAGAACAAAACTAACGCAACCATCCCTGTCTTCGGCAGTGATACCGAGGAAGAGGAGGAGATAGTTTATTCAGGTCCCCCCCCAATACACCAAGCCGGGACCATCCGCTCCTACGTTGATCTTTGGTAGTGATTCGGAGGATGAGGTCCATGCTGTATTCCCTGCTCGACCTTCAATACGAGCTTCCGCTGACGAAGAGCAAAGTCTATAAGTCGCTATGGTGCCGCTTAAACATTATAAAGAACCGGATGCGCTCGGTACCGACAATGTAGAAGAGCTGCAGACGTTCTATATCCCTCCCAGGCGAGAAGGCGAGAAGGCAATTCTATTCTACCGCTCTGAAGAAAATAAAGTGGAGAAGGAAATCTGGCACGGGGCGGATCCTACGCTGGACAGGCTTCAACCCATCCGTCTACCCAGATATTATACATAAGGCTTGAAGAGGCTATTGAAGCACCAAGGGATACCCTTCAAACAGACCGTTAGAAAGGCTAAATTCTATGACAGGGTCTGGAACGTCCCCGGAACTCAGCACAAGCTGCCTAGTGGGAGGATGGAGACGATCGGGCTCGGATACATTCGCTCCAAGAAACGAGAGCTGCTCCGCGACTGTTACGTCGTGCACGACTTCAATGAAGAAGCAGATGCTCAACGGGAGGACACTAATCCTGAACCAGTAAAAGTTCCGGATGCAAAAGTGCCCAGTCCGTCGTTCGAAGAACAAATGGACAGGCTTATAAGGGAAGCTAGTCAAAAAGTCCGCGACGATCACAACCGCGAAATGGCCATCTACAAGAAAGCCAAAACGCAACGCCTTCTTCAACAGGCCATCAAAGATGAAAGTGCCGCCCCTGTTAACCTGTTATAAAAAATGCTCGACGTAGAGGCAGAAACAAGTCGAAAGGCCAAAAAAGCGCTCAACAGCAACAAAGCAGGGCTAAGAAGCCACGCAAACGGGAGTTGAGCGTTATTGATCTATCCCTCATGAAGAAAATGGGTCGAGCGTACTCGTTTCCTCGGGACAAGACGAAGAAGATACTTGATCTTGCTCTAAAACATCAAATGCTTACACTGCCGGAGTCCAAAAGCCCCGAACAAGCAGGCAAAGTCTCTGACCCAAACTATTGCTCTTACCATCGAGTAATAGGGCATCCTCTTAAAGATTGCTTCACCTTCAAGAATTGGGTTGAAGATCAGTATCAGCTTGGCAAATTCGCTCTGTCTGACAGCTGGAGGATAGCGCCGCCACAGAAGCACGAACCAAAGCCACAAGAACAGAACCAACTCTACATTGGGATTGGAAGCGGATTCGCACTTGTCACATGATAACAATATTAAAAGAAGAGCCCGAGAACATGGACAGCCTTCCCTGGTGCTACGAAAACAGCAATGATGAGGTGATCTCAGAATTTCCGCCAGCTCCGAAAGAACTAGAGGATGGAATACATACCACTGCAGATAAGCTTAAGAAAATTGAGTTGGGGACGGTAAGTGACCCACGGCCGACATTCGTCAGTGAGCTGCTATCTGAAAAAAGGGTGGCTGCGTTGAAAGACATCCTTATACAGCACAAAGATTGCTTCGCATGGAACTATTCCGAGATGCCAGGACTAGATCCAGAAATTGCTGTGCACAAATTGGCGATATCCCCGAACGTCAAGCCAGTCAAACAGGCGCCGAGGAGAATGCGGCTCGAGCTTGAGATGAGCATCAACGCCGAGGTTAAGAAGTTAATCGACTCTGGCTTTATCCAAGAGGTTCAATATCCTGAATGGATCGCTAACATCGTCCCGGTGATGAAGAAAAATGGGACGGTGCGCATATGCGTGGACTTTCGGGATCTCAACAAAGCCTGCCCGAAGGATGATTTCCCGGTGCCAGTCACCGAACTGATGATAGAAAATACGTCCACTCATGAGTTTTTTTCCTTCATGGATGGCTTATCAGGGTATAATCAGATAAAGATGCATCCCGAAGACCAGAAGCACACCGCCTTCAGGACCCCTTTGGGAATATTCTGTTATAAAGTGATGCCCTTCGGTTTAAAAAACGCCGGTGCCACCTATCAGAGGGCCATGACGAAGATCTTCGATGACCTTATACATGAAATCGTCGAGTGCTATATCGACGACCTCGTGGTCAAGAGCAAATCATATGAGGAGCATCTCGAGCATCTAAAGACCGTATTTCGACGTCTTCGACAATACAACTTGAAGATGAACCATCTCAAGTGTGCATTCGGAGTTTCTTCGGGAAAATTCCTGGGATTCATCGTCCGACACCGAGGTATCGAAATAGATCCATCAAAGATCAAGGCGATCATGGAAATGCCTCCGCCGAGAACTCTCAAACAGTTGCGGTCTCTCCAAGGAAAGCTCGCATATATTCGGCGATTTATAACCAACCTCTCTGGCAAGTGCCGCCCTTACAGTCACTTGATGAAGAAGGGAACTCCATTCGTCTGGGATCAAAAATGCCAGGACGCGCTGGACGAGATTAAACAGTACCTGCAGAACCCGCCAGTGTTGGCTGCTCCGGTTAAGGGAAAGCCTCTCATTCTTTACACAACCGCCCTCGAAGGTTCTTTAGGAGCATTATGGGCGCAAGAGAATGACCAAGGGAGGGAAAGAGTACTCTACTACTTAAGTCGAGTTCTACTGGGGGCAGAAAGCAACTACTCCCCCATTGAAAAACACTGCCTGGCGTTAATCTCTGCGATAACAAAGCTCAGGCACTATGCGTTGGCGCATGAGGTCCGTCTCATTTCGAAGGTGGACCCACTTAAATATTTAATGTCGAAGGCCATATTGACGGGACGACTCGCTAAATGGGCCCTGCTCTTGATGGAGTTCTCGATAACATATCAACCTCTCAAGGCAGTCAAAGGCCAGGCCATCGCTGACTTCCTCGCTGAGCACCCGATACCCGCCGATTCTCCTTTGAATTGCGATCTTCCAGACAAACATGCGTTTGATGCGATCGACGGTGGTGATACCCGATGGGAACTTTATTTCGATGGAGCATCTTCCCTGAAGAAGCCCAGATAAAGTACCCCTATAATCAAATCGGGGGTAGGCCTCATCTTCGTAACCCCATAAAGAGGAATAATGCGCTTCGCTTTCTCCTTAACAGAGCCGAGGACGAATAATGAAGCCGAATACGAAGCTTTGATAGCAGGCCTCGAGATCGCCATCGACATGGGAATTGAAAACCTCCTCATATACGGAGATTCTCAACTGGTCGTTAGTCAAGTAAACGGCGACTACCAAACGTGCAAACCGGAGTTGGTGAAGTATGGTGAAAAGGTGCAACAACTATTGACCCAAATTCCCTCCTATACTTTGGAAAGCATACCGCGTGCGAAAAACAGCAAAGCAGATGCGCTGGCCAAGCTTGCTAAAGAACTGGCTGACGAGAACCTCGACGACGTTAGAATCGTGGTACAAAGCCGTCGGGTGCTTGCCCCAGCAGAAATACCTCCGGAATCATCCGAAGAAAAGGGAGCGACTGAACAAACGACCTTGCAAATAAAAGACCGGGAAAAGGCTGAGAATTGGAGAGAAGTCTTTATAGACTACTTCAAATACCGTCGAACGCCCGAAGATGTGTCCGCAAGACATCAGCTCATGAAACGAGCTCTGTCTTTCGCCTTCGTTAACGATATTCTGTACAAGAGGTCGTTTGATTCTCTATGGCTGAGATGCCTAGGTCCTGATGAAGCGGAAAGAGTCATTCGGGAAGTTCACGACGGACTCTGTGGTTCTCACCAAGCAGGCCCGAAGATGAAGTTGAAGATCAAACGGATGGGCTACTACTGGCCTACGATGATTCAGGATTGCCTCGAATATGCGAAGCAATGCCACTCATGCCAAATCCATGGGGACTTCATCCACCAGCATCCAAATCCACTACATCCAAAGGTGGCTAGCTGGCCGTTCGAAATGTGGGGAACTGACATAGTCGGCCCTATCGAACCAGCGTCGTCCAGAGGACATCGTTTCATCCTGGCGACGACCGATTACTTCTCCAAATGGGCAGAGACAGTACCGCTGAGAGAAGTGAAGACGGAGAATATCCTCCATTTCTTCAGGACGCACGTCATATATCAGTTTGGAACTCCGCGACGGATCATCTCCGATAACGGGCCAGCTTACAGAAGCCACAAGATCGGTCGCTTTGCGCAACAACACAATATAGACTGGAGATATTCCTCAGTTTATAATCCGTGAGCTAATGGTCTAGCCGAGGCCTTCAACAAGACCCTAACGAATATCATGAAAAAGACGGTCTTCCGAAATAAGAAGGACTGGCATGAGAGGCTGCAAGAAGCTTTTTGGGCGTATTGAACTACGTTCAAGACAGCCACGAACGCAACGCCATATCCGTTGGTATTCGGTACGGAAGCAGTACTCCCCCTCGAGATAGAGCTACCCTCTCTACGAGTGGCAGTCCACTACGAGTTGACGAACGAAGAAAATGCTAACCTTCGGCTTGAGGAGCTTGATGCCCTTGAAGAAACAAGGCTCATAGCACAACAAAATCTGGAAGCTTATAAAGCAAAGATGACGCGCTCATATGAAAGATTGACCCGACCGAGGACATTCCGCCAAGGCGAACTCGTGCTAGTGGTCAAAAGGCCTATGATCCCCAATCGCGGCAAGCGGGGAAAATTCGAGCCAAACTATGAAGGCCTGTACATGTAGGGTTCCTAGGCACACTAATGAGGTCTCACAAGTGATCAAATATGCCCAATTCAAAAATTTCATGTGCCTACAAACCCTAATACGGATCGTTAACTAGATTTATAGGTGATGCGATGCAAGTAAACAACTTTAACTTAAAAAGAAAGAGGCTACAACCTTTGTAGATCCGGTACTCCACCTCCTAGGCTCCGTGATGACGTCCCTCCGCTGTCCATATTGAATCCCGGACTCTAGCATCGGCTTCATCGGAGAAATAAGCGGGCTAGGTCGTCGACTTCGATGCCGAAGATGATCTACGTCGAGGCAACTCAAGATCAAACTCCAACTTCACCAAGTCATGAAACTTGTGAAGAAAACACCCTATACTACTTGGCAAGAGGTAGAGGATGAAGAAATAGGAGGTGGGTTCACTTTAGAATTGGATTTCTCACTCTTTTTCTCAAGTTGCCATTGATGGAGGCAAGCTTTCTTCCTTTGTTGAAGAAGAAGAAGATGAAGAAAGAATATATGATAAGTATATTCCAAATAGAAAATAAAAGGAATACTTATCATATAGCAACCATGGTTAGGTGTAGAGAATAGACTATGGTTAGGTTGAATGGTTAGGGTTAAGCATAAGACAAATATGGTGGACTTGTTCAAAGCTTCATGAAGCTTGAACAAGCAAACAAAGAAAGCCACCATATCATTTTCCTTTTGCCAAAAATAAATAAACAAAATAAATAAATGAATAATTAAATCAAATGAAACCCTAACCATTAACTAACCATGGTTTAATTCTTTACACAAACCCAAGTTAGCATGTATCATCAAACATGATACAATCTTGTGCACAAAAATATATCACATATACAATGTGCATTTCAAGTGAGAAAATCCATTTAAAGTGAACCAATACTAGTTAATGCAAAGTAATATATCAAATATATAATTATACATTAAATCATTAAATCAACACTTGATTCAATGATCCGATCATGTCGCATATAACCGACTAGTATCCAATGTATCGACTTATCGAATCAATCCTTGATTCGATAACTAGGTTATATCACATACAACCATTCGATACATTCATCGCGAGAATAGAATACGGTATCACATACACGCATTATTCTCGGTCCCGCACATATCTCATATGCGCTCCTATTTCGTTTCGCTTGAGCCAGGAAACCTCTGTGTAGGACTCTAAAGACTCGTCAATACGCCGGCAGCAGATGATGATCATATCAAGCACCCACAAGCCGCAAGCGGTCTGCTAAACGTAACGGCCACCCGGGTATTGAGCGATCAGAAGATCGACGAGCAAGCCCGCTCACACTCCTGTGAATCCAACCAGTAACACTTACCGTACAGTCCGGTCTGTTCGTCTGATATGTCGCATATCTCGCCTAGGGGTGGTAAACGTCAGACCCCAATAGCTTGATAAGTCATGCCGACGTAGGGTCTATAACATTCTTGAAACTACTGATAACTCTTACCAGTATATCACTGCAACCCTGGCCAGAGATTTCCTGTTATGGCCAGTCGTGCATAGCGCAACATCAACCCCCAATACCGGGAGAGACGAATCCCCTCCGATCGCTCATTGCCTCCATGTGAATCGGGACTGTACCCAAAAACCACCTGTTTGCACAACTCAGTAGAGCCGTGGTAGGGTGGAAATCAAAGCACAGTGGGAGACACACAAGACTCTATGACGATCTCGGGTCAACAGACTAAGCTGTACCAGTGTCACCAGAGAACTGCCATCTGACGTGAGGTATAATACCATCTGGGAGTTCTCGGCGAGTCCGTTCAGTGTACCCAGTCTCCACTGAGCACCCGCATACCATCTCTGATGTCAAACACCAATGGATATGGGATCATCCATCGCCCATCACATGGGTCGAGAAGATATACGCTAGTCTACTCTGGAATATCGATGCCCCGTCTCGATATTCCCACGACTATGAACATTGAAGGATGTACTCATGGACTATCCAGGCCCCACTAGTATGATCTGCATCATAGTCCTGGAAGTCGAGTACACATCCTAAGGGCTTTATCAACATGTAACAGAGAGACAGAAAGTATACATGTTAAGATAAAGAGCAACCAGATAGCGTACTATCATGTCGAGCAAGAAAGTCCTACCTATATATGTCCCAGCATCCACTACAATATACATCCAATGTACAGTAATGGCCTCTAGGGCATACATATAACTAATAATCTCCCACTTGCACTAGGGCCATCTGTAGCAGTGGTTGTAGTATCTAATACTCAACCATCCCCTAAAAGTCTCTCTTTGGGAAAAGGCCTTCGTGAGTGGATCCGCCGTGTTGTCCTCTAAGTCTACTCTCCTAACCTCGATCACCCTGGAGATCAACTATCCCCATGATCAGGTGATGCTGCCTCAGAATATGTCTGGGTCACTGATGGGACGAGGGTTCCCGGGCCAAAGCCACACTTCCATTGTAATACAATGGTAGGAACCTAGTTCATCTTATGAACCAATATACACCCAAACTGCCTCTTTGGTAGTATCTTTAATAGCGATGTTACCAGCCTTTATCGTCTAGTTTGTCACGGTATCTAGCTTGGAAATCTTCCAACATACCGTCCCTTTACTGAGGGTAAAGACAATGCTTGTGACTGACATTCAGTCGTCCTTATCACCCTGGAACTTTTCCAGTGATTCTCCCCAGGATCAATTGATACCATCTCACTACATCTAGTGAGAATCCTATCATCCAATTACATCTATCTCATAGATGAAAACTCAGGATTTAGGAGGTATCACTTTGATCCTATTGGAGAATCCTTGTGATAAGCGGAGATTGACCGAGCGTAGTATAGGAAACTCTTTTCCTATCAAGAGTATGTTGTCCATGTACAATACGAGGATGACCACCTTACTCTCTACTACCGTTTTGTTATACAAGGTTCATCTACCATTTTGATGAAGTCAAACACTTTGACTACCACATCAAAACAGACGTTCCAACTCCGCGATGCCTGCTTTATTCTATAAAGCAACTTGCACACGTTTCCGCTGCTCCCACTGTTTACGAAGCCCTCTGGCTGTGTTCTTATAGACGTTCTCTTCTAAATTATTATTTAGAAAAGTAGTCATGGCACCCAACCACCAGATATCGTAGTCATAGTATGTAGCAATGGCAAGTAGGATCTGGATGGACTTAAGCATAGCCACTGGAAGAGGTTTCATCATTATCCACACCTGGTTGATGACTAAAACCTTTAACAAGTCTAGCTTTGAAAGTCTCAACTTTTCCATCTACACCAAGTAATCTTCTCAAGATATACTTGCTCCTGATGGGGATTTAACCCTTCAGATATGGCAGCTAAAGTCCATACTTTGCTGGTGTACCTGGATTCCATCTCAGATTGCTAAGCATCCAGCCATTCTTACAGAGTCCCTACTCTCGATGGCCTGCTCGAATCTAGTTGGGTCATCATCTCATGATGCATTCCTCGCTCCCACTGTCATCGAGAAACCGAAGTATCTCTTAAGCGGATGAGAAACCTTACCAGATCGGCGGAGAGGCTGAGGTTCGTCGGGGACTATTGAATCTTTTGGTTCTGTCAAATCAGCTGCAGTTTTGTATAGCTGGAACCTTTCCAGTTCTACAAAACTGACCTTGCCTCGATCTTGTCCGGATTTTGCTTTAGACATAGGCCGAACAATCCTAAATCTTAACTTACTTAAGAGATAGGCTCTTCCCACACCATATCTTATATGGAGTGGTAGGCACTGATTTGATTCGAACCTAATTCAATAGGTATGCAGCTTCTCAAGTGCACAACCCTTAAAAGGAAATAGGTAACTCAGTAATACTCATTATAGAGCACAACATATCTAATATTGTGCGATTGCTCCGCCCCGATACACCGTTGTGTTGTGGTGTATTCAGAGGAGTAATACTGAGAGAGAATCTCATTTTTTTTTTAGAATAGTCCAGGAATGTCATGCACAAGTATTCTCCTCCCTGATCTTATCATAGGACATAATACTTATACCCGTATTGGTTCTCTACTTCTAGCTTATATTCTGTGAATATCTCAAAAGCTTCGGACCTATGTTTCAACAGGAACATATGGCTGAATCTTGAGAGATTATCAGAGAACGTAATGAAGTACAAAGAACCAGTCCTGGCATGTGTAGACAGGGGAGTTTACATACATCATCATATATCAGTCCCAAGAGTTTACTAACTCTTTCTCTGTTTCCAAAAAACAGAGCTTTGGTCATCTAATCTTTGTGACATGACTGGCAAGTTTCACAAGATATAAATTCAAACTGATTTAAATATGCATCTAAAATGTAACTTCAGCCAGTCGGGTCGCATTGATGTGACCCAGTCTACAATGCCTCAAGAAGGATCCGTTCATTTCTGAACTCTTCCTCTTGTGTGTGTTCTGTATACTAGGAACTGTAGTTTGATTTAGAACGTCAATGCTTTTAGATAACGTGCCTGAACCGATCAACTTTTGATATAGAAAATGTTCAAAACATTATCCATCAATACAAAATTTTATCATTACTTTAATAAATAAAGAGATTGATATGATTTTGTATATCAGGTTCGGTATCTAATAGCGTTTGTTCAGAATCAATGTATTGGTAATACAGGGTGACAGTGACCAACAGACTTGGCTGCAACACTTGCCCCGTTTTCTGTCTCATGAAACTTATCACCCGTTCTCAGTTTTCTACCTTTTTGTATCCCTTTGTAACAGATTACATATCTGGGATCCTGATCCGGTATCAAATACCCAGGATGCAGAGGATACTGAGAAACAGTTCTTTATAATGAACACACCCGAAGGAGATGCATCATATGCACTTTCTTCGTTTGGGCGGCATAGGAATTCTGGTATTCCCTATTTCCTGCTCTGTCTTATAACAATTATAAGTTGGAGCGGGACCAACGTTCCCCAGCTCAGTATAACAAGCGGGTTCGGTCAATACATCCATATTATTATCTTGATTAAGGCGTGATATGGTCGCTACCTGGAGAGAGAGAGAAGAAAACACTCTGCGTGCGCTCTTGCAAGATTAGACTGGTTATTTATTTTATCTAATCAGTATGGCTCCCACTATTTTTATCAAATCTTCCTTCAAACCTTAAAAGGAAAGACTAGCCGGGATTAATCGCACTCTACAAGTTTGCCAATCTTTCAGCCAGGCCATTGTTGGTACTTTGAGGGAGGTTCCCCGTGCTTTCGCACGGACCTAATTACAGTAAACCTCGTTTTCCCATAGGCGTAACCCCATTGACACCTTTCTAGACACCTATTTGATCGGCTAATTGCAAAGTGCAAAACTCTCCCAGGAGTAACAATTACTCGCAGTGGGTATCGGGATCCAACTATCATATAGAAGGTATGCAATCTCATTGCAAATTTCAACACTTGAAACTCCCGATAATGGTTTTGACCCCTAGCACCTATGACCTTGGCTAAGGTCAACAAATCATAGGTACTAGTCAAGTTCTACCCGTCATTTCGTGATTAATTAGACCCACCCACATGACCCTTAGCTAAGGTCAACAAAGCCACATGACTGTCCTAACTAATCGCATCATATGCTGTGTAGGAAGACATCACTTAGCTACCGCACACTACGCCTCGGCTATGGTCGACAAACGTAGCACGAATATTAAGTACTCTACTTTCTAAAATGACGGAGGGTTGCGAATGGTTTTTGTGAAAACCTTTAACGCTTTGAACTTGATCTCATTGCAGAATCAAATGGTTTTTAAATGGAATGTTTTTTAGGCTTTTCTAGTTTTGCTAAAGGGGTCACTCCCGGTGAAGGGATCGTCGGCCCTTTCCTCGTCGAATGAGGTGCGGGATATATCATATATATCACTGTGCAAAGCAGAAACTATAGAAGCGATCAAAAGACAAACCGAGGGTTGTAGCATCTGCCAGTTATTGCTAAAGGAGTCACTCCCGGTGAAGGGATCTCGGTCCTTTCCTCATCGAATAAGGTGCAGGATGTTCTACAAGGGACACCGCGATGCAAAGCAAGAACTGTAGCTACCTGTTTTTATTTTGAAATTCGATTCCACAACATCAATTAGGTTTATTTTCTTTCATTAATCTCATTAATGAATATCCCATCATTTAAGTCCACCTAAACATCACAGAAAAATATAACGTACGCTTATACCATCCGCATTCGCCTCGATGTCCCGTCTGCACCGTTAGGTTAGGTAACCAACGCCAGAGCGAGGCAGGGCTAGCGCGGGTGTAAAACATAAGCAACGTCTATATAATATATCATATATACTATATATAATATTTATCTGAACAAATCACATGATCACATCACAGATAATGCAGCAGAAAATATCATATGAAATATTGGATATACTAGGACGTCCGTGTTTTCAATATGAGCCAGTATAAAACACGGATTCCACGGTCGTGATGAATATCCAATCCCACACCCCTAGACCCCTACAAGAGCGGCAAGCAACCCTACCAATTCTAGGGTTAGGAGACCCGGACTCGACTCCTCGAGATGGTCTCCCACTGGACCCTAGAACCCGGTTACTTGTGCTCCCCTCCTTGGGTCTATCCTAATGCGAAAAAGTAAATAATATACAAATGGTGACAACATCCGCAACCTGGAAGTGCCCCAATAAAAGAATATTACATACAAGTTTTTACATGAATGAAAATGAAAAACACTCATCTCACATAAAAAAAACCCGGCTATTCAAACACAACAATCCAATATAACATATCCAGCAACACATAACATCACATGTCATCAACGTAAGTAAATATGCGCATCCCAATTGTCATTGACATATAGCAACGAAACCGGCGATATCACATATTACACTTACGGTCTCAGAAAAGAAAGTGTAAAACTACAACAGTTGGAATCCGCAACCTCTTTAGACATTGCATGCCTAATCAAATGAATTCCTTAGACATCGCATGCCTAACAATTATAAACCCCGCATTTTAGTCTCAAAATCGAAAACACTTTTCAATATAAAGTCGGGCAATTCAACAAGATTCCCGACATCCTGATCGAATGCTCGTCGCAAACTTCAGTAGGCGGCCGCACCCCTGACGCCGTCGACAAAGTGCACTAAGGCGGAACACCGCTGCCGCGAGCACCCGAACGGATGCTTTCGGCGACGGGGTTCTCCTACAGTCACTTAGTCGGGGCTATGGAGTGAGGCTGTCTATTAAGTTTACCCGGCGAGTATTCGCGTACGCTACGTGATTGCGACGGACTTTTGATCACATCAAAATTCCGTGGCAACCGATCAAGTGAGACTAAACCGCTAGATTTATAACATTCATTCAGTTATCTCATAACTGCTTGTGAATTCCAATTATTGTATCACATTCCGGATAAATAGAAAATGTTAAACTTTCCGATCGAACATTCGAACACCCAAGTTTTCCCGAAACAGCTCAACACATGAAATAAGTTTAAAAAACATTCACTTCGTGCCTCAGTACCAACGGTCCAGCCGTAGAAGGGTCAAGCCAACGCCTCACATGTGGCACGCCGTACTGCCCCAAACCCTAAGGTTCAAAGGGCAGTTCAAGACGGTCACATAATCGAGTTAAGGTTTGTTGTCTTCTAGAGGGACCATCGTGTTACTTGCACTACTCGGAACGTCATTAAACTACGGAAAAATCCAACAATTGGAAATTTCCCAGCAGGGGAAAAAATGGGTATTTATATCCGGTCGAACTTTTTAACATATTCTAAAATTATCTGGAAAAGAACACAGACAAAATTAGACAATCCGATCGAAACACCGAGTCCCCAATACAACCCAGAAAACTCAACTCTTGAGTTCAGAATAAAAATTCCCAGGAAAACCAGCACTTCAAAATAGGAATTACAGTGTAAAAATAATTGTCTGAAGAGACTAAGTGGCCGCGGAACCACCGCAATAGGCATGCTATTGCCGCGGTTCCGCCGCGCTTTTATCGATTCAGGTGCTCGGGCTTCTCAGTAATTCTTATAATCTCCTGCTAGTTTTTCTGCATATTTTTAATTCTAAAAAATCCCCGTTTTCAAAAAATGTACAGAAAGCAAATTTGTGTTAGGGTTTCGGTTCGATCGGACTTCTAACTCCGTCTACGCATCGCCTAAAGATCTAGCAAGGCTCTGATACCACTTTAGGGTTCCTAGGCACACTAATGAGGTCTCACAAGTGATCAAATATGCCCAATTAAAAAATTTCATGTGCCTACAAACCCTAATACGGATCGTTAACTAGATTTATAGGTGATGCGATGCAAGTAAACAACTTTAACTTAAAAAGAAAGAGGCTACAACCTTTGTAGATCCGGTACTCCACCTCCTAGGCTCCGTGATGACGTCCCTCCGCTGTCCATATCGAATCTCGGACTCTAGCATCGGCTTCATCGGAGAAATAGGCGGGCTAGGTCGTCGACTTCGATGCCGAAGATGATCTACGTCGAGGCAACTCAAGATCAAACTCCAACTTCACCAAGTCATGAAACTTGTGAAGAAAACACCCTATACTACTTGGCAAGAGGTATAGGATGAAGAAATAGGAGGTGGGTTCACTTTAGAATTGGATTTCTCACTCTTTTTCTCAAGTTGCCATTGATGGAGGCAAGCTTTCTTCCTTTGTTGAAGAAGAAGAATATATGATAAGTATATTCCAAATAGAAAATAAAAGGAATACTTATCATATAGCAACCATGGTTAGGTGTAGAGAATAGACTATGGTTAGGGTTAAGCATAAGACAAATATGGTGGACTTGTTCAAAGCTTCATGAAGCTTCAACAAGCAAACAAAGAAAGCCACCATATCATTTTCCTTTTGCCAAAAATAAATAAACAAAATAAATAAATGAATAAGTAAATCAAATGAAACCCTAACCATTAACTAACCATGGTTTAATTCTTTACACAAACCCAAGTTAGCATGTATCATCAAACATGATACAATCTTGTGCACAAAAATATATCACATATACAATGTGCATTTCAAGTGAGAAAATCCATTTAAAGTGAACCAATACTAGTTAATGCAAAGTAATATATCAAATATATAATTATACATTAAATCATTAAATCAACACTTGATTCAATGATCCGGTCATGTCGCATATAACCGACTAGTATCCAATGTATCGACTTATCGAATCAATCCTTGATTCGATAACTAGGTTATATCACATACAACCATTCGATACATTCATCGCGAGAATAGAATACGGTATCACATACACGCATTATTCTCGGTCCCGCACATATCTCATATGCGCTCCTATTTCGTTTCGCTTGAGCCAGGAAACCTCTGTGTAGGACTCTAAAGACTCGTCAATACGCCGGCAGCAGATGATGATCATATCAAGCACCCACAAGCCGCAAGCGGTCTGCTAAACGTAACGGCCACCCGGGTATTGAGCGATCAGAAGATCGACGAGCAAGCCCGCTCACACTCCTGTGAATCCAACCAGTAACACTTACCGTACAGTCCGGTCTGTTCGTCTGATATGTCGCATATCTCGCCTAGGGGTGGTAAACGTCAGATCCCAATAGCTTGATAAGTCATGCCGACGTAGGGTCCATAACATTCGTGAAACTACTGATAACTCTTACCAGTATATCACTGCAACCCTGGCCAGGGATTTCCTGTTATGGCCAGTCGTGCATAGCGCAACATCAACCCCCAATATCGGGAGAGACGAATCCCCTCCTATCGCTCATTGCCTCCATGTGAATCGGGACTGTACCCAAAAACCACCTGTTTGCACGACTCAGTAGAGCCGTGGTAGGGTGGAAATCAAAGCACAGTGGGAGACACACAAGACTCTATGACGATCTTGGGTCAACAGACTAAGCTGTACCAGTGTCACCAGAGAACTGCCATCTGACGTGAGGTATAATACCATCTGGGAGTTCTCGGCGAGTCCGTTCAGTGTACGCAGTCTCCACTGAGCACCCGCATACCATCTCTGATGTCAAACACCAATGGATATGGGATCATCCATCGCCCATCACATGGGTCGAGAAGATATACGCTAGTCTACTCTGGAATATCGATGCCCCGTCTCGATATTCCCACGACTATGAACATTGAAGGATGTACTCATGGACTATCCAGGCCCCACTAGTATGATCTGCATCATAGTCCTGGAAGTCGAGTACACATCCTAAGGGCTTTATCAACATGTAACAGAGAGACAGAAAGTATACATGTTAAGATAAAGAGCAACCAGATAGCGTACTATCATGTCGAGCAAGAAAGTCCTACCTATATATGTCCCAGCATCCACTACAATATACATCCAATGTACAGTAATGGCCTCTAGGGCATACATATAACTAACAGTACATCATAGATAAGGTCTACCAGGGTGGGGCCTATCTACTCATGGACATGCACGGTGAATGGCCTTTCAGGCCAATAAACGGTCGCTTCCTAAAGAAATACTATACTTAATGAGCCACAGCCTAGGTCAATGATAGATGGCGACGACTATGTCCGCTCGCTATCTTCCTAAGCTCAAGCTTTATAAGCAGTAACCAGCCTTCTCAATAGTGGACCGAAACGTCCTTAAACTGCTACCGCAGCATCCTTAGGCTGACAAGATAAAAAAAATATAAAATATATATATATATATATATATAATAAAAATGGTATGTCCATAAGCAAAAAGGGCACGGATGAAAACCCGAAAGGGCTCCGTGAGTAAAAACAGCAGGGCTACCAGCGAGTGTTCGTGAAAACCCGAAAGGGCGCGACCTCGTAAAAAAAAGAGAGAGAAGAAAATAAAAAGAATAAAAAAAACGGTATGTCCATAAGCAAAATGGGCACGGATGAAAACCCGAAAGGGCTCCGTGAGTAAAAACAGCAGGACTACCGGCGAGTGTTTGTGAAAACCCGAAAAGGCGCAACCTCGTTAAAGGACACTTATAGGGTCCTCTCGACCTTATAAGGAGAAACCACCCGCGTGAGATCCTTACGACTCACAAGGGAGCAACACACTTAGGGATCCCCACGATTCCTAAGGAGAAAATACACTTGCGAGATCCTCACGACTTGTAAGGAGAACCCTCTTATGAGACCCTCACGGCTCATAAGATTTGAAAGCCTTAAGTTACAGAGACCTAAACCTGTGCTTAAGAAACCCCCACAACTTCCGATATTGCCCTACAAGTGGCTCAATACTGACCCTTGTATACAATTCACAGGCGCGAATAAACATTTCCCTAATCAAGTCCCATCCGAGACTGGGGATATGTTCGCATGGTGAACAACCCTTGTAAATCCTCTCGATTTATGAGGAGAAAACCCTCCTGTACGATCCTTACGACTTACAGAGGAACAAACACTTAGGAATCCTCACGATTCCTAAGGAGAAAATACACCTACAAGATCCTCATGACTCGTAGGGAGAAATACCTTTGTGCGATCCTTACGGCTCATGAAGTCAAAAGCCTTAGTCAACAGGACCTTAACCCTGTTCGCTAAGCCACCTTTGTTCGACGTCGACAGAGGCAGATGATGATTCGCTCCTGGCAATATCCAAGTTGTAGCGGTGCTGATGCCGGAATCGGTGTCTAATTTCAGGTTTACGGTGAAAAGCCGGTAAGCTGCACATGCATATGAAATAGCCGAAATGATGGGGCAACTTGCAATAAAAAGCAGCAAGTAAAAATGTATGCATGCAAAATAGTCAAAATGATTGGGCAACCCGCAATAAAAAGCAGCGAGTAAAAATAAAATAAACAGCCGAAATGATTGGGCACCGCGAAAAATAGCCGAAATGATTGGGCAATCACGACCTTCGCGATATAAAAGCTGAAATGATAGAGCATCGCGGAAATAAAACAAAAAAAAAAGAAATGATAAAACTTTTGCCCTACGGTTAAGATCACATCGATCCCTGTATACAATCCAAGGGTGCAAATAAAGAGAGAACCATACTTTCCCAACAGGCTCCGCCAGAAAACGAAGCCAAATCTCGACGGTTCATCCCAACCCCGAAGAAGACAGTGTCTTCGGCCAAATACCTCAACTCAGGGAAACCAGCGTCGTTGACGAGAGCCTCCTGATTCTCGTCGACTCGCAGAGAAACCAGTGTCTCCGTGGGAAATTCTCGATTCGTTTCAACACCAGGGAAACAAATAATCCTTGGCAAATACCTCAACTCAGGGAAACAAACATCCTTGACGAGAGCTTTCTGACTCGCATCGACTCGCAGAGCAACCAGTGTCTCCGTGGGAAATTCTCGATTCGTTTCAACACCAGGGAAACAAATAATCCTTAGCAAATACCTCAACTCAGGGAAACAAACATCCATGACGAGAGCCTCCTGATTCGCGTCGACTCGCAGAGCAACCAGTGTCTCCGTGGGAAATTCTTGATTCGTTTCAACACCAGGGAAACAAATAATCCTTGGCAAATACCTCAACTCAGGGAAACAAACATCCTTGACGAGAGCCTCCTGACTCGCATCGACTCGCAGAGCAACCAGTGTCTCCGTGGGAAATTCTCGATTCGTTTCAACACCAGGGAAACAAATAATCCTTGGCAAATACCTCAACTCAGGGAAACAAATATCCTTGACGAGAGCCTCCTGACTCGCATCGACTCGCAGAGCAACCAGTGTCTCCGTGGGAAATTCTCGATTCGTTTCAACACCAGGGAAACAAATAATCCTTGGCAAATACCTCAACTCAGGGAAACAAACATCCTTGACGAGAGCCTCCTGACTCGCATTGACTCGCAGAGCAAACAGTGTCTCCGTGGGAAATTCTCGATTCGTTTCAACACCAGGGAAACAAATAATCCTTGGCAAATACCTCAACTCAGGGAAACAAACATCCTTGACGAGAGCCTCCTGACTCGCATCGACTCGCAGAGCAACCAGTGTCTCCGTGGGAAATTCTCGATTGGTTTCAACACCAGGGAAACAAATAATCCTTGGCAAATACCTCAACTCAGGGAAACAAATATCCTTGACGAGAGCCTCCTGACTCGCATCGACTCGCAGATCAACTAGTGTCTCCGTGGGAAATTCTCGATTCGTTTCAACACCAGGGAAACAAATAATCTCTGACAAATACCTTAACTCAGGGAAACCAGCGTCCTTGACGAGAGCCTCCTGATTCGCGTTGGCTCGCAGAGAAACCACTGTCTCCGCGGAAAATTCCCGATTCGTCTCAACTTGCAAGATGAAGCCTCAGGCAGCAGGGATTAAAAATCTTGCTTCCTGCACAATGGGACCCTGCAAGTCGGTCTAAAACGGTCTCTTGCATACTATTCACGGGTACTCTCCAAAGTCGAGTTTCGACAAGGAGGGAAATAACCGCTTACAGGTCCTCTCGACTCGTAAGAGGGAAAAATTCTCTTATAGGATCCTTACGACTTATAAGAGAAAACACACTTAGGAATCCTCACGATTCCTGAGGAGAAAACCCACCTACGAGATCCTCTCGATTCGTAGGGAGAAAATTCTCTATGAGACCCTCACGGCTCATAGAGTTGAAAAGTCTTAGGCGGCAGATCTGAACCTGCGGCCTAAGCCATCGCTATTTCTTGAGGAAATCAAGACGCTTGCTCTATTATCTGTCAATTATGTTCATCAAGACAACACGCTGATAATAATGGCAAAAAAGAGAGTGACAGAAAGAACATCTGATTAGCGTTGGATCAAGCATTCAGGACACACTCATCCATGCATGTGCAAAAGATTCAGAACGAGGAATAAGACAAGCTGAAATGGAAATTTTCTATTCATATCATAAAAAGGGGTTCTTACAATTATTAAAATGTTTACAACGGCAAAACCTCGAACCCGGGACAGGGATTGAGGAACTCGAAAGTGACCCTATCTATGACTTTCCAAGCCTCGCGGACCTTCCTGGTGTGCTTTCTTTCGCGAGCACAAGCGTCAGGGTCCCCCCTGATGTCTTCCACCCTCCAATAAGCAGCGAGTATGGCGGACTGTTGAAAAGCCTGGTGCAAGAGATCGACAAGATTGTCTCGACGTCTCTTCGAGATTAAGTTCATCAGGTATACCGAATGCACCTTATCCTCGGCGGCATCCAACGCCCTAAGCGGCACACCGGAACAGAATAGGGGAAGGGCTTCCCAGATGGCTCCCATGATAAGCTTCAGGAGGGAGGAACGTCGGGGAAGCAGTTGACCATTATATGGGTCGAAGCGGCTCATGATCTCGGCACACTCCGCATTCGTGAATTCTCGATTTTGAGAGCGGCCGAGTCGGCCGATGTCACCATAAGAGATGATCTCGTCAAGATCATACATGTGGGCGTCCATTGCTCCTGCAAGAGAAATTTAACAGAATTAGCAGACAGACTGATTAAGTGAATTCTTATTAAAAACAGGCACAGGGAGTTAAACTCCTTGAGAGCAATGCTCTGCAAACAGGAGTGACACCTATCAAATTCAGTAATGAGAGGGATTTAAAGAAATTCCCCGAGAACGCTGAGAGCCTTGCTATGAAAAGATGATAAAATCCATCAAAGATAAAACCCCATTTTTGATCTTCATTATTCATGATCAAACTCTTAAGAGTTCTTCGCAGAAGATTAAAATTCTACTTGTATCAAGAAAGCAGAGCTTTGATTCATGGGCTAAGAAGTCCCAAGAAAAAATCATGATCTAAGACGAGCAAAGCTCTATTAATGAAACCCTAAATGGGTTTTCTTTAAGATCAAAGATCTATGAGAGCAAGGCTCTGTTATTAAAAATTAAGTTAATTTAATTTAAGTTAACTTTACCTAAAAAGT
Organism: Agapanthus africanus; assembly: GCA_030015575.1. Classification (NCBI taxonomy): domain Eukaryota; kingdom Viridiplantae; phylum Streptophyta; class Magnoliopsida; order Asparagales; family Amaryllidaceae; genus Agapanthus; species Agapanthus africanus. The sequence continues at coordinate 326,692,184 of JASDDO010000018.1, forward strand.
TTTCTAGAGTTTCCAAATTTCATTCCAATCAAATGATCTGCAGCAGCCAATAAATCTCGTGGTAACAAAAATGTATTGTTCTGAGGTATATCAAGATTCAGTCTCCGGGGATAAATGCAGCAGCTCGCGAGAGGGGGGTATTCTATAGTTATAGTAAATTAATACACAATCTGTACAAGAAGCAATAACTCTTAAGTTCTTGAACGAAAGAGCAAAGCTCTGAAGTTCTGAGAAATGAGAAATCTTGAGGATGGTGACCATCTATTGAGGACCAAGGGTCCTATTTATAGGCGCTCGGCGCCCCTTCAACTCCTGAATTGCCGCAACGGTTGGAATTCTGCCACCGCTGTGCTCACGCTTGGGGCCACGTAAGCGCAATGGTGGGGGGGCATTTGTTTACCCCAATCAGAGCAAAGCTCTGTTCAAATTCCAAGACGGGAGACGAAGCAACGCTTCTGTTTCCCCCAATCAGAGCAAAGCTCTGTTTTGAAAATTGAAGTGAAAATTAAAGCTAAATAAATGAAGCAATGCTTCAAATTCCTTGCGCTGTGCGCAACGCGCCACGTATCAAAAGCTGATACATCAGCGCAGCGCCCAAGGTAGCGTGCCCAATCAGAGCAAAGCTCTATTAAAAAACAAATAGAAGCAAAGCTTCAGTTGCGCAAGCGCTGCGCTGCACGATACATGTCAGCGCAGTCGCTTTTGCGCAAGTGCTGCACTACGCGACACGTGTCAGCGCAGTTGCGCAAGCGCAGCTGCGCTGCGCTGTGCGCTGCGCGACACGTGTCAGCGCAGTTGCGCATGCGCTGCGAGACACGTGTCAGCGCAGTTGCGCAAATGCAGTTGCGCAAACGCAGTTGCGCTGCGCTGTGCGCTGCGTGACACGTGTCACGCGCTGGGGGATTTGCGCCAAACAAAATTAAAATTTTAAAGAAATCTTTCTGTTCTTGTTAAAACAAGAAGATTTTCTTCTGTAAAACAAGAGCCCTTGGATCAAAGATCCAACGGTGGGGAAAATTCCCCAAATCACTCAGAGAAAGATCTCTTTAACAAATTTAACAAATTTATGGGCACTATATAAAGGATCCTAGATCTCAATTCAAAGGCATCAACATTATCATTAAGAACTCTGAAGAATTGAAGAGAATTCCTCAAGAACAAAAAAGGTAAAAACCTTTAGGAAAAAGAGAAAATTCTCTTAAAAATGGATCATTGATCTGAGAAGAAGATCAATGATCTTCAATAAAAAGAAAAATAAGTAATAATAGTGCTTTGCACTTTGCTTATGAACCATTGGTTCTCTGAGATCAAGAAAAATAAGAAACACTTGTTTTCTTTAATCTAAATTGGATCAAGAAATCAAATAGTGCTTTGCACTCCTTTTATGAACCATTGGTTCTGGAATCTAAAAGATTCTTAAGATAACAGTGCTTTGCACTTGAAAAATTGCACTGTTGCGCTTGCGCTCCTCAGATCGTGACACGTGTCGTCACCACAAGCGCTTGCGCTCAATGATTGGCGCAAAGCGCCTGACAAATGCAATGCATTTCTTTTACTAAAGGGCCAAGCCCAAATCAGAAAGGCCTAGTAGGCCAAATTAAATTGCAATGCAATAAAAAGGGCAGAGCCCAAACAAAATTGATGCTCTGCATCATTTATAAATGGACAGGGCCCAAATAAAATAATAAATAATGCAATGCATTATTTTAAAAGGGGCAGAGCCCAAATAAAGGTCCAACAGAGACCAAGAATAATGCTATGCATTATTAAAAATGGGCCAAGCCCTAGCACAGGCCTAATAGGCCAAAAACAAATAAAAGTGTTGAACATTTTTCAACTGGACTTAGCCCAATCGTGGCCGTAAGTCCTCAAATTAAATTGACTGAGCAAAATTGCTCTCCTAAATCAATTTACCTCCGGTTCGAGGGTACATCTCCAAACTCCTCTGACACCTATCGTTGTAATCCTACAACGACGTCAGAGAGGTGACGGGTCCCGACGACCACACATCAACACGGACCGAAACGTCCTTAAACTCGTGGACCGAAACGTTCTTAAACTAATATCGGACCGAAACGTCCTTAAACTAATGTCGGACCGAAACGTCCCTAAACTAATAATGGACCACTACGTCCCTAAACAGGCGATGGACCACCACGTCCCTAAACTGGAACAATAGATCCTCCAAATGCTCTTTTGCCGGATCTAAACGATCCCGTTTAAGTTGATCTTAGCCCTAAACATGGCTAACGTATCCTTAAACATTTAAATAGACTATAAAACTCCAAATCAACTTTGGTTCAAGAGTACATCTCCTAACTCCTCTGACACCTATCATTGTAATCCTTCAACGACGTCAGAGAGGTGACGAGTTCCGACGGCCATATATTAAATGGATCACCACGTTAAGTTGATCTTAGTCTCAAATCAGACTGACGTATCCTTAACGAACGTTTAAATTGATCTTAGCCTCAATACGGTTAACGTATCCTTAAACTAAAAACACCAAACCCAAATCTAATTAAATACGGATTTGGACTAATCCACGTCCTACGGGCGACGGCATTACTCAGTCTCCGTATACAATCCACGGGCAACCACAAACAAAACAAACACCCACGACACGAAGTAAAATTCTGGAGAAGGAGAAAGTTGTTACCGTGATGCGGTAGCGTAATTAACTGTAGGGGCTTGCGCCTGCAGGGAAGAGCGTCCCCACAATCAAAAACCCCTCAAGCGAGGGCGAATCTGACGAAGTCTGCTACATCAGCCTCATCCGTCTAAACCTCCGATACACGGTGCCATAAATCAACTTGGCATCTTCGGAGAGGTAGACGGATAAAACCATATAGCATCTGCCCCGAATCTCAGGCTAGACGTCCTCACGTCGACGCCGCCGTTCGGAGGGGAACACACATCATCATCGGTAATTGCTATGTCACGTACACTTTAGATCATATTATCTTTTATTGATAGAATCAACTAACAGCTAGATCGATATTACATCGTGATTACTCTCTGGTGTTAGTATAGACATGGCATTTATTACTTAGACATTTCATGCATTCACATTTTCATGTTATCATGTAGTATTATGGGCATATGCCGACACTTATCACATACTTACTCATGATTTTGGGATTTTGGATTTCTATGAGATTTCTGGATTTTTGAGGAAAACCGCAAGAATATATAAAAACTTCTCTCTCCTCCTCCTCTCTTTTTAAAACATAGGATGCGGTTTTCTCGTGATGTATGTGTCGTCCACCATGAGATTTCATGTTTTCTGTTGGATTTCGAGACCCGATTCGAGGAGTGGATGAACCGTCTCGGGTACATGGTGGGCCCGGTATGGTACCCCGGGGCAAGAAGATCGAGTTGTAGACGATGAGCCTGGCAGGGGAGGACTACCTACCGGTGATGTCTGGCGCGGCGGATATCCGGAGGATACTGACCGTTGTCGTGAGATTTGATGATATGGGCCGATCCGGACTGACGGAGCCCGAGATATTGAGACTATGAGACATTGAGATTATGAGGTATTGAGACTTGAGATTTACATGTTTTGTGTCGATGCTTGACACGGATTTCCATGGATTTCATCGTTGATATTTCAGATTTCTATACACATTTTACCATAATAAAAGCTAAGGATTTCTTATACAGATATATCCAGATTTCAGGATTGATTGTTTTACATTCATGGTGCATGCATACTCATTCACATGACATATTACTATTTGAGACACTGACACGGGCACGGAGCTTTTGCACTACACGTAGTTTGTTACCCTGCCATTACTAGATGATTAGTATTATATTAGTATATTATTATGACCTAGGACAGCGTCGTATATTCGATTTCTTTTCGCAGATATCTTCTACTCACGAGTTGGCAACTCACCCCCGTTGTGCCAAATTTTATTACAGGTTGATGTACAGGGTTCCTTGGCAGTTTGCTGGCACATCATTTCATTCAGGGTGATTTGCACGGTAGGTTGGTTCACTTGTATCTGGACCGCCATTGTACTTTTATTATTTCATTTGTATCTAGAAAGCTCCATCAACCAAACTTGTATTACTTATTAGTTTACTGGACCAGTTGTTTATTTCGACCTTAGAGTCGCGCTTGTATTATTATGATATCTGGTGGTTTTGTTTTCTTTTGAGTTTTGAGCCTCGCCCTTTGGCGTTGTATACTATTGTGCATTGGTGTGGTTGTTTGCGCCTTTTGGCGTAGAGCTAGCTCCCGTTTGGGGATGCTTTTTATTGTTTGTATATATTATACTTGTTGTACCCGTTTGGGACCAGTTTTTACAAAGGAGACTCTGCCGAAATTTTTGAGAAATTTGGATGATGCTTTTAAACTTGTTTTCTTCATGTTTTCTTTTACTTCTTCTTCTTTTTATGGTTTAGATTTATGGGCTTCGGCTTACTTAGGTTACGTTGCGCCTCTAGACGCTTCGTAATCTAAGTGCCGGTCACGTTCCGTACTTTCGGGTCGTGACAAAGTTGGTATCAGAGCGCTAGGTTTAACCTTGTATAAGTCTAGGGTGACCCTTGGTTGATGGAGTAGGTGACTTAGGTAGAGTGACGTACCGTGGGTATGATCCGCGGCATACTTACAATACGCTACTCTGCTTAAGGAGCCTTAGGATGTACATTTCTTTGCACCGTATTTCATTCGTTCCTTTGATCTATCTTCGTCGATATCGGAGGGTGGTTTCTGTTACCACGGTCGCACGAGCAGAGGGAGCTGCGGATCGTATGTGATGACCAGTAGGGCATCGTTTATTCTTGAGGATTGAAGTATTGTTTAGCATGCGGACGAAGGGTATTCACATGGTGTCCAGGCGAAGTTAAAGGGTTCGAACGATTATCAGAAAACCCATTTTCCCAAGTTTAAGGTATTCGGAAGAACATGCAGGTATTTCGATGGACCCTCTAGAAGAATGAAATCCTAACTCGACATAATGACTACGAGAACGCCCTTGAACCTTAGGGTTTACGGCAGTTCCACGGTGCCATTAGTGAGGCTTGGGTTTGCCCTTCTACGGCTGGACCATCGATGCTGGGGTATGTACCGGATATTTTTTAACTGTACTTGAGTGTTGAGCTCTCGGGGAAATATGGGATTTTGATGGATCGATCGAAAAGTTTAATATAGTCTGGATATCATGTGAAGGGATCGACTACGTGGGAGACTCTAGATATGAGTATTGCCGTTGGTAGCGCAGTCAGCACACCTATGAAGAGACGAGTTCGAAGCAGTCGACACCAGAGAAAAGGGGGAAAGAGGCGCACATTGACGATAGTGTTTACGATTGTGATTTGGTGATTTGAATTTCATATTTTCGTTGATTGGATTTTGGTATTTTGAGGATTTTGGTTCTACGATTGGTATTTCTTATGTGTACATTCATTATATTCTATGCGTGTTTCGTATATCGGTTGTATTGATGTTGTTTTATACATACCCAGTGCACTCGATTTGGTTTTATACATTTTGAGATTTTGATTTGATTTCGTGCATATGGTCACACAGGATTTTGACATATGCTTCGACCTAGTTTTCATGCATTTTCGTACTGTGATTTCGATTTTGATATTCGATGTATGATTTCGTGCACCATGTGCACCTGATTGAGATTCTTGCGCACACTTGGCACACTTGATGCGATTTTGTGCACACCAGATGCACTAAATCGGGGTTTTGTGCAGATTAGATGCACCTGATATTGAGTCGTGCACGCCCGTTGCACTTGACAGATGTTTTTGGTGCACACCTGTTGCACTTAGTTTTTTTTTTTGTGTATTCATGGTATCTGTATTTGGTTTCGATTTCAGTACGCACCGGACGCACATGATATTTTTATGATGTGATTGGGATTAATTTCAGTTTGAGCAGTATGTTTTTATAATCATTACTATTTGATTTAGTAACCAGGCGGGACGTGTATGTTAAATAAAAGATATATATATAGCTATTTTTTTTAAAATAAACGTCTGCTACTTATGCCGTGACACGTGCATCACACGGCGATTTTCAAAAGGGGGTTCTTGCATGTTTCTTTATCCAGATATTTGGACGATTTTACTATGATGCGCACTATATATAAGTTGTAGTTTTGATGTATATTATGTTGGTTTTCGTATTGGGTTTTGATATTTTATATTCGCCATAACTCCGATGATTGTGTTATGCTTGATGGAGTTGATTTTAGTTATGTATTGATGATTTCGGAGCCCCGACGATTTGAGTGTTTTGGCTGAATGTTTTAGTATTTAGGGGGAGTTTTAATTTAAATTCGGGTCCGAATTTCTCAAAGGGGGGAAGATTGTAACGTTTTAAAATAAATAAATAAATAAATAATAAAATTCTTTAAGTGAATTTTATGATTTTCGGTAAAGCAAAACGTAGTTTTCATAAAACTAAACCGTAATTATTTTTCACTATAAATTTAAAAATACCTATTTTAATTATGTTTTTATTAGTAAATGGTGTTTATTTAGCCACTTATAAATTTTTAGTTTAATTAAATATTTTTCCTAAATTAATTATTTTAAATATTAACATAAGCTTTATTTATACACTAAATTAGTGTAAATTACAAATTTGAATGGGTTTAAATTGCAAAAATGAACCATTGCATATTAGAATTTAGTGTGTATCATGCAAAATTTATTTGCAAATTTTTCCATGATTCTAAAATTTTCTTTAGTTGTTTTAGAAGAGAAATGGTTAAAATTAAATAAAGTGGTGAAAAGACATAAAGGAGGTGATATTATGGGAGAGCTTTCTACACAATTATTTATTCATTCTTTTTCCCTTTTCCCACCCTAAAGTGGCCGGCCTCCTCCCCTTGGCAGCCCCCCCATTTTCCTCTCTTGATTTTGTTACAAAAATCATTAAAAATCCTACAAAAATCCAAATAAAAATCCACAAAATCCTAATTAATTCCTACCCTCTATTCTTTGCTCATCTTTACATGGATTTTGGAGATGGAAAGCATTCATTTTGGAGACTTATTTTCATGTTTGGATTGCTTATTATGGAGGTATAAATCTTATTCTTTTGATTTATTGTTATTAAATGTTTCATTTAAGCATAATTAGATTTAATAAATAAATTCTATCTACAAGTTTTAAAATTCAAGTTAGGGTTTGTAAAATCAAGTTATGGTTTTTACTAATTAAGTGGGGTTATTATAACTAATCTAACATTTTTAAAATGGGAAAAATCATGCATGGTTGATATATTGTAATTTGTTCATTCAAAATGTTTAAATTAAGTAAATTTATAAACTAGATTTATGTATATTATATTTATTGGTGAGATAAAATTTCAATTAATGTTTATAACACTAGAGTGTGGTTTTAAAGAGGATATTAAGTTGTTGGTGGAATGAAAAACTTAATTTGGTTACTAGTTTCTTTTGATAATTGAAGAATACTAATAAAAATGCTATTTTTGCTAACTAGTTTTTGGGAATTCTTAAATAAATGAGAGTTAAAATCTAATTTATAGTTTCATTATACTATTATCATCATGAATTGTAGTTTAGTAAGTTAATTCATGTAAAATCATGTTTAGTTGTGATATTGTAAAATTTTGCTTAAAAATATCGAAATCGGGCAAGTTTGCAAACTAGAATTTTCAAACTAATGTAAATTAGGGTGTTAAAAATATGGTAATGGTTTCTATAATCTAGTTAGGTTATTTAATGAATATTATGACCATTAGTTTCTTTTAAACATCGAGTTTTGAAGTAAAACGGTAAATTGGTGTTTTCGGGTTTTTCGAAATCGGACGATTTGCTCGATTTTTAGGGTTTCGATGAATTAAATCATGTTTTGTATTATAAGTGATGAGTTTTAAAACTATGAGTTATTTGTTGATATTTATCTCGATCAATCGGCGTTTGTACGCCGATATCGAGCGATATTTGGTTCTTTTGCATGAGCGGGACATAGGTTTTAACCTGTGCGCGTTTCGTGCGTCGTTTTGTTGTTGTTCGTGATCCAGTTTACGATATTATATGTGTTTGCGTATAGGTACCCCTCACGTGGACTATGGACAATGAAGAAGAGTATTGCGACATCATTTTCGGCAGATAAGGACCAGGTGAGTAGATGTATATCTACGGGGGGCATAGTCACAAATTCGTCGTTCGGGAATAATTCGGCGAGATCGAAAATTCGGATTAGGAGAACTATTCGGAAAAAATCGGCAGGTATTCGGGAAAGATTCAATAAGTGTTCGGGAAATGTTCGGGAAGGATTTCGAGCAATAAATTAATATATGAGACGTTAGGTTTTGATTTTGTGAATTATTTGCTGTTTTTTGAATTATTCGCTGTTTTTTCATATAATTCGTGAATTATTCGGCCAGTTCAGTAATGACGATTAATTCGGAGATTAATTCGTTTGATCAAAAATTCGCGAATTATTCGCGAATTCGGCGAATAATTCGCGAATTATGTGACTATGACGGGGGGAAGTCGGGTGGATGGCGTTTAGCACCCCCGCAAACGTAGAATAGGGATAGTACTTATTGTCATTAGGAAGCCAAATGTGATCTTAGATTCTTGATGAGTAAGACCCTAGTAATGACCCTAGGTTGGACTAGACTGATTTAGAAAGACCATACCAGAGGATGAATACCTTGGAAAAGATTCGTAGGTTTCAGGTAGATACACACACACGCACACACTGAGACTCGACGTGGTGTATACGTGTATGTATGTATGTGTGTGTGTGTGTGTGTGTGTGTATATATATATAGGACTAGGTGTAGGTATATATATATACACAATACGTATATGTGATACAAGGATGTGATATAATACACGGGGATGAAACAATATAACTGGGCTTGATGCCGTGATTCTTGGTTATACGGTCATATTATGATGTTAGCGGATCATTAGGAAATGAGATAATGAATAGGTATACATAAATAATAAAGGGTGGTGATGATATTGAAGTACATGGGACTCTAAAATAGAACCCGGACCGTAACCTATGCCTGAAAGTCTGATATGATATATGTGTGACTTGATTACGATATCATATAGGTGTGACTTGATTACGATATGAGATATATGTGACTTGATTACGATATGATATATACATATATGTGACTTAATCACGACTTGACATATGTGACTTGATCAAGATATGATATATGTGACATGACATTTCTGAGGATAAATTAAAGATGTATATTTATGCTGGCAATGATATATGATTGATGTATGCGATTACAGTTTAGCACCTTGATCATGACATGTGTTGATAATGATATTAGACGAATGATGAGACACGTAGGTGATACTTGACCCGTACCCCGATATTGGGATGTCGTACGATGGACTTTACCGTACGAGGCATAGATATGATGATTGATCCGCACTCTTTATTCGAGGAAGTCGTACTACGTACGTGACGCTATTGAGGCTGGATTGCCGACTATTAGAGATATGGATTCAGACTTTAGGTGTACTCCTATTTCTTATCAACTAGTTTCTTAGGTTTAGTTCCTTAGGAGGTTAGATGGACACTAGTGTAAGTTCGAGTCATATAGTTGTAGTTTTACTTGTATATCACAGATGAATGGTTATTACACATCCGTCTTTACATTCATACCGTAATCATAATATTGCATGTTCATACATATGTTTCTATAATCAGTATAAAACTCTTCCTGTTAGGACACCAGCACCATTACCGATGATGCGCATATTCCACGCATACTTATTTGCCGGCTCACACACATCATCATCGGTAATTGCTATGTCACGTACACTTTAGATCATATTATCTTTTATTGATAGAATCAACTAACAGCTAGATCGATATTACATCGTGATTACTCTCTGGTATTAGTATAGACATGGCATTTATTACTTAGACATTTCATGCATTCACATTTTCATGTTATCATGCAGTATTATGGGCATATGCCGACACTTATCACATACTTACTCATGATTTTGGGATTTTGGATTTCTATGAGATTTCTGGATTTTTGGGGAAAACCGCAAGAATATATAAAAACTTCTCTCTCTCCTCCTCCTCTCTTTTTAAAACATAAGATGCGGTTTTCTCGTGATGTATGTGTTGTCCACCATGAGATTTCATGTTTTCTGTTGGATTTTGAGACCCGATTCGAGGAGTGGATGAACCGTCTCGGGTACATGGTGGGCCCGGTATGGTACCCCGGGGCAAGAAGATCGAGTTGTAGACGATGAGCCTGGCAGGGGAGGACTACCTACCGGTGATGTCTGGCGCGGCGGATATCCAGAGGATACCGACCGTTGTCGTGAGATTTGATGATATGGGCCAATCCGGACTGACGGAGCCCGAGATATTGAGACTATGAGACATTGAGATTATGAGGTATTGAGACTTGAGATTTACATGTTTTGTGTCGATGCTTGACACGGATTTCCATGGATTTCATCGTTGATATTTCAGATTTCTATACACATTTTACCATGATAAAAGCTAAGGATTTCTTATACAGATATATCCAGATTTCAGGATTGATTGTTTTACATTCATGGTGCATGCATACTCATTCACATGACATATTACTATTTGAGGCACTGACACGGGCACGGAGCTTTTGCACTACACGTAGTTTGTTACCCTGCCATTACTAGATGATTAGTATTATATTAGTATATTATTATGACCTAGGACAGCGTCGTACATTCGATTTCTTTTCGCAGATATCTTCTACTCACGAGTTGGCAACTCACCCCCGTTGTGCCAAATTTTATTACAGGTTGATGTACAGGGTTCCTTGGCAGTTTGCTGGCACATCATTTCATTCAGGGTGATTTGCACGGTAGGTTGGTTCACTTGTATCTGGACCGCCATTGTACTTTTATTATTTCATTTGTATCTAGAAAGCTCCATCAACCAAACTTGTGTTACTTATTAGTTTACTGGACCAATTGTTTATTTCGACCTTAGAGTCGCGCTTGTATTATTATGATATCTGGTGGTTTTGTTTTCTTTTGAGTTTTGAGCCTCGCCCTTTGGCGTTGTATACTATTATGCATTGGTGTGGTTGTTTGCGCCTTTTGGCGTAGAGCTAGCTTCCGTTTGGGGATGCTTTTTATTGTTTGTATATATTATACTTGTTGTACCCGTTTGGGGCCAGTTTTTACAAAGGAGACTCTGCCGAAATTTTTGAGAAATTTGGATGATGCTTTTAAACTTGTTTTATTCATGTTTTTTTTTACTTCTTCTTCTTTTTATGGTTTAGATTTCTGGGCTTCGGCTTACTTAGGTTACGTTGCGCCTCTAGACGCTTCGTAATCTAAGTGCCGGTCACGTTCCGTACTTTCGGGTCATGACAGGCGATGGTAATGTTCATCTTGAAGATATAGAAACACTACTCTGAGGAGAACATGGGAACACGGATGGTTGAAACACATGAAGTGGATGAGAGGGGTCAAGTTTTATATGGGAAAAGTGTCGATCGATTGGGACGACCCTGAAGATGGAGAATTGTAAGATTGACATAATTGTAGAAAAAAAGTGGAGATGGTGATACAATGCAGTGAGCCCACGACTCATCGGCCGTTTAACATCTTGGACGGAGACGGTGGATTTGTGCATAGACTAGCTTTGCTATTTTCTATGTAGGGCATGCATAATACTTTTATATCTCACAGCTAAGAGGGTATGTTGGTAACCCTAGCCATACTTTTGATCGTTCCGAGATCACGAAAAGGTTGGCATAACCTACGAGCAGCAACCGGTCGGGATACTAGAAGGATGAAACCTTGAGGGACAAGACAATCCAGCTGGCTAGAGCTATATAAAGAAAGAACTACTAGGCAGACATACACGGAAGCGAGAAGACGGGACGAGAGAGCGAGACCCAAAAATATTTAACTGCGATAAACCTTTCTCGGTGATTTCTTTTCTTGACCTACCTTCTGAAATTTCGAGGACGAAATAATTTTAAGGAGGGTAGATTGTAACGACCGTGTTTTCTAATACCTAATAAAATATATTTTATTTAAATTTCTACTATCAAATAATTATTTATGTGTTTCGTTAATAGAAGAATAATTTTTAAAGTAATATTAATAATTTTCAAAGAATCGAAATATGATTAAAAGAATTTTCTAAAATCTATTTATTGTTTTATAGGCTTAAAATATTTTAATAAAATTTTATAATGCCTTAAAATAATCTACATATTTTTATTATCAATTAAAGTAATTAATTCATAATTAAAAATATTTTAAAGGATAAAGTAGATATTATATAATTTTAATAACTAGCTAAAACCATAGGAATTGTTATATTATTTAGTTTTAGCCCAAAATTATTTTTATACTAAAGATAACAATAAAATATATTTTCTGAAATTTTTTCATAATTTTCCCGTATTTTTAACTATTTTTAAACAATTTTTTTAAAAAGCCAAATTCAATTTTTAAAATAATAAACAGTTATTATTTTTATTAAAAAATATAAATAACTAAAAAAAATTAAATTCCCTTTAACCTGGACCGTTGGATCACAAGATCCAATGGCCCAGACCTTCGCGGCGGCGCCCACGTGGTGGGGACCACACGAAAACGCGTGGTCTCCACTCGCAGGCGCACGAGACGACACGTGGTGACGGCGGTGGGAATAGCGGCGCGATTCAGACCATTGGATCTTGATCCAACGGCTGATGGATGCGGCGGCGGCGGCTAATCATCAACTGATGATTCGCAAATCATTGGCCGGCGCGATTTTTCTTATATTTTAACTGAATTTTAGATTTTATGGTTAGAAATAAAGCCCTATAAGTAGACAACTTCAAACACTGATTTCTCACACCTCAGAACTCCAAAAATTCTGGAAAAAAAATACCGGTGCCTTCGTATTGACGATGCTGAAGCTACGGCTCCACTCAATCGCCGAGGAAAAATCGGGGCACGGAGCTTTTGAGGAGTTTTGCACAAGCCTACGTTTTCAACCCATCGGCATCCGACTCAAACACAAGGTAGGATCCGCCTCTCTCCCCTTTTCCTGTCACCTTCTTCTTTCTCAATAACTTAGTTCCAACCCTCTATTTAAAATGTTGTTATAATATTCGTGCATGCCTATTCGTTGTACCATCAATAATGATAATGTTAACCCATATTTTAAAACGGTGTTTAATTTCCTCTGTACACAAAAATATATTGCACTCCCATACTACCTGGAATCTGATATGCTTAATATCATAACCCATGAATTGTCAATTCACCTCTGACATACCCACACTTACCCATACTATCAAAATGATCTCGAAATAGGTTACTTCCACAAAATACCCTCGTTTAATTAAAATATTATATTTGTTTAAAATATCCATAAGAGATAAGATATGTGAAATAAATATTTTAGATACGACATACGTATATTTTGCTTACACTTTTTCATCAACTACTATAATATTGTTAAACCCCCTTCAACCTTTTTAAAGAAGAAAATACTAAATTTAAATAACGACTTATGGTTTTTCCAAAACGAACGTATTTTCTAAAACGTTACCCCGAATCTAAAACACTATAATTTCATAAAATTATTAATTTCATTTAAATACCTCGATCTTTATTGAAAGGCCATTTTCAACAAGGACCATAATCCGTATAACGATATCTTTTCAAAAGAAATATTTAGTACCTTATTAAAAGGAAATTTTTAAATAACACCAATTTAGGACAAAGAAAAGCTTGTAGGCATCGGTCGTTTATCTAAACCAGACTTTGTGGTGCCTAGGCTAGACAAGTGGGAAAGGTAATTTTAAAAGGCCCGTCTCACGGTGATTCATGAGCGGATCCCTCCTTTCCTTACTTATGCTTACCTGGTCACAATTGGCGGTGAAGAGACGATTTGAGGATCTCACAACTTGCCCTTTGAAACAGTTAGGAGCAGTCTAGTTTTTTAAATAAAAACATCTTGCAACTTGTCCTTATAAAAATCTCTTGCAAAAGATTTTCAAATAAACACCACAACCTTTTATCGAAAGGATATTTTTCCGTAAAACATTATGTTTTTTCCAAAATGATAAATATCCCAAATCTCATGGCTTTTCTTAGAAGTGATAAAAGATAATTAAACACTATTATTCTTTTTACTAAGCATTATCTAAGATGACACGAAGTACTTTACGAACTTTACAAAATAAAACGAGTGGTTGTGGAAGGCCATATTAAACGAGATCAATACTTTTTAAATTTCTAGTTTATGACAACATGACATATACAAAATATGATACGGTTAGGGTTAGAATGCGCGGACCTAGGTATGGAATACAAATATGAAGATCCCGATATTCCGGATGAACAGTCCAAAGTGTGGACGACTATACAAATTTGAAGATCCCGATATTCCGGGTGAACAGTCAAAAGTGTGGACGACTATACAAATATGAAGATCCCGATATTCCGGGTGACCAGTCTAAAATGTGGACGACTATACAATGTGGAAATTCCATGCCTAGAGGTATACGCACTAACTCTAATTCGTCCAAACCTTTATACTGAACCACGGGGATGGGTAGTTTGATTAGGCAAGAAAATTCGGAACTCGGATTCCCCTACTACTCGATCATGATCCCGGGAAGTGAAACGGTACATTTCACTTCCCCAGTTGTTGTTCCGTGACCACAACGGAATAATCGCGAGTATCCGGACCCTTGTTTAACAAACTAAAACGTTTACAATACCTAATGATACTCAACACTAAACCCACATCATGTGATACACCTACCTGTTATCTTATCTACCTTTCTTCATGAGACGAGTTATTCAGTATCTTGGATGTGGATATTTTACCAGTTTAGACTTGTTGTTTATTATGGAACTGAAGGGTGGTAATACCTGTGCACTTGAGTGATATTCATGCTGGACAAAGCTCCATCGTAGTTATGGGACACCTTTCAGGGATGTTCACGCTACCACATTGATTGTCATCCCAGGCACGAGCACCAGCTCATACTGCTTCCAGCTAGTCATGGGATACCTTAAGAATACGAGTATGTTCACCCGTCAATTCCATCCATACACACCTTGTTTAACCTGATCTAACTCTTAGACTGAATACCCGTTTGACTTGACTTGAACCTTTACCAAACATATACCTCACACAACCTACTCATCTATATATAACTTACAATATACGCATGCTCATATATACCTCTCTTCAAAACGTCTTAAGTTTGTGCATTTACACCCCCTTACTTTATGTCTGCATGCATACATCATACTCTTATATACAACCTGTTCATTTTTATACTCCTATTTCCTTATGAGGCAATCCTACCCGAATATAACTCGCTGACGAGCCTTCCTTTTCTTTCTCTATCTTTGGAATGTCCGTCAGATAAGAATGAGTATTACAACGAAGATCAAGGTGTGAAGTCAACTTATGAAGATTATGCAAACTGGACGATGGAAGATTAGCTAGATTTAATTTTTGTTGTTGCCCACATGTTTAGGGATTTCGTTTCTCCTTTGATGTAATTAAACTACTTAGTTTATTGTACTCTTTCTTTTGGGATGTAATAAAGTTTGGTTAATGGAAATAAATGCCTTTCGCTTTTATTATTTTTGTTTTGGTATACATCCTGCATATTAAATATTCATACGCTTAACGTAACTGTATTGAATAGACCACCTTCAATACAGTTAGGTTGCGGATCATGCCACGTCATCATTCTCCTTCTTTTGGGAAGCGGGGCATGACAGAAGTATTCTTGTATAAATACAAGAATGCGTCCTCGCAAATACATGCCCGTATTCATATCAAAATACGAATACCCAAGAGATAGAAAAATACAATGAACATAATACTAGAATATACATATTGAAATATATATATATATATGTAAATTATTAAATCAAAACTTGATTTAATAATCCGGCTTAATCCTAAACCGGCTAGTATTATTATCCGCCCGATTGAAATCCGCATGGCTAGCACACATATCTAATCGGAACCCTACACGTATCAATATACGGCCACTACATCATTTTGCCTGAAATGGGAAAACCCTCTGTGTAGGACTCTAAAACCCCGTCAATACGCTGGCAGTGAGTTTAACCACAAGTACGTCATCGGCACTAGCTGTATGTAACGGCTACTCAGGTATTAAGCGAAAGTAAGGTCGACGAGTAAACTCATTTGTACCCCTACTGAGCTTGTCTGTGACAATCTCCGTACAGTCCGAACTTTTCGTCTGAAATAATCGCAAACCGGGTCTAGGGGTGGATAACGTCAGACCCCTACTAACCCGCTAAGTTGTACCGGTCTGAAACTCATCACCCACTGAGAAACTACTGATATCACATCAATAAATCTCATCCACCTTGATCAAGGATTTCTTGTGATGGATGACCCAACATAGCGCGACATCGACTCTCAATACTGGGAGAGACGAATCCCTGACGATTGTTCACTGCCTCCATGTGGCTCGGGACTGTACCCAACTAAAACCTGTTTGCATGACTCCTTTGAACCGTGGTAGGGTAGTCTGAGCACGATGGGAAGTCACACAAGACAAATGAAAATCTCAGGTCAAAGGACTAATCTGTACTCATGCCACAAGTGAACTTCCATCTGGTGATATGTATAATATTATCTACAAGTTCTCGGTGGGTCCGTCCGGTGTACTCATCTTCAGTGAGCACTGTATACTATCTTAGGTGACTCAACACCAATAGCTTGTGAGACCAGCCACCGTCCCTCGTCAGGGTCTCGAAAAGTATACCCTAGTCTACTCCGAAGTATCGATACCTAGTCTCGATACTCTCTCGATTAGGAACATTTAAGGATGTGCTTATGGACAACCCAGCTCCCATGTATATGATCGCCGTCATAATGCTGGTAATCAAGCAATAATCCTGTGGGTTTTATCAAAACATATACACACAATGATAAAGACAAAGCAGATAGCATGCTATCATCTCGAGTAAGACTGTTCTTCCTATATAGGCTCTCGTTCAATTATCATAATCGCCTCCTTGCAATTAAAATAATTGCCTTGAGAGCACTATTTCCAACATCAAGCAAAATCCTAAGGGTTTTATCTCATGTCTAAACGATACGTGATAATTAATAAAACGCATCATATGAAAGATAAAGACAAATTAGATAGCATACTATCATCTCGAGTAAGATTGTTCTCCATATAGGTCATCATTCAATTATGAAATTGCCATCTTGCAATTATAATAATTGCCTTGAGGGCACTATATCGAACAGTAACATCTATATCCGAGCCGTATCCGCAATCAAAATAGTAATTTTTGACATAATTAGGGTTTTTTTTTCAATTTTCATTTCATTACCGTATCCATATTCGATTTCTACCAAATATGGATTATATTTTTTATTTTTGATAACTATTCATATCCATGGTACGGATATAAAACACCTATATCTGTATCCGATTTATTTAAATTTTTAAGGGTGTGGTTGGGAGCTGGAACTATGTTATATGATGGAGCTGAAATAATTTATTTGTCTACTTTTTTCTTCATTATCCTAGATGTATTCCTTGATCAATGTTCAATTTTTTGATCTTAAGACTTTATTCTTCTCTGGTTGCCAATATTTGGCATTGTTGTCGATCTTTCGATTAAATTTGTTGTGTTGATTCAGAATGAATTTGTGTGTCAATGTAATCTATTCAGATGTTAAATGGATGCAATTTTTTTATATGACTTTTTTTTATCCATGTTTTGTAATGTATATTAGCAACATAGAATCTGCGCTCATAGTTTTGCTTAAATGTCATTTCTTTTGGACAATCACCCTGCGCAAATCGCAGGGGCCATTTGCTCGTAACTATAAACAAGATATGGAAACAGGGAAAATGAGAAGAAAAAGAAAAGGACAAGAGACGAGGGTCCCAGGGAGTTCAAAATATGACCGTTGTTGATTCCAGCCAGTCTTTGCTGCCAAGTCATCTTCGAGGCCTCGGGCTTGCCGTAGCCCCTGCCCCTGAATCACTTTCCCAACTCCCACTTCTCATACTTCAGCCGTTGGATCTCATCTCATGTTATCAAAGGACAAGCTTCCCCTAATTTACTATAAAAGCCATCATTTTTCTATATATTTCTAGCTCCTTCATTCTTATTCCTTTCTCTGCTCCAAAACTCACTCTTTTAATTACTTCTCTGCTTGAAAAGAGAGAGGGAGAGGAGAGGAGAGAGAGGACTTCAAGTTTATCATCAATCCTCTCTCATATTCTACTCCTTTGTTTCTATTTTTATTTTTATTTTATTTTATTTTATTTTATAAGAAGAAAAAGAGAGTTGATTTTTTTTCTTCCAATGGAGCTGTTGCTGCTGTTTCTTCTCATGATGGTCTCAGTGGCCTCTGCTGATGAAGGTGAGCTTTTCTCTCACAATTTCCTTTTATTTTTCACTATTATTGGTGATCTAGCAACTAGTTCCTTAGAAATCTATGCGTGAGCGGTTCAAAACCATTGTTGTGAAACTATGGTTTTATAATCAAACCGTATCTTGATTTGTGTTCCGGAGGCAGTGTAAAACCATGGTTTTGTATTTATGGGATGTTTGGATAATCTAAACCATAGTTTTATAACCAAGATTTTAAATGTAAATTTTTTTAATGGATCTTTGCCTTTTAATTAAAAAAAATTAAAAACACTTTCGTTTCCGACGGTCGAATCGAGCGGTGGGAACCGCATGACCGCTTCCCGTTTGGAAGAGCGGGCGCACCGCTCACCGCGGCGGCGAGCCCCGCTCACCCGCGCCCCCTAAATTGCTTGCTTTTTTTTCCCCAAATTTTTTTGGTAGTAAAAGCTAAGCTCACTCAAGTTGATCCTAAAGTCACATGTAGAATGTCCCTAGTTGCTGTCCTTTCTGTTGGAAAACACATAACACCCATTTGCTCACTCTCTCTTACAGGTGGGTCCCATTTCTTGTAGAGTATTCTTCCATCTGTATTTTTCATGAAAATAAAAATCTTTATAACATGAAGGTAACTTTGTCTCCTTTCCCCTGTTGGTTGGGTAATTTCTTATGAATTTATTGCATTTAGCTGTTGTCAAACTTGTAGTCTAGTAATAAAAAAAAGAGAAGCTGTTTTGTTAATAATCCAATGAAGGGCTTACATCACATCAGTAATTAATATTTCGCGGATTTGGGTGATTGTTGAGTTTTTGCCTGACGTGGATGTGTGTCAGAATAGGCACTGCATTTTGTACCATAATATTAGGGTTTAGTGGAGTGAGATTCCCGAAATGCCCTTGGATAGGTTGCTTTCAATTTTTGTAACATCAAAAAGCTGCATGTTGGGCCCCACTTTGGTCCTGAGGAAGGGGTGTGCATCATATGGTGATAATGACCCACAAGATCTGTTTTTATACTAGAACACAGTGTTTTGGCACGTGCAATGTACGGGCCTGTTTTGTGACAAAACATTTTATTTAGAATATGGCCCCATGATAGAATAAAAATAGGAATCTATACAAATTTGAGATGAAACCTTGTCGTCATTATAGTATTAAAAGCATTACTGGTAGTGAGTTCCACTACAACGTAGCGGGAAAGATTCTTGCTGATGTACCAAGGGTGAGTGCAATCTCTTATGGCTTATTATTCGATAAAAAGAATAAGTGGCGAAAAGTTTGTACTCATATGTATGAGCTAATGGTGGTTGCAAGAATTTTCCTTTCGGGTGTTTGTTTGGGCCTGATGCCATATGGATTAGTGGATGTGAAAGTTCTTAATATTATTGAACCCGAGCTTTTTTGCATATGCGTTGCATGTGTGTAGATGTTGACATGGCAAAAAATTGAAAAGATTTTTTAAATTTTTTTTTTATATTTCTAATAGGGATTTTTATGGACTTGAGAAAATTTTGATTGGTTGTGGTTTTGTTCAATATTTTTCTCAAAAAAGAAAAGATAACTTGCGGAAAAAATTGATCAATTGACTGTTTAGTTTGTGCTCATCTGTATGAGCTAATGGTGGTTGCAAGTATTTTCCTTTCGGGTGTCTGTTTGGGCCTGATGCCATATGGATTAATGGATGTGAAGGCTTTTAATATTGTTGAAATGGTTTTTAAATTTTTTTTTTGTTGACTTCTAATTGGAAGAAAATTTTGACTAGTTATGGGTTTGTTCAATATATTTCTCAAAATTATGACAATGCCGCGTGTCATCTTGAGAATCAAATTGACAGTTTCAATTCGAAGACCCTTTCATTTTTCATGATTCGTCCTTATTTACATTAGAAAGGAATGTTCAACTTCCTAATTCCAGTTACATTTAGATTAAGCAAAATCACAATATATTTATATCTTAGTTACTAGCTGAAAATTGGAAGCACTTGACTAATTCAACTACTGTCTACTCTTCAGAAGCAATATTCACTGAAGAAGATATTTTTGAAAAGATTTTTCTGATAGATTTGCTAGATTTATATAATGCAGGGATAAGAAATTGCTAGCATTTTTTGTTTGCAACAATCTCTTCTTTAATGAAATGATGTATTTCCTTTGCCAAAAAGAAGTTAACAAAGTGATGAATTGTTAAGTGATCTATATTATTATCTATAATCTAGCAACTTAAGCTTTTGGGTAAAATGTTTCTTACCAAGGCATCTGGATTCAAACTTTATAATGCCAATTTATAAATATATATCTTTATTTTACCCTGTTTATTCTGTGTATTCTGCCAACATGACATCAACTTAAACATTTTCAAATTATAGCATTGCTCTCTTACTTACATTTCATATCTATTCAAGTTTCAGCTGCATTCATCGGTGTAAACATTGGAACAGCCCTCTCTGACATGCCATCCCCGACCCAAGTCGTCGCCCTCCTCAAGGCCCAGCAAATCCGACATGTCCGTCTCTACGACGCGGACAATGCTATGTTGACAGCGTTCCGAAATAGTGACATCAAAGTCACAGTGTCCGTCCCTAATGAGCAACTCCTGGGAATAGGCCAGTCTAACGCCACTGCCGCCAATTGGGTTGCCCACAACGTGGTGGCTCACGTCCCCGCAGTCAACATCACAGCCATCGCTGTCGGATCCGAAGTCCTTACTGCCCTCCCCAACGCCGCCTCCGTCCTAGTAAATGCCCTGAAGTTTGTCCACTCTGCACTCGTTGCTGCGAATCTCGACCGCCAGATAAAAGTCTCGACGCCTGTTGCCTCGTCCGTTATTCTCGACTCGTTCCCTCCATCGCAGGCTTTTTTTAACCGCTCGTGGGACCCTGTTGTGGTTCCCATGCTCAAGTTTTTTCAATCAACAGGGTCATATCTCATGCTCAACGTGTACCCATACTATGACTACATGCAATCGAATGGTGTTATCCCTTTAGACTACGCCCTCTTCCGCCCGCTCCCACCGAACAAAGAAGCGGTCGATTCCAACACGCTTCTCCACTACTCAAACGTCTTTGATGCAGTCGTGGACGCTGCGTATTTCGCCATGGATTATTTGAACGTGACGAACGTGCCCGTGGTTGTGCTCGAGACTGGCTGGCCGAGAAAAGGCGACTCGAATGAGCCAGATGCAACTATAGACAACTCGGACACTTACAACAGCAATCTTATCAGGCACGTGCTTAACAGCACCGGGACCCCAAAGCACCCTGGAATTGCAGTGAGCTCGTATATTTATGAGCTTTACGATGAGGATATGAGGCCAGGGGCGTTGTCTGAGAAATACTGGGGGCTTTTCGATGCGAATGGATTGCCAGTGTATCAGCTGCATCTGTCTGGGGCAGGGATGATACTTGCGAATGACACGACGGATAAGACTTTTTGTATAGCGAGGGATGGGGCAGACGGGAAGATGCTGCAGGCAGCGCTGGACTGGGCCTGCGGGCCCGGTAAGGTGGATTGCTCAGTATTGGTGCAGGGGCAGCCATGTTACGACCCTGACACGGTGGAGGCTCATGCGGCTTATGCATTTAACGAGTATTATCATCAGATGGGGATGGCAAAGGATACTTGCGATTTCAACGGGGTGGCGGCTGTTACTACAACCGACCCAAGTAAGATTTTCTTTTTTTAAAAATATATATTCGTTTTATGCTAAAAAGAAATGATCTGGAAATATTTGATTTCAGCTCAGTACAAAGATTTAGGGAAAAAATTATGCCACGCAAAAACCTGTTATTTGATTTTTCTGGGAATCTATATGTTTCGGTTATTTTCTTTGCAGGTCATGATTCCTGTATATTTTCAGGAAGGTATGTAATCTTGTTTCTGCTTATATATATATATATATATATATATATATATGCAATCTTTCAACTTACCACTTTCATGCACAATACTGTTTTGGTAAAAATGATTCTTCATGAACTGTTGTTTTTTACCTGAAGTAAAAAATAAATAAAAAAATCTGTTGTGATTAACTTGGGACATATTTTGCAAAAGATTTCTTCTTCCACACAAACAAATCCAGTTTATTAATTCTCTATTTTAATTATTTCAAAAGTTATTCATGTAAAAGTGTTAGATATGCCTCATATTTAGATCCTGAAGATTTTCTATTTTGAAAATCCTGCATTATACTCGAACATTTGGTGTCATTATTAGCAAGGCAGACGTCTGCCTCCGTCTCGTATGCGTGATTTTCCCTTATGCCAACGTCTGCCCCGTTAAGGTTCAGATGTCTACCAAGTGCTCTATTATTTCGATGAGAATTCCAGACGTCTCCTTATTCAGACGTCTGGATAGCGCTATGAAGTTTCATGACTACAAAGACAGACGTCTTCCAATCTTTTGTGCAGAAGTTTGTTGTCACTACTCGGAAACGGCATATGACTGGCATTTTAATCACGTGAAGAGTCTATAGGAGCCCACCATAACCCAAGTAAGCCAAAACCCAGGAATCTAAACCTTTTAAAGTAAATAGTGAAGATAAAGTGTTGAAAAAGATGTATAAATGAAATCAAGTTCCTCTTTCTGAAGTATAAGTAGAGTTCATTTGAAATACAGGTGGTTTTAAACTTTGAAAATATTTTCGCCCTTTAAAATTTTGGCGGCAGCTCCTTTGTAAATTTTGATCAAAACCTACTATAAACAATAATAATATCGGCATCCCCAATCGGGAGCTATCTTATCGTCCAGACGGTGGAAACACAACCGCGCAAAATATATACGACGTCCAAGACGAAAATTAACACAAGAAGGAAGGTAAAAGAAGTACCGAAAACATCATCAACGCAACTAATATCGTCATCAACTCAACATAAAGAATAATATACAAGTCTTATTCTAAGTCCAAAGAATACACAAATCTGGTCTCTAAGTCCATAAAATATACAAATTTGGTTGATGGAGTTTTTAACTAAATTACAAATGAATATACATAAACAAATGGTGGTTACGATCTGTAGTGTAACCACCTACCAAGCAAATCACCCAAAAGAAGAACGTGCCAGCAAGCTGCTACTGATGCGGACGGTCGGTCCTTTAAGAAAACTATGACACAACGGGGGTGAGTTGCCAACTCGTGGGTAGAAGATATCATGTCACGACCCGAAAGTACGGAACATGACCGGCACTAAGACTACGAAACGTCTCGAGGCGTACGTAATCTAAGTAAGCCGAAAAACCCAGAAATCCAAACCAAGAAAAGTAGCAGAGTGAAGGAAAACCAATTTAAATCAAGTAGTTTTAATAGCATAAGCTGAATTATGCCTTTTTAAAAACATCAAATATTTCCTGAAAATTTCGGCAGAGTCTCCTTTATAAATACTGCCCCCAAACGGGATACAACATGAATAGTATACAAAATCAATAAAAGGCATCCCCAAGCGGGAGCTAGCTCTTCGTCAATCGACGGTCACAACCACACAAGGAATATAATATACAACGCCAATGGCGAGGATCAAAAAGTCAAAAGGAAACTCAAAACCACAAGAAATCCACAGAAATATAACGCGCGACTCTAAGGTCGAAAGAATAACATCACTGGTCTCTATCTCAAAATAAATACATATTTGGTTGATGGAATTTACTAGATACAACTGAATAATATTATACAAGTAATATGATGGGTACGATACCAATAAACCCATCTTGTGCAAGTCACCGGAAAGAAGCAGTGCCAGCAAAGCCGTAATGAAACCTGTACGGCAAAACCTGCAAGGAACTGTGGCACAACGGGGGTGAGTTGCCAACTCGTGAGTAGAAAAACATCTACGAATAGAAATCGCATAAATAACGCAAGCTAGGTCAATGATCATAATATATCCTCAAATATATGTATAACATGCAGCCTATAACAATGGCTAGGGTGATATCTAACCCGAGTGTAATCTTATATGCCCGTGTCAGTGCCTCAGGTAGCAATATCATATGAATGAGGTATGAATGCATGAAAACAGAATACATGTAAATAAAGAAACTGTTTTCATAATTTAGTGAGATTTCCTTTGTATTTTTAAAATGAGGTATCATAAACGAAATCAGTATCAACAGTGTCTAGCATCGACACAAAACATAAATCTCAATGTCTCAAAACCTCAGGCTCCGGCTATCCGGACTGGCCTGTATCATCAAATCTCAGTACCTCAATATCTCGAAATCTCAATGTCTCAATCTCAATATCTAGGACGCCGTCAGTCCAGACCGGCCCCTACCATCCATCTCAAGACCACGTCGGTATCCTCCGGATATCCGACGCGTCGGGTAAAATCACCGGTAGGTAGTCTCCCCCTGCCAGGCTCATCGTCATCACCACGAGCTTCTTGCCCCGGGGTACCTTACCGGGTCCACCATGTACCCAAAACGGTTCATCCAACTCCTCGAATCGGGTCTCGAAATCCATCAGCAAACTCATGGTGGACGACTCATACATCATGGGAAAAACCGCGCTTTTCATTTAAAAAGAGAAAGAAGAAGTTTGTATATGTTTTGCGGTTTTCCCCAAATCCAGAAAATCTCATGGAAATCCGAATCCAAAACCTCAATAGCACATAAAAAGTGAATATATGCATGAGAATCCATGAATGCGGCATAACAATGAATAACAGTATGCATGAAGTAGCAGGTAATAACTACAATGTCTAAACTAACATATAAGGCAAGTACACTAATATCATGTCAAAACTACTAGCTAACAAGCTAAATGAAGCAATAATATTCTCTAAGTGTACGTGACATGGCAATTACCGATGAAAATGTGTGTGAGCTGATCGCACGCCAAAAGCGTGTCGGATGTTCAAAGTTCTAAAGTTTACCGCGATCAGGACGGTGTCGCTATGCAGCTAGCCGGTTGAGCACGGGTCGATCCACAGGGAGATGGTTGTATGTCCGTTCTTGCCTTAGACGAGTCAATAAAGAATTTGTATGTGTGTGTTCGATTCTATCCTAAGTGTATTATTTGCAAGTATAAAGTTGTTAAGAAAAAGATACGAGATTATAAGCTAAAGAAATTCGCACTCAAAACCTTTGAGCCGAATCTTGACCAATTGAAGCTAGAGCAATCGGCAACAACGTGGATTAGGGGATTTAAGCGCGGTATTTGTGGAATACGGCTTATTTACCCTTGTCCTTCCGTTCTTGTCTCTTGCTTTCGCATCCGGCCAAACCGAACGCAACCGGTCGCGGTTAGGAATCACCTTTACCTTATCAGGGTAGGGTGCCTAACGGAGCGCTTGCGTATGGTTTGGGCGGAGTTCAATGGAAAATAACGGGAAAAGGAAATGAGAAAAGAAAATCTTAACTTACAATACCGTATTTATTCTTAACAACGATAATTACATTCATTCACAAAAAAGAACCAAAAAGAGAGAACAAAAAGAAAAGAACAAAGAAAAGAAAAGATTACAAGTAGTCAAGTGCATGAATATAAATTGCAAGAAAGTAAAGCAAGGTAATAAAAAGCAAGTAATAAATAAGCAATAAAAAGAACAAGAAACTAGAACTCAAGACAAGCATGGGATCAATAGCCAACCCTTAAACTTGCAAGCTCAATCAAGAGGTTGCAAGATCAAGAGAAAGATAGAGAACGCATGTGAAATGAAGTGCTAATTCCATAAGAAAATACGACCCTTGAGATCAATAACAAACTCTTAACTTTTCAAGCTCAATGAAGAGGTTGAAAGATCAAGAGAAAGCAAGAATCTCAAGGGGAAGTTAAACAAAAGAGAATGATACAAAAGCCCTCATCTTCATTGATCTTCCACTCAAAAAGCTCTCACTACAATTTTCATGGAGAAAAGATGAAGAAGAAGAAGAAAAAGACGAAAAACTAACAAAAAGAGGCAAAAGAATGGACATGAAAAATTCACCCTTGGCTTACCTCAGTTCTGGGGTATTTATAGGCTGCTTACAGAAACCCTAGGGCCAAATTCTGACCCCATATAAAATGACCAAACAGCCCCCAGAAAACGACAGAGAGAGGGGCCAGTACGGCCGCGGATCCGCGGCCTAGACCCTATGTTGGCCGCGGATCCGCGGCCATGTGGAGGCTTTAGGGGGTCGGGTTTCTTTGGTGGTCCTGTGTTGTTGTTTTCTTCTGTTAAACATGTACAGATTTTCAATATTCTTCCATGATTGCTTCAGGTTCCAATAGTCAACAATGATGGCTTCATTTTTCAACACATTTGAATTTATCTCCCTCGAGCTCCGCGCACCCATAGATTCTTGTGCAGCCCCCCTCGTGCTCTGTGCTTGTCCCAGACACGAATGACCACTGTCACATGGATTGTCTCTGGAACTGGTACTCAGCACATGACGGATATGGATGACCGGAACCCGGCTTTTATCTGCTGTCAACAGATGTTCTGCTTTTGGCGTAACTGTGGAGATTTTATCTTGATTTGCAATATTTGTACTGGAAACCTGTAATCTGTAGATATGTAACAAATACGGATTAAAAGCACCTACATATAAACACACGAGCGTAAGAATGGGCGGTATAAAATGCAATATTCTGGTATGAACAAATACCCCCAAACTTAACTTTTGCTCGTCCCGAGCAAAACCAATTATTCACAAAAAAGTATAAGATCCTAACCGCACTTTCGCAGGGAACGCGATTGCACTGAGCACGTGCAACAAGCCGTTAAACCTCTAGGTGTCCCTAGTAGGAGGAGTGTTGTCTCCTGAGGGTTTTCAGCGGATTACACCCACAAAATCCCGTCAAGCTAGTGTCAAAAGTTAACATTGATTCTACTCCTACAGTTTAGTATTTACGTTAGAAACTCTATCATCCTAAGTTAGAAATATCCAACCCTTATGTTTCACATCTCCTATCTGTTTAACCTTAGATCATATACATTCCAAAAAAAGTTTAAAAAGATATTGGTTCTCTTGAGTTTTCCTTCAAAAGTTTAATCAGGGATTTTTATCAATTTTACAGAAAACACAAGTCTTATTCTTTATTTCTATCTCTTATCCAAACATCAATTGTATACCCCTACGTGTGTGTATATTTGCACCCCTACACTCAAGAATTCAATTCAAGCTATAATACCCTTGCCCTAATACCTAATACTACTTCTTTTCATTAAGGATGGACGGATTTGCTCACACACTTTTCATGCGACTATTAATGCTTCTTGAGGCACTAACGACCGATTACTGAATGTGTGAACTTTAAAGTGTAAATAGCAGTTTCCAGGTCTTGACTTTATTCTATTTTTTTCTTTTTTTTCTTTTTCTTTTTCTTTTTCAAGACCGGATATATTTTTCAATATGCTCTTTTGGTGTTTAGCTTTAAATACCGTTTTTTCTTTCATACTAGGCTTTCAGGCAAGAGTATTTCAAGATATCCTCTACTATCCCAGGTTTCAAGGTGCGTGTAAGTGCAGCTTGTAGGGTATATACTTTCTAAATTTGAACTCGAGAAAAGAAACTATTTTTCAGACTTATCCTTCAGTAAAGCATCAATACTTTCCCTTCATTTTGACTTAACTCAAGAACTGAACTCAAGATTACCTATTTCTAAAAAAAACTGTAAGGACGTATACTTACCAAAGTTAGACAGAATGAGGGTTATTTTTAGGGTTTTCAATCCCTAAGCCTAGAATTTAGTTATTTCTATCATATCAACTAAACTTTCGGAATAAAGATCTAAGTTACCCTATTAGCTAACTTGACGACAAAGTTTTTATATTTTTTGGAAAATTTTCAATTTTTGTGGGTTTTTAATAAGGTATGCAAATGCAAAATATACAAATGAATGCGAAGGAAGAAAGCTTACCGAGCACACCCCCAAACTTAAACTTGACAGTGCCCTCACTGTCAGGCTACACCAAGAGGGTCAAAATTGTCGGCGCACCCTAGAAACAAATTATATACAAACAAAAAAGGAAAACAAAAAATATATACAAAAAAGGAGTCCCCCCAAACTTAAGTAAAACAGTGTTTTCACTGTTAAGCGTTGAAGTTCAGGATTAGGGGGGAAAGAGAATAGTATCAAGCTATACAAGGCCTTACAAAGGCCAAAAGTTAACACCAACCATTCAAAAATTCTATCTCTGTAAAGCAGTGGCTGGCGAAAGAAGGCGTAGAGAAAAGAAATGGAGAATACGCGAGACCGTATAGAGATAGAAGTGGTATACGGTCTCGGCATATGAGAAGAAAAATGGCGGCAGGGAACAAGAAATGGAGTACGAACTTGAGGGTGAAAATGGAGTGAATAAATTAGCACAAGTTGTGATGACCGATGTGTAAAAAGCGATTGTGCTAATCTATTAACCCGTCGAGAAATGGGGTCAAATCCCTCAAGATTCGTGAGAAACCATGGGTACGCCGAACTTGGTAAACCAGACATATGAAATGAAAGTGAGACGGGTTCTTGCAGGGTCGGAACGATGGAAAGGATGGAGGTAGGTGATTGAGGAAGGTTATCGGTTAAACGTTCAGGAGGGTGTACACAGTCAATGAAAGGAACAGGATGAATTGGAAAATCCGACTCATCAATTAAAACTGGTTCATCCTCAAAGCTATCCTCAAAATTCTCCTCCAAATTTAGCACATCCATGCATTTCTCTTCAAAATCCAGACGCATATGGGGTTCGGGAAAAATATTTAATGACTCGGGATGATGAATTGGAGAGAAAAACTCTGCCAGATCTACAGGTTCATCAGCCAAAATATTCCCGGCGTCAATATCCTTAATCAAGTGAAAGTCAATTTTCTCCGACATCTCATCAAAAGCATGGATTTCAATCAATTCAGGTTCTAAGATGGAGGTGTAGAGGTCAAAAGGATTGTTTGTGGTTTCACTTGGCAAGGTCCCTTCACAATCTGGCAAATCAAACCCTATAAAGTCGCACAACTCATTAAACATTCTATCTTCAATTGATAATTCAGTTGGGACACTTGATAGACTTTCAACACAGGAGTTGTGGGATTCAATTTGAAACGGGTAGATTTGATTTGGAAGGGGATACAGCTCACTCTCTCCACTCAAATTCTCAGCCTGTCCTACCGCCTCTTCATACATTGAAAAATTTGGAGCTAGTTGAAAACTAGCTACCGGTTCACTAGGTTGTATGAGGGCGGCCATGGACGCATTCAAATCCATCATTTGTTGGCATGACGCTACCCTAAAGTCTTCCAATGACTGTTCCAGACTAGACATGTGTTGTGATGGAGTTTCAGTAAAAGATTCGAAGTTGTTTGGATACTGGAAACTCCCAAATGGCGGTTCGGAAGCAATGTCTAGGGAAGGTGCAAAAGTTGGGTAGGATTGATAGGAATTGAATGGCGGGACAGGAGCAGGATCAACATTTGGATAAGAAGGTGAATGGAATTGTTGATCCCAAGAATCTGTAGTGGTGAAAGGAGTGAAAGATCGGCTACGGGATTATTCAATACGTTCAGCGATGGACAAAGGACGACTTGCAAAAGGGGTATCAACATAAGCGGGTGGGGGAGGTTGAAAAGGTTGATACAAAGTGGATTGCGAAGGGCAAGTGTTTGTCCTAGACGCGTCTATCCGATCTTTCAAAGAGATTTTGGGCATGGAGGGATCGTTTGACGTTCGGCCAAAGCAAGAACCGTAAGAAGTAATGTCTGGTTGTGGGTACCAAAGTTCGGCAAGAGTTTTGCGAGGTGGGGTACCCATGATATGAAGAGAGAAAGAAAGAAAGGCAGAGAAAAGGAGAGGGAAAAGGATGTGATTTTTTTTTTTAATTTTTTTTTTAGATATTAACAAAAGAATGAAATATACACACAAAAAAAGAATAGGGACAAAAACAATCACGACACGAAAATACCACACACCTAATCGTTCTAGGGTTCACCTAGGTCAACTAGACCTGCTCCAGAACTTGATTGTCGAAGTAAAACTGTGTCGAGAAACGGGCTCAAGATACACTGATCACGAGGCCAGGTAAGTGCAGAGATAAGGGGAGGTTTTCCAACGCTTTCGCGAAGTTCCTTAATTAAATAACCCTTTCTCTTTTGGCGATTTCGCCGTTAACACTTTTCTAGACACCCCGTAAACAATACACCGTTAAGCGAGGTTCTAAACACAGTTAACTTCTCCTAGTGAGCGCGAAGTCCTTAAGGCTTAAAGTCTAATTTCTTTTAAAATTTGTGCGGGTAAACGTTATGCTCAAGTTCGTGATTTGTGGGCCACGGAAAAGGTGATGAAATCCTTTACCGTATATTGTGGGGTTCGCTTGCCCTTAAGTCCGTATTAATGTATACAATGCGCAATTCAATAAAAATTCTATAAATAATCAAAAAATCGTTTTTTAGTTTAAGCGCGGCACTGCAACAAATACGGGTTAGTCAATTTTTAGCGTTTGTTAGCGAACTTGCAAAGAATCCTGCAAAGAATAGTATATTGGACGCGTCGGATTTGAGAAGAAGGTGTTAGTAAAGTACGTACCGTTAAGTTTTTGGGTTAGGAAACCCCCGTTGAATCAAATCCGGTAAGCTTGAAAAGTTCGCTTGCGCGGGTCAAACTACCCGGATCTTTGGCACTGTACTTTGCAATCACCTTAGCCTTGAATGTACACTTTGCTCCCCACAATCGCAGTTTGCAAATCTGCAAAAATCTGCACTCTTGCCCACAAAAATGATAAAAAAAAAACAAAAAGAATATATATATATATTTTTTTATAAATATATACAAAAAGAATATTAACCCGAATAACAAGAAAGAAAATACGCTACCGTCTTCCCGGCAACGGCGCCATTTGATCGCACGCCAAAAGCGTGTCGGATGTTCAAAGTTCTAAAGTTTACCGCGATCAGGACGGTGTCGCTATGCAGCTAGCCGGTTGAGCACGGGTCGATCCACAGGGAGATGGTTGTATGTCCGTTCTTGCCTTAGACGAGTCAATAAAGAATTTGTATGTGTTTGTTCGATTCTATCCTAAGTGTATTATTTGCATGTATAAAGTTGTTAAGAAAAAGATACGAGATTATAAGCTAAAGAAATCCGTACTCAAAACCTTTGAGCCGAGTCTTGACCAATTGAAGCTAGAGCAATCGCAACAACGTGGATTAGGGGATTTAAGCGCGGTATTCGTGGAATACGGCTTATTTACCCTTGTCCTTCCGTTCTTGTCTCTTGCTTTCGCCTCCGGCCAAACCGAACGCAACCGGTCGCGGTTAGGAATCACCGTTACCTTGTCAGGGTAGGGTGCCTAACGGAGCGCTTGCGTATGGTTTGGGCGGAGTTCAATGGAAAATAACGGGAAAAGGAAATGAGAAAATAAAATCTTAACTTACAATACCGTATTTATTCTTAACAACGATAATTACATTCATTCACAAAAAAGAACCAAAAAGAGAGAACAAAAAGAAAAGAACAAAGAAAAGAAAAGATTACAAGTAGTTAAGTGCATGAATATAAATTGCAAGAAAGTAAAGCAAGGTAATAAAAAGCAAGTAATAAATAAGCAATAAAAAGAACAAGAAACTAGAACTCAAGACAAGCATGGGATCAATAGCCAACCCTTAAACTTGCAAGCTCAATCAAGAGGTTGCAAGATCAAGAGAAGGGTAGAGAACACATGTGAAATGAAGTGTTAATTCCATAAGAAAATACGACCCTTGAGATCAATAACAAACTCTTAACTTTTCAAGCTCAATGAAGAGGTTGAAAGATCAAGAGAAAGCAAGAATCTCAAGGGGAAGTTAAACAAAAGAGAATGATACAAAAGCCCTCATCTTCATTGATCTTCCACTCAAAAAGCTCTCACTACAATTTTCATGGAGAAAAGATGAAGAAGAAGAAGAAAAAGACTAAAAACTAACAAAAAGAGGCAAAAGAATGGACATGAAAAATTCACCCTTGGCTTAGCTCAGTTCTGGGGTATTTATAGGCTGCTTACAGAAACCCTAGGGCCAAATTCTGACCCCATATGAAATGACCAAACAGCCCCCAGAAAACGACAGAGAGAGGGGCCAGTACGGCCGCGGATCCGCGGCCTAGACCCTATGTTGGCCGCGGATCCGCGGCCATGTGGAGGCTTTAGGGGGTCGGGTTTCTTTGGTGGTCCTGTGTTGCTGTTTTCTTCTGTTAAACATGTACAGATTTTCAATATTCTTCCATGATTGCTTCAGGTTCCAATAGTCAACAATGATGGCTTCATTTTTCAACACATTTGAATTTATCTCCCTCGAGCTCCGCGCACCCATAGATTCTTGTGCAGCCCCCTCGTGCTCTGTGCTTGTCCCAGACACGAATGACCACTGTCACATGGCTTGTCGCTGGAACTGGTACTCGGCACAGGACGGATATGGATAACCGGAACCCGGCTTTTATCTGCTGTCAACAGATGTTCTGCTTTTGGCGTAACTGTGGATTTATCTTGATTTGCAATATTTGTACTGGAAACCTGTAATCTGTAGATATGTAACAAACACGGATTAAAAGCACCTGCCTATAAACACACGAGCGTAAGAATGGACGGTATAAAATGCAATATTCTGGTATGAACATGAGCCGGCAAGTAAGTGTACGTGGTACATACGCATCATCGGTAATGGTGCTGGTGTCCTAACCACAAGATATCAACAGTAGAATATGAAGCATAATATAAGCATGTGATGCGGAGCGAACAACAATAATGAGCGGGAGCTGAATACTAGACGCAACGATAACTAATCTGCATTAACCTAATATAAGTCCTACAATGGTGCCTTTTGAAATAATACGAATCGTAGGGTTTTGAAATTAGGGGCTACGGTGTTTTTAAGAAAAGATACGTTTTTTGAAATATCCGTAGAATCCCTTGACTTGTCTTTTAAAATACGCACGATTCGTAAGCTTTGAAATAGGTAGGAACCGAATCTAATCTAACAACTAACTAAACTAAAGGGCTAAGCTACAAGCTAGACTACAGGTAAGGAAACCGCCTAACATCTGAGTCGATACATATACATACCTGTATATATATTAGTCGGTGATCCCGCCTCAATAATATCATATCCGATACCATATCTATAATCAGACATCCCAAGTCAAGAGTGCGGATCAATCATCAAGATATAGCTCGTACGTAAATCCGTCGTACGGCATCCCCAAATCTTGGTACGGGTCAATATCATATTCCTCACACTATTCCTCTGGTATCCTTTTTATCCAAGATCATAGTCTAGGGTACTGACCTATGTCTAGTACAATACTAATATCCTCAATATACTTATGATCTGACTACTGATCGACAATCTCGTACAAACCGATATCGTCAGCACATATCATCATCAAGGGGTATACATCGCCCGATACGGCCTAATATCAATATCCTCGCATATCATGCCTCATATCACGATCACATGTCGACCATTTTATTTATAACACTATTCACCCGTATCGCCGCCCCAAGATCCGCTATAACACCA
Source organism: Agapanthus africanus (assembly GCA_030015575.1). Classification (NCBI taxonomy): domain Eukaryota; kingdom Viridiplantae; phylum Streptophyta; class Magnoliopsida; order Asparagales; family Amaryllidaceae; genus Agapanthus; species Agapanthus africanus. The sequence continues at coordinate 326,726,009 of JASDDO010000018.1, forward strand.
GGACGTACCTCAAGTACGAATCCTGCCATATCACCGATATCACAACCTCAACACAAATCTCATCGACTCATCTCAATCCCAAGTATCATCCTCAAATCCGTACGTGAACACATAGTCCCATACCCATGTGAACACATAACTATATATATATTCCCGTAAACACAAATGGAAGAAGAATGTATGCAAGTATGGGTTGGTGTGTGCATGCGGGGTGCGACCACTACTCTAGGGTTTCGCGACACTAAATATCTAAGAACCCCAAATATCCATATTATCATCAATATACTCAAACAATATATAAACAATATATATATGTGTGTATACGTATTCGTATACATCACCACGAACTGCGGGGGTGCTATACGCCATCCACCCGACTTCTCCCCGTAGATATAAATCTACTCACCTGGTCCTCGCTCGCCGGTACCGACGTCGCCACGCGCTTGCTTGTCGTCTCGAAGTCCACATGGGGTACCTACATATCATAACGCACCGTATCGCATTAAAACCAAATTCGAAATCGAAACGGCATACGAAAATCAAATCGGCACGCGCATCACGCATAGGTCAAAACCTATCGCCTACACAAGCAAGAATAGCCAAACCAACCCTCAATGTCGATGTACAAACGTCAAACCATCGAGAAAAACCCAAACACTCTCATTTGCGCATTCACGAGCACTAATTATAATATAAAATAGGTTAAAATTCACAAAAACCCCAAATTCACCTTAAAAGCCATTTTTCCGAAAATCTAGCAAGCAAAAATTACCCGTTTTAGTACAAAACTCGATGTTTAAACAATTCTAATGGCCATAATACTTATTAAACATCTTAAATAAGTCATAAAAACCATTTCCATAATTTAATCTCATTAAATTTCATTAGCCCCAAAATTCTAGTTTACAAATTAACCAATTTTAACAATTTTATAGCAAAAATGCACATACAACAATCTAGCTTGGATTTGCATGATCTAAAATATTAAACTACATTTTATAATGTTAATGAAGTCATGAAAAACCTAATTACATTTTTCTCTTAATCAAATTCATGGTTTACAAAAATCTAGTTTGCAATTTAAGCAATTTGGACAATTGAAATGTAGCAATCTAGCAATATAGCAAGTAGCTTAGTTTTAGCATTCCTAAAAATGTTAAACTACACCTTGCAAACCTTTACACATGATAAAAACCCTAACTTACTCTCAATTCCCTTTTCTTTAAATTTCAAACTTCAAATTTAGAACTCTAATTAAACACATAATAGCTAGATTCAAGTAATTAAACAATAATTTAAGTAAAATGCTAAGATTATACCTCACTTAATTAGAGATCTAGCATGAAAATCTTGGTCTCCAATTTGCTCTCTTTTCACCACAATCCATGCTAGAATAGGCCAAAAAGAAATGGGTAGAGATTGGATTATGATTTTGTGAGGTTATACTTTGATTTTTGATGAATTTGTGAGGATTTTTTTTGAAGAGAATGAGAGGAGAAACAAATGGGAGGGCTGCTGAATTTGGACAGCAGAAATGGGGAAAGGGGGAGAGAGAGAGTGGGTGTGGGTGCATGTGGAATTGTCAAAGTCAACCCAATATCCATACCTCTTTATAAAACAATTTCCTCACATGAATTAAAGCCAAAAGAGGGGGGAAAGTGGCTGTCCAGCAGAGGTGGGGCCGGCCAAAAGTGAGGGGTGAGGTTGTGAGAGAGTGAACAAAAAAATTCTATGCAAAAAGACCCCCCTCAAGTTACCAAATTGCAAGTTTTCGCTAATTTCACCAAAAAAGCCTTTTTTCTTCAATAATTTCTAAACCGTTTTGGCAAACCATTTCATTTCAAAAACAACATGTTAAAATTTTGTTTAATGTGTTATGATGCACAAAATTTGTTTCAACTCATTCCAATTTGTAATTTTCCCTAATTAAATATATTAGTGACTGCTTAAAAATAATATTAAAATAATTTTTTTCAGAAAATTTGAAATTTCACCAGTGGCTCAATAAACACCAAATACTAGCAATTACATAGCTAGAATATGTATATTTAATTTTTATAATAAGATATTTGTATTTTGACTTTTTACAGAAAACCCAATTATTTTACCGATTTTTCGAAATTTCACCGAAACGATTTTCAAAACGTTACAATCTTCCCCCCTTAAAGAAATTCGGTCCCCGAATTTAAATTCAAACTCCCCCCAAATATAAAAACATCTAAGCAAAACAATCAAGTCGTCGGGGCTCCGAAATCATAAGTACATAAAACGCATCATAGCGCAATACATGCGCATGAGTAATGAGCAGATAACTCAAAATCAAAACTCTGTCAAGCATCCCGCAATCATCGGAGTCACGGTAAAGACACAAATGTCAAATCCAATACAAAACCAATATGATATAACTCGAAACTATACATGTAAATATCAAATCTATATATGTAAATATCTGAAGGAAATGAATGCCAAATATATTCAGGTACTGTCCTCTGATTAGTCCTGCCCAGTACGAAAACACATAGCAAATATCATAAAAACGTACTGCTCTATAGGAAAAATCAATCCCAAATACGCGTATGAATACTACGTGCGTCTGGTGCGCATGGAAATCAAAATCCATATACGTGCCATACAAGTGCACAGAAACAATATCTAAGTGCATTGGGTGTGCACAAAGCATCTGTCGTAGGCAACGTGTGTGCCTGACAGCAAAATCAGGTGCATCTGACATGCACGAAGAATCTCGATTTAGTGCATCTGGTGTGCACCAAAATCGCACCTCAAACCATGCGCCCAACATGCGCGAAAATCCAAATCAGGTGCATCCATCGTGCACGAAATTATGAAATCCAATATCAAGTGCCGAATACGCACAAAATCCAATCACGTGCACAAGGTGCACAAAACAAATATCGCACATCACCATCGAAATTGAAGTCCAGTGCATCTAAATGCACAACATACGTAACACTGCACTGCAAGCATATATGAACTATACCGAGTGCAAAAACCAAATCGTGTGCGTATATACGCACAAATCAACTCAACTGTATGAAATCCATATAATCACAAACATGAGAAACCAAGGCACGCAAACTATCTCAAGTGCAACAACTGTGCAAAATTCGTAAATACTCAGTAGGTACAATCATGGTGCATGAAAACAATATCATGAAACTCAATCATCAAAATCAAATCATGCGAATAGATCGCTCAAAATACCAAAAAATCAAGTATGGCGGAATAGTCCCGCTCAAGCACATCCTCCAAGAATCTCTGGCCAACTGTCGTGGTCACTCATAGCATGTCTCGTCGACGATCCTGAACTTTGGCCTGCCGGTGTGCATAACACGACCACTCCTGGGTCCAAGTCTTCTCGTAATTCATCCCGGAAAGGTCCTGTCGAGATCTTTCCCAAATCTTGTCTCTGCCGAACTGTCCGGAAGTCATCGTCCTTTACTATATTGGTTTCTTGTTCCGGAACGGCTGCATACTCATTGCGACTCCTTCTGGAAGGTATATCCAAGTACAATTCCTCGGCATGCGTATCACATCTCTGATGTCGGCGGAGTGGAACGTCGTCTCATCAAGATCTCGTACGAACCTCTTACTTCCACTTTCTCTAATGTCGACTGCTTCGGACTCGTCTCGTCGTGGCTGCATGGACTGAGCTACAACGGCTATCCATGTATCTGGAGTCTCCCAAGAATGCATCTCACCACCTAGCATCCGAATAAAGTCGAACCATCCGATCGATTTGTCAAAACCTCATAATCCCCCAAGAGCTCAACATCTTGGGCACAGTTTAATAGTATCGAGTACATAACACAGCATCGGTGGTCCAGCCGTAGAAGGGCAAACCCAAGCCTCACTAATGGCGCCGTAGAACTGCCGCAAACCTGAAGGTTCAAAGGCTTTCATACGGTCATTAAGTCGAGTTAGGGTTTCATTCTTCTAGAGGGTCCATAGAATTGCCTGCATGTCTTTACGAATACTTTAAACTTAGAATAATAGGTTTCTGACATTCGATCGTCTATGTCGACTCTCAACGTCTCCGCGTGAAGTCGTCTCGAGCTGGAATCAATCTATCTGATGACCTCGCATCGGGGTAGGCGAACGAACCACCTGTCCTAGTCATTCATCATCGGGTGACTAGCGACCTCCTGTCATCTCTTCGTACTACTCGTACTGCAATAGCTCCAACATCTGGGGCGATATCTCGTCGTCCGCAGCAATACTGGCTCGCTCGTCTGCACGCTGAACAGTGCCTCAATCATCCGGAGTAAGCAATACTTCAATGGTCATCAAAATCTGGCTGGCCTCTATCAGTGGCTCAATCCTCTAGTGCAAATCGGCACGTCCGAGTAATCTCATACAGCAATCCACCCAACGCTCGTGGCGCGAAGACACAATGAAAAGACATATTTCTGCAATCGTGTGTCGCCGGAATCATGCCCTGGTCAGTCCTCGTTCTTGAAGAGCTCATACTAACCGCAACTCTAGCCGTAGCTCTTCCTGCCCGTAATCGTGGCAGCAAAACCATAACTGGTACTGATGAGGCTAGATCGGAATGAATATAAAACTGAGCAAAGAAATGTACATCCTAAGGCTCCTTAAGTGGAGTAGCGTATCGTAAATATGCCGCGGAACATACCTACAGTACGTCACTCTACTTTAGTCACCTATTCCATCAACCAAGGGTCATCCTACGCTCCGAAGGTAAAACCTAACGCTCTGATACCAACTTTGTCACGACCCGAAAGTACGGAACATGACCGGCACTTAGACTACGAAACGTCTCGAGGCGTACGTAATCTAAGTAAGCCGAAAAACCCAGAAATCCAAACCAAGAAAAGTAGCAGAGTGAAGGAAAACCAATTTAAATCAAGTAGTTTTAATAGCATAAGCTGAATTATGCCTTTTTAAAAACATCAAATATTTCCTGAAAATTTTGGCAGAGTCTCCTTTGTAAATACTGCCCCCAAACGGGATACAACATGAATAGTATACGAAATCAATAAAAGGCATCCCCAAGCGGGAGCTAGCTCTTCGTCAATCGACGGTCACAACCACACAAGCAATATAATATACAACGCCAATGGCGAGGATCAAAAACTCAAAAGGAAACTCAAAACCACAAGAAATCCACAGAAATATAACGCGCGACTCTAAGGTCGAAAGAATAACATCACTGGTCTCTATCTCAAAATAAATACATGTTTGGTTGATGGAATTTACTAGATACAACTGAATAATATTATACAAGTAATATGATGGGTATGATACCAATAAACCCACCTACTAGCAAGTCACCCGAAAGAAGCAGTGCCAGCAAAGCGGTAATGAAACCTGTACGGCAAAACCTGTAAGGAACTGTGGCACAACGGGGGTGAGTTGCCAACTCGTGAGTAGAAAAACATCTACGAATAGAAATCGCATAAATAACGCAACATAGGTCAATGATCATAATATATCCTCAAATATATGTATAACATGCAGCCTATAACAATGGCTAGGGTGATATCTAACCCGAGTGTAATCTCATATGCCCGTGTCAGTGCCTCAGGTAGCAATATATCATATGAATGAGGTATGAATGCATGAAAACAGAATACATGTAAATAAAGAAACTGTTTTCATAATTTAGTGAGATTTCCTTTGTATTTTTAAAATGAGGTATCATAAATGAAATCAGCATCAACAGTGTCTAGCATCGACACAAAACATAAATCTCAATGTCTCAAAACCTCAGGCTCCGGCTATCCGGATTGGCCTGTATCATCAAATCTCAGTACCTCAATATCTCGAAATCTCAATGTCTCAATCTCAATATCTAGGGCGCCGTCAGTCCAGACCGGCCCCTACCATCCATCTCAAGACCACGACGGTATCCTCCGGATATCCGACGCGTCGGGTAAAATCACCGGTAGGTAGTTTCCCCCTGCCAGGCTCATCGTCATCACCACGAGCTTCTTGCCCCGGGTACCTTACCGGGTCCACCATGTACCCAAAACGGTTCATCCAACTCCTCGAATCGGGTCTCGAAATCCATCAGCAAACTCATGGTGGACGACTCATACATCATGGGAAAAACCGCGCTTTTCATTTAAAAAGAGAAAGAAGAAGTTTGTATATGTTTTGCGGTTTTCCCCAAATCCAGAAAATCTCATGGAAATCCGAATCCAAAACCTCAATAGCACATAAAAAGTGAATATATGCATGAGAATCCATGAATGCGGCATAACAATGAATAACAGTATGCATGAAGTAGCAGGTAATAACTACAATGTCTAAACTAACATATAAGGCAAGTACACTAATATCATGTCAAAACTACTAGCTAACAAGCTAAATGAAGCAATAATATTCTCTAAGTGTACGTGACATGGCAATTGCCAATGAAGATGTGTGTGAGCCGGCAAGTAAGTGTACGTGATACATACGCATCATCGGTAATGGTGCTGGTGTCCTAACCACAAGATATCAACAGTAGAACTCATGGTGGACGACTCATACATCATGGGAAAAACCGCGCTTTTCATTTAAAAAGAGAAAGAAGAAGTTTGTATATGTTTTGCGGTTTTCCCCAAATCCAGAAAATCTCATGGAAATCCGAATCCAAAACCTCAATAGCACATAAAAAGTGAATATATGCATGAGAATCCATGAATGCGGCATAACAATGAATAACAGTATGCATGAAGTAGCAGGTAATAACTACAATGTCTAAACTAACATATAAGGCAAGTACACTAATATCATGTCAAAACTACTAGCTAACAAGCTAAATGAAGCAATAATATTCTTTAAGTGTACGTGACATGGCAATTGCCAATGAAGATGTGTGTGAGCCGGCAAGTAAGTGTACGTGGTACATACGCATCATCAGTAATGGTGCTGGTGTCCTAACCACAAGATATCAACAGTAGAATATGAAGCATAATATAAGCATGTGATGCGGAGCGAACAACAATAATGAGCGGGAGCTGAATACTAGACGCAACGATAACTAATCTGCATTAACCTAATATAAGTCCTACAATGGTGCCTTTTGAAATAACACGAATCGTAGGGTTTTGAAAATAGGGGCTACGGTGTTTTTAAGAAAAGATACGTTTTTTGAAATATCCGTAGAATCCATTGACTTGTCTTTTAAAATACGCACGATTCGTAAGCTTTGAAATAGGTAGGAACCGAATCTAATCTAACAACTAACTAAACTAAAGGGCTAAGCTACAAGCTAGACTACAGGTAAGGAAACCGCCTAACATCTGAGTCGATACATATACATACCTGTATATATATTAGTCGGTGATCCCGCCTCAATAATATCATATCCGATACAATATCTATAATCAGACATCCCAAGTCAAGAGTGCGGATCAATCATCAAGATATAGCTCGTACGTAAATCCGTCGTACGGCATCCCCAAATCTTGGTACGGGTCAATATCATATTCCTCACACTATTCCTCTGGTATCCTTTTTATCCAAGATCATAGTCTAGGGTACTGACCTATGTCTAGTACAATACTAATATCCTCAATATACTTATGATCTGACTACTGATCGACAATCTCGTACAAACCGATATCGTCAGCACATATCATCATCAAGGGGTATACATCGCCCGATACGGCCTAATATCAATATCCTAGCATATCATGCCTCATATCACGATCACATGTCGACCATTTTATTTATAACACTATTCACCCGTATCGCCGCCCCAAGATCCGCTATAACACCAGGACATACCTCAAGTACGAATCCCGCCATATCACCGATATCACAACCTCAACACAAATCTCATCGACTCATCTCAATCCCAAGTATCATCCTCAAATCCGTATGTGAACACATAGTCCCATACCCATGTGAACACATAACTATATATATATTCCCGTAAACACAAATGGAAGAAGAATGTATGCAAGTATGGGTTGGTGTGTGCATGCGGGGTGCGACCACTACTCTAGGGTTTCGCGACACTAAATATCCAAGAACCCCAAATATCCATATTATCATCAATATACTCAAACAATATATAAACAATATATATATATATGTGTGTATACGTATTCGTATACATCACCACGAACTGCGGGGGTGCTATACGCCATCCACTCGACTTCTCCCCGTAGATATAAATCTACTCACCTGGTCCTCGCTCGCCGGTACCGACGTCGCCACGTGCTTGCTTGTCGTCTCGAAGTCCACATGGGGTACCTACATATAATAACGCACCGTATCGCATTAAAACCAAATTCGAAATCGAAACGGCATACGAAAATCAAATCGGCACGCGCATCACGCATAGGTCAAAACCTATCGCCTACACATGCAAGAATAGCCAAACCAACCCTCGATGTCGATGTACAAACGTCAAACCATCGAGAAAAACCCAAACACTCTCATTTGCGCATTCACGAACACTAATTATAATATAAAATAGGTTAAAATTCACAAAAACCCCAAATTCACCTTAAAAGCCATTTTTCCGAAAATCTAGCAAGCAAAAATTACCCGTTTTAGTACAAAACTCGATGTTTAAACAATTCTAATGGCCATAATACTTATTAAACATCTTAAATAAGTCATAAAAACCATTTCCATAATTTAATCTCATTAAATTTCATTAGCCCCAAAATTCTAGTTTACAAATTAACCAATTTTAACAATTTTACAGCAAAAATGCACATACAACAATTTAGCTTGGATTTGCATGATCTAAAACATTAAACTACATTTTATAATGTTAATGAAGTCATGAAAAACCTAATTACATTTTTCTCTTAATCAAATTCATGGTTTACAAAAATCTAGTTTGCAATTTAAGCAATTTGGACAATTGAAATGTAGCAATCTAGCAATATAGCAAGTAGCTTAGCTTTAGCATTCCTAAAAATGTTAAACTACACCTTGCAAACCTTTACACATGATAAAAACACTAACTTACTCTCAATTCCCTTTTCTTTAAATTTCAAACTTCAAATTTAGAACTCTAATTAAACACATAATAACTAGATTCAAGTAATTAAACAATAACTTAAGTAAAATGCTAAGATTATACCTCACTTAATTAGAGATCTAGTATGAAAATCTTGGTCTCCAATTTGCTCTCTTTTCACCACAATCCATGCTAGAATAGGCCAAAAAGAAATGGGTAGAGATTGGATTATGATTTTGTGAGGTTATACTTTAATTTTTGATGAATTTGTGAGGATTTTTTTTGAAGAGAATGAGAGGAGAAATAATTTGGGAGGGCTGCTGAATTTGGACAGCAGAAATGGGGAAAGGGAGAGAGAGAGTGGGTGTGGGTGCATGTGGAATTGTCAAAGTCAACCCAATATCCATACCTCTTTATAAAACAATTTCCTCACATGAATTAAAGCCAAAAGAGGGGGGGAAAGTGGCTGTCCAGCAGAGGTGGGGCCGGCCAAAAGTGAGGGGTGAGGTTGTGAGAGAGTGAACAAAAAAATTCTATGCAAAAAGCCCCCCCTCAAGTTACCAAATTGCAAGTTTTCGCTAATTTCACCAAAAAAGCCTTTTTTCTTCAATAATTTCTAAACCGTTTTGGCAAACCATTTCATTTCAAAAATAACATGTTAAAATTTTGTTTAATGTGTTATGATGCACAAAATTTGTTTCAACTCATTCCAATTTGTAATTTTCCCTAATTAAATGTATTAGTGACTGCTTAAAAATAATATTAAAATAATTTTTTTCAGAAAATTTGAAATTTCACCAGTGGCTCAATAAACACCAAATACTAGCAATTACATAGCTAGAATATGTATATTTAATTTTTATAATAAGATATTTGTATTTTGACTTTTTACAGAAAACCCCATTATTTTACCGATTTTTTGAAATTTCACCGAAACGATTTTCAAAACGTTACATATCATCGGGTAGAAATCGAATGCAAAATGATCTACCTAGGTCATACTGTATAATACTAGGTGGTAACAAAAGTGAATGTGTGTGTATACATAATTTCGTGTCAGTATCAATATGTGAAATAATCTCATCCATAACATAAATATGTATCATCCAATAAGTGTCCATCAACGACACTCGAAATCCTCCTAAAACATCTGAGTGTCCAGAATCGACACTCGAAATCCTCATAAATCCCGCGTCCAATATCGATACGTAAAATTCTCATATCTCAGGCGCCGTCTCTCGGATCGGTCCTTTCTCAGGCACCGTCTCATCAGATCGGCCCGCATATCCATCTGTATCATATCACTCCGGTCGGTATCCTTCAGATATCCACCGAGTCCTATACTGTCATCGGTAGGTAGTGTTCCCAGCCAGGCTCAACACCTTTCTATACAATCTTCTTATCCCTGGATACCGTATCGGGTCCATCATGTATCCACAATTGGTTCCTCTCTTCCGATTCGGATAATACTCATAGCTTAAAACCGAGAAAACTTATGGTGGACGCCGAAATATCATATCAAGATAAAACCATATTTTTTATAAAAACATTTACAGGTTTTATAAAATCGTATCCGCAGTTTCTCAAATTTCAGAAATCCTACGAAAACATAATCTCATAAGAACATGGCAACAATGGAAGAACATAACAGTAATATAATGCATGGCAAGTGTATTATATTATCGTGTTCGTATAAGCAATAAAAAGAAAGTATGATATCCGGAAAAGTACGTGGTGCTGGGTACTAAACAGTAATCTATAATACTAATGGGATATAGTGTGATTAGCAAGTTCTATATGTGTATGTAGCATTACAATTACCGATAAGGTGTAGGTGTAACATGTGGGTATGTGTAAGTGCAACATGAATCATCGGTAATAGTGCGTGTGTCCTAACATATGAAGTTAAGTAGAATTAAAGGTATGTACGTAGTATAAATCGTAAATAATCGAAGCGCGAGCGTGTGCAGAAATAAGGAAAGCAAAATGCGAACGTATACAGAATAATGAATTGTAACGTGAATAAATATTAAAATATCCAACTGCGTATGAGACATACAATTATAGTTTAAAATAGTACGAAACGTTGTTTTGGAAATAAGCGACTACGATATTTTTGAAATAAAGATCATTTAAAAAGTCGCGGTGCACCCTTGATATTATCATTAAAAGCACGTAATGAATCGTTAGTTTTAAAAATAAGTATGGCTCTAAATATCTCATGAATTTCCTTTTTTGAATTATTAACAAGACTCCTCGAGTCGAAATAAATATTGGTCGTAATCGACAAATCCATCATCATCATATCACATACGAAATATCCCTCATACGATATCATCCAATCAACATGGTGTACGGGTCTATAGTCGCGTACGTCAACTTATCTCATATCGTATCATATCATCTCATGTCATATATAAAATACTCAAATATATATATATATATAGCTCAATGGCTATAAAATAGAAACTAGATATATAATTTTTACTAAGTACATTAATATACGCATATGGTTAGACTAAGTATAAGATTCTAGTGTATCTATATAGTATCCTAACTACTACGGTTGCGGGAGTGCTATACGCCATCACCCGACTTCCCCCATAAATATACATCTACTCACATCAACGCCTCGTCCTAGTTGAAACTGATGGATGTCTTGCCCTTCTTCGTCATCTCGAAAGTCCCCGCGATTATACATACAATCGAAATCGTACAAAATCGCATAAAAACCTATACGAAAAATTGAAACGACGAGCGAAACGCACATAGGTTGAACCTATGGCCAACGCGTGGTAAATCCAATAAAATACTCCCGGCGTCGATATACGAACGTCGAACGACCAAGTCACAACATAGAAATCCGAAAACCAAATTTCTAAACTCGCAAAACATCGTTAAAAGTTAAGTAAAAAAACTCCAGATTTTTACTAAGGGAATCTGAGGCAAATTAGCATATAAAATAGGCTTATATATAATGTAAAACACCTACAGACCAAACCTCGACACCTAATTGCTAGAGTAAACTGTCGAAATATTTATTTTACCCGCAATTTTCGGCCCGATTTTGGAGTTAGGATCTTGTCTTCTTGGTGGGGTATCCCAGTGGTGGAAGAGGTCCAATCTATATTGCTAGAGTATAACTAGACCTAATCTATACGCTAAATATTTTTCAGAGGTCCAAAAGTACTCCAGAATTCATTTGAACATCATAAACTCAAGAAAACCGACATTTGAAATTCTTAACTCATGTTTTAAAACTTCAAAACTCTTTAAAACCAATAATATTTGCACTAAAACATCCCCATCTATCACTAAATAGGTTGTATTCACTAACTAGCCCTCTACTATACCACCACTACCAATTGTGCCTATAAAAACTCACTCTTGAAATCTCAAGTCTAGGAAACATGGTTTAAAACATGGTTTAAGTAGAAAATTTTACCTTATGATGGGGATTAAGGTGTTAGTTATATGTATGCCTTAGAGGCCATTACTGTACATGAGATGTACATTGTAGTGGATGCTTGGACATATATAGGGAGGACTTTTTTGCTCGACATAATAGTATGCTATCTGGTTACTCTTTATCTTAACATGTACACTGATTGTCTCTCTGTTACATGTTGGTAAAGCCCTTAGGATACGTACTTGACTACCTAGATTATGATGGGGATCATACTAGTGGGACAATGGTAGTCGGTAAGTACATCCTTTAATGTCCCTAGTCGTGGATATATCGAGACGGGGCATCGATATACCAGAGTAGACCAGCGTATAGCTTCCCGACCCATATAGATGGGCGATGGATGATCCCATATCCATTGGTGTTTGATATCAGAGATGATATACGGGTGCTCAGTGGAGACTGGGTACACTGGACAGACTCACCGAGAACTCCCAGATGGTATTATACCTCACATTTCTCTGGTGACACTGGTACAGGTTAGTCTGTCGACCAGAGATCGTCATAGAGTCTTGTATGATTCCCACTGTGCTTTGATTTCCACCTTACTGCGTTCATGAGAACGTGCAAAACGGTGGTTTTTGGGTACAGTCTCGAGTCATATGGAGGCAATGAGCGATAGGAGGGGATTCATCTCTCCCGGTATTAGGGGTTGATGTTGCGCTGTGCTCGATTGGCTATAACAGGAAGTCCCTGGCCAGGGCCGTTTCAGAGATTTACTGGTAAGTGTTACCAGTAGTTTCTCGACCTGTTATGGGGTCTGACGTTTACCACCCCTAGACGAGATATGCGACATATCAGACGAAGAGACCGGACTGTACAGTAAGTGTTACTGATTGGATTCGCAGGAGTATGAGCAGGCTTACTTGTTGATTTTCTGATCGCTCAATACCCGGGTGGCTATTACGTTTAGCACGCCTCTTGTAGCTTGTGGGTGTTTGATATGATCATCATCTACTGCCGGCGTATTGACAAGTCTTTGGAGTCCTACACAGAGGTTTCCTGGATCAGGCAAAACGAAGTAGGAGCACATATGAGATATGTGCGGGACCGAGATTAATACGCGTATGTGATACCGTATTCTATTCTCGCGATTTGTATCATCGGTCGATTATATGCGATATAGCTTGGTTATCGAATCAAGTGTTGATCCGATAAAATGATACACATGATGTTAGTCGGTTATATGTGATATAGCCGGATTTATCAAGTGTTGATTTAATGAATATATAATTATATATTTGATATATTAATTTACATTGACTAGTATTGACTCACTTAAGATTGCTTTTCTCACTTGATTGTATATTGAGTATATATGTGATATATACTTGTGTACAATGTTTTGTTTCATGCTTGTTGATACACATGACATGGGTGTATGAGACTCACACCATGCCACATGTAATAAAGGGTTTTATTTATTTTAAGTTAATCAAAATTAGTTGGAAAATGGATTAATGGTTGAAGCTTTGAGAAGCTTGTGGAACCATTGACCAAGTCCACTAATTTTGTTTTTACTTAAGATATTTTTTAATCCAACCATTACATTAACCATGGTTTAGTCTCTACAAGGGTTAATATGGGATATTAACTCACCCATGGTTAATATTCTTTACTTGATTCATTTTTCATGGTTGCTTTCTTCATCTCCTTCCTTCTTCAAGCTTTCTAGCTCCATGAAACATGAAGAAATATTGTGAGAAAAATAAATCTAAAATGAGCTCACTTCCTACTCCATCATCCTACACACTTGCTTGGATAGTATATAGGGTGTTCTCTTCACAAAGTTCTTGACCTAGTGAAGAGGTAGCTTGGGTTTTGAGTCTCCTCGACGTAGATCATCTTCGGCCTCGAAGACTTCGAGCAAACTTATTCATTTCTTCAAGGGAATCCATACTAGAGTTCGAAAGATCGATACTCGCAGCGAAGGGACTACTACACGGAGTTTTAGAAGTGAAGGACCAGTCTACAAAGGTTGTATTCCTTGTTCACTACTTGTAATGGTTGATTACATGGTCATTTCGTCTATTTACTCTAGCTAGATCCTAGGTTAAGCTTCATTAGCACCTTAGAATTTTTGAATTTGGCATGCTTGATGTCTTGAAAACGCAGTAGGGTGCTAAGGAATCCCAACATAAGGAATTTTCCAAGATAAGGAATTTTCCAAGCTTGGGAGATAGCCTCAAAGTAGAGACTTGATCATATCACCATGTGTAGAATGAGGATTGGAACATGTTTTTTGAAGGTTACCTGGTGTTTTGAGGAGTTTTGTGGGGGTGTTTGTGTTTGTAGAGTGATGGTGGAGGAGGTGGAGAAGGAGAAAGAGAAGAAGAAGAAGAAGAAATGAGATGAGAAAAAGAAGATGGTTGCTAACCATAACCCTCTCACTCTCTCTTTCTCTCTCGCCCATACCCAATATTTATAAACCATACCTCCATTTTCTTTTTCTTTTCTATTTTTTAAAATGATATACAAAACCATACTTTTAAAATCACAAATGAAAGAAGAATAAAAAGAAAGCTAAATATACATTCACTTATTAACATGCCATGCATACTAATCATGGTTTAACAAAAATCAAACTTGGTATAGTGCACAAAATAGGAAAACACAAATTAACTTTAACATTAAACTTGTATGGATATAATTATATACTAATTTATGAAAAGCCCAATTAAATAAATACTTTCATAAATAATAATTCATTTTAAATTCCAATTATTTTCCAAAATAGAGGTATATAATCATACCAATTTACGAAAACTCAAATCCATACTCGGTATAATATCCGTAAAACTCATTATAAAATAGAGGTATTATTTAAATTCTAAAATAATATTTACTATTTTTCTGAAATGTTACACCTGTCGTATGTCTGGGCCGGATATTTCCTTTGTTTGGAAATTAGTTATTTGTGGAAATCTTTTGTATACTATATATAATAGCTTATTTTAGACCTAGATCTGATGCTTTTTGTTAATTTGATAGAACCCATTGTTATTTTTAGAGAGGTTTTGAGAAGGATTTGTATTCTCCATCGATTTGTGCTCTTCCGATATTTGATTATTAATAAAGCTTCTTCTTCGCCTATTTGTTTTGTGGTTAATATTCATATTTCTATCTTACCTGTAATTTGATTTTCTTCTCGTTATGGACTGTGTGTTTGCTTTGTGATTGTCTCGTATACACAACAAACTGGTATGAGAGCCTTTTGTTATTGTTTGGGATCTTTTGAATCGAATCATTAGGTCTTTAATTTTGCGATCTAGGTTAATGTTGGATAACGAAAACTACGTCCACTTCTCCACTTTCTTAGATCGGGTTCGTTAGTACTCAAGGTATTTTGATTTGATCCTACATTATGTCTTCAATATTCATGAAGTTCGATATCGAGAAGTACGATTGAAATATGAGTTTCTGTTTGTGGTAAGTCCGTATGGTTGCCGTTTTGATTCAAAACAATTTGAAGAAGGCAATTCTAAGGAAGGATAAAAAGCCTTCCATTATGACGTAGGAAGCTTGGGAGGAGATGGATGAGAAGGCCCTCACGACTATCCATTTGTGTCTGACTAACGAAGTTCTACAAAAAGTTTTGTTGGAGAAGGCAGCGACTGATTTATGGAATAAATGGGAGGAGTTATAGTTTAGGAAATTTCTTACGAATCGACTCTTGTTGAAGCAGTGTCTCTTTACACTTCGTATATCAGAAGACTTTCTAATAAAATCTCATGTTGGTGAAGAAGCTCAAGCTCTTCACTTGCTATGTTCGTTACCCACCCTCTTATAAGCACTTCCATGACACCATGTTTTATGGACGAGATAGGATCTCAATCAATGATGTGAAGGATAATTTGATGAACAAAGAGAATATCAACAAGGAGTTGACTTCCACCGAAACGGATGGTTCATCGTGGCTTATTTGTTCGAGGGCGAGCGGAGAAGACAGATCCAGAAGCAAATAGAAGAAGTCGCGGTCAAAATCCAAGGCTAAAAATGATGCCTACAATTATTGTAAGAAGGAGTATTTCAAGGTCGATTGCTTTAAGTTGCAGAACAAGTTAAAGCAGGAAGACAAATCAAAGAAGGAGGTTTGGGCAGAAGCGAGTATAACGGGAGGAGAAGGAGAACTTCTTGTGGTCCTTGATAACACATAGCGATCCAAAGACAAGTAGATCATGGATTCGGGTTGTTCTTACTATATGTGTCCCAATAGGAATTTGCTCACCACGTACGAGTCCGTTGATGGTAAGGTGGTTTTGATGGGCAACAATAGCTCATGCCGAGCTATTGGCAAAAGGACGATCCAAATCAAGATATTTGACGGTGTTATGAGGACATTGGCGGAATTTAGAAACGTACCTGACTTGAAGAAGAATATCATCTCTTTGGATGCACGTAACCAAAGATGCTCTAGTCATGATGAAGGGCTTGAAAAAGGGTCCTTATATTTGTTGCAGGGTTCGAAGTCTTCCAGATTGGCATCTATTTTATCATCCAAATTCATGACGGAAACTACCAGATTGTGGCACGAGGCTCGGGCATATGAGTGAGAGAGGTATGACCGAGTTGTCGAAACAGGGTCTACTTGATAAGAAGAGTACGATGAAGATAGAGTTTTGTGAACATTACGTCTTTGGAAAGCCAAAAGCATGTTAGCTTCAGTTCGACGGTGCACAACACAAAAGGTACTCTAGATTATAACCATTCGAATCTTTGGGGATCCTCTTCAGTTGCTTCTAAAGGAAGTAGTACTAAATATCTGCTTACCTTCATTAATGATTTTTTGAGAACGATTTAGATCTACTTCTTGAAGCACAAAAGTGATGTGATATGGTTACGATGACCTAGTGGCGTATGCGATGTCTGTTACAGAGACAGTTGATAGTAGCGAGCCGACAAGTTATAAAAAAGTCATCTCATCCGATAAAGCACATCGTTGGATAGGCACTATGAATGAAATGATTGAGTCTCTTCATAAAAACTAAACTTGGAAGCTCGTGACGCCCAAAGGAATAAAGAAAATAGTTGGCTACAAGTGGGTTTTCAAGAAATAAGGTGACCAAGAGACGGTTGATATGAGATGCAAAATGCGGTTGGTAGCTAAAGTCTATAACAGGTGCTGAGAGTTGACTTCACTGAGATATTTTTCCGGTTGTTAAACACACCTCTATACGTGTCTTACTCGGTTGGTAGCTATGCAAGATTTGGAGCTTGAGCAGCTCGATGTGAAGACTGTATTCTTGCATGGTAATTTGGTAGAGAAAATCTACATGCAACAGCCCGAAAGTTTTGAAGTTGAAGGAAAAGAATATCATGTTTGCTTGTTAGAGAAGTCTCTTTACGGTTTGAAGCAGTTACCAAGACGCTGGTATAAAAAGTTCGGCTCCTTCATGAGAAGTATGGACGACAGTTGTGTATATTCGAAAAAGCTCGCAGATGGTTCTTTCGTTTATTTGCTATTTTAGGTTGATAATATATGATAGCGGCAAGATATACAATTGATATTATGAATTTGAAGGGACGGTTAAGGTAAGTTTGAGACCAACGATTTGGAAGTGGCCAAGAAAATATTTAGTATAGAGATTAGGCGCAATCATAAAAGAGAAAAGCTATACTTGTCTCAACAACGGTATGTTGAGAAAGTTTTGGAGCGTTTCGGTATGGCAAATGCAAAATCTGTAAGTA
This sequence comes from Agapanthus africanus, assembly GCA_030015575.1. Classification (NCBI taxonomy): domain Eukaryota; kingdom Viridiplantae; phylum Streptophyta; class Magnoliopsida; order Asparagales; family Amaryllidaceae; genus Agapanthus; species Agapanthus africanus. The sequence continues at coordinate 326,744,113 of JASDDO010000018.1, forward strand.
CTCCGTTGGAAGCTCATTTTATACTTTCAGCTCATTCATCACCGCATACGGAGGATGAGATTAGATATATGTCGAATGTAACATATGCGAGTGCGGTGGGTAACGTTATGCATGCCATGGTTTGTACATGACCCAACATTTCACACGCCGTTAGTGTTGTTAATCGCTATATGGTGTCACGCCTCGCTTCCCAAAATATACAATTCGGGAACGTAACAAAACCAACCATGCTACATACGGTAAGGAAACATCCTCCATAGTCACATTACAGCTGTTAATCAGTAATCAAGAACAATAATATAACTATTTATCTCTAAATACGTCCAATAGCTATAAGAAACAATAGCGGAAGTAATAAAGATCCGAGAAAAAAAGAATTCCTAAACCATCAATAAGAACTAGATCAGTGAGATGCTTCTCACTGATCGACAATCCTGTCAAAATATCACAATCCTCCTGTGCAAGTATCTGGGCCATGCAAAACTCAAACGTCAATATGTCATAAATATCATAATAATAAAACCAGTATGAGATAGAATATACCATGTGTAAAGACTCGATGTCATAAGTAAGCAATAACAGTACATATGATGCAACAAGTAAGATATCAATATCGATCATATCATATCATGTGTATCCTAAGAGTCCATGTCGCTAGATTATCTATCCTAAAAGTATTTGAAACCAATCAATAGAATTCTTGATATAACACAATAGTATCTCGTGCGTGTCCGGGACCACGGTTATGATTCTCGGGGCTGAATCCGAGACATGCCGCTGGACAATAAAACAATGTCATGTATAGATGAATGACGTCAGCATCATCATTTCAGTGCCCAAAACTCGTATGAACTGTTAAGTTACAAATCGACTTTCATTCTTGATTTCCTCTTTTTCCCCAGGTTTTCATGTTCATGTCAAGTATAGAAATAATATCGCTAATGCCAACACAGGAACAGACATGTATATGTTACGTCCATCAGGAAAACAGTTCAGGTTAATCAAATCAATATCAGGATTGTTGGCATGTAAACATTACATGGCAAGTATGTACTGGTATGATAACGATAACAATACCGTAAAAATAACACGATAGTAGTGATATATGTCAAATCGGTATACAAGCATGTCAAGGATAACGTAATCAAGATAATAATATTAACCAGGATAGCATATTCGATCCGATTAATAACAATAAAAATGATGTTGATTTTAACCATACACAAGAAAGTTCCGTTCAGAAATTCAGTGTCACCCTGATTTGTAAATAGCTTAAAAATAACAAATGTCCTCCAAAAGGAACATGTCATATACCAAAACAAAACTAATTCAATAAGGTTTTTATTTTTATTAGTTAAAACATCTCAGGTTGTTCCTACAAAAAGTTATGAACGTTCGAAATTTGCTGCTGGAATTTCCCTGGACAGCAGTTCAGAGGTACTTTCATTTGCAGTTTATATTATTTAAACAGTTTATTTTGCAAGTAAATTTTTCACAGAGTTACAATATTCTGAGTTAGTTTCTATGATTTATAATAAATTTTATAAGGTAAGATATACAGTAAATTCCAGATTTGTCGTATCCGTTTGGCTTCGATGTTTCACGTGTAAACTGTAATATTTTCAAACTATATTATGCAACAATCAATACCTATCAAAATAAAATTATTAATTAAACATGATTATTCTCTTAAAGTATATACTAATTTTAACCGTTATAGATAAATAATATTACGACAACCGTAATTGTCGTCGTAGTTAGCATGTACGAACAAGTATTAGATACTTGCCTCGAAAACGACGAAGACGAGGAAGATAGCTGCGATTTGATGGTGATCAGTCTCGTTTGGAGTTGGGTTCGGTCGTCGCGGCAGTCGAGGATGATGAAAACGTGGGTGAATGAGGTCGACTTAGGTTTATATTACAGAAGAGAGGAAGATGATAGAAAGAGTGATTGGAGAGAGAAAATAAGATTTGTTTTTCAAAGAGAGAGAGATAATGAGTTATACACACACACACACACAACAACAACAACAACAACTGAGCCTTTTATCTCAAGCATATGGGGTAGGCTACATGAACCAACATGAGAATCACGCCGGGTCCAGCACATGAATCCTCCGCCTCCACTCACTCCTATCGAACAATATACTTTCATTGAGTCCTTTGGCAACCATATCGTTTCGTATCACCTCCATCCATGTTTTCTTCGGTCTCCCTTTTACCCTTTTGCTATTGCCCATATCGAGAGTATCTATTTGTCGAACCGGTGCTTCCATAGGTCTGCGTCGCACATGACCAAACCATCTTAGCCGGTTTTCTTGCATCTTCTCCTCCACAGGTGCTACACCAACTTTTGCACGAATATTCTAATTTCGCACCTTATCTTTTCTAGTGTTATCGCACATCCAACGAAGCATGCGCATCTCCGCTACGTGCATCTTCTGTGTATGATGCTTCTTAGGAGCCCAACATTCTGTACCATATAATAAGGCAGGCCGAATAGCGCTCCGATAAAACTTCCCTTTCAATTTTAACGGAAAGTTACGATCACACAAAATCCCTATTGCACTCCTCCATTTCAACCAACCAGCTTGGATCCTTTGACATCACTATCGATCTCCCCATTCTTTTGGATGATGGAACCTAAAAATCTAAACTGGTCGCTCGGTGATATCTCTTGCCCTTCCAATGTTATACCAATATGGTTTTGACTTCTCTGGTTACTAAATTTGCAATGCATATATGCTGTCTTGGAACTGCTCAATCTGAATCCCCGAGATTCCAATGTTTGCCTCCATAATTCCAATTTGGCATTAACCCCTGCTTTCGTCTCATTTACTAGAACAATATCATCAGCGAATAGCATACACCAAGGTACCTCATCTTGGATAGTTCTAGTAAGCTCATCTATCACGATGGTAAACAGGAATGGACTTAATGCAGATCCTTGATGTAAACCAATTGTAATCGGAAAATCACTCGTTAAGCCGCCGCAAGTTCTGACATTTGCCACTACCTCATCGTACATATCCTTGATTATGTCAATATACTTGACGGGGACCCCCTTCTTCATATGACATTGTCCCCCATAATACCTCTCTAGGTACCTTGTCGTACGCTTTTTCTAAATCAATAAATATCATATGCAAATCTCTTCTCCTCTCTCGAAAACGCTCGACAAGTTGACGAAGAAAATGAATAGCCTATGTCGTCGATCGTCCAGGCATGAACCCAAACTGGTTCTCTCTAATCTTAATATCCTTCCTTAGCCTGTGTTCAACCACTCTCTCCCAAAGTTTCATGGTGTGACACATAAGTTTTATTCCACGGTAGTTTGAGCAATTTTGAATGTCACCATTGTTCTTATAGATAGATACAAGGATACTTTTCCTCCATTCATTTGGCATCTTTTTTGTTTGCCAAATCTTATTAAACAGATCTGTCAGCCATTTAACGCCTATTTCTTCTAAGCATCTCCAAATCTCGATAAGAATCCCATCAGGACCAACCGCTTTTCTTAAACTCATTCTGTTCAAAGCTTCTTTAACCTCAGGTAGTCTTATTTTACGCATGAAATCACGGTTTATATCTTGAGATTGAATGATAAGTCTATCCAAATTCTTGGTAAAGCTCTCATTGAACAATTTGTCAAAATAATTTCTCCATCTTTCCTTGATATTCTCATCTCGAACTAAAACCTTCTGATTTTCATTTTTGACACACTTCACCATACATAAGTCTCTAGTCTTTCTTTCCCGCATCCGAGCAATCCGGTATATATCATTTTCAGCCTCTTTAGTGTCTAATTTCTTATACACCTCCTTGTAGACCTTAGATTCCTGAACAGCTTTCTTAACTTCCTTTTTAGCCATTTTATACTTCTCAAATCTCTCCACATCTCTACTTTTCTTCAAATCTTTATATTTTAATTTTAATAGCAGCCTTTATTTCTTCATTCCACCATGATGTATCCTTAGATGGTGGAGCACCACCTCTCGACTCACTAAGTAGATCTCTAGCTACCTTCTTGATACAACTAGCCATTTTGTTCCATGTTTTGTCTGAATCATCTTCCGACTGCCAATCCGCTTCTTGGACTACACGATCTATAAAAGCCTTTTGGTTACCTTCTTTCAATCACCACCATTTAATTCTAGACCTTACGTCTAATCTTCCTAGGTCATGTTCTAAATCGAAAATTTAGAACTAAAAGTCTATTTTGAGTGGTTACACTCTCTCCTGGCACTACCTTACAGTCGATACAACAAGCTCTATCTATTCTTCTCGTCAAAAAAAAGTCTATTTGACTAGCACTTGATCCGCTCCTAAAAGTGATAAGGTGGGACTCTCTTTTCCTAAACCAGGTGTTTGCTGAGGTAAATCTCAAATAAACCTCCCCCCAAACTTAAACTTCTCACAATACACCCCTAAAATATTTATTTAAGGATCGCCTGAAAAATCTCAAAGGATTAACCATATTTAAGCATATCTTTTATTTAAAACTATCACAATAAAATATATCTCTTATCAAACCAAAATATATCTTTTGTTAAAAGAACATGCTAATATATCTAATATTTAAATATACTATATGAGCATTAAAATAAGATATTATTAGACTAGCAAACAAATTTAAAACTAATTATCATATATTTAACTACTTAGATAACCGTATACAAAACTAATATTTGATTATGGATATTAAAACAGATGTTAATAAACCAAATATTAGATATTAATTATCCTTTATTTAACAAACTAGATAAGCATAAATATATTCTATTAATATAATACCCTTTCTTATGTCATGATATTTTAACATATATTATATGAATAAGATATGTACGGTTAACAATAAAACTTAAATACCAACAAAATATTATAGGTTAACATGCATGCGAATCGGGTACCAATATTATATCAATTCGAACTAATGATCATGGTAAGGTAAAACAATACGATTATCATAATAACCATCCAAATATCAATCATAACCCAATAACAATAATAATATAAATGCCCAACATATTTATTTAATATAATTAAATAACATATGATCGTGTTAGGGTGTTTACATATGGTATCTCTTGCCAAAAGCCATTGGCAAGCGGTGAAATGGATATTACGATACCTTCGAGGTACGTCTGGCATAGGGTTGGTGTTTGGATGAAACGACGACGATTTAGTTGGATTCAACGACTTCGATTATGCGGGTGATCTTGACAGACGCGGATCGATCACCGGTTATGTCTCTCCTTGGGAGGATATGCCATAAGTTGGCATGTTTCTTTACAGCCTATGGTAGCGTTGTCTACGATGGAGGGGCTGTGATTTGGTTGAACATGACCGTTGTTGCGGCCGTTAAGAAGGCGATTTGGTTGAAGGGGCTATCTTCGGAACATGGTATTTTAAAGGATGCCATAATAGTCTACTGTGATAGCCAAAGCGCTATTCGCTTGTCGAAAATGTTGGATATGTATGCCCTAGAGGCCATTATTGAATAGTACTAGTTTGTATAATATATTTTGGATGCTTGGGATATGTATACGGGTTTACGACAGTCTTGCTCGATATAGTAGTATGCTACTTGGTTTGTATCTATCTTAATATGTGTATATGTTTCTTTTAACATATCGCTAAAAACATATTGATGGAGCCCTTAGGATCTTTGCTTGACTACCGGCGTTGTGATGGCGATCACACTAGTGGGGGCTGGGTAGTCTATAGCACATCCTTATTTTGGTCCCTAGTCGTAGGATTATCGAGATAGGGCATCGATACTCCAGAGTAGACTGGTGCATACGCTTCTCGTCCCAGCGGGGGAGATGGTCTGTCCCACAGCCATCGGTACGTCATACTGGAGGTAGTATGCAGGTGCTCGTTAGGTTACGAGTACACTGGACAGGACTCGTCGGGAACTGTTGGTTAGTATTATACCTATCGTCAGTTAACAGTTCCCAAGTGACATGAGTACAGCTTAGTCCGTTGACTTGACACTGTCACTTCGCCTCGAGTGTGTTCCCACTGTTCTTAGATTACTACCCTACCACGGCTCTAATAAGTCGTGCAAACAGGTAGTAGTTGGGTGCAGTCCCGAAGCACTTGGAGGCAGTGACGGTTAGACAGGATTCGTCTCTCCCGGTATTGGGGGTTGATATCGCGCTGTGTCTAGAATAGCCATTACACATAGTCGTCCCTGGCCAGGGCAAGCGAGATTTGCTGGTAGTGTTACCAGTAGTTTCTCAGGGTGTTCTGGGCTACACTCCGACACGACTTGTACCGCTATTAGGGGACTGACGTTTACCGCCCCCTAGACCCGCCATGCGATACTCTCAGACGAACAGACCGGAATGTACGGAGATTGTCACATTCAGGCTCAGTAGGAGTTCGGATGGATTCACCTCATCAGTCTTCTTTCAGCATCTACCTGGGGACCGTTACGTACAGCTAGTACCACTTGCGGCCTGTGGTTAAACCCATTGCCAGCGTAGTGTCGAGCCTTTAGAGTCCCACACAGAGGGTTATTCGTCTTTGAGCAAAACAGAGTAGAGGTCGCATGGTTTTGCGACGGGGTTCGTTCACATCCGCGCACTTGTGCACGTTTGGTGTCCAAGCAGTTATTACTAGCGGGCTTTAGTTTAAGCCAGATCCTAATATTTGTTTTGGGATTGGTTTTGTCTCATTGTATTCGTATTCCTTGGAACACGGATGCGGGTGTGTATGCACAGTTGACAGAGATAGAGGCAGAGGATTCTCATTAGGGTTGTTGACCGTTGACTTTTTCCAAACCCTAATGAGAATGAGAAATATGATTAATAATATTAATTAAAGATAATTGTGCCATGGTTGAGTTGAACATTTGACTTTTGTTGACTTGTTGACTTTGTTGACCGGTTAACCATTGTTGACTTGTTGACCATCATCATTTCATTGCAAAGATGTTTCTTGTTTCTTGCAAAAAATCCATTTAATGTGAAATAATGGTCATTCCAAATGAACCATCACACTTTTTCTTTAATTATTATTGTTATTTTCATATTATCTCATATGTGAACATGGTTGAAAAATGAGAGTTCATTCTATCATATTATTTCTCTCTCTTGAAAGAAAGCTCTCCCTCTTCCTCTCTCAAAGTTTAAGTGTTCCATGAGTTAGAAATCATAAGCTTTTGAGACTAAACCACCATAACTCCTCTCTACTCATTCTAGGGTTCTAGGTTTAGCAAACCAAGCACCTTAGTTACCTCTAGGTTGAGGTAGAAGCTCAAGTTCGAGGCCCTCGGGTGGATCTATCTTCGGCAAAGAGGAGACGACGAGGAGGAGGAGTTCAAGACCCTAGGTATAACTATTCTATATAGTAGCTAAAACTTGTAGTTTATTTAGCTTTGTTAGTTTTGTTTAGCAAAGATCCTTCATGGATGGTCCATGTTACCTAGTGAGGAAAATTTTGATTTTTACCTATTCCGCTTCCCCGAAAGAACTGGGGTGGGTAACGTGGACCTAACAGAAAAGTCAGATGTATCATGATAGGATGAAGCACATTGACGTGTGAGGTAAGGTGGAGAAAGAAGAGATTATTGTGAAAGTTGGCATAACGGATAATCCGGCCGACATATTAACGAAATCTCTTTCAATTGTTAAGTTTGAGCACTGTTTAAATTTAATTGGAGTGTGTCGCACTCGGTGAGTCCTTAAGGGGTTTTATGGTGAAGATAGAGCTGTTATTATTTTGATGGAGGTGTATGTGGAATGCAAGTTAAGGTGGAGATTTGTTAGATACCTCACATTTATATCCCCGAAGATTTCCTATTTTGAAGATCCGACATTATTACGAAGAACTCGAAAATTTGGTGTTATCAGCAAGGACGAAGTCTGAAGCTCATCTCGACAGAAGTCTGCCTCCGCCTCGTACGCGTGATCATCCTTTATCCAGACGTCTGCACCGTTGACGTTCAGACGTAGACGTCTGCCAAGCGCTCTGTTATTTCGATGCGAATACCATATGTCTGACCTATCCTTGTTCAGACGTCTGGATAGCGCTCTGGAGTTTCGTGACTACAAAGATAGACGTCTTCCAATCTCTTGTGCAGACGTCTGATGTATGTCTTGGCCGGATATTTCTTTTGTTTAGAAATTAGTTATTTGTGGAAATCTTTTTGTATGCTATATATATAATATTGGGTTATGCCAGCATCCTAGCCATCAAACCGTGGCCGATCGTAGAACAAAATTTTTACAAACTGGCGCTAGAACAACCCACGAATACGGATCGACCATAAACCTAGCCAGCATTATAAAGAGTTGAGATGGTTATACCGAATGATCCGTGTCCTTCGGTCTTTAACCTCCTTCCCAAGCTCCTAGTAGCCACCATGATCAAGTTTGGTCGCCGGTCTCCCTCCATCGAAGATGATCCACCTGAGAGTCTGTGAATCGAGCTCCTAACTCATAACCGAGTTAACTAGGGTACCTAGTTCGCTAAACTAGATAGTCTAGATGATGTAGAGTCTAATGATGCATTGATTGTCTCTAAACACATGAGTGTAAGTCTATGTAACCCACCCCGGTACTTACGGGGAGGTAGAAAGAGTAAAAAACGGATTTTTATCACAAGAAACATAGACTAACCACGAAGGATCTTTACTAAACAAAAACTAACAAACTAACTACAAGTTCTAGCTACTAGGTAAGATGGTTATACCTAGTTCTTGAACTCCTTCTATTCTTGTTGTGGTCCTCTTTGTTGCTAGCTCCTTGGAGTGGTATAGATGGCTCCTCCTCGTCGTCTTCTCTTTGCCGAAGAAAGATCCACCCGAAGGCCTCTACCTTAAGCTCCTACCTTAACTAAGAAGTAACTTAGAGTGCTTGGCTTGCTAGTCTAAGAACCCTAGAATGAGTAGAGAAGGGTTTTGATGGTTTTATCCCACAAAGCTTGGATTTTCAACACACGAAACACTTAAGCTTTTGAGAGAGAGGAAGATGGAGAGCAATGCAAGAGAGAGAGTGAGCAAGAGAGAATGAGAGAATAAATCCCAACCTTGCTCTCATATAAGAGAATATGAGAATAATAATATAAATTAGGAAAATTGTGATGGTTAGTTAATTTGACCATTATCATTTCACATTAAATGCTAATGCAAGTTTCAAGAAGCATCTTTGCAAAAGAAATTATCATGGTCAACAAAAGTCAACAAGTCAAATAGTCAATCCAGCCCTAACCATGGCATAATTATCCTTAATTAATATTATTAATCATATTTCTCATTCTCATTAGGGTTTAGAAAAAATCAACGGTCAAAAACCCTAATGAGGTTGCTCTGCCTCTGTCAACTGTGCATACACACCCGCATCCGTGTTCCGAGGAACATAAATACAATGAGACAAAACCAATCCCAAAACAAATACTAGGATCTGGTTTAAACCAAAGCCCGCTAGTAATAACTGCCCGGACACCAAACGTGCATAAGTGCGCGTATGTGAACGAACCCCGTCGCAAAACCATGCGACCTCTACTCTGTTTTGCCCAAAGGTGAACAACCCTCTGTGTGGGACTCTAAAGACTCGACACTACGCTGGCAGTGGGTTTAACCACAGGCCGCAAGCGGTACTAGCTGTACGTAACGATCTCCGGGTAGATGCCGATAAGAAGACCGATGAGGTGAACCCATCCGAACTTCTACTGAGCCTGAATGTGACAATCTCCGTACAGTCCGGTCTGTTCGTCTGAGAGTATCGCATGTCGGGCTTAGGGGGCGGTAAACGTCGGTCCCCTAATAGCGGTACAAGTCGTGTCGGAGTGTAGCCCAGAACACCCAGAGAAACTACTGGAAACACTACCAGCAAATCTCGCTTGCCCTGACCAGAGACTTTGTGTAATGGCTCTCCTAGACACAGCGCGATATCGACTCCCAATACCGGGAGAGACGAATCCTGTCTAACCGTCACTGCCTCCAAGTGCTTCGGGACTGCACCCAACTACTACCTGTTTGCACGACTCATTTGAGCCGTGGTAGGGTAGTAATCTAAGAACAGTGGGAACACACTCGAGGCGAAATGACAGTGTCAAGTCAACGGACTAAGCTGTACTCATGTCACCTCGGAATACCAACCAACAGTTCCCAGCGAGTCCTGTCCAGTGTACTCGTAACCTAACGAGCACCCGCAATCTCCAGTACGACGTACTAATGGCTGTGGGACATACCATCTCCTCTGCTGGGATGAGAAGCGCATACGCTAGTCTACTCCGGAGTATCGATGCCCCGTCTCGATAATCCTATGACTAGGGACCTGTATAAGGATGTGCTTGTAGATTACCCAGCCCCCACTAGTATGACTGCCATCACAACGCTGGTAATCAAGCAAAGATCCTAAGGGCTCCAATAATATGTATAAGCGATATGCTAAAAGAAACACATGCACATATTTAAGCTTGAGATAGTATGCGGGTGCTCGTTAGGTTACGAGTACACTGGACAGGACTCGTCGGGAACTGTTGGTTGGTACTATACCTATCGTCAGTTATCAGTTCCCAGGTGACATGAGTACAGCTTAGTCCGCTCACTATCACTTCGCCTCGAGTGTGTTCCCATTGTACTTTGATTACTACCCTAACACGGCTTAAAGGAGTCGTGCAAACAGTAAAAAGAAAACTCTCATCTCACAACCCCCGGCTCAAAGGAGTCGTGCAAACAGTAAAAAGAAAACTCTCAAAGGAGTCGTGCAAACAGGTAGTAGTTGGGTGCAGTCCCGAAGCACTTAGAGGCAGTGACGGTTAGACAGGATTCGTCACTCCCGGTATTGGGGGTTGATATCGCGCTGTGTCTAGGAGAGCCATTACACAAAGTCCCTGGCCAGGGCTAGCGAGATATACTGGTAGGTTTCCAGTGTTATCTTAGGGTGTTCTGAGCTACACTCCGACACGACTTGTACCGCTATTAGGGGACTGACGTTTACCACCCCCTAGACCCGCCATGCGATATTCTCAGACGAACAGACCGGACTGTACGGAAATTGTTACATACAGGCTCAGTAGGAGTTCGGATGGATTCACCTCATCAGTCTTCTTATCGGCATCTACCTGGGGACCGTTACGCACAGCTTGTGGTCTATGGTTAAACCCACTGCCAGCGTAGTGTCGAGTCTTTAGAGTCCCACACAGAGGGTTATTCGCCTTTGGGCAAAACAAAGTAGAGGTCGTATGGTTTTGCGACGGGGTTCGTTCACATCCGCGCACTTGTGCACGTTTGGTGTCCGGGCAGTTATTACTAGCGGGCTTTGGTTTGAGCCAGATCCTAGTATATGTTTTGGGGTTAGTTTTATCTCATTGTATTCGTGTTCCTCGGAACATGGATTCGGGTGTGTATGCACAATTGACTGAGACAGAGGCAGAGGATTCTCATTAGGGTTGATGACGGTTGTCATTTTCCAAACCCTAATGAATATGTGAAACATCAAGTAATAATATTAATTAAAGGAAATTATGTTATGGTTAGGGTTGTTGACCTTTTGACCAAGGTTGACTTGTTAACCAAGGTTGAAAAGTTGACTATCATCATTTCAAGCAAAGATGCTCTTTGATCTTTGCAAAACTCATTAAATGTGAAATGATAATGGTCTTTTCAACCTACCATCTCCTTTTCCCTTTTTGATTAATATTGTTAATTTGATAATTCACATTGCATATGGTTGCAAAATCCTTTTCATTCTCTCATTCTCATTCTTTCTCATCCTTTGCTCTCTTCCTCAAACCTAATACTCATCCTAAGGTTGAAGGTTTAGCAAACCTAATACTTTAGTTACCTCAAGTTCGAGGAAGGAGCTCAAGCTAGAGGCCCTCGGGTGGATCCATCTTCGGCACAAGGAGACGACGAGGTGAGGCCGATCCGACCACCACAAGGAGTTTAAGAGAAGGAGTTCAAGTTAAGGTATAACCCCTAACCGAGTAGGTAAAGCTCATAGTAGTTGCTAGCGTGTTGTTTAGCAAAGATCCGGGTTTTCTAGTCCATGTTACCCTTTCATAAAAAATCGTTTTTCACCATTTCCGCAACCCCGAAAGAACCGGGAGAGGTAACGTGGACTTACAGTGGTATCAGAGCCTAGCTAAACACACACTAGCATACTAGCAAAGTATCTAGATTTTCGATCGGAGAAAAAAATCGCAAAACACCCCGAAAAAGTGAACTTTCTGTCGATTTTCTTTTCTGCTCAAAAAATAATAAATCAATCGGCTCAGGGTTTTTAAAGAACACCCAAGAAAAACGATCCAGTGAGTCGACCAACTCACCGCGGAACTGCGGCAAGAGCTTGCTCATGCCGCGGATCCGCGGCCGAGTTGACTCGGCCGTGGGTCGTTTCTCCTGCAGTGTTCTTATATTGGTGTTTTGTGATTTTTAGGATTGTTTGTTTCTGCCCAGAATTTCCAGAGAGCAAAATTTATTTTTGGGGTGGTTATAAATCCGTGTTTTAATCGATTTTCTGTAGACTTTGGGTTGTATCTGTGATGTTATATATGTATTGAACGTCTGCTAATCGCTATACGTCGATTAGTGGGGGTTATACATATCTGTGATCTGTAATGTTGATGGTTTGTGTATATGAATTCGTTGGATTATCGCGGATGAATAGCCGGGGTTGTGAGATGAGAGTTTTCTTTATCTTTCAATTCGTGTAATATGTAATTTGATGTAATATTATTTGTATAGCCGCACATCCGGGATGAGGTTGTAACCACCATTGTATAATTCTTTTTTACTGTTTTTGCTCCTAGCATAGACCCAAGGTGGGGTGCACAAACTACCGGGTATCTCGAAGTGCCGAGTGGCCTACTCACGTTGTTGAGGGAGGTTGCTTCGCTTCGGATACTTGGCGGGTAGTTTGCCGCACCCGTAGGGGTCTAGGGTGGAGTATTGGCTATTCATCGCGACCGTGTAATCCGCTTTTCGTTACAGGCTCGAACGGAACGCGGATTCCTAGTATATCCAATGTGTTCATCTATGATCTGGAATGGCTATCATTGCATCTGACGAATGTATATATATCTATATATGAGATCTATTTAGGCGTTGCTTATGTTTTGCATCCGCGCTAGTCCAGCTCCCGCTCTGTCGTTAGTTAAGTAACCTAACGGGTGATGACGGGGCCCCGTGGCGAATGCGGATGGCATAAGCGCACGTCAAATTTTCGTTGTTTTCTGCAATGGTAGGATTAAATGATGGGACGCATTAAAATTAATGCAAGAAAATAAACCAAGTAAAGTCGTTGGAACACTTTCAAAACCACTCGGTTCTTTTCAAAAACCAACTTTTAAACGCGGAGCTTGAACCACTCCTTTTAAAAGCTATCTCGTTCCATCGATTATATCAAGTTCACTACGTTCACGGTTTCGCCAAAACCATTCGTAGTTCTCCGTCATTTCATATGGATAGTCAATAGTATTCAAGCTGTGTTTGTTGGCCAAAGTCAAGGCACAGTGTTTGGTAGCTATTGGATATTCATATGCAGTATAGATAGATGTGTTGGTTTGGGACAGTCGTACTGCCTTGTTGGCCAAAGTCAAGGGTAGGTACGGGTGAGTTCAAATTAACCTGGAGAATGACGGGTAGAACTTGACATGTGACTTATGATTTGTTGGCCAAAGTCAAGGTCATAAGAGCATGGGGCAAAAATCCACATCGGGAGTTTCAAAAGAAACTGAAACTTGCTAGCGCTGCATACCATTTGGAGTATGATGATTCTGGTAGGATTCCTTCAGTTTCGTCACGCGATGATATTTGGATCCCGATCCTACTGTGAGTATATGCTACTCCTCGGGAAATTTCTTACTTAACGATCAATACTATAAACCAAGTAGGTGTCTAGAAAGGTGTTAGCGGGGCTACGCCCCCAAGGAAAAGAAGTTATTTAATTAAGGAACTTCGTGAAAGCGTTGGAAAACCTCCCTCGAAGTACCAACACTGGTCTGGCTGAACGGTTAAGCAAGTATTGTACGGTGAGATTGATCCTGACTAATTCTTTCTTTTTGGTTTGAGGAGGGATTCGAGAGACAGTGGGAGCCATCCTGTTTAGACAAACTAAAAACCACTCTAAACTTGCAAGAGTATCATGCTAAAGTGTTTCTTCTCTCTCTCCTAATTGCAGCGACCAATCGACATGACCGGACTTAAGTTACTACTAGATAAAAATATATTGACAGGGCCAAACTACAAAGATTGGCTCAGGAATGTCAAAATGGCAATCACTTATGACAAGTTGGGGTATCTCCTTACCACCAAAGCTCCCCATGTCCCAGGTCCCACCTCCAGCGTCGCGGATATAGAAATCCGTAAGACATGGGAGATCGACTGCACGAAGGCCAAGTGCCTCGTGCTTGCCTCTATGGACATCAGAGGAGGCACGAGAATATGGACCTAGAATCATATTTCTTCATACAAAAGAACTGTATGGAGAGCAATCCCGTATCGCCAGATACGAAGTCTCGAAAAAGTTGTTTTCGGCGAGATTGGCCATCGGATCATCCGTAGCGGAACACGTGCTTAAGATGATTGGTTACATTGAAGAGCTCGCGGACCTAGGGACCACGTTGGAGAATGAGCTCTATATTGTCCCTTCCTTCCACTTACGCCCAGTTTATCCTAAACTTCAACATGCAAGGAAAGGAGGTTGAACTTTCCGAACTTCTGAACATGTTGAGGAGTGCGGAGGGCACCCTAGAGAAAGGTAAGGAAACATCCACTTTGTTTGTTGGAGGACCTTCTTCTTCTAGGTCCAAAGCGAAAGCCAAGGGAAAGAAGAGGAACCCCCACCAAACCAAGGGGGTGTTAGTAAAGTGGAAACAAAGGGAAAGGCAAAAACAACAAAGGTAGCGGGAAAGTTTGTGGGAAAGGAAGAGTGCTTTTACTGTCACAAGAGTGGACACTAGAAAAAGGATTGCAGGGCTTGGAAGGCCAGAAACCAGGACTCGAAGCAAGTTGTGGCTTCGGCTTCAGGTGTGTATGTTATTGAAAACTTTCTTTCAGTAAACTCTACTTTCTGGGTATTGGATACCGGATCAGGATCTTATATCTGTAATTCTTTGTAGGCACTGAGAAAGCGTAGGGTTTTGAAGGCGGGTGATATGACGCTCAGAGTTGCAAACGGAGCTAGCATGGATGCTGAGTCCGTGGGGGACTATCACCTGGGATTGTCAGATGGACACGTTTTGGTTTTGCGTGATTGTTATTTTGTACCCAATGCAACCTGTAATATCATATATGTATCTTTATTATCTAAAGAAGGTTATGAATTTGCATTTGTAAGTAATGTTGTGAACATTCACCTTAATCAAGTTTTGATTGGATCAGGTACATTAAGCAATGGTATATATGTATTAAACCAACCACAGATTTTCAATGTCCAGAATACACACAAAAGAAAGTCTCCAGAAATGAATCATGCTTTCTTATGGTATTGTAGACTGGATTACATCAATGAGAGAAGGTTGACTAAGTTACATACAGAAGGGTATTTGGATCCGTTCGAATATCATTCATATGCAACTTGCCAATCCTGTCTCAAAGGAAAGATGACAAAGACTCCGTTCATTGGACACGGAGTAAGAGCGAGCAAGCTCTTTGGACTCGTACACAGTGATGTGTGCGGTCCAATGTCTACACATGCGCGAAGCGGTTATTCTTACTTCATTACTTTTACGGATGACTTTTCACGGTACGGATATGTCTTCTTAATGAAACATAAATCCGAAGCCTTCGGAAAGTTCCAGGAATACAAGAATAAAGTAGAAAAACAAACAGGCAAAAGTATCAAGACACTAAGATCTGATCGAGATGGTGAATACTTGAGTGCCGAGTTCCTGGATTACCTAAAATAGAATGGAATTCTCTCTCAGCTTACTCCTCCATACACTCCACAACATAACGGTGTATCGGAGAGACGGAACCGAACCCTATTGGATATGGTACGTTCCATGATGAGTAGCGCTGAGTTGCCGCGATCATTCTGAGGATATGCACTAGAATCAGCTGCATACCTTTTGAACCGAGTTCCAACTAAGACTGTGCCTACCACACCATATCAGATGTGGTGTGGGAAGAAACCCTATCTTAAGCATATTAAGACATGGGGATGTCCAGCTTTTGTCAAAAAGCAGCATGTGGACAAGCTCGAGGCACGCTCAGTATAGTGCAAGTTTGTGGGATATCCAAAGGACTCCAAGGGATATTTCTTCTATTGCGAAGAGGAACAAAAGGTTTTTGTTTCTCGTCATGCCTACTTCTTGGAAACTGAATTTTTGGAAAATCAGATAAGTGGGAGCACAATAGAACTGGAAGAAATTCTAGAACCATGAGCTATTACTGAAAGCTTAGTAGAACCAGAGGGTTCGAAAGAACAGGACATTCCTATGCCGCTCCGCAGGAGCAGTAGGCAATCTCATCCGCTCGAGAGATACTACGGTTTTCTCATAGACGGGGATAGAGAGGATTGCATCATTGATAATGATGAGCCGACTAGCTTCCAGCAGGCCATTCAGAGCGTTGATTCGGTAAAATGGCTGGATGCAATGCGGACCGAAATGGAGTCCATGTACACCAGCAAAGTATGGACTTTGGACGTTGCTCCAGAAGGGTGGTGTAGATGGACAGGTAGAGACCTATAAGGCTAGACTTGTTGCAAAGGGTTTTCGTCAAAGACCTGGCTTGGACTATGATGAAACCTTTTCTCCAGTGGTTATGCTCAAATCCATTCGGATCCTTCTTGCCATTGCTGCCTTCCACGATTATGAAATTTGGCAGATGGACGTAAAGACCGCTTTTCTAAATGGAAATTTAGAGGAGTGTGTCTGTATGGACCAGCCAGAGGGTTTCATTCAGAGTGGGAGCAGCGGAAAGGTGTGCAAGTTGCTTAAGTCCATTTATGGACTAAAGCAGGCATCGCGGAGTTGGAACATCTGTTTTGATGAGACGGTCAAAGAATTTGGCTTTATCAAAAATCCAGATGAACCATGTATCTATAGTAGATTTGTAGCAAGAACTGTCGTATTCCTCGTTTTATACGTGGATGACATTCTCTTGATAGGAAATGACATTCCTATGCTACAATCTGTCAAAGGGTTCTTGTCACACAGGTTCTCCATGAAAGACCTGGGTGATGCCTCTTACATTCTGGGGATTCGGATCCATCGTGATAGATCCAAGAGAATATTAGGAATTTCACAGTCCAGGTACATCGACACCATACTAAAAAGATTCAGTATGGAAGATTCCAAGCGCGGTAATCTACCGGCTTGTCACGGGATCACCCTCTCCAAAGAGATGTCTCCCAAGACTGATTTGGAAAGGGATCGCATGTCTATTATACCCTACGCTTCTGCGGTAGGCTCTATAATGTATGCGATGTTGTGTACCAGACCAGATGTAGCTTATGCACTGAGTGTAGTAAGCCGATATCAGTCAAACCCTGGGGAGAAGCACTGGACAGCAGTAAAGAACATTCTCAAGTACCTGAGAAGGACTAAGGAGATGTTCTTGGTGTACGGCGGAAAAGACCTCCAGATCGAGGCCTTTGCTGACTCCAGCTTCCAGAGTGACAAAGATGATTCCAAGTCCATGTTGGGATATGTCTTCACCTTCAATGGAGGGGCGGTGTGTTGGAGAAGTTCCAAACAGGAAACCGTGGCTGACTCGATGATGGAAGCGGAATATATCGCTGCTGCTGATGCCATAAAAGAAGCCGTCTGGATAAGGAAGTTCTTGAAAGAACTTCAGGTGGTTCCGTCCATTGTTGATCCAATACCTCTGTATTGTGACAACAACGGGGCTATAGCGTTAGCGAAGGAACCCAGGTCCCATCAGAAGTCCAGACACATCTTGAGGCGGTATCACCTGATCAGGGAGATAGTGGATCGTCAGGAGATCGAGGTTCGGAGGGTTGCTTCAGAAGATAACACTGCAGATCCACTCACCAAGGCCTTACCCCAGACTCAGTTCGAGCGGCTGATCGAGATGATAGGTTTTCGATACGCCGGTACATGGCCTTAGTGCAAGTGGGAGACTGTTAGTGTATATGCCATAGAGGCCATTACTGTATCATACTAGTATGTATATTACTTGATGGAAACTTGGGATATTCACAGTTGTATAGACAATCTTGCTCGAAATGGTAGTATGCTACTTGGTTTGTCTCTGCTTCAATGTGTACATGTGTTTCTTTTAGTATATCACCTATACACATTAGTGGAGCCCTTAGGATCTTTGCTTGATTACCAGCGTTGTGATGGTAGTCACACTCGTGGGGGCTGGGTAATCTACAAGCACATCCTTATATACATGTCCCTGGTCGTGGGATTATCGAGACGGGGCATCGATACTCCGGAGTAGACTAGCGTATGCGCTTCTCATCCCAGCAGGGGAGATGGTCTATCCCACAGCCGTCAGTACGTCGTACTTAAGATAGTATGCGGGTGCTCGTTAGGTTACAAGTACACTGGACAGGACTCGTCGGGAACTGTTGGTTACCTATCGTCAGTTATCAGTTCCCAGGTGACATGAGTACAGCTTAGTCCGCTGACTTGACACTGTCACTACGCCTCGAGTGTGTTCCACTGTACTTTGATTACTACCCTACCACGGCTTAAAGGAGTCGTGCAAACAGGTAGTAGTTGGGTGCAGTCCCGAAGCACTTGGAGGCAGTGACGGTTAGACAGGATTCGTCTCTCCCGGTATTGGGGGTTGATATCGCGCTGTGTCTAGGAGAGCCATTACACAAAGTCCCTGGCCAGGGCTAGCGAGATATACTGGTAGGTTTCCAGTGTTATCTCAGGGTGTTCTGGGCTACACTCCGACACGACTTGTACCGCTATTAGGGGACTGACATTTACCACCCCCTAAGCCCGCCATGCGATATTCTCAGACGAACAAACCGGACTGTACGGAGATTGTCACATACAAGCTCAGTAGGAGTTCAGATGCGTTCACCTCATCAGTCTTCTTATCGGCATCTACCTTGGGGACCGTTACGCCACAGCTAGTGCCGCTTGCGGTCTGTGGTTAAACCCACTGCCAGCGTAGTGTCGAGTCTTTAGAGTCTCACACAGAGGGTTATTCGTCTTTGGGCAAAACAGAGTAGAAGTCGTATGGTTTTGCGACGGGGTTCGCTCACATCCGCGCACTTGTGCACGTTTGGTGTCCGGACAGTTATTACTAGTGGGCTTTGGTTTGAGCCAGATCCTAGTATATGTTTTGGGGTTAGTTTTATCTCATTGTATTCATGTTCCTCGGAATATGGATGCGGGTGTGTATGCACAGTTGACTGAGGCAGAGGCAGAGGATTCTCATTAGGGTTGATGACGGTTGTCATTTTCCAAACCCTAATGAATATGTGAAACATCAATTAATAATATTAATTAAAGGAAATTATGTTATGGTCAGGGTTGTTGACCTTTTGACCAAGGTTGACTTGTTGACCAAGGTTGAAAAGTTGACCATCATCATTTCAAGCAAAAATGCTCTTTGATCTTTGCAAAACTCATTAAATGTGAAATGATAATGGTCTTTTCAACCTACCATCACCTTTTTCCTTTTTGATTAATATTGTTAATTTGATAATTCACATTGCATATGATTGCAAAATCCTTTTCATTCTCTCATTCTCATTCTCTCTCATCCTTTGCTCTCTCCCTCTTCCTCTAGCTCAAGGAAAATCCCTCTCATGGGTTGAGAACCATTTTCTTTGAGATAAAACTCCAAAACCACTCTCTACTCATCCTAAGGTTGAAGGTTTAGCAAACCTAATACTTTAGTTACCTCAAGTTCGAGGAAGGAGCTCAAGCTAGAGGCCCTCGGGTGGATCCATCTTCAGCACAAGTAGACGACGAGGTGAGGCCGATCCGACCACCACAAGGAGTCGAAGAGGAGTTCAAGTTAAGGTATAACCCCTAACCGAGTAGGTAAAGCTCATAGTAGTTGCTAGTGTGTTGTTTAGTAAAGCTCCGGGTTTTCTAGTCCATGTTACCCTTTCATGAAAAATCGTTTTTCACCATTTCCGCAACCCCGAAAGAACCGAGAGAGGTAACGTGGACTTACAACATACATTATAGAACCTACCATAGAGGCGTAGAGTATAATAGACATGCGATCCCTTTCCAAATCTGTCTTGGGAGACATCTCTTTGGAGAGGGTGGTGATCCCGTGATAAGCTGGTAAATTACCGCGCTTGGAATCTTCCATACTGAATCTTTTCAGTATGGTGTCGATGTAACTGGACTGTGAAAGTCCTAATATACTCTTGGACCTATCACGATAGATCCGGATCCTCAGAATGTAAGAGGCATCACCCAGGTCTTTCATGGAGAACTTGTGTGACAAGAACCCTTTGACAGATTGTAGCATAGGAATGTCATTTCCTATCAAGAGAATGTCATCCACGTATAAAACGAGGAATACGACAGTTCGTGCTACAATTTTACTATAAATACATGGTTCATCTGGATTTTTGATAAAGCCAAATTGTTTGACCGTCTCATCAAAACAGATGTTCCAACTCCGCGATGCCTGCTTCGGTCCATAAATGGACTTAAGCAACTTGCACACCTTCTCGCTGCTCCCACTCTGAATGAAACCCTCTGGCTGCTCCATATAGACACACTCCTCTAATCGTCATAGTCAGTGAAGGATCCGAATGGATTTGAGCATAGCCAGTGAAAAGGTTTCGTCATAGTCCAAACCAGGTCTTTGACGAAAACCCTTTGCAACAAGTCTAGCCTTATAGGTCTCAACCTGTCCATCTACACCAATCTTCCTTTTGAAGATCCATTTGCAGCCTACGGGTTTTACCCCTTCTGGTGCAACGTCCAAAGTCCACACTTTGTTGGTGTACATGGACTCCATCTCGGTCCGCATTGCATCCAGCCATTTTACCGAGTCAGTGCTCCGAATAGCCTGCTGTAAGCTAGTCGGCTCATCATTATCAATGATGCAATCCTCTCTATCCCCGTCTACGAGAAAGCCGTAGTATCTCTCGGGCGGATGAGACTGCCTACTACTCCTGCGGAGTGGCGCGGGAATGTCCTGTCCTTTCGAACCTTCTGGTTCTACTAAGCTTTCAGTTATAGCTTATGGTTCTGGAATTTCTTCCAGTTCTATTGCGCTCCCACTTATCTGATTTTCTAAAAATTCAGTTTCCAAGAAGCAAGCATGACGAGAAACAAATACCTTTTGTTCCTCTGCGTAATAGAAGAAATATCCTTTGGAGTTCTTTAGATATCCCACAAACTTACACTGTACTGAGCGTGCCTCGAGTTTGTCCGCATGCTGCTTTTTGACAAAAGCTGGACATCCCCATGTCTTAATGTGTTTAAGATAGGGTTTCTTTCCACTCCACATCTGATATGGTGTGGTAGGCACTGACTTAGTTGGAACTCGGTTCAAAAGATATACAGCTGATTCTAGTGCATATCCTCAGAAAGATCGCGGTAACTCAGCATTACTCATCATGGAACGTACCATATCCAATAGGGTTCGGTTCCGTCTCTCCGATACACCATTATGTTGTGGAGTGTATGGAGAAGTAAGCTGAGAGAGTAATCCAGGAACTCCGATACACCATTAGTTGGAACTCCGATACACCATTTTCTTTTAAGTAATCCAGGAATTCGGCACTCAAGTATTCTCCACCTTGATCAGATCTCAGTGTCTTTATACTTTTGCCTGTTTGTTTTTCTACTTCATTCTTGTATTCCTGGAATTTTTCAAAGGCTTCAGATTTATGCTTCATTAAGAAGACATGTCCATACCTTGAAAAATCATCCGTAAAAGTAATGAAGTAAGAATAACCACTTCGCGCATGTGTAGACATTGGACCACATACATCGCTGTGTACGAGTCCCAAGAGCTCGCTCGCTCTAACTCCGTGTCCAGTAAACGGAGTCTTTGTCATCTTTCCTTTGAGACATAATTGACAAGTTGCATATGATTGATATTCGAACAGGTCCAAATATCCTTCTTTATACAATTTAGTTAACCTTGTCTCATTGATGTGACTTAGTCTATAATACCATAAGAAAGCATCATTTATTTCTAGAGACTTTCTTTTGTGTGTATTCTGTATATTGAAAATCTATGGTTGGTTCAATACGTATATACCGTTGCTTAATGTACCCGACCCAATCAGAACATGATTAAGGTGAATGTTTACAACATTGCTTACAAATGCAAAATCATAACCTTCTTTAGATATTAAAGATACAGATATGATATTACAAGTCGAACTGGGTACAAAATAACAGTCGCGCAAAACCAAAACATGTTCATCTGTCAATCCCAAGTGATAGTCCCGCACGGACTCAGCATCCATGCCTGCTCCGTTTGCAACTCTGAGGGTCATATCACCTGCCTTCAAAACTCTACGCCTTCTCATTGCCTGCAAAGAATTACAGATATGAGATCCCGATCCGGTATCCAATACCCAGGAAGTAGAGTTGATTGATAGACAGTTTTCAATAACATACACACCTGAAGCCGAACCCACAATTTGCTTCGGGTCCTGGTTCTTGGCCTTCCAAGCCCTGCAATCTTTCTTCCAGTGTCATTTCTTGTGACAATAAAAGCACTCTTCCTTTCCCACAAGCTGTCCCGCTACCTTTGCTACCTTTGCCTTTCCCTTGGCTTCCACTTTACTAACACCGCCCCTTGGTTTGGTGGGAGCCTTCTTGTTCTTTCCTTTGTCTTTCGCCTTGGACCTAGAAGAGGAAGCTCCTCCAACAAACAAAGCGGGTGTTTTCCTGACTTTCTGTAGGGTGCCCTCTGCACTCCTCAACATGTTAAGGAGTTCCGGAAGTTCAACTTCTTTTCCTTGCAAGATGAAGTTCAGGATAAACTGGGCGTAAGTGGAAGAAAGGGACTGGAGAATCAAGTCAGTGTAGAGCTCGTTCTCTAACGTGGTCCCGAGGTCCGCGAGCTCCTCAATGTAACCAATCATCTTAAGCACGTGTTCCGCTACAGATGATCCGACGGCCAACCTTGCTGAAAACAACTTTTTCGAGGTTTCGTATCTGGCGATACGAGATTGCTCTCCATAAAGATCCTTAGTATGGAGAAATATGGATTCAAGGTCCATATTCTCGTGCCTCCTCTAATGTTCATTGTCCATAGAGGCAAGCACGAGGCACTTGGCCTTCGCGCAGTCAATCTCCCAGGTCTTATGGATTTCCTTATCCGCAACACTGGATTCTGGACCTGGGAAGCCGGGGGCTTTACTGGTAAGGAGATACCCCAACTTGTCATAAGTGATTGCCATTTTGACATTCCTGAGCCAATCTTTGTAGTTTGGCCCTGTCAGTATATTTTTATCTAGTAGTAACTTAAGGCCAGTCATGATATTTGGTCGCTGCAATTAGGAGAGAGAGAAGAAACACTTTAGCATGATACTCTTGCAAGTTTAGAGTGGTTTTTAGTTTGTCTAAACAGGATGGCTCCCACTGTTTCTCGAATCCTTCCTCAAACCATAAAAGAAGAATTAGTCAGGATTGTCTCACCGTACAATACTTGCTTAACCGTTCAGCCAGGCCAATGTCGGTACTTCGAAGGAGGTTTTACGACGCTTTCGCGAAGTTCCTTAATTAAATAACCTCTTTTCCCTGTGAGCGTAGCCCCGCTAACACCTTTCTAGACACCTACTTGGTTTATAACATTGATCGTTAAGTGAGAAAGTTTTCCGAAGAGTAGCATATACTCACAGTAGGATCGGGATCCAAATATCATCGTGTGATAAAGCTGAAGGAATCCTACCAAAATCATCACACTCCAAATGGTATGCAACACTAGCAAGTTTCAGTTTCTTTTGAAACTCCCGATATGGATTTTTGCCCTATGCTCTTATGACCTTGACTTTGGCCAACAAATCATAAGTCACATGTCAAGTTCTACCCGTCATTTTCCAGGTTAATTTGAACCCACCCGTACCTACCCTTGACTTTGGCCAACAAGGCAGTACGACTGTTCCAAACCAACGCATCTATCTATGCTACATATGAATATCCAATAGCTACCAATCACTATGCCTTGACTTTGGCCAACAAACATAGCTTGAATACTATTGACTATTCATACGAAATGACGGAGGGCTACGAATGGTTTTGGCGAAATCGTGAACGTAGTGAACTTGATATAATCGAAGGAACCTGATAGCTTTTAAAAGGAGTGGTTTAAGCTCCGCGTTTTTAAAAGTTTTCTGTTTTGGAAAAAAACGAGTGGTTTTGAAATTGTTCCAACGATTTAACTTTGCTTTATTTTCTTTACATTAATTTAATGTGTCCCATCAATTAATCCTACCATTGCAGAAAACAACAAAAATATGACGTACGCTTATGCCATCCGCATTCGCCACTGGGCCCCGTCATCACCCGTTAGGTTACTTAACTAACGACAGAGCGGGGGCTGGACTAGCGCGGATGTAAAACATAAGCAGCCTACTAGATATCATATATAGATATAAACATTCGTCAGATGCAATAGCCATTTCAGATCACAGATTAACACATTGGATATGCTAGGAATCCGCGTTTCGTTCGATCCTGCAACGAAAGACGGATTACACGGTCGCGATGAATAGCCAAACCCCTCCCTAGACCCCTACGGGTGCGGCAAACTACCCGCCAAGTATCCGAAGTGAAGCAACCTCCCTCAACAATGTAAATAGGCCACTCGGCACTTCAAAGTACCCGGTAGTTTGTGCACCCCACCTTGGGTCTATCCTAGGAGCAAAAACAATAAAAGAAATAATATACAATGGCGGCTGCAACCTCAACCCGGATGTGCGGCCATAAAAATAATATTACATCAATTTACAACTTACATCAAATGAAAGATAAATAAACTCTCATCTCACAAACCCTGGCTATTCATCCGCAACAATCCAACAAGTTCATATACACAATCCAACATCACAGATCACAGATATGTACAACCCTCACTAATCGACGTGTAGCGATTAGTCGACGTTCAGTACATATGTCACATTACAGATATAATCAATTAACTAAAGTTTATAGAATTTCGATCAATATTTCAATTTGAAACTACCCCAAACACAACACTGTTCTCAGAAAAATCTGGGCAGAAACAAAGCATCTTAAAAATCACAAAACATCAAGCTGAACACTCCGCAGGAAAAACGAGTCGCGACCGAGTCGACTCGGCCGCGGATCCGCAGCGAAACGCTTGGTTTTGCCGCGCTTCCGCAGCAGTCTGACCGAGTCATGAGCTCGTTTTTCTTGGGTGTTCCTAAAAAACCCTGCACGTATTTTTCAGGTCTGTGAAAATATTTTTAGACCTGTTTTTAAAATCGGCAGAAAACACTAAATTTTGATGTATTTTGCGATTTTTTCGGATCGAAGTTCTAAACACTTTGCTAACATGTTAGTTGTTGTTTAGCTAGGCTCTGATACCACTGTAAGTCTATGTAACCCACCCCGGTACTTACGGGGAGGCAGAAAGAGTAAAAAATGGATTTTTATCACAAGGAAATATAGACTAACCACGAAGGATCTTTGCTAAACAAAAACTAACAAACTAACTACAAGTTCTAGCTACTAGGTAAGATGGTTATACCTAGTTCTTGAACTCCTTCTCTTCTTGTTGTGGTCCTCTTTGTTGCTAGCTCCTTGGAGTGGTGTAGACGGCTCCTCCTTGTCGTCTTCTATTTGCCAAAGAAAGATCCACCCGAAGGCCTCTACCTTGAGCTCCTACCTCAACCAAGAAGTAACTAGAGTACTTGGCTTGCTAGGCTAAGAACCCTACAATGAGTAGAGAGGCGTTTTGATGGTTTTATCTCACAAAACTTGGATTTTCAACACATGAACACTTAAGCTTTTGAGAGAGAGGAAGAGGGAGAGCAATGCAAGAGAGAGAGTGAGCAAGAGAGAATGAGAGAATAAATCCCAACCTTGCTCTCATATTAGAGAATATGAGAATAATAATAATAATTAGGAAAATTGTGATGGTTAGTTGATTTGACTATTATCATTTCACATTAAATGCTAATGCGCTTCAAGAAGTATCTTTGCAAAAGAATTTCATCATGGTCAACAAAAGTCAACAAGTCAAATGATCAACCCAATCCTAATCATGGCACAATTATCCTTAATTAATATTATTAATCATATTTCTCATTCTCATTAGGGTTTAGAAAAAGTCAACGGTCAAAAACCCTAATGAGGTTCCTCTGCCTCTGTCAACTGTGCATACACACCCGCATCCGTGTTCCGAGAAACATGAAAACAATGAGACAAAACCAATCCCAAAACAAATACTAGGATCTGATTTAAACCAAAGCCTGCTAGTAATAACTGCCCGGACACCAAACGTGCACAAGTGCTCGTATGTGAACGAACCCCGTCGCAAAACCATGCGAGCTCTACTCTGTTTTACCCAAAGGTGAACAACCCTTTGTGTGGGACTCTAAAGACTCAACACTACACTGGCAGTGGGTTTAACCACAGGCCGCAAGCGGTACTAGCTGTACGTAACGGTCCCCAGGTAGATGCCGATAAGAAGACCGATGAGGTGAACCCATCCGAACTCCTACTGAGCCTGAATGTGACAATCTCCGTAAAGTCCGGTCTGTTCGTCTGAGAGTATCGCATGTCGGGCCTAGAGGGACGGTAAACGTCAGTCCCCTGATAGCGGTACAAGTCGTGTCAGAGTGTAGCCCAAAACACCCTGAGAAACTACTGGAAACACTACCAGCAAATCTCGCTTGCCCTGGCCAGGGACTTTATATAATGGCTCTTCTAAACACAGCGCGATATCGACTCTCAATACCGGGAGAGACGAATCCTGTCTAACCGTCACTGCCTCCAAGTGCTTCGGGACTGCACCCAACTACTACCTGTTTGCACGACTCATTTGAGCCATGGTAGGGTAGTAATCTAAGAACAGTAGGAACACACTCGAGGCGAAGTGACAGTGTCACACAAACAAGTCAACGGACTAAGCTGTAATCATGTCACCTGGGAACTGATAACTGACGATAGGTATAATATCAACCGACAGTTCCCAGCAAGTCATGTTCAGTGTACTCGTAACCTAACGAGCACCCGCATACTGTCTCCAGTACGACGTACTAATGGCTGTGGGACAGACCATCTCCCCTGCTAGGATGAGAAGCGCATACGCTAATATACTCCGGAGTATCGATGCCCCGTCTCGATAATCCTACGACTAGGGACCTGTATAAGGATGTGCTTGTAGATTACCCAGCCCCCACTAGCGGACTGCCATCACAATGCTGGTAATCAAGCAAAGATCCTAAGGGCTCCACTAATATGTATAAGCGATATGCTAAAAGAAACACATGCACATATTTAAGTAGAAACAAACCAAGTAGCATACTACCATTTTGAGCAAGATTGTCTATACAACTGTGAATATCCCAAGCTTTCATTAAGTAATATACAAACTAGTATGATACAGTAATGGTCTCTAGGGCATATACACTAACAATGAGACTATTAGGGTGGAGGAAAAAGAAGAAGCTACGAAAGATAAGAGTATGAAGCTAAGAGCAACTCAAGAAAAGTAGCTAAGTGTTGTGAGCATGAGAAAAGAATAAAGCAACTTCAGAAAATATCTCACAACACTTAACAAATATCAAGCATGGCTCAATAGTGATTCATGAGTCACCCCATGAGTCACCACCATGTTTCATGCTTCAATTAAATGCTATACACATTCATCCCTCCACCTCATTAAATCATTTAACTAAATAATCAAAACTAAAATGAGGTGTTAACTTCTAAAACCTATCTTGTAATAAATTACAAGAATACCCCTCATCCGTATATACATACCCGCATCCGTATTCCAAAAAATACGAATACAAAAGAGACGAAAATAATCCAACAATATAATACTAGAATCCGGCTTAAACCAAAGCCACTAGTATAAACCGTCCGAATCATGATACGTGCACAAGTGCACGTATATGATCGAACCCTGCCGTAAAACCATACGGTCTCTACATCGTTTCGCTCGAGTCAGGGAAACCCTTTGTATGGGATTCTAAAGACTCGTCAATACACTGCAGTGAGTTTAACCACAAACACGTCAGCGACACTAGCTGTACATAACGGCTACCTAGGTATTGAGCGAAAGGAAGGCCGACGAACAAACTCATCCTGACCTCTACTGAGCATGTCCGTGACAATATCCGTACAGTACGGTCTTTTCGTTTAAGAGTATCGCATATCGAGTCTAGGGGGTGGATAAAGTCAGACCCCTAATAACGCGATATTTAATGTCGGTATGAACCCCATCACAACCTGAGAAACTACTGATCCAAATCAGTAATTCTTGACTACCTTGATCAAGGATTTCTGGTGATGGCCACTCGTGCACAACGCGACATCAACCCCCAATACCGGGAGAGACGGATCTTCGATGATCCGCTCACTGCCTCCATGTGGCTCGGGACTGTACCCAACTAAAATATGTTTGCACGACTCTTTTGAGCCGTGGTAGGGTAGTAATCAAAGCACAGTGAGAACTCACACGAGACAAATGACGATTTCAGGTCAACGGACTAATCTGTACACATGTCACACGGGAACTGCTATCTGACAATAGGCATAATACCAACTAGCATGTTCCAGGTGAGTCCGTCCAGTGTACTCATAACCCAATGAGCATATGCATACTATTTTAGGTGAACAAACTAACACCAATGGCTTGTGAGACCGGCCGCCGTCCCTCGTCGGGGTCTCGATCAGTATACACTAGTTTACTCTTGAGTATCGATGCCCAGTCTCGATACTCCCACGACTAGGGACATTTAAGGATATGCTTATATAGACCACCCAGCTCCTACGTCTATGATTGCCATCATAATGCTGGTAGTCAAGCAAGAATCCTATGTGCTCTATCAACATGTAATAGTGATCTGTAATACCACCTAAAGCATGTACATGATGATAAAGATAATCCAGATAGCATACTATCATTTTGAGTAAAACTGTTCTATCCGTATAGGTCCTCCCTCAATCATCGCAATCGCATGCCTGCGATTCAATAATTGACTTGAGAGCACTATAGCCAACAATCTTCCACTTGCACTTACGGCTAATTATTGCGATGTCGCATACTCACAGCCCGTATGATACCGAATATCCAACTTTTCTACTAATCAGTTTTACAAAGCATGTTTGTGAAACTATTGCCTTCGAGAAATAGCCTCGGTGAGTGGATCCGCTCTAATGTTTCTTTCTATATCTTTCTATATCTCAACTTCGCAGAGAAAGACTATCTCCCGAAATGAGCACTACCTATCTTAGAATTTGTCTGGATATCTGATGGGACCCGGTTCAAAAAATGAACTCCAAATCCAACAAACTTCTTAAACTGTATTATCAAGTGATATGTCCACTGCCCCTCAAAAGGGGAAAAATTATAACTCAAACAGTCTCTTTGTCATTCAGGTCACCTTAGAAGCCTGAAATGATAACCGCCTCCCGAAGGAGGCTGCCGTTACCATATTCCAAGAACATTCACTTATGTTCATAACTGCTTCCCAATGTTTCTCCAGGATTGGATTAATATATACTTTTTGCAGCCTGTGCAAAATCAATATCTGGTGTTATACTTGACATCTCATGATTGACTCAATTGCTTAAGCAAGTGATATGTCAATCATGCAAATCCCTCTCCTCATCAGTCTAGAAGACATCTCTTTACAGAGGGTGACTCCATCACCTGTGGGTACACCACCACGCCAGGAGTCGTCCATTCTAAAACACTTTAGAATAGTGTCAAGTACCCGAATTGGGACACTTCCCAAATCTAGATCTAAAACCATAGATCCTAGTCACCATAATTCCTGATATCATATCCATATCCTATGTGGAGAAACCACCTTGTAACAACCACAGTATAATCGATCGTAGTATAGGAAGATCTTTTTCTATTTAGTGCATGTCATCCAAATACCAGGACATCACACCCTACTACCTTTTTACCAGATCTATCTCTTATTGTGATGAAGTCAAACTCTATGAATATCACTGTTGGGGTCAAAAATTACACCCCGGTTGACCAAGTCAAAATCAAAATCAACCCTAAGTAAGCAGGCCCAAGCCCAGCTCAAGTGGGCACATGCCCAAGTCGAGCCCCGCGGCCACCCTCCCCATGCCAAAATAAAAATCATGTAATAAATAATTTTGATGTAATCTTTATGGGCATAAAGCCAAATTTTTATAAAGCCCATGGTTCATGTGCAAAAGAAATGAGCACATGAGGTATGAGATGGGCAAAATGCCATTTTGTAAAGCCCAAGGGACTGTGTAATCTTGTAAGCCTATATAAGGCAACATGATTAAGGAATAACTTTTGCATTCTCTTAAATTCTAGGATTTTTGTACCTCCTTCTCCTTCCTCAAGGTATAGAACCTACTTCTCCTTTTCAATTAAATCAAGAGTTTTACTCTTCCTTTTCCAAATTTAAATAGTTTTTCACCACAAAACCCACAAAGGGGAGCTCAGATCTTCCATCAGATCTCAAAAAGGGGAGATTTTTAAATCTCACCCCCTTTCTCCAAGATCCGGTCAACCGAGAGGAAGGAGACCCGTCTCCAAAAATTCCATCTTGGGAAGATCCAGGGCCTAAGGGGAGAGAAACAAAAGGGGCCCCCTTTGATCATTTCTAAAGATTTCTAGGATTTTAACTCCATTCAAGATCTGTTGGAGTTCAACCGAGAGGAAGAAAGAGACCCGTCTCCAAAAATCCCATCTTGGGAAGATCCAGGGCCAAAGGGGAGAGAAACAAAAGGGGCCCATTTTCCTGCTGACATCCAGTGCCCGCGTGCCAGGCACGTGGGGCGCCCAGTGCTCACGCGTCCTTTGGACGCCATTTCCCCCCTCATTTTATATACATTCCACACTAAAAATACCTCTCCCGTTAGAAAAAATTTAACGAGGCGCTGCCCCGCACCCCGCAAGGAGGCTGCTAGCCCTCTTGACCCCCAGCCCGCTATCCGGGTAGCGGGACCCCCGTAAAAACTCTGCGGGGCCCCCAATATTTCCAAAATCCCTTCAAATCACAACACTGCACATTGAATTCGCATGACCTGTTTGACCCGTCAATTGGAGGTTCTCTCACTCCAAAGGCGAGGAATAATTAACGGTAGCTTAGTTCGCGGCTGCCGGAGATTCGGATCTCCACAATCAATAAACCCCAGCCTACCCTAGGCAAGAGGAATCTGTAATGCGCTTGACAAGCGCACGCGTATTCCTATCTTAATGGGGTGACGAAAAACACCCTACAGATTCTGGCACGCCCGGTGGGATACTCTCTCCTTCCATATTTCGGGTTAAACGTTCATGCGAACTCAATCAATATACATATCGATTGCCTGTACTGAAATCATGCTTCTTTGTACAGGTTAACAATTTCCAATTGCATTCTTCGGACGCAGCAAAAATGTCTCCAAGGACAAGCTCAGCTTTCAGCACACCTCTCATCTCCTACACGATGAAGATGGACGCCAGGACGGTCCTCCCGGCCAGTCTCAGGCGACAGTGGGAGGAGCCGCCGCTACCATTTGGCTCTATTCTGTTCATGTCAGCTAGCGCCGTCCCAGCTTCTCAAGCTCCAGTAACAGACAGATCAGCCTCGAAAGGCAGAAGACCAAATGTGGTGATTTCGAGGGCACCACTACCTAAACGCAAGTCGGTGTTTGAACGACTTTCTTTGGCCCTAGCTGGGGGCTAGGCCATCATGTCACGACCTAAAGTTTAGGCACGTGACCGGCACTTAAACCACGTGACGTCAACAGGCGTAACGCAATTTAAATAAGCCGAAAACCCAGAAATCTAAACCATAAAAAGAAGTAAGTGATAAAAACATTGTTAAAAACATTTGGAAATCTCAAGTAGAAATCTTAAAACTTAAGTTTATTTTCTTAAAAATTTTGGCAGCACCTCCTTTTGTAAAAACTAGTCCCGAAACGGGTACAAATACAGGATATAAATAAAGCATTCCCAAACGGGAGCAAATCACGCCCAAAGGCGGAAACAACCACCACAAGCATATATACGACGCCGTAGCGAAGAAATTGACAATAAAAATGAAAAACAATATAAAGAGATAAAACTACATAAGAAAGACCGGCTCGCACAAGCACGACACCCAGAGTCACAAAATATACAATATCGGTCCTCACAAACTCGTCTCTACGTCAATACATGAAAGTGGTAAATGGAGAGTACTAGATACAATGAGATATACAATGGATATAATCGGATAACCGCAAACCCACCCACAGCAAAAAGGCCTCACAGCCAACCGTAGTGGTATCCGCTAAAATAGATACAATAGAGAGCCATGCCGCGAGTACTCTGAGGGTCAAGCCTACAAAATACTGTGGCACAACGGGGTGAGTTGCCAACTCGTGAATAGTAAGTAACATCATACAGATAATCGCAGGCATGCACAAACAGTAATAATCTATCACATGCAATCTGATAGCATAAGTATGGCAATATCGATATGCAACAATCATGATCAAGGTACACCATCAGGGTACCACTACTACATGAAACAATGCATATCTAATAAATCCTGAGTGTGGGATAAAATAAAATCATCAACGAATCATCATCGTGGAAAATCCCGGTGTCCATCAACGACACCCCAAATCCCAATACCTCAGGCGCGTCACTCTGATCGGCTCTCATATCGTAAATCTCATGGAACTTGAGTGCCCAATATTTACACTCGAAACATCATGAAAACCCATGTCCAACATCGACACGTAAATCCACATAACTCGGGCTCCGTCAGTCCAGATTAGCCCATGGGCTCCGTCAGTCCGGATCGGCCCATATCCATCTCACAACTCCGGTCGGTATCCTCCGGATAACCGCCGGGTCCAAACTATCACCGGTAGGTAGTAGTCTCTCTGCCAGGCTCATCGTCTACTGCACAACATACCTTTCTTGCCCCGAGGTACCATACCGGGTCCACTATGAACCCGCAAACGGATCATCCATCTCCTCGAATCGGGTTTCTAACACAAATCTCAGAACCGAGAAAATTCATGGTGGACGCATCGAAATATCATATCAAAAGAAACCGGGTTTTCAAAACAATGCATACTTTTTGAAATATAACCACGGTTCTCAAATCCATAAATCACATGAAATCAGTATCTCAATACGTAAATCCATGAAATATGGTGTATGCAATATAGAACAATAATATGAGCATTTCAAGGGAAAACCGCTCTTTTAAATGAATCAAGTTTTTAATAATATCACGTGGTTCCCACATTCTCCAGAATCAAATGCAGCAACATATAAAGGTGTATATGCAGCTATAGCATGATATGTGTGTATGCATGTAGGTATGTATGCAAGATGCATTTCATATGCGCAATAGAACAAGGATCAATGTCTAACTGATGATAATAGTGAAGGCGGGACAATACATATTCCCTTAATAAGGTGATACAAGAACAACTGCCTCAATGTCAATAACTAATGCAGTACCATATATGTATATATGTTGTGTGTGTCATGGAAATTACCAACGGTGTGTAGCATACAATTTAGTGCTCGTGCAATATGAACCGTCAGTAATGGTGCAGTGTCCAATAGGTACTAGGTCAAGGAACAACAAGTAATGGTATGCAATGATGCTCATGCACAATCACCTCATCTGCATATAACATGTGGCTATAACATCTAGCCCTCGACGCTTAACGACATATGGGCGATTTTCCCGTAGATGTTAAATCTACTCACCGATGATCTCGAGCTAAGTAAATCCAACCACATGTTTTTCCTTCTTTGTAGCGTCTGAAGTCCACGCAATCGATCCTAATATCGCACAAAACATAACAAGTGCAACTTAGAAACCGACCAATAATACATACAAACTACGATTAGATCGACGCACCGATTCCAACAAACTCTCAAGTGTTCGCTTAGTGGCTACATGTATAGTGACATTCTAAATCAAACCTAAGTGCCGCAAGCTACACCAATAACGCGAACCGGATACCGTAACGCGCGTTGCCGAAACGCTAGAAACTAGCAAAGTATTCCCAGATTTTGCCTACAGCCAACACAGAAAAATCAAGCAGTACCAAACACCCAGTATAACATACAGACAGCTACCCTTAAAACACCAACTCCCCGGTCCTCTGAAAATCCGGCGACACCGGAATATCATCCTCAATTCTCGTCGGTTCGACTAGGTCGGGTGGGGTTCGGGCTTCAGTGAACACTCAGGACCTCTAACACAACACTACTATATTGCTAGATTTTACAGTAAACTATCGTAGTGATAGCGGATCACAGAGACTCCAATATCACACTAAAAATACGATATTACACAAAAACTATAATTTTAGTGTTCTAAACAAAAACTACTAGGCAACACAACATAATAAAGACCTAATTAACAGTTAGAGATCACTACCTTACCACACTTGCTCAAAAACCCTAGCTTTCCATGCTCCAAGTCATTTAATGGGGCTTAGCTAGGCTTGTGAAGGATTTTAGTGAGGTTTAGTGAGGATTTTGCTTGGTTTAGTGAAGAACTAGGTAGGGTTTCAGTTGAGGAGAGATGAGATGAGAAGATAAACACAAATGAGAGAGTGAGTGATGAGGAAAAGAAATAGCGAGTGTGAGAGTGGTGAAGAAAAATGGGGGTGTGACGTTTAGGATGAGCCATGCCCCTTTCTCTCTCCTCATTAAATGCTCCTCATGCTTGCCATGCCTCATCATTCCTATTGTCAACTCTCTCTCTCCCCCTCTCTCTCAAGTCAACCCTAATTCAAACCCTTTATTTTTAAAAACTAAATAATTAAGTAAATACATATAACATAATGGCATGAGGGTTAAGGTGCCATAGCTACTTAAGCATGGTTAACACTTCCCTAATCCCCAAGTTAACATGCACATGTATGTTCAATCCCAAACAAATAATAATAAAATAGTATTTAATTTTTATAAATATGCGAAAACTATTTTGGTTAACTTTTTACTAAAAATCCACATTATCGTTTAATTAACACTAATCACATTCTAAGGTGTTACAATCTTCCCCTTTAAAGAAATTCGGTCCCTGAATTTAAAAATCTTACTATGCGTACTTTCAAAGAGATGAGAGAATTTCTTCCGCATCTCGCTCTCGGCTTCCCAAGTGACCTCTTCACTATTCGGGCCACGCCAAAGAACCTTCACAGATGGCAAGACCTTTGACCGAAATTTCTTCACCTGCCGATCCAATATAACTACTGGCTGCTCGGTGAACGAAATATCGCGCTCTAGCTGAACGGTCCGGTGCTGAATCATGTGAGAAGGGTCATGAAGGTACTTGCAAAGCATCGATACGTGGAATACGGGGTGAACATCCAGAAAACTGGGCAGAAGTGCCAAACAATAGGCAACGATACCAACTTGCTCAAGGATCTCAAAAGGACAAACAAATCTGGGACTAAGCTTCTCTTTCTTCCCAAATCTCATTACGTCCTTTATCGGAGAAATCTGTAGGAATACATGATCCCCTACTGCGAACTCGAGCCTGCAACGACGATGGTCGGCATAAGACTTCTGTCTGCACTGGGCTGCTCTCATCCTATCCCGAATCAACTGGATCTTCTCCGTAGTCTCTTGAACTAGCTGGGGTCCCAATCTCCTGCTCTCGCTGAGTTCGGTCCAACAGACTGGCGATCGACACTTTCTACCATACAAAGCCTCAAAAGACGCCATCTGAATCGTCTCCTGATAACTGTTATTGTAGGAGAACTCTATCAACGGCAAGTGACGATCTCAACTGCCACCAAAATCAAGCAAGCACGCACGAAGCATATCCTCCAGAGTCTGTATAGTCCGCTCTGACTGACCATCAGTCTGCAGATGGAAAGCGATGCTAAAACTCAATCGGGTATCCAAAACTTTCTGAAGCTTCTGCCAAAGACAGCTAGTGAACTGGGTGCCCCCGAATACGATGCATGTGGGAACGCCGTGCAAACGCACAATCTCATCAATATACAACTGAGTATACTGAGCATAACCGAACGTGGTCTTCACTGGAAAGAAGTGAGCCGCTTTCGTCAACCGGTCAACAATCACCCAAATGGAGGCATACCCTCGACTGGATCTGGGTAAACCCACAATGAAATCCATGGAGATCTGTTCCTATTTCCACTCCGGAACGGGTAAAGGCTGCAATTCTCCTGCCGGTCTCTGATGCTCAGCCTTGATCTGCTGACAAGGCAGGCACCTCGAAACGAAATCCGAAATATCACTCTTCATCCCTGCCCACCAGTAGAAATCTCTCATGTCACGATACATCTTGGTAGAACCTGGGTGAACACTAAAAGCTGACTGATGTGCCTACTCTAGGATCTCGCGTCTCAACTCACCGATATCAGGTACACAAACGAGTTCCAAAACGTAGCACACCCTGGTCATCAATCAAAAACTCTGAATCTCTACCCTGCCGAACATGCTTAAGAGTCTCAGACAAACGGGCATCGTCGGGCCGTGCCTCACGAATACGATCAAGTAGAAGTGGACGGGCGCGGACATGAGCAAGCTGTCCCCCAGTGGAAGTGAACTCAAACTGTACCCTGCTGTCGCACAAGATCTGCCAATCTGCAGAAGACTGTCTCTGAACTGCACTCTACTGGGACAAGCTACCCCCGGGCCTATGACTTAAAGCATCAGCTACCATATTCGCTTTGCCCGGGTGATAAAGAATCTCACAATCATAATCCTTCACGAGCTCCATCCAACGACGCTGTCTCAAATTCAGATCCCGCTGCTGGAAGATGTACTTTAAGCTCTGGTAGTCTGTGAAAATCTGACACGACTCTCCGTATAAGTAGTGTCTCCAAATCTTAAGCACAAAGACCACCGTGGCCGTCTCAAGATCATGAGTGGGATAATTCTGCTCGTGCTTTTTCAACTGCCGAGAAGCATAAGCGACAACTCTATCATGCTTCATCAATACATAACCGAGCCCCACTCGAGAAGCATCACAGTAAATGACAAAGCCGCCCGATCCAGAAGGCAAAGATAAAACTGGTGCAGTCGTCAACCGAGTCTTCAACTGCTGAAAACTCAGCTCCAGGGTGTGGGACATTTTTTCAAGATTGATTTGAGATCAGGTTATCATCAGTTGCGGGTTCGGAATGATGACATTCCGAAAACCGCTTTTCGTACGCGCTACGGGCATTATGAGTTTTTGGTGATGTCGTTCGGACTCACCAATGCCCCAGCAGCATTTATGGATTTGATGAACCGGATTTTCAGGCCGTTCCTCGACCAATTCATTATTGTGTTTATTGATGACATTCTGGTTTATTCTAAGAGTCGAGAGAAGCAGGAGCAGCACTTGAGGATTGCTTTGCAGACATTGAGAGCACCAGCTGTTTGCTAAATTCTCAAAGTGTGCCTTCTGGCTTGATAGTGTTGACTTCCTGGGTCATGTGGTTACGGGAGACGGTATTCGTGTGGACCCGAGGAAGATCGAGGCCGTACAGCTTTGGCCCAGACCTATATCAGTGACAGAGGTCCGCAGCTTTTTGGGCTTAGCCGGTTACTACCGCTGTTTCGTGCAGGACTTCTCGAGTATCGCTGCACCGCTGACCGGACTGACCAGGAAGGGAGTTCCTTTTCTTTGGACTGAGTCATGCGAGCTGAGTTTTCAGCAGTTGAAGACTCGGTTGACGACTGCACCAGTTTTATTTTTGCCTTCTGGATTAGGTAGCTTTGTCGTTTACTGTGATACTTCTCGAGTGGGGCTCGGTTGTGTATTGATGAAGCATGATAGAGTTATCGCTTATGCTTCCTGGCAGTTGAAGAAGCACGAGCAGAATTATCCAACTCATGATCTTAAGATGGCCGCAGTAGTCTTTGCGCTTAAGATTTGGAGACACTACTTGTACGGGGAGTCGTGTCAGATTTTCACAGACCACCAGAGCTTAAAGTACATCTTCCAGCAGCGCGATCTGAATTTGAGACAGCGCCGTTGGATGGAGCTCGTGAAGGATTATGATTGTGAGATCCTTTATCACCCGGGTAAGACAAAGGTGGTAGTTGATGCTTTTAGTCGTAGGCCCGGGGGTAGCTTGTCCCAGTTGAGCGCAGTTCAGAAACTGTCTTCTGCAGATTGACAAATCTTCTGCAGATTGACAAATCTTCTACAGTTTGAGTTCACTTCCACTGGGGGATAGCTTGCTCACGTCCGCGCCCGTCCACTTCTACTTGATCATATTCGTGAGGCACATCCCGACGATGCCCGTTTGTCTGAGATTCTTGAACATGTTCGGCAGGGTAGAGATTCGGAGTTCTTGATTGATGACCAGGGTGTGCTGTGTTTTGGGACTCGTTTGTGTGTACCTGATATCGGTAGGTTGAGACGCGAGATCCTAGAGCAGGCACATCAGTCAGCTTTTTAGTATTCACCCCAGGTTCGACCAAGATGTATCGTGACTTGAGAGATATCTACTGGTGGGCAGGGATGAAGAATGATGTTTCGGATTTCGTTTCGAGGTGCCTGACTTGTCAGCAAGTCAAGGCTGGAAACGAGGTGCCTGACTTGTCAGCAAGTCAAGGCTGAGTATCAGAGACCGGCAGGAGAATTGCAGCCATTACCCGTTCCGGAGTGGAAATAGGAACAGATCTCCATGGTCGTTGTGGGTTTACCCAGGTCCAGTCGAGGGTATGACTCCATTTGGATGATTGTTGACCGGTTGACGAAAGCGGCTCACTTCCTTCCAGTGAAGACCACGTTCGGTTATGCTCAGTATGCTCAGTTGTATATTGATGAGATTGTGCGTTTGCACGGCTTTCCCATATGCATCGTATCCGACAGGGGCACCCAGTTCACTAGCCGTATTTGGCAGAAGCTTCAGAAAGCTTTGGGTACCCGATTGAGTTTTAGCACCGCTTTCCATCCGCAGACCGATGGTCAGTCAGAACAGACTATACAGACTCTGGAGGATATACTTCGTGCGTGCATGCTTGATTTTGGTGGCAGTTGGGATCGTCACTTGCCGTTGATAGAGTTCTCCTACAATAACAGTTATCAGGAGACGATTCAGATGTCGCATTTTGAGGCTTTGTATGGTAGAAAGTGTCGATCGCCAGTCTGTTGGACCGAACTCAGCGAGAGCAGGATATTGGAACCCCTGCTAGTTCAAGAGACTACGGAAAAGATCCAGTTGATTCAGGATAGGATGAGAGCAGCCCAGTGCAGACAGAAGTCTTATGCCGACCGTCGTCGTCGCAGGCTCGAGTTCGCAGTAGGGGATCATGTATTCCTACGGATTTCTCCGATGAAGGGCGTGATGAGATTTGGGAAGAAAGGAAAGCTTAGTCCCATATTTGTAGGTCCTTTTGAGATCCTTGAGCGAGTTGGTACCGTTGCTTATCGTTTGGCACTTCCACCCAGTTTTCCGGATGTTCACCCCGTATTCCACGTATCGATACTTTGCAAGTACCTTCATGACCATTCTCAAATGATTCAGCACCAAACCGTTCAGCTAGATCGCAATCTTTCGTTCATCGTGCAGCCGGTAGTTATATTGGATCGGCAG
Source organism: Agapanthus africanus (assembly GCA_030015575.1). Classification (NCBI taxonomy): domain Eukaryota; kingdom Viridiplantae; phylum Streptophyta; class Magnoliopsida; order Asparagales; family Amaryllidaceae; genus Agapanthus; species Agapanthus africanus. Next base: position 326,783,706 of record JASDDO010000018.1, read on the forward strand.
GTAAAGAAACTTCGGTCAAAGGTCTTGCATCTGTGAAGGTTCTTTGGCGTGGCCCGAATAGTGAAGATGTCATTTGGGAAGCTGAGAGCGAGATGCGGAAGAAATTCTCTTATCTCTTTGAAGGTACGCATAGTAAGATTTTTAAATTCGGAGACCGAATTTCTTTAAGGGGGAAGATAATGCGGGTTTTTAGTAAAAAGTTAACCAAAATAGTTTTCGCATATTTTATAAAAAATTAATTAATATTTTATTATTATTTGTTTGGATTTGCACACACATGTGCATGTTAACTTAGGGATTATTAGGGAAGTGTTAACCATGCTTAAGTAGCCATGGCACCTTAACCCTCATGCCATTATGTTATATGTATTTACTTAATTATTTAGTTTTTAAAAATAAAGAGTTTGAATTAGGGTTGACTTGAGAGAGAGGGGGAGAGAGAGAGTTGACAATAGGAATGATAAGGCATAGGGAGTATTTAATGAAGAGAGAGAAAGGGGCATGGTTCATCCTAATCTCACACCCCCATTTTTCTTCACCACTCTCACACTCCCTATTTCTTTTCCTCATCACTCATACTCTCTCATTTCAAGTCAACCCTAATTCAAACCCTTTATTTTTAGAAACTAAATAATTAAGTTAGCATGGTTAACACTTCCCTAATCCCCAAGTTAACATGCACATGTGTGTGCAAGCCTAAACAAATAATAATAAAATATTAATTATTTTTATAAAATATGCGAAAACTATTTTGGTTAACATTTTACTAAAAACCCGCATTATTGCTTAATTAACACTAATCGCATTCTAAGGTGTTATAGATCAACACCAACAAAGCAACAAGGCGTCTCGAGCAAGCTCCAGCGGTGCCCCTAACAACTGCTCGATCGGGTGTCTTCTCTAAGCTCCCCGCCAATCGACTCACAATGGCTTCTTGGATAACGGATGCCTGCCAAGCCTTCAAAATCGAGAAGCTAAGACAGAAAAGACTCAGATACAGAGCCAACAAAAGAGCTAGGGCTCCTTCTAGGCCGAACTTCAGGAGGTTTGAAAAACAGGGTTACCCCGCCAAAGATGAGGAAATGGATGGATATGTGGTCTACACTGTTTACATGGTGGGCACGCACAGCAAGAGCAAGGACGGGGCCACCACATCTCAAATCCAATCTGGTATGAATGTGGCCCGTCACTTCCCAAGACCAGCATCCTCCGGAAGGTAATGAAAATCCTCCTAGTGAAGCTGATAAGCGGAGAGATCCCTCGATTCATGAGGAGTCGGGCTCAGAAAGCGAAGAGCCAATCTTCTGTCCCAAGAACGCATAGCAGCAACTACTCCAAGAGCTCCAAAAACAGCTCAAAAGTAAAGACAAGGAGATGGCCAAGCTCTACCCAAAGATTGACGACTTGACAAACGTCGTCTTACGGCTCACGGTCCAAGTTGCCTCTCAGCCGTCCAATCAAGCGCAGGGTTCTGCTCATGAACCGGGAAACGGTGTCCCGAATCAGCCGACGCCTATCCCTCAAATCCAAAAGTGGGCAGACTACATGAAAGTCAGTCGTATCCTGTCTCGGGAAATGTCTTGGCTACCGATGATAGCAGCCCGCTAACTCAAGATCAAATCATGGATTTGGTTGCCAACAAAGTCAAAACATTAGTTGTAGAAGCCGAAGCGCAAAAAGATATCAGCAGTAGTGGGAGACTATACCCTGCTCAGTATGATCTGGTAGAATTTCCTAGCGGCTATATCATCCCCAAATTCGGAAGATTTGATGGGACGGGAAATGCGAATCAGCACATCGTCCATTTTAAAGCCTCATGCGGGAATACTGGGGGCAATGATACGCTTCTCCTCCGCCAGTTCGTTAATAGCTTAACCGATGTCGTTTTCGACTGGTACGTGAGCATACCGAATGGCTCCGTTACTACTTTCGTCCAAATAGAATCTCTATTCCGACAAAGGTTCATGAATGTCAGTGATAAGATCACCGTTGCCGACCTCGTAATGACCAAGCCAAAGAACAACGAAAGCAGCACGGTTTTTATAACCCGGTGATGCAATCTCTCCGTCAAAGTGTGAACCGCCGATAGAGCAGGACCAATCTGTCAGCCTCCTCGTCGGAAATCTCAACAATTGGATGGCCCCGTTTCGATGCACCGCGGATCTCAAAACATTCCAAGAGCTGACCAGGAAAGTTCAGATATTGGAACGCTCAAAGCAGGAGTCCTTTCTCTAACAATAGGTCCTGGAGACACCGAAAGGACGAAAATCGTAAAGGCGGAAATTCTGACGATGTTGAATCTTTTAACACTTCGGCTAACCGAAATGAGCAAGGGATGAGCGAGACTAATGCCAACCAGCCTCGGAAGCCAGTGTTCGGAGAGGGAGAAGAATCTCTACTGAAAGAGAAGCTGGATAAGGTCTATTCCTTCAGAAGAGACAAAGTCCGTAAAATATTCAAGAATGCCCTAAGAAACGGTCTACAATTTCGTAGACCGCAGGAAGCGAATATGACCGACGACCCTAAATATTGCCCATATCACAGAGTGATAAGTCATGCTATTGAGGACTATTTCGTCTTCAAAGATTGGGTCGAAAAACAATATAAGACGGGAGAAATCTCGTTGTCCCCTGGCGTGTTAGCGAACAAACAAGCTGCGACCGCCAATTTTATACAAATGGAAACCGAAGCCCTTTGGGAATCTGCTCCGTCGACCACCACGTCATTAAACCGGGGGACAACTGACCACCACGTCGTTATACTGGGAACAATCGACCTCTAAGTCGTTAAACCGGGGATGTAACAATGTGTAAATAAAAAAGCCAAAATGATAGAGCAACTCTGAATAAAAATCAGTGTGTAAAATGAAAATGAAAATAAACAGCCGAACTAATGGGACAACCGCGGATAAATAGCCGAAATGATAGGGCAATCGCGACCTTTGCAATAAAAAAAGCTGAAATGATAGAGCAATCACGGTAAAAAAAAACTCCAAATGGCGAATGATGAGTCACTCCTGGTACCATATTCCAGTGCAGCGATACAGACGCCAACCAAAACTCAAATCCCTGAATATCCCAATGGCGAATGATGAGTCGCTTCTGGTACCATATTCCAGTGCAGCGATGCAGACGTCGTCCAAAAATCAAATCCCCAACGGCGAATGATGAGTCGTTCCTAGTACCATATTCCAGTGCAGCGATGCAGACACCAACCAAACTCTGAATGTCCCAATGGCGAATGATGAGTTGCTCCTGGTACCATATTCTAGTGCAGGGATGCAGACGTCAACCAAAATTTCAAATCTCTGAATGTCCCCAACGGCGAATGATGAGTCGCTCCTGATACTATATTCCAGTGCAGCGATGCGGACGCCAAATCCTTAAATGGCGAATGATAAGTCGCTCCTGGTACCATATTCCAGTGCAGCGATGCGGACGCCAACCAAATCCAATTTTCCAAAATCCCCCAGCCCTACGGTTGATCCCCAAGTTGACTACCGTATACAATCCACGGGCTCAAATAATTCTCATCATACCCATACCCCACCGCAATCACCAGTCACACGGCCGGTCTCCGCCCTCGGAATTATACTCCATTTGGGAAGACTCACTCATGTGTCCCCACGATGCATGAGAAGAACAAAACTTACGGGATCCTCACGACTCGTAAGAAAACACCTTCGTGGGATCCTTACAACTCACAAAGGAAAAACACACTTGGAAGTCCCCACGACTCCTAAGAAGAAAGTACACCTACGAAATCCTTTTGATTCGTAGGGAGAATACTTTTATGGGACCCTTACGGCTCATAAAATTGAAAAGTCTTAGGTGATAGGGATCTAAACCTGTATCCTAAGCCATCGCTTCCCAACAAGCAATGGAAAATGATGAATTGCTCATGGCACTTGTGCTTTAGTGTTAGCAACGCAGATGCCGACCCCTACCCTAAAATTCCAAACTTCCGATCTAATAGACCCCTAAGTTTTTAAACCGAGAATAGATGACCTCTAAGTCGTTAAACTGGGAACATATGACCCCTAAGTCGTTAAACTGGAAATGAGAGAAATCCCCTCATGGCAGATGATGATTCTCTCCTGGTACCATATTCCAGTGTAAGCGGTCTGATGCCAAACCAAAACCAAAATCCCCTAATCCTCTCATGGCAAATGATGATCCACTTCTGGTACCATATTCCAGTGTAGTGATGCTGATGTTAACCCAAATCACCTCAAATCAGCAAGTCAAATTCAGCGTCGACCATCCAAGTCGCAAAAAGGGCAGCAATGACCTTTCTTATTGGAATTATGCTTCGGCTCGTAATCAACCAGTGACCTCCCTGTCGAAATTATGTTCCGTCACGGAATCAAGTCAACCAACCAGTTCTGCGTCGGAATTATGATTCGTCTTGGAGTGTACCCCGTGTCGAAATCATGCTTCGCCTCGGTGTATCTGCCTTCTCGGTCAGAATTATACTTCGGCTCGGAATCAACCAGTGAACTCCCCGTCGGAATTATGCTCCGTGGCAGAATCAAGTCAACTAGCAAGCTCTGCGTCTGAATCATGCTTCGTCTCAGAGTGTACCCCGTATCGAAATCATGCTTCGCCTCGGTGTATCTGCCTTCCCTGTCGGAATTCTGCTTCGGCTCGGACTCAGCCAGTGACCTCCCCGTTGGAATTATGCTCCGTCTCGGAATCAAGACACCCAACAAGCTCTGCGTCGGAATCATGCTTCGTCTCAGAGTGTACCCCGTGTCGAAACTCATGTTTCGCCTCGGTGTATCTGCCTTCCCTGTCGGAATTATGCTTTAACTCGGAAGCGCGTCAAGCGTCGACCGTCCATGCATAAAAAGGGCAGTGCCAGCTTCCCACAAAGCGGGAACCAAATCACTCCGTGTCGGGGAAACGTCTACCACGGACACTCCGTTTTGGAGACGCGTCACGTGTTGACCGTCCATGTCGTAAAAAGGGCAGTGCCGGCTTCCCACAAAGCGGGAACCAAATCACTCCGTGCCGGGGAAATGTCTACTACGGACACTCCGTCTCGGAGACGCGTCAAGCGTCGACCGTCCATGTCTTAAAAAGGGCAGTGCCGGCTTCCCACAAAGCGGGAACCAAATCACTCCGTGCCGGGGAAACGTCTACCACGGACACTCCGTCTCGGAGACGCGTCAAGCGTCGACCGTCCATGTGGTAAAAAGGGCAGTGCCGGCTTCCCATAAAGCGGGAACTAAATCACTCCGTGTCGGGGAAACGTCTACCACGGACACTCCGTCTCGGAGACGCGTCAAGCGTCGACCGTCTATGTCGTAAAAAGGGCAGTGTCAGCTTCCCACAAAGCGGGAACCAAATCACTCCGTACCGGGGTAACGTCTACCACGGACACTCCGTTTCGGAGACGCGTCAAGCGTCGATCTTCCATGTCGTAAAAAAGGCAGTGCCAGCTTCCCAAAAGCGGGAACCAAAGCAAGTCGCCTCCACGCAAAAGAAGATCCATCAATTTCATGCACACGACTCACATTTGTGGTGTGCATTTATTGATAGGAGGCACTTTGTTGGGGTCAAAAATTGCACTCCGGTTGACCAAGTCAAAATCAAAGTCAACCCCAAGTAAGCGGGCCCATGCCCAAGTCGAACTCCGCGCCCAGCCTCCCCCATGCCAAAATAAAAATTATGTAATAAATAATTTTGATGTAATCATTATTGGCATAAAACCAATTTTTTGTAAAACCCATGGCTTATGTGCAAAAGAAATGAGCACATGAGGCATGGGATGGGCAAAATGCGTCATTTTGTAAAGCCCAAAGAGCTATGTGTAATCTTGTAAGCCTATATAAGGCAACATGATTAAGGAATAACTTTTTCATTCTCTCAAATTCTAGGGTTTTTGTGTCTCCTTCTCCTTCTTTAAGGTTCTAAATATTCTTCCCCTTTTCAATTAAATCAAGAGTTTTGCTCTTCCTTTTCCAAAATTAAATAGTTTTTCACCACAAAACCTACAAAGGGGAGCTCAGAACTTCCATCAGATCTTAAAAAGGTGAGATTCTTAAATCCCATCTTAGGAACTTCCAAGATCCGGCTAACCGACAGGAAGAAGAAGGAGACCCATCTCCAAAAATCCCATCTTAGGAAGATCCAGAGCCAAAGGGGAGAGAAACAAAAAGGCCCCCTTTGATCATTTCTAAAGATTTCTAGGAGTTTAACTCCATTCAAGATCTATTGGAGTTCAACTCCATAAATTAATCTCTTTTTAGGAGTTTAACTCCAGAAGTCAAATCGGGAGCACAGCTCCCAGTGCAGGGACAAAGTCCTTTTTCCTGCTAACGCCCAGCGTCCGCGTGTCAGGCACGTGGAGTGCCCAGCAGCGCTCACGTGTCCTTTGGACGCCATTTCCCCCGTCATTTTATATACACTCCATACTAAAAATACCTCTCTCATTAGAAAAAAATTTTAACGGGGCGCTGCCCTGCATCCCGCAAGAAGGCTGCTAGCCCCCTTACCCCCAGCCCGCTATCCGGGTAGCGGGACCCCCGTAAAAACTTTGCAGGACCCCTGATATATCCAAAACCCCTTCAAAACACAACACTGCACATTGAGTTCGCATGACCTGTTTGACCCGTCAATCGGAGGTTCTCTCGATCCAAAGTCGATGGGTAATTAACGGCATATCGGAGCTTAGTTCACGTCTGTCGGAGATTCGGATCCCCACAATCAATAAACCCCAGCCTACCCTAGGCAGAAGGAATCTGTAATGCGCCTGACAAGCGCACGCGTATTCCCATCTCAATGGGGTGACGAAAAACACCCTACAGTCATATCAAAAATAAATGATTTATCTCCGCTATACTTGGTTTAGTCTATAAATAGACATAAGCTACTTGCCCACTATGCTTCCGCTGCTCCCACTGACTACAACCACCCTCTGGCAGAGTCATATACATGTGCACTTCTAAAGCTAGTTTAGAACGACGTTATATTCACTCTCCTGCCAGATCTCATAGTCTAGAATAGCAGTAGTGGCAAGTTTGGGTAAACAAGAACTTCCCTGTCACCGTCGGTCTTTGAGGATACCGAAGTACCTCTCGGGTGCTTGAGATTACCCACCAAATCTGCGGAGTGGCTAATGGAATGTCGAATCCAATTGAATTTTTAGGTCCTACTAAATTTTCAGTTATATCACTTCCAGTTCTACCATACCCCCACTAATGTTTTCTGAAAAGAATCCATTTTACTAAAACCGGTGGCGAGTCAAGAACAATACAACTATTGATCTTCCAGATGGTAGAAAGTTAACCCTCGTCAAAACCCGGGATAACCCACAAACTGCCATTACTGAAACGTGTCTTAAGTTTGTTCAGATTCTGGTTTTAAGTATCAGCCGGACAACTCCATATACCTCAAAATCGTTAAGATATGATCCATTCTATATCCACTATAGAAACATAGGCACTGATTTAATTGGAACCAGATTCAAAATCATGCAGCTGTTTCCAGTGCATGTCAACCAAATGGAAGGAGGCCAATCAATATTACTCAACAAGGAATGCATCCATATATGAGTAACCTGAAAGAGAAGCAAGTTCTTAAAATCATTACTATCAACGGAATACCTAACACAAGTATCTACATTTTCGATCATCTTGAAGAATCCTGATACTTGCAACATTTGGTTCTCTACTTTATTCTTATACCTTTAACTTCTCAAAATCTGGACCTTGTATTTCAATGAAATACTTGTCTAAAACTGGAGAAGTCACAAGTAAACAGAATATAGTATGAGTACCAACCCCTTTACTCTAATGGACACTGGACAACATACAATATTTTGTATAAGTCCTATGAGTTAAATAACTCATACCCTGTGCGTCGTAAGTTGAAAACTGTACCATGGTTAAAAAGAATTACACCGCTGTTAAATGCTTCTTACCTAATCAGCAACTGATATATAGGTAAATGTCATAGACATAATTTCAAAAAGTTATATCTCACTTTATAAAATAAACATACAGATATATCAGTTTGAAATTGGTGCATAACAATCGATATTCAAAACCAAATATTTGCCGTCAGGCAAAAACCCATGTGATTTCCTTAATATCACCAATCATAAAGAATTTTGATATGTATTGAGGATCTTATCACCCAATTCCCAATAATCTATTCTCACTCATCATCTCTAACGCCATACAGATGTGAGAATCAAATCTGGTAAATACATACCCTGGATTAGGAAAACAATTTTCAATTAACACTGCACAGTGAAACTGAAACATGAAAATGTTTCGAAGGGTTATCCGGGTATTCCTAGTAATGCATCTTCCACTATCCAGATTCATGACTGTAACCGTATATTCTATCGCCCCTCACTCCAATCCCTTTATATGTCTTTACTTATTACCTTCTGTACACTGCACTTAAGCTTAATGGTTTTCTTCCTTCCCTACCTTTCGGCACCAGCCTAAAGTTTGGAAGAAGACTATCCAATAAGCGTAATAGGTGTACTTTCCTAATCCTAGGAGCCCTCGCAACCTGAGAGAAGGTAAAGATAAAAGACAATCCGAATAATCCTATTCGATTTCTCCTGAACCAGAAACCATCCTCGAACTGGAACAAGTTTTTTTGAGTTCGTATGTAACTATACGACGGCGTATCCAATAAATGTGGATTTTCATAGTGATACGGAATGTTCCGCAGAAATACAAATGTGAAGTAGGAGTGGCGATGATATACGTGTCTTCGTCGTGAATGATAGCAGTCGCAATTTCCTTTTTGCCTTCTTTCAAATCCCTTTATATGTCTTTACTTTATTACCTTATGCACACCATACTTAGGCTAATTGGTTTTCTTCTTTCCCTACCTTTCGGCACCTGCATATGGTTTGGAAGAAGACTATCCAATAAACGTAATAGGCGTACTCTCCTAAATACCAGGAGCCCTTGCAACCTGAGAAAAGGTAAAGATAAAAAAACAACTGAATAATCCTATTCTATTTCTCCAGAACCGGAAAACATCCTCGAACTGAAACAAATTTTTTCGAGTTCGTATCTAATTATACGATGGCATATCCAATAAATGTGGATTTTCGTAGTAATACGGAGTGTTCCAGAGAAATGCAAAGGGTAAAAGTAGGAGCGGTAATGATATATGCGACTATGACGTGTTTTAAAAAGGTTCGGTTAATTTGGTTCATGAATTTTAGTTTAGAGTCGGGCCATGGTCGCTGCCAAAGACAGAGAAAAGAAACACTCAGCGTGCACTCTAATCTAGATTAGATTGGTTATTCACTTTATCTAATCAGTATGGCTCCCACCGTTTCCTCGAATTCTTCTTCAAATCCTAAAAGGAGAATTAGTCGGGATCATCTAAAATCACTCGAGGAGTAACACCTACTCATCGCATGATAACTTGATGAAATCCACTCAAGTCACCACACTCCAGAAAGTATGAGGATGCCTGACAAGTTTCCTGTATGTTTGAAACTCCCGATGTGATTTTTATCCCTAACGGTTTACGACCTTTGGTCAACAAACTATAAACCACTAGTCAAGTTAAACCCGTCATTTTTTTGATTGCATTAAACCCACCCGCACGTGCTCTTGATTAGGTCAACAAAGCCACACGACTGTCCTAACCAATCACATTTACAATGCACAGAAAAGTACCATTTAGCTATCGTATACTACGTCTTGACTAGGTCAACAAACGCAGCATAAATACTAAATAATACTAATCTGAAATGACGGAGGGTTACGGCTGGTTTTTGGCGAAAAACCTTTAACGTAATGAACTTGATATCATTGAAGGAATCGAGTGGTTTTATAAATATATAGTGGCGAAAACTTTTGCTAAAGATGTCACTCCCTGTGAAGAGATCTCGGCTCTTTTCTCGTCGAATGAGGTGCAAGATATTCCCAATCGAATACGACGATGCAAAGCAAAAGAATCGACTATAATAAAGTTATTATGTTGATACAAACTTCTGCCCAAGGGGTCACTCTCGATGAAAGGATCTCGACCCTTTCCTTGTCGAATGAGGTGCAGAATATTCCCAATCGAATACCACTGTGCAATGCAAAAGAGAACGTCTGTAATGTCAGTTTTTAAAAACTTGGTTCCAACATCATATATATGTTCGTTTTCCTTGCATTAATTAGAATTAATGCAGTCCCATCAGTTAAAACATATCACACCAGATAAAGGAACGAAAAATATAATATACGTATATGCCATCCGCATTCGCCACTGGGCCCCATATCACCCATTTGGTTACTTAACTAATGGCAGAGCGGGGGCTGGACTAGCGTAGGTACAAAACATATACACCATCTACTAGTATATATATAAATATATATAACATTAGTCGCAGGCATGATATAAAGCAACATCACAGAATCTCAGCCAAGCAACACAAAGTGGTGGATAAACCTGAAGCCTCGGGTTTCACTTGAGCCGCAAATGAGACCCGACGTTTCCTGTCGGGTGGATAGCCTGTGCAATGAAAACCTAGACCCCTACGAGTGTGGCAAGTTACCCGCCAATCTCAGAAGCGACGCAACCCCAATCAACAACGTGAATGGGCCACACAACACTTCAAAGAATCCGGTAACTTGAGCACCCCTCCGTGGGTCAACGTGTACCCCCTATGAATGCGGTGAATAGCCTGCCAATTCTAGAGTAAGGTCCCCTCCGTCTCAACGCCATTAGATGAGGACCCGTTACCCTCTAGAACCCGGCTATTCATGCACTCCGCATTGGGGTAATCCTTAATACAAAAAGGAAAATATATGTACAACAGTGACATCGACCTCAGACCGGTCGTGCCCTAAACAAATAATATACAAACTGACAAAGACGGCAATCCACACGTCGGACGTTCGCTCCGCAATATCAAATGTACAAAAGAAACTAAACTGTACTATCATTGGCTCAAGGTAATTATCGTAGTCGCAGGCAAATGATTATGATGATTGAGGGAGGACCTATACCGGTAGAACAGTCTTACTCGAGATAATAGTATGCTATCTGGTTTATTTTTATCATCACTATTACATGTTGATAGAGCTTATAGGATTCTTGCTTGACTATCAGCATTATGATGGCAATCATATATGTGGGAGCTGGGGGTCTATAAGCAAATCCTTAAATGTCCCTAGTCGTGGGAGTTTCGAGACTGGGCATCGATACTCCAGTGTAGACTAGTGTATACTGATCGAGACCCCGACGAAGGACGGTGGCCAGGTCTCACAAGCCATTGGTGTTAGTTTTTTCACGTAAGATAGTATACAGGTGCTCATTAGGTTATGAGTACACTGGACGGACTCGTCGGGAACTTGTTAGTTGGTATTATACCTATTGTCAGATAGCAGTTCCCAGGTGACATGTGTACATGTTAGTCTGTCGACCTGAGATCGTCATTTGTCTCCTGTGAGTTCCCACTGTGCTTTGATTACTATCTTATCACGGCTCAAAGGAGTCGTGCAAACAGATTTTAGTTGGGTACAATCCCGGGCCACATGGAGGTAGTGAGCGGATTGTCGGGAATGTCTCTCCCGGTATTGGGGGTTGATGTTGCATTGTGCACGGATGTCCATCACCAGAAATTCTTGGCCGAGGTAGACGAGAATTACCGATCCAAGATTGATAGTTTCTCAGGTGGTGATGTGTATCATACCGACACGAATTATCGCGTCGGTAGGGGTTTGACTTTATCCACCCCCTAGACTCGATATACGATACTCTTAGACGAACACACCGGACTGTACGGATATTGTCACTTCAGGCTCAGTAATGGTTTGGATGAGTTTGCTTGTCGGCGTTCCTTTCGCTCAATAGCTGGGTAGCCGTTACGTACAACTAGTGCCGCTGACGTGCTTGTGGTTAAACTTACTGCCAGAGTATTGACGAGTCTTTAGAGTCCCACACAGAGGGTTTTCACGGTTCAGGCGATATGGTGTAGATGACGTATGTTGGTACATACAAGTGTCCGATTAAATATGTGCACAGGCTGCACAGACTTTAATCGGACGGTTGATAATACTAGCGGCTTAGGATTAAGCCGGATTATTAAATCAGGATTTGATTTAATAATTTATATATGTATGTATATATATGTATTCTAGTATTATTGTTCACTATTCATTTTCTCTCTTTGTTATTTGTATTTTTGTACGAATATGCATATATGTATTTCGATACGTGTACCGGGTTGTATTCCGTATTTATACGGAATAGCTTCTAGAAGATTTGACACCTCATTATTTGATTTTATTTTTAGAAAATCAATTTGGGAAATGAGGTAGAGGGTGAGTTGACATGAGCATGGGCTTGAGCATGTAGAGAGGTATGGCATGCATTTGTTTATTGGTAAATGGAGATGAGATATTTTCTTTAGTGTGTGTGCATGATTGAGAGAGGGGGCTGCCATAATTCTCTAGTGGTCTTGCTCATTATTTTCTTGACTTGGTTTTCTTCACTTACTCATTCTCACTTGGAGAGTTTTAGCCATTTTCTTTAGTTGCTTATGACACATGTTTCCTCACCTCCTCTTGATCTTCTTGAGTTGCTCTTAGGCATTTTGATGAGAGAAAAACAATAGTGACACATTCCTACACATCCACTCTCCATTGCTAGCAAGCTTGGAGCGTCGGTTACCTCGCTTGGCGAGGTTGAAACTTGCGTCGTTTCCCTCAGGTGGATCATCGTAGATGAAGGAAGACCGGCAACCAAACTCGATCCGCAACCTCTAGAAGTTTGGAATGAAGGTTGAAGACCGAAGGACACGGATCAACTCGGTATAACCATTCCTAACTCTTTATATTGCTTGCTAGTATAGGGTTTATGGTAGATCCGGGCACCAGGTCATGGTAGCACCAGTTTAGAAAATTTTCGTTCTGCATTTGGCTACGGTTTGATGGCCGGGGCGCTGCCGTAACCCAACATGGTATCAAAGCCAACCCGTAAACCCCTTACTAGCTTGTTTAGACGATATTAAAGTATTGAAATCAAAACAACCCCGAAATGATACCCTGCAGATTCCAGTCTCTGTCGATTTTCAAAGTCTTCAAAAAAATATTTTAGTAACTGTAGAAAACAAATAATATGACCACAAGAGCACACACCAAATACGAACCCATTCCATCCGTTTTGGACCGAGCATATTGAGGAATTTTCCGAGTTGGCCGGCTTGGGGAGGGAGTTTGGGCTTCGTATTTTTTGTGTGGTCTGGTCTCTGGAATATTGGTTCAGTGGTATTTCTAGTTTAGCCCAGTTTTGATATTGTTTTATCTAGTTGTTTGGGGCTATTCGGGGTGTTTCGAAGTCGATAATTTAACACTGTTTAAATGTTTATCAGTACATGCATTACTATCTGCGACCGTGAATATCATTCGAGCGGTACAACTCGTCTAATTGCTATATGTTCTTTTAGACGGGTTTGCGAACGTGACATTCGCGTGGATGTTATGTGTTGTGCTGTGGTTGTGGTTGGATCGTCATGGTGGATAGCTATGGTGCAATGTTAGTACAGTTTAGTCTCATTTGTATATTTGATATTGCAGGGCGAGCGTCGGACATGTGGACTGTCGTCACTGCCAGTTTGTATATTATTTGTTTGGGGCACGACCGGGTTGAGGTCCATGTCACCCTTGTATATTATTTTCAGTTTTGTACTAGGATTACCCCACGGTGGAGTGCACGAATAGCCGGGTTCTAGAGGACAACGGGTCCGCATCTCATGGCGTTAGGACGGAAGGGACCTTACTCTAGAATTAGCGGGCTATTCGCCGCACTCGTAGGGGGTATAGGTATGACCCACGGAGGGGTGCTCAAGTTACCGGATTCCGTGAAGTGCAGGGTGGCCCATTCACGTTGTTGAAGGGGGTTGCCTCGCTTCTGGTTTTGGCGGGTAACTTGCCGCGCTCGTACGGGTCTAGGTTTTCATTGCACGGGCTATCCACACGACAGGAAACGTCGGGTCTCATTTGCGGCTCAAATGAAACCCGGGGCTCCAATATTATCCACCATTCTGTGTTGCTTCTGTGATATTTTATATCATGCTTGGGACGATTGTTATATATATATATTTATATATATACTAATAGATATTGTATATGTTTTGCACCCACGCTAGTCCAGTCCCCGCTCTGTCATTAGTTAAGTAACCTAACAGGTGATGACGGGACCCAGTGGCGAATGCGGATGGCATATACGTACATTATATTTTCGTTCTTTTCCGGTGTGATTAATTGATGAGACCGCGTTGATTCTGATCAATGCAAGGAAAACAAATCTATTTGATGTTGTTGGAACCAATTTTAAAAACTGACATTACAGACGTACTCTTTTTGCTTTGCACAGTTGTATTCGATTATGAATATCCTGCACTTCATTCGAAGAGGCAAGGGCCGAGATCCCTTCACCGGGAGTGACCCCTTGGGCAGAAGTTTGCGTCAGCGTAATAACTTCACTATAATCGATTATTTTTGCTTTGCATCGTGGTATTCAGTTTGGAACATCCTGCACCTCATTCGATAAGGAAAGAGCCGAGATCCCTTTACTGGGAGTGACCTCTTTAGCAAAAGTTTTCGCCACTATACATTTGTAAAACCACTTGGATTCCTTAAACAATATCAAGTTCATTACGTTAAAGGTTTTTCGCAAAAAACCAGCCGTAGCCCTCCATCATTTCAGATTAGTGTTGTTTAGTATTCGCGCTGCGTTTGTTGACCTCGTCAAGGCGTAGTGTGCGGTAGCTCTGTAATACTTTTATGTCGTATGGATATATGGATTGGTTAGGACAGTCGTTCGACCTTGTTGACCTCGTCAAGGGTCGGTGCGGGTGGGTCTAATGCAATCAAGATAGTGACGGGTTGAACTTGACTAGGACCCTTTGACTTGTTGACCTCGTCAAGGTCACTTGGATCGTGGGGGTAAAAATCACATCGGGTTCCAAACATACATGAAACTTGTCAGGCATGCGCATACCTTCTGGAGTGTGGTGACTTGAGTGGATTCCATCAAGTTATCATGCGATGATAGTTGGATCACGATTCCCACTGATGGGTAAGATTACTCCTCGGGTGATTTTTGATGATCCCGACTGATTCTCCTTTTTGGTTTGGAGGAGAATTCGAGAAAACAGTGGGAGACATCCAGATTAGATAAAGTGATTAACCATTATGATCTAGGTTAGAGTGCACGCCGAGTGTTTCTTCTCTCTCTCTCTCTCTGGCAACGACCATGGCTCGACCCTAGATTAAAACTCATGAACCAAGTTAACCGAACCTTCTTAAAACACTTTGGCTTTTGGAATGTCACTGTGTCGCATATATCATTACCACTTCTATATCACCTTTGCATTTTTCCGGAACACCCTGTAATACTACGAATATCCACTCCTATTGGATAAATCCATCGTATAGTTACATACGAACTCGAAGGAACTTGTTCCAGATTCGAGGATGGATTCTGGTTCTGGAGAGATTGAATAGGATTATTCGGTTGTCTTTTCTTTTTATCTTCTCTCAGGTTGTGAGGGCTCCTAGAATTAAAAGAGAGTACCTATTGAGCTTATTGGATAGTCCTCCTCCAGACCATAGGCAGGTGCCGAAAGGTGGGAAAGGAAGAAAACCAATTAGCCTAAAGGTGGTGTACAGAAGGTAATAAGTAAAGACATATAAAGGGATTAGAATAACGGCAAAGAAAATTGCAACTGCTATCATTCACGACAAAACCGCCACTCCCACATCCACTTTGGATTTCTCCATAACACTTCGTATCACTACGAACGTCCATAATGCTTGAACATGCCATCGTATAGTTACATACAAACTCGAAAAAATTTGTTGCAGATTCGAGGATGGTTTTCGGTTCAGGACAAATAAAATAGGATTATTCAGATGTCTTTTCCCATTACCTTCTCTCAGCTTGCGAGGGCTCTTAGCATAAGAAGTGTACACCTATTACGCTTATTGAATAGTCTTCTTCCAAACCTTAGGCTGGTGCCGAAGGGTAGAGAAGGAAGAAAACCAATTAGTCTAAAGAAGCTGTACAGAAGGTAATAAGTAAAGACATAATAAAGGGATTGAAGTGAGGGCATGTAAGTATATAGTTACTGTCATGAATCAGGAGAGTGGAAGAGGCGTTACTAGGAATACCAGGTTAACCCCTTCGAAACATTTTCATGTTTCAGTCCGACTGTGTGATGTTAATTAAAAACTGTTTTCCCAATTGGAATCTAACTTCAGGGTATATATTTACCAGATCAGTTTCTCACATCTGTATGTTATTACAGATGGTGAGTGGGAGTAAGATATTGGAAATTGGATGATTAGATCCTCATTATATCGGAATTCGTTGTAATTGGTGATATTTGAGGAAATCACCTGGGTTTCACCGGATAACAAATATTTGGTTTTGAATATCTGTTATGCACCAATTTCAAACTGATATATCTGAACGTTTATTTTATAAAGTGAGATATAACTTTTTGAAATTATGTCTGTGACATTTACCTATATCAGTTGATGATTAGGTAAGGTGCATTCAACAGCGGTATAATTCTTCTTAATCATAACACAGTTTTTCAACCTACGATGCACAGGGTTTGAGTTACTGAACTCAGGAGACTTATACAAAGTATTGTATGTTGTCCAGTGTCCATTAGGACAATGGGGTTGGTACTCGTACTATATTCTGTTTACTCATGACTTCTCCAGTTCTAGACAAGCATTTCGTTGAAATACAAGGTCCAGATTTTGAGAAGTTATAGGTATAAGAATAAAGAAGAGAACCATTTGTTGGAAGTATCGGGATTCTTCGAGGTAGTCGAAGATGTAGATACTTGTGTTTGGTATTCCGTTGGTAGTAATGGTTTTTGAGAACTTGCTTCTCTTTCAGGTTACTCATATATGGATGCACTCCTTAATGAGTAATGCCGATATGCCCCATTCCATTTGGTTCATATGCACTGGAGATAACTGCATGGTTTTTAATCTGGTTCCAATTAAATTAGTGCTTTAGTTTCTATATTGGATATATATAGAATCAATTTATATCCTAACGATGTTAAGCTATAGGGAGTTGTCCGGCTGATTCTTAAAACCAGAATCCGAATAAACTCGAGGCACGTTTCAGTAATGGCAGTTTGTGGGTTATCCCGGGCTTTGACGAGGGTTAACTTTCTACCATCAGGAAGATCAATAGTGATATTGTTCTTGACTCGCCACAGTTTTAGTAAAATGGATTTTTTCAGAAAAACAAAAGTGGGAGGTTGGTAGAACTGGAAGTGATTCCAGAACCACAAACGACCACTGAAGATTTAATAGAACCTGAGAATTCAATTGAATTTGACATTCCATTAGCCACTCCGCAGATTTGGTGGGTAACCTCAAGCACCCAAGACTTGCCATTACTGCTGTTCTAAACCATAAGACTCGGCAGAAGGATGAGGATAGTGTCGTTCTAAACTAGCTTTAGAAGTGCACGTGTATGACTCTGCCAAAGGGTTGTTGTAATCAGTGGGGGCAGCGGAAGTATAGTGGGCAAGTAGCTCATGTCTATTTATAGACTAAAGCAGGTATAGCGGAAATAGATCATCTATTTTTGATATGACAGTCATAGGTTTTGACTTCATCAGAATAGGAGATGGATCTGGTAAGAAGGTAGTAGGGTGTGATGTCCTGGTATTTGGGATGATATGCACTATATAGGAAATGAAATTCCTATACTACGATCGGTTATACTGTAGTTGTCACACAGTTGTTTTCTCTACATAGGACATGGATATAATATCAGGTTTTCTGGTTACTAGATATATGGTTTTAGATCTAGATTTAGGAAGTGTCCCAATTTGGGTACTTGACACTATTCTAAAGTGTTTTAGAATGGACGACTTCTGGCATGGTGGTGTACCTGCAGGTGATGGAGTCTGTAACAACCGAATCTAATTCTACAAATTTCTGTTACCGTATGTGTGGTGTGTGGTATTTATTTAAATTATCCTGCTTTGACTATTACCAGTTATAGTTTACACCGACATGTCTTATTCTGCATATAACAATTTAAGTCTGTTAAAAATAAATTAAAAATAATTGACATGGCCTGCTTGACACCCCTAACCCTGTGGTAGCGTTCTTGCATCGTGTTCTCGTCCCGTTCAGCGAAACGGACGTGTTTGGACGTCTACGCGCACGTGCGTGCGTCCGTTCTTGGGGGTATGCTTTTTAATTATAAAATCCTTCATTTTAATTTTTGGAACCTGCCAATAAATTTCATATTTCAAATTCAAATTTTTGGACCCGACCCGGATGCAATTTAGAATTATTTTGCATTCCGCCAAATTCTAATTATTTAAATTTTTTAATTCATTTAAAACTTTCACAGCTAAAGATTTTTGGGTAGGTTTAACGGGGAGGAAAATATTTATTCACAAGAAAATCTTTTCCCAGCTTTGGATTCACTCCTTTACAATTATTAGGAATCTTTAAAATTTTCCAAACAGTTTTTCTTTAACTCCCTCAACCAATCGCGAGTCACCATTCTACCCCTGGGCCCCGCAGCTTTCTCTCTCTCTCTCTCACTTTCTCCTTCTCTTTCTCTCTCTTATCTCTTTCTCTCTCTCTGCATAACGACAATTTCATCTCTCCTCAAATCTTTCTCTCTCCTCTCGATCTCTCTCTTCTTCTCTATCTCTCTCCTCTCGATCTCTCTCTCTCTACCGCGTCTCTCTCTCTCTCTTCCCCTGATATATTCTTTCTCTTCTCGTATCCCTTCAGCGAAACGAACCCATCCCAGAAAAAACCCTAGCCGCCTTCCTCCTCTCGCCGTTGCCCTAGCGCCGACGCCATCGTCGCCGTTCATCGCCGCTGCTCACCCTCGTCGCCTCTACCTTCTCTTCTGCCTCCTTCCTTCTCTCCCGAGCACCCTGCACCAGTAGCCGCGCCCCTTGCACCCCTGCACGCTGCTGCACCGCCGGAGGATCGCCGCCGGTGACTCGTCCCCGTGCCCTTAGCCTTGCGCACATCCCAGTAAGCGCCTTCTCCATCTCATCCTTCTCTTCTTCTTCTTTCTCTTCTTCTGCAACTTAGAATCTCTTTGCTGTGAAATGGTTGGGTTTTTTATAGATCGTCGGAGGACGTCGTTCTCGCCGCGGTTGATCTCGCCGCGACCACAACACCCCTCAACAGACCCTGTATGCTTTGGTACCTCCTTCCTCCTCTGTTCTTTCCTGGTTTTCTTTTCTTTTCATGTTAAAATTTATCGTTTCTCATTGTCGCTGATTTCTGGTTCGCCGGAAACCGACCGTGCCGACGACGTTTCTCGACGACCCAGCAAGTACCTCCGACCCGTGTGACTCCACTGTTCGTCATTTGGGTTCATTCCGTGAACCGTGCGCGCGTCGCGATTTTTCCCCGCCGACGCGTAACGTTCCTTTTTCCATTTCGCGACCCGTCGAGGCAAGTGAAACCTGCTACATGTTACTTTATTATTTATACAAATTTATTTCATGATGGAACCTGTAAATTGATCAAATTGCTATTAGCTTCCATTCTTGCGTTTCGATGTCAAATTATAGCATTAAAAGAATCGGGCTTAAATTATAACTTGTTGCACCTTGAAGTATAATATCACATACTCACATACATGGTTAGATTGTTTACTAGTTAACTGCATAGTACATAGCACTGTTAAATAGTTTCTACCCTGAATAACCGGTTGCATCCATTGAGCATATTTTATATATCACTGCATCTTTAGACCAGTTAACCCATAATAACAAGATTTAACAATTCTATATTTGTTTAAGTGTAGGATATTTAAAGTTGGAACCACAACCCTAACTTTAATCTATAACTGTGCATCCTCATGCTTTAATCTGTACCCATGTTTTTTTGGTTTATACAGGTTTATATTAGTTTGATTTACGAGTACCCACATAGTATTTTGTGCTTCCTGACATGTCATGTTACGAGTACACTCTTAACATGACATGACATCTAAATACACTACTCGACTTGACCTGATGTACCATGGCTTTACCTATTACCTGATCTTGCGTCTAATGCCACAAACCTGACATGTAGTCCTCACGGACCGTTCCGGTTGTCTATCCAGACAAACCTGCTCTTACCTGATCCTGTGTTGGCATTAGTTCTTGATTACTGAATACCTGACTCGAACACATATAACTGAGGGGTATGGGGAAATCAATGATAAAACCTGACTTGTAACTCGACAGTTCGATACCTGTTCTGATCAGTCTTATGGGCTAGGCCAGCCCCGGAATGATGATGCTGACATCACTCATCTGTACATGCTACCTTTTACTGCCTAGCGGCACGTCTCGGATTCAGCCCGAGAATCTTGACCGTGGTCCCGGGCACGCACGGGATACTATTGAGTTACATCGATGATTCATCAAATTGATTTCATAGACTTTAGAATAGATAACGCAATAAACCAGTTTAGTTTACTCACTGCAAACTACCCTCACTGCCCTGATTTATATTACTGTTACACATGCTTTATCACTCATGATTATATTTGCATTGCTTGTTACCCTGTTTGCACTTTATTACTTGATGACATGACGCGCTGACGTCTGGGTTTTGCATGGCCCAGATTCCGTACCTTTGCTGCAGTCCGAGCAGGAGTACTTCAGCCAGCAGGCTGAGCAGTGAGGTTTCTGTATTAGTCAGTTCTTTTATTTCTGCATTTTTATTCTGATATGAGCCCGCATTATGGGACATACATTCCAGTTATATTGTATTGGATCTTTTGTTTCCGCACTTTTATTATTCTTGACTCATGTTATCTTGGCTTGTGGACATGTATTAGATAGTTATATTTTGTTCTTGATATCTCTACAGCCGTAATGTGACTGTGGATGGATACTTCCTACCCACATATAGCATGGTTGGCTATGTCACGTGCCCAATTTAGCGTACTCTCGGAAGCGGGGCGTGACATGGTTCTTTTGGTATCAGAGCCATAGGTTAGTCGGGTTGATTCTTTTGTAGTTGGGTATTGTACCCAATACACGAATCAGGATACCCGTGTTTAGGAAACATGTCCTGCCACTTTGCCGTTTTACCGTTCTTGAATCTAAGTTCTTCCTGATTATATCTTTTACGGTGTGCAAACTTCCTTTGCATATCGACTCGAAACCTGATTCCTTGTTATCTCTAGGACTTAGGCGACTTGGGTGGAGTTATGTAATTGTAGTTATGATACCGCGGCATAGTTACAATGCGGTATTCTATTTAAGTAACTCGGAGTTCTAGTCTTGATCTACATTTTGAATCTATTATCATGCTAATCTTTGGGTGTTTTGATTTCAGGAGTATGGCAGACAAGAATCTGAAGACGTACTAAAGGCGTATTGACGAAGCCGCCATGCTTGGAGTGATACGGGGAATGCTGGAGAATCAAAAGAGACAGACTGAGCTGATCCAGCAGCAAGCTGAATCGTTTCAGGAAGGTTTGCGACCGTTCAGCAGTCCGTGAACAATGTTGGAGCTAATCCAGTTGATCGTGTGGGGATTGTAGCAGATTTCAGGCGTTTGGGTCCGTCTGTCTTTACTGGTTTGGAGGAGCCGTTGCCAGCGGAGCAATGGCTAGTTGACACGGAGAACTTACTTATTGCGGCACAGATTCCAGATGATAAAAGAGTGGATATGGTGCGCATTCAGTTAGTGGACTACGCCCGTGAGTGGTGGCTTGTGGAGGAGACCCGCTTGCCCAAGCCGATCAAGTGGGCGGATTTTTCGAAGAGTTTTCTGGAGAAGTTCTTCCCGCGGACTGCACGGGAGGAAATGGAAGAGAAGTTCATCAGTCTGAAGCAGAATGGTGCGCCCGTAGATGTACATGCAGCAAAGTGGACACGGCTCAGTAGATTCGCTGGACCTTTAGTTGCCAACGATGCAGACAGGGCAAGGAGGTTCATGCGCAGCTTGGATGTGGACATCCAGAGGCAGATTGTCTCCCTGCATTTGACCACTTTCTCACAGGTACTTACGGCAGCCCGAGAACAGCAGAGCTTATCTGGGAAGACTGGGAGTTCACAGCAGACAGCAATTACAGTAAGAAAGCCGGCATTTGTACCAAACCGAGCTCATGGTCGCAGAGATATTCCAGTGGACCGTCGTGGTGTAACACCGATGAAGAAGCCTGTTGTCGTTGATCGAAGAAGGAGCGTGATTTGTGACTACTGCCATTTACCTGGCCACGTGCAAAAGGATTGCCGAAGGAGGCAAGGACTCTGTTTGGTTTGTGGAGCGGCGGATCACACTGTCAACGCATGTCCGTCGAAGTTTCGTAGGAGGGATGATATTCAGAAGCCTCCGCAGAAACCGTTCCAGGGGCAGAAGCAGCTGACTCAAGGACCTAATCAGGCTCGAGCTTTTACCTTGACGGCTGAGGAAGCTAAGGCTTCGGGAGAAGTTGTTTCAGGTATTCTACTCGTTCATGGTTTTCCCGCATTAGCGTTATTTGATTCTGGTGCATCCCATTGTTTTATGTCGTCCAAGTTTATAGTTACACACTCGATTACCTGCACGACCCTGTCTAGTTTCTGGGACATACACACTGGGAATGGGAAAATCATATCTAGTAGAGAATGTAAAGATTGTATTGTTGTGTGCGGACGGGAGCTTTTTGCAGATTTCTTGGTGATTGATACGGGCAGTTACGAAGTTGTCTTGGGAATGGATTTTCTTAGCACTTTCCATACTCACATTGATTGTAGGGCAAAGAAAGTAATTTTCCAGATTCCCGGACATCTCGAGTTTATCTTCACCGGAGGGAGCAGTTCTGTCGGGTCAATCGAGTTTAGGGCTAGGCCGACAACTAATATTCTTGCATCAATGGAGGTTGATGTAAGTGAAGAGCCAGTTGTTGTTCGTGATTTTATGGACGTGTTTGAAGATATATCGGGATTACCGCCGAAGCGGGACGTGGAGTTCGCAATTGATCTTATTCCTGGTGCAGCGCCAGTATCTAAAGCGTATTATCCAATGGCACCAGTGGAGTTGGAAGAAGTCAAGAAACAAGTTGCTGAATTGCTTGAGAAGGGTTGGATTCGAAGCAGTAACTCGCCTTGGGGAGCTCCAGTTCTTCTAGTTAAGAAGAAAGATGGCACGAGAAGGATGTGCATCGACTATCGAGAATTAAACCGGGTGACTATTAAGAACAAGTACTCGATCCCTCGCATTGGCGAACTATTTGAGCAGCTTAGTGGCGCGAGAGTATTCTCGAAGCTGGATTTGCGATCCGGATATCATCAGGTCCGAGTGAAAGCAGAAGATATTTGCAAGACGGCATTCCGAACACGGCATGGACATTACGAGTACTTAGTGATGTCCTTTCGGAATAACGAATGCACCGGCGATATTCATGGACTTGATGAACCGAATCTTTTTACCATTCTTGGACCAGTTTATTGTGGTGTTCATTGACGATATTCTGGTTTATTCGAAGAGTTTAGAAAAGCATGCAGAACATTTGAAGATCGCACTGCAGACGTTGAGACAGGAGAAGTTATATGCGAAGATGAGCAAGTGCGAGTTTTGGCTGGAAGAAGTAAAGTTTTGGGGGCATGTCGTGTCTGGCGATGGAATCGCCGTCGATCCAAAAAAGATTGCAGCAGTTCGAGATTGGCCGACTCCAAAGAATGTTGCGGAGATAAGAAGTTTTCTTGAACTCGCCGGGTATAACAGAAGATTTGTGGAGAACTTTGCTCGTCTGGCGGACCCGTTGACCAAGCTTACGCGCAAGGAGGTACCTTTTGTGTGGACGGATAGATGTGCGTCAGCTTTCGAGACGTTGAAGCAAAGATTGATAACCGCTCATATTCTGACCGTGCCAGACAATTCCGGAGGATTGGTGACTCACAGCGACGCATCTGGGAAAGGATTGGGATGCGTTTTGATGCAGCATGGGAAGGTTGTAGCGTACGCATCAAGACAGTTGAAGACCCATGAGAAGAATTACCCAACTCACGACTTGGAGCTTGCGGCTGTGATTTTCGCTTTGAAGATTTGGAGACACTACCTTTTGGGCGAAAGGGTCGAAGTTTTCACGGATCATAAGAGCTTGAAATATTTGTTCACGCAGAAGGAGCTTAATATGAGGCAACGTAGATGGTTGGAGCTGATGGCTGACTACGATCTTGATCTTAAGTACCATTCGGGAAAGGTTAATGTCGTGCCGGATGCGCTCAGTCGGTTACCAGCAATTCAGATGTTGACTATGCAGAAGGAACTCGTTGAAAACTTTCGAAGATTTGATTTGGAGGTTGTGCTACCGCATTCTTCGGGACAGTTGATGCAGCTGCAAGTACATTCGTCGTTGATCGAGAATATTAAAGCAGCGCAACCGCAGGACCCTAGATTGCAAAAGTTTCGAGAACAGGTTGAAACCGGACTACGAACAGATTTTTTAATCCACGAAGATGGTTCGTTAAGATATGGTAGTCGTTTGTGTGTGCCAAAGGGAGATATTCGTAAAGAACTTATGAAGGAGGCACACAGTTCAGCTTATTCCGTACATCCAGGAGGCACCAAGATGTACCGAGATATTCGACAGCATTTCTGGTGGGAAGGCATGAAACGAGAGATTGCTCGCTTTGTAGCCAGGTGCTTGGTGTGTCAGCAAGTTAAGGCTGAACATCAAAGGGTTGCTGATTTATTGCAACCACTTCCGATTCCTCAGTGGAAGTGGGAACATATAACCATGATTTCGTGACAGCCCTACCGCGGAGTCCAAAGGGCAACAATGCTGTATGAGTGGTTGTTGATCGATCGACCAAGGCAGCTCATTTTATTCCTTTTCGGGTTGGTCAATCAACAGAAGCTTTGGTGGAGCGGTACATGCAGGAGATTGTAAGATTGCATGGAGTACCGGTGAGCATCGTGTCCGATCGTGACACTCGGTTCTTATCACACTTTTGGCGGAGCTTAAAGGAAAGTTTGGGGACTCGGTTGAAGTTTAGCACAGTTTATCATCCTCAAACTGATGGTCAGTCGGAGAGAACGATCCAAACTCTTGAAGATATGTTGAGAGCGTGCATGTTGGACTTCAAGGGTACTTGGGAGGATCATCTACATTTGGTGGAGTTTTCTTACAACAACAGTTTCCAGGCAACTATTCAGATGGCTCCATTTGAAGCTTTATATGGTCGCAAGTGTCGTTCACCTGTTTGTTGGGACGATGTCGGTGAACGAAGATTGTTGGGACCAGACTTGGTCGTGCAGACTGTTGAGAAGGTTAACGCTATCCGGAACCATATGAAAGCAGCTCAAGCCAGACAGAAGAGTTGGGCAGATACGTCGAGAAGGCCTCTAGAATTCGTCATGGGTGATTTGGTATTCTTGAAGATATCACCGACTAGAGGGGTGATTCGTTTTGGAAGTCGAGGAAAACTCAGTCCTCGATTTGTTGGACCCTTTGAGATCTTGGAGCGTGTTGGCGAGGTAGCGTATCGTTTGGCGTTACCGCAATCCTTGGCAAATGTTCATGATGTGTTTCACGTATCACAACTCCGTAAGTATGTTCGGAATGAAACGCATGTATTGAATCATTCGGAGCTAACTGTACAAGAAGACTTGACTTTTGAGGAGCGACCGGTTGAAATTGTGGATCGAAGGGAAAAGGTTCTTAAGAACAAGGTTATCTCTCTTGTACTTGTTTCTTGGGATAATCGCTCGCATGGAGAGTCCAATTAGGAACGAGAAGATGAAATCCGGCAGAAGTTTCCTCATCTTTTCTTGTAGTTTGACTTTCGTCTATCCTTTGTATTCTTGGAATTTCGAGGACGAAATTCTCTTTGTGGTTGGGTATAATGTAACAACCGAGTCCAATTCTACAAATTTCTGTTACCGTATGTGTGGTGTGTGGTATTTATTTTAAATTATCCTGCTTTGACTGTTACCAGTTATAGTTTACACCGACATGTCTTATTCTACATATAACAATTTAAGTCTGTTAAAAATAAATTAAAAATAATTGACATGGCCTGCTTGACACCCCTAACCCTGTGGTAGCGTCCTTGCATCGTGTTCTCGTCCCGTTCAGCGAAACGGACGTGTTTGGACGTCTACGCGCACGTGCGTGCGTCCGTTCTTGGGGGTATGCTTTTTAATTATAAAATCCTTCATTTTAATTTTTGGAACCTGCCAATAAATTTCATATTTCAAATTCAAATTTTTGGACCCGACCCGGGCGCAATTTAGAATTATTTTGCATTCCGCCAAATTCTAATTATTTAAATATTTTAATTCATTTAAAACTTTCACAGCTAAAGATTTTTGGGTAGGTTTAACGGGGGGGATATTTATTCACAGGAAAATCTTTTCCCAGCTTTGGATTCACTCCTTTACAATTATTAGGAATCTTTAAAAATTTCCAAACAGTTTTTCTTTAACCCCCTCAACCAATCGCGAGTCACCATTCTACCCTCCGGGCCCCGCAGCTTTCTCTCTCTCTCACTTTCTCCTTCTCTTTCTCTCTCTTTCTCTCTCTCTGCATAACGACAATTTCATCAATCCTTATATCTTTCTCTTTCTTCTCGATCTCTCTCTTCCTCTCTATCTCTCTCCTCTCGATCTCTCTCTCTCTACCGCGTCTCTCTCTCTCTCCCCCTGATATATTCTCTCTTCTCGTATCCCTTCAGCGAAACGAACCCATCCCAGAAAAAACCCTAGCCGCCTTCCTCCTCTCGCCGTTGCCCTAGCACCGACGCCATCATCGCCGTTCATCGCCGCTGCTCACCCTCGTCGCCTCTACCTTCTCTTCTTCCTCCTTCCTTCTCTCCCGAGCACCCTGCACCAGCAGCAGCGCCCCCTGCACCCCTGCACGCTGCTGCACTGCCGAAGGATCGCCGCCGGTGACTCGTCCCCGTGCCCTTAGCCTTGTGCACACCCCAGTAAGCGCCTTCTCCATCTCATCCTTCTCTTCTTCTTCTTTCTCTTCTTCTGCAACTTAGAATCTCTTTGCTGTGAAATGGTTGGGTTTTCTGTAGATCGTCGGAGCACGTCGTTCTCGCCGCGGTTGATCTCGCCGCCACCACAGCACCCCTCGGCAGACCCTGTATGCTTTGGTACCTCCTTCCTCCTCTGTTCTTTCCTGGTTTTCTTTTCTTTTCATGTTAAAATTTATCGTTTCTCGTTGTCGCTGATTTCTGGTTCACCGGAAACCGACCCTGCCGACGACGTTTCTCGACGACCCAGCAAGTACCTCCGACCCGTGTGACTCCACTATTCGTCGTTTGGGTTCATTCCGTGAACCGTGCGCGCGTCGCGATTTTTCCCTGCCGACGCGTAACGTTCCGTTTTCCGTTTCGCGACCCGTCAAGGCAAGTGAAACTTGCTACATGCTACTATATTATTTATACAAATTTATTTCATGATGGAACCTGTAAATTGATCAAATTGCTATTAGCTTCCATTCTTGCGTTTCAATGTCAAATTATAGCATTAAAAGAATCGAGCTTAAATTATAACTTGTTGCACCTTGAAGTATAATATCACATACTCACATACGTGGTTAGATTGTTTACTAGTTAACTGCATAATACATAGCACTGTTAAATAGTTTCTACCCTGAATAACCGGTTGCATCCATTGGGCATATTTTATATATCACTGCATATTTAGGCCAGTTAACCCATAATAACAAGATTTAACAATTCTATATTTGTTTAAGTGTAGGATATTTAAAGTTGGAACCACAACCCTAACTTTAATCTATAACTGTGCATCCTCATGCTTTAATCTGTACCCATGCTTGTTTGGTTTATACAGGTTTATATTAGTTTGATTTACAAGTACCCACATAGTATTTTGTGCTTCCTGACATGACCTGTGCACTTCCTATTGATTACGACATGGTACCGTACACTCTTAACATGACATGACATCTAAATACACTACTCGACTTGACCTGATGTACCATGGCTTTACCTATTACCTGATCTCGTGTCTAATGCCACAAACCTGACATGTATTCCTCACGGACCGTTCCGGTTGTCTATCCAGACAAACCTGCTCTTACATGATCCTGTGTTGGCATTAGTTCTTGATTACTGAATACCTGACTCGAATACATATAACTGGGGGTTATGGGGAAATCAATGATGAAACCTGACTTGTAACTCGACAGTTCGATACCTGTTCTGATCAGTCTTACGGGCTAGGCCAGCCCCGGAGTGATGATGCTGACATCACTCATTTGTACATGCTACCTTTTACTGTCTAGCGGCACGTCTCGGATTCAGCCAGAGAATCTTGACCGTGGTCCCGGGCACGCACGGGATACTATTTGAGTTACATCGATGATTCATCAAATTGATTTCAAAGACTTTAGAATAGATAACCAAATAGACCAGTTTAGTTTACTCACTGCACATTACCCTCACTGCCCTGATTTATATTACTGTTTCACATGCTTTATCACTCATGATTATATTTGCATTGCTTGTTACCCTGTTTGCATTTTATTACTTGATGACATGATGCGCTGACGTCTGGGTTTTGCATGGCCCAGATTCCGTACCTTTGCTGCAGTCCGAGCAGGAGTACTTCAGCCAGCAGGCTGAGCAGTGAGGTTTCTATATTAGTCGGTTCTTTTATTTCTGCATTTTCTTCCTGATATGAGCCCGCATTATGGGACATACATTCCAGTTATATTGTATTGGATCTTTTGCTTCCGCACTTTTATTATTCTTGACTCGTGTTATCTTGGCTTGTGGACATGTATTAGATAGTTATATTTTGTTCTTGATATCTCTACAGCCGTAATGTGACTGTGGATGGATACTTCCTACCCATAGGTAGCATGGTTGGCTATGTCACGTGTCCAATTTAGCATACTCTGGGAAGCGGGGCGTGACAGAGTCACCCTCTCTAAAGGTGTCTTACAGACTAAAGGGGAGAGAGATCTGCATGATTAGCATATCACTTGCTTAGGCAATTGAGTTAATCATGAAATGTCAAGTACCACACCAGATATTGCTTTTGCACTAGCTGCAATAAACATATATATTAATCCAATCCTAGAGAAACGTTGGGAAGCAGTTATGAACATAAGTGAATGTTCTTGGTATATGGTAACGGCAGCCTCCTTTGGGGGACGGTTATCATTTCTGTAGGGTTCCTAGGCATCCTAATGAGGTCTCACAAGGCATCAACCATGCCAATTTCAAAAATTATGGTGCCGAGAAACCCTAGTGTACGGATCGTTGGCTAGATGTCTAGGCAAAAAAGCAACTAGTTAACTACTTTAACTAAGTGAACGGAAATACAACCTTTGTAGATCCGGTTCTCCACCTCCATAGCTCCGCAACGAAGTATCCTCGCTGTCCAAATCGAAATCCGGGCTCTTGCGTCGGCTTCATCGGAGAAGAAGCGGGCTAGGTCATCGACGACGTGCCGAAGATGATCTACGTCGAAGCATCGCTAGATCAAGCTCCACCTTCACCAAGCCATGAAAACTTGTGAAGGAAACACACTCTACTACTTGGCAAGAGGTAGAGAATGAAGAAATAGGAGTTGGGTTCACTTTAGAATTGGATTTCTCACTCAAATACATCAATCACCATTGATGAAGAAAGCTTTTTCTTCATTGAAGAAGATGAAGAAGATGAAGAAAGAAATATGATAAGTATTTTCCAAAAAGGAAAATAAATGAATACTTATCATTTAGCAACCATAGTTTGTTGTAGAGAATAAACCATGGTTAGAATGAAGGGTTAGGGTTAAGCATCAAGACAAAATGGTCACAAGGTCAAAGCTTCATGAAGCTTCAATGTACAAACAAAGAAAGCCACCATTTTCTCTTTATGCAAATTATTTTCCAAAAAGAAATGGATAAATAAATAAGTGAATAAAACAAAACCCTAACCATAATCATGTAACCATGGTTTGATCTTTACACAAACCCTAGTGAGCATGTATCATCAAACATGATACAATCAAGTGCACAAAAAGTATATCACATATACAATGTGCACATCCGAGCGAGAAAATCCATTTAAAGTGAACCAATACTAGTTAATGCAAAGTAATATATCTAATATATAATTATACATTAAATCATTAAATCAACACTTGATTCAATGATCCGGTCATATCGTATATAACCGACTAGTATCCAATGTATCGGCTTATCGAATCAACCCTTGATTCGATAACTAGGTTATATCGCATACAACCAATCGATACATTCATCGCGAGAATGAAATACGGTATCACATACACGCATTATTCTCGGTCCCGCACATATCTCATATGCGCTCCTATTTCGTTTCGCTTGAGCCAGGAAACCTCTGTGTAGGACTCTAAAGACTCGTCAATACGCCGGCAGCAGGTGATGATCATATCAAACACCCACAAGCCGCAAGCGGTCTGCTAAACGTAACGACCACCCGGGTATTGAGCGATCTGAAGATCGATGAGCAAGCCCGCTCACACTCCAGTGAATCCAACCAGTAACACTACCGTACAGTCCGGTCTGATCGTCTGATATGTCGCATATCTCGTCTAGGGGTGGTAAACGTCAGACCCCAATAGCTCAATAAGTCGTGTCGATATGAGGTCTATAACAATTCGAGAAACTATTGGTAACACTTACCAGTAAATCTCAGCAACCCTGGCCAGGGATTTCCGGTTATAGCCAATCGAACACAGCGCAACATCAACTCCCTATACCGGGAGAGACAAATCCCCTCCTATCGCTCATTGCCTCCATGTGACTCGGGACTGTACCCAAAAACCACCGTTTTGCACGCCCTCTTGGACGTGGTAAGATGGAAATCAAAGCACAGTGGGAACCATACAAGACTCTATGACGATCTCGGGTCAACAGACTACTCTGTACCAGTGTCACCAGAGAACTGCCATCTGACGTGAGGTATAATACCATCTGGGAGTTCTCGGCGAGTCCGTCCAGTGTACCCAGTCTCTACTGAGCACCCGTATATCATCTCTGATGTCAAACACCAATGGATATGGGATCATCCATCGCCCATCTGTATGGGTCGAGAAGGTATACGCTAGTCTACTCTGGTATATCGATGCCCCGTCTCGATACACCCTCGACTAGGGACTTTGAAGGATGTACTTATGGACTACCATGTCCCCACTAGTATGATCCGCATCATAGTCCAGGTAGTCAAGCACACATCCTAAGGGCTTTACCAATATGTAACAGAGAGACAATCAGTATACACATTAAGGTAAAGTTCAACCAGATAGCATACTATCATGTCGAGCAAGAAAGTCCTCCCTATATATGTCCCAGCATCCACTACAATATACATCCTATGTACAGTAATGGCCTCTAGGGCATACATATAACTAACAATCTCCCACTTGCACTAGGGCCATCTGTAGCAGTGGTTGTAGTATCTCATACTCAACCATCCCATAAAAATCTCTCTCTGGGAACAGGCCTTTGTGAGTGGATCTGCTGTGTTGTCCTCTGAATCTACTCTCCTAACCTCGATCACCCTGGAGATCAACTATCTCCATGATCAGGCGATGCTGCCTTAGAATAAGTCTGGATCACTGATGGGACCGGTGTTCCTCGGCATGAGCCACAACTCCATTGTCTCACAATGGTAGGAACGTAGTTCATCTCATGAACTAATATACACCCAAACATCCTCTTTGGTAGCATCTTAAGTAGCGATGTATCCTGCCTTTATCGTCTAGTATGTCACGGTATCTAGCTTGGAACTCTTCCAACATACCGTCCCTTTACTGAGGGTAAAGACAATGCCTGCGACTGACATTCAGTCGTCTTTATCACCCTGGAACCCTTCCAGTGATTCTCCCCAGGATCAACTGATACCATCTCACTACAGCTAGTGAGTATCCTAACATCCATTTAGATCTATCTCATAGATCCAAAACTCAGGATTTAGCAGGTATCATCATGATCCTATGTGGAGAATCATTGCGATATGCGGAGATTGATCGAGCGTAGCATAGGAAACTCCTTCCCTATCAGGAGTATGTCATCCACGTACTCTACGAGGATCGTCACCATACTCCCTACTACCTTTTTGTTTATACAAGGTTCATCTACCATTTTGATGATGTCAAACTCTTTGACTAATCCATCAAAACAGATGTTCCAACTCCGCGATGCCTGCTTTAATCCTATAAAGTATCTTGTACACGTTTCCGCTGCTCCCACTGTCTACGAAGCCCTCTGGCTGTGTACTTATAGACGCACTCTTCTAAAACATCATTTAGAAAAGCAGTCATGACACCCAACCACCAGATATCGTAGTCATGGTATGTAGCCGTGACAAGTAGGATCTGGATGGACTTAAGCATAGCTCCTTAGAAAAGGTTTCAACATAATCCACACCTGGTCAATGATACAAACCTTTAACAAGTCTAGCTTTGAAAGTCTCAACTTTTCCATCTACACCAAGTAATCTTCTCAAGATATACTTGCTCCTGATAGGGATTTAACCCTTCAGATATAGCAACCAAAGTCCATACTTTGTTGGTGTACATGGATTCCATCTCAAATCGCTAAGCATCCAGCCATTCTTACAGAGTCCCACTCCAGATGGCCAGCTCGAAACTAGTTGGGTCATCATCTCATGATGCAATCCTCGCTCCCACTGTCATAGAGAAACAGAAGTATCTCTCAGGTGGGTGAGGAACCCTACTAGATCGGCGGAGAGGCTGAGGTTCGTTGGTAACTATTGAATCCTTTGGTTCTTTCAAATCATCAGCTGCAGTTTGTATAGCTGGAACATTTCCAGTTCTACATAACAGATCTTGCCTCGAGCTTGTCCGGATTTTGCTTTTAGACATAGGCCGGTCAACCCCAAATCTTAACTATCTTAAGAGATGGGCTCTTCCCTTTCCATATCACATATGAAGTGGTAGGCAACTGATTTGATTGGAACCTTATTCAATAGGTATGCAACTTCTCAAGTGCATATCACCCAATAGGAAAAAGGTAACTCAGTAGTACTCATCATAGAGCACACCATATCATATAGGGTGTGATTGCTCCGCCCCGATATACCATCGTGCTATGGTGTATACAGAGGAGTAATGCTGAGAGAGAATCTCATTCTCCTTTAGAATAGTCCAGGATTTTTGCTCAAGTATTCTCCTCCCTGATCACATCAAAGGACATAATACTTGTACCCTTATTGGTTCTCTACTTCTAACTTATATTCTATGAATATCTCAAAAGGTTCTGACTTGTGTTTCAACAAGAACATATGTCTGAATCTAAAGAGATCATCAGAGAACGTAATGAAATATAAAGAACCAGTCTTGGCATGTATAGACAGGGGACCTACATACATCAACATGTATCATCCCAAGAGTTTACTAACTCTTTCTCTGTTTCCATTAAACGGAGCTATGGTCATCTTATCTCTGTGACATGACTGGCAAGTTTCACAAGATGTAAATTCAAACTGATTTAAATATGCATCTACATGTAACTTCAGCTAGTCGGGTCGCATTGATATGACCTAGTCTACAATGCCTCAAGTAGGATTCGTTCATTTCTGAACTCTTCCTCTTGTGTGTGTTCCGTATACTAAAGAACTGTAGTTTGATTTAGAACATCAATGCTTTTAGATAACGTGCCTGAACCGATCAACTTTTGATATAGGAAATGTTCAAAACATTATCCAACAATACAAAATTTTATCATTTCTTTACTAATAAAGAGACTGATATGATTTTGTATATCAGGTACGGTATCTAATAACATTCGTTCAGAATCAATGTATTGGTAATACAGGGTGACAGTGACCAACAGACTTGGCTGCAACATTTGCCCCGTTTTCTGCCTCATGAAACTTATCACCCGTTCTCAGTTCTCTACCTATCTGTAGCCCTATGTAACAGATTACATATATGGGATCCTGATCTGGTATCACATACCCAGGACGTAAAGGATACTGAGAAACAGTTCTTTGTAACGAACACACCCGAAGATGATGCATCATATGCACTCTCTTCGTTTGGGCGGCACGGGAATTCTGGTATTCCCCAATTTCCTGCTCTGTCTTATAACATTTATAAGTTGGAGCGGGACCAACGTTCCCCAGCTCAGTATAACAAGCGGGTTCGGTCAATGTTCCGTATTATTATCTTGATTAAGGCGTGATATGGTCGCTACCTGGAGAGAGAGAAGAAAACACTCAGCGTGCGCTCTGTTAAGAATAGATTGGTTATTATTTTATCTAATCAGGATGGCTCCCACTGCTTTTTATCAAATCTTCCTTCAAACCCTAAAAGGAAAGACTAGCCGGGATTAATTACACACTACAAGTTCGCCAATCTTTCAGCCAGGCCAGTGTCGGTACTTTGAGGGAGGTCCCCCGTGCTTTCGCACGAACCTAATTAATGTAAACCTCGTTTTCCCATAGGCGTAACCTCGTTAACACCTTTCTAGACACCTACTTGATCGGCTAATTGTAATATGTAAAACTCTCACAGGAGTAACTCTTACTCGCAGCGGGTATCGGGATCCAACTATCTCATAGAAGGTATGCAATCTCATTGCAAATTTCAACACTTGAAATTCCCGATAATTTTGCCCCTAGCGTCCTATGACCTTGACGCAGGCCAACAAACCATAGTCCGCTAGTCAAGTTCAACCCGTCATTTCCTGATTGAATTAAACCCACCCGCACGACCCTTGACGCAGGCCAACAAAGTCGCACGACTACCCTAATCCAATCACATCATATACTTATGCAGATAAGCACCAGTTAGCTACCGCACACTACGCCTTGACGCAGGCCAACAAACGTAGCACGAATACTAACTACTACTTATCTGAAATGACGGAGGGCTACGACAGGTTTTTCTGAAAACCTATTGCGTAATGAACTTGATATCGTTGTAGGATCGAATGAATTTTGAAATGGAGTGTTTTTGAGGCTTTTCTAGTTTTGCTAAAGGAGTCACTCCCGATGAAGGGATCGTCGGTCCTTTCCTTGTCGAATGAGGTGCGGGATATATCATATATATCACTGTGCAAAGCAAAAACTCTTAAAAGCAATCAAAAGACAAACCGAGTGTGTAGCATCTGCCAGTTATTGCTAAAGGAGTCACTCCCGGTGAAGGGATCTCGGTCCTTTCCTCATCGAATAAGGTGCAGGATATATCACATATACCTCTGTGCAAAGCAAAAACTGTAGCTACCTGTTTTATTTTGAAATTCGATTCTACAACATCTTAGGTTTCTTTTATTTCATTAATCACATTAATGAAGTCCCATCATTTAAATTACCTAAACATCACAGATAGATATGACGTACACTTATGCCATCCGCATTCGCCTCGATGTCTCCTCGTGCACCGTTAGGTTAGGTAACTAACGGCAGAGCGGGGCAGGGCTAGCGCGGGTGTAAAACATAAGTAACGTCTATATAATATATCATATATACTATATACTGTATCTATCACAGAACATCACATGATCACATCACAGATATCGCAGCAGAAGAAACATATGAAATATTGGATATACTAGGACGTCCGTGTTTTCAATACGAGCCAGTATAAAACACGGATTCCACGGTCGCGATGAATAGCCAAACCCACACCCCTAGACCCCTACGAGAGCGGCAAGCAACCCTACCAATTCTAGAGTTAGGAGACCCGGACTCGACTCCTCGAGTTGGTCTCCCACTGGACTCCAGAACCCGGTTACTTGTACCCTCCTCCTTGGGTCTATCCTGTGCGGAAAAGTAAATAATATACAAACGGTGACAACTTCCGCAACCTGGAAGCGCCCCAATAAAAGAATATTACATATAAGTTTTTACATGAATGAAAATGAAAAACACTCATCTCACATAAAAAAACCCCGGCTATTCAAACACGACGATCCAATATAACATATCCAGCAACACATAACATCACATGTCATCAACGTAAGTAAATATGCGCATCCCAATTGTCGTTGACATATAGCAACGAAACCGGCGATATCACATATTACACTTACGGTCACAGAAAAGAAAGTGTAAAACTACAACAGTTGGAATCCGCAACCACCTCAGACATCGCATGCCTGACCAAATGAATTACTTAGACATCGCATGCCTAACAATTATAAACCCCGCATTTTAGTCTCAAAATCGAAAACACTTTTCAATATCAAGTCGGGCAATTCAACAAGATTCCCGACATCCTGATCGAATACTCGTCGCAAACTTCAGTAGGCGGCCGCACCCCAGATACCGTCGACGAAGTGCACCAAGGCGGAACACCGCTACCGCGAGCACCCGGACGGATGCTTTCGGCGACGGGGTTCTCCTACAGTCACTTGGTCGGGGCTATGGGGTGAGGCTGTCTATTAAGTTTAACCGGCGAGTATCCGCGTACGCTACGTGATTGCGACGGACTTTTGATCACATCAAAATTCCGTGGCAACCGATCAAGTGAGACTAAACTGCTACGTTTATAACATTCATTCAGTTATCTCATAACTTCTTGTGAATTCCAATTATTGTATCCCATTCCAGATAATTAGAAAATGTTAAACTTTCCGATTGAACATTCGAACACCCAAGTTTTCCCGATATAGATCAACACATGAAATAAGTCTAACAACATTCAGTTCGTGCCTCAGTACCAACGGTCCAGCCGTAGAAGGGTCAAGCCAACGCCTCACATGTGGCATGCCGTACTGCCCCAAACCCGAAGGTTCAAAGGGCAGTTCAAGACGGTCACATAATCGAGTTAAGGTTTGTTGTCTTCTAGAGGGTCCATCGAGTTACTTGCACTACTTAGAACGTCGTTAAACTACGGAAAAATCCAACACTTGGAAATTTCCCGACAGGGGAAAAATTGGGTATTTATATCCGGTCGAACTTTTTAACATATTCTAAAAATTATCCGGAAAGCCACATAGACAAAATCTGATAATCCGATCGAACATTCGAATCCCCAAAACAACCCAGAAAATTCAACTCTTGAATTAATATTAAAAATTCCCAGAAAATCCAGAATAATTAATTAGGAGTTACTGTGTAAGATTCACTGAACAATATTTCCGTACGGCCGCGGATCCGCCGCATGAGCATTGCTCATGCCGCGGAACCGCGGTGGAAAAGTGGAATTAGGTCCACGAAATTTACAGTAATTCCTATAAAACCCTGCTTGATTTTCTGCATATTTTTAATGTTGAAAAACTCGCTGTTTTCAAAAATGTACAGAGAGCATGGAAATTTTGGACTTTCGGGTTCGATCGGACTTCAAATTCCGTCTAGACTTCGCCTAAGGCTCTAGCTAGGCTTTGATACCACTGTAGGGTTCCTAGGCATCCTAATGAGGTCTCACAAGGCATCAACCATGCCAATTTCAAAAATTATGGTGCCGAGAAACCCTAGTGTACGGATCGTTGGCTAGATGTCTAGGCGAAAAAGCAACTAGTTAACTACTTTAACTAAGTGAACGGAAATACAACCTTTGTAGATCCGGTTCTCCACCTCCATAGCTCCGCAACGAAGTATCCTCGCTGTCCAAATCGAAATCCGGGCTCTTGCGTCGGCTTCATCGGAGAAGAAGCGGGCTAGGTCATCGACGACGTGCCGAAGATGATCTACGTCGAAGCATCGCTAGATCAAGCTCCACCTTTACCAAGCCATGAAAACTTGTGAAGGAAACACACTCTACTACTTGGCAAGAGGTAGAGAATGAAGAAATAGAAGTTGGGTTCACTTTAGAATTGGATTTCTCACTCAAATACATCAATCACCATTGATGAAGAAAGCTTTTTCTTCATTGAAGAAGATGAAGAAGATGAAGAAAGAAATATGATAAGTATTTTCCAAAAAGGAAAATAAATGAATACTTATCATTTAGCAACCATAGTTTGTTGTAGAGAATAAACCATGGTTAGAATGAAGGGTTAGGGTTAAGCATCAAGACAAAATGGTCACAAGGTCAAAGCTTCATGAAGCTTCAATGTACAAACAAAGAAAGCCACCATTTTCTCTTTATGCAAATTATTTTCCAAAAAGAAATGGATAAATAAATAAGTGAATAAAACAAAACCCTAACCATAATCATGTAACCATGGTTTGATCTTTACACAAACCCTAGTGAGCATGTATCATCAAACATGATACAATCAAGTGCACAAAAAGTATATCACATATACAATGTGCACATCCAAGCGAGAAAATCCATTTAAAGTGAACCAATACTAGTTAATGCAAAGTAATATATCTAATATATAATTATGCATTAAATCATTAAATCAACACTTGATTCAATGATCCGGTCATATCGTATATAACCGACTAGTATCCAATGTATCGGCTTATCGAATCAACCCTTGATTCGATAACTAGGTTATATCGCATACAACCAATCGATACATTCATCGCGAGAATGAAATACGGTATCACATACACGCATTATTCTCGGTCCCGCACATATCTCATATGCGCTCCTATTTCGTTTCGCTTGAGCCAGGAAACCTCTGTGTAGGACTCTAAAGACTCGTCAATACGCCGGCAGCAGGTGATGATCATATCAAACACCCACAAGCCGCAAGCGGTCTGCTAAACGTAACGGCCACCCGGGTATTGAGCGATCTGAAGATCGACGAGCAAGCCCGCTCACACTCCAGTGAATCCAACCAGTAACACTACCGTACAGTCCGGTCTGATCGTCTGATATGTCGCATATCTCGCCTAGGGGTGGTAAACGTCAGACCCCAATAGCTCAATAAGTCGTGTCGATATGAGGTCTATAACAATTCGAGAAACTACTGGTAACACTTACCAGTAAATCTCAGCAACCCTGGCCAGGGATTTCCGGTTATAGCCAATCGAACACAGCGCAACATCAACTCCCTATACCGGGAGAGACGAATCCCCTCCTATCGCTCATTGCCTCCATGTGACTCGGGACTGTACCCAAAAACCACCGTTTTGCACGCCCTCTTGGACGTGGTAAGATGGAAATCAAAGCACAGTGGGAACCACACAAGATTCTATGACGATCTCGGGTCAACAGACTACTCTGTACCAGTGTCACCAGAGAACTGCCATCTGACGTGAGGTATAATACCATCTGGGAGTTCTCGGCGAGTCCGTCCAGTGTACCCAGTCTCTACTGAGCACCAGTATATCATCTCTGATGTCAAACAATGGATATGGGATCATCCATCGTCCATCTGTATGGGTCGAGAAGGTATACGCTAGTCTACTCTGGTATATCGATGCCCCGTCTCGATACACCCTCGACTAGGGACTTTGAAGGATGTACTTATGGACTACCATGTCCCCACTAGTATGATCCGCATCATAGTCCAGGTAGTCAAGCACACATCCTAAGGGCTTTACCAACATGTAACAGAGAGACAATCAGTATACACATTAAGGTAAAGTTCAACCAGATAGCATACTATCATGTCGAGCAAGAAAGTCCTCCCTATATATGTCCCAGCATCCACTACAATATACATCCTATATACAGTAATGGCCTCTAGGGCATACATATAACTAACAATTTCAGGCTTCTAAGGTGACTTAGATGACAGAGTGACTGTCAGAGTTTTATTTTTCCCTATTCTGAGGGCAGTATGTTGGACAGGTGGTCCAAGGGGATACTGAGGCAGGCATGGCGCAGGACACTGATTAAATTCAGTGGTTGATACAGCCTAAGAAGTTTGTTGGATTTGGAGTTCATTTGTGAACTGGGTCCCATCAGATATCCAAATAAATTCTAAGACAGGTATTGCTCATTTCGGGAGATGGTTATTCTCCGCGAAGTTGAGATATAGAGAGATACAGAAAGAAATATTCGAGCGGATCTACTCATTGAGGCTATTTCTCGAACACAATAGTTTCACAAACGAGTTTTGCGAAACTGATTAGTAGAGAAGTTGGGTGTTCGGTATCACACGGGCTGTGAGTATGCGACACCGCAATAATTGGCCTTAAGTGCAAGTGGGAGATTGTTGGCTATAGTGCCCTCAAGGCAATTATCGTAGTCTCAGGCAGGTGATTATGATGATTGAGAGAGGACCTATACCGGTAGAACAGTCTTACTCGAGATGATAGTATGCTATCTGGTTTGTCTTTATCATCACTATTACATGTTGATAGAGCCCATAAGATTCTTGTTTGACTACCAGCATTATGATGGCGATCGTATATGTGGGAGCTGAGGGTCTATAAGCAAATCCTTAATGTCCCTAGTCGTGGGAGTTTCGAGACTGGGCATCGATACTCCAGTGTAGACTAGTCTATACTGATCAAGACCCTGACAAGAGGCGGTGGTCAGGTCTCACAAGCCATTGGTGTTAGTTTGTTCACCTAAGATAGTGTACAGGTGCTCATTGGGTTATGAGTACACTGAACGGACTCGCCGGGAACCTGCTAGTTGGTATTATACCTATTATCAGATAGCAGTTCCTAGGTAACATGTGTACAGGTTAGTCTGTCGATTTGAGATCGTCATTTGTCTCGTGTGAGTCCACTGTGCTTTGATTACTACCCTACCACGGCTCAAAAGAATCGTGCAAACAGGTTTTAGTTGGGTACAGTCCCGAACCACATGGAGGTAGTGAGCGGATCGTCGGGGATTCTTCTCTCCCGGTATTAGCGGTTGATGTCGTGTTGTGCACGGATGGCCATCACCAGAAATCTTTGGCCGGGGTAGACGAAAATTACCGATCCAGGATCGATAGTTTCTCAGGTGGTGATGGGTTTCATACCGACACGAATTATTGCGTCGGTAGGGGTCTGACTTTATCCAACCCCCTAGACTCGATATGCGATACTCTTAGACGAACAGACCGGACTATACAGATATTGTCACTGTCAGGCTCAGTAGGGGTTTAGATGAGTTTGCTCGTCGGCCTTTCTTTCGCTCAATACCTGGGTAGCCGTTACGTACAGCTAGTGTCGTTAACGTGCTTATGGTTAAAGCCACTACCAGAGTATTGACGAGTTTTTAGAGTCTCACACAGAGGGTTTTCACGGTTCAGGCGATATGGTGTAGATGACGTATGTTGGTACATACAGGTGTCCGATTAAATATGTGTACAGGCTACACGGACTTTAATCGGACGGTTGATAATGCTAGCAGCTTATGATTAAGCCGGATTATTAATCAGGTTTTGATTTAATAATTTATATATGTATATATATATATATATGTATTCTAGTATTATTGTTCACTATTCATTTCTCTCTTGGCTATTCGTATTTTTGTACGAATACGCGTATATGTATTTCGATACGTGTACCGGGTTGTATTTCGTATTTATACGGAATAGCTTCTAAAAGATTTGACACCTCATTATTTGATTTTCTTTTTAGAAAATCAATTTGGGAAATGAGGTGGAGGGTGAGTTGGCATGAGCATGAGCTTGAGCATGTAGAGAGGTATAGCATGCATTTGTTTATTGGTAAATTGAGATGAGATATTTTCTTAAGTGTGTGTGTATGATTAAGAGAGGGGGGCTGCCATAATTCTCTGGTGGCCTTGCTCATTATTTTCTTGACTTGGTTTTCTTCACTTGCTCATTCTCACTTGGAGAGTTTTAGCCATTTTCTTTAGTTGCTCATGCCACATATTTCCTCACCTCCTCTTGATCTTCTGGAGGTTGCTCTTGGAGCATTTTGATGAGAAAAAACAATAGTGACACATTCCTACACCTCCACTCTCCATTGCTAGCAATATTGGAGCGTCGGTTATCTCGCATGGCGAGATTGAAGCTTGCACCGTTTCTCTCAGGTGGATCATCGTAGATGAAGGAAGACCGGCAACCAAACTCGATCCACAACCTCTAGAAGCTTGGGATGAAGGTTGAAGACCGAAGGACACGGATCAACTCGGTATAACTATTCCTAACTCTTTATATTGCTTGCTAGTATAGGGTTTAGGGTAGATCCGGGCATCGGGTCATGGTAGCGCCAGTTTAGAAAATTTCCGATCCGCATTTGGCCATGGTTTGATGGCCGTGGCGCTGCCGTAACCCAACACTATCCACCACGACGATCCAACCACAACCACAACACAACACAGAACATCAACGTGAATGTCATGTTCGCAAACCCATCGAAAAGACATATAGCAATTAGACGAGTTATACCGCTCTAATGACATTCACGGTCGCAGATAGTAATGCATGTACTGAAAACTTTTAAACAGTGTTAAAAATAGCGACTTCGAAATACCCCGAAAAGCCCCCAAACAAAAGATAACACAATATCCAAAACTGGGCAAAACAAACAATACCTAAAAACCAATATTCCAGAGAACAGAGCACACAAAAAATTGAAGACCAAACTACAAAAACAGACCAGCCAGGCCGGCTATTTCCAAGATCTCGCCGGCTAAGTTTTTGATTTTTGGGCTTGTGTTAGGGTGTTCTAGTTGTCACATAAATAGCCTTCTGCAATTGTTTAAATAATTTTTAAAGACTGATTTGAAGTCGACAGAAACTGGAAGATCACGGGTATTGTTTCGGAGTTGTTTCGATACTTTAAACGTTGTTTAAACTGCTAGGTAAGGGTTTATGGGTTGACTCTGATACCATATTGGGTTATGCCAGCGTCCTGGCCATCAAACTGTGGCCGATCGCGGAACAAAAATTTTATAAACTGGCGCTAGAACAACCCACGGATACGGATCGACCATAAACCCTAAACCTAGCAAGTATTATAAAGAGTTGATATGGTTATACCGAATGATCCGTGTCCTTCGGTCTTTAACCTCCTTTCCAAGCTCTTAGTGGCCACCATGATCAAGTTTAGTCGCCGGTCTCCCTCCATCGAAGATGATCTACCTGAGAGTCTATGAATCGAGCTCTTACCTCATAACCGAGGTAACTGGGTACCTAGTTCACTAAACTAGATAACCTAGATGATGTAGAGTTTAATGATGGATTGATTTGTCTCTAAACACCCTAGGTTTCTCAACACATGAGACTATTAGGGTGGAGGAAGAAGAAGAAGCCATGAAAGATGAGGGTGTGAAGCTAAGAGCAACTTAAGAAAAGTAGCTAAGTGTTGTGAGCATGAGAAAAGAATGAAGTAACTCAAAAAAGAATATCTCAAGTCAAGAAAATATCTCACAGCCCTTAACAAATATCAAGCATGGCTCAATAGTGATTCATGAGTCACCCCATGAGTCGCCACCATGAGTCATGCTTCAATTAAATGCTATACACACTCATCCCCCCACCTCATTAAATCATTTAATAATCAAAACTAAAATGAGGTGTTAACTTCTAGAACCTATCTTATAATAAATTACAAGAATACCCTTTATCCGTATATACATACCCGCATCCGTATTCCGAAAAATACGAATACAAAAGAGATGAAAATAATCTAACAATATAATACTAGAATCCGGCTTAAACCAAAGCCACTGGTACAAACTGTTCGAATCATACGGCCTCTACATCGTTTCGTCCGAGGCAGGGGAAACCCCCTCTGTGTAGAACTCTAAAGACTCGTCAATACGCTGGCAGTAAGTTTAACCACAAGCATGTCAGCGGCACTAGCTGTACGTAACAGCTACCCAGTTATTGAGCGAAAAGAAGGACAACGAGTAAACTCATCCTACCCCTACTGAGCCTGTCGCGGCAATATCCGTACAGTACGGTCTCTTCGTTTAAGAGTATCGCATATCGAGTTTAAGGGGTGGATAAAGTCAGACCCCTAATAACGCGACATTTAATATCGGCATGAAGCCCAACACAACCTGAGAAACTACTGATCCAAATCAGTAATTCTCGATTACTGATTGAATCATTCTTGGTGTGTAGGTAGAAAATGTATAGAAATCACAACCAAAGAAATTTATACCGTAATCGATTAACGGTATCGATGCAGCGCGTTAATGAGTACGGATCGTCCACTGAGATGTGTGTTTTGCTTGCTTTCGTTTTAGATGAGTCAAAATGAAAAGATAAAAGAAAAATTGCAAGAAAATAGATTCAAGATTTTGAAATTTAGTTTCAAAAATAGTAAA
Organism: Agapanthus africanus; assembly: GCA_030015575.1. Lineage (NCBI taxonomy): Eukaryota > Viridiplantae > Streptophyta > Magnoliopsida > Asparagales > Amaryllidaceae > Agapanthus > Agapanthus africanus. The sequence goes on from JASDDO010000018.1 coordinate 326,827,705, forward strand.
GACTAGATCTAAAGATCAAGAATCTATAAAATTCAAGAAGATGTCCAAATCTAATGAACTATCAAGATATGTAATGAGGCTCGTAGGAATCGATCGAATCTATAGAAGTGATGAAGACTTATGATTACGTTTTCTTATCCATTAATGATTTGGTGCTAGATCGATGACGATCAACGAGGTTTAAGGATCTATCGAAGAAACTAGGGTTTCTTCATCTCATCCTTTGTCTTTTCGATGATTATCATTCAAAAGCTACCCTCTAGTAAATTGAATTATCGAACGTTGATCTCTAATTAAGAGCGAAAACATTCAAGAAAGTATCTCGCTCATAACTAGATTGTCAATGATTCAATTTACAAAAGTTTACAAAACTTATAGGACTTAAGAATCGTTTCAAGATCTAATCATCATCATCTATCTATTCTCTCGACTCCTCCACGAGCAGAGTTTCTACTCAAGCATCATAACCACGAAATCAATCAAGAATTGAAAACTAATCATAATGCTCAAATATAGAGATAAGCAAGATAAAGAAATTTCACGTTTTATTAATCAACAATTTTGTTACAATTCGCTCAAGAACTACAAGAGGAAAGAACTCGATCGTCGAATTTGGCTCCGCACCGTCTCCGTGAGTCGCGGATCGTCTTGGATCACTTGCTCAGTTGAAGATCGGCGTCGCTTCTAAAAGCTTGAAGGCTTCTTGCTTGAGATGGCACTCGATAGATCTTGATCTCAATCAAATCGTGTCACTCAATTTGATTTGAATTTTGATTTGGATCTACAATTTTTCCCTCCAAAATGAACCACTAACTAACTAGCTCACTTAATGAACAACCCTCAAAACCCTAGATCTAGATCTCTTTTTATAACCCCCTTTCCTTTTCAATTCAAATTCAAATTTCCCTCCAAAATGAACAACTTTTCCCTCCAAAATGAACAACTTTTCCCTCTAAAATGAACCACCTCGTTTGAATTTTCCCTCCAAAATGAACTACCTCATTTGAATTTTCCCTCCAAAATGAGGTTGTTAGAAAGAATCTTCTAGAAGAAGTTTGTTAGAGGGAATATTCTAGAATGAGGTTGTTACAAGAAGGCTTCTAGAAGAAGGCTGTTATAATTGAGTGACACGATTTGTTGGAGGGAATATTCTAGAATGAGGATATTACAAGGAGGCTTCTAGAAGAAGTTCGTTGGAGGGAATATTCTAGAATAAGGTATATTCTAGGATAATGTTGTTAGGCCGAGCCTTCTGGATGAAGCCACATGTTATTTAGGAGTCTTCTAGAAGTAAGGGTGGTTACAAGAAGCCACGTAGAGAATTGCGAAGCGCTGACGTGTCAATTACGCTGCGGATCCGCGGCGGATAGGCCAATTTGGCCGCGGATCCGCGGCCATGTGGTTGGCTTGGTGCATGCAATTTGAAGAAGCACACTTGTCTTGATCTGATGTCTGGAATCCTATTTTTCTTTCTTGATTTCTGCCATATCTCAAGTCTTGGACTTAGCGTATTTTTATCCGCACTTTTAACAGTTTCGGCTCTTTTCCTGGAATTTCCTGCACAGATTCTCGAGACAAGTGTTGCGCTATACAAAGATTATGCGTGCAATTTTAAACACTCAATTTTCCTCAAAATGCCGGTTATAAAGTATAACACAAGTTATTTGGTATTTTACAAATGTTTTGCTAATATGTGCTATATTTATACCGAACACCTTTAGATGATTGCAATTAGTAGGGAAATTGATGTGTTAAAAATGCAATATTTTCGACTGATTAAATTCCCCCAAACTTATTTTTGGTCGTCTCGAGCAAACTGTTTTATTAAAAAGAGAAGGAGAAAATAAAGAAAGAGAAAAACTAGCTAGCGCACTTTCGTAGGCAACACGATTGCACTGAACACGGGCAACAAGCCTTTAAATATAGAGTTGTAAAAGAAAGACTTGTAAAAGAATTGTAAAAAAAAGACTTTGAAAATTAGAGTTTCCAACTATACTAGCTTTTCGGTTGTCATGAGCCCTATCTTAATGAAAAGATGTCAGAAATCAAATCATTCCTCAAGAACATCGTCTTTATTCTTCATTCCTATCTTTCTTCCAAACATCGATCATATAACCCTACGTGTGTGTAATAGACATCCCTACACCCGGAGAATTCAATTCAAGCTATCATACTCTTATCCATCTGCCTCAGTACTTTTTAATTGATGAATATTTAGATTTGCTCACACACTTTCATGCGACCGTTAATACTTCTTGAGGTACTAACCGACCGATTACTCATGTGCTTGCTTATTAGGTGTATTTTCCTCGTCTTGCACCACCTAAGGCTTAGCAGTGACTCCCAGACCAGTTGGTCTAAGGCACAAGGCGAAGAAGCACCCTCGCTATATTTTTTTATTGCTGTCTTGGTGATAACAAAACCAGTGTTCATTTTTCTCACCATTTTATATTTTATTCAATTTTTTATTTCCTTCATACTTTGGTTTTTAGACAAGAGCATTTCAAGGTATCCTCTACTATCCCGAGTTTCAAGACGTGTGTAAGTGCGTAAAGTAGGGTATCAACGTTCAAATGTTTGGCTTCCAGAATAGGAACTATTTTTCAGATTTATTTTTATCCTCAGATTAGTGACTTCTTTCATCTTACTAACTCTTAGGACAACGGCTCATAACTACTTATTACTAGTTCGTATAAGAAAACTTCTAATTTTTTAGGTTTTCTTAAATTTTTCCAATCTTTTGGATGTAATTTTTCACTATCTAATCTTTTATTATCTTATTTATGTATAAAAAAAAATTATTTTTTGAAATTTTTTAAATTTTTATAGGTTTTAAAATTTTTAAATATTTATAGGTTTTAAATTTTTTAAATGATATATTTTGTGCTGATGCGAAAAATAAGCACAAACCTCCCCCAAACTTGTTTTCAACAGTGTCCTCGTTGTTGCTATCTACTAAACCTCAAAAAACCTGTAAGCTTAGGAGGACATTTATTAACGGGGGCAAAATATATTAAAGTGAAAATCCCCCCCAACACTTATTTTTGGCTCTAAATATTGAGGACAACAGTTATTTCAAGAGCCAAAAATACAACCCCCCTCAAACATGAGTTAGACAATTTGAAGCATTTTAAGAAGGGGTGAGTCATTTGGTCAAAATAAAACTTTACAAAGACCAAAAGTTAATACCAACCATTCAAAGATTTTAGTAGTAAAGCGTATAGGTTGGTGGAAGAATGTGTTGTATCGAGTCAGGAAAAAATGGGGAAAGGATAAGAGGTGGTCTGGAAAGGGTTTAAATTTTAAATTAGAGAAAAGAAAGAATGAGGATGAATGTGAATGATTAGGAAGAAAGAATGGTGGTGGTTCAACTTCTCTAAGTGAAGGTTGATTAATCACAAAATCCGTATTGTTTAGAAATTCAAGTTCGTCAGCAAAAAGTTCTTCAAAACTTTCATCTATGATGTGATCAAACATTTTGCGGTCAAAAAGTTTTGTGCCAGATTTTACCATACTTGATTTGTCAAAATATGTGGAGGTGAAAAACTCATCTACCTCATTTCCAAAAATATCCAAATCAAGTTGGCTTTCTGGGATTGTCGAACTTGCACTGTCGGATTGTGATTCATCAACACTCACTATCATTTCAGGGATAGAAGAAGAACCAGAGATAGTGGAAGATGAAATGGGTGAACGTATCGATGTGTCGAGTGTCGCTAAACCAGATGTGGGAGATGAAGGCTGAATTTCGGTTTGCTCTTCGGGTATACGAATATCAACAACTTCAAGACGTATTTGGGGTTCGGGAAGAATTAAAGGCTCAAGATGATGACCATAAGGAAGTGAAAGGATCTGATGAATTGGTGGGACATACTCATCTAAAATTTCGGGTTCATCAATCAATAAATCCCCAACGTCAATCACCTCATTCAAGTGAAGGTTAAAATTCTCAAACACCTCATCAAAAGTATGGTTTTCAATCAGTTTTGGTTCAAGAGTGGAAGTGTAGAGATCACAAGGATTTGGCATGGTTTCACTTGAAATGGACCCTTCGCAGTCGGGTAAATCAAACATTGCATTATCACACAACTTCTCATACATTCTATCGTCAATTGGTGAATCCTTTGGTGCACTCGATGAATCTGTGAAACTGGAGTTGTGGATTTCAGTTTGGAAAGCGAATGTTTGATTAGGAACGGTGTACAGCTCTCTCTTACTACCCAAATTCTCATTTTGTCTCATGCCCGAATTATGTACTGAAAATTTTTGGGCTGGTTCATCATATTTAGCCATGGTTTCCTTCCATTCCTCTCTGATGCGGTTCAACATCTCTAAACCTTCTTCTAATGTCCGCTCAAGACTAGACTTGGGTCGATAAGGAGTTCCAGTATAAGATTGAAATTCTGGTAGACAATTAAAACTCCCAAATGACTGATTAGAAGGACCGTTTAGAGAAGGTGGAAATGTCGGATTTGATTGATAGGAACAGAATGGTTGTGAAAATTGGGCAGGAGTAGGGTCAATATTGTGATAAGAAGAATTTTGATATTGGTTCGTCGGTTGGCTATTGGACATCATGCATGCCATAAACCGATTATGAAATTCTTCTTTAGAAAGTGGAGGCGGTGGTTGATATTGGTCCGGGTTGAAAGTTTGGCCTCTAGCCCTAGCTATATGCTCAACAATGGAAATGCGTCTAGGGGCTTCCTCACTCGAAGTATCAACCGAAACAGATATAGGATTAGGATACGGTTGATATTGGACCGGGTTGAAACTTTGGCTTCTGGCCCTAGCTATATGCTCAGCAATGGACATTCGTCTAGGGGCTTCCTTACTCGGAGTATCAACTGAAACTGATGGAGAACTAGTATACGGTTGATAGGACCTAGACTGAGGTGGCCAACTGTTTCTTCCCGCTTGTTCTATATGATCTCTTATCGACATGGAAGAGCCGGACGGTATACCGAAGGGATTACGAAAACAAGCAATATCTAGTTGTGGACAACAAAGCTCGGCAAGAGTTTTTCTGTTCGGGTCACCCATTATAAGAGGAGGAGAGGGGAAAAAGGGTAAAAAAAAGGGAAGGGGGAAATGATTGGTTTGTTTTGAAAAAGAAACGGATTTTTGAAAATTCACACAAGCATGCACAAGCAACCTTATATCTAATGCTCATCTAAGTCAAGTCTCTAGACCGCTCCTAGACTTCCAGAAAACAAATCGCAGGATAAATCCTCTACTGCCTCTTTGCCTCTCCTGTGGCCAGGTAAGTGCCAGGTAAGTGGGAGGTTCTCCACTACGTAAGTAGTGGGCCTAATTAAGTAACCACTTGCCTTAGACACGCTTGCCTTAGACACCACAAAAGAAGCGCGGATAAGCAATAGATTACCCACGAGCTCCTTCTGTCCTAATTGAGCGCGATGGTCTTTAGAGTCTTGTCTAGATATTTTTTAATTAATGAGGGTGATGCGGATGCAAGTTTGTGATTTCCGGGGCTTAGGAACAGTAATGAACTCCCCACCTAATCTGAATTTGGTCTTTGCCCCTTAATTTCCGTATTAAAATATGCACAAAACCAATGATCAAATCACGCAACAATTTTTCTTTTTGCGGCGCTGTGAATTTTTGCAAAGAAACCTGCAGAAATTGATTAATGGACAGAGCAGGGAGGAGATAAGAAAGTAGGGGATATACCTGAAAAAATTTGGTGCACTGAAGCTTTCAAAGAACCGCGGTTCCGCCGCAAGATGCGCACTCTGGCCGCGAATCCGCCGCAGCTTGATGTGATCCTTGCACAAAAACTTCAGGAACTGCTCCTGTTCATTCACTGAACACCCTGAGATGCTCTGAAAATTTTCCTCTCGCTCCACAGATTCCAGATTTCCTCGCAACAAATCACAACAAATCGTTAAACGCTTGTTACGAATTTTGATCTAAAAAAATTGATGGAATAATAATTTTTCAACTCAAATAACAAAAACGAACAAAATAGCACACATCCCCGGCAACGGCACCATTTGATTGATATCATTCTCGATGTGTAGGTAGAAAATGTATAGAAATCACAACCAAAGAAATTTATACCGCAATCAATTAACGGTATCGATGTAGCGTGTTAATGAGTACGGATCGTCCACTGAGATGTGTGTTTTGCTTGCTTTCGTTTTAGATGAGTCAAAATGAAAAGATAAAAGAAAAATTGCAAGAAAATAGATTCAAGATTTTGAAATTTAGTTTCAAAAATAGTAAAGACTAGATCTAAAGATCAAGAATCTATAAAATTCAAGAAGATGTCCAAATCTAATGAACTATCAAGATATGTAATGAGGCTCGTAGGAATCGATCGAATCTATAGAAGTGATGAAGACTTATAATTACGTTTTCTTATCCATTAATGATTTGATACTAGATCGATGACGATCAACGAGGTTTAAGGATCTATCGAAGAAACTAGGGTTTCTTCATCTCATCTTTTGTCCTTTCGATGATCATCATTCAAAAGCTAACCTCTAGTAAATTGAATTATCGAACGTTGATCTCTAATTAAGAACGAAAACATTCACGAAAGTATCTCGCTTATAACTAGATTGTCAATGATTCAATTTACAAGAGTTTACAAAACTTATAGGACTTAAGAATCATTTCAAGATCTAATCATCATCATTTATCTATTCTCTCGACTCCTCCACGAGCGGAGTTTCTACTCAAGCATCATAACCACGAAATCAATCAAGAATTGAAAACTAATCATAATGCTCAAATATAGAGATAAGCAAGATAAAGAAATTTCACGTTTTATTAATCAACAATTTTGTTACAATTCGCTTAAGAACTACAAGAGGAAAGAACTCGATCGTCGAATTTGGCTCCGCACTGTTTCCGTGAGTCGCGGATCGTCTTGGATCACTTGCTCGGTTGAAGATCGACGTCGCTTCTAAAAGCTTGAAGGCTTCTTGCTTGAGATGGCACTCGATAGATCTTGATCTCAATCAAATCATGTCACTCAATTTGATTTGAATTTTGATTTGGATCTACAATTTTTCCCTCCAAAATGAACCACTAACTAACTAGCTCACTAAATGAACAACCCTCAAAACCCTAGATCTAGATCTCTTTTTATAACCCCCTCTCCTTTTCAATTCAAATTCAAATTTGCCTCCAAAATGAACCACTTTTCCCTCCAAAATGAACAACTTTTCCCTCCAAAATGAACCACCTCATTTGAATTTTCCCTCCAAAATGAACTACCTCATTTGAATTTTCCCTCCAAAATGAGGTTGTTAGAAAGAATCTTCTAGAAGAAGTTTGTTAGAGGGAATATTCTAGAATGAGATTGTTATAAGGAGGCTTCTAGAAGAAGGTTGTTATAAGGAGGCTTCTAGAAGAAGTTTGTTGGAGGGAATATTCTAGAATAAGGTATATTCTAGGATAAGGTTGTTAGGCCGAGCCTTATGGATGAAGCCACGTGGTATTTAGGAGTCTTCTAGAAGCAAGGGTTGTTACAAGAAGCCACGTAGAGAATTGTGAAGCGCTGACGTGTCAATTAAGCTGCGGATCCGCGGCGGATAGGCCAATTTGGCTACGGATCCGCGGTCATGTGGTTGGCTTGGTGCATGCAATTTCCAGGGTATTCTTCTGCTGGGTTTAGGGTCTTGATTTGATGTCTGGAATCCTATTTTTCTTTCTTGATTTCTGCCAGATCTCAAGTCTTGGACTTGGCGTATTTTTATCCGTACTTTTAACAGTTTCAGCTCTTTTCCTGGAATTTCCTGCACAGATTCTCGAGACAAGTGTTGCGCTATACAAAGATTATGCGTGCAATTATAAACACTCAATTTCCCTCAAAGTGCCGGTTATAAAGTATTACACAAGTTATTTGGTATTTTACAGATGTTTTGCTAATATGTGCTATATTTATACCGAACACCTTTAAATGATTGCAATTAGTAGGGAAATTGATGTGTTAAAAATGTAATATTTTCGACTGATCAACTACCTTGATCAAGAATTTCTGGTGATGGCCACCCGTGCACAACGCGACATCAACCCCTAATACCGAGAGATACGAATCCCCGATGATCAGCTCACTTCCTCCATGTGGCTCGAGACTGTACCCAACTAAAATCTGTTTGCATGACTCCTTTAAACCATGGTAGGGTAGTAATCAAAGCACAGTAGGAACTCACACAAGACAAATGCCAATCTCGGGTCAACAGACTAATCTGTAACATATCATCTAGGAACTGCTATCTGACAATAGGTGTAATACCAACTAATATATTCCCAGCGAGTCCGTCCAGTATATTCATAACCCAATGAGCACCTGCATACTATCTTAGGTGAACAAACTAATACCAATGGTTTGTGAGACCGGCCACCGCCCCTCGTCGGGGTCTCGATCAATATACACTAGTCTATTCTGGAGTATCGATATCCAGTCTCGATACTCCCATGACTAGGGATATTTAAGGATGTGCTTATAGACCACTCAGCTCCCACGTATATGATCGCCATCATAATACTGGTTGTCACGCCCCGCTTCCCAGAGTACGCAAGATTGGGCACGTGACATAGCCAACCATGCTACCTGTGGGTAGGAAGTATCCATCCACAGTCACATTACGGCTGTAGAGATATCAAGAACAAGATAAAAACTATCTAACACATGTCCCAATCCAGAATAACAAGAGTCAATGATAAATAAATGCGGAAGCAAATGATCCAATACAATAATAGAAAAGTATGTCCCATAATGCGGGCTCACATCTGGAAATAAAAATGCAGGAAATAAAACTAATCACTACAGAACTCACAAATCAGCCTGCTGGCTGAAGTACTCCTGCTCGGTCAGCGACAGTGGTAAAGAATCTGGGCCATGCAAAACCCAGACGTCAGCGCGTCATGTCAACCAATAATATAATGTGAACAGTGTAATAGGCAATGCATAAATAAACATGAATAAAGCAATAGTATGAAACAAGCAGTGCAGGGTAGTGTGCAGTGGGTAGCTAAACTGTTCTAACGGGTTTTCTATTCTAAAGTCTTTGAAATCAATTCGAGTAATCCTCCATGTAACTCAAAGGATATGTCCCGTTACCCCCCGGGACCACGGATCAGGAAGATGGGAACCAATAATGGTTCTGTCCCGTTGCCCCCCGGGACCACGGATCAGGAAATGTAAGAGTCATGAATGGCTCTGTCCCGTTACCCCCCGGGACCACGGATCAAGTAATACCCTTTTAAGTTACACTTTAGATTACCCTTTTGATTTCCCCATACCCCCAGGTTATATGTGTCAGGTCAGGTATTCAGTAGTCAAGGACTAATGCCAACGCAGGATCAGGTAACAGGTCAGGTTTGTCTGGATAGACAACAGGAATGGTCCATGAGGACTCCATGTCAGGTTTGTTGGCATTAGGCATGAGATCAGGTAACAGGTCGGATCATGGTACATCAGGTCAAGTCGATAGTAAAGGGTACCATGCTAGGTGCATCGGTATATATATATATATATATCATGTGTAGCAAGGTCAGGTCAAGATGTAACAATATCGTGGGTGTGCTTACAACAGGTATATATTCGAACAGGGAATTAATCAGCAGGAAATAAGCAATAAATTAAACAACAATAAGCAGTTCATTTAATCACAATAGTGCATTAGTATAGTACAGCCGTTTATCAGATTAACAGGTTTCAAGCACCCCTTGCGGTGCAATAGATCACTTGGTGGTGCAATACCGTTATATCAATATCAGAATGTAATAGAGCTACATGTGTACGGCTATCATCCTTTAGACGGTAAAATGTGATTAACGGGTAAACTCCGTTATTAGGGTTAAAGTGGCAAAATGTAATTTTAGGTTAACTGTATCATGATATATGTCATATTGCGTCCAAATGAGAAAATAGCTATACCCAGTTAAGTTTGCAAGTTTAATGAGTCAAAACACATATAATTGTATAGTATAGCATGTAGCAAGTGATACTTGCCTCGATCGGATCACGTTACAGGATGTGCACGCAGCGTCCAGTGTCGGCAATCGTTGCAACATCCACACGCGCACACGGAACGGTCCAGGTACAGCAAGAAGTTAACCACGCAAGTAGGGAACATCCACCGGGTTGCCCAGATCAGCATACATCTCTTCTTGCTCTAAACTTATTCTCTCTCTAAAAGATTCGAACTTTCATCTCTCTAGGTCTAGAATCAAAGCTTTTGTTGTTTCGATTTTTGAGAGTAGCAAAAGAAAAGGAAGGTGATGATTGGTGATGGATTAAGAGAGGAAAGCTTGGGCTTAGTCTCGGGGATGTATGCCGGTGGCCGGAGTTCGAGGCCAGGGTGCGGCAGCAGCAAGGTGTCGAGGGGTCGAGGGTGTGCGCTGGTGTTTGGCGCGAAGGTGGGGTGCCGGCGAAGGAGATGAGTGCGGGCGAGACGGGACCGGAAGAGATGATGATGTAGCCGACCTCGGTGCTAGGGGTTGACGACGAGGCGGTTGATGGCTGGAGAAAGGATGATGGAGATCGGGGTTGAGGCTAGAGGAGTGGCCGGCGGTGAGGGGTTGCTGGAACTGTAGGTGGGGGTGGTGACGACGGGAAGTGGAGGAGAAGGTCGGGGGCTGGTGCGCAGGTGATGAGGAGATGCCGAAGGTGGCGCGGGTGACGACGACGACGGTTGCCGGCGACGTCTCCGGCCGAACAGAGAAGACACGGGGTAGGCCGGGGTTGCTGCGGCAGCGACGTGTGCACGGGGAGAAGGAGGGAAAGTCGAGGCCGGGAAGAGGAGGTGGAGGCGAGGGCAACGGTGGCGCCGACGTCGGAGTTGCGGCGGCGATGGTGATGAGCCGGCCTGGGTTAGGGTTAGCGGTGGGTTTCCTCGCGTGGGTTCTGGGAAAATTATGAAAAGGATAGCGTATAAATATATAGGGTAGAGAGAGAGAGGTAGAGAGAGAGAGAGAAAAGTAGAGAGAGAGAGAGAGAGATAGAGATTAGAGAGAGAGAGAGAGATAGACGGGGGCCCACGGGGGTTAAGAACCCCGTGATTGGCTGAGATTTCCTTTTGCTTACCAGATTTGATTTTAAATATTTAATAGATTTAGTTTAACAGTAGGATTGTATATATATATTATAGTTTTGATTATTTTATTAAATTGGGATTTTGGCGCTAAATGAAACATTTCCAAATCGCGCCCGGGTTGGGTCCAAAAATTCGAAATTCAAATAATAGGATTTTAAGCGGGTTCCAAATTTTAAAATGAAATGTTTTATGATTAAAAAGCATGCCCCCAAGTCGGACACTTGCACGCGCGCGTAGCCGTCCAAACTCGTCCGTTTCACCGAACGGGATGAAAACTCGACGCGCGGACGCTACCACGCGGTTAGGGGTAACGAGTAGGCCAAGATAGATATTTTTAATATTGTTTTAGGTGCTAAAATTTGTTATATGCAAAAATGACTTAGCCAGTTAAAATTTTGCAGTAAGACCCAAACAAGCAAGATAAATGAAATGAGCAATGTCAAACACTCAACCAGTAACAGAAATAGTAGTATTGGGCTCGGGTGTTACATCATACCCAACTACAAAAGAATTTCGTCCTCGAAATTCCAAGAATACAAGATAGAAAACTACGGGAAAAGGTGAGGGAACTTCTGTCGGATCTCGTCTTCTCGCTCCCACGTGGATTCTCCATGCGATCGATTACCCCAAGAAACTAGCACAAGGGGGATAACCTTGCTCTTAAGAACCTTTTCCCTACGATCCATGATTTCAACCGGTCGTTCCTCAAAAGTTAGGTCCTCCCGTACAGTTAACTCCGAATGATCCAAGACGTGTGTTTCATCTCGAACATACCTTCGTAGTTGAGATACATGAACCACATCGTGCACACCTGCCAAGGACTGCGGTAACGCCAACGGTACGCTACCTCCAACACGCTCCAATATCTCGAAGGGTCCAACGAATCGAGGACTAAGCTTCCCTCGACTCCCAAAACGAATCACCCCTCTAGTCGGTGATATTTTCAAGAATACCAAATCACCCACGGCGAACTCTAGATGTCTTCTTGACGTGTCAGCCCAACTTTTCTGTCTGTCTTGAGCTGCCTTCATATGCTTCCTGATTGTATTCACCTTCTCGACGGTCTGTACCACCAAATCTGGTCCCAGTAATCTTCGTTCACCAATATCATCCCAACAAACGGGTGAACGACACTTGCGACCATACAAAGCTTCAAATGGAGCCATCTGGATAGTTGCTTGGAAACTATTGTTGTAAGAAAACTCCACCAAATGTAGATGATCCTTCCATGAACCCTTGAAGTCCAACATGTCTTCAAGAGTTTAGATCGTTCTCTCCGACTGACCATCAGTTTGAGGATGATAAGCTGTGCTAAACTTCAATCGAGTCCCCAAACTTTCCTGTAAACTCCTCCAGAAATGTGATAAGAACCGCGTGTCCCGATCGGACACGATGCTCACCGGTACGCCATGCAATCTTACAATCTCCTGCATGTACCGTTCTGCCAAAGTCTCCGTTGATTGACCAACCCGGAAAGGGATAAAGTGAGCTGCCTTGGTCAACCGATCCATAATCACCCATACTGCATTGTTGCCCTTTGGACTCCGTGTTAAAGCCGTCACGAAATCCATGGTTATATGTTCCCACTTCCACTGAGGAATCGGAAGTGGTTGCAATAAACCAGCAACCCTTTGATGTTCAGCCTTAACTTGCTGACACACCAAGCACTTTGCCACAAAGCGAGCAATCTCCCGCTTCATGCCTTCCCACCAGAAGTGCTGTCGAATATCTCGGTATATTTTTGTGCATCCTGGATGTACAGAATAAGCTGAACTGTGTGCCTCCTTCATAAGCTCTTCACACACATCTCCCTTTGGCACATACACACGGCTACCATACCTCGACGAACCATCTTTGTGGACCAGTAAATCTGTTCGTATTCTGGCTTCATCCGGCTCTCGAAACTTTTGCAGTCTAGGATCCTGCGATTGTGCCGCTTTAATCTTCTCAACTAAGGACGACTGTACTTGCAACTGCATCAACTGTCCCGTAGAATGTGGTAGCACAATCTCCAAGTCAAATATTCGAAAATCCGCAATGATCTCCCTCTGCGTAGTCAATACCTGAATCGCTGGTAACCGACTAAGCGCATCCGGCACGACGTTAACCCTTCCCGGATGGTACTTAAGATCAAGGTCGTAGTCGGCCATCAGCTCCAACCATCTACGTTGCCTCATGTTCAACTCTTTCTGAGTGAACACATACTTCAAACTCTTGTGATCCGTAAAACTTCGACTCTCTCACCCAAAAGGTAGTGTCTCCAAATCTTCAAGGCGAAGATCACAGCCGCAAGCTCCAAGTCATGAGTCGGATAATTCTTCTCATGGGTCTCCAACTGTCTCGATGCGTATGCTACAACCTTCCCATTCTGCATCAAAACACATCCCAATCCTTTTCCAGATGCGCCGCTGTGAATCACCAGTCCTCCGGAATTGTCTGGTACGGTCAGGATAGGGGCGGTCATCAACTTCTGCTTCAACGTCTCGAAAGCCAATGCACATTTATCCGTCCAAACAAAAGGTACTTCCTTGCGCGTCAGCTTGGTCAACGGTTCTGCCAGACGAGCGAAGTTCTCCACAAATCTCCTGTAGTATCCGGCTAAACCAAGGAAACTTCTTACCTCAGCCACATTTCTTGGAATAGGCCAATCTCGAACTGCTGCAATCTTTTCGGGATCGACGGCTATTCCGTCGCCCGACATAACATGCCCAGAAACTTCACTTCTCCCAGCCAAAATTCGCACTTACTCATCTTCGCATACAATTTCTCCTGTCTCAAAGTCTGCAGTGCGATCTTCAAATGCTCTTCGAGTAAACCAGAATATCGTCAATGAATACCACAATAAACTGGTCCAAGAATGGTGAAAAGATTCGGTTCATCAAATCCATGAATATTGCCGGCGCATTCGTTACTCCGAAGGGCATCACTAGATACTCGAAATGTCCATACCGAGTTCGAAACGCCGTCTTGCAATGTCTTCTGCTTTCACTCGGACCTGATGATATCCGGATCGCAAATCCAGTTTCGAGAATACCCTCACGCCACTAAGCTGCTCAAAAAGTTCTCCAATGCGAGGGATCGGGTACTTGTTCTTAATAGTCACCCGGTTTAATTCTCTATAGTCAATGCACATCCTTCTCGTGCCATCCTTCTTCTTTACTAGAAGAACTGGAGCTCCCCAAGGCGAGTTGCTGCTCCAAATCCAACCCTTCTCAAGCAATTCACCAACTTGCTTCTTAACTTCTTCCAATTCCACTGGTGCCATTGGATAATAAGCTTTAGATACTGGCGCTGCACCAGGAATAAGGTCAATCGCGAACTCCACGTCTCGCTTCGGCGGTAAGCCCGATATATCTTCAACTACGTCCATGAAATTGCGAACCACCACCGGTTCTTCACAACCATCAACTTCCATAGCTGCAAGAACACTGTTTGTCGGCTTAGCCCTAAACTCGACTGGCCCGACAGAACTGCTTCCTTACCGCAACTGCTGTCTGCATCGTTGGCCGCGAAAGGTCCAGCGAAACTACTGAGTCTCGTCCATTCTGCTGCATGCACGTCCACGGGTCTCCATTCTGCCTTAGTCCGATGAACTTCTCTTCCATGTCCTCCCATACGGTCCGCGGGAAGAACTTTCCAGGAAACTCCTAGGAAAATCCGCCTAACTGATCGGCTTAGGCAAGCGGGTCTCTTCCACAAGCCACCACTCTCGGGCATAATCCACTAGCTGAGTGCGCACCACATCAACTCTTTTGTCATCTGGAATCTGTGCCGCAATCAGCAAATTCTCCGTGTCAACTAGCCACTGCTCGGCTGACAACGGCTCCTCCAAACCAGTGAATGTAGTCGGACCCAAATGTCTGAAATCTGCCACGGTCCCTACTCGGTCAACTGGTTTAGCTCCAGCGTTGTTTACAGACTGCCGAACAATATGCAAACCTTCCTGAAACGAATCTGCTTGCTGCTGGATCAGCTCAGTATGCCTCTTCTGATTTTCCAGCATTCCTCTTATCACTCCAAGCATGGCGGCTTCGTCCACACGCCTCTGGTACGTCTTCAAATTCTTACCTGCCATAATCCTGAACTCAAAACACCCAACATTAGCATGATGATAGATTCTGAATATGGATCAAGGCTAGAACTCCAAGATACTTAAATAGAGTACCGCATTGTAACTATGCCGCGGTATCATAGCCACAATTACTTAACTCCACCCAAGTCGCCTAAGTCCTAGAGATAACAATAAATCAGGTTTTCGAGTCGACATGCAAAGTAAGTTTGCACGTCGATATAATCAGGAAGAATATGATTCAAGAATGGTAAAACGGTCAAGGTGGTAGGACATGTTTCCTAAGCACGGGTATTCTGATTCGCGTATTGGGTACAATACCCAACTACAAAAAGAATCAACCCAACTAAAAGAACCATGTCACGCCCCGCTTCCCAGAGTACGCAAGATTGGGCACGTGACATAGCCAACCATGCTACCTGTGGGTAGGAAGTATCCATCCACAGTCACATTACGGCTGTAGTGATATCAAGAACAAGATAAAAACTATCTAACACATGTCCCAATCCAGAATAACAAGAGTCAATGATAAATAAATGCGGAAGCAAATGATCCAATACAATAATAGAAAAGTATGTCCCATAATGCGGGCTCACATCTGGAAATAAAAATGCAGGAAATAAAACTAATCACTACAGAACTCACAAATCAGCCTGCTGGCTGAAGTACTCCTGCTCGGTCAGCGACAGTGGTAAAGAATCTGGGCCATGCAAAACCCAGACGTCAGCGCGTCATGTCAACCAATAATATAATGTGAACAGTGTAATAGGCAATGCATAAATAAACATGAATAAAGCAATAGTATGAAACAAGCAGTGCAGGGTAGTGTGCAGTGGGTAGCTAAACTGTTCTATCGGGTTTTCTATTCTAAAGTCTTTGAAATCAATTCGAGTAATCCTCCATGTAACTCAAAGGATATGTCCCGTTACCCTCCGGGACCACGGATCAGGAAGATGGGAACCAATAATGGTTCTGTCCCGTTTCCCCCCGAGACCACGGATCAGGAAATGTAAGAGTCACGAATGGCTCTGTCCCGTTACCCCCCGGGACCACGGATCAAGTAATACCCTTTTAAGTTACACTTTAGATTACCCTTTTGATTTCCCCATACCCCCAGGTTATATGTGTCAGGTCAGGTATTCAGTAGTCAAGGACTAATGCCAACGCAGGATCAGGTAACAGGTCAGGTTTGTCTGGATAGACAACAGGAATGGTCCATGAGGACTCCATGTCAGGTTTGTTGGCATTAGGCATGAGATCAGGTAACAGGTCGGGTCATGGTACATCAGGTCAAGTCGATAGTAAAGGGTACCATGCCAGGTGCATCGGTATATATATATATATCATGTGTAGCAAGGTCAGGTCAAGATGTAACAATATCGTGGGTGTGCTTACAACAGGTATATATTCGAACAGGGAATTAATCAGCAGGAAATAAGCAATAAATTAAACAGCAATAAGCAGTTTATTTAATCACAATAGTGCATTAGTATAGTACAGCCGTTTATCAGATTAACAGGTTTCAAGCACCCCTTGCGGTGCAATAGATCACTTGGTGGTGCAATACCGTTATATCAATATCAAAATGTAATAGAGCTACATGTGTACGGCTATCATCCTTTAGACGGTAAGATGTGATTAACGGGTAAACTCCGTTATTAGGGTTAAAGTGGTAAAATGTAATTTTAGGTTAACTGTATCATGATATATGTCATATTGCGTCCAAATGAGAAAATATCTATACCAAGTTAAGTTTGCAAGTTTAATGAGTCAAAACACATATAATTGTATAGTATAGCATGTAGCAAGTGATACTTGCCTCGATCGGATCACGTTACAGGATGTGCACGCAGCGTCCAGTGTCGTCAATCGTTGCAACATCCACACGCGCACACGGAACGGTCCAGGTACAGCAAGAAGTTAACCACGCAAGTAGGGAACATCCACCGGGTTGCCCAGATCAGCATACATCTCTTCTTGCTCTAAACTTATTCTCTCTCTAAAAGATTCGAACTTTCATCTCTCTAGGTCTAGAATCAAAGCTTTTGTTGTTTCGATTTTTGAGAGTAGCAAAAGAAAAGGAAGGTGATGATTGGTGATGGATTAAGAGAGGAAAGCTTGGGCTTAGTCTCGGGGATGTATGCCGGTGGCCGGAGTTCGAGGCCAGGGTGCGGCAGCAGCAAGGTGTCGAGGGGTCGAGGGTGTGCGCTGGTGTTTGGCGCGAAGGTGGGGTGCTGGCGAAGGAGATGAGTGCGGGCGAGACGGGACCGGAAGAGATGATGATGTAGCCGACCTCGGTGCTAGGGGTTGACGACGAGGCGGTTGATGGCTGGAGAAAGGATGATGGAGATCGGGATTGAGGCTAGAGGAGTGGCCGGCGGTGAGGGGTTGCTGGAACTGTAGGTGGGGGGTGGTGACGACGGGAAGTGGAGGAGAAGGTCGGGGGCTGGTGCGCAGGTGATGAGGAGATGCCGAAGGTGGCACGGGTGACGACGACGACGGTTGCCGGCGACGTCTCCGGCCGAACAGAGAAGACACGGGGTAGGCCGGGGTTGATGCGGCAGCGACGTGTCCACGGGGAGGAGGGAAAGTCGAGGCCGGGAAGAGGAGGTGGAGGCGAGGGCAACGGTGGCGCCGGCGTCGGAGTTGCGGCGGCGACGGTGACGAGCCGTCCTGGGTTAGGTTTAGCGGTGGGTTTCCTCGCGTGGGTTCTAGGAAAATTATGAAAAGGATAGCGTATAAATATATAGGGTAGAGAGAGAGAGGTAGAGAGAGAGAGAGAGAGAGAGATTAGAGAGAGAGAGAGAGACGGGGGCCCACGGGGGTTAAGAACCCCGTGATTGGCTGAGATTTCCTTTTGCTAACCAGATTTGATTTTAAATATTTAATAGATTTAGTTTAACAGTAGGATTGTATATATATATTATAGTTTTGATTATTTTATTAAATTGGGATTTTGGCGCTAAATGAAACATTTCCAAATCGCGTCCGGGTTGGGTCCAAAAATTCGAAATTCAAATAATAGGATTTTAAGCGGGTTCCAAATTTTAAAATGAAATGTTTTATGATTAAAAAGCATGCCCCCAAGTCGGACACTTGCACGCGCGCGTAGCCGTCCAAACTCGCCCGTTTCACCGAACGGGATGAAAACTCGACGCGCGGGCGCTACCACGCGGCTAGGGATAACGAGTAGGCCAAGATAGATATTTTTAATATTGTTTTAGGTGCTAAAATTTGTTATATGCAAAAATGACTTAGCCAGTTAAAATTTTGCAGTAAGACCCAAACAAGCAAGATAAATGAAATGAGCAATGTCAAACACTCAACCAGTAACAGAAATAGTAGTATTGGGCTCGGGTGTTACACTGGTAGTCAAGCAAGAATCCTATAGGCTCTATCAACATATAATAGTGATCTGTAATACCATCTAAAATATGTATATGATGATAAAGATAAACCAGATAGCATACTATCATTTTGAGTAAGACTGTTCTATCCGTATAGGTCATCCCTCAATCATCGCAATCGCGTGTCTGCGATTCAATAATTGACTTGAGGGCACTATAGCCAACATATAATAGCTTATTTTAGATCTAGATCTGATGCCTTTTGTTAATTTGAGCAAACCCATTGTTATTTTGAGAGAGCTAAGGTTTTGAGAGGGAGTCGTATTCTCCATCGATTTGTACCCCTCCGATATTTGATTATTAATAAAGGTTTGTCTTCGTCTATTTGTTTTGTGGTTAGTATTCATATTTCTATCTTGCCTGTGGTTTGATTTTCTTCTCGCATTTGATTGTGTGTTTGCTTTATGATTGTCTCGTATACGCAACAAAAAGCAATGCAACCCTGATGTTTTTTATCGTACTGGTTGGAAAATCACTTTTAACAAATCACTAGTTTTGGGTGACTAATATATTTGACTTGCAGGGGTGGAAAAAATGGTACGTTCACAAACGGGACGTCACTCGCGCCTTCAGCGAATTCAACATCTGAGATTTCTAGCGCTCATCATCAAGGTTTCTCTGGCACCAAACATCTCATTGAAGTCATCGGATTCTTATTGTCGACCCTGTACTTCTTATAGTTTATCCTCTCATTCTGGAGTGAGATACATTGGGCAAATCTGGTTGATGTTTTTACCGGGAAGAAGCTTGGGCTAACTGTGTTGTATTATCAACCCGAATTTGGTTTCTTGGGTTGAAATATGTGGGTAAAGTCATCTGAATGGGAGTTGTTATTTTAGTTCTGGTATTTAACCTTTTATTGGGATTGGCTAAATAGTGTAAAGGGTTGGATTTTATAGTTAGTGATTTCAGTTTTCTTATGAGATTGCATATGGGAGAACAAGGGATTTCATTCGTTCTATTTTTTGTACTGGGATTTCGTTCGCATTCGATGACCGTTATGCTTTTGTCTCCAAATCTTTCCATGTTGCTGGCAAAAAGAATATCCCATGCTTTTGTTTCGGAATTAAATATGGTGTAGGCAAAAACTCATATATATTTCATTATAGCCTTAAAACATCACAAACAAACCACATACATATCTATACACACTAGACATCATAATAACTTATGACTCTAGACATCAGTGTACTGTAAATAAATCTATTAAGTGCCTTGCAGAAGGGGCATGAAGATATAGTGTTGAAATTGAAGAGAGCATCCTATGGGTTGAAGCAAGCGGATTGCTCATAATTTAAACCATTTATTCTCTACTGCTTATTGATATCAATTACTCCAAATAATTTCAATTAAATCAAGTTTAATTTCAACAATTGTAACTGTCCTGACAAGATTGCTAGCATCAATTTTTGTTAATACTGTATTGATCCCCAAGAAAGACAGTGTTAGTTCTGTCACTGATATCGGGCTAATCAGTTTGCTCAATTTCAGTTTTAAGATTTTCATAAATCTGAGCGAATAGATTCAACCCCCTTCTTTGTCATCTCACGCAATATAATTTTATCAATTAGAGAACTACGCACCCTTGATTGCTTTTCACTGGCTCATGAGTAGGGTAATTTTTGCTCTAAGAAAAGCTAGAACTTATTTTTTCAGAAAAAAGATTTTATGAAAGTTTTTGATAGTATTGAAAGGGAAGTTTTATCGGAGCGCTATTCGGCCTGCCTTATTATATGGTACAGAATGCTGGGCTCCTAAGAAGCATCATACACAGAAGATGCACGTAGCGGAGATGCGCATGCTTCGTTGGATGTGCGGTAACACTAGAAAAGACAAGGTGCGAAATGAGGATATTCGTGCAAAAGTTGGTGTAGCATCCGTGGAGGAGAAGATGCGGGAAAACCGGCTTAGATGGTTTGGTCATGTGCGACGCAGACCTATGGAAGCACCGGTTCGACGAATAGATACTCTCGATATGGGTAATGGCAAAAGGGCAAAAGGGAGACCGAAGAAAACATGGATGGAGGTGATACGAAACGATATGGTTGCCAAAGGACTCAATGAAAGTATATTGTTCGATAGAAGTGAGTGGAGACAGAGGATTCATGTGCTGGACCCGGCGTGATTCTCATGTTGGTTCATGTAGCCTACCCCATATGCTTGGGATAAAAGGCTCAGTTGTTGTTGTTGTTTTGATAGTATTGATTCGGATTTCATCTTTGATCTGCTAAAGGGGTTTTGGCCCTAAAATCTGTTCTTGGATCAAAGTTGTTTTGTTTACTTCTCTTGTGCTATGTTCTCCTAGACAGGGATGTTAAATGAGCCGAACTTTAGGTTGTTCGGGTTGGCGCGGTTATTTAAACGA
Organism: Agapanthus africanus; assembly: GCA_030015575.1. NCBI lineage: Eukaryota > Viridiplantae > Streptophyta > Magnoliopsida > Asparagales > Amaryllidaceae > Agapanthus > Agapanthus africanus. Next base: position 326,848,618 of record JASDDO010000018.1, read on the forward strand.
GCTTAAAATTTTATTCAAGATAGGCTCATTTATTTATCAAATGAGCCTGAGCTGAGCATCCATCAAACCCGAGCGAGCTTCGACCTCTATCGGCCAATCTAAAATCTGGAAAAAAAGCTATAAATAGTTACATCAATATATATAAATAACATATCATTATTCAATATTATATCTGACAAAGCGACCAGCGGCATTATTTTAATCAAATAAACGAGTTTAAAACCTATTTTGAACTTTGTCAACAAAATTTAAAGTTATTAATTATTTAAATTTCTTCAATATTTAGCATAACAATATTTATCATGATGCAAGTCGCAGTTAATATCAACAAGCTCTCTCTCGCTCTCTGTATATATATAAGAGAGAGATATATAAGAGCTCTCTCTGGGATTTCCTCCTATGAGGTCGGAAAAATGTATCTTCCGTGATTTTTTTCGACGATCGGCATACATCACCTCCATCTCTATCATCTAAGATGTGGATACACCAAATTTCATGTGATTATATCATTTTCTCACCGTTGATTTAGTTGGTGCAAAATTAATGGTTTGCCAACAATAGAACTTTTTAAATTGCTAATTCAACGGTAATAAGTAGTGGGATCATATGAAATTTGGTATATGCATATCTTAGATGATAACGATGATGATGATGGATGCCGATCGTTGGAAAAAATGGTGGGGGTTGTATTTTTTCGACGCCACAGGAGGAAATCCCCTCCTATTGCCTCTTTTCTCTCTATATATATACACACAGACGAGAATAATGGAGAAAAGAGGCAATAGGAGGGGATTTCCTCCTGTGGCGTCGAAAAAATACAACCCCCACCATTTATGGAAAAAGCAATTAGCAGATATCAACCACAATGAAAAGAAAACAAACATCGAAGTTCAGAACAATTTGTACCTATTTCCACATTAATAAAGAATTATCCGAGAGATTACAATGAATTTCTTCAACTCCCACACGAGAAATTACCCTCACAAATATCCTTCTCTCTTGCTACAATGAACCCCCTAATTTTTATGGTCTCTCGCAATACATTGCAGGAAGCCGTATATATATAGTAGCGATATGGTGAGATGAGATTCTTAAAGTAAGGTGGTCAAATCCAACCATCAACCATCAATCAAAATGACGATTGACTCTATACATCTCATTCTACATGTCAATCAACATACATGTTCAAAAATTTAGATGATTTAAACACTTCAAAGGTATGATTATCATGGTCACGAAATGGATGGTTGTTAAAGGATCGTAAAAATTACATACACTGCATACTCTTGATGCATGACTTACAAGCCCCTCCAAATCGTCTAACTTTTTATACACGTACATATTTTGATGTGTAGCACATGATGCAAAAATTTGATTATCGATCCAACGGTCGGATTTGGCCATTTCATTTTAAGAATCCCATCTCACTATATCGCTAATACAGACACACAGGAGGAAAGTGTCTATGAGGTGGCACCTTATTCTAAGAAATGAGATGTCGCCTTAAAATTTGAATTCACGCAATATTTTCCGATGATCTGTACCGTTCAACTTAATCTTCATGATCTAAATCATAGGTATACCATATTTTATATTTTTCAATAATGTTTACCTTCGCATCGGATTGTTGAAAAATTAACGGTTTCCCGACAATAGAACAATTGGCAAAGCTAGATCAATGGGCAAATGTTATCGAAATCACATGAAACATAGTGTACCCATATTCTATACCATGGAGAACAAAACGAATGGAGCCGATTATCGGAAAACATATATATATATATATATATATATATATATATATATATATATATATGCGCTAAGACTAATTTACTCTCATGGTATAACTAATTTAGTTATGTCATTTGAATAATTACTTCACTATCGCATCCATAAAGTAGGGATAGTTTTGGTCATTTAAAAAGGAGAGGGAGAGAGGATGTGTGGAGAAACTTGTAATTAAAAACGCAATTGATTAATTCTAGAAGAGAGAAAATCTTATAGGATTTTTATAAGATTCTTCACTCTCTCTTCTTTTTAAATGACCAAAACTATCCCTACTTTATGCATGCATGAAGGACAAATAAAGTAATTATACACAGAACATGCTTGTTATGCCCTGAGAGTAAATTAGCATTATCCCCCCAACACACACAGGGGAGTAATTTATTGTAAACCTGTTTGCGTTTTTTAAAAACAGAAACACTTGATCTACGATATATTTGAATGATCCGATCCGTTCAGCTTGATCATCCTGCCTTCAAGTGTATGTGTAGAAAAATCAAAGGATTTGAAGACATCTAATATATGTTTTTCGATATGCTATGTCAGTCGATATCAAAGTAGGAGGTAGATATCGTTCTAAGGAAGATGGAGGGCAGATGTCTTTCTGCAGCAACGTAGATAAACCTAGTGCACTAGAAAACAGAGAACAAATCTCTAAAAATTTCAATTTATTCAAAACTAATCTCCCTTAAAAAGTTACAATGTTGCCTCTTATATATGCATAGATCAAAATGCTAATGATAAATCTATAATCTATAATAAAATAATCTAAATAAAATCAAACTACTCTAAAAAATTATTCTCTCAAATTTAATATAATATGATATAATCAAATCAAATCTTTCCGCAATCTTTCCCATTTAAATCTGCAATCTTTCCCGTTTAAATTTGCTCCGTTCCACTCGCTTCAAATATTCTTCCAAATCATCGTTTAAATCTATCTTCATGTTATCTCCCTACATCATTTTGCTCAACTTAAACAAAACTGGTCCTCGAGTTTTCCCTTCACTTAAGCAAAACTAATAATTTTATTTCGTTTCTTCCAATTTTTGCTGCAAACATCAACGATAAGGTCTCCAAAAATTTTGAACAGCGTACACCCCTTAATTATCTTCATTTTGTTATCGGTTTGGATTCTCTTGATTAATTGGATTTGAGATTCATAGTTGTAGACAACAATGATAAAACCATAAGTTTCATAGTGTTTTTGAAACAGAATTCAACGAACATTTTCATTACATCCTCATAAGCTTTTGGTAGAAAGGTTGTCTCACTTGTAGGAGTCTTGTATATAACTAGTGGAGTTTTGCATGGAAGTTTTGATCTTGAAGTTGGATGATTACGCTTTCCGTATCGATCTTTTCAATCTCCTTATTATCAACAACTTCATCATAACGGGTTTTCTTTTTGATCTTCTATGCATGTATGATCTTCTACATCATTCATTACATTTTCAAGATCTAAATTTTCTTCATGTGTATCAACTTGAACGGTTGGGTTTGGCTCAATTGTGGGTCCAAGTTGAGACGGTGATAGTGGTGATGGAAATAATGGCAGTGGTGGAGACCGTGATGGTTGTGTTGACGGCGGCTATGGCATTGGCGAAGAGTAACAGTTGATAGGCTTGAGAACTCTTGTCGTGCACATCTCGATCACAGTAGAAATATTCTTCGTGTAGCCGATTCCTCTCGGTAGTGTAGGTCTCCACATTGTGAGATCTTCTACATCACTCGTTACATTTTCAAGATCTAAATTTTCTTCATGTGTATTAACTTGAACCGTTGGGTTTGGCTCAATTGTGGGTCCAAGTTGAGACGGTGATAGTGGTGATGGAAATAATGGCAGTGGTGGAGACCGTGATGGTTGTGTTGACGGCGACTATGGCATTGGCGAAGAGTAACAGTTGATAGGCTTGAGAACTCTTGCCGGGCACATCTCGATCACAATAGAAATATTCTTCGTGTAGCCGATTCCTCTCGGTAGTGTAGGTCTCCACATTGTGAGATCTTTGTCGACTGTTCTAATTGATCAACATTTGTTTATTGTAAGAAGGCAGGAACTGAGCATGCAGTTCTCGCTGCATTCTTGGCCAATCTTCGATTGGAACCTTTCCTTGTCTCTCGATTTACTTGCAGATATTTCCATCAAGCCTGCGCACTTCTTTTAAATTTGCAATACACGAGCAAAACCCGTTTAGACCATGGAACCTCATGAACATTGAACAATATTTCAACTTCAAAGATCCAATCGAGTAGTTCCTACACGTTTGTTGATCCATAATAAAAAGGCGCATCTTTTGCTCGTTGGTGGTAATCGTAATTAACATCCCATCGTCAATGTTGAGATCGAGGTGGGGGTAATTGTACTTTGTAACCGTCGGTGTCGATTCTTGGATTCGGCCAAGGCATGTCATGGTTACAGATGTTTCCGCCTACCCTCAAGGGAGCAACCGTCTCCTTCATCTCGATTAAGGTCCTTTCGATGTTGTTGATGCGCTGGGTGAGAGCTTCATTGGAACTTCCATGATCTTCATCTCTAACCATGAGAGAGGATTAAACCTCGCTCTAATACCAACCAACGTAGCATGGCTGGAGGTTGATGTCGTTCTATGGACGGAGAGGGGCAGATGTCTTTCTGCAGCAACGAAGATAAGCCTAACTTACTAGGGAACGGAGAACAAATCTCTAGAAACTTCAATTTATTCAAAAACCAATCTCCCTTGAAAAGTTACAATGCTGCCTCCAGGCATAGATCAAAATCCAAATGATAAATCTATAATAAAATAAAATCCAAATAAAATCAAACTACCCTAACAAATTATTCTTTCAAATTTAATATAATCTAATCAAATAAAATAAAAATTAAATCTTTCCCGTTTAAATCTGCTACACTCGCTTCAAATAATCTTCCAAATCTTCGTTTAAATCTATCCACTCATTCTTTTCAGGCTATCTCGCTACATCACTTACACAACTTGAAAGCCCTGTTTGAAGAAGCATTGAAACTCTCTGAAGAATAAGCCGTGAGGAGAACAATATCTACAAATGCGAAAAGGGGACAATTCTAAGGGTTAATAGAGAGGAAAGGGAGAACTTTTAGAGCACAGGGGAGGAAAAGAGGAAAAAATAAGGGCAAGAGAAGTAGAAGATGATGGAGATCGAGCGGTCAACTTGAGGTCGTAGAAGAAGGAGAGTTAAAATTGAGGTGTGGCTGGTTAAATTACTCAGAAGTTTCATCTAAAAAAATAAGACTTGCACGTGAAAACCTTTTTAATTTGGCATATTCTAAGGGAATGATAACATAAAAAACAAAATGCTTGAAACTATGGGGTATAAGTGTTGGATTAAAACCTTAAGACATTTTAAGCGTACAATGGCTCAAACATTAAGATATTATTAAGCAATCTACTACTAACTCTAGGCGTCTAGCATATCTTTATTAATCAGGTTCTTTATGACTTCTCTTTTTTAGGATTCTCCCTTTCTGTAAATGTATGAGGGGTGTTTCACAAGTAAATAGAGAGATTATAGGATAAAATTTATTAAAAGAGCTATTGCAGGAGAATCAAAACAATCCTAGAATCATGGGGATGAAATAGAAATACATTAAGATTAATATAAAAGAAGCTTATGAAGTGTAATATGGTATGGAAAAATAAAGTAGACAAAAAAGAGGGCACATTTCTGAAATATTGTAACAAGGGTCAAAGCAGAGAAACTTAATTATCTGAAACATTTTAATGACCGGTAACAACTTTGCTCAGTTATTTGCACTCATTACTTTCACATAATTCTCACCACCCCTAATCATGAATAAAATATAATATATATTTACCGAGGTGACATGCTATGTGCCGCTGGATCGATACTGAAAGTTCTACAGTATCAAGGCAAAAATCTATCAGACACTCAAAACTCTTGCAACAAGCACCTCTGCACTTGATGTCAACTCACTTCAAAACCCGTAACTATCGATAAGATATTTACTTTCCGCCAACAAAAAATAAGCCTTATCCCAAACTTAAGAACCAGTGGACTTGCATATAACTCCAACACAAGTCTGCTAATAAATGTATCAAAAGAAAAGCAGACATATCATTATTACAATTTTTTACATGATATTCCACCACATGAAATTCGCACAAGTCGCATGTTCTTGTTCATCTAGAATTGGTCCTTGGGACGGATTCAGGGCCAGAAGGCCGGTTCGCATCTAGGTTTTGCAGCTCATTCGCTAACTGGAGCCGTCGTTCCTTCAGGAAATTGAGCCGGTTTGTCAGTCTGCTTAGCGCGGTTGCTGACGATGCTGAGAGAGGTGCATCCTAATGTACAAGGAAAACATAATTTAGACAAAATTATGGGGAAGAGGTTTTTTTGGAACTCGCTCTGCATGTGCAATACAAAATATTGGCATCCATTATTATAGTAGGTTATAGCTAAATTTCAATGAAATCAAATAAATTATCAGAGTTTTTTTAGATAACACCATAAACTTTATAAATTGCGATAAAATACCATGGACTTTTGTAGTTCAGGATAAATACATCAAACATTCAACATTTTGCAATTTAACAGCATACGTTGTTTCTCAGCCTTTCTTTTAATTTACTATTATATAAACAATTGCAATTTGAACTTGGTGTAAAGTCTTAAATTGGAAAAATGCTGAAATTTTATGGTTGCAAGGGCTTTAGTTCCTGGAATTAATATAAAAAATATTGATAGCTCACGGTTTAGTGAAATTTGCTATAAAAAATAGTGAAAGTTCATGGTATTGTTCTGCAGCTGACTTCAGTTCTTGGGATTTATATTAAAAAATAATATTGATGATAGCTCATGGTTTAGTGAAATTCAGTATATGATTAATTAAAAAGATTCTATTAGCATATGGACTTGCCAGCAAAAGAAAATAACATATCTATTAAAAAAAATTTGCCAGAAACAGTCTTTGTATACAAATTTATGAAATTTTGACAGTTTATATGCAAATAAAAATATATTGCATTTGGGAATACCCTATTTTTTTAATGCCAAAAAGTTTTAATTAATCAACATGTTTTTCATAGAGGTGCCCCTGGACATCTATAGAAATGACCACACAACAACTAAAGAGCGCATGAAAGAGACAATAGAAATCCCAATTTCGAAAGTTAGCATTACAATATAATAAAATAAAGACTAATATCTTCCATGTGCGAGCATGTGAACATATATCATGATTTGTGAACACATTATTAGTTTATTAAAATATGAAGTACTAAAAAAATCAGATTGGAAGATTTGCAGATTAATTTGTTTTAAATTTAAGAAACTCTATATTAAGCATTTTTTGATAATTTATATCATGATAGTTATTAGTTTTTGAAACTTAAGTAATGGTCCTATAATTTTCAAAATTATGTTTTTTTTGGTACGCGCAAGCATGCAAAGACATTGGAAAGAGTTTTTGAAAAAGAAAATTCTTACTAAAATTAAGAGTCTAACTGTAAATTTCTATAGATGAACTCCATATTCCCATAATATCACCGGAAGGAATATAAAGCAGAGTGTTATTTGAAGATATATAGGATAGGAAAGACATGTAAGAGCTTTGCCTTTCTCATTTCCAAGGACAATTTTTTATATTAAACTATATTAAAATAATATTATTTAAAGCAAACCACTTTCAAAACATATTTTTTTAAGAAACTCGGTTTGAAATGTTTATTTCATCAATGGATGCACTTTCAAAGTGCATCCATATATTTTACTAAAAAAATGGGGCGCACTTTGAAAATGCACTCATTACCCTATTTAAATAGATACGATCTATTTATTTTCCTTATCCTCTTTATTCTCTCTCATCTCTCTATGGTTCGCTCTCTCTCAGATCTCTCGATCCCTCTCTCTTTGCTCTCTCATCTCTCATCGATCTCTCCCCCCCTCTCGGCCGTCTCTCTCAATCCCTCTCTTTGCTCTCTCTCATCTCTCATCGATCTCTCTCTCCCTCTCGATCTCTCCCTCTCTGTCATCTCTCTCTTCTTCAGTTCGCATCTCACATTCTCTCTCTAACAGGTTTAGATGGAAATTTCTCGCCATCGTCATCACCTCACCGTGAGCATCAAGAAGGTTAGCAAAACTTTAATTTTCTTTTAAAATAATTCATTAAAATATCTGGTTCAAATATGGTATTGGGACAACAATTCAAAAAAAAAAATGAGTTCATATTAGGGGTTTTTCTCCGATTATACTTGTGACGGATCAATGATTAGGATACAAGTTTTTGCAACTTCTTACATGCTAGAAATATGGATTTAATCGTAAGTTTATGTAATTAGGTAAGTATAAATGTGAAGATAATAAGTAGGTTGTTTGATGAGAACTCTCAAAGCATACGTCAATTTTTTCCACAGGTGGGGATAATTATATCCATCTAATTTGCTATTTCGATGGTCAATTATCGATTGGAAAAAAAAATATTTCTAAATATGTCGGAATAAAAACTAAGATGACTAGAGTCAAAAAGTATAGCATATATAACGAGCTGTGCCAAGTAGTATACAAAGCTACCAAAATCAATCCGTTAAAATTCAATCTCTCTTTAATATGCAAATGGCTGACGGAGCATGAATATACCGCCATTGAAGTATTCGATGACGAGGATACACAAGTCATACTTGCATCGGAATCGAAATCGATCGACCTGTTTATGAAGGAGATATTGACGTCCGCTCAACTGCCCGAATCTTATTATGAAGTGTCTGATCTTTCTTTTCGAGCATCCAAGCATTATCCGCAAGGAGAAATGACATGCATGTTTAATATGAATGTTGATTCTGCCGGCTTTATGTCTCCCACCAATGATGAACAATATATAAATTAAAGTTACGTGGGTGAAGACACATCAAGCGGGACCCCAGTGAATTGGCAGTTTATGAAGTAAATATTACACTGCATATCTTTATACCACATGTACATTTAACGGAATACTATTTATTGAGAGTGGATATATGCTATAGTTACTAGGTATTAATAAATTTGTGTGCAGTTCTTATGTACCACCGGTCGATTATCATTGCATGTCACCGCTAAACTTCGGTTTTAATAGCATGTCAACGCCAAGCTTCAGCTTCAATATACCGCCCCAAAATACCAAACACATGCAGTCATACAATACGGGATGGACACCGTTTGCAGACGATAGGTCGGGATTTCGTCGGTATGAAACCGGAACATCAAATACCATGCAAGTCCCTATTGTTGGTTTCACACATTCAACCGATGTACCTGCTACGGATCTAGCGGTGTTGGAACATAATGGAGATGAAAATGATGATGATGATGCTAGTAATGAGGACAAGATTCAGGTATAAGATAGCATGCAAATTGAACATGTTCTTGACGATGAGAATAATAGGCAGTGGATTACTGATTCATGTGTTAATAATGACTTCATTGCGTTTGAAAATCCACTTGCCGATAACATGACAGATGCTCATATGTTATCTACAGTGGTAATGGAGAATGTCAACTTTCGTGCTGATGGGCTTTCGGCAGTCGATATTGAAAATGGGTTGAAAGTCAGCGATTTGTACGAAAATAAGAAGTTAATTCAGACAGTCAGCGTTTAATCAATTAAACACGAAGTTTCTTTTAAACCAATTTAGACTACCACGACCAATTACACCGTCGTTTGTAAAACAGACGCGAACTGCCCGTGGAGCTTTCATGCATATATCTCAAAAAAATCACCGACAAAACATTGGCAGATAAAGAAGTATATGGGTAATCATACTTGTGTGAATCATGTAGTAAATTCTAATTATAAACATGCCACTTCTACATTCATATGTAACATGATATTACCTTTTGTGAAAACAGATGTCAATTTGACCCCCAAAACAATTCAAGTGCTTATAAAAGATACACTATTCATTGAAATAAATTATATAAAGGTATGAAATACGTTGAACATGGCATTGCCTAAAATATACGGAGATTGGGAATATTCGTATGAGCATTTGCCACGATACCTTGCCACCATCAAATCTACTAATCCCGAGATTATTTTCAAGATAACCGACGCTTCAATGTCAGAAAGAGTAGAATTTTACCGGTGCATTTTGGACACTCGGACCAGCCACTGATGGTTCGCTTATTGTTGTTCCATTCTCAGTATTGATGGTACATACTTATACGGCAATTACAAAAGATCTTTGCTCATTACTATCAGTACTGATGCAAATAATGACCTTTATCCTTTGGCATATGCTATAGTTGGAGGTGAAACCACGGAAAATTGAGAGTGGTTCATTGCTTGCATTCATCTCCATATTCTATCCATGCAGGAAAGGCACATTACTTTCATATCTAACCGGATGAAAGGAATTCCGACTACACTAAGAAATTTATGGCCGGAACCTCATAGTCATCGTTATTGTATGCGACATATCAGAGCCAGCTTCTCAACTGCTGAATTTAGTGGCAAAACCTTCAACGTTTGTTCTTTCAAATTGCATGTGCACCAGATGACTTGACATGAACAGAGCTGAGAGAGGAACATAAACGTATGTATCCAAAAGCAAATGCTTGGATTGAAAGTAGTCTAAAAAATGAAGAAAAAAGATGGGCTCTTTCGAAAGATGGTTGGCGATTTTGCATGATGACTACGAATACTTCATAAAGGTTTAACGGGGACTTAAAAAGATCTCGATCTTTATCTATTCAGGTCTTAATAGGATGGGCTTTTTATAGGGCGAACAAATACTTCTTTGCACGACGTCAGGAGGGACAAGAGTGGACGACACAATTATGTCCTAAGTTCAAACGCTTAATAACAAAAAGAGCTACTGATGCTAGGCATGCTTTGATCGTGAGGTTCAGCCGGTTCGAATGGTAGGAGACTGACAAAGATGGAAAACTTATGCCGTAGTCATCGATGGTAGGAACTGCAGTTGTACGTGCATTATACCTAAGTTGCAAAAGTTACCTTATTCACATGTAATTTCAGCATGTACACGAGCAGAGGGTAGGGGAAACATTGCACATCACGATCTTACTTCGAAGTGGTATTCTGTCTCTAAATGCAAAACTGCTTATGCTCCATTGTTCCATCATGTACCTGATAACCGATATTGAGAAGCGTACAACGGTCCAATAATATTACCATCTATCGATAGGAGACAAGCAGGATAATCACGTTCTACTCGTATCAAAGGTGTTATGAATGATTCACGAGAAGGACGTAGGAAAAATAAATGCCGCATCTGCAATGAGTATGGTAATAACAAGGCACGATACAAAAATCCTCCAGCACCGCATCACCATTGGTAATCACTGCCTATACTTTGAAATACACACATGCATATACACGCATACACAGTGCAAACACAAAAAACAAACATAAATATACACACATACATGCAAACATGTTCTTTGTTGTACATGCCCATTTTTTCAAAGATAATATAATCCGACCTTTTCATTGTGCAGATATACTTATGAAGTCTGGATCTACAGATACGACTGTTCTGTACTTGCAGGCTGACCACAGATCAGCCAAAGCCGCATTAGGACATGTAAAACTTTGTAATTTTATTTTCTCTAATTACATATGTTATTTATACGTTACTGATATAAGTCATCTTTTTGTAATTGGCAAAGTGATCGGGTGATTACATACGATGACCACTCAGTCCAGAACAGCAGGATCCCGGCTGGAGATGCCCGTGTGCAGACTGAGCTGCAACGGACAGGCTTTCATTTTCTATCCAGATTAGAGTATATACGTCTAGATAGAGGCTTGATTATGGATTTGGTACATAAATGAAGATCAGAAATCTCCACATTTCATTTTAGAGTTGGTGAGATGACTATCCTTCAGGATATCGCTGTGTTACTTGGTCTGCCTATAGACGGAGAGATGGTTGTTGTGGAGTACAGCCACGATTGGTCAAATTTGTATCTCAGCTTGTTGGATAGGATTCTGTCTGTTGGGCAGAGAAGAGGCAGTAGCATTAACTTAAGTTGGCTGCGGGAGGCGTTTAGTGCTGAGCCTGCCATGGATGCTACCCCTGCGGCGATCAAGCGGCACGCCCGCGCCTATATTTTACATCAGAAAGGGTGCGCTTATTCTCGGACAGGAGTAAGAGCAGAGTCGGTCTTTCATGGCTGGCGCTTTTAGTTGATCTCGACCAGTGTGCCACTATCGTTGGGGGTGTAGTTCTGTTATTCCTCTACAGCGAGCTTAGAATGGTTGCATTGATGGAGCAGAAGAATTTTGGGGACTGTTTGACGTGTCCTGAGGTATAAAACTTAAAGCCGCATTCTACTAATTTTGCGTAATTAAATTGATATTCAATGTTAATCATATTTTATTTCAGATATGATCATGAACATCTCTCTATTGGTCGTCCGACCATTACGACACAGTTCGCTTTAGAAGGCCAAAGGCCATATGGTTGCCAGTAAGTAATTGAACATATGCGCATATTTCAAATTACATGTTTTTTTGGAATATTAATTTATGTGTAATCTCTATGCAGGTGGAATGTACCCAGGTCATAAGATATGACATCGGATCGCAGCCTCCGCTTCTACAGCAACGAGTTCGATGTCATGGAGGAGTCATCAGTTACATGGACACTGTACACACCTAGCCTGTTGTGCACTCTGCATCCATTATGCTTGGCAGGCGCCGACGCCGATCATCTGCAACAATGTTTTTCAGATTCACGTGCTAGACCTGTCCTTTGCCAACACATACCAGGTACGGTGGAGCGGACACCGCGTCAACGTGGAGCGCTAGCTAGAGATGCTTGGCTCGTAGAGTACCACATTTGGATGGATCGATGGTGCGGTCGGATAAACCACATCGCCAATGAGATACAGCCAAGTATACCAATAGAGCAGTACCTTACCTGGTATTGGATGATTACCTACAGATTCGTTATCACAATCGCCCCTTCGCCCACCTCATATACGCCTCGAGGACCGATAGAGAGAGATTTGGTAACTTTATATCAAAACTAATAAAACTATAATCTTCTTTTTATGAAATTCATTATCTTATACCATCAATATAGGTCCAAACCATTTACGCGTTAGAGAACACAGCAGATGAGGGTATTAGTTGCATCAGGAACTCAGCGAGCTGCTTTATGAACATCAAGCCCCTCATCAGGAGTGTGATGACGAGACACAGATTCACACGTCCACCCGTGCTTGCACCAACCATTTCTGCACCACTCGTGCCTCCACCACCTGTGTCTGCACCAGCCATTCCTATCACATATGCACAAACAAGACTTAGACGGGCACAGCCGGGGCCGTCTCAACATCTCGATAAGTACGAGCATGGACCATCACAACCAGAGCCGTTTCAGCCACCTGACGCCGACGAAGCCGGACCATCACAGCCTAGACGTCCTGTAGCGAAGAAGAGGACACTAGAAATGTTGCGACACTTCATTAGATTGCATGAAGTATTGTGTTGTAGTCGAACTCGTATGGAGTCGGTTTAACATTATTTATTTTACAGTTTATTGTTTTCAGCTTATTGGTTTTCGCCATTTGAACGTTGTATATATTGCGTGGATTGTGTTTCCGCCGTATGTGCATTGAGTCTCCTCCGTTTGGCATTAAGTTAGCTCCGCCTGTTGATGCTATTATTTTACTATCCTTGTACATGAATTTTATTCAAAATTTACGGAGGTGTTGTCCGATTTTCAAACATTAATTCTTTACAAAAAAATACTTTAATTCAAACATTAATTCTCTCTCATACAAACACATGTTCATACATAATATATTACACACATAGTACACATCCACAACATACACACAAATGTCGCAAACAAAATAGATAGCAAGCACAATAACACCATAATTCATCACTAAAATTTCAGAAATAAATCTTCTTCAGTACAGAGTTCCGCAGCAACAGAATTGATCCGCTATGTAATGGCATCAATGGCCTCATCACCTACCGCGGAATCTCGAGTGAGTTTGAGATGGTTCAAAGTCCGGAAGTGCATAAAGATGCGGTAGAGAGAGCTTGCAGAGTACTCGATATTGCGACCGGAAAGAACACCAATAGAATGAAAGAAATGGAGACGACGATTTTGCTTCCCCATGGTGGTTATGGGAGACTTCTTCAGGGGGAGACGGGAGCGCATCCAATACAGTTAAGTGCAAGAGCCGCAAGTTTTCACGATTGATCTTCATCGGCTAATTCATATCCACCGTAATCGATAAAAAATGCCTTCGTAACTAAAGTAGTTTATCCTCATGTATACAAATTTCACGATGGTGTAAGAAATGCGTCTCTTGATTTCATCGATTGATGGCAATTCTGCAGATAAAGACCCCGACATTAAGAGAGAGAGCGAGACTGAGTCCTGAGAGGGAGAAAGATAGGGATGGTGATGGCGATGAGATCTGAGGGAGAGAGAGCGCTCGGCACCGAGAGTGAGATTTGAGATAGAGAGGAATAGATCTAACTTTTCATATAAGGAACACAATCATTCATGGGTATGTTTTTTTGGGACGCGGTTGGCAACCACGTCCCAGAAAAACGTATACCCGTGAATGCTTGTGTTTCTTTTTGGGACGCACTTGCAAACCGCACCATTAAAAAACACAAACTGTGAATGAGTATGTTTCTTGTTGGGACGCAGTTTGCAATTGTGCCAATAAAAACAAAGTCCTGATAATGAAAATGGTGAATTGGGCTCAATTTACAAATGCGCCCAATGAAAATCAATGGACGCACTTTCAAAGTGCGTACATTGATAAAATTAATTGGCGCTTAACGATTCATATTATTTTGCTACATTTAATGAGTGCAGTTACGTCCACTACAAATATAGTGGGCGCAGAACTGCGCCCATCATATTTGTAGTGGGCACAGTTTGGAACTGCGTCCCTTAAAAAAATTATTGACGCTGGCGTCAGCGCTAACGTGGTGTCTATGTGGCAGAAAGTGGTATGTTTTTTTAATATGTTTTGAAAGCGGTTTGTTTTAAATAATATTATTTTAATATGGTTTAATATAAAAAATTTGTCCCATTTCCAATTGTGCCACTTGACATCCAATATTAATATTTCATTTCAGTGAATTTGAATCCCTAATTTTCATCACCCCTTAAATTAGCATAATAACATTAGAGAGGATAATTTGTGAGTTTTGTTTGGCAGATGTCTAGACATGATCATTACCTTTAATTTGTTTTAGAAAAGAGAGTTTACCTGGGAGGTAGAAGTATCCTTTTCCTGATTCTCAGCTGTAAACGAGGACCTCTTTGAAGCATAATTCCGGGTTAATGTTATTGGCTCTTCAGTAGATGGCGCCTCATTTGATTTAGTCCTGCGCTGGTTTGTAGTCTGAGGCTGTCGCGGTACCTTTTGTGTCGGCGAATTTTGGTTTTGAGCTTTGCCATGTGATGCGTCCATTTCTGATCGAACCGTAGGATTCTGCTCAGAAGTGAAATTAAAATAAGCTTGAGATTATTGGTGTTATTGGGATCAAGTAACAAAAAGACCGGTAGAGATTTAATATGCAGGTAATATGAAATAGAGTAAATATAAAGCCCAGAGCTAAGACTTCAACTATAGGGTGTTTTCCTCATGATTCCTCCCTCAAAGACAGTACCTGCTAATAATATATAAAAACTATTTTGTAGCAAACTCCTTAAATCATAAAGTCAGGAGCCTCGTGTGCATACTCCTATTATGATCTGGCATCCTCGCTGTACTAAACGCTATGCTAAGCAATGTGAGATCCAGAGGTGGCTCCTACTACAACTCACGTGTCGCCTGACACTTTGTTTCGTGTGGTGCTTATTTCCATAGGTTGATGCTATAACTTTACTACCATTTGAAACACCCTGCAGAAGGACTTTCACCTAAATAGCAAGGAATTAAATGCAGATACATATCCCAATACGAATCATATTCTTCACTTTGTGGATTTGTTATTTTCCAAAATTATAGGATATGATCAAAGTTGTCAAATTGTGATATGAATCGTATATCGTTTTTCTTATGAATCGTATCGTATATCATATTGAATGGTAAATCGTAAGATATGATATTCGTTTGCTTTGGACTTATTATCATATATAATAATTATATTACCAGATTAGCAATATAGGACAACACGTTATATAAAATATAGTATTTAGTCATTTCGCACAAATGACATTAATAAATATATATATATATATATATATATATATATATATATATATATATATATAGATAGATAGATAGATAGATATATATATATATAATGTGTGTGTGTTCACGCGCGTGCAAAATCCAACAAATAATATATGAATCATTAAAAATCATGTAAATATGTAATTAATCATAAAAAATAAGATAATTAGTCAATCGTTGGACGTTGAGACAAGGATGAGGCAACAAGGAAGTTCAGGGCGAGGCATTGGGTCGAAGACGATTAATCTCGAAAGCTTGTTCATGAGAAAAAGGGAAAGACCGAGAAAGGATTGGAAAATTAGGGATTTGTTTCCCATTTGAGATATGGAACTAGATCTTAATTTGTTATAGGATTCAAAATATTCAGACTTGACCCAAAAACTTCAAACACAACCCATTTACTGAATTGATTCAAACCGTATCAAAACGTATGATATGAATCGTGAATCGTAAGATTCGACTGTAATCTAATGCAACCTTGCAATATGTATCAGAAGTTGTCCGAATCGTGACGAATCGTATGATTTGAATCATGAATCGTAAGATTTTAACAACTATGTATATGATTCATCAGGATACACTAACTTATTTTTTCATTTTTCATTTTTTTGTTTAAACATATATACATAATAAAGAAGATTATCATGTTTGCGAATCTGAACCACGAATAAAAATAATTAGTTGGTGTTGATGTCTTAGCCATTGGTTCAATCCGATACATCTATAGTACAGCATAACTTTTAGGATACGCAACAAATACTTTCACATGTATCCTTCACGAATCCTATATGGATATGAATCCAATTTGTATGCATCTTCTCGACGACAAATCTGCGCAACGTAGACGTTCTCTATAGCATGATTAACAATAGAGCTCTTTTCCACAGTTCCTCCTCTATGATAACTGCAATTAATTTTTAAGTTTATCGAAACTATTATACATCTCAAGACTTACCTCGCTCTTTGATGTACACTTATTTGAAGCAGAATCCGAGGTAACTGGCATTGTCTCATCGCTTAACTTCTGGGAAAGCTGTGTGTCTGTTAAAGGAAGCGAACTTTTGGAATTCTGTGTACATGAAAATGAGCATATGAAGACTGTAAACTCCTTAGGGTTGGAAGTTGTTTATAGAAATATAAGTGGGGAAGTGTAAAGGCTTACCTCGGACCCTGAAGCGGAGTTATGTGGAGCAGCATCAATGGCAATTGATTCTGGCACCTCGTTAGATGAAATGCTATCATGATTTTTATTGGATGGTTTTTGCTTCGCAGGCTGATTATTTGGTGGTGGTGGTGGTGAAGTTTGGGGTTTTGTTATCGGATCCTCAACCTATATACAATAAAAATAAAGCTTTAGGCTAAACTGTTTATTTAAAAAAATCCCTAGTATATTTAGTTAATGGTAAAAATTGGAGAAATCCAAGCCTACTTCATCTTAGTAGATAAGATTGGGCGCAATAATGACGATCCTGGTTTTAATTTTCCTGTGAACAAGAGGGAAGACTGACACAGGAATGAATGAAACCGTGATGTAGTGAAGTTTAACTAAGCTAGGTTCCTTAATGTAAAATATTCCAAGGAAAAAAAAGTGTAAGAAGGACCAGTTACTCTTGAAAAAAACTTCTCTTGGATGAGATGATCAAGTCAATACTGAAGATTGCATATGAATTGCTAACGGTGACTTGCAATAACATAGAATTTTATAGCAGCTAGCTCTCAATGATCTTAAAGCATATAGGCAAAATTCATTCCTAGTAATCAACTATATTTATACATGCTTTCAAATGAAATACCTTACAACCAGATTGCATTAGAAGTTAATTTTTCTTTACTAAATAATAATTGAGGTCGTTTTTTCTAACAAAATAGTAAATCAGGATTTTCTTTAAAAAAGTCCTAAAATAAGGTGTATACATTATAGTTTCTTGTCATTATACATTACAATGCAGAAGCTGCTAGTCAGTATTGAACAATAAAATAAGCCCACTCAAGAAAGATAATAACTAGAAAGGAAGTATAAAAGACATGAATATCTTACATCACTTGCTGATGCCTTCCCGGTGGCATGTAGAAGGGCATTATCAACACTTTTATCTAGGCTCTTCCTGTAGTCGACATGAATATAGAAAAAAAGAAATTAATATTACATATTTACATAAATAAAATTAAGAAAATAAATCAGCATTATATCTGTTGACATTGCATTCAGAAAATCATGGATAAACAAGGGCAGAAGCTCTATTTAATATATCACATTACTTTTTAAGTAGCCATAACTTGAGATGTCCAATTTGCACAGTGCTTATACTAATCTAATATGATGCTTTCTAACTGTTAATACTCGAAAAAATTATATAGATTACTCAAATAGATTCCTTTTACTAGAACCAAATGAGATAATTGAGATATTTCCCATATTGCACTGGATCTTATCAACCACTCCCCTGTGCACGTGCACAATAAGAAAGAAAAAATTGAGTTTAAGGATAAGAAGTATAATATTGGATCATACAAATATGAGCACGTTAGATACAGAAAATCATATCAATATGTATCACAATTGTAGAGTGTTTTTCGTCACCCTATTGAGATAGCAATGCGCACGCTTGTCAGGGGTATACAGATTCCCCCTGTCTGGGGCAGGCTGGGTTTTATTGATTGTGGGGATCCAAATCTTCGGCAGCCACGGACTAAACTGTCGTTAATTACCCCTCACTTTTGAAGCGAGAGAACCTCCAATTGACGGGTCAAACTGGTCATACGAACTCAATGTGATGTGTTGGTGCTTAAAAAATGCAAAAGGGCGTGTTCATTTCATCTTTTTATTCTGTTTATGACAAACGGATATTTTTCATTCAAAGAAACATTATTTTATTTCGTTTTATTTATTTTATGAAGGGGAGGGTAGCTCCCCCTCCCTAGTGGGAGCCCCCCCTCACGTGAGGGAAAAGGGAACCCCTCCTCACATGGGGGAGTAGGAGCTCCCATTAAGTGGGAGCCTCCTCCCTCACGTAGGGGAAATGGAACACTCCACGTGGGGAGACGGCGAAAAAGGACACGTGCACAACCGAAAAGGAGGCTAAGCTCTCGGGCTTGGAGTTGAACTCCTTTAATTTTGGAGTTAAATTCCTTCCTTTCTCTTTTAAGAAGAAATCCAAATGAGTTCTCTTGAAACTCCAAGATTTGAATCTTGGATGATAAAAAGATATCCCTTTACTTCTCTTGATGGAGCCTTAGAAGGTGAGTTTCCCTTCTTCTCCCACTCTCAAATTGGATCTTGAGGAGGAAGAAGAACTTGAGAGAGAGAAGATGGAGACACAAACCCTATATGTTATTTGGGGAATTGAATTATGTTTCATTTCTTCATAATGTTGTTTTATATAGGCTTACAAATTTACACATAGCCCCTTGAGCTTTACAAAATGACATTTTGTCCATCTCATGCCCATGTGCTTATTTCTTTTTGCATATCAGCCATGGTCTTTACAAAAATTTGGCTTTTTGCCCATTTATTTCGCAATTTACACATTTATTTAAATATCACATTTATTCGTTGTACTTTCTTGGCATAGGGCCGGTCTGGGATTGGGCCCACCTGCTTGGACTTAGGTTTGGGCGTGGGCCCAGCATAGGCTCGTGCGTGGGCCCGGAATGGGTTCGAGCGTATGGTCCGTTTGCTTTGGTTTGGGCCTACTTGTCCGCGGTTTGACTTTGATTTTGACTTTTGGTCAATAAGGTGTAAATTTTAACCCCAACAACAATGTCTCTTTAAGACATTGAAGTAATCTGGAAGCATAAATCCGTAGGAAGATGTGGCTTAAGGAAGTGGACTCAAATACCCAGATCTTCTATTGCGCCACAAGGATTAGAACGAAGAGAAGATCATTAGAAGCTTAGAGAGAGAAGATGTGTCCTCGATAACAGGCTGAGATGCTACAGCCGGCGAGTCGACAAATTTTTGCCGATCCAAATGGGCTGCGTGCTTTCAAAAATGTCGTCTTTTCTCGTTTTGCTACTTTTCCATTGCAACATTTGCAGTTTGCACGCACAAAGTTATTAGATATTTTTCCAGCCTATGAGATCCTATAGCAACTGTTGGGATGATAATATTTCTCGGCGATTTAAATAACTCAGAAGTTTAAACTTCATGGGAATTCAATGGTAACATAAGAGAATTCTATGCTTCAATCATGTTTCAGTTTTATGTTCAATGTTCTCCCCGGTCTCACCTTCACGATGAGTTTTTTGAAATCCAGCAATAAAAATGGTATTTGTTGCTATTTCCTGGCCAGGAATCTGAGCCATTCCCTCGCATCTTCTTGTAGTGGAGTTGGATTTACATTTTGAAAGAAATCCAAAAATAAAGTGTCAGGAAAAATGAAAACTGAACCGGACTTACTACTAAGTAGGATCAGATAGTACATGTACATCTAGATCGTTGTCTGAATGCGAAAGAATTCATAAGAGTAACAAAAGTATTGTAAGAGATATATCCACAATCAACAAATAAGTTAATAACTTAATATGGTGTTTCTAAATGAAGTTGCATATGTAAAGGTCTAGCTAAACTATGAAAAGTCCACTATACAAAAACTAGAATAATATTGCATGGATGCAAATGGGAGCTGATAATAATTGCAAATAGAACATATACAAGGAAACTGATCTTACTCCTTTTTATCTATATGTTGTTTGCATGATATGCACAGGGGAATATAGCCAGGCTGTTGAAGATGGCTAAGCTGTCCACGAAGGTCAGTGACCTTCTGCTTCAAATTAACGATATCTGCTTCTGCAAAATTGATTTCCTCGAGATCCATCCTTGCCTTTGTTACAGTTACAGAGTAAATCATGTGCGAGAACTCAACCCACAAGAAAAAAGATAAAAGTAATGAATACTTTTACATAGCTAACCTTACTATCCATATCAGGAGTAATAGATGCATGCCCGGGTCGCATATTCATTAGTCCAGACTCTAACGACAGCCTCAGTTCCCTCTCTTTCTGCAATTGTTCCCGTAATATTTCCACCTATTTTCACAATCAAATTAGTTTAGCTGCAACACACAAGAATCATAATCCAACTGTTAAACACGCTTGTGTATTCAAATTATTTTGAGTTGTGGATCATGCATGCAGTTTAATAACATGATATAACGAGTCATCATGTGGTTTAGCTGTAACGCACAGAAGCCACAACCCTGTTGTTGCCATAATGGACAGCAACAAGCATTTTGAGTTCAAAAGATACAATGCTTATTGGAACAATAAAGAATATACATGGAATGGAAATGGCTAGGAAACACATGAGATGTCATTCATTCAAGCAACATTGTTATTATGTAGGGCAGCGATTCTGCAGTGCTATGTTTCCATATAATAAACATAGGCTAGATGATAAACTTTATGTGAGGTTTATCTCAAATCACATACTTTATGGGTCAGAATGATGGGCAATTTAGAACCATCCCCATTAATAAGTGAAGTTGAATGTGTTTGTCGAAGTAATCGAGTGGCAATACTCTAAAAAATAAGAAAAGAAAAGGGAATATGCAATGAGTTAAATGCAACCAACAATGATGAAACATCTCTCTCTCTCTCTCTCTCTCTCTCTCTCTGCGTGCGTGCGTGTGTGTGTGGCTGATAAACATGAGAGGTAACCTATTTATATTTATATTTATTCTTAATTGTGAATTTAGAAAGAAGAAAATATTTCAGCTCGTTGAAATAATTATGTATCTGGAAGAACAAAGTAATTTGTGAATAAATTAAGTAAAAAGAAAATTGCACGCAAGGAATGCTAGTTTTACATACATCTTTCTCAAGAGCTAATCGGCGCTCATGCAAAGCTTCCTTTCTTTTTTCTAAACTTCCCCGCAGAACCTCATTACCTTTTGCCTGCACATTTAAAGAAATAAATGACAATTTGTTTAAAACATGCTAGTTTCCTGAAACTATTTGAAAATGAATATGCACCTCCTTCGTAATCTTAGTTTCCAGATCGCTTTTAGTAGTCGCAAGCCTCTGAATAGCAATCCTGATAACATGGGAGAAGACAAAGTTCACAGTATGAAATGTGTTGGTATATTCATTGTTCAGATATTTATCTCAATAAACTGCCAAATAGGTGATTATAGCACCACTAGTTATGAGAAATAACATATAGCCCATTACAATCAACTGGAGCCAGTAACAAAATTTTCCATTCCAAGCAATCAAAAATACTGCAAATCAACCTTTAAACATTTATGCATTCAAACCACAAAGATGAAAAGTTTAAATACATCAAATCATGGTACTAGCCTGCAAACGTAAAAAACTGAGATGTTACATATAAAAGAAGCTTGCGATATTTTGATGCTTACCTCTACCCGCAGTAGGAATCCATGCAAAGTAACAACACTGCGTCATTTAATTTGTTTTGGCAGACTAATATTTACTTTGTATGTCTAGGTTTAAAATTAGTTCCTGATCAAGTTACAGTATTTCATCATCTGGTTTATAAATCACTATGGTAAAGTTAAGAACTACAAATAATTGCATTCCTAAATGCATTTATATTGTTAGAGGCAAATATGTGTATTTGTTGCCTGCCATAGAATTTATTATGTGGTACACGAGTTTCGACCTCAGCGTTCCCCTAGAGCAAACACCCTAGTAAGAGATTCAGTCCAACTTATATGATTATATCGTAACAGGACAATGCTAAGGTTCCTCATGTGTTTCTAGCCAGCAAATGTTTCATATCCATCAATCAGGCACCACAGGAACCATCGGGATATTGAATAACTTTATTTTATTTTGAGCGCTAGGGATTAAGTAGGAAAAAATGAACAATGTTCATAAAAGCATGATGTCAAATTAGAACTCTCTAGGACAGCCTTTGAGTTTGCATTAGACAAGACATTTTAATTTCGATGCACTTTGAGGTTTCTGATTCAGTATAAAAAAAAAAGAGTTTGGGACTCAAGTTCATTCTCATCCTAAAACAAGAACTTTCCAGATACATAAGAGGATTATATATACTACGATTTTACCTAGGCATTATATTCGATGAAAGCGGTATAGGACAGCGTTATTACGATGAAAATAACTTCCAAATGTTTATGACAGAGAATAATGAATAACTAAAAACATTTAGTTGAGTAATAACGAAATGTGACAAAAAAAGTTGAGAAATAAACTCATAGATATCTAGTTAAAGATGAGAAGAGGAAAATTTTAATCCTAAGAAGAAAAAGAGAGAGTAAAGGAACAAAGGGAAGATAAACAATAATTATTTGACTTACTCATCATCAGTTGAATGATCAGCTGATTCCATTGGGAGGTTCTTTCTTGCCTGGAATATCAAATCTGTAAGCACAAAAATGCAATTACTTATAAAAACCAGTCGTGCAATAGTATTTACACTCACAGAGGTACGGCCCCATTTTGTTGGTCTTCTCATACTAGCGGTTGATTTGTTTCTGGTTTTTCCAGACTTGCTACTCATAGACTTCTGCAGGAAACTAGAAATATGAACACCCCCCTTAGAATTGTTGGCCTGAGAACTTGCTGAAGCTGAAGAATTATTATTTTCATTTTGCAAAACACCATTTCTTTGCGCACCAGCCCCCTGAGTTAATAGAATATCAGGCGTTGATGTTTTCTGACCAATATCTTGTCCTGAAGCAGTAGCATTTACAGAGCTCGAAGGTGTCTCAGTGTCTTCAACATCCTCAGTATCTCCACGAGATGAGGAATATGAACTACGACCATCTCTCTGCATGTCAAACGAGAAGTCATGAATAATATATAAAAGCGGTATCAGCAGATTCAAATTGGGGACTCCCCTACTAGTATGCTACAGATAAAACCATAAAACAATCAATCTAAGAGATATTAACAATGTAAATCACAATCCCCATAACATTTGAAGGATCAAGTGTAATTTAAGATATTAGTATCCTACAGATCCTCATGTGAAGGTAATTTTGGTTGCAATATGTGTCGCTGTACTGAAAAAGGTGTAGAGCATGATAAGGGAGCAATAAGGAACACGTTCTATCAAACAAGATAGCAGCTGATCAAGCTGGTTAGAAGTCTAAAATGTTTGTCTCCATCAATTGATATGTCTGTGTCTGTCAACTTGGGAAGTTTCTTTCATATAACTATCCTTGTCACCTACATATACCTGTATGCTAACGAATGTGCATTATATTGTTCAAATTACTCTGTTTTTGTAGAAATAGAAATTCTAATTATCTAATTTCTCATACATAACGGAATTGGCAAATAGAAAAAAAAAATAACCTCATTGTCAGATAGATTGCTCCCAATATAGCTGCCGCTTCCACTACCCATGCCTCTAGATGAATGCTCATGGTCATCTTCAATATTTGTACCAAGGCTGCTATGTGAATAGTGAGATCCGTCGTCATCATCATCCACAATTTCAACATAACTTGATCCATCGTCCCCAGTATCATGCCCCTCTGATTCAGTATAAATTTCAGATGACAAGGAGCCGTCCTGCGAGAATTCATCCTGCAATAGGTCCATGTTAGCACATAAAGCTAAAGGAGACAGCGCACTTAAAAATTTAAAACAAGCTTACATCAAATATCCTTTCATACTCCTCTAACATAATTATTACAATAGCTTGAGCATGGTTTGCGGCTGCTGCAGCTTTTAAAAGTTGAAGCGAACCATCCCCGCCCATGTTAAAATTATCTTCAAACTCACAGTCACCGGCAAGAAGAGGACGCAAAAGTAATGGGGCCATGCAGGCTGCGAGAGCAGGTAGAGACATTCGATTTTCAGATTTATGAGCAGCTACAATTGCCATCATCTTAAGAACCCTGTAACAGAAGAAGTAAAATCAGTTCCAAGAGAAATAAATCAATGTTATGATTTCAAAAAAACACATGAAACATTGAACAACCAATTGAAACGATTGTTCCGGTTAGAATATAATATATTTTATGTAAGGAAATATAGTAGTCATTATATATAGGTTCAGTGCTGATTTGATGTGTTGGGATTCTGATAGATGAGATATATAGTTTGTATTCTATTTATAAAGAGTTGTGAAAATTGAGATGATTGATCTCATAATGAAATGATTGAGTTCCTATTTTATCAGGTCCCAATTCACAGGAGCATCACTTCCAGATCAACAATATAAGCAATTCAAAGATGGCTTTGTATAGTCGTATAGTCTACAAGATAAAAGCTATACAAGGATTGAAATGACGACACAGTAATGCCACCGGAAGTGAAGCAAAACTTCTAAGATTATATAACATGTAGGACAATGCTCCATTAATTGTTTAATTAGTAGGGTAATTATACGAGGGCAATTGTTCGATGCCTAGGGTAAAATACTCTAGTCATAAAAAAAGCTCTAATAAAGCGGACGTCCCGCATAAAACAATTACCACACTATTTTTGGTGAACCTTCTATAAATTTGGAAGGTTATTTATAGAAAAGGACTTAACACAACACAATCTTAACAAAAATAATCAAGTATCATGCACACTCAAACTCGTGATTGATGTTAGAGAGATGCATGTCTAAGAGCTAACACACCTGAGAGCAGATAGGTCATAGTATTAAGCAGGAAAAACCTTGAATGGTTCTCATAATATCAATGATATCATATTAATAGTTACAGTGAAAATGTAATATTATTACACATCATGAGGTTTAAGGATGAAATAGAAAGTAAGCAAAAAGGAACGCATGAAATTCTATCTAATATTACTTGGAATTACATAACAGACCTCTGTAATAAACGAAGATTAGGCTCCGGAAACGTTTCAGCTATAGCATCACGAAGAGCATTTATTCTGTTCCCACGATCACTTCCTAATCGATTCCAGAATACATATAATTCTAAGTTATTTTTTGGAAATCAATAATCCGAAGCTATCCTCGTAGAACTTTGCAGAAACATAATAAAAAGTTGGTAGAAAATACAAAACCTTCGTGGCCAAGTACCACCAGCGTAATGACTGTTCTTCAATAACAAGCATTAAAAATTCTAACAGTTTTCATATTTAATCGCAAATTGTGTGAAAAAAGAAATTCTGTTGTAACGCTCTGAAAATTCGATTAGGTTAATTATGTATTAATTAGTAATAATACGTATCTTCCGTAAAAACCAAGATATAATTATTTTTCGACATAGACTAAATTATACCTATTTTAGCTATGTAATTGCTAGTATTTGGTATTTAATTAGTCACTTACAAATTGCTAGTTTTCTTAAATATTTTTCCTAAATTAATTACTTTTAAATATTGTTTTAAGCTTTCACTTATACATTTAATTAGTGTTAATTACAAATGAGATGGGTTAAGTACACATTAGTGCACCATGTCAACTAAATAGCTAGTTGTAACATATTCTCTTTTCTTTTTGGTTCTCCATGGTTCTAGAAATTTAAAGAAAGAAAAATAAATAAAAAGAAAAATGAGAAGATAAAGAGGTATGGTGCTAGTTGACTTTGGGTATGGTGTTTATTATTTTCCTCACCCACACACACACTCACTCACCTTTTTCCTTCCCTCATCTGGTCGAATTCTGCTGCTGCCCCTTTCTCATTTCCCCATATCATTTCCATATCAAAATGCTCAAATTTCCATTAAAAATCCTTACAAACTCTCACTAAATTTATAGTTAACCTTCACCCATTATTTCTTAACCTAATTTAGCTTGGATTAAGGAGCAAGAGAGCATTTTGGGAGGCTAAGTTGCAAGCTAGATATCATGATTGTTGATGTATAATCTTAACTCAATGGTTACTTGTTGGTTAATTACTTCAATCTAGTTTATTTAGGTGTTAAATATAGTGTTATTGCAAGATTTGAGTTTTCAAGAGAAGGGTTTGAATTAAAAGTTAGGGTTTTTATCAATAAATCAAGTTAGTTAAGTATAGATTAATATCTAAAGACATGCAAAAATCTAAACTAGTTGTTAATTTGCCAATTGTTACTTTCAAATTGTCTTAATTATATATTCTTGCAAACTAAATTCATGATTAATGTAAATAGGTGAGATTGAATTTTAGTAAATAATTGTGTAGTCTAATTAAGAGATTAAATGAATATTGTGGCCACTAATTTTGTTAAAACATCTAGATTTGTACTAAAATAGTAAGTTGTTGTTTACTAGGTTTTTGGGATAAATCGATTTTAATTAAGTTTGAGGTTTTGATGATCTATAACCCATTCCCTAAAATATTTAATGTGTTGTGAATGCGCAATTGTGTTCTAGACTTGGTAGTTGTCACGTTTAGCGACCCATAGTTGTGGGTTGTGGCGTTGTCGCGGGCGCGTTTTGTGCACCAAGTGTGTGCGCGTCTAATTAGTGTGCGTGGTTGACTTGTATCGTTTGTGTCCGCGACTATTTATATATCTATTCTCTTATTTACTTGTGTGCGATTCTAGTATCGGGTGCAGAAACGTCGGATGTGGCGTGGAAAAGACAAGGCTGAGATCAGATCATATTAGCCAAGACGTCCCGGTAAGTAGATATACACATCTATGGGGGATCGTCTGGATGACGCGAAACGCCCGATAGTCAGGATTACTAGTATTGCTTGTATTTATATGCGTAGTCTCCTAGTCATTCATCTCATTGCATTGCATCATCATAGATATATATGATATTATCTCATACGACACTTGCACCATTACCATTATTAATTCATGCCGCACGTGCACTATTCATGCGAACACAAACGCCTTCTGGCCGTACTTATCGTAGTCTCCTAGTCATTCATCTCATTGCATTGCATTATCATAGATATATATGATATTATCTCATAGGACACTTGCACCATTACCATTAGTTCATGCCACACGTGCACTATTCATGCGAACACACACGCCTTTGGTAATTACTATGTCACGAACACTATAGAACTTGCTTAGAATCGGTATCTGTGCATTGCATCATATATGATCTGTAGACTTGTACTTGTATAGTCATTTCATCAGGATAGATACGTAGGATTGTTAGTCATATATACATACTTCATTGCATCATGATTCATGCATAGCTTCTGGCCGTACTTATCATAGACATCCATCATTACCAACATATTTATATATTGTGATCCTTCTCAAGAATTTCAGTATTTATGAGATTTATGGATTTTGGGAAAACCGCAAGGATTTTATACACCTATTATCATTTTAAAGTAGAAATTGCGGTTTTCTCGTGATATGATGTGTGTGGCGT
This sequence comes from Agapanthus africanus, assembly GCA_030015575.1. Lineage (NCBI taxonomy): Eukaryota > Viridiplantae > Streptophyta > Magnoliopsida > Asparagales > Amaryllidaceae > Agapanthus > Agapanthus africanus. The sequence continues at coordinate 326,876,830 of JASDDO010000018.1, forward strand.
CCACCATGTGTTTTCTCGGTTCTTGAACGGTATCATATACCTGATTCGAGGAAGGGGATGTACCGTCTGCGGGTACATGGTGGACCCGGTGCGGTACCTCGGGACAAGAAGATCGCATAGATGGCGTTGAGCCCCGCAGGGGAGCACTACCGATCGGTTATTTTTGACACGGCGGATATCCGGAGGATACCGACGTAGTCGTGAGATTTGATGATATGGGTTGATCGGACTGACGGAGCCCGAGATATTGAGATATTGAGACATTGAGATATTGGGATATATATATATATATATATTATGTCGATGCTTGACACAGATTTTCTGTTGATTTCATTGATGATACTTCAGTTTATTGCACATAAGTTTTTCTAAGATAAGAACAAAGATTTTCTTATACCGGACTTGTTCAGGTTATTATGCATTCATATTGCATTCATGTTAGTACATCGTATCATATCAATATGTGTAGATTGAGACGCATTTGCGTGCATACTTACGATAGCCTTATTAGATGTTACTTACTACTCACGAGTTGGCAACTCACCCCCGTTGTGCCACAGTATCTTGCAGGTTCGACCCGTCAGCGCAGTTGCAGCGGACGTACTTCCTCTTTTTGCTTCGATTTGCAGCTTTGCTCATAGGTGGGTTATGAGGATACTTTTGTTCCATCTTGTACTCTTATTTGTATCTAGTATACTCCATCTACCCTTGTATATTGAACTAGACAGTGAGACTCGTGAGACTTATATTTGTGGTATTTGGTGTCGATGCTCACTTGAGCCGACGTGGCGTTTCTCATTTCTTGCTTTCATATGCTTATTTTGCACTTTTGTTTTACACATTGCATGTGGTTGTGATTCCACCATTGGCAAAGAGCTAGCTTCCGCTTGGGATGCCTTTATTCATTATTTATGTATATTTTCATGTGTTGTACCCGTTTGGGATCAGTATTTATAAAGGAGACTCTGTCGAAATTTTTCAGGAAAATTGGATGTTTTGAAATGCTTTAATATGACTTTATTTTACGTCTCCTTTTTAAGCTAAGTTTTCCCTTACTCTATTTCTTTAAATGGTTTAGATTTCTGGGCTTTGGTTTACTTAAATTACGTACGCCTTGGAACGTTTCGTAATTTAAGTGACAGTCACATTCCGTACCTTCGGGTCGTGACAAAGTTGGTATCAGAGCGATAGGTTTTACCTTTCTGAGTGTAGGATGACCCTTGTTAGATGGAGTAGGTGATTTAAGCAGAGTGACATAGCGTGTGTATGTTCCGCGGCATACTTACGATACGGTACTCCGTCTAAATGACCTTAGGATATATATTTGCTTGTATTTCCTTTCTTGATTCCGAAAATCCTTTGATTCGATCGCAATGTTCGTTTCAATTATGTTTCTTGTTCCAGCCACTATGCCGCCGAAGAGTACGAGGGCCAGAGAGCTACCACCAGGGATGAGATTAGAGCAGACTCGTTCGAGACGAGGACCGATCGGGGCGGTACGTCTACCCCTCAGGTACAGAGTGATCCGCCTTCTCCATAACGGATAGCTAGGCTAGGATCGAGTATTCAGGACTGGTGACAGACGATTGGATTGTTAGTTGAGGTTAGCCGAACTCTGAGAGCCGATGATGTCCCTCCTACTGCGGGGACTGTGATTGTACCTGCTGCTCAGGCAGCTGTTTCTGTTGTTAAGATTATTTACATATCGTTACAGGAGTTTTGAGGCTGAAACCTCCAGTTTTTACAGGCACAGATGCAGTGAAGGATTCGTAGACAATCCTCGACAGGATGGCTAGGATTTGTCGTTCACAGAGATGTTCTGACGAGATATGGATTAAGCTTACGAGTTTTCGTCTAGTGAGGTTTTGCTCAGACGTGGTGCGAGTCAATTGAGAAAGGCCGAGCTACTTCCTATGACTTGGGATAAGTTCACAGCTGTATTTCTTGCTCGTTTCCTTCCGGAGAGCGTTCGAGATGCCCGAGCTCATAATTTTGAGTCTTTGCGCAAGACTTCAGGGATGACAATATCATAGTACGACATTCAGTTTATTCGGTGGTCCGATATGCTCCTTACCTGGTGGACACTGAAGAGAAACGGATAAAGAGGTTTGTGTGGAGATTTAACATGCAGTTATTTCTTACCATCGGCACCTAGCATTTTGACACTTATGCAGCCGCGATGGATGCAGCCTTACTGCTAGAAGAGCGCATTTCTGAGACTTCGGTCGTTTCTGGACCGAAGCGGATTCGTACCGATATGCCAGCTCAGAGGCGGTTAGGTAGACGTTGTGACAGGTGTTATTTAAGTATTTTCTTTCGATGCGCGTATTTCATTTGTTGTTTGAACTTGTATCTACGCACTTTGTACCGAAATTGGAACGAGAGTCGTCCTTACTTGATCTACCGCTGATTGTTCCAGTAGACGAATCTTTTGTCGCTCGAAATGTTTTTCGTTCGTGTTTGTTTCGTTCGTATCGGAGATAGGGATTCTTCTGTCAATTTGATTCTTCTCGATATGTTAGACCCTGACGTTCTTCTGGGCATAGATTGGTTAGCCACGTATTATGCATCCGTGGACTGCCGTGAGAAGGCAGTCAAATTTAGTTTTCCGGATGCGCCAGTTCTTGTTTTCGGGGAGACCGTAGCGTCGTCCTTCCCAGTTTAATTTCTCTTTGCGCTAGTCAGCTTTTGAGAAAAGGATGTCAGGAATTCTTGGCATATGTGATGTTAGAGCCGCAGAGGTCCTGTTGGACCATGTCCCGATTGTGAGAGTTTCCAGATGTCTTTCCTGACAAGTTGCTTGGTTTGTTGCCAGAGCGAGATATTGAGTTTTGCTTTGACTTGATTCCCGACACGGAGCCTTTTTTTTATACCACCATATTGGATGGATCCAGCGGAGCTTAAGGAACTGAAGGATCAGTTGCAAGATTTGTTGGATAAAAGGCTTGTTCGTCCGAGTGCGTCGCCTTAAGGAGCTCCTGTCCTGTTCGTCAAGAAGAAAGACGGCAGTTGTATTTGTGCATCGATTTTCGTCAGTTGCATTGGGCTACTGTGCGGAACAAATATCCCTTACCTTGCATCGGTGATTTATTTAATTAGTTCCAGGGTGCGGGACATTTCTCAAAGATTGACTTGCGGTCAGGCTCCTACCAGTTGTGGGTTCGAGAGGATGATATTCCGAATACTGCTTTTCGCACACGTTACAGGCATTATGAGTTCTTGGTGATGTCATTCGAGCTCACCAATGCCCCAGCAGCGTTTATGGATTGGATGAACCGCATATTCTGACCGTTTCTTAATCAGTTATTATCGTGTTCGTTGATGACGTTTTAGTACGCTTGGAGCCGAGTGGGGCCTAAGCAGTAATTGAGGATTTCGTTGCAGACCTTGAAGGAGCACCAGCTATTCGCTAAATTATCCACGTGTGTTTTCTGGTTGGATAGTGTGGACTTCTTGGGACACGTAGTTACGAGAGATGGTAAGTATGAAACCGAAGAAGATCGAAGCCTTTCAGCACTGGCCCAGACCTGTATCAGTGACGGAGGTTGGCAGCATTTTGGGTTTGGACGGATACTATTGATATTTCGTACAGGATTTTTCGCATATAGCTGCAACGTTGACCGGATTGACCTGGAAGGGAGTTCCTTTTCTTTGGACCGAAGCATGCGAGCAGAGCTTTCAGCAGTTGAAGACTCGTTTGATTATGGCGCCAGTATTATCTTTTGCTTTCAGGATTAGGCGGTTTTGTTGTTTATTGTGATGCTTCTCGGCAGTTAAAGAAACACAAGCAGAACTATCCCATTTATGATTTATAGATGGCTGCGATGGTCTTTGCACTCAAGATTTGGACACTACTTATACGGCGCGTCGTGCCAGATATTCACGGACCACAAGAGTTTAAACTACATTTTTTCAGCAGCGAGATCTGAATTTGAGACGGCACAGTTGGATAGAGCTAGTGAAAGACTATAACTGCGAGAATCTTTATCATCCGGACAAAGCAAATGTTGTGGCAGACGCTTTGAGTCGGAAGCCCGGAGGTAGCTTATCTTGTTTGAGCGCAGTTCGGAGACAGTCGACGGCAGATTAGCAAATTCTATATGATAGTCGAGTACAGTTCGAGTTTACGTCGACTGGGGGACAACTTACCCGTGTCCGTGCACATCCACAGTTATTTGATCATATCCGTGAGGTATAGTCCGATGACGTTCGTTTGTCAGAGATCTTAGAGCAGGCTCGACAGGGCAGAGATTCAGAGTTCGTGATCGATGATCAGAGAGTACTACGAATTGGGACTTGACTGTGTGGGCCAGATTCCGAAGAACTGAGATGCGGGATCTTAGAAGAGGCGCGTCAGTCAGCATATAGTGTTCATCCGGATTCCACCAAAAGATGTATTGTGAATTGAGAGAAGTCTACTAGTGTGAAGGGAAGAAAAGAGATGTCACAAATTTTGTTTCGGGATGCTGACTAGTCGGCAAGTCAAGGCTGAGAATTAGAGGCCAGCAGAAGAATTACAACCTTTGCCCATTCTGGAGTGGAAATGGGAGCAGATCTTATGGATTTTATCGTGGGTCTACCTAGGACCAGTCGAGAGTATGACTCTATTTGAGTGATCGTAGACCGATTGACGAAAGCAGCTCGCTTTCTGCCAGTGAAGACCCCTTTCAAATTCGTTCAGTATGCTCAGACATATGTTGATGAGATTGTACGACTACATGGAGTTCCGACTTGTATTGTGTCTGACAGAGACACCCAGTTCACCAGTCGACTATTATAGAAACTTCAGGAGCACCAATTGAGTTTCAGTGCAATTTTCTTGCGCAGACTGACGGTCAACCAGAGCAGACCATTCAGACTCTTGAGGATATACTCCGAACTTGCGTTCTAGATTTCGTGGCAGTTGGGATCGCCACATGCCCTTGATAGAGTTTTCCTATAATAACAATTTTCAGGAGGAGATTCAGATGGCACCCTTCGAGGCGTTGTATGGGAGGAGATATCGATCTCCCGTTTGTTGGACAGAGCTCAGTGAGAGCAGTATTTTAGGACCACAGATTGTGCAGGAGACGACCGAAAAGATTCAATTGATTTAGGATAGGATGAGAACGACTCAGAGCAGGAAGAAATCTTATGCAGACCGACGTCGGCGCAGACTTGAGTTTACAGTAGGCGATCATGTTTTCTTGAGGGTTTCTCCGATGAAGGGCATGTTGAGATGCGGAAAGAAAGGAAAGCTTAGTCCCAGATATGTAGGTCCATTAGAGATTCTCGAGCGTGTCGGCGCAATTGCTTATCGTTTGGCTATTCCACCTAGCTTTCCAGATATTCACCCTATGTTTCATGTATCAATGCTCCGTAAGTAACTTCATGACCTATCTTACGCGATACAACATCAGACGATCCAGCTGGAGCGCGATCCTTCTTTCACTGAGCAGCCAATAGTTATTCTAGATCGGCAGATGAAGAAACTGAAGTCCGAGGTCATACCGTTCATATAGGTTCTTTGGCGTGGCCCGAACGGCGAAAAGGTCACGTGGGAAGCCGATGACGAGCTACGGAATAAATATTCCCATCTCTTCGAGGGTACGCGTAGTTAGATTTTTAAATTCGGGGACCGAATTTCTTAAAGGGGGAAGATTGTAACGTTCTGAAAATTCGATTGGGTTAATTATGTACTAAATAGTGATAATACGTGTTTTCCGTAAAAACCAAAATATAATTATTTTTCGACATAGACTAAATTATACCTATTTTAGCTATGTAATTGCTAGTATTTGCTATTTAATTAGTCACTTACAAATTGCTAGTTTTCTTAAATATTTTTCCTAAATTAATTATTTTTAAATATTGTTTTAAGCTTTCACGTATACATTTAATTAGTGTTAATTACAAATGAGAGGGGTTAAGTACACATTAGTGCACCATGTCAACTAAATAGCTAGTTGTAACATATTCTCTTTTCTTTGTGGTTCTCCATGGTTCTAGAAATTTAAAGAAAGCAAAATAAATAAAAAGAAAAATGAGGAGATAAAGAGGTATGGTGCTAGTTGACTTTGGGTATGGTGTTTATTATTTTCCTCACCCACCCACACACTCACTCACCTTGTTCCTTCCCTCATCTGGTCGAATTCTGCTGCTGCCCCTTTCTCATTTCCCCATATCATTTCCATATCAAAATGCTCAAATTTCCATTAAAAATCCTTACAAACTCTCACATAATTTATAGTTAACCTTCACCCATTATTTCTTAACCTTATCTAGCTTGGATCAAGGAGCAAGAGAGTATTTTGGGAGGATTAGTTGCAAGCTAGATATCATGATTGTTGATGTATAATCTTAACCCAATGGTTACTTGTTGGTTAATTACTTCAATCTAGTTTATTTAGGTGTTAAATATAGTGTTATTGCAATATTTGAGTTTTCAAGAGAAGGGTTTGAATTAAAAGTTAGGGTTTTTATTAATAAATCAAGTTAGTTAAGTATAGATTAATATCTAAAGACATGCAAAAATCTAAACTAGTTGTTAATTTGCCAATTGTTACTTTCAAATTGTCTTAATTATATATTCTTGCAAACTAAATTCATGATTAATGTAAATATGTGAGATTGAATTTAAGTAAATAATTGTGTAGTCTAATTAAGAGTTTAAATGAATATTGTGGCCACTAGTTTTGTTAAAATATCTAGATTTGTACTAAAATGGTAAATTGTTGCTTACTAGGTTTTTGGGATAAATCGATTTTAATTAAATTTGAGGTTTTGATGATCTATAACCTATTCCCTAAAATGTTTAATGTGCTATGAATGCGAGATTGGGTTCTAGACTTGGTAGTTGTCACGTTTAGCGACCCATAATTGTGGGTTGTGGCGTTGTCGCGAGCGCGTTTTATGCACCAAGTATGTGCGCGTCTAATTAGTGTGCGTGGTTGAGTTGTATCGTTTGTGTCCGCGACTATTTATATATCTATTCTTTTATTTACTTGTGTACGATTATAAAATCGGATGCAGAAGCGTCGGATGTGACGCGGAAAAGACAAGGCTGAGATCAGATCATATTAGCCGAGGCGTCCCGGTGAGTAGATGTACACATCTATGGGGATCGGCTGGATGACGCGAGACGCCCGATAGTCGGGATTATTAATAGTGCTTGTATTTATATGCGTAGTCTCCTAGTCATTCATCTCATCTCATTGCATCATCATAGATATATATATGATATTATCTCATAGGACACTTGCACCATTACCATTGGTTCATGCCGCACGTGCACTATTAATGCGAACACACATACTTTTGGTAATTGCTATGTCAAACACTATATAACTTGCTTAGAATCGGTATTTGTGCACTGCATCATATATGATCTGTAGACTTGTACTTGTATAGTCATTTCATCAGGATAGATACGTAGGATTGTTAGTCATATATACATACCTCATTGCATCATGATTCATGCATAGCTTCTGACCGTACTTCGCATGGTATATACTATCGTGTCATAGACATCCATCATCACCGACATGTTTACATATTGTGATTCTTCTCGAGAATTTCAGTATTTATGAGATTTATGGATTTTGAGGGAAACCACAAGGATTTTATAAACCTATTATCATTTTAAAGTAGAAATTGCGGTTTTCTCGTGATATGATATGTGGCGTCCACCATGTGTTTTCTCGGTTCTTGAACGGTATCATATACCCGATTCGAGGAGGGGGATGCACTGTCTGCAGGTACATGATGGACCCGGTGTGGTACCTCGGGACAAGATCGCATAGATGACGTTAAGCCCGGCAGAGGAGCACTACCGACCGGTTATTTTTGACGCGACGGATATTCGGAGGATAGCGACGGATATTCGGAGGATACCGACGTAGTCATGAGATTTGATGATATGGATCGATCCGGACTGACGGAGCTCGAGATATTGAGATATTAAGATATTAGGATATATATATATATATATATATTGTGTCGATGCTTGACACGAATTTTCTGTTGATTTTATTGATGATACTTCAGTTTATTGCACAAAGGTTTTTCTAAGATAAGAACAAAGATTTTCTCATACCAGACTTGTTCAGGTTTCGTGTTTGATTATGCATTCATGTTGCATTCATATTAGTACATCATATCATATCGATATGCGTAGATTGAGACGCATTTGCGTGCATGCTTACGATAGCCTTATTAGATGTTACTTACTACTCACGAGTTGACAACTCACCCCCGTTGTGCCACAGTATCTTGCAGGTTCGACCCGTCAGCGCAGTAGCGGCGGGCATACTTTCTCTTTTTGCTTCATTGCTTCGATTTGCATCTTTGCTTATAGGTGGGTTGCGAGGATACTTTTGTTCCATCTTGTACTCTTATTTGTATCTAGTATACTCCATCTACCCTTATATATTGGAGTAGACGGTGAGACTTGTGAGACTTGTATTTGTGGTATTTGGTGTCGATGCTCACTTGATCCGACGTGGCGTTTCTCATTTCTTACTTTCATATGCTTATTTCGCACTTTTGTTATACTCATTGCATGTGGTTGTGATTCGGCCATTGGCGAAGAGCTAGCTCCTGCTTGGGAATACCTTTATTCATTATTTATGTGTATTTTCATATGTTGTACCCGTTTGAGGGCTAGTATTTACAAAGGAGACTCTGCCGAAATTTTCAGGAAAATTGGATGTTTTGAAATGCTTTAATATGACTTTATTTTACTGCGTCTCCTTTTTAAGCTAAGTTTCCCTTTACTCTATTTCTTTAAATGGTTTAGATTTCTGAGTTTTGGCTTATTTAGATTACGTATGCCTTGGGACGTTCGTAATTTAAGTGTCAGTCACGTTCCGTACCTTCGGGTCGTGACATCTGTAGTTTAATAAATCAACAAAAATATTAATAATATATGACAAGAATATCATTGCGTATAGCATATCTACTTTATAAGGAACACTTGCTCAGTTTCCATCCTAGCACTCTCTTTTCCTTTTTTCCCTTTTTTTCCTGAGTTATAAGGTGTGACAATGTAGGGCCCAACACCTCCCCTAAACAATTAGGATCCATCTCCTATCCCCTTGTGTTGGTTGCATTTCTTCAAATTTTCATCTTCATACCAAACTTTTATATGTTGTATGTGTTGACTAGTAATCACTAGCCTCACCAGTAATGCAATCCTCCCTTTCAATCTTGTAGAATGTATCAGGATTTATATCAGAAAATCAGAAACACTCAAGTCACAACCCCAGACCTTTGGTCATGGGCACAACCCTCAGTTCCACAGACATTTAATCCTTGTGGATTTTTAATCAAGAGGTTAAATTTAGAATCTTATAAGACACACGACACATGATACTTCACTTCATAAAAATGATTTTTCACATCACACATTATTTGACTGACTTGTTCGCCTTGCTTCTTCTATGTTTCCTTCTTACATCATGTCTTTCTTCTCAAGTTATTTCGCATCTCTGATATTAAAACAATGGATGGCATGAAAAGAAGTACAGCTTATGCGTTCAAATAGCCATTGCATAGTTACAATTTGTATGGAAGAAGAAATTGGCATCACCTAATAAATTTACAAAATGAAGGAATGAAGATAGAAGGCATTCATAGCTGTAATTTCATATTAAGATGTCAACAGATGTGATGCGCAAGACTTACTGTAAGCTTCCACTAATGCAGTACAGCATGATGCAGGTACAGGAGGAGAAGGTAATTCTCGAAGCACATACTGTAATAAAAAATTTATTCAGCTGAAAGTACAAGTAGAAGAAACAATAAGTAGCCAGCGTACTTCTGTTGACACAAACCTTGATACAGTCACCAATAACATGTGCATCCTCACCTGATGAGAACTCATTTTTTCCTGTAAATGACTAAATATTTTTAGACCAAATAAATAATTTAGGAAGAGAATTGAAACTCAAGAACATAATAAGAAATGTAATAATATTCTTCAAAGGAGCAGACCATCTTCATATTCCTGGACCCTACGTTCTACTTCTTCGACATCAGCAGATTGTCGCAGTATCCCTTCCACTTTGATTCCTGTTCATTAAACAAAATAATAAATAACATATAGATGAAGCAAATTTACTTGAACATTCCGTCATCTCAAATTTTGAAGAACACAGTTAACATGGTTGACCTACGGTTTAGCTTTTCTTCTGCTCTCAGATTCATATATGTATATAAAGAATCAAAAAATACGTAAAATAAACATTATAACAAGAAAAAAGTTTAAATTTCCACATTAAAAAAATGAACTGCGACATGTTAGCCATTGTTGGATATAGGTGCCCTCAAAGCAATTATCGTAGTTGCAGGAATGCAATTACTGAATTCGAGGAGGGCCTATACCAAGAACAGCCTTGCTCGAGATGATAGTACGCTATCTGGTTTGTATTTATCTTTCATAAGTATACGTTTCACTGCCACACGATAAAGCCCATAGGATATTTGCTTGACTACCGGGATTATGATAGGGACCATAGTAGTGGGGTCTGGCTAGTATATATGCACATCCTTAAAAATCCCTAATCGTAGAAGTATCGAGACTGGGTATCGGTACACCAGTGTAGACTAGTGTATACGTTTCATGACCCTGTACGGGGCGATGGCTAATCCCATAATCATTGGTATTTGACATCGATAATTAAATACATATGCTCATTGGATGAGTTACACTGGACGAACTCGCCGAGAACTCCTATATGGTATTATACCAATCAACAGATAGCAGTTTTCTGGTGACATGAGTGCATAGTAGTCATGTCATAATGTCTTGTATGTTCCCACTGTACTTAGATTACTATCCTACCACGGCTTTAAAGAGTCGCAAACAGATTTTAGTTGGGTACAGTCCCGAAGCGCATGAGGTAGTAAGCGGTCGAGAGAATTTGTCTTCCCGGTAGATGTCGCACCGTGCACAGCTGGCTATGACCATAAGTTCTTGGTCAAGGCAGTCGAGATTTATTAATAAGTGTTATCAGTGGTTTCTCTGATGGACATAAGTTTGACGTCAGCACGACTTATCGGGTTATTGGGAGTCTGACGGTTTCCACATCTCAGGCCCGGTTTGAGACAGTCTTAGACAAAAAGATCGGACTGTACGATGAATGTTACCGACAGGCTCTAGCAGGGTACGAACGAGCTTACTTGTCGACCGGTTTTTCATTCAATACCTGGGTAGCCGTTATGTACAGCTAGTACAGCTAACGTGCTTGTAAGTTAAGCCGGTAGGGGATTGATCTGAAAATGTTTCAGATCAATTAGATGATCCTAACCTGCTGCCAGTATATTGTCGAGTCTTTAGAGTCCCACAGAGGATTTTCCTGTTCTAGCGAAATGATGTAGTGCATGTAAGGCGATGTGTGCGGGGTCCAATTAAACATGTGCGTGATACTACATGTATTAATCGGGCAGATGATACTAACCGGTTTATAATTGAACCGGGCCATTAAATCAAGTGTTGATTTAATGAAATTACTAGTATTAACATGATATTCTCACTCACTTTTATGTAATGGTTACATAACTTATGTTTGCACATATTTATATGTATAATGAGTTTATACATACGTATTCTTTTTCCTCTTTATTATTTTCTTTCTTGATTATTGCATATCACATACTTCATGTGTGAACTTGTGAGAACTCACTTGTCATGCTAAGTGACGTGTGGATGAAAGAGAAAATGAGGTATAATATGATAGAAGGGGGCTCTCATAAGGGTTAACCATTTGGTTTTTGATTCTCTCATCCACCAAGAGAGAAATGATAGAAAGGAACGAAAGAAAGAGAGTTTTTTGAGAGTTCATCATTCTTATTTTACACCTCTCATTTCATCTTTAGTAAGGATCATATGAGAGTTTCTTCAATTGGATTGAAGATGAAGTTGGAACCGGCAGCCTTCGCATGGATCATCTTTGACGGAACCGATCGGAGATCAAGCACGTTCTGAAGAGCCTCGAAGCATAGCCGGAGTCCAGAGTTCCATCATGGGAGCATGTGAAGAAGTATCAAAGGTTGTGCATTCATAACTCCTCTTTAGTTTTTGCAAGCTAGTTGTGTCTATGGTAGTATTCTAGGGTTGAGGTGGCTTGTGTTCGCTCGGAATTTCCTTTTCATGCTTCTGCAAATTTTCTAAAAACCGTCCAGCGAGCACGACAACCTTACAGTGGTATCAGAGCCAGCCATAGACCCTAACTTGCATCGGTACGAAGTTACGGTGTCCGGATCATAAAACTTGCCGTTTTCCAATTCCTAGTTTTAAGCCTCTATTCGTTTTTTCAAAAGTGATTCTAAAAAACTTTTAACAGTTGCAGAGTGTTGCATATGCTTTTAAAAGTTTAGTGTTAAAACCTGATATCATTTCACCCTAGTAAAACCGCCAGTTTTGGTGAAAACCGACATGGGCGGTTATGTTTGGGGTCTTGCTCCCAGATTTCAACAAGGGCTTAAACACTTGGAAATTGGATTGTTAGTATTGTTTGTTCTTCCCCAGATTTGAGGGTTGATCTCGTTTGGTTTTTGGGATGTTCGGTAAGTTCTGTGATCGAAACTGTAGCGTCGTTTTCTGCATTTAGTTATCTGCGATGTTGTATATCTGCTATATGTCAATTGTACGACATTCCATAGTAGTTATTTACGATGATTATATTGTTATCTGATATTTTGTTTGGAACGGTTCAGATTGTCGTGAAATGAATAGCCCCGTGCGTCCAGTGTTGCGATGTTATTTGTTTCATTTCATTCATGTAGTAAACAAATGCATATTCTTTTATTCGGGGCGAGCGGTCGACATGTGGCCGTCGCTACCGCTTTTTGTATTATTATTTATCGGGACTCGATCAGGTTGCGATCGAAGTCATCGTTGTATTAATACTGCTTTAAGGATTACTCCACGGAGAAACGCACTGGCAGTCGGGTTCTAGATTGCAGCGGATGGCCATCTCAAGAAGTTGAGACCGGATCACTCGATTCTAGGATTGACAGGCTGTTTGTCGCGCTTGTAAAGGGTTAGGATAGACCCCTAGCGGAGTGCACAAGTCATCGGATTCGAGAAAGTACTGGGGTCCCATCATGGTAATGATGCCGGGTCATCTCGTTTCTCAGATTAGCGGATGACTTGCCACATTCGTAGGGGTCTACTTTTGGTTATGCACGGGCTATTCACGCGACTGGCGAATATCACGCTTCGTTTGTGGCTCGAACGAAACGCGGGATTCTTAACTGATCCGGCCATTCCAAATCTGTGATGTTTTTCCGTATGCTGTAATGTGATTATTTGCGTGTGATAATATATTGATATATGATATATATAAATGCTATATACGTTTTGAATCCGTGCTAGCCCTGCCGTTAGATAAATAACCTAACGGTGCATGACGGGACCCCGTGGCAAATGCGGATGGCGTATATGAACATTATATTTTTTCCTTTTCATACTGTTTTCTGTAATGGTTATGTGAGAAGGAAAATGCTAGATAATGTGATTATCTAGATGATAGGATTGCGTCAATAGGATTAATGCAAAGTAAAATAAACCTATACGTTGTAGAAACCACTTTTATCTAAAAAGGGAAATTTTAGTTGATTCTTTTGCTTTGCATCGTGGCATTCGGTTAGGAGTGTCCTGCACCTCATTTGATGAGAAAAGAGCCTTGATCCCGTCGCTGAGAGTTCACTCTTAGGTAAAAGTTTGTGTCACTAAAATTGTTTTTGTAGCCGTATTTTTTTGCTTTGCTTCGTGATATTCGATTAAGAATATCCTGCAGCTTATTCGATGAGGAAAGAGTTTAGGTCCCTTCACGGGAAGTTCACTCTTGAGCAAATGTCGACGCGACTATTAACTTTCAAAACCATTCGGTTCCTACGATGATATCAAGTTCATTACGTTGATGGTTTTCTTCAAAACCAGTTGCAGCCCTCTGTCATTTCAGAAAGTAGAGTACTTGGTATTCGTGCTACGTTTGTTTATTGTGTCAAGACGTAGTGTACGGTAGCTAAAGTGATTTCTTCCTACTTGTATGTTGATGCAATAGTTTAGGACGGTTATGTAACCTTGTTGGTTGTGCCAAGGGTTATGCGGGCGGGTCTAAATCAATCACGAAATTACAGATTGAACTTGACTAGTAGCTTATGGTTTGTTGACTGTGTCAAGGTCATAATCCGCTAGGGGTAAAAACTAATATCAGGAGTTTCGAGTATTGAAATTTGCAATGAGATTGCATACCTTCTATGGTGTGGGATGCTTGTTGACCGTGTCAAACTTACCACGCCATGATAGTCTGGGTCTCAATTCCTACTGTGAGTAATTATTACTCCCGGGAATTTTTCTATAAGAAATCCCGGTTATTTCACCTTTTAAGGTTTGAAGAGGATTCGACAGAACAGCAGGAGCTATTCTGATTAGATAAATAAACTAATCTGATCAAGGTCAGAGTGCACGCTGAATGTTTCTTCTCTCTCTGGCAGCGACCATGGACCGACCTTAAACCGACTCGTTAAACAAAGGTGACCGACCTTTTACAAACTTATTGCTTTGGAATGTCTGGATTGCCCTAATCCACGACATAGTTGCATGTCTTTACCTATCCTACTTCCCCTTCTGCTAACTTCAGAACACTCTGTATTCGGTACAGAGATCCATATTGCTTAGAAGGATATCGTATGGTTATATACGAACTCGATGAAATTGTTTCAGTCCAAAAACGGCCGCTGGTTCTGGATTAGACGAATTGTTCGTTTGTCTTTCCTTTCTACCTTATCTCAAGTTCGAGAACTCCTTATATATAAGGAGTGTATACCAGTTACACTTATTGGATAGTCTTTTCCATTCCCAACACTGGTGCTAAAGGAATGAAAAGAGGAAAACCAACTAGCATAAGTTCGGTATACAGAAAGGTAAGATAAAGAGACATCAAAAGTGGTTGAAGTATGAAGAATGGAAATTGCGACTGTTGTCATGAGTATAAGCAATGAAAAAGGCAATACTAAGAATACCCGACAACCCCCTGAAACATTTTGATGTTTCGGATTTCCTGTGTGATTGTATCTTGGAAAACTGTTTCTCAATAAACTTTAACTCCTGGGTATATAGATACCGGACTAAAATTCCACATATGTAGGGCATTACATATGCTGAGACGGAGCAGTTAATTGAGATCGATTGATTTTATCCTCAATATCGGTTTTCATAGCAACTGTTGCGATTGAGGAAGATCATCAGGTTTTGTCTAAACGGCAAACTTTTGGTTTCTTTTAACCAAAAGAATGTTTTTCAATTAACACACGGGAATTGAGTTAGTGAACTCAAGGAATTTATACATATTGATGTATGTTGTCGATGTCCATACGGACAAGGGGTTGATACTAGATATTCCGTATTGAGAATGAGATTCTCTCTCAGATTGCTCATTCGCGGGTGTGCTCCATGATGAGTGATGTTGAATTGCCTTCTTCGGTTTTGGGAAGCACTAAAGATAGATGTATATCAATTGATACTGGTTCCACCTAAACAAGTGTCTCTTTTCTATATGTGATGTAGAATAGTGTTCATCTTAAAGTTGTTAAGATATGGAGTTATCCGATTTATGTTTAAAACCATAATCCAGACAAATTCGAGGCATGTTTCGGTAATAGCAGTCTGTGGGTTCTCCCAACATTTCGCGAGAGATAGTTTCTACCCTTTTCAAGTTCAAAAGTCTTTTGTTCTTGACTCGCCACCTCTTGGGTAAAGGAAGTTCTTGCGAGTATGGTAGAACTGGAAATAGTTCCAAAACCACAAACAGTTACTGAAAGTTTGGTGGAACCTGAAGATCCAATTGACCCTGACAGACCATAGCTACTCCACAGATTTAGTAGATGACCTCAACCACCCGAGAGATACTTCGGTTTGCTCGTAGACGGTGACTAGAAGGCTAGCATCATGTGATGACCCTACTAGTATCCGCATGCCATAGAAAATGGTGATTTCCGACTGATGGCTGGATGCCAAGATTATCCAAGTTGAATTCCATGCACTATAACAAATTATAGACTTTGTTGTGTGCTCCTGAAAGAGGTAAAACCTATAAGGAGCAAGCAGATCATTCGAGATCAGTGCAAATGGAAAGGTATTAACCTAATAAGGCCAGACTAGTAGTTAACATGTATTCATCAAATACCCGATGTGGATTGTGATGATACTGTTACTTCATTGTCTGTGCTGAAGTACATACAGATATAACTCGCCAATGTTTGTTTTCATGACTTTAATATTAGGTATGAGAATGACTATAACGCCTTTCTAAATTGGATTTAGAAATATACGTATATATGACTCTACCAAAGGATTGTCTTAGTCAGTGGGAGCAGCAGGGAGTGTGCAAAATGCTTAAGTCTGCTTGTAGACAAAACCAGGCAAAGCGGAGATGGATCATCTGTTTTGATGCAACGGTTGAAGTGTCTGACTTAATCAAAATTAGAGATGACCCAGGTATTTATAAGAAAGTTGTAGGGAGTACTGTCAGATTCAACATATTGATGTGGATGCCATACTCCTGATAGGAAGTGATATTCCTATACTACGATTCGGTCAAACGTTGGTTATCACATTTGTTTCTCCTTTATGGATTTGGATTAATGATTCTGGTGACTAGATCTATACATTTAGATCTACTAAGGATTTTGAGGTTGTTCCCACCAAAATTTTGGCTCAAAACTTGCTCCCTTATAAAATAATAACAATAAAATAAAAACAAAAATAAAAGGAAAGCTCCATATGCAAAGCATGTAGGTACTGCCTCGAATAAAATTAAATCCTATGATGGCGCCTCACATGCTTCTCACATGAGCGCCAATGTGCAAAACACAAAAAAGAAATCTATTAAATAAGAGTTAAAAACTCTAAGGCAATGCCTCACGTGCCTTGCACGAGGGCACCAGCGCCGAGAGTTAAAAACTCTGAGGCAGCGCCTCACGTGCCCCGCACGAGGGTGCCAGAACTAAAAGTTCTCTGCCGTTGAATCAAAAGATCCAACAGAGATGATAAATCATCAAAATACATAATTAAATTCCGTTGAGAAAATATTCCTCAAATCTTCTTGAACGAGAAAAATTACTCTCTGTAAAACAGAGTACCGTTGGATAAAAAATCCAATGGTGATTAAAAAATCACTAAGCTACAGAGTAAGCTCTGTAGGGGAAATATTTTCCCCAATCTTTCTAAACAAGAAAGATTACGCTCTGTAAAACAGAGCACCGTTGGATTAAAGATCCAATGGTGATTAAAAAATCACCAAGCTACAGAATAAGCTTTGTATGGGAAAATATTCTCCCAATCTTTTTAAAAATAAGAAAAGTATCTTTTGTAAAACAGAAGTTCCTGGATCAAAAATCTAACGGTGGATAAAATCCCTGAATCAATCAAAAAATCTCTCAATGAGAGATTTCCTTAACTAAATCAACAAACTTACCCCTACTATATAAAGAACCCAAGACTTCAAGTCTTGTACAGGAAGAGACCCCCCATAAGATTTTAGAAAACAAAGAAGAAGAGTCATGTTTGAAGAAAAGAAATCCTTGGTGAGAAAACGACCTAGAGATCATTTTATCCCCTCTTATAAGAGTTTAACTCTTCCAAAAAAGAACTTAGTTCTTCCTTTGGTTGTGGTCTGCAGAAGCAGATCTCTCCACAAGTTGAGAATTTAATTCTCATCAGGAAGATACTGTCATGCAGTTCCAAAACTTAGAGGACATTCCTTGCGTCTTACAAGATTCTGTCATGAAAAAGGGGGAAATTCCTGTTAGTTATGTATATGTCCTAGAGGTCATTATTGTACATATGATGTATATTATAGTGGATGCTTGGATATATATAAAGAGAACTTTCTTGCTCGACATGATAGTATGCTATCTGGTTGCTTTTTGCCTTAACATGTAGACTTGTATTGTGATACTGTCTTGCCCTCACATGTTGATAAAACCCTTAGGATGTTTATTTGACTACTATGACTATGATGGAGATCATACTAGTGGGGCCAGGGTAGTCCACAAGTACATTCTATAATTGTTCCTAGTCGAGAGTGTATCGAGACAGGGCATCGATATTCCAGAATAGACTAGCGTATACGCTTCTTGACCCATATGATGGGCGATGGATGATCCCACATCCATTGGTGTTTGACATCAAAGATGGTATACGGGTGCTCAGTGGAAACTGGTTACACTGAACGGACTCGCCGAGAACTCCTAGTTGGTATTATACCCATCGTCAGATAGCAGTTCTCTGGTGACACTGGTACAGGTTAGTCTGTAGACTTGAGATCGTCATAGAGTCTTGTGTGATTCCCACTGTGCTTTGATTTCCACCTTACCACATTTAAGAGCACGTGCAAAACGGTGGCTTTTAGGTATAGTCCCGAATCACATGGAGGCAATGAGCGATAGAAGGGGTTTCGTTTCTCCCGGTATTGGGGGTTGATGTTGTGCTGTGCTCGATTGGCTATAGCAGGGAGTCCCTGGCCAGGGCTGATATGGAGATCTACTGGTAAGTGTTATCAGTAGTTTCTCGACCCGTTATGAACCTCATATCGGCACGACTTATTGATTACTGGGGTTTGACGTTTACCACCCCTAGATAGGATATGCGACATATCAGACGAAGAGACCGAGTGTATAGTAGTGTTACTGACAGACTTTACAGGAGTGTGAGCAGGCCTGCTTGTTGATCTTCTGATCGCTCAATACCCGGATAGCCGTTACGCCCAGCTAGTACCGCTGACAACTTGTGGGTGCTTGATATGATTATCACCTACTGCCGGCGTATTGACGAGTCTTTAGAGTCCTACACAGAGGCTTACTGGCTCAGGCAAAACGAAGTAGGAGCACATATGCGATATGTGCGGGACCGAGATTAATACGAGTATATGATACCGTATTCTATTCTCGCGATATTTGTATTGGTCGGTTATATGTAATATAGCCGGATTATCGAATCAAGTGTTGATTCGATAAGAAGATACATATGATATTAATCGGTTATATGTGATATAACCGGATTATTAAATCAAGTGTTGATTTGATAATTTAATGTATAATTGTATATTTAATATACTAGTTTGCATTAGCTAATATTAGCTCACTTAAGCATTCTTTTTCCTTACTTTTTTGCACACTAAATATATATGTGATATATATTTTTGTGTCATGCGAGTTTATATATGCAACATGGGTGTATGAGACTTACACTATATATGAGATAATACTAAGATTTTTATTTATTTAATGTAATTCAAAATTGAGAGGAATTTTTCATGGTTGCAAGCTTCGGAAACTTGTGTATAACCATTGACTTAGTCCATCATTTTTGTTTTGCCTTAGATATTTATAAACCTAACAATTATCTTTAACTATGGTTTATTCTTTACAAGGGTTATATGAGATATTTCTCACCCATGGTTGCCATTCACTCTCTCATCCATTATTTGCTTCATCTTCGTCAAGCTCATTAGAGAGCTCTCTAGGTTTTGAGAGAAAAAGAAAAAGAGTGAGAAAAAGAAATCTGAAGCAAGTAAAATTCCTACTTCATCATTCTCTACTAGATTAGCCATTTAGTTTAGGGTGTTAGCTTCACTAATCCCTAATTAGTGAAGAGGTAGCTTGAGTCGGTGTCTCCTCGACGCAGATCATTTTTGGCTTTGAAGACTTCAAGCAAGTTTGCATCTTTCATTTTGTGGAGCCTCTCAAGAGTTCGAGAGACCATTACTCGCAGCGAAGGGACTTTTACACGGAGCATTTGAAGTGAATGACCGGTTTACAAAGGTTGTATTCCGCATTCACTTACTTGTAAAGTTGTTTACATATGTTATTGTCTAAATTTTTAGTTAAGATTCTAGGGTTAGGATTTAAGTAGCATAGCAAATTTTTGAAAATGGCATGGACGATACCTCCCGCAATTTTTCTGTTGTGCTAAGTAACCCTACAATGGAATCAGAGCCAAACTAGAGATTTAGACGATATTTGTAGAATTACGAAACCGAAACTATTCCGAAACTTGAAACACTAAAATCTAGTTTCTGTCGATTTTTAAATGGCCTCTAAAAACTTTTTAGCAACTGCAGAATATTATATGAGATGTAACATGAACACTGAACAAAAACGAACTCATTTGGCCGGATTTGACCCGAGCACATGGCCTATTTTTCCGAGCCGGCCGGCCCTACAGTGCCTTCTGGGGTTCATTTTTGTTCTGTGTTCTGGTCTCTGGCTTTTGGTATTTCAGGTGTTGCTTGTTTTTCCTAAAATTGCATGAGATGTTAATTTTCAATAAAGGCAATTCGGAGTGTTTTTGTAGTCGCAATTCTAATATGTTTTCGGGTTATTTAGACGGCGTTAAAAAGTTCGAACGGATATCAAATGCCCACTTTAACCCTTACTGGATATTTTCCAAGAGTTGGATTTTTTTTCAAAGTTTGAAACATTCAAATATCGTGCAAGTGATTCGATATACCCTCTAGAAGAACGAAACCCAAAATCGATTCTATGACCGTAAAAACCGCCGCTAAACCCTAGGGTTTGCGGCAGTTCCGCAGCGCCATAGATGAGGCAAGGGTTGACCCTTCTACGGTTGGTCTATAGGTACAGTGACATGTGATGGGTATTTTTAAACTACGCTCAAGTGCTGAGCTTTTTGGGAAATTTTGGGTGTTTGTTTATTCGATCGGAATGTTTAACATCGTCAAGCTATTTGTGGAATGTGATACAATATGTGGAATTCATATAGTTAGGCATGAAATCCGAAATATATGATGTTTCGGGTTTATGATGTCTAAGGTGATTGTGGATTCCAAATGTTGTAGTTTGACATTTTTTTTCTGGGACCGTAAGTGTAATATGTAGTGTATCGCCGGTTTCTTGCTATATGTCAACGACAATTAGGATACGCATATTTACTTACGTTGATAACATGAGATGTTATGTGTTGATGTGATATGTTATATTGGATCGTCGTGTTTTGAATAGCTGGAGGTTTTATGTAAGATGAGAGTTTTTTATTTTCATTCATGTAAAATTCATTGTATGTAATATTGTTTTATTGGGGCACTTCCGGGTTGAGGATGATGTCACCATTGTTGTATATTATTTACTTTTCGGCATTAGGATAAACCCAAGGTGGGGAGCATAAGCAACCTGGTTCTAAAGTCCAGTGGAAGAACATCTCGAGAAGTCGAGTCCGCGTCTCCTAACTCTAGAATTGGTAAGGTTGCTTGCCGCTCTCGGATGGGTCTAAGGATGTGGGTTTGGCTATTCATCACGACCGTGAAATCCATGTTTTATACTGGCTTAATTTAAAACACGGAATTCCTAGTATATCCAATATTTCATATGTTATCTTCTGCTGCTGATATTCTGTGATGTGATCACTTTATATACGTGAGACGAATGCTTTATTATTATATATATGATATATAATAAACGTTGATTATGTTTTGCACCCGCGCTAGTCCTGCCCTGGTATGCCGTTAGTTAAGTAACCTAACGGTGCATAATGGGACACTGTGGCGAATGTGGATGGCATAAGCGTACGTTGTATTTTCGTTTCTTCTGTGATTCTTAGGAAGCATAAATGATGGGACGCCATTAATGAGATTAATGAAAGAAAAGAAACCTAAAAGATATTGTAGAATCAAATTTTCAAAAGAGGTAGCTCTAGTTTTTGCTTTGTATAGCGGTATTCTTTGTAGAGTACTGCACCTTATTCGATAAGGAAAGAGCCGAGATCCCTTCACCGGGAGTGACCTTTTTAGCGAAACTAGTAAAAGCCTAAAAAACACTCCTTTTCAAAATCACTTGTTTCTACAACGATATCAAGTTTATTACGCAAAAGGTTTTCTAAAAACCTGTCGTAGCCCTCCATCATTTCAGACAAGTCCTACTTAGTATTCGTGCTACGTTTGTTGACCTCCGTCAAAACGTAGTGTGCAGTAGCTGACTAGTACTTATCTGCTGCATATGATGCGATTGTTTTAGGATAGTCGTAAGGCCTTGTTAACCTCCGTCAAGGATCGTGCGGTTGGGTTTAATTCAATCAGGAAATAACGGGTTGAACTTGACTAGCAGCCTATGGTTTGTTGACCTCCGTCAAGGTCATAGGACGCTGGGGGCAGAAAATTGTCGGGAATTTCAAGTGTTGAAATTTGCAATGAGATTGCATACCTTCTATGACATAGTTGGATTCCGATACCGACTGCGAGTAAGAGTTACTCCTGGGAGAGTTTTACACATCACAATTAGCCGATCAAGTAGGCGTCTAGAAAGGTGTTAACAAGGTTACGCCCCTAGAGAAAAAAAGGTTTATTTTAATAAGGTCCGTGCGAAAGCACGGGGAACCTCCCTCAAAGTACCGACACAGGCCTGGCTGAAAGATTGGCGAACTTGTAAAATGTAATTAATTCCGGCTAGTCTTACCTTTTAGGGTTTGAAGGAAGATTTGATAAAAACAGTGGGAGCCATCCTGATTAGATAAAATAATAACCACTCCAATCTCGCAAGAGCATACGCTAAAGTGTTTTCTTCTCCCTCTACAGGTAGCGACTGTGTCAGGCCTTAATCAAGATAATAATATGGATGTATTGACTGAACCCGCTTGTTATACTGAGCAGGGGAACGTTGGTTCCGTTCTTTCTTATAATTGTTATAAGACTGAGAAGGAAATAGGGACATCCGGATTCCCACGCCGCCCAAACGAAGAATATAAGTATGTTAATGCATCTTCTTCAGGTGTGTTAGTTATCAAGAACTGTTTCTCTGTTCACTCTACGTCCTGGGTATTAGATACCGAATCGGGATCCCACATATGTAATATGTTACATGGGCTAAGGAAGGTAAAGAACTGAGAATGGGTGATCATTCCGTAAGAGTAAGGAATGGTGCAAATGTTACAGCCAAAGCAGTTGGCGAATATCACCTTGTATTACCAAATGGTAATACATTGATTCTGAACGAATGCTATTACATTCCGACCTTGATATGCAATCTTATATCAGTTTCTTTATTAAGTAAAAAAGATATAATTTTGTAGTACAGGATAATGTTATGAACATCTTCATGAATCAAAAGTTGATTGGATCAGGCTCGTTAAATAATGGCATATACGTTCTAAATCAAACTACAGTTCTTAATGTACAAAACACACACAAGAGGAAGAGTTCAGAAATGAACGAATCCTTCTTGTGGCATTGTAGAGTAGATCATATCAATGCGACACGACTAGCTAAGTTACATAAGGATGGATATTTGAATCTCTTCGAATTTTCATCTAATGACACTTGCTAGTCATGTCTCAAAAGCAAAATGACCAAAACTACGTTTTGTGGACACAGAGAAAGAGTTACGGAACTCTTGAGACTGATACATAGTGATGTATGTGGTCCCATGTCTACACATGCCAGGAATGATTCTTCATAATTCATTACATTCACTGACGATCTCTCAAGATACGGACATGTGTTCTTGAGGAAACACAAGCCTGAAGCTTTTGAGAAATTCAAAGAATATAAGCATGAAGTCGAGAACCAGACAGGTAAAAGTATTAAAATCCTACGATCCGATCAGGGAGGAGAATACTTGAGCAAGGAATTCCGTGACTATCTAAAAGGGAATGAGATTCTCTCTCAGCTTACTTCTCCGTATACACCACAGCACAACGGTATATCAGAACGGAGGAATCGCACCCTATTGGATATGGTGCGCTCTATGATGAGCACCGCTTAGTTACCTGTTTCCTTTTGGAGTTATGCGCTTGAGACAGCAGCATACCTATTGAATAGAGTTCCAACCAAATCAATGTCTGTCTCTCCATATGAGATATGGGAAGGAAAGAGACCGTGTCTTAATTTTGTTAAGATATGGGGTTGCCCGGCCTATGTTAAAAAGCAAAATCCGGACAAGTTCGAGACAAGGTCTTTTTTGTGCAAGTTTATAGGATATCCCAAGCATTCGCAGGACATATCTTCTACCATCTTGAAGAACAAAAGGTGTTTGTTGCTCAACATACTACCTTTTTAGAAAAGGAACTTCTTATGAAAGAAATTTGTGGCAAGGAGGTAGAACTGAAAGAAGTTCCAGCTATACAAACTACGATAGAAGATTTGGTAGAACTAGAGAATTCGATAGTTCCCAACGAATCTCAGCCTCTCCGCCGATCTAGTAAGGTTTCTCATCCACCTGAGAGATACTACGGTTTTCTCATTGATGGTGGGAGCGAGGATTGCATCATGAAAGATGATGATCCACCTAGCTTCAAGCAGGCCATCACGAGTGGGGACTCTGTGAAATGGCTGGATGCAATGCAATCTGAGATGGAATCCATGTACACCAACAAAGTATGGACTTTGGAAGTTGCTCTTGAAGGGGTAAAACCCATTAGGAGCAAATGGATCTTTAAGAAGAAACTTGGTGTAGATCGCAAAGTTGAGACTTTCAAAGCTAGACTTGTTGCAAAAGGTTTTCGTCAACAACCAGGTATGGATTATGATGAAACATTTTCTCCAGTGGCTATACTTAAGTCCATTCGGATCCTACTTGTCATTGCTGCATACCATGACTACGAAATCTGGTAAATGGATGTTAAGACCGCCTTTCTAAATGGTGATTTAGAAAAGTGCGTGTACATGACTCAGCCAGAGGGCTTCGTGGACAGTGGGAGCAGCGGAAAGGTGTGCAAGCTGCTTAAATCCATCTATGGGTTAAAGCAGGCATCGTAGGGTTGGAACATCTGTTTTGATGTTGTAGTCAAAGAGTTTGACTTCATCAAGAATATAGATGAACCTTGTATATACAAGAAGATGGCAGAGAGTAAGGTTGTTTTCCTCGTATTGTACGTGGATGACATACTCTTGATAGGAAATCATGTT
Organism: Agapanthus africanus; assembly: GCA_030015575.1. Classification (NCBI taxonomy): domain Eukaryota; kingdom Viridiplantae; phylum Streptophyta; class Magnoliopsida; order Asparagales; family Amaryllidaceae; genus Agapanthus; species Agapanthus africanus. Next base: position 326,901,732 of record JASDDO010000018.1, read on the forward strand.
CCTATGCTGCACTCGGGCAAGCTCTTCTTATCACATAGATTCTCAATGAAAGATCTAGGTGATGCCTTCTACATCTTGGGGATTAAGATCTATAGAGATAGATCTAAACAGATACTGGGATTGTCCCAATCGAGATACATTGACACTATACTAAAGAGGTTTTGTATGGAAGAATCCAAGCGTGGGAATTTACCCACGATCACAGGACTCACTCTCTCCAAAGAGATGTCTCCCAAGACTGATTTGGAGAGAGCTCGCATGCAAGGGATACCCTATGCTTCGGCAGTAGGTTCTATCATGTACGCGATGCTATGTACCAGACCCGATGTAGCATACTCACTGAGTATAGTAAGTAGGTATCAAGCAGACCCAAGAAAGAGTCACTGGACGGCTGTGAAGAACATTCTCAAGTACATGAGAAGGACTAAAGAGATGTTCTTAGTGTATGGTAATGGTGAACTCCAAGTGGAGTCCTTTACCGATTCGAGCTTCCACAGTGATAAGGATGACTCTAAGTCGCACTCGGGATTTGTCTTTACCCTCAATGGAGGGACGGTTAGTTGGAAGAGTTCCAAACAAGAAACCGTGGCAGACTCGACGATGGAGGCCGAATACATCGCTGCCAACGATGCTGCCAAAAAGGCTGTCTGGATGAAGAAGTTCATAAACGAACTTGGTGTGGTTCCGTCCATCAAGCATCCAATACCTTTGTATTGTGATAACAATGAAGTTGTGGCTTTGGCCAAGGAACCCAGGTCCCATCAGAGATCCAGGCATATTCTGAGACGGTATCACCTGATCCGGAAGATAGTTGATTGCCGGGAGATCGATATTAGGAGAGTTGACACGAAGAACACAGCGGATCCACTCACGAAGGCCATACCCCAAATACAATTTGAGAAACTCTTCGGAATGTTGGGTATGAGATACTACAATTGGCCTTTGTGCAAGTAGGAGATTATTATTTATGTATATGCCCTAGAGGCGATTATTGTACATATGATGTATATTATAGTGGATGCTTGGATATATATAAAGAAAACTTTCTTGCTCGATATGATAGTATGCTATCAGGTTGCTCTTTGTCTTAACATGTAGACTTGTATTGTGATACTGTCTTGCTCTCACATGTTGATAAAACCCTTAGAATGTGTATTTGACTACTAGGACTATGATGGAGATCATACTAGTGGGGCCAGGGTAGTCCACAAGTACATCCTATAATTGTTCCTAGTCAAGGGTGTATTGAGACAGGGCATCGATATTCCAGAATAGACTAGCGTATACGCTTCTTGACCCATATGATGGACGATGGATGATCCCACATCCATTGGTTTTTGACATCAAAGATGGTATACGGGTGCTCAGTGGAGACTGAGTACACTGAATGGACTCGCCGAGAACTCCTAGTTGGTATTATACCTATCGTCAGATAGCAGTTCTCTGGTGACACTGGTACAGGTTAGTCTGTAGACTCAAGATCGTCATAGAGTCTTGTGTGATTCCCACTGTGCTTTGATTTCCACCTTACCGCGTTTAAGAGCACGTGCAAAACGGTGGCTTTTAGGTATAGTCCCGAATCACATGGAGGCAATGAGCGATAGGAGGGGTTTCGTTTCTCCCGGTATTGGGGGTTGATGTTGCGCTGTGCTCGATTGGCTATAGCAGGAAGTCTCTGGCCAGGGCTGATATGGAGATCTACTGGTAAGTGTTATCAGTAGTTTCTCGATCCGTTATGAGCCTCACATCGACACGACTTATCGGTTACTAGGGTCTGACGTTTACCACCCCTAGCCTGGATATGCGACATATCAGACGAAGAGACCGGACTGTATGGTAGTGTTACTGACCGGCTTTACAGGAGTGTGAGCAGGCCTGCTTGTTGATCTTCTGATCGCTCAATACCCGGATAGCCGTTACGTCTAGCTAGTACCGCTGACGGCTTATAGGTGCTTGATATGATTATCACCTGCTGCCGGCGTATTGACAAGTCTTTAGAGTCCTACACAAAGGTTTACTGACTCAGGCAAAACGAAGTAGGAGCGCATAAGTGATATGTGCGGGACCGAGATTAATACGAGTATATGATATCATATTCTATTCTCGCGATATTTGTATCGGTCGGTTACATGTGATATAGCCGGGTTATCAAATCAAGTGTTGATTCGATAAGAAGATACATATGATATTGGTCGGTTATATGTGATATAGCCGGATTATTAAATCAAGTGTTGATTTAATAATTTAATGTATAATTATATATTTGATATACTAATTTGCATTAACTAATATTGGCTCACTTAAGCATTCTTTTTCCTCACTTTTTTGCACACTAAATATATATGTGATATATATTTTTTTATTATGCTAGTTTATATATGCAACATGGGTGTATGAGACTTACACCATATATGAGATAATATTAAGGTTTTTATTTATTTAAAGTAATTCAAAATTGAGTGGAATTTGTCATGGTTGCAAGCTTCAGAAACTTGTGGATAACCATTGACTTAGTCCACCATTTTTGTTTTGCCCTGGATATTTATAAACCTAACCATTATCTTTAACTATGGTTTATTCTTTACAAGGGTTATATGAGATATTTCTCACCGATGGTTGCCATTCACTCTCTCATCCATTATTTGCTTCATCTTCCTTAAGCTCATGAGAGAGCTCTCTAGGTTTTGAGAGAAAAAGAAAAAGAGCGAGAAAAAGAAATCTAAAGTGAGCAAAATTCCTACTTCATCATTCTCTACTAGATTAGCCATTTAGTTTAGAGTGTTAGCTTCACTAATCCCTAATTAGGGAAAAGGTAGCTTGAATCGGTGTCTCCTCGACGTAGATCATCTTCGATTTTGAAGACTTCAAGAAAGTTTGCATCTTTCATCTGGTGGAGTCTCTCAAGAGTTCGGGAGATCATTACTCGCAGCGAACGGACTTCTACACGGAGCATTTGAAGTGAAGGACCGGCCTACAAAGGTTGTATTCCGCATTCACTTGTAAAGTTGTTTACATATATTGTCTAAATCTTTAGTTAAGATTTTAGGGTTAGGGTTAAGTAGCATAGCAAATTTTTGAAAATGGCATGGACGATGCCTCCCGAAACCTGCTGTTGTGCTAAGTAACCCTACAATTCCAAAGACAATTCCCATTCCGGGGTGCCTCACGTGCTCCCACGTGACCTCCAAACAGTTGTTCAACACTCATATGAAAAAGGGGGAAATTCCAAAGACAGTTCTCATTCTGGGGCGCCTCCCGTGATCCCCCAATAGCGCTTATCACTTTTAAAAGGAAAAAGGAATAAACCCAAAAAATCAGTGCCCAACTCTGGTGGCAAACTGAAATATCTCACAATTATTCAACCCAATATTGTGTATCTAGTTAGTGTGATTAGTCAATTTATGGAAAATCATAGGGATAATTATTGAGATGTAGCAGTTTGGATTTGATACTTAAAGAGTGCTCCAGGCAAAAGCTTTTTATACTCAAATTGTAAACATTTTTAGTAGCAAGATTTTTGGACGCATTGGGCATAATCTTCTTATGATCGGAGATCTACCAAAGGCTACTACATATTTGTTGGCGGGATTTTGGTATCCTAAAAGAGCAAAATATAGTGTTCAACCTCGCTCAAGTACAGAGCCGGAATGTAAAGCTATGACAAATACTCCTTCCGTTTCAAAATGTAAGTGATTTTTTTTTGAATACTTGTCCTTTTACAAGTATCAAGAACATTTTTCCATTACCAAGACACTTTTACTATTTGATTTTCTAAACTAACCCTCAATAAAATTCCTTAACTTCATACTTATTCAAATACCAAGAAAGTAATGAACATTAATAGGGTTAAAGTGGATAATTTGCATTCATATAATCATTGATTTAAATTTTCTTAATAGGTGTGCAAAAACAAAAATGGACTTGCATTTTGAAACGAAAATAGTGCCACTTATGAGCGGTATGGATTAGCTTCTTGCTCGGAGAGCTTGGCTTTAGACCAACTTTTTCAAAACACTTATTTATGATAAAGCCGACATTTATATTGCTTTGAATTCGATCTTTCATGAAAAGACCAATATATAGAGGTTGACTGTCACTTTGTAAGAAGATAGAAGATGGGAATATCGACATGTACCATATAAAGTCTGCTAATCAATTAGCAGATATGCTTACCAAGCATTTGAGAAGCTCGAGAGCGAACTTTAATTGTGACGAGCTGAGTGTGTACGATGTGTACACTTCAGCTTAAGGGAGAGTGTTAGAGTATGCTTACTAGAATATGCTTTCATGTAACTAGTTACATATTATAGAAAGCAGGGGCGGATGCAGAAATTTTGGTCAATGGGGGCAAAATAAAGACAATGATGTTCTATTGAAAAGTTCTACTAAATAATATATAAAAACATTACACAATTTAAAAAGTAAAAAATAATCTTTAAAATAATTTATGCATTTGGAAATTTTCATATTATAAAGACATTGGAACTCATACCATTAACATGAAGTATATGCACTATATATTATAACTAGAACCCACATGCCTCTTCTCACTTTTAAAGAATATCCAAAAAAAGAATAAAAAATTCTCTCTCAATTTGTGCTTTGCATTTATTTCATAGACTCTCTCTTCCCTCTCCCTCTCTAAATTTGTACTTTACATTCATTTTGCACAAGCCTCAATACATACACACGTGCACAACACGTGCAAAAAATCTAATAAAACCAAATAATGCAAACACACTAGGAATTGAACCCATGACCTTCAACTAGACAATTGTGTAACTTGCTATCTAGGCTAAACTCCACTATTGTTGTTTTGTAGCATATATATGTATAAAATATATTCCAAAAAATAATACATTCTTGCTACCAATATAAATCTTTTGTTTTTTAGCAAAAATTCAGCTGGGGCAATTGCCCCCGCTAGGCCCCATATAGATCTGCCCCGGTTAGAGAGGGATAGATATGTAAGGTGGTCACATCATATAAATGAGGTTTGAGAGGGATCTCTATCCATCCAATTTCATTTCCCTTGATACTTTTTCTCTCCTCTAAAAGCTTACCCCTAATATCATATATGAACTTTAAATAGAAAATACACACCCCAATCCTTGCTTGCATGTATCCGATGTGGATAAGAGGCATGATATGATTCAAATTCATCGTTTCACAATTTTCCAAAATTCTAGGATATAATTCATGGTTATGATAAATTCTCTCTCTCTCTCTCTCTCAGAAATTTAAACTAAGAATACCAAATATCTTACAAGTTTAAGAATGCAAATAACAATATATTATTAATTTCTTAGTTAGTGATGCATGTTCTATACGTTTAAAATTTAACATAAATTCTAGGATGCATCAGTCTCCTCTCAAGTGTCTTTGCTGTATCCAAAGGAATCCGATAAGGAGGCAAAACTCGACGACGAATCCATGCAACATATCCCCAAACAAACTGTCATTTTGTTAGCTTTAAAATAAGGTATGCCCCTTTCCATGTAGGACAAGACCATTTCCTACACATAAATAAGCAAGTAATGCAAAATTGTTACATGAAGGTAACAAACCCCTCAGGACCTGACTAATTCACCAGATCATCATCATCATCACTCTAAGGCTTAGCTCATCAAAATCAGTCGTCAGGTGAGCACAAGACAATATAGACAAAGCTCCCTAAAAGAATTGATCAATTTTTATGATTGGCTGTCAACCTAATATCTGAACTGAAGATGCCGTGCAGAATTCCTAGCTACAATCTGTTGGCCTCTAATAATGTTGATGAACAATTGGAAGGTGAGTCCACCTACTCTCCATGATTATGTAATTTATACTAATGAAATAATTTGAAGTCCTCATCTATAGCATATAATAATTAAGTCAAAAATCTTAATGGAACACATTCAGCATTCCCTAATAGAACGAGAACCACAAAAGAAACAAGAACAAGAAGATACTTTACCATAATCCTCGATAAACCTTAGTGCCTTCTCCAAGAAAGAAGGACTTCCATCAACATCTTCTAGAGCAAGTAAAACTGGTCTTCCCACAACATTGGAAAAGGCAGATTTCTTATTTTGCACTGCAAAAGAAACAGTTTCACGTGAGGAAAGAAGGGGCTCACAATCATCCATGAAAAACAAGATCACAGCAAAAGGGTTGCAAGGAATTTCTCTTGAGTGCAATATAGAATAATATCTGACATGAGTCTGACATACATAAAAGTTCAAGGAAACAACTGCACCACAGCCATCGACTATTACCACTTCTAGATATTTTATCAATTTATAAAACGTGCATGCTTTTCAAAAATACAACTACTTACAGAATAAAGTGAAGTATCCATGTTATGATGTGTAATCACTTTATAATGAAACTCTTGATAACAAGTCACTCAGGCAGACTTCATCCTGATATGATTAAAGTATATCAAAGATAACATTACAAAAGCAGAACAATCTTCTGCAAAACTCGAGCAAAGTCGAAAACAACATTAACTTCAAAGTATGTGTTAGTTACACAACACAAACCATTGTTGTTTCTCCATTCAGCTCTGGGAAAGCCTGAGAGGGTCCACATCCTCTACTTAAGAACACAGCAGTCATTGTTTGTGTCTAACCTGAGTCCTGGTGAGCCTTTAATTATGATCCTATTTCTCCTAATTGGACAGCCGTTAGCCTCCATTGTACACGTCCAAACAATTTCAAACACTTGTAAACCATGACGTTTCAACGCGTGATAAATCATCTTCATACTCATATGAATTTATTTCTCAACCCTGAGTATCACCTAAAAATTTACTAATGAATGCACAAGACACATGGAGAACAATTATCTCACCTTTATCTCAAAAAACAAAAAAGACACATGGAGAAAAACAAAATATTTGGGGAAGCCAGAACATCACATTTATTATGTGATCCTTCACCCATCTCAGGATTGGTTGAGAAGCACGACACAAAGTCTAGAAATCTCCTCAGTAGAGTTTATATTTATTTAAGACTTGCTGTCAACCTACTTTCAACACCTTATGAGTTCATGAAAACTTCTGGGCTAGAGCAACTGTTTGTGTTTAGGACCTTTTGATGAAGCCTTAATTGTCGTTTGAAGGTTACACAAAACATATTTTAGCCATGCATTTTAAGATGTAAACCTCATGCAATCCTAGAGTAAGCCGTATATGTTCTCTGGCTGAGAAAGATATTAGACAAACAGTAAAATGTTTAAATTCTGCCATATGGAAAGTTGAACACTTGTATCCAAGGCACAAATACACAAAAGAGATAAAGAAAAAGCCCAGCATCTTATAAAAATAAATAGTGGAAACCATCTCGGCACTCGATACTGGTATTGGACAATCATTTTTGGGGTCAAAATCGGCCTTCTTGGCAATATCAGCCATCCTGGGTAAAGAATATCATATTTCTATTATTTGAGAAACAAATTTGTGAAAATTAGCTAACTTTTTATATAATAATACAACAACAACAACATTCGAGCCTTTTATCCCTAGCATATGGGGTAGGCTACATGAACCAACATGAGAATCACACCGGGTCCAGCACATGAATCCTCCACCTCCACTAACTTCTATCGAACAATATACTTTCATTGAGGCCTTTGGCAACCATATCTTTTCGTATCACCTCTATCCATATTTTCTTCGGTCTCCCTTTCGCCCTTTTGACATTGCCTATATCGATAGTATCCATTCGTCGAACCGGTGCTTCCATAGGTCTGCGTTGCACATGACCAAACCATCTTAGCCGGTTTTCCCGCATCTTCTCCTCCACATGTGCTACACCAACTTTTGCACGAATATCCTCATTTTGCACCTTATCTTTTCTAGTGTAACCACACATCCAACAAAGCATGCACATCTCCGCTAAGTACATTTTCTGTGTATGATACTTCTTAAAAGCCCAATATTCTGTACCATATAATAAGGCAGGCCAAATAGCGCTCCGATAAAACTTCCCTTTCAAGCTCAATGGAAAGTTATGATCGCACAAAATCCCTGTTGCACTCCTCCATTTCAACCAAACAGCTTGGATCCTTTGATTAATATCGTTATCGATCTTCCCATCCTTTTGGATGATGGAATCTAGATATCTAAATTGATCGCTCGGTGATCTCTTGTCCTTCCAGTATTATACCAATATGGTTTCGACTTCTCTGTTTGCTAAATTTGCAATGCATATGTGTTGTCTGGACCTCATGGTAACAGTGCCAAAGCTAAAAGATTAGACGATGTTAGATAAGTTACGAAACCGAAACAACTCCGAAACAGTCGCCATGAAACCTGTTCTCTGTCGAATTTTTCAGAGCCTCTGAAAATTTTTTAAACAGCTGCAGAGTGCTATTTATAATTAATCTAGAACACCGCAAAAATTTCAAGCATTTTGGCCAAAATTGGGCCGGCCACTTTCGTGAAATCCCCGATCTCACCCATGTTACTGTAGCATTATCCCTTGAAATTTTTGTGGCGTTCTGATCTCTGGGAGTTGTGTTTGATGGTTATGTTTGATTAGCCCAAAATTGCATGTGATGTTAATTTAGTTAAAGGGCTAATACGGAGTGTTTCGTATTCGTAAATTAACTTCGTTTCGGGTTTATTTTGATATGTGATGCAATGGTTTGAATCCACATCTGATTGGTTTAGAGAAAACTAGTTAGTTACATGTAAATCTAGTGCTTTAGTTTCGGATAATCGGTTGCCACGGAGTTTTGATTTGGATCAAAACTCTGTCGTACTCGTGTATAGTATGCGAATACTTGCCGGATTACTTTGCTAGATAGCCACGCCTCACAACCCCGATCAAGTGACGGTAGGAGAATCCTATTGCCAAAAGCATCCACTCGGTTGCTTGCGGCCACGGTGTTCCGCCTTAGTACACTTCGTCGACGGCATCGAGGGTGTGGCCATCTACTAAAGTTCCCGACGAGTATTCGATAATATAGTCGGGAATCTTGTTGAATCTCCAACTAAGCAATTGAAAAGTATTTTCAATTTGAGACTAAAATACAAGATTTATCTGGTTAGGCATGAAATCCAAAATATGAGATATTCCGGGTTTATGATGTCTAAGAAAATGCGGATTCTAATTATTGAGTTTTTCATTTTTTTCTGCGACCGTAAGTGTAATATGTGGGGTATCCCAAATCTCGTTGCTATATGTCAACAGAATTTGGATACGCATATTTACTTACGTTGATGATACATGATATCATGTGTTGCTGGTGATATGTTTTATTGGATCGTCGTGATTGAATAGACGGGGGTTTTATGTGAGATGAGAAATTTTATATTTTCATTCATGTAAAATTCAATGTAATATTTTTTTACTGGGACACTTCCGGGTTGAGAATGATGTCACCACTGTTGTATATTATTTACTTTTCCACATTAGGATAGACCCAAGGCGGGAAGCATAAGTAACAGGGTTCTAAAGTCCAGTGAGAGACCATTTTAAGGAGTTGAGGCCGGGTCTCCTAATTCTAGATATGGTAGGGTTACTTGCCGCTCTCGCAGGGGTCTTGGGATGTAGGTTTGGCTATTCATCACGACCGTGGAATCCGTGTTTTACATTATTGGCAAAATTTAAAACACGGAAATCCTAGTATATCCAATATTTCATATGTTGCTTCTGCTGCTTGGTTCTGTGATGTTGATCATATAACTGCATGAGACGAATGCTATATTATATATATTATATATAATAAACGTTGCTTATGCTTTGCACCCGCGCTAGTCCAGTCCCCGCTCTGCCGGTAATTAAGTAACCTAACGGTGCATGACGGGGCCCCGTGGCGAATGCGGATGGAATAAGCATACGTTCTATTTTCGTTTCACTTTTCTATAATGTTTAAGAAACATTAATTGATGGGATTTCATTAATGAAATTAATGAAAAAAAGAAACCAAAAGATGTAGAATCAAATTTTCAAAAAGGATAGCTCTAATTTTTGCTTTGCATAGTGGCGTTCCTAGCGAAGCTAGAAAAGCCTAAAAACACTCTTTTTCAAAATCATTAGATTCTATAGCGATATCAAGTTCATTACGCTCATAGTTTTCTTAAAAACCTGCATAGCCCTCCGTCATTTCAGATAAGCACTATTTTTAGTATTCGTGCTACGGTTGTTTGGCCTGCGTCAAGGCGTAGTGTGCGGTAGCTGAATTAGTGCTTATCTGCAGCATGTGATGCGATTGGATTAGGGTAGTCGTACGGCGTTGTTTGGCCTGCGTCAAGGGTCGTACGGGTGGGTTTAATTCAATCAAGAAATGAACGGGTTGAACTTGATTAGCGTCCTATGGGTTGTTTGGCCTGCGTCAAGGTCATGAGACGCTGGAGTAAAAACCATTATCGGGAATTTCAAGTGTTGAAATTTGCAATGAGATTGCATACCTTCTATGAGATAGTTGAATCCCGATACCCACTGCGAGTAAGAGTTACTCCTGGGAAAGTTTTGCACTTTACAACCAGCCGATCAAGTAGGTGTCTAGAAAGGTGTCAATGGGTCATGCCTGGGAAAACGAGGTTTATTTTAATTAGGTCCGTGCGAAAGCACGGGGAACCTCCCTCAAAGTACCGACACTGGACTGGCCGAACGATTGGCGAACTTGTAGAGTGTAATTAATACCGGCTAGTCTTACCTTTTATGGTTTAAAGGAAGATTTGATAAAAACAGTGGGAGCCATCCTGATTAGATAAGATAATAACCAATCTAATATTGCAAAGAGTGCACGCTAATGCGTTTCCTTCTCTCTCCAGGCAGCAACCAATGTCACGCCTTAATCAAGATAATAATATGGATGTATTGACCGAACCCGCTTATTGTACTAAGCTGGGGAACGTTGGTTCCTTAGGAATAGGGGAATATCTGGATTCCCGCGCCACCCGTACGAAGAAACAGCATGTTGATGCATCTTCTTCGGGTGTTCGTTACTGAGAACTGTTTCTCAGTTTGTTCTACGTCCTGGGTATTGGATACCGGATCAGGATCCCACGTATGTAATTTATTATATGGGTTAAAGAAAGATAGAGAACTGGGAAAGGGTGATAAATCCCTAACAGTAGGGAATGGTGCAATTGTTACAGCCGAGGCAGTTGACGAATAACATCTTGTATTACATTGGTTCTGAATGACTGTTATTACGTACCAAAAATGATGTGTGTAATATTATATCGGTTTCTTTGCTATCTAAAGAAGGATATAAATATAAATTCACATTAGAGGATAATGTTATGAACATTTTCCAGAATCAAATGTTGATTGGCTTTGGTACGTTATGTGACGGTATATACATTCTTAATCAAAGTACAGTTTTTAACGTATAGAACACAAACAAGAGGAAAAGTTCAAAAATGAACGAAGCCTTCTTGTGGCACTGTAAACTAGATCATATCAATGCGACAAGACTGGCTAAGTTGCATAAAGATGGATATTTGAATCCGTTCGAGTTTTTATCTTATGAAACTTGTCAGTCATGTCTCAAAAGCAAGATGACCAAAACTCCGTTTACTGGACAAGAAGAAAGAGCCACTGAACTCTTGGGACTGATACATAGTGATGTATGTGGTCCTATGTCTATACATGCCAGGAATGGTTTCTCGTACTTCATTACATTCACCGATGATCTCTCAAGGTTCGGATGTGCTATTGATGAAACACAAGTCTAAAACTTTTGAGAAATTTAAGGAATACAAACATGAAGTTGAGAACCAGACGGATAGAAATATTAAAATCTTACGATCTGATCGGGAAGCATAATACTTAAGCGGGGAATTCCGAGACTATCTAAAAGAGAATGGGATTCTCTCTCAGCTTACTCCTCCGTATACACCACAGCACAACGGTGTATCGGAGCGGAGAAATCGCACCTTATTAGATATGGTACTGCTGAGTTACCTATTTCATTTTGGGATATGCGCTTGAAACAGCTGCAGACCTATTGAATATGGTTCCCACCAAATCTGTGCCTACCACTCCATATGAGATATGGAAAGGAAAGAGACCATACTTTAATTATGTTAAGATATTGGGTTGTCCGGCTTATGTGAAAACATAAAATCCGGACAAGCTCGAGGCAAGGTCAGTTCTGTGCAAATTTATAAGATATCCCAAACATTAGCGAGGGCATATCTTCTACCACTTCGAGGAACAAAAGATGTTTGTTTCTCGACATGCTACCTTTTAGAAAAGGGATTATTTTATGAAAGAAATTAGTGGCAATGAGATAGAACTAGAAGAAGTTACAGCAGCACAAACTACAACTGACGATTTGGTGGAACCGGAGGATCCAATAGTACCCAACGAACCCCATCCACTCCGCAGATCTAGTAGGATTCCCCATCCATCTGAGAGATACTACGGTTTTCTCATAAATGGTGGGAGCGAGAATTGCATCATGGAAGATGATGACCCGACTAGTTTCGAGCAGGCCATCACAAGTGGAAACTCTGTGAAATGGCTGGATGTTATTCGATCCGAGATGGAATCCATGTACACCAACAAAGTATGGACTTTAGAAGTTGCTCCTGAAAGGGTAAAACCCATTGGAAGCAAGTGGATCTTCAAAAAGAAAATAGGTGTAGATGGAAAAGTTAGAGACTTTCAAAACTAGACTTGTAGCAAAAGGTTTTCGTCAACGACCTGGCATCGACTATGATGAAACTTTTTCTCATGTCGCTATGCTTAAGTCCATCAGGATCCTACTTGCCATTGCTGCATACCATGACTACAAAATCTGGTAGATGGACGTCCAGACCGCTTTTCTAAATGGTGATTTAGAAGAGAGCGTGTATATGACACAATCAGAGGGCTTCGTAGACAGTGGGAGCAGCGGAAAGGTATGTAAGCTGCTTAAATCCATCTACGGATTAAAGCAGGTATCGCGGAGCTAGAACATCTGTTTTGACGAAGCTATCAAAGAGTTTGATTTCATCAAAAATGTAGATGAATCTTGTAAATACAAGAAAGTTGTAGAAAGTAAGACGGTCTTCCTCGTATTGTACGTGGATGACATACTCTTGATAAGAAACGATATTCCTATGCTACACTCGGTGAAGCTCATCTTATCACACAAGTTCTCCATGAAAGATCTAAGTGATGCCTCCTACATCATGGGAATAAAGATCTATAGAGATAGATTTAAACGGATGTTGGGATTGTCCTAATCCAGGTGTTGGTTATAGTGTCCTCAAATCAATTATTGGATCGTAGGCACGTGATTGCAATGATTGAGGGAGGACCTATACCGGTAGAACAGTCTTACTCGAGATGATAGTATGCTATCTGGTTTGTCTTTATCATCGTGTACATACTTTAGGTGACATTACAGATCACTATTACATATTGATAGAGCCCATAAGATTCTTTCTTGACTACCAGCAATATGATGGCGATCATATACGTGGGAGTTGGGTGGTCTATAAGCACATCCTTAAAGTGTCCCTAATCGTGGGGGTTTCGAGACTGGGTATCGATACTCCAATAGTAGACTAGTGTATACGGATCGAGACCCCGACGAGGGACGGTGGCCGGTCTCACAAGCCATTGGTGTCGGTTGGTTCACCTAAAATGTATACAGATGCTCATTGGGTTATGAGTACACCGGACGGACTCGTCGGGAACATGCTAGTTGGTATAATACCTATTGTCAGTTAGCAGTTCCCTGGTGACATGTGTACAGATTAGTCTATCGACCTGGGATCGTCATTTATCTCATGTGAGTTTCCACTGTGCTTTGATTACTACCCTACCACGACTCAAAGGAGTCGTGCAAACAGGTTTTAGTTGGGTACAGTCCCGAGCCACATGGAGACAGTGAGCAGTTCGTCAGGAAATTCGTCTCTCCCGGTATATTGGGGGTTGATGTTGCGGAGTGCACGGATGGTCATCACCAGAAATCCTCGACCGGGGTAGTCGAGAATTATCGATCTAGGATCGGTAGTTTCTCAGTTGGTGATAGGTTTCATGCCGACACTAAATATCGCGTTATTAGAGGGTCTGACTCTATCCACCATTCTAGACTCGATATGCGATACTCATAGACGAACGGACCGGACTGTACGGATATTTTCACTGTCAGGCTCAGTAGGGTTTCAGGATGAGTTCGCTCGCCGTCCTCCCTTTCACTCAATATCTGGACAGCCGTTACGTACAGCTAGTGTCACTGACGTGCTTGTGGTTAAACCCACTGCCAGCGTATTGACGAGTCTTTAGAGTCCCACACAGAGGGTTTCCCTGGTTCGGGCGAAACGTTGTAGAGGCCGTATGGTTTTATGGCAGGGTTTGATCATATACATGCACTTGTGCACGGATCATGATCGGACGGATAATACTAGTGGGCTTTGGTTTAAGCCGGATTCTAGTATTATATTGTTGGAATATTTTCGTCTCGTATTCGTATTCAGTCGGAATACGGATACAGGTATGTATATACGGATGAAGGGTATTCTTGTAATTCGTTACGAGTTTACTTTTGAAGTTGTCATTCTCCTTTTTGTTTAAACATTTAGTTTAATATTTAATTTTTGTTGAAAGTGCGAGTCATGGTTTTTGGCCAATTCCTTGTGCTGGCAATTTCTTGGGCTGGGCAAATTCGTGAGTCATGAGGGTGCATGCACTTGTAGGTCTTGAGATGAGTCATTGGTGCATTGATTGGTTTTGTTGTGGTGAGGTATATTGGTGTAATCAATCAACCCAAGAATATTTCCAGCACACATAAAAAAAAGACCACGAAATTACCCTTGCGAAAAAACAGCCACCTACTCACACAAACATCTTAAACAAACATCTCACCAAAACAAAACCAATCAATGCACCAATGACTCATCTCAAGACCCAGGTCACCTTGGAAGCCTGAAATGATAATCGTCTCTCGAAAGAAGCTGTCGTTATCAAATCCCTAAAACATCAACTTATGTTCATAAACTTCTTCCGAACGTTTCTCTAGGATTGGATTAATATATTAACTTATTGCAACTAGTGCAAAAACATCTGGTGTAGTACTTGACATCTCATGATTGACTCAATTGCCTAAGCAAGTGATATGTCAATCATGTACATCCCTCTCCCCTTTAGTCTGTAAGAAACCTTTAAAGAGGGTGACTCCATCACCTGCAGCTACACCACCATGTCAGGAGTCATCCATTCTAAAACACCTTTAGAATACTGTTTAAGTACCCGGATTGGGGAACTACCGAAAACTAGATCTAAAACCATAGATCTAGTAACCAGAATGCCTGATATAATATCCATATCCAATGTGGAGAAACCACTGTGTGACAACCACAGTATAACCGATTATACTATAGGAATTTCACTTCCCACAAAGTGTATGTCATCCAAATACCAGAACATACCACCCTACTACCTTCTTAACAGATCCATCTCCTATTCTGATGAAGTCAAAGCCTATGACTGTCACATCAAAAATAGATGATCTATCTCCGCTATATCTGCTTTAGTCTATAAATAGACATAAGCTACTTGTTCACTATGCTTCCGATGCTCCCACTGATTACAACCCTCTGCCAGAGTTATATATACGTGCACTTCTAAAGCCAGTTTAGAACGACGCTATACTCGTCCTCCTGTCGGGTCTCATAGTTTAGAACAACAGTAGTGTCAAATCTAGGTAAACAAGAACCTCTCTGTCACCATCTTTGAGAATACCGAAGTACGTCTCGGGCGGCCGAGGTTACCCACCATATCTGCGGAGTTGCTAATGGAATGTCAAACCCGATTGAATCTTTAGCTTCTATTTAAATTTTCAGAAATCGTCTGTGGTTCTGGAATCACTTCCAGTTCTACCATACTCCCACTACTGTTTTCTGAAAAAGTCTATTTTTACTAAAATTGTGGCGAGTCAAGAACAATATCACTATTGATCTTCCAGATGGTAGAAAGTTAACCCTCGACATAGCCCGGGATAACCCACAAACTGCCATTACGGAAACATGCCTTGAGTTATCCAGAGTCTGGTTTTAAGCATAAGCCGGACAACTCCATATACCTTAACATCGTTAAAATATGAATCATTCTATATACAATATAGAAACAAAGGCACTGATTTAATTAAAACCAGATTCAAATCATGCAGCTGTCTACAATGCATGTCAACTTAATGAAAAAAGGCCGATCAGCCTTACTCAACTAGGAATGCATCCAAATATGAGTAACCAGAAAGGGAAACAAGTTTCTCAAAACCATTACTATCAACCGAATACCAAACACAAATATCTACATCTTCAATCACCTTGAAAAATCCTGATACTTGCAACACCTGGTTCTCTATTTTATTCTTGTACCTATAATTTCTCAAAACTTGAACCTTGCATTTCTACGAAATACATGTCTAAAACTTGAAAAGTCACAAGTAAACAGAATACAGTACGAGTACACCAACCATTTTGTCCTAATGGACACTGGACAACATACAATATTTTGTATAAGTCCCCTGAGTTGAATAACTCAAACCCTGTGCGTCGTAGGTTGAAATCTGTACTATGGTTAAGAAGAATTACACCGCTGTTTAATGCTCCTTACCTAACCATCAACTGATATAGGTAAATGTCATGGGCATAATTTCAAAAGGTTATATCTCACTTTATAAAATAAACGTACAGATATATCAGTTTGAAATTAGTGCATAACGGATATTCAGAACCAAATATTTGCCGTCAGGCAAAACCCCAGGTGATTTCCTCAAATATCACCAATTTCAACGAATTCCGATATAATGTGAATATAATCACCTAATTCCCAATAACTTACTCCCACTCATCATCTGTAAAACCATACAGATTTGAGAATCAAACATGGTAAATATATACCCTGGAGTAAAGATCTAATTGAAAAATCAATTATCAATTAACGCATAGCGAAACTGAAACATTAAAATGTTTCGAAAGGATATCCGAGTATTCCTAGTAATGCCTCTTCCATTATCCAGATTTATGACTATAACCGTATATTTCTTTGTCGTCTCTCCAAATCCCTTTATTTGTCTTTACTCATTACCTTCTATACACCACCCTTACGCTAAATGGTTTTCTTCCTTCCCTACCGTTCGGCACCAGCCTATGATTTAGAAGAAGATTATTCAATAAGCGTAATAGGTGCTCTCCTAATCCTAGGAGTACTCGCACCTTTAGAGAAGGTAAAGATAAAAGACAACCTGAATAATCCTATTCAATTTTCCCTGAACCGGAGAAATGCAAAGGTGAAATAGGAGTGGCAATGATAAACGCGGTTTGGTCGTGAATGATAACAGTCGCAATTTACTTTTCCCTCTTTCTAATCTCTTTATTTGTTTTTACTTATTACCTTCTATATACCATATTTAGTTTTCTTCATTCTCTACCGTTCGGCACCTGCCTATGGTTTGGAAGAAGACTATTCAATAAGCGCAATAGGTGTACCCTCTCCTAATCCTAGAAGCCCCCACAACCTGAGAGAATGTAAAAGGAAAAGACAACTGAATAGTCGTATTCAATTTCTCCAGAACTGGAAACCATCCTCGAATTTGAAACAAGTTTCTTCGAGTTCGTATGTAACTATATGATGGTCATATCCAATAAATGTGAATCTTCGTAGTGATACGGAATGTTCCAGAAAAAAAGCAAAGGGTAAAAGTAGGAGTGGCAATGAAGTATGCAACTCTGACAATCCAAAAGTCAATGTGTTTTAAGAAGGTTCGGTTAACTTGGTTACTGAGTTATAGTTTAGGGTCGGAACATGGTCGCTGCCAAAGAGAAAGAAAAGAAACACTCAGCGTGCACTCTAACCTAAATCAGAATGGTCAATCACTTTATCTAATCAGGATGTCTCCCACTGTATCGTCAAATTCTCCTCCAAACCTGAAAGAAGAATTATTCGGGATCATCTAAAATCACCCGAGGAGTAAACCAGCTCATCAGTAGGAATCGGGATCCAACTATCACCGCATGATAACTTGATGGAATCCACTCAAGTTATCACAATTCAGAAGGTATGCGCATGCCTGGCAAGTTTCCTGTATGTTTGAAACTCCCGATGTGATTTTTATCCCATGCTCTTATGACCTTAACGAAGGCCGACATATCATAAGTCACATGTAAAGTGCTACCCGTCATTGTTCAGGTTAATTTGAACCCACCCATACATACCCTTGACGAAGGCCAAAATAGTAATACGACTGACCCAAACCAACGCATCTATCTATTCAACAGAAAAGTAACAAATAACTACCATACACTATGCTATGACGAAGGCCAACAAACATAGCATGAATACTAAGTGCTACCCATCTGAAATGACGAAGGGCTACGAATGGTTTTTGGCGAAAAACCTTTAAGTAATGAACTTAATATCGTTGAAGGAACCAGATAGCTTTTAACAAACATATAGTGACGAAAACCTTTGCTAAAGAGGTCACTCCCGGTGACGGGATCTCGGCTCTTTCCTCGTTGAATGAAGTGCAGGATATTCCATACTGAATACCACGACGCAAAGTAAAAAATAATCGACTATAGTGAAGTTATTACCCTGACGAAAACTTTTGTCCAAGGGGTCACTCCCGGTGAAGGGATCTCGGCCCTTGTCTCGTCGAATGAGGTGTTGGATATTCATAACCGAATACCGTTGTGCAAAACAAAAGAAAACGTCCTTATAATAACAGCTTTTGAAAATTTGTTCCAACAACATCGAATAGGTCTGTTTTCCTTGCATTGATCTGAATCAACGCAGTCCTATCAATTAATCACACCACAAAAGAACGAAAATATGATGTACGTATATGCCATCCGCATTCACCACTGGGTCCCGTCATCACCTGTTAGGTTTCTTAACTGACGAAAGAGCGGGGACTTGACTAGCGTGGGTGTAAAACATATACATCTAGTAGTATATATATAACGATATATAATAATCGCTCCAGGCATGATAAATGCAACATCACAAATAAGTAATAAGCATCACAGAACAATACAGATAATCTGAGAGCCCCGGGTTTCCTTTAAGCCGCAAGTGAAACCCGACGTTCCCCTGGTCGTGTGGATAGCATGTGCAATGAAAACCTAGACCCCTACGAGCGCGGCAACTTACCCGCCAAAACCAGAAGCGAGGCAACCCCCTTCACCAAAGTGAATGGGTCACCCAGCACTTTACAGAATCCGGTAACTTGAGCACCCCTCCTTGGGTCAACCTGTACCCCTACGAGTGCGGCGAATAGCCCGCCACTTCTAGAGTGAGGCCCCCTCCTTCTCAACGTCATGAGATGCGGACCCGTTGCCCTCTAGAACCCGGCTATCCGTGCACTCCATCGCGGAATAATCCTAGTATAGAAAAGAAAATATGTACATCGTTGACATCGACCTCAACCCGGTCGTGCCCCAAACAAATAACATATAAACAGGCAGTGACGGCATTTCACATGTCAGACGCTCGCCCCGCGATATCAAATGTACAAATAAAACTAAATTGTACTACCATTGCAACTAAGTTATCCACCACGACGATTCCGCAACACAGCACAACACAGAACATCAACGTGAATGTCACGTTCGCAAACCCGTCTAAAAGAACTATAGAAATTAGACAAGTTGTACCGCTATAATGACATTCACGGTCGCAGATAGTAATGCATGTACTGTAAACTTTAAACAATGTTAGAAATATCGACTTCGAAATAACCCCGAATAGCCCCAAACAACTAGATAAAACCATATCCAAACTGAGCTAAACAAGTAATACCACTGAACTAATATTCCAGAGACTAGATGCCATGCCAAAAATTAAGTCCCAACTCAACTACAAAACCGGCATGGCCGGATTTTCTTCAAGTCTTGCAGGCCAAGTAGGGGAATTAGGGGCTCGTGTTTGGTGTGTCTTCTAGTTGTCACTTAAATAATCTTCTGCAGTTGCTAAAATAATTTTAGAAGACCAATAAAATTTCGACAAAGAATGGAATATCGTTGGTATTGTTTCGGGGTTGTTTCGGTTTCGATATTTTAACAGTGTCTAAACAACTAGTATACGGTTAATGGGTTGGCTCTAATACCATGTAGGGCTACGCCAGCGTCCCGACCATCAATCCGTGGCCAAATGCGGAACAAAACCAGATACATAGACATCATACTAAAAAGGTTTAGTATGGAGAATTCCAAACGGGGTAATTTACCCGCCTACTCAGGAATCACTCTCCAAAGGTACGTCTCCCAAGACTGATTTGGAGAGGGCTCGCAAGCAAGTGATACCCTATGCTTCGACAGTAAGCTCTACCATGTATGCGATGTTATGTACCAGACTGGATGTAGCTTACTCACTAGGTGTAGTGAGTAGGTATCAATCAGATCCTGGGAAAAACCACTGGACATCTGTGAAGAACATTCTTAAGTACTTGAGAAGGACTAAAGAAATGTTCTTGGTGTATGGTAACGGTGAACTCCAGATAGAATTCTTTACCGATTCGAGCTTTCAGAGTGATAAGGACGACGGTAAGTTGATCTCGGGTTTTGTCTTTACCCTCAATTGAGGGACAGTGTGTTGAAAGAGTTCCAAGCAAAACACCGTAGCAGTCTCGACGATGGAGGCTTAATACATCGCTGCCAACGTGCTGCCAAAAAGGTTGTCTGGATGAAGAAGTTCATTACTGAGCTTGGTGTGATTCCATCCATTGAGCATCTAATAATTATGTATTGTGATAACAATGGAGCTATGGTTTTGGCTAAGGAACCCAGATCCCATCAGAGATCCAGATATATTCTTAGGCGGTATCACCTGATCTAAAGATAGTAGATCGCCGGGAGATCGAGATCAGGAGAGTTGACACGAAGGACAACGTAACGGATCCACTCACGAATGCCCTCCCCCAGATGCAGTTTGCGAGACTTTTTAGGATGTTGGGTATGAGATACTACAACACATGGCCTTAGTACAGATGGAAGATTGTTAGGAATATGTATGCCCTAGAGGCCATTATTGTACATGTGATGTATATTATAGTGGATGCTTGGACATATATATAGAGGACTTTCTTGCTCGACATGATAGTATGCTATCTGGTTGCTCTTTATTTTAACATGTTGACTGGTATTCTTTACTGTCTTGCTCTCACATGTTGATAAAGCCCTTAGGATATGTACTTGACTGCCAGGATTATGATGAGATTATACTAGTGGGGCAGGGTGGACCAAAAGTACATCCTTTAATCAGTTCCTAGTCGAGAAAATATCGAGACTAGGGCATCGATATTCCAGAATAGACTAGTGTGTACGTTTCTTGTCCCTTAGAAGGTGATGGTTGATCCCACAACCATTGGTGTGTGACATCAAAGATTGTACACAGGTGCTCATTGGAGAATGGGTACACCGAACAGGACTCGCCGAGGACTCCTAATTGGTAGTATACCTATCGTCGATAGCAGTTCTCTGGTGACACTGGTACAGGTTAGTCTGTAGACCCGAAATCGTCATAGAGTTGTGTGGCTCCCACTGTGCTTTGATTTCCTCCCTACCACGCTCAAAGGAAACGTGCAAACAGGTGGAATTTGGGTACAGTCCCGACTCATATGGAGGCAAAGAGCGATAAGAGGGATTTCGTCTCTCTCGGTATTGGGGGCTGATGTAGCGCTATGCTCAATTAGCTATAACTAGAAGTCCATGGCCAGGGCTGCTGCTGAGATTTACTGATAAGAGTTATAAGTAGTTTCTCGAACCGTTATAGGCCAGACATCGACGTGACTTATCACGTTACTGGGGTCTGACGTTTACCACCCCTAGACATGATATGCGACATATCAGACGAAGAGACCGGATTGTACGGTAGTGTTACAGATAGGCTTCATGGAGAGTATAGACGAGCTTGCTTGTTGATCTTCATATCGCTCAATACCCGGATAGCCGTTAGTCCAGCTAGTACCGCTGACGGCTTGTGGGTGGATGATGTGATCATCACCTACTGCTGGCGTATTGACGAGTCTTTAGAGTCCCACACAGAAGTTTCCTGGTTCAAACGAAACGAAGTAGGGCACATTTATGCGTGGGCATGATTAAATACGAGTATGTGATACCGTATTGTAATGTGGCAGTTATCTATTATCGGTTAGGTTATATGTGATATAGCCAGATTATCGAATCAAGTATTGATTTGATAATGTGATAAACAGATAAATGACATTAGTCGGTCATATGTGATATAACCAGATTATTAAATCAATTGTTGATTTAATATTTTGATATAAATTATATTTGATATAATTATATATTGACTAATATCATTAGCTCACTAATAGCTTTATTAATATATATATATATATATATTAATGTATATTTGATATGCATAAATATATATATATATATATTATTATTATATGAAGCATGACATGTATTTTTCTATTTTTAGAAAATACAAAATGAAGTGTAATATGTGGAGATATTTGTGGAATGAGCAAGGCATGGGTTTTATTATTTGTATATTACTCTTGACTCACTATTCAAGTATGGTTGCAATTTCTTATTGCATTTTAATTCCATTCTTGAATAAGTGAGGAAAGAGAGCCATTTTAGTTCACCGTCATTTTTCATTCTTCATGCCTTAGCCATTTCAAGAGCTCTGCTCTCTCTTGCTCTCCAAATAATTCTCACCTCATCTCCAAACTCAAAACCCTCACATGTGATGTGAATCATTGAGTTTGAGAGATCATTTGTGAGCTTACAAAACCCTACTTCACCATCCCATACTAGACTAGCCATTTGGTGTGGTGTATTTCCTACACTAAAGGAGTTTAGTATAGAGATAGCTTGATTAAGTAGACTTCGGGTGGATCGTCTTTGGCACGAAGATCTTCGGAGAAGGCTCGTCCAAGCTTAAAGTGGAGTCTAGTGAAGTCAAGTGGACCACAACCCGGAGCCTGAGAGAGAAGGACTTGATCTTCAAAGGTATAGCATTCTTTCTCTTAGCTAGTTTTGTGATGATATCAATCTAAACCCTAATCATCTAGTTAATATCCTAGTTTAGTCTAGCTTAGCACCATGAAAAATTTAAATTTGGCATGTTTGATGCCACTAAAACCCCTTGCCGGTGCTAGGGTAGACTTTCAGGACCTGCTCAATCTGAACCCTCGAGATTCCAACGTTTTCCTCCATAACTCCAATTTGGCATTAACCCCTGCTTTTGTCTCATTTACTAAAACAATATCATCAGCGAATAGCATACACCAAGGTAACTCATCTTGGATAGTTCTAGTAAGCTCATCCATCACGATGGTAAACAGAAATGTACTTAATGCGGATCCTTCATATAAGCCAATTGTAATCAGAAAATCACTCGTTAGACCCCACTACTCCATCGTACATATCCTTGATTATATCAATGTACTTGACGGGGACCCCTTTATTCATCATTGTCCTCCATAATACCTCTCAAGGTATCTTGTCGTACGCTTTCTCTAAATCAATAAATACCATATGCAAATATCTTCTCATCTCGAAAACGCTCGACAAGTTGACGAAGCAAATGAATAGATTCTATCGTCGATCGTTCAGGCATGAGCCCAAACTGATTCTCTGTTATCTTAACATCCTTGCTTAGCATGTGTTCAATCTCTCCCAAAACTTCATAGTGTAACGCATAAGTTTTATTCCACGATAATTTGAACTTTGAATGTCACCTTGTTCTTTTAGATAGATACAAGGATACTTTTCCTCCATTCATTTGGCATCTTTTTGGTCTACCAAATCTTATCAAACAGATCTGTCAGCCATTTAAAACCTATTTCTCCTAAATATCTCCAAATCTCGATAGGAATCCCGTCTGGACCAACCGCTTTTCTTGATCTCATTCTCTTCAAAGCCTTTTAACCTTTGGTATTCTTATTTTATGTATGCAATCGCAGTTTATATCTTGATATTGAATGACAAGTCCATCCAAATTCCTAATAAAGCTCTCGTTGAACAATTTGTCAAAATAATCTCTCCACCTTTTCTTGATATTCTTATCTCGAACTAAAACCTTCTGGTCTTCATCTTTGACACATTTCACTGCACATAAGTCTCTGGTCTTCCTTTCCCGCATCCGAGCAATCTGGTATATCATTTTCAGCCTCCTTAGTATCCAACTTTTCATACACCTTCTAGACCTTAGTTTTAACTTCCCGAACGACTTTCTTAACTTTCTTTTTAGCCATTTTATACTTCTTAAGTCTCTCAGCATCTCTGCATTTCTTCAAATCTTTATAAGAATCCCTCTTGATTTTAATGGCAGCCTTTACTTCTTCGTTCCCCCATGATGTGTTCTTAGATGGTGTAGCACCACCTCTCGACTCACCAAGTAGATCTTTAACTACCCTCTTGATACAACTAACCATCTTTTTCCATGTTCTGTCTGAATCATCTTCAGACTGTCAATCCGTCTCTTGAACTACACGATGTATAAAACCCTTTTGATTACTTTCCTTCACTCGCCACTACTTAATTCTGGGTTCTACTTTACGTCTAATCTTCCTAGGTCATCTTCTAAATCGAAAATCTAGAACTAAAAATCTATGTTGAGTGGTTACTCACCTGACACTACTCTACAGTCGATGCAACAAGCTCTATCTATCCTTCTCGTCAGAAAAAAATCTATTTGACTTGCACTTGATCCGTTCCTAAAGATGATAAGGTGAGACTATCTTTTCCTAAACCAAGTGTTCACTAAGATCAAGTCATAAAACAAGGCAAAATCTAGAATTGAGCTACCTGCTTCATTCCTTTGTCCAAAACCAAAACCTCCATTGATAGTATCAAACCCACTACGACTAATACCTACATGTCCATTGAGATTCCCACCAATAAATAACTTCTCTCCATTAGATATCCTTTGCACCATCTCGTCTAATCCTCCCAAAATAGACACTTACTAGTATCATCAAGACCTATCTGTGGTGCATAAGCACTAATAATATTAAGAATCTCCCCACCTAGAATAAACTTAACCAGTAAAATTCTATCACCTTTTCTCATAATCTCAACTACATTCTCAAGCAACCGTCTATCTATGATTACGCCTACCCCATTACGATTTTTATCGCTACCCGTGTACCTAAGTTTATAACCCAAGACTCTACGAATCTATCCTTTTCATCTACTGACTTAGTTTCTCGCAAACACATAATACCAACTCACCTCCTAATCATCACCTTCACTAATTTTGTTAGTCTACCCGTAAGGGAACCTATGTTCCAAAAACCTAGACGGATCCTATAAAACCCTTGTTTATTTGTCACTACGTCCGGGATCCGATATAGCGCGCCGCTTCCAGACGACAACCTAGAAGCCCTTGCATACTTTAACACTACATCCGAGATCCAATATAACGCGTCGCTGAGTAGGAGACGCCCCAACGATATTCTTATTATATAATAATAATAATTATAAATAATTTGACAATTGGCAATAAATTTGACACATTTCTTAGTAATTAATTATGTATAGAATAGTCCATAATGATGTTATCGTAAATTTTTTCGACATTTTGGTAGTAATTAATGATTTCACTTAAACCAATAACCCGTCATAAATCCATTAATAACTTAACATTACCGAAATAATTATGTGATGAACCAAATACTAAGCTTTAAAATCACAGTATCAGAACTCGGACAACCATTTTTCGATCAGAATCGGCCTTCTAGGATCAGGATTGGCCAAGATTTTAAATCGTGGAAACACACTTTTCGATTACAAGCAATACTGAATTAACGACTGAAACTACAGGAAAGACTAGGAAAATAATTTCAAAATCAAGAAGGGACAGAGTAATATAATTACCCAAGATATTGCAAACCATCAGTTATAGGGTCTTCTATAAAATCATTATATACTTTTCAAGATAAGACTCCAATAAAGTAACAGTTATTAAACATCTAAGCAGATAATGCTCGGGAAAACGTGCTAAAACTAATTACAATGATGTTGAACAGGCGTGCATTTTGACTTTCCATTTAGTTGCGAATAATCTTATTTCAGTTTGCTAAATTGCTATTATGTTGGTCAGTCTTAATTTTCTCTGGCAATTTAATATAGAATTACTCATTGATACTCAATGTACTGAACTTGTAGAGCATTTGAACATCTAACATTTGATAGTTCATAATAGCCCAAGGCCATAATCATGTAAAAAAAGAAACGACAAAGGAGGTCAACCTCCTGAAAATTCTTAGACAATTAAAAAGGTTCGGTACATGCCATTCCATTTGATTTCTAGTAAAAAAGCAAGTCACCTTCCCCTGCCACGGGAGGAAGATGAGCAAGATCATTTAACAGGACCATCATCCTGACCAAGGCTAATCATAAATCCACTATGATCTTTTTTTTTAATTCTTTTCTCTTGTTCACTGTTAAAAGGTTGCCTTCTCCGGTAGCATTATGTTGAGTCACTCCAAAATGAATCATGTGTGAAGTTGATTAAATAAAAAATACTAATCCATGTGCGGTCACACTTTATAGAAGGGTTGCAGGTTCCTAAAAATCAAGTGAACACCCTTTATAAATTTTAACTAGTTTCAGAGTATGGAGGTAAGATAATGTTAATGTTGAGTTTCCCTCTTATTCTTGACCCCTTGAAGTTGAGACGTCTCATGACAATCTTGAGGCGGCTCAACTCTATGCTGAAACGGCTCAGTAAAGTCTGAGATGAGTCACAACATGTTTGGAATTACATATTTTTCTATATTTGTATGAGACGGCTCGAGATAATTTTGAGCCGGCTCAAACATCTGTCGACGTCTTGAACCGAATTCTGGGCTGTGTTGGAAAATCCGATATTTACTCTATTCCCTCATACTATAAATAGCAGTTTGTAACCCTAATTGGACAACCTTTTGTTAATCTGAATTGAGAGAGAGGACACTAAGGTTTTGAAAGGGATTTTGTGGGAATCCATCCAACATTGTAATCCTCCTATTTGTTCGATTAGTAAAGTGCTTCTGCTTCGCTCGTGGTTTTTCCCGTGAGGGTTTTCAACGTAAATCTTGCGTATTGATTGGTTTGTGCTCTATTTCTATTGCTTTGATTAGTTGTTGCTTCTCTTTATCGTCTGTTTATTGCTTTGTGATCGTATTTGTCGCAACAAATTGGTATCGAAGCCTCGTTTTGGTTCTTTAGGGGATTTGGTGCACACAAGATGTTTGGGGATTTGTTTGCTTGAACCGTCTGGTCTTCGATCTTACGATCTAGGTTTATGGTGGGTGACGACACTTGTGTCCGTTTCCCTTCTTAGATTGTGATTTTGAAGTCTTTGGTTTGTATCACTCAAGGTGTTTGTGAAAATTCTTAAGTGAATTCAACTGGTTTTTCTGATCCTGCATCATGTCTCCAACGATTATGAAGTTCGATGGGAATATGAGCTTTAGTCTATAGCAAATTCATATGATTGCCATATTGACGCAGAATAGTTTAAAGAAAGCGATTCTTGGAAAGGATTCAAGGCCTTCTACTATGACGGAGGAAGCATAGGAGGAATTGGATGAAAAGACCCTCACGGCTATCCAATTGTGTTTGACAAACGAAGTTTTGCAAGAAGTTCTTATGAAGAAAACGGCGGCTAGTTTGTGGTTGAAGTTAAACGAGTTATATTTGAAGAAGTCTCTCATGAATCGACTTCTATTGAAGCAGCGTCTCTACAAACTTTGTATGTCTGAAGGCTCTCCTATCAAATCTCACACCGGCGAGTTTAATTCGATCGTTACAGATTTGGGTAAGATCGATATTAAGATTGATAATGAAGACCAAGCACTTCTGTTGTTATGTTCTTTGTCATCCTCTTATAAGCACTTTCGTGACACCATGGTGTATGGACGAAATACTATCTCGATCAAGGATGTTAAAGAAAATTTGATGAATAAGGAGAAGATCGACTAGGAGTTAACTTCTAGCGAAGGCGATGGTCAATTTTCAGGCTTATTTGTTTGAGGGCGAGTGAAGAAGATCCGAAAGGTAGCAAGAAGTCAAAATCGAAGTCCAAACATAAGAACTTGACCTGCAACTATTGTAAGAAAAATGGGCACTTCAAAATCGATTACTACAAATTATAGAACAAGCAAAAGCAATAAGACAAACAGAAAAGTCTTCGGCTGAAGCTAGCATTGCCGAAAGAGAATGAGATCCATTTATTGTTCTTGACAACACGCATCGATCTAAGAATGAATGGATTATGGATTTGGGTTGCTCCTACCATGTGTCCCAATAGAGATCCGTTCTCCACCTGACTTTGTTCATGGTAGAGTGGTTTTGATGGGAAACAATAGTTCGTGTCAAGCTATTGGTAAGAGAACGATTCAAATCAAGATATTTGACGCCGTTCTGAGAACATTAGCGGAAGTTAGGCATGTCCCTGACTTGAAAAAGAATCCCATCTTATTGGATGCACTCGATGCTATGGGTTATAAGTTCTCCGCTGAAGATGGAGTTTTGAAAGTCAGTAAAGGTGCTCTCGTCGTTATGAAGGGCTTGAAAAAGGGATCCTTATATGCACTGTAGGGTTCGACAACTACCGGGTCGGTGGCAATTTCATCATATAAATCTATGTCAAATTCAGATGTGCTCAGATTATGGCACATGAGGCTTGGGTATACGAGTAAGAGTGGTATGACCGAGTTATCGAAGCAGGGTCTACTATGTGGTCAAAATATATCGAAGATGGAATTTTATGAGCATTACATTTTCAGGAAGCAAAAACGAGTTATCTACAGTACGGCGATACACAACACAAAAGTACTCTTGACTATATCCATTTAGATATTTGGAAACCCTCTCAAGTTACTTCTAAAGGAAGCGGTACAAAATATCTGATTACTTTCACCGATGATTATTCGAGAAAGATTTAGGTTTACTTCTTGAAGTTAAAAAGTGATGTGTTTAATACGTTCAAACAATAGAAGATATTGATTGAGAAGCAAAAATGAAAGCATATTAAGAGGGCTAAGGACGAACGGTGGATTAGAATTTTGTGGTGGAGATTTCAATGCATTCTGCAAAACGAAATTATTGTTCAGTATCATACCATTGTCCACACATCACAGCAAAATGGAGTCACAGAGCGTATGAATCAGACTCTTTTGGAGAAAACTTGGTGCATGTATCTAATGCAGGGCTCGGCAAAGAGTTTTAGACTGAGGCGGCAAACACATGTTTCGTTGTGAATCGATCACCTCATACAGCACTTGGTAGTAAAACACCGGAACATGTATGGTCTGTAAAGCACGCCGATTATTCTACACTTAAAGCGTTTGGTTGTCCCGCATATGTGCATTGTTGTGAAGGTAAGTTGGGTTCTCGAGCGAAAAAATGCAGTTTTCTTGATTATGCTACCGGGCTCAAAGATTATAGGTTATAGTATCCAGATCCTAAGTGGCAAAAGTTTATGATTAGCAAAGATGTCACTTTTGACGGGTCTACTATGTTGAAACCGAAGAACGCGGAATCTCCAATTCAAGAAGATTCAAGGAAGGAAGAGTCGAGCATTCATTTGAGGTCGGTGAAAGTTCGAGTTTGCAGGAGATCTCTCCTTCACCATCGTCTAATGAAACTTAGTCCCAAGATAAGCAGTAGCTACTAGCTCGAGACTGACAACGAAAAGACATTAGACCACCACAGAGATATAGCTACAATGATCTAATGGCGTACGAGCGGTCAGTTGCAGAGACAGTTGAGTCAACGAGTTACCAAGAAACTATCTAATCTGATGAGTCAGCTCGTTGGCAAGTCGCTATAAATGAAGAGATTGAGTCTCTTCACAAGAACCAAATATGGAAGCTCGTTAAGCCTGAAGGATGAAAGACAGTAGTTGGCTACACGTAGGTTTTCAAAAAGAAGAAAGACCGCGTTTGTTTGTTAAAGAAATCTCTTTATGGTTTAAAACAGTCGCCTAGATGTTGGTATAAGAAATTTGATGCCTTCACGAAGAATATTGGGTTTATTAGAAACAAGGACGACAATTGTGTTTATTGCAAAAAACTCGTCGATGGTTCTTTCATATACTTGTTGCTTTATGTTGATGATATATTGATAGCAGCAAGGTATATGGTTGATATTCAGAAACTTAAGAAACAGTTGAAAAGCAAGTTCGAAACCAAATATTTAGGAGCGGCCAAGAAAATTCTCGGTATAGAAATCAGGAATGATCGCAAGGGAGGAAAGCTTTATTTGTCTCAACAGCAATATGTTGAGAAAATTTTGAAGCGTTTTGGCATGACAGACACTACAACTGTAAGTACCGCTTTGTCATCTCATTTAAAACTTGCAGCTCGTTTATCACCGCAAACTGAGAAAGAAATTCAATATGTTGCATGTTCCTTATTCGAGCATGGTAGGTAGCATTATGTATTAGTGTGTACCTGACCAGACATTTCACATGCAGTTAGTGTTATTAGTCGTTATATGGTATCTCCCGGTAAAGACCACTGGCAAGCAATGAAATAGATTTTACGATACTTACGAGGTACTTCTGATGTGGGGTTGGAGCTTGGAAAGAACAGTGATAGTTTGGTTGATTTCAGCGATTCTGACTATGCAGGTGACCTCGACAGGCACAGGTTGATCACCGGCTATATATTTTCTTTAGGAGGATGTGCCATTAGTTTGCATGCTTAATTACAGTATACGGTAGTGTTATCTACAACGGAGGCAG
This sequence comes from Agapanthus africanus, assembly GCA_030015575.1. NCBI lineage: Eukaryota > Viridiplantae > Streptophyta > Magnoliopsida > Asparagales > Amaryllidaceae > Agapanthus > Agapanthus africanus. Next base: position 326,932,382 of record JASDDO010000018.1, read on the forward strand.
AGTATATGGCCGTTGTTGAGGCCGTTAAGGAAGCAATCTAGTTGAAGGGACTATTTTCGGAACTTGGTATCTAAAAAGATATCATAATAGTCTATTGTGATAACCAAAGCGTGATTCATTTAACAAAGGACCAGATGCATCATGACAGAACGAAGCACATCGACGTTCGATATTGGTTTGTTCAAAATGTCGTTGAAGAGGAAGCAATAATCGTAAAGGTTAGCACAATGGATAATCCAGCCGACATGTTGACTAAATCTCTTTCGTTTGTTAAGTTTGAAGATATCTCGAACTTCACAGGAGTGTGTCGCACTCATTAAGCCCTTTAGGGGTTTTGTGGAGAAGGTGGAGCTATTACTAATATTATGAAGGAGTTTTGTAGCGAATGGGATGTAAGGTGAAGATTTGTTGAGTTTGCCTCTTATTCTAGACCCCTAGAAGTTTTCCTAGAAGTTGATACAGCTCATGACAATCTTGAGCCGGCTCAACTCTATACTGAGACGGTCAATAAAGTCTGAGACAGCTCACAGCATGTTTGGAATTACATATTTCTCTATGTTTGTATGAGACGGTTCGAGATAATTTTGAGCCGGCTCAAACGTCTGTCGACGTCTTGGACCGAATTCTGGATTGTGTTGGGAAATCTGATTTTTTACCATATTTGCCTCATACTATAAATAGCAGATTGTAGCTCTAATTGGGTAACCTTTGTTAATCTGAATTGAGAGAGAGAAGGCTAGGGTTTTGAGAGGGGATTTGTAAGAATTCATCCACTATTGTGATCCTTCTATTTGTTCGATTAGTAAAGTGCTTCTCCTTCGTCCGTAGTTTTCCCCGCAAGGGTTTCCATGTAAATTTTGTGTCTTGATTGATTTGTGCTCTATTTTTATTGCTTTGATTATTTGTTGCTTCTCTTTATCGTTTGATTATTGCTTTGTGATCGTATTTGGCATAACAGTTAATCAACCATGAATAATACTGCTTTGTAACCTTGCCTAAGCCCTTGACTTTTAAGTTCTGAACACTCAAAAATTATCATCCATATACCGTTATTTGAATAGATTATTGTACTTTTCCCTCCAAACTGCAATTAATATAGCCAAATGGTGCTTTCTATCAATTGAAATGACATATATCTATTATCTAATACTCTATCTACTTATTTCGAGAACTATATTTCTAGTAGGGTTGACCATCACCTACAAATAAGATGAATCATAGGCATCCGCCACTTGTAATTGATACTAGGCATTCCGCTAACATCACATGTTGTGAATATCAAGACTTCAAAAACAAGCCTTGAGTAAATTTCACGATCAACGTCTAGCAATCAAACACGTTACGGTCAAGGTTTAAAATCATGGTATCGGTGGCAGGTCAAATTTGGGATGGGAATCAGACATATCGGCCAACTTAGATTGAAATAAACTTTTTATTGTTTGACTGACCGAATGTCAAAAAATTAGTAAAAATGAACAATGACCAAGTTGACATGGTTTTTGGTAATTAATGATGTCGAGAATGGTTGTTTAAATATATAGTAATAATAACTATGAACTTTTTGACAACTGTTAGTAACTTAGTGTAATAATAAACCAATAAACCCAATAACCCATCGATTAACCTAGCACTAAAGACCCAATAATCAATTGGTGAACCCAGGACCAAGTTTAAAATTCAGTATCAATCCAAATATCAATATGGGTACTGGAACTCGGATGCTCATTTTTTGGGATTGGAGTCGACCATCTTGCATCAAGATAGGCCGAGATGTAAAACCATGATTACAAATTGCAATTTTTGCAAGGCCATTGGTGATGAGAGGCAGCAGACAACATCCTCATTAACAAATGAAAAAAGGCATGAGAGTTGACTATAAAATAATTTCCACAATGTGAGATGACAAGCCAACATATCAGTGTTATTTATTGAACAAAAATACTTTGAGATCACAAGAACGCACATATATAATATAACACAACTAAAACTGAATTAATAAACAAAAAATGCAAGAAAAGAAGCATACATTGTTCAAATGAAGCTTCAGAGGTGTCTGTTATCTCATTGCCGACAACTTCTTTCTGTGTAGTATCAGGGGCTGAACTAGGTGCTTGTGCCAGAGCACCTTCCAGTGCAGTTTTCCACTCTTGCAACTCCTCAGATGTTTCCCCCTGTATAATCAAAAGAACGATCACACAATATAATGTGCTATAGAAAAGCACAAGAAAGAAAATATTAATAATAATTGCATGGTGCATACCTTTAGTGTAAAAGTTCGGCCTTCTTGGCCATCAGGAAAAAACACAGTCAAAAGCTTTCTGTCTGCCTTAAGAACAACACTGTGCAGTTTGATTTGCAGTATGTTTACTTGTTAATAACATATAAGAACCAATTTATGTTTATTCTGGCATAGCATTTGAAAAAGGAAAAGAGAAAAAAGTGATGCCAAAGGGAAATAAGAAACCTTGCCGAGTTGTTAAGGTCAACCCCTCCAAGAGAAGGATTTGCTTCAACACCTTTCTGAGGAGGAGCATTCTGAAAGTAATAACTTGTGATTCAGACAATTAAGAGAAGTTACATGGAAAAAAACTAACATAGGATCAAGTGAACAAGACAAACGAAAATTATAGCTTCAGCAGAGTCCCACCATATGATACTTCACAAGTTTATCACGCAATGTTCTAGTAAGGATCCACTATGCTAATAAGCTCTGTGAAAGCTCATCATTATTTGGTTATGAAGCGCAATATGTAAAAGCATTAATACAATTAAATCTAAGCTCCATGATACTAATAACTTGGGATATTACAAAGGACAATTTTTTTATTTAGGCAATTTTTAAAAAATAATAATAATAACAGGCCACTTTTAAAAATTATTACAAATCTAGGCCACTTTTGGCTGCCTAAGCGCCACGTCAGCGCTGGCGCTTTTTTTTTTAAATTGTACGGGACGCGGTTTGGAAGTGCGCCCCATACACACTTCCTAACCGCGTCCCAAACAAAAAAAAAATTCTTCTCCATCTTCGTTCCTTTCCCCCCACCCCTACCCCCATGGCCCCTCCTCAGGCCCTCACCTCACCGCCTTCACCTTCTGGTCCTCCTCCCACCTCCCCAGGTAAGGTTGAAACTTGAAAACTCTAAAACCCATTACATGGTATCATTCATGGAAATGGGTCCTCATGTTTCGCCATTAGATAGCAAATATTTCCCCCCAATAATAAAATCCCGACCCCAATTAAAGCAAGAGAACTTAACCCCAACTATTTGATGCCCAAATCACAGCGATAGCAAACAAGGAATCATCATCATCAACAACAACAACAACAAAAGAGGGAACATGGGATTAATTTATTAGGGAAAAAGGAAAAAATTACTGGGTTTTGATGATTTTTTTTCAAGGTGGGGAAATGGGTGATGGCCTGAGCTCCAACATCGCCCAAGCCATAAAGGAACCTGGAGCTGATCACTTGTGTCTTCACTGGATGAATCGCCAAGCACTTCTGGTGCCATTTCCACAGCTTCAACATTACCGTATTGCTGAGATCTCGAAGAGAGATGGACTCAAAGAGGTTGTCATCGGCGAGGGATTCGGAGGGGGAAGGGGGCGAGGTCGGAGGAGGGGGCCGCGGGGGTGCGGTGGGGGAAAGGAATGACGGAGAGGGAGAAGAAGATTTTTTTGTTTGGGGCGCAGTTAGGAAGTGCGCCCCATACATTTTGTATGGGGCGCACTACATAACTGCGCCCCGTAGAATTTTTATAAAAAAAAAAAAAAGCACCGGCACCATCGCTGAGCTAGCGCTGACATGGCACCTAGGTGACCAAAAGTGACCAAGATTTATAATAATTTTTGAAAGTGGCCAAATATTACTATTATTTTTTAAAATTTGCCTAAATCAAAAAATTGTCCTAGAAAACTAGACTCATATTAATAAGGTTTAAAAATTAATGGGTCCAATTATAAATTCCAAACATTTGAAACATGTCAATCATGTTGCATTGTGATTTGTGGAATAAATAGTTGCCAGCATCATGGACACCGAGAAAACCCAAAGCAGGTAGGCATCTCCTTAAGGTTAAATAATTCATAGAATATCAACCATTTTCCAAAGACGCAACAAAACCATTTTCCAAAGACGCAACAATTCAAAACTTCCAGAGAGCAAGGAGAGTACATCTTTGTAGGGTCAATATATTTAAAGCAATACAGCTACTGATTTTATTTTATGGGCAATCCAAAAGTACTTTGCAAGTTGAAATACTGCAATTTTCCTGAAATAAGTACAATCTTGCCTATTGTGAGAAAACTACTGATCAAGAAGTTTAATTTCTTTGCTAGAGTTTTAATAAAACATTGTGTGCACACTTGTACTTTGCATTCATCATGCCCCACCACTAACCAGCTGGGATGTTTGGCTATCTGTTGTCCCTCGCCTAACTATATATAGAGTAAAAACCAACCAAAGTTTGATGATTATATCCTATTATATTAGATAAGGTAACTCTTTATCCTCGAGGAAAATTTAATAACAATGTCACAGTTGAAGATGGGACAGTCACAAAGGCCTGCTATATCAGGTACTTAAGAAAGAAATTAAATAAGATATAATGATACTCACTAGTGCAGAATTTGATAGTTATGACCATGACGTTAACTTGATAATGTCTTTGTGGGGGGGGGGGGGGGGTTCACAATGCATTTTACTGAAAATTATTAAGATATGGTGATAGTTGTATCTAGAGCTTCAAAAAGGATTTGGTGCGGTTGGTTGTGACACACAGGCAGAAAGCAGGCCAAAAAAATAGTGAGTGGTATATTTTTGTGATGCTCCTCATCAAAAGCCATACGATGCCACACCAGCACAAGCATGCACATGTGCACACACCCAAACCCCAATCCCACACAGCAAGGGACAAGTAATATTAACAATAGGCTGACAATGGTTATTATATAAACAGAAATTTTTCTGACAAAGGAAATACAAAAGATAGTTTAAAAAATTATAAGAGAATGAAATGTGAGATAAATCATCAGCTTACTGGATCACTTCTGTAGAAGACAAGTGAAGTATGTGTGAGAACAAACCATCGTTTCTTCCATGATGTCCATCCAATTCCTGCAAGTTATCATATACAGTTTAGAATTTGGAAACAGAATGAGTATAATTTAATATTTATTATCCTATAAAACCAAGAGGAAAGGTCTGCTTGTTCTTGTCAATGGACAAAAAGACATGCAGGAAATATAGCATGAGCAGTTTCATGGAATAAAATCTAAACACATTCAAGCTAAGAAGAGCATACACAAAAACAAGACAGGGACACGAACACAACATGATTTAAGAGTGTCAAAATGACAATCTCTTAGAAAGTAGGAGATGGGGACATGGGATTCAATTTAATAATGAATAATATTTATATAACAATGAGAATAAATAAATAATAGAGGATGCATACGTGTACATTTATGTGTCTAGCATGCACGCTTATGCAAATATGCATCATTACTCTTAACAATAAGTACATACAAAATGTCCCTATGTATTAATAAGTAACCTATAATAAATTTTTTGTGTTTGTATAAAGAATATGGTTTGGCTATCTTCTATGAAACAATTTGATGTTTGTTATGTTTTGATGAAGGGCAAAGGTTTGGCATCCTTTCAAATCAAATATAACCTTTAATGAAAGCATATACATATCTAAACGCGTAGCAATTATGAAAAAAGTGTCGTGTAGAAAATATGGCAAAGTTTGATAGATACTACAAGTATATGTAATTGAGCACACAATGTTCGAACATTTGGTGTTTGGCACATGTCGGACACATGCATGGCTTCTAGAAATGTTGATGCTACATATTATTCAAGTAACATGAGCAAATAAAAATATTTGTTAGAAAATTAAATGTATAGTAAACTATTCGGTGATTTAATTATCTAATTTCCTCAGTAGTTAAGTTGTCAAAGTTATTCCATTATGTGCCAAGACACATTGCTTGAGGAGTAAGGGAGACTTGCAGTGTTCCATAAGTAAAGATCTTTATATCTATCATATATTCATAAATTGTGAGTCATGAAAGAACCTTTTTGCATAAGGCATGACAATATCTTATTAAAGATGCATGTCTGGCAACGGTTTGTTCCTTTTATTCGTTACACTTAATCGGAATTTGGAAGCAACCTGATATTATTTAGGTTTTTTGTGTGGGGAGGGGGGGGGAGATTTGGGAATATGGTCCTTTATATATTCACCCTTCTCTAATTACATTTAGCTAATTACATGAATACTCTCGAAGACCCTAGTATATTCTAACACTTTCCCTCAAGCTGGAGCGTACATATTGTATATGCCCAGTTTGTGAAAAAAAAAGTTCGCTCTTAACCTTTCATAAAGCTTGCTGAAAAAATCTACTGATTGATTAACAAATTTAACATATTATGTATCAATTGTCTCAGCTTCTACATTCTTGTGAACAAAGTGACAATCAACCTCCATATGTTTTACCCTTTTATAAAAGACCGAATTCGAAACACTAGACTTCATTGTTGTCATAATATAATCACATAGAAGAAGTAGGTCCAAAGCAAAGATCACCGAGTAAGAAGCTGACCCATATCAACTCACAAGTGGTATTCACCATAACTTAACGGAGTAAGATATAATACTTTTCTTCTTGCTCTTCCAGAATACCAAGTTACTGCTGACAAATATGCAATATCTTGTGATAGGTCTCTTGTCAAAAGAAGATCCTGCCCAATCGGCATCTCGATAAATCCTGCTACTCGAGGCTGTCCATTATCTGAATATAATAGACATCTGCCTGAAGCACTTTTCAAGTATCACAAAATTCAAACTGCTACATCCTAATAAGCGACTCTAGCCTGTCATAAACTGGCTCACCATAGTAACAAGATAAGTAACATTGGTTGAATAACTATGAGATAGTTTAGCTTACCAACGAGTCGGTGTCTATTGGTAGCTTACAACTGCTCACCTTGTCCTGAAGACGTTTGGTATAGGATCTATAATTGTTTTTATAGGCTTACAAACCAACATTCCAGTATAGATAACATGCCAATCACATAATTTTGAGAAATATAGATGCCTTTTTTAGATCAAGCCATTGCAGTGCTAAGGAAATATTATAGACTCCTAAGGTCATCTGTCTGAAACTGGGTTTGGATTAGCTCTGTAATGCTCGTGATATCATCTCCAGTGCTTACAAAGTTACAATATCATCAATATAGACTCCACCAACAAGATGCGCAAATCATGACAGGAACAAAAAAGACCGAGTGATCATTGACGCAGCGACTAATGCTAAAGAAAGTGACCATCTCTGTAAATTTTCTAAACCAGGCTCAAGGAGATTGCTTCAAGCCATACAATTATCTTTTAAGGCGACAAACTACAAAGACTCTCTCTGATCAACAAAACTAGGTGATTGCTCCATATAGACATCCTCGATCAAACTGACATGTTGCCTTGAAGAAATACATTCTTCATATCTAGCTGAAATATAGGCCAATGATGAGTAGCTGTTAGAAACATAAGCAAGCAAACCGAGGCTACATGATAATTAATCTCATATATCTGCGAATTCCATTAAGCTTTAAGGCATGTAAGAGAAGTATCAAGATTGAGGTTAATTGCATCAATGACATCTCGTGGCTTTCTTCCCAACAAGAAGAGAAATCAAGCCCCAAGTTTGATTCTGCTCAAGAGTTGGCATCCCTCATTCATAACTGCTTTCCACCCTATATGACAGCGCCTCGGACAACGACTTGAGGAGAGGATAAGAATCAATTGAGATAAATGCTCGGTAAAATGAGACAAACGTTCATAAGTTATATGATTAGCAATGGATAAGATGTGCAACTTCAGGTTTCTTTTCTCAAAGTAAAGGGAACTTGAGATCGGATGATTGTGAATTTTGAGACGGTGAAACGATAGGAGCATGCGCTTGAAACTTTGTAGTATGCACACATCGAGTATACAGCCAAGTCATATTAGGAGGGACATCTATGGGTGGTGTACCATCGAAATCAGTAGGAGCAGTAGGTACGGTAGAAGGAACGTATGTCGGAGCTACTTCAAGGGAATCAGGAGACTGTAGTGTGCTCTAATGAAGAATAACCTCATTCATAGTAGGATGGGTCTGAGGCTCTTAAAAGTAAGATGGTGACTCATGAAATATAACATCAACAGAAATGAAACATCGTCTCAATTTTAGGGTATAGCACTGATGTCCCTTCTGAGTATGTATGTATCCAAGGAAACCTAATTGCCTTCGAGTCAAGTTTCAATCCCCTTGGTTGATCCTCAACAAAACAAACATATGGAAAAGTAGGATTCGAGAGAAATAAAATGGTATTAGAAACTTGACCATCCAATATAGAAGAAAGCATATGATTAATTAAATTGCAAGCAGTAAGAACTGCATTTCCTCTGAAAGACTTAGGAACTCATATATGTAAAAGAATGTACGGGTAATCTCTAAAAATGTCTATTTTTCTTTTCGCCTCCCTATTTTTTTGAGGTGTGTAAGGACATGATGGTTCATGAATAATACCAAATCTCTCCATGTAACCCCTAAAGGGTGGACTTAAATATTCTATGGCATTATCACTATGCTAACAAGCAATAGAAATTTCAGCCGATTTTTAATCGCGGCACAAAGGGATTAGAAAATAGAGAAGACTTCATTTCATGATTTCATTAGAAAAAACAACCAAGCAATGCGAGAAAAGTCATTAATCGAGGTCACAAAATTATGAAATCCACCTCGAGCTACAACTGGGTAAAGCCTTCATACATCAGAAAGAAATAAAGCAAAAGATTTCTCGACTCTTTTACTGACATGAGATGGGTAGCTTGCTATGATGCTTACCCATCTCATAAAACCCTCTAACAAATATGAAGAGCCAAGAGAGGGAATAATCCTTTTCAAGGCCTGCAAAAATGGGTGGCCAAAATCGACAATAGGCATCAAAAGCTGATATGGAATTAAGATACGCAATAGAGCACAAATGCTCGTCCAGGTGGTGCAACCCATTAGTCTTAGTGCATGTGCAAATCTTTCTCTTTATTCTAAGATCTTGCATAATGCGCCCACCACGAAAGAAGGTTGATGGTTCGGTTTAAGGTTCGAATCAATTGGCTAACTGAAAGTAAATTGAATGGAAAAGAGGTAAATAAAGAACTGAAGATTGAGTCAAGTGCCGTATGGTTGTAGCTAAACCAACTCCCTCTACTCCGATGTAGATCCCTTATCTAAAGTGACTAGACTACATGTAGGTATGGAACAGTAAGACAAAAGTAATCCTGATTCACCAGTCATATCATCCGTAAATCCTGAGGTAAAGACCAATGTGTGAAAAGAGTGTAATCTCTAGTCATAGTGGCAGCATGAGATGTGGACGAAGAGGAGGTTGTAGAGTCCGATGAGATCAGAAAGAGACGGAGCCCTGTATCTCATCCTCTGTCAAAAAGATCTCGAAGGAAGGTGTGTCTCTAGATACAGTAGATCCTGAAGTAAAAGTAGGAGCGGAAGCAACATGTGCTCTACGAGGTAGAAGAGCGGACTTTCAATGCAGCTTCCAGCAAGTATCTTGAGCATTCCCCCCTCGCTAATAATAATCACAGAAACGCCTCTCTTCCCTGCCTCCACCACCTTCTTTACACCTCTATCCCCACAGCCTCCATATGGCTGATAGGTTAGTACATGCTCAGATATGAGAGCAGAGCACTGTCTTGCATCTCCCTGCTCTAGAATAACTTGTGTAGGGAAGATCTTTATCCACGTTTAATAGTGGAGCAAAGGAAAATAGTACCAGGATTACATAGAAGGTGCAATCCGCGGGCACAAACTCGAGCCTCAACCCTCCAAAAAACGAGTAAAGTCTCGTGTCTCCTCTTCATGTCCACAATATCCCCAGTAATAGAAAACACGTCTGACAACTCTTTTATGATCTTCTTAAAATCTGATAATACTGATGAAGGGAGCGTGTACCCTGCTGGATCCTATACAACCTCTGTACTAGATTGAAAACACAAAACATATTTTGTTGTCCTGAATATATATCAACTAGGAAATTCCACACCTCATTCACCGTCCTCAAATTGATCACCAACTCCATTACAGATCTCTCGATAGAACTAAACATCATATAACCGAGTTGGGCATCATCTTTCTTCCATGCAGGGGTCATAGGAGGAGGTGGGTTCGTGAGATGATCGCCTTTGCCTTTTCCATCTATATACATCTCTACCATTCTCTTTTAACTATAAAATCTATCCCCATTCAACTAGAAATCAACTATTTTTCTCGCAACTACCTCTGTCGAAGCAACGAGGGTTCCTTCTATCCTCCTAAAATCATTCTTCTAATCACCACAAACGATCAACACTCAATGATCGATCTCCCCAAAGATCTGAATCAACAATTACACAAAATAAAGAAAAGAGATCTCCCAAGATCTAAGAACAATAAGGACTGTGATTGACATCCTAAGATCTATTCACAAATCACACAATAATAAACTCCTCGACAAACAAAAATAGATCTGTACTCGACATCTGATAACCCAAATTGCTTCGATAACACATACATAGTACAAATCATAACAAATACCCAGTCGTGATTCATATTTTCAAATGGTGGGATAGATCTTATGTAGAGATAGTGGTGTAGACATCGTGATCGAAAGGGATCGGATCTTAGATGGTGGTAAAAAGTCATAAAAAACATGATCAAGGTTTGAAGGTGTTGGATCTGAGCTTTGAGGCATCGTCTTCACGATCGATGAGGGTGGCAATCAGATCTACAAGATTGAGGGTTTGGAGGCTCAGATCTGCAAGATCAACGGCAGAGGAGCTTCAAGTCTGCAAGGATGAGCGCTTGGGAGCTTAGATCTACGAGATCGACAGCAGAGGAGCTTGGACCTTCAAGATTGATAGCTTGGAAGATTAGAACTGTAAAATCGATGACAAGAAAGCTTGAATCTCGAGGAGGATAGTGATAGCAACCCAGATCTGAATGAGGCAAGTTTGATCTTGAAGGATCACGATAGCGAATGCTCGATCATAGATGCGGTAGCTTCGTCATTAGAGGCGGCGAGATCCAGAGGTCGACGGTGATGGAAGCGAGGTCAGTTGAGCATTTCATTTTTAAGTTGTACAGTGGTGATCAAGGGTTCGGGTGCAATGGATGGCTCTGATACCATGATATTATTTAGGCTCGGAGAAAGAGAGAAAAGGGAGCATTTGGAAAATGATTTGGATGATCGGATATCTTTATCTCACCTCTTTTATATAGATGTGGTCCCTTAATTATCCACCCCATTCTAAATATATTTGGCTAATTACTTGAATACTATAGAAGACTCTAATATATTGTAACACGTCTCAAATGAAACCATGAGAACTATAAAATACTTTGATCTATTGTGCAAACAATAACATGCAAGCCTCTGCTGTCTTGTCCCACTTGTTTCCTGACTTTATTTCCTTGCCTTTTCCTTTTGATTTTATATCTGAATAAACAAACTCCATTCACTATTAAGTACATAGTCGAGCATCAATGTCCTAATAATGATGCACGTAATGGATCTTACCATAATGACCACCCTTAGGTATACTTTATCTGAAGAAAAACAGTTTAGGGTAAGTTATATACTTAATAATTGTAAGCAGACAGCAATTATAATCAGTATGGACTTAAATAATAAAGAAAAATAGAGGAGAGAGGCCTTAGGAGGGAATTTACTCCTATGGCGTCAAAAAAATACACCCCATCGTGTTTTCCGACGATCGGAACACATCATCTTCATCGTTATCATCTAAGATATAGGTATACCAAATTTCACATGATTCTACAACTTTTTCACCGTTGATTTAGCAATGTAAAAAGTTCTATTGTCGGTAAACCGTTAATTTTGAACCCACTAATTCAACGGTGAAAAGTTGTAGAATCACATGAAATTTGGTGTGCCCATATCTTAGATGATAACAATGAAGATGATGGGTTCCGATCGTCGGAAAACACGATGAAAGTTGTATTTTTTCGACGCCATAGGAGGAAATTCCCTCCTATGGCATCTTTCCTCCATTATTCTCTAAATAATATTCAACTACTAAAACTATATAATAATTTGTTGTCTTTCATGCGCATTGCAAGAGAGCATACTAGTGCTGGTAAAGAATGTTTTTTTGTATATTCCAAAAATCAATACCATCTTATAAATGAGACAAACACACACAAAAACAAATTATTCATATTGGAGACAATACTGTATCCTATGGGTCGTTAGTATAGTTGATTAGTTTATAAATTTCTGGAAGTTTGTGTTCATGTTTTCTTGGTGAGAATTTGTATCCAAATAGTTTATATTTGAGTTAAAACGTTGGGCCCAACTGAGACTCATCCTTCCCCAAAATAAATAGTGTTGACCCCCAATCCCCCCCCCCCAACCCACAAAAAGAAAGAAAGAAAGAAATTGTTGGTTGCATGTCTCATTGCACAATTCTCATCCCGGCAAACTCTTCCCCTGGGAGTCCCCATATAAAAAGGTTAGCCCAATTAGAAATTTAGCCCCACGAAAGTTTAATCATTATCAGAATTATCACAAGTTTAGGGTTTATCTTAATATTACATCTGAATAATAAATTAATAATTAAGATAATTCCCGGCATTTATATTAGCGATAACCTTACCTGCTTTAACTAACTCAACATATGTATCAACTAACCTTGTATGATCACTAACAGAGACCAAGGTTTATAATTTCCATCTAATTCAAAAATACAGTGTTTTGTATAATTAAAACAGAGCCACGGTTAATACATAATTTGTCAATTGATGTTACAATCAACAATTATATAAAATGTGCGCAGAGGTCAAATATTTTTCCATTGCATTGCAAATGTGCAGTACCAACAAGTACGAAATGTCGGACGACAACTTCATTGGTATTGTCTAAAGAAAAGTAATGAGAATTAAGAAGATAAGGCCTGAGTGGACGTCATGCAATATGGATGTTGTATCTGGACTTAGTTGAATGTTGTAAGAAGGTTCAAAGATTGATAATATCAAAAACTATGAACAACACACAAGCATGAACCCACCACCACAACAAATATCCTTTGTAAACAAACTTTTGAGCAAAGACACAACAAAAAACAGAACAAAAGTGAGATGAGAATGCCTTCATGATAAAATCATGAAGAAGTTCCATCCAGTACCTAAACACTTCCAAATTAACAAAGCGGGTGACGAGTCCATGACTGAGATAATGAGACAGTTAATATATACAAATGACTATTAAAGACTGGGTGTGACAATCATATAATAGAAGTAATGAAACATCAAGAAGGAATACGAGATATATATTTCATGTCATTATAATACCAACTACTACCATATACCAAGATCAGCCTAATTTCTTGTTTCAAGCAATTAAAAATCACGCACCTTTAGATGATAGGAGCAAAAACCCGCTTTTGATAACCTGCAAAGTTGTGCATATCTCAATATACTCCAGTTATCCTTTTAACAAGTAAATACAAATAGATTGAAAAATGATTAATACTGTTGACAGTACTTTGCAACAAATTTAGACCAAACCTAGAAGTAAACACATATTACCAGTTGATGGGCACTGATGCTGTGTCACTAGTCTATGTTTAGCTCCCAAAATACTATTTCAGAAGTCAAGGCCATAGATGGCTAGCTCTGTAGCACAGGCTCGGCTATAAATATGAGATATGATACATACAAATTCGCAGATTCATAATTTTCCAAGTACCTAAGATACGGGATACGTTTGTATATCGATTCTTAATTAAATAAATGTGTGTGTGAAGATGTGTGTGTGTGAAAATAATGGAGGAAAGGTGCCATAAGAGGGAATTTCCTCCTACGGCGTCGAAAAAATATACCCTCCGTGATCTTTTTCGATGACCGTCACCCATCATCATCATCTTAAGATACAACCTCCAACATTTTTTCCTACGATCAGCACTCATCATCTCCATCTTTATCATCTAAGATGTGGATACACCAAATTTTATGTGATTTTACCACTTTTTCACCATTGAATCAGCAATGTAAAAAGTTCTATTGTCGGTAAACCGTTAATTTTGCAACCATTAAATCAACGGTAAAAGTGGTAGAATCACATGAAATTTGGTGTATCTACATTTTAGATGATAAAGATGGAGGTGATAGTACTAGTCATCGAAAAAAATCACGGAGAGAATATTTTTTCGACGCCATAGGAGGAAATTCCCACCTATGGCACCTTTCCTCCATTATTATTATTATTATTATGAAATTATGTCAAATATTCAATGAACTTTCAAATTTTAGAGAGCCTTAATTTTAGAAAGAAAGAGAGATGTGATTCAAGAGATGTTGGTGAGACATTTACAAGTCCGAACGAATCCGAAAGAATCTAAGAGTTTCCGAGAGTTTCACGACTGGGGATGTTTCAAAAAGCATTTACAAGTATTCGTGCTTCGCAGATGGCTAGTCTTTAGTAGAACTCGAAAGCGAAATAAATCTGGACACAGTAATAACAAAAATATAGGCCTAAATCATGCAGCAGATCTGTTTAAGATATGAATAGAATAAGGAGAATAAAAACTGAATCAATGACGAAGTAGCATCGAAAAGTTGCTATATTCATCATATAACAAAAGTTGCAAAATAATCTGGTAAAATATAAGATGATTCCTAATGTTGTATGGCATAAAAGTTTAGGCAAAAATATCCTAAGGCTCACAAGCTGAAAGAAAAAAGAAGGTTCCAACATGAGTATGTTGGGTGGAAAAAAGGCTAAATTGCATGAGACCCCATCACTTTGGTCTGAATAGTAGCAAGAAACCACCCTCGGCATGAGAAACCTACACCTTGCCCCATTGCTTTAACCGCCGTTAACATTTTCCTGCCTCTAATAATTTTTTAATCCAAAAAAATACCTCTTAGTTAAAACATTCACCACGACAGTTAATGAAACAAAGAAAGAATGAATGATAGGGTTCTATGGGCATTTTGGGAGAAATTACCAGAAACAATAACGCCACTTAGGTTGAATGGGTAAAACGTAGTTATGTTTTTTCAGTTAAGGGGGTTTTCCTGCTATTTGGGGAAAAGTAATGGGGTTAATGGAAACTATGACAGAAAAAAAGATAAAAACCTAGAATCATTTTGAGAATAATTACTGAAAAATATAAAGCCATTCAGGTTGGAGGGGTAAAGTAGATAATTTTTTTAAACTATGGGGGTTTCCTGCTATTCAGGCAAGGTAAAGGGAGTTTCCTGACATTTAGCCAAAAAAACAAGAGAATGCTACAAGAGAGTGCATCAGAGATGTACACTGGCTGAGACAGGGAAATGGAGAACAACTAAGATGGCCTGGGAATAAAGAACAAAAAGGCTTCAGCAAGGAGGCTAGTCAAATAAATTATGAAAGTTCAATACTGATACAGTCAATTACTGTCTTGATTTCAAGAGATGGAATCTGTTTGAATTGGCAAAAGTCGGCGAGAGTTATATTTTGTGGAACAAAAACTGTAGTTCTAGAAGGCATAACCTATGACTTTGACAGATAAATTAAATTTGAAAATATTGTTAGAAACATCTCTCTCTCTCTCTCTCTCTCTCTCTCTCTCTCTATATATATATATATATATATATATATATATATATATATATATATAAGATTAGGATCCTATCGGTTACCAACTTTGTAACCTTGTGCAAACAATAATGAAAAAGTTCTCATTTATTCAAACATTGCCATAATTGTTTGCAGACGTTCCAACATAGATCCACGGATACTCTCTCTCCCCCCTCCCTCCACACACACACACACACACACATATTCTCAACCTATTCTTCCAACTTCTCTTCTGCTCCTGTTCTTCTCTCAGAATATGTTAAAATCTGTACCACTATATAAAATTCATCCAAATCTAATTCTTGATCCAACCTACACATAAGATTTGTGTGGGAAGGTTTTGCAAGTAAAGCTGGGAAAAGATATGGCACCATGGATAGAAAAAATAAAATAAATGGTTTAAGAAAAGGCGTGTGGTGATTGTCAAAAGATTTCTAATGCTGCGATACTTAATTGTAATCTGTAGTTAGTGGTTATGAAGGAGATCCATGTAGCAAGATACCATTAAATATATCCTGTAGATTCTTAGCGAGCAAACGCACAAAGAGATTTATCATAATGACTAGACAAAAGCATTGTGTAAAACAATGACTGGAATGAACAACAGATCATTAAGGATTCAAAGAAAAAGAATAGATAAATGAGATGAAGATATCTCTATAACTCTCTTGACAGTGTTCTTGAAAAAAAGAAAAGGCTTATTTACCAAACCTCCCCCAGAGTTTCCCATTTTTTCAGGAAACTAACCTAAACTTTCAAAATTTCGAAAAACTAACCATTTTAACGGTCAACATACAAAATGTTAGTTATGACTTGCCCTTATATTAATAATAATTAATTAAATTAGATAATTACTAATAAAATTATTGATAATTATAGTAATTAGGGCAAGGGTTAGAGTTACGTGATGGGGGCGAGGCCGTGGCGGCGGCGATGGTTAGAGTTAGGCTTAGGTTAGGGTTAGGGTTTGGGAATGGATAGTGGAGGAGATGGGAGGCACAGGGGAGGGGAGGGCAATTGCGGGGAGGCGGAAGCGGAGGAGAGGCATGGGGAGGGGGAGGCATGGGGGGAGTGGTCGGGGGAGGTCGGGA
This sequence comes from Agapanthus africanus, assembly GCA_030015575.1. Classification (NCBI taxonomy): domain Eukaryota; kingdom Viridiplantae; phylum Streptophyta; class Magnoliopsida; order Asparagales; family Amaryllidaceae; genus Agapanthus; species Agapanthus africanus. The sequence goes on from JASDDO010000018.1 coordinate 326,949,155, forward strand.
AGAAGATGGGAGGGGGAGGTTGGGGACGAGAGGGGAGTCGTAGGGACGAGCGGGGAGGGTTGGGGATGAGGGAGAGGTTGGAGACGAGAGGGAAGGCGAATGGGAGGAGTGGGGAGGGGGATGCGTGGGGAGGCCGGGGAAGGGATCGGGGAGACGTGGGGGAGGTCTAGGGTTTGGGGTGGGATTAGGGTTAGGGTTTGAATAAGATGAAGATGAGGGCAAAAACGTCTTTTCTAACGGTGTTGAGGAAGGCCGTCAAAAAGGGTAGTTTTTTTTTAAAGCCTTGAAACTATAGGGGGGTTGTTGATAATTTAAAAGTTTAGGGTGGTTTCTTGGAAAACTCTGAACTATAAGGGAGTTGTTGGTAAATAAGCCATAAGTTCTGGAATTGGCAAACTAAATGCAAACTGATGAACAAGTTTAATTAATTTAGATTAGTATAGTTAGTATTTGAGACATTATATTATTATCCTATTTCGTATGTCCAGAATGCACTCATCTCTACTATTATAATGAAAACTCTTTTGAGTTCAAATTGAATTTGTCTTCTGTGTAGGATGCGGCCTTTTGTTTTATGGGGAAAAAAGTTACAGAACTAGAGAATAACCCACTCAAAAATCCCCCTGTACTAGGCTATTCATGTAATCATTTCACGTTTCAATTTTCAAATCGTAGCGCCCAAATAAGATAAATTTTTATTAATGGTTTTTAAAAGCATTATAAGATCATTTAGAAAATGAAAATATAACGCATGCCATTTTTTATAAATGTTTACAACTATACTGCTCCAATAGTATTATGATAGATCAAATAAAATGAGACTTTTTAATATAACTAAATTATGGTAAATAAAAGAACTGCTTTCACATTAAACATAAGAGTGTAATTATTTATTTAATCTTTAAATCGAATGACATCAGACTCCGGTTTTTGTACACATGCTCTATAAATCGAATGACAAAATACTAGTGTACATATAATGATCATATCAAGGTTTACTATCTTGGAATAGGTATCGCTATCGAGTAGTTACTTTTGGACCGGAATCAACCATATCGGCCATCTTGGATCGAAAATATCAGAATTTGTATCATTTGAGAAAAAAAAATTTTGAAATCGAGACATTCTTTAAAAAAAACAGTAAAAGAAACTAGAAACGATTTGGTAATTTTTTTCGTCAATTATTGATGTCCAAAATTGTTGTTATAATACTTGGTAAAAATAATTATAATATTTGTTATATATTTCTGAATAATTAAACGATGTTGAATAAACCGTAATTCAAATTTAACCAATCAATAAACTTAATACTAGAACCCTACTAATCAAATGGTAAACCCACTTTAACTTGGTAATCGGTCGATATCGGTATCGAAACTCAGACGGTCATTTTTTGGACCGGAATCAGCCATCTCGGATCAAGATCGGCACCATGAATTCTATAGTAGAAATAAAGAAACATCTGATATTAAGAACATCCACCCACCTGGCAATTAGGACAGTTCTGTATTTGTTTCTCAGAACTCTCAGTGGACTTTGCAGTCCAAATATTTTTTTCACCATCACCACATTGACAAGTTTTGAACTGCGTTGTATTTTTAATTGTATTAGAAGACGCCATCTGCATTTGATTAATTTACCCATAATCAATACATCATGATGAATTAGAGGCATCTGTGATCATTACCAATAACAAGTTCAAAGCTTTAAGGATGAGATTCATCAAGTTTACATATATATGCTCTATACTGATATGAGAGGCTCAACACTCAGAAAATACAATAAAAAGAAAAACATTATACATTCTAACATGGATGAATGGAAAAGGAAATGAAACGAAAGACGAAACACCTCATAAAAGCTAACACGAAATGCTGGAGAATGAATACTAAGAAACATCTCCTATAATATATGATCATGCTAGTTGTAGCTCTGATGATCATATATAAATCATCAACTCATCTCTAACCCTCTTAAAATATCTATATACCTATATTATATACACAAACTCTCTTTTTTAAAGGTTCATATACTAAAATTTTTGTCAACTCGCAGATGTATGTCAAGGGGAGGCAATTTCTTAAAAAAATTACATTTAAAAAAATAATTCTCATGGTGTGGGTTTCTGGTCTAGGGAGAATTATCTGAATTATTATGCATGTCATTACTGCACTTTGGAATATTGCCAACATATGTTAGGTTAAGTGCACTAACTTCCTCTCTAGGTAAGATTAAACCATACACTACACTCCCCCCCCCCACACACACACAATATATATATATATATAGAGAGAGAGAGAAGGAAAGGTGCCATAGGAGGGAATTTCCTCCTACGGATAATATGCCCTCCATGATTTCTTCCGACGATCAGCACCAATCATCTTCATATTTATCATGTAAAACGTGGTTACACCAAATTTCATGTGATTCCATCACTTCTTCACCGTTGATCATCAATTTTTCACCATTGATTTAGTGGGTGTAAAATTAATGATTTACCAACAATAGAACTTTTTACATTGCTAATTCAATGGTGAAAAATTGGTGGAATCCCTTGAAATTTGGTGTGTCCACATCTTACATGATAAAGATGATGATAATGGATGTTGATCGTCGAAAACTCGTGGAGAATATACATATTTGACGCCGCCTAACGAAAAAGCCTCCTAGGGCCTCTTTTTCTTCATTATATGTGTGTGTGTGTGTGTGTGTGTTCAACTATGATCCTATCGAAAGGATTTGGGAATAAATCCTTCCCGCATTTTCACCATTAGATTTACTATGGGATGTGTGCTAACAATTATGAATAAAATCTTTTATTTATTACCAAACATAACATAATTGAATGCACAAATTCCAAAGTTTATATATATATATATTAGAACTTCCTCCATATATATACATATATTACTAATCTTCCTACATATAGGTATGCAATATATAATACAATATGTCACTTGGCTACTTAGCCAACCAGTGTCTCCTTGGCACCTAATGCCAAAAGATTTCAACATAAATTTTTGCATTTATGTCCTTCGACAAAATAAAGTTGCATGTCATTTTTGAAAATGCTATAAGAGAAATAAATCGAATGTCTGTATTAGATACCTTTCGTCGTTGAAAACTTGAAACAGCACAGAATATCGGATAAGTGCCGAATTACAAATAAACGATCCCATGGTGCAAGACAGTGATCAAGATATGGAATTCAAATATGTTATCATAGAACAGAGCTATACGCAAGGAGATGCTTTCATTAACACGGAACAATCATGTCAAAGTTGAAGTGCTTTATCCTCGATCAATTTACCTCGTGGGCCATCTCCTACACTTCTAGTTATCTTCTGCTTGCCCGAGGTGGTGAACCATGCATTCATTAGTCTGCATCGGAGTCTCCATTGTAGTCGCCACTCGTAGATTTTCTAAAACCTCTTTAGGGAAAAACAACAAACACCTAATAAGCACATAAAATTTCTAACAAAATAAATAATCTGAGATTCTTGCCTTCAATCTGTGCAAGGTTTCCGAAAAAAACAAAATGCACAATCATGCACCAAATAGATTGAATACCAATTTCAACGACTTATGAAATTAGATAACAACTTACATGCTAGGATCAGTCAGATCCGTCATCGAAGGAGCAGAAGAGCCAATTGTTTCAACAAAAGAAGATGGAACAAGATAGGAGAGAGAAAGTGGAGGAGGGGAGAGAGAGAGAGAGAGAGAGAGAGAGATGGATGGGGGTGAGAGAATTAGGCCAATTTAGTGCAACCAATTACGCAAGATCAGGATCTCCTCAAAACCTTGTTCATCTTCACACCCGCCAATTCTTTTTCCACCCGCCAAATGCTTCTTTCTTTTTCCTTCTTAATTGGCCCGATCAATACTTCATCAGAAAAAAAAGTCTTTAGGCCCAAAACCGAGTCGGTGAGCTAACTGCATTCCATGTGTGACGAAGCGGTGTACCTGTCTATGATAATACAGATATCTATTGTGACCCTGACTCATAAGCCGGCCGCAACAATGGGACTGCAAGCGGCCGCAACACTATTTAACTCCTAACATAATATACAAAAATGTCATTTAATAATATGTATTTATAGTTAAAATGTTGTGTACATATATAGAATGTAGAATATCGGTAATCGGTCAACATCGATTAATACACTTAATACACTGGAACTTGACATGTATAGACATGTCAGCGGATGTACCGGTTTACTTTAAACAATATCGGTTATGTCCAATTGCTAATATAATTATTTAAGCAGTAAAATATGTTTGGCAAACAAGTTCAAATATGGTAAAGTATCTTCAACAATTTGAAGTTGGGTAAATTGTGAAAAAGCCCCCGGACCTGCTTCAAACTTGCGTAAAAACCCTAGACTTTTTGCTCTTGTTAAAAAAAACCTTGGGCCTATTCAAAACCTCTTGTATACCAGTTGCCTGTAATATCTAAGTAGTTGTCTGTAATATCCAAGCAGCCGTATATAATATACAAGCAGTTGAGAGAATATAAGGTTCAAATGAAACATGGCCCAGGTATTTTACACAAAGAACTTGAATAGTTTCCAACAATTTCGAAAATTAAAAGGGTTTTTAGACAATTTCCCAGTGGGCGGGCTTTTTTGACCATTTACCCTTTTGATGTTTTAAATAGATATAAAAGCATGACGTTTTCTGTCTTCTTGAGTTTTGTATGCAGGGCAACAAGTTTGAGCTACCTAATTCAACACAAGTTACTTAATTCTTTTATACGCATACGGCTGCAAATTATTTACTGGTAAAGTCGATTTGGTATGTAGAAATGAATATGCTAAACGAAAATTCATGAGTGTCTTGAAATTAAATACAAGTAGTGTACATCACATACCATTTAGGGGATTCGGGTCCCGGCTCCGGGAAGTGAAATATCATTCATCCTATTGCATCAAACGGATCAGATTCATCCAAAATCGAATTCGACAGTCGAGATTTGGGTATAACAGGAGGCCTTATGTATTGATATATGCTATGTGCAAAACACGTAAGATCTATGGCCCAGAGCACCCTAGCAGGGACTCTTTTTCCCCATTTTGGATTTTCCCCATCTAGGACGCCGTTGTTTGACCAAAATATAGTTTTCAGGTCAAAGTCAGATAAAAGGTCCGCGGAGGTCCAAACGGCCTTTTGATGGAACAATAAACAGGCTAATAAGTCAGGATCAGAAGTGAACCATAGTCAAATAAAATCGAGAAATCTCCAAGATTAAGGGAGAATACGGCCGAGTAGAGTGATATGTAGTTTACAAACAGAATCGCCCAACCAAAACCACTAAAGGGTAACGGCTATAATAAGCATAACAACTACGCCTTAATTATTGTTAACTATTCGATGTGTGAAGAAACGGTATATCCGTCTATGATGATACCAATATCTATTGTGTATCGGCCGATACAATTGCAGCCCCAGGTTATAAGTTGCTGACAGCAACAATGTGGCTGCAGTCAACCACTACGTCATTTAACTCTTAATCCTAATATACAAAAATATTATCTAATCCTACCAAATATGTATTTATAGTTAAAATGGCTTATATGTATATAATATAGAATACGGGTACTGTTCAGCATCAATTAACACACCGGGTAGCTCACATGGATGAGCATATCAGCCGTGTACCTGTTTACTTCAAACAATATTGGTTATGTTAAGTTGCTAATATAATTATCTAGTAGTAAGTAGAACATGTTTGGCAAACAGGTCCAAATAAATAATGTAATTTTAACCAAAGAAAATTTACAGAAAAACGAAATCAGGCAGGGGACAATCCATGTGTCTGTTCCCGCCAAAAATTTCTGCGCAGAAGAGTCCAAGATATCAAATGACAGCGATACGCTTAAGGAAATGGAAACCAATATCTTCCGGGCTGTTTTTTGACAAACTCCTGAATGAGAAACAGATAAATTCTGATGGTATCGAAAGCGGCTCGAAAAACCCTTCGATTTGATATATTATGGGCCTCGTAATTCATCCGGGATCAAAAGTTATGAGGAATTACGTGTCCACACGTGATAGGCTTTTAAAAACCCGCTGGAGGAGTTAAAAAATATAATAAAAACTCAGAAAAGACCCCAATGGGGCATCACGTGCTCACACGTGACCATGGGTCACGTGCAGACACGTGATGGGCTTTTAAGGCCTCGAAAATAATGAATAGAATTAAATTCTAAAATCTGTTCCCTGATTAAAAATCAGGAATCACGTGCTCACACGTGACCAATGGTCACGTGTTGACACGTGATGGTTACAACTGAAGCGTAAGCAAACACTGAGAAAAGAACTCAATTGGGGGTCACGTGGCAACACGTGACTGGCTGTAAAAGCCTTGCTGTTCAACAGAATTAAATTAAAAAAAAAAAGATCATTTAAATCTTTCGAAATAGAATTAAAATTCTAAAAGCTTCTAAATCTTTCCAAATGGAAAAGGATTATGGGGACCGTTGGATTAAAAATCCAAGGGTGATTAAAAATCACCAATTTATGGAAAAATCTTGGACTTGGAAAGATTTCCCTGAAAATCTCACCAGGATAACAAATAGAATATCTTTTGAATTTAAAATCCACGGTGAATAAAATTCACTGAATGATCTAAAGGCCCAGATTAATGATAAATATAAATCAAATCTCTCAATAATCAAATCAAATATTCCAATGAGAGATTTGCTAAACAAATTAACTCTTTTCCTTCTCCTATAAATAGGAGCCAAGAAAAGAAGAGAGGGGGATCGACTTTTTTTGAGAGAAGAAACAGAGGGAGGAGAATTTAATTCTCAAGAGAAAAAAAAGAAAAGAGAAGAGAATTTAATTCTCTGCAAAAGAAAAACCCTAGGTAAGAAAAGGGAGGCTTCAAAAGAGAATTTAATTCTCAAAAGAGTTTAACTCTTACATAAAAAAAAAGAACTTAGTTCTTCTTCTGGTTGAAGATCTGTACAGAGCACATCTCCCCATAGGATGAGAATTTAATTCTCATCGGGTTGAGATCCTGCCATGCAGATCCTAAACTTAGAAGGGGAATTGAGTTTTGAGAATTTAATTCTCCTAAAACAAAACTAGGGTTTAACCCTAATCAAGAATTTAATTCTTTTACATATCTGGGAATTTAATTTCTTTGAAAAGAAATCAGGGTTTTATCCTAAATAAGAATTTAATTCTTTCACGATAGGAATTCAATTCCTTCAAAATCATAATTAGGGTTTAACCCTACCAAGAATTCAATTCTTAAAAGATCTCTGTTCATGAAAAGAACTAGGGTCACGTGCCCCCACGTGACCCTTGAAAAGATCCCCTGCAAAGAACTTTGAAGCATCACCCCACGTGCTCCCACATGACTCCCAAAACGCAGAAAGAAAAAGCAAAGGGAATGAAAGCAAAGGGCGCTCTCACGTGTTATCACGTGACCCCTCAGCAAATACTTTAACAATTGGCGCACAGATCTCTATCACGTGCCAACACGTGATGCTTTAAAATAAAAATAAAAGTGTTTGACACTTATTTGCAGATTTGAGGATAAACCAAAAGGAGATCTGGCTCCACATTTAGGGTGCCCTCACGTGTCACCACGTGACCCCTAATGAGCATTCTAACAGACCAGAGCGGGGGCCTTCATCACGTGCCCACACGTGATGGCCAGGAAATTAAAAGTGTTAAACACTTATCTGCAGAATAAAATAAGGGAAATCAGGGAGCTCTCACGTGTCCGCACGTGACCCCTCCTTGGTGTTTAACACTAATTGGAAAACTCTATTTGCAGTGTTTAATACTGATTTGCTTAGTGTTTAACACTAATTTAAAAACCCTGTTCCCAGTGTTCAACACTGTTGGTCTGTAGTGTTTAACACTAGCTTTAGCCCAAGCCTCTTCTTCAATGGACCAACAGAGGGCCAATATTTCAGACATAGTTGGACTTAGCCCAAACTGGCCATAAGTCCTCAAATCATCTTGAACTGAGCACATCTGCTCTTTCAACCAACTCATTGGTTCAAGGGCACATCTCTGAACTCCTCTGATATTTGTCGTTGTAATCCTTCAACGTCTTCAGAGAGGTGACGGGTTCCGACAACCACACATCAACACGGACTGTGGGGTCCTTAAACTCATGGACTTATGCGTTCCTAAACCAAGATACGGACTGTGGGGTCCTTAAACCCGCGGACTTATGCGTCCTTAAACTAACGGACTAATGCGTCCTTAAACACACCCATATGGACTGTGGGGTCCTTAAACCCATGGACTTATGCGTCCTTAAACTACAAATGGACCACCATGTCCCTAAACTGGAGGTGGACCACCATGTCCCTAAACTGGTATCGGACCACTATGTCCCTAAACTGGAACAATAGAGTCCAAACGCTCTTTTGTCGGATCTAAACGATCCCGTTAAGTCGATCTTAGTCCCAAACTGGACTAACGTATCCTTAACAACCGTTTAAGTTGATCTTAGCCTCAAATATGGCTAACGTGTCCTTAAACCTTCAAACAGACTTTAGTCCCAAATTGGACTCTAGATCCCCCAATCAACTTTGGCTCAAGGGTACATCTCTGAACTCCTCTGACATTTGTCGTTGTAATCCTTCAACGTCGTCAGAGAGGTGATGGGTCCCGACGGCCATACATGTATTGGACCACCATGTCCCTAAACTGGCAATGGACCACCACATCCCTAAACTGGAACATGGACCACCATGTCCCTAAACTGGAGGTGGACCACCATGTCCCTAAACTGGCAATGGACCCCTATGTTCCTAAACTGGAACAATAGAGCCAATTGCTCTTTTGTCGGATCTAAATGATCCCGTTAAGTCGATCTTAGTCCCAAACTGGACTAACGTATCCTTAACAACCGTTTAAGTTGATCTTAGCCTCAAAATAGCTAACGTATCCTTAAACTTTCAAACAGACTCTAGTCCCAAATCGGACTATAAACCCCCTAATCAACTCTGGCTCAAGGGTACATCTCTGAACTCCTCTGACATCTGTCGTTGTAATCCTTCAACGTCGTCAGAGAGGTGATGGGTCCCGACGGCCATACATTCAATGGACCACCATGTCCCTAAACTGGAACAATAGAGCCAATTGCTCTTTTGTCGGATCTAAACGATCCCGTTAAGTTGATCTTAGTCTCAAGTTAGACTAACGTATCCTTAACAAACGTTTGAGTTGACCTTAGCCTCAAATATGGCTAACGTATCCTCAAACCAAACCCCAAACCCAAATCTAAGAAAATACGGATTTGGACTAATCCACGTCCTACGGGCGACGACATAAATCAGTCTCCGTATACAATCCACGGGCAACCACAAACAAAACAAATACCCACGACACGAAGTGACCAGCTGGAGAAGGAGAAAGTTGTTACCGCGATGCGGTAGCGTAATTAACTGCAGGGGCTTGCGCCTGCAGGGAAAAGCGTCCCCATAATCAAAAACCCCTCAAACGAGGGGGAATCTGACGAAGTCTGCTATATCGGCCGCATCCGTCTAAACCTCCGATACACGGTGCCATAAATCAACTTGGCATCTTCGGAGAGGTGGACGGATAAAACCAATTAGTATCTGCCCCGAACCTCAGGCGAGACAGCCCATGTCTCGGCCGCCGTTCGGAGGGGAACAGTGTCTTTTGTCTAAATAGCGTCCAAACATGTATCGCCTGTTTTTGCTATGTCATTATGCTAATAATATATACGGTAGAGTTGTAAAAAATAAAGAAGCAGCTTCGGTTATTAAATTGTGGAAAAATTGGAAGAAGGGAAAAACGGGAATGGTTAAAATTACAGTGAGCCCATGTATCATTGGCATATATGATTACGGAAGTTAGATGGAAGGAACCTATGGAATTTTTAAAAATTAATGCCAAACAGAGAATCCGATTATTCATCAAACTGAAGCATTATACACTACTACGAATATGGCTTACTCTTACAGTTGGAACTGTTGGGGCAAACAACTGTCCCTACAATGGGAACCGTAGGGACAGAAATACAACCAGTAGGGGCAAAAGCCGTAATGAAAGATAAACGCCCCTATGGTTACGAAATTGCCCCCACGCTTTCCATCCTAGGGGTAACTGCCCCCTAACTGCAGGGGCAATTTTTTTTATTTATTTAAAACAAAAAAATAATAATATCTTGTTCGTCGGTTTCCAATGTAGGGTATCATTTACATTTTTTTAAAAATAAATTGAAAAACTTCCTCCTCATTCATCTTCCTCCTCACGCTCCTCAGACAATCTCTCGTTCTGCGCCGCAATCTCTCTGTAACAACTCTATTTCAGTGTTCAGAAAATTTGATTAAAAGTTAATATACAAATTGAGTATTTGCAAGCTTGTGTACACTATAAGTATTTGAATTGTTTTTAAATAGCAAGAAAGCATTTGTAGCTCACTAGTAAAGCCTTGCACTGCCGTGATGTAGCCCTTGTGATCGAATTCCTCCAACCACATTATTTTTGTTGATTTTTCTTTTAATCTTTTAGAAGCTCAAAAATTTGCACGTGCACAACACGTAAAATGAAAAGTCACAAAGTAAATATGTGCACTGAGGTATACCAAGCGACGGGGACACATGACATGAATCCTAAGCCCATCCCACCGGATTGGACCGGCGAGATTCAAGGGGAGGCCGGCACCGCCGGGCATATCCGTAGGAATTATCTTGGATTTTTTCCTCTGGCACCCCTTGGCCTACCCCACTACCCCTATATTGTTTGTTAACTCTGCAATTATCCAGATAATTTAAAATCACTATTAAACCAAAAATTTAACATACACTTTAATTCTCAAATTCATTACCCTAAACCATAATTTTCCCTATAAATACCACACTCCATTTCATCCCTCCTCATTTAGAATTCCATTACAAGAACTCTCTAAAAATTTCCAAATCCGAAGTTATGCAAGTGGAGTTAGCAAAGGTCGTAGTTCCGGCGAAGTTTCAAGAAGAATCCGGCGACGAAATGACGCCCCGACGGTTCCGATAGCTTTCCCTCACTCTTCTCTTGTTTTACAATCAGTAAGTCCCCTCTCCTCTCTTTTTTGCTAATCTAAAACTTCTCCTTTTCAAAACTCGTTTCGGAAGCGGAGTTATTCCGGCTTCCGATTCTCCTTTCTTTAAAAATATAATTTTTTCTTAATAACAAACCTACAAATTTTTAATAGATTGTTTAGTAATCATTAACAAATATATTAGAACAAGTTTCATCTCAAAATAATCTATTATGCAACTTTTATCGCATTTTTACGGTTAAATACCATATACTTTATTTTCGACACAATTCAACATAATTCCCTTGTATTACCTTTAGAAACTCACGAGGCAATGACCTACCTCATAACAACACATATTTTTGATATAGCACGATAACTCTCGGGACATTAGTCTTCGGGATAATACGAGTTTACACTTAAATACCATAAACATTCAAAAACCGTTTTCTTTAAAAGTGTATTATTTAATTGTAACGACTCTAGTATTACTATATTTTCGTGTTTTCTTTCATTAGTAAAATATTATATTTATTTATTCGTAGTATTTTTCCGTAAATTTTGTTTTTTATTAAATATATTATTTTATTATTCTATTTATTTTTCCCAAACACATTTCTTTAAACTAAATCTCAAGCTATTTCAAATTAAACGCAATACCTAACCCAACCCATAACCCAAATCCAATCTCATTTTCATTTTCTTTTATAAAATTATGAGCCTAAAAGCCCACTTTCTTTTCAAACAACAACATATATTTAATTCTAATTAAATATGTGCATGAACCATAGTCACATAATTCGTGAATTATTCGCCGAATTCGCAAATAATTCGCGAATTTTTGATCAGACAAATTAATCTCCGAATTAATCGTCATTGCCGAACTGGCCGAATAATTCGCGAATTATTCGCGAATTATGTGAAAAACAGCGAATAATTCAAAAAACAGCAAATAATTCATAAAATCAAAACCTAGCGTCTCATATATTAATTTATTGCTCGAAATCCTTCCCGAACATTTCCCGAACACTTACCGAATCTTTCCCGAATACCTGCCGATTTTTTTCGAATAGTTCTCCGAATCCGAATTTTCGACCTCGCCGAATTATTCCCGAACGACGAATTTGTGACTATGGCATGAACAACCTTGTAGCACATTGGTTAAATCCTTACATTGTTATTTCATAAGTCACATTTCAAATCTCCATTCTTACAATTATTTTTTTATCTATTTTTATTTTTGTCATAACCTACAAATGAGACCTTTCATTTTATCTTCCTTTTAACTCTCAAAATAATTAGAATGGTTATGAGTCATAATTTATTAGAATTATGGTGGTCATAAACCTTTTTTATATCTCGCTCCTCTTTCTTTTCAATCATCACACATTTCTATCATTTCACATATCTCTCTTCATCTAGATTCTCCGAAGAAGAACATGAAGAAATTCTCAAGAAAGTCTCGCTAGAAACACGAAGCTATCGGCGAATAGACAATACCGGCTTGTGTATATAAGTCCCTTCTCTCTTTCTCTCCCTCCATCTCCTTCTCTTTATCTTTCTCTTCTCATATTGCCATGAAAATTTTCCCTTGTCATATCACAGTCCCTAAATGAATAAAAATATTATTACATATTTAAATATTGGAAACACACCAAAACAAACACATATAGTTATATAAATTCGATTATAATTGTGATTGCCTCTTATTCAAGTTACGTTTTTGTTTAATTGTATTATAACTTTCTTCCATGTTTTACATATAGAATTACCCTAATTAATAATACCATGAATTTAGAGGAAAATGATATGGCATGATAAACAATCATATATAAGTTCTTAGGAAAATAAGTTTTGTATAAGTTTTGTCGCTATTCGCAATTCATATGTTGAGAGTGTGGAGACCAATTAGTATATATCGTTTGTCGCTGTATTTTAAATTATTTTATTTAAATTTTCGTAAAAGAAGAATGAATTTACGAATAAATACCATGATTTTCTCATTTCCCACATATAACATATCAATACCTTTACTTTTAAATTAATTTTTAGAAATTAATTTTACTTCTGAAAATTTCAAGAAATTTATCTATGATAGAATATATTATTTTGTACACGCTGTAAAAATTTCAGATCGAATCGCTTAACGGTTTAGAAATTATATTGTTTTTATTCACTGTTCGTAAAACAGAAAACTACAGTTATCGGTTAAATTCTAGGACACATAACTTGGTATACCGATATCCAAATTGAGAAAACTCAGGTTTTTTGGATATCTACACCGAATAATCTAGATTTTCTTAGTTTTAAGATTTTACTGAAAACCGACGTAAATTATAGAAAACCGCGTTACAATATTAAGCGACGAATCTGGACAGAATCTGTCCTGATTCACACACAGTTTTTAAATTAGACATAATTCAAACTCCCGATGTCCGTTCATGACAAACTTTAGATGTATAGATGCACAATTTTTAGAACTATAATTTCCTGTATATTAGATTACTTAGAAATGCATGAAACAACCCGATATAGGCTTTGCAATACAATATAAAGTTGCTGTCCAGAAATCTGAATTTCTGTTTTAAACGCTGATATTAAAACGATTGTAAATCCCCGTTCCCATCTCAATAAAAGTTTCTAATTTTCCAATTTTTCCCCGAATGTCCCTTTCTTTTTCCCCTCATATTTTTCTGTGGGAAATTGTTTGCTTAAATCCCAATATTTATAATTTCCCAAACCCTAAAAGTCAAAACCCAAGATTTAAAACCAATTAAGACCAAACCTAAAATTTAAAGCAAAACTTATAAACTAAAAGCAATTTAAATAAACTGTCAGCCCATCCCCAAAATTAATACTCGGCCCTTTCCTTCCCAATTAAATCAATTAAGTAGCCGGCCCATCCACTCTTCAGCCCAAGAGTTTTTTTAGGGAAATTTAATTAATAAACCCAGCCCGTCCCCTTCTTCAGCCCACACACAAAAAATTAAAATTTAAAATGAATTCTTTTTTTTTAAAACCCTCAGCCCAACCCGTCTCCAAGCCAACCCGCATCCACGCCAACCCGACCCGCTTCGAATCCCTTCTTCTTCCTCCAACGGCTATCTCCCTTCTTTCCCGCTCACCTCTTTATTTCGCGATCCGCCTCCTCCGCCGCAACTCACGCCCACGCCCTCGCAGTGCCGTTACCCCCTCGTATCCCCTATCTTCCTCACACCCTCACTCCTCTCTCCCATTTCCAAAATTCCTCACCTCTCTCTCTCTCTCGAAAACCCATTAACCCCACCGAGCACCCAACTCCGCTCGACTCCCTCAGACGACGACAACCCCTTCGCTGACCCCATCCTTCCTCCCTCACACTCAACTCACCCCTCACGAGCCTTGCACCCACCAATCGACTCCCCTACATCTGAACCCACTGCACCGAGCTCGACCACCACCCTGCACCCTCGACGCCGGCGATCTCCACATCACGTCGTCGACCTCTACACTCTCTTCTCCCCATTCTCATCTCCATCACGACAGCCCCGAGCCCCTAACATCTCTCTCTCCCTTCAAAAAAAAAACACCCTAACCCAAAAAACCCAAATCTTGAGCTCCACTGTTGCCATCGCCGGAGTGCCGCCGCCGACCGTCGTCGACCCCAGTGCACTCATAGAGGACCACTGAGCATCCCTCAACTTCCAGCGTCCGTGCAACGGCTCCGGGCAACTCCGACATCAAATCCGTATCGCGAGCTAATCTCGCGCAAATCGATTCACGCCGTTCGTCGCGCGATCGTGACGCCGCTGCTGCCGTGCAACCCCGAGACGTTTCCAGGCATGTAATTTACTTGCTACATGCTAATCTACTCGTATTTCAAATTCAAAAGGATAAGTTATGAAATTCCTTTTCCCGATAAAACTTAGTGACATATGTGTTCGATGCTAGGCCCCAATGAAAATACTTGCCTAAGTTGACGGAATTAAATTGTCTGTGTTGGCTCTTGTAGTGATGATTATCCTGTAAAAATCTTACTGGAAAATACGAATTTTAGGGACTAAAATGAATACCCCCAAATGTACCGATAAAACTGGAAATTTCCTGTATCTGAAAATGATTAAAATCACTGTAAATTATGTACATGCTGGAAAGAGGCGTTCGAGGGTTTAAATCTAAGCCGACTCGACGAACTTTAACTCTATGTAAACTTCTAATGTTTTCTGTACTGTAACTGCGACGATATTTAGATCGGAGCGCGACTCTGGACTGCAGTCCAGAGCGACTCTGATTACTGTTTACTGTCCCAAAATGTGTGTCACTTTGTTTCCTGAATTCGTATGTTATGGAACTCTGCATTGGATTAAATATGGATCTGTTATCTAAACAAAAAAAGTGGTTTCATTCCGTTTCATTACTGTTTGCTATTTAATTTGTAAATAAAAAGGGCAGAACGTATAACAGTCCAGAACAGATTTAGAAGTGACATACTAATGTTAAACTGTGTATAACTTTCGACGTACAGATGCGATTGAGGATCCGTATGTTGCGTTGAATACCCCATTGTAAACCCTAGATTCCATTCAACTGTAGCATCGCTAAATTCTGAACCCAACTGGGTGAAATTCGTGTCGCGAAATGGACGTTCAGTTCAGAAACTGAATTTCCAGCCGCGAGCACTTAAAATGAAACAGCTGTATCTTGAATACCGGAAACCCGATTGAACTGAAACTAATTTTGATGAATTGCTGACTGAGTGTTCTATTTATCGTATTTGTATCATTTTGTTGAATTCTAAACATATGAATTTATGCAATTTTTGTAAGTTAATGACGTGCACATTGGTTCATAACATACTTAGCTTGTTAATGGCATACATACATATATCATATCCCATTTGCCATATACTTAGTGTTAGTGCGTGTTAGAGTCAGTAGACATTGCATTATCGTGCGTGATTGATATTGGTTTAGGAGTGACGAGTACACCAATGGAAAGTGAATATTCGTGACAGTGATTGGTACAGTGGACAGTGATAAAACCGTGCCATTGGTATACTTGTACACGACTAAATCAAGATCATAAATAGTGAAAACCTGGGGATAAAGGGAAAATCGAAGTGGAAAGAGAATCGTATTTAGCGGGACCGTGTTTTAGAGGATGATCATTCGAGCAGCGATATATATATTAGGTAGGATCTAGCGATCCGGCTGACAGGGTTATGTCCCGGGCATGTGGGTCGTTGTTTCGGGTATGTACGAGACTCCTGTTAAACATGATCCTCCTTTCCACTATGCGATTTCAAACATGACCTAGAGACCGATAGGGACACAGATCATATTTTGCATCATATAGTGACATAGTGATTACTCGCATTGTACTTTCACTGTTAATACCTCTTTTACCTGTTCATCTTATTATAATAATATTGTTATTGTGTCGCTCTGACGACCTCAGTATGCATGCTCAGATCTAGTGGAAGAACCAGCGCAGGAGACGGATCTATCTCTCGAGTTCACGGAGATCTAGTCTGGTGTACTTTCTTCTTTATTGCTTTCCATAAAAGAGATCGTGAAATTGAACTTGGTTAGTAACTGTTCTTGTTATTTGTAATTTGTGAACAAAGGATTTTAATGTAATAAATTAGTGATGTGATTCCTTTACTACCGTGCTTTATTTACTGACTACCATGTAATGCTAGAAGCCGAAGTGTGACTACGGCGGGATTATTCCTTGACCGTAGGAGCATGGCTGGCCTAGTCATCCCTCGTTTTCCGTATTTTGGGAAGCGGGGCGTGACATGGTTTAGTTGGTATCAGAGCCGTGTTTAGTATCAAGGGATAACATTAACTATACTGTATTACGTTATTCTCGTTTCACTACTCTTGATTTTCATCTCTGAATCTGATCTTATCCTTTTGAATCTTCCAGTGATATGACGTCCCCGAATGACCCCTCCTCGGACTCCAGCTCTCAGGACCGCACAGAAAGAATACTTAGTGCACTGACCACTCTCGTAGAAGCTCAGGAGAGGAAGACAGACTTACTCGATGAGGGACTCAGGGCGATTACCGCCGCAGGAGGACCCTCCGCACTCATTACCGCCCCCGAGGGCGCTACCCCACCAGCTTATCATGCTAGGGCTGGTACCGTATCAGACTTCCGACCGTTGCATCCAGCTGCATTCACTGGGCTAGCTGAACCCCTTGAGGCCGAGCAATGGCTGGTGAACAAGGAGAACTTACTGACAGCCTCCAGGGTTCCAGAGGAAGATAGGGTGGACGTGATAAAAATCCAATTGGAAGATGAAGCCCGTACATGGTGGTCGGTGGAAGAAAGCAGGCTTGACGGGCCGATTGAATGGGGCAAATTTAAGGAGTGCTTCCTAGATCATTATTTTCCTTCCACAGCCAAGGCAGAAATGGAGGAAAGGTTTATTCTTTTGAAGCAGAATGGACGCCCAGTGGACGTATATGCGGCAGAGTTCAACCGTCTGAGCCGTTTTGCTCCATACATGATCGTCTCAGAGGCCACCAGGGCCAGACGCTTCCTTCAGGGGCTAGATTTCGAGTTGCAGCAGTTGATTGCATCACTGGATTTGCAGACTTTCGCATAGGTACTCAACGCGGCGAGAGTTCAAGAGCAATTGATCAATAAGTTCAGGAAGCCCCCAGTCGTTCCAGCACGTACCCATGCGCCTTCTCGAGGAGCCATACCGGTTCACAGGCCTGGAACGGCACAAATGAAGCGCCCGTTCGTACCGCAGCATCGCCCCCAGAGACAGAACGTAGTTTGTGGCTACTGCGGTAGAGGTGGGCATACGCAGAAGGACTGTCGTCGTGCCAAGGGACAGTGCTTGATTTGCGGATCCAGTCAGCACAGGATTAGCGGGTGCCCTGAGCGAGCAGAGTTACAGGGAGGCTCTGGACCGCCACAGCAGACGCCACAGGAGCAAAGGCAACCCTTTACAGGTCGCAGTCAGGGACAGGCTTTCACCTTGACTGCCGAGCAGGCAGAGGCATCAGGAGACGTGGTTAAGGTACTCTACTCGTACATTCCTTGCCAACTAGAGTACTATTTGATTCTGGAGCATCGCACTGTTTCTTGTCTGAACATTTTGCTGATACACACTCCATACCACATGAACCACTAACCAAGGGATGGGAAATACATACGGGTAATAGTATTATAATATCTAGTCGAGAATATAGATCATGTCCGGTTGTAGTGTGTGGCAGGGAATTCTATGCGAATTTCCTTCTGATTGGGACAGGCAGTTACGACGCAATTCTCGGGATGGATTGGATGAGCACTTTTCATGCAGTTATCGATTGTCGTGCAAGGAATGTGATCTTCCGCATTCCCAATCACCCGGAGTTTATTTTCGAGGGCGGAAGCGAATCTTTGGAGCCAGCCAAGTACAGAGCAAAGCCCAAGGAGCTGACAGCTATGGAGATTGATGAGAGCCCAGTCCCAGAAATTGTTCGGGACTTTCTGGACGTATTTCCTGAAGATCTACCAGGTCTACCACCTCCTCGAATCTTGGAGTTCTTGATCGATTTGACTCCAGGTACGGCCCCAGTATCCAAAGCCCCATACAGAATGGCACCAGTTGAGTTGACGGAATTGAAGAACCAAATTGAAGAGCAATTGGAGAAGGGATTTATTCGGCCGAGCGCTTCACCGTGGGGTGCACCAGTTCTGTTAGTAAAGAAGAAGGATGGATCGCTGCGAATGTGTATAGATTATCGGGAGCTGAACAAAGTCACAATAAAGAACAAGTACCCAATCCCGCGCATTGACGACTTATTCGATCAGCTAAGTGGAGCCAAGGTATTTTCGAAGTTGGACCTCCGTTCTGGATATCATCAAATCAGAGTAGCAGCCGAGGATGTATGCAAGACAGCTTTCAGGACCCGATACGGACATTACGAGTTTCTTGTGATGCCGTTCAGTGTTACCAATGCCCCAGCAATATTCATGGATTTGATGAACAGGGTGTTCGCAAAGTACTTGGACACGTTTGTCGTTGTGTTTATCGACGACATACTCGTCTACTCGAAGACCCGGGAGGAACATGCTGAACATTTGCGCATGGTTCTACAAATTCTTCGGGAAAAGAAGCTGTATGCGAAATTAAGCAAGTGTGAATTCTGGCTCGACAAGGTTCAGTTTTTGGGACATATTGTTTCGGGCGAAGGCATCTCGGTGGACCCGGCAAAGATAGAATCTGTCAGAGATTGGCCAACACCGAAGTCAGTGGCCGAGATCAGGAGTTTTCTGGGATTGGCAGGTTATTATCAGAGATTTGTCCAAGACTTCTTAAGAATCGCTGAACCTTTGACGAAGCTAACACGGAAGGAAGTACCGTTTACGTGGACAGAGGAGTGCACTCAGGCATTTGACACACTGAAGCAGAAGTTAACCACGGCGCCTATTCTTACAGTACCAGATGATTCCAGTGGTTTGGTGATACACAGTGATGCCTCAGGGAAGGGTTTAGGCTGTGTGCTGATGCAGCATGGCCGAGTGGTTGCTTACGCCTCTCGACAACTGAGAAATCACGAGAATAACTACCCTACGCATGACTTGGAGTTAGCTGCGATAGTCTTTGCGTTGAAGATTTGGAGGCACTATCTATTGGGCGAGAAAGTGGAGGTATACACGGATCATAAAAGTTTGAAGTACGTTTTCACTCAGAAGGAACTAAATATGAGGCAGCGCCGATGGCTAGAGCTGATGGCAGATTATGACTTGAACCTTCAATATCATCCGGGGAAGGTGAATGTTGTACCAGATGCGCTCAGTCGCAAACCAGCGGTCATGATGTTGACCGGTCAGAGGAACATTATTGAGGACTTCCAGAGACTCGAGCTTGAAGTCGTTACGCCGAACGCACTCAGTCAACTTTGGCAACTATAGGTACAATCTTCCCTGGTGGATCGCATCAAGATTGCACAAGCGGATGATCCCCGATTGCAAAAGTTCAGAGAGCAAGTGGAAGCCGGGCTGAGAACGGACTTGATTATACATGAAGATGGCTCTCTGAGATTCGGTAGCAGACTCTGCGTACCCATGGGAGATGTTCGAGAAGAAGTATTGGCTGAAGCACACAGTTCAGCTTATTTTGTGCATCCGGGAGGTACAAAAATGTATCAGGACCTAAAGCAGCACTTTTGGTGGAACGGGATGAAGCGGGTGTTGGAGATAGTGCCCTCAAAGTCAATTATTGGATCGCAGGTACGTGATTGCAATGATTGAGGCAGGACCTATACCGATATGACAGTCTTGCTCGAGATAATAGTATGCTATCTGGTTTGTCTTTATCATCGTATACATGTTTTAGTTCACTATTGCATGATGATAGAGCCCATAGGATTCTTTCTTGACTGCCAGCAGTATGATGGCGATCATATACGTGGGAGCTGGGGTCTGTAAGCACATCCTTAAAGTGTCCCTAGTCGTGGAAGTTTCGAGATAGGGCATCGATACTCCAGAGTAGACTAGTGTATACAGTCGAGACCCCGATGAAGGGCGGTGGCCGGTCACACAAGCCACTGGTGTCAGTTTGATCACCTAAGATGTATACAGGTGCTCATTAGGTTATGAGTACACCGGACAGGACTCGTCGGGAATCTGCTAGTTGGTATTATACATATCGTCAGATAGCAATTCCCTGGTGACATGTGTACAGGTTAGTTCATCGACCTGAGATCGTCATTTGTCTCGTGTGAGTTCCCACTGTGCTTAGATTACTACCCTACCACGCTCAAAGGAGTTGTGCAAACAGGTTTTAGTTGGGTACAGTCCCGAGCCACATTGGAGGCAAGTGAGCGGATCGTCGGGGATTCGTCTCTCCCGGTATTGGGGGTTGATGTCGCGCAGTGCACGGGTAGCCATCACTAGGAATCCTCGGCCGAGGTAGTGGAGAATTACTGATTTGGATCAGTAGTTTCTCAGGTGGTGATGGGCTTCATGCCGACACGATTTATCGCGTTATTAGGGTCTGACTTTATCCACCCCCCGGACTCGATATGCGATACTCTTTAGACGAATGGACCGGACTGTATATACATTGTCACTGTCAGGCTCAGTAGGGTTTATAGATGAGTTCGCTCGTCAGCTCCCCTTCCAATCAATACATAGGCAAATCGTTACGTACAGCTTGTACTTCTGACGTGCTAGGGGTTATACCCAGTGCCAGTGTGTTGATGAGTCATTAGAGTCCCCCACAGACACTTTCCCAAGTTCGGGCGAAACGTTGTAGAGGCCGTATGGTGATATGGCAAGGTTCGGAAAAAACACGTGCGTTTTCGCACGTGTCGTTTTTCGGGCAGATAATACTGGTAGGTTTTGGTTTAAGCCGGAACCCAGTATTATACTGTGTAGATATAATATCTTTGTCTCAGTTGCATTTATATTCAGTCGTAATACAAATGCGGGTATGTTTATACTAATACGGGGTTATCCTGAAATCCGTTTCAGGATCGCTTTTGGAAGTTGCCAGTTTCCAGTTTTCTATCAGCCGTATTTTGACATTCGGTTAAATACGGATTTATCTTTTCTTGGGATTTGTGTGGAAGCTTCTAGAAGAGGTGACTAGGATGGTGACTAGGATGGTGAGGTGGCTTTGTTCATTAATGGTGCAGTAATTGAGTTGATGACTATGGTTATGAATCATCACTTTCATTATTGAGTTCATACTAGGTGTCTTAGTGACTCACTCTCTTCTTTATGCTTGTGGTCACCCCCCCTCTCCTACACTCACCCTCCTCCTCATCTATAAGTGGCCGGCCTTCCCTCCTCTCATAGATCATGGTTGTTGCTTTAAAAGATTAGGGTTTTGGCTTCATGGAAATTAAAAGATATTCATTTCTCATTTCAGTTGAATCCAAAAGGCAACTTCATTAACCGTTCGTCCATAGTCTTGGACGTAACAAGACAAAGTGTTCTACTCATTCTCTACTTCATCTTGGTCGTCTCTTTTAGCAAACTTGACGATCGAGTTGCCTCGGTTCTGAGGCGGGGCCCGTTTAAAGATCCGTCGACGTGGTGCCACCTGGACGAGAAGATTGGAGTTTCAGGAGATCGGAGCAGCCGCAACAAAGCGTGGGATGATGGTTGAAGACCGAAGGACTCGGATCATTCGGTATAACGTTTCTACCCCTTTGCAATTTGTTAGTTTAGCTCTAATGGCAGATCCGGGTTATGGTACACGATAGCGCCAGTTTGTAAAAAGTTTTTGTTCCGCATTTGGCGTCTGTTAGACGGCCGGGGCGCTACCGTGGACTTACAGTGGTATCAGAGCCTCACCATTAAGCTTTACTAACTTGTGCTAACACGTTTAAAAGATTGATCGAACGGAATTTCCGAAACTACAATTTTCCGCACTAAAGCTTCTGTCGATTTTTAAAAGGGTCTAAAAATTATTTTGAGTAACACAGAAAAACAAGCAGGCTTTTTTAAGAAAACACCAGAAATTTGACTCTCTGATTCGTCCGTACGGCCGCGGAACCGCCGCCAAAGCCATGCTTTGGCCGCGGATCCGCGGCCATATTGGAGCTTCAGAGGGTCAGATTTCTTCTGTTGTTTCTACTCAGTGAATTGTGGTTTTTGTTATATTCTTTTGGGCCTAATTTTTATTACTGTACACCAGTTGTTCGTGGGGTCCACTTCGGGAAATTTAGTCGATCGAAATTTTAAATTTGTTAGTATGCAGTATTTACATTATATCTCCGACCGAAAATATCATTTGATCGGTAAACCGCGTCTGATTGCTATAGTTCTTTTAGACGGGTTTGCGAACGTGACATTCGCGTTGATGTTCTGTGTTGTGCTGTGATGTTGCGGATATGTCGTGGTGGATAGCAGGGTGCAATGATAGTGCAGTTTGGATTTATTTGTATATTTAATATTGCGGGGCGAGCGTCTAACATGTGGACTGCCGTTACTGCCTGTTTGTATAATATGCTTTTGGAGCACGACCGGATCGAGGTCGATGTACCCGTTGTACATATTTTTAATTCTGTACTAGGTTTATCCCGCGAAGGAGTGCACGGATAGCCGGGTTCTGGAGGGCAACGGGTCCGTATCTCATGGCATTGAGAGGCAGAGGGATCTCACTCTAGAATTGGCAGACTATTCGCCGCACTCGTAGGGGGTACAGGTTGACCCAAGGAGGGGTGCTCAATTTACCGGATTCTGTGAAGTGCCGGGTGTTCCATTCACTATGCTCTGGGGACCACCTCGCTTCAGGTTTTGGCGGGTAACTTGCCGCACCCGTAGGGGTCTAGGTTTCATTGCACAGGCTATCCACACGACCAGGGGAACGTCGGGTTTCAGTAGCGGCTCTGTGAAACCCGGGGATCCCAGATTATCTGTATTGTTCTGTGATGCTTATTACTTTTCTGTAATGTTGCATATTATCACGCCTGGAGCGATTATTGTATATTGGTATATATACTAGTAGATGTTGTATATGTTTTACACCCGCGCTAGTCCAGCCCCCGCTTTGTCGTTAGTTAAGTAACCTAACGGGTGATGACGGGACCCAGTGGCGAATGCGGATGGCATATACGTATATTTTATTTTCGTTCTTTTCTGGTGTGATTGATTGATGGGACTGCATTGATTCTTATCAATGCAAGGATAAAACAAACCTATATTTGATGTTGTTGGAACAAATTTTAAAAAGTGTTAATACAAAGACATTTCTTTTTGTTTTACATAGTGATATTCAGTTTAGAATATCCTGCACCTCATTCGACGAGGCAAGAGCAGATATCCCTTCACCGGGAGTGACCCCTTGGGCATAAGTTTACGTCAAGGTAATAATTTCAATATAGTCGATTACAAGTTGCTTTGCATAGCGGTATTCAGTTAGAATATCCTGCACCTCATTCCACGAGGAAAGAGCCGAGATCCCTTCACCGGGAGTGACCTCTTTAGCAAAACGTTTTCGCCACTATATTTTTATAAAAAGCTATCAGTTTCCTTCAACGAGATCAAGTTCATTACGTTAAAGGTTTTTCGCCAAAAACCAGCCGTAGCCCTCCGTCATTTCTTTTAGGTATTCAATAGTATTCAAGCTATGTATTTTGGCCCTTAGTCAAGGCATAGTGTTTGGTAGCTGCTGGGTATTCATTTGTTGCATAGATAGATGAGTTGGTTTGGGACAGTCGTTCTGCCATTTTGGCCCTTAATCAAGGGCATGTGCGGGCGGGTTCAAATTGACCTGGATAGTGACGGGAAGAATTGACATGTGACTTATGATATTTTGGCCCTTAGTCAAGGTTATAAGAGCATGGGCTAAAAATTACATCGGGAGTTTCAAACATACAGGAAACTTGCCAGGCATGCGCATACCTTCTGGAGTGTGATAACTTGAGTGGCTTCCATCAAGTAATCATGCGATGATAGTTGGATCCCGATTCTCACTGATGAGTTAGTTTACTCTTCGGGTGATCCCGACTAATTCTTCTTTCAGGTTTGGAGGAGAATTTGAGATTACAGTGGGAGGTTTCCTGATTAGATAAAGTGATAACCATTCTGATCTAGGTTAGAGTGCACGCAGAGTGTTTCTTTTCTCTCTCTCATTGGCAGCGACCTTTGACCGACCCTAGACTATGACTCAGTGACCAGTTTGACCGAACCTTCTTAAAATACAGGCTTTTGGATTGTCAGAGTTGCATAAGTCATTACCGCTCCTTCTTTTACCCTTTGTAATTCTCAGAACACCCCGTATTACTACGGATATCCACTTCCATTGGATAGATCCATCGTATGGTTATATACGAACTCGAAGGGACTTCTTCGAGGATGGATCCAGGTTCAGGAGAAATAGAATTGGTATATTCAGTTGTCTTTTATTATCACATTCTCTCAGGTTGCGAGGGCTCCTTGGTTTAGGAGAGTACACCTATTACGCTTATTGGATAGTCTTATTCCAAACCATAGGCATGTGCCGAAAGGTAGAGAATGAAGAAAACCAATTAGCCTAAGTAGGGTGTGCAGAAGGTAACATGTAAAGACAAGATAAAAGGATTAGAAAGAGAGCAAAGTAAATTGCGAGTATTATCATTCACAACCAAACCGCGTACTTCATCGCCACTCCTATTTCACCTTTGCTTTTTCCCCAGTTCGGGAGAAATAGAATAAGGTTTTATTCAGTAGTCTTTTATCATCACCTTCTCTCAAGTTGCGAGTACTCCTAGGATTAGGAGGGTGCACCTATTATGCTTACTGGATAGTCTTCTTCCAAACCATAGGCTGGTGCCGAACGGTAGGGAAGGAAGAAAACCATTTAGCCTAACGAAGGTTTTCAGAAGGTAACGACTAAAGACAAATAAAGGGATTTGGAGAGATGGCAAAGAAATATACGGTTACAGTCATGAATTGGATTGTGGAAGAGGCATTACTACCAGGATACCCGTACGAAACATTTTTCATGTTTCAGTTACACTGTGCATTGTTAAAAAGAAAACTGATTTCCCGATCAGATACTTACTCCAGGGTATGTATTTACCAGGTTTCATTCTCATATCTGTATGGTTTTACAGATGATGAGTGGGGGTAAGTTATTGGGAATTAGGTGATCATCCTCATTATATCGGAATTCGTAGTAATTGGTGATATTTGAGGAAATCGTCTGGGTACAGTTTTCAACCTACGACGCACAGGTTATGAGTTATTCAACTCAGCGGACTTATACTGAGTATTGTATGTTGTCCAGTGTCCGTCAGGACAAAGGGGTAGGTCCTCGTACTATGTTCTGTTTACTTGTGACTTCTCTAGTTTTTAGACAAGTGTTTCGTAGAAATACAATGTCTAAGTTTTGAGAAATTATGGGTATAAGAATAAAGTAGAGAACCAGATATCGCAAGTATCGGGATTCTTCAAAGAGATTGAAGATATAGATTCTTGTGATTGGTATTCAGATGATAGTAATGGTTTTGAGAAACTTGTTTCTCTTTCAGGTTACTCATAATTGGATGTATTCCTAAGTTGAGTAATGCTGATTAGCCTCTCTCCATTAAGATTGATATGCACTGGAGACAGCCGCATGATTAGAATCTAGTTCCAATTAAATTAGTGCCTCTATTTCTATATTGCATATAGAATGGTTCATATCTTAACGATGTTAAGGTAAGGGGAGTTGTCCAGCTTATGCTTAAAACCAGACACTGGATAACTTAAGGCACATTTCTGTAATGGCTGTTTGTGGGTTGACCCTGGCTTTGACGAGGGTTGATATTTCTACCATCTGGAAGATCAATAGTGATATTGTTCGAGACTCGCCACAGTTTTATTAAAATAGATTTTTTCAGAAAACATTAGTGGGAGTAAAGTAGAACTGGAAGTGATTCCAGAACCGCAAACAATTACGGAAAATTTAATAGGACCTATATATTCAATCAGGTTAGACATTCCAATAGCCACTCCACAGACATGGTGGGTAACCTCAGACACCCGAGAGGTACTCCGGTAGCCTCAAGGATGGTGACAGGGAAGTTTTTGTTTACCCAGACTTGACACTACTGTTGTTCCAGACTATGAAACCCGGCAAGAGGATAAGTATAGCGTCATTCTAAACTAGCTTTAGAAGTGTATGTGTATATTATTCTGCCAGAGGGTTGTCGTAGTCAGTGGGAGCAGCGGAAGCGTAGTGGGCAAGTAGCTTATGTCTATTTATAGGCTTGAGCAGATATAGCGGAGAGAAGATCATCCAATTTTGATGTGAAAGTCATAGGTTTAACTTCATCAGAATAGTGGATGGATCTGTTAAGAAGGTAGTAGGGTGTGATGTCCTGGTATTTGGATGACATACACAGAGTAGGAAATAAATTCCTATACTACGATCGGTTGTACTGTGGTCGTCACACAGTTGTTTCTCCAGACAGGGTATGGATATAATATCAGACATTCTGGTTACTAGATCTATGGTTTTAGATCTAGATTTGGGTAGTTTCCCAATGTGGGTACTTTGACAGTATTCTAATAGTATTTTAGAATAGATGACTCATGGCATGGTGGTGTACCTGCAGGTGATGGAGTCACCCTCTCTAAAGGTGTCTTAGAGACTAAAGGAGAGAGGGATGTGCATGATTGGCAGATCACTTGCTTAGGCAATTGAATCAATCATGAGATGTCAAGTACCACACCAGATGTAGTTTTTGCACTTGATGCGATAAGTTTATATTAATCCAATCCTGAAGAAACGTAAGGAAGCAGTTTTAGAACATAAGGTGCATGTTCTACGGATTTGATGACGGCAGCCTCCTTCGGGAGACGGTTATCATTCCAGGCTTCAGAGGTGACATAGATGACAGAGTGATTGTCAGAGTTATAGTTTTCCCTGTGATGAGGGGCAGTATTATGGACAGGTGGTCCAAGAGGATATTGTGGGAGGCATGGTGCTGGATACTGATTAGGTTCAGTTATCGATACAGTCTAAGAAGTTTGGATTTGGAGTTCATTTATGAACTAGGTCCCATCAGATATCCAGACATATTCTAAGACAGGTATTACTCGATTCGGGAGATGGCTTTCTCCGCGAACTTGAGATTTAGAGAGATATAGAAAGAAACATCAGGGCGGATCCACTCACTGAGGCTATTTCTCGAACACAAGAGTTTTACAAACTAGCTTTGTGAAACTGATTAGTAGAGGAGTTGGATGTTCGGTATCACACGGTCTGTGAGTATGCGACATCGCAATAATTAGCCTTAAGTGCAAGTGGGAGATTGTTGGAGATAGTGCCCTCAAAGTCAATTAGGATCGCAGGTACGTGATTGCAATGATTGAGGCAGGACCTATACCGATATGACAGTCTTGCTCAAGATGATAGTATGCTATCTGGTTTGTCTTTATCATCGTATACATGCTTTAGTTCACTATTGCATGATGATAGAGCCCATAGAATTCTTACTTGACTGCCAGCAATATGATGGCGATCATATACGTGGGAGCTGGGGTCTGTAAGCACATCCTTAAAGTGTCCCTAGTCGTGGGAGTTTCGAGACAGGGCATCGATACTCCAGAGTAGACTAGTATATACAGTCGAGACCCCGATGAAGGGCGGTGGCCGGTCTCACAAGCCACTGGTGTCAGTTTGATCACCTAAGATGTATACAGGTGCTCATTAGGTTATGAGTACACCGGACAGGATTCGCCGGGAATCTGCTAGTTGGTATTATACATATCGTCAGATAGCAATTCCCTGGTGACATGTGTACAGGTTAGTTCATCGACCTGAGATCGTCATTTGTCTCGTGTGAGTTTCCACTGTGCTTAGATTACTACCCTACCACGCTCAAAGGAGTTGTGCAAACAGGTTTTAGTTGGGTACAGTCCCGAGCCACATTGGAGGCAAGTGAGCGGATCGTCGGGGATTCGTCTCTCCCGGTATTGGGGGTTGATGTCGCGCAGTGCACGGGTGGCCATCACTAGGATTCCTCGGCCGAGGTAGTGGAGAATTACTGATTTGGATCAGTAGTTTCTCAGGTGGTGATGGGCTTCATGCCGACACGATTTATCGCGTTATTAGGGGTCTGACTTTATCCACCCCCTAGACTCGATATGCGATACTCTTTAGACGAATGGACCGGACTGTATATACATTGTCACTGTCAGGCTCAGTAGGGTTTATAGATGAGTTCGCTCGTCAGCTCCCCTTCCAATCAATACATAGGCAAACCGTTACGTACAGCTTGTACCTCTGACGTGCTAGGGGTTATACCCAGTGCCAGTGTGTTAATGAGTCATTAGAGTCCCCCACAGACACTTTCCCAAGTTCGGGCGAAACGTTGTAGAGGCCGTATGGTGATATAGCAAGGTTCGGAAAAAACACGTGCGTTTTCGCACGTGTCGTTTTTCGGGCAGATAATACTGGTAGGCTTTGGTTTAAGCCGGAACCCAGTATTATACTGTGTAGATATAATATCTTTGTCTCAGTTGCATTTATATTCGGTCGTAATACAAATGTGGGTATGTTTATACTAATACGGGGTTATCCTGAAATCCGTTTCAGGATCGCTTTTGGAAGTTACCAGTTTCCAGTTTTCTATCAGCCGTATTTTGACATTCGGTTAAATACGGATTTATCTTTTCTTGGGATTTGTGTGGAAGCTTCTAGCAGAGGTGACTAGGATGGTGACTAGGATGGTGAGGTGGCTTTGTTCATTAATGGTGTATTAATTGAGTTGATGACTATGGTTATGAATCATCACTTTCATTATTGAGTTCATACTAGGTGTCTTAGTGACTCACTCTCTTTTTTATGCTTGTGGTCACCCCCCCTCTCCTACACTCACCCTCCTCCTCATCTATAAGTGGCCGGCCTTCCCTCTGTTAGTTATATGTATGCCCTAGAGGCCATTACTGTACATTGGATGTATATTGTAGTGGATGCTGGGACATATAGGTAGGACTTTCTTGCTCGACATGATAGTACGCTATCTGGTTGCTCTTTATCTTAACATGTATACTTTCTGTCTCTCTGTTACATGTTGATAAAGCCCTCAGGATGTGTACTCGACTTCCAGGACTATGATGTAGATCATACTAGTGGGGCCTGGGTAGTCCATGAGTACATCCTTCAATATTCCTAGTCGTGGGAATATCGAGACGGGGGATCGATATTCCAGAGTAGACTAGCGTATATCTTCTCGACCCATGTGATGGGCGATGGATGATCCCATATCCATTGGTGTTTGACATCAGAGATGGTATCCGGGTGCTCAGTGGAGACTGGGTACACTGAAGGGACTCGCCGAGAACTCCCAGATGGTATTATACGTCACGTCAGATGGCAGTTCTCTGGTGACACTGGTACAGCTTAGTCTGTTGACCCGAGATCGTCATAGAGTCATGTGTGTCTCCCACTGTGCTTTAATTTCCATCCTACCACGGCTCTACTGAGTCGTGCAAACATGTGTTTTTTGGGTACAGTCCCGATTCACATGGAGGCAATGAGCGATAGGAGGGGATTCGACTATCCCGGTATTGGGGGTTGATGCTGCGCTATGCTCGACTGGCCATAACAGGAAATCCCTGGCCAGGGTTGCAGTGATATACTGGTAAGAGTTATCAGTAGTTTCACGATTGTTATGGACCTCACGTCGGCATGACTTATCGAGCTATTGGGGTCTGACGTTTACCATCCCTAGGCGAGATATGCGACATATCAGACGAACATACCGGACTGTACGGTAAGTGTTACTGGTTGGATTCACAGGAGTGTGAGCGGGCTTGCTCGTCGATCTTCTGATCGCTCAATACCCGGGTGGCCGTTACGTTTAGCAGACCGCTTGCGGCTTGTGGGTGTTTGATATGATCATCATCTGCTGTCGGCGTATTGACGAGTCTTTAGAGTCCTACACAGAGGTTTCCTGGCTCAAGCGAAACGAAATAGGAGCGCATATGAGATATGTGCGGGACCGAAAATAATGCGTGTATGTGATACCGTATTCTATTCTCGCGATGGATGTATCGAATGGTCGTATGCGATATAACCTAGTTATCGAATCGAAGATTGATTCGATAAGTCGATACATTGGATACTAGTCGGTTATATGCGATATGACCGGATCGTTAAATCAAGTGTTGATTTAATGATTTAATGTATAATATAAATGATATATTACTTTGCATTAACTAGTATTTGTTCACTTTGGATGGATTTTCTCACTTGATGTGCACATTGTATATTTGATATAGTTTTGTGCACTAGTTTGTATCATGTTTGATGATACATGCAAACTTGGGTTTGTGTAAAGAATTAAACCATGGTTTTGTTAATGGTTAGGGTTTTGATTTACTTATCTATTCATTTATTTATTTATTCTTTTTTGAAAGATAAAGAGAAATGGTGGCTTGATTTGTTTTCTAGTTGAAGCTTCATGAAGCTTTGAATAAGTCCACCATTTTTATTTCATACTTAACCCTAACCATTCAACCTAACCTTAGTTAATTCTCTACACCTAACTATGGTTGCTGTATGATAAGATAATTCTTTTTATTCTTATCATAATTCTTTTCTTCTTCTTCTTCTTCAACAATGAAGAAAAGCTTGCTACCATCAATGGCAACATGAGAAAAAGAGTGAGAAATCCAATTCTAAAGTGAACCCACTTCCTATTTCTTCATCCTCTACCACTTGCCAAGTAGTATAGGGTTTTTTCATCACAAGTTTCATGACTTGTTGAAGTTGGAGCTTGATCTTGAGTTGCCTCGGCGTAGATCATCTTCGGCATCGAAGTCGACGACCTAGCCCGCCCATTTCTCCGATGAAGCCGACGCTAGAGTCCGGGATCCGATGATCGCAGCGGAGGGACGTCAAAGCGGAGCTATGGAGGTGGAGAACCGAATCTTCAAAGGTTGTAGTCACTTCCCTTTTAGTTAAAGTTGTTAACTTGCATTGCATCGCCTATACATCTAGTTAACGATCCGTATTAGGGTTTGTAGGCACATAAAAATTTGAATTGGCCATGTTTGATCACTTGTAGAACCTCATGGGTGTGCCTAGGAACCCTACAGTGGTATCAGAGCCTAGCTAGAGCCTTAGGCGATGCGTAGACGGAGTTAGAAGTCCGATCGACCCGAAACCCTAATTCAAAACGGCTCTCTGGACATTTTCTGGATTTGTGGATTTTTATGAATTAAAAATTCTCAGAAAATAGAACAGGAAATTCTAAGAGTTACTGTTGAAAACGAACCCCTAACTCCACTAAACCGTCGCGGAACCGCGGCATTAGCATGCTATTAGCGGCGGTTCCGCGGCTGTATATACAGATTAGAGGTTAATTTTTATACAGTAATGCTAGTATCTGTTTCCTCTGTTCTCTGGGAAGTTTTAATCTGCACTCAAGAGTTGAGTTTTCTGGGTTGTATTGGGGACTCGATGTTTTGTTCGGATTGTCTAATTTTGTCTGTGTGTTTTTCTGGGTAATTTTAGAATATGTTAAAAAGTTCGACCGGATGTAAATACCCACTTTTTCCCCTGCCGGGAAATTTCCAATTGTTGGACTTTTCCGTAGTTTAATGACGTTCTAAGTAGTGCAAGTAACGCGATGGTCCCTCTAGAAAACAACAAACTTTAACTCGATTATGTGACCGTCTTGAACTGCCCTTTGAACCTTAGGGTTTGGGACAGTACGGCGTGCCACATGTGAGGCGTTGGCTTGACCCTTCTACGGCTGGACCGTTGGTACTGAGGCATGAAATGAATGTTTTTAAACTTATTTCATGTGTTGAGCTGTTTCGGGAAAACTTGGGTGTTCGATTGTTCGATCGGAAAGTTTAACATTTTCTATTTATCCGGAATGTGATACAATATTTGGAATTCACAAGTAGTTATGAGATAACTGAATGAATGTTATAAACATAGCAGTTTAGTCTCACTTGATCGGTTGCCACGGAATTTTGATGTGATCAAAAGTCCGTCGCAATCACGTAGCGTACGCGGATACTCACCGGGTAAACTAATAGACAGCCTCACTCCATAGCCCCGACCAAGTGACTGTAGGAGAACCCCGTCGCCAAAAGCATCCGTTCGGGTGCTCGCGGCAGCGATGTTCCGCCTTGGTGCACTTCGTCGGAGGCATCGGGGGTGCAGCCGTCTACTGAAGTTTGCGACGAGCGTTCGATCAGGATGTCGGGAATCTTGTTGAATTGCCCGACTTGATATTGAAAAGTGTTTTTGATAATGAGACTAAAATGTGGGGTTTATAATTGTTAGGCATGTGATGTCTAAGGTATTCATTTGATTAGGCATGCGATGTCTGAAGAGTTTGCGGATTCCAACTGTTGTAGTTTTACACTTTCTTTTCTATGACCGTAAGTGTAATATGTGATATCGCCGGTTTCGTTGCTATATGTCAACGACAATTGGGATACGCATGTTTACTTACGTTGATGACATGTGATGTTATGTGTTGCTGGATATGTTATATTGGATCGTCGTGTTTGAATAGCCGGGGTTTTTTATGTGAGATGAGTGTTTTTCATTTTTATTCATGTAAAAAACTTGTATGTAATATTCTTTTATTGGGGCACTTCCAGGTTGCGGATGATGTCACCATTTGTATATTATTTACTTTTCCGCATTAGGATAGACCCAAGGAGGGGAGCACAAGTAACGGGGTTCTGGGGTCCAGTGGGAGACCATTTCGAGGAGTCGAGTCCGGGTCACCTAACCCTAGAATTGGTAGGGTTGCTTGCCGCTCTCGTAGGGGTCTAGGGGGTGTGGGATTGGCTATTCATCACGACCGTGGAATCCGTGTTTTATACTGGCTCGTATTGAAAACACGGACGTCCTAGTATATCCAATATTTCATATGATATTTTCTGCTGCGTTATCTGTGATGTGATCATGTGATTTGTTCAGATGGATACTATATATAGTATATATGATATATTATACAGACGTTGCTTATGTTTTACACCCGCGCTAGCCCTGCCTCGCTCTGGCGTTAGTTACCTAACCTAACGGTGCAGACGGGACATCGAGGCGAATGTGGATGGCATAAGCGTACGTTATATTTATCTATGATGTTTAGGTGGACTTAAATGATGGGACATTCATTAATGAGATTAATGAAAGAAAATAAACCTAATTGATGTTGTGGAATCGAATTTCAAAATAAAAACAGGTAGCTACAGTTCTTGCTTTGCATCGCGGTGTTCCTTGTAGAACATCCTGCACCTTATTCGATGAGGAAAGGACCGAGATCCCTTCACCGGGAGTGACTCCTTTAGCAATAACTGGCAGATGCTACACACTCAGTTTGTCTTTTGATTGCTTCTATAGTTTCTGCTTTGCACAGTGATATATATGATATATCCCGCACCTCATTCGACGAGGAAAGGGCCGACGATCCCTTCACCGGGAGTGACCCCTTTAGAAAACTAGAAAATCCTCAAAAACATTCCATTTAAAAACCATTTGATTCCGCAACGAGATCAAGTTCAAAGCGTTAAAGGTTTTCTTAAAAAACCATTTGCAACCCTCCGTCATTTTAGGAAGTAGAGTACTTAGTATTCGTGCTACGTTTGTCGACCATAGCCGAGGCGTAGTGTGCGGTAGCTAAGTGATGTCTTCCTACACCGCATATGATGCGATTATTTAGGACAGTCATGTGGCTTTGTTGACCTTATCCAAGGGTCATGTGGGTGGGTCTAATTAATCACGAAATGACGGGTAGAACTTGACTAGTACCTATGATTTGTTGACCTTAGCCAAGGTCATAGGTGCTAGGGGTAAAAACCATTATCGGGAGTTTCAAGTGTTGAAATTTGCAATGAGATTGCATACCTTCTATATGATAGTTGGATCCCGATACCCACTGCGAGTAATTGTTACTCCTGGGAGAGTTTTGCACTTTACAATTAGCCGATCAAGTAGGTGTCTAGAAAGGTGTCATCGGGGTTACGCCTCTGGGATAGCGAGGTTTACTGTAATTAGGTCCGTGCGAAAGCACGGGGAACCTCTCTCAAAGTACCGACACTGGCCTGGCTGAAAGATTGGCGAACTTGTAGAGTGTAATTAATCCCGGCTAGTCTTTCCTTTTAGGGTTTGAAGGAAGATTTGATAAAAACAGTGGGAGCCATCCTGATTAGATAAAATAAATAACCAATCTGATCTTGCAAGAGCATACGCTGAGTGTTTTCTTCTCTCTCTCTCCAGGTAGCGACCATATCACGCCTTAATCAAGATAATAATACGGATGTATTGACCAAACCCGCTTGTTATACTGAGCTGGGGAACGTTGGTCCCGCTCCAATTTATAATTGTTATAAGACAGAGCAGGAAATAGGGGAAAACCAGAATTCCTATGCCGCCCAAACGAAGAAAGTGCATATGATGCATCTCCTTCGGGTGTGTTCATTATACAGAACTGTTTCTCAGTATCCTCTGCATCCAGGGTATCTGATACCGGATCAGGATCCCAGATATGTAATCTGTTACATAGGGCTACATGAAGGCAGAGAACTGAGAACGGATGATAAGTTTCATGAGACAGAAAACGGGGCAAGTGTTGCAGCCAAGTCTGTTGGTCACTGTCACCCTGTATTACCAGTACATTGATTCTGAACGAATGTTATTAGATACCGAACCTGATATACAAAATCATATCAGTCTCTTTATAAGTAAAGAAATGATAAAATTTTGTATTGTTGGACAATGTTTTGAACATTTCCTATATCAAAAGTTGATCGGTTCAGGCACGTTATCTAAAAGCATTGATGTTCTAAATCAAACTACAGTTCCTAGTATACAGAACACACACAAAAGGAAGAGTTCAGAAATGAACGATTCCTTCTTGAGGCATTGTAGACTAGGTCATATCAATGCGACCCGACTGGCTGAAGTTACATTTTAGATGCATATTTAAATCAGTTTGAATTTACATCTTGTGAAACTTGCCAGTCATGTCATAAAGATAAGATGACCATAGCTTTGTTTATTGGAAACAGAGAAAGAGTTAGTGAACTCTTGGGACTGATACATGATGATGTATGTAAGGTCTTCTGTCTACACATTCCAGGACCGGTTCTTTGTACTTCATTACATTCTCTGATAGTCTCTCAAGATTCAGCCATATGTTCTTGTTGAAACATAGGTCCGAACCTTTTGAGATATTCACAGAATATAAGTTAGAAGTAGAGAACCAAAATACGGGTATAAGTATTATGTCCTATGATAAGATCAGGGAGGAGAATACTTGTGCATAGAATTCCTGGACTATTCTAAAGGAGAATGAGATTCTCTCTCAGCATTACTCCTCCGTATACACCATAGCACGATGGTATATCGGGGCGGAGCAATTGCACCCTATTCGATATGGTGCGCTCTATGATAAGGACTACTGAGTTTCCTATTTCC
The DNA here is from genome assembly GCA_030015575.1 of Agapanthus africanus. Taxonomy (NCBI): domain Eukaryota; kingdom Viridiplantae; phylum Streptophyta; class Magnoliopsida; order Asparagales; family Amaryllidaceae; genus Agapanthus; species Agapanthus africanus. Next base: position 326,985,037 of record JASDDO010000018.1, read on the forward strand.
TTTTAGGGAGTTATGCACTTATGAAGTTGCATACCGATTGAATAGAGTTCGATTCAAATCAGTGCCTACCACTCCATATAAGATATGGTATGGGAAGAGCCTGTAAGTCCATGCTACCTCTCCCGGTACTTACGGGCTTGCGGAATTTGGTGAAAAACGATTTTCTAGAGGTGGCAACATGGACTCAAAACGGATCTTTATTAAACTATCTACCTAACAACTTAACTAGGAGTTGTTAACTACTCGGTTAGGGGGTTATACCTTTCTTTCTTGAACTCCTTCGTCTTCAAGCCTCGATGGTGTACGGATCGGCTTCACCCCGTCGTCTCCTTGCGCCGATGATCGATCCACCCGAAAGCTTCTACCTTTGGCTTCTTCTTCGAACTTTGAAGAAACTAGTTCACTCGGTTTGCTAAACCTTGTGAACTAGAGTGAGTAGAGGAGAGTGTGTTGGGATTTTTCTCTATGGTTCTTGCTTCTCAATACATGAGACAAGTGAACCATAGACTAGAGAAAGAGAGAGAGCAAGAGGAAGAGGGTAAGAGCTCAAGCCAATAGAGAGAAGGGAAAAAAATGAGAGAATGAGCAAGACTTTTCTCTCTTGGCTCTCATAATCCAAAGCCGTCATAACAAATCATAGCAATCAAGTATTATGTGATGGTTTAAGCTACAATAGCCATATCATTTCATACACTCATTTTGCACAAGAGAAACAAGCAAGCAAAAGTCTTTGCCATGAAATGATAGCCATTGTCATCATGATGGTCAACTAGTCCAACCTAGTCAACCGGTCAACAAAGTCAACAAGTCAACAAAGTCAACCCCTCAACAACCATGTCACCATAATACTTAATTAATATTATTGTTAATCATATATCATATTCTCATTAGGGTTTAGCAAAAAGTCAATAGTCAACAGTCAACAGTCAACAACTTTAATGAGAATCCTCTGCCTCTGTCTCTCCGTCAACTGTGCATACACACCCGCATCCGCATTCCGAGGAACACGAATACATATGAGATAAAATCAATCCCAAAACATACACTAGGATCTGGCTTAAACCAAAGCCCGCTAGTGTTAACCGTCTTGACACTAAACGTGCACAAGTGTACGGATGTGACCGAACCCTGTCGCAAAACCATGCGACCTCTACTCTTTTGCCTAAAGGCGAATAGCTTTCTGTGTGGGACTCTAAAGACTCGACACTACGCTGGCAGTGGGTTTAACCACAGACCGCAAGCGGCATTAGCTGTGCGTAACGGTCCCCAGGTAGATGCCGACAAGAAGACTGACGAGGTGAAACCCGTCTGAACTCCTACTGAGCCTGAATGTGACAGTCTCCGTACAGTCCGGTCTGTTCGTCTGATACATCGCATGGCGGGCCTAGGGGGCGGTAAACGTCAGTCCCCTAATAGCGGTACAAGTCGTGTCGGAGTGAAGCCCAGAACACCCTGAGATAACACTGGAAACCTACCAGTATATCTCGCTTGCCCTGGCCAGGGACTACTCGTGTAATGGCTCTCCTAGACACAGCGCGATGTCAACCCCCAATACCGGGAGAGACGAATCCTGTCTAACCGTCACTGCCTCCAAGTGCTTCGGGACTGCACCCAACTACTACCTGTTTGCACGACTCCTTTGAGCCGTGGTAGGGTAGTAATCTAAGTACAGTGGGAACACACTCGAGGCGAAGTGACAGTGTCAAGTCAGCGGACTAAGCTGTACTCATGTCACCCGGGAACTGATAAGTGACGATAGGTATAGTACCAACCAACAGTTCCCGACGAGTCCTGTCCAGTGTACTCGTAACCCAACGAGCACCCGCATACTATCTCCAGTACGACGTACTGATGGCTGTGGGACAGACCATCTCCCACACTGGGATGAGAAGCGCATACGCTAGTCTACTCCGGAGTATCGATGCCCTGTCTCGATAGTCCTGCGACTAGGGACCTGCATAAGGATGTGCTTATAGATTACCCAGCCTCCACTAGTGTGACTGCCATCACAACGCTGGTAATCAAGCAAAGATCCTAAGGGCTCCACTAATGTGTATAGGTGATATACTAAAATAAACACATGTACACATTGAAGTAGAAACAAACCAAGTAGCATACTACTATTTTGAGCAAGATTGTATATACAACTGTGAATATCCCAAGCTTCCATTAAGTAATATACAAACTAGTATGATACAGTAATGGCCTCTAGGGCATATACACTAACAATCTCCCACTTGCACTAAGGCCATGTACTGGCGTATCGAAGACCTATCATCTCGATCAGCCGCTCGAACTGAGTCTGGGGCAAGGCCTTGGTGAATGGATCTGCAGTGTTATCTTCTGAACCAACCCTCTGAACCTCGATCTCCTGGCGATCTACGATCTCCCTGATCAGGTGATACCGCCTCAAGATGTGTCTGGATTTCTGATGGGACCTGGGTTCCTTCGCTAAAGCTATAGCCCCGTTGTTGTCGCAATACAGAGGTATTGGATCAACAATGGACGGAACCACCTGAAGTTCTTTCAAGAACTTCCTCATCCAGACGGCTTCTTTTGCGGCATCAGATGCAGCGATGTATTCCGCTTCCATAGTCGAGTCAGCAACGGTTTCTTGTTTGGAACTCTTCCAACACACCGCCCCTCCATAGAGGGTAAAGACAAAACCCGACATGGACTTGGAATCATCCTTGTCACTCTGGAAGCTGGAGTCAGCAAAGGCCTCGATCTGGAGGTCTTTTCCGCCATACACCAAGAACATCTCCTTAGTCCTTCTCAGGTACTTGAGAATGTTCTTTACCGCTATCCAGTGTTTCTCCCCAGGGTTTGACTGATACCGATTTACTATACTAAGTGCATAAGCTACATCCGGTCTGGTACACAACATCGCATACATTATAGAGCCTACCGCAGAAGCGTAGGGTATAATAGACATGCGATCTCTCTCCAAATCAGTCTTGGGAGACATCTCTTTGGAGAGGATGATCCCGTGACAAGCCGGTAGGTTACCGCGCTTGGAATCTTCCATACTGAATCTTTTCAGTATGGTGTCGATGTACCTGGACTGTGAGAGTCCTAATATCCTCTTGGATCTATCACGATGGATCCGGATCCCCAGGATGTATGATGCATCACCTAGGTCTTTCATGGAGAACCTGTGTGACAAGAACCCCTTGACAGATTGTAGCATAGGAATGTCATTTCCTATTAAGAGAATGTCATCCACGTATAAAACGAGGAATACTACAGTTCTCGCTACAAATCTACTATAGATGCATGGTTCATCTGGATTTTTGATAAAAGCCAAATTCTTTGACCGTCTCATCAAAGCAGATGTTCCAACTCCGCGATGCCTGCTTTAGTCCATAGATGGACTTAAGCAACTTGCACACCTTTCCGCTGCTCCCACTCTGAATGAAACCCTCTGGCTGGTCCATATAGACACACTCCTCTAAATTTCCATTTAGAAAAGCAGTCTTTACGTCCATCTGCCAAATCTCATAATCGTGGAAGGCAGCAATGGCAAGAAGGATCCGAATGGATTTCAGCATAGCCACCGGAGAAAAGGTTTCGTCATAGTCCAAACCAGGTCTTTGACGAAAACCCTTTGCAACAAGTCTAGCTTTATAGGTCTCAACCTGTCCATCTACACCAATCTTCCTTTTGAAGATCCACTTGCATCCTACGGGTTTTACCCCGTCTGGAGCAATGTCCAACGTCCATACTTTGTTGGTGTACATGGACTCCATTTTGGTCCGCATTGCATCCAGCCATTTTACTGAGTCAACGCTCTGAACGGCCTGCTGGAAGCTAGTAGGCTCATCATAATCTATGATGCAATCCTCTCTATCCCCATCTATGAGAAAACCGTAGTATCTCTCGGGCGGATGAGACTGCCTACTAATCCTGCGGAGCGGCATAGGAATGTCCTGTTCTTTTGAACCCTCTGGTTCCACTAAGCTTTCAGTAATAGCTCGTGGTTCTGGAATTTCTTCCAGTTCTACTGTGCTCCCACTTATCTGGTTTTCCAAAAACTCAGTTTCCAAGAAGTAGGCATGACGAGAAACAAAAACCTTTTGTTCCTCTTCGCAGTAGAAGAAATATCCCTTAGAGTTCTTTGGATATCCCACGAACTTACACTGTACTGAGCGTGCCTCGAGTTTGTCCGCATGCTGCTTTTTAACAAAAGCTGGACATCCCCATGTCTTAATGTGCTTAAGATAGGGTTTCTTCCTACACCACATCTCATATGGTGTGGTAGGCACAGTCTTAGTGGGAACTCGGTTCAAAAGGTATGTGGCTGATTCTAGCGCATACCCCCAGAATGATCGCGGTAACTCAGCGTTACTCATCATGGACCGTACTATATCCAATAGGGTTCGGTTCCGTCTCTCCGATACACCGTTATGTTGCGGAGTGTATGGAGGAGTAAGCTGAGAGAGAATTCCATTCTCTTTTAAGTAATCCAGGAACTCGGCACTCAAGTATTCACCACCTCGATCCGATCTTAGAATCTTGATACTTTTGCCGGTCTGTTTTTCTACTTCATTCTTATATTCCTGGAATTTTCCAAAGGCTTCGGACTTATGTTTCATTAAGAAGACATAACCGCACCTTGAAAAGTCATCCGTAAAAGTAATGAAGTAAGAATAACCGCTTCGCGCATGTGTAGACATTGGACCGCACACGTCGCTGTGTACGAGTCCCAAGAGCTCGCTCGCTCTTACTCCGTGTCCAGTGAACGGAGTTTTTGTCATCTTTCCTTTGAGACAGGATTGACAAGTGGCATACGATTGATATTCGAACGGAATCAAATATCCTTCTGTATGTAACTTCGTCAACCTTCTCTCATTGATGTGACCCAGTCTACAATGCCATAAGAAAGTCTGATTTATTTCCGGAGACTTTCTTTTGTGTGTATTCTGGACATTGAAAATCTGTGGTTGGTTTAGTACGTATATACCATTGCTTAATGTACCTGACCCAATCAGAACTTGATTAAGGTGAATGTTTACAACATTACTTACAAAAGCAAATTCATAACCTTCTTTAGAAATCAAAGAGACAGAAATGATATTACAAGTTGCGTGGGGTACAAAAAAGCAATTACGCAAAACCAAAACGTGTCCATCTGACAACCCCAGGTGATAGTCCCCCACGGCCTTAGCATCCATGCTAGCTCCGTTTGCAACTTTGAAGGTTATATCACCTGCCTTCAAAACCCTACGGTTTCTTAACGTCTGCAAAGAATTACAGATATGAGATCCTGATCCGGTATCCAATACCCAGGAAGTAGAGTTTATTGATAGACAGTTTTCAATAACATACACACCTGAAGCTGAAGCCGCAACTTGCTTCTGTTCCTGTGTTCTGGATTTCCAAGCCCTGCAATCATTCTTCCAGTGTCCACTCTTATGACAATAGAAGCATTCTTCCTTTCCCACAAGCTTCCCTACTTTCTTTGTTGCCTTTGCCTTTCCCTTCGTATCCACTTTACTAACACCGCCCCTTGGTTTGGCGGGGGCTTTCTTCTTCTTTCCCTTGGCTTTCGCCTTGGACCTAGAAGAGGAAGATCCTCCTACAAACAAAGTGGATGTTTCCCTACCTTTCTGTAGGGTGCCCTCTGCGCTCCTCAGCATGTTGAGGAGTTCTGAAAGTTCAACTTCCTTTTCTTGTAAGTTGAAGTTCAGGATAAACTGGGCGTAAGTGGAAGGAAGGGACTGGAGAATCAAGTCCGTATAGAGCTCATTCTCCAACGTGGTCCCAAGGTCCGCGAGCTCTTCTATGTAGCCAATCATCTTAAGCACGTGTTCCGCTACCGATGATCCGACGGCCAACCTTGCCGAAAATAGCTTCTTCGACACTTCGTATCTTGCGATACGAAATTGCTCTCCATATAGTTCTTTTGTATGGAGAAATATGGACTCGAGGTCCATATTCTCGTGCCTCCTCTGATGTTCATTGTCCATAGAGGCAAGCACGAGGCACTTGGCCTTCGCGCAGTCGATTTCCCAGGTCTTACGGATTTCCTTATCCGCGATGCTGGTTTTGGGACCTGGGACAGGGGGAGCTTTGGTGGTAAGAAGATACCCCAGCTTGTCGTAAGTGATTGCCATCTTGACATTCCTGAGCCAATCTTTGTAGTTTGGCCCTGTCAGTATGTTTTTATCTAGAAGTAACTTAAGTCCAGTCATGTCGATTGGTCGCTGCAATTAGGAGAGAGAGAAGAAACACTCAGCATGATGCTCTTGCAAGTTTAGAGTGGTTTTTAGTTTGTCTAAACAGGATGGCTCCTACTATTTGTCGAATCCCTCCTCAAACCATAAAGGAAGAATTAGTCGGGATCAATCTCACCGCACAATACTTGCTTAACCGTTCAGCCAGGCCAGTGTCGGTACTTCGAGGGAGGTTTTCCAACGCTTTCGCGAAGTTCCTTAATTAAATAACCTCTTTTCCCTGTGGGCGTATCCCCGCTAACACCTTTCTAGACACCTACTTGGTTTATAGCATTGATCGTTAAGTGAGAAAATTCCCGAGGAGTAGCATATACTCACAGTAGGATCGGGATCCAAATATCATTGCATGACGAAACTGAAGGAATCCTACCAGAATCATCACACTCCAAATGGTATGCAACTCTAGCAAGTTTCAGTACTTATGAAACTCCCGATGTGGATTTTTGCCCTATGCTCTTATGACCTTGACTTTGGCCAATAAATCATAAGTCACATGTCAAGTTCTACCCGTCGTTCTCCAGGTTAATTTGAATCCACCCGTACCTACCCTTGACTTTGGCCAACAAGGCAGTACGACTGTTCCAAACCAACGCATCTATCTATGCTGCACATGAATACCCAATAGCTACCAATCACTATGCCTTGACTTTGGCCAACAAACATAGCTTGAATACTATTGACTATTCATGTGAAACGACGGAGGGCTACGAATGGTTTTGGCGAAACCTTGAACGTAGTGAACTTGATATAATCGATGGAACGAGATAGCTTTTAAAAGGAATGGCCCAAGCTCCGTATTTAAAAGTTGGTTTTGAAAAGAACCGAGTGGTTTTTCGATAGTGTTCCAACGACTTTTACTTGGTTTATTTTCTTGCATTAGTTCTTTTAATGCATATTTTTCTTGCATTAGTTCTTTTAATGTGTCCCATCATTTAATCCTACCATTGCAGAAAACAGCCAAAATATGACGTATGCTTATGCCATTCGCATTCGCCACGGGGCCCCGTCATTACCCGTTAGGTTACTTAACTAACGACAGAGCGGGGGCTGGGCTAGCGCGTCTGTAAAACATAAGTAACGCCTAAATAATATCATATATAGATATATTGCAATGATAGCCATTTCAGATCACAGATGAACACATTGGATATACTAGGAACCCGCAATTCGTACGAGCCTGTAACGAAAAGCAGATTACACGGTCGCGGTGAATAGCCAATACCCCACCCAAGACCCCTACGGGTGCGGCAAACTACCCGCCAAGTACCCGAAGCGAAGCAACCTTCCTCAACTCCGTGAGTAGGCCACTCGGCACTTCGGGATACCCGGTAGTGTGTGTACCCCCTCCATGGGTCTATCCTAGGAGCAAAAACAGTAAAAAGAAATTATACAATGACGGCTACAACCCCGACCCGGTTGTGCGGCCATACAAATAATTATTACATCAATTTACAAATTTACATGAATTGAAAGAAAAGAAAACTCTCGTCTCACAACCCCCGGCTATTCACCCGCGACAATCCAATGAATTCATATACACATACCAATAACATTACAGATCACAGATTTGTATAACCCCCACTAATCGACATATAGCGATTAGCAGACGTTCAATACAAATATCACATCACAGAAATAAACCCATCAGCCTTAGTCTTTAGAAACTCGATCAAAATACGGTTTTTAAAGCCCCCAAAACAAATTTTTCTCTCTGGAAAATCTGGGCTGAAAAAACATATACCAAAAATCCCAAAATACCCCATAGAACAAACTGCAGTGAAGACGTTCCAGAGAGGAGCTTAATCGGCCGCGGAACCGCGGCAATAGCAAGCTATTGCCGTGTTTCCGCGGTGGTTTGGTGGGATCTCTGGACCGTTTTTCTACAGTAGACTATAAAAACCCTGAGTCGATTTTTAAAGCATGATTTATTACTTTTACAGCACTTTGAAAATCGACAGCAAGTTTGATATCCGGGTGCATTTCGTGACTTTTTCTCCGATCGAATTTCTAGTTACTATGCTAACATGTTAGGTAGTGTTTAACTAGGCTCTGATACCACTGTAAGTCTATGCTACCTCTCCCGGTACTTACGGGCTTGCGGAATTTGGTGAAAAACGATTTTCTAGAGGTGGCAACATGGACTCAAAACGGATCTTTGTTAAACTATCTACCTAACAACCTAATTAGGAGTTGTTAACTACTCGGTTAGGGGGTTATACCTTTCTTTCTTGAACTCCTTCGTCTTCAAGCCTCGATGGTGTACGGATCGGCTTCACCCCGTCGTCTCCTTGCGCCGAAGATCGATCCACCCGAAAGCTTCTACCTTTGGCTTCTTCTTCGAACTTTGAAGAAACTAGTTCACTCGGTTTGCTAAACCTTGTGAACTAGAGTGAGTAGAGAAGAGTGTGTTGGGATTTTTCTCTATGGTTCTTGCTTCTCAACACATGAGACAAGTGAACCATAGACTAGAGAAAGAGAGAGAGCAAGAGGAAGAGGGTAAGAGCTCAAGCCAAGAGAGAGAAAGGAAAAAAATGAGAGAATGAGCAAGACTTTTCTCTCTTGGCTCTTATAATCCAAAGCCAACATAACAAATCATAGCAATCAAGTATTATGTGATGGTTTAAGCTATAATAGCCATATCATTTCATGCACTCATTTTGCACAAGAGAAACAAGCAAGCAAAAGTCTTTGCCATGAAATGATAGCCATTGTCATCATGATGGTCAACTAGTCCAACCTAGTCAACCGGTCAACAAAGTCAACAAGTCAACAAAGTCAACCCCTCAACAACCATGTCACCATAATACTTAATTAATATTATTGTTAATCATATATCATATTCTCATTAGGGTTTAGCAAAAAGTCAATAGTCAACAGTCAACAATCAACAACCCTAATGAGAATCCTCTGTCTCTGTCTCTCCGTCAACTGTGCATACACACCAGCATCCGCGTTCCGAGGAACACGAATACATACGAGATAAAATCAATCCCAAAACGTACACTAGGATCTGGCTTAAACCAAAGCCCGCTAGTGTTAACGGTCTTGACACTAAACGTGCACAAGTGCACGGATGTGATCGAACCCTGTCGCAAAACCATGCGACCTGTCGCAAAACCATGCGACCTCTACTCTTTTGCCTAAAGACGAATAGCTTTCTGTGTAGGACTCTAAAGACTCGACACTACGCTGGCAGTGGGTTTAACCACAGACCGCAAGCGGCATTAGCTGTGCGTAACGGTCCCCAGGTAGATGCCGACAAGAAGACTGACGAGGTGAAACCCATCTGAACTCCTACTGAGCCTGAATGTGACAGTCTCCGTACAGTCCGGTTTGTTCGTCTGATACATCACATGGCGGGCCTAGGGGGCGGTAAACGTCAGTCCCCTAATAGCGGAACAAGTCGTGTCGGAGTGAAGCCCAGAACACCCTGAGATAACACTGGAAACCTACCAGTATATCTCGCTTGCCCTGGCCAGGGACTACTCGTGTAATGGCTCTCCTAGACACAGCGCGATGTCAACCCCCAATACCGGGAGAGACGAATCCTGTCTAACCGTCACTGCCTCCAAGTGCTTCAGGATTGCACCCAACTACTACCTGTTTGCACGACTCCTTTGAGCCGTGGTAGGGTAGTAATCTAAGTACAGTGGGAACACACTCGAGGCGAAGTGACAGTGTCAAGTCAGCGGACTAAGCTGTACTCATGTCACCAGGGAACTGATAACTGACGATAGGTATAGTACCAACCAACAGTTCCCGACGAGTCCTGTCCAGTGTACTCGTAACCCAACGAGCACCCACATACTATCTCCAGTACGACGTACTGATGGCTGTGGGACAGACCATCTCCCACACTGGGATGAGAAGCGCATACGCTAGTCTACTCCGGAGTATCGATACCCTGTCTCGATAGTCCTGCAACTAGGGACTTGCATAAGGATGTGCTTATAGATTACCCAGCCCCCACTAGTGTGACTGCCATCACAACGCTGGTAATCAAGCAAAGATCCTAAGGGCTCCACTAATGTGTATAGGTGATATACTAAAATAAACACATGTACACATTGAAGTAGAAACAAACCAAGTAGCATACTACTATTTTAAGCAAGATTGTATATACAACTGTGAATATCCCAAGCTTCCATTAAGTAATATACAAACTAGTATGATACAGTAATGGCCTCTAGGGCATATACACTAACAGAGCCTATCTCTTAAGTAAGTTAAGATTTGGGATTGTCCGGCCCGTGTCAAAAGCAAAATCCGGACAAGATCGAAGCAAGGTCAGTTCTGTAGAACTGGAAAGGTTCCAGCTATACAAAACTGCAGCTGATGATTTGACAGAACCAAAGGATTCAATAGTCCCCGACAAACCTCAGCCTCTCCGCTGATCTGGTAGGGTTCCTCACCTGCCTGAGAGATACTTCGGTTTCTCAATGACAGTGGGAGCGAGGATTGCATCATGAGATGATGACCCAACTAGATTCGAACAGGTCATCGAGAGTAGGGACTCTGTAAGAATGGCTGGATGCTTAGCGATCTGAGATGGAATCCATGTACACCAACAAAGTATGGACTTTGGTTGCTATATCTGAAGGGTTAAATCCCCATCAGGAGCAAGTATATCTTGAGAAGATTACTTGGTGTAGATGGAAAAGTTGAGACTTTCAAAGCTAGACTTGTTAAAGGTTTTCGTCATCGACCAGGCGTGGATAATGATGATACCTTTTCCAGTAGCTATGCTTAAGTCCATCCGGATCCTACTTGCCACGGCTACATACCATGACTACGATATTTGGCGGTTGGGTGCCATGACTACTTTTCTAAATAATGATTTAGAAGAGAATGTCTATAAGTACACAGCCAGAGGGCTTCGTAAACAGTGGGAGCAGCGGAAACATGTGCAAGTTGCTTTACAAAATAAAGCAGGCATCGCGGAGTTGGAACATCTGTTTTGATGTGGTAGTCAAAGAGTTTGACTTCATCAAAATGATAGATGAACCTTGTATGTACAAAAGGGTAGTATGGAGTATGGTGATGATCCTCGTAGAGTACGTGGATGACATACTCTTGATAGGAAAGGAGTTTCCTATACTACGCTCGGTCAATCTCCGCTTATCACAAGGATTCTCCAATAGGATCAAAGTGATACCTCCTAAATCCTGGGATTTGGATCTATGAGATATATCTAAATAGATGTTAGGATTCTCACTAGTTGTAGTGAGATGGTATCAATCGATCCTAGGGAGAATCACTGGAAAAGTTCCAGGGTGATAAGGACGACTGAATGTCAGTCGCAGGCATTGTCTTTACCCTCAGTGGAGGGACGGTATGTTGGAAGAGTTCCAAACGAGATACCATGGCAGACTAGACGATAAAGGCTGGTAACATCGCTATTAAAGATACTACCAAAGAGGCAGTTTGGGTGTATATTGGTTCATGAGATGAACTAGGTTCCTATCATTGTATGACAATGAAAGTGTGGCTTTGGCCCAGGAACCCTGGTCCCATCAGTGACCCAAACATATTCTGAGGCAGCATCACCTGATTATGGAGATAGATGATCTCCAGGGTGATCGAGGTTAGGAGAGTAGACTCAGAGGACAACACGGCGGATCCACTCACAAAGGCTTTTTCCCAAAGAGAGACTTATATGGGATGGTTGAGTATGTGATACTGCAACCACTGCTACAGATGGCCCTAGTGCAAGTGGGAGATTGTTAGTTATATGTATGCCCTAGAGGCCATTACTGTACATTGGATGTATATTGTAGTGGATGCTGGGACATATATAGGTAGGACTTTCTTGCTCGACATGATAGTACGCTATCTGGTTGCTCTTTATCTTAACATGTATACTTTCTGTCTCTCTGTTACATGTTGATAAAGCCCTTAGGATGTGTACTCGACTTCCAGGACTATGATGTAGATCATACTAGTGGGGCATGGGTAGTCCATGAGTACATCCTTCAATGTTCCTAGTCGTGGGACTATCGAGACGGGGCATCGATGTTCCAGAGTAGACTAGCGTATATCTTCTCGACCCATGTGATGGGCGATGGATGATCCCATATCCATTGGTGTTTGACATCAGAGATGGTATGTGGGTGCTCAGTGGAGACTGGGTACACTGAACGGACTCGCCGAGAACTCCCAGATGGTATTATACCTCACGTCAGATGGCAGTTCTCTGGTGACACTGGTACAGCTTAGTCTGTTGACCCGAGATCGTCATAGAGTCTTGTGTGTCTCCCACTGTGCTTTGATTTCCACCTTACCACGGCTCTACTGAGTCATGCAAACATGTGTTTTTTGGGTACAGTCCCGATTCACATGGAGGCAATGAGCGATAGGAGGGGATTCGTCTCTCCCGGTATTAGGGGTTGATGCTGCGCTATGCTCGACTGGCCATAACAGGAAATCCCTGGCCAGGGTTTCAGTGATATACTGGTAAGAGTTATCAGTAGTTTCACGATTGTTATGGACCTTACGTCGGCATGACTTATCGAGCTATTGGGGTCTGACGTTTACCACCCCTAGGCGAGATATGCGACATATCAGACAAACAGACCAGACTGTACGATAAGTGTTACTGGTTGGATTCACAGGAGTGTGAGTGGGCTTGCTCGTCGATCTTCTGATCGCTCAATACCCGGGTGGCCGTTACGTTTAGCAGACCGCTTGCGGCTTGTGGGTGTTTGATATGATCATCATCTGCTGTCGGCGTATTGACGAGTCTTTAGAGTCCTACACAGAGGTTTCCTGGCTCAAGCGAAACGAAATAGGAGCGCATATGAGATATGTGCGGGACCGAGACTAATGCGTGTATGTGATACCGTATTCTATTCTCGCGATGGATGTATCGAATGGTCGTATGCGATATAACCTAGTTATTGAATCGAAGATTGATTCGATAAGTCAATACATTGGATACTAATCGGTTATATGCGATATGACCGGATCGTTAAATCAAGTGTTGATTTAATGATTTAATGTATAATATATTTGATATATTACTTTGCATTAACTAGTATTTGTTCACTTTGGATGGATTTTCTCACTTGATGTGCACATTGTATATTTGATATAGTTTTGTGCACTAGTTTATATCATGTTTGATGATACATGCAAACTTGGGTTTGTGTAAAGAATTAAACCATGGTTTTGTTAATGGTTAGGGTTTTGATTTACTTATCTATTCATTTATTTATTTATTCTTTTTTGAAAGATAAAGAGAAATGGTGGCTTGATTTGTTTTCTAGTTGAAGCTTCATGAAGCTTTGAATAAGTCCACCATTTTTGTTTCATACTTAACCCTAACCATTCAACCTAACCTTAGTTAATTCTCTACACCTAACTATGGTTGCTATATGATAAGATAATTCTTTTTATTCTTATCATAATTCTTTTCTTTTTCTTCTTCTTCTTCAACAATGAAGACAAGCTTGCTACCATCAATGGCAACATGAGAAAAAGAGTGAGAAATCCAATTCTAAAGTGAACCCACTTTCTATTTCTTCATCCTCTACCACTTGCCAAGTAGTATTGGGTGTTTTCTTCACAAGTTTCATGACTTGTTGAAGTTGGAGCTTGATCTTGAGTTGCCTCGACGTAGATCATCTTCGGCATCGAAGTCGACGACCTAGCCCGTCCATTTCTCCGATGAAGCCGACGCTAGAGTCCGGGATCCGATGATCGCAGCGGAGGGACGTAAAAGCGGAGCTATGGAGGTGGAGAACCGGATCTACAAAGGTTGTAGTCACTTCCCTTTTAGTTAAAGTTGTTAACTTGCATTGCATCGCCTATACATCTAGTTAACGATCCGTATTAGGGTTTGTAGGCACATAAAAATTTGAATTGGCCATGTTTGATCACTTGTAGAACTTCATGGGTGTGCCTAGGAACCCTACACCCTCCTCTCATAGATCATGGTTGTTGCTTTAAAAGATTAGGGTTTTGGCTTCATAGAAATTAAAAGATATTCATTTCTCATTTCAGTTGAATCCAAAAGGCAACTTCATTAACCGTTCGTCCATAGTCTTGGACGTAACGAGACAAAGTGTTCTACTCATTCTCTAATTCATCTTGGTCGTCTCTTTTAGCAAACTTGACGATCGAGTTGCCTCGGTTCAGAGGCGGGAGCCCGTTTAAAGATCCGTCGACGTGGTGCCACCTGGACGAGAAGATTGGAGTTTCAGGAGATCGGAGCAGCCGCAACAAAGCGTGGGATGATGGTTGAAGACCGAAGGACTAGGATCATTCGGTATAACGTTTCTACCCCTTTGTAATTTGTTAGTTTAGCTTTAATGGCAGATCCGGGTTATGGTACACGATAGCGCCAGTTTGTAAAAAGTTTTTGTTCCGCATTTGGCGTCTGTTAGACGGCCGGGGCGCTACCGTGGACTTACAGCGGGAAATTGCGCGGTTCGTATCCAGGTGTTTGGTATGCCAGCAGATGAAGGCGGAGCATCAGAGGACAGCGGGATTGTTACAACCACTGCCGATACACGAATGGAAGTGGGAGCACATTACCATGAATTTTGTGACGGCCTTACCACGGAGCCCTAGGGGCAATAACGCCATTTAGGTTATCGTCGATCGCCTCACAAAAGCTGCATACTTCATACCATTCCGAGTGGGACAGTCGACAGAATCGATGGCCGAGAGATACATGCAGGAGATTGTACGACTTCACGATGTTCCAGTCAGCATTGTGTCAAACCGGGACACCAGATTCTTGTCGCACTTTTGGAAGAGCTTGCAGGAGAGCTTGGGTACCCGCCTTAAATTCAACACAGCGTATCACCCGCTGACGGATGGACAATCCGAGCGTACGATCCAGACGCTCGAGGATATGTTGAGAGCCTGTATGTTGGACTTTTAGGGTTCCTGGGAGGACCATTTGCATCTAGTCGAGTTCTCCTATAGCAATAGTTATCAGGCTAGTATTCAGATGGCTCCTTTTGAAGCACTTTACGGGCGGAAGTGTCAATCCCCAGTATGTTGGGATGATGTGGGAGAACGAAGATTACTGGGCCCCGAACTCATTGTTCAGACAGTCGACAAGGTCCAAATGATCAGGCAGCGTATGAAGACGGCTCAGGATCGACAGAAGAGTTGGGCAGATACCAGCAGGAGGGCACTAGAATTCGAAGTCAGAGATCATGTATCATTGAAGATTTCCCTTACTCGTGGAGTTATCAGGTTCGGAGGCCGGGGAAAGCTTAGTCCCCGTTTTATCGGACCTTTTGAGGTGCTAGAGCGAGTAGGAGAGGTGGCCTATCGACTTGCCTTACCTCCATCGCTAGCTGGTGTGCACAATACCTTCCACATGTCACAGTTGCGGCGTTATGTTCGGGATGAGAACCATGTCCTGGACTATTCGGAGCTAGTTTTGGGTACCGATCTGTCATACGAAGAACAGCCCACTACCATCCTCGACCGCAGAGAGAAAGTGCTGAAGAATAAGGTCATTCCGTTAGTCCAAGTGTCTTGGGGCGGTCGTTCCCTAGGAGAATCCACCTGGGAGCGGGAGGAAGATATCCGTGCTCGTTATCCACATCTCTTTGTTTAGTACATTGTTTCCTTATATCCTTGTTAAATTTCGAGGATGAAATTTTTGTAAGGGGGGTATGATGTAAATCCCCGTTCCCATCTCAATAAAAGTTTCTAATTTTCCAATTTTTCCCCGAATGTCCCTTTCTTTTTCCCCTCGTATTTTTCTGTGGGAAATTGTTTGCTTAAATCCCAATATTTATAATTTCCCAAACCCTAAAAGTCAAAACCCAGGATTTAAAATCAATTAAGACCAAACCTAAAATTTAAAGCAAAACTTCTAAACTAAAAGCAATTTAAATAAACTATCAGCCCATCCCCAAAATTAATACTCAGCCCATTCCTTCCCAATTAAATCAATTAAGTAACCGGCCCATCCACTCTTCAGCCCAAGAGTTTTTTTAGGGAAATTTAATTAATAAACCCAGCCCGTCCCCCTCCTCAGCCCACACTGTAACACCCGAGCCCAATAATACTATTTATATTACTAGTTGAGGGTTATTTATTGCTCATTTCAATTTTCCCGATTGTTTGGTGCTTTTGCTAAATTTTAACCGGTTAATTCATTTTGGCACACAACGAATTTTAACTCCTAAAATGAAATTTAAAATGTCCATGTTGGCCTACTCGTCGCCACTAGTCGCGTGGTAGCGTCCGCGTGTCGAGATTCCGTTCCGTTTGGCTAAACGGGCAACTTTGGACGACTACGCGCGCGTGCAACTGTCCGACTTGGGGGCATGCATTTTAATCATTAAACACCTCTTTTCAAAATTTGGAACCCGCTTAAAATCCTATAATTTGAATTTGGAACATTTGGGCGCAACCCGGGCGCGATTTGGAAATGTTTCATTTCGCGCCAAAAAGGCCCATTTTAATTAAATATCTTTAAACTAATATACGAAATATATTCGTAACTGTTGCAAATCCCCACATAGAAGTGATAATAGTAGAGCTCCCATTAACCGTATCAGGCTCCGCTGTATCCTATGTTTTCGAACTTGAGACTTAGTCTCGCATTGAATCATTATAGTAGCTTCTTGAAATTAATCGGTCTGCTATCAATCCATACTTTAACTAATTAAACCAATTAGAACGTCCTTGCTTAACTTGCTAGATCATCCATGTGACTATTACCTATGCTGTAGTTTTAATAGCTTCATTGCTTCGTGTTAATAATATTGTTGTACCCTGTGACTATTGCACCCCAAGGGTGCTTGAACCTGTTAATAAGAGAATACAAAACATCACTGTGGTTACATGGAATATTATGGTTATTTACTGTTTCCTGCTGCTGTTCATTATTGATTGTATACCTGTTGTGAGCACATACCCGATTGCACTACATATTGGCCTGACCCTGCTACACCTGACATATACATACATACCAACTCATCCTGTTGTACCATGACATTACTTGTTTCATGATTTCATGCCTAATGCCGACAAACCCGACCATCCCTGCTGTCTATCCAGACAGACCTACTTTTACCGGATTTTCTGTTGGCATTAGTCCTTGACTACTGAATACCTGACCTGACATACATAGCTTGGGGGTATGGGGAAATCAAAGATGAACCTGACTTGTAACTCGACAGTTCACTACCGTTCGAGTGTACACATTCCTATTCTGTGCCTAACGGCATGTCTCGGTTTCAGCCGAGAATATTATGGCCGTGATCCCGGGTATGTACGGGGTAATACCGAGTGTACACTTTCCTATTCTGTGCCTAACGGCATGTCTCGGTTTCAGCCGAGAATATTGTGGCCGTGATCCCGGGTATGTACGGGGTAATACCGAGTGTACACTTTCCTATTCTGTGCCTAACGGCATGTCTCGGTTTCAGCCGAGAATATTGTGGCCGTGATCCCGGGTATGTACGGGGTAATACCGAGTGTACACTTTCCTATTCTGTGCCTAACGGCATGTCTCGGTTTCAGCCGAGAATATTGTGGCCGTGGTCCCGGGTATGTACGGGATACTATTGGGTTACATCGACGATTCATCAATTGGTTTCAAAGACTATAGAGTAGAAAACCTGATAGGAAAGTTTAGTCACCGTTGCACATTACCCTGCTCTGTTATTTCTTAGTACTACTTTATTCATGTTCATATTTGCATTGCTTATCACCATGTTTACATTATATACTTGATGTCATGACGCGCTGACGTCTGGGTTTTGCATGGCCCGGATTCCGTACCACTGTCGACGACCGAGCAGGAGTACTTCAGCCAGCAGGCTGATTTGAGTTCTATAGTGGTTAGTTTGTTTATTGCATTTTATTTCCAGGTGCGATCCCGCATTATGGGACGTACCTTTCTATTATTATATTGGATCATTTGCTTCCGCACTTATTGTTTATTGACTCTCGTTATTATGGATTTGGACATGTGCTAGATTAGCTTACTATCTTGTTCTTGATAACCTTACAACCGTAATGTGACTGTGGATGGATACTTCCTACCCACAGGTAGCATGGTTGGCTATGTCACGTGCCCAATCTTGCGTACTCTGGGAAGCGGGGCGTGACATGGTTCTTTTGGTATCAGAGACATAGGTTAGTCGGGTTGATTCTTTTGTAGTTGGGTATTGTACCCAATACACGAATCAGAATACCCGTGTTTAGGAAACATGTCCAGCCACATTGACCGTTTTACCATTCTTGAATCACATTCTTCCTGATTATATCTTTTACGACGTGCAAACTTACTTTGCATGTCGACTCGGAAACCTGATTTCTTGTTATCCCTAGGACTTGGGCGACTTGGGTGGAGTTAAGTAATTGCGGCTATGATACCGCGGCATAGCTACAATGCAGCACTCTATTTAAGTATCTTGGAGTTCTAGCCTTGATCCACATTCAAAATCTATCATCATGCTAATGTTGGGTGTTTTGAGTTCAGGATTATGACAGGTAAGAAGTTGAAGACGTACCGGAGGAGTGTGAACGAAGCCGCCATGCTTGGAGAGATAAGAGGAATACTGGAAATCAAAGAAACAGACCGAGCTGATCCAGCAGCACGCGGACTTGTTTCAGGAAGGTTTGCAGATCGTTCAGCAGTCTGTAAACGAAGTTGGAACTAGACCAGTCGACCGAGTAAGGACCGTAGCAGATTTCAGACGGTTGGGTCCTACTACTTTCACTGGTCTGGAAGAGCTGTTCCCAGCCGAGCAGTGGCTAGTAACACGGAGAATTTGCTGATTGCGACACAGATCCCAGAAGACAAGAGTGTTGATGTGGTGCGCATTCAGCTGGTGGATTACTCCCGAGAGTGATGGCTTATGGAGGAGACCCGCTTGCCCAGGCCGATCAGTTGGGCGGATTTCTCTAAAAGTTTCCTGGAGAAATTCTTCCCGCGGACCGCACGGGAGGAAATGGAAGAGAGGTTCATCGGACTAAGGCAGAATGGAGCAGCCGTGGACGTGCATGCAGTAGAGTGGACGAGACTCAGTAGTCTCGCTGGACCTTTCGCGGCCAACGATGTAGACAGCAGTTGCGGTAAGGAAGCAGTTCTGTCGGGCCAGTCGAGTTTAGGACTAGGCCGACAAACAGTGTTCTTGCAGCTATGGAAGTTAATAGTAATGAAGAGCCGGCAGTTGTTCGCGACTTTATGGATGTATTTGAAGTTATATCTGGCCTACCGCCGAAGCGAGATGTGGAGTTTGCGTTTGACCTTATTCCTGGTGCAGCGCCAGTATCAAAATCTTATTATCCGATGGCACCGGTGGAATTAGAAGAAGTTAAGAAACAAGTTGGTGAATTACTCGAGAAGGGATGGATTCGAAGCAGCAACTCACCTTAGGGAGCTCCAGTTCTTTTAGTAAAGAAGAAGGATGGCACGAGAAGGATGTGCATTGATTATCGAGAATTGAACCGGGTGACTATTAAGAACAAGTACCCGATCCCTCGCATTGGAGAACTTTTTGAGCAGCTTAGTGGCGCAAGGGTATTCTCGAAACTGGACTTGCGATCAGGATATCATCAGGTCCGAGTGAAAGCAGAAGACATTTGCAAGACGGCGTTTCGAACTCGATATGGACATTTCGAGTATCTAGTGATGCCCTTCGGAGTGACTAATGCGCCAGCAATATTCATGGATTTGGTGAACAGGATCTTTTCACCGTTCTTGGACCAGTTTATTGTGGTATTTATTGACGATATTCTGGTGTACTCGAAGAGTCCGGAGGAGCATGCTGAGCATTTAAGGATCGCACTGCAGATGCTGAGACAAGAGAAGTTATTTGCGAAGATGAGTAAGTGTAAATTCTGGCTGGAGGAAGTGAAGTTTCTGGGGCATGTCGTGTCGGGCGATGGTGTTGGAGATAGTGCCCTCAGAGTCAATTATTAGGTCACAGGTACGTGATTGTAATGATTGAGGGAGGACCTATCCCGGTAGGACAGTCTTACTCGAGATGATAGTATGCTATCTGGTTTACCTTTATCATCGTGTACTGCTTTAGGTGACATGACACGTCGCTATTACACGTTGATAGAGCCCCTAGGATTCTTGCTTGACCACCAGCAGTATGAGGGCGATCATATAAGTGGGAGCTGGGGGTCTACAAGCATATCCTTAAAAGGTCCCTAGTCGTGGGAGTTTCGAGACCGGGCATCGATACTCCATTAGTAGACTAGTGTATACAGTCGAGACCCCGACGAGGGGCGGTGGCCGGTCTCACAAGCCACTGGTGTCAGTTGGATCACCTAAGATGTATACAGGTGCTCATTGGGTTATGAGTACACCGGACAGGACTCGCCGGGAACATGCTAGTTGGTCATATACCAGACGTCAGATGGCAGTTCCCTGGTGACATGTGTGCAGGTTAGTTCATCGACCTGGGGATCGTCATTTGTCTCGTGTGAGTTCCCACTGTACTTTGATTACTACCCTACCACGGCTCAAAGGAGTCGTGCAAACAGGTTTTAGTTGGGTACAGTCCCGAGCCACATGGAGGCAGTGAGCGTATCTTCAGGGGTTCGTCTCTCCCGGTATTGGGGGTGAGGTCGTGCTGTGTCTAGGAGAGCCATTACACAAAGTCCTTGGCCAAGGCAAGGAGATTTACTGGTAGGTATTCCAGTAGTATCTCAGGGTGTTCTGGGCTACACTCCGACACGACTTGTACCGCTTTTGGGGGTCTGACTTTTACCAACCCCCTAGGCCCGCCATACGATGCTCATAGACGAACGGACCGGACTGCACGGATATTGTCACTGACAGGCTCTGTAGGGTGTCAGGATGAGTTCGCTCATCGACGTCCCTTTTAGTCAATAGCTGGTGGCCCGTTACGTATTGGCTTATACCTCTGACGTGCTAGTGGTTAAATCCACAGCCATAGTATTGACGAGTCTTTAGAGTCCACCACACTTTCAGTTACTCAGCTTTCGGGCGAAACGCTGTAGAGGCCGTATGGAGATATGGCAGGGTTCGATCAGATACGTGCGGTATTGCACGGATCGTGATCGGACGGTTTTTACTAGCCGGCTTTGGCTTAAGCCGGATCTTAGTATTTAATACTGTAGTTTTGTCTCTTTGCATTTGTATCCGGACGGAATACAGATGCGGGTGTGTATGCACAGTATCGGGGTTTTCCTGTAATTTATTACGGGACCAGTTTTCTGGAGTTGCCAGTTTGCATTCCGTTCCGGCCGGTTTTCCTTTGTTCTTTCCCGGCCGGATTTTTCCGATGGAGGGTGTTATTTGCAAGTTTGCAGATAACACATTGTGGAGGGGTTTTCTTGCAAATGTTTTCATTATCCATGTTCATGCATTTATTAAGACTTGATAGAGTATGGGTTTTGATGTGTTTTTGTGTTGGAATTTGGAGTGGGGCTGGCCACTGTTTGAGTAGTGTTGGGGCCGGCCACTGTGTACTTTTGTGGAGTGGGGTTTGATTTTTGTGAGCTCATGGACTTGTTTTAATGGATGGATAGATTAATTTTTATATGATTGGAATGTATTTAAAATGAGTGTGCTGGAGTGTATCATGATGGAGTTGAGGATTAATTTATAAAAGCATGGTTTTTATTTATTGATTTCTTCCTTGTACTCTCTTTTTCCAGTGAGCTTATTTAAGCAGTGGCCGAGCTCAATTCTTAAGGGTATGCTCCATTTCATTCCAAATGTTTGCATGCTCAATTTCTCCATCAAGCATCCATGAAATTCTAGTGTACAAATCCCTCCAAATTGGCAACCTCATTAACCCCAAAGAGACAACGATTCTACATTATTCTACAGCACATCTTGGGCGCGTCGGCTAGCCAACTTCGCGCCCGAGTTGCCTCGGTATTGAGGTGGGAGCCCGTAAAAGATACAGGCGATGTGGTGCCCTTTCGGCGAGGAGATGGAGACCGGACATTCCGCAGGAGATCGGGACGACGACGAGAAGACCGGAGGACTCGGATCAGTCGGTACATCTCTTCCCTCTCTTCTTGTTAGCTAGACTAGTTTAATGGTTACGATCCGGATGTTTAGTGCGCGGTGGTGCCGGTTTGCAAAGTCCGCAAAAATTAAAGTTTATCACCGTTTCCGCATTTGGCCGTCGGATTGACGGCCGGGGCGCCGCCGTGCACTTACAGTGGTATCAGAGCCTCGCCATTAACTTAGTCTAGCTTTGTGTAATGTGTTTTTCAGTTCCGATCGATCGAAATGTCCAAAAACCCGTATTTGCCCACGACAGTTTCTGTTGAAATTTTTTGGTCTCGAAAAATTTTTCAGGTTGTAAAATATTGATGTACTGGAAAATCTAAGAGTTCTGTAAAAATTTGATGAAGTAACTCCACAGTTGGAGCGCGGAACCGCCGCGAAAACCCCCTTTGTGCGGCCCTTCCGCCGCGCACTATTCACATCACTTCACCATTTTTTTACAGAGGCCTTATGGGCTTAAAATATGGGCTTTGAAATATTAAAGTTGGGCCAATTGTTTCTGTGAGTGCTACAGTTTTCTTTGGGGCCCACTTGTTAATTGTTTGATCAATCGGAAAATTTTAAACACATTTTTCACAGTATTTACATTATATCTGCGACCGTGAATGTCACTCGATCGGTAAATCCTGTCTAACTGCTATAGCCCGGTTAGACGGATTTGCGAACGTGACTTTCACGTTGATGTTCTATGTATTTGCTGTGATGTTGCGGATCGGTCGTGGGGGATAGCCTGGATGCAATGCTAGTACAGTTTTGGTTGTATAATGTACATTTGATATTGCGGGGCGAGCGTCCGACATGTGGACTGCCGTCACTGCCTGTTTGTATTATTCTTTTGGGGCACGACCTGGTTGCGGTCGATGTACCCGGTGTATGTATATTTTACTTTCTGTACTAGGATTTCCCCGCGGAGGGGTGCACGGATAGCCGGGTTCTGGAGGGCAACAAGCCCGCATCTCATGGCATTGGGACGGAGGGGGCTTCACTCCAGGATTGGCGGACTATTCGCCGCACTCGTAGGGGGTACAGGTTGACCCAGGAGGGGTGCCCAAGTGACCGGATTCCGTGAAGTGCTGGGTGGTCCATTCACGGTGCTGAAGGGGGCTGCCTCGCTTCAGGTTTTGGCGGGTGACTTGCCGCGCCCGTAGGGGTCTAGGTTTTCATTGCACAGGCTATCCACACGACCAGGGGAACGTCGGGTTTCAGCGGCTCTGTGAAACCCGGGGATCCCAGATATCTGTATTGTTTCTGTGATGCTGTTCATTCTCTGTGATGTTGCATTTTATTCACGCCTTGAGCGAAATACTATATATTGGTATATATATTAGTAGATGTTGTATATGTTTTTCATCCGCGCTAGTCCAGTCCCCGCTCTGCCGTTAGTTAGCTAACCTTACAGGTGATGACGGGACCCAGTGGCGAATGCAGATGGCATATACGTACGTCAGTATACTTTCGTTCTTTGTGGTGTGATCAATTGATGGGACTGCATTGATTCGGATCAATGCAAGTTAAACAAACCTATTCTGATGTTGTTGGAACACTTTTCAAAAAGCTGTTATTGCAAGGACGTTCACTTTTGTTTTGCATCGTGGTATTCATTTGGAATATCCTGCTCCTCAGTCGACGAGGCAAGGGCCGAGATCCCTTCACCGGGAGTGACCCCTTGGACAGAAGTTTGCGTCAGGGCATTAACTTCACTATAGCCGATTACTTTTGCTTTGCACCGTGGTATTCAGTTGGAATATCCTGCACCCCATTCTACGGGGAAAGAGCCGAGATCCCTTCACCGGGAGTGACCTCTTTAGTAACGGTTTTCGTCACTATATTTTAAAAAAAAAAAAAGCTATCCGTTCCTTCAACGATATCAAGTTCATTACGTTAAAGGTTTTCGCCAGAAACCATTCATAGCCCTCCGTCGTTTCAGACGGGTAGCACGTAGTATTCATGCTATGTTTGTTGACCTTCGTCAAGGCATAGTGTATGGTAGCTACTTGTTACCTTTCTGCTGCATAGATAGATGCGTTGGTTTGGGACAGTCGTACAGCCTTGTTGACCTTCGTCAAGGGCTTGTACGGGTGGATTCAAATTAACCTGGATAATGACGGGTAGAACTTGACATGTGACTTATGATTTGTTGACCTTCGCCAAGGTCATAAGAGCATGGGGCAAAAATCACATCGGGAGTTTCAAAAGTACTGAAACTTGCCAGATATGCGCATACCTTCTGGAGTGTGATACCGTGAGCGGATTCCGTCACGTTGTCATGCGATGAGAGTTGGATCCCGATTCCCACTGATGAGTTGGTTTACTCCTCGGGTGACCCCGACTAATTCTTCTTTCAGGTTTGGAGGAGAATTTGAGGTACAGTGGGAGGTTTCCAGATTAGATAAATTGGTAACCATTCTGATCTAGGTTAGAGTGCACGCTGAGTGTTTCTTTTCTCTCTCTCTTTGGCAGCGACCATTGACCCGATCCTAAGACTTTGACTCAGTGACCAAGTTGACCGAACCTTCTTAACACTGGCTTTTGGATTGTCAGAGTTGCAGACCTCATTGCCACTCCTACTTTTACCCTTTTCTCCAGGACACCCCGTATTACTGCGAACGTCCACTTCCATTGGACAAAACCATCGTATGGTTAGATACGAACTCGAAGGAATTCGAGGATGGTTTCCGGTTCTGGAGAAAACGGATAGGATTATTCAGTTGTCTTTTCCTTTTACCCTCTCTCAGGTTACGAGTACTCCTTGGTTTAGGGGTAGTACACCTATTACGCAAATTGGATTGTCTTCTTCCAAACCTTAGGCTGGTGCCGACCGGTAGGGAATGAAGAAAACCAATTAGCATAACGATGGTGTGCAGAAGGTATTAAGTTCAGACAAAGCAAGGGATTAGTAAGAGGGCAAAGTAAATTGCAACAGATATTCACGACCAACCAAATATTTCGTTACCACTCCCACATCACCTTTGTATTTCTCCAGGACACTCCGTATCACTACGAAGATCCACAGTTTATTTGGATACTCCATCGTATGGTTATATACGAACTCGAATGGAACTTGTTCCAGTTCGGGGATGGATTCTGGTTCAGGAGAAATAGGAATAAGGTTTATTCGGTTGTCTTTTATCTTCACCCTCTCTCATTGCTAGTGTTCCTAGGATTGGGACAGTACACCCATTATGCTTATTGGATAGTCTTCTTCCAAACCATAGGCTGGTGCCGAACGGTAGGGAAGGAAGAAAACCATTTGGCATAAAGGGGTGTGCAGAAGGTAATGACTAAAGACATATGAAGGGATGTGGAGAGATGGCAATGAATTATACGGTTGTAGTTGTGAATCTGGATAATGGAAGAGGCATTACTATGAATACCGGGATACCCCACGAAACATTTCAATGTTTCAGTTTCACTGTGTAATGTTAAAGGAAAACTGATTTCCCGATTAGATACTTACTCCAGGGTATGTATTTACCAGGTACGATTCTCACATCTGTATGGTTTTATAGATGATGAGTGGGAGTAAGTTATTGGGAATTGGGTGATTATCCTCATTATATCGGGATTCGTTGTAATCGGTGATATTTGAGGAAATCACCTGGGTTATTTGCCGGACGGCAAGTATTTGGTTTTGAATATCCGCCGTTATGCACCAATTTCAAATCGATGTATCTGTACGTCTATTTTCATAGAGTGAGATATACCTTTCTGAAATTATGTCTACGACATTTACCTATATCAGTGGATGGTTAGGTAAGGAGCATTAAACAGCGGTGTAATTCTTCTTAACCATAAGTACAGTTTTCAACCTACGACACACAGTGAATGAGTTGTCAGACTCAAGGGACTTATACAGAGTATTGTATGTTGTCCAGGGTCCATCAGGACAGAGGGGATTGGTCTTCGTACTATATTCGGTTTACTTATGACTTCTCTAGTTTTTGGACGAGTGTTTCGCGGAAACACAGGGTCCAAATTTTGAGAAGTTATGGGTATTTGAATAGAGTAGAGAACCAGGTATAGCAAGTATCGGGATTCTTCAAAGAGATCGAAGATGTAGATACTTGTGTATGGTATTCAGTTGATAGTAATAATAAAGAGATCTTGCTTCTCTTTCAGGTTACTCATAATTGGAAGTATTCCTAAGTTGAGTAACGCTGATCGGCCTCCTTCCATTTAGTTGACATGCGCTGGGGACAGCTGCATGATTTGAATCTGGTTCAATTAAATCAGTGCCTCTGTTTCTATATTGGATATAGAACAGTTCATATCTTAACAATGTTAAGGTACGGGGAGTTGTCCGGTTTATGATTAAAACCAGACACTGGACAACTCAAGGCACGTTTCTATAATGGCTGTTTGTGGGTTGACCCAGGCTATGACGAGGGTTGACTTTCTACCATCTGGATGAACAATAGCGATATTGTTCTAGACTCGCCACAGTTTTATTAAAAATGGATTTTTTTTCAGAAAACAGTAGTGGGAGTATGGTAGAACTGGAAGTGATTCCAGAACCACAAACGATTA
The DNA here is from genome assembly GCA_030015575.1 of Agapanthus africanus. NCBI lineage: Eukaryota > Viridiplantae > Streptophyta > Magnoliopsida > Asparagales > Amaryllidaceae > Agapanthus > Agapanthus africanus. Next base: position 327,011,782 of record JASDDO010000018.1, read on the forward strand.
CTGAAGATTTGATAAGGAACCTAAAGATTCAATCTGGATTGACATTCCATTGGCCACTCCGCAGATAAGGTGGGTAACTTCAGGCACCCGAGAGGTACTCCGGTAGCCTCAAGGACGGTGACAGGGAAGTTCTTGTTTTCCCACAATTGCCATTGCTGTTGTTCCAGGTTACGAGACCCGGCGGGAGGATGAGTATAGCGTCGTTCTAAACCAGTTTTAGAAGTGTACGTATATATGACTCTGCCAGAGGGTTGTCGTAGTCAGTGGGAGCAGCGGAAGCATTGGTGGACAGGTTGTTTATGTCTATTTATAGACTAAAGCAGACGTAGCGGAGATAGATCATCTATTTCTGACGTGACAGTCATGGGTTTGACTTCATCAGAATAGGGGATGGATCTGTTGAGAAGGTAGTAGGGTGTGATATCCTGGCATTTGGATGATATACACAGAGTAGGAAAGGAAACTCCTACACTACGATCGGTTATACTTTGGTCGTCACACAGTGGTTTCTCCACAAAGGACATGGATTTTATATCAGACATACTGGTTACTAGATCTATGGTTTTAGATCTAGATTTGGGTGGTTTCCCAATCAGGGTACTTGACAGCATTCTAAGAGTATTTAGGATGGACGACTCCTGGCACGGTAGTGTACCTGCAGGTAATGGAGTCACCCTCTCCAAAGGTGTCTTACATACTAAAGGGGAGAGGGACGCGCATGATTGACAGATCACTTGCTCAGGCAATTGAGTCAATCGTAAGATGTCAAGTACCACACCAGATGTTGTTCTTGCACCAGATGCAATAAGTTGACATTAATCCAATCCTAGAGAAACAGTCGGAAGCAAGTTTTAGAACATAAGTGGGTGTTCTAGGGATATGATAACGACAGCCTCATTTAGGAGACAGTTATCATTCCAGGCTTCCAAGGTGACATGGACGACAAGGAGGTTGTCAGAGTTATAGTTTTCCTTCTGATGAGGGGCAGTATTTTGGACAGGTGGTCCAAGGCAATACTGAGGGAGGCATGGCGCGCAGGATACTGATTAAGTTCAGTTGACGATACAGTCTAAGAAGTTTGGATTTGGAGTTCATTTATGAGCTATGTCCCATCAGACATCCAGACACATTCTAAGACAGGTATTGCTCATTTCGGGAGATGGGTTTCTCCGCGAACTTGAGATATAAAGAGACATAGAAAGAAACTACTAAGCGGATCCACTCACTGAGGCTATTCCTCGAACGCAATAGTTCCGCAAACGAGCTTTGTGAGACTGACTAGTAGAGGAGTTGGATGTTCGGTATCACACGGGCTGTGAGTATGCGACATCGCAATAATTAGCCTTGAGTGCAAGTGGGAGATTGTTGGAGATAGTGCCCTCAGAGTCAATTATTAGGTCACAGGTACGTGATTGTAATGATTGAGGGAGGACCTATCCCGGTAGGACAGTCTTACTCGAGATGATAGTATGCTATCTGGTTTACCTTTATCATCGTGTACTGCTTTAGGTGACATGACACGTCGCTATTACACGTTGATAGAGCCCCTAGGATTCTTGCTTGACCACCAGCAGTATGAGGGCGATCATATAAGTGGGAGCTGGGGGTCTACAAGCATATCCTTAAAAGGTCCCTAGTCGTGGGAGTTTCGAGACCGGGCATCGATACTCCATTAGTAGACTAGTGTATACAGTCGAGACCCCGACGAGGGGCGGTGGCCGGTCTCACAAGCCACTGGTGTCAGTTGGATCACCTAAGATGTATACAGGTGCTCATTGGGTTATGAGTACACCGGACAGGACTCGCCGGGAACATGCTAGTTGGTCATATACCAGACGTCAGATGGCAGTTCCCTGGTGACATGTGTGCAGGTTAGTTCATCGACCTGGGGATCGTCATTTGTCTCGTGTGAGTTCCCACTGTACTTTGATTACTACCCTACCACGGCTCAAAGGAGTCGTGCAAACAGGTTTTAGTTGGGTACTGTAACACCCGAGCCCAATAATACTATTTCTGTTACTGGTTGAGTGTTTGGCATTGCTCATTTCATTTATCTTACTTGTTTGGTTCTTATTGCACAATTTACCCGGCAAAGTCATTTCTACATATAACAAATTTTAGCATCTAAAATAAAATTGAAAATATTCATCTTGGCCTACTTGACACCCTTAGCCTCGTGGTAGCGTCCGTGCATTGTGTTCTCGTCCCGTTCAGTAAAACGGGCAAGTTTGGATGGCTACGTGCACGCACGTGTGTCCGTTTTGAGAGTATGCTTTTTAATCATAAAACATTTCATTTTAAAATTTGGAACCCGCTTAAAATCCTATTATTTGAATTTCGAATTTTTGGACCCAACCCGGGCGCAATTTGGAAATGTTTCATTTGGCGCCAAAATCCCAAATTTTTAATATTATTAAAACCTTCGCATATATTTTTCTAACTAATCTGATATCTTACTGTTCATTACCTATCTTTTAAATCTTTAAGTTAACCATATAATATTTTTACAATCTCTTATATCCTTCTCAATTTATTCTCTCAGCCAATCGCAACCTCCCCTTTAACCCCGTGGTCCCCACTTTCTCTCTCTCCACTTTCTCTCTCTCTCTACCCCTTATATATTCTCTCGTACTTCTCTTTATCATTTTTCTCTTCTTGCTTCATGTCTCGTTTCTCATTTCTTTTAACTGTTCTTTTGTTGCCGGAATTCCGTCGTGCCGGTGACGTTTCTCGACGTTCCAGCGAGATACCCCGACCCGTGTGGTTCCTTTGTTCGTCGTTTGGGTTCATTCCATGAACCGTGCGCCGTCGCGAGTTTTTCCCCGCCGACGGTTAACGTTCCGTTTTCCCGATTCGCGACCCATCGAGGCAAGTTAATCTTGCTACATGCTATATACTTTTATAATCTTCATTTTATAATGTTATACATTTGAAAATCTTATAGTTTACATATGAAATGTCGTTGAAAAATCGGATATGACAAATCTGAAATTTACTGTACACCTTATCTTATAAAATTCATTATAAATCATAGAAAAATCATTAGGATACGTTCTTTAGTTCGTTACGAAGCTAATTCAGAATACTATAACTCTATGAAATATTTACTTGCAAAATAAATTATTTAATTAACGTAAAATGCAAATGAACACGTCTCTAAACTGCTGTCCAGGGAAATTCCAGCAGCAAACTTTCAACTTTGAATATTCATAACTTTTTGTAGGGATAACCTGAGATGCTTATACTTATAAAACTGAAAACCTTATTGAATTATCTTTGTTTTGGTATAAGATACGTCTCTTTTGGAGAACATTTGTTATTTTTAAGCTATTTTACAAATTAGGGTGACGCTGAATTTCTGAACGGAACCTTCTTGTGCATGGTTAATCAATACAGCTTTTATAGTTACTAATCGCTTTGAATATGCTATCCATATTAATATTATTATATAAATATTTATATCACATATTGCTTAGTTGTACATCCCACACTACCATTTTATAGTTTTATAACTCTTCGGATACCCGTTTGCATCCATCGCATTTAAGATAAATATAATTGCATCCATAGATCACATTACTACATAATAATGTGATATTAATACTCCATGTTTAATAAATTGCATCCTAATTAATATTGGAACTATAAATGTAACCCTAATCAATAACTGTGCATCCATATCCTTGAAATTATATCTATTTGCCTATCATATTACATGTTCCAGTTTATTATTCTAATAGTACTCATGCTTGTTTATTTATACACATGTTTATGATAGTTTGATTATGAGCACCCACATGACATCTTGTGGTTCCTGACATGACCTGTTACACTTCCTACTTGACATGATATGGTACCGTACACTCTTGACATGACATGACACCTTTATACATTACCTGACCTGTTACCTGATCTCATGCCTAATGCCGACAAACCCGACCATCCCTGCTGTCTATCCAGACAGACCTACTCTTACCGGATTTTGTGTTGGCATTAGTCCTTGACTACTGAATACCTGACCTGACATACATAGCTTGGGGGTATGGGGAAATCAAAGGTGAAACCGACTTGTAACTCAACAGTTCGATACTTGTTCTGATCAGTCTTACGGGCTTGGCCAGCTCCGGAGTGATGATGCTGACATCACTCATCTATCCTACTACCTTTTACTGCTTAGCGGCACGTCTCGGATTCAGCCCCGAGGATCATGACCGTGGTCCCGGGCACGCACGGGATACTATTGAGTTACATCGACGATTCATCAATTGGTTTCAAAGACTATAGAGTAGAAAACCTGATAGGACAGTTTAGTCACCACTGCACATTACCCTGCTCGTTATTTTCTTATTACTGCTTATTCATGTTCATACCTGCATTGCTTATCACCATATTTGTTATATTATTTGGTTGACATGACGCGCTGACGTCTGGGTTTTGCATGGCCCAGATTCTTTACCACTGTCGTTGACCGAGCAGGAGTACTTCAGCCAGCAGGCTGATCTGTGAGTTCTGCAGTGGTTAGTTCATTTATTGCATTTTATTTCCAGGTTCGATCCCGCATTATGGGACGTACCTTTCCATTATTGTATTGGATCATTAGCTTCCGCACTTATTGTTTATTGATTCTTGTTATTATGGATTTGGACATGTATTAGTTTAGTTTATTTTTTTACTGTTCTTGATATCTCTACAACCGTAATGTGACTGTGGACGGATGCGTCCTACCCACAGGTAGCATGGTTGGCTATGTCACGTGCCCAATTTTGCGTACTTTGGGAAGCGGGGCGTGACATGGTTTTATGGTATCAGAGCCATAGGTTAGTCGGGTTGATTCTTTTGTAGTTGGGTATTGTACCCAATACACGAATCAGAATACCCGTGTTTAGGAAACATGTCCAGCCACATTGACCGTTTTACCATTCTTGAATCACATTCTTCCTGATTATATCTTTTACGACGTGCAAACTTACTTTGCATGTCGACTCGGAAACCTGATTTCTTGTTATCCCTAGGACTTGGGCGACTTGGGTGGAGTTAAGTAATTGCGGCTATGATACCGCGGCATAGCTACAATGCGGTACTCTATTTAAGTATCTTGGAGTTCTAGCCTTGATCCACATTCAGAATCTATCATCATGCTAATGTTGGGTGTTTTGAGTTCAGGATTATGACAGGTAAGAAGTTGAAGACTTACCAGAGGCGTGTGAACGGAGCCGCCATGCTTGGAGTGATAAGAGGAATGCTGGAAATCAAAGAAACAGACCGAGCTGATCTAGCAGCAAGCGGACTTGTTTCAGGAAGGTTTGCAGATCGTTCAGCAGTCTGTAAACGATGGAACTAGACCAGTCGAACGAGTAGGGACTGTAGCAGATTTCAGACTTTTGGGTCTGTCTACTTTCACTGGTCTGGAGGAGCCGTTGCCAGCCGAGCAGTGGCTAGTGACACGGAGAATTTGCTGATTGCGGCACAGATTCCAGAGGACAAAGGAGTTGATGTAGTGCGCATTCAACTAGTGGATTACGCCCGAGAGTGGTGGCTTGTGGAGGAGAACCGCTTGCCCCAGGCCAAGCAGTGGGCGGATTTCTCTAAGAGTTTACTGGAGAAGTCCTTCTGCGGACTGTGCGGAGGAAATGGAAGAGAAGTTCATCGGACCAAGGCAGAATGGAGCAACCGTGGACGTGCATGCAGCAGAATGGACGAGACTCAGTAGTCTTGCTGGACCTTTCGTGGCCAACAATGTAGACAGCAGTTGCGGTAAGGAAGCAGTTCTGTCGGGCCAGTCGAGTTTAGGGCTAGGCCGACAAACAGTGTTCTTGCAGCTATGGAAGTTGATAGTAATGAAGAGCCGGCAGTTGTTCGCGATTTTATGGACGTATTTGAAGATATATCGGGCTTACCGCCAAAGTGAGATGTGGAGTTTGCGATTGACCTTATTCCTGGTGCAGCGCCAGTATCAAAATCTTATTATCCGATGGCACCGGTGGAATTGGAAGAAGTTAAGAAACAAGTTGGTGAATTGCTCGAGAAAGGATGGATTCGAAGCAGCAACTCACCTTGGGGAGCTCCAGTTCTTTTAGTGAAGAAGAAGGATGGCACGAGAAGGATGTGCATTGATTATCGAGAATTGAACCGGGTGACTATTAAGAACAAGTACCCGATCCCTCGCATTGGAGAACTTTTGAGCAGCTTAGTGGCGCGAGGGTATTCTCGAAACTGGATTTGCGATCAGGATATCATCAAGTCCGAGTGAAAGCAGAAGACATTTGCAAGACGGCGTTTCGAACTCGGTATGGGCATTTCGAGTATCTAGTGATGCCCTTCGGAGTGACGAATGCGCCAGCAATATTCATGGATTTGATGAACAGGATCTTTTCACCGTTCTTGGACCAGTTTATTGTGGTATTTATTGACGATATTCTGGTATACTCGAAGAGTCCGGAGGAGCATGCTGAGCATTTAAGGATCGCACTGCAGACGCTGAGACAAGAGAAGTTATTTGCGAAGATGAGTAAGTGTGAATTCTGGCTGGAAGAAGTGAAGTTTCTGGGGCATGTTGTGTCGGGCAATGGAATCGCCGTTGATCCCGAGAAGATTATAGCAGTTCGAGATTGGCCTATTCCAAGATGTTGCGGAGATAAGAAGTGTTCTTGGACTCGCCGGTTACTACAGAAGATTTGTGGAGAACTTCGCTCGTTTAGCTGAGCCGTTAACCAAGCTTACGCGTAAGGAGGTACCGTTTGTTTGGACGGATGGATGTGCATTGGCCTTCGAGACGTTGAAGCAGAAGTTGATAACCGCCCCGATCCTGACCGTACCGGATAATTCAGGAGGACTGGTGATTCATAGCGACGCATCTGGAAAGGGATTGGGATGTGTTTTGATGCAGAATGGGAAAGTCGTCGCTTACGCATCGAGGCAACTGAAGACTCATGAGATGAACTATCCGACTCATGACTTAGAGCTTGCAGCCGTGATCTTCGCCCTGAAGATTTTGGAGACACTACCTTTTGGGCGAGAGAGTTGAAGTCTTTACGGATCACAAGAGTTTGAATTATGTGTTCACTCAGAAGGAGTTGAACATGAGGCAACGCAGATGGTTGGAGCTGATGGCCGACTATGACCTTGATCTTAAGTACCATCCGGGAAAAGTTAACGTCGTGCCAGATGCGCTGAGTCGGTTACCAGCAATTCAGATATTGACTGCACAGAGGGAGATCATTGCGGATTTTCGGAGATTTTACTTGGAGGTTATGCTACCACATGCTACAGGACAGATGATGCAGCTGCAAGTACAGTCGTCCTTGGTTGAGAAGATTAAAACGGCACAATCGCAGGATCCTAGACTACAAAAGTTTCGAGAGCAGGTTGAAGCCGGAATACGAACCGATTTACTGATCCATGAAGACGGTTCGTTGAGATATGGTAGCCGTGTGTGTGTGCCAAAAGGAGATGTGCGTGAAGAGCTTATGAAGGAGGCACACAGTTCAGCTTACTCTGTACATCCAGGAGGGACAAAGATGTACCGAGATATTCGACAGCACTTCTGGTGGGAAGGTATGAAACGGGAGATTGCTCGCTTCGTGGCTAAGTGCTTGGTATGTCAGCAAGTCAAGGCTGAACACCAAAGGGTTGCTAGTTTGTTGCAACCGCTTCCGATTCCTCAGTGGAAGTGGGAACATATAACCATGGATTTCGTGACGGCTTACCGCGAAGTCCAAATGGCAACAATGCAGTATGGGTGATTGTCGATCGATTGACCAAGGCAGCTCACTTTATTCCTTTCCAGGTTGGTCAATCAATGGAGACTTTGGCAGAGCGGTACATGCAGAAGATTGTAAGATTGCATGGCGTACCGGTGAGCATCGTGTCCGATCGGGACACTCGGTTCTTATCACACTTCTGGAGGAGTTTACAGGAAAGTTTGGGGAATCGATTGAAGTTTAGCACAGCTTATCATCCTCAAACTGATGGACAATCGGAGAGAACGATCCAGACTCTTGAAGATAAGTGGAGAGCATGCATGTTAGACTTCAAGGGTTCTTGGGAGGATCATCTACACCTGGTGGAGTTTTCGTACAACAATAGCTTCCAAGCAACTATTCAGATGGCTCCGTTTGAAGCACTGTATGGTCGTAAGTGCCGTTCACCTGTTTGTTGGGATGATGTTGGTGAACGAAGGTTACTAGGACCAGATTTGGTGGTACAGACAGTCGAGAAGGTGAATACAATCAGAAAGCATATGAAGGCAGCTCAAGACAGACAGAAGAGTTGGGCCGACACGTCAAGAAGACCTCTAGAGTTCGCCGTGGGTGATTTGGTATTCCTGAAGATATCACCGACTAGAGGGGTGATTCGCTTTGGCAGTCGGGGAAAGCTTAGTCCTCGATTCGTTGGACCCTTCGAGATTTTGGAGCGTGTTGGAGAGGTATCGTACCGGTTGGCGTTACCACAGTCATTAGCAGGAGTTCACGATGTGTTTCATGTGTCTCAACTACGGAGGTATGTTCGTGATGAGACTCATGTCTTGGATCATTCGGAGTTGACTGTACGGGAGGACCTAACTTTTGAAGAGCGACCAATTGAAATCAAGGATCGAAGAGAAAAGGTTCTTAAGAACAAGGTTATCCCTCTTGTGCTAGTCTCTTGGGGAAATCGATCGCATGGAGAATCCACTTGGGAGCGAGAAGACGAGATCCGGTAGAAGTTTCCTCACCTTTTCCTGTAGTTATCTATCTTGAATTCTTAGAATTTCGAGGACGAAATTCTTTTTGTAGTTGGGTATGATGTAACACCCGAGCCCAATAATACTATTTCTGTTACTGGTTGAGTGTTTGGCATTGCTCATTTCATTTATCTTACTTGTTTGGTTCTTATTGCACAATTTACCCGGCAAAGTCATTTCTACATATAACAAATTTTAGCATCTAAAATAAAATTGAAAATATTCATCTTGGCCTACTTGACACCCTTAGCCTCGTGGTAGCGTCCGTGCATTGTGTTCTCGTCCCGTTCAGTAAAACGGGCAAGTTTGGATGGCTACGTGCACGCACGTGTGTCCGTTTTGAGAGTATGCTTTTTAATCATAAAACATTTCATTTTAAAATTTGGAACCCGCTTAAAATCCTATTATTTGAATTTCGAATTTTTGGACCCAACCCGGGCGCAATTTGGAAATGTTTCATTTGGCGCCAAAATCCCAAATTTTTAATATTATTAAAACCTTCGCATATATTTTTCTAACTAATCTGATATCTTACTGTTCATTACCTATCTTTTAAATCTTTAAGTTAACCATATAATATTTTTACAATCTCTTATATCCTTCTCAATTTATTCTCTCAGCCAATCGCAACCTCCCCTTTAACCCCGTGGTCCCCACTTTCTCTCTCTCCACTTTCTCTCTCTCTCTACCCCTTATATATTCTCTCGTACTTCTCTTTATCATTTTTCTCTTCTTGCTTCATGTCTCGTTTCTCATTTCTTTTAACTGTTCTTTTGTTGCCGGAATTCCGTCGTGCCGGTGACGTTTCTCGACGTTCCAGCGAGATACCCCGACCCGTGTGGTTCCTTTGTTCGTCGTTTGGGTTCATTCCATGAACCGTGCGCCGTCGCGAGTTTTTCCCCGCCGACGGTTAACGTTCCGTTTTCCCGATTCGCGACCCATCGAGGCAAGTTAATCTTGCTACATGCTATATACTTTTATAATCTTCATTTTATAATGTTATACATTTGAAAATCTTATAGTTTACATATGAAATGTCGTTGAAAAATCGGATATGACAAATCTGAAATTTACTGTACACCTTATCTTATAAAATTCATTATAAATCATAGAAAAATCATTAGGATACGTTCTTTAGTTCGTTACGAAGCTAATTCAGAATACTATAACTCTATGAAATATTTACTTGCAAAATAAATTATTTAATTAACGTAAAATGCAAATGAACACGTCTCTAAACTGCTGTCCAGGGAAATTCCAGCAGCAAACTTTCAACTTTGAATATTCATAACTTTTTGTAGGGATAACCTGAGATGCTTATACTTATAAAACTGAAAACCTTATTGAATTATCTTTGTTTTGGTATAAGATACGTCTCTTTTGGAGAACATTTGTTATTTTTAAGCTATTTTACAAATTAGGGTGACGCTGAATTTCTGAACGGAACCTTCTTGTGCATGGTTAATCAATACAGCTTTTATAGTTACTAATCGCTTTGAATATGCTATCCATATTAATATTATTATATAAATATTTATATCACATATTGCTTAGTTGTACATCCCACACTACCATTTTATAGTTTTATAACTCTTCGGATACCCGTTTGCATCCATCGCATTTAAGATAAATATAATTGCATCCATAGATCACATTACTACATAATAATGTGATATTAATACTCCATGTTTAATAAATTGCATCCTAATTAATATTGGAACTATAAATGTAACCCTAATCAATAACTGTGCATCCATATCCTTGAAATTATATCTATTTGCCTATCATATTACATGTTCCAGTTTATTATTCTAATAGTACTCATGCTTGTTTATTTATACACATGTTTATGATAGTTTGATTATGAGCACCCACATGACATCTTGTGGTTCCTGACATGACCTGTTACACTTCCTACTTGACATGATATGGTACCGTACACTCTTGACATGACATGACACCTTTATACATTACCTGACCTGTTACCTGATCTCATACCTAATGCCGACAAACCCGACCATCCCTGCTGTCTATCCAGACAGACCTACTCTTACCGGATTTTGTGTTGGCATTAGTCCTTGACTACTGAATACCTGACCTGACATACATAGCTTGGGGGTATGGGGAAATCAAAGGTGAAACCGACTTGTAACTCAACAGTTCGATACTTGTTCTGATCAGTCTTACGGGCTTGGCCAGCTCCGGAGTGATGATGCTGACATCACTCATCTATCCTACTACCTTTTACTGCTTAGCGGCACGTCTCGGATTCAGCCCCGAGGATCATGACCGTGGTCCCGGGCACGCACGGGATACTATTGAGTTACATCGACGATTCATCAATTGGTTTCAAAGACTATAGAGTAGAAAACCTGATAGGACAGTTTAGTCACCACTGCACATTACCCTGCTCGTTATTTTCTTATTACTGCTTATTCATGTTCATACCTGCATTGCTTATCACCATATTTGTTATATTATTTGGTTGACATGACGCGCTGACGTCTGGGTTTTGCATGGCCCAGATTCTTTACCACTGTCGCTGACCGAGCAGGAGTACTTCAGCCAGCAGGCTGATCTGTGAGTTCTGCAGTGGTTAGTTCATTTATTGCATTTTATTTCCAGGTTCGATCCCGCATTATGGGACGTACCTTTCCATTATTGTATTGGATCATTAGCTTCCGCACTTATTGTTTATTGATTCTTGTTATTATGGATTTGGACATGTATTAGTTTAGTTTATTTTTTTACTGTTCTTGATATCTCTACAACCGTAATGTGACTGTGGACGGATGCGTCCTACCCACAGGTAGCATGGTTGGCTATGTCACGTGCCCAATTTTGCGTACTTTGGGAAGCGGGGCGTGACAGGTACAGTCCCGAGCCACATGGAGGCAGTGAGCGTATCTTCAGGGGTTCGTCTCTCCCGGTATTGGGGGTGAGGTCGTGCTGTGTCTAGGAGAGCCATTACACAAAGTCCTTGGCCAAGGCAAGGAGATTTACTGGTAGGTATTCCAGTAGTATCTCAGGGTGTTCTGGGCTACACTCCGACACGACTTGTACCGCTTTTGGGGGTCTGACTTTTACCAACCCCCTAGGCCCGCCATACGATGCTCATAGACGAACGGACCGGACTGCACGGATATTGTCACTGACAGGCTCTGTAGGGTGTCAGGATGAGTTCGCTCATCGACGTCCCTTTTAGTCAATAGCTGGTGGCCCGTTACGTATTGGCTTATACCTCTGACGTGCTAGTGGTTAAATCCACAGCCATAGTATTGACGAGTCTTTAGAGTCCACCACACTTTCAGTTACTCAGCTTTCGGGCGAAACGCTGTAGAGGCCGTATGGAGATATGGCAGGGTTCGATCAGATACGTGCGGTATTGCACGGATCGTGATCGGACGGTTTTTACTAGCCGGCTTTGGCTTAAGCCGGATCTTAGTATTTAATACTGTAGTTTTGTCTCTTTGCATTTGTATCCGGACGGCATACAGATGCGGGTGTGTATGCACAGTATCGGGGTTTTCCTGTAATTTATTACGGGACCAGTTTTCTGGAGTTGCCAGTTTGCATTCCGTTCCGGCCGGTTTTCCTTTGTTCTTTCCCGGCCGGATTTTTCCGATGGAGGGTGTTATTTGCAAGTTTGCAGATAACACATTGTGGAGGGGTTTTCTTGCAAATGTTTTCATTATCCATGTTCATGCATTTATTAAGACTTGATAGAGTATGGGTTTTGATGTGTTTTTGTGTTGGAATTTGGAGTGGGGCTGGCCACTGTTTGAGTAGTGTTGGGGCCGGCCACTGTGTACTTTTGTGGAGTGGGGTTTGATTTTTGTGAGCTCATGGACTTGTTTTAATGGATGGATAGATTAATTTTTATATGATTGGAATGTATTTAAAATGAGTGTGCTGGAGTGTATCATGATGGAGTTGAGGATTAATTTATAAAAGCATGGTTTTTATTTATTGATTTCTTCCTTGTACTCTCTTTTTCCAGTGAGCTTATTTAAGCAGTGGCCGAGCTCAATTCTTAAGGGTATGCTCCATTTCATTCCAAATGTTTGCATGCTCAATTTCTCCATCAAGCATCCATGAAATTCTAGTGTACAAATCCCTCCAAATTGGCAACCTCATTAACCCCAAAGAGACAACGATTCTACATTATTCTACAGCACATCTTGGGCGCGTCGGCTAGCCAACTTCGCGCCCGAGTTGCCTCGGTATTGAGGTGGGAGCCCGTAAAAGATACAGGCGATGTGGTGCCCTTTCGGCGAGGAGATGGAGACCGGACATTCCGCAGGAGATCGGGACGACGACGAGAAGACCGGAGGACTCGGATCAGTCGGTACATCTCTTCCCTCTCTTCTTGTTAGCTAGACTAGTTTAATGGTTACGATCCGGATGTTTAGTGCGCGGTGGTGCCGGTTTGCAAAGTCCGCAAAAATTAAAGTTTATCACCGTTTCCGCATTTGGCCGTCGGATTGACGGCCGGGGCGCCGCCGTGCACTTACAGATGGAATCGCCGTCGATCCCGAAAAGATTGCAGCAGTTCGAGATTGGCCTATTCCAAAGAATGTTGTGGAGATAAGAAGTTTCCTTAGACTCGCCGGTTACTACAGAAGATTTGTGGAGAACTTCGCTCGTTTAGCTGAGCCGTTAACCAAGCTTACGCGTGAGGAGGTACCGTTGTTTGGACGGATGGATGTGCATTGGCCTTCGAGACGTTGAAGCAGAAGTTGATAACCGCCCCGATCCTGACCGTACCAGATAATTCGGGAGGACTGGTGATTCACAGCGACGCATCTGGAAAAGGATTGGGATGTGTTTTAATGCAGAATGGGAAAGTCGTCGCTTACGCATCGAGACAACTGAAGACTCATGAGAAGAACTATCCGACTCATGACTTAGAGCTTGCAGCCGTGATCTTCGCCCTGAAGATTTGGAGACACTACCTTTTGGGCGAGAGAGTTGAAGTCTTTACAGATCACAAGAGTTTGAAATATGTGTTCACTCAGAAGGAGTTGAACATGAGGCAACGCAGATGGTTGGAGCTGATGGCCGACTATGACCTCGATCTTAAGTACCATCCGGGAAAGGTCAACGTCGTGCCGGATGCACTGAGCCGGTTACCAGCAATTCAGATATTGACTGCACAGAGAGAGATCATTACGGATTTTCGGAGATTCGACTTGGAGGTTGTGCTACCCCATGCTACAGGACAGTTGATGCAGTTGCAAGTACAGTCGTCCTTAGTTGAGAAGATTAAAGCGGCGCAATCGCAGGATCCTAGACTGCAAAAGTTTCGGGAGCAGGTTGGAGCCGGACTACGAACCGATTTACTGATCCACGAAGACGGTTCGTTGAGATATGGTAGTCGTGTGTGTGTGCCAAAAGGGAGACGTGCGTGAAGAGCTTATGAAGGAGGCACACAGTTCAGCTTACTCTGTACATCCAGGAGGGACAAAGATGTACCGAGATATTCGACAGCACTTCTGGTGGGAAGGTATGAAACGGGAAATTGCTCGCTTCGTGGCTAAGTGCTTGGTGTGTCAGCAAGTCAAGGCTGAACACCAAAGGGTTGCTGGTTTGTTGCAACCACTTCCGATTCCTCAGTGGAAGTGGGAACATATAACCATGGATTTCGTGACGGCTTTACCGCGGAGTCCAAAGGGCAACAATGCAGTATGGGTGATTGTCGATCGGTTGACCAAGGCAGCTCACTTTATTCCGTTTCGGGTTGGTCAATCGACAGAGACTTTGGCAGAGCGATACATGCAGGAGATTGTTAGATTGCATGGAGTGCCGATAAGCATCGTGTCCGATCGGGACACTCGGTTCTTGTCGCACTTCTGGAGGAGTTTATAAGAAAGTTTGGGGACTCGATTGAAGTTTAGCACAGCTTATCATCCTCAGACTGATGGACAATCGGAGAGAACGATCCAGACCCTTGAAGATATGTTGAGGGCGTGCATGTTGGACTTCAAAGGTTCTTGGGAGGATCATCTACACCTGGTGGAGTTTTCGTACAACAATAGCTTCCAAGCAACCATTCAGATGGCTCCGTTTGAAGCGTTGTATGGTCGTAAGTGTCGTTCACCTGTTTGTTGGGATGATGTTGGTGAACGAAGGTTACTAGAACCAGATTTGGTGGTACAGACAGTCGAGAAGGTGAATACAATCGGGAAGCATACGAAGGCAGCTCAAGACAGACAGAAAAGTTGGGCCGACACGTCAAGAAGACCTCTAGAGTTCGCCGTGGGTGATTTGGTATTCCTGAAGATATCACCGACTAGAGGGGTGATTCGCTTTGGAAGTCGGGAAAGCTTAGTCCTCGATTCGTTGGACCCTTCGAGATTTTGGAGCGTGCTGGAGAGGTATCGTACCGGTTGGCGTTACCGCAGTCATTAGCAGGAGTGCACGATGTGTTTCATGTGTCCCAACTACGGAGGTATGTTCGTGATGAGACTCATGTCTTGGATCATTCGGAGTTGACTGTACGGGAGGACCTAACCTTTGAGGAGCGACCAGTTGAAATCAAGGATCGAAGAGAAAAGGTTCTTAAGAACAAAGTTATCCCTCTTGTGCTAGTTTCTTGGGGTAATCGATCGCATGGAGAATCCACTTGGGAGCGAGAAGACGGGATCCGACAGAAATTCCCTCACCTTTTCCAGTAGTTAGCTATCTTGTATTCTTGGAATTTCGAGGACGAAATTCTTTTTGTAGTTGGGTATGATGTAACACCCGAGCCCAATAATACTATTTATATTACTAATTGAGGGTTATTTATTGCTCATTCCAATTTTCCCGATTGTTTGGTGCTTTTGCTAAATTTTAACCGGTTAAGTCATTTTGGCACATAACGAATTTTAACTCCTAAAATGAAATTTAAAATGTCCATGTTGGCCTACTCGTCGCCACTAGTCGCGTGGTAGCGTCCGCTTGTCGAGATTCCGTTCCGTTTGGCTAAACGGGCAAGTTTGGACGACTACGCGCGCGTGCAAGTATCCGACTTGGGGGCATGCATTTTAATCATTAAACACCTCTTTTCAAAATTTGGAACCCGCTTAAAATCCTATAATTTGAATTTGGAACATTTGGGCGCAACCCGGGCGCGATTTGGAAATGTTTCATTTCGCGCCAAAAAGGCCCATTTTAATTAAATATCTTTAAACTAATATACGAAATATATTCGTAACTGTTGCAAATCCCCACATAGAAGTGATAATAGTAGAGCTCCCATTAACCGTATCAGGCTCCGTTGTATCCTATATTTTCGAACTTGAGACTTAGTCTCGCATTGAATCATTATAGTAGCTTCTTGAAATTAATCGGTCTGCTATCAATCCATACTTTAACTAATTAAACCAATTAGAACGTCCTTGCTTAACTTGCTAGATCATCCATGTGACTATTACCTATGCTGTAGTTTTAATAGCTTCATTGCTTCGTGTTAATAATATTGTTGTACCCTGTGACTATTGTACCCCAAGGGTGCTTGAACCTGTTAATAAGAGAATACAAAACATCACTGTGGTTACATGGAATATTATGGTTATTTACTGTTTTCTGCTGCTGTTCATTATTGATTGTATACCTGTTGTGAGCACATACCCGATTGCACTACATATTGGCCTGACCCTGCTACACCTGACATATACATACATACCAACTCATCCTGTTGTACCATGACATTACTTGTTTCATGATTTCATGCCTAATGCCGACAAACCCGACCATCCCTGCTGTCTATCCAGACAGACCTACTTTTACCGGATTTTCTGTTGGCATTAGTCCTTGACTACTGAATACCTGACCTGACATACATAGCTTGGGGGTATGGGGAAATCAAAGATGAACCTGACTTGTAACTCGACAGTTCACTACCGTTCGAGTGTACACATTCCTATTCTGTGCCTAACGGCATGTCTCGGTTTCAGCCGAGAATATTGTGGCCGTGATCCCGGGTATGTACGGGGTAATACCGAGTGTACACTTTCCTATTCTGTGCCTAACGGCATGTCTCGGTTTCAGCCGAGAATATTGTGGCCGTGATCCTGGGTATGTACGGGGTAATACCGAGTGTACACTTTCCTATTCTGTGCCTAACGGCATGTCTCGGTTTCAGCCGAGAATATTGTGGCCGTGATCCCGGGTATGTACGGGGTAATACCGAGTGTACACTTTCCTATTCTGTGCCTAACGGCATGTCTCGGTTTCAGCCGAGAATATTGTGGCCGTGGTCCCGGGTATGTACGGGATACTATTGGGTTACATCGACGATTCATCAATTGGTTTCAAAGACTATAGAGTAGAAAACCTGATAGGACAGTTTAGTCACCATTGCACATTACCCTGCTCTGTTATTTCTTAGTACTGCTTTATTCATGTTCATATTTGCATTGCTTATCACCATGTTTACATTATATACTTGATGTCATGACGCGCTGACGTCTGGGTTTTGCATGGCCCAGATTCCGTACCACTGTCGACGACCGAGCAGGAGTACTTCAGCCAGCAGGCTGATTTGAGTTCTATAGTGGTTAGTTTGTTTATTGCATTTTATTTCCAGGTGCGATCCCGCATTATGGGACGTACCTTTCTATTATTATATTGGATCATTTGCTTCCGCACTTATTGTTTATTGACTCTCGTTATTATGGATTTGGACATGTGCTAGATTAGCTTACTATCTTGTTCTTGATAACCTTACAACCGTAATGTGACTGTGGATGGATACTTCCTACCCACAGGTAGCATGGTTGGCTATGTCACGTGCCCAATCTTGCGTACTCAGCCCATTCCTTCCCAATTAAATCAATTAAGTAACCGGCCCATCCACTCTTCAGCCCAAGAGTTTTTTTAGGGAAATTTAATTAATAAACCCAGCCCGTCCCCCTCCTCAGCCCACACACACAAAATTAAAATTTAAAATGAATTCTTTTTTTTAAAACCCTCAGCCCAGCCCGTCTCCAAGCCAACCCGCATCCATGCCAACCCGACCCGCTTCGAATCCCTTCTTCTTCCTCCAACGGCTATCTCCCTCCTTTCCCGCTCACCTCTTTATTTCGTGATCCGCCTCCTCCTCCGCAACTCACGCTCACGCCCGCACAGTGCCGTTACCCCCTCGTATCCCCTATCTCCCTCACACCCTCACTCCACTCTCCCATTTCCAAAATTCCTCACCTCTCTCTCTCTCGAAAACCCATTAACCCCACCGAGCACCCAACTCCGCTCGACTCCCTCCGACGACGACAACCCCCTCGCTGACCCCATCCTTCCTCCCTCACACTCAACTCACCCCTCACGAGCCTTGCACCCACCAATCGACTCCACTGCACCGAGCTCGACCACCACCCTGCACCCTCGACGCCGGCGATCTCCACATCACGTCGTCGACCTCTACACTTTCTTCTCCCCATTCTCATCTCCATCACGACAGCCCCGAGCCCCTAACATCTCTCTCTCCCTTCAAAAAAAAACACCCTAACCCAAAAACCCAAATCTTGAGCTCCAGTGTTGCCATCGCCGGAGCGCCGCTGCCGACCGTCGTCGACCCCAGTGCACTCACAGAGGACCACTGAGCATCCCTCAACTTCCAGTGACAGTGCAACGGCTCCGGGCAACTCCGACATCAAATCCGTATCGCGAGCCAATCTCGCGCAAATCGATTCATGCCGTTCGTCGCGCGATCGTGACGCCGCTGCTGCCGTACAACCCCGAGACATTTCCAGGCAAGTAATTTACTTGCTACATGCTAATCTACTCGTATTTCAAATTCAAACGGATAAGTTATGAAATTCCTTTTCCCGATAAAACTTAGTGACATATGTGTTCGATGTTAGGTCCCAATGAAAATACTTGCCTAAGTTAACGGAATTAAATTGTCTGTGTTGGCTCTTGTAGTGATGATTATCCTGTAAAAATCTTACTGGAAAATACGAATGTTAGTGACTAAAATGAATACCCCCAAATGTACCGATAAAACTGGAAATTTCCTGTATCTGAAAATGATTAAAATCACTGTAAATTATGTACATGCTGGAAAGAGGCGTTCGAGAGCTTAAATCGAAGCCGACTCGACGAACTTTAACTCTATGTAAACTTCTAATGTTTTCTGTACTGTAACTGCGACGATATTTAGATCGGAGTGCGACTCTGGACTGCAGTCCAGAGCGACTCTGATTACTGTTTACTGTCCCAAAATGTGTGTCACTTTGTTTCCTGAATTCGTATGTTACGGAACTCTGCATTGGATTAAAGATGGATCTGTTAGCTAAACAAAACAAGTGGTTTCATTCCGTTTCATTACCGTTTGCTATTTAATTTGTAAATAAAAAGGGCAGAACGTATAACAGTCCAGAACAGATTCAGAAGTGACATACTAATGTTAAACTGTGTATAACTTTCGACGTACAAACGCGATTGAGGATACATCTGTTGCGTTGAATACCCCATTGTAAACCCTAGATTCCATTCAACTGTAGCATTGCTAAATTATGAACCCAACTGGGTGCAATTCGTGTCGCGAAATGGACGTTCAGTTCAGAAACTGAATTTCCAGCCGCGAGCACTTAAAATGAAACAGCTGTATCTTGAATACCGGAAACCCGATTGAACTGAAACTAATTTTGATGAATTTCTGACTGAGTGTGCTATTTATCGTATTTGTATTATTTCGTTGAATTCTAAACATATGAATTTATGCAATTTTTGTAAGTTAATGACGTGTACATTGGTTCATAACATACTTAGCTTGTTAATGGCATACATACATATATCATACCCCATTTGCCATATACTTAGTGTTAATGCGTGTTAGAGTCAGTGGACATTGCATTATCGTGCGTGATTGATGTTGGTTTAGGAGTGACGAGTACACCAATGGAAAGTGAATATTCGTGACAGTGATTGGTACAGTGGACAGTGATAAAACCGTGACATCGGTATACTTGTACACGACTAAATCAAGATCATAAATAGTGAAAACCTGGGGATAAAGGGAAAATCGAAGTGGAAATAGAATCGTATTTAGCGGGACCGTGTTTTAGAGGATGATCATTCGAGCAGCGATATATATATTAGGTAGAATCTAGCGATCCGGCTGACAGGGTTATGTCCCGGGCATGTGGGCCGTTGTCTCGGGTGTGTACGAGACTCCTGTTAAACATGATCCTCCTTTCCACTATGCGATTTCAAACATGACCTAGAGACCGATAGGGACACAAATCATATTTTGCATCATATAGTGCCATAGTGATTACTCGCATTGTACTTTCACTGTTAATACCTCTTTTACCTGTTCATCTTATTATAATAATATTGTTATTGTGTCGCACTGACGACCTGAGTATGCGTGCTCAGATCCAGTGGAAGAACCAGCGCAGGAGACGGATCTATCTCTCGAGTTCACGGAGATCTAGTCTGGTGTACTTTCTTCTTTATTGCTTTCCATAAAAGAGATCGTGAAATTGAACTTGGTTAGTAACTGTTCTT
Source organism: Agapanthus africanus (assembly GCA_030015575.1). NCBI lineage: Eukaryota > Viridiplantae > Streptophyta > Magnoliopsida > Asparagales > Amaryllidaceae > Agapanthus > Agapanthus africanus. Next base: position 327,032,000 of record JASDDO010000018.1, read on the forward strand.
GTTATTTGTAATTTGTGAACAAAGGATTTTAATGTAATAAATTAGTGATGTGATTCCTTTACTGCTGTGCTTTATTTACTGATTACCATGTAATGCTAGAAGCCGAAGTGTGACTACGGCGGGATTATTCCTTGACCGTAGGAGCATGGCTGGCCTAGTCATCCCTCGTTTTCCGTATTTTGGGAAGCAGGGCGTGACAACGATCATAACTAAAGCTTCAGAAATCCAAATCATGTGAATCTTGGTGTTTTGGATAAGTACATCGAAAGACCTACAATTTTCTAATAATTTTCTTAACCTAAAACCTGATGGAAATTGACCGAAACTATATTTCAAAAATATATGACGGTGCTAAACAGATTCTGATCTGTTTTGCGCGACGATACGAAAAAGATATACCTCCCTAACCAGTAGTCGTATTTAGGTGAAACTGGAACTCACGCATGAAAACACTTAGAGCCATATTTCTGTTTATATTCCGCATTCGTTCAACTTGATTAATTAGTCGTGCATAATATTTCTTTACAGAATTGTTTATGGCAGTTACTCGAATAATGTACTTGCCTCATTTCATGCTATTCGAACATGTATAACGTGTTTTCCCTGATCTCTTAATTATCGCATGTACATGAATACATAATTAGATATTATATGTTTGACATAAACCTATTGCATACTTGACTCGACTTGACCCAAACCATGAATATGTAATGACTTGATATGAACACTTGACATGAATACATGAACCATTGACTTGAATACTTGAACTTGACTCGATACTTGAATTGCATTCTCTTATGTATTCATGGATTTGGGCAAGACTTGTAGTTTTAATCACAGACTAATATACGCGGGATGTTTGGGTAGTTTGAGTATGAATCCAACGGAATCTCATGAGTCCTATTGTAACAAATAACGTTGCTGTGGTACCGGGTTGAAACGGTACGAATAACGTTGCTGTGGTACCGGGCTGAAATGGTACATCACAAATTCATGAATGAGGGCCCGTGTTTCCAAGCCCCTGGATGATAGCCTGTTGGGTTTGGAATACTTCGATAACAATTGAAGTTCCGCTATTTTGGGCCCGTGATTCCTTCCCCCTGGACGATAGCCTTGGGTTCGAGATACTCTTGAGATTGGTTGACATTCACACTTGAACTCACGTTAGTTAATTTTACCCTATTAGAGAACTTTTAGGACACTTACATTCACTTCATGTTCACTATACCTACACTCCACGGTCATACTATACTTGTTTGCTATGCTCATGCTACATTTCCATACTGTTACAGTTGACATACACATCACCATGTACGCTATTATACTTGTTTACATATTCATGATTTATATCCATGCTATACCATATATCATATTACACCCTGCATTTCATTTATATACACCACACCATCCATTTGGGGACTTACCGAGCGTTAGTTCGTTGATGGGCATTCCACTCATCTTTCTTTCTTTCTTGGAATGTTCGTTAGGTGGTATTGTAACAACCCTAAATTTCCTATACAAAATTTTTCAAATATTTTTTTTTCAAAAATCCACAAAGGGGTATTTTAGCCTGAGCACAAGATATAGGTAATTATTTTGTTTTTAATTACAACCTACAAGAATGTAATAACTCCATTTTTAGTGTACAAGAAATTACTTTAAATTTAATGTATACTTGGAGTATTTACTCTTGCTGCTATCATTTTAAGTAATTAAATAACACAATAATTACAAGAAGGAGCTTGTAGCTCATTGGTAATACCTTGCACTGCTGAACCAAGCCACCAGAGTTCAAATCCCCTGCCCCACATTATTTTTATATTATTTTTCTTTTAAAATTCTTGGAAGCCCAACAGTCCACAGGCCATAACTCCCAAAAGTTGAGCCGAACCCTAAAAAGTGAATATACCAGGAGCTACGTCAGGAGAATCCCCATCCAACGGCACCCCGAGTCGGCCGGCGGACCGGCCGACTCGGGCCGGCGCCGCCGGCCGGACGGCCGTGTCGCCAACACGAAACTTGTGGCTTTTCGTCTTCTAAACTCCCCTGTATGCTCTAATTTAATGGATCAGTTCCCGAATTTTAAATACACCCTATTTACTACAAATTTTAATGATTTTTCTATTATTTTTACAATTTTTTTAAAAAATAAAAACCTTTCACCTACCCTACCCTAGCCTACCCTATAAATACACCCCCTACCCCCTACCCTCTCATCTCAAAACACTAGGTTTACTCTCTCAAAATTTCTATAAGAAGGGTGTACTTTGAAATCTAGTTCACGGCGAAGCGCTGACGAAATTCCGGCGACGTTTTTTTGAAACAACCGGCGACGAAACAACGCCTCGGCCACTCATCTAGTTCCCCTATACTCTTTAGTATAGATCGAAACCCGTAAGTCCCATTCTTTCCTTCTTTCTACTTCTCAAAAATACGAAATTACGAAACCCGACGGAAATCGGAACAAACCGATTTCCGATTCGGTTGTCACCAATTCCATAACACCTAAACTTATTCATGATGACTATTAATCACATAACAACTAATTTGGACAAAGTTTCTCACATGAAATGATAGCTTTTGCAATATTGTATTTTTTTCGCTTTAATACCATAATATTTATTTTTCTTCTTCTAATCAATTCAATCATGTCTAAACATCTCAATCTTGATTATTAAACTTGTAAAAATCAATTTGAATAAGTTTTCACACATGAAATGATAACCTTTCCAATTTATCGTATTTTTTCACTTTAATACCATCATATTTCGATTTCACATTTAACCCGTTAACATTGCTATACCTTAAAATAGATCACGAGGTAATGACCTACCTCCTCACACACATATATGCAACCATAATAAGCTATCTGAAAACTCCTAATACGATAAAACAAGATTTTACATTATAATACCATTTCCTTAATAAAACCTTTTATAAAAGTTTAGGTTTGATACATTTGTTTAAACAATATTTTTAATAGGAAAAATACGATAAGTTGTGGACATAGATCGTTTATCTAAACCTGACTTTTTGGTGTCTAGACAAGTGTGTCTAAGGCAAGTAGTTACTTAATTAGGGCCACTACTTGTAGTGGAGAGACTCCCATTTACCTGGCACTTACCTGGCCGCAATTGGCGGTGAAGAGGCGATTTGAGACTTCTAACGACTTGTCGTTTAGACCTTTTAGAAATAGGCTAGTTAGCTTAGGAAACCCTAGAATCTAAAATACGGAAAATTACACTTTGCAAATAAATACCTTTTACTATATAAAACCATTTTTTAAAGGATTAGTATTTTACAATCTTTGCAAAGCGCCGCTACAACCCATCTTTGGGGAACCCGTTCGGGATCGTGCGGTTTATCGCGCACCCTCGGGCTAGTAGTGCGAGATTCAGACCTTCGCAAGGAGCATTCGGTCTTGAAAGGTTTAAAATACGACATCTTAAGAAAATGAGATTTTGGAATATAAAATATTTATTAAAACTATTTTTGTATAAATATATGTATATTTATCATTTAAATATCTATTTTATTATAATATAAATATCCCACCTTTTTCTAAAAATCACAAGAATAAAGTTTACACTAAAATACCATGAACTTCAAATAGTCAATATTACAGATAAATACCTAAAACTAGGATATTCTCGCTAGAAATGTCACGACATAAAATCCACCCTCATTATAACTTTAAAGACGAACAATAAATACTTGAGGTGTATTTTGAAAAATATATAAAAGTATTTTTACATAAAAACCCCTCAAGTTTATAAATTACCCTAAGGACCCTAGCAATTATAAGACTTCGATTCACATTTCTGATTGTCTGACTCGGGTTTGAGTCTAATTAATCTGACTTGAATATGATTCAAGTCAATCTATAAACTACAAGATTCCAATTCAAAATGAACACATGAATCCATGAATACAATCATCAATTTACACAACTTGACCGAACCGAACCATGCATATATTCCTTTTACATGATTCTTAGTATTTCATTTACATGAATCTATGGTTATAACTGTTTCCTGATATTATGGTTTCGGTCAGTCAGTCAATCAATCTTACAATCAATGCAATTTACAGTACAAAACAATACAAATAAAACACTACGGGGTTTAAGGGGTAGATTGGTACGGAAGGTGTTAAAAGTGGCACGAGACGGTAAGATTAATACACCTAACATGAATCCAGTTGCTGTTGTACCGTGGCATAAACGGTTCCTTGAGTTCCTGATACCTTAGTCTCCGGGGCAAGTGAGACTCCTCTCGTATACACTGGCATACTTCTGTACCAAGCTACAGACAACAGCGTTAACACAATACTACAAAAATATAACAATATAATATAACTGTAAAAGCTACTCTCTCTATCCCTCTTACTCTCTGTCTATTCTATTTCTCCCTTATCTTTGGGACTTATCGAGCGACCTGTTCGCTGACGACATTCTATTTCTTTCTTCTTTGAATGTCGTCAGGTGGTTTGGACCCGGCGGAGATCGAGCCATCTCAAGAAGACTTGGAGCAATTTACTGAAGACCCTGCACTGTAGTTTCATTGTACACTTTTCCTTTCTGTACTTTTCATTTCCTGTTATGCCACTGTTTAGGCATCTTATTATTTCAGTTGTATTTCCTTTCATGTATTGTACAAAGAATGTTAATAAATAAAAGTTGCTGTTCTTTTATATCTTGTCTCTTGTGTATTCTTTTTATATTGCTTAGATACGCTTAGCGTATGTACTTCTGAGTATATACGTAACGGACCTCGTCGTGTCCCCTTCGCCGTACACTGGGAAGCGGGGCGTGACAGGTATTGAGACAAAGGAGATAGAAGCGGTCGAAGAGGAGTACAACCAGTTCGCATCACAACCGGACGTGTAGTTTCATTCAGCTTTTCATTTCATTTCATCTTATTTACGTATGCCTCCTTATTAAGGCTTATCATGTTAAATATTTTGTATTCAGATATTTTATTTACTATGAATTATGAATGCAATAAATCAGAATTGAAATTCATTCTTTTGTTTATTCTTATTAGTTTATGTTGCTTATAGACGCTTAGCGTATTTATTTCGAGAAATAGCCTTCTCGGAATAAATACGTCGCGGGCTTGCCACGTCACCGTTTCTATCTACTTCCGTGCAATTGCGCCTCTACAACCCATTTTGGGGAACCCCGATCGGGATGGTACGGGTTATCACATATCCTCGGGCCTAGTAGAGTGAGATGCAGACCTCCGCAAGGAGCATTCGATCTCGATGGAATTTTTAATGCAATTTTTAAGAAAAATGTGATTTCTATTTAATAAATAAATTCTATATTTTTAAAATATTACATATATAAATACTATCAAAATATCTACTTTAAGTATACAATATATATATATATATATATTCCATGTTTTCTAAATCAAACGAATCACAAATTTCATGAAACCGCCTTTACAATTCAATACCATTACAGGTTTACACTAAAATACCATATATAATGAAAACTATGTTATATCCACTAGAATATTTCACTTTATATAAAAATTACAATTATGAAAACCCTAAAGATGGTAATTAAATTCTTGAGGTGTATTTTGAAAATATATCAAAACCATTTTTCATAACCCCCTTCAAGTTATATTAATTTACAATAATGACCCTAGTAAACATAGGTTTAAGCGGGACCAGTTCTCTTGAGTCTCAGGGGGCCGGAGAATATGGGTGCTTGCCTATCTAAGATAGACAACCTAACAACAATGTTATCAACACGGTAATTGTCTTGGGAAAAGACACAAATCCTGCCGTCATGTGTAGCAGTTACCGATAACATCAAAACTAATTCAGTACTTCAATTTCTTTTCAAAGTGTCTGACTCAGACAGAGTCTCAATCTAATATGAAATCAATCTGATTTGAATCCAAATCAAGTATAATTACAATACAACATGAATCCGTTTATACCAGAATTCCATCTATATCAACAGAACTCGACCGAACCGAACCATGAATATACTCTGATCACATGACTATCCCTTTATATCCATTCCGTTTACCGATATAATGGTTTCGACAAGTTTTCCATTTACTACAAGACAATACAATACAATCAGTACAATCAATACAATAAACATTACGGGGTTTTTAAGGGGTAGATTGGTACAGAATGTGTTAGAAGTGGCATGAGACGACCACTTTAATACACCTAACCTGAATATCCATTGCTGTTGTTCCGTGGCTTAACGGTTCCTTATGCTCCGTATATTTTAGTCTCCGGAATAGTGGGACTCCTCTCGTATACTCTAACATATTATGTACCAAGGTACAAACAACCGCGTTAACTTAACAATCAAACATTGTATAGTTATATCCTCTTTTAACTGTCTATTCTATTTCTCTCTCTTTGGGACTTACCGAGCGATTGTACGCTGACGATATTCCTTTTTTTTCTTCTTTGGAATGTTGTCAGGTGGATCCGACTCACTAGAGATCGAGCCCAGTACTGAGGACTTGGAGCAGTTTGCCATCGACCCAGAGCTGTAGGCACTTGTATATACTTTTCATTTTAGTTATGCCATTATTTAGGCATTGCTTTCTATTCCTGTATTTACATTTCCAGTTGTACTTGTAAAGAATTGTTAAATAAATAAAAATTGTTGTTCATTTATATTCATGTCTCTTATGTACATTTTACTTTATATTGCTTAGATACGCTTAGCGTGTTTGTTTCTGAGTAAATGCGTAGCGGGCATTGTTGCGTCTTCTTACCCGTACACTGGGAAGCGGGACGCGACACTCTCTATCCTCCATCATTTTCATACCCAAACAAACAATAATGAATCCCCAAATTCCAAACTCAAATAAAAAATAAAAACTTCAAATTTCATCAAAAGATGAAGAATTACGGCAAAAAAGAAGACAATATAACAACAACAACAATAGAGAGCCCGAGCTCCAAAGAGATGAGACGAGGCGCGGGACCTCGAATGAGATGGAGAGCTCAACCTTTAAAAAAAAAAACTAGATCCCTAAAAGTCCTCCCCTCTTCCTTCAGTCCCATTCGACTTCACTACAAAAAATCAACAAAAAAACACATTAGATCTCAAATTCTCTTTAAAAAACTCACAATCAATCCTTCGAGTACCGTTCTGTAGAACGATGGTCGATTCTTAGGTGTTGATGAAGACGAGGACGCCTTCGTATCGGATCTCGCTCTTGGATGTGATGTTGATCACGCTGCCGATGTACGAATCCACCGACGGCAAGCTCACGGGGATCGATGATTCTTCAGACGCCATCGATGATCTCTGCCCTAGCCCTAGGGTGACGACAAACACAAGGAGCAAAAGGGATTTTTGGAGATCTAGGATTTTTTGGGAGGGGAATTTCAAATGTGGGGGATCTAGGGTTTTTGAGAGGGGAATTTCAAATTTGGGGGGATCAAGGATGTTTTGATAGATGATCTAAATGAGAAGCTTTGGGGGAGGTGGCGGCGGAGGATCAAGGATGAGGCGGAGGATCGGGAGGAGGCGGAGGCTTTAGCTTGGAGGAGGCCGGGGCTTTAGATCGAGCGGCGATGAGACAGAAACAGAGAGAGATCGATAGGAACCAGGTAGAGATCGATGGGAACGAGGTGAGGAGAAATGAGGAATTTCTGTTTTATTTTTTATAAAAAAGAAACACTACATTGCCACTACGATTCCAACAGTATCGATGGGAACGAGGTGAGGAAAAATGAGGAATTTCTGTTTTAATTTTTTATAAAAAAAACCACAGCATTGGCACTGCGGTTCCAACAGTAAGGGTTTCTTTGTCTGCAGGATAATTACAAAAGTAAATTTTTTCTGTAAATTTAACCCTAGGATTACCACCATAGGGGCAACCTAAAGCTGGGCATACTATTTTTCATCTGTAGGAAGAAGCCATCTTTGTACTAGTGTTAATTTAATTTTTTGAGCAGCTGTTTGTGATTCAAAGGTTAAAAGGAAAGCGAAGGCGGCGGTCGGGATCAACATGAAAGAGTACACAAACCATGAAAAAGAATTGGCTACAGCGGGAATGGAGATGTTCGATGGACAAAGAAGTAGAAAAATGGCCCAGGCGATGTCGGAAAGGGAGACACTGATACAGAAAGTACTATTGATCAACCAACATAGCCGGAGGTTCAAAGTGGTGACGAAGAAGCGACTGGCTAGAGAAAAGGAAAGTCGGCATAATTTGAAAATTCCGGTATATATATATGTATGAATTATGTCCCCGCAGAGGAGGTGATGAGTGAGGGAGAAATACTTTGGGAGCTTTGATAGTTAGTACTGGGGCTTTTGTTCTTACATTCTCTGGCATCTTTCCAGTAGAAGTCTTTTGATTTTCATTATGTATTAGGAGTGAGATGAAGGCTTAAGTTCCTCTTAGTTGTGTTATATTGTAATTTTGTCTTCCGTTTTTCATTTCCTTTTAGTTTTTCTTAAATGCATGTTGGATTAAGATATTTTAATGGAACACAAGAGGCTCTACATATAATACATAAGCTTAAATAGAGCCATCTCAGCAGAAAAATATGGAGAAACAGTTCTTTAATACATCAAATCATCACTCATGTCATGTTCTTTAATTGTCTGCTTCGAGCAACAGCCAGGAGATAACCACATCATGAATCATGGAGAAACCCCAAGACATTATCTTGTCGCTAGCCTCGATCAATCGGAGAGAGAAAGAAAACGACGAATACCGTTTCGTTATGGTTGCTAGAGGTTGATAAGCAAAACCCTAGGCTATGCATATGTCTAAATAGGGGCTTGCAAACCATAGCCAACCCAGTTAAGGTCGGTATCAATACCAACCCGACCCGTCCATCCACTCATTTGGATGGGTATGGGCTGGACAACTCAATATATAACAACAGAAATAAAACGAAACATTAAACTCAAGTAGCAAAAGGACTCTTTAAAGAGAAAATGCTCCTCATGACATGAATCATGCCCATAAGAAATACTCCTCTCTCTCTCTCACACACACACACACACACACACACCGATTTTCATTTATTGTCCCCCTCTCTCACACACACACCCCATCACTTGTCTTCGTGACCGTTGCCAAGCAGATTCTGCCCATCCAACCTGCCAGAACATAGCAACATTAAGATCATCAGTCTAAATCAATCAAAAATAATAATTAATATTAAATCCTTTTAAAATTATTGATAACTAAATCTAACAACAAAGAATTTTGAGGAAGGGTATTCACCTTTGGCTGAGGAGCGTGCGCAATCTCCTGCCGCTGAAGATCGGGAAATGCAGCTTATCATACAAGAGAGGATGGGAGACTATCAGATTATTGATATCAGTTACAGCTCTGATCCTCAGCGACTTCATGTAACTTTCTGTAAAACGAGGAGGGTGCTCCCTAACAAATAATAGAAAAGAAACCTCATCATTCAGATGGGAAACGAGGAGTTTTTGGTAAATAAGCCGTATTTTTATTACCCCCGACAGGAAAAAATTTCTTTATATACAAATGTGGCCTAGACAAGTGTAAAGGTGGGTTGTCGATGCTTGTTAGAAAAATACATAAGTGAGAGTATATTTAAGATGATGTCGCCATTTATGCTGGCATATAATAGCCTCGACACAATAATTGTTGATGGAAAGACACACAAAAGGAATAACACAGATGAGCTACGGGATTTAAGCATGAAATATAAAAATACTAAAATCATCAACGTTTTCCTTTACAAATAAGAAAGAATTTGGGATGCCACACAAAATAATAAAGGTGTTGGTTTTGACCATTTTGCCCTGCTACTAAATATAATTAATTAAGTGAAATTTATATTATTCAAATTATTATTAATTACAGATAATTATAATTGTTAATTAACTAATTAATAGCTAGGGTTGGCTAGGGTTAGAGGGTGGGGCCTGCGATGAGGTGGCGGCTGCGAGGTGGGGTCGGTGAGGCAGGAAAGATGGCTAGGTTAGGGTTAGGGTTAGGGTTTGAGGGTGGAGTAGATGGGGAGTTGGGGGAGGGTGAAGGAGATGAGGGATGATGAAGGGGGAGCTCGGGGCAGGGGCGTCATGGCCGGGAAAGAAGGGGTGGAAGTAGAGAGGAGGTCAGGGGAATGGGTGAGGGAGGTCGGGGAAGGAGGGTGGAGGTCGGGAAAGGATGGAGGAGGCAACAGGAGGAGGTCGACATCGAGGAGGAAGGGGGTGGGCATGGACAGTAGCGGATTTGCATATGGCCGAGAGTAGGTGACCATCCTATCTGGATCTGCGGTGTCGACATAATATGCCTAATCAATAAACTGAGTATCCGGTGCCAAAAAAAAGTTGATTACACACACACATATATGCGCGCTAATTCACTCTCATAGCATAACTAGCTTAGTTATGTCATATTGGATAATTATTTCATTTTTCCTTCATTCATTATAAAATAGGGATGGTTATTGCCATTTTCAAGAAGAGGGATTTTCAAGAAGAGAGAGCATAGAGAATCTTGTAATTAATGGGGTAATTGATTTACACAAAAAGAGAGAAAATGTCATAGGATTTTTACAAGATTTTCCATTCTCTTATTGAAAATGACGAAAACCACCCTTACTTTATCCATTCATGAAAGGCACATGGAGTAATTACACACAGGGCATAAGCTGGTTATGCTCTAAGAGTAAATTAGTCTTACCCACACAAGGAGAGAGAGACTAGAATTCTATCGAAAGGATTTGGAAATAAATCCTTTCCGTTTTTTCACTATTAGATTAATTTTGAGATGCGTGCTAATAATTATGAATAAAAGCTTTCATTTGTTATCAAACATAATATAATTGAATGCACAAATTCCAAAGTTTCCAAAGTTAATCAAATGGTAAAAAAGTAGGAAGGAATTGGTTTCAAATCCTTCAGATGGGATCCCAATCGATCTCTCTCTTTGTCTCTGTGTGTTTTTTCTTCTAATTAGAATAAAGTGGCCAACTGGCCTGGGTTTGAAGTTTTGGTTGTTGAGGTCATGGATTCGAGGCTCTTGGGCACTACTTTTTCTGGTAACATTTCCTTTAAGGGTGTCACACAAGTAATGTTATATGAATTAGTAAACAGATTTCATCAAGCAATTTTGTTTTGTTTTAATATAAAATTATATCATAAAATTGAAAATGAGTCCATCCATTGAATTCAATGTAATGTTTCTTAATTTATGCATTCATCCGTAATAACACATTTAAGGTTTTTTTTTTTATGTTTCCCGAAACAAGAAATGTACTGTGTTTAGCCATGTATTACACATGACATAGCTTAGTATATACTAAAGCATAGGCTCCGTAATTATCAAGCTAATTAGCCTTTTCATTTCATTAATTATCATTATATTTGAATACGAATTACATGAATAGACTTACTAACCTTTGGATTTTGCTACTTTCCTTTTTTTGGTCTTTGGAAATATTTGTCAATTTTTTTATATATAAAAATAGCTATTCTTATGTGAATGAACTTTAAAAGAAAAACAATAAATTTAATCATACTTTCAAGCTAAAATTTTTATGAGTCCTTCACTACGACGTTTTACGACCTTTAAAAATTTCACCCTATCTGACTTGATTTTCTAGCTCTGCCACTCGAGGTGGGGGTGGGAGAAGGTCGACGGCGAGGAGAAAAGGGGTGGGGGAAGCAGAGGGGCGGAGGTCGATGGCGAGGCAGCGGCGAGCGACGACGATGTTGAGGTAGCAACATGCGGCGGTTAGGGTTAGGGTTAGGGTCAGGTTTGGAGAAGAGAAAGTTTGATGGTAGTTTGGGAATTTTTTTTTTACTAGTGGCAATTTTCTGACACGGCGCTTACGTTGCACCTCTAATAAGAGTGTTTTTTTTTTCATTTTGAAATTTTATGATAGTTTTCTTAGAAAACTGAAAACCGCATGAAAGTTTTTGGTAAATTAACCTAAAAATATGAAAGAATATAGGCATGCATATACATAAAAAGTCAATAACGATAAGCATCAAATGTTTTGTGAAGTTTGCAATTATCTTAATTAGCTCATTTAAAAAAATATATATATATCAGTTTCATATGTCCGCAACAAAATATATAAGATGCTTTTATGGACTTCTCAGAGAACTCAACTTATAGAGAAAATTTGTATAAATGATGACTATTTTCGGACGGAATGCCGGTTTAAATTAAGTAAATTAAGGGATTTACGAGTTAAAATTTAAACATACTGGATCAAGTAAAGGGAATCTGGGGATGCAAAATTAACATAAAACGTCAATGGTAATTAATAAATCAAGAAAGCTATAGACAACAGGTTTGTTGTACTTACATGCTTGGGATTGTAATGTGTTGAGCCATTTCCTTATAAAGTTGAGGGTAGATTGGCTCAAAGGCCTTGAGTTCATTGTTGAGGATATCTAAAGCCTTTTCCCTCTCTCCTCTAAATGATCCAACAAAACAAGAAAAAGAAATATTAGCAAGAAGAAATAAAGCAACAAATTAAATGCTAATTAGGTGGCTTAAATATTGATTCATTGATATGGCACCTGATGATTGATTCAAAATACTTATGCCAATAGAGATGGAAGAAAATCGATAAGGAGCCGACGCTTTCATTAATTTTTATAAACCCAGACACGTAGCCTTCGGCCTCTTCCCAATTCCCGTTAAGAATGGTATTTTCAAAGTATTTCATGTTGAAGTAGACAAGCGACTCTTTTTCCAACCTGTTTTTGAGGAAAACCAATAGAGCAGTGTGATCATAATAAGTCCAATACTTGCGAAACTAGACGAATATCAAAATTCAACAAAAAGGGTTAAAACTAAATCGCTAATCTTTAAAGTAATAAATAAAAATTAGTCGAAGTGTGGCACATTACTTGTGGATTGTCTCTTTGAACTTCTCCTCGTCTAAGTATTGGAGTATGAGAAAGATGAGATCTCTTTTGAGATCGGGAGTGTTGTTGGAAGGCATTTCTTTCTCTCTTCGGATTTATCTTTTCTTCTTTTTAAAACGTTAGCCACGGATTTTTCTTCTTCATTTAAAGGAAAAAGAAAATGAAGTGAAAGGATAGGTAAAATGATAAACAAGGAAAGAAATTACTATTTCCAACAGGTGAGTGGAATTTAGACATTGGAAAAATGGAAAGTGACAAAGAAATTATTTACATTCGTTGAACATGATATGTACAATGCAATATGCCAACAAACTACAATTAAACCGTGTGAAATATATGAGCAGGTTTTTCTATAATATACAGGGCATTTAGATCTTTAATTTTAATTATTAAAGTTAAGAGAAAATGTGAAAGCATACGTATATATGTGGTTGAAAAATTGATCTCTAAGCATTTTTTTTTTCAATTAAATACTAGAGATTTGAAGTTCTCTCTCCTAAATAATTTCAATTTATGACCTCGGCTTTTTGAAGCAGAGGTAAAATAGTTGATTTAAAGTCATTGGTCTTTAGAGTTATGAACTTGATAATAGAGAAATGTTAGAAAAATAATACAATGAAACCAAAATATATATATAAAAAAAGATTACAAGAAAAATAAAATTCGATGAAGTGGAAGCTAAGACACAGATATATCGCTTTCTTTAAGGCAAATTTCACACCGCCACGGACGAAAGCTTGTGGCAGCGGGTTGCCGGTGCGTTGCCTCCGGGATATAGTGGACCCAACTTTGCTGGTACGCTCTCCAGCTACTGCATATTAGAGAAGAGCAAGAGCTCTTTCTAACATCTTTTCTCTGCCCAAAAACTTTAATATACGAGGAGTATTGTTATATTGTTATATTGTTATACGTGAAATTGTTATATTTTTCTATATTTCAAATGCGTAAAGCCACATATAATTATAGGACTACCATTGTAACATATAATGAACGAAAAAAATCCAAGAGAATAAAGCCAATTAACAATAGGATGGTATTGTCAACTGTGCTAAAAGACAACGGGCAAAAATTAGGACATTAAAGCTAAATAAACAAGGCTATCAATGCCTTTTGAATGCCATAGTTTAATTTGCCAAATTGCAACGGGTGACTAGCAATTAACTCCATCAATTTTGAGCTCCAAAGCATAAAATATAAGAAGCCCATTTATGATAACACAAAGGCCCAAGTAAAAATAATAAGAGCTTATTCACAATTCTTTCATCCACTGCCTTTTCCGGGTGAAAAAGCAAGCATTTTGTTAAAATTTCTAACAATCCACACCAATTTTAAGAAAATAAGAAAATAAGTAAGTAACATGTTGGGTAGAGATAGATCACTATGCTTCTTGAAGGTATGCCATGCTTTGAACCTTTCATCCAGCACTACCACAATTTTTTCTCTAGAATCATAGTGGTCGAAGACCTTGAACTAAGACTGCTTGTGGGAAAAAAAAATTGTTTTATGCACATATTGATCCAGGTGTTCAATTGAACCCTTATACCAACATGTTTCGGTCTTATTCTTGATCCCGGTTTTCATGAGTTTTTTTCCGAAGAATTAGGCCAATTCCTTTAGAGAGCGACCCCACTCTCAAACTCATACAGGTGAAATAAGTCAAGAGTGCTTTTGCAACTAGTGACACTCTACTCATAAGAGATACATATTTTATTAAGAGTATAATAACTCAACCCTCAAAATGTTACAGGATAAATGCACAATCACCATAGGGATGAACTTTGAGTATAAACTCTAAAATTTTGTGCATTCTAACTCATTTGTCACTATGATTCATTTTTCCCTTTAAACCCGGTTCTCGGGATCTCTGATTCCCGGGTTGAGTATTCTCATAGATGATATCATCGTTTTTGGGCTTTAGTCACAGCCCCCTCGATGTAATCCAGATCTTATCTCTAGCTAGTGCCTTTGTTAAAGGATCGACAAGATTATCATTAGATCTTACATATTCAATTAAAATGGTACCATTATTTAAGTAAGATCTCACAATGGCTTGTTTTCTTCTAATAGGTCTAGATTTTCCGTTGTAGAAACGGTTTCACACCCTTCTAATTGCAGTAAGGCTATCACAATATATTAATATAGGCGGTACAGGTTTTTCCAAATAAAGATATCATGTAACATATCTTTCAACCAACTAGCTTCATCGCTAGCTGAGGTTAAAGCAATTAATTCTGCCTACATATTTGACTTATCAATAATTTTATTTTTTAGATTTCCAACAAATAGCACCTCCAC
Source organism: Agapanthus africanus (assembly GCA_030015575.1). NCBI lineage: Eukaryota > Viridiplantae > Streptophyta > Magnoliopsida > Asparagales > Amaryllidaceae > Agapanthus > Agapanthus africanus. Next base: position 327,047,172 of record JASDDO010000018.1, read on the forward strand.
CAAAGTAAATACATAACCCGTAATGGATAAGGTGTCATCTAACAAAGTGTTCCAATTGGCGTCACAATATCTTTCCAAAGCGGCATGATGTTTCTGGTAAAATAAGTCATAATCTCTCGTGCCAATTAAATATTTCATAACATGTTCAACTGTTGTCAAGGATGAATATTGAGTTTACTTGTCAATCTACTAAGTACCCAGCCACCTCTGTATAAGCAATTTCAGGCATTGTACAAACAGTTAAGAACCGAAAACTTCCTACTGCACTGGCATACTCCTTTTGATTAACAATATCACCCTCATTTTCAATAGGCAATAAATGAATTTTTTTTTGTGAAAGCAATAAATGAATATTAGTAGCAAAAGGAGTAACAACATTGTTGCAATCATGATAATTATATTTTCTCAATATTTTATCAACATAATGAGATTGATCAAGATATATACCATCGCATGTTCTAGTAATTTTCATACCAATAATAAAGTTAGCCTCACCATGTTCTTTCATGTCAAAATGCATGTGAAGTAAAGACTTGTTTGTTAATGATTTCTAAATTAGAACCAAAAATCAATAAATCATCAACATATAGACATATAGGCTAATAATAACATGAAAATTATCAATGGTTTTATAGTAAATATATTTATTACATTCATTAGATCTAAAACCATTTTCAAGCATGCATGAATCAAATTTTCCATGCCATTGTTTGAGAGCTTTCTCAAGTCCATAAAGAGACTTAGCTAGCATGCATACTAATTTTTCTTGGCCTGATAAAATAAACTTTTCGAGTTGATCCATATAAATTTCTTTATCCAAGCCATCATTTAAAAATACCGTTTTAACATCCATTTGATGAATAAGTAAATCATGAATAGATGCAATCGCTATTAACAATTGAATGGAAGTAATTTTGGTTACGGGAGAAAAAGTATCAAAGACATCTATATTTTCTTTTTGCTTAAAACCTTCATTTGTAAAAAGATGACTTGTCCTTACGGGTGAGAAAAACAGTAGGGGAAATTTTAGTTTGCGCATACGGTTCCTACTGTAGGGCCATTTATACATAAAAATTATAAAAAAATTAACATTTGTAATTGCCCCTGCGGTACTGCAAGAGAAATCCCGATTGTGGGCACCGTAGGGACAAAGGCGGGGTTTAAAAAAAATAAAACAGATAATCCCCTCCCCCTTTCCCCCAACGCCCCAATTACCCCAAAATTTTTCCCACCAAAAAATTTTCCCAGCCTTCGATCCTCCTCTTCCTCCTTCGCCGCCATCTTCGAACCCCCCTCCTCTTCTTCGCCGTCGTCGAACCCTGCTCCTCCTTCCCCAACCTTCGCCCTCGAACCCGCCTCCTTCGCCGACCTCGAACCTGCTGGGAACTGTTAGGAATATGTATGTCCTAGAGGCCATTATTGTACATTGATGTATATTATAGTGGATGTTTGGACATATATATAGAGGACTTTCTTACTCGATATGATAGTATTCTATATGGTTACTCTTCATCTTAACATGTGGACTGGTATTCTTATACTGTCTTTCTCTTATATGTTGATAAAGCCCTTAGGATATGTACATGACTACCAGGACTATGATGCAGATCATACTAGTGGGGGCAGGATGGTCCACAAGTATATCTTTTAACAGTTCCTAGTCGAGGGGATATCGAGACAGGGTATCGATATTCCAGAGTAGACTAATGTGTACGTTTCTTGATCCTGTATGGTGTAACATTTCAGAAAATAAAATATTATTTTGGGAATTTAAGTAATAAAATAATAAATATTAGGGATATTTTAAAAGTATAGAAATTAGTTTTAATGAAAAGGGTATAATTATATACCGATAACTTGAAAAATAATTGGGAAATTAATAATAATTATTGATTTGAAGGTATTTATGAGATTTGGGCATTTTATGAACTATTATACAATTATTTGTAAATAGGTTATTTACTAAATTCGATTAGTATTTTACTAATTATGCATTAATCCGGTTTATGTGTATGGAATGCAACAAAATATGTTACAAATACTTGCTACATTTTTAATTATATGCACCATGGTTCTTTTTTGAATGATTTGTTTTAAATTTAAAATAAAAAAAAAGAAAAAGGAAAGAAAAAGTAAATGAGAGAGATAGTGAGGTGACTTGTGTCATGTGAGGGTGAGAGAGAGAGAGAGAGAGAGGTGAAGTTTCTACACAAACCCTTAGCCATTTCTTTACTCTCTTCATTCCTTCATCCTCATCTCTTCATTTCCTCTCCACATCCTCCACCTCCACTACCATCCCAATATCCTCACTAAAACACCATGCATATTTCACAAAAAATGACCACAATATCACTACAAACCCTATGGAGGCCTCAAGTTTGAACCTTGAAGACTTTGAGCAACTCAAGAATTTCTTGAGTTGCCAAATGAGAAAAAAACCTACACGTTTAGTTTAAAATCTTGTATTTCTCATATCTTTTTGTAGTTTAGAGTGGATTATATATGGTTTAGTGGTGTTTGAAATTCTACGATGAGGATTTGAGAATATAATGAGTTATGGTGGTGTTTATGAGGTATAGTTGGTGACCACAGACCCTTAGTGTTAATCCTAGACCAACTTGAGCATAGAAAACAGAGACTTGAATTTAGATATTTTAAATGTCGGTTTTGTGAATATTTTGTGGACTACAGGGAATCTGGAGTAACCTGAGGTGTTTGCTGAAAAATCAAACATGTACATTAACCTAGTTAGACTAATAGGAGAGCACCACGAGAAGACGAGACCCAAATTCCAAAATTGGGCCGGCGACATCGGGAAAATGAGCATTCTTACCGGGCCATTGTGGACATTGGAGTGGGGATTTGGCATGTAGCTCACTTACCTTATAACATAGCCTCTGTATTGTTTGTTTTGTCCCTAATTTCCTGAGTCAAAATCTGGAGCTAGTTTTCTAACTTGCTGTTTTGAGTTTTGTGGATTTTAATAACCTGAGTTATGATATTTGTATTTTATCTCGATCGATTGGCGTTTGTATGTCGATATCGAGAGTTGTTGGTTATCCTTGTACGTGTAGACCATAGGTTCTAACCTTTGGGTGTTTCGTGTGCCGTTTTGGTTTCGTATTCGATTCGTATTACGATATAACGTATTGAAAACTGTAGGTACCCCGTGTGGACATCGTATGACAAGGGAGAGCGTGGCGTCATTGACTTCGGCAAGCGAGAATCGAAGTGAGTAGATGTATATCTATGGGGGAAGTCGGGTGGATGGCGTATAGCACCCACTATATTATTATGAGTTCGGATGTGATATTGGATACTTAGCGAGTAGGGTATTTAGAAGACCTTAGGGTGGATTAGGTTGATCTGGGAAGTCCTATCCAAAGGATGATTACTTTGGTGGCGAATCGCAGGTTATACGTAGTCACACACGCACGCGCGCGCGCGCGCACACACACACTTGATTTCTTATGTGTGTGTGTGTGTGTGTGTGTGTGTGTGTGTGTGTGTGTGTGAGTATGTATACACACACATACATACATATACACGGGTAATGAGGATAGCATGTGATATGTGGAGATGTGTCGATATGATCGGGCATGATGCCGTGAGATTATGATATGCGATTGAGTCGTGATATGATATTATAATGGATCGTTGGGTGATATGTATTCAAACAGGTAACATATGATTTGATAAAATAATAGATTGAACGAGACCTTAGATCCGTACCACTGATTTTGATGCTGATGTTGTACGACGATTGATACCGTACGGTTGATGATTCATATGATATTTGATCCGTACCCTCGATTTTGAGGATGCCGTACGATGGATATTACCGTGCGAGGTTTATATGATGATTGACCCGCACTCTTGACTCGATGATGCCGTATTATGTATTATACAGTACGTGACGCTATGAGGCTGGATTGCCGACTACTAGGTATATCGAATCGGAATATATATATATTTAGATTTTCTTATCCTTCCGATTAGTTTCTTAGTTAGTGTCTTAGTTGTTTAGGTAGATGCTAGACCTGGCTTGAGTCATACCTATTTTCAAAACTAACGAATCGTGAGTATTTTCAAAAGACAACCCGAGAGATGCTATGGATTTTTCAAAAGACATCTTTTCTCAAAAACACCGTAGCCCCTACTTTTCTAAAACCCTCGATTCGTGCTCTTTTAAAATCCTAAAACCTTATGAATCGTACACTGATTATGACTCGTACACTGATATGTATATTTCATAATGTTACGTTTACTATTCGCTTTTCTGTTATATTTATGTTTTTCGCATCGCATTGTATATTTATTACATGTGTTTTCTTTAGCTATTAAGAATCTCGTCTGTTAGGACACCAGCACCATTACCGATGATGCGTATGTTCTACGTACACTTTCTTGCCGGCTCACACACATCATCGTCGGTAATTTCCATGTCATGTACACTTTAGAAAACGTTACTTCATTGATATAACCTGCTAGCTGGTAGTTTCAACAGATTATTAGTATGCTTGCTCCCATATGCTAGTTTAGATATTGCATTCCTTACTTAGATACTCCATGCATTTATATATTCATTCTGTCATGTAATATTGTGGGCTTATGCCGATATTCACTTCTTATTGACTCTTGATTTTGGGACTTCGGATTTTCCATGAGATTTCTGGATTTGGGGAAAACCGTAAGAATTTTATAAACTCATTATCATTTTAAAAATGCAAGTTGCGGTTTTCTCGTGATATGATGTATATGGCGTCCACCATGAGTTTTCCTGATTGAGTTGGTTTTCGAGACCCGATTCGAGGAGTAGGATGAACCGTTTCGGGTACATGGTGGACCCGGCATGGTGTCCCGGGGCAAGAAGCTCGAGTTGTAGACGATGAGCCTGGCAGGGGCAGGCTACTTACCGGTGATATTTGGCGCGGCGGATATCCGGAGGATACCGACCGTAGTTGTGAGACTGGATGATATGGGCTGATCCGGACTGACGGAGCCCGGAATATTGAGGATTTTGTGTCGATATTTGATATGGATTTCTGTTGATTTCATGGATGATACTCCAGTTTTTACACTAAAATCTTACTGAGATAAGAAAACAGATTTATCATATAGATATATTATGATTTCATTCTTGAAGCATTCATACATCATATACGACATGTTGCTACTTGAGCCACTGACACGAGTATTTGGTATTACACCTATGTTTAGATGATTACCCTTGCCATCATTAGATGTTTCAGTGTATTTTATGAGTACGTTATTGTATGACTTAGGAGATTGTCATACATGCGATTTCTACTCGGTGATGTCTTTTACTCATGAGTTGACAACTCACCCCCGTTGTGCCACAGTATTCTTTGCAGGTTCGGTCGTACAGGTTCCGTTGCGGCTTGTTGGCACATCATTTCTTTCGGGTGATTGCTTGGTAGGTGGGTTCACTTGCATCGTGACCACCGTTGCACATGCACCTTATATTTCAGTTGTATCTAGTTAAAGGCTCCATCAACCAGACTATGTATATTTAGTGGACTTAAAAAACCACAGTTTATTCTTTCGGCCTTAGAGTCGTGCTTATGTATTTATTGTTGTTTCTGGTTTTCTTATGATACTTAGTTTTCTCGCTTTCATTCTGAGTTTTGATCCTCGCCTTACGGCGTTGTATATTTATATTATCTTGCGTGGTTGTTTCGCCATTTGGCGAAGAGCTAGCTCCCGCTTGGGGATGCATATTATATATTTTATGTATTCGTTTTCGGGTTAAAAATTACAAAGGAGGTGCTGCCCAAAATTTTAAATGACAAAAGGTTTTCAAGTTAGATATAAATATAGTGTTTTATACATTACCACTTATCTATCTATATAAGTATAAACTTGATTTTAGTGTACCTTATTTCAAAACTGCACCTCTATTATTTTTCCCTAAAATGGTTTAGATTTCTGGGCTTTTGACTTACTTGAATTAGGTGTGGTCTTATAGACTTCACATGATTCAAGTGCCAGTTACGTGCCTTTTCCGGATCGTGAAAAATTTAGTATCAGAGCACTAGGTTTAACTTTGGTTCGAGTCTAGGTTTGACTATGTGGAGTCTAGGGCGTATATTTATATTCGAAACCCAGGCTTGACCTTACGGAACTTAGACTTGGTCGAGGGGGTATGAGACCCGAACTTTCGTCATGTAGATTGACCTTGGTTGATGGAGTTGGTGACTTAAGTAGAGTGACGTACCGTGTGTATGTTCCGCGGCATACTCACGATACGCTACACCGCTTAAGAAGCCTTAGGATGTATATTTCTTATGCACCGTATTCTATTCGTTCCTATGATCCATCCTCATCGATGTCGGATTGTGGTTTCTGTTACCACGGTTACACTAGCAGAGAGAGAGCTGCGGCTAGAGGTGCGGTCAGCACGAGTTCGTCATGAACGAGGACTGACCAGGGCGTAATTCTGGTGACACACGATTGCATAGATATATCGTTTTATTATGTTTTTAGTTGACGTGAGCGTTTTGATGCGTTGTTTTGCTAAGATTTCTTGTCGACGCAAGAGCAGATCTACACCAGATGATCAGGCCACCACTAGAGGCCAACCAGAATGTGATGACTGTTAATGTACCGTCTATTCTTGAGGATTGAGGCATTGTTTAGCGTGCGGAAGGATGAGCCAGCTGTTGCCGCGACTGACAAGATATCACCCCAGATGTTTGAAGCTATTGCAGCATGAGTTTATAGTTAGGGATATGATAGAAGATCGCTAGTCACCCATGGATTAATGACTTGGACATGTGGTTCATTTGGATACCCCGATGCGAAGTCATCAGATTGACTAACTTAAGCTAGAAGAGGACCTCACACAGGCACATTGTGAGTCGATCGAGAAAAGACGAGCGTAAGCGCATCACTCCGATAATTTGAACGAGTTCCCGAGAAGATAATTGGCAAGATGCCTACTACACGATATTTGAGATGCCGAGTACGTAGCTTCGGAAAGGAGACTCTAGATATGAGTGCAGCCATTTGTAGGGCAGTCCACACAGCTACGAAGAGATGATTCCGAATTGATCCACATTAAAGAAAAGTGGAGTAAGAGGTTCGTACGAGATCTTGACGAGATGACGTTCCTCTCCGTTGACATCAGAGATATGATACGCATGCAGAGTCGTTGAATATGGATATATCTTCCAGAAAAAGTCATGAAAAGATTGCAGCTGTTCCGGAACAAGAAATGGATTAAGTAAAGGGTGATAACTTCCGGGCAGTCCGGCAGAGATGAGATTTGGGAGAGACCCCGACAGTATCTTTCTGGAATACTACACAAGAAGACTTAGACCCAGGATCAGATTTATCGCACACCCTTAGTGGGCAGAGGTTGCCGTCATTGACGCGATACGTTATGAGCGACCATGTTAATTGGTCAGGAAATCTTTAGAGAAGCGCCAGAACGGGACTGTTTGCGTCGGTACCCCGAATCGGGCTATCGAGCCGAGATGGCGTATAACTAGTAACCCACAGAGAGAGAAAATAAGACCTAAGGACAGAAGGCGCCAGACCGTGAACATGAGGCAAGTAGATTCCTGCTCTGCTAGCTTTGGATGCACCGACACCCTTCGACACTGAAGGAGGAGCATACCGACGATAGTATTTATGAATTACGATTTGGTGATTTGAATATCACATTTCCGTTGTTTTGGATTTTGGTATTTTGAGGATTTTGTTTCATGATTGATATTTCTTATGTGCACCGCGGTTGCACTTGATTTGTATTCTTATATATCAGTTATACCGATTTTCGTTTTGTGCAGACCTATTGCACCTGATTTTGATTTCATACCCTATGATATATTCGATTTTGATTTCATGCATTGGGGTTGCACACAATTTTGACTTATGCATTCGGTGTAATTTACACGAGCTTTCAGTACCTTGATATGGTTTTGCGCACGCAGATGCACGCGTTTATAAGTTTATATACCACGGTATACCTGATTTGGATTGATGTATGTTGTATACCATCAATTTCGATTGTGATATTTGATATTTGTTTTCATGCACCTTGTGGACTTGATTTGGATTCTTGCGCATACTTGGCGCACTAGATGTGATTTTTGTTGGATATAGTGCCCTTTAAGTCAATTATTGGATCGCAGGTACGTGATTGCAATGATTGAGGGAGGACCTATACCGATATAACAGTCTCACTCAAGATGATAGCATGCTATCTGGCCTGTCTTTATCATCATATAGATGTTGATAGAGCCCACAGGATTCTTGCTTGACTACCAGCAGTATGATGGCGATCATATATGTGGGAGCTGGGGTCTGTAAGCACATCCTTAAAAGTGTCCCTAGTCGTGGGAGTTTCGAGACAGGGTATCGATACTCCGGAGTAGACTAGTGTATACAGTCGAGACCCCAACGAGGGGCAGTGGCCGGTCTCACAAGCCACTGGTGTCAGTTGGTTCACCTAAGATGTATACAGGTGCTCATTGGGTTATGAGTACACCGGACAGGACTCGCCGGGAATATGCTAGTTGGTATTATACATATCGTCAGATAGCAGTTCCCTGGTGACATGTGTACAGGTTAGTTCATCGACCTGGGGTCATCATTTGTCTCGTGTGAGTTCCTACTGTGCTTTGATTTATACCCTACCACGGGTCAAAGGAGTCGTGCAAACAGGTATATTTTGGGTACAGTCCCGAGCCACATTGGAGGCAAGTGAGCGGATCATCGGGGATTCGTCTCTCCCGGTATTGGGGGTGAGATCGCGCTGTGTTTAGGAGAGCCATTACATGAAATCCCTGGCCAGGGTAATCGAGATATACTGGTAGGTATACCAGTAGTATCTCAGGGTGTTCTGGGCTTCTCTCTGACACGACTTATGCAGCTGTTGGGGGTCTGACGTTTACCGACCCCCTAGGCCTAATATGCGATACTCATAGACGAATGTTCCAGACTGTACGGATATTGTCACTATCAGGCTCAGTAGGGTTTATAGATGAGTTCGCTCGTCAGCTTCCCTTCCAATCAATACATAGGCAAAACGTTACGTACAGCTAGTACCTCTGACGTGCTAGTGGTTATACCCAGTGCCAGTGTATTGATGAGTTATTAGAGTTCCCCACAGACACTTTCCCAAGTTCGGGCGAAACGTTGTAGATGCCGTATGGTATTATGGCAGGGTTCGGAAAATGCACGTGCGTTTTCGCACGTGTCATTTTTCGGGCAGATAATACTGGTCGGTTTTGGTTTAAGCCGGATCCGAGTATTATACTGTGTAGATATAATATCTTTGTCTCAGTTGCATTTGTATTCGGTTGTAATACAAATGCGGGTATGTTTATACTGTTACGGGGTTATCCTGAAATTCGTTTCAGGATCACTTTTGAAAGTTGCCAGTTTCCAGTTTTCTATCTGCCGTATTTAACATTCGGTTAAATCCGGATTTATCCTTTCGTCTTTTGGGTGAGTCATGGTTCTAGAAGATTCTAGAAATGGTGACTAGGATTAGTGACTCATCATTTGCATTAATTGTGAGGTGAGGTGTTAAGTGAGGTGGATTAAATCATTTAATGTGTTCCTACCACTCATTCTTTCTTCATGATAAATATCCTTGATATTTTTCTTTGATCTTTTGCTTACACTCACCCTCCCCTCTCCTACACTCACCCTCCCTCTTCTATAAGTGGCCGGCCCCTCTTGTGAGGATGGTATGGTTTTTTCATTTGCTTGAGAGAAAAAGATTATGATAGTTTTGGGTATGGAAATTTTATATAGTTCAATTTCCATTTACCTGACTCCAAATGGCAACTTCTATTAACCGTTCGTCCATAGCCTTGGACATAACGAGACAAAGTATTCTACTTATTCTCTATTTCATCTTGGTCGTCTCTTTTAGCAAACTTGACGATCGAGTTGCCTCGGTTCAGAGGCGGGAGCCTGTTTAAAGATCCGTCGACGTGGTGCCACCTGGACGACGAAACCGGAGATCGAGCAAGTTCGGATCAGTTGCAACATAGTGTGGGATGATGGTTGAAGACCGAAGGACTTGGATCATTCGGTATAACAATTCTACCCTCTTTACAATTTGTTAGTTTAGCTTTAATGGCAGATCCGGGTTATAGTACGCGATAGCGCCAGTCGTAAAAGTTTTGTTCCGCATATTAGCGTCTGTTAGACCGCCGGGGCGCTGCTGCATACTTACAGTGGTATCAGAGCCTCACCATTAAGCTATACTAACTTGTGCTAACGCGTTTAAAAGATCGATCGAACGGAATTTCCGAAACTACATTTTTCTGTACATATAGTTTCTGTTGATTTTTAAACCGTTCTAAAAATTATTTTGCATGTCACAGAAAAACAAGCAGGCTTTTTTAAGCAATCCGTAGAAAATTGGTCACGTGATCCCATAGAACGACCGCGGAACCGCGGTCAAACCTAGGGTTTGACCGCGCTTCCGCGGCCGTTTAGTGGGAACAGTGCTCCAAATTTGTACAGGAGCTTCTTTGCAGGGAATTGTGGTTTCTAGTATTGTTCTTTTGGGCCCAGTAATTGTTACTGTACAACAGATTTTCGTGGGGCCCACTTCGGGAAATTTTGTCGATCGAAATTTTAAACGTGTTAGTTTTCAGTACTTACTTTATATCTCCGACCGGAAATGTCATTTGATCGGTAAACCGCGTCTGATTGCTATAGTTCTTTTAGACGGGTTTGCAAACGTGACATTCGCGTTGATGTTCTGTGTTGTGCTGTAATGTTGCGGATGTGTCATGGTGGATAGCAGGGTGCAATGATAGTGCAGTTTGGATTTATTTGTACATTTGATATTGCGGGGCGAGCGTCCAACATGTGGACTGCCGTCACTGCCTGTTGTATAATATTCTTTTGGGGCACGACCGGGTTGTGGTCGATGTACCTGTTGTACATATTTTTATTTCTGTACTAGGATTACCCCGCGACGGAGTGCACGGATAGCCGGGTTCTGGAGGGCAACGGGTCCGTATCTCATGGCTTTGAGAGGCAGAGGGACCTCACTCTAGAATTGGCAGACTATTCGTCGCACTCGTAGGGGGTACAGGTTGACCCAAGGAGGGGTGCTCAATTTACCGGATTCCGTGAAGTGCCGGGTGTTCCATTCACTATACTGTGGGGGGCTACCTCGCTTCAGGTTTTGGCGGGTAACTTGCCGCACCCATAGGGGTCTAGGTTACATTGCACAGGCTATCCACACGACCAGGGGAACGTCAGGTTTCAGCAGCGGCTCTGTGAAACCCGGGAATCCCAGATTATCTGTATTGTTCTGTGATGCTTATTACTTTTCTGTAATGTTGCATATTATCACGCCTGGAGCGATTATTGTATATTAGTCTATATACTATTAGATGTTGTATATGTTTTACACTCGCGCTAGTCCAGCCCCCGCTCTGTCGTTAGTTAAGTAACCTAACGGGTGATGACGGGACCCAGTGACGAATGCGGATGGCATATATGTACATTTTATTTTCGTTCTTTACTGGTGTGATTAAAATGATGGGAATGTGTTGATTCTTATCAAATGCAAGATAAAACAAACCTATATTTGATGTTGTTGGAACAAATTCAAAAAGAAATTATTACAAAGAGTTTCCTTTTGTTATGTATAGCGGTATTCAGTTGGAATATCCTGCACCTCATTCCACGAGGAAAGAGCCGAGATCTCTTCACTGGGAGTGACTTCTTTAGCAAAAGGTTTTCGCTACTATATATTTTTTATAAAGCTATCAGGTTCCTTCAACGAGATCAAGTTCATTACGTTAAAGGGTTTTCGCCAAAAACCAGCCGTAAACCTCCGTCGTTTTTTATGGATGGTCAGTAGTATTCAAGCTATGTTTGTTGGCCTACGTCAAGGCGTAGTGTTTGGTAGCTGCTGGGTATTCATTTGTTGCATAGATAGATGCATTAGTTTAGGACAGACGTACAGCCTTGTTGGCCTACGTTAAGGGCATGTACGATGACCTAAATTAATCAGGACAACGACGGGTAGAACTTGACATGTGGCTTATGATTTGTTGGCCTACGTCAAGGTCATAAGTGCATGGGATAAAAATTATATCGGGAGTTTCAAATATACAAGAAACTTGCCAGACTTGCGCATACCTTCTGGAGTGTGTTAACTTGAGTGGCTTCCATCAAGTTATCATACGATGATAGTTGGATCCCGATTCTCACTGATGAGTTGGTTTACTCTTCGGGTGATCCCGACTGATTCTTCTTTCAGGTTTGGAGGAGAATTTGAGATTACAGTGGGAGGTTTCCTAATTAGATAAAATGATAACCATTCCGATCTAGGTTAGAGTGCACGCAGAGTATTTCTTTTCTCTCTCTCTTTGGCAGCGACTTTTGACCGACCCTAGAGTATAACTCGGTGACCAAAGTTGACCGAACCTTCTTAATATACGGGCTTTTGGATTGTCTAAAGTTGCATAAGTCATTGCAGCTCCTTCTTTTACCCTTTGTGTTTCTCAGAACACCCCGTATTACTACGGATATCCACTTCCATTGGATAGATCCATCGTATGGTTATATACGAACTCGAAGGGACTTCTTCGAGGATGGATCCAGGTTCAGGAGAAATAGAATTGGTTTATTCAGTTGTCTTTTATTATCACCTTCTCTCAGGTTGCGAGGGCTCCTTGGTTTAGGAGAGTACACCTATTACGCTTATTGGATAGTCTTATTCCAAACCATAGGCAGGTGCCGAAAGGTAGGGAATGAAGAAAACCAATTAGCCTAAGTAGGGTGTGCAGAAGGTAATATGTAAAGACAAGATAAAGGAATTAGAAAGAGGGCAAAGTAAATTGCGACTATTCATATTCACGACCAAACCACGTGTTTCATCGCCACTCCTACTTCACCTTTGATTTCTCCAGAACAACCCGTATCACTACGAACATCCAATTCCATTAGATAAATCCATCGTATGGTTATATACGAACTCGAAGGATATTTTTTCGAGGATGGATTCTGGTTCAGGAGAAATAGGAATAAGGTTTATTCAGTTGTATTTTATCATCACCTTCTCTCAAGTTACGAGTACTCCTAGGTTTAGGAGGGTACACCTATTATGCTTACTGGATATTCTTCTTCCAAACCATAGGCTGGTGCCGAACGGTAGGGAAGGAAGAAAACCATTTAGCCTAATGATGGTGTACAGAAGGTAACGACTAAAGACAAATAAAGGGAATTGGAAAGATGGCAGGGAAATATACGGTTAAAGTCATGAATTGGATTATGGAAGATGCATTACTAAGAATACCAGGATACCCCTACGAAACATATTTGTGTTTCATATTCACTGTGCATTGTTAATAGAAAACTGATTTCCCGATTGGATACTTACTCCAGGGTATGTATTTACCAGGTATGATTCTCACATTTGTATGGTTTTACAGATGTTGAATGGGAGTGAGTTATTGGGAATTTGGTGATCATCCTCATTATATCGGAATTCGTTGTAATTGGTGATATTTGAGGAAATCGCCTGGGGACAGTTTTCAACCTACGACGCACAGGTTTTGAGTTATTCAACTCAGCAGACTTATACAGAGTATTGTATGTTATCCAGTGTCCATCAGGACAAAGGGGTTGGTCCTCGTACTATATTCTATTTACTTGTGACTTCTCTAGTTTATAGACAAGTGTTTCGTAGAAATACAATGTCTAAGTATTGAGAAGTTGTGGGTATAGGAATAAAGTAGAGAACCATGTATCGCAAGTATCGGGATTCCTCTAAGAAATCGAAGATGTAGATTCCTGTGAATGGTATTCAGTTGATAGTAATGGTTTTGAGAAACTTGTTTCTCTTTCAGGTTACTCATAATTGGATGTATTCCTAAGTTGAGTAATGCTGATTAGCCTCTCTCCATTAAGATGATATGCACTGGAGATAGCTGCATGATTTGAATCTGGTTCCAATTAAATAAGTGCCAAAGTTTCTATATTGGATATAGAATGGATCATATCTTAACGATGTTAAGGTAAAGGGAGTTGTCCAGCTTATGCTTAAAACCAGACACTGGATAACTCAAGGCACGTTTCTGTAATGGCAGTTTGTGGGTTGACCCTAGCTTTGACGAGGGTTGATTTTTTACCATCTGAAAGATCAATAGTGATATTGTTCTTGACTCGCCACAGTTTTATTAAAATGTTTTTTTTTTTCAGAAAACAGTAGTGGGAGTATGGTAGAACTGAAAGTGATTCCAGAACCGTAAACGATTACGGAAAGTTTAATAGGACCTAAATATTCAATCAGGTTTGACATTCCAATAGCCACTCCGCAGATATGGTGGGTAACCTCAGACACCCGAGAGGTACTCCGGTAGACTCAAGGAAGGTGACAAGGAGATTCTTGTTTACCCAAACTTGACACTACTGTTGTTCCAGACTATGAGACCCGGCAGGAGATTTAGTATAGCGTCGTTCTAAACTAGCTTTAGAAGTGTACGTATATATATTATTCTGCCAGAGGGTTGTCGTAGTCAGTGGGAGCAACGGAAGCGTAGTGGGCAAGTAGCTTATGTCTATTTATAGACATGAGCAATTATAGCGGAGAAAGATCATCTAATTTTGATGTGACAGTCATGGGTTTGACTTCATCAGAATAGGGGATGGATCTGTTAAGAAGGTAGTAGGGTGTGATGTCCTGGTATTTGGATGACATACACAGAGTAGGAAGTAAAATTCCTATACTACGATCGGTTGTACTGTGGTCGTCACACAGTTGTTTCTCCATAAAGGATATGGATATAATATCCGACATTCTGGTTACTAGATCTATGGTTTTAGATCTAGATTTGGGTAGTTTCCCAATATGGGTACTTTGACAGTATTCTAATAGTATTTTAGAATAGATGACTCCTGGCATGGTGGTGTACCTGCAGGTGATGGAGTCACCCTCTCTAAAGGTGTCTTACAGACTAAAGGGGAGAGAGACGTACATGATTGACAGATCACTTGCTTGAGCAATTGAGTCAATCATGAGATGTCAAGTACCACACCAGATGTCGTTTTTGCACTAGATGCGATAAGTTTATATTAATCCAATCCTGAAGAAACATACAGAAGCAGTTTTAGAACATAAGTAAATGTTCTACGGATTTGATGACGGCAGCCTCCTTCGGGAGACGGTTATTATTCCAGGCTTCACAGGTGACTTGGATGACAGAGCGATTGTCAGTGTTATAGTTTTCCCTCAGACGAGGGACAGTATTATGGACAGGTGGTCCAAGAGGATACTGTGGGAGGCATAGTGCTGGAACACTGATTAGTTTCAGTGATCGATACAGTCTAAGAGGTTTGGATTTGGAGTTCGTTTATGAACTAGGTCCCATCAGATATCCAAACATATTCTAAGACAGGTATTACTCAACTCGGG
Source organism: Agapanthus africanus (assembly GCA_030015575.1). Lineage (NCBI taxonomy): Eukaryota > Viridiplantae > Streptophyta > Magnoliopsida > Asparagales > Amaryllidaceae > Agapanthus > Agapanthus africanus. Next base: position 327,062,596 of record JASDDO010000018.1, read on the forward strand.
AGATGGTTTTCTCCGCGAGGTTGAGATATAGAGAGATACAGAAAGAAACACTGAAGCGGATCCACTCACTGAGGCTATTTCTCGAACACAAGAGTTTTACAAACGAGTTTTGTGAAACTGATTAGTAGAAGAGTTGGATGCTCAGTATCACACGAGCTGTGAGTACACGATATTGCAATAATTAGCCTTAAGTGTAAGTGGGAGATTGTTGGATATAGTGCGCTCTAAGTCAATTATTGGATCGCAGGTACGTGATTGCAATGATTGAGGGAGGACCTATACCGATATAACAGTCTCACTCAAGATGATAGTATGCTATCTGGTCTGTCTTTATCATCATATAGATGTTGATAGAGCCCATAGGATTCTTGCTTGATTACCAGCAGTATGATGGCAATCATATATATGGGAGCTGGGGTCTGTAAGCACATCCTTAAAAGTGTCCCTAGTCGTGGGAGTTTCGAGACAGGGTATCGATACTCCGGAGTAGACTAGTGTATATAGTTGAAACCCCGACGAGGGGCGGTGGCCGGTCTCACAAGCCACCGGTGTCAGTTGGTTCACCTAAGATGTATACAGGTGCTCATTGGGTTATGAGTACACCGGACAGGACTCGCCGAGAACATGCTAGTTGGTATTATACATATCGTTAGATAGCAGTTCCCTGGTGACATGTGTACAGGTTAGTTCATTGAGCTGTGGTTGTCATTTGTCTCGTGTGAGTTCCCACTATGCTTTGATTTATACCCTACCACGGGTCAAAGGAGTCGTGCAAACAGGTATATTTTGGGTACAGTCCCAAGCCACATTGGAGGCAAGTGAGCGGATCATCGGGGATTCGTCTCTCCCGGTATTGGGGGTGAGATCGCGCTGTGTTTAGGAGAGCTATTACATGAAATCCCTGGCCAGGGTAATCGAGATATACTGGTAGGTATACCAGTAGTATCTCAGGGTGTTCTGGGCTTCTCTCTGACATGACTTATGCAGCTGTTGGGGGTCTGACGTTTACCGACCCCCTAGGCCTAATATGCGATACTCATAGACGAATTTTCCGGACTGTACGAATATTGTCACTATCAGGCTCAGTAGGGTTTATAGATGAGTTCGCTCGTCTGCTTCCCTTCCAATCAATAAATAGGCAAAACGTTACGTACAGCTAGTACCTTTGACGTGCTAGTGGTTATACCCAGTGCCAGTGTATTGATGAGTCATTAGAGTTCCCCACAGACACTTTCCCAAGTTCGGGCGAAACGTTGTAGATGCCGTATGGTATTATGGCAGGGTTCGGAAAATGCACGTGCGTTTTCGCACGTGTCATTTTTCGGGCAGATAATACTGGTCGGTTTTGGTTTAAGCCGGATCCGAGTATTATACTGTGTAGATATAATATCTTTGTCTCAGTTGCATTTGTATTCGGTCGTAATACAAATGCGGGTATGTTTATACTGTTACGGGGTTATCCTGAAATTCGTTTCAGGATCACTTTTGGAAGTTGCTAGTTTCCAGTTTTCTACCAGCCGTATTTAACATTCGGTTAAATGCGGATTTATCCTTTCGTCTTTTGGGTGATTCATGGTTCTAGAAGATTCTAGAAATGGTGACTAGGATTAGTGACTCATCATTTGCATTAATTGTGAGGTGAGGTGTTAAGTGAGGTGGATTAAATCATTTAATGTGTTCATACCACTCATTCTTTCTTCATTATAAATATCCTTGATATTTTTCTTTGATCTTTTGCTTACACTCACCCTCTCCTCTCCTACACTCACCCTCCCTCTTCTATAAGTGACCGGCCCCTCTTGTGAGGATGGTATGGTTTTTTCATTTGCTTGAGAGAAAAAGATTATGATAGTTTTGGGTATGGAAATTTCATATAGTTCAATTTCCATTTACCCGACTCCAAATAGCAACTTCTATTAACCGTTCGTCCATAGCCTTGGACGTAACGAGACAAAGTATTCTACTTATTCTCTACTTCATCTTGGTCGTCTCTTTTAACAAACTTGACGATCGAGTTTCCTCGGTTCAGAGGCGGGAGCCCGTTTAAAGATCCGTCGACGTGGTGCCACATGGACGACGAAACCGGAGATCGAGCAAGTTCGGATCAGTTGCAACATAGCGTGGGATGATGGTTGAAGACCGAAGGACTCGGATCATTCGGTATAACAATTCTACCCTCTTTACAATTCGTTAGTTTAGCTTTAATGGCAGATCCTGGTTATAGTACGCGATAGCGCCAGTCGTAAAAGTTTTGTTCCGCATATTGGCGTCTGTTAGACCGCCGGGGCGGTGCCGCATACTTACAATTTTGTGCACACAAGTGCACTGAATCGAGATTCTTCGTGCATATCAGATGCACCTGATGTGGTTGTCAGGCACACCCGTTGCACTTGATAGATGTTTTGTATACACTCGTTGCACTCAGTTTTGTTTATGTGCACATTTGTGGCACCTGTATTTGGTTTCGATTTTCGTGCGCACCAGACGCACGTGGTATATTTGTATGCTATAATTCGAGATTGATTTCATTTTGAGCATCATGTTCCCATGATTTATATGCTATATGGCTTAGTAACCAAGTTGGACTGTTCTAAGAACAGTACCTAAGTGTTTTTGCATGCATCGATATTTACCGAAGGGATTTCCAAAAATGAGCTATAGTCTCAATATTTTCTTACGTGTCCATGATGATACGACACCTTATAAAGGAAACCCTTCTAAATTATTTTCCAAAGACGGAACGTATATGTTAAACAAATGATATATATAGCTATTTTTCTTACAATGAACCTCCGCTACTTGTGCCATGATACGCGCATCGCACGGCGGGTTGAAAAGGATTTTGCATGCATTTCTATTTGGATGTTTGGGACGATTTTACAACGATGCGTATTATATACGTATTACCGTTTGAGTACATTATATTGGTTTTCGTATTGGATTTTGACACTGTATTTTCGCCATAACTCCGATGATTGCATGATGCTTGACGAAGTATTGATTTTGAGTTTTACACTCGTTTTTCAAGTGCATGCATTGCGCTAAGATGTGTTTTAAGTTTATGATTTCGGAGCCCTGACGACTCAATTGTTTTGCTGAAATGTTTTAGTATTTGGGGGGGTTTTAAATTTAAATTTGGGGACCGAATTTATTTAGGGGGGGAAGATTGTAACATTTCAGAAAATAAAATATTATTTTGGGAATTTAAGTAATTAAATAATAAATATTAGGGATATTTTAAAAGTATAGAGATTAGTTTTAATGAAAAGGGTATAATTATATACCGATAACTTGGAAAATAATTGGGAAATTAATAATAATTATTGATTTGAAGGTATTTATGTGATTTGGGCATTTTATGAACTATTATACAATTATTTGTAAATGGGTTATTTACTAAACTTGATTAGTATTTTACTAATTATGCATTAATCCGGTTTATGTGCATGGCATGCAACAAAGCATGTTACAAATACTTGGTACTATAACGTTTTAGAAATCGTTTAGGCGAATTTTCCGTTATTCGGTAAAATAATTTGTGTTTTCTGTAAAAACCAAGGTATAATCATTTTTTAATATAGACTTAAATGCACCTAGTTTAACTATGTAATTGCTAGTATGTGATATTTATTTAGTCACTTATAATTATTAGTTCACTTAAATATTTTTCCTTAATTAATTATTTCAAATATTATTATAAGCTTTTATTTATACACTTAATTAGCGATAATTACAAATTGGAATGGGTTAAGCACATAATTGTGAACTATGAAAACTTAGATGCAAGTTTGTAACATGCTCTTCTCTTCTTAATTTGTTTCCATGTTTCCAGAGTTTTCTAGAATTAATTAGAGAAGAAAATTAAATAATTATTGAAAAAGACTTAAAGATGTAATTAATTTGGAGATGCTTCTACACACACACATCTCACTCTCTCTCTTCCCTCCGTTATGGCCGAGCCCCTATGTGCAGCCCCCCTCTCTCTTCACAAATTTCCATCTCATTTCCCACTTAAAGAATTAATAGAAATGAAAGAATTGATGTTTGATGTGTGTGTGTGTGTGGGGGGGGGGAGGTAAGGTTACCTCTCTCTCTCTCACTCACACACCCCTCTCTCTCACTCACCTGTTCACGCCATAATATTGAATTATTATATTCCCCATTCTTATTCTTTTTACAAATAAACAGGTGCTTTTGATGCATGTCTGTTACATATTACATGTTACAGGTTCCTAGAGCGAAAACAGTGAAAAAGACAAAAGACGACACAAAAAGGGGACTTTGACCAACAAATAGAAGGATATTAATCAAACCTACACAAAAGATCAGTACAAGGCAACGCAAGGTCCAAGATTACAAAGCAAACGGTTAAAAGTGTTGGAGATAGTGCCCTCAGAGTCAATTATTAGGTCACAGGTACGTGATTGTAATGATTGAGGGAGGACCTATCCCGGCAGGACAGTCTTACTCGAGATGATAGTATGCTATCTGGTTTACCTTTATCATCGTGTACTGCTTTAGGTGACATGACACGTCACTATTACACGTTGATAGAGCCCCTAGGATTCTTGCTTGACCACCAGCAGTATGAGGGCGATCATATAAGTGGGAGCTGGGGGTCTACAAGCATATCCTTAAAAGGTCCCTAGTCGTGGGAGTTTCGAGACCGGGCATCGATACTCCATTAGTAGACTAGTGTATACAGTCGAGACCCTGACGAGGGGCGGTGGCTGGTCTCACAAGCCACTGGTGTCAGTTGGATCACCTAAGATGTATACAGGTGCTCATTGGGTTATGAGTACACCGGACAGGACTCGCCGGGAACATGCTAGTTGGTCATATACCAGACGTCAGATGGCAGTTCCCTGGTGACATGTGTGCAGGTTAGTTCATCGACCTGGGGATCGTCATTTGTCTCGTGTGAGTTCCCACTGTACTTTGATTACTACCCTACCACGGCTCAAAGGAGTCGTGCAAACAGGTTTTAGTTGGGTACAGTCCCGAGCCACATGGAGGCAGTGAGCGTATCTTCAGGGGTTCGTCTCTCCCGGTATTGGGGGTGAGGTCGTGCTGTGTCTAGGAGAGCCATTACACAAAGTCCTTGGCCAAGGCAAGGAGATTTACTGGTAGGTATTCCAGTAGTATCTCAGGGTGTTCTGGGCTACACTCCGACACGACTTGTACCGCTTTTGGGGGTCTGACTTTTACCAACCCCCTAGGCCCGCCATGCGATACTCATAGACGAACGGACCGGACTGCACGGATATTGTCACTGACAGGCTCAGTAGGGTGTCAGGATGAGTTCGCTCATCGACGTCCCTTTTAGTCAATAGCTGGTGGCCCGTTACGTATTGGCTTATACCTCTGACGGGCTAGTGGTTAAATCCACAGCCATAGTATTGACGAGTCTTTAGAGTCTACCACACATTCAGTTACTCAGCTTTCGGGCGAAACGCTGTAGAGGCCGTATGGAGATATGGCAGGGTTCGATCAGATACGTGCGGTATTGCACGGATGGTGATCGGACGGTTTTTACTAGCCGGCTTTGGCTTAAGCCGGTCCTAGTTTAGTACAGTGTAGATTTTGTCTCATTGCATTTGTATCCGGACGGATTACAGATGCGGGTGTGTATGCACAGTATCGGGGTTTTCCTGTAATTTATTATGGGACCAGTTTTCTGGGGTTGCCAGTTTGCATTCCGTTCCGGCCGGTTTTCTCTTTTTCCTTCCCGGTCGGACTTTTCGTTGGAGGGTGTTAATTGCAAGTTTGCAATTAACATTTTGTTGAGGGAGTTTATTGCAAAATGATTGATTATGATATCTTCTTTGCTATTCATGCATTAATGAGATTTGATTTGGTGATGGTATTTGGGAATGTGGCCGGCCACTGTTTGGAGCATGGGAGGGGCTATTTTTGGTGGACTTTTCCTTTAGCATATCATTAATTTATGCATTCTTCCAGGGAGCTCAATTGGAGTGGGCTGTGAAGTGTTTTAAATAAATAAAAGCATGGTTTTAATTTATTGTTTTTTCCATCCATGTACACCATTTTCCAGTGAGCACAAATGAGGGTGTGCTTGATTATTCATTTTCCCCAGCAAGCACTTTGAAGTTCTGGCCGAGCTCATTCTTCATGAAATGCTCAAATTTTTTTTGAGCTTCCATCCATGAAAATTCTTGTGCTAAATTCCTCCATAAATGGCAATCTCCTAAACCCCAAAGAGACAACTATTCTGCACTATTCTACAGCAAATCTTGGGCGCGTCGGCTAGCCAACTTCGCGCCCGAGTTGCCTCGGCATTGAGGTGGGAGCCCGTAAAAGCTACAGGCGATGTGGTGCCCTTTCCGACGAGGAGGAGACGGACGGAGATCCCGCGAGGAGATCGGAGTGGAGATGAAGACCGGAGGACTCGGATCAGTCGGTACATCTCTTCCCTTTCTTGTTAGTAGCTTAGACTTGTTAATGGTTACGATCCGGGTGTTTAGTGCGCGGTGGTGCCGGTTTGCAAAGTCCGCAAAATTAAAGTTTATCACCGCTTCCGCATTCCGGCGTCGGATTGACGGCCGGGGCGCCGCCGTGCACTTACATTGGTATCAGAGCCTCGCCATTAACTTAGTCTAGCTTTGTGTAATGTGTTTGCATTTCCGATCGATCAAAAAGTCCAAAAACCCGTATTTTTTTGCACATCAGTTTCTGTCGAATTTTTTTTGAGTCCAAAAATTTTTCAGGTTGTCTCAGAGTGATGTGCAGGGAATTCTAAGGTCACTGTAAAAATTTGGTTCAACGATCTCCTCATACCGCCGCGGAAGGGCGGCCAAACCCTTGGTTTGGCCGCGCTTCCGCCGCGGATTTAACTGTTCACCAATCCAAATTTTTGTAGTGTGTTCCTGAGTAAGAAATGTGGTTTCTGGAATATTAAAATTGGGCCCAGGTTTTCTGTGAGTGCTACAGTTTTGTTTGGGGCCCACTTGTTAAGTTTGATCAATCGGAAAAATTTTAAACACATTTTTCACAGTATTTACATTATATCTGCGACCGTGAATGTCACTCGATCGGTAAATCCGGTCTAACTGCTATAGCCCGGTTGGACGGATTTGCGAACGTGACTTTCACGTTGATGTTCTGTTTTTGCTGTGATGTTGCGGATCGGTCGTGGGGATAGCCTGGATGCAATGCTAGTACAGTGTAGTTGTATTATGTACATTTGATATTGCGGGGCGAGCGTCCGACATGTGGACTGCCGTCACTGCCTGTTTGTATTATTATTTTGGGGCACGACCTGGTTGCGGTCGATGTACCCGTTGTATGTATATTTTACTTTCTGTACTAGGATTGCCCCGCGGAGGGGTGCACGGATAGCCGGGTTCTAGAGGGCAACAAGCCCGCATCTCATGGCATTGAGAGGGAGGGGGCTTCACTCCAGGATTGACGGGCTATTCGCCGCACTCATAGGGGGTACAGGTTGACCCAGGAGGGGTGCCCAAGTTACCGGATTCCGTGAAGTGCTGGGTGGTCCATTCACGGTGCTGAAGGGGGCTGCCTCGCTTCAGGTTTTGGCGGGTGACTTGCCGCGCCCGTAGGGGTCTAGGATTTCATTGCACAGGCTATCCACACGACCAGGGGAACGTCGGGTTTCAGCGGCTCTGTGAAACCCGGGGATCCCAGATATCTGTATTGTTTCTGTGATGCTGTTCATTCTCTGTGATGTTGCATTTCTTTCACGCCTTGAGCGAAATATAATATATTGGTATATATATTAGTAGATGTTGTATATGTTTTTCATCCGCGCTAGTCCAGTCCCCGCTCTGCCGTTAGTAAGCTAACCTAACGGGTGATGACGGGACCCAGTGGCGAATGCGGATGGCATATACGTACGTCAGTATATTTTCGTTCTTTGTGGTGTGATCAATTGATGGGACTGCGTTGATTCGGATCAATGCAAGTTAAACAAACCTATTCTGATGTTGTTGGAACACCTTTTCAAAAAGCTGTTATTGCAAGGACGTTCACTTTTGTTTTGCATCGTGGTATTCATTTGGAATATCCTGCTCCTCAGTCGACGAGGCAAGGGCCGAGATCCCTTCACCGGGAGTGACCCCTTGGACAGAAGTTTGCGTCAGGGCATTAACTTCACTATAGCCGATTACTTTTGCTTTGCATCGTGGTATTCAGTTGGAATATCCTGCACCTCATTCTACGGGGAAAGAGCCGAGATCCCTTCACCGGGAGTGACCTCTTTAGCAAAGGTTTTCGTCACTATATTTTTCAAAAAGCTATCCGTTCCTTCAACGATATCAAGTTCATTACGTTAAAGGTTTTCGCCAGAAACCATTCGTAGCCCTCCATCATTTCGGTTAAATATTCGGTAGTATTCAAGCTATGTATTTTGACCTCACGCCAAGGCATAGTGTTTGGTAGCTGCCGGGTATTTATCTGTTGCATAGATAGATGCGTTGGTTTGGGACAGTCGTACTACTATTTTGGCCTACGTCAAGGGTATGTACGGGTGGGTTCAAATTAACCTGGATAATGATGGGCAGAACTTGACATGTGACTTATGATATTTTGACCTCACGCCAAGGTCATAAGAGCATGGGGCAGAAATCACATCGGGAGTTTCAAAAGTACTGAAACTTGCCAGATATGCGCATACCTTCTGGAGTGTGATACCGTGAGCGGATTCCGTCACGTTATCATGCGATGAGAGTTGGATCCCGATTCCCACTGATGAGTTGGTTTACTCCTCGGGTGACCCCGACTAATTCTTCTTTCAGGTTTGGAGGAGAATTTTGAGGTACAGTGGGAGGATTCCAGATTAGATAAATTGGTGACCATTCTGATCTAGGTTAGAGTGCACGCTGAGTGTTTCTTTTCTCTCTCTCTTTGGCAGCGACCATTGACCCGACCCTAAGACTATGACTCAGTGACCAAATTAACCGAACCTTCTTAACACTGGCTTTTGGATTGTCAGAGTTGCAAACCTCATTGCCACTCCTACTTTTACCCTTTTCTCCAGGACACCCCGTTTTACTACGAACGTCCACTTCCATTGGACAAAACCATCGTATGGTTAGATACGAACTCGAAAGAATTTATTCGAGGATGGTTTCCGGTTCTGGAGAAAACGGATAGGATTATTCAGTTGTCTTTTCCTTTTACCCTCTCTCAGGTTACGAGTACTCCTTGGTTTAGGGGTAGTACACCTATTACGCAAATTGGATTGTCTTCTTCCAAACCTTAGGCTGGTGCCGACCGGTAGGGAATGAAGAAAACCAATTAGCATAACGATGGTGTGCAGAAGGTATTAAGTTCAGACAAAGCAAGGGATTAGTAAGAGGGCAAAGTAAATTGCAACAGCTATTCACGACCAAACCAAATATTTCGTTGCCACTCCCACATCACCTTTGTATTTCTCCAGGACACTCCGTATCACTACGAAGATCCACAGTTTATTTGGATACTCCATCGTATGGTTATATACGAACTCGAATGGAACTTGTTCCAGTTCGGGGATGGATTCTGGTTCAGGAGAAATAGGAATAAGGTTTATTCGGTTGTCTTTTATCTTCACCCTCTCTCATTGCGAGTGTTCCTAGGATTGGGACAGTACACCCATTATGCTTATTGGATAGTCTTCTTCCAAACCATAGGCTGGTGCCGAACGGTAGGGAAGGAAGAAAACCATTTGGCCTAAAAGGGTGTGCAGAAGGTAAAGACTAAAGACATATGAAGGGATTTTGAGAGGTGGCAAAGAACTATACGGTTACAGTCGTGAATCTGGAAGAGGCATTACTAGGAATACCAGGATACCCCAACGAAACATTTCAATGTTTCAGTTTCACTGTGTACTATTAAAAGAAAACTGATTTCCCAATTAGACACTTACTCCAGGGTATGTATTTACCAGGTATGATTCTCACATCTGTATGGTTTTACAGATGATGAGTGGGAGTAGGTTATTGGGAATTGGGTGATTATCCTCATTATATCGGGATTCGTTGTAATCGGTGATATTTGAGGAAATCACCTGGCCTGTTTGCCGGTCGGCAAATATTTGGTTTTGAATATCCGCTGTTATGCACCAATTTCAAATTGATATATCTGTACGTCTATTTTCATAGAGTGAGATATACCTTTCTGAAATTATGTCTACGACATTTACCTATATCAATGGATGGTTAGGTAAGGAGCATTAAACAGCGGTGTAATTCTTCTTAACCATAAGTACAGTTTTCAACCTACGGCACACAGTGAATGAGTTATCAGACTCAAGGGACTTATACAGAGTATTGTATGTTGTCCAGGGTCCATCAGGACAGAGGGGTAGGTCCTCGTACTATATTCGGTTTACTTATGACTTCTCTAGTTTTTAGACCGGTGTTTCGTGGAAACACAGGGTCCGAATTTTGAGAAGTTACAGGTATTTGAATAGAGTAGAGAACCAGGTGTAGCAAGTATCGGGATTCTTCAAAGAGATCGAAGATGTAGATACTTGTGGTATTCAGTTGAAAGTGATGGTTAAGAGAACTTGCTTCTCTTTCAGGTTACTCATAATTGGAAGTGTTCCTAAGTTGAGTAACGCTGATCCGCCTCCTTCCATTTAGTTGATATGCACTGGGGACAGCTGCATGATGTGAATCTGGTTCAAATAAATCAGTGCCTCTGATTCTATATTGGATATAGAACAGTTCATATCTTAACGATGTTAAGCTACGTGGAGTTGTCCGGTTTATGCTTAAAACCAGAAATTGGACAACTCTAGGCACGTTTCTGTAATGGCTGTTTGTGGGTTGACCCAGGCTATGACGAGGGTTGAATTTCTACCATCTGGATGAACAATAGCAATATTGTTCTAGACTCGCCACAGTTTTATTAAAAATGGATTTTTTCAGAAAACAGTAGTGGGAGTATGGTAGAACTGGAAGTAATTCCAGAACCACAAACGATTACTGAGGATTTGATAAGGAACCTAAAGATTCAATCTGGATTGACATTCCATTGGCCACTCCGCAGATAAGGTGGGTAACTTCAGGCACCCGAGAGGCACTACGGTGGTCTCAAGGATGGTGACAGGGAAGTTCTTGTTTACCCACAATTACCATTGCTGTTGTTCCAGGCTGCGAGACCCGGCGGGAGGATGAGTATAGCGTCGTTCTAAACCAGTTTTAGAAGTGTACGTCTATATGACTCTACCAGAGGGTTGTCGTAGTCAGTGGGAGCAGCGGAAGCATTGGTGGACAGGTTGCTTATGTCTATTTATGGACTAGAGCAGATATAGCGGAGATAGATCATCTATTTCTGACGTGACAGTCATGGGTTTGACTTCATCAGAATAGGGGATGGATCTGTTGAGAAGGTAGTAGGGTGTGATATCCTGGCATTTGGATGATATACACAGAGTAGGAAAGGAAACTCCTACACTACGATCGGTTATACTTTGGTCGTCACACAGTGGTTTCTCCACAAAGGACATGGATTTTATATCAGACATACTGGTTACTAGATCTATGGTTTAGATCTAGATTTGGGTGGTTTCCCAATCAGGGTACTTGACAGCATTCTAAGAGTATTTAGGATGGACGACTCCTGGCACGGTAGTGTACCTGCAGGTAATGGAGTCACCCTCTCCAAAGGTGTCTTACAGACTAAAGGGGAGAGGGACGGGCATGATTGGCAGATCACTTGCTCAGGCAATTGAGTCAATCGTGAGATGTCAAGTACCACACCAGATGTTGTTCTTGCACTAGATGCAATAAGATGACATTAATCCAATCCTGGAGAAACAGTCGGAAGCAGTTTTAGAACATAAGTGAATGTTCTAGGGATATGATAACGACAGCCTCATTCAGGAAACAGTTATCATTCAAGGCTTCCAAGGTGACATGGACGGCAAGGAGGTTGTCAGAGTTATAGTTTTCCTTCTGATGAGGGGCAGTATTTTGGACAGGTGGTCCAAGGCAATACTGAGGGAGGCATGGCGCGCAGGATACTGATTAAGTTCAGTTGACGATACAGTCCAAGAAGTTTGGATTTGGAGTTCATTTATGAGCTATGTCCCATCAGACATCCAGACACATTCTAAGACAGGTATTGCTCTTTTCGGGAGATGACTTTCTCCGCGAACTTGAGATATAGAGAGACATGGAAAGAAACAACTAAGCGGATCCACTCACTGAGGCTATTCCTCGAACGCAATAGTTCCGCAAACGAGCTTTGTGAGACTGACTAGTAGAGGAGTTGGATGTTCGGTATCACACGGGCTGTGAGTATGCGACATCGCAATAATTAGCCTTGAGTGCAAGTGGGAGATTGTTGGAGATAGTGCCCTCAGAGTCAATTATTAGGTCACAGGTACGTGATTGTAATGATTGAGGGAGGACCTATCCCGGCAGGACAGTCTTACTCGAGATGATAGTATGCTATCTGGTTTACCTTTATCATCGTGTACTGCTTTAGGTGACATGACACGTCACTATTACACGTTGATAGAGCCCCTAGGATTCTTGCTTGACCACCAGCAGTATGAGGGCGATCATATAAGTGGGAGCTGGGGGTCTACAAGCATATCCTTAAAAGGTCCCTAGTCGTGGGAGTTTCGAGACCGGGCATCGATACTCCATTAGTAGACTAGTGTATACAGTCGAGACCCTGACGAGGGGCGGTGGCTGGTCTCACAAGCCACTGGTGTCAGTTGGATCACCTAAGATGTATACAGGTGCTCATTGGGTTATGAGTACACCGGACAGGACTCGCCGGGAACATGCTAGTTGGTCATATACCAGACGTCAGATGGCAGTTCCCTGGTGACATGTGTGCAGGTTAGTTCATCGACCTGGGGATCGTCATTTGTCTCGTGTGAGTTCCCACTGTACTTTGATTACTACCCTACCACGGCTCAAAGGAGTCGTGCAAACAGGTTTTAGTTGGGTACAGTCCCGAGCCACATGGAGGCAGTGAGCGTATCTTCAGGGGTTCGTCTCTCCCGGTATTGGGGGTGAGGTCGTGCTGTGTCTAGGAGAGCCATTACACAAAGTCCTTGGCCAAGGCAAGGAGATTTACTGGTAGGTATTCCAGTAGTATCTCAGGGTGTTCTGGGCTACACTCCGACACGACTTGTACCGCTTTTGGGGGTCTGACTTTTACCAACCCCCTAGGCCCGCCATGCGATACTCATAGACGAACGGACCGGACTGCACGGATATTGTCACTGACAGGCTCAGTAGGGTGTCAGGATGAGTTCGCTCATCGACGTCCCTTTTAGTCAATAGCTGGTGGCCCGTTACGTATTGGCTTATACCTCTGACGGGCTAGTGGTTAAATCCACAGCCATAGTATTGACGAGTCTTTAGAGTCTACCACACATTCAGTTACTCAGCTTTCGGGCGAAACGCTGTAGAGGCCGTATGGAGATATGGCAGGGTTCGATCAGATACGTGCGGTATTGCACGGATGGTGATCGGACGGTTTTTACTAGCCGGCTTTGGCTTAAGCCGGTCCTAGTTTAGTACAGTGTAGATTTTGTCTCATTGCATTTGTATCCGGACGGATTACAGATGCGGGTGTGTATGCACAGTATCGGGGTTTTCCTATAATTTATTATGGGACCAGTTTTCTGGGGTTGCCAGTTTGCATTCCGTTCCGGCCGGTTTTCTCTTTTTCCTTCCCGGTCGGACTTTTCGTTGGAGGGTGTTAATTGCAAGTTTGCAATTAACATTTTGTTGAGGGAGTTTATTGCAAAATGATTGATTATGATATCTTCTTTGCTATTCATGCATTAATGAGATTTGATTTGGTGATGGTATTTGGGAATGTGGCCGGCCACTGTTTGGAGCATGGGAGGGGCTATTTTTGGTGGACTTTTCCTTTAGCATATCATTAATTTATGCATTCTTCCAGGGAGCTCAATTGGAGTGGGCTGTGAAGTGTTTTAAATAAATAAAAGCATGGTTTTAATTTATTGTTTTTTCCATCCATGTACACCATTTTCCAGTGAGCACAAATGAGGGTGTGCTTGATTATTCATTTTCCCCAGCAAGCACTTTGAAGTTCTGGCCGAGCTCATTCTTCATGAAATGCTCAAATTTTTTTTGAGCTTCCATCCATGAAAATTCTTGTGCTAAATTCCTCCATAAATGGCAATCTCCTAAACCCCAAAGAGACAACTATTCTGCACTATTCTACAGCAAATCTTGGGCGCGTCGGCTAGCCAACTTCGCGCCCGAGTTGCCTCGGCATTGAGGTGGGAGCCCGTAAAAGCTACAGGCGATGTGGTGCCCTTTCCGACGAGGAGGAGACGGACGGAGATCCCGCGAGGAGATCGGAGTGGAGATGAAGACCGGAGGACTCGGATCAGTCGGTACATCTCTTCCCTTTCTTGTTAGTAGCTTAGACTTGTTAATGGTTACGATCCGGGTGTTTAGTGCGCGGTGGTGCCGGTTTGCAAAGTCCGCAAAATTAAAGTTTATCACCGCTTCCGCATTCCGGCGTCGGATTGACGGCCGGGGCGCCACCGTGCACTTACAAAAAGTCCACTGCAATTGTTCACTAGAGATCTGGAAGAAATAGAGAAGCCAAATTGAATAAAGATCCAAAGAAATTAAAAGCCCAAGAAGCCCAGAATCAGTTCCAAAATTTTCAGACATAAAATTTTACCAAAAGCTTGGAAGTCTACTTTGACTAGGTCTTCCTAAGGATATTTTGGTAAATGTAGACATGCGAATCAATTGTAACCTAGGGTTTCTATCTCCTATAAATAGAATCCCAAATCATTGTATTCTTTCTATGCCTCCCTATGCCTCTTTTTATGAATAAAATTTAGAATTCTTTTGGAGAGCATCGATGCCTCCTTTTAATAAAAATTCAGAAATTCTTTATGGAGAGCATCGGTGCCTCTCTTCAATTCAGAAATTCAGATCTGACAACCCTGCATTGATGATTGGAGACATGCATCTGTAAGTAGATTTAATTCCTTGCTCTAGTTTAAATTTCAATTCTTTGCCCTAGGTAGATTAAATTTCATGTCCTAGGAACTTGTTTAGGGTTTAGCTTTTGGGAAGGCTTTTGAGAGATGAGGTCTCTCATCCCTTTCTTACCCATCATACATTTACAATGGGCCTCCATGCATACGCGCACACACCGCGCCCTACGGCATCCTACCCCTCGAGGTAACGATGACACCGTAGTGTAAAGGCCCAATTGCACGCGTTTTCTATGGAGGTTAGGATAAGGATCTCTAAAGGAAGGACAAGAACCTAGAGGAAGGAACACCTTCCCGAATGGCTCTAATCCCCTTTATTGATAATTACCATAACTCCTCATAGATCTTCATTCGGGTATAGAAAGCGTTGAGATTTACCTGCATTTCCAAACCATCCCTAAACCTAGCCCTAGCAAGAATAGATCTAGATAATTAGTATAGATTAATTAGATTTTTAGATTTAATAAGAAATCCGAACACCCATCGGAATTAACTCGTTAGCGTGACTAGGAGATTCACAACATCCCTGTGGACCGACCCGTACTCACCGGCTAGCTTCAAGTGACGCCGTTCTTAATTGCGGTTACAAATATTTTTGATCTATCTTTTAGAAAGCGCAAGCACGCTAAATCACTCAATCAAACGGCGCCGTTGCCGGGGAAGGGTATTTTGTGAAGGGTATTTTTTGTATTTTGTGAAGGGTATTTTTTGTTTGAATTTTGCAGGATCTACAATCGAGACGGATCTGGAAAAATCTAGAGTTCGAAACAGAAAAAGATACATCAGAACAGAAAGAGGTTGGAAAATCAGAACAGCATAATTTTTTTGAGACCTGAAGCCTCCGTACCGCCGCCATTCCGCCGCGCAAGCGCGCTCCCGCCGCTGAACCGTCGCGTCATGCTGACGTCATCGCGCGAAATATTCACTGTTTGTTTCCTTTTTCCCCCCTCTGCAACCTAAAATATATCTTTTGTCAAATCTCCTGCAGGATTCTTTGCGCTTAAAAAATCTTCCCCCTTCCAAATAACAAATCTTGTGCAGGATTCTTTGCGCACGTTTAAAATAAAAATTGATTGCAAGTGATCTTTTCTGATTTGCATATCCTTAATCTTTTTGCTAAAAATATCTTTCCAAATAAAGAGCAAGAGAAAAAAGGAAAATTTTAATTAGATTATTTGCAAGTTTTGAAATTCACAGAAAAAGATTTGATTGCAAGTGATTTACTGTTTTGCATATCTTTAATCGGATTTTAAGGGGCTTTTGACCAATTCAGATTGGGTGGGGATTTCATCACCCTTCCCAGGACCCCAGAAATCACATAAGGCATTTGCATTGACCATATTTAATTAAAAAATACTAGACTCAGCCCTGAGCTCAATAGGACAGAAGACTAGTTATATGCATCGACCGTTTATCCTAACCTGACTTTGCGGTGTCTAGGCAAGTGTGCCTAAGGCAAGTGGTTACTTAATTAGGACCGCTACTTGTAGCGGGGAGCCTCCCACTTACCTGCCACTTACCTGGCCGCAATTGGCGGTGAAGAGACGGTTTGAGGTCCTATTTCTAGCCCTTTGGAACAGTTAGGAGCTGTCTAGCTGACCTAGGTGACCCTAAATCTAGGCCTGATTGTGCATTTCTGGTTGATTGCATTTGTGTCTAAACCCTTCATCGAAAATTTTTGCAAAACAAATAAAAAATAAGAGGAAAATTTTATAAAAAGACTTGCAAATTTTGTCGCTAAGAAATCCGTGCACTCCAATCTTCTTTCTTTTCTCATTCTTCTATCATGGGTACTCCACTTCATAAATCTCTTGCCGAACTTTGGTATCCCGAACCTAACTTTGCTTCGTACGTCAATTGTTTCGGTCGATTTAAGGAAGATCCCTCCGTGCCCAAAATTTCTTTGAAAGATCAAATAGAAGCGTCTAGGAGAAATAGTTTGACTTTGCAACCCACTTTGTGTCAACCATGTCAACCTTCACCACCTTCGTACGTTGACACCACTTTTCCAAGTTCTGCTGTAACTCCTAAACCGATGTCCATTGCTGAGCATATTGCTCAATCTCGTAGCCGATCTTTGACCCCTCTCCACACATCTAGTTCTAGGGATCAACAAGTCCATTCACCTTTTTATCCACATGTTGACCCTACTCCTGTCCAACCATCCACTTCCTACCAGTCCTACCCGACTTTCCCACCTTCACTAGACCCTGTTTTTACACAGCCTTTTGGGAGTTTCACGTATCCAAACAATTTCGAATCTTTTGCCGAAACCCCCTTACCACCAAAGTCTAGTTTGGAACAGTCGTTGGAAGCTTATATCGCAGCAACAAACAAAATGACTAGGAATATGGAAGCGTCCATAGCCGCCCTTATGCAACCTGCTGAACCGGCAACTAGCTTTCAACTAGCTTCAAATTTTTCAATGTATAAGGAGGCGGTTGGACAGAGTGAGAATGTGAGAGAATTTCCAAATCAAACCTACCCATACCCAATTGAATCCAACAACTCCAATTTTCAAACATGTGTCCAAAATGATGAGTTGTGCGACTTTGTAGTGCTTGATTTGCCAGATTATGAAGAACCCCTTTCGAGTGAAACCGCACTTAATCCTTCTGATCTTTACACCTCCAATCTAGAACCTGAATTGATAAATATCCATACTCTTGATGAGGTGTCTAAAAAAATTGATTTTCACTTGATTGAGGATATAGACGCCGGGAATATTTTGGATGATGAACCAGTAGATTTGATTGAAATTTTATGTCCCATTCATCATCCCGAGTCATTAGATGTTTCTCCCGAACTTCATATGCGTCTTGATTTTGATGATAATGGCATGGATGAGATAAATATTGAGGAGAATTATGAGGATTGTATTGAGGAGAGAAGTGAGGATAATATTGAGGTTGAATCATTTTTGTTTGATGTGTCGGATTTTCCAATTCATCCTCTTGAATCTTTAACTAAATCACCCTCCCTCCTTTCCATCGTTCTGACCACGCACAAGATCACGCTTGACGACTGTGAGCTTGAATACTTTTCCTTTGAATCTGACACAGTTCTCACAGCCGATGACACTTACGAGTGTTTCACTTTTTCGGACGATGTTGATGACTCACCGCCCGAGTTTGAGTCCTTTACATTTTCAGATGAGTTGGTCGAACCATCAGACTCGGTTGCTTACAGCTGTTTCGAACCATTGATGGAATCTTTCAAATTCGAGACAGTTTACTACGGTGAGAATAACACTATCCCTAATTCACTCCCTTCCCTACCTTCCATTGTTCCGACCGTGCAAGTGACCGTTACGCTCTCATCTCCTATACCAAGTTCGGCGTACCCATGCTTTCTTGCGAATCTTGAGGGATTTGACCCCATTTCTCGACGGGTTGATAGGTTAGCGCAATCGCTTTTAACACATCGGTCATCACATATTGTGCTAATTTATTCACTCGATTTACACCCTCAAGATCGTGCTACCCTTCTTTCTCTTTTCCGCCATTCTTCTCCTCCACCGAGACCATATTCCACCCTTCTTCCCACACGGTCTCGTGTGTTTCTCATTTCTTTTCTTTCTACTCCATTCTTTCACCAACTCGACCATTACCACGATAAGATTTTTGAATGGTTGGTGCTAACCTTTGGCTTGTTAAGGCCAAGCTTAAGTTTGGGGGGAACCTTTGTATATATGTATATATATTTTTTGTTTTCTTTTTCTATAAAAAATAAATAATTTTTTTTTCAAAACAATAAAAAAAATTATAAATAAATAAACAGGGGAGTGCCGACATTTTGACCCTCTTGGTGTAGCATGACAGTGAGAACACTGTCAAGTTTAAGTTTGGGGGTATGCTCGGTACGTCTTCTTCCTTCGCATTCATATGTATATTTTTGCAATTGCATATTTATTTGAAAACCCATAAAAATTGAAAATTTTTGAAAAATTATAAAAATTATTGTATTCAATTTTGGCCATATTTGATTTGAGTTTGACAAATAGATCAACTGGCTAGGAACAACTAGATCTTAGACTTAGTAAATTAAAAACCCTAAAAATAACCTTCCTTAAAGTTTAACGGTAGAGAGTATATGTCTTTGTAGTTTATTTAGAAATAGGCAAATTTTGGGTTCACTTCTTGGGTTAAGTTGAAACAAAGGAAGAGTATTGATACTTTTATTAGAGTATAAGTTTGAAAAATAATTCCTAGCTTAAGTCAAGATTCTGAAAATGTATACCCTACAAATTGCACAATCACGCACCTTGAAACTTGGAATAGTAGAGGAGACCTTGAAATGCTCTTGTCTAATGTCCTTAGTATGAAGAAAATGAAAAAAAAATACAAGTGTGAATAAAGGAAAAAAATGAACACTGGTTTTTGTGATTACTTAAGGCTAAAAAAAATTAGAAAAATACTTAGCGAGGGTGCTTCATCACCTAGTGCCTTAGACCAACTGGTTTGGGAGTCACTGCTAAAAGCCTTGGGTGTTGCAAGACTAGGAATTACGCTTAAATGTGTAAACACATCTTGTAATCGGTTGTTGGTACCTCAAGAAGTATTAACGGTCGTATGAAGGATGTGTAAGCAAATTTCATTTAAAAATTCACCAATTAATAAGTACTTTGGACAACGGACAAGAGTATGATTGCTTGATTTGAATTTCCAAGTGTAGGGGTGATCTATACACACACGTAGGGGTATGTGATTGGAGTTTAGATGAGAGAACGGGATGAAGAATAGAACTTGTATTTTTAATAGAGTTGATAAAAATTCCTAAGTGGAGATGGAACCCACCCTAGAAGGAAAACTTAAGAAATGCCGAAAGCTAAGTAAGTCTGCAGAACATATATAATCTTAAGTTAGATGATGAGGAAGTGTAAAGAATATGGGTGGATAATTTACGGGTCGAAGATAATAGAATTCCTTGTTAGAAAACCTAATTGGAGAATAAAAGTCGATAAGCCAAATTGATAGGATTTTGTGGGTAGTATCCGCTGAAAACCCTCAGGAGACAACACTCCTCCTACTAGGGACACCTAGAGGTTTAACGGCTTGTTGCACGAGCTCAGTGCAATCGCGCTTCCCTGCGAAAGTGCGGTTAGGTTTTTTGTAGAGAATAAAAAATAAGTTTGCTTAAGGACGAGCAAAAGATAAGTTTGGGGGTATTTGTTCACACCATAATATTGAATTATTATATTCCCCATTCTTATTCTTTTTTACAAATAAACAGGTGCTTTTGACGCATGTCTGCTACATATTACAAGTTACAGGTTCTTAGAGCGAAAACAGTGAAAAAGACAAAAGACGACACAAAAAGGGGACTTTGACCAACAAATAGAAGGATCTTAATCAAGCCTACACAAAAGATCAGTACAAGGCAACGCAAGGTCCAAGATTACAAAGCAAACGGTTAAAAATCCACTGCAATTGTTCACTGGAGATCTGGAAGAAATAGAGAAGCCCAATTGAATAAAGATCCAAAGAAATTAAAAGCCCAAGAAGCCCAGAATCAGTTCCAAAATTTTCAGACATAAAATTTTACCAAAAGCTTGGAAGTCTACTTTGACTAGGTCTTCCTAAGGATATTTTGGTAAATGTAGACATGCGAATCAATTGTAACCTAGGGTTTCTATCTCCTATAAATAGAAGCCCAAATCATTGTATTCTTTCTATGCCTCCCTATGCCTCTTTTTATGAATAAAATTTAGAATTCTTTTGGAGAGCATCGATGCCTCCTTTTAATAAAAATTCAGAAATTCTTTATGGAGAGCATCGGTGCCTCTCTTCAATTCAGAAATTCAGATCTGACAACCCTGCATTGATGATTGGAGACATGCATCTGTAAGTAGATTTAATTCCTTGCTCTAGTTTAAATTTCAATTTTTTGCCCTAGGTAGATTAAATTTCATGTCCTAGGAACTTGTTTAGGGTTTAGCTTTTGGGAAGGATTTTGAGAGATGAGATCTCTCATCCCTTTCTTACCCATCATACATTTACAATAGGACTCCATGCATACGCGCACACACCGCGCCCTACGGTATCCTACCCCTCGAGGTAACGATGACACCGTAGTGTAAAGGCCCGGTTGCGCGCGTTTTCCATGAAGGTTAGGGTAAGGATCTCTAAAGGAAGGACAAGAACCTAGAGGAAGGAACACCTTCCCGAATGGCTCTAATCCCCTTTATTGATAATTACCATAACTCCTCATAGATCTTCATTCGGGTATAGAAAGCGTTGATATTTACCTGCATTTCCAAACCATCCCTAAACCTAGCCCTAGCAAGAATAGATCTAGATAATTAGTATAGATTAATTAGATTTTTAGATTTAATAAGAAATCCGAACACCCATCGGAATTAACTCGTTAGCGCGACTAGGAGATTCACAACATCCCTGTGGACCGACCCGTACTCACTGGCTAGCTTCAAGCGACGCCGTTCTTGATTGCGGTTACAAATATTTTTGATCTATCTTTTAGAAAGCGCAAGCACGCTAAATCACTCAATCATCACCCTCACTCTATTCTCCTCCTCCAATTCTGGACGAAAAAGGCAGCCCGCAATTCCCCATTTTCCCCACTTCATTTTGCATCAAAAATCCCCAAAATTCCATTAAAAATCAATACAAATCCCACAAACTCTAAATCCAATCCTTACCCATTATTCCTTAGCCTAATCTACCATGGATCTTGGAGCAAGAGAGCAAATTGGGAGGCCAAGTTTGCATGTTTGATCTCATGTTTGTGGAGGTATAATCCTAACCCTAAGGTTTAATTGTTGTTTAATTACTTTAATCTAGTTTATTAGATGTTTAAATAGGGCTTTAATTGAAAGTTTGGAAATTCAAGAGAGGGCTTTGAATTCAAGTTAGGGTTTATGTTACTTGATTAAGGTTGCAATGTATAGTTTAACATCCTAAGACATGCAAAATCTAAGCTAGTTGCTAGTTTGCTAATTGTTACTTTAAAATTGTCCAAATTATATAATTTTGCAAACTAGATTTTTGGGATTTGTGTATAGAGATGAGATTAAATTTTAGTAAATATTGGTGTGACCTAATTATGATATTAGATGAACATTGTGGCCACTAGATTTGTTTAAACATCTAGTTTTGGACTAAAATGGTAATTGTTGCTTACTAGGTTTCCGGATTAATAGCCTTTTAAGTGAGTTTGAGGTTTTAGGTTATGTTTTCCGATATTGGAATTCTTGGTTTTGATATTAGTTGTGAGATTTGGTCGTTTGATGTTTGTACGTCAACGACGAGGGTCTTTTGGTTGTTTTTGCATGCGTAGGCTATAGGTTCTAACCTATGAGCGCACCGTGTGCCGTATCAGTTTTTCGGACTTGGTTTTCATGACAATGTGATATGTGTTGATTTGTAGGTATCTCGCATGGACTTCCAAGACGATGAAGCACATCGACTACGGCTGAACGAGGAGTTCCACAGGTGAGTAGATTTATATCTACGGGAGAAGTCGGGTGGATGACGTATAGCACCCCCGCAAATTATAATGGAAACCGATATATGTAGAATATGATTAAGGAAACCATGTTAGAAACTTATGAATATGGTCGGAGAAACCTATACTAGGAACCCACGGATGTGATTAAAGGTTTAGTATGAAATGATATGATATAAATAAGGATGTCTCGAAGATATATATAAGGATGTGAATCACGATATATAAATATAGGTAGCGCACGAGAATAAGTATGAGATTTAGAGTAGCATGACATGAGATTTATAAGATAGAATGTATTTGTAAGATGACTTGATGTGAGATATTAATGTGATGAAAAGAGTCTACGATGTGATATGATGACTTGGTGTGATATGTTGTTATATGAATGCAAGTCGATAAGAGATAGTTGATACCTTTGTCGGTCACACGATATGAGATTGATACGGATGTGACCTAGGAGATAGGTATATAGATATATATAATGTTGTGAATCATGAGTGATATGCCGTACGAGACATTAGGTCCGTACCCTCATTGTCATGTAGGTTGATAGGATCCCTAATGGTTTAATGCCGCCGTACGACGGATACCGTACGTGATGAGTTTTACTTGATGATTGATCCATACCCTTGACTAGAGGATGCCGTACGATGGATTATACTGTACGTGATGTTGTGAGGCTGGATGCCGATTGATTGATTCACCGACTCGGTTATGTTATAGATACGTATACCTTGTAGCATTTCGCTTACGATGTACTTTATGCTACGTTCATGATATTCTCATTGCATTGCATATGGCTGTGCTAGTACACCCACAACATTATCGCTGATGCGTATGTTACACTTACACAAATTGGCCGGCTCACACACTTTCATCATCGATAATTGCTATGTCACTATACAGTAGAATTACTACATCATGCTATGATTCTTAATTGTTCGGTACTGTCACATGACTCTTTGCATGATATACTTGCTATGTTCACATCATTTTGATATGTTGCATGATATACGGATATGCTTACATTTCTGTTCTATGTTTGCATACATCATGCTTTATGATATTACGCATTGAGATGCTGTTTTCATGAGATTCTGGATTTGAGAACAGTGGTTATATTTCAAAGGAAAATATGTATTGTTTTAAAAACCCGGTTTCTCTTGATATGATATTTCGAGACGTCCACTATGTGTTTTCTCTGTTTTTAGATTGGCATGTGAAACCCGATTCGAGGAGCGGTAGGCACCGTCTGCAGGCATATGGTGGACCCGGTGAGGTACCCCGGGGCAAGAAGACTTGTATTGTTAGGCGGTGAGCCTGGCAGGGGAGCACTACCTACCGGTGATAGTATTTGGACTCGGCGGTTATCCAGAGGATACCGACCGGAGTCGTGAGATGGATATGAGGGCCGACCAGAGTATGCGACGCCTGAGGGCCGATCTGAGGATGCGGCGCCTGAGATATAAGGATTTACGTATCGATGCTAGACACGGGTTTCATGATGTTTCGAGTGTCGGTGTTGGACACTCAGGTTCCATGATTTTGATGTGTCGATTGATGGACTCACGTTGGTTGATATCCTCATATTTACATGCATATGCTTTCATGATATTTACATGCATGATGTTGTCGTGTCATTGATGGACACGTAGATGTTATCCACATGCAGATAGGCATTGATCATATTGCTGGCACATATGCAGATACGGTCACCCTAGATATCATAGTATTACCTTTATGATATAGTTGACCTAGGAATCGTTGTTTTATTCGATTTCTATCTAATGATGTTTTCTACTCACGAGTTGGCAACTCACTCCCGTTGAGCCATAGTTTTTGCAGGTTGACCGCATGGATCAGTAGTGGTACCGCCGGCACACAGCTTACATTCGGGTGATTTGCTTTGGTAGGTGGCACACATTGGCTCGTGCCACTATTGTATATTATTCCTGTTGTATCTAGTTAACTCCATCAATCAGAAACTAGTATTTGTATAAGTGGTAAGACTTAGCAAGACTTGTAGTTGCGAGACTTGAGCGATGGGTTATATGTTCGCTTGGTGGGTTGATGTCTTGCTTTATTCTTTATCCTTTGTGTTGATCTTCGCCGTTGGGCGTCGTATACATATATTATGACTTGCATGGTTGTGATTCCGCCGATTGGCGAAGAGCTAGCTCCCACTTGGGGATGCCTTTTATATTATCATGTGTATGTGGTTTTGGATCAAAATATACAAAGGAGGTGCTGCCCAAATTTTTAAAAAAGACGAAACATGATTTTCAACTAATATAATCCGCTTGCATTTTCATGTTCCATTATCTATTCATTTAAGAAAACTTTTGATTTTACCATATCATTATTTCAAAACTTCACCACTTTTTATTTTGTTAAAAAGGTTTAGATTTCTGGGCTTCGGCTTACTTGAATTACGTTACGCCTGTAGACGTGGCGTGATTTAAGTGCCGGCCACGAGCTAAATTTTCGGGTCGTGACAGCTACATTTTTAATTATATGCACCATGGTTCTTTTTTGAATGATTTGTTTTAAGTTTAAAATAAATAAAAAAAGAAAAGGAAAAGAAAAAGTAAATGAGAGAGAGAGTGAGGTGACTTGTGTCATGTGAGGGTGAGAGAGAGTGAGAGAGAGGGGTGAAGCTTCTACACAAACCCTTAGCCATTTCTTTACTCCCTTCATTCCTTCATCCTCATCTTCTTCATTTTCTCTCCACATCCTCCACCTCCACTACCACCCATGGACACCCCAAAATCCTCACTAAAACACCACGCATCTTTCACAAAAAATGACTACAGCATCACTACAAACCCTATGGAGGCCTCATGTTTGGACCTTGAAGACTTTGAGCAGCTCAAAATTTTTCTTGAGTTGCTAAATGAGGTAAAAACCTACACCTTTAGTTTAGAATCTTGTATTCCTCATATCTTTTGTAGTTTAGAGTGGATTATATATGGTTTAGTGGTGTTTGAAATTCCAAGATGAGGATTTGAGAATAGAATGAGTTGTGGTGGTGTTTATGAGATATAGTTGGTGACCATAGACCCTTAGTGTTAGTCCTAGACCAACTTGAGCATAGAAAACAGAGATGTGAACTTAGATATCTCAAATATCGGTTTTGTGAATATTTTATGGACTACAGGGAATCTGGAGCAATCTGAGATGTTTGTAGAAAAATCAAACAAGTACATTAACCTAGTTAGACCAATAGGAGACCACCACGAGAAGACGAGACCCAAATTCCAAAATTGGGCCGGCGACATCGGGAAAATAGGAATTCTCACCGGGCTATTTGTGGACATTGGAGTGGGGATTTGGTGTTAGTTATATGTATGCCCTAGAGGCCATTACTGTACATGTGATGTATATTGTAGTGGATGCTTGGACATATATAGGGAGGACTTTCTTGCTCGACATGATAGTATGCTATCTGGTTGCACTTTATCTTAACATGTACACTTATTATCTCTCTATTACATGTTGATAAAGCCTTTAGGATGAGTACTTGACTATCAGGATTATGATGCAGATCATACTAGTGGGGACAGGGTAGTCGGTAAGTACATCCTTCAAACGTTCCTAGTCGTGGGAGTATCGAGACAGGGCATCGATACTCTAGAGTAGACTAGCGTATACGCTTCTTGACCCATATGATGGGCGATGGATGATCCCACATCCATTGCTGTTTGACATCAGAGAAGGTATACGGGTGCTCAGTGGAGACTGGGTACACTGAACGGACTCGCCAAGAACTCCTAGATGGTATTATAAGTCGGATAGCAGTTCTCTGGTGACACTCGTACTGGTTAGTCTGTAGACCCGAGATCGTCATAAAGTCTTGTGTGATTCCCACCGTGCTTTGATTTCCACCATACCACGGTCAAGAGATCATGCAAAAAGGTGGTTTTTGGGTACAGTCCCGAGCCACATGGAGGCAATGAGCGATAGGAAGGGTTTCGTCTCTCCCAGTATTGGGAGTTGATGTTGCGCTATACTCGATTGGCCATAACAGGAAATACCTGGTCAGGGTTGCTGAGATTTACTGGTAAGTGTTATCAGTAGTTTCTCGAACCATTATGGACCTTGCATCGGCATGACTTATCAGGCTAATGGGGTCTGACGTTGTACCACCCCCAGGATGTGATATGCGACATATCTGACGAAGAGACCGGACTGTACGGTAGTGTTACTGATTAGATTCGCAGGAGTACGAGCAGGTTTGCTTGTTGATCTTCTGATCGCTCAATACCCGGGTGGCCGTTACGTTTAGCAGACCGCTTGCGGCTTGTGGGTGTTTGATATGATCACCACCTACTACCGGCGTATTGACGAGTTTTTAGAGTCTTACACAGAGGTTTCCTGGCTCAAGCGAAACGGAGTAGGATCACATATGTGATATATGCGGGACCGAGATTAATACTGTATGTGATACCGTATTCTATTCTCGCGATATGTGACATAGGTCGGTTATATGTGATATAGCCGGGTTATCGGATCAAGTGTTGATTCGATAAGTTGTTACATTTGATATTTGTCGGTTATATGTGTTGGATATATGTATGCCCTATAGGCCATTATATGATAGTGGATGTATTTATACATGTATATATATATTCAGTGTACATTCTTGCTCGACATGATAGTATGCTATCTGGTTCTTCTTTATCTGACATGTTGATTTGATAATGCTTTTATTCATTCACACATGTTGATAAAGCCCTGAGGATATAGGCTAGACTACTGTGATTATGATAGAGATCATACTAGTGGGACATCTGTAGTTTTAAGCATATCCTGGAATGTCCCTAGTCGTAGGTGTATCGAGACGGGGCATCGATATATCAGAGTAGACTAGCGTATATGATACTAGACCCATATGATGGGCGATGGATGTTCCCACATTCATCGATATTTGACATCGAGAACGTATACGGGTGCTCAGTGGTGACTGGGTACACTGGACGGACTCACCGAGAACTCCTATATGGAATTATATCTATTGTCGGATAGCAGTTCTCAGGTGACACTGGTGCAGGTTAGTCTGTAGACCCGAGATCATCATAGAGTCTTGTGTGTTCTCCCACTGTACTTTGATTACCACCCTACCACGGCTCTACTGAGTCGTACAAACAGGTGGCTGTTGGGTACAGTCCCGAGACACACGAAGGCGATGAGCGATAGGAGGGGTTTCGTCTCTCCCGGTATTGGGAGTTGATGCTGTGCTGTGCTCGATTGGCTATATCAATAAGTCCCTGGCCAGGGCTGTTGAGATTTACTGATAAGTGTTATCAGTAGTTTCTCGATCTGTTATAGACCATTCATCGGCACGACTTATTGAGTTATTGGGGTCGACGTTACCATCCTATGACTCGATATGCCGCATATCTGACGAAGAGACCGGACTGTACGGTAGTGTTGCCGGTTGGCTCGATGGGAGTTGTGACAGGTTCACTTGTTTTCTTCTGATCGCTCAATACCCGGGTGGCCGTTACGTTTAGCTGAGCGCTTGCGGCTTGGAGGTATTTGATATGATCATTACCTACTGCCAGAGTATTGACGAGTCTTAGAGTCCCACAATGAAGTTTCCTGGCTCAGGAGAAAAGATGTGGTGTGCATATGAGATATGCGC
Source organism: Agapanthus africanus (assembly GCA_030015575.1). Lineage (NCBI taxonomy): Eukaryota > Viridiplantae > Streptophyta > Magnoliopsida > Asparagales > Amaryllidaceae > Agapanthus > Agapanthus africanus. The sequence continues at coordinate 327,090,684 of JASDDO010000018.1, forward strand.
GGGGACCCGATTAAATACGGATATATGATACCGTATATTAATCGGGCATTTTCTATTGGTCGGGTCGTATGTGATATGACCGGTTTGCAAAATCAAGTGTTGATTTAACAAATGACTTTTAGATTAATTCTTTAATTAAACTCTTTTTCTATTTTTGTATGCATGCATGTATGCACATGATGATGTGCATGGATACATACATACATACATTGTATCATGGTTGTAGATACATATTTGGTGGAAATGCAAGACATATATTGTAGTTATTATCTATTTATTTATCATTTTGAAAAAGGGAAAGGATAATTCACACAAGGTTAATTCTTATCATCTTTGACCATGCTTCAACCACTTTTTAACCTTGAGTTAATTATCCTTTTGCCTCTTAACTCATTTGATAAAGATCTAGATAATTCTAACCATGGTTGAAGTGAGAAGGATTAATATAGATTATTCTTTTCTCATTTCAATTATTCACTCTCATAACATTTCCATTTGTGAGAAAGCTTAGCCACCATCTTCTTCTTCCTCTCTTGATAATTTCTTTGAGTGAGGTTGATAAAAAGAAAGAGTTTTGATTATAGAATACAAACCACATCATCATACTACACACATCTAGCCCATTTGTGTAGGGTCTTTGCTCTACTTCATTCACATATCGAGTAAAGTAAGGAGCTTTGGGCAAAGGAGCTTCGGGTGGATCGTCGTGGACCTAGAGGATCTCAAGCGAACCTTTTTTCAACCCTCAAGTAGCCAAGGAGTCTAGCGTAGGGAGCTACAAAGGTTGTACTCTCAAAACCCTAGCTTTTTCTACTTGTGATGATGTCAATGTAATGAAACCCTAAATTTCTAGTGATGATTCTTTGTATGTTCACTTAGCACCTTAAAAAATTTGATTTTGGCACATGTGATGCTTCCAAACCCTTTATGAGGTGCTAGGTAAACCTAACAATGGTATCAGAGCCAAGCTAGAGCTTTAGGCGACGCTTTGGCGAAGTTAAAACTCCGATCGAACCCGAAATACGCATTTTTAACCCCTCTCTGTACATTTTTTAAAAACTGTGTTTTTTCAGAATTAAAAATACTTAAAAAATTCAGCAGGCAATTCTAAGAATTTATGTAAAAAACGAAACCATAAACAGTACATGCCACCGCGGAACCGCGGCCAGACCTTGCTTGGGCCGCGGATCCGCGGCCGTACAGATGTCATATTGCCTCGTTTTTGTACAGTAATATTCTTACTTGCTTGTATATATTTTTGGGTATTTTTAATCTGATTCAAGTGTTGAGTGTTCTGGGGATAATTTTGGGTTCGTTGATTCGATCGGAAAATTTTAATTTCGTGCCTTTTTCGGATGATTTAGAAAGTATTAAAATGTTCGAAAGAATATCATTAACTCAGTTTTTCCCGGCACGAAAAACATTCATGTGTTGATTTTTTCTCGGGTTTAAATCTTTCGGAAATATGTGCAAGTTATGTGGTGGACCCTCTAGAAGAACACAAACCTTAACTCGATTATGTGACCGTCTGAACTGCCTCTAAAGCTTAGGGTTTGGGGCAGTACGGCGTGCCACATGTGAGGCGTTGGCTTGACCCTTCTACGGCTGGACCACTGCTACTGTGACACATTCTGGGATTTTTGAACTCCGCTCAAGTGTTGAGCTATTTAGGAAATTTTGGGTATTTGATCATTCGATCGAAAACTTTAATACTGTCTATTTATCTGGATTGTGATACAATATGTGGAATTCATGTAGTTAGGCATGAAATGCGAAGTATGTGATATTTCGGATTTACGATGTCTAAAGAAAATGTGGATTCCAAATGTTGTAGTTTTACACTTTCTTTTCTGTGACCGTAAGTGTAGTATGTCGCTTATTGCCGGTTTCGTTGCTATACATCAACGACAATCGGGGTACGCATACTTACTTACGTTGATGATATATGATATTATGTGTTGCTGAGATATGATGTGCAGGATTGTCGCGATTGAATAGCCGGGTTTTTTTTTATGTGAGATGAGAGTTTTCTTTTCATTCATGTAAAATTCAAATGTAATGTAATATTCTTTTATTTGGGGCACTTCCGGGTTGAGGTTGATGTCACCAGTGTTGTATATTATTTACTTTTCCGTATTAGGATGGACCCAAGGAGGGGAGCACAGGTGACCGGGTTCTGGGGTTCAGTGGGAGGCCATCTTGAAGAGTCGAGACCGGGTCTCCTAAACTCCAGAATTGGTAGGGTCGCTTGCCGCTCTCGTAGAGGTCTAGGGGTATGGGCTTGGCTATTCATCGCGACTGTGGAATCCGTATTTTCTATTGTTGGCTAAATACTAAATACGGACGTCCTAGTATATCCCATCATATCTGTGTTTCTGCTGCCTGTATTCTGTGATGTGATATCTGAGACGAATGATATATTATATATATGATATATAGTAGACGTTGCTTATAGTTTACACCCGCGCAAGTCCCGTCCCGGTATGCCGTTAGTTAAGTAACCTAACGGTGCATAACGGAACATTACGACGAATGCGGATGGTATAAGCGTACGTTGTATTTTCGTTTCTTTTCTGTGATTGGCTTAAGGACTTAAATGATGGGACTATATTAATATGATTAATATAAAGAAAATAAACCTAAAAAGATGTTGTAGAATCGGATTTGAAAACCATTCGGCTCTTTATGAAAAAGCTACATTTCAAAACTGCGGAGCTTAAGCCACTCCTTTTGAAAACCATTTGATTCTACGACGATATCAAGTTCAAAGCGTTAAAGATTTTCTTAAAAATCATCCGCAACTCTCCATCATTTTAGGAAGTAGAGTACTTAGTATTCGTGCTACGTTTGTTGACTATAGTTAAGACGTAGTGTATGGTAGCTAAGTGATGTCTTCCTACACTGCATATGATGCAGATTAATTAGGACATTCATGCGACTTTGTTGACCATAGTTAAGGGTCATATGAGTGGGTCTAATTAATCAAGAAATGACGGATAGAACTTGACTGGTACTTATGATTTGTTGACCATAGTTAAGGTCATAGGTACTAGGGGTAAAAACCACATCGGGAATTTCAATAGTTGAAATTTGCAATGAGATTGCATACCATCCATATGATGGTTGGATCCCGATCCCACTGTGGGCAATAGTTGCTCCCAAGAGAGTTTTGCAGTTTACAATTAGCTAACTCACTAGGTGTCTAGAAAGGTGTTAACGGGGCTATGCCTCTGGGAAAACGAGGTTTACTTTAATTAGGTCCGTGCGAAAGCACGGGGAACCTCCCTCAAGTACCGACACTGGCCTGGCTGAATGGTTAGCGAAGTTGTAGACTGTAATTAATCCTGGCTAGTTTTCTTTTTAAGGTTTGAAAGAAAAACTTGACTAAAGTAGTGGCAGATATCGATTAGACAAGATAATAACCAATCCGATCTTTGCAAGAGCTTTCGCTGAGTGTATTATTTTCTCTCTCTTAATGGCAGATACCAATGACTGGACTCAAGCTTCTACTAGATAAAAATAAACTGAATGGGACCAATTATAAAGACTGGCTGAGGAATATGAAAATTGCCTTGACTTATCATAAAGTATCATATGTCCTCACGGCTCCAGCCCCGCCCGTCTCAGGTCCAAAATCCTCAGTTGCAGACAAAGAAGTCCGCAAGACATAGGACGCTGACTGTGCCACGGCCAAATGCCTCACGCTTGCATCGATGGATAACACACATCAAAAGCAGCACGAGAATATGGACATTCATGACATATTCCTCCATACAAAGGAGTTATATGGAGGGCAATCCCGCGTATTATGATACGAAGGATAAAAGAAATTGTTTCAGATGCGAATGGCCACTGGCACACCAGTAGGAGACCATGTTCTGAAGATGATAGCTCTCATAGAAGAGCTTGAGGACCTTGGATGGACGATGGACAACGAACAATATACGGATATTATTCTGCAGTCCCTCCCCTCCACCTTTGCTTAATTCATAGTTAACTTCAACATGCACAACATGGAGAAGGAACTACCTGAACTCCTTAATATGTTAAGGAGTGCAGAGAGCACACTGAAATCAGTGAAAACTCCCGTTTTGAGTGTTGGGCAATCTTCCTCTTCTAGCCCAAAGGTTAATGCCAAGGGAAAGAAAAAGAAGAAGCCCACCAATTCTAGGGGTGGAGTTAAAAAGGTTAATGGGAAGGACAAGTCCAAAGCTGGAGAATCGGGGAAAGGGGAATGTTTTTACTGCCACAAAACAGGACATTGGAAGCGCAACTGCACAGAGTACTTAAATCTCAAGAAGAAGCATGGGGATGCTTTCGCTTCAGGTGTGTTTGTGACAGAAAACTGTTTTTCAATAAACTCTGCTTCCTGGGTATTAGATACCGGTTCAGGTTCTCACATTTGCAATTCTATGCAGGGGCTGAGAAATAGCAAGGTTTTGAAGATAGGTGACCATACTCTCCGCGTTGGAAATGGTTCCAATGTACATACAATCGCAGTGGGAGAGTATCATTTGGGGTTGCCGTCTGGGTGTATATTGGTTTTGAACCCGTGTTATTTTGTACCAAGTATGCTTTGTAATATAATATCTGTTTCTTTGTTAGACAATGAAGGATATAATTTTGTATTGCAGAACAATGTTATGAACATTCACCTGAATCAAATGTTGGTTGGGTATAGTACGCTTAATAATGGGATATACGTCCTAAATCAACACACAGTTTTCAGCATACAACACACTAATAAAAGAAAACTTTCAGAAATAAATGAAGCTTTTCTTTGGCACTGTAGACTTGGTCATATTAACGAAACAAGACTAAACAAGTTACACAAAGATGGATATTTAAACTCTTTTGAATATAAATCTTATGCGACTTGCTAGTCTTGTATCAAGGGTAAAATGACCAAAACTCCGTTTACCGGACACGGAGAAAGAGCTACAGAGCTCCTGGGCCTCATACATAGTGATGAATGTGGGCCAATGTTTACACAGGCTAGAGGCGGTTTTTCATACTTCATTACGTTCACTGACGATTTCTCAAGTTTCGGTCATGTATTTTTATTAAAACACAAATCCGAAGCTTTCGAGAAATTCACTGAATATAAACAAGAAGTAGAAAAACAAACCGGCTTGAGTATCAAGATGCTTCGATCAGATCGAGGTGGAGAGTATCTCAGTACAGAATTTGCAAACTTCCTAAAAGAGAATGGGATTCTCTCTCAGCTCACTCCTCCTTACACACCACAGCACAACGATGTGTCAGAATGAAGGAATCGGACCCTATTAGATATGGTCCGTTCCATGATAAGTGATGCTGAGTTACCCGTCTCATTTTAGGGGCATGCATTGGAGACTGCAGTGTTTCTATTGAACAGGGTCCCAACCAAAACCGTGTCTACCACGCCATATGAGATATGGCATGGGAAGAGACCATCTCTTAAGAGAATTAGGATTTGGGGTTGCCCGGCCTATGTTAAAAATCAGAATCCGGACAAACTCGAGACACGGTCGGTCATGTGTAACTTTGTGGGATATCCATGGAATTCTTATGGATATTTATTCTACCACAAGGAGGAACTAAAGGTGTTTGTTTCTCAGTATGCCACATTCTTGGAAAAAGAGTTTTTCACAGATAAAGCTGATGGCAATGTGGTAGATCTAGAAGAGGTTCTAGAGACACAAACAACAAATGACGACTTGGTTGAACCGGCTGTTGCAATAGAAACTGAGGAGCCTCGGCCACTCCGTAGGTCTGGTAGGAGTTCTCGCCCACCGGAAAGGTACTACGGTTTCCTCATTGATGGTGACGGAGAAGACTGCATCATGGAGGATGATGATCCTACCAGCTTTCAGCAAGCTATCACGAGTGGAGCCTCTGTGAAGTGGCTGGATGCCATGAGATCCGAAATGGAGTCTATGTACACCAACAAAGTATGGACTTTGGACGTTGTACCCCCTGAGGTAAAACCTGTGGGGTGCAAATGGATCTTTAAAAGAAAGATTGGTGTAGATGGGCAGGTGGAGACCTATAAGTCAAGACTTGTGGCGAAGGGTTTTCGTCAGAGACCAGGTTTGGACTATGACGAGACTTTTTCTCTCGTAGCCATGCTTAAATCCATTCGGATCCTACTTGCTATTGCTGCTCACTACGACTATGAAATCTGGCAGACGGACGTTAAAACGGCATTTCTAAATGGAAATTTGGAAGAATGCGTTTATATGGATCAGCCAGAGGGTTTCATTGACAGTGGGAGCAGCGGGAAAGCATGTAAATTGCTTAAATCCATATATGGGTTAAAGCAGGCATCACGAAGTTGGAACATCTGTTTCGATGATGTTATCAAAGAGTTTGATTTCATCAAAAATCCAGATGAACCTTGTGTTTATAAGAAGGCTGTAGGGAGAGCTGTCACATTCCTCGTATTGTACGTGGATGACATTCTTCAGATAGAAAATAATATTCCTATGCTACAGTCGGTCAAATCTTTCTTATCACTAAGGTTCTCCATGAAGGACCTGGGTGATGCCACATACATTCTGGGCATAAGGATCTATAGGGATAGATCCAAGAGGTTATTGGGATTGTCCCAAACCAGGTACATCAACACCATCCTAAAAAGGTTTAGTATGGAAGACTCCAAGCGGGGTGCCTTACCCGCTTGCCATGGGGTCACTCTCTCCAAGGACTCTTGCCCAAAGACCGATGAAGAGAGAGCTCGCATGAGCATTATACCCTATGCTTCGGCAGTAGGATCTATAATGTATGCGATGTTATGTACACGCCCAGATGTAGCTTATGCACTTAGTGTTGTAAGCAGGTATCAATCCAACCCAGGGGAGAATCATTGGATAGCTGTGAAGAACATTCTTAAGTACTTGCGAAGGACTAAAGAATTGTTCTTGGTGTATGGTTATGGAGATCGAGGCCTTTACCGATTCGAGCTTCTAGAGCGATAAGGACGACAACAAATCTATCTCCGGGTTTGTATTTACCCTCAATGGAGGGACGGTAAGTTGGAAGAGTTCCAAACAGGATACCGTTGCAGACTCTACGATGGAGGTTGAGTACATTGCTGCGAATGATGTCGCCAAGGAAGCCGTCTGGATGAAGAAATTCATCTCGGAGCTAGGAGTAGTTCCAACCATTATTGATCCAATACCATTGTATTGTGATAATAATGGGGCTATGGCGTTAGCCAAGGAGCCCAGGTCCCATCAACGGTCCAGACACATCCTGAGGCGTTTTCATTTGACCCGGGAGATTGTAGATCGCCGCGAGATCGAGATTAAGAGAGTAGATATAAAGAATAATATCGCGGATCCACTCACCAAGGCCCTCCCTCAGCCGCAGCATGAGCGACTTTTTGAGATGTTGGGTATGAGATACGCCAATAACTGGCCTTAGTGCAAGTGGGAGATTGTTGGATATATGTATGCCCTAAAGGCCATTATATGATAGTGGATGTATTTATACATGTATATATATATATTCAGTGTACATTCTTGCTCGACATGATAGTATGCTATCTGGTTCTTCTTTATCTGATATGTTGATTTGATCATGCTTTTATTCATTCACACATGTTGATAAAGCCCTGAGGATATAGGCTAGACTACTGTGATTATGATAGAGATCATACTAGTGGGACATCTGTAGTTTATAAGCATATCCTGGAATGTCCCTAGTCGTAGGTGTATCGAGACGGGGTATCGATATACCAGAGTAGACTAGCGTATATGATACTAGACCCATATGATAGGCGATGGATGTTCCCACATTCATCGATATTTGACATCAAGATCGTATACGGGTGCTCAGTGGTGATTGGATACAATGGACGGACTTACCGAGAACTCCTATATGGAATTATATCTATTGTCGGATAGCAGTTCTCAGGTGACACTGGTGCAGGTTGGTCTGTAGACCCGAGATCGTCATAGAGTCTTATGTGTTCTCCCACTGTACTTTGATTACCACCCTACCACGGCTCTACTGAGTCGTGCAAACAGGTGGCCGTTGGGTACAGTCCTGAGACACACGAAGGCAATGAGCGATAGGAGGGGTTTCGTCTCTCCCGGTATTGGGAGTTGATGCTGTGCTGTGCTCGATTGGCTATATCAGTAAGTCCCTGGCCAGGGCTGTTGAGATTTACTGATAAGTGTTATCAGTAGTTTCTTGATCTGTTATAGACCATTCATCGACACGACTTATTGAGTTATTGGGGTCGACGTTACCATCCTTTGACTCGATATGCAGCATATCTGACGAAGAGACCGGACTGTACGGTAGTGTTGCTGGTTGGCTCGACGGGAGTTGTGACAGGTTCGCTTGTTTTCTTCTGATCGCTCAATACCCGGGTGGCCGTTACGTTTAGCTGACCGCTTGCAGCTTGCAGATATTTGATATGATCATTACCTACTGCCGGAGTATTGACGAGTCTTAGAGTCCCACAATGAAGTTTCCTGGCTCAGGCGAAAAGATGTGGTGTGCATATTCGATATGCGCGGGGACCCGATTAAATACAGATATATGATACCGTATATTAATCGGGCATTTTCTATTGGTCGGGTCATATGTGATATGTCCGGTTTGCAAAATCAAGTGTTGATTTAACAAATGACTTTTAGATTAATTCTTTAATTAAACTTTGTTTCTATTTTTGTATGCATGCATGTATGCACATGATGATGTGCATGGATAAATACATACATACATTGTATCATGGTTGTTGATACATATTTGGTGGAAATGCAAGACTTATATTGTAGTTATTATCTATTTATTTATCATTTTGAAAAAGGGAAAGGATAATTCACACAAGGTTAATGCTTATCATCTTTGACCATGCTTCAACCACTTTTTAACCTTGAGTTAATTATCCTTTTGCCTCTTAACTCATTTGATAAAGATCTAGATAATTCTAACCATGGTTGAAGTGAGAAGGATTAATATAGATTATTCTTTTCTCATTTCAATTATTCACTCTCATAACATTTCCATTTGTGAGAAAGCATAGCCACCATCTTCTTCTTCCTCTCTTGATAATTTCTTTGAGTGAGGTTAATAAAAAGAAAGAGTTTTGATTATAGAATACAAACCACATCATCATACTACACACATCTAGCCCATTTGTGTAGGGTGTTTGCTCTACTTCATTCACATATCGAGTAAAACAAGGAGCTTTGGGCAAAGGAGCTTCGGGTGGATCGTCGTGGACCTAGAGGATCTCAAGCGAACCTTTTTTCAACCCTCAAGTAGCCAAGGAGTCTAGCGTAGGGAGCTACAAAGGTTATACTCTCAAAACCCTAGCTTTTTCTACTTGTGATGATGTCAATGTAATGAAACCCTAAATTTCTAGTGATGATTCTTTGTATGTTCACTTAGCACCTTAAAAAATTTGATTTTGGCATATGTGATGCTTCTAAACCCTTCATGAGGTGCTAGGTAAACCTAACAATATGTGATATAGCCGGATTATTAAATTAAGTGTTGATTTAATGATTTAATGTATAATTATATATTTGATATATTAAGTTACATTAACTAATATTCATTCACTTAAGATTTTTTTTCTCACTTGATTTGTGCATGTGTATATATGTGATATATATAAGCGTACAAAGTTTTGTGTCATGCTTGATGACACATGCAACTTGGGTGTGTGTATGACTTACACCATGCTTGGTTTAATCCTAAGGTTTTTAATGGATTAAGTAATTCAAAAACTAAATGATTTTGTCAAGGCATGAAGTTTGTAGAATCTTGGATTGCCATTGACTAAGTCTACTTGTTTTATTTTGCATAAGATATTTATAAACCCAACCATTATCCTAACCTTGGTTAAGTCTCTACAAAGGTTAACATATGATGTTAACTCACCTATGGTTGCCATTCTCTACTTGATAATTTTCATGGGAGTTCTCTTCATCTCTTTCCTCCAAGCTTTCTAGCTTCAATGGAAATGATGGAAAAAGAGTGAGAAAATTATTTCTAAAATGAGCAAAATTCCTACTTCATCATCCTCTACTACTTGCCATTTAGTATAGGGTTTTTGCTTCACTAATTTCATAATTAGTGAAGAGGTAGCTTGGGTTAGTGTCTCCTCGACGTAGATCATCTTCGGCCTTGAAGACTTCGAGCAAGCTTTTTCCGTACATCTTGTGGAGCCTCTCAAGAGTCTGGGAGTTCATGGATCGCAGCGAAGGGACTACTACACGGAGCTATTGAAGTGAAGGACCAGTCTACAAATGTTGTATTCCTTGTCCACTTCTTTGCAAAGATGTTTGCATATCGATTCGTCGGATTTTCTAGTATCGATTCTATGGTTAGGGTTAGCTAGAACGGCAAAAATTTAAATATGGCATGGATGATGTCTTCCGAAACCTTGCTGCCATGCTAGGCAACTCTGCAGTGGTATCAGAGCCATACTAGAAAATTAGACGATGTTTGCCAGGATTACGAAACCGAAACTACTCCGAAACACCCGATACGAAAACTTAGTTTCTGTCGAATTTAAAAGGTCTTCAAAATTTTTTTAAACAACTGCAGAATGTTGTATGTGATATAACATGAACACCATGAAAATTTGAGGGGGTTTTGTGCATGAGTTGTCGGCCACATCATGCTAAAATCTGAGCTCCTCGGGTGGATTTTGGAATTCTGCCTTCAAATTTTCAGGGTGTTCCAGTCTCTGGGTTTTAGGTTTTCAGGCGTTGTTTGTTTTTTCTAAATTTTCATGTGATGTTAAATTTCTGCAAAGGCAACTCGGAGTGTTTCGCAGTCGTAATTCTAACATGTATTCGGGTTATTTAGATGATGTTAAAAAGTTCGAACGGATATCAATAACCCAATTTTTCCCCCGCTGGAAATTTTTCAAGAGTTGGATTTTTCCAAGTTTAAAATTTTCAGAAAATCTTGCAAGCGATTCTATGGACCCTCTAGAAGAACGAAACCTTAACTCGATTATGTGACCGTCAGAACTGCCATCAAACCCTAGGGTTTGTGGTAGTTCAGCAGTGCCACATGTGAGGCATTGGTTGACCCTTCTACGGCTGGTTAATAGGAGCTGTGGCAGTTTCTGGGTACTTTTTGAACTCCGCTCAAGTGTTGAGCTTATTGGGAAATTTTGGGTGCTTGCTTATTCGATCGAAAAGTTTAACTTCGTCTAGCTATCTATGATTGTGATACAATATTTGGAATCCACATAATTGGTTATGAGATAACTAGTTTGAATTTTATAAATCTAGCAGTTTAGTCTCATTTGATCGGTTGCCATGGGATTTTGATGTTGATCAAAAGTCTGTCGCAATCACGTAGCGTACGCGGATACTCGTTGGATAAACTTAGTAGATAGCCATACCCCATAGCCCCGACCAAGTGACTGTAGGAGAATCCCGTCGCCAAAAGCATCCGTTCGGTGCTCGCGGCTGCGGTGTTCCGCCTTAGTGCACTTCGTCGACGGCACCGGGGGGTGCGGCCGTCTACTAAAGTTTCCGACGAGCATTCGATAGGGTTATTGGGAATCTTATTGAATTGCCCGAAAGGTTATTGGAAAGTGTTTTCAATGTCGAGACTAAAATGCGGGATTTATAATTGTTAGGTATGTGATGTCTAAGGAATTCATTTGGTTAGGCATGAAATCCAAAGTATGAGATACATTGGGTTTATGATGTCTAAGCTGGTTGCGGATTCCAATTGTTGTAGTTTTTCACTTTTTTCTGCGACCGTAAGTGTAATATGTGGTGTATCGTCGGTTTTGTTGCTATACGTCAACGACAATTGGGATACGTATATTTACTTACGTTGATGACATGTGATATTATGTGTTGCTGTGATATGTTATATTGGATCGTCGTGTTTTGAATAGCCGGGGGTTTTATGTGAGATGAGGGTTTTTATTTTCATTTATGTAAAATTTATGGTATGTAATATTCTTTTATTAGGGCACTTCCGGGTTGAGGATGATGTCACTATTGATGTATATTATTTACTTTTCCGCATTAAGATAGACCCAAGACGGGGAGCACAAGTAACCGGGTTCTAGGATCCAGTGGGAGACCATCTCGAGGAGTCGAGACCGGGTCTCCTAACTCTAGAATTTGTAGGGTTGCTTGCCGCTTTCGTAAGGGTCTAGGGATGTGGGTCTGGCTATTCATCGCGACCGTAGAATTCGTGTTTTATACTGGCTTAATTTAAAACACGGAAATCCTAGTATATCCAATATTTCATATGTTATCTTCTGCTGCTCTGTGATGTGATCACCGTGATATGTTCAGACGAATGCCTATATTATATATATGAGATATAATTAATATTGTTGCTTTCGTTTCATATGTGATGCTTAAGAAGCATGATTGATGGGACTTCATTAACGAGATTAATGAAATAAAAGAAACCTAAAGATATTGCAGAAACTTGTTTTAAAAACTGATAGCTCTAGTTCTTACTTTGCATAGCGGTATTCCTTGTAGAATATCCAACACCTTATTCGATAAGGAAAGAGCCGAGATCCCTTTACCGGGAGTGACCTCTTTAACGAAACTAGCAGATGCTACAAACTCGGATTGTATTTTGATTGCTTCTATAGTTTTTGCTTTGCATAGTGGTATTTGTGAAATATCCTGCACCTTATTCGATAAGGAAAGAGCCGAGATCCCTTCACCGGGAGTGATCTTTTTAGCAAAACTAGTAAAAGCCTCAAAAACACTCCTTTTAAAATTCACTCGATTCTACAACGATATCAAGTTCATTACGCAAAGAGTTTTCTTAAAAACCTATCGTAGCCCTCTGTCATTTCAGATAAGTACTACTTAGTATTCATGCTACGTTTGTTGGCCTTCATCAAGGCGTAGTGTGCGGTAGCTAACTAGTGCTTATCTGGTAAAGCCTGAGATGCGATTGGATTAGGGTAGTCGTGCGATTTTGTTGGCCTTTGTCAAGGGCCGTGCGGGTGGGTTTAATTCAATCATGAAATGTACGGGTTGAACTTGACTAGCGGCCTATGGTTTGTTGGTTTTCGTCAAGGTCATAGGAAGCTAGGGGTAAAATATTATCGGGAATTTCAAGTGTTGAAATTTGCAATGAGATTGCATACCTTCTATGAGATAGTTGGATCCCGATACCCACTGCGAGTAAGAGTTACTCCTGGGAGAGTTTTACACATTACAATTAGCCGATCAAGTAGGTGTCTAGAAAGGTGTTAACGGGGTTATTCCCCTGGGAAAACAAGGTTTATTTTAATTTGGTCCGTGTGAAAGCACTGGGAACCTCCCTCAAAGTACCGACACTGGCCTGGTCGAAAGATTGGCGAACTTGTAGGGTGTAATTAATCCCGGCTATTCTTACCTTTTAGGGTTTGAAGGTAGATTTGACTAAAACAGTGGGAGCCATCCTGATTAAATAAACTAATAACCAATCTAATCCTGCAAGAGCGCACGTAGAGTGTTTTCTTCTATCTCTCTTGGTAGCGACCATGTTACGCCTTAATCAAGATAATAACATGGATGCATTGACCGAACATGCTTATTATACTGAGCTAAGAAACGTTAGTTCCGCTCAATCTTATAATTGTTATAAGTCCGAGCAGAAAATAGGGGAATATCCAGATTCCCATGCGACCTAATTGAGGAATAAGCATGTTAATGCATATTCTTCGGGTGTGTTCAATACCGAGAACTGTTTCTCGGAATCCTCTACGTCCTAGGTATGAGATACCGGATCAGGATCCCGTATATGTAATATGTTATATGGGCTACAGAAAGGTAGAGAACTGAGAATGGGTGATATGTCTCTAAGTGTTAGAGAATGGTGCAATTGTTACAGCCAAGTCTGTTGGCAGATATCACCTTGTATTAATACATTGATTCTAAACAAATGTTATTACATACTGAACCTGATATACAACATTACATCATGTTCTTTACTGAGTTGAAGAAGAATATAATTCTATATTGGAGGATAATGTTGTGAACATTTTCCTGAATCAAGAGTTGATTCGATCAGGCACGTTAGATAATAGCATATACGTTCTAAATCAAACCACAGTTCAAAGTATGTAGAACACACACAAGGGGAGTAGTTCAGAAATGAACGAATCCTTCTTGTGGTATTGTAGACTAGGTCATATCAATGCAACGCGATCAACTAAGTTACATAAGGATGAATATGAGAATCTGTTCGAATTTTCATCTTATGATACTTGCCAGTCTTGTCTTAAAGATAAAATGACCAATACTCCGTTTACTGGAAACAGAGAAAGAGTTAGTGAACTCTTGGGACGCATACATGATGATGTATACGGTCCTATGTCTATAAATACCATGGTTGGTTTTTGGTACTTCATTACATTCATCGACTATCTCTCAAGATTCGGACATATGTTCCTGTTGAAACATGAGTCTAAAACTTTTGAGAAATTCAAGGAATGTAAGTTTGAAGTGGAGAACCAGACGGGTGGAAGTATTAAGTCCTTCGATGTGATCGAGGAGGAGAATACTTGGGCATGAAGTTCCTGGATTATTTAAAGGAGAATGTGATTCTCTCTCAGCTTACTTCTTCGTATACACCACAGCACAACGGTGTATCGGGACGGAGGTATCGCACCCTATGAGATATGGCGCGCTCTATGATGAGTACTGCTGAGTTACCTGTTTCCTTTTGGTGTTATGCACTTGAGAAGCTGCATACCTATTGAATGGGGTTCTGTCCAAATCAGGGCCTACCACTACATATGAGATATGGAATGGGAAGAGACCATGTCTTAAACGAGTTAAGATATGGAGTTGTCCAACCTATGTTGAAAAGCAGAATCCGGACAAGCTCGAGGCAAGGTCAGTTTTGTAAGTTTGTTAGGATATCCCAAACATTTGCGAGGGTATATCTTCTGCCTAACTGAGGAGCAAAAGGTGTTTTGTTTCTCAGCATGCCACCTTTTTAGAAAAGGAGTGAAGAAATTTGTGGTCCTGAGGTAGAACTAGAAGTTGTTCCAGCTAGACAAACTAAGAGCTGATGATTTAGTAAAACCAAAGGATTCAGTAGTCTCTAACGAAGCTCAGCCTCTTCGCGAATCTGGTAGGGTTCCTCATCCACTTGAGAGATACTACGGTCTTCTCGATGATAGTGGGAGCGAGGAATGCATCATGGTTGATGATGGCCCAACTAGGTTCAGGCAGGCCATCACGAGTGGCGACTTTATGAAATGGCTTAATGCTATGCGATCAAAGATGGAATCCATGTATGCCAACAAAGTATGACTTTGAATGTTGTATCTAAAGGGGTAAAACCCATCGGGAGCAAATGGATTTTGAGAAGATTCTTGGTGTAAATAGAAAAGTTAAGACTTTCAAAGCTATGCTTAAGTCTATCAGGATCAATGCGCGCATCGCGAAGTTGGAACATCTGTTTTGATGTGACAGTCAAAGAGTTTGACTTCATCAAAAAGGTAGATGAACCTTGTATATACAAGAAGGTTGTAGAGAGTAAGCTTGTCTTCCACGTATTGTACGTAGATGATATACTCTTGATAGGAAATGGTTTCCTATCCTACACTCGGTCAAGCTCCTCTTATCATGGGGATTCTCAATAGAAGATTTGGATGATACCTACTACATCTTATAGATTATGATCTATGGTGATAGATCTAAGTGGATATTGGGAGTTTCCCAAATCCATGTACATTAACACCGAACTAAAGGGGTTTAGTATGGACGATTCAAAGCGTGGTGGTTCGTCCATGTCACGATCCGAAGGTACGGAACGTGACCGACACTTAAATTACGAAGCGTCTAGAGCCGCAACGTAATCTAAGTAAGCCGAAGCCCAGAAATCTAAACCATATAAAAGAATAAGTAAAGGAAAACATGTAGAAAAACAAGTTTAAAAGCAACATCCAATTTTCTCAAAAATTTCGGCAGAGTTGCCTTTGAAAAAACTGGCCCCAAACGGGTACAAACAAGAATAATATATATACAGCAATAAAAAGGTATCCCCAAGCGGGAGCTAGCTTTACGCCAACAGGCGGAAACAACCACACCAAGCACAATAATATACAATGCCAAAGGGCGAGGCTCAAAACTCAAAAGAAAACAAATCCACTAGATACCATAATAATACAAGCGTGACTCTAAGGTCGAAATAAATAACTGGTCCTTTAAACTTATCAAGTAATACAAGTTTGGTTGATAGAGCTTACTAGATACCAATGAAATAAATAAAGTACAATGGCGGTCCTGATACAAATGAACCAACCTACCGTGCAAATCACCCTGAATGAAAAGATGTGCCAGCAAGCTGCTAAGGAAACCTGTACATCGAACCTGTAATAAAATTTGGCACAACGGGGGTGAGTTGCCAACTCGTGAGTAGAAGACATCTGCGAAAAGAAATCGAATGCACGACGCTGTCCTAGGTCATAATAATATACTAATATATCACTAGTCATCTAGTAGTGCAGGGTAATAAACTATGAGTAAGTGCAAATGCTCCGTGCTCGTGTCAGTGCCTCAAATAGTAATATGTCGTGTGAATGAGTATGCATGCACCATGAATGTAAAACAATCAACCCTGAAATCTGGATATATCTGTATAAAAAGTCTTTAACTTTCACCATAGTAAAATTTGTATAGAAGTCTGAAACATCATCGATGAAATCCATGGAAAACCGTGTCAAGCATCGACACAAAACATGTAAATCTCAAGTCTCAATACCTCATAGTATCAATATCTCGGGCTCCGTCAGTCCGGATCGGCCCATATCATCAAATCTCACGACAACGGTCGGTATCCTCCGGATATCCGCCGCGCCAGACATCACCGGTAGGTAGTCTTCCCTTGCCAGGCTCATCGTCTATAACTTGATCTTCTTGCCTCGGGGTACCATACCGGGCCCACCATGTACCCGAGACGGTTCATCCACTCCTCGAATCGGGTCTCAAAATCCAACAGAAAACATGAAATCTCATGGTGGATGACACATACATCACAAGAAAACCGCAACTTATATTTTAAAAAGAGAGGGAGAAAGAGAGAGAAGTTTTTATATATATTCTTGCGGTTTTCCCAAATCCAGAAATCTCATAGAAATCCAAAATCTCAAAATCATGAGTAAGTGAATGGTAAGTGTCGGCATAAGCCCCATAATACTGCATGATAACATGAAAATGTGAATGCTGTTGGAGATAGTGCCCTCAGAGTCAATTATTGGATCACAGGCACATGATTGCGATGATTGAGGGAGGACCTATCCCGGTAGGACAGTCTTACTCAAGATGATAGTATGCTATCTGGTTTACCTTTATCATCGTGTACTGCTTTAGGTGACCTTACGAGTCGCTATTGCACGTTGATAGAGCCCCTAGGATTCTTGCTTGACTACCAGCAGTATGAGGGCGATCATATAAGTGAGAGCTGGAGTCTATAAGCACATCCTTAAAAGGTCCCTAGTCGTGGGAGTTTCGAGACAGGGCATCGATTCTCCAGAGTAGACTAGTGTATACAGTCAAGACCCCGACGAGGGGCGGTGGCCGGTCTCACAAGCCACTGGTGTCAGTTGGTTCACCTAAGATGTATACAGGTGCTCATTGGGTTATGAGTACACCGGACAGGACTCGCCGGGAACCTGCTAGTTGGGATTATATCTGATGTCAGATGGCAGTTCCCTGGTGACATGTGTACAGGTTAGTTCATCGACCTGAGATCGTCATTTGTCTCGTGTGAGTTCCCACTGTGCTTTGATTACTACCCTACCACGGCTCAAAGGAGTCGTGCAAACAGGTTTTAGTTAGGTACAGTCCCGAGCCACATGGAGGCAGTGAGCGGATCTGCAGGGGTTCGTCTCTCCCGGTATTGGGGGTGAGGTCGCGCTGTGTCTAGGAGAGCCAGAACATGAAAAGTCCTTGGCCAAGGCATGAGATTTACTGGTAGGTATTCCAGTAGTATCTCAGGGTGTTCTGGGCTGCACTCCGACACGACTTGTACCGCTATTGGGGGTCTGACTTTTACCAACCCCCTAGGCCCGCCATGCGATGCTCATAGACGAACGGACCGGACTGTACGGATATTGTCACTGACAGGCTCAGTAGGGTGTCAGGATGAGTTCGCTCATCGACGTCCCTTTTTGGTCAATAGCTGGTGGCCCGTCACGTATGGCTAATACCTCTGACGTGCTAGTGGTTAAATCCACAGCCATTGTATTGACGAGTCTTTAGAGTCCACCACACACACAGTTACTCAAGTTTCGGGCGAAACGCTGTAGAGGCCGTATGGAGATATGGCAGGGTTCGATCAGATACGTGCGGTATTGCACGGATCGTGATTGGACGGTTTTTACTAGCCGGCTTTGGCTTAAGCCGGATCCTAGTATTGGATAGTGTAGTTTTGTCTCTTTGCATTTGTGTTCAGTGGGAATAAAAATGCGGGCATGTATTTGCAGTAGTGGGGTTTTCCTGTAATTTATTACGGGATCAGTTTTCTAAAGTTGCCAGTTTGCATTCCGTTCCGGCCGGTTTTCTTTTATTCCTTCACGGCCGGACCTTTTGATGGAGGGGGTTAATTGCAAGTTTGCAATTAACTTATTTGATGAGGGGTTTCATGCATATTGAGGGCTTCTTGATGGTTCTTTCATCATTAGATGCTTTTTGCATCACTTGACTTGCTTTCATGTGATTTGATGAGAAGAGATATGAGGGTGACTATTTTTCTCATGCTTATCTCTCATTTCTCTTTTGGTATTTTAGCTCTCCACCATTTTTTCCTCATGAAGGCCGGCTACTTTGAGGGGTGAGGAGAAAATGAGAGAGGATCATTTTGTGAGGATGGGAAATTATCATTCATCTCATTTTACATTGCCAACAAAATTCCCAAGTTCAATTCTCAACCTCATTCCTCCATCAAGGCAACTAAACCCCAAGAGACAAATTCTACACTTGCCTACAGCAAATCTTGGACGCGTCGGCTAGCCAACTTCGCGCCCGAGTTGCCTCGGTCCAGAGGTGGGAGCCCGTAAAAGATTTCGGCTACGTGGTTCCCTTTCCGACGAGGAGGAGATGAACGGAGTTTCCGCGGGAGATCGGAGTGGAGACGAAGACCGAAGAACACGGATCGCTTGGTATAGCTTCTCTACTCTTTTCTAGTTTGCTAGTTGCTAGGTTAATGGCCCGATCCGGGTGAAAAGTGCGCGGTGGTGCCGGTTTGCTAGTTTGCAAAGTTTTTGTTTCCGCGTTTCCGGCGTCGGATCGACGGCCGGGGTGCCGCCGCGGACTTACACTGGTATCAGAGCCACGCCATTAACCTTGCCTAGCTTGTTCTAGTGTGTTTACATGTTCGATCGAACGGATTTTCCGAAAACCCATTTTCATATGCACAGTTTTCTGTCGAAATTTTTTTTTGGCTCCAAAATTTTTTCAGTACATTGCAGTGACATGTGCAGGGAATTCTAAGCATTCTGTGAAAATTTGGTCGCGTGATCTCACTATTCCAACCGCGGAACTGCGGCCAAACCCACGTATTTGCGGCGGTTCCGCGGCCATTTTTACTATTCATTGGACCAAATTTTTGCAGTGAGCTCCTGGGTTGAAAATGGGGTTTTTGGAATATTCTTTTTGGGCCTAGACTCTCGTTAAGTGCTACAGTAATGCTTGGGGCCCACTTCGATAAATTTGATCGATCGAAAAATTTAAACACAATAGTTCACAGTATTTACATTATATCTGCGACCGTGAATGTCACTTGATCGGTAAATCCTGTCTAACTGCTATAGCCCGGTTAGACGGATTTGCGAACGTGACATTCACGTTGATGTTCTGTGATTGTGCTGTGTTATTGCAGATCGGTCGTGGGGGACAGCCTGGATGCAATGGTAGTACAGTATTGTTTTATATGTACATTTGATATTGCGGGGCGAGCGTTCGACATGTGGACTGCCGTCACTGCCATTTTGTATTATTCTTTTGGGGCACGACCAGGTTGAGGTCGATGTACCCGTTGTATGTATATTTTACTTTCTGTACTAGGGTTACCCCACGGAGGGGTGGACGGATAGACGGGTTCTAGAGGGCAACGAGCCCGCATCTCATGGCATTGAGACTGAAGGGGGCTTTACTCTAGAATTGGCGGGCTATTCGCCGCACTCGTAGGGGGTATAGGTTGACCCAGGAGGGGTGCCCAAGTTACCGGATTCCGTGAAGTGCTGGGTGGTCCATTCACGTTGCTGAAGGGGGCTGCCTCGCTTCAGGTTTTGGCGGGTAACTTGCCGCGCCCGTAGGGGTCTAGGATTTTCATTGCACATGCTATCCACACGACCAGGGGAACGTCGGGTTTTAGTAGCGGCTCTGTGAAACCCGGGGATACCAGATATCTGTATTGATCTGTGTTGCATTTTATCACGCCTTGAGCGAAAATTATATATTATATATATATACTAGTAGATGTTGTATATGTTTTGCATCCGCGCTAGTCCAGTCCCCGCTCTGTCGTTAGTTAGCTAACCTAACGGGTGATGACGGGACCCAATGGCGAATGCGGATGGCATATACGTACATCAGTATATTTTCGTTCTTTTGTGGTGTGATCAATTGATGGGACTGCGTTGATTCGGATCAATGCAAGTTAAACAAACCTATTCTGATGTTGTTGGAACACTTTTTCAAAAGCTGTTATTGCAAGGGCGTTCTCTTTTGTTTTGCACAGTGGTATTCAGTTGGAATATCCTGCTCCTCAGTCGACGAGGCAAGGGCCGAGATCCCTTCACCGGGAGTGACCCCTTGGACAAAAGTTTGCGTCAGGGCAATAACTTCACTATAGCCGATTACTTTTGCTTTGCATCGTGGTATTCAGTTGGAATATCCTGCACCTCATTCTACGGGGAAAGAGCCGAGATCCCTTCACCGGGAGTGACCTCTTTAGCAAAGGTTTTCGTCACTATATTTTTTTAAAAAGCTATCAGTTCCTTCAACGATATCAAGTTCATTACGTTAAAGGTTTTTGCCAGAAACCATTCGTAGCCCTCCATCGTTTCATATGGATAGTCAATAGTATTCAAGCTGTGTATGTTGGCCAAAGTCAAGGCACAGTGTTTGGTAGCTGTTGGGTATTCATATGCTGCATAGATAGATGCGTTGGTTTGGGACAGTCGTACTACTATTTTGGCCAAAGTCAAGGGTATGTACGGGTGGGTTCAAATTAACCTGGATAATGACGGGTAGAACTTGACATGTGAATTATGATATGTTGGCCAAAGTCAAGGTCATAAGAGCATGGGGCAAAAATCCACATCGGGAGTTTCTAAAGAAACTGAAACTTGCAAGATATGCGCATACCTTCTGGAGTGTGATAGCGTGAGCGGATTCCGTCACGTTATCATGCGATGATAGTTGGATCCCGATTCCCACTGATGAGTTGGTTTACTCCTCGGGTGATCCCGGCTAATTCTTCTTTCACGTTTGGGGAAGAATTTGACGTTACAGTGGGAGGTTTCCAGATTAGATAAAGTGATAACCATTCTGATCTAGGTTAGAGTGCACGCTGAGTGTTTCTTTTCTCTCTCTCTTTGGCAGCGACCATTGACCCGACCCTAGACTATGACTCAGTGACCAAGTTGACCGAACCTTCTTAACACTGGTTTTTGGATTGTCAGAGTTGCAAACCTCATTGCCACTCCTACTTTTACCCTTTTCTCCAGGACACCCCGTATTACTACGAACGTCCACTTCCATTGGACAAAACCATCGTATGGTTATATATGAACTCGAAGGAATTCGAGGATGGTTTCCGGTTCTGAAGAAAACGAATAGGACTATTCAGTTGTCTTTTCCTTTTACCTTCTCTCTCAGATTGCGAGTACTCCTTGGTTTAGGAGATAGTACACCTATTACGCAAATTGGAAAGTTTTCTTCAAAACCATAGGCAGGTGCCGACCGGTAGGGAATGAAGAAAACCAATTAGCATAACGATGGTGTACAGAAGGTATTAAGTTCAGACAAAGAAAGGGATTAGTAAGAGGGCAAAGTAAATTGCGACTGCTATTCACGACCAAACCATGTATTCTTCGCCAATCCTAAATCACCTTTGTATTTCTCCAGGACACTCCGTATCACTACGAAGATCCCAGTTATTGGATAATCCATCGTATGGTTATATACGAACTCGGAAGGAACTTGTTCCAGTTCCGGGATGGATCCGGTTCAGGAGAAATAGGAATAAAGTTCATTCAGGTGTCTTTTATCTTCACCTTCTCTTGCATTGCGAGTGCTCCTAGGATTAGGGGTAGTACACCCATTATGCTTATTGGATAGTTTTCTTCCAAACCATAGGCTGGTGCCGAACGGTAGGGAAGGAAGAAAACCATTTGGCCTAAAGGGGTGTGCAGAAGGTAACGACTAAAGACATATAAAGGGATTTGGAGAAGTGACAAAGAATTATAAGGTTACAGTTGTGAATCTGGATAATGGAAGAGGTATTAATAGGAATACCAGGATACCCCATCAAAACATTTCAATGTTTCAGTTTCACTGTGTACTGTTAAAACAAAACTGATTTCCCAATTAGACACTTGCTCCAGGGTATGTATTTACCAGGTATGATTCTCACATCTGTATGGTTTTACAGATGATGAGTGGGAGTAAGTTATTGGGAATTAGGTGACCATCCTCATTATATCGGGATTCGTTGTAATTGGTGATATTTGAGGAAGTCACCTGGGTTGTTTGCCAGTCGGCAAATATATGGTTTTGAACATCCGTTGTTATGCACCAATTTCAAATTGATATATCTGTACGTCTATTTTTATAGAGTGAGATATACCTTTTGAAATTATGTCTATGACATTTACCTATATCAGTGGATGGTTAGGTAAGAAGCATTGAACATCGGTGTAATTCTTCATAACCATAGTACAGTTTTCAACCTACGACACACAGTGAATGAGTCACTAGACTCAAGGGACTTGTACAGAGTATTGTATATTGTCCAGGTTCCATTAGGACAGAGGGGTTGGTCCTCGTACTATATTCGGTTTACTTATGACTTCTCTGGTTCTTAGACAAGTGTTTCGTAGAAAGACAAGGTCCAAGTTTTGAGAAGTTATGGGTATAAGAATAAAGTAGAGAACCAGATATTGCAAGTATCGGGATTCTTCAAGGTGATCGAAGATGTAGATACTTGTGTATGGTATTCAGTTGATAGTAATGAGAACTTGCTTCTCTTTCAGGTTACTCATAATTGGAAGCATTCCTAAGTTGAGTAACGCTGATCGGCCTCCTTCCATTTAGTTGACATGCACTGGAGACAGCTGCATAATTTGAATCTGGTTCAATTAAATCAGTGCCTCTGTTTCTTGGATATAGAACAGTTCATATCTTAACATTGTTAAGGTACGGGGAGTTGTCCGGCTTATGCTTAAAACCAGAATCCGGATAACTCAAGGCACGTTTCTGTAATGGCTGTTTGTGGGTTGACCTGGGCTATGACGAGGGTTGACTTTCTACCATCTGGAAGATCAATAGTGATATTGTTCTTGACTCGCCACAGTTTTAATAAAAATGGACTTTTTCAGAAAACAGTAGTGGGAGTATGGTAGAACTGGAAGTGATTCCAGAACCGCAAACGATTACTGAAAATTTGATAAGAACCTAAAGATTCAATCTGGTTTGACATTCCATTGGCCACTCCGCAGATATGGTGGGTAACCTTAGGCACCCGAGAGGTACTTCGGTATACTCAAGGACGGTGACAGGGAGGTTCTTGTTTATCCAGACTTGCCATTGCTGTTGTTCCAGACTGTGAGACCCGGCAGGAAGACGAGTATAGCGTCGTTCTAAACTGACTTTAGAAGTGCACGTGTATATGACTCTGCCAGAGGGTTTTCGTAGTCAGTGGGAGCAGCGGAAGCATTGGTGGACATCAGGCTTATGTCTATTTATAGACTAAAGCAGATATAGCGGAGATAGATCATCTATTTCTGACGTGATAGTCATAGGTTTGACTTCATCAGAATAGGGGATGGATCTGTTAAGAAGGTAGTAGGGTGTGATGTCCTGGTATTTGGATGACATGCACAGAGTAGGAAGTGATATTCCTATACTACAATCGGTTATACTTTGGTTGTCACACAGTAGTTTCTCCACACAGGACTTGGATATCAGCCATTCTGGTTACTAGATCTATCGTTTTAGATCTAGATTTGGGTGGTTTCCCAATCTGGGTACTTAGACGGCATTCTATGAGTATTTAGAATGGACGACTCCTGGCACGATAGTATACCTGCAGATGATGGAGTCACCCTCTCTAAAGGTGTCTTACAGACTAAAGGGGAGAGGGATGTGCATGATTGGCAGATCACTTGCTTAGGCAATTGAGTCAATCATGAGATGTCAAGTACCACACCAGATGTTGTTCTTGCAGTAGATGCAATAAGTTGATATTAATCCAATCCTGGAGAAACAATCGGAAGCAGTTTTAGAACATAAGTTGATGTTCTAGGGATATGATAACAGCATTCTCCTTCGGGAGACAGTTATCATTCCAGGCTTCCAAGGTGACCTGGATGGCAGAGTGGCTGTCAGAGTTATAATTTTCCCTCTGATGAGGGGCAGTATTTTGGACAGGTGGTCCAGGTGGATACTGAGGGAAGGCATGGCGCAGGATACTGATTAAGTTCAGTTGACGATACAGTCTAAGAAGTTTGGATTTGGAGTTCATTTTTGAGCTAGGTCCCATCAGACATCCAGACATTCTAAGACAGGTATTGCTCATTTCGGGAGATGGTTTTCTCCGCGAACTTGAGATATAGAGAGACATAGAAAGAAACACCACAGCGGATCCACTCACTGAGGCTATTCCTCGAACGCAATAGTTTCGCAAACGAGCTTTGTGAGACTGACTAGTAGAGGAGTTGGGTGTTCGGTATCACACAGGCTGTGAGTATGCGACATCGCAATAATTAGCCTTGAGTGCAAGTGGGAGATTGTTGGAGATAGTGCCCTCAGAGTCAATTATTGGATCACAGGCACGTGATTGCGATGATTGAGGGAGGACCTATCCCGGTAGGACAGTCTTACTCAAGATGATAGTATGCTATCTGGTTTACCTTTATCATCGTGTACTGCTTTAGGTGACCTTACGAGTCGCTATTGCACGTTGATAGAGCCCCTAGGATTCTTGCTTGACTACCAGCAGTATGAGGGCGATCATATAAGTGAGAGCTGGAGTCTATAAGCACATCCTTAAAAGGTCCCTAGTCGTGGAGTTTCGAGACAGGGCATCGATTCTCCAGAGTAGACTAGTGTATACAGTCGAGACCCCGACGAGGGGCGGTGGCCAGTCTCACAAGCCACTGGTGTCAGTTGGTTCACCTAAGATGTATACAGGTGCTCATTGGGTTATGAGTACACCGGACAGGACTCGCCGGGAACCTGCTAGTTGGGATTATACCTGATGTCAGATGGCAGTGCCCTGGTGACATGTGTACAGGTTAGTTCATCGACCTGAGATCGTCATTTGTCTCGTGTGAGTTCCCACCGTGCTTGATTACTACCCTACCACGGCTCAAAGGAGTCGTGCAAACAGGTTTTAGTTGGGTACAGTCCCGAGCCACATGGAGGCAGTGAGCGGATCTGCAGGGGTTCGTCTCTCCCCGGTATTGGGGGTGAGGTCGTGCTGTGTCTAGGAGAGCCAGAACATGAAAAGTCCTTGGCCAAGGCAGGAGATTTACTGGTAGGTATTCCAGCAGTATCTCAGGGTGTTCTGGGCTGCACTCCGACACGACTTGTACCGCTATTGGGGGTCTGACTTTTACCAACCCCCTAGGCCCGCCATGCGATGCTCATAGACGAACGGACCGGACTGTACGGATATTGTCACTGACAGGCTCAGTAGGGTGTCAGGATAAGTTCGCTCATCGACGTCCCTTTTTGGTCAATAGCTGGTGGCCCGTCACGTATGGCTAATACCTCTGACGTGCTAGTGGTTAAATCCACAGCCATTGTATTGAACGAGTCTTTAGAGTCCACCACACACACAGTTACTCAAGTTTCGGGCGAAACGCTGTAGAGGCCGTATGGAGATATGGCAGGGTTCGATAAGATACGTGCGGTATTGCACGGATCGTGATTGGACGGTTTTTACTATCCGGCTTTGGCTTAAGCCGGATCCTAGTATTGGATAGTGTAGTTTTGTCTCTTTGCATTTGTGTTCAGTGGGAATACAATGCGGGCATGTATTTGCAGTAGTGGGGTTTTCCTGTAATTTATTACGGGATCAGTTTTCTGAAGTTGCCAGTTTGCATTCCGTTCCGGCCGGTTTTCTTTTATTCCTTCACGGCCGGACCTTTTGATGGAGGGGGTTAATTGCAAGTTTGCAATTAACTTATTTGATGAGGGGTTTCAAGCATATTGAGGGCTTCTTGATGGTTCTTTCATCATTAGATGCTTTTTGCATCACTTGACTTGCTTTCATGTGATTTGATGAGAAGAGATATGAGGGTGACTATTTTTCTCATGCTTATCTCTCATTTCTCTTTTGGTATTTTAGCTCTCCACCATTTTTTCCTCATGAAGGCCGGCTACTTTGAGGGGTGAGGAGAAAATGAGAGAGGATCATTTTGTGAGGATGGGAAATTATCATTCATCTCATTTTACATTGCCAACAAAATTCCCAAGTTCAATTCTCAACCTCATTCCTCCATCAAGGCAACTAAACCCCAAGAGACAAATTCTACACTTGCCTACAGCAAATCTTGGACGCGTCGGCTAGCCAACTTCGCGCCCGAGTTGCCTCGGTCCAGAGGTGGGAGCCCGTATAAGATTCCGGCTACGTGGTGCCCTTTCCGACGAGGAGGAGATGAACGGAGTTTCCGCGGGAGATCGGAGTGGAGACGAAGACCGAAGAACACGGATTGCTTGGTATAGCTTCTCTACTCTTTTCTAGTTTGCTAGTTGCTAGGTTAATGGCCGATCCGGGTGAAAAGTGCGCGGTGGTGCCGGTTTGCTAGTTTGCAAAGTTTTGTTTCCGCGTTTCCGGCGTCGGATCGACGGCCGGGGTGCCGCCGCGGACTTACACTGGTATCAGAGCCACGCCATTAACCTTGCCTAGCTTGTTCTAGTGTGTTTACATGTTCGATCGAACGGATTTTCCGAAAACCCATTTTCATATGCACAGTTTTCTGTCGAAATTTTTTTTTGGCTCCAAAATTTTTTCAGTACATTGCAGTGACATGTGCAGGGAATTCTAAGCATTCTGTGAAAATTTGTCGCGTGATCTCACTATTCCACCGCGGAACTGCGGCCAAACCCACGTATTTGCGGCGGTTCCGCTGCCATTTTTACTATTCATTGGACCAAATTTTTGCAGTGAGCTCCTGGGTTGAAAATGGGGTTTTTGGAATATTCTTTTTGGGCCTAGACTCTCGTTAAGTGCTACAGTAATGCTTGGGGCCACTTCGATAAATTTGATCGATCGAAAAATTTAAACACAATAGTTCACAGTATTTACATTATATCTGCGACCGTGAATGTCACTTGATCGGTAAATCCTGTCTAACTGCTATAGCCCGGTTAGACGGATTTGCGAACGTGACATTCACGTTGATGTTCTGTGATTGTGCTGTGTTATTGCAGATCGGTCGTGGGGGACAGCCTGGATGCAATGGTAGTACAGTATTGTTTTATATGTACATTTGATATTGCGGGGCGAGCGTTCGACATGTGGACTGCCGTCACTTCCTTTTTGTATTATTCTTTTGGGGCACGACCAGGTTGAGGTCGATGTACCCGTTGTATGTATATTTTACTTTCTGTACTAGGGTTACCCCACGGAGGGGTGGACGGATAGCCGGGTTCTAGAGGGCAACGAGCCCGCATCTCATGGCATTGAGACTGAAGGGGGCTTTACTCTAGAATTGGCGGGCTATTCGCCGCACTCGTAGGGGGTATAGGTTGACCCAGGAGGGGTGCCCAAGTTACCGGATTCCGTGAAGTGCTGGGTGGTCCATTCACGTTGCTGAAGGGGGCTGCCTCGCTTCAGGTTTTGGCGGGTAACTTGCCGCGCCCGTAGGGGTCTAGGATTTTCATTGCACAGGCTATCCACACGACCAGGGGAACGTCGGGTTTTAGTAGCGGCTCTGTGAAACCCGGGGATACCAGATATCTGTATTGATCTGTGTTGCATTTTATCACGCCTTGAGCGAAAATTATATATTATATATATATACTAGTAGATGTTGTATATGTTTTGCATCCGCGCTAGTCCAGTCCCCGCTCTGTCGTTAGTTAGCTAACCTAACGGGTGATGACGGGACCCAATGGCGAATGCGGATGGCATATACGTACATCAGTATATTTTCGTTCTTTTGTGGTGTGATCAATTGATGGGACTGCGTTGATTCGGATCAATGCAAGTTAAACAAACCTATTCTGATGTTGTTGGAACACTTTTTCAAAAGCTGTTATTGCAAGGGCGTTCTCTTTTGTTTTGCACAGTGGTATTCAGTTGGAATATCCTGCTCCTCAGTCGACGAGGCAAGGGCCGAGATCCCTTCACCGGGAGTGACCCCTTGGACAAAAGTTTGCGTCAGGGCAATAACTTCACTATAGCCGATTACTTTTGCTTTGCATCGTGGTATTCAGTTGGAATATCCTGCACCTCATTCTACGGGGAAAGAGCCGAGATCCCTTCACCGGAGTGACCTCTTTAGCAAAGGTTTTCGTCACTATATTTTTTTAAAAAGCTATCAGTTCCTTCAACGATATCAAGTTCATTACGTTAAAGGTTTTTGCCAGAAACCATTCGTAGCCCTCCGTCGTTTCATATGGATAGTCAATAGTATTCAAGCTGTGTATGTTGGCCAAAGTCAAGGCACAGTGTTTGGTAGCTGTTGGGTATTCATATGCTGCATAGATAGATGCGTTGGTTTGGGACAGTCGTACTACTATTTTGGCCAAAGTCAAGGGTATGTATGGGTGGGTTCAAATTAACATGGATAATGACGGGTAGAACTTGACATGTGAATTATGATATGTTGGCCAAAGTCAAGGTCATAAGAGCATGGGGCAAAAATCAACATCGGGAGTTTCTAAAGAAACTGAAACTTGCAAGATATGCGCATACCTTCTGGAGTGTTATAGCGTGAGCGGATTCCGTCACGTTATCATGCGATGATAGTTGGATCCCGATTCCCACTGATGAGTTGGTTTACTCCTCGGGTGATCCCGGCTAATTCTTCTTTCAGGTTTGGAGAAGAATTTGACGTTACAGTGGGAGGTTTCCAGATTAGATAAAGTGATAACCATTCTGATCTAGGTTAGAGTGCACGCTGAGTGTTTCTTTTCTCTCTCTCTTTGGCAGCGACCATTGACCCGACCCTAGACTATGACTCAGTGACCAAGTTGACCGAACCTTCTTAACACTGGTTTTTGGATTGTCAGAGTTGCAAACCTCATTGCCACTCCTACTTTTACCCTTTTCTCCAGGACACCCCGTATTACTACGAACGTCCACTTCCATTGGACAAAACCATCGTATGGTTATATATGAACTCGAAGGAATTCGAGGATGGTTTCCGGTTCTGAAGAAAACGAATAGGACTATTCAGTTGTCTTTTCCTTTTACCTTCTCTCTCAGATTGCGAGTACTCCTTGGTTTAGGAGATAGTACACCTATTACGCAAATTGGAAAGTTTTCTTCAAAACCATAGGCAGGTGCCGACCGGTAGGGAATGAAGAAAACCAATTAGCATAACGATGGTGTACAGAAGGTATTAAGTTCAGACAAAGAAAGGGATTAGTAAGAGGGCAAAGTAAATTGCGACTGCTATTCACGACCAAACCATGTATTCTTCGCCAATCCTAAATCACCTTTGTTTTTCTCCAGGACACTCCGTATCACTACGAAGATCCCAGTTATTGGATAATCCATCGTATGGTTATATACGAACTCGGAAGGAACTTGTTCCAGTTCGGGGATGGATCCGGTTCAGGAGAAACAGGAATAAAGTTCATTCAGGTGTCTTTTATCTTCACCTTCTCTTGCATTGCGAGTGCTCCTAGGATTAGGGGTAGTACACCCATTATGCTTATTGGATAGTTTTCTTCCAAACCATAGGCTGGTGCCGAACGGTAGAGAAGGAAGAAAACCATTTGGCCTAAAGGGATGTGCAGAAGGTAACGACTAAAGACATATAAAGAGATTTGGAGAAGTGACAAAGAATTATAAGGTTACAGTTGTGAATCTGGATAATGGAAGAGGCATTAATAGGAATACCAGGATACCCCATCAAAACATTTCAATGTTTCAGTTTCACTGTGTACTGTTAAAACAAAACTGATTTCCCAATTAGACACTTGCTCCAGGGTATGTATTTACCAGGTATGATTCTCACATCTGTATGGTTTTACAGATGATGAGTGGGAGTAAGTTATTGGGAATTAGGTGACCATCCTCATTATATCGGGATTCGTTGTAATTGGTGATATTTGAGGAAGTCACCTGGGTTGTTTGCCAGTCGGCAAATATTTGGTTTTGAACATCCGTTGTTATGCACCAATTTCAAATTGATATATCTGTACGTCTATTTTTATAGAGTGAGATATACCTTTTGAAATTACGTCTATGACATTTACCTATATCAGTGGATGGTTAGGTAAGGAGCATTGAACAGCGGTGTAATTCTTCATAACCATAGTACAGTTTTCAACCTACGACACACAGTGAATGAGTCACTAGACTCAAGGGACTTGTACAGAGTATTGTATATTGTCCAGTGTCCATTAGGACAGAGGGGTTGGTCCTCGTACTATATTCGGTTTACTTATGACTTCTCTGGTTCTTAGACAAGTGTTTCGTAGAAAGACAAGGTCCAAGTTTTGAGAAGTTATGGGTATAAGAATAAAGTAGAGAACCAGATATTGCAAGTATCGGGATTCTTCAAGGTGATCGAAGATGTAGATACTTGTGTATGGTATTCAGTTGATAGTAATGAGAAC
The DNA here is from genome assembly GCA_030015575.1 of Agapanthus africanus. Lineage (NCBI taxonomy): Eukaryota > Viridiplantae > Streptophyta > Magnoliopsida > Asparagales > Amaryllidaceae > Agapanthus > Agapanthus africanus. Next base: position 327,121,655 of record JASDDO010000018.1, read on the forward strand.
TTGCTTCTCTTTCAGGTTACTCATAATTGGAAGCATTCCTAAGTTGAGTAACGCTGATCGGCCTCCTTCCATTTAGTTGACATGCACTGGAGACAGCTGCATAATTTGAATCTGGTTCAATTAAATCAGTGCCTCTGTTTCTTAGATATAGAACAGTTCATATCTTAACATTGTTAAGGTACGGGGAGTTGTCCGGCTTATGCTTAAAACCAGAATCCGGATAACTCAAGGCACGTTTCTGTAATGGCTGTTTGTGGGTTGACCTGGGCTATGACGAGGGTTGACTTTCTACCATCTGGAAGATCAATAGTGATATTGTTCTTGACTCGCCACAGTTTTAATAAAAATGGACTTTTTCAGAAAACAGTAGTGGGAGTATGGTAGAACTGGAAGTGATTCCAGAACCGCAAACGATTACTGAAAATTTGATAAGAACCTAAAGATTCAATCTGGTTTGACATTCCATTGGCCACTCCGCAGATATGGTGGGTAACCTCAATCACCCGAGAGGTACTTCGGTATACTCAAGGACGGTGACAGGGAGGTTCTTGTTTATCCAGACTTGCCATTGCTGTTGTTCCAGACTGTGAGACCCGGCAGGAGGATGAGTATAGCGTCGTTCTAAACTGACTTTAGAAGTGCACGTGTATATGACTCTGCCAGAGGGTTGTCGTAGTCAGTGGGAGCAGCGGAAGCATTGGTGGACATCAGGCTTATGTCTATTTATAGACTAAAGCAGATATAGCGGAGATAGATCATCTATTTCTGACGTGATAGTCATAGGTTTGACTTCATCAGAATAGGGGATGGATCTGTTAAGAAGGTAGTAGGGTGTGATGTCCTGGTATTTGGATGACATACACAGAGTAGGAAGTGATATTCCTATACTACAATCGGTTATACTTTGGTTGTCACACAGTAGTTTCTCCACACAGGACTTGGATATCAGACATTCTGGTTACTAGATCTATCGTTTTAGATCTAGATTTGGGTGGTTTCCCAATCTGGGTACTTAGACGGCATTCTATGAGTATTTAGAATGGACGACTCCTGGCACGGTAGTATACCTGCAGATGATGGAGTCACCCTCTCTAAAGGTGTCTTACAGACTAAAGGGGAGAGGGATGTGCATGATTGGCAGATCACTTGCTTAGGCAATTGAGTCAATCATGAGATGTCAAGTACCACACCAGATGTTGTTCTTGCAGTAGATGCAATAAGTTGATATTAATCCAATCCTGGAGAAACAATCGGAAGCAGTTTTAGAACATAAGTTGATGTTCTAGGGATATGATAACAGCATTCTCCTTCGGGAGACAGTTATCATTCCAGGCTTCCAAGGTGACCTGGATGGCAGAGTGGCTGTCAGAGTTATAATTTTCCCTCTGATGAGGGGCAGTATTTTGGACAGGTGGTCCAGGTGGATACTGAGGGAAGGCATAGCGCAGGATACTGATTAAGTTCAGTTGACGATACAGTCTAAGAAGTTTGGATTTGGAGTTCATTTTTGAGCTAGGTCCTATCAGACATCCAGACATTCTAAGACAGGTATTGCTCATTTCGGGAGATGGTTTTCTCCGCGAACTTGAGATATAGAGAGACATAGAAAGAAACACCACAGCGGATCCACTCACTGAGGCTATTCCTCGAACGCAATAGTTTCGCAAACGAGCTTTGTGAGACTGACTAGTAGAGGAGTTGGGTGTTCGGTATCACACAGGCTGTGAGTATGCGACATCGCAATAATTAGCCTTGAGTGCAAGTGGGAGATTGTTGGAGATAGTGCCCTCAGAGTCAATTATTGGATCACAGGCACGTGATTGCGATGATTGAGGGAGGACCTATCCCGGTAGGACAGTCTTACTCAAGATGATAGTATGCTATCTGGTTTACCTTTATCATCGTGTACTGCTTTAGGTGACCTTACGAGTCGCTATTGCACGTTGATAGAGCCCCTAGGATTCTTGCTTGACTACCAGCAGTATGAGGGCGATCATATAAGTGAGAGCTGGAGTCTATAAGCACATCCTTAAAAGGTCCCTAGTCGTGGGAGTTTCGAGACAGGGCATCGATTCTCCAGAGTAGACTAGTGTATACAGTCGAGACCCCGACGAGGGGCGGTGGCCGGTCTCACAAGCCACTGGTGTCAGTTGGTTCACCTAAGATGTATACAGGTGCTCATTGGGTTATGAGTACACCGGACAGGACTCGCCGGGAACCTGCTAGTTGGGATTATACCTGATGTCAGATGGCAGTGCCCTGGTGACATGTGTACAGGTTAGTTCATCGACCTGAGATCATCATTTGTCTCGTGTGAGTTCCCACCGTGCTTTGATTACTACCCTACCACGGTTCAAAGGAGTCGTGCAAACAGGTTTTAGTTGGGTACAGTCCCGAGCCACATGGAGGCAGTGAGCGGATCTGCAGGGGTTCGTCTCTCCCGGTATTGGGGGTGAGGTCGTGCTGTGTCTAGGAGAGCCAGAACATGAAAAGTCCTTGGCCAAGGCAGGAGATTTACTGGTAGGTATTCCAGCAGTATCTCAGGGTGTTCTGGGCTGCACTCCGACACGACTTGTACCGCTATTGGGGGTCTGACTTTTACCAACCCCCTAGGCCCGCCATGCGATGCTTATAGACGAACGGACCGGACTGTACGGATATTGTCACTGACAGGCTCAGTAGGGTGTCAGGATGAGTTCGCTCATCGACGTCCCTTTTTGGTCAATAGCTGGTGGCCCGTCACGTATGGCTAATACCTCTGACGTGCTAGTGGTTAAATCCACAGCCATTGTATTGACGAGTCTTTAGAGTCCACCACACACACAGTTACTCAAGTTTCGGGCGAAACGCTGTAGAGGCCGTATGGAGATATGGCAGGGTTCGATCAGATACGTGCGGTATTGCACGGATCGTGATTGGACGGTTTTTACTAGCCGGTTTTGGCTTAAGCCGGATCCTAGTATTGGATAGTGTAGTTTTGTCTCTTTGCATTTGTGTTCAGTGGGAATACAAATGCGGGCATGTATTTGCAGTAGTGGGGTTTTCCTGTAATTTATTACGGGATCAGTTTTCTGAAGTTACCAGTTTGCATTCCGTTCCGGCCGGTTTTCTTTTATTCCTTCACGGCCGGACCTTTTGATGGAGGGGGTTAATTGCAAGTTTGCAATTAACTTATTTGATGAGGGGTTTCATGCATATTGAGGGCTTCTTGATGGTTCTTTCATCATTAGATGCTTTTTGCATCACTTGACTTGGTTTCATGTGATTTGATGAGAAGAGATATGAGGGTGACTATTTTTCTCATGCTTATCTCTCATTTCTCTTTTGGTATTTTAACTCTCCACCATTTTTTCCTCATGAAGGCCGGCCACTTTGAGGGGTGAGGAGAAAATGAGAGAGGATCATTTTGTGAGGGTGGGAAATTATCATTCATCTCATTTTACATTGCCAACAAAATTCCCAAGTTCAATTCTCAACCTCATTCCTCCATCAAGGCAACTAAACCCCAAGAGACAAATTCTACACTTGCCTACAGCAAATCTTGGACGCGTCGGCTAGCTAACTTCGCGCCCGAGTTGCCTTGGTCCAGAGGTGGGAGCCCGTAAAAGATTCCGGCTACGTGGTGCCCTTTCCGACGAGGAGGAGATGAACGGAGTTTCCGCGGGAGATCGGAGTGGAGACAAAGACCGAAGGACACGGATCGCTTGGTATAGCTTCTCTACTCTTTTCTAGTTTGCTAGTTGCTAGGTTAATGGCCCGATCCGGGTGAAAAATGCGCGGTGGTGCCGGTTTGTTAGTTTGCAAAGTTTTTGTTTCCGCGTTTCCGGCGTCGGATCGACGGCTGGGGCGCCGCCGCGGACTTACAAATGCATGAAATGTCTAAGTAATAAATGCAATGTCTAGACTAACACCTGAGAGTAATCACAATACTATACTGATCTAGACTTTAGCCGATTCTATCATAAAAGATAATATGTTCTAAAGTGTACGTGACATGGCAATTTCCGATTATGTGTGTGTGAGCCGGCAAATAAGTGTACGTGGGACATGCGCATCATCGGTAATGCTGCTGGTGTCCTAACAGGCAGAGTTTCATACTGACTAAAGAAACATATGTATAAACATGCAACTTGATGATTTCAATCTGAATGTAAAGGTAAAATGTGTACTAAACACTCATTTGGAATATACATATCTAACTACAACTATATGACTCGAGTCTCAACTAGTATCTATCTAACCCCCTAAGGAACTAAACTAAAGGAACTAGTCGATAGGAAATAGGAATTCACCTAAGGTCTGAGTCCATATCTGTAATAGTCGGCGATCCAGCCTCAATAGCGTCACATACATAGTATGGCTTCCTCGAATCAAGAGCGCGGATCAATCATCACATCTATGCCTCGTACGGTAAGATCCATCGTACGGCATCCCAATATCGGGGTACGGGTCAAGTATCACATACGTACATCATCATTCGTATAATATCATCATCAAATAATGTCATGATCAAAGGTACTATACTGTAATCGCATACATCCCAATATCATCAATCATATATCATTGTCTGCGAACATATACGTCGTCAATTGTTCCTTAGAAATATCATGTCATATATATCATATAGTAATCAGGTCACACATATATTATATCGTAATCAAGTCACACATATATCATATCATAACCAAGTCACAGGTTACGGTCCGGGTTCTATTCTACAGTCTCGTATATCTCAATGTCATCATCACCTATTATTGTTTATGTATATATATCCATTCTCTCATTTTCCAACGATCCGCTAAGATCATAATATGACTGTATAGCCAAGAGATCACGGCATCAAGCCCAGTTATATCGTCTCATCCCCATGTATCATATAACATCCTTATATCACATATACATGTTGTGTATATATATACCTACACACATTCCTACTTATATATACACATACAGATATACACCAAGCCAAGTTTCTGTGTGCGTGTGTGTGTCTACCTGAAACCTATGAATTTCCTCCAAGACATTCCTCCTCTGGTAAACTCTATCTAAATTAGTCTAGTCCAACCTAAGGTCTTTAATAGGGTCCTACTCGCAAAGAATCTAAGGTCACGTCCGACTTCCTAATTACAATAAGCAATATCCCTATTCTACATTTGCGGGGGTGCAAAACGCCATCCACCCGACTTCCCCCGTAGATATACATCTACTCACCTGGTCCTTGTCTGCCGAAGATGATGTAGCCCTCCTCTTCTTCCTCGTCCGAAGTCCACGCGAGGGGTACCTATACGCAAACATATATAATATTGTAAACTGAATCACGGACAAAACCAAAACGACGCACGAAACGCGCATAGGTTAAAACCTATGACCTGCTCATGCAAAACAACCAAATATCGCTCGATATCGGCGTACAAATGCCGATTGATCGAGATAAAACACCAACAAACAAATCGTAGTTTTAAAACTCATTACTTATAATATAAAACGCGATTTAATTCATCGAAACTCTAAAATCGATCAAATCGTCCAATTCCGCAAAACCTTGAAAATGTCAATTTACCGTTTTACTTCAAAACTTGATGTTTAAAAGAAAATAATGGTCATAATATTCATTAAATAACATAACTAGATTATAGAAACCATTACCATATTTTTTTCACACCATTTTGTCTTAATTTACAATTTCTAGTTTGCAAATTAGCCAAAATTAACACTTGTTAAGCAAAAATTCACAATTCCACTACTAAACTTGATTTTGCATATATTAAAGTGTTAAAACACTCCATGAAACCTTAATAATGAGCTAAAGCCCTAATTATATTTTTAATACTACATTTTAAATTAATTTCTAAAACCTAGTTTACCGAAATAGCATATTTATCAAATTATATTAACTAACAATTTGAAACCAATAATTAGATTAGGTCTTTCATTCATTTAACATGTTAATATTCTCATTAAAACCACAATATAATGATAAAAATATTAATTAGAATTTTAACACACCAATATATATAATTTATAAAAATCTAGTTAGCAAAATTGCTTAATTTAAACAATTTTGAATGCACAAATTATAATACATCAACCATGCTAGATTTTTCCCTTCTAAAAATCTTAAGCTACTTATTATAACCCCGCTTAATTAATAAAAACCCTAACTTGATTTTAGAAACCCTATCTTGAATTTTAAACTTGCAAATAGAATTAATTAAGAAAATCTAAATATGCTAAATAAAAGCATTTAACAACAATTAATCATAAGAATAAAAATTATACCTTCAAAGAATGAGATCCAAACATGAAAATATGCTTCCAAAATAATAGTTTCCAACTCCAAATTCCATGCTAAATAGGTCAAAGGAAAATGGTAGAGGTTGAATGTTGATTTTTGGAATTTTTGATGAATTTTGATGATTTTCAATGCGAAAATGATGGGGGAAAATTTTTGGGGCTGCCCATGGAGGTGAGTCCGGCCATGAGGTGAGGAAAAGAGAGGAAGAAGGAATGAAGAATAGTGTAGAATATTCTCCAAAGAAATACACCTTTTATGTCTTTTCATAATTTCTTTATTTTATTAATTTTCTTAATTCAATTCATCATAGAAAACTCTAGGATTTTAAAGACAATTCAAGAAGAGATTAGCATGCCAAAAACCTAATTCTAATATGTCATGGTTCACTTTTGAAAAATAAACCCATTGCAAATTGTAATTTACACTAATTTAATGTATATTTAAAAGCTTATGTTAATATTTAAAATAATTAATTTAGGAAAAATATTTCATTAAAATAAAAATTTATAAGTGACTAAATAAACACCATTTACTAGTAATTACATGATAAAAATAGGTCTTTTTAAATTTATAATGAAAAATAATTATGGTTAAATTTTACGAAAAATACGTTTTATTTTACCGAAAATCAGAAAATTCACTTAAAGGGTTTTATTTATTTAATTTTTTAAAATTATTTTTAAAACGTTACAGTCCACTTACTCAGGATCACTCTCTCCAAAAAGAAGTCTTCCAAGACTGATTTGGAGAGAGCTCGCGTACAAGGGATATTCTATGCTTCGGCAATAGGCTCTATCAGAGTATGCGATGTTATATACCAGACCAGATGTAGATGACTCACTAGGTGTAGTGATCAGGAATCAATCGGATCTTGGGAGAATCAATGGAAAGCTGTGGAGGACATTCTTAAATACTTGAGAAGCACTAAAAGAAAGTTCTTGGTTCGAGCTTCCAGAGTGATAAGGTCGACTGAGAGTCAGTCACAGGCATTGTTTTTACCCTCAGTGTAGGGACGGTATGTTGGAAGAGTTCCAAGCTAGATACCGTGACATACTAGATGATAAAGGCTGAATACATTGCTACCATTGATGCTGCCAAAGTGGCTGTCTGGGCATTTCTTGTTCATGAGATGAACAAGGTTCCTACCATTGAGCGTCCAATAACTGTTATTGTGACAATAATGGAGTTGTGGCTTTGTCCTAGGAACACCGTTCCCATCAGTGTTCTAGACATATTCTGAGGCAAGTATCACTTGATCAGGGAGATGTTTGATCTCCAAGGGATCGAGGTCAGGAGAGTAGACACGAAGGATAACACAGCGGATCCACTCATAAAGGCCTTACCCCTAGAGAGACTTCTATGGGATGGTTGAGTATGGGATACTACAACCACTGCTATATTGTTGAGTATTGGATACTACAACAGATGGCCTTAGTGCAAGTGGGAGATTGTTAGTTATATGTATGCCCTAGAGGCCATTACTGTACATATGATATATATTGTAGTGGATGCTTGGACATTTATAGGGAGGACTTTCTTGCTCGACATGATAGTATGCTATCTGATTGCACTTTATCTTAACATGTACGCTTATTGTCTCTCTATTACATGTTGATAAAGCCCTTAGGATGAGTACTTGACTACCAGGATTATGATGCAAATCATACTAGTGGAGACAGGATAGTCGGTAAGTACATCCTTTAAACGTTCCTAGTCGTGGGAGTATCGAGACAGGGCATCGATACTCCAGAGTAGACTAGCGTACACGCTTCTCGACCTATATGATGGGCGATGGATGATCCCACATCCATTGCTGTTTGACATCAGAGAAGGTATACGGGTGCTCAGTGGAGACTGGGTACACTGAACGGACTCGCCGAGAACTCCTAGATGGTATTATACCTATCGTCAGATACCAGTTCTCTGGTGACACTGGTACTGGTTAGTCTGTAGACCCGAGATCGTCATAAAGTCTTTTGTGATTTCCATGGTGCTTTGATTTCCACCATACCACGGTCAAGAGATCGTGCAAAAAGATGGTTTTTGGGTACAGTCCCGAGTCACATGGAGGCAATGAGCGATAGGAGGGGTTTCGTCTCTCCCGGTATTGAAAGTTGATATTGCGCTATGCTCGATTGGCCATAACAAGAAATCCCTGGTCAGGGTTGCTGAGATTTACTGCTAAGTGTTATCAGTAGTTTCTCGAACCGTTATGGATCTTGCATCGGCATGACTTATCAGGCTAATGGGGTCTGACGTTATACCACATCCAGGCTGTGATATGCGACATATCTGACGAAGAGACCGAACTGTACGATAGTGTTACTGATTGGATTCGCAGAAGTACGAGCAGGCTTTCTTGTTGATCTTCTGATCGCTTAATACCTGGGTGGCCGTTACGTTTAGCAGACCGCTTGCGGCTTGTGGGTGTTTGATATGATCATCACCTACTGCCGGCGTATTGACGAGTCTTTAGAGTCCTACACAGAGATTTCCTGGCTCAAGCGAAACGGAGTAGGAGCACATATGTGATATGTGCGGGACCGAGATTAATACTGTATGTGATACTGTATTCTATTCTCGCGATATGTGACATAGGTCGGTTATATGTGATATAGACGGGTTATCGGATCAAGTGTTGATTCGATAAGTTGTTACATTTGATATTAGTCGGTTATATGTGATATAGCCGGATTATTAAATCAAGTGTTGATTTAATGATTTAATGTATAATTATATATTTGATATATTAAGTTACATTAACTAATATTCATTCACTTAAGATTTCTTTTCTCACTTGATAATGTGTATATATGTGATATATATAAGTGTACAAAGTTTTGTGTCATGCTTGATTATATATGCAACTTGGGTGTGTGTATGAATTACACCATACTTGGTTTAATCCTAGGGTTTTTAATGGATTAAGTAATTCAAAAACTAAATGATTTTGTCAAGGCATGAAGCTTGTAGAAGCTTGGATTGCCATTGACTAAGTCTACTTATTTTGTTTTGCATAAGATATTTATAAACCCAACCATTAACCAAACCTTGGTTAAGTCTCTACAAAGGTTAACATATGATGTTAACTCACCTATGGTTGCCATTTTCTACTTGATAATTTTCATGAGAGTCCTCTTCATCTCCTTCCTCCAAGCTTTCTAGCTTCACTAGAAATGATGGAAAAAGAGTGAGAAAATTATTTCTAAAATGAGCAAAATTCCTACTTCATCATCCTCTACTACTTGCCATTTAGTATAGGGTGTTTGCTTCATTAATTTCATAATTAGTGAAGAGGTAGCTTGGGGTAGTGTCTCCTCGACGTAGATCATCTTCGGCCTCGAAGACTTCGAGCAAGCTTGTTCCGTACATCTTGTGGAGCCTCTCAAGAGTCCGGGAGTTCATGGATCGCAGCGAAGGGACCACTACATGGAGCTATTGAAGTGAATGACCGGTCTACAAAGGTTGTATTCCTTATTCAGTTCTTTGCAAAGATGTTTGCATATCGATTCATCGGATTTTCTAGTATTGATTCTATGGTTAGGGTTAGCTAGAATGACAAAAATTTAAATATGGCATGGATGATGCCTCCCGAAACCTTGCTGCCGCGCTTGACAACCCTGCATTTGGCCTGTATCTCACTTACCTTATAACATAGCCTCTGTATTGTTTGTTTAGTCCCTAATTTCCTGAGTCAAAATCTGGAGCTGGTTTTCTAACTTGCAGTTTTGAGTTTTGTAGATTTTAATAACTTGAGTTTTCATATTTGTGTTTTATCTCGATCGATTGGCATTTGTACGTCAATATCGAGAGTTGTTGATTATCCTTGCATGCGTATACCATAGGTTCTAACCTATGGGTGTTTCGTGTGCCGTTTTGGTTTCGTATTACGATATAAAGTATTGAAAACTGTAGGTACCCCGTGTGGACATCGTACGAAAAGGGAGAGAGTGGCGTCATTGAGTTCAGCAAGCGAGGATCGAGGTGAGTAGATGTATATCTGTAAGTGCACGGCGGCGCCCCGGCCGTCTGAACGAGGCCAAAATGCGGAAACGATACTTTTACGAAACCTGTAAACCGGCACCACCGCGCACTATAAAACCCGAATCGGGCCATTAACCTACTCCTAGCTAACTAGAGAAGGGGTAAAGAGATATACCGAGCGATCCGTGTCCTTCGGTCTTCTCGTCGTCGTCCCGATCTCCCCGCGGAATCTCCGGTCTTCATCTCCTCGTCGGAAGGGCACCACATCGTCGGGTTCTTTTACGGGCTCCCACCTCTGGACCGAGGCAACTCGAGCACGAAGTTGGCGAGTCGACGTGCCCAAGGATACTGTAGATGAAGTGTAGAAAGCTTTGTCTCATTGGGGCATGAAGTTGCCATTTTGATGGAGGAAATGAACTATGGAGTTTTTGTGGCAAGCAAAGAATATGAGATGAATGATTTTTCTCCCCACATAATCAATCCTCATCTCTCTCTCCCTCTCCAAAGTGGCCGGCCCCCTTACCAGAAAATGAGGAAGGAAATATACAAAGGGGGGTGAGCACAAGAGGAGTGAGGAGGTAACCATAAGAAATGTGAAGAAAGAATGATGAGTGATGATGAGAGAATATAATCATCAACCATCTCATCAAGCAAAGTCAAGCAATGATGAATCAATGAAGTCAATGGATGGTGTGTAAGTCCACGTTGCCGTCCCCGGTTCTTGTGGGGAGGCGGAAACGGTATAAAAATCAAATTTTTAGCGCAAAGGGCAACATGGACTATCAAAGTCGGGATCTTTACTAAACTAAACTAGCTATCAAGCTAAAGAGAGTTAGCTACTCGGATAAAAGGTTATACCTAACTTGAACTCCTTCTTCTTGAAACCTTTGTAGGGTTTGATGGTGCTTTCCTCGTCGCCTTCTTCCGTCAAAGATGGATCCACCTGAGGGTTCGACCTTCGGGCTCCTTTCTCGAACTTTGAGAGAACTAGGATCTTTGGCTTGCTAAACCTCTAACCCTAGAGTGAGTAGAGAGTGGCTTTGGGGTGTTTTTATCTCAAGGAGAGGGATTCTCAACACATGAGAAGGGATCTCCTTGAACTAGAGGAGGAAGAAGAAGAAGTGAGGAGAGAGAAGTGTTATGATAGAAAATGAATAATATCCTTCTCATTTTGCAACCATAACAAAATGAAAAGAATTATCAAATTAACAATAATAATAAAATGAAATAGTTGATGGAAGATTTGGAATGACCATTATCATTACATTCATTAAATGGTATTGCTAGAATCAAAGAGCATCTTTGATATGTAATGATGATGGTCAAACTTTCAACCATGGTCAACAAGTCAACCTTGGTCAACAAGTCAACAAAACCAACCATGACACAATTTCATTTAATTAATATTATTAATTGATATATCATAAATTCATTAGGGTTTGGAAAAAGACGACTGTCAACTGTGCATACGCACCTGTTCCGAAACCCTAATGAAAATCCTCTTCCTCCGCCTCAATCAACTGTGCATACACACCCGCATTCTTGTTCCGAGGAACATGAATACAAAGAGATAAAATCAACCCCAAAACATATACCAGTATTTGGCTCAAACCAGAGCCAGCTAGTAATATCTGTCCGGACTCCAAACGTGCACAAGTGCGCGGATGAGAACGAACCCTGTCGCAAAACCATGCGACCTCTACTCTGTTTTGCCCAGAGGTGAATAGCCCTCTGTGTGGGACTCTAAAGACTCGACACTACGCTGGCAGTGGGTTTAACCACAGACCGCAAGCGGCACTAGCTGTGCGTAACGATCCCCAGGTAGATGTCGATAAGAAGACTGATGAGGTGAACCCCATCTGAACTCCCACTGAGTCTGAATGTGACAGTCTCCGTACAGTCCGGTCTGTTTGTCTGATACATCGCATGTCGGGCCTAGGGGGTGGTAAACGTCAGTCCCCTAATAGCGGTACAAGTCGTGTCGGAGTGAAGCCCAAAACACCCTGAGATAACACTGGAAGCCTACCAGTATATCTCGCTTGCCCTGGCCAGGGACTACTCGTGTAATGGCTCTCCTAGACACAGCGCGATGTCAACCCCCAATACCGGGAGAGATGAATCCTGTCTAACCGTCACTGCCTCCAAGTGCTTCGGGACTGCATCCAACCACTACCTGTTTGCACGACTCTTTTGAGCCTTGGTAGGGTAGTGATCAAAGTGCATTGGGAACACACTCGAGGCGAAGTGCCAGTGTCAAGTCAGCGGACTAAGCTGTACTTATGTCACCTGGGAACTGATAACTGACGATAGGTATAATACCAACTTGTCAGTTCCCGACGAGTCCTGTCCAGTGTACTCGTAACCTAACGAGCACCCTCATACTATCTCAAGTATGACGTACTGACGGCTATGGGACAGACCGTCTCCCATACTGGGATGAGAAGCGCATGCGCCCGTCTACTCCGGAGTATCGATGCCCTGTCTCGATAGTCCTGCGACTAGGGGCCTGTATAAGGATGTGCTTATAGATTACCCAGCCCCCACTAGTGTGACTGCCATCACAACGCTGGTAATCAAGCAAAGATCCTAAGGGCTCCACTAATGCGTATACGTGATATGATAAAATAAACACATGTACATATTGAAGTAGAAACAAACCAAGTAGCATACTACTATTTTGAGCAAGATTGTATATACAAGGTGAATATCCCAAGCTTCCATTAAGTAATATACAAACCAGTATGATACAGTAATGGCCTCTAGGGCATATACACTAACAATCTCCCACTTGCACTAAGGCCATGTACTGGCGTATCGAAGACCTATCATTTCGATCAGCTGCTCGAACTGTGTCTGGGGTAGGGCCTTGGTGAATGGATCTGCAGTGTTTTCTTCTGAAGCAACCCTCCGAACCTCGATCTCCTTGCGATCTACGATCTCTCTGATCAGGTGATACCGCCTCAAGATGTGTCTGGATCTCTGATGGGACCTGGGTTCCTTCGCTAAAGCTATAGCCCCGTTGTTGTCGCAATACAGAGGTATTGGGTCAACAATGGACGGAACCACCTGAAGTTCTTTCAAGAACTTCCTCATCCAGACAGCTTCTTTTGCGGCATCAGATGCAGCGATGTATTCCGCTTCCATCGTCGAGTCTGCAACGGTTTCCTGTTTGGAACTCTTCCAACACACCGCCCCTCCATTGAGGGTAAAGACAAAACCCGACATGGACTTGGAATCATCCTTGTCACTCTGGAAGCTGGAGTCAGCAAAGGCCTCGATCTGGAGGTCTTTTCCGCCATACACCAAGAACATCTCCTTAGTCCTTCTCAGGTACTTGAGAATGTTCTTTACTGCTATCCAGTGTTTCTCCCCAGGGTTTGACTAATACCGGCTTACCACACTTAGTGCATAAGCTACATCTGGTCTGGTACACAACATCGCATACATTATAGAGCCTACCGCAGAAGCGTAGGGTATAATAGACATGCGATCCCTCTCTAAATCAGTCTTGGGAGACATCTCTTTAGAGAGGGTGATCCCGTGACAAGCCGGTAGGTTACCGCGCTTGGAATCTTCCATACTGAATCTCTTCAGTATAGTGTCGATGTACCTGGACTGTGAAAGTCCTAATATCCTTTTGGATCTATCACGATGGATCCGGATCCCCAGGATGTATGAGGCATCACCCAGGTCTTTCATGGAGAACCTGTGTGACAAGAATCCCTTGACAGATTGTAGCATAGGAATGTCATTTCCTATTAAGAGAATATCATCCACGTATAAAACGAGGAATACTACAGTTCTCTCTACAAATCTACTATAGATGCATGGTTCATCTGGATTTTTGATAAAGCCAAATTCCTTGACCGTCTCATCAAAACAGATGTTCCAACTCCGCGATGCCTGCTTTAGTCCATAAATGGACTTAAGCAACTTGCACACCTTTCCGCTGCTCCCACTCTGAATGAAACCCTCTGGCTGGTCCATATAGACACACTCCTCTAAATTTCCATTTAGGAAAGCGGTTTTTACGTCCATCTACCAAATCTCATAATCGTGGAAGGCAGCAATGGCAAGAAGGATCCGAATGGATTTTAGCATAGCCACTGGAGAAAAGGTTTCATCATAGTCCAAACCAGGTCTTTGACGAAAACCCTTTGCAACAAGTCTAGCTTTATAGGTCTCAACCTGTCCATCTACACCAATCTTCCTTTTGAAGATCCACTTGCATCCTACGGGTTTTACCCCGTCTGGAGCAATGTCCAACGTCCATACTTTGTTGGTGTACATGGACTCCATTTCGGTCCGCATTGCATCCAGCCATTTTACCGAGTCAACGCTCTGAACGGCCTGTTGGAAGCTAGTAGGCTCATCATAATCTATGATGCAATCCTCTCTATCCCCGTCTATGAGAAAACCGTAGTATCTCTCGGGCGGATGAGACTGCCTACTACTCCTGCGGAGCGGCGTAGGAATGTCCTGTTCTTTTGAACCTTCTGGTTCCACTAAACTTTCAGTAATAGTCTGTGGTTCTGGAATTTCTTCCAGTTCTACTGTGCTCCCACTTATCTGGTTTTCCAAAAACTCAGTTTCCAAGAAGTAGGCATGACGAGAAACAAGAACTTTTTGTTCCTTTTCACAGTAGAAGAAATATCCCTTGGAGTTCTTTGGATATCCCACAAACTTGCACTGCACTGAGCGTGCCTCGAGCTTGTCCGCATGCTGCTTTTTGACAAAAGCTGGACATCCCCATGTCTTAATGTGATTAAGATGGGGCCTCTTCCCACACCACATTTCAAATGGTGTGGTAGGCACAGTTTTAGTAGGAACTCGGTTCAAAAGGTATGCAGCTGATTCTAGCGCATACCCCCAGAAAGATCGTGGTAACTCAGCGTTACTCATCATGGACCGTACCATATCCAATAGGGTCCGGTTCCGTCTCTCCGATACACCATTATGTTGCGGAGTGTACGGAGGAGTAAGCTGAGAGAGAATTCCATTCTCTTTTAAGTAATGCAGGAACTCGGCACTTAAGTATTCTCCACCTCGATCCGATCTTAGAATCTTGATACTTTTGCCGGTTTGTTTTTCTACTTCATTCTTATATTCCTGGAACTTTTCAAAAGCTTCGGACTTATGTTTCATCAAGAAGACATAACCGTACCTTGAAAAGTCATCCGTAAAAGTAATGAAGTAAGAATAACCGCTTCGCGCATGTGTAGACATTGGACCGCACACGTCGCTGTGTACGAGTCCCAAGAGCTCGCTCGCTCTTACTCCGTGTCCAGTGAACGGAGTCTTTGTCATCTTTCCTTTGAGAAAGGATTGACAAGTGGCATATGATTGATATTCGAACGGATCCAAATATCCTTTTGTATGTAACTTAGTCAACCTTCTCTCATTGATGTGACCCAGTCTACAATGCCATAAGAAAGTCTGATTAATATCTGGAGACTTTCTTTTGTGTGTATTCTGGACATTGAAAATCTGTGGTTGGTTTAATACGTATATACCATTGCTCAGTGTACCTGACCCAATCAAAACTTGATTAAGGTGAATGTTTACAACATTACTTACAAACGCAAATTCATAACCTTCTTTAGAAACCAAAGATACAGAAATGATATTACAAGTTGCGTTAGGTACAAAAAAGCAATTACGTAAAACCAAAACATGTCCATCTGACATTCCCAGGTGATAGTCCCCCACGGCTTTAGCATCCATGCTAGCTCCGTTTGCAACTCTGAGGGTCATGTCACCTGCCTTCAAAACCCTACGGTTTCTCAACGCCTGCAAAGAATTACAGATATGAGATCCTGATCCGGTATCCAATACCCAGGAAGTAGAGTTTATTGAAAGACAGTTTTCAATAACATACACACCTGAAGCGGATACTGCAACCTGCTTCAGTTCCTGTGTCCTGGCCTTCCAAGCCCTGCAATCTTTCTTCCAGTTTCCACTCTTATGACAATAGAAGCATTCTTCTTTACCCACAAGCTTCCCTGCTATCTTTGTTGCCTTTACCTTTCCCTTCGTATCCACTTTACTAACACCGCCTCTTGGTTTGGCGGGGGCTTTCTTCTTCTTTCCCTTGGCTTTTGCCTTGGACCTAGAAGAAGAAGATCCTCCTACAAACAAAGTGGGTGTTTCCCTACCTTTCTGTAGGGTGCCCTCTGCGCTCCTCAGCATGTTGAGGAGTTCTGAAAATTCAACTTCTTTTTCTTGTAAGTTGAAGTTCAGTATAAACTGGGCGTAAGTGGAAGGAAGGGACTGGAGAATCAAGTCCGTATAGAGCTCACTCTCCAACGTGGTCCCAAGTTCTGCGAGCTCCTCAATGTAGCCAATCATCTTAAGCACGTGTTCCGCTACCGATGATCCGACGGCCAATCTTGCCGAAAATAACTTTTTCGATATTTCGTATCTTGCGATACGAGACTGCTCTCCATACAGTTCTTTTGTATGGAGAAATATGGATTCCAGGTCCATATTCTCGTGCCTCCTCTGATGTTCGTTGTCCATAGAGGCA
The DNA here is from genome assembly GCA_030015575.1 of Agapanthus africanus. Lineage (NCBI taxonomy): Eukaryota > Viridiplantae > Streptophyta > Magnoliopsida > Asparagales > Amaryllidaceae > Agapanthus > Agapanthus africanus. The sequence continues at coordinate 327,138,460 of JASDDO010000018.1, forward strand.
AGCACGAGGCACTTGGCCTTCGCGCAATCAATCTCCCAAGTCTTATGGATTTCCTTATCTGCGATGCTGGAGGTGGGACCTGGGACGGGGGGAGCTTTGGTGGTAAGAAGATACCCCAGCTTGTCGTAAGTGATTGCCATCTTGACATTCCTGAGCCAATCTTTGTAGTTTGGCCCTGTCAGTATGTTTTTATCTAGAAGTAACTTAAGTCCAGTCATGTTGATTGGTCGCTGCAATTAGGAGAGAGAGAAGAAACACTCAGCACGATGCTCTTGCAAGTTTAGAATGGTTTTTAATTTGTCTAAACAGGATGGCTCCCACTGTCTCTCGAATCCCTCCTCAAACCATAAAGGAAGAATTAGTCGGGATCAATCCCACCGCACAATACTTGCTTAACCGTTCAGCCAGGCCAGTGTCGGTACTTCGAGGGAGGTTTTCCAACGCTTTCGCGAAGTTCTTTAATTTAAGAACCTCTTTTCCCTGGGGGCGTAGCCCCGCTAACACCTTTCTAGGCACCTACTAGGTTTATAGCATTGATCGTTTAGTGAGAAATTTCCCGAGGAGTAGCATATACTCACAGTAGGATCGGGATCCAAATATCATCGCGTGACGAAACTGAAGGAATCCTACCAGAATCATCACACTCCAAATGGTATGCAAATCTAGCAAGTTTCAGTACTTATGAAACTCCCGATGTGGATTTTTTTGCCCCATGCTCTTATGACCTTGACTTTGGCCAATAAATCATAAGTCACATGTCAAGTTCTACCCGTCATTCTCCAGGTTAATTTGAATCCACCCGTACCTACCCTTGACTTTGGCCAACAAGGCAGTACGACTGTTTCAAATCAACGCATCTATCTATGCTGCACATGAATACCCAATAGCTACCAATCACTATGCCTTGACTTTGGCCAACAAACACAGCTTGAATACTATTGACTATTCATGTGAAACGACGGAGGGCTACGAATGGTTTTGGCTAAACCGTGAACGTAGTGAACTTGATATAATCGATGGAACGAGATAGCTTTTAAAAAGAGTGGCTCAAGCTCCGCATTTAAAAGTTAGTTTTGAAAAGAACCGAGTGGTTTTTCGAAAGTGTTCCAACGACTTTAGCTTGGTTTATTATCTTGCATTAGTTCTTTTAATGCGTGATATTCTTGCATTAGTTCTTTTAATGCGTCCCATCATTTAATCCTACCATTGCAGAAAACAACCAAAATATGACGTACGCTTATGCCATTCACATTCGCCACGGGGTCCCGTCATCACCCGTTAGGTTACTTAACTAACGACAGAGCGGGGGCTGGGCTAGCGCGGCTGTAAAACATAAGCAACGCCTAAATAGTTATAAATATATAGCAATGATAGACATTACAGATCACAGATGAATACATTGGATATACTAGGAATCCGCAATCCTTTCGAGCCTGCAACGAAAAGCGGATTACACGGTCGCGGTGAATAGCCAATACCCCACCCAAGACCCCTACGGGTGCGGCAAACTACCCGCCAAGTGCCCGAAGTGGAGCAACCTCCCTCAACGCCGTGAGTAGGCCACTCGGCACTTCGAGATACCCGGTAGTTTGTGCACCCCTCCATGGGTCTATCCTAGGAGCAAAAACAGTAAAAAGAATTATACAATGACGGCTACAACCCCGACCCGGTTGTGCGGCCATACAAATAATAATATTACATCAATTTACATTTTACATGAATGAAAGAAAAAGAAACACTCATCTCACATCCACCCCGGCTATTCACCCGCGACAGTCCAACGCATTCATATACACAAACCATCATCAAACACAGATCACAGATATGTATAACCCCGACTAATCGACATATAGCGATTAGCCGACGTTCAATACATATAAACATCACAGATATAACCAATATAGTCAAAGTGTAGTGAAGTTCGATAAAAATATGGATTTATAGGCCCCCAAAAACAAATTTCTTTTCTGGAAAACCTGGGCACAAATAAACCATCTGAAAAATCCCAAAACCATACCAGAAGAACACTGCACAAAACCCGATCACGAGAGGAACCTAAACGGCGGCGGTTCCGCGGCAAATGCATACCTATTGCTGCGGAACCGCGGCGGTTTGAGGGAATCAGTGGATCGTTTTTGGTGGGTGTTCTCACAAAACCCTGAGCCGATTTTAGGAGTAAAACATTTTAATTTTAGAGCACAAAAATTTTCAACAGAAAGTTAGGGTTTTGTTTTTCCGGTTTTTGCGATTTTTTTCGTTCGAACTTCCATACACTTTACTACTAAGCTAGTTTAAGTTTAGTTAGGCTCTGATACCACTGTAAGTCCACGTTGCCGTCCCCGGTTCTTGCGGGGAGGCGGAAACGGTATAAAAATCAAATTTTTAGCGCAAAGGGCAACATGGACTATCAAAGTCGGGATCTTTACTAAACTAAACTAGCTATCAAGCTAAAGAGAGTTAGCTACTCGGATAAAAGGTTATACCTAACTTGAACTCCTTCTTCTTGAAACCTTTGTAGGGTTTGATGGTGCTTTCCTCGTCGCCTTCTTCCGTCAAAGATGGATCCACCTAAGGGTTCGACCTTCGGGCTCCTTTCTCGAACTTTGAGAGAACTAGGATCTTTGGCTTGCTAAACCTCTAACCCTAGAGTGAGTAGAGAGTGGCTTTGGGGTGTTTTTATCTCAAGGAGAGGGATTCTCAACACATGAGAAGGGATCTCCTTGAACTAGAGGAGGAAGAAGAAGAAGTGAGGAGAGAGAAGTGTTATGATAGAAAATGAATAATATCCTTCTCATTTTGCAACCATAACAAAATGAAAAGAATTATCAAATTAACAATAATAATAAAATGAAATAGTTGATGGAAGGTTTGGAATGACCATTATCATTACATTCATTAAATGGTATTGCTAGAATCAAAGAGCATCTTTGATATGTAATGATGATGGTCAAACTTTCAACCATGGTCAACAAGTCAACCTTGGTCAACAAGTCAACAAAACCAACCATGACACAATTTCATTTAATTAATATTATTAATTGATATATCATAAATTCATTAGGGTTTGGAAAAAGACGACTGTCAACTGTGCATACGCACCTGTTCCGAAACCCTAATGAAAATCCTCTTCCTCCGCCTCAATCAACTGTGCATACACACCCGCATTCTTGTTCCGAGGAACATGAATACAAAGAGATAAAATCAACCCCAAAACATATACCAGTATCTGGCTCAAACCAGAGCCAGCTAGTAATATCTGTCCGGACTCCAAACGTGCACAAGTGCGCGGATGAGAACGAACCCTGTCGCAAAACCATGCGACCTCTACTCTGTTTTGCCCAGAGGCGAATAGCCCTCTGTGTGGGACTCTAAAGACTCGACACTACGCTGGCAGTGGGTTTAACCACAGACCGCAAGCGGCACTAGCTGTGCGTAACGATCCCCAGGTAGATGTCGATAAGAAGACTGATGAGGTGAACCCCATCTGAACTCCCACTGAGTCTGAATGTGACAGTCTCCGTACAGTCCGGTCTGTTCGTCTGATACATCGCATGTCGGGCCTAGGGGGCGGTAAACGTCAGTCCCCTAATAGTGGTACAAGTCGTGTCGGAGTGAAGCCCAAAACACCCTGAGATAACACTGGAAGCCTACCAGTATATCTCGCTTGCCCTGGCCAGGGACTACTCGTGTAATGGCTCTCCTAGACACAGCGCGATGTCAACCCCCAATACCGGGAGAGACGAATCCTGTCTAACCGTCACTGCCTCCAAGTGCTTTGGGACTGCACCCAACCACTACCTGTTTGCACGACTCTTTTGAGCCGTGGTAGGGTAGTGATCAAAGTGCAGTGGGAACACACTCGAGGCGAAGTGCCAGTGTCAAGTCAGCGGATTAAGCTGTACTCATGTCACCTGGGAACTGATAACTGACGATAGGTATAATACCAACTTGTCAGTTCCCGACGAGTCCTGTCCAGTGTACTCGTAACCTAACGAGCACCCGCATACTATCTCAAGTACGACGTACTGACGGCTGTGGGACAGACCGTCTCCCATACTGGGATGAGAAGCTCATGCGCCAGTCTACTCCGGAGTATCGATGCCCTGTCTCGATAGTCCTGCGACTAGGGACCTGTATAAGGATGTGCTTATAGATTACCCAGCCCCCACTAGTGTGACTGCCATCACAACGCTGGTAATCAAGCAAAGATCCTAAGGGCTCCACTAATGCGTATAAGTGATATGATAAAATAAACACATGTACACATTGAAGTAGAAACAAACCAAGTAGCATACTACTATTTTGAGCAAGATTATATATACAAGGTGAATATCCCAAGCTTCCATTAAGTAATATACAAACCAGTATGATACAGTAATGGCCTCTAGGGCATATACACTAACATGGTGCACAATCATGAAGCAACCATGTGCCACAAAAAGTCTTCTCCTTTGTTAATTGCACAATTGCAAATAACCCCCTCCACCAATTTTCAGCCAAAGAAAGGAAACAAAGGAAAATGGCTGAAACGAAAAGCAAACTGGCAACTTCAGAAAACTGATCCCGTAATAAATTACAGGAAAACCCCGCGACTGTATATACATACCCGCATTTGTATTCCGACCGAATACAAATGCAATGAGACAAAATCTACACGGTACAATACTAGGATCCGGCTTAAACCAAAGCCCGCTAGTATTATCCGTCCGATCATGATCCGTGCAATACCGCATGTATATGATTGAACCCTGCTATATATCCATACGTCCTCTACAGCGTTTCGCCCGAAACTTGAGAAAACGGTCTGTGGGGGACTCTAAAGACTCGTCAATACTTTGGTTGTGGATTTAACCACTAGCACGTCAGAGGTATTAGCCATACGTAACGGGCTACCAGGTATTGACCAAAAGGGACGTCGATGAGCGAACTCATCCTGACACCCTACTGAGCCTGTCAGTGACAATATCCGTACAGTCCGGTCCGTTCGTCTATGAGCATCGCGTGGCGGGCCTAAGGGGTTGGTAAAAGTCAGACCCCCAAAAGCGGTACAAGTCGTGTCGGAGTGTAGTCCAAAACACCCTGAGATACTACTGGAATACTTACCAGTAAATCTCCTGCCTTGGCCAAAGACTTCGTGTAATGGCTCTCGTAGACACAGCGCGACCTCACCCCCAATACCGGGTGAGACGAACCCCTGCATATCCGCTCACTGCCTCCATGTGGCTCGGGACTGTACCCAACTAAAACCTATTTCCACGTCTCCTTTGAGCGTGGTAGGGTAGTAATCAAAGTACAGTGGGAACTCACACGAGACAAATGACGATCTTAGGTCGATGAACTAACCTGTATACATGTCACCAGGGAACTGCTATCTGACGTCTGGTATAAGACCAACTAGCATGTTCCCAGCGAGTCCTGTCCGGTGTACTCATAACCCAATGAGCACCTGTATATATCTTAGGTGAACCAACTGACACCAGTGGCTTGTGAGACCGGCCACCGCCCCTCGTCGGGGTCTCGACTGTATACACTTGTCTACTCTGGAGTATCGATGCCCTGTCTCGAAACTCCCACGACTAGGGACCTTTTAAGGATGGGCTTATAGACTACCAGCTCCCACGTATATGATCGCCATCATACTGCTGGCTGTCAAGCAAGAATCCTAAGGGCTCTATCAACGCGCTATAGTGACCTGTAAGGTCACCTAAAACAGTACACGATGATAAAGATAAACCAGATAGCATACTATCATCTTGAGTAAGACTGTCCTACGGGTATAGGTCCTCCATCAATCATTGCAATCACGTGCTTGTGATCCAATAATTGACTCTGAGGGCACTATCTCTAACAATCTCCCACTTGCACTCAAGGCTAATTATTGCGATGTCGCATACTCACAGCCCGTGTGATACCGAACACCCAACTCCTCTACTAATCAGTCTCACAAAACCCGTTTGCGAAAGTATTGCGTTTGAGGAATAGCCTCAGTGAGTGGATCCGCTTTGATGTTTCTTTCTATGTCTCTCTTAATCTTAAGTTCGCGGAGAAACCCATCTCCCAAAATGAGCAACACCTGCCTTAGAATGTGTCTGGATATCTGATAGGACCTAGTTCATAAATGAACTTCAAATCCAAACTTCTTAGACTGTATCGTCAACTGAACTTAATCAGCATCCTGCGCCATGCCTCCCTCAGTATCTGCTTGGATCACCTGTCCAAAATACTGCCCCTCGTCAGAGGGAAAACTATAACTCTGACGGCCACCCTGTCGTCCAGGTCACCTTGGAAGCCTGGAATGATAACTGTCTCCTGAATGAGGCTGTCGTTATCATATCCCTAGAACATCCACTTATATTCTAAAACTGCTTCCGAACGTTTCTCCAGGATTGGATCAATATCAACTTATTGCATCTAGTGCAAAAACAACATCTGGTGTGGTACTTGACATCTCATGATTGACTCAATTGCCTAAGCAAGTGATCTGCCAATCATGCACTTCCCTCTCCCTTTTATTCTATAAGACACCTTCAGAGAGGGTGACTCCATCACCTGCAGGTACACTACCGTGCCAGGTGTCGTCCATTCTAAAACACCTTTAGAATGCTGTTTAAGTACCCAGATTGGAAACTATCCAAATCTAGATCTAAAACCATAGATCCAGTAACCAGAATGTCAGATATAATATCCAATTCCCATATGGAGAAACCACTGTGTGACAACCAAAGTATAACCGACCGTGGTATAGGAACTTCACTTCCTACTCTGTGTATGTCATCCAATACCAGGATATCACACCCTACTACCTTCTTAACAGATCCATCCACTATTCTGATGAAGTCAAACCTATGATTATCACATCAGAAATAGATGATCTATCTCCGCTATATCTGCTTTAGTCTCTTAATAGACATAAGCCACTTGTCCACCAATGCTTCTGCTGCTCCCACTGACTACGACAACCCTCCGGCAGAGTCATATAGATGTACACTTCTAAAACTGGTTTAGAATGACGCTATACTCATCCTCCTGCCGGGTCTCACAGTCTAGAACAACAGCAATGGAAAGTCTGGGTAAACAAGAACCTCCCTGTCACCTTCTTTGAGCATACCGAAGTATCTCTTGAGTGCCTGAGGTTACCCACCATATCTGCGGAGTGGCTAATGGAATGTCAAACCAGATTGAATCTTTAGGTTCTTATCAAATTTTCAGTAATCGTTTGCGGTTCTGGAATCACTTCCAGTTCTACCATACTCCCACTACTGTTTTCTGAAAAAATCCATTTTTATTAAAACTGTGGCGAGTTAAGAACAATATCACTATTGATCTTCCTGATGGTAGAAAGTCAACCCTCGTCATAGCCTGGATCAACCCACAAACAGCCATTACAGAAACGTGCCTTGAGTTATCCGGAGTCTGGTTTTAAGCATAAGCCGGAAAACTCCCCGTACCTTAACAATGTCAAGATATGGACTGTTCTATATCCAATACAGAAACAGAGGCACTGATTTAATTGAACCAGATTCAAATCATGCAGCTATCTCCAGTGCATGTCAACTAAATGGAGAGAGGCCGATCAGCATTACTCAACTTTGGAGTGCTTCCACTTATGAGTAACCTGAAAGAGAAGCAAGTTCTCTTAAAACATTACTATCAACTGAACACCATACGCAAGTATCTACATCTTCGATCACCTTGAAGAATCCCGATACTTGCAACATTTGGTTCTCTACTTTACTCTTATACCTATAACTTCTCAAAACTCAGACCTAGTGTTTCTACGAAACACTTGTCTAAAAACTAGAGAAGTCATAAGTAAACTGAATATAGTACGAGGACCATCCCCTCTGTCCTAATGGACACTGGACAATATACAATACTCTGTACAAGTCCCTTGAGTCTAATAACTCACTCTCTGTGTGTCGTAGGTTGAAAACTGTACTTATGGTTAAGAAGAATTACACCGCTGTTTAATGCTCCTTACCTAACCATCCACTGATATAGGTAAATGTTATGGACATAATTTCAAAAAGTTATATCTCACTTCATAAAAATGAACGTACAGATATATCAATTTGAAATTTGTGCATAACAACGGATATTCAAAACCAAATATTCGCCGTCCGGCAAACAACCCAGGTGACTTCCTCAAATATCACCAATTACAACGAATTCCGATATAATGAGGATAACCACCTAATTCCCAATAGTTTACTCCCACTCATCATCTGTAAATCCATACAGATGTGAGAATCACACCTGGTAAATACATACCCTGGAGCAAGTGTCTAATTGGGAAATCAGTTTTCTTTTGACAGGACACAGTGAAACTGAAACATTGAAATGTTTCGTAGGGGTATCCGGGTATTCCTAGTAATGCCTCTTCCATTATCCAGATTCACAACTGTAACCGTATATTTCTTTGCCATCTCTCCAAATCCCTTCATATGTCTTTAGTCATTACCTTCTGTACACCCCTTTAGGCCAAATGGTTTTCTTCCTTCCCTACCGTTTGGCACCAGCCTATGGTTTGGAAGAAGACTATCCAATAAGCATAATGGGTGTACTGTCCTAATCCTAGGAGCACTCGCAACCTGAGAGAAGGTGATGATAAAAGACATCTGAATAAACCTTATTCCTATTTCTCCTGAACCAGAATCCATCCCCGAACTGGAACAAGTTCCTTTCGAGTTCGTATATAACCATACGATGGAGTATCCAAATAACTGTGGATTTTCGTAGTGATACGGAGTGTCCTGGAGAAATACAAAGGTGAAGTGGGAGTGGTAATGAAACACTTGGTTTGGTCGTGAATAGCAGTCGCAATTTACTTTGCCCTCTTACTAATCCCTTTATTTGTCTTTACTTAATACCATCTGTACACCATTTAGGCTAATTGGTTTTTTTCATTCCCTACCGTTCGGCACCAGCCTAAGGTTTGGAAGAAGACTATCCAATAGGCGTAACGGGTGTACTGTCCCCTAATCCAAGGAGCACTCGCAACCTGAGAGAAGGTAAAGAGGAAAAGACAACTGAATAGTCCTATTCGTTTTCTCCAGAACCGAAAACCATTCTCGAATAAATTCCTTCGAGTTCGTATATAACCATACGATGGTTTTATCCAATGGAAGTGGACATTCGTAGTAATACGGGATGTCCTGGAGAAAAAGGTAAAAGTAGGAGTGGCAATGAGGTCTGCAACTTAGACAATCCAAAAGCCAGTGTTATAAGAAGGTTCGGTTAATCTTGGTCACTGAGTCATAGTCTAGGGTCGGGTCATGGTCGCTGCCAAAGAGAGAGAGAAAAGAAACACTCAACGTGCACTCTAACCTAGATCAGAATGGTTATCAATTTATCTAATCAGGAAACCTCCCACTGTAACATCAAATTCTTCTCCAAACCTGAAAGAAGAATTAGTCGGGATCACCCGAGGAGTAAACTAACTCATCAGTGGGAATCGGGATCCAACTATCATCGCATGCTAACGTGATGGAATCCACTCACGCTATCATACTCCAGAAGGTATACGCAAACCTGGCAAGTTTTAGTTTCTTTAGAAACTCCCGATGTGATTTTTACCCCATGCTCTTATGACCTTGACTTTGGCCAACAAATCATAAGTCACATGTCAAGTTCTACCAGTCATTCTGTAACGTTTTAAAAATAATCAAATAAATAATCAAATAAATAAAATTGTTTAAGTGAATTTTATGAATTTCGGTAAAACAAAATGTATTCTTCGTAAAACCAAACCGCGATTGTTTTACATCATAAATTCAAAAATACCTATTTTAATTATGTAATTACTAGTAAATGGTGTTTATTTAGCCACTTCTAAATTTTTAGTTTAATAAAATTTTTTTCCTAAATTAATTATTTTAAATATTAACATAAGCTTTATTTTTACACTAAATTAGTGTAAATTACAAATTTAAATGGTTTTAATTTGTAAAAATGAACCATGGCATATTAGAAATTAGTGTGTATCATGCAAAAATTATTTGCAAATTTTTCCTATTTTCTAGAGCTTTCTTGAGTTGCTATAGTGAATAAATAAATAAATAATTAAATAAAGCATGAAAAGACTTTATGTGATGTTTCTTCTCTTGAAAGTTCTACACAACATCACACCCTCTTCTTTCTCTCCCTCACCTCCCACTAATGGCCGGCCTCACCCATGGCAGCCCCCCCCATTTCCCACTTCATTTTATTTCAAAATTCATCAAAAATACTTCAAAAATCCAATTAAAATTCCACAAAATCCTAATTATTTCATACCCTTTATTCTCTACTCTTCTTTACATGGATTTTGGAGTGGGAAAGCATGTATTTTTGAGGCTCATTTTCAATTTTGGACATGAGGTTGTGGAGGTATAAATCTTTCTCTTTTGTTTTATTTCTATTAGATATTTCTTTTAAAACATAATTAGATTAATTAGATTAATTCTAGTTGCAAATTCTAAAATTTAAGTTAGGGTTTGCAAATTCAAGAGGTGGTTTTTATTAATTAATTAGGGTTATAATAGCTAGTTTAACATCTTTTAGAGTGGAAAATTCTTGCATGGTGGTGGTATAATAAATTGTTTATCGAAATTGTTTTAATTAAACTATTTAGCTAACTAGATTTTTCTAAAATGTGTTTGTGGGTAAAATAAAATTCTTATTAAGGTTGTTATCATTAGATGGTAGTTTTAATAAGAATATTAGCATATTAATTGAATGAAAAACTTAGTTTGATCACTAGATTACTTTGATAATTGGAAAAATAGTAATAAAATGCTATTATTTTGTAAACTAGATTTTAGGAATTTCTAAATAAATGTGATTAAAAATATAATTTATGGTTTCATTGAATCATTATCATTATGAATTGTGGTTTAATACATTAATTCATGAAAAATCACGTTTTGCGGTGGAATTGTGGTATTTTTCTTGAAAAATGTTAAAATTGTTAAAAGTTGCAAACTAGAAATTTCAAATAAATGCAAAATTGTGTAATAAAAATAAAGTAAGGGGTCGTATAGTCTAGCTATTCTATTTAATGAGTTTTATAACCATTGGTTTCATTTAAATGTCAAGTTTTGATGAAAAACGGTAAATTGGCATTTTCGGGTTTTATGAAATTAGACGGTTTGATGGATTTTAGGGTTTCGATGGATTTAATCATGTTTTATAATATAAGTAATGTGTTTTAAAACTACGAGTTATTTGTTAATGTTTATCTCGATCCATCAGAATTTGTACGCCGATATCGAGCGATATTTGGCTCTTTTGCGTGGACGGGACATAGGCTTTAACCTATGCTGGTTCATTGCGTCGTTTTGAATTTTGTATGTGATTCAGTTTACGATACTATTATTATGTTTGCGTTTAGGTACCCCTCACGTAGACTGCGGGTGATGAAGAGGAGGATGGCGACACCGTCTTCGGCAGACATGGACCAGGTGAGCAGATGCATATCTACGGGGGGAAGTCGGGTGGATGGCGTTTAGCACCCCCGCAACGTAGAATAGGAATAGTACTTATTGACATTAGGAAACCCGATGTGACCCTAGATTCTTACTGAGCAGGACCCTAGTAATGACCCTAGGCGGGACTAGACTGATTTAGGAAAACCATACCTGAGGATGAATACTTTGGGAGAGGTTCGTAGGTTTTTGATAGAAACACACACGCACACACTAAAACTTGACATGGCGTATACGTATATGTGTGTATATATATAAAACTAGGTATAGGTGTATATATATACACGACACGTATATGGGATTCGTTGATGTGATATGATATCTGAGGTATGATGAAACAGTATGACTGGGCTTGATGCCGTGATTCTTGACTATACAGTCGTATTAAAGTGTTAGCGGATCATTAGAGAAAGAGATAATGAACATGAATATATAAATTATGAAGGGTGGTGGTGATATTGAGGTACATGGGACGCTAAAATAGTACCTGGGCTGTAGCTTGTGACTTGATGACGATAAGATATCGGTATGACTTAATCACAATATGATACATATGACATGATATTTCTGAGGATAAACTAATGATGCTTATCATGAGGGCAATGATATATGATTGATGTATGCGATCACAGTTTAGCACCTTGATCATGAGATGTGTTGATGATGACATTATACGAATGAGGAGACACCTAGGAGATACTTGACCGTACCCCGATATTGGGATGCCGTACGATGGATTTTACCGTACGAGGCTTAGATTTGATGATTGATCCGCACTCTTGATTCGAGGAAGCCGTACTACGTACGTGACGCTATTGAGGCGGGATCGCCGACTATTAGAGATATTGATTCAGACCTTAGGTAGATTCTAGTTTCTTACTGACTAGTCTATTAGGTTTAGTTCCTTAGGATGTTAGATGGACACTAGTTTAGGTTCGACTCACATAGTGGTAGTTGTACTCGTATTTCGCAGAGGAGTGGATAATGCACATCTGTCTTTACATTCATACTGTAATCATCATGGTGCATGTTCTTACATATGTTGCAATAATCAGTACAAACCATACCTGTTAGGACACCAGCACCATTACCGATGATGCGCATATTCCACGCACACTTATTTGCCGGCTCACACACATCATCATCGGTAATTGCTATGTCACGTACACTTTAGATCATATTGTCTTTTATGGATAGAATCAGTTAACAACTAGACCGATATAATATTGTGATTATTCTCTGATGTTAGTATAGACATGATATTTATTACTTAGACATCCATGCATTCATATTTTCATGTTATCACGCAGTATTATGGGCATATGCCGACACTTATCATATAGTTACTCATGATTTTGAGATTTGGATTTCTATGAGATTTCTGGATTTTTGGGGAAAACCGCAAAAATATATAAAAAACTTCTCTCTCTCTCCTCTTCTCTTTTTAAAATAAGATGCGGTTTTCTCGTGATGTATGTGTCTTCCACCATGAGTATTTCATGTTTTCTGTTGGATTTCGAGACCCGATTCGAGGAGCGGATGAACCGTCTCGGGTACATGGTGGGCCCGGTATGGTACCCCGGGGCAAGAAGATCGAGTTGTAGACGATGAGCCTGGCAGGGGAAGACTACCTACCGGTGATGTCTGGCGCGGCGGATATCCAGAGGATACCGACCGTTGTCGTGAGATTTGATGATATGGGCCGATCCGGACTGACGGAGCCCGACATATTGAGACTTGAGATTACATGTGTTGTGTCGATGCTTGACACGGATTTCCATGGATTTCATTGTTGAGATTTCAGATGCTTATACACACTTTACTATGATAACAGCTAAAGAGTTCTTATACATATATATCTGGATTTCAGGATTTGTTACTTTACATTCATGGTGCATGCATTTCATTTCATATGACATAGTATTATATGAGGCACTGACACGGACACAGAGTAACTGCACTTACACGTAGTATTACCCTGCTATTACCAGATGTTTGGGTTGTAGTAGTGTATTATTATGACCTAGGATAGCGTCGTGCGTTCGATTTCTTTTCGTAGATGTCTTCTACTCACGAGTTGGCAACTCACCCCCGTTGTGCCAAATTTTATTACAGGTTCGATGTCCAGGTTTCCGTGGCAGCTTGTTGGCACATCTTTTCTTCAGGGTGATTTGCACGGTAGGTTGGTTCATTTGTATCCGAACCACCATTGTACTTTTATTCACTCATTTGTATCTAGTAAGCTCCATCAACCATATTTGTATTACTTGATAAGTTTATTGGACCAGTCTTTTATTTCGACCTTAGAGTCGCATGTATTATTCTGATCTGGTGGTTTTGTTTTCTTTTGAGTTTTGAGCCTCGCCTATTGGCGTTGTATATTATTGTGCTTGTTGTGGTTGTTTCCGCCTGTTGGCGTTGATGCTAGCTCCCGTTTGGGGATGCTTTTTATTGTTTATGTATATTATACTTGTTGTACCCGTTTGGGGCCAGTTTTTACAGAGGAGACTCTGCCGAAATTTTTGAGAAATTTGCTGATACTTTTAAACTTGTTTTTCTTCATGTTTTCTTTTCTTCTTCTTCTTTTATATGGTTTAGATTTCTGGGCTTCGGCTTACTTAGGTTACGTTGCGCCTCTAGACGTTTCGTAATCTAAGTGCCGGTCACGTTCCGTACTTTCGGGTCGTGACAAAGTTGGTATCAGAGCGCTAGGTTTAACCTTGTATAAGTCTAGGTGACCCTTGGTTGATGGAGTGGGCGATTTAGGTAGAGTAACGTACCGTGGGTATGGTCCGCGGCATACTTACGATACGCTACTCTGCTTAAGGAGCTTTAGGATGTACAATTGTTTGCACCGTATTCCATTTGTTCTTTTGATTTACCTTCATCAATGTTGGAGGGTGGTTTCTGTTACCACGGACACACTGGCAAAGGGAGTTGCGGCTCGAATGCGATAACCATTAGAGTATTGGTTATTCTTGAGGATTGAAGCATTGCTTAGCGTGCGGACGAAGGGTATTCACATGCCGTCCGGATGAAGTTAAAGGGTTCGAACGATTATCAGAAAACCATTTTCCCATGTTTAAAGTATTCGGAAGCACATGCAGGTATTTTGATGGACCCTCTAGAAGAATGAAACCCTAACTCGACATAATGACCACGAGAACGCCCTTGAACCTTAGGGTTTACGGCAGTTCCGCGGTGCCATTAGTGAGGCTTGGGGTTGCCCTTCTACGGCTGGATCATCGATGCTGGGGTATGTACCGGATATTTTTAAACTGTACTTGAGTGTTGAGCTCTCGGGGAATTATGGGATTTTGATGGATCGATCGAAAAGTTTAATGTAGTCCGGATATCAAGTGAAGGGATCGACTACGTGGGAGACTCTAGATATTAGTATTGCCGTGGGTAGCACAGTCAGCACAGCTACGAAGAGACGAGTTCGAAGCAATCGACATCAGAGGAAAGAGGCGGACATTGACGATAGTGTTTACGATTGTGATTTTGTGATTTGAATTTCATATTTTCGTTGACTGGATTTTGGTATTTTGAGGACTTTGTTCTACGATTGGTATTTCGTGGGTGTACCTTCATTTCATTCTATTTGTGTTTCATATATCAGTTGTATTGATTTTGTTTAGTACACACCCAGTACACTTGATTTGGTTTTATATATTTTGAGATTTTTGATTTGATTTCGTGCATAGGGTTACACATGATTTTGACATATGTTTCGACCTAGTTTTCATGCAATTTTGTACTGTGATTTCGATTTTTATATTCGACGTATGTTTCCGTGCACCATATGCACCTGATTAAGATTCTTGCGCATACTTGGCGCACTTGATGCGATTTTGTGCACACCAGATGCACTAAATCGGGGTTTTGTGCAGATTAGATGCACCTGATTTTGAGTCGTGCACGCCCGATGCACTTGACAGATGTTTTTGGTGCACACCTGTTGCACTTAGTTTTGTTGTTGTGTGTATTCGTGGTATCTGTATTTGGTTTCGATTTCAGTGTGCACCGGACGCACATGATATTTTATTGATGTGATTTGGGATTAATTTCAGTTTGAGCAGTATGTTTCATAATCATTTGATTTAGTAACCAGGCGGGACGTGTATGTTAAATAAAAGATATATATATATATATATATATATATATATATATATATAGCTATTTTTTTAAAAATAAACGTCCGCTGCTTATGCCGTGACACGTGCATTGCACGGCGATTTTCAAGAGGGGTTTTCGTATGCTTCTTTATTATGATATTTAGGCGATTTCACTATGATGCGAACTATATATAAGTTATAGATTGATGTATATTATGATGGTTTCACATTGGGTTTTGATATTTTATTCTCGCCATAACTCCGATGATTGCGTTATGCTTGACGGAGTTGATTTTTGTTATGTATTGATGATTTCGGAGCCCCGACGATTTGAGTGTTTTGCTAAATGTTTTAGTATTTGGAGGGGGAGTTTTAATTTAAATTCGGGGACCGAATTTCTTAAAGGGGGGAAGATTGTAACGTTTTAAAAATAATCAAATAAATAATCAAATAAATAAAATTGTTTAAGTGAATTTTATGAATTTCGGTAAAGCAAAATGTATTCTTCGTAAAACCAAACCGCGATTGTTTTACATCATAAATTCAAAAATATCTATTTTAGTTATGTAATTACTAGTAAATGGTGTTTATTTAGCCACTTCTAAATTTTTAGTTTAATAAAATATTTTTCCTAAATTAATTATTTTAAATATTAACATAAGCTTTATTTTTACACTAAATTAGTGTAAATTACAAATTTAAATGGTTTTAATTTGTAAAAATGAACCATGGCATATTAGAAATTAGTGTGTATCATGCAAAAATTATTTGTAATTTTTTCCTATTTTCTAGAGCTTTCTTGAGTTGCTATAGTGAATAAATAAATAAATAATTAAATAAAGCATGAAAAGACTTTATGTGATGTTTCTTCTCTTGAAAGTTCTACACAACATCACACCCTCTTCTTTCTCTCCCTCACCTCCCACTAATGGCCGGCCTCACCCATGGCAGCCCCCCCCATTTCCCACTTCATTTTATTTCAAAATTCATCAAAAATACTTCAAAAATCCAATTAAAATTCCACAAAATCCTAATTATTTCATACCCTTTATTCTCTACTCTTCTTTACATGGATTTTGGAGTGGGAAAGCATGTATTTTTGAGGCTCATTTTCAAGTTTGGACATGAGGTTGTGGAGGTATAAATCTTTCTCTTTTGTTTTATTTCTATTAGATATTTCTTTTAAAGCATAATTAGATTAATTAGATTAATTCTAGTTGCAAATTCTAAAATTCAAGTTAGGGTTTGCAAATTCAAGAGGTGGTTTTTATTAATTAATTAGGGTTATAATAGCTAGTTTAACATCTTTTAGAGTGAAAAATTCTTGCATGGTGGTGGTATAATAAATTGTTTATCGAAATTGTTTTAATTAAACTATTTAGCTAACTAGATTTTTCTAAAATGAGTTTGTGGGTAAAATAAAATTCTTATTAAGGTTGTTATCATTAGATGGTAGTTTTAATGAGAATATTAGCATATTAATTGAATGAAAAACTTAGTTTGATCACTAGATTACTTTGATAATTGGAAAAATAGTAATAAAATGCTATTATTTTGTAAACTAGATTTTAGGAATTTCTAAATAAATGTGATTAAAAATATAATTTATGGTTTCATTGAATCATTATCATTATGAATTGTGGTTTAATACATTAATTCATGAAAAATCACGTTTTGCGGTGGAATTGTGGTATTTTGCTTGAAAAATGTTAAAATTGTTAAAAGTTGCAAACTAGAAATTTCAAATAAATGCAAAATTGTGTAATAAAAATAAAGTAAGGGGTCGTATAGTCTAGCTATGCTATTTAATGAGTTTTATAACCATTGGTTTCATTTAAATGTCAAGTTTTGATGAAAAACGGTAAATTGGCATTTTCGGGTTTTATGAAATTAGACGGTTTGATGGATTTTAGGGTTTCGATGGATTTAATCATGTTTTATAATATAAGTAATGTGTTTTAAAACTACGAGTTATTTGTTAATGTTTATCTCGATCCATCGGAGTTTGTACGCCGATATCGAGCGATATTTGGCTCTTTTGCGTGGACGGGACATAGGCTTTAACCTATGCTGGTTCATTGCGTCGTTTTGACTTTTGTATGTGATTCAGTTTACGATACTATTATTATGTTTGCGTTTAGGTACCCCTCACGTGGACTGCGGGCGATGAAGAGGAGGATGGCGACACCGTCTTCGGAAGACATGGACCAGGTGAGCAGATGCATATCTACGGGGGGAAGTCGGGTGGATGGCGTTTAGCACCCCCGCAACGTAGAATAGGAATAGTACTTATTGACATTAGGAAACCCGATGTGACCCTAGATTCTTACTGAGCAGGACCCTAGTAATGACCCTAGGCGGGACTAGACTGATTTAGGAAAACCATACCTGAGGATGAATACTTTGGGAGAGGTTCGTAGGTTTTTGATAGAAACACACACGCACACACTAAAACTTGACATGGCGTATACGTATATGTGTGTATATATATAAAACTAGGTATAGGTGTATATATATACACGACACGTATATGGGATTCGTTGATGTGATATGATATCTGAGGTATGATGAAACAGTATGACTGGGCTTGATGCCGTGATTCTTGACTATACAGTCGTATTAAAGTGTTAGCGGATCATTAGAGAAAGAGATAATGAACATGAATATATAAATTATGAAGGGTGGTGGTGATATTGAGGTACATGGGACGCTAAAATAGTACCTGGGCTGTAGCTTGTGACTTGATGACGATAAGATATCGGTATGACTTAATCACAATATGATACATATGACATGATATTTCTGAGGATAAACTAATGATGCTTATCATGAGGGCAATGATATATGATTGATGTATGCGATCACAGTTTAGCACCTTGATCATGAGATGTGTTGATGATGACATTATACGAATGAGGAGACACCTAGGAGATACTTGACCGTACCCCGATATTGGGATGCCGTACGATGGATTTTACCGTACGAGGCTTAGATTTGATGATTGATCCGCACTCTTGATTCGAGGAAGCCGTACTACGTACGTGACGCTATTGAGGCGGGATCGCCGACTATTAGAGATATTGATTCAGACCTTAGGTAGATTCTAGTTTCTTACTGACTAGTCTATTAGGTTTAGTTCCTTAGGATGTTAGATGGACACTAGTTTAGGTTCGACTCACATAGTGGTAGTTGTACTCGTATTTCGCAGAGGAGTGGATAATGCACATCTGTCTTTACATTCATACTGTAATCATCATGGTGCATGTTCTTACATATGTTGCAATAATCAGTACAAACCATACCTGTTAGGACACCAGCACCATTACCGATGATGCGCATATTCCACGCACACTTATTTGCCGGCTCACACACATCATCATCGGTAATTGCTATGTCACGTACACTTTAGATCATATTGTCTTTTATGGATAGAATCAGTTAACAACTAGACCGATATAATATTGTGATTATTCTCTGATGTTAGTATAGACATGATATTTATTACTTAGACATCCATGCATTCATATTTTCATGTTATCACGCAGTATTATGGGCATATGCCGACACTTATCATATAGTTACTCATGATTTTGAGATTTGGATTTCTATGAGATTTCTGGATTTTTGGGGAAAACCGCAAAAATATATAAAAAACTTCTCTCTCTCTCCTCTTCTCTTTTTAAAATAAGATGCGGTTTTCTCGTGATGTATGTGTCGTCCACCATGAGTATTTCATGTTTTCTGTTGGATTTCGAGACCCGATTCGAGGAGCGGATGAACCGTCTCGGGTACATGGTGGGCCCGGTATGGTACCCCGGGGCAAGAAGATCGAGTTGTAGACGATGAGCCTGGTAGGGGAAGACTACCTACCGGTGATGTCTGGCGCGGAGGATATCCAGAGGATACCGACCGTTGTCGTGAGATTTGATGATATGGGCCGATCCGGACTGACGGAGCCCGACATATTGAGACTTGAGATTACATGTGTTGTGTCGATGCTTGACACGGATTTCCATGGATTTCATTGTTGAGATTTCAGATGCTTATACATACTTTACTATGATAACAACTAAAGAGTTCTTATACATATATATCTGGATTTCAGGATTTGTTACTTTACATTCATGGTGCATGCATTTCATTTCATATGACATAGTATTATATGAGGCACTGACACGGACACGGAGTAATTGCACTTACACGTAGTATTACCCTGCTATTACCAGATGTTTGGGTTGTAGTAGTGTATTATTATGACCTAGGATAGCGTCGTGCGTTCGATTTCTTTTCGTAGATGTCTTCTACTCACGAGTTGGCAACTCACCCCCGTTGTGCCAAATTTTATTACAGGTTCGATGTCCAGGTTTCCGTGGCAGCTTGTTGGCACATCTTTTCTTCAGGGTGATTTGCACGGTAGGTTGGTTCACTTGTATCCGAACCACCATTGTACTTTTATTCACTCATTTGTATCTAGTAAGCTCCATCAACCATATTTGTATTACTTGATAAGTTTATTGGACCAGTCTTTTATTTCGACCTTAGAGTCGCATGTATTATTCTGATCTGGTGGTTTTGTTTTCTTTTGAGTTTTGAGCCTCGCCTATTGGCGTTGTATATTATTGTGCTTGTTGTGGTTGTTTCCGCCTGTTGGCGTTGATGCTAGCTCCCGTTTAGGGATGCTTTTTATTGTTTATGTATATTATACTTGTTGTACCCGTTTGGGGCCAGTTTTTACAGAGGAGACTCTGCCGAAATTTTTGAGAAATTTGCTGATACTTTTAAACTTGTTTTTCTTCATGTTTTCTTTTCTTCTTCTTCTTTTATATGGTTTAGATTTCTGGGCTTCGGCTTACTTAGGTTACGTTGCGCCTCTAGACGTTTCGTAATCTAAGTGCCGGTCACGTTCCGTACTTTCGGGTCGTGACACATTCTCCAGGTTAATTTGAACCCACCCGTACCTACCCTTGACTTTGGCCAATAAGGCAGTACGACTGTCCCAAACCAACGCATCTATCTATGCTGCATATGAATATCCAATAGCTACCAAACACTATGCCTTGACTTTGGCCAACAAACACAGCTTGAATACTATTGACTATTCATATGAAATGACGGAGGGCTACGAATGGTTTTTGGCGAAAAACCTTTAACATAATGAACTTGATATCGTTGAAGGAACCGGATAGCTTTTTATAAAAATATAGTGATGAAAACCTTTGCTAAAGAGGTCACTCCCGGTGAAGGGATCTCGGCCCTTACCTTGTCGACTGAGGTGCTAGATATTCATAATCGAATACCACTGTGCAAAACAAAAGAGAACGTCCTTACAATAACAGATTTTTGAAAAATGTTCTAACAACATCAGATTAGGTTTGCTTAGCTTGCATTGATCTGAATCAATGCAGTCCCATCAATTAATCACACCAATAAAGAACGAAAATAATGATGTACGTATATGCCATCCGCATTCGCCACTGGGTCCCGTCATCACCCGTTAGGTTAGCTAACTAACGACAGAGCGGGGACTGGACTAGCGCGGATGCAAAACATATACAACATCAACTAGTATATATATCAATATATAATATTCGCTCAAGGCGTGATAAAATGCAACATCACAGAAATGTAATAAGCATCACAGAACAATATAGATATCTGGGATCCTCGGGTTTCATAGAACCGCTACTGAAACCCGACGTTCCCCTGGTCGTGTGGATAGCCTGTGCAATGAAATCCTAGACCCCTACGGGCGCGGCAAGTTACCCGCCAAAACCTGAAGCGAGGCAGCCCTTTTCAGCAACGTGAATGGACCACCCAGCACTTTACGGAATCCGGTAACTTGGGCACCCCTCCTGGGTCAACCTGTATTCCCTACGAGTGCGGCGAATAGCCCGCCAATTCTAGAGTAAAGCCCCCTCCGTCTCAACGCCATGAGATGCGGGCTCGTTGCCCTCTAGAACCCGGCTATCCGTGCACCCCTCCGCGGGGTAATCCTAGTACAGAAAGTAAAATATATATACAACGGGTACATCAACCTCAGCCCGGTCGTGCCCCAAAAGAATAATATACAAACAGACAGTAATGACATTCCACATGTCGGACGCTCGTCCCGTAATATCAAATGTACATAATAAACCAAACTGTACTACCATTGCATCTAGGCTATCCACCACGACAATCCGCAACATTACAGCACAATACAGAACATCAACGTGAATGTCACGTTCGCAAATCCGTCTAAAAGGGCTATAGAAGTTAGACAGGATTTACCAATCAAATGACATTCACGGTCACAGATATAATGTAAATACTGTGAACTAACATGTTTAAAATTTTCGATCGACTAAATTTTCCGGAGTGGGCCCCAAGCACTACTGTAGCATTCAAAGAAAATCTGGGCCTAAACAGAATATACCAAAACCCTCAATTTCAACACAGAGAGCTACTGTAGAAATTTGGTACAGTGTTCACACTTTCTTGCGGCGGAACCGCGGCCTGAACATGGGTTTAGCCGCGGTTCCGCGGTCATACTGTAGGATCCCTGTACCTAATTTTTACAGAAAGCTTAAAAACAACTGCTCGAATTTATGCAATGCTCCAAATAATTTTTCGAGCCAAAAAAAATTCGACAGAGAACTGAACCAGAAAATGCGGGTTTTCGGAAAATCCATTCTATCGAACTTGTAAACACGTTAGAGCAAGCTAGACTAGGTTAATGGCATGGCTCTGATACCAGTGTAAGTGCACGGCGGCGCCCCAGCCTTCTGAACGAGGCCAAAATGCGGAAATGATACTTTTACGAAACTTGTAAACCGGCACTATAAAACCAGGATCGGGCCATTAACCTACTCCTAGCTAACTAGAGAAGGGATAGAGAGATATACCGAGCGATCCGTGTCTTTCGGTCTTCTCGTCGTCGTCCCGATCTCCCCGCGGAATCTCCGGTCTTCATCTCCTCGTCGGAAGGGCACCACATCGCCAGGTTCTTTTACGGGCTCCCACCTCTGGACCGAGGCAACTCGAGCACGAAGTTGGCGAGTCGACGTGCCCAAGGATACTGTAGATGAAGTGTAGAAAGCTTTGTCTCATTGGGGCATGAAGTTGCCATTTTGATGGAGGAAATGAACTATGGAGTTTTTGTGGCAAGCAAAGAATATGAGATGAATGATTTTTCTCCCCACATAATCAATCCTCATCTCTCTCTCCCTCTCCAAAGTGGCCGGCCCCCTTACCAGAAAATGAGGAAGGAAATATACAAAGGGGGGTGAGCACAAGAGGAGTGAGGAGGTAACCATAAGAAATGTGAAGAAAGAATGATGAGTGATGATGAGAGAATATAATCATCAACCATCTCATCAAGCAAAGTCAAGCAATGATGAATCAATGAAGTCAATGGATGGTGCACAATCATGAAGCAACCATGTGCCACAAAAAGTCTTCTCCTTTGTTAATTGCACAATTGCAAATAACCCCCTCCACCAATTTTCAGCCAAAGAAAGGAAACAAAGGAAAATGGCTGAAACGGAAAGCAAACTGGCAACTTCAGAAAACTGATCCCGTAATAAATTACAGGAAAACCCCGCGACTGTATATACATACCCGCATTTGTATTCCGACCGAATACAAATGCAATGAGACAAAATCTACACGGTACAATACTAGGATCCGGTTTAAACCAAAGCCCGCTAGTATTATCTGTCCGATCATGATCCGTGCAATACCGCACGTATATGATTGAACCCTGCCATATATCCATACGGCCTCTACAGCGTTTCGCCCGAAACTTGAGAAAACGGTCTGTGGGGGACTCTAAAAACTCGTCAATACTTTGGTTGTGGATTTAACTACTAGCACGTCAGAGGTATTAGCTATACGTAATGGGCTACCAGGTATTGACCAAAAGGGACGTCGATGAGCGAACTCATCCTGACACCCTACTGAGCCTGTCAGTGACAATATCCGTACAGTCCGGTCCGTTCGTCTATGAGCATCGCATGGCGGGCCTAGGGGGTTGGTAAAAGTCAGACCCCCAAAAGCGGTACAAGTCGTGTCGGAGTGTAGCCCAAAACACCCTGAGATACTGCTGGAATACTTACCAGTAAATCTCCTGCCTTGGCCAAAGACTTCGTGTAATGGCTCTCATAGACACAGCGCGACCTCACCCCCAATACCGGGAGAGACGAACCCCTGCATATCCGTTCACTGCCTCCATGTGGCTCGGGACTGTACCCAACTAAAACCTGTTTGCATGTCTCCTTTGAGCGTGGTAGGGTAGTAATCAAAGTATAGTGGGAACTCACACGAGACAAATGATGATCTCAGGTCGATGAACTAACCTGTACACATGTCACCAGGGAACTGCTATCTGACGTCAGGTATAAGACCAACTAACATGTTCCCGGCGAGTCCTGTCCGGTGTACTCATAACCCAATGAGCATCTGTATACATCTTAGGTGAACCAACTGACACCAGTGGCTTGTGAGACCGGCCACCGCCGCTCGTCAGGGTCTCGACTGTATACACTAGTCTACTCTGGAGTATCGATGCCCTGTCTCGAAACTCCCATGACTAGGGACCTTTTAAGGATGTGCTTAAAGACCCCAGCTCCCACGTATATGATCGCCCTCATACTGCTGGCTGTCAAGCAAGAATCCTAAGGGCTTTATCAACGCGCAATAGTGACCTGTGAGGCCACCTAAAGCCGTACACGATGATAAAGATAAACCAGATAGCATACTATCATCTTGAGTAAGACCGTCCCACCGGTATAGGTCCTCCCTCAATCATTGCAATCACGTGCCTGTAATCCAATAATTGACTCTGAAGGCACTATCTCCAACAATGTCCCACTTGCACTCAAGGCTAATTATTGCGATGTCGCATACTCACAGCCCGTGTGATACCGAACACCCAACTCCTCTACTAATCAGTCTCACAAAACCCGTTTGCGAAACTATTGCGTTCGAGGAATAGCCTCAGTGAGTGGATCCGCTTTGATGTTTCTTTCTATGTCTCTCTTTTTCTCAAGTTCGTGGAGAAACCCATCTCCCGAAATGAGCAATACCTGTCTTAGAATTTTTCTGGATATCTGATGGGACCCAGCTCATAAATGAACTCCAAATCCAAACTTCTTAGACTGTATCGTCAACTGAACTTAATCAGTATCCTGCATCATGCCTCCCTCAGTATTCCCTTAGACCACCTGTCCAAAATACTGCCCCTCATCAGAAGGAAAACTATAACTCTGACGACCACTCTGTCATCCAGGTCACCTTGGAAGCCTGGAATGATAACTGTCTCCTAAAAGAGGCTGTCGTTATCATATCCCTAGAACATCCACTTATGTTCTAAAACTGCTTCCGATTGTTTCTCCAGGATTGGATTAATATCAACTTATTGCATCTCGCGCAAAAAACAACCTCTGGTGTGGTACTTGACATCTCATGATTGACTCAATTGCCTAAGCAAGTGATCTGCCAATCATGCACATCCCTCTCCCCTTTAGTATGTAAGACACCTTTAGAGAGGGTGACTCCATCACCTGCAGGTATACTACCGTGCCAGGAGTCGTCCATTCTAAAACACCTTTAGAATGCTGTCTAAATACCCAGATTGGGAAACTACCCAAATCTAGATCTAAAACCATAGATCCAGTAACCAGAATGTCTGATATTATATCTATATCCTTATGTGGAGAAACCACTGTGTGACAACCAAAGTATAACCGATCGTAGTATAGGAATTTCACTTCCTACTCTGTGTATGTCATCCAAATACCAGGACATCACACCCTACTACCTTTTTAACAGATCCATCCCCTATTCTGATGAAGTCAAACCTATGACTGTCATATCAGAAATAGATGATCTATCTCCGCTATATCTGCTTTAGTCTATAAATAGACATAAGCCACCTGTCCACTATGCTTCCGCTGCTCCCACTGACCATGACAACCCTCTGGCAGAGTCATATAGACATACATTTCTAAAGCTAGTTTAGAACGACGCTATACTCATCCTCCTGCCGGGTCTGACAGTCCGGAACAACAGCAATGGAAAGTCTGGGTAAACAAGAACCTCCCTGTCACCGTGCTTGAGGCTACCGGAGTACCTCTCGGGTGCTTGAGGTTACCCACCATATCTGCGGAGTGGCCAATGGAATGTCAAATCAGATTGAATCTTTAGGTTCTTATCAAATTTTCAGTAATCGTTTGCGGTTCTGGAATCACTTCCAGTTCTACCATACTCCTACTACCGTTTTCTGAAAAAATCCATTTTTATTAAAACTGTGGTGAGTCAAGAACAATATCACTATTGATCTTCCAGATGGTAGAAAATCAACCCTCGTCATAGCCTGGGTCAACCCACAAACAGCCATTACAGAAACGTGCCTTGAGTTATCCAGAGTCTGGTTTTAAGCATAAGCCGGACAACTCCCCGTACCTTAACAATGTCAAGATATGAACTGTTCTGTATCCAATACAGAAACAGAGGCACTGATTTAATTGGAACCAGATTCAAATCATTCAGCTGTCTCCAGTGTATGTCAACTAAATGGAGGGAGGCTGATCAGCATTATTCAACTTAGGAGTGCTTCCAATTATGAGTAACCTGAAAGAGAAGCAAGTTCTCTTAATCATTACTATCAACTGAATACCATACACAAGTATCTACATCTTCGATCACCTTGAAGAATCCCGATACTTGCAACACCTGGTTCTCTACTTTATTCATATACCTGTAACTTCTGAATACTTGGACCTTGTATTTCTACGAAACACATGTCTAAGAACTAGAGAAGTCATAAGTAAACAGAATATAGTACGAGTGCCAACCCCTCTGTCCTCATGGACACTGGACAACATACAATACTCTGTATAAGTCCCCTGAGTCTAATAACTCATTCCCTGTGTGTCGTAGATTGAAAACTGTACTTATGGTTAAGAAGAATTACACCGCTGTTTAATACTCCTTACCTAACCATCCACTGATATAGGTAAATGTCATCGACATAATTTCAAAAAGTTATATCTCACTCTATAAAAATAGACATACAGATATATCAATTTGAAATTGGTGCATAACAGCGGATATTCAAAACCAAATATTTGCCGTCCGACAAACTACCCAGGTGATTTCCTCAAATATCACCAATTACAATGAATTCCGATATAATGAGGATGATCACCTAATTCCTAATACCTTACTCCCACTTATCATCTGTAAAACCATACAGATGTGAGAATCATATCTGGTAAATACATATCCTGGAGCAAGGGCTAATTGGGAAATCGGTTTTCTTTTAACAATACACAGTGAAACTGAAACATTGAAATGTTTCGAAGGGGTATCCGGGTATTCCTAGTAATGCCTCTTCCATTATCAGATTCACAACTGTAACCGTATATTTCTTTGCCATCTCTCCACATCCCTTCATATGTCTTTAGTCATTACCTTCTGCACACCCCTTTAGGCTAAATAGTTTTCTTCCTTCCCTACCGTTAGGCACCAGCCTATGGTTTGGAAGAAGACTATCCAATAAGCATAATGGGTGTACTGTCCTAATCCTAGGAGCACTCGCAATGCGAGAGAAGGTGAAGATAAAAGACAACCGAATAAACCTTATTCCTATTTCTCCTGAACCAGAATCCATCCCCAAACTGGAACAAGTTCCTTTCGAGTTCGTATATAACCATACGATGGAGTATCCAAATAACTGTGGATCTTCGTAGTGATACGGAGTGTTCTGGAGAAATACAAAGGTAAAGTGGGAGTGATAATGAAATACTTGGTTTGGTCGCGAATAGCAGTCGCAATTTACTTTGCCCTCCTTCTAATCCTTTTATTTGTCTTAACTTAATACCTTCTGTACACCGTTTAGGCTAATTGGTTTTCTTCATTCCCTACCGTTCGGCACCAGCCTAAGGTTTAGAAGAAGACTATCCAATTTTCGTAATAGGTGTACTATCTCCTAAACCAAGGAGTACTTGCAACCTGAGAGAAGGTAAAAGGAAAAGACAAATGAATAGTCCTATTCGTTTTCTCCAGAACCGGAAACCATCCTCGAATAAATTCCTTCGAGTTCGTATATAACCATACGATGGTTTTATCCAATGGAAGTGGACGTTCGTAGTAATACGGGGTGTCCTGGAGAAAAAGGTAAAAGTAGGAGTGGCGATAAGGTTTGCAACTCTGACAATCCAAAGCCAGTGTTTAAGAAGGTTCGGTTAATTTTGGTCACTGAGTCATAGTCTAGGGTCGGGTCATGGTCGCTGCCAAAGAGAGAGAGAAAAGAAACACTTAGCGTGCACTCTAACCTAGATTAGAATGGTTACCAATTTATCTAATCTGGAAACCTCCCAATGTACCGTCAAATTCTCCTCCAAACCTGAAAGAAGAATTAGTCGGGATCACCCGAGGAGTAAACCAACTCATCAGTGGGAATCGGGATCCAACTATCATCGCATGATAACGTGACGGAATCCGCTCACGTTATCACACTCCAGAAGGTATGCGCATATCTGGCAAGTTTCAGCTTCTTTAGAAACTCCCAATGTGATTTTTGCCCCATGCTCTTATGACCTTGACGAAGGCCAACATATCATAAGTCACATGTCAAGTTCTACCCGTCATTATTCAGGTTAATTTGAACCCACCCGTACATACCCTTGACGAAGGCCAAAATAGTAGTACAACTGTCCCAAACCAACGCATCTATCTATACTGCAGAAAAGTAACAAATAGCCACCATACACTATGCCTTGACGAAGGCCAACATACTTAGTATGAATACTAAGTGCTACATTTCTGAAATGACCGAGGGCTATGAATGGTTTTTGGCGAAAAACCTTTAACATAATGAACTTGATACCGTTGAAGAAACCGGATAGCTTTTTATAAAAATATAGTGGCGAAAACCTTTGCTAAAGAGCTCACTCCCGGTGAAGGGATCTCGGCTCTTTCTCCGTAGAATGAGGTGCAGGATATTCCAACTGAATACCACGATGCAAAGCAAAAGTAAACGACTATAGTGACGTTATTGCCCTAACGCAGACTTCTGTCCAAGGGGTCACTCCCGGTGAAGGGATCTCGGCCCTTGCCTCGTCGACTGAGGTGCAGGATATTCCAACTGAATATCACTGTGAAAAACAAAAGAGAACGCCTTTGCAATAACAGCTTTTTGAAAAATGTTCCAACAACATCAGAATAGGTTTGTTTAACTTGCATTGATCTGAATCAATGCAGTCCCATCAATTGATCACACCAATAAAGAGCGAAAATAATGATGTACGTATATGCCATCCGCATTCGCCACTGGGTCCTGTCATTACCCGTTAGGTTACTTAACTAACGACAGAGCGGGGACTGGACTAGCGCGGATGCAAAACATATACAACATCTACTAGTATATATATCAATATATAATATTCTCTCAAGGCGTGATAAAATGCAATATCACAGAAATGTAATAAGCATCACAGAATAATACAGATATCTGGGATCCCCGGGTTTCATAGAGCCGCTACTGAAACCCGACGTTCCCCTGGTCGTGTGGATAGCCTGTGCAATGAAATCCTAGACCCCTACGGGCGCGGCAAGTTACCCGCCAAAACCTGAAGCGAGGCAGCCCCCTTCAGCAACGTGAATGGACCACCCAGCACTTCACGGAATTCGGTAACTTGGGTACCGCTCCTTGGGTCAACCTGTACCCCCTACGAGTGCGGCGAATAGCCCGCCAATTCTAGAGTGAAGCCCTCTCCGTCTCAATGCCATGAGATGTGGGCCCGTTGCCCTCTAGAACCCGGCTATCCATGCACCCCACCTTGGGGTAATCCTAGTACAGAAAGTAAAATATACATAAAACGGGTACATCGACCTCAGCCCGGTCGTGCCCCAAAAGAATAATATACAAACAAGCAGTGACGGCAGTCCACATGTCGGACGCTCGCCCCGCAATATCAAATGTACATAAAAAACCAAACTGTACTACCATTGCATCCAGGCTATCCACTACGACAATCCGCAATATCACAGCACAACACTGAACATCAACGTGAATGTCACGTTCGCAAATCCGTCTAAAAGGGCTATAGCAGTTAGACAGGATTTACCGATCAAGTGACATTCACGGTCGCAGATATAATGTAAATACTATGAGCTAACATGTTTAAAATTTTCGATCGATTAAATTTTCCCGAGTGGGCCCCATGCACTACTGTAGCACTCAAAATAATTCTGGGCCCAAACAGAATATACCAATAACCCCAATTCCAAATTTAAAGAGCTCTGTACAAAATTGGTACAGTGAAGACACTGTACTGCGGCGGAACCGCGGCCAGAAAGGGGGTTTGGCCGTGGTTCCGCGGTCGGTCTACAGTATCACCTTACCAATTTTTTACATAATTCTTATAATTTCCTGCAATGATTTCTGCAATGTACTGAAAAAATTTTTGAGCTAAAAAAAATTCGACATAAACCGATGCAATAGAAATTGTGGTTTTTGGAAAATCCGATCGATCGAACTTGTAAACATGTTAGAGCAAGATAGACTAGGTTAATGGCGTGGCTCTGATACCAGTGTAAGTGCACGGCGGCGCCCCGGCCGTCAATCCGAGACCAAAATGCGGAAACGATACTTTACTTTAACTTTTTAACCAGCACCACCGCGCACAAAAATCCTGGATCGGGCCATTAATATAATCCTAGCTAACTAGAGAAGGGGTAGAGAGATATACCGAGCGATCCGTGTCCTTCGGTCTTCTCGTCGTCGTCCCGATCTCCCCGCGGAATCTCCGGTCTTCATCTCCTCGTCGGAAGGGCACCACATCGCCGTGTTCTTTTATGGGCTCCCATCTCTGGACCGCGGCAACTCGGGCACGAACTTGGCGAGCCGATGTGCCCAACAATTGCTGTAGAATAGTGTAGTGCTCTTTGTCTCAAAGGGGTTTAAAGAAGTTGCCTTTTGAGTGGAGGAATGAGATGATACTTTTTGGAGATGAAGCTATGGGATTTTTGTGAAGCCAAAAGATCAAAAATCCCACATCTAAAATTTTGGACAGCCCCCACCTCTTATGGCCGGCCATGCTAAGAATGGGAGAGGGAAAAATTCCAAGGGGTTGGATCAATCATGCAAGAGAGAAAGAAAGGTGATGATTATGAACAATGATCACCACACAAGTCCAACACTCCATCAACCATCATCACTCCAAAGGTCAAGCCATGATGAAGAGATAGAAGTCAAGGTCAAACAAGAGCCATCATGAAGCAACTACTTGTAAAAACAATCCTCCAAAATGCTAATTTGCACAATTGCAAATAAACCCTCATCCACCAATTTTCAGCCAATGAAAGATACAAAGAAAAATGACCAAAATGGAAAGTAAACTGGCAACGTCATAAAACTGATCCCGTAATAAATTACAGGAAACCCCGCTACTGTAAATACATACCCGCATTTGTATTCCGACTGAAATACAAATGCAATGAGACAAAATTTACACTGTACTATAATAGGATCCGGCTTAAACTAAAGCCCGCTAGTATAATCCGTCCGATCATGATCCGTGCAATACCGCACGTATCTGATCGAACCCTGCCATATCTCCATACGGCCTCTACAACGTTTCGCCCGAAACTTGAGAAAAACGGTTTGTGGGGGACTCTAAAGACCCGTCAATACTTTGGCTGTGGATTTAACCACTAGCACGTCAGATGTATTAGCCATACGTAACGGGCTACCAGGTATTGACCAAAAGGGACGTCGATGAGCGAACTCATCCTGACACCCTACTGAGCCTGTCAGTGACAATATCCGTACAGTCCGGTCCGTTCGTCTATGAGCATCGCATGGCGGGCCTAGGGGGTTGGTAAAAGTCAGACCCCCAAAAGCGGTACAAGTCGTGTCGGAGTGTAGCCCAGAACACCCTGAGATACTACTGAAATACCTACCAGTAAATCTCCTGCCTTGGCCAAGGACTTCGTGTAATGGCTCTCCTAGACACAGCGCGACCTCACCCCCAATACCGGGAGAGACGTACCCCTGCAGATCCACTTACTGCCTCCATATGGCTCGGGACTGTACCCAACTAAAACCTGTTTGCACGTCTCCTTTGAGCGTGGTAGGGTAGTAATCAAAGTACAGTGGGAACTCACACGAGACAAATGACGATCTCAGGTCGATGAACTAACCTGTACACATGTCACCAGGGAACTGCTATCTGACGTCAGGTATAAGACTAACTAGCATGTTCTCGGCGAGTCCTGTCCGGTGTACTCATAACCCAATGAGTACCTGTATATATCTTAGGTGAACCAACTGACACCAGTGGCTTGTGAGACCGGCCACCGCCCCTCGTCGGGGTTTCGACTGTATACACTAGTCTACTCTAAGGTATCAATGCCCTGTCTCGAAACTCCCACGACTAGGGACCTTTTAAAGATGTGCTTATAGACCCCAGCTCCCACGTATATGATGCTCTCATACTGCTGGCTGTCAAGCAAGAATCTTAAGGGCTTTATCAACGCGCAATAATGACCTGTGAGGTCACCTAAAGCAGTACACGATGATAAAGATAAACCAGATAGCATACTATCATCTTGAGTAAGACTGTCCTACCGGTATAGGTCCTCCCTCAATCATTGCAATCACGTGCCTGTGATCCAATAATTGACTCTGAGGGCACTATCTCCAACAGTTTTATCTAGTAGTTTGGGCTATTCGGGGTTATTTTGAAGTCGATATTTCTAGCACTGTTTAATGTTTACAGTACATGCATTACTATCTGCGACCGTGAATGCCATTAGAGCGGTATAACTTGTCTAATTGCTATAGTTCTTTTAGTCGGGTTTGCGAACGTGACATTCACATTGATGTTCTGGGTTGTGCTGTGTTTGTTGGTTGGATCGTCATGGTGGATAGCTTGGGTGCAATGATAATACAGTTTAGTTTTATTTGTATATTTGATATCGCGGGGCGAGCGTCAGACATGTGGACTGCCGTCACTGTCTGCTTGTATATTATTTATTTGGGGCACGACCGGGTTGAGGTCGATGTCACCGTTGTATATATTTTCTTTTCTGTACTAAGTTTACCCTGCGATGGAGTGCACGGATAGCCGTGTTCTAGAGGGCAACGAGCTCGCATCTCATGGCGTTGAGACGGAGGGGGCCTCACTCTAGAATTGGCAGGCTATTCGCCGCACTCGTAGGGGGTACAGGTTGACCCAAGGAAGAGTGCTCAATGTAAGTCTACGTTACCCACCCCGGTACTTACGGAGAGGCGGAATAGGTAAAAAACAAATTTTTATCACAAGGTAACATAGACTATCTTGAGGATCTTTGCCAAACCATTTCTAACAAACAACTAGAGGTTCTATCTACTGTGCTTAGGAGATTATACCTCACGAAAACGGTCCTTCGGTTCTTCCCTCCGCTGTCCTCCTCGTCCATGCAAGCTCCGAGGATCGGTTCGGATCTTGGTCACCTCCGCGGCCTCCTAGAGTCGAAGACGATCCACCCGAGAGTCTATAGTCCGAGCTCCACCTCAAGCCGAGGTAACTAGGGCAACAAGTTTGCTATGCTTGATGTCCTAGGTGATGTAGAGGAAGAAGATGGATTTTTTTGTCTATTTTATTTCTATTTTTCTCAACACATGAGAGCTATAGAAAAATCTAGAGAGGAGGAAGAAGAAGAACCATGGGAGCTTTCTTTTGGATGAGAGAGAAAACCAAAGAGATAATGATCCATATCAAATATATTTAGTAATCTTTTATCATGATAATGTTGATGGCTACCCTTGATTTGACCATTATCATCTCAAAGATAAATCCAAATGAATAAGAAGGATCTAGTGCTCTCAAAATATCTAAGTCAACAATAGTCAACTAGGTCAAATGGTCAAGCAAGGTCAAATGGTCAAACCAATTAGCCATAACACAAATATCATTAAAAAGATTAATAAACATTTTCCCCACCTCATAATGGTTTTGACCAAGTCAATGGTCGAAACCCTAATGAGGCAACTTCTTCTTCGCTCCTCACAACCGTGCATACACACCTGCATCCGCATTCCATAGAATACGAATACACAGAAGACAAAACTGATCCATCTGTACAATACTAGGATTCGGCTTAAACCAAAGCCCACTAGTATTGTCTGCCCGAACATCATACGCGCACAAGTGCACGTAAGTGATCGTAACCCTGCCGTAAAACCATACGACCTCTACACCTTTTGGCCAGTGCAGGGAAACTCTCTATGTGGGACTCTAAAGACTCGACACTACACTGGTAGTGGGTTTAACCACAGACCGCAAGCGGCACTGGCTGTACGTAACGGTCCCCAGGTAGATGTCGATAAGAAGGCCGACGAGGTAAACCCCATCCGAACTCCTACTGGGCCTGAATGTGACAATCTCCGTACAGTCCGGTCTGTTCGTCTAAGAGTATCGCATGTCGGGCCTAGGGGCGGTAAACGTTAGACCCTTAATAGCGGTACAAGTCGTGTCGGAGTGTAGCCCAGAACACCCTGAGAAACTACTGGAAACACTACCAGTAAATCTCGCTTGCCCTGACCAGGGACTTTATGTAATGGCTCTCCTAGACACAGCGCGATATCAACCCCCAATACCGGGAGAGACGAATCCTGTCTAACTGCTACTGCCTCCAAGTGCTTCGGGACTGCACCCAACTACTACCTGTTTGCACGACTCCTTTGAGCCGTGGTAGGGTAGTAACCAAAGTACAGTGGGAACACACTCGAGGCGAAGTAGCAGTGCCAAGTTGACGGACTAAGCTGTACTCCTGTCACCTGGGAACTGTTATCTGACGATAGGTATAGTACCAACCAATAGTTCCCGATGAGTCCTGTCCAGTGTACTCGTAACCTAACGAGCACCCACATACTATCTCCAGTACGACGTACTAATGGCTGTGGGACAGACCATCTCCCCTGCTGGGATGAGAAGCGTATACGCTAGTCTACTCTGGAGTATCGATTCCCTGTCTCGATAATCCTACGACTAGGGACCTGTATAAGGATGTGCTTGTAGATTACCCAGCCCCCACTAGTGTGTCTGCCATCACGCTGGTAATCAAGCAAAGATCCTAAGGGCTCCACTAATATGTATAAGCGATATGCTAAAAGAAACATATTCATATATTAAAGTAGAAACAAACCAAGTAGTATACTACCATTTTGAGCAAGACTGTCTATACAACTGTGAATATCCTAAGCTTCCATTAAGTAATATACAAACTAGTATGATATAGTAATGGCCTCTAGGGCATATACACTAACAATCTCCCACTTGCACTTGGGCCATGTACTAGCTATCGAAGACCTATCATCTCGATCAGCCACTCGAACTGAGTCTGGGGTATGGCCTTCGTGAATGGATCTGCAATGTTATTCTCCGCATCTACTCTCTTCACCTTGATCTCCCGGCGATCTACGATCTCCCTGATCAGGTGGTACCGCCTCAAAATGTGTCTGGACTTCTGATGGGACCTGGGTTCCTTCGCTAAAGCTATAACGCCGTTGTTGTCGCAATACCACAGTATTGGATCAACAATGGTTGGAACCACCTGAAGTTCTGTGAGGAACTTTTTCATCCAGACAGCTTCTTTTGCGGCATCGCAAGCAGCTATGTACTCCGCTTCCATCGTCGAGTCAGCAACGGTTTTCTGCTTGGAGCTCTTCTAACAGACCGCCTCTCCATTGAGGGTAAAGACATAACCCGACATGGACTTGGAGTCATCCTTGTCACTCTGGAAGCTGGAGTCAGCAAAGGCCTCGATCTGGAGGTGTTTTCCGCCATACACCAAGAACATCTCCTTAGTCCTTCTTAGGTACTTGAGAATGTTCTTTACTGCTATCCAGTGTTTCTCCCCTGGGTCAGACTGATACCTGCTTACAACGCTCAGTGCGTATGCTATATCTGGTCTGATACACAATATCACATACATTATAGAGCCTACCACAGATGCGTAGGGTATAGATGACATGCGAGCCCTTTCCAAATCAGTCTTTGGAGACATCTCTTTAGATAGGGTGATTCCGTGACAAGCCGGTAGGTTACTGCGCTTTGAATCTTCCATACTGAATCATTTCAGTATGGTGTCGATGTACCTGGACTGCGAAAGTCCCAACATCCTTTTAGATCTATCACGATAGATTTGGATCCCCAGAATGTAGTTGGCATCGCCCAGGTCCTTCATGGAGAACCTTTGTGACAAGATTCCTTCGACTGACTGTAGCATAGGAATGTCATTTCCTATTAAGAGAATGTCATCCACATACAAGACGAGGAATACCACAGTTCTCCCTACAATCTTATTGTAAATGCATGGTTCATCTGGATTTTTGATAAAGTCGAATTCTTTGACAGTATCATCAAAGCAGATGTTCCAACTCCGCGATACCTGCTTTAGTCCATAAATGGACTTAAGCATCTTGCATACTTTACCGCTGCTCCCACTCTGAATGAAACCCTCCGGCTGATCCATATAGACGCACTCTTCCAAATTACGATTTAGAAATACCATCTTTACGTCCATCTGCCAGATCTCATAATCGTGGAAGGCAGCAATGGCAAGAAGGATCCGAATGGATTTGAGCATAGCCACTGGAGAAAAGGTTTCGTCATAGTCCAAACCAGGTCTTCGACAAAAACCCTTCGCAACAAGTCTAGCTTTATAGGTTTCAACCCACCTATCTACACCAATCTTCTTTTTGAAGATCTATTTGAAGCCTACGGGTTTTACCCCTTCTGGAGCAATGTGCAAAGTCTAAACTTTGTTGGTGTACATGGACTCCATCTCGGTCCGCATTGCATCCAACCATCTTACTGAGTCACCGCTCTGAATGGTTTGCTGGAAGCTAGTAGGCTCATCATTTTCAATGATGCAATTCTCTCGATCCCCGTCTATGAGAGAACCGTAGTATCTCTCGGGCAGATGAGACTGCCTACTACTCACGCGGAGTGGCGCTGGGATGCCCGGTTCTCCTAAAACTTCTGGTTCCACTAAGCTTTCAGTAATAGCTTGTGGTTCTGGAATTTCTTCCAGTTCTATTGATCTCCCACTTATCTGATTTTCTAAAAATTCAGTTTCCAAGAAGTGGGGATGCTGAGAAACATAAACCTTTTGTTCCTCTGCGGAATAGAAAAGATACCCCCTAGAGTTCTTGGGGTATCCCACAAACTTACACAGTACTGAGCGTGCCTCGAGCTTGTCCGCATGCTGCCTTTTTACAAAAGCTAGACATCCCCATGTCTTAAGATACTTAAGACAGGGTTTCTTACACTCCACATCTGATATGGTGTGGTAGGCACAGTCTTGGTTGGAACCTTGTTCAAAAGATATGCAGCTGTTTCTAGTGTATAACCCCAGAAGGATCGCGGTAACTCCGCCTTACTCATCATGGAACGAACCATATCCAATAGAGTTCGATTCCGCCTTTCTGATACACCGTTGTGTTGCGGTGTGTATGGAGGAGTAAGCTGAGAGAGAATTCCATTCTCTTTTAAGTAGCCCAGGAACTCGGCACTCAAGTATTCACCACCTCGATCAGATCTTAGTGTCTTGATACTTTTGCCTGTTTGTTTTTCCACTTCATTCTTGTATTCCCGGAATTTCTCAAAGGCCTCGGATTTATGCTTCATCAGGAAGACATGTCCATACCTAGAGAAATCATCCGTAAAAGTAATGAAGTATGAATAACCACTTCGCACATGTGTAGACATTGGACCACACACGTCACTGTGTATGAGTCCCAAGAGCTCGCTCGCTCTTACTCCGTGTCCAGTGAACGGAGTCTTTATCATCTTTCCCATGAGACAAGAATCACAAGTAGCATAAGACTGATACTCGAACGGATTCAAATATCCCTCTTTATGTAACTTCATTAACCGTGTCTCATTGATGTGACCCAGTCTATAATGCCATAAGAAAGCCTGATTTGTTTCCGGAGACTTCTTTTAAGTGTGTTCTGGACATTGAAAACCTGAGCTTGATTTAATACGTATATTCCATTTTCTAATGTACCTGACCCAATCAGAACTTGATTTAGGTGGATGTGTACCACATCGTTTAAAAAAGTAAAATCATATCCTTCCTTAGAAAGTAAGGATACAGATATGATATTACATGCTAGACTAGGTACATATAAACAGTTACGTAGAATCAATATCTGCCCACTTGTCAATCCTAGGTGATATTCCCCTACGGATTCAGCGTTCACGCTCATTCCATTCGCAACTCTGAGAGTCATATCACCTGCCTTGATAACTCTACGGTTTCTCAAAGCTTGTAATGAATTACAGATATGAGATCCTGATCCGGTATCTAGTACCCAGGAAGTAGAGTTAATTAACATACAGTTTTCTATTACAAACACACCCAAAGCCGAAGCCATAACATGCTTTGAATCCTGGCTACTGGCTTTGCTAGCCTTGCAATCCCTCTACCAATGTACTTTCCCATAACAATAGGAACGTCCCTCCTTCACCACATCTAGTCCCGAAACTTTTGCCCTTCCCTTTCCTTCTACTTCCCTGGTTTCCTTCAGGGTGTAAGTAGAGGGCAAAGACTGTAGAATCAAGTCTGTATTTGGCCTGTTCTTCAACATGGTCTTCAGGTCCGTGAGCTCATCAAAATAGCTAGTCTCTGTAAGGACGTTGTCCCTTACAGATAACCCGACAGCCAAGCTCGCTTGAAGCAATTCGTTCGAGATCTCATATCTTGCGATACGAGATTGCTCTCCATATAAATCTTTGTTATG
This sequence comes from Agapanthus africanus, assembly GCA_030015575.1. NCBI lineage: Eukaryota > Viridiplantae > Streptophyta > Magnoliopsida > Asparagales > Amaryllidaceae > Agapanthus > Agapanthus africanus. The sequence goes on from JASDDO010000018.1 coordinate 327,176,823, forward strand.
GAGGAAGATAGAAACTAAGTCCATCTTCTCGTGCTTCCTCTGGTATGTACCATCAATTGAGGCCAACACGAGGCACTTGGCATTCGCACAGTCTTTTTCCGATGTCTTACGGATATCAGTATTCGTGACGATGGAAACTGGTCTTGAGACGGCAGGGGTTGGATTAGTGAAGAGGTGTCCCAGTTTGTCACGGGTAATGGATATCTGGACTGACCTTTGCTAGTCATTATAGTCAGATTCAGTTATTTTATTATCTAGATGTAACCTATGTCTGGTCACTGGGTCGCTGCAATTAAGAGAGAGAGAATAAAACACTTAGCATGATGCTCTTGCAAGTTTAGATTGGTTTTTAGTTTATCTAAACAGGATGGCTCCCACTGTTTCTCGAATCCTTTCTCAAACCATAAAAGAAGAATTAGTCAGGATTAATCTCATCGTACAATTCTTGCTTAACCTTTCAGCCAAGCTAGTGTCGGTACTTCGAGGGAGGTTTTACGACGCTTTCGCGAAGTTCCTTAATTAAATAACCTCTTTTCCCTGGAGGAGTAGCCCCGCTAACACTGTTCTAGACACCTACTTGGTTTATAGCATTGATCATTAAGTGAAAAAATCTCCTGAGGAGTAGCGGATACTCACAGTAGGATCGGGATCCAAATATCATTGTGTGATAATGCTGAAGGAATCCTACCAACAATATCAAACTCCAAATGGTATGCAACACTAGCAAGTTTCAATTTCCTTAGAAACTCCCGATGTGGATTTTTGCCCCATGCTCTTATGACCTTGACGAAGGTCAACAAATCATAAGTCACATGTCAAGTTCTACCCATCATTGTCCAGGTTAATTTGAACCCACCCGTATATACTCTTGACGACGGTCAACAAGGTAATACGACTGTCCCAAACCAACACATCTATCTATGCTACATATGAACACCCAACAGCTACCAATCACTATGCCTTGACGAAGGTCAACAAACATAGCTTGAATACTATTGAATATACATATGAGATGACGGAGGGCTACGAATAGTTTTGGAGAAACCGTGAACGTAGTGAACTTGATATAATCGAAGAAACCTTAATAGCTTTTAAAAGGAGTGGTTTAAGCTCCGCGATTTTAAAAGTTTTGGTGTTTCGAAAAAACCGAGTGGTTTTGAAATTGTTCCAACGATTCAGCTTTGTTTTGTTTTCTTTGCATTAATATAATGCGTCCCATCAATTTAATCCTACCATTGCAGAAAACAAAGAAAATATGACGTACGCTTATGCCATCCGCATTCGCCACTGGGCCCCATCATCACCCGTTAGGTTACTTAACTAAAGACAGAGTGGGGGCTGGACTAGCGCGGATGCAAAACATAAGCAACGCTTACTAGATATCATATATAGATATAAACATTCGTCAGATGCAATGATATCCATTCCAGATCACAGATGAACACATTGGATATGCTAGGAATCCACGTTTCGTTCGAGCCTGCAACGACAAACGGATTACACGGTCGTGATGAATAGCCAAAACCTCACCCTATACCCCTACGGGTGCGGCAAACTACCCGCGAAATACCCGAAGTTGAGTAGCCTCCCTCAACAAAGTGAGTAGGCCACTCGGCACTTCAAAGAACCCGGTAGTCTGTGCACCCCACCTTGGGTCTATCCTAGGAGCAGAAAACAGTAAAAGAAATAATATACAAAGGCGGCTACATCCTCGACAATCCAACAAGTTCATATACACAATGCAACATCATCACAGATATGTACAACCCCCACTAATCGACGTATAGCGATAAGTAAACGTTCAGTATATATATCACATCACAGAAGATTCGATTAGCTAAAATACTTAGAATTTCGATCGATAACTTGATTTGAAACTACCCCAAGCACAACATAGTACTTAATAAAATCTGGGCAGAAAAAAAGTATCAGAAAAATCACAAAATACAAATCTGGACAGACTGCAGGAAAAATGAGTTGACTCGGCGTCGACTCGGCCGCGGATCCGTGGCTACACGCTTGGTTTAGCCGCGCTTCCGCGGCGGTCTGACCGATTCATGAGCTCGTTTTTCTTGTGTGTCCTTCAAAAAACCTGCACGTATTTTTAAGGTCCATGAAATAATTTTTGGACCAGTTTTAAAATCGACAGAAAACGTGCATTTTTGACGTGTTTTTGCGATTTCTCCGGCTATCGAATTTCTAACACTTTGCTAACATGTTAGTAATGGTTTAGCTAGGCTCTAATACCACTGTAAGTCTACGTTACTCACCCCGGTACTTACGGGGAGGCGGAATAGGTAAAAAACAAATTTTTATCACAAGGTAACATAGACTATCTTAAGTATCTTTGCCAAACCATTTCTAACAAACAACTAGAGGTTCTATCTACTGTGCTTAGGAGATTATACCTCACGAAAACGTTCCTTCGGTTCTTCCCTCAGCTGTCCTCCTCGTCCATGCAAGCTCCGAGGATCGGTTCGGATCTTGGTCACCTCCGCGGCCTCCTAGAGTCGAAGACGATCCACCCGAGAGTCTATAGTCCGAGCTCCACCTCAAGCCGAGGTAACTAGAGCAACAAGTTTGCTATGCTTGATGTCCTAGGTGATGTAGAGGAAGAAGATGGATTTGTTTGTCTATTTTATTTCTTTTTTTCTCAACACATGAGAGCTATAGAAAAATCTAGAGAGGAGGAGGAAGAAGAACCATGGGAGCTTTCTTTTGGATGAGACAGAAAGCCAAAGAGATAATGATCCATATCAAATATATTTAGTAATCTTTTATCATGATAATGTTGATGGCTACCCTTGATTTGACCATTATCATCTCAAAGATAAATCCAAATGAATAAGAAGGATCTAGTGCTCTCAAAATATCTAAGTCAACAATAGTCAACTAGGTCAAATGGTCAAGCAAGGTCAAATGGTCAAACAAATTAGCCATAACACAAATATCATTAAAAAGATTAATAAACATTTTCCCCACCTCATAATAGTTTTGACCAAGTCAATGGTCGAAACCCTAATGAGGCAACTTCTTCTTTGCTCTTCACAACCGTGCATACACACCCGCATCCGCATTCCGTAGAATATGAATACACAGAAGAAAAAACTGATCCATCTGTACAATACTAGGATCCGGCTTAAACCAAAGCTCAGTAGTATTGTCTGCCCGAACATCATACGCGCACAAGTGCACGTAAGTGATCGTAGCCCTGCCGTAAAACCATACGGCCTCTACACCTTTTTCCCAGTGCAGGGAAACTCTTTACGTGGGACTCTAAAGACTCGACACTATGCTGGCAGTAGGTTTAACCACAGACCGCAAGCGGCACTAGCTGTACGTAACGGTCCCCAGGTAGATGTCGATAAGAAGTCCGACGAGGTAAACCCCATCCGAACTCCTACTGAGCCTGAATGTGACAATCCCCGTACAGTCCGGTCTGTTCATCTAAGAGTATCGCATGTCGGGCCTAGGGGGGCGGTAAACGTCAGACCCCTAATAGCGGTACAAGTCATGTCAGAGTGTAGCCCAAAACACCCTGAGAAACTACTGGAAATACTACCAGTAAATCTCGCTTGCCCTGGCCAGGGACTTTGGGTAATGGCTCTCCTAGACATAACGCGATATCAACCCCCAATACTAGGAGAGACGAATCCTGTCTAATCGCTACTGCCTCCAAGTGCTTCGGGACTGCACCCAACTACTACCTGTTTACATGACTCCTTTGAGCCGTGGTAGGGTAGTAACCAAAGTACAGTGGGAACACACTCAAGGCGAAGTAGCAGTGTCAAGTTGACGGACTAAGCTGTACTCCTGTCATCTGGGAACTGTTATCTGACGATAGGTATAGTACCAACCAATAGTTCCCGACGAGTCCTTTCCAGTGTACTCGTAACCTAATGAACACCCGCATACTATCTCCAGTACGACGTACTAATGGCTGTGGGACAGACCATCTCCCCTGCTGGGATGAGAAGCGTATACGCTAGTCTACTCCGGAGTATCGATGCCCTGTCTCGATAATCCTACGACTAGAGACCTGTATAAGGATGTGCTTGTAGATTACCCAGCCCCCACTAGTGTGTCTGCCATCACAATGCTGGTAATCAAGCAAAGATCCTAAGGGCTCCACTAATATGTATAAGCGATATGCTAAAAGAAACACATGCACATATTAAAGTAGAAACAAACCAAGTAGCATACTACCATTTTGAGCAAGACTGTCTATACAATTGTGAATATCCCAAGCTTCCATTAAGTAATATACAAACTAGTATGATCCAGTAATGGCCTCAAGGGCATATACACTAACACCCAAGTTACCGGATTCCGTAAAGTGCCGGGTGGCCCATTCACTTTGATGAAGGGGGCTGACTCGCTTCTGGTTTTGGCGGGTAACTTGCCGCACTCGTAGGGGTCTAGGTTTTCATTGCACAGGCTATCCATATGACCAGGGGAACGTCCGGTTTTAGTTGCAGCTCAAAGGAAACCCGGGGCTCCCAGATTATCTGTATTGTTCTGTGATACTTATCGCTTGTCTGTGATGTTGCATTTATCACGCCTAGAGCGATTATTATATATTTATATATATATATACTAGTAGATGTTGTATATGTTTTACACCCACACTAGTCCAGCTCCCGCTCTGTCGTTAGTTAAGTAACCTAACGGGTGATGACGGGGCCCAGTGGTGAATGCGGATGGCATATACATACATCATATTTTCATTCTTTTGTGGTGTGATTAATTGATGGGACTGCGTTGATTTTGATCAATGCAAGGAAAACAGATCTATTCGATGTTGTTGGAATAAATTTTCAAAAGCTGTTATTACAAGGACGTTTTCTTTTGTTTTGCACAGAGGTATTCAGTTATGAATATCCAGCACGTCATTCGATGAGGCAAGAGCCGAGATCCCCTCACCGGGAGTGACCTCTTGGGCAGAAGTTTGCGTCAGGGTAATAACTTCACTATAGTCGATTACTTTTTGCTTTGCATCGTGGTATTCAGTGGGAATACCCTGCACCTCATTCGATGAGGAAAGAGCCGAGATCCCTTCACCGGGAGTGACCTCTTTAGCAAAGGTTTTCGCCACTATATATTTGTAAAAAGCTGTTCGGTTCCTTCAACGATATCAAGTTTATTACGTTAAAGGTTTTTCGCCAAAAACCATTCATAGCGCTCCGTCATTTTAGACGGGTAGCACTGAGTATTCATGCTATGTTTGTTGGCCTTCGTCAAGGCATAGTATATGGTAGTTATTTGTTACTTTTCTGTTGCATAGATAGATGCGTTGATTTGGGACAGTCGTACAACCTTTTTGGTCTTAGTCAAGGGCAAGTATGGGTGGGTTCAAATTAACCTGGACAATGACGGGTAGAACTTGACATGTGACTTATGATTTTTTGGCCTTAGTCAAGGTCATAAGAGCATGGGGTAAAAATCACATCGGGAGTTTCAAACATATAGGAAACTTGCCAGACATGCGCATACTTTCTGGAGTGTGATAACTTGAGTGGATTCCATCAAGTTATCATGCGATGATAGTTGGATCCCGATTCCCACTGATGAGTTGGTTTACTCCTCGGGTGATTTTAGATGATCCGACTAATTCTTCTTTAGGGTTTGGAGGAGAATTTGAGGATACAGTGGGAGACATCCTGATTAGATAAAGTGATTAACTATTCTGATCTAGGTTAGAGTGCACGATGAGTGTTTCTTTTCTCTCTCTCTTTGGCAGCGACCATGTCCCAACCCTAGACTATAACTCAGTAACCAAGATAACCGGACCTTCTTAAAACATATTGGCTTTTGGATTGTCAGAGTTGCATACTTCATTGCCGCTCTTACTTTTACCCTTTGCATTTCTCCGGAACATTCTGTATCACTACGAAGATCCATATTTATTGGATATGACCATCGTATAGTTACATACGAACTCGAAGAAACCTGTTTCAGATTCGAGAATGGTTTCCGGTTTTAGAGAAATTAAATAGGACTATTCAGTTGTTTTTTTCTTTTACCTTCTCTCAGGTTGTGAGGGCTCCTAGGATTCGGAGAGGGTACACCTATTGCGCTTATTGGATAGTCTTCTTCCAAACCATAGGCAGGTGCCGAAAGGTGGGGAAGGAAGAAAACCAATTAGCCTAAGTGTGGTGTACAGAAGGTAATAAGTAAAGTCAAATAAAGGGATTAGAAAGAGGGCAAAGTAAATTGTGACTACTATCATTCATGACCAAACCGCATAATTCATCGCCACTCCAACTTCACCTTTGAATTTCTCCAGAACATCCCGTATCACTACGAAAATCCACATTTATTGGATAATCCATCATATAGTTATATACGAACTCGAAGGAATTTGTTCCAGTTCGAGGAAGGATTCTAGTTTAGGAGAAATAGAATAAGATTTATTCAGTTGTTTTTTTATCTTTACCTTCTCTCATGTTACGAGTAATCCTAGGATTAGGAGAGTACACCTATTACGCTTATTGGATAGTCTTCTTCCAAAGCATAGGCTGGTGCCGAAAGGTAGGGAAGGAAGAAAACCATTTAGCCTAAGGGCGGTGTACGGAAGGTAACAAGTAAAGACAAATAAAGGGATTTGGAGAGATGGTAAGGAAATATACGGTCTCATGAATCTGGATAATGGAAGAGGCATTACTAAGAATACCCGGCTACCCCTTCGAAACATTTTCATGTTTCAGTTTCACTATGCATTGTTAATTGAAAACCGATTTCCCAATTAGATCCTTACTCCAGGGTACGTATTTACCAGGTTTGATTATCATATCTGTATGGTTTTACAGATGTTGAGTGGGAGTAAGTTATTGGGAATTAGGTGATAATATCCCCATCATATCAGAATTCGTTGTAATTGGTAATATTTGAGAAAATCACTTGGGGTTTTGCCTGATGGCAAATATTTGGTTTTGAATATCCGTTGTTATGCACCAATTTCAAATTGATATATCTGTACGTTTATTTTATAAAGTGAGATATAACCTTTTGAAATTATGTCCATGACATTTACCTATATCAGTTGATGATTGGGTAAGGAGCATTAAACAGCGGTGTAATTCTTCTTAACCACAGTACAGTTTTCAACCTACAACGCACAAGATTTATATTATTCAACTCAGGGGACTTACACAAAATATTGTATGTTGTCCAGTGTCGATTAGGACAAAGGGGTTGGTCCTCGTACAATATTCTGTTTACTTGTGACTTCTCCAGTTTAGACAAGTATTTCGTAGAAATATAAGGTCCAAGTTTTGAGAAGTTATAGGTATAAGAATAAAATAGAGAACCATGTGTTGCAAGTATCAGGATTCTTCAAGGTGATCAAAGATGTAGATACTTGTTTTTGGTATTCAGTTGATAGTAATGGTTTTGAGAACTTGCTTCTCTTTCAGGTTACTTATATCTGGATGCACTCCTAAGTTGAGTAATGCTGATCGACCTCTTTCCATTTAGTTGACATGCAATGGAGATAGCTGCATGATTTGAATCTGGTTCCAATTAAATCAGTGCCTCTGTTTTATATTGTATATATAATGGTTCATATTTTAACGATGTTCAGATATATGGAGTTGTCTGGCTTATGCTTAAAACCAGACTCTGGACATACTCAAGGCACGTTTCTGTAATGGCAGTTTATGGGTTATCTCGGGCTATGACGAGGGTTAACTTTCTACCATCTGGAAGATCAATAGTGATATTGTTCTTGACTCGCCACAGTTTTAGTAAAATAGACTTTTTCAGAAAACAGTAGTGGGAGTATGGTAGAACTGGAAGTGATTCCAGAATCACAAATGATTACTGAAAATTTAATAGAACTCAAAGATGGTTACAGAGAGGTTCTTATTTACCCAGACTTGCCATTACTGCTATTCTAGACTATGATACCCGGCAGGAGGATGAGTATAGTGTCGTTCTAAACTAGCTTTAGAAGTGCACGTGTATATGACTTTACCAGAAGGTTGTTGTAGTCAGTAGGAGCAGCAGAAGCATAGTGGACAAGTAGCTTGTATCTTTTTATAGACTAAAGCAGGTATAGCAGAGATAGATCATCTATTTTTGATGTGACAGTCATAGGCTTTGACTTCATCAGAATAGGAGATGGGTCTGTTAGGAACGTAGTAGGGTGTAATGTCCTGGTATTTGGATGACATACACTTTGTAGGAAATGAAATTCCTACACTACGATCGGTTATACTGTGGTTGTCACACAGTGGTTTCTCCACATAGGATACAGATATTATATCAGGCATTCTGGTTACTAGATCTATGGTTTTAGATCTAGATTTGGGTAGTTTCCCAATCTAGGTACATTAACAATATTCTAAAGGTGTTTTAGAATGGTCGACTCCTGGCATGGTGGTGTACCTACAGATGATGGAGTCACCCTCTCTAAAGGTGTCTTACAGACTAAAGGGAAGAGAGATGTGCATGATTGGCATATCACTTGCTTAGGCAATTGAGTCAATCATGAGATGTCAAGTACCACACCAGATGTTGTTTTTTTTCACAAGCTGCAATAAGTTTGTTCTCCGCCGAAAGACGCGACCGGGACGTTGGGACGTCCAGCCTGAATTTTGGGGGCAGATGCTATTTGGTGCTATCCGTCCACCTCTCTGAAGATGCTAAGTTGATTTATGATACCATGTATCGAAGGTTTAAACGGATGCGGCCGATGTAGTAGGCTTCGTAAGATTCCCCCTCATTGAGGGGTTTTTGATTATGGGGACACTCTTCCCTGCAGGCGCAAGCCCCTGCAGTTAATTACGCTACCGTATCGCGGTAACCACTTTCACCTTCTCCAGATAGCCACTTTGTGTCATATGTGTTTGTTTTGTTTTTGGTTTCCCGTGGATTGTATACAGAGACTAATTTATGTTGTCGCCCGTAGGGCGTGGATTAGTCCAAATCCGTATTTTCTTAGATTTGGGTTTGGGGTTGGGTTTAAGGATGCGTTAGTCTCATTTGAGACTAAGGTCAACTTAAACGTTTGTTAAGGATACGTTAGTCTAATTTTAGACTAAGATCAACTTAACGATTTGTTAAGGATACGTTAGTCTAATTTTAGACTAAGATCAACTTAACATGATCATTTAGATCCAACAAAAGAGCATTTGGGCTCTATTGTTTTAGTTTAGGGACATTGCTGACCAGTTTAAAGACATTATACATCATAGTCCATGGGTTTAAGGACCCCACAGTCCAAGGTTAAGGACATCATAGTCCATGGGTTTAAGGACCCCACAGTCCAAGGTTAAGGACATCATAGTCTATGAGTTTAAGGACCCCACTGTCCATGGAATGTCTGGTTGTCGGGACCCGTCACCTCTCTGAAGACGTTGAAGGATTACAACGACAAATATCAGAGGAGTGCAGAGATGTACCCTTGAACCAATTTTGGTTGGGAGATCTGTAGTCCAATTGGGACTAAGATCTGAGATTTATTAGCGTATGGGCTCAATTAATCTGAATGAGGGGTGTATAGCCAACTTGGGCTCAGCCCACTCTGTTAAAATGTTAAACATTTAACAATGCTGAGCATTGATTTGGGTTTTGACAGCCTTTCTGTCTTTTATTGAATGCTGAGTATTCATCATAGCTCTAGGGATTTATTTAAAGAACAGTTTATATTCTATCAGCGCACGCGTGAGGAATACGTGGCATGCTTGGCGCTAGCGCCAGTTAATGAGCGCAGTGCGCTATATTTGGAGCGCTGAGGCGCTGCAGGGCTGTGCGCTATATTTGGAGCACTGAGGCGCTGCAGCGCTGTGCACTATATTTGGAGCGCTGAGGCATTTCTGTTAAGTAGCGCACATGTAAGGAGCACATGGTGCTGTGCGTAAGTCTTGAGCGCAGAGCGCTTCTTTAAATTTGGAGCGCTAAGGCTCTTTTAGATTAGGAGCGCTGAAGCTCTTTTAAATTAGGAGCGTTAAGACTCTTCTGTTAAGTAGCGCACACGTGAGGAGCACGTGGTGCGCTTGGCGCTGTGTGCCTGTCTTGAGCGAAGAGTGCTTCTTTAAATTTGGTGCGTTAAGGCTCTTTTAGATTAGGAGCACTGAAGCTCTTCTAAATTAGGAGCGCTAAGGCTCTGCAGTGCTTTGCGCTAGATGTGGAGCGCTGAAGCGCTCCTTTTAAATTGGAGCGCTAAGACTCTTCTTTTATGCAACTTTGATCAGTTCTGCGCTCTGAGAATTAAATTCTCTCTTATAAGAGACCTTGTCTCAAGTTTCTACGAACAAAGTTCTTATTTTATAGGAGATATTTCAATCTCTTATTTTGGTGAAAGGCTTTGCCTTTATGGATCTGTTATCCTAAGAGAACTGAATTATTCTCCCCCTTTTTATAATGAGATGTTCATGATCTCTTTTGTAAAAAGACCTTAGTCTTACAGATCTATGATCCGTGAGAAGAATTATGTTCTTCTTCTTATTCTTTGTGATGAGATACTCTGATATCTTTTTGGGAAAGACCTTGGTCTTATAGATCTATGATCTTAGAAAAGAAGTAAATTCTTCTTTTAATATGAGATGATTTTATCTCTCTGTTTATTTACCTTGAGGAAATTCTTCTTCTTTCGAGAGCTTGCTCTTTGTCTTTGAATTTTTTTCAAAGTTTATGGGGGGGAGGGTTCCTCTATATGAGACTTGAAGTCTTGGGGCCTTTATATAGGGTAAGGCTGATTTGTTCAATCAGTTGAAGAGATCCTTTCTCTAATTGATTTGGGGATGTCTTTCCTGTTGGATCTTTGATCCAAGGGCTTCTGATTTACATGAGGCAATCTTCTTGTTTTTAACAAGATTAGGAAATCTTTCCCCACACAGAATTTATTCTGTATTTTAGTGATTTTTAATCATCACTAGATCATTGATCCGACGGTGCTCTGATTTACAGAGCACAATCTCTTTGTTCGGGAAGATTTTGAGGAATCTTTCCTTAACAGAATTTTACTATGGTCAATTGATGATTTTTAATCATGTTCGTTGGATCTTTGATCCAACAGTTGAGAACATTTAGTTCCAGCGCTAGCGCTTCCGTACTTTGCACGTGGTGCGCTGCTTAGAGTGCAGTGTACTTAGCGCTAGCGCTTACGTGCTTTGCACGTAGTGCGCTGCTTAGAGTGCAGCGCTCCTAGCGCTAGCGCTCATATGCTTTGCACCTGAGCGCTGCCTCAGAGTCTTTGACTCTCAGCGCTGGCGCTGCTATGAAGCGCTGCTTCATTTCAAAATTTAGAATTTTGAACAGAGCTTTGCTCTGATTGGGGGAAACAAATGCCCCCCACCGTTGCGCTTACGTGGCCCACACGTGAGTGCAGCGGTGGCAGCATCTCTGTCATTGGATCAACTCAGAAGTTTAAACGGCTCTCAGCGCCTATAAATAGGACCCTTGGCCCTTGAGATGATTTCTGTTCATCTTCTTTCTTTCTGAGGATTTTTATTCTCCTTCAGAGCATAGCTCTCTGTTTTAAGAACTCTTTTAAAGACAGAACTCTGTCAAATTTTTAAGTAAAAGATCAAATCTTTAAAAAGATTAGTCAATAAACTAGGGTTTCACCCATTAATTAGAGCTTTTGCTCTTCTTAGATCATAGATCTTCAGGAAAACCTTTTTAGGGTTTCTTAACAGAGATTTGCTCTTGTTAGATCTTAGATCTTTCTTAGGGTTTCCTAACCCATCAACAAAGCTTTGCTCCTTTCAAATCATATAGATTTATTAATCTTTCATGAAAACTCGTAGAGTTTGTTCACAGATCTTGAAGATCTCAGAATTTTAATTCATTAAAAATTTTATTTTGAGTTTTCTGATGGGTTATTCCATCATTTTTTACAGAGTAAGGCTCTTGAGGAATTTTTATTCCTTTCATCATCAGAGTTGACAGATGTCACTCTGTTATAGAGCGCCGCTCTTAATGGGAGATTTACTCCTTGGCCCGAGGGCCCTCATTAAATGAGAATTTTTTGAGGATTTCCTCATTTAATGACAGTCTCATCAAATGATGAGACTGTTTTATTAATGATGAACTATCATCTAGATTATGTGGGTCCCTTTTGGTCCCTTTTCACTGTATTGCAGTGCGGTACGGATTTAAAGTACCTAGTGATGGAACTTAATCTGTAGCATTGGCGGCTGAAAATTTATTCTTTTCCGCGCAGGTACTATGTATTTCGACACTTCCTTCCCGTTCGTCCGTTCGGAAGGTGGATTCCCCGCAGCACCAGTGGACCGAGAAGTTTTTGTACAGATCAAAGACCATGATCCGGAGCACAAGAATCTTCATCTATGGGGAACATGGTATAACCAAATCATCAGAGGTCGGCAGAGCTTTTCTTCCGCGGTACCCTCGGAGCCCATTTTACCGATCTCTTACGCTGATCCACCCTCGGTGAACTATGCCGTAGAGGAGGTTAATTGGACTTCGGATGGTCTCCTTCAGTCTTTTATGGCTGCGATACCCGTACAACCTCCAATGGCGTTGGATATCTTAGGGCGGCGTATATGCCAGGGTGAGTCGCGCCCTTGAGGACAGCCATACAACATAGGCTTGACTCCCCGTCACCCAGCCGGATATTTGCAGTGGGCCCGGTACATTCTGTCCGCCAAGAGGTTGCAGTTGCTGAGGCTCGGGTTGTATTCCGCAGTTTACATTTCTCTCTTTCAGTACTCCATGCCTCCTACATGGTGGGTAAAAGCCTTTTTGGAACAATGGAACGTTCCAACTCACACCTTCCTTTTGTTGGATCAGGAAGTCTCCATCTCTTTAGAGGAGTTCGCGGAGATTTCTGGCTTGCCTGTTAGAGGGGAGCATTATGAGGAACTACTTCCTCATGATGAGTACGTCTTTGCTGCCAAGTCTGTAATGATGGGCCTTACCCCGGATAACGCCATTCAACATCAATCACCAAGTTTGATTAAGGTGTTGAATATCTACGAGGGCCTATTTCTCGAGTCTAGGAGCCGTGGGGTTAATTTTACGGATTTTATCGCTCGTTTTCTCCGCTCGGAAGTACTGTCGAAGGAAGCCGCGAAGTTTGCCAAACTTGATGATCCTTTTGGCTTAGGTTTGGGCAACCTGCCGACGGCGGAGGTGGATCAGAAGAGCTTCTTTCTCCCCGACACCCCGGTCGTCCCTTTTGCAGAGCTTGCAGCTCTTGGGATCGATGAAGAAACGTTCTTTTTGGGGTTTCTTGGGCTATGGCTGAGCTGGTTTTTGCTTCCGATGCACCCTCGCTGTATGAGACCATCCGTCTTCTACCCAGCACATTGAATGGTTATTGGGGTGAAAGTGGCCGTCGGGGTCGCTGGGTTAGCCCATTTGTATGACGACCTTAGCCTAACGGCAGATACTACTCAACTGGGGGTGTAGCCCGTGAACTTCTCAATGCATTACTTCACATCGTGGCTCGAGTTGCATGTGCTTGGCGCCTTTGAAATTCAAAAACGGCCTCTTTTTATGAAAGATATAACTTTCCTCGTCTGCTGCGGCTAGTTGACGCTTCTATTTTGGAACCGACTCCATGAGAGGCTCGGGGTTTACTCCTTCGCCCATGTACCGTCGGGGATGGCATGACTGCTGGGTTACGGCAGCGCCCCGGCCATCGAAACGTGGCCAAATGGGGAACAAAATTTTTCTAAAATCCGTGCTACCATTACCCGATTCCCGGATCGACCTTAAACCCTAAACTAGTAAGATAATAAAGAAGTTAGAATGGTTATACCGACTTGATCCGTGTCCTTCGGTCTTCATTCCAAGCTCCTAACGGTTCCTTGACGAAGTTTGGTTGCCGGTCTTCCTCCATCTCCAATGATCCACTTGAGGGAAACGACGCAAGTTCCAGTCTTGACGAACGAGGCAACCGACGCTCCATAGTTGCTAGCGATGGAGAGTCGAGGTGCAGTAGTATGTCACTATAATTTTTCTCTCATCCATAAGCTCAAGTGAGCAACAATAGTAGATGAAGAAGAGGTGAGCAAAACTAATGGCATGAGCAAAATGGCTAAGTGTTTTTGGTGAGTATGAGAGAGTGAGAGAGAGCAAGTGTAATCTCACAAATGAAAAATGAATCCCCACTCAATTAGTGGACGGTCCCCCTCTCTCCTATAAAAAATAACACCAATTTAAAATAAATAAATCCAACCATACTTTGCCCATACCATGAACCATGTTCATGCCACCTCACACCTTCCACCTCACTTATAAAACAAATGAATTTCCATAAATGGAAAATCATATAAATGAGGTGGCAACTTCTAGAAGCTATTCCGTATAAAATACGGAATACTTTCCGATACGTGTATCGAAATACATATACGCGTATTCGTACGAAAATACGAATAGCCAAGAGAGAAAATAAATAGCGAACAATAATACTAGAATACATACATATAAATACATATGTAAATTATTAAATCAAAACCCGATTTAATAATCCGGCTTAATCCTAAGCCGCTAGTATTATCAACCGTCTAATTAAAGTCTGCGCAACATGTGCACATATTTAATCAGACACCTGTATGTACCAACATACGCCATGTACACCATATCGCCTGAACCGTGAAAAACCTTCTGTGTGGGACTCTAAAGACTCGTCAATACACTGGCAGTGGGTTTAACCACAAGCACGTCAGCGGCACTAGCTGTACGTAACGGCTACCCAGGTATTGAGCGAAAGGGAGTCCGACGAGCAAACTCATCCTAAACTCTACTGAGCCTGACAGTAACAATATTCGTACAGTCCGGTCTGTTCGTCTAAGAGTATCGCATATCAAGTCTAGTGGGGTGGATAAAATCAGACCCCTAACAACGCGATATTTAGTGTCAGCATGATACCCATCACCACCTAAGAAACTATTGATCTTGGATCGATAGTTCTAGTTCAGCATGGCCATGGATTTCTGGTGATGGCCACCTGTGCCCAACGCGACATCAACCCCCAATACCGGGAGAAACGAATCCCCGACAATCCGATCACTGCCTCCATGTGGCTCGGGACTGTACCCAACTAAAAACTGTTTGCACGACTCCATTGAGCCGTGGTAAGGTAGTAATCAAAGTGTAGGGTTCCTAGGCACACTAATGAGGTTCCACAAGGCATCAACCATGCCAAATTCTAATTTTTAGGTGCCGAGAAACCCTAATATAGATTGTTAACTAGAAATTAGGCAAAACTACAAGCAAGTAAACAACTTTATTGCTAAGTGAATGGAAATACAACCTTTGTAGATCCGGTCCTCCACTTCTTTAGCTCCATGATGATGTCCCTTCGCTGCGATCACCGGGATCCCGGACTCTAGCGATGGTTTCGTCGGAGAAATGAGCGGGCTAGGTCGTTGACTTCGATGCCGAAGATGATCTACGTCGAGGCAACTCTAACTCAAGTTCCATCTTCACTAGGTCATGACACTTGTGAAGAAAACACCCTATACAACATGGCAAGTGGTAGAGGATGAAGAAATAGGAAGTGGGTTCACTTTGGATTTGGATTTCTCACTAGGTTTCAACACTTGAAAATTTTCTAGTAATGGTTTTCTTTCTTCTTCTTGAAGAAGAAGAAGAAGAAAGAAAAAGAATGAATTAATAAAATAGAAAATCAAGTGATGCCTTATCATAATGCAATCATGGGTGAGGCTAACACATGTAGAGAATAAACTAAGGTTTAGGTTTAATGGTTAGGTTAAGGCAAAAGACAAAATGGCTAGACTTATGAAAGCTTCATGAAGCTTTAAGAGAAAAACAAAGAAAGCCACTACATTTGTTTTTGCCAAAATGAATAAAGAAAATAAATAAAGATAACAAAACCCTAACCATTAACCTAAACATGGATTAAATCAAACATACACCCAAGTTTGCATGTATCATCAAACATGATACAATCAAGTGCACAAAAATATATCACATATACTACTTGTGCACATCAAGTGAGAAAATCAATCTTAAGTGAACAAATACTAGTTAATGTAAAGTAATATATCAAATATATAATTATACATCAAATCATTAAATCAACACTTGATTTAATGATCCGGTCATATCGCATATAACCGACTAATATCAAGTGTATCAATGTATCGAATCAACACTTGATTCGGTAACCCGGCTATATCTTATATAACCGTCCAATGATACAAATCGTGAGAATAGAATTCAGTATCACATACTGATATTATTCTCGGTCCCGTACATATCTCCTATGCGCTCCTATTTCGTTTCGCTTGAGCAAGGAAACCTCTGTGTAGGACTTTAAAGACTCGTCAATACGCCGGTAGCAGGTGATGATCATATCAAACACCCACAAGCCGCAAGCGGTCTGCTAAACGTAACGGCCACCCGGGTATTGAGCGATCAGAAGATCAACGAGCAAGCCCACTCACACTCCTGTGAATCCAACCAGTAACACTTACCGTACAGTCCGGTCTGATCGTATGATATTTCGCATATCTTGCCTAGGGGTGGTAAACGTCAGACCCCAATAGCTCGATAAGTCATGTCGATATGAGGTCTATAACAGTTCGAAAAACTACTGGTAACACTTACCAGTAATCTCAGCAACCCTGACCAGGGATTTCCGGTTATAGCCAATCGAACACAGCGCAACATCAACTCCCTATACCGGGAGAGACGAATCCCCTCCTATTGCTCATTGCCTCCATATGATTCGGGTCTATACCCAAAAACCACCGTTTTGCATGCCCTCTTGGACGTGGTAAGGTGGAAATCAAAGCACAGTGGGAATCACACAAGACTCTATGACGATCTCGGGTCTACAGACTAACCTGTACCAGTGTCACCAGAGAACTGCCATCTGACGTAAGGTATAATACCATCTGGGAGTTCTCGTCGAGTCCGTCCAGTGTACCCAGTCTCCACTGAGCACCCGTATATCATCTCTGATGTCAAACACCAATGGATATGGGATCATCCATCGCCCATCTGTATGGGTCGAGAAGGTATATGCTAGTCTACTCTGGTATATCGATGCCCCGTCTCGATACAACCACGACTAGGGACCTTGAAGGATGTACTTCTGGACTACCATGTCCCCACTAGTATGATCCGCATCATAGTCCAGGTAGTCATGTACACATCCTAAGGGCTTTACCAACATGTATCAGAGAGACAATCAGTGTACACGTTAAGGTAAAGAGCAACCAGATAGCATACTATCATGTCGAGCAAGAAAATCCTCCTTATATATGTCCCAGCATCCACTACAATATACATCCTATGTATAGTAATGGCCTCTAGGGCATACATATAACTAACAATCTCCCACTTGCACTAGGGCCATCTGGTAGCAGTGGTTGTAGTATCTCATACTCAACCATCCCATATAAGTCT
The DNA here is from genome assembly GCA_030015575.1 of Agapanthus africanus. Lineage (NCBI taxonomy): Eukaryota > Viridiplantae > Streptophyta > Magnoliopsida > Asparagales > Amaryllidaceae > Agapanthus > Agapanthus africanus. Next base: position 327,194,175 of record JASDDO010000018.1, read on the forward strand.
CTCTCTGGAAAAAGCCTTTGTGAGTGGATCCGCTGTGTTGTCCTCTAAGTCTACTCTCCTAACCTCGATCACCCTGGAGATCAACTATCTCCATGATCAGGTGACGCTGCCTCAGAATATGTCTGGGTCGCTGATGGGGCCAGGGTTCCTGGGCCAAAGCCACACTTCCATTGTCACATAATGGTAGGAACCTAGTTCATCTCATGAACCAATATACACCCAAACTGCCTCTTTGGTAATATCTTTGATAGCGATGTTACCAGCCTTTATCTTCTAGTTTGCCACAGTATCTAGCTTAGAACTCTTCCAACATACCGTCCTTATACTAAGGGTAAAGACAATGCCCGTGACTGACATTCAGTCGTCCTTATCACTCTGGAATCTTTCCAGTGATTCTCCCCAGGATCGATTGATACTATCTCACTACAACTAGTGAGTATCCTAACATCCAATTAGATCTATCTCATAGATTCAAAATTCAGGATTTAGGAGGTATCACTTTGATCCTTTATGGAGAATCCTTGTGATAAGCGGAGATTGATCGAGCGTAGCATAGGAAACTCCTTCCCTATCAGGAGTATGACATCCACGTACTCTACGAGGATCATCACCATACTCCCTACTATCTTTTTGTATATACAAGGTTCATCTACCATTTTGATGAAGTCAAACTCTTTGACTACCACATCAAAACAGATGTTCCAACTCCGCGATGCCTGCTTTATCACATAAAACATCTTGCACACGTTTCCGCTGCTCCCACTGTCTACGAAGCCCTCTGACTGTGTGCTTATAGACTCTCTCTTCTAAATCTTTATTTAGAAAAGCAGTCATGACACCCAACCGCCAGATATCGTAGTCATGGTATGTAGCCGTGGCAAGTAGGATCTGGATGGTCTTAAGCATAGGTACTTAGAAAAGGTTTCATCACAATCCATACCTGGTCAATGATGCAAACTTTTAACAAGTCTAGCTTTGAAAGTCTCAACTTTTCCATGTACACCAAGTAATCTTCTCAAGATATACTTGCTCCTGATGGGGATTTAACCCTTCAGATATAGCAGCCAAAGTCCATACTTTGTTGGTGTATAAGGATTCCATCTCAGATCGCTAAGCATCCAGCCATTCTTACAGAGTCCCACTCCTGATGGCCAGCTCGAAACTAGTTGGGTCATCATCTCATGATGCGATCTTCGCTCCCATTGTCATAGAGAAACAGAAGTATCTCTCAGGTGGGTGAGGAACCCTACTAGATCGGCGGAGAGGCTGAGGTTCGTTGGTAACTATTGTATCCTTTGGTTCTTCCAAATCATCAGCTGCAGTTTGTATAGCTGGAACCTTTCCAGTTCTACAGCACAGACCTTGCCTCGAGCTTGTCCGGATTTTGCTTTTAGACATAGGCCGGACACCACCAAATCTTAACTAGCTTAAGAAATGGGCTCTTCTCTTCCCATATCACATATGAAGTGGTTGGCAACGATTTATTCGAACCTATTCAATAGGTATGCAACTTCATTAGTGCATAATTCCCGAAAGGAAATAGGAAACTCAGCAATACTCATTATAGAGCACATCATATCACATAGGGTGCTATTGCTCCGCCCCGATATACCATCGTGCTATGGTGTATACGGAGGAGTAATGCTGAGAGAGAATCCCATTCTCCTTTAGAAAAGTCTAAGAATTCCGTACTCAAGTATTCTCCTCCTTGATCTCATCAAAGGACATAATACTTATACCCGTATTGGTTCTCTACTTCTAACTTATATTCTGTGAATATCTCAAAAGGTTCGGACTTGTGTTTCAACAGGAACATATGTCTGAATCTAAAGAGATCATCAGAGAATGCAATGAAGTACAAAGAACCGGTCCTGGCGTGTGTAGACAGGGGACCTTCATACATCAACATGTATCAATCCCAAGAGTTCACTAACTCTTTCTCTGTTTCTAGTAAACGGAGCTATGGTCCTCTAATCTTTGTGACATGACTGGCAAGTTTCACAAGATGTAAATTCAAACTAATTTAAATATACATCTAAATGTAACTTCAGCCAGCCGGGTCGCATTGATATGACCTAGTCTACAATGCCTCAAGAAGGATTCGTTCATTTCTGAACTCTTCCTCTTGTGTGTGTTTCGTATACTAAGAACTGTAGTTTGATTTAGAACATCAATGTTTTTAGACAACGTGCCTGAATCGATCAACTTTTGAAATAGGAAATGTTCAAAACATCATCCAAAAATACAAAATTATATCCTTTCTTTACTAATAAAGAGACTGATATGATTTTGTATATCAGGTTCGGTATCTAATAACATTCGTTCAGAATCAATGTATTGGTAATACAGGGTGACAGTGACTAACAAACTTGGCTGCAACACTTGCCCCGTTTTCTGCCTCATGAAACTTATCACCCGTTCTCAGTTCTCTACCTTTCTGTAGCCCTATGTAACAGATTACATATCAGGGATCCTGATCCGGTATCAAATACCCAGGACGTAGAGGATACAGTGAAACAGTTCTTTGTAATGAACACACCCGAAGGAGATGCATCACATGCACTTTCTTCGTTTGGGCGGCACGGGAATTCTGGTAATCCCCTATTTCCTACTCTGTCTTATAACAATTATAAGTTGGAGCGGGACCAACGTTCCCCAGCTCAGTATAATAAGCGGGTTCGGTCAATATCCGTATTATTATCTTGATTAAGGCGTGATTCGGTCGCTACCTGGGCAGAGAGAGAAGAAAACACTCAGCGTATGCTCTTGCAAGATCAGATTGGTTATTATTTTATCTAATCAGGTGGCTCCCACTGTTTTTTATCAAATCTTCCTTCAAACCCTAAAAGGAAAGACTAGCCGGGATTAATTACACGCTACAAGTTCGCCAATCTTTCAGCCAGGCTAGTGTCGGTACTTTGAGGGAGCTTCCCCGTGCTTTCGCACGGACCTAATTAAAGTAAACCTCGTTTTCCCAGAGGCGTAACCCCGTTGACACCTTTCTAGATACCTACTTGATCGGCTAATTGTAAAGTGTAAAACTCTCTCAGGAGTAACTCTTACTCGCAGCGGGTATCGGGATCAACTATCTCATAGAAGGTATGCAATCTCATTGCAAATTTCAACACTTGAAATTCCCGATAATTTTGCCCCTAGCGTCCTGTGACCTTGACGCAGGTCAACAAACCATAGTGCGCTAGTCAAGTTCAACCCGTCATTTCCTGATTGAATTAAACCCACCCGCACGACCCTTGACGCAGGCCAACAAAGTCGCACGACTACCCTAATCCAATCTGCATCATATGCATAAGCAGATAAATATTAGTTAGCTCCCGCACACTACGTCTTGACGCAGGCCAACAAACGTAGCACGAATACTGACTACTACTTATCTGAAATGACGGAGGGCTACGACAGGTTTTTCTGAAAACCTATTGCGTAATGAACTTGATATCGTTGTGGGATCGAATGAATTTTTAAATGGAGTGTTTTTGAGGCTTTTCTAGTTTTGCTAAAGGGGTCACTCCCGGTGAAGGGATCGTCGGCCCTTTCCTCATCGAATAAGGTGCAGGATATATCATATATATCACTGTGCAAAGCAGAAACTATAGAAGCAATCAAAAGACAAACCGAGTGTGTAGCATCTGCCAGTTATTGCTAAAGGAGTCACTCCCGGTGAAGGGATCTCGGTGATTTCTTTATCGAATAAGGTGCAGGATGTTCTACAAGGAACACCGCGATGCAAAGCAAGAACTGTAGCTACCTGTTTTTGAAAATTCGATTCCACAACATCTTAGGTTTCTTTTCTTTCATTAATCACATTAATGAAGTCCCATCATTTAAGTCTACCTAAACATTACAGATAAATACGACGTACACTTATTCCATCCGTGTTCGCCTCGATGTCCCCTCGTGCACCGTTAGCGTAGGTGACTAACGGAAGAGCGGGGCAGGGCTAGCGCGGGTGTAAAACATAAGTAACGTCTATATACTATATCATATATACTATATATACTATATCTATCTGAACATATCACATGATCATATCACAGATAACGCAGCTGAAAATATCATATGAAATATTGGATATATTAGGACGTCCGTGTTTTTAATACGAGCCAGTATAAAACACGGATTCCACGGCCGTGATGAATAGCCAATCCCACACCCCTAGACCCTTACGAGAGCGGCAAGCAACCCTACCAATTCTAGGGTTAGGAGACCCGGACTCGACTCCTCGAGATGGTCTCCCACTGGACCCTAGAACTCGGTTACTTGTGCTCCCCTCCTTGGGTCTATCCTAATGCGGAAAAGTAAATAATATACATCAACGGTGACATCTTCCGCAACCTGGAAGTGCCCCAATAAAAGAATATTACATACAAGTTTTTACATGAATGAAAATGAAAAACACTCATCTCACATAAAAACCCCCCGGCTATTCAAACACGACGATCCAATATAACATATCCAGTAACACATAACATCACATGTCATCAACGTAAGTAAATATGCGCATCCCAATTGTCGTTGATATATAGCAACGAAACCGGCGATATCACATATTACACTTACGGTCACAGAAAAGAAAGTGTAAAACTACAACAGTTGGAATCCGCAACCTCTTTAGACATCGCATGCCTAATCAAATGAATTCCTTAGACATCGCATGCCTAACAATTATAAACCCCGCATTTTAGTCTCATTATCGAAAACTCTTTTCAATATCTAATCGGGCAATTCAACAGGATTCCCGACATTCTGATCGAATGCTCGTCGCAAACTTCAGTAGATGGCCGCACCCCCGATACCGTCGACAAAGTGCACCAAGGCGGAACACCGCTTCCGCGAGCACCGGAACGGATGCTTTCGGCGACGGGGTTCTCCTACAGTCACTTGGTCGGGGCTATGGGGTGTAGCTGTCTATTAAGTTTACCCGGCGAGTATCTGCGTACGCTACGTGATTGCGACGGATTTTTGATCGCATCAAAATTCCGTGGCAACCGATCAAGTGAGACTAAACTGCTATGTTTATAATATTCAAATCAGTTATCTCATAACTATTTGTGGATTCCAAATATTGTATCACATTCCAGATAAATAGAAAATGTTAAACTTTCCGATCGAACAATCAAACACCCAAGTTTTCCCGAAATAACTCAACACATGAAATAAGTTTAAAAACATTCACTTCATGCCTCAGTACCAACGGTCCAGCCGTAGAAGGGTCAAGCCAGCGCCTCACATGTGGCACGCCGTACTGCCCCAAACAATGAGGTTCAAAGGGCAGTTCAAGACGGTCACATAATCGAGTTAAGGTTTGTTGTCTTCTAGAGGGACCATCGCGTTACTTGCACTACTTAGAACGTTCTTAAACCACGGAAAAATCCAACACTTGGAAATTTTACGGCAGGGGAAAAAGTAGGTATTTATATCCGGTCGAACTTTCTAACATGCTCTAAAAATACCCGGAAGACAAAGTAAACAAAGTTAAATAATCCGATCGAATCATCGAGTCCCAATACAACCCAAGAGCACTCAACTCTTGAGTTATAATAAAAATACCCATAAAATATAAATCACAGAAATAGGAATTATGGTGGAAAAATGATGGCCTATCTCTTCTGTACGGCCACGGAACCGCGGCCCAAGCAGGGTATTGCCGCAGTTCCGCGGTGGAATGTACGGATTAGGCTGTCGTTTTTCACCACAATTCTTATATTTCCCTGCTGAATTTTTCAGGTATTTTTAATTCAGAAAAAACCACAATTTCAGAAAATGTACAGAGAAGGGTTTTGGATTAGGGTTTCGGGTTCGATCGGGTTTCTAACTTCGTCTACGCATCGCCTAAGGCTCTAGCTAGGCTCTGATACCACTGTAGGGTTCCTAGGCACACTAATGAGATTCCATAAGGTATCAACCATGCCAAATTCTAATTTTTAGGTGCCGAGAAACCCTAATATAGATCGTTAACTAGAAATTAGGCGAAACTACAAGCAAGTAAACAACTTTATTGCTAAGTGAATGGAAATACAAACTTTGTAGATCCGGTCCTCCACTTCTGTAGCTCCGTGATGACGTCCCTTCGCTGCGATCACCGGGATCCCGGACTCTAGCGATGGTTTCGTCGGAGAAATGAGCGGGCTAGGTCGTTGACTTCGATGCCGAAGATGATCTACGTCGAGGCAACTCTAACTCAAGCTCCATCTTCACTAGCTCATGAAACTTGTGAAGAAAACACCCTATACAACATGGCAAGTGGTAGAGGATGAAGAAATAGGAAGTGGGTTCACTTTGGATTTGGATTTCTCACTAGGTTTCAACACTTGAAAATTTTCTAGTAATGGTTTTCTTTCTTCTTCTTGAAGAAGAAGAGGAAGAAAGAAAAAGAATGAATTAATAAAATAGAAAATCAAGTGATGCCTTATCATAATGCAACCATGGGTGAGGCTAACACATGTAGAGAATAAACTAGGGTTTAGGTTTAATGGTTAGGTTAAGGCAAAAGACAAAATGGCTAGACTTATGAAAGCTTCAAGAGAAAAACAAAGAAAGCCACCACATTTGTTTTTGCCAAAATGAATAAAGAAAATGAATAAAGATAACAAAACCCTAACCATTAACCTAAACATGGATTAAATCAAACATACACCCAAGTTTTCATGTATCATCAAACATGATACAATCAAGTGCACAAAAATATATCACATATACTAGTGCACATCAAGTGAGAAAATCAATCTTAAGTGAACAAATACTAGTTAATGTAAAGTAATATCAAATATATAATTATACATCAAATCATTAAATCAACACTTGATTTAATGATCCGGTCATATCGCATATAACCGACTAATATCAAGTGTATCAATGTATCGAATCAACACTTGATTCGGTAACCCGGCTATATCTTATATAACCGTCCGATGATACAAATCGCGAGAATAGAATTCAGTATCACATACTGATATTATTCTCGGTCCCGCACATATCTCATATGCGCTCCTATTTCGTTTCGCTTGAGCTAGGAAACCTCTGTGTAGGACTCTAAAGACTCGTCAATACGCCGGTAGCAGGTGATGATCATATCAAACACCCACAAGCCGCAAGTGGTCTGCTAAATGTAACGGCCACCCGGGTATTGAGCGATCAGAAGATCAACGAGCAAGCCCGCTCACACTCCTGTGAATCCAACCAGTAACACTTACCGTACAGTCCGGTCTGATCGTCTGATATGTCGCATATCTTGCCTAGGGGTGGTAAACGTCAGACCCCAATAGCTCGATAAGTCGTGTCGATATGAGGTCTATAACAGTTCGAGAAACTACTGGTAACACTTACCAGTAAATCTCAGCAACCCTGGCTAGGGATTTCCGGTTATAGCCAATCGAACACAGCGCAACATCAACTCCCTATACCGGGAGAGACGAATCCCCTCCTATCGCTCATTGCCTCCATGTGATTCGGGACTGTACCCAAAAACCACCATTTTGCATGCCCTCTTGGACGTGGTAAGGTGGAAATCAAAGCACAATGGGAATCACATAAGACTCTATGACGATCTCGGGTCTACAGACTAACCTGTACCAGTGTCACCAGAGAACTGCCATCTGACGTAAGGTATAATACCATCTGGGAGTTCTCGGCGAGTCCGTCCAGTGTACCCAGTCTCCACTGAGCACCCGTATATCATCTCTGATGTCAAACACCAATGGATATGGGATCATCCATTGCCCATCTATATGGGTCGAGAAGGTATACACTAGTCTACTCTGGTATATCGATGCCCCGTCTCGATACAACCACGACTAGAGACCTTGAAGGATGTACTTATGGACTACCATGTCCCCACTAGTATGATCCGCATCATAGTCCAAGTAGTCAAGTACACATCCTAAGGGCTTTACCAACATGTAACAGAGAGACAATCAGTGTACACGTTAAGGTAAAGAGAAACCAGATAGCATACTATCATGTCGAGCAAGAAAATCCTCCCTATATATGTCCCAGCATCCACTACAGTATACATCCTATGTATAGTAATGGCCTCTAGGGCATACATATAACTAACACAAAGCACAGTAGGAACTCACACGAGACAAATGACGATCTCAGGTCGACAGACTAACCTGTACACATGTCACCTGGGAACTGCTATCTGACAATAGGTATAATACCAACTAGCAGGTTCCCGGCGAGTCCGTCCAGTGTACTCATAACCCAATGATCACCTGCATACTATCTTAGGTGAACAAACTAACACCAATGACTTGTGAGACCTGGCCACCGCCCCTCGTCGGGGTCTCGATCAGTATACACTAGTCTACACTGGTATATCGATGCCCGGTCTCGATACTCCTACGACTAGGGACATTTAAGGATGTGCTTATAGACCCCAGCTCCCATATATATGATCGCCATCATAATGCTGGCAGTCAAGCAAGAATCCTATGGGCTCTATCAACATGTACATGATGATAAAGACAAACCAGATAGCATACTATCATCTCAAGTAAGACTGTTCTATCAGTATAGGTCCTCACTCAATCATCATAATCATAAGTCCGTGACTATGATAATTGCCTTAAGGGCACTATAACCAATAATCTCTCACTTGCACTTAAGGCTAATTATTGCGATGTCGCATACTCACAGCTCGTGTGATACCGAACACCCAACTTCTCTACTAATCAGTTTCGTAAAGCCCGTTTGCGAAAATGACTGCGTTCGAAAAATAGCCTCAGTGAGTGGATCTGCTCCAATGTTTCTTTCTGTATCTCTCTATATCTCAACTTCGTGGAGAAAGCTATCTCCCAAAATGAGCAATACCTGTCTTAGATTTTGTCTGGATATCTGATGGGACCCAATTCGCAAATGAACTCCAAATTCAGCAAACTTCTTAGACTGTATCGTCCACTGAATTTAATCAGTATCCTGTGCCATGCCTTTCTCAGTATCTTCTTGGACCACGTGTCCAACATACTGTCCCTCAAAAAAGGGAAAACTACAACTTTGACAGTCATTCTGTCATCCATGTCACCTTGGAAGCCTGAAATGATAATCGTCTCCCGAAGGAGGCTGCAGTAATCATTTCCTGAGAACATCCATTTATGTTCATAAACTGCTTTCTAATGTTTCTCTAGGATTGGATTAATATCTGTTTATTGCAGCTAGTGCAAAAACAACATCTGGTGTGGTACTTGACATTTCATGATTAACTCAATTGCCTAAGCAAGTGATATGCTAGTCATGCAGACCCCTCTCTCCTTTTAGTCTGTAAGACACATTTAGAGAGGGTGACTCCAACACCTGCAGGTACACCACCGTGCTAGGAGTCGTCCATTTAATGTCAAAGTACCCAGATTAGGATACTTCCCAAATCTAGATCTAAAACCATAGATCTAGTAACCAGAAACCCTGATATTATGTCCATATCCTATGTGGAGAAATTTTTTTGTGACAAACACAATATATCCGATCGTAGTATAGGAATATCTCTTCCTATCAAGTGCATGCCATCCGAAATACCAGGACATTGCACCCTACTGCCTTCTTACCAGATCCATCTCCTATTCTGATGAAATCAAAGCCTATGACTGTCACATCAAAAATAGATGATCTATTTCCGCTATACCCGCTTTAGTTTATAAATAGACATAAGCTACTTGCCCAATATGCTTCCGCTGCTCCCACTGACTACAACAACCCTCTGGCAGAGTCATATACACATACACTTCTAAAGCTAGTTTAGAACCACGCTATACTCATCCCCTTGCCGGGTCTTATAGTCTAGAACAACAACAATGGCAAGTCTGGGTAAGCAAGAACCTCCCTGTCACCATCTTTGAGAAGACCGAAGTGATTCTTGGGTGCCTGAGGTTACCCACCAAATCTGCGGAGTGGCTAATGGAATGTCGAAACTAATTGAATCCTTAGGTTCTATTAAATCTCCAGTGATCATTTGTGGTTCTGGAATCACTTCAGTTCTACCATACTCCCACTTATGTTTTCTGAAAAAATCCATTTTACTAAAACTGTGGTGAGTCAAGAACAATATCACTATTTATCTTCCTGATGGTAGAAAGTTAACCTTCGTCAAAGCCTGAGAAAACCCACAAACTACCATTACTGAAACGTGCCTCGAGTTTATCCGGATTCTGGTTTTAAGCATCAGCCGGACAACTCCCTATACCTTAACATCGTTAAGATATAAATTGATTCTATATATATAATATAGAAACAAAAGCACTAATTTAATTGGAACCAGATTCAAAATCATGCAGCTGTCTCCAGAGCATATCAACCAAATGGAAAGAGGCTATTTAGCATTACTCAACTAGGAGTGCATCCATATATGAGTAATCCGAAAGAGAAGCAAGTTCTCAAAACCATTACTATCAATGGAATACCAAACACAAGTATCTACATCTTCGACTTCCTCAAAGAATCCTGATACTTCCAACAAATGGTTCTCTACTTTATTCTTATACCTATAACTTCTCAAAATCTGAACCTTGTATTTCAACGAAATACTTGTCTAGAACTAGAGAAGTTATGAGTAAACAGAATATAGTACGAGTACCAACCCCATTGTCGTAATGGACACTGAACAACATACAATACTTTGTATAAGTCTCCTGAGTTCAATAACTCAAACCTCGTGCGTCGTAGGTTGAAAAACTGTACTATGGTTAAGAAGAATTACACCTTACCTAATCACCAACTGATATAGGTAAATGTCACAGACATAATATCAAAAAGTTATATCTCACTTTATAAAATAAACGTACAGATATATCAGTTTGAAAATGGTGCATAATAATGGATATTCAAAACCAAATATTTGCCATCAGGTAAAATCCAGACGATTTCCTCAAATATCACTAATTACAACGAATTCCGATATAATGAGGATCTAATCACCCAAGTCCCAGTATCTTCCACTCACCATCCGTAATAGCATACAGATGTGAGAAACTGATCTGGTAAATACATACCGTGGAGTTAGATTCCAATTGGGAAAACAGTTTTCAATTAACATCGCACAGTGAAACAGAAACATGAAAATTTTTCAAAAAGGGGTTAACTGGTATTCCTAGTAATGCCTCTTCCATTATTCTAATTCATGACAGTAACCATATACTTACCTGCCTTCACTCCAATCCCTTTATTATGTCTTTACTTATTACCTTGTGTACACCTTCTTGAGGCTAATTGGTTTTCTTCCTTCCCTACCCTTCGGCACCAGCCTAAGGTTTGGAAAAAGACTATCCAATAAGCGTAATAGGTGTACTCTCCCAATCCTAGGAGCTCTCGTAACCTGAGGGAAGGTAAAGGGAAAAGACATCTGAATAATCCTATTCTGTTTCTCCTGAACCGGAAACCATCCTCGAATCTGGAATGAATTCCTTCGAGTTCGTATGTAACTATACGATGGTATGTCCAATGGAAGTGGATATCCGTAGTGTTATGGAGTGTTCTGGAGAAATCCAAAGTGGATGTGAGAGTGGCAGGGGTATACACAGTTTTGTCGTGAATGATACCAGTCGCAATTTTCTTTACCCTTAATCTAATCCCTTTATATGTCTTTACTTATTACCTTCTGTACACCACACTTAGGCTTGATTGGTTTTCTTCCTTCCCTACCTATCGGTACAAGCCTAAGGTTTGGAAGAAGACTATCCAATAAGCTCAATAGGTGTACCCTCTCCTAATCCTAGGAGCCCTCACAACCTGAGAGAAGGTAAAGGGAAAAGACAACCGAATAATCCTATTCAATCTCTCCAGAACCAGAATCCATCCTCTAATCTAGAACAAGTTTCCTCGAGTTCGTATGTAACTATATGATGGATTTATCCAATGGAAGTGGATGTTCGTAGTAATACAGGGTGTTCTGGAGAAACGCACAGGTGATATAGAAGTGGCAGTGATATAGAAGTGGCAATGATATATGCGACACCGTGATATTCCAAAAGCCAAGGTGTTTTAAGAAGGTTCGTTCAACTTGGTTCATGAGTTTTAGTCAAGGGTCGGGCTATGGTCGCTGTCAAAGAGAGAGAAAAGAAACACTCAGCGTGCACTCTAACCTGGAGCAGAATGGTTAATCACTTTATCTAATCAGGATGGTTCCCACTGTTTCCTCGAATTCTCCTCGAAACCCAAAAGAAGAATTAGTCGGAATTATCCGAGGAGTAATCCTACTCATCAGTGGGAATCGAGATCCAACTATCATCGCATGATAACCTGATGGAAGCCACTCAAGTCACCACACTCCAGAAGGTATGCGCATGCCTGGCAAGTTTCCTGTATGTTTGAAACTCCCGATATGATTTTTACCCCTAACGACTTCATGGCCTTGATAGAGACCAACGTGCCATAAGTCGCTAGTCAAGTTCAATCCGTCATTATCCAAGATTGATCTAAACCCACCCGCACAAGCCTTTGATAGAGACCAACATGACTATGCGCTGTCCTAGATAATTGCATATCCATGCTACAGACACGTATCACGCAGCTACCGTACACTCTGCCTTGATAGAGACCAACGTACATAGTACGAATACTATGAGATACCTATCTGAAATGACGGAGGGCTACAGCTGGTTTTTGGCGAAAAACCTTTAATGTAATGAACTTGATATCGTTGAAGGAACCGAGTGGTTTTATAAATTTATAGTGGCGAAAACTTTTGTTAAAGAGGTCACTCCCGGTGAAGGGATCTTGGCTCTTTCCTCGTCGAATGAGGTGCAGAATATTCCAAACTGAATACCACGATACAAAGCAAAAATAATCGACTATAGTGAAGTTATTACGCTGATGCCAACTTTTACTCAAGGGGTCACTCCCGATGAAGGGATCTCGGCCCTTGCCTCGTCGAATGAGGTGCTGGATATTCATAACCGAATACCACTGTGCAAAGCAAAAGAGAACGTCTGTAATGTCAGTTTTTAAAAACTTGGTTCCAACAACATCATATATAGGTTTGTTTTATCCATGCATTGATAAGAATCAATGCAGTCCCATCAATTAATCACACCAGAAAAGAACGAAAATAAAATGTATGTATATGCCATCCGCATTCACCACTGGGTCCCTTCATCACCCGTTAGGTTACTTAACTAATGACAGAGCGGAGACTGGGCTAGAGCGGGTGCAAAACATATACAAAATCTACTAGTATATATAAATATATATATAAAATTCGTCCCAGGCATGATATAAAGTGACATCACAGAAGCATCACAGAAGTAACACAGAATGGCGGATAACCATGGAGCCCTGGGTTTCACTTGAGCCGCAAATGAGACCCGACGTTCCCTGTCGTGTGGATAGCCTTTGCAATGAAACCTAGACCCCTACGAGCGCGGAAAGTTACTCGCCAAAACCAGAAGCGAGGCAACCCCATTCAATGTTGGATATATATATATGCCCTAGATGCCATTATATGATAGTGGATGTATTTGAACATGTATATATATTCAGTATACATTCTTGCTCGACATGATAGTATGCTATCTGGTTCTTCTTTATCTGACATGTTGATTTGATCATGCTTTTATTCATTCATACATGCTGATAAAGCCCTGAGGATATCGGCTTGACTACTGTGATTATGATGGAGATCATACTAGTGGGACATCTGTAGTCTATAAGCATATCCTGGAAAGTCCCTAGTCGTAGGTATATCGAGACGGGGCATTGATATACCAGAGTAGACTGGCGTATATGATACTAGACCCATACGATGGGTGATGAATGTTCCCACATTCATCGATGTTTGACATCAAGCTCATATACGGGTGCTCAGTGGTGACTTGGTACACTGGACGGACTCACCAAGAACTCCTATATGGAATTATATCTATCGTCGGATAGGAGTTCTTAGGTGACACTGGTACAGGTTAGTTTGTAGACCCGAGATCGTCATAGAGTCTTGTGTGTTCTCCCACTGTACTTTGATTGCCACCCTACCACAGCTCTACTGAGTCGTGCAAACAGGTAGCCGTTGGGTATAGTCCCGAGACACACGAAGGCGATGAGCGATAGGAGGGGTTTCGACTCTCCCGGTATTGGGAGTTGATGCTGTGCTGTGTCCGACTGGTTATATCAGTAAGTCCCTGGCCAGGGCTGCTGAGATTTGCCGATAAGTGTTATCAGTAGTTTCTCGATCTGTTATAGACCACTCTCCGGCACGACTTATTGAGTTATTGGGGTCGACATGACCATCCCTAGGCTCGATATGCAGCATATCTGACGAAGAGACCGGACTGTACGGTAGTGTTGCCGGTTGGCTCGGCGGGAGTTGTAGCAGGTTCGCTTGTTTTCTTCTGATCGCTCAATACCCGGGTGGCCTTTACGTTTAGCTGACCGCTTGCGGCTTGAGGGTGCTTGATATGATCATCACCCACTTCCGGCGTATTGACGAGTCTTAGAGTCCCACAAAGGGGTTACCTAGTCCAGGCGAAACGTTGTGGTGCGCGTATGCGATATGCGCATGGACCCGATTAAAATGCGTGTATAGGATACCGTATATTGATCGGGCGGCTTGTTTTTGGTGGGGTCATATGTGATATGGCCGGATTGATAAATCAAGTGTTGATTTATCATTTAACCATTAGTTTTCTCACTTGAAATCTTTTCTTGTACATGATGGATGTATGCATGAATGTATGCTTTCTTTCTTTTAGTTTCTTGCACATGTGGATGTGCATACATACATACATACATACATACATACATACATACATACATCATGGTTGCTTATACAAAGAAAATGATGGCAATATAAGACTCACACCATGGTTAAATATATGGATTATTATTTAATTTTTTGTTAAAACAAAAGAAATAAAGAAAAGGATAATTCATGCTTAGTTTCTACACTCTTCTTTAAACCTAACCATGCTCACCTACTTCTAACCATGGGTTAACCTTCTCTTTGTGATTTAACTCAAATTAAATAATATCTTAAACATTTAACCATGGTTTGAGATGAGAAGAAATAAATATATATACATATATTTTCATTTTTCTTTTCATGAGTTATCTTTTTACTCTTGTTAAAACAAAGCCATCATCTTCTTCCTCCTTCACCATTTGCTCTCTATACTTTTGTAGTGAGCAATATACTCATCAAGTTAGGTTTTTGAAGTGAGAAAAGCCACCACAACATCATTCTACACAAGTTTAGCCCACTTGTTTAGAGTGTTATCTTCATTTCTTCTCTTGAAAAGTGAAGTTGCAAGCGTGGACTAGGAGCTTCGGGTGGATCTTCGTGGACACTAGAAGACTTCAAGAGAACCTTCCTCCAACACTCAAGAGGCCAAAGAGTCTAGCGAAGGGAGCTACAAAGGTTGTACTCTCGAAACCCTAGTCTTTGTTGCCTTTAATGTTTAGAAACCCTAATTTTCTAGGATAGATCCTTTGTATGCTTATTTAGCACCATAAAAATTTGATCTTTGTGACATGTGATGCTTCCAAACTCTACATAGGGTGCCAGGTAAACCTAACATTCAACAACGTGAATAAGCCACCCAGCACCTCACGGAATCTGGTAACTTGGGCACCCCTCCGTGGGTCATACCTATATCCCCTATGAGTGCGGCGAATAGCCCGCCAATTCTAGAGTAAGGTCCCCTTCATCTCAATGCCATGAGATGCGGACCCGTTGCCCTCTAGAACCCGGCTATTCGTGCACTCCACCACGGGGTAATCCTAGTACAGAAAAGAAAATAATATACAAAGGTTGACATCGACCTCAACCCGGTCGTGCCCCAAACAAATAATATACAAACTGGCAGTGACGGCAGTCCACATGTCGAACGCTCGCCCCGCAATATCAAATGTACAAATGAAATTAAACTGTACTAACATTGCACCATAGCTATCCACCACGACGATCCAACCAACATCACAACACAACACAGAACATCAATGTGAATGTCACGTTCGCAAACCCGTCTAAAAGAGCTATAGCAATTAGACAAGATTTACCGCTCGAATGACATTCACGGTCGCAGATAGAAATGCAATGTATTGCAAACTTTAAACAATGTCAGAAAATATCGACTTCGAAATAACCTCTGAATAGCCCCAAACAATCTGATAATACCTTATCCAAACTGGGTTAAATAAACAATCCCACTGCACAAACTTTCCAGAGACTAGACTGCACACCAAAAACCAAACCCAGAAGCCTAAAGAAGGCCGGCCTCCTCGGATTTTTGAGCCATGTGCTCGGCCAAAATCCAAGGGATTGGGGTCGTGTTTGGGGTGTAGGCTAGGGGTCAAGTCAGTAGTCTTCTGCACTTGTTTAAATAATTTTTGAAGACATTTTCAAAATCGACAGAGAAGGAAATGTGCAGGGCAGTGTATCGGGTTTGTTTCGATTTCGATACTTTAACATTGTCTAAACCAGCTAGCTAAGGGTTTAAAAGGTGGCTCTAATACCATGCTGGGTTACGGCAGCACCCCGGCCATCGAAACGTGGCCAAATGCGGAACAAAAATTTTCTAAAACCGGCGCTACCGTTACCCGATTCCCGGATCGACCTTAAACCCTAAACTAGAAAGATAATAAAGAAGTTAGAATGGTTATACCGACTTGATCCGTGTCCTTCGGTCTTCATTCCAAGCTCCTAACGGTTCCTTGACGAAGTTTGGTTGTGTTGGATATAGTGCCCTCAAAGTCAATTATTGGATCGCAGGCACGTGATTGCAATGATTGAAGGAGGACCTATACCGGTAGGACAGTCTTACTCAAGATGATAGTATGCTATCTGGTTTATCTTTATCATCGTGTACATGCTTTAGGTGACATTACAGGTCACTATTGCACGTTGATAGAGCCCATAGGATTCTTGCTTGACGGCCAGCAGTATTATGGTGATCATATACGTGGGAGCTGGGGGTCTATAAGCACATCCTTAAAAGGTCCCTAGTCGAGGGAGTTTCGAGACAGGGCATCGATACTCCAGAGTAGACTAGTGTATATGGGTCGAGACCCCGACGAGGGGCGATGGTTGGTCTTATAAGCCATTGGTGTCAGTTGGTTCACCTAAGACGTATACAGGTGCTCATTGTGTTATGAGTACACCGGACAGGACTCGCCGGGAACACGCTAGTTGGTATTATAGCTGACGTCAGATAGCAATTCCCTGGTGACATGTGTACAAGTTAGTTCATCGACCTGAGATCGTCATTTGTCTCGTGTGAGTTCCCACTGTGCTTTGATTACTATCCTACCACGGCTCAAAGGAGTCGTGTAAACAGGTTTTAGTTGGGTACAGTCCCGAGCCATATGGAGGCAGTGAGCGGATCGGCAGGGGTTTCGTCTCTCCCGGTATTGGGTATGAGATCTCGCTGTGTCTAGGAGAGCCATTACACGAAGTCCTTAGACAAGGCAGGAGATTTACTGGTAGGTATTCCAGTAGTATCTCAGGGTGTTCTGGGCTACACTCCGACACGACTTGTACCGCTTTTTGAAGTTTTCAGTTTGCTTTCCGTTTCGGCCATTTTTCGTTTCTTTCTTTTCTTGGCTGAAATTCTTGCTTTGAGGGGCTTATTTACAAAAGTGAAGATTTTATAAATGGAGGGGCTTTTCTGATGCTGCTGGAGCCCCAGCAGCATATGGATGGTTCATGAGTTTTCTAGATGTGCTTGGTTCAATTTTTGCATTAATTGAGATTGGATTGACTTGGATATTAGATGTGAGGTTTTCTTTTTGCTTATGGTCACCTCCATTTGCTCCTACACTCACCACCACCATTCTTTTGTGTCCTTGGCCGAGCAAAAATTGGGCAGCCCCTATCTTTGAGAAAAAGAGATTGATTCATTTTGATTCATAGCAAAAATTCCCAAGTTCTTTTACAAAGTCCATTTCCATCTCACTTCGTCATTGTGGAAACTTCATCAACCTTGAGACAAAGTGTTCTACCATTTTCTACAGCAACCTTGGACACGTCGGCTAGCAAACTTCGTGTCCGAGTTGTCTCGGTTCAGAGGTGGGAGCCCATGAAAAGACTTCTTGATGTGGTGCCCTTCCGATGAGGAGACCGGAGTTCGGAGATGCCGTGAGGAGCTAGAGATGATGGCCAAAGACCGAGAGACACGGATCGATCGGTATAGCTTTTCTAACCCTTCTCTAGTTGCTAGTTAATGTTAATGGTTTGATCCGGGATTCAAGTCTGCTTTAGCGCCAGTTTCAAGTTTAGAAAATTTTTTGTTTCCGCATTTTGGCCTCGGATCGACGGCGGGGGCGCTACCGTAGACTTACATGGTATCAGAGCCACGCCATTAACCTTTACTAGCTTGTTCTAACGTGTTTAAAATATCGATCGAATGAAATTTCTAAAACCGCGATTCCAATTTTGCAGTTTCTGTCGAATTTTTTTTGTCGTCGAAAAATTATTTTGAGTATTTCAGAAAATCTGGCAGGCTTTTTTAAGACATCTGTGAAAATTTGGTAGCATGATGCTACAGTGCCGCCGCGGAACCACGGCCATACCCATGTTTTGGCCACGGATCCGCCGCCAGCATGTGACATCTCTACCCCAATTTTTCTACAGTGGTCTTAATCTTGGAATTGGAGTTTCTGGAATATTTTGTTTGGGCCCAGATTTGTTACAGTACCGGATTTGTGCTTGGGGCCCACTTCGGGAAATTTTGTCGATCGAATATTTTAAATAAGTTAATTCGTAGTACTTACATTACTATCTGTGACCGTGAATGTCATTTGATCGATAAATCTTGTCTGATTGCTATAGCTCTTTTAGACGGATTTGCGAACGTGACATTCACGTTGATGTTCTGTATTGTGCTGTGATGTTGTGGATTGTTGTGGTGGATAGCTTGGTGCAATGTTAGTACAGTTTTGGTATTATTTATGCATTTGATATTGCGGGGCGAGCATCCGACATGTGGACTGCCGTCACTGCCTGTTTGTATATTATTCTTTTGGGGCACGACCGGGCTGAGGTCGATGTATTCGTTATATATATTTTACTTTCTGTACTAGGATTACCCCGCGGAGGGGTGCATGGGTAGCCGGGTTCTAGAGGGCAATGGGCCCGCATCTCATGGCTTTGAGATGGAGGGGGCTTCACTCTAGAATTGGCGGGCTATTCGCCGCACTCGTAGGGGGTACAGGTTGACCCAAGGAGGGGTGCTCAAGTTACCGGATTCCGTGAAGTGCTGGATGGTCCATTCACTTTGTTGAAGGGGGTTGCCTCACTTCAGGTTTTGGCGGGTAATTTGCCGCACCCGTAGGGGTCTAGGATTTCATTGCACAGGCTATCCATATGACCAGGGGATTGTCGGGTTTCGGTTGCGGCTTTATGAAACCCGGGGATCCCAGATTATCAGTATTGTTCTGTGATGCTTATTACATTTCTGTGATGTTGCATTTTATCACGTCTTGAGCGATTATTATATATTGATATATATACTAGTAGATGTTGTATATGTTTTACACCCGCGCTAGTCCAGTCCTCGCTCTGTCGTTAGTTAAGTAACCTAATGGGTGATGACGGGACCCAGTGGCGAATGCGGATGGTATATATGTACATCATATTTTCGTTCTTTTGTGGTGTGATTAATTGATGGAACTGCATTGATTCAGATCAATGCGAGCTAAACAAACTTATTCTGATGTTGTTGGAACATTTTTCAAAAAGCTGTTATTGCAAGGACGTTTTCTTTTGTTTTGCACAGTGGTATTCGGTTATGAATATCCAGCATCTCAGTCGACGAGGCAAGGGCCGAGATCCCTTCACCAGGAGTGACCCCTTGGACAAAAGTTTGCGTCAGGGTAATAAATTCACTATAGTCGATTACTTTTTGCTTTACATCGTGGTATTCAGTTGGAATATCCTGCACCTCATTCTATGGGGAAAGAGCCGAGATCCCTTCACTGGGAGTGACCTCTTTAGCAAAGGTTTTCGCCACTATATTTTTATAAAAAGCTATCCGGTTCCTTCAATGATATCAAGTTCATTACGTTAAAGTTTTTTTGCCAAAAACCATTCGTAGCCCTCCGTCATTTCAGACGGGTAGCACTTAGTATTCATGCTATGTTTGTTGGCCTTCGTCATGGCATAGTGTATGGTAGCTATTTGTTACTTTTCTGCTGCATAGATAGATGCGTTGGTTTGGGACAGTCGTACTACTATTTTGGCCTTCTTCAAGGGTATGTACGGGTGGGTTCAAATTAACCTGGATAATGACGGGTAGAACTTGACATGTGACTTATGATATGTTGGCCTTCGTCAAGATCATAAGAGCATAGGGTAAAAATCACATCGGGAGTTTCTAAAGAAACCGAAACTTGCCAGATATGCGCATACCTTCTGGAGTGTGATAACGTGAGTGGATTCCATCACGTTACCATGCGATGATAGTTGGATCCCGATTCCCACTGATGAGTTGGTTTACTCTTCGGGTGATCCCGACTAATTCTTCTTTCAGGTTTGGAGGAGAATTTGAGGTTACAGTGGGAGGTTTCCTGATTAGATAAATTGATAACCATTCTGATCAAGGTTAGAGTGCACGCAGAGTGTTTCTTTTCTCTCTCTCTTTGGAAGCGACCATGACCCGACCCTTGACTATGACTCAGTGACCAAGTTAACCGAACTTTCTTAAAACACTGGTTTT
Organism: Agapanthus africanus; assembly: GCA_030015575.1. Classification (NCBI taxonomy): domain Eukaryota; kingdom Viridiplantae; phylum Streptophyta; class Magnoliopsida; order Asparagales; family Amaryllidaceae; genus Agapanthus; species Agapanthus africanus. Next base: position 327,214,823 of record JASDDO010000018.1, read on the forward strand.
TGGATTGTCTGAGTTGCATACCTCATTGCCACTCCTACTTTTACCCTTTTTCTCCGGAAAATTTCGTATCACTACGAACGTCCACTTACATTGGATAAAACCATCGTATGGTTATATACGAACTTGAAGGAACTTGTTCCAGATTCGAGGATGGTTTCCGGTTCCGGAGAAAATGAATAGGACTATTCGGTTGTCTTTTCTTTTTACCTTCTCTCTGGTTGCGAGTGCTCCTTGAATTAGGACGGTACACCTGTTACGCTAATTAGATAGTCTTCATCCAAACCATAGGCAGGTGCCGAACGGTAGGGAATGAAGAAAACCATTTAGCCTGAAAGGTGTACCGAAGGTATTAAGTAAAGACAAATAAAGGGATTAGTAAGAGGGCAAAGTAAATTGCGACTGCTATTCACGACCAAACCAAGTATTTCATCGCCACTCCTACTCCACCTTTGTATTTCTCCGGAACACCCTGTATCACTACGAAGATCCACAGTTTATTGGATACTCCATCGTATGGTTATATACGAACTCGAAGGGACTTATTCCAGTTCGGGGATGGATTCTGGTTCAGGAGAAATAGGAATAAGGTTTTATTCAGTTGTCTTTTATCTTCACCTTCTCTCAGGTTATGAGTACTCCAAGGATTAGGAGAGTACACCCATTATGCTCATTGGATAGTCTTCTTCCAAACCATAGGCCGGTGCCGAACAGTAGGGCAGGAAGAAAACCATTTGGCCTAAAGGAGGTGTACAGAAGGTAATGACTAAAGACATATAAAGGGATTTGGAGAGATGGCAAAGAAATATACGATTACAGTTGTGAATCTGATAATGGAAGAGGTATTACTAAGAATACCCGGATACCCCTTCGAAACATTTACATTTTTCAGTTTCACTGTGTATTGATAAAAGAAAACTGATTTCCTAATTAGTCCTTGCTCCAGGGTATGTATTTATCAGGTTTGATTCTCACATCTGTATAGTTTTACAGATGATGAGTGGGAGTAATTTATTGGGAATTGGGTGATCATCCTTATTATATCGGGATTCGTTGTAATTGGTGATATTTGAGGAAATCGCCTGAGTTGTTTGCCGGACGGCAAATATTTGGTTTTGAATATCCGTTGTTATGCACCAATTTCAAATTGATATATCTGTACGTTTATTTTTATAAAGTGAGATATAACCTTTTGAAATTATGTCTATGACATTTACCTATATCAGTGGATGGTTAGGTAAGGAGCATTAAACAGCGGTGTAATTCTTCTTAACCATAAGTACAGTTTTCAACCTACGACATACAGGGAATGAGTTATTAGACTCAGGGGACTTATACAGAGTATTGTATGTTGTCCAATGTCTATAAGGACAGAGGGGTTGGTACTCGTACTATATTCTGTTTACTTGTGACTTCTCTAGTTCTTAGACATGTGTTTCGTAGAAATGCAAGGTCTAAGTTTTGAGAAGTTATAGGTATATGAATAAAGTAGAGAACTAGGTATTGCAAGTATCAGGATTCTTCAAGGTGATCGAAGATGTAGATACTTGTGTATGGTATTCAGTTGATAGTAATGATTATGAGAACTTTCTTCTCTTTCAGGTTACTCATAATTGGATGCACTCCTAAGTTGAGTAATGCTGATCAACCTCTTTCCATTTAGTTGACATGCACTGGAGACAGCTGCATGATTTGAATCTGGTTCCAATTAAATCAGTGCCTCTGTTTCTATATCAGGATATAGAATAGTTTGTAGGGTTACTAGGCACACTAATAAGGCTCTACAAGGCATCGACCATGTCCGTTTAAAATATTTATGTGCCTAAAAACCCTAAGCAAGATCTTGTACTAGAGTTTAGGCGAATCTAAAAGCAAGTAAACAACTTTACTCTAAAGGGAATACGAAATACAACCTTTGTAGATCGATCCTCCACTTCATTTGCTCCTTGTTGAAGTCCCTTCGCTGCGATCAAGGTTCTCCCGGGCTCTTGCATGGCTTCACGACGCGAAGGATGCGACCTTGCTTGAAGTCTCCGAGGCCGAAGATGATCTACGTCGAGGGAATTCCGACTCAAGCTCCTACTTCACTAACTAGAGAATTAGTGAAGTAAACACCCTAAACTAAAGTGCTAGTCTAGTAGAGGATGGAGAAATAGGAAGTGGGTTCTCTTTAGAATTTTGTTTCTCACAAGGATTCTCACTTTGGATCAAACCCTAGCTTGCTTTTTCTTTTTGTTCAATGAAGAAGATGATGAACAAAAGAAAGTGAAGAGGATAATAATCAAGTGAGAAGTTTAACCATGGTGAGTGAGTATCATATACTAACTCTTGTAGAGCCATAACCATAGCTAATTGTGTGATGGTTAGGTTAAAGTCCAAAGTAAAAACAAATCTAGTGGACTTTAGTCAATGCATCCACAAGCTTCCACAAGCTTCATGCATTTTCCAATTTCCCACTAATTTTGTAATTACTTTTAAACATTAAACCCAATCAAAACAATTAGGATGGTGTATGTCTCATACACACAAGTTATGTGTATCATCAACCATGATACAATATGATAACACATTTTAACATATATCATATACATGTTAAAGTAGTGTACATGTGAGAAAAACCCTAAAGTGAACAAGTGTTAGCAAATGTAAATTAGTATATCTAATATACACTTATACACTTAATTATTAATCAACACTTGACTTAATAATCCGGTTATATCTCATATAACCGGCTAACATCCATCGTATCGACTTATCGAATCAACACTTGATTCGATAACCCGGTCATATCATATATAACCGACCGATACAAAAAGTTGCGAGAATAGAATACGGTATCACATACTCGCATTTATTCTCGGTCTCGCACATATCACATACGTGCTCCTATTTCGTTTTGCCTGAGCCAGTAAAACCTCTGTGTAGGACTCTAAAGACTCGTCAATACGCCGGCAGTAGGTGATGATCACATCACGCACCCATAAGCCGTCAGCGGAGCGATCAGAAGATCCGCAAGCAAGCCTGCTCCAACTCCTGTAAAAGCCTGCCGGTAACACTTCCCGTACAGTCTGGTCTCCTCGTCTGATATGTCGCATATCAAGTCTAGGGGTGGTAAACGTTAAACCCCAATAACCGATAAGTCGTGCCGATGTGAGGCTCATAACGGGTCGAGAAACTACTGGTAACACTTACCAGCAAATCTCTAAATCAGCCCTGGCCAGGGACTTCCCTGTTACGGCCAATCGAGCACTGCGCAACATCAACCCCCAATACCGGGAGAGACGAAACCCCTCCTATCGCTCATTGCCTCCATGTGACTCGGGACTGTACCCAAAAACCACCGTTTTGCATGCCTTCATGGACGTGGTAAGGTGGAAATCAAAGCACAGTGGGAATCACACAAGACTCTATGACGATCTCGGGTCTACAGACTAACCTGCACAAGTGTCACCAGAGAACTGCCATCTGACGTAAGGTATAATACCATCTGGGAGTTCTCGGCGAGTCCGTCCAGTGTACCCAGTCTCTACTAAGCACCCGTATACTATCTCTGATGTCAAACACCAATGGATATGGGATCATCCATCGCCCATCTCATGGGTCGAGAAGCGTATACGCTAGTCTACTCTGGTATATCGATGCCCTGTCTCGATACACCCATGACTAGGGACCTTGAAGGATGTACTTATGGACTACCATGTCCCTACTAGTATGATCCGCATCATAGTCCAGGCAGTCAAGTACATATCCTAAGGGCTTTACCAACATGTAACTATAAGACAGTATAAAGAGACAAGTATACATGTTAAGATAAAGAGCAACCAGATAGCATACTATCATATCGAGCAAGAAAGTCCTCTCTATATATGTCCAAGCATCAAATATAATATACATCATCTGTACAATACTGGCCTCTAGGGCATACATACAACTAACAATCTCCCACTTGCACTAGGGCCAGCTGCTGTAGTATCGCATACCGAGCATCCCGAAGAGTCTCTCAAACTGTATCTGGGGAATGGCCTTCGTGAGTGGATCCGCTGTGTTGTTCTTCGTGTCAACCCTCCTGACCTCGATCTCCCGGCGATCAACTATCTCCCGGATCAGGTGATACCGCCTCAGAATATGCCTTGATCGCTGATGGGACCTGGGTTCCTTGGCCAAAGCCACCGTTCCATTGTTATCGCAATACAAAGGTATTGGATGCTTAATGGATGGAACCACTCCAAGTTCAGTAATGAACTTCTTGATCCAGATAGCCTCTTTGGCAGCATCGTTGGCAGCGATGTATTCAGCCTCCATCGTCGAGTCTGCCACGGTTTCTTGCTTGGAACTCTTCCAGCTAACCGCCCCTCCGTAAAGGGTAAAGACAAATCCCGACTGCGACTTAGAGTCGTCCTTATCACTCTGGAAGCTCGAATCGGTTAAGGACTCCACTTGGAGTTCTCCGTTACCATACACCAAGAGCATCTCTTTAGTCCTTCGTAAGTACTTGAGAATGCTCTTCACAGCTGTCCAGTGACTCTCTCCAGGATCAGCTTGATACCTACTCACTACACTTAGTGAGTATGCTACATCGGGTCTGGTATATAGCATCGCATACATGATAGAGCCTACTGTCGAAGCATAGGGTATCCCTTGCATGCGAGCTCTCTCCAAATCAGTCTTGGGAGACATCTCTTTGGAGAGAGTGAGCCCTGAGATCGTGGGTAAAAACCCATGTTTGGACTCTTCCATACTAAACCTCTTTAGTATGGTGTCAATGTACCTGGATTGGGACAATCCCAATATCCTTTTATATAGATCCTAATTCCCAATATGCAGGAGGCATCACCAAGATCTTTCATTGAGAATCTTTGTGATAAGAAGAGCTTGACCGATTGCAGCATAGGAATATCATTTCCTATCAAGAGTATATCGTCCACGTACAATAAGAGGAAGACAACCTTACTCCCTGCTACCTTCTTGTAGATACAAGGTTCATCTACGTTTTTGACGAAATCAAACTCTTTGATAACGACGTCAAAGCAGATGTTCCAACTCCGCGATGCTTGCTTTAATCCATAAATGGATTTAAGCAGCTTGCACACCTTCCCGCTGCTCCTATTATCTACGAAGCCCTCTGGCTGAGTCATGTACATGCACTCTTCTAAATCACCGTTTAGAAAGGCGGTCTTAACATCCATTTGCCAGATTTCGTAGTCATGATATGCAGCAATGGCAAGCATGATCCTGATGGATTTAAGCATAGCCACTGGAGAAAAGGTTTCGTCATAGTCCACACCTGGTCTTTGACGAAAACCCTTTGCAACAAGTCTAGCTTTGAAAGTCTCCACTTTCCCATCTACACCAAGTTTTTTCTTGAAGATCCACTTACTCCCAATGGGTTTTACCCCTTCAGGAGCATCTTCCAAAGTCCATACTTTGTTGGTGTATATGGATTCCATCTCGGACCGCATTGCATCCATCCATTTCACCGAGTCTCCACTCGTGATGGCCTGCTCGAAGCTAGTTGGGTCATCATCAACCATGATGCAATCCTCGCTTCCACCATCAATGAGAAAACCGTAGTATCTTTCAGGTGGACGAGAAACCCTACCAGATCGGCCGAGAGGCTGGGGTTCGTCGGGTACTACTGAATCCTCTGGTTCTACCAAGTCTTCTGTTATAGTTTGTGTCGCTGGAACCTCTTCCAGTTCTACTTCAATGCCACTACTCTGTTTCATAAGAAAACCTTTTTCTAGGAAAGTGGCTTGTCGAGAAACAAACATCTTTTGTTCCTCGGGGTGGTAGAAGATATACCCCTGTGAATTTTTGGGATATCCTATAAACTTACATAAGACAGATCTTGCCTCGAGTTTGTCCGTATTTTGTCTTTTGACATAGGCCGGACAACCCTATATCTTAATGTAATTAAGATGTGGTCTCTTCCCTTTCTATATCTCATATGGAGTGGTAGGCACAGATTTGGTAGGAACTCTATTCAATAGGTCTATGGCTGTCTCAAGCGCATATCCCCAGAAGGAAATAGGTAACTCAGCTGTACTCATCATTGAGCGCACCATATCTAATAGGGTGCGGTTCCTCCGTTCCGATACACTGTTGTGCTGTGGTGTATATGGAGGAGTTAGCTGAGAGAGAATCCCATTCTCTTTTAGAAAGTCCACGAATTCATTAGTCAAGTATTCTCCTCCTCGATCAGATCGAAGGATTTTAATACTTTTCCCGGTTTGGTTCTCGACTTCTTGTTTATATTCTCTAAATTTCTCAAAAGCTTCTGATTTGTGTTTCATCAGGACCAAATATCCGAATCTAGAGAGATCGTCAGTGAATGTAATGAAGTACGAAGAACCATCCCTGGCATGTGTAGACATGGGACTGCATACATCACTATGTATCAGTCCCAAGAGTTCGGTAACTCTTTCTCCGTATCCCGTAAACGGAGTTTTGGTCATCTTGCCTTTGAGACATGACTGGCAAGTGTCATAAGATGAAAATTCGAATGGTCTCAAGTATCCATCCTTATGCAACTTAGCTAGCCGTGTCGCATTTATATGACCGAGTCTACAATGCCACAAGAAGGATTCGTTCAGTTCTGAACTCTTTCTCTTGTGTGTGTTTGTTATGCTCAGAACTATTGATTGATTTAGAACATAAATGCCATTGCACAACGTGCCTGATCCAACCAACTTTTGGTTAAGGAAAATGCTCATAACATTATCCTGTAATACAAAATTATATCCCTCTTTACTTAGTAAAGAAACCGATATAATGTTGCATATCAGGTTCGGCATGTAATAGCATTCATTCAGAACCAATGTATTACCAGTTGGCAATACAAGGTGATATTCCCCGACGGTTTTAGCTGCAACAATTGCACCATTTCCAACCCTTATGTCTTTATCACCTTCAACAAGTTCTCTACCTTTTCTAAGCCCATGTAACTGATTACATATATGGGATCCTGACCCGGTATCTAATACCCAGGACGTAGAGAAATGGAGAAACAGTTCTCCATAACGAACACACCCAAAGAAAATGCATCAACATGTACTTTCTTCACACGGGTGGCATGGGAATCCTGGTATTCCCCTATATCCTGTTCAGTCCTATAACTCTTATAAGAAAGAACGAAACCAACGTTCCCCAACACAGTATAATATGCGGGTTCGGTCAATACATCCATATTATTATCTTGATTAAAGCATGAAATGGTCGATACCTGGACAGAGAGAGAAGAAAACACTTTAGCGTATGCTCTTACAAGATCAGATTGGTTTATTATTTTATCTAATCAGGATGGCTCCCACTGTTTTTATCAAATCTTCCTTCAAACCCTAAAAGGAAAGACTAGCTGGGATTAATTACACCCTACAACTTCGCCAATCTTTCAGCCAGGCCAGTATCGGTATTTTGAGGGAGGTTCCCCGTGCTTTCGCACGGACCTAATTAAAGTAAACCTCGTTTTTCCAGAGGCGTAATCCCGTTGACACCTTTCTAGACACCTACTTGATCGGCTAATTGTCCTGTGTAAAACTCTCCCAGGAGTAACAATTACTCGCAGTGGGTATCGGGATCCAACTATCTCATAGAAGGTATGCAATCTCATTGCAAATTTCAACACTTGAAATTCCCGATAATATTTTGCCCCTAGCGTGCTATGACCTTGACGCATGCCAAACAACCCATAGTCCGCTAGTCAAGTTCAACCCGTACAATTCGTGATTGAATTAAACCCACCCGTACGACCCTTGACGCATGCCAAACAACGCCGTATGAATACCCTAATCCAATCGCATCTCATGCTACAGATAAGTAATAATCAGCTACCGTACACTACGCCTTGACGCATGCCAAACTACTGCAGCACGAATACTAAATATTACTTATCTGAATTGACGGAGGGCTACGCAGGTTTTTCAGAAAACCATGAGCGTAAAGAACTTGATATCGTCGTAGAATCGAGTGAATTTTGAAATGGAGTGATTTTGAGGCTTTCATTAGTTTTGCTAAAGAGGTCACTCCCGGTGAAGGGATCTCGGCTCTTTCCTCATCGAATAAGGTGCAGGACATATCATATATATCACTATGCAAAGCAAAACTCCAAAAGCAGTCAAAAGTCAAACCGAATGTTGTAGCATCTGCCATTTTTGCTAAAGAGGTCACTCCCGGTGAAGGGATCTCGGCTCTTTCCCCATCGAATAAGGTGCAGGGTATATCATATATACCGCTATGTAAAGCAAAACTGTAGCTACCCTTTTATTTGAAAATTTGATTCTACAACATCTTTTAGGTTTCTTTTCTTTCATTAATCACATTAATGAAGTCCCATCATTTAAGTCACCTAAACATCACAGATAAATACGACGTACACTTATGCCATCCGCATTTGCCTCGATGTCCCCTCGTGCACTGTTAGGTTAGGTAACTAACGGCAGAGCAGGGCAGGGCTAGTGCGGGTGTAAAACATAAGTAACGTCTATATAATATATCATATATACTATATATAGTATCTATCACAGCACATCACATGATCACATCACAGATATCGCAGAGAAACATATGAAACATTGGATATACTAGGACGTCCGTGTTTTATTTTGAGCCTCTATAAAACACGGATTCCACGGTCGCGATGAATAGCCAAACCCACACCCCTAGACCCCTACGAGAGCGGCAAGCAACCCTGCTAATTCTAGAGTTAGTGTTGGGTTAACCTAGCACCTCATGAAGGGATTGGAAGCATCACATGCACCAAAGATGGAATTTTAGGGTGCTAAGTAAGCATACATTGAATCGTTCCTAGAAAAATTAGGGTTTCAAAACATGCACATCATCAGAAGTAAGAAAAGCTAGGGTTTTGATAGTACAACTTTTGTAGCTCCCTACGCTAGACTCCTCGGCTACTTGGGGTTTGGAAAAGGTCCGCTTGAACTCCTCTAGGTCACCGATGATCCACCCGGAGTCCGCTTTGTCCAAGCAAGCAACTTCGCAAGATCAAGAATGAAAATTGAAGCTAACACTCTAAACAAGTAGGCAAGACTTGTGTAGAATGATGTTGTGGTGGCTTTTCTCACTTCAAAATCCTAACTTGATGAGTATTTTGCTCACTTGAAAAATCCAGAGAGCAATGGAAGAAGGAGGAAGAAGATGGTGGCCTTTTTGAATAAGAGAAAAGAAAAACCTCACTTAGAAAAAAGAAAATATATCTATATATATTTTTTATCTCTCATCTCAAACCATGGTTGATCGATTAGGATATTATTGAACTTGAGTTAAAACCCAAAAGGAAAAGTAATCCATGGTTAAATGGTGGGTGAGCATGGTTAGGTCAAGAAGAGTGTAGAAAGCATCCATGAATTATCCTTTTCTTTTCTTTTGTTTTTAAATCAAATGCAATAATAATTTATATATAAATCAAACCATGGTGTGAGTCTTATATTGCCACCATTTTCATGTATGTACAACCATGAAGGATGTATGTATGTATGTATGTGTGTATGTACATCCATATGTGCATGAATCTATAAAGAAAGAATACATGCATGCATACATCCATCAAACTCAAGAAAGGATTTCAAGTGAGAAGCTAATGGTTAAATGATAAATCAACACTTGATTTATCAATCCGGTCATATCACATACGACCCCACCAAAAACAAGCTGCCCGATCAATATATGGTATCCCATACACGCATTTTAACCGGGTCCATGCGCATATCGCATACGCACACCGCCTTGACTAGGTAACTCCTTTGTGGGACTCTAAGACTCGTCAATTGGTCGGCAGTGGGTGATGATCATATCAAGCACCCCCAAGCCGCAAGCGGTCAGCTAAACGTAACGGCCACCCGGGTATTGAGCGATCAGAAGAAAACAAGCGAACCTGCTACAACTCCCGTCGAGCCAATCGGCAACACTACCGTGCAGTCCGGTCTCTTCGTCAGATATGTCGCATATCAAGTCTAGGGGTGGTAAACGTCAGACCCCAATAACCGATAAGTCATGCCGATGTGAGGCTCATAACGGGTCGAGAAACTACTGGTAACACTTACCAGCAAATCTCTAATCAGCCCTGGCCAGGGACTTCCCTGTTACGGCCAATCGAGTACAGTGCAACATCAACCCCCAATACCGGGAGAGACGAAACCCCTCCTATCGCTCATTTCCTCCATGTGGCTCGGGACTGTACCCAAAAACCACCGTTTTGCACGCCCTCATGGACGTGGTAAGGTGGAAATCAAAGCACAGTGGGAATCACACAAGACACTATGACGATCTCGGGTCTACAGATTAACCTGCACAAGTGTCACCTGAGAACTGCAATCTGACGTGAGGTATAATACCATCTGGGAGTTCTCGGCGAGTCCGTCCAGTGTACCCAATCTCCACTGAGCACCCATATACCATCTCTGATGTCAAACACCAATGGATATGGGATCATCCATCGCCCATCTTATGGGTCGAGAAGCGTAAACGCTAGTCTACACTGGTATATCGATATCCCGTCTCGATACACCCACGACTAGGGACCTTGAAGGATGTACTTATGGACTACCATGTCCCCACTAGTATGATCCGCATCATAGTCCAGGTAGTCAAGTACACATCCTAAGGGCTTTACCAACATGTAACTATAAGACAGTATAAAGAGACAAGTATACATGTTAAGATAAAGAGCAACCGGATAGCATACTATCATATCGAGCAAGAAAGTCATCTCTATTTATGTCCAAGCATCCAATATAATATACATCATCTGTACAATACTGGCCTCTAGGGCATACATACAACTAACAATCTCCCACTTGCACTAGGGCCAGCTGCTGTAGTATCGCATACCGAGCATCCCGAAGAGTCTCTCAAACTGTATCTGGGGAATGGCCTTCGTGAGTGGATCCGCTGTGTTATTCTTTGTGTCTACCCTCCTGACCTCGATCTCCCGGCGATCAACTATCTCCCGGATCAGGTGATACCGCCTTAGAATATGCCTGGATCGCTGATAGGACCTGGGTTCCTTGGCCAAAGCCACCGCTCCATTGTTATCGCAATACAAAGGTATTGGATGCTCAATGGATGGAACCACTCCAAGTTCAGTAATGAACTTCTTGATCCAGACAGCCTCTTTGGCAGCATCGTTGGCAGCGATGTATTCAGCCTCCATCGTCGAGTCTACCACAGTTTCCTTCTTGGAACTCTTCCAGCTAACTACCCCTCCGTAAAGGGTAAAGACAAATCCCGACTGCGACTTAGAGTCGTCCTTATCACTCTGGAAGCTTGAATCGGTAAGGACTCTACTTGGAGTTCTCCGTTACCATACACCAAGAGCATCTCTTTAGTCCTTCGTAAGTACTTGAGAATGCTCTTCACAGCTGTCCAGTGACTCTCTCCAGGATCAGCTTGATACCTGTTGGAGTTAGTGCCCTCAGAGTCAATTATTGGATCACAGGCACGTGATTGCAATGATTGAGGGAGGACCTGTCCCGGAAGGACAGTCTTACTCGAGATGATAGTATGCTATCTGGTTTATCTTTATCATCGTGTACTGCTTTAGGTGACCTGACATGTCGCTATTACACGTTGATAGAGCCCCTAGGATTCTTGCTTGACTACCAGCAGTATGATGGCGATCATATACGTGGGAGCTGGTGGTCTATAAGCACATCCTTAAAAGGTCCCTAGTCGTAGGAGTTTCGAGACAGGGCATCGATACTCCGTTAGTAGACTAGTGTATACAGTCGAGACCCCGACGAGGGGCGGTGGCCGGTCTCACAAGCCACTGGTGTCAGTTGGTTCACCTAAGATGTATACAGGTGCTCATTGGGTTATGAGTACACCGGACAGGACTCGCCGGGAACCTGCTAGTTGGTCTTATACCAGATGTCAGATAGCAGTTCCCTGGTGACATGTGTACAGGTTAGTTCATCGACCTGAGATCGTCATTTGTCTCGTGTGAGTTCCCACTGTGCTTTGATTACTACCCTACCACGGCTCGAAGGAGTCGTGCAAACAGGTTTTAGTTGGGTACAGTCCCGAGCCACATGGAGGCAGTGAGCGGATCTGCAGGGGTTCGTCTCTCCCGGTATTGGGGGTGAGGTCGCGCTGTGTCTAGGAGAGCCATTACACAAAGCCCTCGGCCGAGGCAGGAGATTTACTGGTAGGTATTCCAGTAGTATCTCAGGGTGTTCTGGGCTACGCTCCGACACGACTTGTACCGCTTTTGGGGGTCTGACTTTTACCAACCCCCTAGGCCCGCCATGCGATACTCATAGACGAACGGACCGGACTGTACGGATATTGTCACTGACAGGCTCAGTTGGGTGTCGGGGTGAGCTTCCTCATCGACGTCCCATTTGGTCAATACCTGGTGGCCCGTCACGTATTGGCTTATACCTCTGACGTGCTAGTGGTTAAATCCACAGCCAAGGTATTGACGAGTCTTTAGAGTCCACCACACTCAGTTTCAGTTACTCAAGTTTCGGGCGAAACGCTGTAGAGGCCGTATGGAGATATGGCAGGGTTCGATCAGATACGTGCGGTATTGCACGGATCGTGATCGGACAGTTTTTACTAGCCGGCTTTGGCTTAAGCCGGATTCTAGTATTTGATAGTGTAGTTTTGTCTCTTTGCATTTGTGTTCAGTGGGAATACAAATACGGGCATGTATTTGCAGTTGCGGGGTTTTCCTGTAATTTATTATGGGATCGGTTTTCTGGGGTTGCCAGTTTGCATTCCGTTCCGTCCGGTTTTCCTTCATTCCTTCTCGGTCGGACTTTCTTGGTGGAGGGTGTTAATTGCAAGTTCGCAATTAACATTTAGTGGAGGGTTTTCTTGCAAGTTTGCATTATGATGAGACTTGTTTCATCATGAGATGCCTTTCTAGTCTATTCTTTTCTTTTCATTTGATGGTTTGAAGAAAAGAAATGAGAGTGACCATTTTTTCTTTATTGGTTTTTCCTTTTTATTTGATATCCTTGGAGAATTCTTTTTTCTCTCTCCAATCTCATTTTAGAGGAGAGAGGGCCGGCCACTATGGAGGGGGAGAGAGGAGAGGAAATTTCATGGTGTATGGAAATTATATCATCTCATTCTTGCTTGCTCCAAAAATCCAATAACCCTTCTCCAAAGTTCCTTCTTGTTTCCTCCACAAACCATGGCAACCTCAATAACCCCAAGAGACAAGTTCACTACACTATTTCTATAGCAAGCCTTGGACGCGTCGGCTAGTCAACTTCGCGCCCGAGTTGCCTCGGTCAAGAGGCGGGAGCCCGTAAAAGATTCCGGCTACGTGGTGCCCTTTTCCGACGAGCGAGGAGGTGATGGAGATTCCGCAAGAGATCGAAGTGGAGATGAAGACCGAAGGACACGGATCGCTCGGTATACTTCTCACCCTATCTCTCTAGTTAGCTAGTATAGGTTAATGGTTTCGATCCGGGTTTTTTCTTTGTCCGCGGTAGCGCCGTTTTGCAAAGTTCGCAAAATTTTTATTCCGCATTTTGGCCTCGAGTACGAGGCCGGGGCGCTGCCGTGGCGCAACAATACCTGCTCACTACACTTAGTGAGTATGCTACATCGGGTCTGGTACATAGCATCGCATACATGATAGAGCCTACAGCCGAAGCATAGGTTATCCCTTGCATGCGAGCTCTCTCCAAATCAGTCTTGGGAGACATCTCTTTGGAGAGAGTGACTCCAGAGATCGTGGGTAAGTTCCCATGCTTGGATTCTTCCATACTAAACCTCTTTAGTATGGTGTCAATGTACCTGGATTAGGACAATCCCAATATCCGTTTGGATCTATCTCTATAGATCCTAATTCCCAATATGCAGGAGGCATCACCAAGATCTTTCATTGAGAATCTTTGTGATAAGAAGAGCTTGACCGATTGCAGCATAGGAATGTCATTTCCTATCAAGAGTATGTCGTCTACGTACAATACGAGGAAGACAACCTTACTCTCTGCCACAAGGTTCATCTACGTTTTTGACGAAATCAAACTCTTTGATAACGACGTCAAAGCAGATGTTACAACTCCGCGATGCCTGCTTTAATCCATAAATGGATTTAAGTAGCTTGCACACCTTCCCGCTGCTCCCACTATCTATGAAGCCCTCTGGCTGAGTCATGTACACACACTCTTCTAAATCACCGTTTAGAAAGGCGGTCTTAACATCCATTTGCCAGATTTCGTAGTTATGATATGCAGCGATGGCAAGCATGATTCGGATGGATTTAAGCATAGCCACTAGAGAAAAGGTTTCTTCATAGTCCACACCTGGTCTTTAACGAAAACCCTTTGCAACAAGTCTAGCTTTGAAAGTCACCACTTTCCCATGTACACCAAGTTTTTTCTTGAAGATCCACTTGCTCCCAATGGGTTTTACCCCTTTAGGAGCATCTTCCAAAGTCCATACTTTGTTGGTGTACATGGATTCCATCTCGGACCGCATTGTATCCAGCCATTTCACCGAGTCCCCACTCGTGATGGCCTGCTCGAAGCTAGTTGGGTCATCATCCTCCATGATGCAATCCTCGCTCCCACCATCCATGAGAAAACCGTAGTATCTCTCAGGTTGGCGAGGAACCCTACTAGATCGGCGGAGAGGCTGAGGTTCGTTGGGAGCTACTGAATCTTCTGGTTCCACTAAATCTTCTGTTGTGGTTTGTACAGCTAGAACCTCTTCCAGTTCTACATCAGAGCCACTAATCTCTTTTGCAAGAAATTCCTTTTCTAAAAAGGTGGCATGTTGAGCAACAAATACTCTTTGTTTCTCACTGTGGTAGAAGATATACCCTCGCGAATGCTTGGGATATCCAACAAATTTACACAAAACAGACCTTGCCTCGAGTTTGTCCGGTTTGTGTCTTTTGACATAGGCCGGGCAACCCCATATCTTAATAAAATTAAGATATGGTCTCTTCCCCTCCCATATCTCATAGGGGTGGTAGGCACAGATTTGGTAGGAACCCTATTCAGTAGGTATGCTGTTATCTCTAGTGCATATCCCCAGAAGGAAATAGGTAACTCAGCCGTGCTCATCATAGAGCGCACCATATCTAATAGGGTGCGGTTCCTCCGTTCTGATACACCGTTGTGCTGTGGTGTATATGGAGGAGTCAGCTGAGAGAGAATCCCATTCTCTTTTAGGAAGTCCAGGAATTCAATGCTCAAGTATTCACCTCCTCGATCAGATCGTAGGATTTTAATACTTTTTTCGGTTTGGTTCTCGACTTCTTGTTTATATTCTCTAAATTTCTTAAAAGCTTCCGATTTGTGTTTCATCAGGAACACATACCCGAACCTAGAGAGATCGTCAGTGAATGTAATGAAGTACGCAGAACCATCCCTGGCATGTGTAGACATGGGACCACATACATCACTATTTATCAGCCCCAAGAGTTCCGTAACTCTTTCTCCGTGTCCCGTAAACGGAGTTTTGGTCATCTTGCATTTGAGACATGACTGGCAAGTGTCAAAAGATGAAAATTCAAACGGATTCAAATATCCATCCTTATGCAACTTAGCTAGTCGTTTCGCATTGATGTGACCCAGTCTACAATGCCACAAGAAGGATTCGTTCAGTTCTGAACTCTTCCTCTTGTGTGTGTTTGTTATACTTAGAACTGTTGATTGATTTAGAACATAAATGCCATTGCACAACGTGCCTGATCCAACCAACTTTTGGTTACGGAAAATGTTCATAACATTATCCTGTAATACAAAATTATATCCCTCTTTACTCAGTAAAGAAACCGATATAATGTTGCATATCAGGTTCGGCATGTAATAGCATTCGTTCAGAACCAATGCATTACCAGTCGGCAATACAAGGTGATATTCCCCGACGGTTTTAGCTTCAACAATTGCACTATTTCCAACCCTTATGTCTTTATCACCTTCTCCAAGTTCTCTACCTTTTCTAAGCCCATGTAACTGATTACATATATGGGATCCTGACCCGGTATCTAATACCCAGGACGTAGGGCAAATGGAGAAACAGTTCTCTGTAACGAACACAGCTGAAGAAAATGCATCAACATGTACTTTCTTCATTCGGGTGGCATGGGAATCCTGGTATTCCCCTATATCAAGAAAGAACGGAACCAACGTTCCCCAGCACAGTATAACATGCGGGTTCAGTCAATACATCCATATTATTATCTTGATTAAGGCATGACATGGTCGCTACCTGGAGAGAGAGAGAGAAGAAAACACTTTAGCGTAAGCTCTTGCAAGATCAGATTGGTTATTATTTTATCTAATCAGGATTGCTCCCACTGTTTTTATCAAATCTTCCTTCAAACCCTAAAAGGAAAGACTAGCCAGGATTAATTACACCTTACAACTTCGCCGATCTTTCAGCTAGGCCAGTGTCGGTACTTTGAGGGAGGTTCCCCATGCTTTCGCACGGACCTAATTAAAGTAAACCTCGTTTTCCCAGAGGCGTAACCCCGTTGACACCTTTCTAGACACCTACTTGATCGGCTAATTGTCCTGTGTAAAACTCTCCCAGGAGTAACAATTACTCGCAGTGGGTATCGGGATCCAACTTTCTCATAGAAAGTATGCAATCTCATTGCAAATTTCAACACTTGAAACTCCCGATAATGTTTTGCCCCAAGCATCCCATGACCTTGACGGAGGTCAACAAACCACAGGGTGCAAGTCAAGTTCAACCCATCATTTCTTGATTGAATCAAACCCACCCGCACGATCCTTGACGGAGGTCAACAAGGTCGTACGACTACCCTAATCCAATCTGCATCACATGCAAAAGCAGATAAATACTAGTTAGCTACCGCACACTACGCCTTGACGGAGGTCAACAAACGTAGCACGAATACTAAGTAGGACTTATCTGAAATGACGGAGGGCTACGACAGGTTTTTCTGAAAACCTATTGCGTAATGAACTTGATATCGTTGTAGAATCGAGTGAATTTTGAAATGGAGTGATTTTGAGGCTTTCATTAGTTTTGCTCAAGAGGTCACTCCCGGTGAAGGGATCTCGGCTCTTTCCTCATCGAATAAGGTGCAGGACATATCATATATATCACTATGCAAAGAAAAAACTCCAAAAGCAGTCAAAAGTCAAACCGAGTGTTGTAGCATCTGCCATTTTTGCTAAAGAGATCATTCCCGGTGAAGGGATCTTGGCTCTTTCCCCATCGAATAAGGTGCAGGGTATATCATATATACCACTATGCAAAGCAAAACTGTAGCTACCCTTTTATTTGAAAATTTGATTCTACAACATCTTTTAGGTTTCTTTTCTTTCATTAATCACATTAATGAAGTCCCATCATTTAAGTCACCTAAACATCACAGATAAATACGACGTACACTTATGCCATCCGCATTCGCCTCGATGTCTCCTCGTGCACCGTTAGGTTAGGTAACTAACGACAGACCAGGGCAGGGCTAGTGCGGGTGCAAAACATAAGTAACGTCTATATAATATATCATATATACCATATAAAGTATCTATCATAGCACATCACATGATCACATCACAGATATCGCTGCATAAACATAGATATAATGTGGGATATACTAGGACGTCCGTATTTAGTATTTAGCCAACAATAGAAAATACGGATTCCACAGTCGCGATGAATAGCCAAGCCCACACCCTGGACCCCAACGAGAGCGGCAAGCGACCCTACCAATTCTGGAGTTTAGGAGACCCAGTCTCGACTCCTCGAGATGGCCTCCCACTGAACCCCAGAACCCGGTCACCCATGCTCCCCTCCTTGGGTCCATCCTAATGCGGAAAAGTAAATAATATACAACACTGGTGGCATCAACCTCAACCCGGAGGTGCCCTAAATAAAAGAATATTACATTACATTTGAATTTACATGAATGAAAATATAAAACTCTCATCTCACATAAAACCCCCGGCTATTCAATCGCGACAATCCTGCACATCATATCTCAGCAACACATAATATCTCATATCATCAACGTAAGTAAGTATGCATACACCGATTGTCGTCGACGTATAGCAATGACAATCGGCAATACCACTACATACTACACTTATGGTCACAGAAAAGAAAGTGTAAAACTGCAATATCTGGAATCCACATTCTCTTTAGACATCGTAAATGTGAAATATCACATATTTCGTATTTCATGTCTAGTAATATGAATTCCACACATTGCATCACATTCCAGATAAATAGACAGTATTAAAGTTTTCGAACGAACGATCAAATACCCAAGATTCCCTAAAGCTCAACACTTGAGCGGAGTTCAAAAACCCGGAGTGTGACACAGTAGTAGCGGTCCAGCCGTAGAAGGGTCAAGCCAACGCCTCACATGTGGCACGCCGTACTGCCCCAAACCCTAAGGTTCAAAGGGCAGTTCAAGACGGTCACATAATCGAGTTAAGGTTTGTTGTCTTCTAGAGGGTCCACCACAAAACTTGCACGTATCTCCAAAATATTTAAACCCCGTGAAAAGTGAGCAAATGATACCCGTTCAAACACTTCAATACTCTCTAGTTTATCCGGAAAAGCAAAAGAAAATTAAATTCTCCGATCGAATCAACGATTACAAAATGAACCCTTGAATACTCAACACTTGAGTCAAATTAAAAATACCCAGAAAATATCAATCACAGAATCAAGAATTACTATGCAAACAAAGAAGGCAAAGGACACCATATCGCCGCGGTTCCACGGCACAAGCAGGGATTTGCCGCGGAACCGCGGTCATTGAATCAGGTCATCGTCTTGCACTATAATTCTTAGAAAATCCTGCTGGTTTTTTTAGATATTTTTAATTCACAAAAATCCCAGATTTTAAAAATTGTCCAGAGAGGGGTTGATTTCGACGTTGTCGGGTTCATTCGGAGTTTTAACTTCGTTAAAGTGTCGCCTAATGTTCTAGGTCGGCTCTGATACCAATGTTGTGTTAACCTAGCACCTCATGAAGGGATTGGAAGCATCACATGTACCAAAGATGGAATTTTAGGGTGCTAAGTAAGCATACATTGAATTGTTCCTAGAAAAATTAGAGTTTCAAAACATGCACATCATCAGAAGTAAGAAAAGCTAGGGTTTTGAGCGTACAACCTTTGTAGCTCCCTACGCTAGACTCCTCGGCTACTTGGGGTTTGGAAAAGGTCCGCTTGAACTCCTCTAGGTCACCGATGATCCACCCGGAGTCCGCTTTGTCCAAGCAAGCAACTTCGCAAGATCAAGAATGAAAATTGAAGCTAACACTCTAAACAAGTAGGCAAGACTTGTGTAGAATGATGTTGTGGTGGCTTTTCTCACTTCAAAATCCTAACTTGATGAGTATTTTGCTCACTTGAAAAATCCAGAGAGCAATGGAAGAAGGAGGAAGAAGATGGTGGCCTTTTTGAATAAGAGAAAAGAAAAACCTCACTTAGAAAAAAGAAAATATATCTATATATATTTTTTATCTCTCATCTCAAACCATGGTTGATCGATTAGGATATTATTGAACTTGAGTTAAAACCCAAAAGGAAAAGTAATCTATGGTTAAATGGTGGGTGAGCATGGTTAGGTCAAGAAGAGTGCAGAAAGCATCCATGAATTATCCTTTTCTTTTCTTTTGTTTTTAAATCAAATGCAATAATAATTTATATATAAATCAAACCATGGTGTGAGTCTTATATTGCCACCATTTTCATGTATGTACAACCATGAAGGATGTATGTATGTATGTATGTATGTGTGTATGTACATCCATATGTGCATGAATCTATAAAGAAAGCATACATGCATGCATACATCCATCAAACTCAAGAAAGGATTTCAAGTGAGAAGCTAATTGATCAGTCGAAAATATTGTATATTTTAGCCGGCAATTTCCCTAACATTTGCATACATTTAGAAGTGTTCGGCATTCATATTCTACATATTAACAAATCTGTCACAAAATATGAGATTTCATGTAGTAGACTTTTAAACCGACACTTTAAAGGAAATTAACCGTATTTCATGGCATCGCATCATTTCTGTATTTGCGCAACACTTGTCTTGAGTCTATGCAGGAAATACGGAAGAAAATCAAACGAAGCTGATCAAACAATACGCCAACTAAATCATTTCAGATCTGGTAGCAATACAAAAGGATATATTAAATTCTATATATCAGATAAAGCCCAATACAACAGTCCAAGACTACCACAGAGAGAACAAGCCCCAAGGCTCCAAGAGAGCCGCGCTTCCGCGGCGGGAACCAGGCTTGAGCCGCGGAAGCGCGGCGGTTATGCCACGTCAGCATGAAAGTTTTACAGCATAATTCCACTCTCTGGGTCCACAGTGCTTTCAGATATGTAGAGCTCCAGAACTCTCTCGAACCTACTACCAGATCAGCAAAAGACAATTAGAAAGGCTAATCCTAAATTAAGCTCCTAAACTAATCCTCTTCTAGAAGCTCCTCCTAACTAATCACACCTAGAAGCTTCTCCCCTAACTAACTTTTGGAGGGAAATTTGAATTCTCTCAACAAACTTTTGGAGGGAAACTTAGAATTTGAAATCCTAGATCTAGGGTTAGTTATCTATAAATAGGAACCTAGACCTAGGGTTAAAGGCTAATCACTCTTTAGTGAATAATTCTACACCATTTTCTTCCACAAGTCTCGTGACAAGGCTTGTGCGAAACCCTAACCCTAATTCCACTCCAAATCCAAGATCTTGAGTACCAAATCAAGCGAGAAGCCTTCAACCTTTTAGGAGCCGAGCCGATCTTCAATCGGGCAAGTGATCCAAGCCGATCCGCGATCCACGGAGACGAGCGAAGCCAAGTCGACGATCGAATTCTTCCTCTTGTAGTTCTTGAGCGAATGTAATGGAATTGTTGATATAAATAAAAGGTGAATTTCTTTAATCTTGCTTTCTTTTAATTCTTGCATCATGATTAGATCTCAATTTGTAATTGTTGTTCTTGTTGTGATGTGTGAGTAAAACTCCGCTCGTAAAGGAGTCGAGACGATTGTAGAATGATGATGTAACAAATCTGAATACGATTTTTAAGTCCTACGAGTTTTGTAAACCCTAGCAAGTTCAAGAATCGATAACCTAGTTTCGTTGCGATGCTTTCTTGATTGTGATCGCTCGAAATTAGGGATCTACGATCGTTTCTTAAGTTTACTAGAGGCTAGAATATGAATGATATCAATGAAAGAACAAGAGATAAGATGAAACCCTAGTTTCACAAGAAATCTCTAATTCTCATCGATCATCATCGATCTAGTATCAATTCATCGAAGGATAAGAATACGTAATTCTAAGATTACATCACATCTATAGATCCGATCGATTCCTACGAGCCTCATTTCGATTCTTGAGATTTGGTTTGGAAAAATCAACAAACTATCAATTCTTGATTCTATCTTTTAATGCTTTCTTAGATCTAGATATTTTCTTTTTCTTGAAATACAAAATTTAAATCATGAATTGTTTTGTTTTCTTTTCTTAAAGTTTCGACTCACCTAATTCAAAAGACGAACGATTACACTTTCCCTGTGGACGATCCGCACTCACTAACAATCTACATCCGACACCGTAGTTGATTGCGGTCAAATTATTTTTGGTTGTGATTTCTTTACAATTCTATACTACACAATCCGAAAACATTTCAATCACTAATGGTTAAATGATAAATCAACACTTGATTTATCAATCCGGTCATATCACATACGACCCCACAAAAAACAAGCTGCCCGATCAATATACGGTATCCCATACGCGCATTTTAACCGGGTCCATGCGCATATCGCATACGCGCACCACAACGTTTCGCCTGGACTAGGTAACTCCTTTGTGGGACTCTAAGACTCGTCAATACGCCGGCAGTAGGTGATGATCATATCAAGCACCCCCAACCCGCAAGCGGTCAGCTAAACGTAACGGCCACCCGGGTATTGAGCGATCAGAAGAAAACAAGCGAACCTGCTACAACTCCCATCGAGCCAATTGGCAACACTACCGTGCAGTCCGGTCTCTTCGTTAGATATGTCGCATATCAAGTCTAGGGGTGGTAAACGTCAGACCCTAATAACCGATAAGTCATGCCGATATGAGGCTCATAACGGGTCGAGAAACTACTGGTAACACTTACCAGTAAATCTCTAATCAGCCCTGGCCAGGGACTTCCCTGTTACGGCCAATCGAGCACAGTGCAACATCAACCCCCAATACCGGGAGAGACGAAACCCCTCCTATCGCTCATTGCCCCCATGTGACTCGGGACTGTACCCAAAAACCGCCATTTTGCATGCCCTCATGGACGTGGTAAGGTGGAAATCAAAGCACAGTGGGAATCACACAAGACTCTATGACGATCTTGGGTCTACAGACTAACCTGCATAAGTGTCACCTGAGAACTGCCATCTGACGTGAGGTATAATACCATCCGGGAGTTCTCGGCGAGTCCGTCCAATGTACCCAGTCTCCACTGAGCACCCGTATACCATCTCTGATGTCAAACATCAATGGATATGGGATCATCCATCGCCTATCTCATGGGTCGAGAAGCGTATACGCTAGTCTACACTCGTATATCGATACCCCGTCTCGATACACCCACGACTAGGGACCTTGAAGGATGTACTTAAGGACTACCATGTCCCCACTAGTATGATCCGCATCATAGTCCAGGTAGTCAAGTACAGATCCTAAGGGCTTTACCAACATGTAACTATAAGACAGTATAAAGAGACAAGTATACATGTTAAGATAAAGAGCAACCAGATAGCATACTATCATATCGAGCAAGAAAGTCATCTCTATATATATGTCCAAGCATCCAATATAATATACATCATCTGTACAATACTGGCCTCGAGGGCATACATACAACTAACAGTTAGGAGACCCGGACTCCACTCCTCGAGTTGGTCTCCCACTGGACCTTAGAACCCGGTTACTTGTGCTCCCCTCCTTGGGTCTATCCTAGTGCGGAAAAGTAAATAATATACAAAAGGTGACATCAACCTCAACCCGGAAGTGCCCCAATAAAAGAATATTACATACATTTAATTTTACATGAATGAAAATAAAAACTCTCATCTCACATAAAACCCCCGGCTATTCTGAACGCGACGATCCAATATAACATATCCAGCAACACAGAACATCACATGTTATCAACGTAAGTAAATATGCGCATCCCAATTGTCGTTGACATATAGCAACGAAACCGGCGATATCACATATTACACTTACGGTCGCAGAAAAGAAAGTGTAAAACTACAACATTTGGAATCCATAATCTCTTTAGACATCGTAAATCTGAAATATCGCATATTTCGCATTTCATGCCTAACTGTATGAATTCCACATATTGTATCACATTCCAGATAAATAGACTGTATTAAATTTTCCGATCGAATAATCAAATACCTAAGATTTCCATAATAGCTCAACACTTGAGCGGAGTTCAAAAATTCCAAAATACGTCACAGTAGCAACGGTACAGCCGTAGAAGGGTCAAGCTAACGCCTCACATGTGGCACGCCGTACTGCCCCAAACCCTAAGGTTCAAAGGGCAGTTCAAGACGGTCACATAATCGAGTTAAGGTTTGTTGTCTTCTAGAGGGTCCATCGTGTCACATGCACATATTTCCGAAAGATTTAAACCCGAGAAAAATTCAACACTTGAATGTTTTTCGTGCCGGGAAAAATTGAGTTAAGGATATCCGTTCGAACATTTTAATACTTTCTAAATTATCCGGAAAACAGAATAACGAATTTAAAATTCCCGATCGAATCGACGATTACAAAATAAACCCCAAAATACTCAACACTTGAGTCAGTTTTAAAAATACCCAAAAAATATAAATTACAGAAATAGAAATTACAGTGTAAAAATGATGGCTTATCTCCTCTGTACGGCCGCGGAACCGTGGCCCAAGCAGGGTATTGCCGCGGTTCTGCGGTGGAATGTACGGAATAGGCTGTCATTTTTCACCACAATTCTTATATTTCCCTGCTTAATTTTTCAGGTATTTTTAATTCAGAAAAATCACAGATTTGTAAAAATGTCCAGAGAGGGGTTGATTTTGACGTTATCGGGCTCGTTCGGAGTTTTAACTTCGTTAACACATCGCCTAATACTCTAGCTAGGCTCTGATACCACTGTAGGGTTACTAGGAACACTAACAAGGCTCTACAAGGCATCGACCATATCCGTTTAAAATATTTATGTGCCTAAAAACCCTAAGCAAGATCTTGTACTAGAGTTTAGGCGAATCTAAAAGCAAGTAAACAACTTTACTCTAAAGGGAATACGAAATACAACCTTTGTAGATCGGTCCTCCACTTCATTTGCTCCTTATTGAAGTCCCTTCGCTGCGATCAAGGTTCTCCCGGGCTCTTGCATGGCTTCACGACGCGAAGGATGCGACCTTGCTTGAAGTCTCCGAGGCCGAAGATGATCTACGTCGAGGGAATTCCGACTCAAGCTCCTACTTCACTAACTAGAGAATTAGTGAAGTAAACACCCTAAACTAAAGTGCTAGTCTAGTAGAGGATGGAGAAATAGAAAGTGGGTTCTCTTTAGAATTTTGTTTCTCACAAGGATTCTCACTTTGGATGAAACCCTAGCTTGCTTTTTCTTTTTGTTCAATGAAGAAGATGATGAACAAAAGAAAGTGAAGAGGATAATAATCAAGTGAAAAGTTTAACCATGGTGAGTGAGTATCATATACTAACTCTTGTAGAGCCATAACCATAGCTAATTGTGTGATGGTTAGGTTAAAGTCTAAAGTAAAAACAAATCTACTGGACTTTAGTCAATGCATCCACAAGCTTCCACAAGCTTCATGCATTTTCCAATTTCCCACTAATTTTGTAATTACTTTTAAACATTAAACCCAATCATAACAATTAGGATGGTGTATGTCTCATACACACAAGTCATGTGTATCATCAACCATGATACAATATGATAACACATTTTAACATATATCATATACATGTTAAAGTAGTGTACATGTGAGAAAAACCCTAAAGTGAACAAGTGTTAGCAAATGTAAATTAGTATATCTAATATACAATTATACACTTAATTATTAAATCAACACTTGACTTAATAATCCGGTCATATCTCATATAACCGGCTAACATCTATCGTATCGACTTATCGAATCAGCACTTGATTCGATAACCCGGTCATATCATATATAACCGACCGATACAAAAATTCACGAGAATAGAATACGGTATCACATACTCGCATTTATTCTCGGTCTCGCACGTATCACATACGTGCTCCTATTTCGTTTTGCCTGAGCCAGTAAAACCTCTGTGTAGGACTCTAAAGACCCGTCAATACGCCGGCAGTATGTGATGATCACATCACGCACCCACAAGCCGTTAGCGGTACTAGCTGGACGTAACGGCTACCCAAGTATTGAGCGATCAGAAGATCAGCAAGCAAGCCCGCTCCAACTCCTGTAAAAGCCTGCCGGTAACACTTCCCGTACAGTCCGGTCTCCTCGTCTGATATGTCGCATATCAAGTCTAGGGGTGGTAAACGTCAGACCCCAATAACCGATAAGTCGTGCCGATGTAAGGCTCATAACGGGTCGAGAAACTACTGGTAACACTTACCAGCAAATCTCTAAATCATCCCTGGCCAGGGACTTCCCTGTTACGGCCAATCGAGTACTGCGCAACATCAACCCCCAATACCGGGAGAGACGAAACCGCTCCTATCGCTCATTGCCTCCATGTGACTCGGGACTGTACCCAAAAACCACCATTTTTCACGCCCTCATGATCGTGGTAAGGTGGAAATCAAAGCACAGTGGGAATCACACAAGACTCTATGACGATCTCGGGTCTACAGACTAACCTGCACAAGTGTCACCAGAGAACTGCCATCTGACGTAAGGTATAATACCATCTGGGAGTTCTCAGCGAGTCCGTCCAGTGTACCCAGTCTCTACTGAGCACCCGTATACTATCTCTGATGTCAAACACCAATGGATATGGGATCATCCATCGCCCATCTCATGGGTCGAGAAGCGTATACGCTAGTCTACTCTAGTATATCGATGCCCTGTCTCGATACACCCACGACTAGGGACCTTGAAGGATGTACTTATGGACTACCATGTCCCTACTAGTATGATCTGCATCATAGTCCAGGCAGTCAAGTACATATCCTAAGGGCTTTACCAACATGTAACTATAAGACAGTATAAAGAGACAAGTATACATGTTAAGATAAAGAGCAACCAGATAGCATACTATCATATCGAGCAAGAAAGTCCTCTCTATATATGTCCAAGCATCCAATATAATATACATCATCTGTACAATACTGGCCTCTAGGGCATACATACAACTAACATAGTTCATATCTTAACAATGTTAAGGTACAGGGAGTTTTCCGGCTTATGCTTAAAACTAGACTCTGGATAACTCAAGGCACGTTTCTGTAATGGCTGTTTGTGGGTTAACCTGGGCTATGACGAGGGTTGACTTTCTACCATCTGGAAGATCAATAGTGATATTGTTCTTGACTCGCCACAGTTTTGATAAAAATGGATTTTTTCAGAAAACAGTAGTGGGAGTATGGTAGAACTGGAAGTGATTCCAGAACCGCAAACGATTACTGAAAATTTAATAGGACCTAAAGACTCAATCTTGTTTGACATTCCATTAGCCACTCCGCAGATATGGTGGGTAACCTCAAGCACCCGAGAGGTACTCCGGTATCCTCAAGGACGGTGACATGGAGGTTCTTGTTTACCCAGACTTGACACTACTGTTGTTCCAGACTATGAGACCCGGCAGGAGGATGAATATAATGTCGTTCTAAACTAGCTTTAGAGGTGTACGTGTATATGACTCTGCCAGAGGGTTGTCGTAGTCAGTGGGAGCAGCGGAAGCATAGTGGACAAGTAGCTTATGTCTATTTATAGACTAAAGCAGATATAGCGGAGATAGATCATCTATTTCTGATATGACAGTCATAGGTTTGACTTCATCAGAATAGGGAATGGATCTGTTAAGAAGGCAGTAGGGTGTGATGTCTTGGTATTTGGATGACACACACAGAGTAGGAAGTGAAATTCCTATACTACGATTGGTTATACTTTGGTTGTCACACAGTGGTTTCTCCACATAGGACATGAATATTATATCAGACATTCTGGTTACTAGATCCATGGTTTTAGATCTAGATTTGGGTAGTTTCCCAATCTGGGTACTTAGACAACATCCTAAAGGTGTTTTAGAATGGACGACTCCTGGCATGGTAGTGTACCTGCAGGTGATGGAGTCACCCTCTCTAAAAGTGTCTTACAGACTAAAAGGGAGAGGGATGCGCATGATTGGCACATCACTTGCTTAGGCAATTGAGTCAATCATGAGATGTCAAGTACCACACCAGATGTTGTTTTTGCACTAGATGCAATAAGTTGTGATATTAATCCTATCCTGGAGAAACGTTCGGAAGCAGTTTTAGAACATAAGTGGATGTTCTAGGGAGATGATAACAACAGCCTCTTTTAAGAGACGATTATCATTCCAGGCTTCCAAGGTGACCTGGATGACAGAGTGACTGTCAGAGTTATAGTTTTCCCTCTGACGAGGGGCGGTGGTTTGGACAGGTGATCCAAGCGGACACTGAGGGAGGCACGACGCAGGATACTGATTAGGTTCAGTTGACGATACAGTCTAAGAAGTTTGGATTTGGAGTTCATTTATGAACTAGGTCCCATCAGATATCCAAACATATTCTAAGACAGGTATTGCTCATTTTGGGAGATGGCTTTCTCCGCGAACTTGAGATAAAGAGAGACATAGAAAGAAACATTAGGGCGGATCCACTCACTGAGGCTATTCCTCGAATGCAATAGTTTCGCAAACGGGCTTTGTGAAACTGATTAGTTGAGGAGTTGAGTGTTCAGTATCACATGGGCTGTGTGTATGTGGCATCGCAATAATTAGCCTTGAGTGCAAGCTGGAGATTGTTGGATATAGTGCCCTCAAAGTCAATTATTGGATTGCAAGCACGTGATTGCAATGATTGAGGGAGGACCTATACTGGTAGGACAGTCTTACTCAAGATGATAGTATGCTATCTGGTTTATCTTTATCATCGTGTACATGCTTTAGGTGACATTACATGTCACTATTGCACGTTGATAGAGCCCATAGGATTCTTGATTGACAGCCAGTAGTATGATGGCGATCATATACGTGGGAGCTAGGGGTCTAGAAGCACATCCTTAAAAGGTCCCTAGTCGAGGGAGTTTCGAGACAGGGCATCGATACTTCAGAGTAGACTAGTGTATACGGGTCAAGACCCCGGCGAGGGGCGGTGGCTGGTCTCACAAGCCATTGGTGTCAGTTGGTTCACCTAAGACGTATACATGTGCTCATTGGGTTATGAGTATCCCGGACAGGACTCGCCGGGAACACGCTAGTTGGTATTATACCCGACGTCAGATAGCAGTTCTCCGGTGACATGTGTACAGGTTAGTTCATCGACCTGAGATCGTCATTTGTCTCGTGTGAGTTCCCACTGTGCTTTGATTACTACCCTACCACAGCTCAAAGGAGTCATGCAAACAGGTTTTAGTTGGGTACAGTCCCGAGCCACATGAAGGCAGTGAGCGGATCGGCAGGGGTTTCGTCTCTCTCGGTATTGGGGGTGAGATCGCGCTGTGTCTAGGAGAGCCATTACACGAAGTCCTTGGCCAAGGTAGGAGATTTACTGGTAGGTATTCCAGTAGTATCTCAGGGTGTTCTGGGCTACACTCCGACACGACATGTACCGCTTTTGGGGGTTTGACTTTTACCAACCTTGTAGGCTTTACATGCGATGCTCATAGATGAATGGACCGGACTGTACGGATATTGTCACTGACATGCTCAGTAGGGTGTCAGGATGAGTTTGCTCATCGACCTCCCTTTTGGTCAATACCTGGTAGCTCGTTACGTACAGCTAGTACTACTGACGTGCTAGTGGTTAAATCCATAGCCAAAGTATTGACGAGTCTTTAGAGTCCCCCACAGACAGTTTCTCAAGTTTCGGGCGAAACGTTGTAGAGGCCGTATGGATTTATGGCAGGGTTCGAACATACGTGTGCACTTGTGCACGTGTCATGGTTCGGACGGATAATACTAGCGGGCTTTGGTTTAAGCCGGATCCTAGTATTATACTGTGTGGATTTTATCTCATTGCATTTGTATTCGGTCGGAATACAAATGCGGGTATGTATATTCTGTCGCGGGGTTATCCTGTAATTTATTACGGGATCGCTTTTTGAAGTTGCCAGTTTGCTTTCCGTTTCGGCCATTTTTCCTTTCTTTCTTTTCTTGGCTGAAATTCTTGCTTTGAGGGGCTTATTTGCAAAAGTGAAGATTTTATAAATGGAGGGGCTTTTGTGGTTGCCGGGGCTCCAGCAGCATGTGGATGGTTCATGAGTTTTCTAGATGTTCTTGGTTCAATGTTTGCATTAATTGAGATTGGATTGACTTGGATATTAGATGTGAGGTTTTCTTTTTACTTATGGTCACCTCCATTTGCTCCTACACTCACCACCACGATTCTTTTGTGGCCTTGGCCGAGCAAAAATTGGGCAGCTCCCATCTTTGAGAAAAAGAGATTGATTCATTTTGATTCATAGCAAAAATTCCCAAGTTCTTTTACAAAGTCCATTTCCATCTCACTTCCTCATTGTGGCAACTTCATCAACCTTGAGACAAAGTGTTCTACGCATTTTCTACAGCAACCTTGGACACGTCGGCTAGCAATCTTCGTATCTGAGTTGTCTCGGTTCAGAGGTGGGAGCCCATGAAAAGACTTCTTGATGTGGTGCCCTTCCGACGAGGAGACCGGAGATCGGAGATGCCGCGAGGAACTAGAGATGGTGGCCAAACACCGAAGGACACGGATCGATCGGTATAGCTTTTCTAACCCTTCTCTAGTTGCTAGTTAATGTTAATGGTTCGATCCGGGATTAAAGTCTGCGTTAGCGCCAGTTTCAAGTTTAGAAAAAGTTTTTTTTTCCGCATTTTGGCCTCGGATCGATGGCCGGGGCGCTACCGTAGACTTACAGGTTGCCGGTCTCCCTCCATCTCCGATGATCCACCTGAGGGAAACGTTGCAAGCTCCAGCCTCAACGAACAAGGCTACCGATGCTCCATAGTTGCTAGCGATGGAGAGTCGAGGTGCAGTAGTGTGTCACTATAATTTTTCTCTTATCCATAAGCTTAAGTGAGCAACAATAGAAGATGAAGAAGAGGTGAGCAAAACCAATGGCATGAGCAAAATAGCTAAGTGTTTTTGGTGAGTATGAGAGAGTGAGAGAGAGCAAGTGTAATCTCACAAATGAAAAATGAATCCCTACTCAATTAGTGGCCGGCCCCTCTCTCTCCTCCATAAAAAAGAACACCAATTTGCAATAAACAAATCTAACCATACTTTGCCCATACCATGAACCATGTTCATGCCACCTCACACTTTCCACCTCACTTATAAAACAAATGAATTTCCATAAATGGAAAATCATATAAATGAGGTGGCAACTTCTAGAAGCTATTCCGTATAAACTACGGAATACTTCCCGGTACATGTATCGAAATACATATACGCGTATTCGTACAAAAATACGAATAGCCAAGAGAGAAAATAAATAGCGAACAATAATACTAGAATACATACATATAAATACATATGTAAATTATTAAATCAAAACCTGATTTAATAATCCGGCTTAATCCTAAGCCGCTAGTATTATCAACCGTCCGATTAAAGTCTGCGCAGCATGTGCACATATTTAATTAGACACCTGTATGTACCAACATACGCGATGTACACCATATCGCCTGAACCGTGAAAAACCCTTTGTGTAGGACTCTAAAGACTCATCAATACGCTGGCAGCGGGTTTAACCACAAGCACGTCAGCGGCACTAGCTGTACGTAACGGTTACCCAGGTATTGAGCGAAAGGGAGGCCGACGAGCAAACTCATCCTGAACCCCTACTGAGCCTGACAGTGACAATATCCATACAGTCCGGTCTGTTCGGATAAGAGTATCGCATATCGAGTCTAGGGGGTGGATAAAATCAGACCCCTAACAACATGATATTTAGTGTCGGAATGATACCCATCACCACCTGAGAAACTATCGATCTTGGATCGATAATTCTCGTTCACCATGGCCATGGATTTCTGGTGATGGCCACCCGTGCACAACGCGACATCAACCTCCAATACCGGGAAAGACGAATCCCCGACAATCCGATCACTGCCTCCATATGGCTTAGGACTGTACCCAACTAAAAACTGTTTTTACGACTCCTTTGAGCCGTGGTAAGGTAGTAATCAAAGCACAGTGGGAACTTACACGAGACAAATGACGATCTCAGGTCGACAGACTAACCTGTACACATGTCACCTGGGAACTGCTATCTGACAATAGGTATAATACCAACTAGCAGGTTCCCGGCGAGTCCGTCCAGTGTACTCATAACCCAATGAGCACCTGCATACTATCTTAGGTGAACAAACTAACACCAATGGCTTGTGAGACCTGGCCACCGCCCCTCGTCGGGGTCTCGATCAGTATACACTAGTCTACACTGGATTATCGATGCCCGGTCTCGATACTCCTACGACTAGGGATATTTAAGGATGTGCTTATAGACCCCAGATCCCACATATATGATCGCCATCATAATGCTAGCAGTCAAGCAAGAATCCTATGGGCTCTATCAACATGTACATGATGATAAAGACAAACCAGATAGCATACTATCATCTTATGTAAGATTGTTCTATCGGTATAGGTCCTCACTCAATTATCATAATCACAAGTCCACGACTATGATAATTGCCTTGAGGGCATTATAGCCAACAATGACATTTGTTGACAAGGTCTTAAGTATCGGCAAAGAATCCGCGAAGGCGGTGCAACCGCCGCGGGACACCTTTAAAGATGGTGCCTTTACTTTGAAAGCTTGGGAGATTCTCCACCTATATTCGATCACGCCGGGCTTTCTGGTGTTTAGGCAAAATGATGCGGCGTTGTTTATGAGATACAACCTGCATTGTTTCACCCAACAATCTAGCTACAATCAGGGTGTCCGGCTTGACCCCTTTCTAGCTAAGCCGCCTGCTATAGAAGAAGGCATCCGCAGCGCGCTACACCATTTCATGAGGCTCAACACCGGTTTTAACTTTTTTATCAGTGAGCTAAGCTGCGTCCCAAAGGTGTTGAACGTGTACGTGGCGTGGTATCATCATGCGATGGATGCTGTCATCAGGGAGAAAAAGAAGCTGTTGCTTGATCGTAAAGGTGCAGCCCCTGCTTGTAATCCAGCTATTCCTTTGAAGCAACGGACCGTCGTTCGTCCTCTTTTGAGAGAGGTTGCTGCGGTTGTGGTCCCGCGCGTGATGCCTGAGCTGTCGCTACCCTGTGCTCCCATTGAAGTGGCAGCTGTGGCGTCTCCTGATTACGGCTTGGGTGCGGAGATTGGGACTCGCCGCCCGAAGTTGCCCGCTAAGCGCAATCTCGTGTTACCGGCGACCGGTACTCGCTCGCAGAAGAAGAAGAAGTCGATTCTTTCTGTAGACGTTGTACTCGGCCAGGAGCCTCATGCTCCTTATAGCGAGGGCCTAAGCGAATATGGGACCAACGAAGGCTTATTCATGGCGCCGGATGATACCGACCTCGAGGCTGCTATTGCAGCTTCTGAGCGATTAGGTAGCCACCAAGCAGGACTGGTCATCCTTGCACAGTCAGGTAGACTTCAGTCGTATCTTTTCGCTGTTATGTTTTTTTTATTATTATTATCATGTTTTGGCTGACACTTCTTCTTCCACAGGTATCTCCACTGAAGAGGCTCTCTTAGCTTCTCTCAAGACTTTTGAGGAGGAGGAAAGGCTTCGTGCTTCCTTAGGCATCGGTACATTTCAGCTCACCGCGTCTCCATTCCCGTTTTTATGGGTAAACTAACTCTTCTTTTCTATCTTTTTGCAGGGAATACCTCGACTCAGGTTATCCTGAATGCAGTGCCGACTTTGCAGGGCGGTACGGAGACGCTTCCAAGGCCGGCTGCCGAAGTCCCAGCTCCGCCAGTATTGCCGAAAGAAGCTTCACTTAAGCAACCGATGATGGATGCCACAACGGCTCCAGAGGTAGCTCCTGGCTTGGACGATGACGTCTCCTTGATGGAGGTCTTAAGAAGATCAGCTCTCACGGCCCAGGCAGAAAGGAAGCGCAGGCGGCGTGCAGAAGGAGAACGTAACGCTGCCTTGGCTGTAGGTGCAGGCTCGAGCGCTGCTTCCCCTGTCCCTGCTTCTTCAGAGGTTGCTCTGGTCACCTTGTCTACCACTCATAGATAGGCGGCACGTGCGGCTCGGGCAGCAATTGAAAAGCCGATCCAAGGTAACGTAACACTGGGTCCTTTTATTAGAGTTTTAATCTTCAGATTCTCATATATCATACCCTAAAGGTCCAAGTCCGAGTGAGGAGGTGGCAGGCGAGATGACGGCAACTACTGAGCTCGAAGCGGCTACTCTTTCTCAGGAGTCCGGGACTGCTCCAATTGCCACTCTTTCCACCTGTGGTTCCCTGCCATCGCCTGGCATTGTGAGTGTCACGACGGCCCTCGTAGAATCAGGGGACGAAGCCACGGGAGGTGAAACCATCCCCCCGAATGAGATCGAAGAAGTCATGATACTTGGCGATGCTACCGTCACCGTTTTGGCTGATGACCTGTCTGGTAGGTCTTGGGTCGCTGCATTCTTTTCATTTTGCAATCTCTTCTGATGACATTTTGTTCCTTTCGAATGTAGGTGCGGTGAGCGTTGAGATTGCGACACCTGAAGAAGCACCACCAGCTGCTGTTTTGACGGCCGCCGCCCCTTTGCCACCTCTTATATCCTCTCAAATGCTGGAAGGTATGGGTTTGCGATCAATTTAAATCAGGGACAACTGTTCAGACCATAATATTGCATTCTTCATTCCCCTATTCTTATCCGTTTTATAAATAAACAGGTACTCTTGACGCACGTTTGTTGCATATTACAGGATACAGGTTCTTGGAGCAAATACAGTGAAAAAGACGAAAGTTGATACAGAAAAGGGACTTTTGACCAACAAGTAGACGGATCCTAGTCACGAAGAACAATTCACAATTGTATAAGGCAATGAAGTCCGAAATGTCAAAGTGAACGGTCAAAAGATCCTTACAAGTTTTCACTGAAGATCTGGAGAAGACCTAGAAGCCCAGAAGAGAAAAGAACTGAAGAAATAACCAGAACAAAGAACCCTAAAGCATACCCTGAAGTTTGGTGAGCTAAGCTCACCAAAAGGCCGCGGAACCGCGGCCCAAGCGCCCTATTGCCGCGGTTCCGCGGCCATTTAATGCCCGTGTCGGCGCCGACTTCTTGTGTCGGTGCGTCGGTGCGGGTGTTTGGATTTTCAGTGGGCAAATTGTATTTTCACATGTGCGAGAGTCTGTAATCCTAGTTTCCCTGTTTTCTTATAAATTGTAATCAAAAATTGTAAAACCCTATGCCTCTTTTCAATCAATAAAATTCAGAATTGCTGGGAGTATTATTCAGATCTGTTCTATATTGCTTGGAGGGAGCCGTCAACCTAGTAAGTTATTTTATGTCTTTGTTTTAATTCTTTTAATTAGTATGTCTTATCATCCCCTAATGAGCGAGTAGTCTCCTCGCTTGTTAGGGTTAGCCTTGGGAAAGGTTTGAGAGATGAGATCTCTCACCCCTTTCATGCCATCCACACCTAAGAGTTAGAACTCCATGCATGCACGCACAACCGCTCCCTACGGCATCCTACCCCACGAGGTAACGATGGACCGTAGTATAAAGGGCCGGTTGCGCGTGTTTTCCATGGGGGTTAAGGTAACTATCAATAAAGGAAGGATACGAATCTAGAGGAAGAAACATCTTCCCAAAAGATTCGGATCCACTTTATTGATAATTACCGCAACATCTAATAGATCTAAAATAGGGCAATGAAAGCGGTGAGGAAACCTTTAATCTCCAAACTTCCCCTAAACCTAACCCTAGCAAGACTTTAATTTAGATTAATTTAGTTTAGTGATAGATCTAGTTTTTTAGATTTAATCAATCCAATACAACATTTGGAATCAACTCGTAAAGACACTTTAAGAAAACTACCCATCTCTGTGGACCGACCCGTACTCACCGGCTAGCTGCAAAGCGACGCCGTTTCTGATTGCGGTAAATACAGTTTTTCAAACAAATCAAATGGCGCTGTTGCCGGGGATGGCGTAAAATTTTTTTTCTGTGTAATTTCGGGTTGATATAAAAATTATAAAAATCTGAAAATAAAAAAAAATAAAATTTTTTTATCAATTTTTATCTGTTTGAAGGGTGTATTGTTTGAATCTTGCAGGAACAGCGAAGAATCGCGGATCTGGAAATTCACAGAGGGCAAAACAAAATAAATCATATCAGAACAGAGAGCAAATATGATAACAGAGGAGTAGAAAGTTTTTCAGAGCCTGATCACTCCAACAGACCGCGTTTCCGCGGCAAAGGTGGGCCCCAGACCGCGGTTCCGCCGCGCATTGGCCACGTCAGCACCTGAAAATTTGCTGGTTTGTTTTCTCATTCCCCCCTCTGTAACCTACAATATATCCACTGTAAAAATTTTCTGCAGGAATTCTTTGCGCTAAAAATCTTCTCTCCCCTTCTAAATAACAGATTTTCTGCAGGTTTCTTTGCGCCGCGCTAAAAAAATTGATTGCAAGTGAATTTTATTGTTTTGCATAATTTAATCGGACTTTAAGGGGCTAATTGACCAAACTCAGATTAGGTGGGGATTTCATCACCCTTTCCAGGACCCCAGAAAACACCTAAAGCATGTGCATTGACCACAATTAATTAAAAAAAAATTAGACTCAGACCTAAGGACATCGAGCTCAATAGGAAAAGGACTAGTATAGGCATCAACCGTTTATCCTAACTGATTTTGCGGTGTCTAGGCTAGTGGTTTTTAATTAGGCCCACTACTGTGGTTCCTTCCCACTTACCTGGCCGCAGTGTCGGTGAAGAGGCGGTTTGAGGTCCTATTTCTAGCCCTAGTTAGGAGCTGTCTAGCAGACCTAGGTGACCTTAGATCTAGGCCTGATTGTGCATATGTGGTTGATACATTTGTGTCACGAGTCTCTTTTCAAAACTTCTTTGCAAAACTCTCACATAAAAAAAAAGAAGAGAAAAATCTTTTCAAAACTTGCAACTTGTCGCTAAGAAACCTTGCAACTCACTTCCATAACTTCCCTCCATTGACGTTATCTTAACCCCACATTCTGTTTTTCTATTTTTTTTCTGACTACACTACTGTTTTAGTGTATGTCACTTTGGACTAGGGATACTAACGCCCGATTAGTCCGTGTTTCGTTGGTACCGACCAATGGACCCTTCGACGAACCCCTCGACGAACCCTTCGTCGACATTCCGTCCATTTCCTTACCTCCACCTTCAAATTCTTCTTTCGAAGGTATGTCGGGACACGACCCCAACGATACCTTACCGACGGGAATGATTCCACCTCCGTTAGGTGCGAATAACCCGAATCTTCCGCCTGTTGTAGCGCCCGCACGAGTTGTGCTCCAGGATCTCTTCTATCCCGTCCGCACTTCTTTACCTACATGTCTTTCACCCCCACCGGCAAATGGGGACAACTTTGAAATAAAACCACATTTCATCAATATGCTGCCAAAATTTCATGGTTTGGAATCCGAAGATGCATATATCTTTATTAATAAATTCCAAAACGTTTGCGCTATGATGAAAATGACCCAATTAAGTGATGACGCTATAAGGCTAAGGGTCATTCCTTTCACCTTATGTGACCTAGCCGAGAAGTGGCTATATAGCACCGCATCACATTCCATTAGAAATTGGGACGAGTTTGTGAGAGCTTTTCTGAAAAAGTTCTATCCTCATCACAAAACTACTAGAATCCGCAACGAGATTATACAATTTTCACAGCTTCCTTCCGAACCATTTTGGAAGTGCTTCGAGAGATTTAAAGACCTACTTGTTCAATGCCCTCATCATGGGATCAAAAGTTGGCAACTTTGCCAAACATTATACGAGGGATTGAACTCGGCAACGACGCAGTTGCTAGAAACCATATGTCAATGTCATTTTCTCTCCAAGTCTAGCGACGAAGCTTGGCAGTTTCTTGAGGATCTTAGTGAGTAAACAATTCAGTGGGAGAGTACCAAGACCACATCATCTTCTTCTGTTGGTCAATCTAGGGCAGGCATACACCAAGTGGATATGTCGATTGCTATGAAGGCCGAGATGGCCGCACTTATGAAAAAGCTAGAAGCCATTGAGACAAAAATCTCATCGTCTTCTCCTGCCCCTACTTTACCCACACGAACTGTTTGTGCTTGTTGTTCGAATCCATCGCATCTAACCGAAGAGTGTCCTTATAATGCACATATTCAAGGACAAGATCAAGTAAATGTTGCATTTCAGCAACGACAAAGAAACGATCCATACTCTTCGACATACAATCAGGGGTGGAGGAGTCACCCAAATTTCGCTTGGAACCAAAATCAACAAGCCCAAGGAAATAACAATTTTCAAAAACCTCCTCCTCCACAACAACAACAAGCACCTCCACAAACTCAAAACCAGCAACCTTTCCAACAACAACCTTATACAAATCAAATGAACAATTTTGTTCAACCAAATGATGATAAGGTTATCTCGCTAGAAAAAAGTCTAGATGCATTTCTCAAGCAATCTACTGAATCCGCAGCAAGATTTGAAAATTATGTTCAGTCTTTGATGAATAACAATGCTTCACATGATCAAAGTATCAAATCTATTGAGGCACAAATTGCACAATTAACTGCTGCATTGAGCGAGAGAGAAAAGGAAAAGCTTCCATCTCAACCATTGCCAAATCCCGGTCACACACAAAACTCATATCACAATCACAATGTAAATGCGGTGACCACGTTGAGATCCGGAAAAGAGTTGCAAAATAATGTGGGAACTAATGATGACATCCCTGCCGGTGGTTCTTCTTCTTCTTCTCCATCGTCATCTTTCCCTTCTTCATTTTCTTCACTTTCTTCTTCACCTTTTTCTTTAGAGCCTATTCTCCACCCTTCACACGGCTCTACTTCTTCTAACTCTAATGGACCCATTTCTCACAACACGAACACATCCACACTGGGATCCGTTCCTACTCCACATTTTACTCCACAGACATTTGACTCAACAAATTTTCAAAATGCTCCATTTCCAAATAGGTTGAGTCCCAATAAACCAACTGCACAAGTGGAGAAGATTGTGGAATTATTTAAGCAGGTTAGCATAAATATACATCTCTTGGATGCTATCCAACAAGTCCCTTCATACACGAAAATCTTAAAGGGCTTATGCACCTCGAAAAGAAAGGCATCTCAAGTACCCAAGAAAGTGCTAGTGGCTAGTGCAGTGAGCAATGCTATTAACCACCATCAAACCTTACCCCAAAAACGAAAGGACCCCGACTGTCCTATGATTTCAATCACAATTGGGGATAAGAATGTAGGGTTCCTAGGCACCCTAATGAGTTCTCACAAGGCATCGAACATGCCAAATTAAAATTTTAACGGTGCCGAGAGACCCGACTACGGATCGTTTGCTAGAAAACTAGGCGAAAAACCTAACTAGTTAACACTTAACTACAAGATACGGAAATACAACCTTTGTAGATCCGGTGCTCCACCTCCATAGCTCCGCAACGAGGTCCTCTCCGCTGTCCAAATCAAATCCGGGCTCAAGCGTAGGCTTCGTCGGAGAATGGGCAAGCTAGGTCGTCGATGTCCATGCCGAAGATGATCTACGTCGAGGCATCGCTAAATCAAGCTCCGACTTCACCAAGTCAAGAAACTTGTGAAGAAAACACACTCTACTACTTGGCAAGAGGTAGAGGATGAAGAAATAGGAAGTGGGTAGACTTTAGTTTTGGATTTCTCACTCTAATTCATCAATCACCATTGATGAGGTAAGCTTTCTTCTTGAAGTTCAAGGAAGAAGAAGAAGAATAATGATAAGATAAGTTAATTATAATTGGAAAAGAAAAATGAATACTTATCATATTAGAACCATGGTCAAGTGTAGAGAATTAACTAAGGTTAGAATAATGGTTAGGGTTAAAGATGAAGACAAGAATGGTTACAAAGTCAAAGCTTCATGAAGCTTCAACTAAACTCCAAAATTAGCAACCATTTCATTTCATTTTCTTTTATTCATTTATCATAAATAAATGGATAATTAAATAAGATAAATGAATAACAAATAATAAACCCTAACCATCATCTTAACCTTTGTTTAATTCTATACACTTAACCAAAAACCATGTATCATCAAACATGATACAAACATGTGCACAAAATCATATCGCATATTTAATGCGCACATCCGAGCGAGAAAATCCATTTAAAGTGAACCGATACTAGTTAATGCAAAGTAATATATCAAATATATAATTATGCATCAAATCATTAAATCAACACTTGATTCAATGATCCGGTCATGTCGCACACGACCGACTAGTATTCAATGTATCGGCTTATCGAATCAATACTTGATTCGATACCTAGGTTATATCGCATACAACCATTCGATACAATCATCGCGAGAATAGAATACGGTATCACATACACGCATTATTCTCGGTCCCGCACATATCTCATATGCGCTCCTATTTCGTTTTGCTTGAGCCAGGAAACCTCTGTGTAGGACTCTAAAGACTCGTCAATACGCCGGCAGCAGATGATGATCATATCAAACACCCACAAGCCGCAAGCGGTCTGCTAAACGTAACGGCCACCCGGGTATTGAGCGATCTGAAGATCGACGAGCAAGCCCGCTCACACTCCAGTGAATCCAACCAGTAACACTACCGTACAGTCCGGTCTGATCGTCTGATATGTCGCATATCTCGCCTAGGGGTGGTAAACGTCAGACCCCAATAGCTCAATAAGTCGTGCCGATATGAGGTCTATAACTGTTCGAGAAACTACTGGTAACACTTACCAGTAAATCTCAGCAACCCTGGCCAGGGATTTCCTGTTATAGCCAATCGAACACAGCGCAACATCAACCCCCTATACCGGGAGAGACGAATCCCCTCCTATCGCTCATTGCCTCCATGTGACTCGGGACTGTACCCAAAAACCACCGTTTTGCACGCCCTCTTGGACGTGGTAAGATGGAAATCAAAGCACAGTGGGAACCACACAAGACTCTATGACGATCTCGGGTCAACAGACTACTCTGTACCAGTGTCACCAGAGAACTGCCATCTGACGTGAGGTATAATACCATCTGGGAGTTCTCGGCGAGTCCGTCCAGTGTACCCAGTCTCTACTGAGCACCCGTATATCATCTCTGATGTCAAACACCGATGGATATGGGATCATCCATCGCCCATCTGTATGGGTCGAGAAGGTATACGCTAGTCTACTCTGGTATATCGATGCCCCGTCTCGATACACCCACGACTAGGGACTTTGAAGGATGTACTTATGGACTACCATGTCCCCACTAGTATGATCCGCATCATAGTCCAGGTAGTCAAGTACAGATCCTAAGGGCTTTACCAACATGTAACAGAGAGACAATCAGTATACACGTTAAGGTAAAGTTCAACCAGATAGCATACTATCATGTCGAGCAAGAAAGTCCTCCCTATATACGTCCCAGCATCCACTACAATATACATCCTATGTACAGTAATGGCCTCTAGGGCATACATATAACTAACAAAGAAAATTAATCGAGCACTTTTAGATCTTGGGTCTAGTGTTAACCTGATTCCCTACTCCGTGTACGAACAATTAGGGGTTGGAGAGTTGAAACCCACTCGTTGTACTCTCCAAATGGCTGATCGATCAATCACCCATCCAAGGGGTCAGCTAGAGGATGTGTTGATCAAAGTGGGGGAGTTCATATTCCCCGTTGATTTTATTGTTATGGATACACAACCTGTTACTAACCCAAGAAACCAAATTCCGGTGATCCTAGGTCGACCATTTTTGGCCACTTCCAATGCTGTAATAAACTGTCGCAATGGCTCCATGACTCTATCCTTTGGGAAGATGTCTAGTGAGCTCAATATTTATAAGATGGGAAGTCTGCCCCCCGTGCCTAAAACTAGTACACGAGATGTTTGCTCTATTCACGAAATCACGCAGGAGGACTGCGAGCTTGAAAGATTTCTATTTGATGAAAACAGTTTTGACGCCACTAGTGCGTCCCTCCTTGAGCCTATCACCGTTGACACAACCGATATGGATTATGAATGTTTCACTTTTTCGGATGATGACGACTCATAGCCCGAATATGAGTCTTTTGAATTTGTGGATGAGTTAGTTGAACCATCCGAATCGGTTGTTTGCAGTGATTTCGAACCTGTGTTGGAGTCCTTTGAGTTCGAGGTAGATTCCGCAATGATTCTTTCGCCTCTGAAACTCGAACTCATACCCTTACCGCCTCACCTTAAATATGCTTACATAGGTGAAAATGAGACTTTTCCCATTATAATATCAGCTTCTCTAGCCCTTGAGCAAGAGAACGCCCTTTTGATGGTCTTACAAGATAGGCGGCAAGTTTTCGGTTGGACTATGGCGGACATCGAGGAGATCAGTTCCCTTGTAATTGAATATCATATGAAATTGATGGATGATGCCAATTCAATAGAGGACCCACAGGAACATCTTGGGGATATTGTGGTTAGTCAACCTCCTCCTTTAGAAGTTGAACCACCCCCATTTCTTTTAAGAAGATACGATAATGCCAACATTCCACTGATTGCTGATCATTCACATTCCCGTTTTGATGCATCATCACCTCATGTATATTCGCTTCCACACCTTCCATACCACAACTTCTATCTTCCCCAATTCTTTTTGGACCGCCACAACTTATTCTTCCACCAACCAATACTCTTTACTGATAAATTTTTCAACTGGTTGGTGTTAACGTTTGGTTTATGCAAGGTTTGGCAGTAATGTCTAACATAGTTTAAATGAAGTTTGGGGGAGGGCCTTTCTGTATATATTTTTTGTTAACAATAAAAAAAAATTATAAATAAATAAACAGGGAAGTGCCGGTATTTTGACCCTCTTAGTTTAGCATGACAGTGAGGACACTGTCAAGTTCAAGTTTGGGGGTATGCTCGGTACGTCTTTTTCCTTCGCATTCATTTGTACATATTTTTGCATTTGCATATTTATTTGAAAACCCATAAAAATTTGAAAAAAATTTCAAAAATTATAAAAATTATTGTATTCAATTTTGGTTTATTTGACTTGAGTTTGATGAATAGGTTAACTAGCTAGGAACAACTAGATCTTAGACTTAGTAAATTAAAAACCCTAAAAATAACATTCCTTAAAGTTTAACGGTAGAAAATATATGCCTTGTAGTTTATTTAAAAATAGGCAAATTTTGGGTTCACTTCTTGGACTAAGTCGAAACAAGGGAAGAGTATTGATATTCTTATTAGAGTATAAGTTTGAAAAATAGTTCCTAGCTTAAGTCCAGATTCTGAAAATGTATACCCTACAACTTGCACAATCACGCACCTTGAAACTTGGAATAATAGAAGAGACCTTGAAATGCTCTTGTCTAAAAGTCCTTAGTATAATGAAAATAAAGAAAAAAAAAGTGAATAAAGAGAAAAAATGGACACTGGTTTTTGTGATTACTTAAGGCTGTAAAAATAGAAAAATCTTTAGCGAGGGTGCTTCATCACCTAGTGTCTTAGACCAACTAGTTTGGAAGTCACTGCTAAAAGCCTTGGGTATTGCAAAACTAGGAAGTACGCTTTAAAGTGCTAACGCATCTTGTAATCGGTTGTTGGTACCTCAAGAAGTATTAACAGTCGCATGAAGGATGTGTAAGCGAAATTCAAAATTCACGAATTAATAAGTGCTTTGGACAACGGACAAGGGTATGATTGCTTGATTTGAATTTCCAAGTATAGGGGTGATCTATACAAACACGTAGGGGTATGTGATTGGAATTTAGATAAGAGAGAGGAATGAAAGATAGAACTTGTATCTTTAATAGAGTGATGGAAATTCCTAAGTGGAGATGGAACCCTAGAAAGAAAACTTAAGAAATGCCGAAAGCTAAGTAGGTCTACATAACCTATATAATCTTAAGTTAAATAATAAGAAAATGTGAAGAATGTGGGTGGATAATTTGCGAGTCAAAAGATAATAGAATTCCTTGTTAGAAGACCTAAGTGGAGAACAAAAGTCAATGGGCCGAGTTGATAGGATTTTGTGGGTATAATCCGCTGAAAACCCTCAGGAGACAACACTCCTCCTACTAGGGACACCTAGAGGTTTAACGGCTTGTTGCACGTGCTCAGTGCAATCGCGTTTCCCTGCGAAAGTGTGGTTAGGATTTTAGTAAATAAAAAAAATAATAAGTTTGCTCGAGGACGAGCAAAAGATAAGTTTGGGGGTATTTGTTCAGACCATAATATTGCATTCTTTATTCCCCTATTCTTATCCGTTTTATAAATAAACAGGTACTCTTGACGCACGTTTGTTGCATATTACAGGATACAGATTCTTGGAGCAAATACAGTGAAAAAGACGAAAGTTGATACAGAAAAGGGACTCTTGACCAACAAATAGACGGATCCTAGTCACGAAGAACAATTCACAATTGTATAAGGCAATGCAGTCCGAAATGTCAAAGTGAACGGTCAAAAGATCCTTACAAGTTTTCACTGAAGATCTGGAGAAGACCTAGAAGCCCAGAAGAGAAAAGAACTGAAGAAATAACCAGAACAAAGAACCCTAAAGCATACCCTGAAGTTTGGTGAGCTAAGCTCACCAAAGGGCCGCGGAACCGCGGCCCAAGCGCCCTATTGCCGCGGTTCCGCGGCCATTTAATGCCCGTGTCGGCGCCGACTTCTTGTGTCGGTGCATCGGTGCGGGTGTTTGGATTTTCAGTGGGCAAATCTGTATTTTCACATGTGCGAGAGTCTGTAACCCTAGTTTCCTTGTTTTCTTATAAATTGTAATCAAAAATTGTAAAACCCTATGCCTCTTTTCAATCAATAAAATTCAGAATTGCTGGGAGTATTATTCAGATCTGTTCTATATTGCTTGGAGGGAGCCGTCAACCTAGTAAGTTATTTTATGTCTTTATTTTAATTCTTTTAATTAGTATGTCTTATCATCCCCTAATGAGCGAGTAGTCTCCTCGCTTGTTAGGGTTAGCCTTAGGGAAAGGTTTGAGAGATGAGATCTCTCACCCATTTCATGCCATCCACACCTAAGAGTTAGAACTCCATGCATGCACGCACAACCGCTCCCTACGGCATCCTACCCCACGAGGTAACGATGAACCGTAGTATAAAGGGCCGGTTGCGCGTGTTTTCCATGGGGGTTAGGGTAACTATCAATAAAGGAAGGATACGAATCTAGAGGAAGAAACATCTTCCCAAAAGATTCGGATCCACTTTATTGATAATTACCGTAACATCTAATAGATTTAAAATAGGGCAATGAAAGCGGTGAGGAAACCTTTAATCTCCAAACTTCCCCTAAACCTAACCCTAGCAAGACTTTAATTTAGATTAATTTAGTTTAGTGATAGATCTAGTTTTTTAGATTTAATCAATCCAATACAACATTTGGAATCAATTCGTAAAGACACTTTAAGAAAACTACCCATCTCTGTGGACCGACCCGTACTCACCGGCTAGCTGCAAAGCGACGCCGTTTCTGATTGCGGTAAATACAGTTTTTCAAACAAATCAACAACATCTTTCGTATACTAACTATGTATAATTATAACCTTGCAGGAGTTCTTTTCGATCCTCTGTATCAAGTGTTGAATCCGCACTTCTCCTTCCAGTAGGAAGTTACTCTGCCTGCTGGTGCTGGTGAG
Organism: Agapanthus africanus; assembly: GCA_030015575.1. Classification (NCBI taxonomy): domain Eukaryota; kingdom Viridiplantae; phylum Streptophyta; class Magnoliopsida; order Asparagales; family Amaryllidaceae; genus Agapanthus; species Agapanthus africanus. The sequence continues at coordinate 327,259,759 of JASDDO010000018.1, forward strand.
TATAGCTTTCTAAACCGACGTCCCTTCTTTTCTTAGACGGGCGACCCGACTGTTGTTAATTTTGAGTTGATTGCAGCACTACAAATTGGAGGAGGGGACGAGGGAATCGTCACGCCACCAGTACTCCTAACTCTGCCCCCTGTCGTAGCAGGTATGGTAGACTCTATTGTTCGTGTATCTTCTTTATTTCTTGAGCCGTCATCTGATTATGATTTATTTTGCAGCGGTGACACTGACTCCAGCTCCGTTCGAGTCTCGCATCATAATGCCGGCAGGGCCTTTTTTTAGACGTCCATCTTCAAAAGGCGCTGTGACCAGTCTGCGTATGTTGAGTGAATATATCGAGGAGCTTGACACGGGGGCCCTTACATTCGCTGCGGATTTTACTGCCGAGGTTAATCCAATGTTGGCGACGCTTGTGAACTTCCATAACGAAAGCGTCGTTGAGTTTTGGGTTAACCACTGCAGGAAGATCGAGGCCTGCCTGTATGAGCTTGAGCTTAGGCGTCCTACTCCTAAGATGTTGGCTTTGAACTCCCAGCGGGCTACGTGGGTTGAGCAGAGCGTGTCCTTCCTCTTCCATTTCGAACAAGAAGCGACCTTGAGGCGGAAAGAACGTGAGGAGGCTTCAGGTGAATCTGCCCGGCTGCGCGCCCAAGTTGAAGCGAATGCCGCGCAACTGAGAGCCGTCTTTGACAACTTGCAGCAATGTATTTCGGACGGACTCGTGTTGAGGCGAAAGCTCGACTCTATTGAGCGGGTTACGCAGAGTCACGATGCTGCCCAATGAGAAATTGATGAGAAGGTTTCATCGTGCTTGCAACAACGGGCTCGAATTGAAGCAGAGCTAGCCGCGGCGGCCGATCATGAGAAGGCACTGAAAGGAGTGCGCGAGCAACTTGCTGACTTATTGAAAACGTCTTCTTCTCAGTAGCTATTTTGTATAGATTGAACACTTGTAATTTTAGAATAACATGTATCCATTTTTTTATTCTTTCATATGATCCAACTTGTACTCCATTAAATAAAAGATACACATTTTTTTGTTCTACCGTTGCTTTCTTCTCTTTGCTGTGTCATTGCCATGTGATTTTAGCAAGTGTGGCCTGTTGATAGTTAGTGACTGTCCATCTTGGACTCTTTGCAGGTTAACGATGGCTTAGGAAACAGGTTTAGGTCTGCTGCCTAAGACTTTTCAATTTTATGAGCCGTGAGGGTCTCATAAAGAATTTTCTCCCTACAGGTCGAGAGGATCCCGTAGGTGCATTTTCTCCATAGGAATCATGAGGATTCCTAAGTGTGTTTTCCCTTGAGAGTCATAAGGATCTCACAAGAGAGTTTTTCTTGCTTATGAGTCGAGAGGACTTGTAAGTGGTTGTTTCCTTTCTTTTCGATGTTTGACTTAGGAGAGTGTAGCCTGTAGAAAATCTATCTTGACCTCTTTGCGAGGCAATGATGGATTGGGAGACAAGGTTAGGATCTGCCACCTAAGAATTTTCAACTTTATGAGCCCTGAGGGTCTCATAAAGACTTTTCTCCCTGTGAGTCGAGAGGATCTCACATGTGTGGTTTCTCCTTAGGAATCGTGAGGATTCTTAAGTGCATCTTCTCTTGAGAGTTATAAGGATCTCACAAGAGAATTTTCTCCTTACCAGTCAAGAGGACTCGTAAGTGATTGTTGAGTTGAACTACTCCTGAGTCAAAGCATTGTTTTGACGGGGAGTTCGAGAGTTTACTCTGGCTGTTTCCCATGGAGTCAGGATTGACTTTAGCCGTGATCTACGGGGCCAGGAGAGGTTGACTTTATCCGCATTTCATTGTGTCAGGGGTTGACTTTATCCGCATTTCACGGTGTCAGGGGTTGAATTTTATCCGCATTTGACGGTGTTAAGGATTGACTTTATCCGCATTTCACGGTGCCAGGGGTTGCTCTGGTCATTTCCCATGGGGTCATGATTGACTTTAGCCGTGTTCTACGGGACCGGGATTTGCTTTGGGCGTTTCCCACGGGGTCATGATTGACATTAGCCATGTTCTACAGGACCAGGATTTTCTCTGGGCGTTTCCCATGGGGTCAGGATTGACATTAGCCGTGTTCTACGGGACCAGGAGGTGCTCTGGGCTTTTCCTACGGGGTCAGGATTGACATTAGCCGTGTTCTACGGGACCAGGATTTGCTCTCTCGATTGTCTGTGAACCGTCGAGGTTTGGAACAGGGACTTTTCCATGACTCCAAGGTTGATTGTCGCGTTTGAATCCTGCTGGAATGAGAAGGAACGCTGTTGGTGATCTCTAGGCTGTCTGTGAACCGTCGAGATTCGGAACAGGAACTTTGCTATGGCTCCACGGTTGATTGTCGTGTCTGAATCGTGCTAGAATGAGGAGGAACGCTGTTGGTGATCTCTAGGCTGTCTGTTAACCGTCGAGACTTGGCTCTCTTTCTGATGGAGCCTGGTGGGAAGGTATGGTTCTCTCTTTGTTTATGCCCCTTGATTATATACAGGGATCGATGTGATCTCACCTGTAGGGCAAAATGTTTTATTTCATATATTTTTCTTTCTGCGATGCTCTACCATTTCATCTTTTACATCGCGAAAGTTGCGATTGCCCAATCATTTCGACTATTTTTCGCGGTGCCCAATCATTTCGGCTATTTTTTTTCTTTTTAATCGCTGTTTTTTTATTGCGAGTTGCCTAACCATTTCGGCTATTTTGTATGCATACATTTTTACTTGCTGATTTTGTTGCAAGTTGCCCTATCATTTCAGCTATTTCATATGCATTTTTTGGCTCGCTGATTTTTTTATCGCGAGCATGGGACTTGGGATCTGATACCGATTTAGGCATCAGCATCGCTACAACTGGGATATTGCCTGGATCGAATCATCATTTGCCTCTGTCGATTTCGAACAAAGGTGGCTTAGCGAACGGGATTAGGATCCTGTCGACTAAGGCTTTTAACTTCATGAGCCATAAGGGTCTCATGAAGGTATTCCTCCCTACGAGTCGTGAGGATCTCGTAAGTGCGTTTTCTCCTAAAGAATCGTGAGGATTCCTAAGTGTGTATTCTCTTATAAGTCGTAAGGATCTTACAAGAGTGTTTTCTCCTTATAAGTCAAGAGGACTTACATGGGCTGCCCACTGTGTAAACATATCCTTAGTCGCGGGTGGGACTTTGTTAGGGAAATGTTTATTCGCGCCCGTGGATTGTATACAAGGGTCAGCATTGAACCACTTGTAGGGCAATCTGGGGATTGTGATGGCTTAAGAACAGGTTCAGATCTTTATAGCTTAAGGCTTTTGAATCTTATGAGCCGTGAGGGTCTCATAAGAGGGTTCTCCTTACGAGTTGTGAGGATCTCGCAAGTGTAATTTCTCCTTAGGAATCATGGGGATCCCTAAGTGTGTTTCTCCTTTGTGAGTCGTAACGATCTCACGCAGGTGGTTTCTCCTTACAGGGTCGAAAGGACCTTGCAAGTGTCTTTTAACGAGATTGCGCCCTTTCGGGTTTTCACAAAACTCGCCGGTAGTCCTGCTGTTTTTACTCACGGAGCCCTTTCGGGTTTTCATCCATGCCCATTTCGCTTATGGACGTACCGATTTTTTATCAGCCTTGGGATGCTGCAGTCCATAGTAGTTTATAGAAGTCTCGGTCAACAGCCAGTTTTAGGACATAGTGGTCCATCGTTAGTTTAGGGACGTTCCGGTCCGTTTGGGCTTAGGAAGATAGCGAGTGGACATAGGCGTCATCATCTATCGTTGACCTAGGCCGTGACCTGTCAGGCGTAGTATTTTTTTAGGAAGTGACCGTTTATTGGTCTGAAAGGTGTTTCACCATGCATGTCCATGTGTAGATAGGTTCCACCCTGGTAAACATTGTCTATGGTGTACGGGCCTTCATAGTTCGGCTCGAATTTCCCCCGCTTGGCACGAATAGGGATCATAGGTCTTTTGACTACTAGCACGAGTTCGCCTTGGCGGATGTTCTCGGCCTAATCAATCTTTCATATGAACGCGTCATCTTTGCTTTATAAGCCTCCAGGTTTTGTTGCGCCATGAGCCGGGTTTCGTCAAGGGCGTTGAGCTCCTCAAGCCGAAGATGAGCATTGTCTTCGTCTGTTAGCTCGTAACGAACCGCCACTCGTAGAGAGGGTAACTCTCTCTCGAGGTGGAGTACCGCTTCTGTGCCGAATACCAGTGCATACGGCGTTGTGTTTGTGGCCGTTTTGAACGTAGTTCGATATGCCCAGGGAGCTTCATGCAGTCTCTCGTGCTAGTCCTTCTTATTTTTAGACACCATCTTTTTCACGATCTTCATCAAGGTCTTGTTGAAAGCTTCAGCTAGACCGTTAGCTCGGGGATTATAGACCGAAGAGTATCTCCAATCTATATTATGCTGTTGTACGAAGTGGCTGATTTTATGGCTTCTGTAGGCTGGCCCGTTATCGGAGATAATCCGTCGCGGAGTGCCGAACAGGTAAATGACGTGTGTCTTGAATAAATGGAGGATATTCTCCGTCTTCACTTTTCTTAGCGGTATTGCTTCCGCCCACTTAGAGAAATAATCGGTTGTTGCCAGTATGAACCGATGTCCTCTGGACGATGCCGGTTCAATGGGCCCGATTATGTCAGTTCCCCACATTTCGAATGGCTAGCTAGCCACCGTTGGATGTAGCGGATTTGGAAGCTGGTGGATAAAGTCCCCGTGAATCTGGCATGAGTGGCACTGCTTCGCGTATTCGAGGCAGTCTTGGATCATTGTGAGCCAATAGTAGCCCATCCTTTTGATCTTCAGCTTCATTTTCGACCCGGCTTGGTGAGAACCGCAAAGTCCATCGTGAGTTTCTTGGACGACTCTCTTTGCCTCTTCAGGTCCCAGGCATCTTAGCCACAGGGAGTCGAACGATCTCTTATACAAAGTATCATTGACAAAGGCGAAGGATAGAGCTCGTTTCATGAGCTGATGTCTTGAGGACGCGTCTTCAGGTGTTCGATGGGATTTAAAGTAGTCTATAAAGACTTCTCTCCAATCTATAGCCTTTTCCTGGTCTTTTACTTGTAGGGTTGCTTGCTCTGTCGTTCCTTTTTCTTCGGACGACTCTGGAGATATTTCTGCCGGTGCAAGAAGCCGACGGCTTTGCATAATGATCCTCACGTCATTGAGATTCTCGTCGGGCAGTTCTTTAGCGAGCTTGGCTAATGCATCCGCCTTGCTATTTTTCGTGCGCGGTATGCTTTCAAGGGCATAGGCAGGGATTTTAGTCAGCAATTGTTGTACCCTTTTTCCGTACTTTACCAACTCCGGTTTGCACGTCTGATAGTCGCCGTTTACTTGGCCAACGACCAGTTGGGAGTCTCCGTATATGAGGAGTTTTTCAATTCCCATGTCGACAGCGATCTCAAGACCTGATATCAAAGCTTCATATTCAGCTTCATTGTTTGTCCTCGACTCTGTTAGGGAAAAGGCAAAGCGCATTATCCTTCCTTATGGAGTTACGAAGATAAGGCCCACCCCAGATTTGATTATAGGGGAGTTGTGCTTTCGCTTATTCATAGAAGATGCTCCGTCGAAGTAGATTTCCCATCGGGTATCACTCCCTCCTTTTTCCCCGTCGATCGTGTCAAACGCGTGCTCGTCTGGCAATTCACAGTTCAAGGGAGAATCGGCGGGTATCGGATGCTCAGCGAGAAAGTCGGTGATGGCCTGGCCTTTCACTGCCTTGAGAGGACGATAAATTATCGAGAACTCCATCAAGAGCAGGGCCCATTTAGCGAGTCGTCCCATTAATATGGCTCTTGACATCAAATATTTGAGAGGATCCACTTTTGATATGAGGTGGACTTCATGCGCCAAAGCGTAGTGTCTGAGCTTCGTTATCGCGAAGATCAATGCCAGGCAGTGTTTTTCGATGGGGAAGTAATTGTTTTCTGCTCCCAGGAGAACTCGACTCAAGTAGTAGAGGGCTCTCTCCTTCCCTTGGTCATTTTCTTGTGCCCATAATACACCTAGAGAACCCTCGAGGGCGGTTGTATACAGAATGAGAGGCTTTCTCTTGACCGGAGCGGTTAGCACCGGAGGATTCTGCAGATATTGCTTGATTTCGTCCAGTGCGCTTTGGCATTTTCAATCCCAGACGAAAGGGGTTCCCTTCTTCATTAGGTGACTGTAGGGGAGGCATTTTCCAGAAAGATTGGCTATAAATTGCCGGATATACGCGAGCTTTCCTTAGAGAGACCGCAGTTGCTTGAGAGTTCTTGGCGGAGGCATTTCCATAATCACCTTGATCTTCGATGGGTCTATTTCGATGCCTCGATGTCATACGATGAACCCTAGCAATTTTCCCTAGGAAACTTTGAACGCGCATTTGAGAGGGTTCATCTTCAAGTTGTATTTCCGAAGGCACTAAAACACGATCTTCAGATGCTCCCAATGCTCCTCGTGCGATTTTCTTTTCACTACAAGGTCGTCGATATAGCATTTGACGATGTCATGTATGAGGTCATCGAAAGTCTTTGTCATGGCCCTCTGATAGGTGGCGCTGGCGTTCTTCAGACCGAAGGGCATCACTTTTTAGCAGAATATGCCCAGAGGATTTCGGAAAGCGGTATGCTTCTGGTCTTTGGGATGCATCTTTATCTGATTGTACCCTGGTGATCCGTCCATGAAGGAGAAGACTTCGTGAGTGGACGCGTTATCTATCATTAGCTTGGTAACCGGTACAAAAAAATCGTCCTTCGGGCAAGCTTTATTGAGGTCCCGAAAGTACACGCAGATGCGCACCGTCCTATTTTTCTTCATCACTGGGACAATGTTAGCAATCCAATCAGGGTACTGAACCTCTTTGATAAAGCCGGAGTCAATTAGCTTCTTGACCTCGGCGTTGACGCTCATGTCAAGCTCGAGCCGCATCCTTCTCGGCGCTTGTTTGATTGGCTTGACATCCGTAGATATCGCCAATTTGTGCACAGCGATCTCTGGATCGAGTCCCAGTATCTCTGAATAGTTCCATGTGAAGTAGTCTTTATACTGCATGAGCACGTCTTTTAGTGTGGCCACCCTTTCTTCAGAAAACAGCTCACTGACGAATGTCGACCGTGGGTCAACTTGCCGTCCCCAAGTCAATTTTCTTGAGGTTATCTGCAGTAGTATGTATCCTATCTTCCAGCTCCTTTGGCTCCGGTGGAAACTCTGAGATCACCTCGTCATCATCATTTTCAAAGAACCAGGGGAGGTCATCCATATTCTCGGGTTCTTCTTCTGACAGTGTTATTACGTGACAGGTACGAGTTCGCTTCCAAGACTGATGTTGGTATGGTTCTACTCTTTCCTCATACGTAGCTTTCGGTTCATGCTTCTGTAGTGGGGTTACCTTCCAGCTGCTGGATAGATTGAACCTGCTTTGCTGATACTGGTCTTCGACCCGGTCTTTGAATATAAAGCAGTCTTTGAGAGGATGCCCTATCGCTTGGTGATAGGAGCAATAGTCCGGATGATGAACCTCACCTGCTTGCTCGGGGTGCTTGGACTCTGGGAGCATCATTATCTGATGTTTTATGACAAGATCGAATATCTTCCTTGTCTTTTCTTGGGAAAAAGAATATGTTCGACCTATCTTCTTTATAAGAGACGGATCTCTGCTACTCAATTCTCGATCGCGTGGCTTCTTGGACCCGCTTTTCCGCTGTTGAACGTCTTTTCCGTTCTTTAGCTTGTTTTTACCTCTGCGCCGGGTCTTCTGTATGACGGGTTGACAACGAAGGGCATCGTCATTCTCCGTATCCTGCTGAAGGAGGCGCTGCTTCTTGGCTTTCTCGTAAATGGCCATTTCGCTGCTATGGTCATCCCGGACTTTTTGACCCGCTTCCCTTATAAGCTTGTCCATCTGTTCTTCGAACGACGGACTTGGCATTTTCACGGCGGGACCTCATTTTGGTTCAGGGTTAGCATCTTCCCATAGAGCATCTCCTTCTTCATCGAAGTCATGTATGACATAGTAGCTATGGAATCGCTCCCGTTTCTTGGATCGGATATATCCAAGCCCGATCGCTTCCATTCTTTCGTTGGGCAATTTTTGCTGAGTTCCGGGGACGTTCCAGATCCTGTTGTAGAACTGAGCTTGTCGAGCAGTCTGTTTGAAGGATACGCCTTGGTGCCTCAACAACTTTTTTATCCTTCTGTGTAGTATCTGGACAGACGGATGGGCTGGAGCCTGTCAAGCGTAGAATCGACACCATGCCAAATTTCTTTCTCCACTTTGGTTTCCGCGGATCGATAAAAGAGGATCACCTTTTCATCTTTTTTCCTGGGAGGGACGTAGAATGTCTGCAGTTCCTGCACACTATACGTATCAAGTGCGTCGAGTTCTTTGTAATGCTCTTGCGGGACCATGACGATTTGCAAACTCTGATCATCGTCAGCGAAGGCTTGTAGCGATGGCTGAACAGAAAATACGGCATTGACCTCATCTTCCGAGTCGCTGCCGAAGACCAGAATAGGGGTGGACGGTCTCGGCTTGTTGCATTGGGGTGGCCCTGAATAAACTATTTCTTCTTCCTTCTCGGTATCACTCCCGAAGACCGGAATGGTGGTGATAGCTTTGTTCTTCAGTTTGTGACATCTTTCTGTGTCTTCAAAATCTGGTAAGAAGTATTTTGCATCTTCGTACTTTCAGACTTCATTCACGGAGAATGGGTTCAACTCTCCCGTCACGGTATACTCTAAACCATCCTTGAAATACTTCATACACTAATGTTGTGTAGAAGGGATGATGTTATACTCGTGTAACCAAGGCCTTCCGAGCAAAGCATTGTAGCATGTCTTGCGTCAATGACGTGAAATTTAATGCCCGTGACGAGCAGCCCAAAGCGTAACGTCAGTATCATAGACCCGAGCGTCCTTGATGACTGGGAATCAAACCCGGAGATAGTGATCTTATCCCGAGCGAGGTGTTGAACGCTCATGCAGATTTCCTTCAACACTTTTACATTGAGGAGGTTAACGGAGGATCCATTGTCAACTAGGATCTTCCTTATCTTAATGTCATGGCAATATCCGGAGACATAAAGGGGACGGTTATGCTCGCACGTCTCGAGGAGGAGATCTTCATCGCCGAAGGTGATATCGGCTGTGTGCACTTCTTCCAGCTCGTCCTTCATCTTTTCTTCGGCGAGGAAAGCCTGGAACTGTTCGGGCTCTTGTAGTGTCTTGATCAGGGAATCTCTCGCCTCTTTATATAGCAGAAGGGCGTCGAGAATACTTAGCTGTGAGGGTAGCTTCCTCAGGTGTGCCAGAATGTTGTAATCCACCTTATTTTTCTTGGGTGGGTTCTTGACTGCCAGCTCTTCGACGACTCGATCATCGAGGGCGATATCCTTAGGGATCTTTTCTTTCCCCTTATCCTTTTTATTTGATCTCTTGATTGAAGGTCCGAGATTATTTTCAGGTAGCGTGCGATTGCGCAGCTGAATGTTCTCCCAACTCTTCGATTCTTCCTCTTTTCCTAAGGTGGATTCTTTGAAGAGAGGGCCAAGAGTCATTTCTTCTTCAGAATCGCTCCCGAAGGTGAGAACTTACGATCCCCTGCTATCAACCATGTGACAGTTGCCGGCAGCTCTTCCTCGTTCGTCTGTCGCATTTTTCTGCTGTCGACGAGCTTCACGCTTCATCCTCTTGAAGTGCCGCCTATGAGCGACATACTTTTGCCACCAATTTTTAAAGGCGTTGCATTTCTCAGTAGGGTGTGCAATCTTCTGATGATATAAGAAGAAGTTAAGATGTACGTCCGCTTCATCAAAATGTATACCGCTAGGAGAATTTTCTCTGAAAGAGCGCAGCTTCATTCCCATCGATTTGGCTTTGGCAAACCTTTTTCTTGTCTTGAACCTGCTTTTATTTGTGGCGGATGACTTTGATCTAGTAGGAGTGTGTCAACCCTTTCATCCAGTCGCCGGCATTTGTCCTTTTCAAATATAGCCATCTCGCGCTCTCGATCAGCTTTGCTTTTGAGAAGAGCTTCATTCAGGAATGCGTCAATCATTTCGTCTGATGGTCCTAGAAGTTCCGGCTCAGGATCTGCCCCCTATTTCTCTTTGTCCAGAGCTTCTTCACCATTTATTAACGAGTGAGAGATCACATGGCAGCTTACCACATAATCCTCACGTTCATCCGACGAGTCTTCTCCATTATCATCATCTCCGTCCTCAAGGACGTGGCTGAGAAATTCTTGGAGTGTGACTGGGGTCCGCGCCTTCTGGTTATATTCTTCCAGCGCGTCAATATATTTTTGCAGGTCTGTGCGCTTGTCATCAGGCTTCACGGGCTTTTGGGTCTTTTTCTTCTTCTTCGAAGACTTTGACGGCTGGTTGTGGGCGCTTTGACTATCACCACCAATTTTTGGAGTTGGGCGCGGCTTCAGCATTCCCTTGATGACTTCGGGTTCCAGGGGACTTTTCCATTTGATCGCCGGGCATGTTTAGAGATCCTTCAGCATTATTTTTGTTTCGGCTGAAAGAACGACCTCCCATGGAGCTTCTTCTATAAAAGGGCATGATGCCCCCGGTGTGTCCGCCTTTTTGAGAGCGTGCAGCTGGGGCGGGTTTACTTTCCAATTCTCGGACAGTGTGAATTTGCCCTGTTGGTATTGGTTCTTAATCCACCCTTTAAAGACGAAGCAATTTTCGATCGGATGGCCTATCGCTTGGTGATAGGGGCAATAATTGGGATTATTAGCCTCACCAGGTTGCAATGGGCATTTTGGATCCGGCAAGTTGACGAGCCTGTTGCACACCACCGGCTCGAACAATCTCCTCGTTTTGTCTCGGGGAAACGAATAAGGGCGCTTCATCTTCTCATTAAAGAATCGCCGTTTCTCGTCTTGGCGATCAGTTAGTTTTGGACCACTGGGCTGCTGTTGAGCATTGGCGACGAAGGTTGCTTTCCCTTTCCCCTTTTCATTTCGAGATTCCAGCTTCGAAGGAGATGGTCTGTGACCCATCTGGTTCATTTGGGCCAGCTTGCCAATCAAGGCCTGGAAAGTAGTTGGCTTGAAGAACATCATGAATTGTGAAATGGTCACCTGAGGGTTGAGGGTCCCTATGAACATACCTACTGTAGGCGCTTCTTCGATGCGCTGCTCGCACTTCGACCACAGATTCTGCCACCGTATCGCATACTGCACCCATGTTTCGCCTGACTTCACTCTGGCGTTACTTAACGCGGTGATCGGGGTATGCTCGCTAGCGCTGGCGAAACGTTGGGTAAACAGCAATTCCATCTTCATAAAAGTTTTGACGGAGTCGTTGGGAAGCTCTAAGTACCATTCGAAAGCTGTCTCCGCTAAGCTGCCGACGAATTGGCGAAGCAGTAGCTTATCATCCCCTCCAGTGTTGCCGCAGAGAGCCCTGAACTGAGCGACATGTTGATGGGGATTGCCTGTCTCCTTATACACATGGAATTTAGGAATTGTGTATCCTGGCGGGTACTTTATCTGATCGTACCATCCTGGATATGGTCGCCCAGTTCTAACGACTTGGTCAGTTGCTTCATTCGTTTGATGAGCCCGTATTTGCTGAGCTATATAATCATCGAGCATGGCTTTAGAGATGGTCTCCTCCTTGGCTGCTGACAGAGCCGGCAGAGGATTTGATGTCTCTCCTCTATCATCTTCAATTATTACTGGAGGATCTTCGGCTGGAGGGTCCGGCCGGATCATCATGCCCACCATATCTTGGAATAAAAGGGTCATTTGTTTTATGTTGGCCGCTTGTCCCGCAGCCTCTTTGTCCTTCTTCTTAAGCATTCTCTGAAGGAATTCAGCATCTGTTTCCTGCTCACGACGCTGCTCCGAAGATGTCTATGGGCTTGCTTTTGGTCCCGTGAGTGCGGCCATAGCTGTCAACATCTCTTGGAGCTTTTGTTGCTGCTACTCCTGAGCCTTAGTCACTGATCGAAGCGGTCGATGACCTGTGGAGATACGGCTATCCTCTTTTTCGGATGCCATATAGAAGGTATGCACCACAATGCCCCCAGACTTAGGGCGTTTAGGCTCACTGCCCTTGACATTTGCCGCAGACACGGGAATTTTCTCCGTCCTTCTCCTCTTGTGAGCGGTCGAAGTTGAGAGAGCCGTTGCAACGGGTACCCAAACATATGACACCTTTTGTGGCCTGACAGGATAGTCCTCTTCTCACCCCGCTTTCATCTTTTCCTGTCGGTGGGGGTAGTTTTGATCAATCATCGAGTCTTGGAATTGACGCCAGACTTTGTAAATTTTGGAGGACAGTCGCTGAGGGGGCTGTTCGAGCTTCGTCTTTTTAGCATTCTCCATAGGCAGAGGAGACCTTTTCAGAACAGCAGTCGGTGAGTTCTTGTGGACCCTCCTGAGTGATTCAAAGCTGTTCCTAGTTGGAACAGCAGCATCGACTTCTACCATTGGAGCTGGCAGAGTCAATCCAGAAGGGGAATTGCCCCCAGCTTTTCTCACTCGGCGCCAGTGGCAACGTCGAGCATGTCGTGCGGCCGGGATCACCTCCGTTGTTGGATGAGCTTTTTCTTGCCCCTTACTTTGAGGAGAGACTGTTATTTGTGCTAGCCTGTCGAAGACTGACGCCCGTTGAGAGGGGGTAGTTAGTCTTACGAAGGCCGACTTTTGAACAGGGGAAACAGCCTTTATGACTTTGTCTAGAACGGGAGCTGAAACGGCCAGTCTTGTGAAGACCGACCCCTTAGCAGGAGAAGCCGCCTTGGTGACTTCAGGAGTAGGAATGGCTACCCGCTTTGGGATAACCTCTTCAGGAATTATGGGCTTCTTCATGGGCCCATCTGAACTTCGGCCCAGTTTGTTGAAAACTGAGGCATTGGAGTTGGACGACCTGCTGAGAGGGGCTATGGTGGTTGCAAGCCGATCAAAGACCGACTTCTTCATAGCTTCCTGTGATGGTATAGGAGCGCTGAAGCTCATTAGTGGGATCATAGTCCCGAAGAATAGCCCAGTGGTGGCTTGGGTCACTTGTTCCACCGGCATTATGAAAAGGGAGGCCGCTTGGGGTCCGTAGGTTACTCCTCCAGATGAGGCGGAACAGGAGTTGCAGTTGCAGTTGGAGCAGTTAGAGGCCATTGATGTTCTCTTTTCAGCATGGGAGCAAAACAAAATCTTAGTACCTCGAACCCAAGGACAACCATATCAAACCGCGATTCGTTCACGAACACGACACACGAAGTGTGGAGTGGAAAGAGGAAAAGGTCCCACCGGGCGTGCCAGAATCTGTTCTCCGCCGAAAGACGCGACCGGGACATTGGTGTTAGTGTATATGCCCTAGAGGCCATTACTGTGTCATACTAGTATGTATATTACTTAATTGAATCTTGGGATATTCACAGTTGTATAGACAATCTTGCTCAAAATGGTAGTATGCTACTTGGTTTGTTTCTACTTTAATATGTGCATGTGTTTCTTTTAGCATATCGCTTATACATATTAGTGGAGCCCTTAGGATCTTTGCTTGATTACCAGCGTTGTGATGGCAGTCACACTAGTGGGGGCTGGGTAATCTACAAGCACATCCTTATACAGGTCCCTAGTCGTAGGATTATCGAGACGGGGCATCGATACTCCGGAGTAGACTAACGTATGCGCTTCTCATCCCAGCAGGGGAGATGGTCTGTTCCACAGCCATCAGTATGTCGTACTAGAGATAGTATGCGGGTTCTCGTTAGGTTACGAGTACACTGGACAGGACTCGTCGGGAACTGTTGGTTGGTACTATACCTATCATCAGATAACAGTTCCTAGGTGACAGGAGTACAGCTTAGTCCGTCGACTTGACACTGCTACTTCGCCTCGAGTGTGTTCCCACTGTACTTTGATTACTACCCTTCCACGGCTCAAAGGAGTCGTGCAAACAGGTAGTAGTTGGGTGCAGTCCCGAAGCACTTGGAGGTAGTAGCGGTTAGATAGGATTCGTCTCTCCCGGTATTGGGGGTTGATATCGCGCTGTGTCTAGGAGAGCCATTACACAAAGTCCCTGGCCAGGGCAAGCGAGATATACTGGTAGCGTTTCCAGTGTTATCTCAGGGTGTTCTGGGCTACACTCCGACACGACTTGTACCGCTATTAGGGGACTGACGTTTACCGCCCCCTTGGCCCGCCATGCGATACTCGTAGACGAACAGACCGGACTGTACGGAGATTGTCACATTCAGGCTCAGTAGGAGTTTGGATGGGTTTACCTTATCGGCCTTCTTGTCGGCATTTACCTGGGAACCGTTACGTACAGCTAGTGCCGCTTGCGGTCTGTGGTTAAAGGCCCCTTTTTCCATGGTTTTGTGAAGAAAATGTGTTGATTTGTGTAGGGTTTTTGTGTAGAGATCAAAGGGAAGTGAAAAGAGAAGAGGAGAAGAAGAAGAAGCTGGGGTTTTTGGCTGGAATTTCTGCAGGAAATTCAGAACAAGGAGAAGAGAGAGAAGAGAGAAAGAAAAGGGTCAAAAGTCAACTTCTTTACTTAACCCCCATTCCTCATTTTTCTATTGCTAAAAGAATATTTAAAAAGGGTTTTGTTTTGATTAAAAATGGTGGGGATTTAACAAGGAAACATGCAAGGAAAGAATGGCTAACACTTTAACCTAGGTTACAACATGGCTAAGTGTGCAAGTGTATACTACAAAATGGAAAATTTTCCAATTAGGGTAACCCGACTAAAAATAACTAATAAACCCAAGTACACATATAAAATAACACGCACAAATTGCTAATTAACACGAAAAACACTCTAGCGAAATTCAAAGTGTTACAGTTTTAGTTTAGGGACATTGCGGTCTAGTTTAAAGATATCATAGTCTGTAAAGTTTAAGGACATCATAGTTCATGGGTTTAAGGACCCCATAGTCCGAGGTTAAGGACATCATAGTCCATGGGTTTAAGGACCCCACAGTCCAAGGTTAAGGACATCATAGTCCATGGGTTTAAGGACCCCACATTCCAAGGTTAAGGACATCATAGTCCATGGGGTTTAAGGACCCCATAGTCTAAGTGTAACGTTTTGAAAATCGTTTCGGTGAAATTTCGAAAAATCGGTAAAATAAGGGGGTTTTCTGTAAAAAGTCAAAATACAAATATCTTATTATAAAAATTAAATATACATATTCTAGCTATGTAATTGCTATTATTTGGTGTTTATTGAGCCGCTGGTGAAATTTCAAATTTTCTGAAAAAAATATTATTTTATTATTATTTAAGCCGTCACTAATACATTTAATTAGGGAAAATTACAAATTGGAATGAGTTGAAACAAATTTTGTGCATCATAAAACATTAAATAAAATTTTATCATGTGGTTTTTGGAACGAAATCATTTGCCAAAACGGTTTAGAAATTATTGAAGAAAAAAAGGCTTTTTTTTTAGCGTAAATGGATGTTTGGGGTATTGTATTTATCATTTTTCAGCACCCCACACCCGTACCCACACCCACACACCCCCATTCACTTCTCCCCTTGGCTGAATTCAGCAGCCCCCATCTTTTTCCCCACTTGAATTTCAAAGGAAAAGAAATGAAAGAAAAGAAAAGAAAATGGATAAATTAGTTAGACTTTTGACTTTGGTTGGACTTTGACTTTCTCCCCCTACTTTCTCTACCTCCCTCTCTCTCCTCTCCCCCTCCCATTCCAGCCGACCCCCCCTCTCCTACTGCAGCAACAGCCCCCCATTTCCCTTCTCTTTTCTCTTCAAAACTTCATCAAAAATTGCCCCAAAATCCATCAAAAAAATCCCAAAACCCAAATCCGACTCCTACCCATTTTAGCTTAGCCCGTACAGCATGGATCCTAGTGAAAAGAGAGCATTTTGGAGGGCCATGGATTCTTGTGGATCTTCAAATGTTTTTGGGTATAATTCTAAACTTTTTTTGCTTAGTTTGTTACTTAATTTCTTAAAGCTAAGTTAATTAAGTGTTAATTTGGGTTATGTGAGTTTAATTGCATGATTAAAGATTTCAAGTTAGGGTTTGTTGTGGAAATGAGTTGTGTTTTATTGTGTATGGTTTAGTGAGATGGATTAACATATTTAGTTTTGTAGAAAACTAATCTAGTTGTTAATTACAAGTTGTTACTTGAAAAATGTCCAAATTAAGCTTTTTGTTGCAAACTAGTTTTTTTGATTTAATTCGAAATATGAGATTAAAAATATGGTTAGGGTTTTTATCATATTATTAACTTTATTAAGTGTAGTTTAACACTTTAGTTCATGGAAATCCAACCTAAATTGTAGTTTGTGCATTTTTGCTATGAAATTGTTAAAAAGGGTATTTTGTAAACTAGAATATTAGGGTTTTTGGAATTTAATGAGATTAAATTCCGGAAATTGTTTCTATGACTTATTTAAGATATTTAATAAGTATATTGGCCGCTACATTCATTTAAACATCATGTTTTGTACAAAAACGACGAATTGTGCTTGCTAGATTTTCGGAAAAATGACTTTTTAAGTGAAATTGGGGTTTTTGGGAATTGTAAGCTATTTTATATTATAATTAGTGCTTGTAATTGTGCAAATGAGTGTGATTGGATTTTTTTCGATGGTTTGACGTTTGTACATCGACATCGAGAGTTGGTTTGACTATTCTTGCATGCGTAGGCGATAGGTTTGGACCTACGCGTGATACGCGTGCCGATTTGATTTTCGTATGCCGTTTCGATTTCGAATTTAGTTTTAATGCGATACGGTGCGTTATGATATGTAGGTACCCCATGTGGACTTCGAGACGACAAGCAAGGGCGTGGCGACGTCGGCACCGGCTAGCGAGGACCAGGTGAGTAGATTTATATCTACGGGAAGAAGTCGGGTGGATGGCGTATAGCACCCCCGCAGTCCGTGGTCATGTATACGGATGCGTATACACACCAACAATTATTATATGTTATTTGGGATTAATAACGATGCTGAGGATGGATATTGGTGTGTTGGATTATTTTAGCGTTGCGAACCCTAGGGTAGTGTTGCACTACACATACACACATACATACTTGCATACATTCCTATTGATATGTGCTCATGGGATTCTTTATAGTTATGGATTCACATGGGTATGGGACTATGTGTTCACATACGGATTTGAGGATGATACTTGGGATTGAGCTGAGTCGATGAGATTTGATTTGAGGCCGTGAGATCGGTGATATAGCAGGGTTCGTATTTGAGATACGACATGACGTTGTAGCGGGTCCTTGACGTAGTGTTTCACACACGTCCATGCATACATAGGCGGTATCTGTATGGTACTAGACGTAGATCAGTACCGCGATCATGATATTTGATAAAGAGGATACCAGGTGAATAGTATGATGAATGTGATATTGACCCGTACCCAGATTTGGGATGCCGTACGACGGATTTACGTACGAGCTATATTTTAATGATTGATCCGCACTCTTGACTTGGGATGTCTGATTATAGATATGGTATCGGATATGATATTATTGAGGCGGGATCACCGACTATACATATACAGGTAGGTATATGTATCGACTCAGATGATAGGCGGTTTCCTTACCTGTAGTTCAGCTTGTTAGTTCAGCCGTATAGTTTAGTGTAGTTGTTAGATTAGATTAGACTCCTACCTATTTCAAAAACTAACGAATCGTGGGTATTTTAAAAGACAGCCCAAGGGATCCTACGGATATTTCAAAAGACTTATCTTTTCATAAAAACACCGTAGCCCCTATTTTCAAAACCCCATGATTCGTGTTATTTCAAAAGGCACCATTTGTAGGACTTATAGATTAATGCAGATTAGTTATAGTTGCGTCTAGTTTTCAGCTCCCGCTCTTCTTTTGTGGTCCGCTTCGCATCGCATGCTTATTTTATGTTTCATACTCCATTATTGATATCATGCTGTTAGGACACCAGCACCATTACCGATGATGCGTATGTACCACGTACACTTATTTGCCGGCTCACACACATCTTCATCGGTAATTGCCATGTCACGTACACCTTAGAAAATATTATTGCTTGATATAGCCTGTTAGCTAATAGTTAGACATGATATTAGTGTACTTGCCTTATATGTTAGTTTAGATATTGTAGTTATTACCTGCTACTTCATGCATACTGTTATTCATTGTTATGCCGCATTCATGGATTCTCATGCATATATTCACCATTTTACGTGTTATTGAGGTTTTGGATTCGGATTTCCATGAGATTTTCTGGATTTGGAGGAAAACCGCAAAAACATAAATAAACCTTTTTCCTCTTTTAAAATAAAAAGTGCGGTTTTCCCATGATGTATGAGTCGTCCACCATGAGTTTGCTGATGGATTTCGAGACCCGATTCGAGGAGACGGATGAACCGTTTCGGGTACATGGTGGACCCGGTAAGGTACTCCGGGGCAAGAAGCGCGTGATGATGACGATGTGAGCCTGGCAGGGGAGCACTACCTACCGGTGATTTTACCCGACGCGTCGGATATCCGGAGGATACCGTCGTGGTCTTGAGATGGATGGTAGGGGCCGGTCTGGACTGACGGCGCCCTAGATATTGAGACTGTGATATTGAGATTTCGAGATATTGAGGTACAGAGACTGTGATACAGAGATATCGAGATATTGGGATTATGTTTTGTGCCGATGCTAGGCACTGTTTTATGCTGATTTCATTATGATACCTCATTTTAAAAATACAAAGGAAATCTCACTAATTTATGGAAACAGTTCTTCATTTATATGTATTCTGCTTTCATGCATTCATACCTCATTCATATGATATATTGCTACCTGACGCACTGACACGGGCACATGAGTTTACACTCGGGTTAGATACTACCCTAGCCATTGTTATAGGCTGCATGTTATATACATTTTTGAGGATATATTATGATCATTGACCTAGGATTGCGTTATTTATGCGATTTCTGTGCGTAGATGTTTTTCTATTCACGAGTTGGCAATTCACCCCCGTTGTGCCCCAGTTTCTTGCAGGTTTTGCCGTACAGGTTTAATTACGGCTTTGCGGCATAGTTTCGTTCGGGTGATTTGCTAGTAGGTGGGTTTACTTGTATCGTACCCCCATTATATATCTTGTATATCATTATTCTATTGTATCTAGAAGTTCCATCAACCAAACATGTATTTATTTTGAGATAGAGACCAGTGATGTTATTCCTTCGACCTTAGAGTCGCGCGTTATTTTTCTGCGGTTTTCTTGTGGATTTGAGTTTCCTTTTGAATTTTGATCCTCGCCGTTGGCGTTGTATATTATATTGCTTGTGTGGTTATGACCGTCGATTGACGAAGAGCTAGCTCCCGCTTGGGGATGCCTTTTTATTGATTTCGTATACTATTCATGTTGTATCCCGTTTAGGAGCCAGTATTTACAAAGGAGACTCTGCCGAAATTTTCAGTAAATTTTGATGTTCTTAAAAACCGTATAACTCGGCTTATGCTATTAAAACTACTTGTTTTAAATTGGTTTTCCTTCACTCTACTTCTTTTCTTGGTTTGGATTTCTGGGTTTTCGGTTTACTTAGATTACGTACGCCTCGAGACGTTTCGTAGTTTAAGTGCCGGTCATGTTCCGTACTTTCGGGACGTGACACTAAGGTTAAGGACATCATAGTCCATGAGTTTAAGGACCCCAAAGTCCAAGGTTAAGGACATCATAGTCCATGAGTTTAAGGACCCCACAGTCCATGGAATGTCTGGTTGTCGGGACCCGTCACCGCTCTAAAGACGTTGAAGGATTACAACGACAAATATCAAAGGAGTGCAGAGATGTACCCTTGAACCAATTTTGGTTGGGAGATCTGTAGTCCAATTGGGACTGAGATCTGAGATTTATGAGTGTATGGGCTCAATTAATCTGAATGAGGGGTTTATGGCCAACTTGGGCTCGGCACACTCAGTTAAAATGTTAAACATTTAACAATGCTGAGCATTGATTTGGGTTCTGACAGCCTTTCTGTCTTTCATTGAATGCTGAGTATTCATCATAGCTCTATGGATTTATTTAGAGAACAGTTTATGTTCTATCAGCGCACGCGTGAGGAACACGTGGCGCTCTTGGCACTAGCACCAGTTAATGAGCGCAGTGCGCTATATTTGGAGCGCTGAG
Organism: Agapanthus africanus; assembly: GCA_030015575.1. Classification (NCBI taxonomy): domain Eukaryota; kingdom Viridiplantae; phylum Streptophyta; class Magnoliopsida; order Asparagales; family Amaryllidaceae; genus Agapanthus; species Agapanthus africanus. Next base: position 327,279,863 of record JASDDO010000018.1, read on the forward strand.
GCGCTGGAGCGCTGCATTTGGAGCGCTGAGGCGCTTCTTTTAAGTAGCACACACGTGAGGAGCACGTGGTGCGCTTGGCACTGTGCGCCAGTCTTGAGCGTAGAGCGCTTCTTTTAATTTGGAGTGCTAAGGCCCTTTTATATTAGGAGCGCTTAAGCTCTTTTAAATTAGGAGCGCTAAGACTCTTCTGTTAAGTAGCACACACGTGAGGAGCACGTGGTACGCTTGGCGCTGTGCGCCAGTCTTGAGCGCAGAGCGCTTCTTTAAATTTAGAGCGCCGAGGCTCTTTTAGATTAGGAGCGCTGAAACTCTTTTAAATTAGGAGCGCTAAGGCTCTGCAGTGCTTTGCGCTAGATGTGGAGCGCAGAAGCGCTCCTTTTAAATTGGAGCGTTAAATTTCTTCTTTTATAACTTTGATCAGTTCTCTGCTCTGAGAATTAAATTCTCTCTTATAAGAGACTTTGTCTCAAGGTTCTAAGAACAAAGTTCTTATTTTATAGGAGATATTTCAATCTCTTATTTTGGTGAAAGGGTTTGCCTTTATGGATATGTGATCCTAAGAGAACTGAATTATTCTCCCCCTTTTTATAATGAGATGTTCATGATCTCTTTTGTAAAAAGACCTTAGTCTTATAGATCTATGATCTGTGAGAAGAATTGTGTTCTTCTTCTTATTCTTTGTGATGGGATACTCTGATCTCTTTTTGTGAAAGACCTTGGTCTTATAGATCTATGATCTTAGAAAAGAATTAAATTCTTCTTTTAATATGAGATGATTTCATCTCTCTGTTTATTTACCTTGAGGAAATTCTTCTTCTTTCGAGAGCTTGCTCTTTTTCTTTGAATTTTTTTCAAAGTTTATGGGGGGGGGAGGGGGGTTCCTCTATATAAAACTTGAAGTCTTGGGGCCTTTATATAGGGCAAGGCTGATTTGTTCAATCAGTTGAAGAGATCTTTTCTCTAATTGATATGGGGATGTCTCCCCCGTTGGATCTTTGATCCAAGGGCTTCTGATTTATAGGAGGTAATCTTCTTGTTTTTAACAAGATTGGGAAATCTTTTCCCACACAGAATTTATTCTGTATTTTAGTGATTTTTTATCACCACTGGATCATTGATCCGATGGTGCTCTGATTTACAGAGCATAATCTTTTTGTTCGGGAAGATTTTGAGGAATCTTTCCTTAACAGAATTTTATTCTGGTCAATTGATGATTTTTAATCATGTTCGTTAGATCTTTGATCCAACGGTTGGGAATATTTAGTTCTGGCGCTAGCGCTCCCGTGTTTTGCACATGGTGCGTTACTTAGAGTGCAGCGCACTTAGCGCTAGCACTTACATGCTTTGCACGTAGTGCTCTGCTTAGAGTGCAGCGCTCTTAGCGCTAGCGCTCATGTGCTTTGTACATGAGCACTGCCTCAGAGTCTTTGACTTTCTCAGCGCTGGCGCTGCTATGAAGCGCTGCTTCATTTCAAAATTTGAAATTTTGAATAGAGCTTTGCTCTGATTGGGGGAAACAAAGATTATATATTAATCCAATTCTGGAGAAACGTTCGGAAGCAGTTTATGAACATAAGTGGATGTTCTAGGGATATGGTAACGGCAACCTCCTTCGGGAGACTGTTATCATTCCAGGCTTCCAAGATGACCTGGATGACAGAGTGACTGTCAGAGTTGTAGTTTTCCCTCTTGACGAGGGGCAGTAGTTTGGACAGATGGTCCAAGCAGATACTGAGGGAGGCATGGTGTAGGATACTGATTAAATTCAGTTTACGATACAGTCTAAGAAGTTTGCTGGATTTAGAGTTCATTTATGAACTGGGTCCCATCAGACATCCAGACATATTCTAAGACAGATATTGTTCATTTCGGGAGATGGGTTTCTCCGCGAACTAGAGATAAAGAGAGAAATAGAAAGAAACATTGGAGCGGTTCCACTCACTGAGGCTATTTCTCGAACTCAATGGTTTTACAAACGAGCTTTGTGAAATTGATTAGTAGAGAAGTTGGGTGTTCGGTATCACACGGGCTGTGAGTATGCGACACCGCAATAATTAGCCTTATGTGCAAGTGGGAGGTTGTTGGCTATAGTGCTCTTAAGTCAATTATTAGATCGCATGCACGTGATTGCAATGATTGAGGGAGGACCTATACCGGTAGAACAGTCTTACTCGAGATGATAATATGCTATCTAGTTTGTTTTTATCATCATGTACATGCTTCAGGTGACATTACAGATCACTATTACATATTGATAGAGCACATAGGATTCATGCTTGACTACCAGCAGTATGATGGCGATCATATACGTGAGAGTTGGGTGGTCTATAAGCACATCCTTAAAGTGTCCCTAGTTGTCAGAGTTTTGAGACTGGGCATTGATACTCCAAGAGTAGACTAGTGTATACGGATCGAGACCCCGACGAGGGGCGGTGGCCGGTCTTATAAGCTATTGGTGTCAGTTCGTTCACCTAAGATATATACAGGTGCTCATTGGGTTATGAGTATACCGGACGGACTCGCCGGGGACATGCTAGTTGGTATTATACCTATTGTCAGATAGCAGTTCCCTGGTGACATGTGTACATGTTAGTCTATTGACCTGAGATCGTCATTTGTTTCGTGTGATTTCCTACCGTGCTTTGATTACTACCCTACCACGGCTCAAAGGAGTCGTGCAAATAGGTTTTAGTTGGGTACAGTCCCGAGTCACATGGAGGCAGTGAGAGGATCGTCAGGGGATTCTTCTCTCCCTGTATTAGGGGTTGATGTCGTGGAGTGCGCTGGTGGCCATCACCAGAAATCCTTGGCCAAGGTAGTCGAGAATTACTGATCTAGGATCGGTAGTTTCTCAGGTGGTGATAGGCTTCATACCGATACTAAATGTCGCGTTATTAGGAGTCTGACTTTATCCACCCCCTAGACTCGATGCGATACTCATAGGCGAACGGACCGGACTGTACGGATATTGTCACTGTCAGGCTCAGTAGGGTTTCAGGATGGGTTTGCTCGTTGGCCTTCCTTTCGCTCAATACCTGGGTAGTCGTTACGTATAGCTAGTGCTACTGACGTGCTTGTGGTGAAACCCACTACCAGCGTATTGACGAGTCTTTAGAGTCCCACACAGAGGGTTTCCCTGGTTCGGGCGAAATGTTGTAGAGGCCGTATGGTTTTATGGCAGGGTTCGATTATATTCGTGCACTTGTGCATGAAAAATGATCGGACGGATAATACTAGTGGGCTTTGGTTTAAGCCGGATCCTAGTATTATATTGTTGGATTATTTTCGTCTCGTTGTATTCGTATTCAGTCGGAATACGGATGCGGGTATGTATATACGGATGAGGGGTATTCTTGTAATTCGTTACAAGATTACTTTAGAAGTTGCCATTTCTTTTTGGATTAAACATTTAGGGTTTTTTAATGTTTATTGGTAGAAATTGTGAGTCATGGTTTGCATTGATTGTGGCATGTGCACTTGGTGACTCATGGTATGAGTGACATGCTAGGTTCATTGTTTTGGATTGTGAGATATTTTTGTAGTGAGCAAGTGGTGAAGGCAGATGCATTATTGGTGGCTTTTCTTGGGTTGATTTTCTATATGAGCTCACACAAAAATACCTCACAACTCTCACTTGAAAAAAAAGGCAGACACTCATTTTCTTCACTTGCCATCTCATGAGCTCACACTTTTCTACCCATGGCTTCTTCTTCAACCTCCACCCAAACCCTCTCATGAGTTGAGAATCCTTGGGTGTATTGAGGCAAAATGATTACACACACTCTCTACTTCATCTTGGCTATCTAGGCTAGCAAACTAGATACCTGAGTTGCTTCAGTTTTGAGGTGGGAGCCCATATTACTAATCCTCGATGTTGATCATCTTCGATGGGGAAGACCGGAGATCGAACTTGATTGAGGAAACCGCGAGGAACATAGGACAGAGGTTGAAGACCGAAGGACACGGATCGATCGGTATAACCTCTCTAAACTCCTTTTATAGTACTAGTATAGGGTTAAGGGTGTAGGGTTCCCTAGGTCGGCAGTAAGGTTTTGGGAGGCATTGATCGCACGGCAAAAGCGTGTCGGATATTTAAAAGTTCTAAAGTTTAACCGCGATCAGGACGGCGTCGCTTTGCAGCTAGCCGCGATGAGCACGGGTCGATCCACAGGGAGATGGTAAGTTTTATGTTCTTGTTTTAACGAGTTAACAACGTGGCAGATTTGTTCGTTATCTAACCTATATGTATATTCAAGTATAAGGCTTGTTAGGAAAATATAGGATAGTGTAAGTTAATGGGTTTCGTATTCAAGTACTTTGAGCCGAACTCAACCAATGAAGCTAGAACAATCGGCAACAACGTGGATTAGGGGACTTAAGCACGGTATTCATGGAATCCGGCTTATTGACCCTTGTCCTTCCGTTCTTGTCTCTTGGTTTCATCTCCGGCCAAACCGAATGCAACCGGTCACGGTTAGGAATCACCTTTACCTTGGTAGGGTAGGGTGCCTAACGGAGCGTTTGCGTAAGATTTGGGTGGAGTTTCAATTGGAAAAGACGGGAAAAGGAAATGAGGAACGAAATGTTAACTTACAAAATCTTTCTCTTTTCCTAACAACAATATTCACACCATTCACAAAACAAACCAAAAAGAGATAACAAAAGAGAAGAACAAAGAAAAGAAAAGATTACAAGCAAGTAATTAAATGACATGGTAATAAATTGCAAGTAACAAAAGTCAAGAATGAAAATGCATGTAAATAAAAGAGCAAGTAAGAAATACTAAGAACCATATAACCCAAGCTAAGACGGGCGGGAGACCCAGACTTTCATACTTCAATACCCTATGTGCCCACCAGTACTGAAGACAAAGAAAATATTGATTTTAAGTGGAATGAATTTCTCGATATCTCATTCCAATCTCAGGGATTCGATTCGCGCCTAACTCACACTGCTTTCAAGAGCTAGCTTTCACACTCCTTCTCTATATAAGATCCATAGCTTGAACAAGACAAGACATGGGTTCAATAACCAAATCTTAAACTTGCAATCTCAATGAAGAGGTTGCAAGATCAAGAAGAGGCAAAGAACTCATGGTGAATGAAGAAACAAAAGAGATGTTTATTAATCATCAAGAATGATACAACCCCTTGAGATCAATAACCAACCCTTAAACTTTCAAGCTCAATGAAGAGGTTGAAAGATCAAGAGAATGTTAAGAACTCAAGGGGACTAAGCTATTTACAAGAAAGGAGAATAGAAAAACTTGGACAAAGAATGACAATCCAAGACTAAAGAATGACCTTTGAACCTTTGCCCCATGGTCTGTATTTATAGGCTCCAAAGAATGGAGGGAAATTCGAATTTTTAAATCAACACAAAATCTTTAGCATTGAATGCTCATTACTTCATGTCCATTTGTGACTTGATTCATGGCTGCCCCCATTATGGTCAATGTTGATTTGTCTAGTTGATTTTGGTTTGCACTTATTATTGGAGGGAAATTTGAATCTTTAAATCAACACATAATCTTTAGCATTAAATGCACATTACTTCATGTCCATTTGTGCCTTGATTCTTGTCTTCCCCATCATGGTCCATGCTGATTTTTCTATTTGAATTTGATTTGCACTCAGTTTTGGAAGGAAATTTGAATCTTTAAATCACACACATAATCTTCACCATTAAATGCTTATTACTCCATTCCCACATGTGGCTTGATTCATGGCTGCCCCATTATGGCTCATGCTGATTTGTTTGATTCCTTTTGATTTGAACACATGCTTTTTAGTCTTGAATGCATATAAAATCATATGCATATAAAATCATCTCCTTGAATGCATATAAAATTATATCCACATGTGCTTAAAAGTCTTGTGTACACATTTGTTGTGTTAGACCATTTAGATAGAAAAATGTGTACACAAACTTGTTGCAAAAAGGGACTCCTGAAGTATCGGTCGGATTGCGGTTCTAGTTGCAGTGTCGGCTCTCAACTGATATATCCATGATTTTAAATGTATTTCTAGTATTTTATCACGGATACCTGTAATCTGTATTACTGAGCAGACACTGGTTAATAGTACCGATAAATACGACAAATAGATAATGAATAGGCGGTATTAGAATGCAGTTTTCTGATATGAACAAATACCCCCAAACTTATCTTTTGCTCGTCCCGAGCAAAACCATTCATTCACAAAAGAAAATCCTAACCGCACTTTCACAGGGAACGCGATTGAACTGAGCGTGTGCAACAAGCCGTTAAACCTCTAGGTGTCCCTAGTAAGAGAAGTGTTGTCTCCTGAGGGTTTTCAGCGGATACTACCCACAAAATCCCATCAAGCTAGTTTTGCGAAATATCTATGATTCAAACCCTAAGGTTTTGTTTTAAAGATAACAATTCTATTATCCTAAATTTAGAACTATCGAACCTTTATTTTTCACACCTCGCTTCTTATTTAACTTAAGATTTTATATGTCATTACGTGCAGTGCAAATAGTGTCGTTAAGTTTCAGAAGGATCGATTAAAGTCGTCATGTCACAAAATAAGGCCTAGATAAAAATTTAAAAAGGATCACATAAGTTTTATAAAGAATTAAGTATTTCTCAAGTTTCGTTTTCTAGTAAGGTTTCAAATTCAGAATTTCTATCTTCCTTAACAGAAAACTAGGTCTTATTTTTCACTCCACCTTTTTCTTGTTTTCATTTCATACACACCTTTGTGAACGTGCAATAGTCTTTATCATAGAATAAAACCTCCATATCTCCGCTAGAAATACTTTTTTTATAAAAACCTGCCTTTTGTCAAGATTATTCTCACACAAAGAACCGTTAGGAATTTTAACTCGGAGAGAACACTTGCTTGACTTTGTTTTAATCTGGACTTTCTAGGCTTCTTAGCGAGCTTTGGGCCAATGCTCCCAAACCAGTTAGTTTTAGGGCATTAGGTGTAGAGACACCCCAGCGGACTTAATTACTCAAGTTACCTAGGCCCAAAAATAAAAGACAATGATGATTTAATGCGAACGGAGATATAACCGGTAGTTCAATTATTTTTTTGGATAAAAGACGTGTTTAGTGGGTTAGGTGTGTAATCATTCCAATCAAGTTCCAGATGGGTTATTTTTCAGAATTAGTTCCAATTAAGGCATCAATAACATCCCTTCATATCCGCTTCATTTTATAAACTATTCTTGATATTACTTATTTCAGAACAAACCTATTTGATCCTCAGAAAATAATTTATCCATTTAAAAGTTTTCAGACATAATAGACTTGTCATCTAATTTTCAAAACTCACGACACGTGTAGTGTGATGTAAAGACGTATATCAGCTATAGTTAACTTCAAAGGAGAGTTATCTTTCAGGTTTTCAAAATCTAAAAATAGGATTTAGTTATTCCTATCTTATTAAACAAAACCGTCGAAATATTGAATCTAAGTTCTCCTACTAGCTAACTTGACGACAAAGTTTTTATGTTTTTAGAAAATTTTCTGATTTTTATGGGTTTTAAAATAAGTATGCAAATGCAAAATATACAAATGAATGCGAAGGAAGAAAGCTTACCGAGCACACCCCCAAACTTAAACTTGACAGTGCCCTCACTGTCAGGCTACACCAAGAGGGTCAAAATTGTCGGTGCCTCCTTAAAAACAAATTATATACAAAACAAAAAGAAAACTAAAAATATATACACAAAAAGGTTCCCCCCCAAACTTAAGTAAAACAGTGTTTCCACTGTTAAGCGTTGAAGTTCAGGATTAGGAGGGAAAGACAACAGTATCAAGCTATACAAGGCCTTACAAAGGCCAAAAGTGAGCACCAACCATTCAAAAATTCTATCATGATAATATGCGGGTTGGTGAAAGAAGATGAAGAGAAAAGAAATGGAGAATACGCGAGACCGTATGGAGATAGAAGTGGTATACGGTCTCGGTGGAGGAGGAGAACGGCGGAAGGGAGAAAGAAATGGAATACGAACTTGAGGGTGAAAATGGAGTGAATAAATTAGCACAATTTGTAATGACCGATGTGTAAGAAGCGTTTGTGCTAATGTATTAACCTATTGAGAAATGGGGTTAAATTCCTCAAGATTTGCGAGAAAACATGGGTACGCCGAACTCGGTAAACCAGATATAGGAAATGAAAGTGATACAGTTTCTTGCAAGGTCGGAACGATGGAAGGGACGAAGGGGAGTGATTTAGGGATAGTCTTATTCTCACCTAAGTAAACTATCTCGAACTCGAAAGATTCCATCAATGGTTCGAGATGACTGTGAGCAACCGAGTTTGATGGTTCAACTAACTCATCTGAAAATTCAAAGGACTCAAACTCGGGCGGTGAGCCTTCAACATCGTCCGAAAAAGTGAAACACTCGTTATCGTCATCGGCTGTGAGAAGAGTGTCAGATTCAAGGAGGAATGCACTAGTGGTGTCAAATGTGCTGTGATTGAACAGAATTTTTTCAAACTCACAGTCCTCCTGCATGATCTTTTGCGTGGTCGGAACGATGGAAAGGATGGAGGGTGATTTAGGAAGTATAACAGTTAAAGGTTCAGGAGGATGAATTGGAAAATCCGACACATCAAACAAAAATGGTTCATCCTCAATACTATCCTCAAAACTCTCCTTAATACTATCCTCATAATTCTCCTCAAAAATTATCTCATCCATGCAAATCTCATCAAAATCAAGATGCATATGAAGTTCGGGAGAAACATTTAATGACTCGGGATGATGAATTGGAGAGAAAATTTCAGTCAAATCTACGGGTTCATCATCCAAAATACTCCCTGCGTCAATATTCTCATTCAAGTGAAAATTAATATTCTTAGACTCCTCATCAAAAGCATGGATTTCAATCGATTCTGGTTCTAAGATGGAGGTGTAGAGGTCAAAAGGTTTAGGACTGGATTCACTTGGAATGGACCCTTCACAATCGAGTAAATCAAATACTACAAAGTCGCACAACTCATTAAACGTTCTATCTTTAATCGGTAAATCTTTTGGGACACTAGATAAACATTCAAAACTGGAGTTGTGTGATTCAATTTGCAATGGGTAGGTTTGATTAGGAAGGGTGTACAGCTCACTGTCACTACTCAAATTCTCAGCCTGTCCTACCGCCTCATCATACATTGTAAAATGTGGAGCTAGTTGAAAACTAGCTACCGGGTCACTAGGTTGTATGAGGGCGGCCATGGACGCATTCAAATCCATCATCTGTTGGTATGACGCTACCCTAAAGTCTTCCAACAACTGTTCTAGACTAGATATGGGTTGTGAAGGGGTTTCAGTAAAAGATTCAAAGTTGTTTGGATACTGAAAACTCCCAAAAGGCTGTTCAGACGCAATGTCTAGGGCAGGTGCAAAAGTTGGGTAGGACTGGTATGAATTTAATGGTTGGACAGGGGTAGGATCAACATACGAATAAGAAGGTGAACTGAATTGTTGATCCAAAGAATTTGTAGTGGTGAAAGGGGTGAAAGATCAGCTACGGGATTGTTTAATATGTTCAGCGATGGACAAATGACGACTTGTAAAAGGGGTATCAACATAAGAGGGTGGGGGAGGTTGAAACGGTTGATACAAAATGGATTGCTGAGTGCAAGTGTTTGTCCTAGACGCGTCTATGCGATCTTTCAATGAAATTTTGGGCATGGTGGGGGCGTTTGATGTTCGGCCAATGCAAGAACCGTTGGAAGTTATGTCTGGTTGTGGGTACCAAAGTTCGGCAAGAGTTTTTCGAGATGGGGTACCCATGTTACGAAGAGAGAAAGAAGAATAAGAGAAAAAGAGGGAAAAAAAGAATGTGATTTTTTTTAGTTAGTTATTAACAAAAGAATGAAATATACACAAAAAAAGAACCTGGACCAAAAATAATCACGACACAAAAATACCACACCCCTAATCGTTCTAGGGTTCACCTAAGTCAACTAGACCTGCTCAAGAACTTGATTGGCGAAGTAAAACTGTGTCGAGAAACAGGCTCAAGATACACTGATCACGAGGCCAGGTAAGTGCAGAGATAAGGGGAGGTTTTCCGACGCTTTCGTGAAGGTCCTTAATTAAATAACCCTTTCTTTTTTGGCGGTTTCGCCGTTAACACTTTCCTAGACACCACGTAAACAATATACCGTTAAGCGGTGTTCTAAACACAGTTAAGCTCTCCTAGTGAGCGCGAAGTTCTTAAGGCTTAAAGTCTAATTTCTTTTAAAATTTGTGTGAGTAAACGTTATGCTCAAGTTCGTGATTTGTGGGCCACGGAAAAGGTGATGAAATCCTTTACCGTATGTTGTGGGGTTCGCTTGCCCTTAAATCTGTATTAATGTATGCAATATGCAAATCAATGAAAAAATTTGTTCAAAATTTCTAACAATCTCTTTTTTTTTTAAGCGCGGCACTGCAACAAATACGGGTTAGTCAATTTTTTTTAGCGTTTGCTAGCGAACTTGCAAAGAATCCTGCAAAGATATTATATTGGAAGCGTCGGATTTGAGAAGAAGGTGTTAGTAAAGTGCGTACCGTTAAGTTGTGGGTTAAGAAACCCCCGTTGAATCGAATCCGGTAAGCTTGAAAAGTTCGCTTGCGCGGGTTAAACTACCCGGATCTTTGGCACTGTTCTTCGTAACCACTTTGATTTTGAATGTGCACATTGCTCCCCACGCTCGCTGTTCGCAAATCCGCAAAATCTGAAATGTCGGAAAAAAATGGATATTAGTGCGGAAAAACGATACGAATGCCTAAATACCTGCACATTAAAAATTATAAAAAACAAACAATACAAATAGGACAAACATAGAACACTGGAGCTCAGAGGAGAAATTGGAGGCAAGAAGTGGTGAAAGGGCCAGCGTCCCCGGATTTAGTGATGATGTCACCGGCTAACTTGATGAGGTAGGGCTCCAAATTTCAACAGTAGTCTCAGTGTTCCACTAATGCCACACTGGTATTGTTTATCTTTTTATGTTTAGTTACAGAGTGCAAGCAGGTATAAAATCCAGAGAACAAAATGGTTAGCTTGTGTTAATTTTTGTTTTGGTTTTGAATTTTTTTTTTGAAGTTTTAGTTTGTTTTGAAAAATAGGGTTAGATGGATATTAACAAGATTAACCCGAAATAACAAAAATAAAAACGTTACCGTCTCCTCGGCAATGGCGCCATTTGATCGCACGGCAAAAGCGTGTCGGATATTTAAAAGTTCTAAAGTTTAACCGCGATCAGGACGGTGTCGCTTTGCAGCTAGCCGCGATGAGCACGGGTCGATCCACAGGGAGATAGTAAGTTTTATATTCTTGTTTTAACGAGTTAACAACGTGGCGGATTTGTTCGTTATCTAACCTATGTGTATATTCAAGTATAAGGCTTATTAGGAAACGATAGGATAGTGTAAGTTAATGGATTTCGTATTCAAGTACTTTGAGCCGAACTCAACCAATGAAGCTAGAACAATCGGCAACAACGTGGATTAGGGGACTTAAGCACGGTATTCATGGAATCCGGCTTATTGACCCTTGTCCTTCCGTTCTTGTCTCTTGCTTTCACCTCCGGCCAAATCGAATGCAACCGGTCACGGTTAGAAATCACCTTTACTTTGGTAGGGTAGGGTGCCTAACGGAGCGTTTGCGTAAGATTTGGGTGGAGTTTCAAATGGAAAAGACGGGAAAAAGAAATGAGGAACGAAATGTTAACTTACAAAATCTTTCTCTTTTCCTAACAATAATATTCACACCATTCACAAAACAAACCAAAAAGAGATAACAAAAGAGAAGAACAAAGAAAAGAAAAGATTACAAGCAAGTAATTAAATGACATGGTAATAAATTGCAAGTAACAAAAGTCAAGAATGAAAATGCATGTAAATAAAAGAGCAAGTAAGAAATACTAAGAACCATAGAACCCAAAACAAGACATGGGTTCAATAACCAAATCTTAAACTTGCAAGCTCAATGAAGAGGTTGCAAGATCAAGAAGAGGCAAAGAACTCATGGTGAATGAAGGCACAAAAGAGATGTTTATTAATCATCAAGAATGATACAACCCCTTGAGATCAATAACCAACCCTTAAACTTTCAAGCTCAATGAAGAGGTTGAAGGATCAAGAGAAGGTTAAGAACTCAAGGGGACTAAGCTATTTACAAGAAAGGAGAATAGAAAAACTTGGACAAAGAATGACAATCCAAGACTAAAGAATGACCTTTGAACCTTTGCCCCATGGTCTGTATTTATAGGCTCCAAAGAATGGAGGGAAATTCGAATTTTTAAATCAACACAAAATCTTTAGCATTGAATGCTCATTACTTTATGTCCATTTATGACTTGATTCATGGCTGCCCCCATTATGGTCCATGTTGATTTGTCTAGTTGATTTTGGTTTGCACTTATTATTGGAGGGAAATTTGAATCTTTAAATCAACACATAATCTTTAGCATTAAATGCACATTACTTCATGTCCATTTGTGCCTTGATTCTTGTCTTCCCCATCATGGTCCATGCTGATTTTTCTATTTGAATTTGATTTGCACTCAGTTTTGGAAGGAAATTTGAATCTTTAAATCACACACATAATCTTCACCATTAAATGCTTATTACTCCATTCCCACATGTGGCTTGATTCATGGCTTCCCCATTATGGCTCATGCTGATTTGTTTGATTCCTTTTGATTTGAACACATGCTTTTTAGTCTTGAATGCATATAAAATCATATGCATATAAAATCATCTCCTTGAATGCATATAATATGATATCCATATGTGCTTAAAAGTCTTGTGTACACATTTGTTGTGTTGGACCATTTAGATAGAAAAATGTGTACACAAACTTGTTGCAAAAAGGGACTCCTGAAGTATCGGTCGGATTGCGGTTCTGGTTGTAGTGTCGGGTCTCAATTGATATATCCATGATTTTAAATGTATTTCCAATATTTTATCACGGATACCTGTAATCTGTATTACTGAGCAGACACTGGTTAATAGTACCGATAAATACAACAAATAGATAATGAATGGGCGGTATTAGAATGCAGTTTTTTGATATGAACATGCATCGTCCATACCGTTTTCGAAATTTTGCCATTCTAAATAACTCTAACCCTAGAATTTTAACTAGAGATTTAGACGAACTAGCAATGCAAATACTTTACATCTAAGTGAATGAGGAATACATTCTTTGTAGACCGGTCCTTCACTTCTAAAGCTCCGTGTAGTAGTCTCTTCGCTCCAAGTAGTGAACACCCGAACTCTAGTAAGGGTTCACCTGAAGAAATGAACAAGCTTGCTCGAAGCCTTCGAGGCCGAAAATGATTTACGTCGAGGAGACTCAACCTCATGCTACCACTTCACTAATGGTAGATTAGTGAAGCAAACACTCTAAACTAAATGGCTAATATAGTAGAGGATAATGAAGTAGGAAATGGGCTCACTTTGGATTTTATTTTCTCACAATATTTCATTACTTGATCAAAAGCAAGAGAGCTTCAAGGAGATGAAGAAGATGATGATGAAGTGATGAAGAGAATAAATCTCATGAGGTTAGAAAAGCAACCATGGGTGAGTTTATGTCATACACAAATTCATGTAGAGAATAAACCATGGTATGATGTTAATGGTTAGGTTAATAAATATCTTAAGTAAAATAAAGGAGTGGACTAAGTCAATGAAACCTACAATTTTCTACAAGCATCAAGCAATGAAAAAATCTCCACTAATTTTGAATTACTTAAATATAAATATAAACCCATATTAAACCTAGCATGGTGTGAGTCTTATACATCCATGTTGCATGTGTAACCTAGCATGACACACTAATATATATCTTATGTGTAAAAAGAAAACAATATAATTAACATATATCACATATATATTAATGTATCATAAGTGAGAAAAAGAAATGCTTAAGCGAGCTAATATTAGTTAATGTAATTTAATATATCAAATATATAATTATAAATCAAATTATTAAATCAACATTTAATTTAATAATCCGGCTATATCACATATAACCGACTAATATCAAATGTAACATTCCATCGAATCAACACTTGATCCGATAACCTGGCTATATCACATATAACCGACCAATATCACATATGTTGAAAATAGAATGCGGTATCACATACGCGCATTAATCTCGGTCCCGCACATATCACATATGTGCTCCTACTTCGTTTTGCATGAACCAGGAAAGCTCTGTGTAGGACTCTAAAGACTCGTCAATACGCCGGCAATAGATGATGATCATATCAAACACCCACAGGCCACAAGCGGTCTGGTAAATGTAACGGCCACCCGGGTATTGAGCGATCAGAAGATCAACAAGCAAGTCTGCTCATACTCTTGCGAATCCAATCAGTAACACTACCGTACAGTCCGGTTTCTTCGTCAGATATGTCGCATATCACAGCCTGGGGGTGGTATAACGTCAGACCCCAATAGCCTGATAAGTCATGCCGATGCAAGGTCCATAACGGTTCGAGAAACTATTGATAACACTTACCAGTAGTTCTCAGCAACCCTGGCCAGGGATTTCCTGTTATGGCCAATTGAGCATAGCGCAACATCAACTCCCAATACCGAGAGAGACGAATCCCTTCCTATCGCTCATTGCCTCCATGTGACTCGGGACTGTACTTAAAAACCACCTTTTTGCATGATCTCTTGATCGTGGTATGGTGGAAATCAAAGCATGGTGGGAATCACACAAGACTCTATGACGATCTCGGGTCGATAGACTAACCTGTACCAGTGTCACCAGAGAACTGCTATCTGACGATAGGTATAATACTATCTAGGAGTTCTCAGCAAGTCCGTTCAGTGTACCCAGTCTCCACTGGGCACCCGTATACCTTCTCTGATGTGAAACACCAATGGATGTGGGATCATCCATCGCCCATCATATGGGTCAAGAAGCGCATACTCTAGTCTACTCTGGAGTATCGATGCCCTGTCTCGATACTCCCACGACTATAACCGAAACAAACATCATTTAAATCTCTAGCTTTGCTCTGATACCATTGTAGGGAACCCTACAGTGGTAATCTAAAAAACATTGTTTAAATCTCTAGCTTGGTTCTGATACCACACATATATAGGGAGGACTTTCTTGCTCGACATGATAGTATGCTATCTGGTTGCACTTTATCTTAACATGTACACTTATTATCTCTCTATTACATGTTGATAAAGCCCTTAGGATGAGTACTTGACTACCACGTCCCTATTAGTATGATCTGCATCATAATCCTGTGGTATCAGAGCCAAGCTAGAGATTTAAACGATATTTGTTAGATTACGAAACTGAAACAAACACCCGATACACATTCCTAGTTTCTATCGACCTTGAGAACCCTACAGTGGTATCAGAGCCAAGATAAAGATTTAAACGATATTTGTTAGATTACCACTGTAGGGTTCCTTAGGTCGGCAGCAAGGTTGAAAACGGCATGGACAATACCTCCCGAAACCTTGCTGCCGACCTAGGGAACCCTAAAGTGGTATCAGAGCCAAGCTAGAGATTTAAACGATATTTGTTAGATTATGAAACCTAAACAACTCCGAAACACCCGAGACCGGAAGGTGTGGTTTTAGAGGCCATTTAAAATTCGAAAGAAACTAGGAATGTGTATCGGGTGTTTCGGAGTTGTTTCGGTTTCGTAATCTAACAAACATCATTTAAATCTCTAGCTTGGCTCTGATACCACTGTAGGGTTCCCTAGGTCAGCAACAAGGTTTCGGGAGGCATCGTCCATGCCGTTTTCAACCTTGCTGCTGACCCAGGAAACCCTACAGCGGTAATCTAACAAACATCATTTAAATCTCTAGCTTGGCTTTGATACCACTGTAGGGTTCCTTAGGTCGACAGCAAGGTTGAAAACGGCATGGACGATGCCTCCTGAAACCTTGCTGCCGACCTAGGGAACCCTACTGTAACATTTCAGAAAAATAAAATATTATTTTTGGGAATTTAAATAATTTAAATAATATATATTATGAATATTTTAATGAATGGAGATTAGTTTTAATATTATGGTATGATCATATACCAATAGATTGGAAAAATATTGGAAAATTACCTTGGGTGTTGTTTTTTAAAGAAATTGTGAGATTTAGACATTTTATGAATTATTATATAATTAATTATATACAAGATTGTTTCTAAACTTGATTAATAATCACTAATTATGCATTAAGCGTGATTATGCACATGAAATGCACCATGTCACTTTTTTTAAAAACACTTGTTACATTTTTATGAAACTTGATTTCAAGTCTTCATTGTGCATGGTTTCGTTGTGGTTTTACAATTGTATTTTTAAAAAAAATAGAACTATAAAAAAGAAAAAGGAAAAAAAAGGAATAATGAATTGGGGACATGGAGGTATGGGCTTTGGAGGGGGGGGGAGAGAGAGAGAGAGAGAGAGAGAGAGAGAGAGAGAGGGTGGCGGGTCTCCTTGAACCATGGCTCCTTATTTCACTTCATCATCTTCATCATTTCCCTCTCCTTCCTCACCTCCATCGCTGCCCTCTCCCTCCTCCACCTCTACCCCCTCACAACACCATTCATCCCACATCAAAACCTTGCATTCTCTTCACAAAAAATATGCACAAGCTCACTATAAGCATGGAGAACCAAGAAAGTTTGGATTTTTGAAGACTTTGAGAAACTCAAGAAAATTATTGAGTTGCCAAATGAGGTAATTCCTTCACCATTAGAGTAGTAATCCATTTCCTTTAGCATCTATTTTAGTTTAGAAGCGTTTAAGTGTAGTTTAGTGAGGTTTGAAAATTCCAAGATGAGGTTTTAAGGAATTCTTAAGTTGTGATGGTGTAAGTGATGTGTAATTGGTGATTAGAACCCCTTAGTGTTAAAAAACAGAGCCTAGGCCATGAAGGACTTGAACTTAGAAACCCCGATATCGGAAGATTGTGAGAATTGTGATGATATTTAGATATCTGCTATGACCCGGGGCACCTGAAAAATAATTAGCGATTACAGAGAGTCATGCAGGCAACCTAGAAGCTGTTCCCATGACCCGAGACCATATCTTCTTACTGTGGACATAAATAATCAAGTTTCGGCCGCAAATTGCGTCCTTGGTGCGAGGGATTCACCTCGTGCTTGGTCCATGGCTCCATTTTAGGAAAATTAGACCTACCCCATATGCAGAATTGGCTAATTTCACCTGGAACAAAATATGGAACCATTTTCTTGAGTTGCTGTTTTGTTTCGCGTCTTTTAAATGACTTGAACCTTGGATAATGTGTTTTGTCTCGATCGATTGGCGTTTGTACGTCGATGTCGAGGGTTATTTAGTTCTTTTGCATGCGTAGACCATAGGTTCTAACCCATGTGTGATACGTGTGCCGTTTTGGTTTTTATCCGCGATTTCGGTTTATGATATTATATGTTTATATGTAGGCACCTTCACGCGGACTTTGGACGATGAAGAAGAGAATGGCGACATCGACTTTGGCAAGCAAAGATTAAGGTGAGTAGGTATATATCTACGGGGGAAGTCGGGTGGATGGCGTATAGCACCCCCGCAGTTCATAGTGTAGCCTATGATATATCATGTATATATACAAATATGTATTATGTGAAACGTTATTAGTTAGCAAGAAAGATTTTAGGAGAGCATGGGTTAGTTTTAGTGTAATTGGTAGGAAACGTTTTTAGTTAGTTTCTTAGTCGCGAACCCTAGAATAAGGTTGACACACACACACACTTGCACACACGTGTTATATTTTGGTTTATATGATATATGTATATATATATTTATGTATGTGGATGTGTTGCTATATATATATATATACACACACACACACATATACATATACACGTATGATGATGATAGTATATGATACTTGGAGATGAGTCGATGTGATTGGGCATGATGCCGTGAGATCGGTGATGTGACTTGGGTCGTATTATGAGATACGACATGATATTATAGAGGATCATTGGGCGATGTGTTTTCATACACATGCGGATATATATTTGTTGATGGTATCGGAATGTACTAGACTTTAGATCAGTACCCCTGATTCATGATATGATGATAATGATACCATATGAATAATGAGTTATATGTGATATTGACCCGTTGGGATGCCGTACGATGGAGTTTACTGTACGATGTATGAGTATGATGATTGATCTGCACTCATGACTCGAGGATGTCGTATTATATATATATATTTTATCGTACATGACGCTATTGAGGCGGGATCACCGACTACTAGATATATCGACTCAGACTTAGGTGGTTTTCCTTACCCTTTTGATTAGTCTCTTAGCTTTGCCCTGTAGTTTACTTAGTAGATGTTAGACCGGGCTCGAGTCATACTTATTTCCAAATCTAACGAATTGTGAGTATTTTAAAGACATGCCAAGAGATACTACGGATATTTCAAAGGACATACCTTTTCTTAAAAACACTGTATCCCCTATTTTCTAAACACCATGATTCGCGCTTTTTCAAATGCCAAAACTGTATGACTCGTATATATACTGTAGATTCTTTATTGTTGCGTTTACTATTCATTTTCCGTATATTCTTGCTATTTGCATCGCATTGCATGCTTAAATGTGTTTTATTGTTATTATGAACCCATACTGTCAGGACACCAGCACTATTACCGATGATGCGTATGTCCACGAACACTTGTTTGCCGGCTCACACACATCATCATCGGTAATTACCATGTTACGTACACTTTAGAGAATATTACCTTATTGATATCGCTTTTTAGCTGATAGTTCCGATTTATCATTACTGTGCTAGTTTAGATATTGCATTCTTTACATAAATACCCGTGCATGTATACATATTCATTGTCATGCAATGTTATGTGGCTTTATGCTTGTAATTCACCGTTTATTTACTCTTGAGATTGGATTTGGATTTCCATGAGATTTCTGGATTTGGAGAAACCGCAAGGATTTTATAAACTCATTATCATTTTAAAGATTAAAATTTACAGTTTTCTCATGATATGATTTGAGAGGTGTCCACCATGAGTTTTCTCGGCTCTTGAGCAGTATCATACACCCGAGTAGAGGAGGAGGAGGAACCGTCTACGGGTGCATGGTGGACTTGGTGCGGTACCCCGTGGCAAGATGGTCACAGATGATGGCTTGAGCCTGGCAGGGGAGCACTACCGACCGGTTATTTATGACGCGGCGGATATCCGGAGGATACCGACGTTGTCGTGAGATTTGATGATTTGGGCCAGTCCGGATTGCCGGAGCCCAGGGGCCAGTCCGGATTGCCGGAGCCCAAGATATTGAGACATTGAGATACTGAGATTTTATGATATGGGTCAGTCCGAATTGCCGGAGCCTGAGATATTGGATATTGGGATATTTGTTTTGTGTCGATACTTGATACGGATTCTATGTTGATTTCATTGATGATACCTCGATTTTTATACACAGAAATATCACTAAATTAAGAAAACAGTTCTCTCATTCATGATGTATTCTGTTTTCATTTGTAATGCATTCGTACATCATAATTATGATATATTGCTACCTGAGGCACTGACACGAGCACTTGATATTAAACTTATGTGTAGATATTTCAGGGTTATATTATATTGAGGATGTCACGACCCGAAATTGGCACGTGACGGCCCTAATACTACGCAACGTCTACAGGCGTAACGTAGTAAAAGAAAGCCAAAACCCAGAAATCTAAACCATTAAAAGACAAGAAAAGATAAGAAACATTGTTTAAACCTTTAAAAAAAATCTCAAGTATAAATTCTTTAAGTCCAATTTTTCTTTCTTGAAAATTTCGGCAGCACCTCCTTTATAAAAACCAACCCCAAAAATGGGTACAACATAAATATAAAGTAAAGCATCCCCAACGGGAGCAAATCCACGCCCAAAGGCGGAAAACAATCACCACAACAAATATACGACGCCATAGCGAAGAAATAGAAGACGATAGAAAGGAAACTGTATAAAAGACAACAAATCCAACATAATATACAACATCGTCCTCACCAAGTCTCTAAGTCAATATGAAAATAGTAGATAGAGAGTACAGGGATACAACGAATATACAATACAACGAATAACCAAAAAACCCACCTAAGCAAACTGCACACTGTGAGCTGATGCGGTATCCGTAGCAAAAGATGATAAGATGTGTGATAATAGCCTGCCTCTGACTATCCTGAGGAACACCTGCAAACACTGTGGCACAACGGGGGTGAGTTGCCAACTCGTGAATAGTAAATAACATATGCAGGTAATCGCAAGTATGCACGTAAAGCGTGAATCTAAGATATGCAGTTAACAGTAATAACATGTCATATGAATGCAGAATAATGGAAAGTACACTAGCAGATACAGCTAATATATATAAAGTAATAATGATATGACAACAGTATGCAATAATCATGCGATAAGGATATGAGAATGTAACTGTGCAATAATCATGAAAGGTACACTAACAGGTACTACTAATACAAGAAGCAGTGCAGAAACAGATAAGGTGAGGTATGGAGTGAAGTATGTCATTTCCACGGAATCCTGACATCGTGGTAGGATCACAATCCAGCAAGACAATTTAAATACCAATTTCTCGAATCAGCCCCCAAATTGGCTCTCATATTATCTAAGTATCACATCTCCTCAATTGCACAATATCAAGTATATCTCATATATCCCGAATGTACAACCTCAAGTATATCTCACATATATCGAATGTACAATCATCAAGTATATCTCATATATATCGAATGTACAAAATCAAGTGGATCTCACATATCTCGTATGTACAATATCAAGTATATCTCACATATCTCGAATGTACAACAGCAAGTAGATCTCATATATCTCGAATGTACAATATCAAGTAGATCTCACATATCTATCCAGTATCCAATCTCAAATGAATCTCTTATATTCCGAATCAAATCTCCAGCAAAATTCTAACATCCTAAATATAATGACATAAATAAATATGATGAGGTCAATACACATATATTAGCGTCCCATTCCACTAATATTAGTGTAAGGGTATATATAACAGCGGATAAATCCCCTGTTATATATACAAGGAGTAATTAGAAATATCATGAAACCAATGTGCCAAGCATTGACATAGAAATACTGATCTATCATATGCCGTCTCCCAGACTAACATCCTGATAGGTACGTATCATACGCTATCCCGAAAGCTCGAGTGCCTAGTTCTGACCCTCGTCTCTCGACGTATCTATACGTACATGACTCCCAACGGTATCCCCACGATCCCCGCCGAGTCATTGGTACTGTCACCGGTAGGTACTCGCCCGCCTTCAGGCTCAATCGGCAAAGTCCATCGATCTTCTTGCCGAGGGGAACCATACCGGGCCCCACCATGTACCCTCATACGGCATCCACACCTCGTATGGAGTATATAATCAGAACCGATAAATCTCATGATGGCTGCGCAAATATCATATCAAGGAAACCGGGTTTTTCAATTAATGCATAATTTCATGAACTCCCGCGGTTCCCAAATCCAGATAATATCATGTAAAATCCAAATAACTGTAAGTCCACGTTGCCAATCCCGGTTCTTGCGGGGAGGCGGAAACGGTATAAAAATCAAATTTTAGCGCATGGGGCAACATGGACTAACAAAGTCGGGATCTTTTCTAAACTAAACTAGCAAGAAAGCTAAAGAGAGTTAGCTACTCGGAAAAGAGATTATACCTAACTTGAACTCCTTCTTCTTGAAACCTTTGTAGGGGTTGATGGTGCTTTCCTCGTCGCCTTCTTCCGTCAAGATGGATCCACCTGAAGGTTCAACTTTCGGGCTCTTTCTCGAACTTTGAGTGAACTAGGATCTTTGGCTTGCTAAACCTCTAACCCTAGAGTGAGTAGAGAGTGGCTTTGGGGTGTTTTTATCTCAAGGAGATGGATTCCCAACACATCAGAAGGGAGCTCCTTGAACTAGAGGAGGAGGAAGAAGAAGAGAGGAGAGAGAAGAGTTATGATAGAATGAGCAATTCTTTTCATTTTACAACCATAACTAAAATGAAAAGAATTATCAAATTAACAATAATAATAAAATGAAATAGTTGATGGATGGTTTGGAATGACCATTATCATTACATTCATTAAATGGTTTTGCTAGAATCAAAGAGCATCTTTGATATGTAATGATGATGGTCAAACTTTCAACCATGGTCAACTAGTCAACCATGGTCAAACAAGTCAACAAACCCAACCATGACACAATTTCATTTAATTAATATTATTAATTGATATATCATAAATTCATTAGGGTTTGGAAAAAGACGTCTGTCAACTGTGCAAACGCACCCGTTCCGAAACCCTAATGAAAAGCCTCTTCCTCCGCCTCAATCATACTGTGCATACACACCCGCATTCTTGTTCCGAGGAACATGAATACTAAGAGATAAAATCAACCCCAAAACATATACCAGTGTCTGGCTCAAACCAGAGCCTGCTAGTAATATCTGTCCGGACTCCAAACGTGCACAAGTGCGCGGATGAGAACGAACCCTGTCGCAAAACCATGCGACCTCTACTCTGTTTTGCCCAGAGGCGAATAGCCCTCTGTGTGGGACTCTAAAAGACTCGACACTACGCTGGCAGTGGGTTTAACCACAGACCGCAAGCGGCACTAGCTGTGCGTAACGGTCCCCAGGTAGATGCCGATAAGAAGACTGACGAGGTGAACCCCATCTGAACTCCAACTGAGTCTGAATGTGACAGTCTCCGTACAGTCCGGTCTGTTCGTCTGATACATCGCATGTCGGGCCTAGGGGGCGGTAAACGTCAGTCCCCTAATAGCGGTACAAGTCGTGTCGGAGTAAAGCCCAAAACACCCTGAGATAACACTGGAAACCTACCAGTATATCTCGCTTGCCCTGGCCAGGGACTACTCGTGTAATGGCTCTCTTAGACACAGCGCGATGTCAACCCCCAATACCGAGAGAGACGAATTCTGTCTAACCGTCACTGCCTCCAAGTGCTTCGGGACTGCACCCAACTACCACCTGTTTGCACGACTCCTTTGAGCCGTGGTAGGGTAGTAATCAAAATACAGTGGGAACACACTCGAGGCGAAGTGCCAGTGTCAAGTCAGCGGACTAAGCTGTACTAATGTCACCTGGGAACTGATAACTGACGATAGGTATAATACCAACTTGTCAGTTCCCGACGAGTCCTGTCCAGTGTACTCGTAACCTAACGAGCACCCGCATACTATCTCAAGTACGACTTACTGACGGCTGTGGGACAGACCGTCTCCCACACTGGGATGAGAAGCGCATGCGCCAGTCTACTCCGGAGTATCGATGCCCTGTCTCGATAGTCCTGCGACTAGGGACCTGTATAAGGATGTGCTTATAGATTACCCAGCCCCCACTAGTGTGACTGCCATCACAACGCTGGTATTCAAGCAAAGATCCTAAGGGCTCCACTAATGCGTGTAGGTGATATGATAAAATAAACACATGTACACATTGAAGTAGAAACAAACCAAGTAGCATACTACTATTTTGAGCAAGATTGTATATACAAGGTGAATATCCTAAGCTTCCATTAAGTAATATACAAACCAGTATGATACAGTAATGGCCTCTAGGGCATATACACTAACAATCTCCCACTTGCACTAAGGCCATGTACTGGCGTATCGAAGACCTATCATCTCGATCAGCCGCTCGAACTGAGTCTGGGGCAGGGCCTTGGTGAATGGATCTGCAGTGTTTTCTTCTGAAGCGACTCTCTGAACCTCGATCTCCTGGCGATCCACAATCTCCCTGATCAGGTGATACCGCCTCAAGATGTGTCTGGATCTCTGATGGGACCTGGGTTCCTTCGCTAAAGCTATAGCCCTGTTGTTGTCTCAATACAGAGGTATTGGGTCAACAATGGACGGAACCACCTGAAGTTCTTTCAAGAACTTCCTCATCCAGACAGCTTCTTTTGCAGCATCAGATGCAGCGATATATTCCGCTTCCATCGTCGAGTCTGCAACGGTTTCCTGTTTGGAACTCTTCCAACACACCGCCCCTCCATTGAGGGTGAAGACAAAACCCGACATGGACTTGGAATCATCCTTGTCACTCTGGAAGCTGGAGTCAGCAAAGGCCTCGATCTGGAGGTCTTTTCCGTCATACACCAAGAACATCTCCTTAGTCCTTCTCAGGTACTTGAGAATGTTCTTTACCGCTATCCAGTGTTTCTCCCCAAGGTTTGACTGATACCGGCTTACCACACTGAGTGCATAAGCTACATCCGGTCTGGTACACAACATCGCATACATTATAGAGCCTACCGCAGAAGCGTAGGGTATAATAGACATGCGATCCCTCTCCAAATCAGTCTTAGGAGACATCTCTTTAGAGAGGGTGATCCCGTGACAAGCCGGTAGGTTACCGCGCTTGGAATCTTCCATACTGAATCTTTTCAGTATGGTGTCGATGTACCTGGACTGTGAAAGTCCTAATATCCTCTTGGATCTATCACGATGGATCCGGATCCCCAGGATGTAAGAGGCATCACCCAGGTCTTTCATGGAGAACCTGTGCGACAAGAACCCCTTGACAGATTGTAGCATAGGAATGTCATTTCCTATTAAGAGAATGTCATCCACGTATAAAACGAGGAATACTACAGTTCTCGCTATAAATCTACTATAGATGCATGGTTCATCTGGATTTTTGATAAAGCCAAATTCCTTGACTGTCTCATCAAAACAGATGTTCCAACTCCGCGATGCCTGTTTTAGTCCATAAATGGACTTAAGCAACTTGCACACCTTTCCGCTGCTCCCACTCTGAATGAAACCCTCTGGCTGGTCCATATAGACACACTCCTCTAAATTTCCATTTAGAAAAGCGGTTTTTACGTCCATCTGCCAAATCTCATAATCGTGGAAAGCAGCAATGGAAAGAAGGATCCGAATGGATTTCAGCATAGCCACTGGAGAAAAGGTTTCGTCATAGTCCAAACCAGGTCTTTGACGGAAACCCTTTGCTACAAGTCTAGCTTTATAGGTCTCAACCTGTCCATCTACACCAATCTTCCTTTTGAAGATCCACTTGCATCCTACGGGTTTTACCCCGTCTGGAGCAATGTCCAACGTCTATACTTTGTTGGTGTACATGGACTCCATTTCGGTCCGCATTGCATCCAGCTATTTTACCGAGTCAACGCTCTGAACGGCCTGCTGGAAGCTAGTAGGCTCATCATAATCTATGATGCAATCCTCTCTATCCCCGTCTATGAGAAAACCGTAGTATCTCTCGGGCGGATGAGACTGCCTACTACTCCTGCGGAGCGGCGTAGGAATGTCCTGTTCTTTTGAACCCTCTGGTTCCACTAAGCTTTCAGTAATAGTCTGTGGTTCTGGAATTTCTTCCAGTTCTACTGTGCTCCTACTAATTTCCTTTTCTAAGAACTGGTGTTCTAGAAAGTGGGCATTACGAGAAACAAGGACTTTTTGTTCCTCTGCGTAGTAGAAAAGATACCCCCTGGTGTTCTTTGGGTATCCCACAAACTTGCACAGTACTGAGCGTGCCTCGAGTTTGTCCGCATGCTGCTTTTTGACAAAAGCCGGACATCCCCAGATCTTCAGATATTGAAGATAGGGTTTCTTCCCACTCCATAACTCATATGGTGTGGTAGGCACAGTCTTAGTGGGAACTCGGTTCAAAAGGTATGCGGCTGATTCTAGCGTATATCCCCAAAATGATCGCGGTAACTCAGCGTTACTCTTCATGGACCGTACCATATCCAATAGGGTGCGGTTCTGTCTCTCCGATACACTGTTATGTTGCGGAGTGTATGGAGGAGTAAGCTGAGAGAGAATTCCATTCTCTTTTAAGTAGTCCAGGAACTCGGCACTCAAGTATTCACCACCTCGATCCGATCTTAGAATCTTGATACTTTTGCCGGTTTGTTTTTCTACCTCATTCTTTTATTCCTGGAATTTTTCAAAGGCTTCGGATTTATGTTTCATTAAGAAGATATATCCGAACCTTGAAAAATCATCCGTAAAAGTAATGAAGTAAGAAAAACCGCTTCGCGCATGTGTAGACATTGGACCGCACACGTCGCTGTGCACGAGTCCCAAGAGCTCGCTTGCTCTTACTCCGTGTCCAGTGAACGGAGTCTTTGTCATCTTTCCTTTGAGACAGGATTGACAAGTGGCATACGATTGATATTCGAACGGATTCAAATATCCTTCTGTATGTAACTTAGTCAACCTTCTCTCATTGATGTGACCCAGTCTACAATGCCATAAGAAAGCCTGATTGATATCTGGAGACTTTCTTTTGTGTGTATTCTGGACATTGAAAATCTGTGGTTGGTTTAATACGTATATACCATTGCTTAGTGTACCTGACCCAATCAGAACTTGATTAAGGTGAATGTTTACAACATTACTTACAAACGCAAATTCATAACCTTCTTTTGAAACCAAAGATACAGAAATGATATTACAAGTTGCGTTGGGTACAAAAAAACAATTACGCAAAACCAAAACATGTCCATCTGACATTCCCAGGTGATAGTCCCCCACGGCTTTAGCATCCATGCTAGCTCCGTTCGCAACTCTGAGGGTCATGTCACCTGCCTTCAAAACCCTACGGTTTCTCAACGCCTGCAAAGAATTACAGATATGAGATCCTGATCCGGTATCCAATACCCAGGAAGTAGAGTTTATCGAAAGACAGTTTTCAATAACATACACACCTGAAGCTGAAGCTGCAACCTGCTTCAGTTCCTGTGTCCTGGCCTTCCAAGCCCTGCAATCTTTCTTCCAGTGTCCACTCTTATGACAATAGAAGCATTCTTCTTTACCCACAAGCTTCCCCGCTATCTTTGTTGCCTTTTCTTTTCCCTTCTTATCCACTTTACTAACACCGCCCATTGGTTTGGCGGAGGCTTTCTTCTTCTTTCCCTTGGCTTTCGCCTTGGACCTAGAAGAAGAAGATCCTTCTACAAACAAAATGGGTGTTTCCCTACCTTTCTGTAGGGTGCCCTCTGCGCTCCTCAGCATGTTGAGGAGTTCTGAAAGTTCAACTTCTTTTTCTTGTAAGTTGAAGTTCAGTATAAACTGGGCGTAAGTGGAAGGAAGGGACTGGAGAATCAAGTCCGTATAGAGCTCACTCTCCAACGTGGTCCCAAGTTCTGCGAGCTCCTCAATGTAGCCAATCATCTTAAGCACGTGTTCCGCTACCGATGATCCGACGGCCAACTTTGCCGAAAACAACTTCTTCGACACTTCGTATCTTGTGATACGAGACTGCTCTCCATACAGTTCTTTTGTATGGAGAAATATGGATTCCAGGTCCATATTCTCGTGCCTCCTCTGATGTTCGTTGTCCATAGAGGCAAGCACGAGGCACTTGGCCTTCGCGCAATCAATCTCCCAAGTCTTACGGATTTCCTAATCCGCGACGCTGGAGGTGGGACCTGGGACGGGGGGAGCTTTGGTGGTAAGAAGATACCCCAGCTTGTCGTAAGTGATTGCTATCTTGACATTCCTGAGCCAATCTTTGTAGTTTGGCCCTGTCAGTATGTTTTTATTTAGAAGTAACTTAAGTCCAGTCATGTCGATTGGTCGCTGCAATTAGGAGAGAGAGAAGAAACACTCAGCACGATGCTCTTGCAAGTTTAGAATGGTTTTTTTTTTAGTTTGTCTAAACAGGATGGCTCCCACTGTCTCTCGAATCCCTCCTCAAACTATAAAGGAAGAATTAGTCGGGATCAATCCCACCGCACAATACTTGCTTAACCGTTCAGCCAGGCCAGTGTCGGTACTTCGAGGGAGGTTTTCCAACGCTTTCGCGAAGTTCCTTAATTTAAGAACCTCTTTTCCCTGGGGCGAAGCCCCGCTAACACCTTTCTAGACACCTACTAGGTTTATAGCATTGATCGTTTAGTGAGAAATTTCCCGAGGAGTAGCATATACTCACAGTAGGATCGGGATCCAAATATCATCGTGTGATGAAACTGAAGGAATCCTACCAGAATCATCACACTCCAAATAGTATGCAAATCTAGCAAGTTTCAGTACTTATGAAACTCCCGATGTGGATTTTTGCCCCATGCTTTTATGACCTTGGCGTGAGGTCAAAATGTCATAAGTCACATGTCAAGTTCTTCCCATCATTATCCCGGTTGATTTGAACCCACCCGTACCTACCCTTGACGTAGGCCAAAATGGCAGTACGGCTGTCCCAAAACAACGCATTCTATCTATGCAACAGATAAATATCCGGTAGCTACCAATCACTATGTCTTGGCGTGAGGTCAAAATACATAGCTTGAATACTACCGAATATTTAACTGAAATGATGGAGGGCTACGAATGATTTTGGCTAAACCGTGAACGTAGTGAACTTGATATAATCGATGGAACGAGATAGCTTTTAAAAGGAGTGGCTCAAGCTCCGCATTTAAAAGTTAGTTTTGAAAAGAACCGAGTGGTTTTTCGAAAGTGTTCCAACGACTTTTGCTTGGTTTATTATCTTGCATTAGTTCTTTTAATGCGTGATATTCTTGCATTAGTTCTTTTAATGCGTCCCATCATTTAATCCTACCATTGCAGAAAACAACCAAAATATGACGTACGCTTATGCCATTCGCATTCGCCACGGGGCCCCGTCATCACCCGTTAGGTTACTTAACTAACGACAGAGCGGGGGCTGGGCTAGCGCGGCCGTAAAACATAAGCAACGCCTAAATAGTTATAAATATATAGCAATGATAGACATTATAGATCATAGATGAATACATTGGATATACTAGGAATCCGCAATCCTTTCGAGCCTGCAACGAAAAGCGGATTACACGGTCGCGGTGAATAGCCAATACCCCACCCAAGACCCCTACGGGTGCGGCAAACTACCCGCCAAGTACCCGAAGTGGAGCAACTCCCTCATCGCCGTGAGTAGGCCACTCGGCACTTCGAGATACCCGGTAGTTTGTGCACCCCTCCATGGGTCTATCCTAGGAGCAAAAATAGTAAAAAGAATTATACAATGACGGTTACAACCCCGACCCGGTTGTGCGGCCATACAAAAAATAATATTACATCAATTTACATATTACATGAATGAAAGAACAAGAAACACTCATCTCACATCCACCCCGGCTATTCACCCGCGACAGTCCAACGCATTCATATACACAAACCATCATCAAACACAGATCACAGATATGTATAACCCCGACTAATCGACATATAGCGATTAGCCGACGTTCAATACATATAAACATCACAGATATAACCATTATAGTCAAAGTGTAGTGAAGTTCGATAAAAATACGGATTTATAGGCCCCCAAAAACAAATTTCTTTTCTGGAAAAACTGGGCACAAATAACCCATCTGAAAAATCCCAAAACCCTACCAGAAGAACACTGCACAAAACCCGATCACGGGAGGAGCCAAAACGGCGGCGGTTCCGCGGCAAATGCATACCTATCGCCGCGGAACCGCGGCGGTTTGAGGGAATCAGGTGACCGTTTTTGGTGGGTGTTTTCACAAAACCCTGAGCCTTTTAGGAGTAAAACTTTTATTTTTAGAGCACAAAAAATTTCAACAGAAAGTTAGGGTTCTGATTTTCCGGTTTTTGCGATTTTTCCGATCGAACTTCCATACACTTTACTACTAAGCTAGTTTAAGTTTAGTTAGGCTCTGATACCACTGTAAGTCCACGTTGCCAACCCCGGTTCTTGCGGGGAGGCGGAAACGGTATAAAAATCAAATTTTTAAGCGCATGGGGCAACATGGACTAACAAAGTCGGGATCTTTTCTAAACTAAACTAGCAAGAAAGCTAAAGAGCGTTAGCTACTCGGAAAAGAGGTTATACCTAACTTGAACTCCTTCTTCTTGAAACCTTTGTAGGGGTTGATGGTGCTTTTCTCGTCGCCTTCTTCCGTCAAAGATGGATCCACCTGAGGGTTCAACCACCGGGCTCTTTCTCGAACTTTGAGTGAACTAGGATCTTTGGCTTGCTAAACCTCTAACCCTAGAGTGAGTAGAGAGTGGCTTTGGGGTGTTTTTATCTCAAGGAGATGGATTCTCAACACATGAGAAGGGAGCTCCTTGAACTAGAGGAGGAGGAAGAAGAAGAGAGGAGAGAGAAGAGTTATGATAGAATGAGCAATTCTTTTCATTTTACATCCATAACTAAAATGAAAAGAATTATCAAATTAACAATAATAATAAAAATGAAATAGTTGATGGATGGTTTGGAATGACCATTATCATTACATTCATTAAATGGTTTTGCTAGAATCAAAGAGCATCTTTGATATGTAATGATGATGGTCAAACTTTCAACCATGGTCAACTAGTCAACCATGGTCAACAAGTCAACAAACCCAACCATGAAACAATTTCATTTAATTAATATTATTAATTGATATATCATAAATTCATTAGGGTTTGGAAAAATACGACTGTCAACTGTGCATACGCACCCGTTCCGAAACCCTAATGAAAATCCTCTTCCTCCGTCTCAATCATACTGTGCATACACACCCGCATTCTTGTTCCGAGGAACATGAATACTAAGAGATAAAATCAACCCCAAAATATATACCAGTGTCTGGCTCAAACCAGAGCGTGCTAGTAATATCTGTCTGGACTCCAAACGTGCACAAGTGCGCGGATGAGAACGAACCCTGTCGCAAAACCATGCGACCTTTACTCTATTTTGCCCAGAGGCGAATAGCTCTCTGTGTGGGACTCTAAAGACTCGACACTACGCTGGCAGTGGGTTTAACCACAGACCGCAAGCGGCACTAGCTGTGCGTAACGGTCTCCAGGTAGATGCCGATAAGAAGACTGATGAGGTGAACCCCATCTGAACTCCTACTGAGTCTGAATGTGACAGTCTCCGTACAGTCCGGTCTTTTCGTCTGATACATCGCATGTCGGGCCTAGGGGCGGTAAACGTCAGTCCCCTAATAGCGGTACAAGTCGTGTCGGAGTGAAGTCCAAAACACCCTGAGATAACATTGGAAACCTACCAGTATATCTCGCTTGTCCTGGCCAGGGACTACTCGTGTAATGGCTCTCCTAGACACAGCGCGATGTCAACCCCCAATACCGGGAGAGATGAATCCTGTCTAACCGTCACTGCCTCTAAGTGCTTCGGGACTGCACCCAACTACCACCTGTTTGCACGACTCCTTTGAGCCGTGGTAGGGTAGTAATCAAAATACAGTGGGAACACACTCGAGACGAAGTGCCAGTGTCAAGTCAGTGGACTAAGCTGTACTCATGTCACCTGGGAACTGATAACTGATGATAGGTATAATACCAACTTGTCAGTTTCCGACGAGTCCTGTCCAGTGTACTTGTAACCTATCGAGCACCCGCATACTATCTCAAGTACGACGTACTGACGGCTGTGGGACAGACCGTCTCCCACACTGGGATGAGAAGCACATGCTCCAGTATACTCCGGAGTATCGATGCCCTGTCTCGATAGTCCTGCGACTAGGGACCTGTATAAGGATGTGCTTATAGATTACCCAGCCCCCACTAGAGTGACTGCCATCACAACGCTGGTAATCAAGCAAAGATCCTAAGGGCTCCACTAATGCGTGTAGGTGATATGATAAAATAAACACATGTACACATCGAAGTAGAAACAAACCAAGTAGCATACTACTATTTTGAGCAAGATTGTATATACAAGGTGAATATCCCAAGCTTCCATTAAGTAATATACAAACCAATATGATACAGTAATGGCCTCTAGGGCATATACACTAACAATAACAATGCACAAGTCCAGGAATAAATAGGTGCGATATATCTAAAATGCGAGCATATAAAGGAAAATATGTAGCTGAAACCAGATGTATGCGAAATCAATATGGTACAGCTAAGTATAGGTGTCTACCTATAAGCAAATGATGTAGTATACCCCCCTGGGTATAGTAAAATATGTAGGGTACCCCCCGGGTATAAGTAACATATATGCAAAGTATACCTGTAGTTGTATCGTAAAGTGTGTATGCATCTATCACTAATGGTACAATACACTATAGGTATACAGATAACTATCATGTAAGTATGTCAGAACATATGTGTAAGCATGTAGGTATACAGGTATGCTATAAGTCAATGCATAACGAAATATGAATCAAAGTCTCAATGTCCCTAACCAAGCAATATTATATCTATAAGTGGGTTATGCGTGACATGGAAATTATTGACGGTGTGTGTAGCATACAATCAGTGCTTGTGCAACATGAATCGTCAATAATATGTGCAGTGTCCTACTACTACTAGTCCAGGCACAACTACATCTAAGTAATAGGGTAAAGGCGCAATTCTAACAATAACGTAGAATATGCGACAAGTAATAAAATCTCTAGCCCTGACGCATAACGCCATACAGACGATTCCCCTGTTGATGTTAAATCTACTCACCAACGCTCCAAGCTAGGTGAGGCCTACCATCTGTTTTCCCCTTGTTGTAGCGTCCGAAGTGCCCGCTTGCGAACCTAAAATTTCACAAACATATCACATAAGCATATATTCTACATCGACAAAAAGACATTGAAACGCAAGAATAACGCCCTGAAAATTACACTGCGCGCTTAGCGCATCTAACGCGCACGACATCGGCCAAAATCCTAACTAGGATCGCCAAACTACGAAACACCTAGTCTAGATTCCGATCGTCCCGATCGCGCAATCAAAACACAATAATAAACGTGGACTCAAAATAAATAACGTCGTAACGACTAATCGAACCCACGCCTAAAAGTTACCGAAATCTAGTAAGTAGTACTTATCTTTATAGCACAAAACTACAAGTTTTACAAAAACTGTAATTTACAAATATCTTCAAATAGCAAGGTTAAACCATTTAAACCATTTCTATATTTTAAAACTTGCTTAATTAAGCTTTAGCAAAAACCTAGTAAACAAAAACCCTTAATTAGACAAACTTGTAATTAACAAAAATTAGCATTTTCTACTAGGTTAAGTTTTTTCAATTCACAAATTAACACTTCAATTAAATATTAAACACTTAAATTAAACTTTAACCTTAACTTGAATTTCAAAAACCATTTCTATAATTTTGAAACATGAAATTTAAAGCTTAAACTAATATCTAATTAAGCTAGCATAAAGTATTAAGCAACAAAAAAGAGATTAGAGTTAAGGTTTTATACCTTCAAGAACACCACTTGAATCAAGGATAAAACCAAACTTTAGCCTCAAAAATCCTCACTAGAATGAAGATCCAAGCAACTTTTGTGAAGAAGAATGAAGGTTTTGGAATTTATTTGATTTTGTATGCATTTATTTGGATTTTTCATGATTTATTTGTGCAAGAAATGATGAAAAAAGAGTGAGAAAAGAAATGGGCAGCCAAGAACAAGTAGTGGCCGGCCATGAGGGAGTGTGGGGGGTTTTGTGCAAAAAAGTGAAGAAATTTCTAGCAAAAATCATTAAATGTTTCATTAAATGCAAAAATGACACCTTTTCTTTCTTTTCTTTTCTTTTTTAATTCAAAACCTTTTGCACTAAAAATATCTAGATATTTAAAAAGAAGGTTCTAAAAATAATTGTAGTGATGATTTCCAAGAATTTTCATTTAGAAAATTTTTTCCGATTTACGCGCATATTTTATCGGCTAAAATAATATTTTATTTAGGAAAAATTCTATCTGAACCAAAACCTCCCAAATATCCCTAAAGTTCGCGCACAAGCTTTATTTTAGCTAAAAAAAGTGCCGGCAAGTTTATACGGACGTTTGATCAAAATCGGGTTAAAACGGGAAAAACCGACAATTTTGCCCTTCGCAAAACGATTTCTGAAACGTTACAATCTCCCCCCTTGTAAAAATTCGTCCCCGAATTAAAATTTTTTCACTAAGCGTACCTTCAAAGAGAAGAGTATAAAACTCCCAATTCTCGCTCGTAGCCTACCAAGTGATCATCTCATTATACGGCTACGTCCAAGACAACTCTCCACAGATAGCAAGACCCTTGACCGAAGTTTCTCCACCTGCCTGGCCATTGACACAATTGGCTGCTGGTGAACGAAAGATCGCATCCAAGCTGAATGGTCTGGTGCTGAATCATATGAGAAAGGTCATGAAGGTAATTGCAAAGTATCGACACAAGGAATACGGGGTGAATACTCAATAATCTGGGTGGAAGTGCCAAATTAAAGGCAACGGAACTAACTCACTTTAAGGTTCTCGAAAGGACCTACAATTCTGGGTAAGCTTCCCAAAACTCAACACGTCCTTCATCGGATAAATCCGTAGGAATACATGATCTCCCACTGCGAACTCGAGCCTGCGATCACCATGGTCGGCATAAGACCTCTGTCCGCACAGGACTGTCATCATCCTCACCTGAAACAGCTGGATCATTTTCGAAGTCTCTAGACAAGCTGGGGTCCAAAAATCCTGCTACGCAGAGTCAGAAAAACAGACTGGAGATCGACACCACCTAACAAACAAAACTTAAAGGTTGCCAATTGGAATGTCTCCTGATAACTGCTATCGAAGGAGAATCCGAACAATGGCAAGTGACGATCCCAACTGCCGAAAACAATTAATACATACGCACAAGCATATCCTCCAGAGTCGGTGTAGCCCGCTCTCACAAAACCATCATCCTACGGATGGAAAAACGGTGCTAAAGCTCAACCAGTACGCAAGGCTTCCTGAAGCTCCTGCCCAAGACGGCAGGCGAACAGGGTGCCTTCATTGGATACGACCCTCGAAGGAACTCCATGCGACGCACAAACTTAACAAAGAACAATTGAGCAGACTGAGAAAAACCGGACAACAAGCATCCGAATGGAGTCACACCCTGACTAAACCTGGGTAGACACCATAACGAATTTCATGGAGATCTGCTCCCATTCCCACTTCGAAACAGTTAAAAATTGCAACTCTCCAGCCTGTCTCAGATGCTCAACCCAAAACATACAACAAGACAAACACCTTGAAACGAAATCTGAAATTTCTCTTTACATTCCTGCCCACCCGTAACTATCTCATAAGTCACATCAATGTCGGTGGAACTTGAATGAATACAGAGAATTGACAGATGTGCTAGCTCTAGGATTTCACATCTCTACCCGATAATATCAGGTACACAAACGCATTCCTAACTTAGCACACCATTGTCACAAATCAAGGACTCTGAATCATTACCCAGCCGAGTATGCTCAAGTATCTCTGACGAACGAGCATCGGCGGGCAGTGTCTCGCGAAAGCGATTTAAGAAAAGTGGTCGGGCGCCGACATGAGCAAGCTATCCCTTCTGTAGAGACGAACTTAAGCTGTACTCAACGATCACACAAGAACTGTAAATCTGCAGAAGACTATCTCAACAATCAAAATCCACTGCAGGAAGATGTACATTAAGCTCTGGTAGTCCATGAAAATCTGACACGACTCTCGAACAAGTAGTGTCTCCAAATCTCCAACGCAAGGCCACGGCGGCCATCTCCAGATCATGAGTGGAATATCCTGCTAGTACTTCCTCCAAATGTAGGGAAGCAAAAGCGATAACTTTATAGTGCCGCAACAGCGCAAAATCGAGCCCCACTCGCGAAATATCACAGTTACACAACAAAGTCGCCCGAACCAGAAAGCAAAGAAAGAACTGATGCAGTTGTTAATCGAATCTTCAACTGCCGAACACTCCGCACACATGCCTCAGTCCAAAGAAAAGAAACCTCCCTTCCGGTCCATTCAGTCAACGGTGCAGCACTACTCTAGCAATCCTACACGAAACGGCGGTAAGAACCTGCTAAGCCCAAAATCTGCGGATCTCCGTCCTGCACACAAGTCTGGGCCTAAGCTGTACGGCCATGATCTTTCTCGGAACCACATACGAAACCGTCTCCCGTAACTATAAGACCTAGGAGTCAACACAACAAGCCTGAAGGAACACTCCGAGAATCTAGCAAACCGCTGGGGCTCTCCCAGTATCTGCAAATCAAATCCTCAAGTGCTGCTCCTGTCCCTCAAGACACATTAAATAGACCAGAATGTCGTAAATAACACAACAATAACTGATCGAGGAACGGCTTGAAGAAATCCGGTTCATCACATCTACGAATGCTGTTAGGGCATCAGTGAATCCAATGACTCACCAAAACACACAAAGCCCGTAGCACGTACAAGGCAGCCTTCGGAATGCCATCACTCCGAACCCGCAACAATGATGACCTGATCCCAACCATTTAGAAAAAGTCTCGCACTTAGGAGCCGATCGAAGAAATCGTCAATGCGAGGTAAAGGATACCTATCCGCACCGTAAGCCGGTTCAATTGGCGATCCATCAATACACAACCTAAACTGTCGTTTTCCTCCTTGACGAACAGAAATAGGAGCTCCTCAAGGAGAAACATACAGACGCACAAACCCCCCAACAAACAACTCTGCAGCTGATCCTTAAGCTCCCTAAGCTCCGCCGGCTCTTCTGGAAAAACGTTGGAAAACTCTCGCACGATAAGAACTCGGTCCAACAAACCCACTATGGCTCCGGTATCACGAATGAACGCAAAGAATCCTCGACATCCTCTCCTCAAAAGCCGACTAGCGAAAAAGGATGAATTCGAGCTGTGAGAGGCGACATCACTGCCCCCCTGCACAACAAGAACTGACTTGCCGGCAAAAACAAACCTGACTGTTTCCTCGCGGTAGTTCACAGACGCCTAGCACGTAACTAACCAGTCCGTGCCCAGGAGAACGTCAAATCTAACATCTCTAGAAGGATCAAGTGACGGATGAATCTCCTAACCGATTGGCATACGACTGAAATACGTGTCGCGCAAAAAAAGAATCGCTGACAGAAGTTAACACAACAAACGGCTGATCTAGCTAACACGAATCCCCTCGTCCCAAACCTCAGCTACTCCCGCAACGGTCACGAAAGCTGTCTTGATGACTAAGCCTCTGTCTCTGAGCTGATACCCTGGTACGAGTCCTCCACGGTTCCGGAACTCCCGAAGTCTCTGGAATACGTGTCTCGTCAACTAGGGCTGCATCCACTGGTGCTATGTAACTGACGGAAAGCTGTGTGCTGATCGCAAGGAATAACTGGGTAACAGGGGTGACAACCTCCTGTCGCTGCGCTCGAATGGTCTCTACCAAGAACTCATCGTCTGGCGCAAGTCCTGCATCTCTGCCACAAGCCTAGCGATACTATCTATCAAAGGCGGATCCGTCTGCACCTGTGCAACGAGCGTGCCATCCAGGTCAGTCCTCGCTCTCCCCGAGCCAATATTGACCTCGGCCCTCGCTGCACCTCACTGAGTCCCCATAGTCGTCGTCGGCAAAGGCTATAAATAGGAATAGGATTCGATATGAACACGGAAATCGAATCACAAGGATATGAATCATCAAGGAAGGAATTTCAAGTAATTGTACTTAGGTCACTTTAGACGGAGTACTGCATCGTGAGTATGCTGCAGACATACACACACTACGTTACTCTGCTTAAGCTACCGACTCCCTCATATCAAGGTCATCCTACACTCCGTAAGGTAAAAACCTAGCGCTCTGATACCAACTTTGTCACGACCCGAAATTGGCACGTGACGGCCCTAATACTACACAACGTCTACAGGCGTAACGTAGTAAAAGAAAGCCAAAACCCAGAAATCTAAACCATTAAAAGACAAGAAAAGATAAGAAACATTGTTTAAACCTTTAAAAAAAATCTCAAGTATAAATTCTTTAAGTCCAATTTTTCTTTCTTGAAAATTTCGGCAGCACCTCCTTTATAAAAACCAACCCCAAAAATGGGTACAACATAAATATAAAGTAAAGCATCCCCAACGAGAGCAAATCCACGCCCAAAGGCGGAAAACAATCACCACAACAAATATACGACGCCGTAGCGAAGAAATAGAAGACGATAGAAAGGAAACTGTATAAAAGACAACAAATCCAACATAATATACAACATCGTCCTCACCAAGTCTCTAAGTCAATATGAAAATAGTAGATGGAGAGTACAGGGATAAAACGAATATACAATACAACGAATAACCATAAAACCCACCTAAGCAAACTGCACACTGTGAGCTGATGCGGTATCCGTAGCAAAAGATGATAAGATGTGTGATAATAGCCTGCCTCTGACTATCCTGAGGAACACCTGCAAACACTGTGGCACAACGGGGGTGAGTTGCCAACTCGTGAATAGTAAATAACATATGCAGGTAATCGCAAGTATGCACGTAAAGCGTGAATCTAAGATATGCAGTTAACAGTAATAACATGTCATATGAATGCAGAATAATGGAAAGTACACTAGCAGGTACAACCAATATATATAAAGCAATAATGATATGACAACAGTATGCAATAATCATGCGATAGGGATATGAGAATGTAACTGTGCAATAATCATGAAAGGTACACTAACAGGTACTACTAATACAAGAAGCAGTGCAGAAACAGATAAGGTGAGGTATGGAGTGAAGTATGCCATTTCCACGGAATCCTGACATCGTGGTAGGATCACAATCCAGCAAGACAATTTAAATATCAATTCCTCGAATTAGCCCCCAAATTGGCTCTCATATTATCTAAGTATCACATCTCCTCAATTGCACAATATCAATTATATCTCATATATCCCGAATGTACAACAGCAAGTATATCTCACATATATCGAATGTACAATCATCAAGTATATCTCATATATATCGAATGTACAAAATCAAGTGGATCTCACATATCTCGTATGTACAATATCAAGTATATCTCACATATCTCGAATGTTCAACAGCAAGTAGATCTTATATATCTCGAATGTACAATATCAAGTAGATCTCACATATCTATCCAGTATCCAATCTCAAATGAATCTCTTATATCCCGAATCAAATCTCCAGCAAATTCTAACATCTTAAATATAATGACATAAATAAATATGATGAGGTCAATACACACATATTAGCGTCCCATTCCACTAATATTGGTGTAAGGGTATATATAACAGCGGATAAATCCCCTGTTATATATACAAAGAGTAATTAGAAATATCATAAAACTAATGTGCCAAGTATCGACACAGAAATACTGATCTATCATATGCCGTCTCCCAGACTAACATCCTGATAGGTACGTATCATACGCTATCCCGAAAGCTCGAGTGCCTAGCTCTGACCCTCGCCTCTCGACGTATCTATACGTACATGACTCCCAACGACATCCCTACGATCCCCGCCGAGTCATTGGTACTGTCACCGGTTGGTACTCGCCCGCCTCCAGGCTCAATCGGCAAAGTCCATCGATCTTCTTGCCGAGGGGAACCATACCGGGCCCCACCATGTACCCTCATACGGCATCCACACCTCGTATGGAGTATATAATCAGAACGATAAATCTCATGGTGGCTGCGCAAATATCATATCAAGGAAACCGGGTTTTTCAATTAATGCATAATTTCATGAACTCCCGCGGTTCCCAAATCCAGAAAACATCATGTAAAATCCAAATAACAATGCGCAAATCCAGGAATAAATAGGTGCGATATATCTAAAATGCGAGCATATAAAGGAAAATATGTAGCTGAAACCAGATGTATGCGAAATCAATATGGTACAGCTAAGTATAGGTGTCTACTTATAAGCAAATGATATAGTATACCCCCCTGGGTATAGTAAAATATGTAGGGTACCCCCCGGGTATAAGTAACATATATGCAAAGTATACCTGTAGTTGTATCGTAAAGTGTGTATGCACCTATCACTAATGGTACGATACACTATAGGTATACAGATAACTAGCATGTAAGTATGTCAGAACATATGTGTAAGCATATAGGTATACAGGTATGCTATAAGTCAATGGGTAACGAAATATGAATCAAAGTCTCAATGTCCCTAACCAAGCAATATTATATCTATAAGTGGGTTATGCGTGACATGGCAATTATTGACGGCGTGTGTAGCATACAATCAGTGCTTGTACAACATGAATCGTCAATAATATGTGCAGTGTCCTACTACTACTAGTCCAGGCACAACTACATCTAAGTATTAGGGTAAAGGCGCAATTCTAACAATAACGTAGAATATGCGACAAGTAATAAAATCTCTAGCCCTGACGCATAACGCCATGCGGGCGATTCCCCTGTAGATGTTAAATCTACTCACCAACGCTCCAAGCTAGGTGAAGCCTACCACCTGTTTTCCCCATGTCGTAGCGTCCGAAGTCCCCGCTTGCGAACCTAAAATTTCACAAACATATCACATAAGCATATATTCTACATCGACAAAAAGACATCGAAACGCAAGAATAACACCCTGAAAATTACACTGCGCGCTTAGCGCATCTAACGCGCACGACATCGGCCAAAATCCTAACTAGGGTCGCCAAACTACGAAACACCTAGTCTAGATTGTGATCGTCCCGATCGCACAATCAAAACACAATAATAAACGTGGACTCAAAATAAATAACGTCGCAACGACTAATCGAACCCACGTCTAAAAGTTACCGAAATCTAGTAAGCAGTACTTATCTTTATAGCACAAAACTACAAGTTTTACAAAAACTATAATTTACAAATATCTTCAAATAGCAAGGTTAAACCATTTAAACCATTTCTATATTTTTAAACTTGCTTAATTAAGTTTTAGCAAAAACCTAGTAAGCAAAAACCCTTAATTAGACAAAGTAGTAATTAACAAAAATTAGCATTTTCTACTAGGTTAAGCTTTTCCAATTCACAAATTAACACTTCAATTAAATATTAAACACTTAAATTAAACTTTAACCTTAACTTGAATTTCAAAAACCATTTCTATAATTTTGAAACATGAAATTTAAAGCTTAAACTAACATCTAATTAAGCTAGCATAAAGTATTAAGCAACAAAAAAGAGATTAGAGTTAAGGTTTTATACCTTCAAGAACACCACTTAAATCAAGGATAAAACCAAACTTTAGCCTCCAAAATCCTCACTAGAATGAAGATCCAAGCAACTTTTGTGAAGAAGAATGAAGGTTTTGGATTTTATTTGATTTTGTATGCATTTATTTGGATTTTTCATGATTTATTTGTGCAAGAAATGATGAAAAAAGAGTGAGAAAAGAAATGGGCAGCCAAGAACAAGTAGTGGCCGGCCATGAGGGAGTGTGGGGGGTTTTGTGCAAAAAAGTGAAGAAATTTCTAGCAAAAATCATTAAATGCTTCATTAAATGCAAAAATGACACTTTTTCTTTCTTTTCTTTTCTTTTTTAATTCAAAACCTTTTTCACTAAAAATATCTAGATATTTAAAAAGAAAGTTCTAAAAATAATTGTAGTGATGATTTCCAAGAATTTTCATTTAGAAATTTTTTCCCGATTTACACGCATATTTTACCGGCTAAAATAATATTTTATTTAGGAAAAATTTTATCTGAACCAAAACCTCCCAAATACCCCTAAAGTTCGCGCACAAGCTTTATTTTAGCTAAAAAAAGTGCCGGCAAGATTATACGGTCGTTTGATCGAAATCGGGTTAAAACGGGAAAACCGACAATTTTGCCCTAAAACAGGAAAATTCGCAAAACGATTTCTGAAACGTTACAGAGGATATATTATTGTATGACCTAGGATAGAGTCATACATGCGATTTCTACTCGGTGATGTTTTCTACTTACGAGTTGGCAACTCACCCCCGTTGTGCTATAGTTTCTTACAGGTTTTGCCGTACAGGTTTCCTTGGCGGCTTTGCTGGCACATTGCTTCCTTCCGGATGATTGCTTTGGTAGGTGGGTTCACTTGTATCGTGACCACCGTAGTATTTGTATTTATATTCAGTTGTATCTAGTAAACTCCATCAACCAGACTTGTATTATTTCTTAGACTTAGAAGACCAGTCGTATATTCTTTTGACCTTAGAGTCGTGCTTGTATTATTATGGTTTTTCCCTGGTTTTCTTGAGGATGTTGGTGTTTCCTTCTGAGTTTTTATCCTCACCCTTCTGTGTTGTATATTATATTGCATTACGTGTTTGTGTCCGCCAATTAGCGAAGAGCTAGTTCCCGCTTGGGGATGCTTTTATTCACTTTGTATATTATGCATGTTTATACCCGTTTGCAGCCAGTTTTTACAAAGGAAACTCTGCCAAAATTTTTGGAAAAGACTTGATGTTTAAAAATGCTTACTACAGCTTATTTTGTTAAAACACTTGCTTACAAACTAATTTTTATTTCACCGCTTAATTTAAAATGGTTTAGATTTCTGGGTTTTTGGCTTACTTAAATTAAGTGGGGTCCTATAGACTTCACACGATTCAAGTGCCAGTCACGTGATATTTTGGGTCGTGACAAAGTTGGTATCAGAGCGCTAGGTTTAACCTTGGTTCGAGTCTATGTTTGACTATGTGGAGTCTAGGGCGTATATATATATTCGGAACGTAGGCTTGACCTTACGGAACTTAGACTTGGTCGAGGGGGCATTAGACCCGAACTTTCGTTGCATAGGTTGACCTTGGTTGATGGAGTAGGTGACTTAAGTAGAGTGACCTACCGTGTGTATGTTCCGCGGCATACTTATGATACGCTACTCCGCTTAAGAAGCCTTAGGATGTACATTTCTTTGCACAGTATTACATTCATTCCTATGATCTATCCTCATCGATATCGGTTTGTGGTTTTGTTACCACGGTTCCATGGGCAGAGAGAGCTGCGGCTAGAGTTGCGGTCAGCACGAGCTCGTCTTGGATGAGGACTGGGCGTAATTTCGGTGACACACGATTGAATATATGTGTCATTTTGTTGTGTTTTTCGCACTGTGAGCGTTTGTTGGATTTCTTTTACTAAATTTCTCGAATGTGCAGATCAGCACCAGAGGATTGGGCCACTGCTAGAGGCCGGCTAGAATGTGATGACCGTTAATGTATCGTCTATTCTTGAGGATTGAGGCACAGTTTAGCGTGTAGACGAATGAGCCAGTTGTTACTGCGAATGACAAGATATCGCTCCAGATATTTAAGCTAATGTAGCACGAGTTGTAATTAGAGATATGATAGAAGATCGTTAGTCACCCAAGGATGAATGACTAGGACATGTGGTTCGTTGCATACCCCGATGTGAGGTCATCGGATTGATTGATTCCAGTTTGAGAAGTCTTTACGCAGGTACGTTGAGAGTCGATAGAAAATGATCGAATGCCAGAAACCCATTTATTCCAAGTTTAAGGTATTCGGAAAAACATGCAAGTAATTCTGTGGACCCTTTAGAAAAATGAAACCCTAACTCGACATAATGACCATAGAAACGCTTTTGAACCTTTGGGTTTGTTGCAGTTCCGCGGTGCCACTAATGAGGCTTGGGTTTGCCCTTCTACGGCTCATCCATAGGTACTGTGGCATATACTAGATATTATTAAACCGTGCTCAAGAGTTGATCTTTCGGGGAATTATGGGACTTTGATGAATCGATCAAAAAGTTTAACGTCGTCCGAATATCAT
Organism: Agapanthus africanus; assembly: GCA_030015575.1. Classification (NCBI taxonomy): domain Eukaryota; kingdom Viridiplantae; phylum Streptophyta; class Magnoliopsida; order Asparagales; family Amaryllidaceae; genus Agapanthus; species Agapanthus africanus. The sequence continues at coordinate 327,323,336 of JASDDO010000018.1, forward strand.
GTGATGGGATACATTACTTGGGAGACTCTAGATATGAGTATAGCCGTTGTAGCGCAGTCCATACAGCTACGAAGAGACGAGACCGAATTAGTTGACATTAGAGAAAGTGGAGTCAGAGGTTCGTACGAGATTTTGATGAGATGACGTTCCACTCCGTTGACATCAGAGATGTGATACGCATGCAGAGGCATTGAATATGGATATATCTTCCAGAAGGAGTCATGATGAGTATGCAGCTGTTCAGGAACAAGAAATAGATTTAGTAAAGGGTGATACTTTCGGGCAGTTCAGTAGAAACGAGATTTGGGAGAGACCCCGACAAGATCTTTCTGGAAATACTAAACGAGAAGACTTGGATCCAGGATCGGTCGTATTGCGCACACCCAGTAGGCCAGAGTTCGGCATCGTCGACGAGACATGTTATGAGCGACCATGATAGTTGGCTAGAGATTTTTAGAGGATGTTCCAGAGCAGAACAGTTTCCGTCATCGTTCCATATTGGGCCGTTGAGCCGAGGAGCTATGTAACTAGCAATTCGCAGTAAGAAACGAGAGCCTAAGAGCACCAGGCGCCAGGCCATGAACAGGAGGCAAGTAGATATCTTGCTCTGCTAGCTTTGGATGCACCGACACCTTCTCGACTTTGAAGGAAGGACACATCAATGACAGTGTTTACGATTTACGATTTGGTGATTCAAATATCACGTGTCCTTCATTTTGGGTTTCGGTGTTTTGGGCGGTTTATTTGCATGATTGAGTTTTCGTGCACCACAGTTGCACTTGATTTCGATTTGATTGAGATGGTTGATTGATTCATGCTTATGGCACGTATGTGATTTGATTTGTGCCTTCACCGTATTTTCATGCACTTTTAGTATTGATTCGATTTTGTGCATTCTGATACACGTGGTTGTGAGATTATATACCACGGTATACCTGATTTGGATTAAGATTTGTTGTATACCGTCGATTTTGATTGTGATATTCGATATTTGTTTTCATGCACCTTGTGCACGTGATTTGGATTCTTGTGCTTACTTGGCGCGTTTGATGCGATTTTGGTGCACACCAGATGCACTAAATCGGGATTCTTCGTGCATATCAGATGCACCTGATGTTGTTGTCAGGCACACCGTTGCCATTGACAGGCATTTTCGTGCACACCCGTTGCACTTAGATTTTGTTTCTATACACTTGCATGGCACATTCATTGATTTCAATTTCTGTGCACACCAGACGCACGTGGCATTCTTATACACATTTTGGGATTGGTTTCTTTTGGAGTAGTATGTTTTATGATATTTACTATTTGGTATAGTAACTGAGCAGGAATAGTCAGAGGACAGTACCTGAATATTTTTTTGCATGCATCGATAGTTTTCGAAGGGATTTCCAAGAATGAGCTACAGTGTCAATATTTTTCCTATGTGTCCGAGGTGACACGAACGTTTTATAAAGGAAACCCTTCTAAATTACTTTCAAAACGGCAAGACGTGTATATTAAACAAAGGATATATATATATATATAGTTATCTTTCTTACAATAAACGTTCGCTACTTGTGCCGTGATACGCGCATCGCACGGCGACTTGAAAAAAAAGGGTTTGGCATGCATTTCTTTCAGATGTTTTGACGAGTTTACAACGATGCGTACTATGTACATGTTATAGTTTTGATGTATATCATATTGGTTCTCGTATTGGATATTGGCATTGGTGTCTTCACCATAACTCCGATGATTGTGGGATGCTTGACGGAGTTTTGATTTTGAGTTTTATACTAGTTTTTCATGCGCATGTATTGCGCTACGATATGTTTTATGTATGTATGATTTCGGAACCCCGACGACTTGATCATTTGACTGAAATATTTTAGTGTTTGAGAGATTTAAATTTAAATTCGGGGACCGAATTTATTTAAGGGGGGAAGACTGTAACATTTCAGAAAAATAAAGTATTATTTTTGGGAATTTAAATAATTTATATAATATATATTATGAATATTTTAATGAATGGAGATTAGTTTTAATGTTATGGTATGATAATATACCAATAGATTGAAAAAATATTGGAAAATTACCTTGGGTGTTGATTTTTAAAGAAATTGTGCGATTTAGACATTTTATGAATTATTATATAATTAATTATATACAAGATTATTTCTAAACTTGATTAATAATCACTAATTATGCATTAAGTGTGATTATGCACATGACATGCACCATGTCACTTTTTTTAAAAACACTTGTTACATTTTTATGAAACTTGATTTCAAGTCTTCATTGTGCATGGTTTCATTGTGATTTTACAATTGTATTTTTTTTAAAATAGAACCATAAGAAAAGAAAAAGGAAAAAAAATGAATAAAGAATTGGGGACATGGAGGTATGGGCTTTGGGGAGAGAGGGAGGGGGAGAAAGAGAGAGAGAGTGAGAGGGTGAGGGGTCTCCTTGAACCATGGCTCCTTGTTTTACTTCATCATCTTCATCATTTCCCTCTCCTTCCTCACCTCCATGGCTGCCCTCTCCCTCCTCCATCTCTACCCCCTCATAACCATAGTCACAAATTCGTCATTCGGGAATAATTCGGCGAGGTCGAAAATTCGGATTCGGAGAACTATTCGGAAAAAATCGGCAAGTATTCGGGAAAGATTCGGTAAGTGTTCGGGGAATGTTCGGGAAGGATTTCGAGCAATAAATTAATATATGAGACGCTATGTTTTGATTTTGTGAATTATTTGCTGTTTTTTGAATTATTCGTTGTTTTTTCACATAATTCGGGAGTAATTCGCGAATTATTCGAGAATAATTCGCGAATTATTCGGCCAGTTCGGCAATGGCGATTAATTCGGAGATTAATTCGTTCGATCAAAAATTCACGAATTATTCGCGAATTCGGCGAATAATTCGCGAATTATGTGACTATGCTCATAACACCATCAATCCCACATCAAAACCTTGCATTCTCTTCACAAAAAATATGCACAAGCTCACTACAAGCAGGGGGAACCAAGAAAGTTTGGATTTTTGAAGACTTTGAGAACCTCAAGAAGATTCTTGAGTTGCCAAATGAGATAATTCCTTCACCATTAAAGTAGTAATCCATTTCCTATAGCATCTATTTTAGTTTAGAAGCGTTTAGTGTAGTTTAGTGAGGTTTGAAAATTCCAAGATGAGGTTTTCAGGAATTCTTCAGTTGTGATGGTGTAACTGATATGTAATTGGTGATTAGAACCCCTTAGTGTTAAAAACCAGAGCCTAGGTCATGAAAGAATTGAACTTAGAAATCCCGATATCGGAAGATTGTGGGAATTGTGATGATATTTAGAGATTTGCTATGACCCGGGGCACCTGAAAAATATTTAGAGATTACAGAGAGTCATACAGGCAACCTAGTGTTGGGATACCTACAACGGCAGCAAGGTTTCGGGAGATATCATCCATGCCAAGTTAAAATTTTGCCATCATAGATAACCCTAGATCTAGGATCTTAGCTAAAGGATCAAACCGAAACCTATATGTTAACAACTTAACATCTAAGTGTTAGGGATTACAACCTTTGTAGTCCGTTCCTTCGCTTCATAAGCTCTGAGTTGAAGTCCCTTCGCTGCGATCATCAAGGTCCCGGACTCTAGACAGGCTCCATGAAGTGAATGAGACATCCTTGCTAGAAGACTTCACTTTCTAAGATGATCTACCTTGAAGAAACACTAACCCAAGCTCACACTTCTTTAATGAGGTATTAGTGAAGTGAACACCCTAATCTAAGTGGCTAGAATAGATGAGGATGATGAAGTAGGAATTTTGCTCTCTTTAGTTTTCTTTATCTCACTTTATTTCATCACAAATAAAAATCAAGCAAGCTTTTTTAAGAGCTTGAAGAAGATGAAGAAGAAAGAGTGTGATGAAAATGAATTATTGTTTTAGGGTTAGAATTGCAACCAAGGGTTAAGCATGTCATGCTTAACCCTTGTAGAGACTTAACCATGTACTAGGGTTAGGGTTTGGGTTAACAAATATCTAACAAATATCAATAGGGTTGACAAAGTCAACATGGATAAATATCTACACAATTTAGAATTTACCTAAAGCAAAAGATTAACCCTAATCCAAACCCTAGCATGGTTTAATCTCAAAACCCTATATGCAATTGTAAGCCTAACATGTTACAATATTATATATCACATATATAATATATAATGCAACAAAAGAAAATAATACAATTAACATATATCACATATACATCAATGTAAGTGAGAAAAAGAATTTTTAAGTGAGTTTATTTTAGTTAATGTAATGTAATATATCAAAAATATAATTATACATTAAATTATCGAATCAACACTTGATCCGATAATCCGGCTATTTTGCAAATAACCGACTAATATAATCTGTATCAGTTCATCGAATCAACACTTGATCCGATGACCCGGCTATATCACATATACCTGGCCAATATCACATATCGCGAGAATCGAATACGGTATCACATACACGTATTATTCTCGGTCCCGCACATATCACATATATGATCCTACTCCGTTTTGCCTGAGCCAGGAAATCTCTGTGTAGGACTCTAAAGAATCATCAATACGCCGACAGTAGGTGATGATCATATCAGACACCCACAAGCTGCAAGCGATCAGCTAAACGTAACAGCCACCCAGATATTGAGCGATCAGAAGATCAAGCAAGCCTGTACACACTCCTGTGAATCCATTCAGTAACACTCCCGTACAGTCCGGTCTCTTCGTATGATATGTCGCATATCCTGTCTAGGGGTGGTAAACGTCAGACCCCAGTAACCGATAAGTTGTGTCGATATAAGGCTCATAACGGGTTGAGAAACTACTGATAACACTTACCAGTATATCTCCATATCAGCCCTGGCCAGCGACTTCCAGTTATAGCCAATCAAACACAGCGCAACATCAACTCCCAAAACCGGGAGAGACGAAACCCCTCCTATCGCTCATTGCCTCCATGTGATTCTGGACTGTACCCAAAAGCCACCGTTTTGCACGTTCTCATGAACGTGGTAAGGTGGAAATCAAAGCACAGTGGGAATTACACAAGACTCTATGACGATCTCGGGGCTACAGACTAACCTGTACCAGTGTCACCAGAGAACTGCTATATGAAGATAGGTATAATACCATCTAGGAGTTCTCGGCGAGTCCGTTCAGTGTACCCAGTCTCCACTGAGCACCCATACACCATCTTTGATGTCAAACACCAATGGATATGGGATCATCCATCGCCCATCATATGGGTCAAGACGTATATACGCTAGTCTACTCTGGAGTATCGATACCCTGTCTCGATACACCCTTGACTAGGAACAGTTATAGGATATACTCTTGGACTACCCTGTCCCCACTAGTATTATCTGCGTCATAGTCTCAGTAGTCGAGTACATATCCTAAGGGCTTTATCAACATGTGAGAGCAAGACAGTAAACTAATATGAGTCAACATGTTAAGACAAAGTGAAACCAAATAGCATACTATCATGTCGAGCAAGAAAGTCCTCTCTATATATATCCAAGCATCCACTATAATATACATCATATGTACAACAATGGCCTCTAGGGCATATATACAACTAACACCTAGAAGTTGTTCCCAAGACCCGAGACTATATCATCTTACTGTGGCCGCAAATAATCAAGTTTTGGCCGCAAATTGCGGCCTTGGTGCGAGGGAATCACCTCGTGCTTGGTCTATGGCTCTATTTTAGGCAAATTAAACCTACCCCATATGCTGAATTGGCTAATTTCATCTGGAACAAAATCTGGAACCATTTTCTTGAGTTGCTATTTTGTTTTGCGTCTTTTAAATGATTTGAACCTTGGATAATGTGTTTTGTCTCAATCGATTAGCGTTTGTACGTCGATGTCGAGGGTTAATTAGTTCTTTTGCATACGTCGACCATAGGTTCTAACCTATGTGTGATACGTGTGTCGTTTTGGTTTTTATCCGCGATTTCAGTTTACGATATTATATATTTATATGTAGGCACCTTCACGCAGACTTCGGACGATGAGGAAGAGAATGGCGACATCGACTTCGGCAAGCAAAGATCAAGGTGAGTAGATATATATCTACGGGGGAAGTCAGGTGGATGGCGTATAGCACCCCCGCAGTTCGTAGTGTAGCCTATGATATATCATGTATATATACGAATATGTGTTATGTGAAACGTTATTAGTTAGCAAGAAAGATTTTAGGAGAGCATGGGTTAGTTTTAGTGTAATTGGTAGGAAACGTTTTTAGTTAGTTTCTTAGTCGCGAACCCTAGAATAAGGTTGACACACACACACACACTTGCACACATGTGTTATATTTTGGTTTATATGATATATGTACATATATATGTATGTGGATGTGTTGCTATATATATATATATACATATACGTATATATGTATGATGAGGATAGTATATGATACTTGGAGATGAGTCGATATGATTGGGCATGATGCCGTGAAATCGGTGATGTGACTTGGGTCGTATTATGAGATACGATATGATATTATAGCGAATCGTTGGGCGATGTGTTTTCATACAAACGCGTATATATATTTGTTGATGGTATCGGAATGTACTAGACTTTAGATCAGAACCCCTGATTCAGGATATGATGATAATGATACCAGATGAATAATGAGTTATATGTGATATTGACCCGTATCCCAATTTGGGATGCCGTATGATGGATTTTACCGTACGATGTGTAAGTATGATGATTGATCCGCACTCATGACTCGAGGATGTCGTATTATATATGTTTTTGTTAGTGTGATATGCCTTAGAGGCCATTATTGTATAGTACTAGTTTGTATATTACATTTTGGAAGCTTGGGATATATACATGGATTGGCATTCTTGCTCAATATGGTAGTATGCTACTTGGTTTGTGTCTATCTTAATATGTGTATGTGTTTCTTTTTAACATATCGCTAATATATATTGATAGAGCCCTTAGGATCTTTGCTTGACTACCAGCGTTGTGATGGCAGTCACACTAGTGGGGGCTGTTAGTTATATGTATGCCCTAGAGGCCATTACTGTACATAGGATGTATATTGTAGTGGATGCTGGGACATATATAGGGAGGACTTTCTTGCTTGACATGATAGTATGCTATCTGGTTGCTCTTTACCTTAACGTGTACACTGATTGTCTCTCTGTTACATATTGGTAAAGCCCTTAGGATGTGTACTTGACTACCTGGACTATGATGTGGATCATACTAGTGGGGACATGGTAGTCCATAAGTACATCCTTCAAGGTCGCTAGTCGTGGGTGTATCGAGACGGGGCATCGATAAACCAGAGTAGACTAGCGTATATCTTCTCGACCCATACAGATGGGCGATGGATGATCCCATATCCATTGGTGTTTGACATCAGAGATGATATACGGGTGCTCAGTGGAGACTGGGTACACTGGACGGACTCGCCGAGAACTCCCAGATGGTATTATACCTTACGTCAGATGGCAGTTCTCTGGTGACACTGGTACAGGTTAGTCTGTTGACCCGAGATCGTCATAGAGTCTTGTGTGATTCCCACTGTGCTTTGATTTCCACCTTACCACGTCCAAGAGGGCGTGCAAAACGGTGGTTTTTGGGTACAGTCCCGAATCACATGGATGCAATGAACGATAGGAGGGGATTCATCTCTCCCGGTATAGGGAGTTGATGTTGCGCTGTGTTCGATTGGCTATAACCGGAAATCCCTGGCCAGGGTTGCTGAGATTTACTGGTAAGTGTTACCAGTAGTTTCTCGAACTGTTATAGACCTCATATCGACACGACTTATCGAGCTATTGTGGTCTGACGTTTACCACCCCTAGGTAAGATATGCGACATATCAGACGACGAGACTGGACTGTACGGTAAGTGTTACTGGTTGGATTCACAGGAGTGTGAGCGGGCTTGCTCGTTGATCTTCTGATTGCTTAATACCCGGGTGGCCATTACGTTTAGCAGACCGCTTGCGGCTTGTGGGTGTTTGATATGATCATCACCTGCTGCCGGCATATTGACGAGTCTTTAGAGTCCTACACAGAGGTTTCCTGGCTCAAGCGAAACGAAATAGGAGCGCATATGAGATATGTGCGGGACCGAGAATAATACCAGTATGTGATACTGTATTCCATTCTCGCGATTTGTATCATCGGACGGTTATATGTGATATAGCCGGGTTACCGAATCAAGTGTTGATTCGATACATTGATACACTTGATACACTTGATATTAGTCAGTTATATGCGATATGACCGGATCATTAAATCAAGTATTGATTTAATGATTTAATGTATAATTATATATTTGATATATTACTTTAAATTGACTAGTATTGTTCGCTTAAGATGGATTTTCTCACTTGATGTGCACAAGTAGTATATGTGATATATTTTTGTGCACTTGATTGTATCATGTTTGATGATACATGCAAACTTGGTTGTATGATTGCTTTAAACCATTTTTAGGTGTAATGGTTAGGTTAAGGAAAAAACAAAATGGTAAAGACTTTCAAAGCTTCATGAAGCTTCATGAATAAAACAAAGCAAGCCTCCATTTTATTTTTGCCTGCACAGTAACTCCTACAATTCCCTGCTGAATTTTTTGGGAATTTTTAATATTTACTCAAAAGTTTGGCGGCGGTTCCGCGGACCAAATTGTGAATTAGTCCCTCAAAATTCACATATTTATTCCTAGGTCCTTTCTTGTCATTTTTTTCTGGGAATATTTTAATTCCACTCAAGTGTTGAGTTTTCTAGAGTTTTATTGGGGACTCGTTAATTCGATCGGATAATTTAACTTCGTTTATGTTTTTCCGGATATTTTAGAAACTGTTAAGACCGGATATAAATACCCATTTTTTCCCCTGCCGGGAAATTTCCAAGTGTTGGATTTTTCCGTAGTTTAAGAAAGTTCTAAGTAGTGCAAGTAACGTGATGGTCCCTCTAGAAGATAACAAACCTTAACTCGATTATGTGACCGTCTTGAACTTCCCTTTGAACCTTAGGGTTTGGGGCAGTACGGCGTGCCACATGTGAGGCGTTGCCTTGACCCTTCTACGGCTGGACCGTTGGAACTTATTTCATGCGTTGAGTTGTTTCGGGAAAACTTGGGTGTTTGAAAGTTCGATCGGAAAGTTTAACATTTTCTATTTATCTGAAATGTGATACAATATTTGGAATCCACAAGTAGTTATGAGATAACTAATTTGAATATTATAAACATAGCAGTTTAGTCTCACTTGATCGGTTGCCACGGAATTTTGATGCGATCAAAAGTCCGTTGCAATCACATAGCGTACGCGGATACTCGCCGGATAAACTTATTAGACAGCTACACCCCTTAGCCCCGACCAAGTGACTGTAGGAGAACCTCGTCGCCGAAAGCATCCGTTCGGGTGCTCACGGCAGCGGTGTTCCGCCTTGGTGCACTTCGTCGACGGCATCGGGGGTGCGGCCGCCTACTAAAGTTTGCAACGAGCATTCGATCAAAATGCCGGGAATCTTGTTGAATTGCCCGACTTGATATTGAAAAGTGTTTTCGATAATGAGACTAAAATGCGGGGTTTATAATTGTTAGGCATGCGATGTCTAAGGAATTCAGTTGGTTAGGCATGCGATGTTTATGCAGGTTGCGGATTCCAACTGTTGTAGTTTTACACTTTCTTTTCTGCGACCGTAAGTATAATATGTGATATCGCCGGTTTCGTTGCTACATGTCAACGGCAATTGGGATGCGCATATTTACTTACGTTGATGACATGTGATGTTATGTGTTGCTGGATATGTTATATTGGATCGTCGTGTTTGAATAGCCGGGTTTTTTTTATGTGAGATGAGTGTTTTTCATTTTCATTCATGTAAAAACTTGTATGTAATATTCTTTTATTGGGGCACTTCCAGGTTGCGGAAGTTGTCACCGTTGATGTATATTATTTTCTTTTCCGCACTAGGATAGACCCAAGGAGGAGGGCACGAGTAACTGGGTTCTGGAGTCCAGTCAGAGACCAGCTCGAGGAGTCGAGTCCGGGTCTCCTAACTCTAGAATTGGTAGGGTTGCTTGCCGCTCTCCTAGGGGTCTTGGGGTGTGGGTTTGGCTATTCATCGCGACCGTGGAATCCGTGTTTTATACTGGCTCGTATTGAAAACACGGACGTCCTAGTATATCCAATGTTTCATATGTTTCTTCTGCTGCGATATCTGTGATGTGATCATTTGATGTTCTGTGATAAATACTGTATATAGTATATATGATATATTATATAGGCGCTACTTATGTTTTACACCCGCGCTAGCCCTGCCCCGCTCTGCCGTTAGTTACATAACCTAACGGTGCACGAGGGGACATCGAGGTGAATGCGGATGGCATAAGTGTATGTCGTATTTATCTGTGATGTTTAGGTAACTTAAATGATGGGACTTCATTAATATGATTAATGAAAGAAAAAGAAACCTAAAGATATTGTGGAATCGAATTTTCAAAAACAGGTAGCTACAGTTCTTGCTTTGCATCGCGGTGTTCCTTGTAGAACATCCTGCACCTTATTCGATAAGGAAAGGACCGAGATCCCTTCACCGGGAGTGACTCCTTTAGCAATAACTGGCAGATGCTACAACCCTCAGTTTGTCTTTTGATTGCTCCTATAGTTCTTGCTTTGCACAGCGGTATATATGATATATTCTGCACCTTATTCGATGAGGAAAGGACTGACGATCCCTTCACTGGGAGTGACCCCTTTAGCAAAACTAGAAAAGCCTAAAAAACACTCCCTTTTAAAATTATTTGATTCTACAACGATATGAAGTTCATTACGCAATAGGTTTTCAGAAAAACCTGTCGTAGCCCTCCGTCATTTCAGATAAGTAGTAGTTAGTATTCGTGCTGCGTTTGTTGACCTTTGTCAAGGTATAGTGTGCGGTAGCTGACTGGTGCTTATCTGCTTATGCATAAGATGCAAATTGGGTTAGGGTAGTCGTGCGACCTTGTTGGCCTTTGTCAAGGGTCGTGCGGGTGGGTTTAATTCAATCAGGAAATGACGGGTTGAACTTAACTAGCATCCTATGGTTTGTTGGCCTTTGTCAAAGTCATAGGAGGTTAGGGGCAAAATTATCGGGAATTTCAAGTGTTGAAATTTGCAATGAGATTGCATGCCTTCTATGAGATAGTTGGATCCCGATACCCACTGCGAGTAATTGTTACTCCTGGGAGAGTTTTACACATTACAATTAGCCGATCAAGTAGGTGTCTAGAAAGGTGTCAACGGGGTTACGCCTCTGGGAAAACGAGATTTACTTTAATTAGGTCCGTGCGAAAGCACGGGGAACCTCCCTCAAAGTACTGACACTGGCCTGGCTGAAAGATTGGCGAACTTGTAGTGTGTAATTAATCCCGGCTTGTCTTTCCTTTTAGGGTTTGAAAGAAGATTTGATAAAAACAGTGGGAGCCATCCTGATTAGATAAAATAATAACCAATCTGATCTTGCAAGAGCGCACGCAGAGTGTTTTCTTCTCTCTCTCTCTCCTGGTAGCAACCATGTCACGCCTTAATCAAGATAATAATACGGATGTATTGACCGAACCCGCTTGTTATACTGTGCTGGGGAACGTTAGTCCCGCTCCAACTTATAATTGTTATAAGACAGAGCAGGAAATAGAGGAATACCTGAATTCCTATGCCGCCCAAACGAAGAAAGTGCATATGATGCATCTCCTTCGGGTGTGTTCATTACAAAGAGCTATTTCTCTGTATCCTCTACGTCCTGGGTATTTGATACCGGATCAGGATCCCAGATATGTAATCTGTTACATAGGGCTACAGAAAGGTAGAGAACTGAGAATGGGTGATAAGTTTCATGAGACAGAAAACGGTGCAAGTGTTGCAGCAAAGTCTGTTGGTCACTGTCACCCTGTATTCCAAATACATTGATTCTAAACGAATGTTATTAGATACCGAACCTGATATACAAAATCATATCAGTCTCTTTATTAGTAAAGAAATGATAAAATTTTGTATTGTTGGATAATGTTTTGAACATTTCCTATATCAAAAGTTGATCGGTTCAGGCACGTTATCTAAAAGCATTGATGTTCTAAATCAAACTACAGTTCTTAGTATACGTAACACACACAAGAGGAAGAGTTCAAAAATGAACGAATCCTTCTTGAGGCATTGTAGACTAGGTCATATCAATGCGACCCGACTGGCTGAAGTTACATTTAGATGCATATTTAAATTAGTTTGAATTTACATCTTGTGAAACTTGCCAGTCATGTCACAGAGATAAGATGACCATAGCTCTGTTTACTGGAAACAGAGAAAGAGTTAGTGAACTCTTGGGATGATACATGTTGATGTATGTAGGTCCCCTGTCTACACATGCCAAGACCAGTTCTTTGTATTTCATTACATTCTCTGATAATCTCTCAAGATTCAGATATATTTTCCTGTTGGAACATAAGTCCGAACCTTTTGAGACATTCACAGAATATAAGTTAGAAGTAGAGAACCAAAATACGGGTATAAGTATTATGTCCTATGATGAGATCAGGGAGGAGAATACTTGTGCATGGAAATCTTGGACTATTCTAAAGGAGAATTAGATTCTCTCTCAGTGTTACTCCTCTGAATACACCACAGCACAACGGTGTATCGGGGCGGAGCAATCACACCCTATATGATATGGTGCGCTCTATGATGAGTACTACTGAGTTTCCTATTTCCTTTTGGGAGTTATGCAATTAAGAAGCTGCATACCTATTGAATAGGGTTCAAATCAAATCAGTTGCCTACCACTTCATATGTGATATGGAAAGGGAAGAGCCCATATCTTAAGTTTGTTAAGATTTGGGGTTGTCCGGCCTGTCTAAAAAGCAAAATCCGGACAAGCTCGAGGCAAGATCTGTTATGTAGCACTGAAAAAGTTCCAGCTATACAAACTGCAGCTGATGATTTGGTAGAACAGAAGGATTCAATAGTTTCCAACGAACCTCAGCCTCTCCGCCGATCTAGTAGGGTTCCTCACCCACCTGAGAGATACTTCTGTTTCTCTATGACCGTGGGAGCGAGGATTGCATCATGAGATGATGACCCAACTAGTTTCGAGCTGGCCATCAGGAGTGGGACTCTGTAAGAATGACTGGATGTTTATCGATCTGAGATGGAATCCTTATACACCAACAAAGTATGGACTTTGGTTGCTTGATCTGAAGGGTTAAATCCCCATCAGAAGCAAGTATATCTTGAGAAGATTACTTGGTGTAGATGGAAAAGTTAAGACTTTCAAAGCTAGACTTGTTAAAGGTTTTCGTCATCGACCAGGCATAGATAATGATGAAACCTTTTTCAGTGGCTATGCTTAAGTCTATCCAGATCCTACTTGCTACGGCTACATACCATGACTACGATATCTGGCGGTTGGGTGTCATGACTGCTTTTCTAAAATGATGTTTTAGAAGAGAGCGTCTGTAAGTACACAGCCAGACGGCTTCGTAGACAGTGGGAGCAGCGGAAACGTGTACAAGATGCTTTATATGATTAAAGCAGGCATCGCGGAGTTGGAACATCTATTTTGATGAGATAGTCAAAGAGTTTGACATCATCAAAATGGTAGATGAACCTTGTATATACAAAAAGGTAGTAGGGAGTATGGTGGTGATCCTCGTAGAGTACATGGATGACATACTCTTGATGGGGAAGGAGTTTCCTATGCTACGCTCGGTCAATCTCCGCTTATCACAAGGATTCTCCATATAGGATCAATATGATACCTCCTAAATCCTGGGTTTTGGATCTATAAGATAGATCTAAATGGATGTTAGGATTCTCACTAGGTTTAGTGAGATGGTATTAATCGATCCTGGGGAGAATCACTGGAAAAGTTCCAGGGTGATAAGGACGACTGAATGTCAGTCGCAGGCATTGTCTTTACCCTCAGTGGAGGGACGGTATGTTGGAAGAGTTCCAAGCTAGATACCGTGGCAAACTAGATGATAAAGGCTGGTGACATCGCTATTAAAGAAACTACCAAAGAGGCAGTTTGGGTGTATATTGGTTTATGTTATGAACTAGGTTCCTACCATTATGTGACAATGGAAGTGTGGCCTTGGCCCAGGAACCCTGGTCCCATCAGTGACCCAGACATATTCTAAGGCAGTGTCACCTGATCATGGAGATGGTTGATCTCCAGGGGATCGAGGTCAGGAGAGTAGACTCAGAGGACAACACGGCGGATCCACTCACAAAGGCCATTTCCCAGAGAGAGACTTTTATGGGATGGTTGAGTATGAGATACTACAACCACTGCTACAGATGGCCCTAGTGCATGTGGGAGATTGTTAGTTATATGTATGCCCTAGAGGCCATTACTGTACATAGGATGTATATTGTAGTGGATGCTGGGACATATATAGGGAGGACTTTCTTGCTCGACATGATAGTATGCTATCTGGTTGATCTTTACCTTAACGTGTACACTGATTGTCTCTCTGTTACATGTTGGTAAAGCCCTTAGGATGTGTACTTGACTACCTGGACTATGATGCGGATCATACTAGTGGGGACATGGTAGTCCATTAGTACATCCTTCAAGGTCCCTAGTCGTGGGTGTAACGAGACGGGGCATCGATATACTAGAGTAGACTAGCGTATATCTTCTCGACCCCATACAGATGGGCGATGGATGATCCTATATCCATTGGTGTTTGACATCAGAGATGATATACGGGTGCTCAGTGGAGACTGGGTACACTGGACGGACTCGCCGAGAACTCCCAGATGGTATTATACCTTACGTCAGATGGCAGTTCTCTGGTGACACTGGTACAGGTTAGTCTGTAGACCCGAGATCGTCATAGAGCCTTGTGTGATTCCCACCGTGCTTTGATTTCCACCTTACCACGTCTAAGAGGGCGTGCAAAACGGTGGTTTTTGGGTACAGTCCCGAATCACATGGAGGCAATGAGCGATAGGAGGGGATTCGTCTTTCCCGGTATAGGGAGTTGATGTTGCGCTGTGTTCGATTGGCTATAACCGAAAATCCCTGGCCAGGGTTGCTGAGATTTACTGGTAAGTGTTACCAGTAGTTTCTCGAACTGTTATAGACCTCATATCGACACAACTTATCGAGATATTGGGGTCTGACGTTTACCACCCCTAGGCAAGATATGCGACATATCAGACGACGAGACCGGACTGTACGGTAAGTGTTACTGGTTGGATTCACAGGAGTGTGAGCGGGCTTGCTCGTTGATCTTCTGATCGCTCAATACCCGGGTGGCCGTTATGTTTAGCAGACCGCTTGTGGCTTGTGGGTGTTTGATATGATCATCACTTGCTGCCGGCGTATTGATGAGTCTTTAGAGTCCTACACAGAGGTTTCCTGGCTCAAGCGAAACGAAATAGGAGCGCATATGAGATATGTGCGGGACCGAGAATAATACCAGTATGTGATACTATATTCCATTCTCGCGATTTGTATCATCGGACGGTTATATGTGATATAGCCGGATTACCGAATCAAGTGTTGATTCGATACATTGATACACTTGATATTAGTCAGTTATATGCGATATGACCGGATCATTAAATCAAGTATTGATTTAATGATTTAATGAATAATTATATATTTGATATATTACTTTACATTGACTAGTATTGTTCACTTAAGATGGATTTTCTTACTTGATGTGCACAAGTAGTATATGTGATATATTTTTGTGCACTTGATTGTATCATGTTTGATGATACATGAAAACTTGGGTGTACGTTTGCTTTAAACCATCTTTAGGTTAATGGTTAGGTTTTAATTTATTTTATTTATTTTCTTTATTCATTTTGGCAAAAATAAAATGGAGGCTTGCTTTGTTTTATTCATGAAGCTTCATGAAGCTTTGAAAGTCTTTACCATTTTGTTTTTTCCTTAACCTAACCATTACACCTAAACCCTAGTTTATTCTCTACATGAGTTTACTTCACCCATGGTTGCATTATGATAACTCTTCACTTGAATTTTCATTTTTAATTCATTATTGATATTCTTTTCTTCTTCTTCTTCTTCTTGAGGAAGAGAAGAAAACCTTTCTTGAAAATTCCAAGTGATGATTCTAAGTGAGAAATCCAAATCCAAAGTGAACCCACTTCCTATTTCTTCATCCTCTACCATTTTCCATGTAGTAGAGGGTGTTTTCTTCACAAGTTTCTTGACCTAGTGAAGATGGAGCTTGAGTTAGAGTTGCCTCGACGTAGATCATCTTCGGCATCGAAGTCAACGACCTAGCCCTCTCATTTCTCCGACGAAACCATCGCATGAGTCCGGGATCCCGGTGATCGCAGCGAAGGGACGTCATCACAGAGCTAAAGAAGTGGAGGACCGGATCTACAAAGGTTGTATTTCCATTCACTTGTTATCAAAGTAGTTTGCTTGCTTTTCTTTTTCGCCTATCCTCTAGTTAACGATCTAGTTTAGGGTTTCTCGGTACCGGAAAATTTGAATTTGGCATGGTTGACGCCTTGTGGAACCTCTTGAGTGTGCCTAGTAACCCTACAGGGACTGGGTAGTTTACAAGCACATCCTTATACTAGTCCCTGGTCGTCGAATTATCGAGACAGGGAATCGATACTCCAGATTAGACTAGTGTATACGCTTCTCATCCCAGGAGGGGAGATGGTCTGTCCCACAGCTATCAGTACGTCGTACTGGAGATAGTATGCAGGTGATCGTTAGGTTACGAGTGTACTGGAAAGGACTCGCTGGGAACTGTTGGTTGGTATTATACCTATCGTCAGTTATCAGTTCCCAGGTGACATGAGTACAGCTTAGTCCGTTGACTTGACACTGTCACTTCGCCTCGAGTGTGTTCCCACTGTTCTTAGATTACTACTCTACCACGGCTCTATTGAGTCGTGCAAACAGGTAGTAGTTGGGTGCAGTCCCGAAGCACTTGGAGGCAGTGACGGCTAGACATGATTCGTCTCTCCCGGTATTAGGAGTTGATATCGCGCTGTGTCTAGGAGAGCCATTACACAAAGTCTCTGGCCATGGCAAGCGAGATTTACTGGTAGTATTTCCAGTAGTTTTTTAGGGTGTTCTGGGCTACACTCTGACACGCATTGTACCGCTATTAAGGGACTGACGTTTACCGCCCCCTAGGCTCGACATGCAATACTCTTAGACGAATGGACCAGATAGTACGAAGATTGTCACATACAGACTCAGTAGGAGTTCGGATGAGTTATGCTCATCGGCTTTCTGATCGACAATACCTAGGGACCGTTACGTACAGCTAGTACCGCTTGCGGCCTGTGGTTAAACCCACTGCCAGCGTAGAGTCGAGTCTTTAGAGTCCCACACAGAGCATTTCCCTGCATCGGGCAAAACGTGTAGATATCGTATGGTTTTATGAAAGGGTGCGATTGTTAGTGATATGTATGCCCTAGAGGCCATTACTATATATACGATGTATATTGTAGTGGATGCTTGGACATATATAGGGAGACTTTCTTGCTCAACATGATAGTATGCTATCTGGTTGCCTTTTATCTTAACATGTACTCTGATTGTCACTATGTCACATGTTGATAAAGCCCATAGGATGAATACTTGACTACTAGGACTATGATGCAAATCATACTAGTGGGGACAGTGTAGTCGCTAAGTACATCCTTCAAATGTTCCTAGTCGTGGGAGTACCGAGACAGGGCATTGATACTCCAGAGTAGATTAGCGTATGCGCTTCTTGACCCATATGATGGGCGATGGATGATCCCATATCCATTGGTGTTTGATATTAGAGAAGGTATACGGTGCTCAGTGAAGACTGGGTACACTGGACGGACTCGCCGAGAACTCCCAGATGGTATTATACCTCACGTCGGATGGCAGTTCTCTGGTGACACTGGTACAGGTTAGTCTGTAGACCCGAGATCGTCATAGAGTCTTGTGTGATTCCCACTGTGCTTTGATTTCCATCATACCACGTCCAAGAGCGCGTGCAAAACGGTGGATTTTGGGTACAGTCCCGAATCACATGGAGGCAATGAGCGATAGGAGGGGTTTCGTCTCTCCCGGTATAGGGAGTTGATGTTGCGCTGTGTTCGATTGGCTATAGCTAGAAATCCCTGGCCAGGGTTGCTGAGATTTACTGGTAAGTGTTATCAGTAGTTTCTCGAACTGTTATAGATCTCATATCGACACGACTTATCAAGCTACTGGGGTCTGATGTTTACCACCCCTAGACGAGATATGCGACATATCAGACGAAGAGACCGGACTGTACGGGAGTGTTACTGGTTGGATTCACGGGAGAATATACAGGCTTTCTTGTTGATCTTCTGATTGCTCAATACCTGGGTGGCTGTTACGTTTAGCTGACCGCTTGCAGCTTGTGGGTGTTTGATATGATCATCACCTACTGCCGGCGTATTGACGATTCTTTAGAGTCCTACACAGAGGTTTTTTGGCTCAAGCAAAACGGAGTAGGAGCACATATATGATATGTGCGGGACTGAGAACAATACGTGTATGTGATACCGTATTAGATTCTCGCGATATGAGATATAGGCCGGGTATATGTGATATAGCCGGATCATCGGATCAAGTGTTGATTCGATGAACTGATACAGATTATATTAGTCGGTTATTTGTGAAATAGCCGGATTATCGGATCAAGTGTTGATTCGATAATTTAATGTATAATTATATATTTGATATATTAAATTACATTAACTAATATAAGCTCACTTAAAGATTCTTTTTCTCACTCGGGTAATACATTGATATATATGTGATATATGTTAGTTGTATTATTTTATTTGGTTACAAAATATATTATATATGTGATATATAATATTGTAACAAGTTAAGCTTACAAATGTAACATGTTTTGTGGAGTTTAAACATGGTTAGGGTTTGGATTAGGGTTAAGCTTTCTTGAAGCTTCTAGAAACTTTGTTTTTGTTTTTAAGCAAAGATATTTTGCAAAGATATTTTGTTGATTTCTTAACCAAACCCAAACCCTTTACCATAGTAAATTTTCTACATGGGTTAAGTCTTCATTCTTAACCCATGGTTGCATTTCTAACCTCACACAAGTTTTCATTATTTATCACAAAGTAATTTCTTCTACTTCTTCCTTTGAGAAAAGCTTTCTAGCTTTTTCACATGTGATGATTTTGAGTGAGATAAAGAAAACAAATGAGAGCTAAATTCCTACTTCATCATCCTCATCTATTCTTGCCACTTAGATTAGGGTGTTTGCTTTGCTAATACTTGATTAGTGAAGCAAAATCATCGGCTTGAGTTTCTTCAAGGTAGATCATCTTTGTTATTAAAGATCGGAAGCAGCTTGCATTTTTCTCTTCATGGAGCCTCTCTAGAGTCCGGGTACTCGATGATCGCAGTGAAGGGACCTCAACACAGAGCTTTAGAAGTGAAGAAACGGACTTCAAAGGTTGTAATCCCTAACTCTTAGAAGTAAAGTTGTTTACTTGCTCTTTGTTTCACCTAATCTCTAGTCTAAGATCTTGGTTAGGGTTGTTCGGCACATGAAAAATTTGATTTTGGCATGGTTGATGCCTTGTAGAACCTTGTGATAGTGCTTAGTAACCCTACAGTGGTATCAGAGCCAAGCTCGAGATTTAAGTGAAGTCTAGACGAAGTTTAAAGTCTGATCGAACCCTAAAACGTCGAAATACACCCGCTCTCTGGAAATTTTTTAAAATGTTGATTTTTTCTGTATTAAAAATACTCAGAAAATTAAGCAGGGAATTCTAAGGATTAGTGTGAAAAACGAACCACTAATCCCCTCAATTCGCCGCGGAACCGCAGCAATACCATGCCTTGCGTGGCGGTTCCGCCGCCGAACTTAGGTATTAGGGTTAGATTTTTCACAGTAACATCCGTAGGTATTTCTACATGCTTCTGGGAATTTTTAATATTACTCAAGTGTTGAATTATCTGGAGATCTTTTGTATTCGTTGATTCGATCGGAAAGTTTAACTTTGTTTATGTTTTTCCGGGTAATTTAGAACGTGTTAAAAAGTTCGAATGGATATCAATAACTCACTTTTTCCCCTGCCGGAAAATTTCCAAGTGTTGGATTTTTTCCTTAATTAAAGAACATTCATAGTCGTGCAAGTAACGCGGTGGACCCTCTAGAAGAACACAAACCTTAACTCGATTATGTGACCGTCTGAACCGCCTCTAAACCTTAGGGTTTGGGGCAGTACGGCGTTGCCACATGTGAGGCGTTGGTTTGATCCTTCTACGGCTGGACCATTGGTACTGTGGCATGTGATGGATGCATTTAAACTATGTTCAAGTGTTGAGTAAAAAGGGAAATTTTGGGTGTTTGGTTATTCGATTGGAAAGTTTAACATTGTCTATTTATGTGGAATGCGATACAATATTTGAAATCTACAAGTAGTTATGAGATAACTAATTTGAATGTTATAAATCTAGCAGTTTAGTCTCAATTGATCGGTTGCCATGGGATTTTGATGTGATCAAAAGTCCGTTGCAATCACGTAGCGTACGAGGATACTCGCCGGGTAAACTTAATAGATAGCCATGCCCCATAGCCCCTACCAAGTGACTGTAGGAGAACCCCGTCGCCAAAAGCATCCGTTCGGGTGGTTGCGGCAGCGGTGTTCCGCTTTAGTGCACTCCGTTGACGGCATCCGGGGGTGCGGCCGTCTGCTAAAGTTTCTGACGAGCATTCGATCAGGATGTCGGAAATCTTATTGAGTTGCCCGACTAGATATTGAAAAGTGTTTTCGAGATAGAGACTAAAATGCGGGGTTTATAAATGTTAGGCATGCGATGTCTAAGGAATTCATTTGGTTAGGCATGCGATGTCTAAGGAAGTTGCGGATTCCAACTGTTGTAGTTTTACACTTTCTTTTCTGCGACGGTAAGTGTAATATGTGGTGTATCGCCGGTTTCGTTGCTATACATCAACGACAATTAGGATACGCATATTTACTTACGTTGATGACATGTGATGTTATGTGTTGCTGTGATATGTTATATTGGATCGTCGTGTTTTGAATAGCTGGGGGTTTTATGTGAGATGGGGGTTTTCATTTTCATTCATATAAAATTCATTTGTATGTAATATTCTTTTATTGGGGCACTTCCGGGCTGAGAATGATGTCACCATTGTATATTATTTACTTTTCCGTATTAGGATAGACCCAAGGTGGGGAGCACAAGTAACCGGGTTCTAGGGTCCAGTAGGAGACCATCTCGAGGAGTCGAGACTGGGTGTCTGTTTATAACATAATATTGCATTTTGTATGCCCCATTCTTATGCATTTAAGAATAAAAACAGGTGCTTTTGACCCATGTCTGCTACATGTTACAGGTTACAGGTTCTTGGCACGAAAACAGTGAAAAACACAAAAGACGACACAAAAGAAGGATTTTGACCAGCAAATAGGAAGATCTTAGTAAAGCTCAGCAAAAGAACGGTTCACCATAAACAAAACAACAAAAGATCCCAAATTTGCAAGAAAGACGGTTACAAGAATCATTGCAAAGTGTTCGTTGAAAATCTGGTATCACTGTATAATCCCAAATGATGATCTGAATACAGAACCAAGAAGCCCAGAAGAATACCAAGCAGCCCAAAAAATTCCAGAAGTTGACCTCATCATTGCGCCGCGGAAGCGCGGCCCAAAGCCCATATACGCGGCGCTTCCGCGGCAATTTGAAGCCCTAGTGCATCTAAATTTTGCCATATTTTGTGACGGCTCTGGAGAGATCTTTTTAGGGGTATAATTGTAACTTTAGACATGCGGTGCAATCTGTAGCCCTAGGGTTTCTATGTCCTATAAATAGAACCCAAGACCTTGTATTTTCTTATGCCTCTTCTCATGAAATAAAATTCTGTTTTTTTTAGAGTGCATCAAAAGTAAGTAGATTATTTTCTTTGCAATAATTTTAGTTTTTTATATCTGTTCTTATTTTCTCGCCTTAGTTTAGTTTTTATTAAATTGCAATCGATGTTTTCTTTCTTCGATAAGTTCTTGTTTTCTTTCATCCCCTCAATGAGCGAGTAATTTCCTCGCTTGTTAGGGTTAGGAATAGGGAAGGATTTGAGAGATGAAGATCTCTCATCTCTTTTCATCGCTAAACTTTTATGAACATTAGAACTCCATGCATACCTTTTGATTCCGCTCCCTACGGCACTTTTACCTTCAAGGTAACGGTGAACTCCGTAGTCTAAAGGCCCGGATCTTAAGGTTTTCCATGGAGGTTAGGGTGAAGATTAAGAAAGGAGGACAAGGATCTAGAGGAAGAATCAATCTTCCCAATCATCCTAATCACCTTTGTTAATATTTACCATAACTCTAATATGATTGATTTAATTGATGGCAATGGAAAGAGATGTAAATCTTTAATTACCAAATTTTCCCTAAACCTAATCCTAGCAAGTTTCTAATTCTACCTTCACACAACTTCGATTTTTTAGATTTAATTAAACTTCCAAACACCTTTTGGAATTAACTCGTAAGAACTTAAAGAAGATTTACACATCCCTGTGGACCGACCCGTATTCACCGGCTAGCTTCAAGCGACGCCGTTCTTGATTGCGGTAATTATTTTTGATCGACAAAACCTAACCAATCAAATGGCGCCGTTGCCGGGGATGGCGTAAAATTTTCTTCTTGTAATTTCGGGTTAATCTAAAACATAAAAATCATAAAAATCTGAAAACATAAAAAAAAATAAAAAAAATATATCATCTTTTATTGTTTGAAGGGTTTCTTTGTGAATCTTTGCAGGCTTGACGGATCTGAAGCAACACTGAAAGGGAAACAGAGAACTATACATCAGAAAAGGAGGATATTGGAATTCCAGAGCAGCTGAAGAAAGTTGGAGACCTGAAGCCCCCATAGCGCCGCGCTTCCGCCGCATAACCCTAGCTCGTGCCGCGCTTCCGCCGCCGCTTGGAGCCTTCTCTGCGAATTTTTGCACTGTTTGTTTCCTTATTCTTCCCCTCTTCAAATCTCCATAAATCTCTGTCAAATCTTCTGCAGGATTCTTCGCGCTAAAAATCTTCTTCCCCCTTCCAATAATTGATTTTCTGCAGGATTCTTTGCGCCGCGCTTAAAAGCAAATTGATTGCAAGTGATTTACTGCTTTGCATACTTTAATCTGACTTTAAGGGGCTATTGACCAATTCAGATTGGGTGGGGATTTCATTACCCTTCCCAGGACCCCAGAAATCACTTAAAGCATCTGCATTGACCACTTTTAATCTAAAAAATATTAGACTCAGCCCTAAGGACGTCGAGCTCAATAGGACAGAGGACTAGTATAGGCATCGGCCGTTTATCCTAACCGACATTGCGGTGACTAGGCTAGTGGTTTTTAATTAGGCCCACTGTAGTGGTGGTTCCTTCCCACTTACCTGGCCGTACTTGTCCGTGAAGAGGCGGTTTGAGGTTCTATATCTAGCCCTTTGGAACAGTTAGGAGCTGTCTAGCTGACCTAGGCAACCCTAGACTTAGGCCTGATTGTGCATGTGTGGTTAGTTGCAGTTGTGTCACTAGTCTCTTTTCAAAATCTTTTTGCAAAAGCACACTTAAAAAGAAAAAAAATATATTCTTTTCAAAACTTGCAACTTGTCGCTAAAGAATCGTTGCACTCACATTCTGTCTCGACTACACTAACCCTTTTAGTGTATGTCCGGTTGGACTAGGGACCCTAGCGCCCGATTAGTCCGTGTTTCGTTGGTACCGACCGACGAACCTTTCGACTCCGAAGTCGAAATCTTGTCCACTTCTTCACTTTCACCATCACATTCTTTCGAAGGTATGTCGGGACACGACCCCAACTATACCTTGCCGACGGGAATGATTCCGCCTCCGTTAGGTGCGAATAACCCGAATCTTCCGCCTGTCGAAGCGCCCGCACGAGTCGCGCTCCAGGATCTTTTCTACCCCATCCGCACCGCCCTTCCCACTTGTCTTTCCCTTCCACCGGCTAATGGGGACAACTTTGAGATCAAACCCCACTTCATCAACATGCTGCCTAAGTTTCATGGTTTGGAATCCGAAGATGCATATATCTTTATCAACAAATTCCAAAACGTTTGCGCCATGATGAAAACTACCCAATTAAGTGATGACGCTATAAGGCTAAGGGTCATTCCTTTCACCTTATGTGACCTAGCCGAGAAGTGGCTATACAGCACCGCATCACACTCAATCAGAAATTGGGACGAGTTTGTGAAAGCTTTTCTTAAAAAGTTCTATCCTCATCACAAAACTGCAAAAATCCGTAATGAAATCATTCAATTTTCACAGCTTCCTGCCGAACCATTTTGGAAATGTTTTGAAAGATTCAAAGACCTTCTCGTTCAATGCCCTCACCATGGAATCGAAAGATGGCAACTTTGCCAAACATTATACGAGGGATTGAACCCGGCAACGAAGCAGTTGCTAGAAACCCTAAGTCAAGGTCACTTTCTGTCCAAATCAAGTGATGAAGCGTGGCAGTTTCTTGAGGATCTTAGTGAGCAAACGATTCAGTGGGAGAGCACCAAGACCACATCATCTTCTTCCATTGGTCAACCTAGGGCAGGTATACATCAAGTAGAGATGTCAATTGCTATGAAGGCCGAGATGGCCACTCTTATGAAAAAGATAGAGGCGCTTGAGACCAAAATCTCA
Source organism: Agapanthus africanus (assembly GCA_030015575.1). Classification (NCBI taxonomy): domain Eukaryota; kingdom Viridiplantae; phylum Streptophyta; class Magnoliopsida; order Asparagales; family Amaryllidaceae; genus Agapanthus; species Agapanthus africanus. The sequence goes on from JASDDO010000018.1 coordinate 327,348,037, forward strand.
GCACCTTCTCCTGCCCCTGTTGTGCCCCCACGAACTATTTGTGCGTGTTGTTCGGATCCATCACATCTCACTGAAGAGTGTCCTTACACTGCATCCACTCAAGGACAAGATCAAGTCAATGCTGCCTTTCAGCAACGACAAAGAAATGATCCATACTCTTCAACATACAATCCGGGTTGGAAGAGCCACCCTAATTTCGCTTGGAACCACAATCAACAAGTCCAAGGAAACAACAATTTTCAAAGAGCTCCTCCTCCACAACAACAACAAGCACCTCCACAAACTCAATTTCAGCAGCCTCCCCAACAGCAACCTTACCCTAATCAGATGAACAATTTTGTTCCCAACAATTTTGTTCCCCCTCAAAATGCTGTTAGCTCGCTCGAAAGAAGTCTAGAAGCATTCCTAAAGCAATCTGCACAAACTTTGGTGCAATCACAACAATCCACAGCTAGGATAGAGACTTCTGTTCAATCTTTGGTGCAAAACAGTGCCTCACACGATCAAAGCATCAAGGCTATTGAGGCACAAATTGCACAACTCAACGCAGCATTGAAAGAGCGAGAGAAAGGAAAGCTTCCGTCTCAACCACTCCCAAATCCCGGTCACGCACATGTTGCACATGAACAGCAGAATCATAACGTGAATGCTGTGACCACGTTGAGATCCGGAAGAGTGCTGCAAAACAATGTGGGTATTAACCATGACACCTCGGCCGGTGGTTCTTCATCTTCTTCACCTTCTTCATCTTCCTCTTCTTCTTCGTTAGAGCCTATTCTCCATCCTTCACATGGCTCTACTTCTTCTAGCTCGAATGGACCCTCTCCTCACAACACGAACACATCTACACGGGGTTCCGTTCCAACTCAACAATCTGATCCACAAAAATTGGACTCAACAACTTTTCAAAATGTTCCTTTTCCAAATCGGTTGAGATCCAATAAACCAACTCCACAGATGGAGAAGATTGTAGAGTTATTCAAGCAGGTTAGCATAAATATCCCTCTTTTGGATGCAATCCAACAAGTTCCTTCATATGCAAAAATCTTAAAGGACTTATGCACCAAAAAGAGGAAGTCACAAGTACCAAAGAAAGTTTTTGTAGCTAGTGCTGTTAGTGATGCTCTTGTCAATTCTTTACCCCCAAAGCACAAGGACCCCGGTTGTCCTACTATTTCGATCACAATTGGGAACAAGACCATCAATAGAGCACTATTAGATCTTGGTGCTAGTGTCAATTTGCTACCTTATTCGGTGTACGAACAATTAGGCGTTGGAGAGCTCAAGCCTACTCATTGCACTCTCCAAATGGCCGACCGATCAATCACCCACCCTAGGGGAGAGTTGGAGGATGTGTTAATTAGAGTAGGGGATTTCATTTTCCCCGTGGACTTTATTGTTATGGATACACATCCTGTCGTTAACCCCCGTAATCAAATTCCGGTGATACTTGGTCGACCATTCCTCGCGACTTCTAACGCGGTAATCAACTGTCGTAATGGTTCCATGAATCTATCTTTTGGCAAGATGACAGTTGAACTCAACATTTTCAAGTTAGGAAGTCAGCCTTGCGAGCCTAATTCTAGCGTACTTGATGTGTGCTCGATCGATGAGATCGCGGAGGAGGACTGTGAGTTCGAGAATTTCATGTTTGATCACAGTATTATTGACGCCACTAGTGCGTTCCTCCTAGAATCCGACACAGCTTTCACGTCGGACAAAGATTATGAGTGTTTCACCTTTGTTGATGATTTTGAAGACTCTCCACCCGAGTTTGAGTCTTTTGCTTTTTCGGATGAGTTAGTTGAACCATCCGACTCGGTAGCGTACACTCAATTTGAACCTTTGATGGAATCCTTCGAGTTTGAAACAGTTACTCCATTGTTACCATCTATTGTTTCACCACCAAAACTCGAACTAAAGCTTTTGCCGTCACACCTAAAATATGCTTATCTAGGTGAAGATGAGACCTTACCCGTTATCATATCGGCCTCTCTAGCTCTTGAGCAAGAGAAGGCTCTTTTAACGGTCTTATACAATAATCGGCAAGCTTTCGGCTGGTCTATGGCGGACATCAAGGGGATTAGTCCCCTCATAGTCGAACATCATATACACTTGATGGATGATGCCAAGCCAACAAGGGATCCACAAAGACGCCTCAACCCCATCATGAAAGAGGCGGTTAAGAAGGAGATTGTTAAGTGTCTTGATAGCGGTATCATTTACCCTATCTCGGATAGCCAATGGGTTAGCCCCATTCATGTCGTGCCAAAGAAATCGGGCATCACGGTCATCACCAATGAGGCAAATGAGTTAATTCCTACTCGCACCCAAACCGGGTGGCGAGTTTGCATCGACTACCGGAAACTCAATGCCGCGACAAGGAAGGACCACTTTCCTTTACCATTCATTGACCAAATGCTAGAACGATTAGCGGGGCATGAATTCTACTGCTTTTTAGATGGCTATTCCGGTTATAATCAAGTCCCCATAGCCAAAGAGGATCAAGACAAGACTACATTTACTTGTCCCTTTGGCACTTTTGCTTATCGTCGCATGCCCTTTGGGTTGTGCAATGCACCCGCTACATTTCAGCGGTGTATGATGGGGATCTTTTCGGACATGGTGGAGAAGTTTTTAGAAATCTTTATGGATGATTTCTCCATCTTTGGTGACTCCTTCGATGAGTGTTTACGGCATCTTGACGCGGTTCTCACCCGCTGTAGGGAAAAGAACTTGACCTTGAACTGGGAGAAGTGCCACTTTATGGTACGAGAAGGCATTGTCTTAGGACATGTGATCTCGCAAAACGGCATAGAGGTTGATAGAGCTAAAATCGAAGTCATTTCAAATCTTCCTCCTCCTAAATGCGTCAAAGATATCCGAGCTTTCCTTGGCCATGCCGGTTTTTATAGACGGTTCATCAAGGACTTTAGCAAGATTGCTAGACCCTTGACTCTCTTGTTGGCCAAGGACACTACTTTTGTCTTCGACTCAACTTGCATGAAAGCGTTCGAGTCTTTGAAACACTCACTCATATCTGCGCCCATTCTTTCATCTCCAGACTGGACGCACCCTTTTGAAATTATGTGCGACGCATCAGATTTTGCCATTGGTGCTGTTCTTGGATAGCACATTAACAAAATGCCGCATGTAATTTACTACGCTAGCCGAACATTAAATGAGGCCCAATTAAACTACACAACAACTGAAAAAGAGTTTTTAGCGGTTGTGTTTGCACTTGAAAAATTTCGGCCTTATTTAATCGGCTCTCCAGTTATAGTATACACGGATCACTCAGCTCTTCGCCACCTTTTTGCGAAGAAGGATGCTAAGTCTAGGCTCATACGTTGGATCCTCTTGCTCCAAGAATTTGACCTTATCATACGGGACAAGAAGGGATGTGAAAACGTAGTGGCCGATCACCTTTCACGACTTCCTTCGTCGCCCACGCTTGAACTGCCCATCACTGATGCTTTCCCCGATGAGCAACTCTTGACTGTCTCTTGCGAACCATGGTTCGCCGATATTGTAAACTACTTAGCCACCGGCTTGATACCTAACGATTGGTCAAAACAAGACAAACTACGATTTTTGTCCCAAGTAAAGCATTTTTACTGGGATGAACCTTATCTTTTTAAATATTGTTCCGACCAAATCATTCGCCGGTGTGTACCTGAAAATGAGGTCAAGAGCGTGCTGTCTTTTTGCCACGATCAAGCATGTGGCGGGCACTTTGGCCCAAAGAAGACAGCCGAGAAAGTTTTGCAGTGTGGTTTCTATTGGCCACGACTCTTCAAAGATGCATTCGAATACTGCAAAACTTGCTCCCGGTGCCAACACTTGGGCCGGATATCGCGGAGAAATGAAATGCCGCTCCAACCAATTTTGGTTGTAGACATTTTTGATGTTTGGGGCATAGACTTCATGGGACCATTTCCCAACTCTTTCGGAAATGTGTATATTCTTTTGGCTGTTGACTATGTTTCAAAGTGGGTCGAGACTATACCAAGTCGAACGAATGACAACAAGGTTGTCGTTCGATTTCTGAAAGATCACATCTTTTCTCGATTTGGGCACCCTCGCGCAATCATAAGTGATAATGGTTCTCACTTTTGCAATAGGACTTTTGAGTCCTTAATGCGCAAATACTCTATCACCCATAAGCTGTCAACGCCATACCATCCCCAAACATGTGGGCAAGCCGAGATCTCGAATCGACAAATTAAGCAGATCTTGGAGAAAACGGTTTCTAAAAACCGTAAAGATTGGTCGCTAAAATTGATAGATGCACTATGGGCCTTCCGTACTGCATACAAGACCGATCTCGGCATGTCTCTATACCGGCTTGTTTACGGGAAGGCCTGCCACCTTCCAGTAGAAATTGAGCATAAAGCATTTTGGGCCATTAAAGAGCTGAATCTATCCTTAGGAGATGCGGGCAGCAACCGAAAGCTGCAGTTAAATGAACTGGAGGAGCTGCGGGATGAGGCATATGATAATGCCATGATTGCTAAAAACCGAGCTAAAGTTTTTCATGATAAAAACCTTTTGCGAAAGACATTCAAACCGGGTCAACAGGTTTTATTATATGATACTCGGTTACACTTTCATCCCGGCAAGCTCCGTTCTAGATGGAGAGGACCTTTTGTAGTCCGCACCGTTTATCCGCACGGTGCGGTTGATCTTGAGAATCCTGAAGACGGTACTTTATTCAAAGTAAATGGACATCGTTTGAAACCGTTCTTCTCAGCGGACCCTTCGGAGGAGCTCCTGTTCTTGCAGGAGCCAATTTACACCGATTGATTTTCCTCCACCTTCACCCTCGAATTTCCTTTTTTCCAAAACTTTATTTTCAAATAAGTTTGGGGGTGTGTATACTATGTAAATATAATAATAAGCAGGAACTCGCCCGATATTATCAACCCATTTGGTGCAGCATGACAGTGAGGACACTGTCCATTATAAGTTTGGGGGTATGTTCGGTAAGTTTTCCTTTTGCATTCATATGTATATTTCTGCATTGCATCTTTATATAAAAATCATAAAAATTTGAAAAATTTGAAAAATAAAAAAAATTAGAAAACAGAAAAACCCATAAAAATTGAAAAATTTCAAAAATTATAAAAATTAATGTATTCAATTCTGGTTAATTGACTTGAGTTTGATAGATGGGTTAACTGGCTAGGAAAAACTAAATCTTAGACTTAGCAAATTGAAAACCCTAAAAATAACCTTCCTTAAAGTTTAACTGTGGAAAGCATATGTCTTTGTAGGTTATTTAGAAATAGGCAAATTTTGGGTTCAGTTCTTGGGCTAAGTCGAAACGAAGGAAAAGTATTAAAACTTTTATTAGAGTATAAGTTTGAAAAATAGTTCCTAGCTTAAGTCTAGATTCTGAAAATGTATACCCTACAAAATTGCACAAACACGCACCTTGAAACTTGGATTAGTAGAAGAGACCTTGAAATACTCTTGTCTAACGTCCTTAGCACAATGAAAAAGAAAAAAAGAATGGATAAAAAAAAAATGGACACTGGTTTTTGTGATTACTTAAGGCTAAAAAAAAAGAGAAAAAAAAAAAAAATAGAAAAATATTTAGCAAAGGTGCTATTGCTAAAAGCCTTGGGTGTTGCAAAACTAGGAAGTACGCCTTAAAATGCTAACGCATCTGGTAATCGGTTGTTGGTACCTCAAGAAGTATTAACAGTCGCATGAAGGATGCGAAAGCGAAGTCTCACCAGTGCTTTGGACAATGGGCGGGAGTACGATTGCTTGATTTGAATTTCCAAGTGTAGGGGTGATATTTACACACACGTGGGGATATGTGATTAGAGTTTAGATAAGAGAAGGGAATGAAGAATAGAACTTGTGTCTTTAATAGAGTTGATAGAAATTCCTAAGTGGAGATGGAACTCTAGAAGGAAAACTTAAGAAATGCCGAAGGCTAGGTAATTCTACAGGATATATGTAATCTTAAGTTAAATAATGAGGAAGTGTGAAGAATATGGGTGGATAATTTGCGGGTCGACGATAATAGAATTCCTTGTTAGAAAACCTAAATGGAGAACAAAAGTCGAGAAACCAAGTTGATAGGATTTTGTGGGTAGTATCCGCTGAAAACCCTCAGGAGACAACACTCCTCCTACTAGGGACACCTAGAGGTTTAACGGCTTGTTGCACGTGCTCAGTGCAATCGCGTTTTCCCTGCGAAAGTGTGGCTAGGTTAGATTTTTAAATAATAAGTTTGCTCGAGGGCGAGCAAAAGATAAGTTTGGGGGTATTTGTTTATAACATAATATTGCATTTTGTATGCCCCATTCTTATGCATTTAAGAATAAAAACAGGTGCTTTTGACCCATGTCTGCTACATGTTACAGGTTACAGGTTCTTGGCACGAAAACAGTGAAAAACACAAAAGACGACACAAAAGAAGGATTTTGACCAGCAAATAGGAAGATCTTAGTAAAGCTCAGCAAAAGAACGGTTCACCATCAACAAAACAACAAAAGATCCAAATTTGCAAGAAAGACGGTTACAAGAATCATTGCAAAGTGTTCGTTGAAAATCTGGTATCACTGTATAATCCCAAATGATGATCTGAATACAGAACCAAGAAGCCCAGAAGAATACCAAGCAGCCCAAAAAATTCCAGAAGTTGACCTCATCATTGCGCCGCGGAAGCGCGGCCCAAAGCCCATATACGCGGCGCTTCCGCGGCAATTTGAAGCCCTAGTGCATCTAAATTTTGCCATATTTTGTGACGGCTCTGGAGAGATCTTTTTAGGGGTATAATTGTAACTTTAGACATGCGGTGCAATCTGTAGCCCTAGGGTTTCTATGTCCTATAAATAGAACCCAAGACCTTGTATTTTCTTATGCCTCTTCTCATGAAATAAAATTCTGTTTTTTTTAGAGTGCATCAAAAGTAAGTAGATTATTTTCTTTGCAATAATTTTAGTTTTTTATATCTGTTCTTATTTTCTCGCCTTAGTTTAGTTTTTATTAAATTGCAATCGATGTTTTCTTTCTTCGATAAGTTCTTGTTTTCTTTCATCCCCTCAATGAGCGAGTAATTTCCTCGCTTGTTAGGGTTAGGAATAGGGAAGGATTTGAGAGATGAAGATCTCTCATCTCTTTTCATCGCTAAACTTTTATGAACATTAGAACTCCATGCATACCTTTTGATTCCGCTCCCTACGGCACTTTTACCTTCAAGGTAACGGTGAACTCCGTAGTCTAAAGGCCCGGATCTTAAGGTTTTCCATGGAGGTTAGGGTGAAGATTAAGAAAGGAGGACAAGGATCTAGAGGAAGAATCAATCTTCCCAATCATCCTAATCACCTTTGTTAATATTTACCATAACTCTAATATGATTGATTTAATTGATGGCAATGGAAAGAGATGTAAATCTTTAATTACCAAATTTTCCCTAAACCTAATCCTAGCAAGTTTCTAATTCTACCTTCACACAACTTCGATTTTTTAGATTTAATTAAACTTCCAAACACCTTTTGGAATTAACTCGTAAGAACTTAAAGAAGATTTACACATCCCTGTGGACCGACCCGTATTCACCGGCTAGCTTCAAGCGACGCCGTTCTTGATTGCGGTAATTATTTTTGATCGACAAAACCTAACCAATCAGTGTCCTAACTCTAGAATTGGTAGGGTTGCTTGCCGCTCTCGTAGGGGTTTAGGGGTGTGGAATTGGCTATTCATTGTGACCGTGGAATCCGCGTTTTATACAGGCTCGCATAAAACACGGAAATCCTAGTATATCCAATATTTCATATGTTATCTTCTGCTGCAATGTTCTATGATGGGATCATATTACTGCCTGAGGCGAATGTTTATATTATATATATGAGATATATGTTATATTGCTGATTTCATTTCAAATATGATGCTTGTGAAGCATAATAAAATGGGACTTCATTAATGAGATTAATGAAACTAAAAGAAACCTAAAAATGTTGTAGAAACTTGTCTCAAAAACTGGTAGCTCTAGTTCTTATTTTGCATAGCGGTATTCCTTGTAGAATATTCAGCACCTTATTCGATAAGGAAAGAGCCGAGATCCCTTCACCGGGAGTGACCTCTTTAGCGAAACTAGCAGATGCTACAGACTCGGTTTGTTTTTTAATTGCTTCTATAGTTTTACTTTGCACAGCGGTATTTGTGAAATATTCTGCACCTTATTCGATAAGGAAAGAGCCGAGATCCCTTCACCGGGAGTGACCTCTTTAGCAAAACTAGAAAAGACCTCAAAAACATTTCATTTAAAATCACTCGATTCTACAACGATATCAAGTTCATTATGCAAAGGGTTTTCTTAAAAACCTGACGTAGCCCTCCGTCATTTCAGATAAGTAGTATTTAGTATTCATGCTGCGTTTGTTGACTTAGTCAAGGCGTAGTGTGCGGTAGCTGATTAGTGCTTATCTGCAAAGCATATGATGCGATTGGATTAGGGTTGTCGTGCGGCCTTGTTGACTTAGTCAAGGGTCATGCGGGTGGGTTTAATTCAATCGAGAAATGACGGGTTGAACTTTACTTGCGGTCTATGATTTGTTGACTTAGTCAAGGTCATAGATCGCTTGGGGCAAAATATTATTGGGAATTTCAAGAGTTGAAATTTTCAATGAGATTGCATACCTTCTATGAGATAGTTGGATCCCGATACCCGCTGCGAGTAAGAGTTAGTCCTGGGAGAGTTTTACACATTATAATTAGCCGATCGAGTAGGTGTCTAGAAAGGTGTTAACGGGGTTATGCCTCTGGGAAAACGAGGTTTATTTTAATTAGGTCCGTGCGAAAGCACGGGGAACCTCCCTCAAAGTACCGGCACTGGCCTGGCTGAAAGATTGGCGAATTTGTAGGGTGTAATTAATCCCGGCTAGTTTTTCCTTTTAGGGTTTGAAGGAAGATTTGACTAAAACAGTGGGAGACATCCTGATTAGATATATTAATAACCAAACTAATCTTGCAAGAGCATATGCTGAGTGTTTTCTTCTATCTCTCTCCAGCTAGCGACCATGTCACGCTTTAATCAAGATAATAAATACGGATGTATTGACCGAACCCGCTTGTTATACTGCACTAGGGAACGTTGGTCCCGCTCCAACTTATAATTGTTATAAGACAGAGCAAGAAATAGGGGATTACCAGAATTCCCGTGCCACCCAAACGAAGAAAGTGCATGCTGATGCATCTTTTTCGGTTGTGTTCATTACCGAGAACCGTTTTTCAGTATGCTTTACGTCCTGGGTATGAGATACCGTATCAGGACCCCGCAAATGTAATTTTTTATATGGGCTACGGAGAGGTAGAGAACTTAGAACGGGTGATAAGTTTCAAAAGTTGGAAATGATGCAAGTGTTGCAGCCAAGTCTGTTGGCAGTTATCACCCTGTATTATCAGAATATATTGATTCCGAACGAATGTTATTAGATACCGAACCTGATATACAACATCATATCAGTCTCTTTATTAGTAAAGAAGGATATAATTTTGTATTGTTGGATAATGTTTCGAACATTTCCTATATCAAGAGTTGATCGGTTCAGGTACGTTATCTAAAAGCATAGACGTTCTAAATCAAACCCCAGTTCTTAACGTACAGAACACATACAAGAGGAAGAGTTCAGAAATGAATGAATCCTTCTTGAGGCATTGTAGACTAGGTCATATCAATGTGACCCGACTAAAAACAGAGAAAGAGGCTGAAGTTACATAAAGATGCATATTTAAATTAGTTTGGATTTACATCTTGTAAAACTTTCCAGTCATGTCAAAAAGATAAGATGACCACAGCTCCATTTATTAAAAACAGAGAAAGAGTTAGTGAACTCTTATGATTGATACATGCTGATGTATGAAAGTCCCCTGTCTACATATGTCAGGACCGGTTCTTTGTACTTCATTACATTCACTGATGATCTCTCAAGATTCAGACATATGTTCTTGTTGAAACACAAGTCCGAAACTTTTGAGATAATCACAGAATATAAGTTAGAAGTAGAGAACCAAAAACAGGTATAAGTATTATGTCCTTTGATGTGATCAAGGAGGAGAATACTTGAGCATGGAATTCCTGGACTATTCTAAAGGAGAATGAGATTCTTTCTCAGCGTTACTCCTCCGTGTACACCACAGCACGTCGGTGTATCGGGGAGGAGCAATCGCACCCTATGTGATAAGGTGTGCTCTATGATGAGTACTACTGAGTTACCTATTTCCTTTTGGGGATATGCACTTATGAAGTTGCATACCTATTGAATAGGGTTCCATCCAAATCAGATGCCTACCACTCCATATGTGATATGGTATGGGAATAGCCCATCTCTTAAAGATGTTAAGATTTGGGGTTGTCCGGCCTATGTCAAAAGCAAAATCCGGACAAGCTCGAAGCAAGGTCAGTTCTGTGGAAGTTTGTTGGATATCCCAAGCATTAGCAAGGGAATATCTTCTACCAAACTGAGGAACAAAAGATGTTTTGTTTTCTCATCATGCCAGCTTTGGGAAAGGGAATTTCTTGTGAAGAAATTAGTGGTCATGAGGTAGAACTGGAAGGAGTTCCAGCTATACAAACTACAGCTCATGATTTGGTAGAACCGGAGGATTCAATAGATCCTAACGAACTTCAGCCTCTCCGCCGATCTAGTAGGGTTCCTCATCCATCTGAGAGATTCTTCGGTTTCTCTATGACAGTGGGAGCAAGGATTGCATCATGAGATGATGACCCAACTATTTTCGAGCAGGCCATCAGGAGTGGGGACTCGGTGAGAATGGATGGATGCTTAGCGATCTGAGATGGAATCCTTATACACCAACAAAGTATGGACTTTGGTTTCTTTATCTGAAGGGTTAAATCTCCATCAGGAGCAAGTATATCTTGAGAAGATTACTTGGTGTACATGGAAAGGTTGAGACTTTCAAAGCTATGCTTAAGTCCATCCAGATCCTACATGCCACTGCTACATACCATGACTACGATATCTGGTGGTTGGGTGTCATGACTGCTTTTCTAAATGATGATTTGGAAGAGAGCGTCTATAAGTACACAGCCAGAGGGCTTCGTAGACTGTGGGACCAGCGGAAATGTGTGCAAGATATTTTATGTGATAAATCAGGCATCGCGGAGTTGGAACGTCTGTTTTGATGTAGTAGTTAAAGAGTTTGACTTCATCAAAATGGTAGATGAACCAAGTATGTACAAAAAGGTAGTAGGGAGTATGGTGGTGATCCTCGTATAGTACGTGGATGATATACTCTTGATAGGGAAGGAGTTTCCTATGCTGCGCTCGGTCAATCTCCTCTTATCACAAAGATTCTCTATAGGATCAAGGTGATACCTCCTAAATCCTGGGTTATGGATTTATGAGATAGATCTAATTGGATGTTAGGATTCTCACTAGTTGTAGTGAGATGGTATCAATCGATCCTAGGGAGAATCACTAGAAAGGTTCCACGGTGATAAGGACGACTGAATGTCAGTCGTAGGCATAGTCTTTACCCTCAGTAGAGGGGCGGTATGTTGGAAGAGTTCCAAGCAAGATACCGTGACATGCTAGACGATTAAAGGCAAAATACATCGTTACCAAAGATGCTGCCAATGAGGCAGTCTGGATAAATATGAGTTCATGAGATAATTTCGTTCCTACCATTGTGCGACAATGGAGTTGTGGCTTAGGCCTAGGAACCCCCGTCCCATTCTTGATCTAGACATATTCTTAGGCAGTATCACCTGATCATGAAGATGTTTGATCTCCAGGATGATCGAGGTTAGGAGAGTAGACTCAGAGGACAACAACGCGGATCCACTCACAAAGGCCTATTTCACAGTAGAGACTTTTATGGGATGGTTGAGTATGAGAAACTTCAACCACAGCTGATTGTTGGGTATGCGATACCACGGCTGATTGTTGGGTATGCGATACCACAACAGACGACCCTAGTGCAAGTGGGAGATTGTTAGTGATATGTATGCCCTAAAGGCCATTACTATACATATGATGTATATTGTAGTGGATGCTGGGACATATATAGGGAGGACTTTCTTGCTCAACATGATAGTATGCTATCTGGTTGCCCTTTATCTTAACATGTACTCTGATTGTCTCTATGTCACATGTTGAGGATGAGTACTTGACTACCAGGACTATGATGCAGATCATACTAGTGGGGACAGTGTAGTCGCCAAGTACATCCTTCAAATGTTCTTAGTCGTGGGAGTACCGAGACAGGGCATCGATACTCCAGAGTAGACTAGCGTATGTGCTTCTTGACCCATATGATGAGCGATGGATGATCCCATATCCATTAGTGTTTGACATTAGAGAAGGTATACAGGTACTCAGTGAAGACTGGGTACACTGGACGGACTCGCCGAGAACTCCCAGATGGTATTATACCTCACGTCAGATGGCAGTTCTTTAGTGACACTGGTACAGGTTAGTCTGTAGACCCGAGATCGTCATAGAGTCTTGTGTGATTCCCACCGTGCTTTGATTTCCATCATACCACGTCCAAGTGGGCATGCAAAATAGTGGCTTTTGGGTACAGTCCCGAATCACATGGAGGCAATGAACGATAGGAGGGGTTTCTTCTCTCCCGGTCTAGGGAGTTAATGTTGCGCTGTGTTCGATTGGCTATAACTAGAAATCCTTGGCCAGGGTTGCTGAGATTTACTGGTAAGTGTTATCAGTAGTTTCTCGAATAGTTATGGACCTCATATCGACACGACTTATCAAGCTACTGGGGTCTGACGTTTACCACCCCTAGGCGAGATATGCGACATATCAGACGAAGAGACCGGACTGTACGGGAGTGTTGCTGGTTGGATTCACGGGAGAATGTACAGGCTTGCTTGTTGATCTTCTGATTGCTCAATACCTGGGTGGCTGTTACGTTTAGCTGACCGCTTGCAGCTTGTGGGTGTTTGATATGATCATCATCTACTGCCGGCGTATTGACGATTCTTTAGAGTCCTACACAGAGGTTTCCTGGCTCAGGCAAAACGGAGTAGGAGCACATATATAATATGTGCGGGACTGAGAACAATACGTGTATGTGATAACGTATTAGATTCTCGCGATATGAGATATCGGCCGGGTATATGTGATATAGCCGGGTCATTGGATCAAGTGTTGATTCGATGAACTGATACAGATTATATTAGTCGGTTATTTGTGAAATAGGCGGATTATCGGATCAAGTGTTGATTCGATAATTTAATGTATAATTATATATTTGATATATTAAATTACATTAACTAATTATAAGCTCACTTAAAGATTCTTTTTCTCACTCGGGTAATACATTGATATATATGTGATATATGTTAATTGTATTATTTTATTTTGTTACAAAATATATTATATATGTGATATATAATATTGTAACAAGTTAAGATTACAAATGCAACATATTTTGTGGAGTTTAAACATGGTTAGGGTTTGGATTAGGGTTAAGCTTTCTTGAAGCTTCTAGAAACTTTGTTTTTGTTTTTAAGCAAAGATATTTTGTAAAGATATTTTGTTGATTTCTTAACCAAACCCAAACCCTTTACCATAGTAAATTCTCTACATGGGTTAAGTCTTCATTCTTAACCCATGGTTGCATTTCTAACCTCACACAAGTTTTCATTATTCATCAAAAAGTAATTTCTTCTTCTTCTTCCTTTGAGAAAAGCTTTCTAGCTTTTTCACATGTGATGATTTTGAGTGAGATAAAGAAAACAAATGAGAGCTAAATTCCTACTTCATCATCCTCATCTATTCTTGCCACTTAGATTAGGGTGTTTGCTTTACTAATACTTGATTAGTGAAGCAAAAGCTTGGGCTTGAGTTTCATCAAGATAGATCATCTTTGTTATTGAAGATCGGAAGCAAGCTTGCATCTTTCTCTTCATGGAGCCTCTCTAGAGTCCGGGTACTCGATGATCGCAGCGAAGGGACCTCAACACGGAGCTTTAGAATTGAAGGAACGGACTACAAAGGTTGTAATCCCTAACTCTTAGAAGTAAAGTTGTTTACTTGCTCTTTGTTTCGCCTAATCTCTAATCAAAGATCTTGGTTAGGGTTGTTCGGCACATAAAAAATTTGATTTTGGCATGGTTGATGCCTTGTAGAACCTTGTGACAGTGTCTAGTAACCCTACAGCGATCGCGTGCGTGCACTCATGCACGCACGATGATTCGGACGGACAATTCTAGTGGGCTTTGGTTTAAGCCAGATCCTAGTATTGTACTGATGGATTTTCTTCGTCTTCGGTATTTGTATTTTTCGGAATACGAATGCAGGTACGTATATACGGACGAGGGGGCATTTTTGTAATTTATGCAAAGATGCTTCTAGAAGATGATGTTTCATATATGTATTTTTCATTTTGGATTAAATGATTTATGCATTATGACATGGTAGAAATGAGGTGGAAATTGCGTGATTTTGAGCATGGCTAAATGTGACACATGGTGGATTTTGAAGCCATGATTGTTAGTTATGTATATGCCCTAGAGGCCATTGTTGTACATATGATGTATATTATAATGGATGCTTGTATATATATAGAGAGGACTTTCTTGCTCGTCATGATAGTATTCTATTTGGTTTCAATTTATCTTAATTTGTTGACTTGTATATGTTTACTGTCTTACACTCACATGTTGATAAAGCCCTTAGCATCTGTACTCGACTACTGGGACTATGATGAGATCATACTAGTGGGGCCACGGTAGTCGATGAGTACATCCTATAACTGTTCCTAGTCGAGGGTATATCGAGACAGGGCATCGATACACCTAAGTAGACTAGCGTATACGCATTTTGACCCATATGATGGGCGATGGTTGATCCCATATCCATCGGTGTTTGACATCAAGGATGGTGTACGGGTGCTCAGTGGAGACTGGGTACACTGGATGGACTCACCGAGAACTCTCAGATGGTGATATACCACACGTCAGATGGCAGTTCTCCGGTGACACTGGTACAGGGTAGTCTGTAGACCCGAGATCATCATAGAGTCTTGTGAGATTCACACTGTGCTTTGATTTCCACCTTATCACATCCAAGAGGGCATGTAAAATGGTGGCTTTTGGGTGCAGTCCCGAATCACATGGAGGCAATGAGCGATAGGAGGGGATTCGTCTCTCCCGGTATAGGGAGTTGATGTTGTGCTGTGTTCGACTGGCTATAACTGGAAGTCCCTGGCCAGGGCTGATATAGAGATTTACTGGTAAGTGTTACCAGTAGTTTGTCGACCCGTTATGAGCCTCACATCGACACGACTTATCGGTTACTGGGGTCTGACGTATACCACCCCTAGACTAGATATACAACATATCAGATGAAGAGACCGGATTGTACGTGAGTGTTACTGATTGGATTCACAGGAGAATGTACAGGCTAGCTTGTTGATCTTCTGGTCGCTCAATACCTGGGTGGCTGTTGCGTTTAGCTGACCGCTTGCAGCTTGTGGGTGTTTGATATGATCATCACCTGCTACCGGTGTATTGACGATTTTTTAGAGTCCTACACAGAGGTTTCTTGACTCAGGCAAAACGGAGTAGGGGCACATATGTGATATGTGCAGGACCGAGGATAATGCGATATGAGATACCGTATTATATTCTCGCGATATTTAGATATGAGCCGGGTCATCGGATCAAGTGTTGATTCGATGAATCGGTACATGATATATTAATCGGTTATATTCGATATAGCCGGATTGTCGGATCAAGTGTTGTTTCGATAATTTAATGTATAATATATATGATATATTGCATTACATTATCTAATATTGGCTCGCTTTATTATTTCATTTTCTCACCGGATAATACATTGATATATATGCGATATATGTTAATTGTATTATTTTCTTTTATTACAAATATATAATATATATATGATATATATTATTGTAACATGATATGATTACTAATGCAACTGGTTTAGTGGAGATTAAACATGGTTAGGGTTTGAATTGGGTTAATTCTTTCATGAACCTTCTAGAAGGTTTTCTTTTGTCATGAGCTTAGATATTATGGTTGATATTTTCTAGTGACTCATTGTTTAACCAAACCCAAACCCTAGCCCTAGTTAATTCTCTACATAAGTTATCCTTGTCATCCTTGACCATTGTTGCATTATTAATCATATATCTTTTCATTATTCATCACAAAAGGTTTTAATTCATTTTTTATCTTCTTCTTCAACCTTGAGCTTTGAGAACGCTTTCTAGATTTTCATTTTGTGATGTTTAAGTGTGAGAATTTGATATAAAAAGAAAGCATAAATACTACTCCATCATCCTTATCTAATCTAGCCAATTAGATTAGGGTGTTCACCTCATTAGAGTGAGAGAGCTTGAGTTATAGAAACTTCGACGTAGATCATCGGAGAAAAAGAACACTACAAGCTAGCATGGATCGTTCGAGTCGTGGAGCCTCTCTTGAGTCCGGGAGATCATGGATCGCGGTGAAGGGACTTCTACTCGGAGCTTATGAAGCGAAGGAGCGGACTACAAAGGTTGTAATCCCTCACTTTTAGTTGTAAAGATGTTACTTGCATGTTAAACCCTAATAATCTAGCAAAGATCCCGACTTTGGCTTGTTCGGCACGTCTAAATTTTTATTCGGGCATGGTTGATGCCTTATAGACCCTTGTAAGAGTGCCTAGAAACCCTACAGTGGTATCAGAGCCTAGCTAGAGCATTAGGCGACGTGTATACGAAGTTAAAACTCCGATCGAACCCCGAAACACCGATTTTGACTCCCTCTCTGGACAATTTTTAAAAATGTGATTTTTTCTGTATTAAAAATACTCAAAAAAATCAGCAGGGAATTGTATGTATTATTGTGGAAAACGACAAAGTAAATCGTACGGACCGCCGCAGAACCGTGGCAATACCTTGCTTGTGCCGCGGATCCGCAGCCGTACAGTTGGATTTGGCTTTGGTTTTTGTACAGTAATACCCGTAGCTGTTAGTGCATATTTCTGGGTATTTTTAATCTGACTCAAGTGTTGAGTGTTCTGGGGATTATTTTCAATTCGTTGATTCGATCGGAAAATTTAATTTCGTTCTTTTTCCGGATAATTTAGAAACTGTTAAAATATTCGAACGGACATCATTAACTCACTTTTTCCCGGCACGAAAAACTTTCAAGCGTTGAATTTTTCTTGAGTTTAAATCTTTCGGAAAAACGTGCGAGTAACGCGGTGGACCCTCTAGAAGAACACAAATCTTAACTCGATTATATGACCGTCTGAACCGCCTCTAAACCTTCGGGTTTAGGGCAGTTGTTAGTGTATATGCTCTAGAGGCCATTACTGTATCATACTAGTTTGTATATTACTTGATGGAAGCTTGGGATATTCACAGTTGTATATACAATCTTGCTCGAAATGGTAGTATGCTACTTGGTTTGTCTCTACTTCAATATGTGCATGTGTTTCTTTTAGCATATCACTTATATACATATTAGTAGAGCCCTTAGGATCTTTGCTTGATTACCAGCGTTGTGATGGCGCTCACACTCGTGGGGGCTGGGTGATCCATAAGCACATCCTTATACAGGTCCCTAGTCGTTGGACTATTGAGACAGGGCATCGATACTCCGGAGTAGACTAGCGTATGCGCTTCTCATCCCAGCGTGGGAGACGGTCTGTCCCACAGCCATCAGTACGTCGTACTTGAGATAGTATGCGGGTGCTCGTTAGGTTACGAGTACACTAGACAGGACTCGTTGGGAACTGTTGGTTGGTATTATACCTATCATCAGTTATCAGTTCCCAGGTGACATGAGTACAGCTTAGTCCGCTGACTTGACACTGTCACATCGCCTCGAGTGTGTTCCCACTGTACTTTGATTACTACCCTACCACGGCTCAAAGGAGTCGTACAAACAGGTAGTAGTTGGGTGCAGTCCCGAAGCACTTGGAGGCAGTGACGGTTAGACAGGATTCGTCTCTCCCGGTATTGGGGGTTGACATCGCGCTGTGTCTAGGAGAGCCATTACACGAGTAGTCCCTGGCCAGGGCAAGCGAGATATACTGGTAGGTTTCCAGTATTATCTCAGGGTGTTCTGGGCTACACTCCGACACGACTTATACCGCTATTAGGGAACTGACGTTCACCGTCCCCCTAGGCCCGCCATGCGATGTATCAGACGAACATACCGGACTGTACGGAGACTGTCACATACAGGCTCAGTAGGAGTTTAGATAGGGTCACCTCGTCAGTCTTCTTATCGGCATCTACCTGGGGACCGTTACGTACAGCTAGTGCCGCTTGCGGTCTGTGGTTAAACCCACTGCCAGCGTAGTGTCGAGTCTTTAGTGTCCCACACAGAGAGCTATTCGCCTTTAGGCAAAATGAGTAGAGGTCGCATGGTTTTGCGACAGGGTTCGTTCACATCCGCGCACTTGTGCACGTTTGTTGTCCGGACAGCTTATACTAGCGGGCTTTGGTTTAAGCCAGATCGTAGTATATGATTTGGGATTGGTTTTATCTCTTTGTATTCGTGTTCCTCGGATCACGAATACGGGTGCGTATGCACAGTTGATTGAGACAGAGGGAGAGGACTTTGATTAGGGTTAATGACCATTGCCATTTTATTAACCCTAATGCTTATGTGTGTATTATGGTTAATTGATATTAGTTAAATATAATTGTGCATGGTTAGGGTTGTTGACCTTTTGACCATTCTTGACTTGTTGACCTTGGTTGACACTTTGACCATCATCATTTCATATAAAAGATGCTCTTTGATCCTTGCAATTTGCATTAAAAATGAAATGATAATGGTCATGTCTTGATTAAGCCATGACAATTATCTTACTAATTTTCAATTTACAATAATTCACATATATATGTGAGAATGGCTTATTATTCTCTGATTCTATGATATGCTTTCTCTCTCCTCCTCTTCCTCTCTCTCAAGCTCTCCCCTCTCATGTGTTGAGAAACACTTGAGCTTGAGAAAAACCTCTTCTTGATAATCTCTACTCTCATCTAAGGTTCTAGGATTAGCACTTCTAGCACCTTAGTTACTTCTAGCTTGAAGTTGAAGCCAAAGGTTGAGGCTCTCGGGTGGATCCTTCTTCGACTAGAGAAGGTGACAAGGTGATCCCTTTCTACCACTCCAAGGAGCAAGGAGAGAAGGATATAAAGCCCAAGGTATAACCTTTCTACCCTATAGCTAAATCTAGTTAGCTTTTAGTTAGTTTTTGTTTAGCAAAGATCCTCCTTTGTCTAGTCCATGTTGCCTAGTATGATAAAAATCCGATTTTTATTCCGTTTTCCGCCTCCCCGCAAGCAGCGGGGTGGGCAATGTGGACTTACAGCAGTACGGCGTGCCACATGTGAAGCGTTGGCTTGACCCTTCTACGGCTGGACCATCGGTACTGTGACATATTCTGGGATTATTTGAACTCCGCTCAAGTGTTGAGCTATTTAGGAAATCTTGGGTATTTTATTATCCGATCAGAAAGTTTAATACTGTCTATTTATCATGAATGTGATACAATATGTGGAATTCATATAAGTTAGGCATGAAATGCGAAGTATGTGATATTTCGGATTTACGATGTCTAAAGTGATTGTGGATTCCAAATGTTGTAGTTTTACAATTTCTTTTCTGTGACCGTAAATGTAGTATGTAGTTGTATTGCCAGTTTTTGTTGCTATACATCAACGATGATCGGTGTATGCATACTTACTTACGTTGATGATATGAGATATTATGTGTTGCTGTGATATGTTATATTGGATCGTCGTGTTCTGAATAGCCGGGGGTTTTATGTGAGATGAGGGTTTTTATTTTCATTCATGTAAAATTCATTTGTATGTAATATTCTTTTATTGGGGCACTTTCGGGATGAGGTTGATGTCACTAGTGTATATTATTTACTTTTCCGCATTAGGTAGACCCAAGGAGAGGAGCACAAGTAACCGGGTTCTAGGGTCCAGTGGGAGGCCATCTCGAGGAGTCAAGACCGGGTCTCCTAACCCTAGAATTGGCAGTGTTACTTGCCGCTCTCATAAGGGTCTAGGGATGTGGGTTTGGCTATTCATCGCGACCGTGGAATCCGTGTTTTATACCGGCTCGTATTAAAAACACGGGCATCCTAGTATATCCAATATTTCATATATGTTCTTCTGCTGCAATGTTCTGTGATGAGATCATATTACTGCCTGAGACGAATCCTTATACTATAAATATCCTGATATATAAATATTACTGCTTTCGTTTCTTCTGTGATACTTAGGAAGCATAAGCTGATGGGATTTATTAATGAGATTAATAAAAAGAAAAGAAACCTAAAAGATGTTGTAGAATCAAAACTTTATAAAAAGGGTAACTACAGTTTTGCTTTGCATAGCGGTATATATGATATACCCTGCACCTTATTCAATGAGGAAAGAGCCGAGATCCCTTCACCGGGAGTGACCTCTTTAGCGAAACTGGCAGATACTACAAACTTACGGTTTAGTTTTTGATAGCTTATATAGTTCTTGCTTTGCACAGCGGCATATATGATATATCCCGCACCTTATTCAATGGGGAAAGAGCCGAGATCCCTTCACCGGGAGTGACCTCTTTAGCGAAACTAGAAGCCTCAAAAACACTCCTTTTCAAAAATCACTTGATTCTACGACGATATCAAGTTCATTACGCTCATGGTTTTTCTTAAAAACCTGCGTAGCCCTCCATCATTTCAGATAAGTACCACTTAGTATTCGTGCTACGTTTATTGACCATGTTAAGGCGTAGTGTGCGGTAGCTAATTAGTGCTTATCTGCTAATACATGTGATGTGATTGGATTAGGGTAGTCGTACGAGTTTGTTGACCATGTTAAGGGTCGTACGAGTGGGTTTAATTCAATCAGGAAATGACGGGTTGAACTTGGCTAGCGCTTATGATTTGTTGACCATGTTAAGGTCATGAGTTGCTAGGGGTAAAAGTATTATCGGGAATTTCAAATGTTGAAATTTGCAATGAGATTGCATACCTTCTATGAGATAGATGGATCCTGATACCCACTACGAGTAAGAGTTACTTCTGGGAGAGTTTTACACAGGACAATTAGCCGATCAAGTAGGTGTCTAGAATGGTGTTAACGAGGTTATGCCTCTGGGAAGACGAGGTTTATTTTAATTAGGTCCGTGCGAAAGCACGGGGAACCTCCCTCAAGTACCGACACTGATCTAGCTGAAAGATTGACGAAATTATAGGGTGTAATTAATCCCGGCTAATCTTACCTTTTAGGATTTGAAGGAAGATTTGATAAAAACAGTGGGAGACATCCTGATTAGATAAGATAATAACCAATCTAATCTTGCAAGAGCATACGCTAAAATGTTTCCTTCTCTCTCACTCCAGGTAGCGACCATGTCAGGACTTAATCAAGATAATAAAATGGATGTATTGACTGAACCTAGTTATTATACTGAGCAGGGGATCGTTGGACCCGTTTTTTCTTATAAGAGTTATAAGACTGAACAAGAAACAGGAGAATATCTGGATTCTTACGCTGCCCAAACGAAGAACAAGTATGTTGATGCATCTTCTTTGGGTGTGTTAGTTATTGAGAACTGTTTCTCAGTTCACCCTACGTCCTGGGTATTAGATACCGGATCGGGATCCCATATATGTAAATTATTACATGGGCTACGTAAAGGTAGAGAACTGGGAAAATGTGATCATTCCGTTCAAGTAGGGAATGGTGCAAGTATTGTAGCCAAAGCAGTTGGCGAATATCACCTAGTATTACCAAGTCGTAATACACTGATTCTGAATGAGTGTTATTACATACCGAACATGATGTGCAACATTATATCAGTTTCTTTATTAAGTAAAGAAGGATATAATTTTGTAGTAAAGGATAATGTTATGAACATATTTCTAGATCAAAAGTTGATTGCATCAGGCTTGTTACATAATGGCATATTCATTCTCAATCAAAATACAGTTCTCAATATACAAAACACACACAAGAGGAAGAGTTCAGAAATGAACGAGTCCTTCTTATGGCATTGTAGACTTGGTCATATCAATGCGACACGACTAGCTAAGTTACATAAGAATGGATATTTGAATCTGTTCGAATTATCATCTTATAATACTTGCCATTCATGTCTCAAAGGCAAAATGA
The DNA here is from genome assembly GCA_030015575.1 of Agapanthus africanus. Lineage (NCBI taxonomy): Eukaryota > Viridiplantae > Streptophyta > Magnoliopsida > Asparagales > Amaryllidaceae > Agapanthus > Agapanthus africanus. The sequence goes on from JASDDO010000018.1 coordinate 327,370,198, forward strand.
CCAAAGCTCCATTTAGTGGACACGGAGAAAGAGTTACGGAACTCTTAGGACTGGTACATAGTGATGTATACGGTCTATGTCTACACATGCTAGGAACGGTTTTTCCTACTTCATTACATTCACTGACGATCTCTTTAGATTCGGACATGTGTTCCTGATGAAACACAAGTCTGAAGCTTTTGAGAAATTTAGAGAATATAAGCACGAAGTAGAGAACTAAACGGGCAAAAGTATTAAGATCCTTCGATCTGATCGAGGAGGTGAATACTTAAGCAATGAGTTCCTAGATTATCTAAAAGAGAATAGGATTCTCTCTCAGCTTACTCCTCCTTATACACCACAGCACAACGGTGTATCGGAGCGGAGGAATCGCACCCTATTAGATATGGTGCGCTCTATGATGAGCACAGCTGAGTTGCCTATTTCCTTCTGGGGATATGCACTGGAGGCAGCTGCAGACCTATTGAATATGGTTCTCACCAAATCTGTGCAAACCACTCCATATGAGATATGGAAAGGAAAGAGACCATATCTTAATTATGTTAGGATATGGGGTTGTCCGGCATATGTGAAAATACAAAATCTGGACAAGCTCGGGACAAGGTCTATTCTGTGCAAGTTTATTGGATATCCCAAACATTCGCGCGGGTATATCTTCTACCACACCGAAGAACAAAAGGTGTTTGTTTCTCGACACGCCACCTTTTTAGAAAAGGAATTTCTTGCAGAAGAGATTAGTGGCTCTGAGATAGAACTGGAAGAAGTTCCATCAACATAAACTACAACAGAAGATTTAGTGGAACCAGAGGATTTAGTAGTACCCGACGAACCCTAGCCTCTCCGCCGATCTAGTAGGGTTTCTCATCCATCTGAGAGATACTACGGTTTTCTCATTGATGGTGGAAGCGAGGATTGCATCATGGAAGATGATGACCTGACTAGTTTCGAGCAGGCCATCACGAGTGGTGACTCTGTGAAATGGCTAGATGCAATGCGATCTGAGATGGAATCCATGTACACCAACAAAGTATGGACTTTAGAAAATGCTCCTGAAGGGGTAAAACCCATTGGGAGCAAGTGGATCTTTAAAAAGAAAATTGGTGTAGATGGAAAAGTTGAGAGTTTCAAAGCTAGACTTGTTGCAAAGGGTTTTCGTCAATGACCACGTGTGGATTATGAAGAAACCTTTTCTCTAGTGGCTATGCTTAAGTCCATCCGGATCTTACTTTCCATTGCTTCATACCATGACTACGAAATCTGGCAAATGGATGTTAAGACCGTCTTTCTAAACGGTGATTTAGAAGAGTGCGTGTACATGACTCAGCCAGAGAGCTTCGTAGATAGTGGGAGCAGCGGAAAGGTGTGCAAGCTGCTTAAATCCATTTATGGGTTAAAGCAAGTATCGCGGAGTTGGAACATCTATTTTGATGTTGTACTCAAAGAGTTTGACTTCATCAAAAATATAGATGAACCTTATATTTATAAGAAGGTTGCAGAGAGTAAGGTTGTATTCCCCGTGTTGTACGTGGATGACATACTCTTGATAGAAAATGATGTTCCTATGCTGCAATCAGTCAAGCTCTTCTTATCACAAAGATTCTCAATGAAAGATCTAGGTGATGCCTCCTGCATATTGGGAATCAAGATCTATAGAGATAGATCTAAACGGATACTGGGATTGTCCCAATCCAGGTACATTGACACCGTACTAAAGAGGTTTAGTATGGAAGAATCCAAGCGTGGGAACCAACCCACGATCTCTGGACTCACTCTCTCCAAAGAGATGTCTCCTAAGACTGATTTGGAGAGAGCTCGCATGGAAGGGATACCCTATGCTTCGGCAATAGGCTCTATCATGTATGCGATGCTATGTACCAGACCCGATGTAGCATACTCACTAAGTGTAGTGAGTCGGTATCAAGCAGATCCTGGAGAGTGTCACTGGACAGCTGTAAAGAACATTCTCAAATACTTACGAAGGACTAAGGAGATGTTCTTGGTGTATGGTAACGGAGAACTCCAGGTGGAGTCCTTTACCGATTCCAGCTTCCAAAGTGATAAGGACGACTCTAAGTCGCACTCGGGATTTGTCTTTACCCTTAATGGAGGGGCGGTATGTTGGAAGAGTTCCAAACAGGATACCTTTGCAGACTCGACGATGGAGGCTGAATACATCGCTGCAAACGATGCTGCCAAAGAGGCTGTCTGGATAAAGAAGTTCATTAGTGAACTTGGTGTGGTTCCATCCATTGAGCATCCAATACCTCTATATTGCGATAACAATGGAGCTGTGGCTTTGGCCAAGGAACCCAGGTCCTATCAAAAGTCCAGACATATTCTAAGGCGGTATCACCTGATCAGGGAGATAGTTGATCGCCGGGAGATCGAGGTCAGGAGAGTAGATACGAAGGACAACACTGCGGATCCACTCACGAAGGCCATTCCCCAGATACAGTTTGAGAGATTATTCGGGATGCTAGGTATGAGATACTACAGCAGCTGGCCTTAGTGCTAGTGTGAAATTGTTAATTATGTATATACTCTAGAGGCCATTGTTGTACATATGATGTATATTATAATGGATGCTTGGATATATATAGAGAGGACTTTCTTGCTCGTCATGATAGTATGCTATTTAGTTTAACTTTATCTTAACATGTTGACTTGTATATGTTTACTGTCTTACTCTCACATGTTGATAAAGCCCTTAGGATCTGTACTCGACTACTGGGACTATGATGAGATCATACCAGTGGGGCCACGGTAGTCGATGAGTATATCCTATAACAGTTCCTAGTCGAGGGTATATCGAGACAGGGCATCGATACACCAGAGTAGACTAGCGTATACGCATCTTGACCCATATGATGGGCGATGGATGATCCCATATCCATCGGTGTTTGACATCAAGGATGGTGTACGGGTGCACAGTGGAGACTGGGTACACTGGACGGACTCGCCGAGAACTCTCAGATGGTGATATACCACACGTCAGATGTCAGTTCTCCGGTGACACTGGTACAGGGTAGTCTGTGTTGCTCCACGGCAGCGCCCCGGCCTTCAACTAGAGGCCAAAATGCGGAATCAAAATTTTTCTTAACTTTTAAACTGGCGCTACCGCGGACAATAAAACCCGGATCGTAACCATTAACCTAATGCTAGCTAACAAGAGATGGGAAGAGAAGCTATACCGAGCGATCCGTGTCCTCCGGTCTTCGCCTCCACTCTTCCGATCTCCCGTGGAATCCTCGTCCGTCACCTCTCCTCGTCGAAAAAGCGCACCACGTAGCCGGATTCTTTTACGGGCTCCCACCTCTGGACCGAGGCAACCCGGGCACGAAGTTGGCTAGCCGACGCGTCCAAGAGTACTGTAGGTGTAGTGTAGTGGCTTGTCTCTTTGGGGTTTGTGAAGTTGCCATAGATGTAGAGGTGTAGGAAGAAAATGAACTTTGGATAAAATGAAGCTATATTTTCTTGCTTGGAATGAGATGAGGAAATATGCTACACCTCAAAAAGAACCTCTCTCCCTCTCTCAATGAAGTGGTCGGCCCCCCTTATCTCAAAATGGTGGAGGAAGGAACAAAAACATCAAGGGAGGTGAGTGTAGGAGATCAAGGGTGGTGACCACATCAAAAGCAAGCTTCACATCCATTTCTAATCTCAAAAAGCAAAGGATAAGAAAGAAAAAGGATCTCATGATACTAGTCAAATAATGAAGCCATCATATGCAAGAAAACCCCTCCACAAAATGTTATTTGCAAACTGTAAATAACACCCTCTCCATTGAAACTCCAGCCGCGAAGGAACAAAGGAAAACCGGCCGGAACGGAATGCAAATTGGCAACTTCAGAAAACTGATCCCGTAATAAATTACAGGAAAACCCCGCTACTGCAAATACATTCCCGCATTTGTATTCCCACTGAACACAAATGCAAAGTGACAAAATCTACACTATCTAATACTAGGATCCGGCTTAAGCCAAAGCCGGCTAGTAAAAACCGTCCGATCACGATCCGTGCAATACCGCACGTATCTGATCGAACCCTGCCATATCTCCATACGGCCTCTATAGCGTTTCGCCCGAAACTTGAGTAACTGTGTGTGTGGTGGACTCTAAAGACTCGTCAATACTATGGCTGTGGATTTAACCACTTGCACGTCAGAGGTATTAGCCATACGTGACGGGCTGCCAGCTATTGACCAAAAGGGACGTCGATGAGCGAACTCATCCTGACACCCTACTGAGCCCGTCAGTGACAATATCCGTACAGTCCGGTCCGTTCGTCTATAAGTATCGCATGGCGGGCCTAAGGGGTTGGTAAAAGTCAGACCCCCGAAAGCGGTACAAGTCGTGTCGGAGTGAAGCCCAGAACACCCTGAGATACTACAGGAATACCTACCAGTAAATCTCCTGCCTCGGCCGAGGGCTTTGCGTAATGGCTCTCCTAGACACAGCACGACCTCACCCCCAATACCGGGAGAGACGAACCCCTGCAGATCCGCTCACTGCCTCCATGTGGCTCGGGGCTGTACCTAACTAAAACCTGTTTGCATGACTCCTTTGAGCCGTGGTAGGGTAGTAATCAAAGCACAGTGGGAACTCACACGAGACAAATGACGATCTCAGGTCGATGAACTAACCTGTACACATGTCACCTGGGAATTGCTATCTGACGTCTGGTATAATCCCAACTAGCAGGTTCCCGGCGAGTCCTGTCCGGTGTACTCATAAGCCAATAAGCACCTGTATACATCTTAGGTGAACCAACTGACACCAGCGGCTTGTGAGACCGTCCACCGCCCCTCGTCGGGGTCTCGAGTGTATACACTAGTCTACTAATGGAGTATCGATGCCCAGTCTCGAAACTCCCACGACTAGGGACCTTTTAAGGATGTGCTTATAGACTCCAGCTCTCACGTATATGATCGCCCTCATACTGCTGGTAGTCAAGCAAGAATTCTAGGGGCTCTATCTGTAAGTCCGCGGCGGCGCCCCGGCCGTCGATCCGACGCCGGAAACGCGGAAACAAAAACTTTGAAAAACTATTGAACCGGCACCACCGCGCACTTTTAACCCGGATCGGGCCATTAACCTAGCAACTAGCAAACTAAAATAAGAGTAGAGATGTATACCAAGCGATCCGTGTCCTTCGGTCTTCGTCTCCACTCCGATCTTCTGCGGAATCTCCGTCCGTCACGACCTCGTCGGAAAGGGCACCACGTAGCCGAATACTTTTACGGGCTCTCACCTCTTGACCGAGGCAACTCGGGCGCGAAGTTAGCTAGCCGATGCGTCCAAGATTTGCTGTAGGCTAGTGTAGAAATGCTTTGTCTCTTGCGGGTAGAAGTTGCCATATATGGAGGGAAGAAGAAAAATGGGCTTTGGAGATGGCTATGGAATTTTTGATGCAACTTGAGAATGAGAATGATTTTTCACCCCTCACAAAGTGATCCTCCCCCTCACAATGAAGTGGCCGGCCCCTTCCCATGGAAAAAAGATGGAGTAGTCAAAAGAATAATGCAAGAAAGAATATGTATCAACAAGAGAAAAGAAAATGGCCACATCCATCTCAAATCAAAGCCCATCATAATGAAAGCAAAGGAAAAGACCATAAAAGGATCTCATGATGAATAAACAATCATGATGCCACAAATATGTAAGAAACCCCTCCACAAAAAGTAATTTGCACAATTGCAAATTACCCCCTCCATTGGAAAGTCCGGCCGCAAAAGAACAAAGGAAAACCGGCCGGAACGGAATGCAAACTGGCAACTTCAGAAAACTGATCCCGTAATAAATTACAGGAAAACTCCGCTACTGCAAATACATGCCCGCATTTGTATTCCTACTGAACACAAATGCAAAGAGACAAAATCTACACAATCTTATACTAGGATCCGGCTTAAGCCAAAGCCGTCTAGTAAAATCTGTCCGATCAGGATTCGTGCAATACCGCACGTATCTTATCGAACCCTGCCATATCTCCATACGGCCTCTACAGCGTTTCGCCTGAAACTTGAGTAACTGTGTGTGGTGGACTCTAAAGACTCGTCAATACTATGGCTGTGGATTTAACCACTAGCACGTCAGAGGTATAAGCCAATACGTGACGGGCTACCAGGTATTGACCAAAAGGGACGTCGATGAGCGAACTCATCCTGACGCCCTACAGAGCCTGTCAGTGACAATATCCGTACAGTCCAGTCCGTTCGTTTATAAGCATCGCATGGCGAGCCTAGGGGGTTGGTAAAAGTCAGACCCCCAATAGCGGTACAAGTCGTGTCGGAGTGTAGCCCAGAACATCCTGAGATACTACTGGAATACCTACCAGCAAATCTCCTGCCTTGGCCAAGGACTTTTCATGTTCTGGCTCTCCTAAACACAGCGCGACCTCATCCCCAATACCGAGAGAGACGAACCCCTGCAGATCCGCTCACTGCCTCCATGTGGCTCGGGACTGTACCCAACTAAAACCTGTTTGCACGACTCCTTTGAGCCGTGGTAGGGTGGTAATCAAAGCACAGTGGGAACTCACACGAGACAAATGACGATCTCAGTTTGATGAACTAACCTGTACACATGTCACCAGGGAACTGCTATCTGACGTCTGGTATAATCCCAACTAGCAGATTCCCGGCGAGTCCTGTCCGGTGTACTCATAACCCAATGAGCACCTGTATACATCTTAGGTGAACCAACTGACACCAGTGGCTTGTGAGACCGGCCACCGCCCCTCGTCGGGGTCTCGACTGTATACACTAGTCTACTCCGGAGTATCGATGCCCTGTCTCGAAACTCCCACGACTAGGGACCTTTTAAGGATGTGCTTATAGATTCCAGCTCTCACTTATATGATCGCCCTCATACTGCTGGTAGTCAAGCAAGAATCCTAGGGGTTCTATCAACATGTAATAGCGACTCATAAGGTCGCCTAAAGCAGTACACGATGATAAAGATAAACCAGATAGCATACTATCATCTCGAGTAAGACTGTCCTACTGGGATAGGTCCTCCCCTCAATCATTGCAATCACGTGCCTGTGATCCAATAATTGACTCTGAGGGCACTATCTCCAACAATCTCCCACTTGTACTCAAGGCTAATTATTGCGATGTCGCATACTCACAGCCCGTGTGATACCGAACACCCAACTCCTCTACTAGTCAGTCTCACAAAGCTCGTTTGCGAAACTATTGCGTTCGAGAAATAGCCTCAGTGAGTGGATCCGCTATGGTGTTTCTTTCTATGTCTCTCTATGTCTCAAGTTCGCGGAGAAAGCCATCTCCCGAAATGAGCAATATCTGTCTTAGAATGTCTGGATGTCTGATGGGATCTAGCTCAAAAATGAACTCCAAATCCAAACTTCTTAGACTGTATCGTCAACCGAACTTAATCAGTATCCTGCGCCATCCTTCCCTCAGTATCCGCCTGGACCACATGTCCATAATACTGCCCCTCGTCAGAGGGAAAACTATAACTCTGACAGCCACTCTGCCATCCAGGTCACCTTGGAAGCCTGGAATGATAACTGTCTCCCGAAGGAGAATGCTGTTATCATATCCCTAGAACATCCACTTATGTTCTAAAAATGCTTCCGACTATTTCCCCAGGATTGGATCAATATCAACTTATTGCACCTACTGCAAGAACAACATCTGGTGTGGTACTTGACATCTTATGATCAACTCAATTGCCTAAGCAAGTGATCTGCCAATCATGCGTATCCCTCTCCCCTTTAGTCTGTAAGACACCTTTAGAGAGGGTGACTCCATCACCTGCAGGTATACTACCGTGCCAGGAGTCGTCCATTCTAAATACTCATAGAATGCTGTCAAAGTACCCAGATTGGGAAACCACCCAAATCTAGATGTAAAACCATAGATCTAGTAACCAGAATATTTGATATAATATCCAAGTCCCATGTGGAGAAACTACTGTGTGACGACCAAAGTATAACCGTTCGTAGTATAGGAATATCACTTCCTACTCTGTGTATGTCATCAAATACCAGGACATCACACCCTACTGCCTTCTTAACAGATCCATCCCCTATTCTGATGAAGTCAAACCTACGACTGTCACATCAGAAATAGATGATCTATCTCCGCTATATCTGCTTTAGTCTATAAATAGACACAAGCTACTTGTCCACCAATGCTTCCGCTGCTCCCACTGACTACGACAACCCTCTGGCAGAGTCATATACACGTACATTTCTAAAACCAGTTTAGAACGACGCTATACTCATCCTCCTGCCGGGTCTCACAGTTTGGAACAACAGCAATGGCAAGTTTGGGTAAACAAGAACCTCCCTGTCACCGTCCTTGAGCATACCGAAGTACCTCTCGAGCGCCTGAGGTTACCCACTATATCTGCGGAGTGGCCAATGGAATGTCAAACCAGATTGAATCTTTAAGTTCTTATCAAATCTTCAGTAATCGTTTGCGGTTCTGGAATCACTTCCAGTTCTACCATACTCCCACTACTGTTTTCTGAAAAAATCCATTTTTAATTAAACTGTGGCGAGTCAAGAACAATATCACTATTGATCTTCCAGATGGTAGAAAGTCAACCCTCGTCATAGCCCGAGTCAACCCACAAACAGCCATTACAGAAACGTGCCTTGAGTTATCCGGAGTCTGGTTTTAAGCATAAGCCGGACAACTCCCCGTACCTTAACAATGTCAAGATATGAACTGTTCTATATCCAATATAGAAACAGAGGCACTGATTTAATTGAACCAGATTCAAATCATGCAGCTGTCTCCAGTGCATGTCAACTAAATGGAAGGAGGCCGATCAGCGTTACTCAACTTAGGAATACTTCCAATTATGAGTAACCTGAAAGAGAAGCAAGTTCTCTTAACCATTACTATCAACGGAATACCATATACAAGTATCTACATCTTCGATCACTTTGAAGAATCCCGATACTTGCAATACCTGGTTCTCTACTCTATTCTTATACCTATAACTTCTCAAAACTTTGACCTTGTGTTTCTACGAAACACCTGTCTAAGAACTAGAGAAGTCATAAGTAAACAGAATATAGTACGAGGACCAACCCCTCTGTCCTAATGGACACTGGACTATACACAAAACTCTGTATAAGTCCGCTGAGTCTTACAGCTCATTCACTGTGTGTCGTAGGTCGAAAACTGTACTTATGGTTAAGAGGAATTACACCGCTGTTCAATGCTCCTTACCTAACTATCCACTGATATAGGTAAATGTCATAGACATAATTTCAAAAAGGTATATCTCACTCTATAAAAATAGACGTACAGATGTATCAATTTGAAATTGGTGCATAACAACGGATATTCAAAACCAAATATTTGCCGACCGGCAAACAACCCAGGTGACTTCCTCAAATATCACCGATTACAACGAATCCCGATATAATGAGGATGGTCACCTAATTCCCAATAACTTACTCCCACCCATCATCTGTAAAACCATACAGATGAGAGATCAAACCTGGTAAATGCATACCCTGGAGAAAGTGTCTACTTGGGAAATCAGTTTTCCTTTAACAGTACACAGTGAAACTGAAACATTGAAATGTTTCGATGGGGTATCCTGGTATTCCTAGTAATGCCTCTTCCATTATCCAGATTCACAACTGTAACCGTATAATTCTTTGCCACCTCTCTAAATCCCTTTATATGTCTTTAGTCATTACCTTCTGTACACCCCTTTAGGCCAAATGGTTTTCTTCCTTCCCTACCGTTCGGCACCAGCCTATGGTTCTGAAGAAGACTATCCAATAAGCATAATGGGTGTACTGTCCTAATCCTAGGAGCACTCACAATGCGAGAGAAGCTGAAGATAAAAGACAACCGAATGAACTTAATTCCTATTTCTCCTGAACCAGGATCCATCCCCGAACTGGAACAAGTTCCTTTCGAGTTCGTATATAACCATACGATGTATTATCCAATAAACTTGGGATCTTCGTAGTGATACGGAGTGTCCTAGAGAAATACAAAGGTGATTTAGGATTGGCGAAGAAATACTTGGTTCGGTCGTGAATAGCAGTCGCAATTTACTTTGCCCTCTTACTAATCCCTTACTTTGTCTTAACTTAATACCTTCTGTACACCATTTAGGCTAATTGGTTTTCTTCATTCCCCACCGTTCGGCACCAGCCTAAGGTTTGGAAGAAGACTATCCAATTTGCGTAATAGGTGTACTATCTCCTAAACCAAGGAGTACTCGCAACCTGAGAGAAGGTAAAAGGAAAAGACAACTGAATAGTCCTATTCGTTTTCTCCAGAACCAGAAACCATCCTCGAATAAATTCCTTCGAGTTCGTATATAACCATACTATGGTTTTGTCCAATGGAAGTGGACGTTCGTAGTAATACGGGGTGTCCTGGAGAAAAGGGTAAAAGTAGGAGTGGCAATGAGGTCTGCAACTCTGACAATCCAAAGGCCAGTGTTAAGAGGGTTCGGTCAACTTGGTCACTGAGTCATAGTCTAGGGTCGGGTCAATGGTCGCTGCCAAAGAGAGAGAGAAAAGAAGCACTCAGAGTGCACTCTAACCTAGATCAGAATGGTTATCACTTTATCTAATCTGGAAACCTCCCACTGTAACGTCAAATTCTCCCCCAAACCTGAAAGAAGAATTAGCCGGGATCACCCGAGGAGTAAACCAACTCATCAGTGGGAATCGGGATCCAACTCTCATCGCATGATAACGTGACGGAATCCTCTCACGCTATCACACTCCAGAAGGTATGCGCATATCTGGCAAGTTTCAGTTCTTTTGAAACGCCCGATGAGGATTTTTGCCCCATGCTCTTATGACCTTGGCGTGAGGTCAAAATATCATAAGTCACATGTCAAGTTCTACCCATCATTATCCAGGTTAATTTGAACCCACCCGTACATACCCTTGACGAAGGCCAAAATAGTAGTACGACTGTCCCAAATCAACGCATCTATCTATGCAACAGATAAATACCCGGCAGCTACCAAACACTATGCCTTGGCGTGAGGTCAAAATACATAGCTTGAATACTACCGAATATTTAACTGAAATGATGGAGGGCTACGAATGGTTTCTGGCGAAAACCTTTAACGTAATGAACTTGATATCGTTGAAGGAACTGATAGATTTTTAGAAAAATATAGTGACGAAAACCTTCGCTAAAGAGGTCACTCCCGGTGAAGGGATCTCGGCTCTTTCCCCGTAGAATGAGATGCAGGATATTCCAACTGAATACCACGATGCAAAGCAAAAGTAATCGGCTATAGTGAAGTTATTGCCCTGACGCAAACTTCTGTCCAAGGGGTCACTCCCGGTGAAGGGATCTCGGCCCTTACCTCGTCGACTGAGGAGCAGGATATTCCAACTGAATACCACTGTGCAAAACAAAAGAGAACGCCCTTGCAATAATAGCTTTTGAAAAGTGTTCCAACAACATCAGAATAGGTTTGTTTATCTTGCATTGATCCGAATCAACGCAGTCCCATCAATTGATCACACCACAAAGAACGAAAATAATGATGTACGTATATGCCATCCGCATTCGCCACTGGGTCCCGTCATCACCCGTTAGGTTACTTAACTAACGACAGAGCGGGGACTGGACTAGCGCGGATGCAAAACATATACAACATCTACTAGTATATATATAATATATAATTTTCGCTCAAGGCGTGATAAAAAGCAACATCACAGAAATGTACAGCATCACAGATCAATACAGATATCTGGGATCCCCGGGTTTCATAGAGCCGCTACTGAAACCCAACGTTCCCCTGGTCGTGTGGATAGCTTGTGTAATGAAAATCCTGGACCCCTACGGGCGCGGTAAGTTACCCGCCAAAACCTGAAGCGAGGCAGCCCTTTTCAGCAACGTGAATGGACCACCCAGCACTTCACGGAATCCGGTAACTTAGGCACCCCTCCTGGGTCAACCTATACCCCCTACGAGTGCGGCGAATAGCCCGCCAATTCTAGAGTAAAGACCCCTCCGTCTCAATGCCATGAGATGCGGGCTTGTTGCCCTCTAGAACCCGGCTACCCGTGCACCCCTCCGCGGGGTAATCCTAGTACAGAAAGTAAAATATACATACAACGGGTACATCGACCGCAACCTGGTCGTGCCCCCAAAGAATAATACAAACAGGCAGTGACGGCAGTCCACATGTCGGACGCTCGCCCCGCAATAACAAATGTACATATAAAACAAAACTGTACTAATATTGCATCCAGGCTATCCCCCACGACCGATCCGCAACATCACAGCACAACATAGAACATCAACGTGAATGTCACGTTCGCAAATCCGTCTAACCGGGCTATAGCAGTTAGACAGGATTTACCGATCGAGTGACATTCACGGTCGCAGATATAATCTAAATACTATGAACGGCATGTTTAAAATATCCGATCGAACAAATTTTATCAAGTGGGCCCCAAGCAGTACTGTAGCACTTACAGAAAATCTGGGCCCAAAAATAATATCCCAAAACCCCTATTTCCAAGTCCAAAGCCAACTGGGAAATTTTGGTGCAATGAGCACACCTTACCGCCGCGGAACCGCGGCCAAACCAGGGGTTTGGCCGCGTTTCCGCGGCCGTACTAAGAGATCACTGTATCAAATTTTACCAGAATTCTTAGAATTCCTGCTTGTGTTTCTGCAATGACCTGAAAAATTTTTGGAGCAGAAAAAAATTCGACAAAAAACACAATGCATTGAAAATACGGTTTTTGGGGATTTTTGTTCGATCGAGTTCTAAACATACTAGAGCAAGCTAGGCATAGGTTAATGGCGTGGCTCTGATACCAATGTAAGTCCGCGGCGGCGCCCCGGCCGTCGATCCGATGCCGGAAACGCGGAAACAAAAACTTTGAAAAACTATTGAACCGGCACCACCGTGCACTTTTAACCCGGATCGGGCCATTAACCTAGCAACTAGCAAACTAAAATAAGAGTAGAGATGTATACCAAGCGATCCGTGTCCTTCGGTCTTCGTCTCCACTCCGATCTCCCGCGGAATCTCCGTCCGTCACGACCTCGTCGGAAAAGGCACCACGTAGCCGAATACTTTTACGGGCTCCCACCTCTTGACCGAGGCAACTCGGGCGCGAAGTTGGCTAGCCGACGCGTCCAAGATTTGCTATAGGCTAGTGTAGAAATGCTTTGTCTCTTGCGGGTAGAAGTTGCCATATATGGAGGGAAGAAGAAAAATGGGCTTTGGAGATGGCTATGGAACTTTTGATGCAACATGAGAATGAGAATGATTTTTCACCCCTCACAAAATGATCCTCCCCCTCACAATGAAGTGGCCGGCCCCTTCCCATGGAAAAAAGATAGAGTAGTCAAAAGAATAATGCAAGAAAGAATATGTATCAACAAGAGAAAAGAAAATGGCCACATCCATCTCAAATCAAAGCCCATCATAATGAAAGCAAAGGAAAAGACCATAAAAGGATCTCATGATGAATAAACAATCATGATGCCACAAATATGTAAGAAACCCCTCCACAAAAAGTAATTTGCACAATTGCAAATTACCCCCTCCATTGGAAAGTCCGGCCGCAAAAGAACAAAGGAAAACCGGCCGGAACGGAATGCAAACTGGCAACTTCAGAAAACTGATCCCGTAATAAATTACAGGAAAACTCCGCTACTGCAAATACATGCCCGCATTTTATTCCTACTGAACACAAATGCAAAAAGACAAAATCTACACAATCTTATACTAGGATCCGGCTTAAGCCAAAGCCGTCTAGTAAAATCCGTCCGATCACGATTCATGCAATACCGCACGTATCTGATCGAACCCTGCCATATCTCCATACGGCCTCTACAGCGTTTCGCCCGAAACTTGAGTAACTGTGTGTGGTGGACTCTAAAGACTCGTCAATACTATGGCTGTGGATTTAACCACTAGCACGTCAGAGGTATAAGCCAATACGTGACGGGCTACCAGGTATTGACCAAAAGGGACGTCGATGAGCGAACTCATCCTGACGCCCTACCGAGCCTGTCAGTGACAATATCCATACAGTCCGATCCGTTCGTCTATGAGCATCGCATGGCGGGCCTAGGGGGTTGGTAAAAGTCAGACCCCCAATAGCGGTACAAGTCGTGTCGGAGTGTAGCCCAGAACATCCTGAGATACTACTGGAATACCTACCAGCAAATCTCCTGCCTTGGCCAAGGACTTTTCATGTTCTGGCTCTCCTAGACACAGCGCGACCTCACCCCCAATACCGGGAGAGACGAACCCCTGCAGATCCGCTCACTGCCTCCATGTGGCTCGGGACTGTACCCAACTAAAACCTGTTTGCACGACTCCTTTGAGCCGTGGTAGGGTAGTAATCAAAGCACAGTGGGAACTCACACGAGAAAAATGACGATCTCAGGTCGATGAACTAACCTGTACACATGTCACCAGGGAACTGCTATCTGACGTCTGGTATAATCCCAACTAGCAGATTCCCGGCGAGTCCTGTCCGGTGTACTCATAACCCAATGAGCACCTGTATACATCTTAGGTGAACCAACTGACACCAGTGGCTTGTGAGACCGGCCACCGCCCCTTGTCGGGATCTCGACTGTATACACTACTCTACTCCAGAGTATCGATGCCCTGTCTCGAAACTCCCACGACTAGGGACCTTTTAAGGATGTGCTTATAGACTCCAGCTCTCACTTATATGATCGCCCTCATACTGCTGGTAGTCAAGCAAGAATCCTAGGGGCTCTATCAACATGTAATAGCGACTCATAAGGTCACCTAAAGCAGTACACGATGATAAAGATAAACCAGATAGCATACTATCATCTTGAGTAAGACTGTCCTACTGGGATAGGTCCTCCCCTCAATCATTGCAATCACGTGCCTGTGATCCAATAATTGACTCTGAGGGCACTATCTCCAACACTATCAACGTGTAATAGCGACTCGTAAGGTCACCTAAAGCAGTACACGATGATAAAGATAAACCAGATAGCATACTATCATCTTGAGTAAGACTGTCCTACTGGGATAGGTCCTGCCCAATCATTACAATCATGTCCCTATGATCCAATAATTGACTCTGAGGGTACTATCTCCAACAGTCTGTAGACCCGAGATCGTCATAGAGTCTTGTGTGATTCCTACTGTGCTTTGATTTCCACCTTACCACGTCCAAGAGGGCATGCAAAACGGTGGCTTTTGGGTGCAGTCCCGAATGACATGGAGGCAATGAGCGATAGGAGGGGATTCGTCTCTCCCGGTATAGGGAGTTGATGTTGTGCTATGTTCGATTGGCTATAACTGGAAGTCCCTGACCAGGGCTGATATAGAGATTTACTGGTAAGTGTTACCAGTAGTTTCTCGACCTGTTATGAGTCTCACATCGACATGACTTATCTGTTACTGGGGTCTGACGTATACCACCCCTAGACTAGATATACAACATATCGGACGAAGAGACCGGACTGTACGGGAGTGTTACTGATTGGATTCACAGGAGAATGTACATGCTAGCTTGTTGATCTTCTGATCGCTCAATACCTGGGTGGCTGTTACGTTTAGCTGACCGCTTGCAGCTTGTGGGTGTTTGATATGATCATCATCTGCTACCGGCGTATTGACGATTCTTTAGAGTCCTACACAGAGATTTCTTGACTCAGGCAAAACAGAGTAGGGGCACATATGTGATATGTGCAGGATCGAGGATAATGCGATATGAGATACCGTATTATATTCTCGCGATATTTAGATATGAGCCGGGTCATCGAATCAAGTGTTGATTCGATGAATCGGTACATGATATATTAGTCGGTTATATTCGATATAGTCGGATTGTCGGATCAAGTGTTGATTCGATAATTTAATGTATAATAATATATATGATATATTGCATTACATTATCTAATATTGGCTCGCTTTATTAATTCATTTTCTCACCGGATAATACATTGATATATATGCGATATATGTTAATTGTATTATTTTCTTTTGTTACAAATATATAATATATATGTGATATATATTATTGTAACATGATATGATTACTAAAGCAACTGGTTTAGTGGAGATTAAACAAGGTCAGGGTTTTAATTGGGTTAGTTCTTTCATGAACCTTTTAGAAGGTTTTCTTTTGTCATGAGCTTAGATATTATGGTTGATATTTTCTAGCGACTCATTGTTTAACCCAACCCGAACCCTAGCCCTAGTTAATTCTCTACATGAGTTATCCTTGTCATCCTTGACCATGGTTGCATTATTAATCATATATCTTTTCATTATTCATCACAAAAGGTTTTAATTCATTTTTTATCTTTTTCTTCAACCTTGAGCTTTGAGAAAGCTTTCTAGGTTTTCATTTTGTGATGTTTAAGTGTGAGAATTTGATATAAAAAGAAAGCATAAATACTACTCCATCATCCTCATCTAATCTAGCCAATTAGATTAGGGTGTTCACCTCATTAGAGTGAGAGAGCTTGAGTTATAGAAACTTCGACGTAAATCATCGGAGAAAAGGAACACTACAAGCTAGCATGGATCGTTCGAGTCGTGGAGCCTCTCTTGAGTCCGGAAGATCGTGGATCGCGGCGAAGGGACTTCTACTCAGAGCTTATGAAGCGGAGGAGCGGACTACAAAGGTTGTAATCCCTCACTTTTAGTTGTAAAGATGTTTACTTGCTTGTTAAACCCTAATAATCTAGCAAAGATCCCGGCTTTGGGTTGTTCGGCACGTCTAAATTTTTATTCGAGCATGGTTGATGCCTTATTGACCCTTGTAAGAGTGCCTAGGAACCCTACACTGACTTATTTGGTTGTTAATTGAACCCTAATGACTATTATTCATTTAATTTATTAGATGAAAAATAGAAAGTGTTCAGTTTAGAACCATAAGTGAGCTATACTCTCTCTCATACATTCTCTTCACTAGTTTTTTCTAAAAAACATCTTCTTCTTCCTCAAACCTTAGGATACTCATGCGTTGAGTTACCTAAGAAGAAATAGAAAGACTCCTAAATCCATCTACACCATCTACACAACCTAGATCATTTAGATTAGCAATCTACTTGATCTAGTTTCTTTGGTTTAGAAGATAAACTTGGTGCACAAACGTTCGGGTGGATCGTCCAGGATTCGAGCAAGCCGACGAGAAGACGACATCCGTACCACTTCGAGGAGTTCATGCAGGTGAGGAGGACAGCGAGATAAGGAGAAGAAGGACCAGGTTTCTTGAGGTATAATTTCTGTACTTAGTTTATACTTCTTTTGCTTTTGCTAGATACGGTTTAGATTACGATCATGGCTTACAGTTTATGTTATGATGCTAAAATTATCGTTTTTTACACCTTCCGCCTCCCCGCGATTCCGCGGGGTGTATAGCATCGACTTACAGTGGCATCAGAGCCAACTAAACCCAATCTAGCAGATTAGCAAGTTGTAGAATTTCGATCGTCGGAAAAACCGGAAAACTAAATACCGAAAACCCCAGTTTCTGTCGTTTTTCAAAACTGTCTATAAAATCATTTCAGTATCATGAAAAATACATGCAGGGTTTTCTAAGATGACACAAGAAATTCGAGCCTCTGAATCGCCAAGACAGCCGCGGATCCGCGGCAGAATTGTCTTTCTGCGGCGGAACCGCGGCCGTGTCGTGGCCGATTCAACTCGGGTTTATTCTCTTATATCTTATTTTTGGTATTATGATTTCTGGAATATTTGGTTTCTACCCAGTATGTTTCTGAGTGTTGGTTTGCATTTGGGGTAGATACGGAAATTATGTTTCGATCGAATTCCTATTGTACTTAGCTAATTGGTTCTTCTGTATTGTTATATGTGTTTTAAACGTCGACTAATTGCTATACGTCGGTTAGTCGAGGTTGCACATATCTGTTGGTTTGTGTATATAAACATTTTCTGATTGTCGATAATGAATACGGGGGATGTGAGATGAGCGTTTTTTTTTATCTTTCATTCATGTAAATTGTAAAATTGATGTAATATTATTTTGCGGGGCACATCCAGGTTGAGCTTGTAGCCGCCGTTGTATTATTTTCTTTTTACTGTTTTCTGCTCCTAGGATAGACCCAAGATGGGGTACACAAACTACCGGGTTCTTTGAAGTGCCGAGTGGCCTACTCACTTTGTTGAGGGAGGCTGCTTCACTTCTGGAATTTGGTGGGTAGTTTGACCCAAGATGGGGTACACAAACTACCGGGTTCTTTGAAGTGTCGTGTGGCCTCTTCACTTTGTTGAGGGAGGCTGCTTCACTTCTGGAATTTGGCGGGTAGTTTGCTGTACCCGTAGGGGTCTGGAGTGGGGTTTGGCTATTCATCGCGACCGTGGGATCCGTTTTTCGTTGCAGGTTTAAACGAAACACGGCATTCCTACCATATCTGAAATATTTATCTGTGACTGGAATGTTTATTATTGCATGAGATGATTGTAAAATATCTATATATGGTATATAGTAGGCGTCACTTATGTTTTACATCCGCGCTAGCCCTGCCCCCGCTCTGTTGTTAGTTAAGTAACCTAACGGGTGATGATGGGGCCCCGTGGCGAATGCGGATGGCATAAGAGGACGTGATATTTTTTTTTCAATTCTCTCTGTAATGATAGGAGTAAATGATGGGACGCATTATATAAATGCAAAGAAAACAAACTAAAGTTGAATCATTGGAACAATTTCAAAACCACTCGGTTTTTTCCAAAACAACAAACTTTTAAAATGCGGAGCTTAAACCACTCCTTTTTTAAAAGCTATCAGGTTCCTTCGATTATATCGAGTTCACTACGTTCACGGTTCCTCCAAAACCATTCGTAGCCCTCCGTCATTTCAGTTAAATATTCAGTAGTATTCAAGTTATGTATTTTGACCTTCGCCAAGGCATAGTGATTGGTTGTTGCTAAATATTTATCTGTTGTATAGATAGATGCGTTGGTTCGGGACAGTCGTACTGCCATTTTGGCCTTCGTCAAGGGTATGTACGGGTGGGTTCAAATTAACCTGGATAATGACCGGTAGAACTTGACTTGTGACTTATAATATGTTGGCCTTCGTCAAGGTCATAAGAGAATGGGGCAAAAATACACATCGGGAGTTTCTAAAGAAACTGAAACCTGCTAGTATTGCATACCATTTGGAGTGCGATGATTTTGGTAGGATTCCTTCAGCTTTATCACATGATGATATTTGGATCCCGATCCTACTGTGAGTATATGCTACTCCTCGGGAGATTTTTTCACTTAAACGATCAATGCTATAAACCAAGTAGGTGACTAGAAAGGTGTTAGCGGGGCTACGCCCACAGAGAAAAGAGGTTATTTAATTAAGGAACTTCACGAAAGCGTCGTAAAACCTTCCTCGAAGTACCGACACCGGCTTGGCTGAACGGTTAAGCAAGTACTGTATGGTGAGATCAATCCTGACCAATTCTTTTTTTATGGTTTGAAGAAGGATTCGAGAAACAGTGGGAGCCATCCTGTTTAGACAAACTAAAAACCACTCTAAATTTGCAAGAGCGTCCTGCTAAAGTGTTTCTTCTCTCTCTCCTAATTGCAGCAACCAAACATCATGACGGGCCTTAAGTTACTATTAGATAAAAACATACTGACAGGGCCAAACTATAAAGATTGGTTCAGGAATGTCAAAATGGCAATCACTTATGACAAGTTGGGCTATGTTCTTACTACAAAAGCCCCCGCCGTCCCAGGCCCAGACTCCAGTGTCGCAGACAAGGAAATCTGTAAGACCTGGGAGATTGACCGCGCGAAGGCCAAATGCCTTGTGCTTGCCTCTATGGACAATGAACATCAGAGGAGGCACAAGAATACGGACCTAGAATCCATATTTCTCCATTCTCAGGAACTATATGGAGAGCAATCCCGTATCGCAAGATACGAGACCTCGAAGAAGCTATTTTCAGCGAGGTTGGCCGTCAGATCATCTCTAGCGGAACACGTGCTTAAGATGATTGGCTACATTGAGGAGCTCGCGGACCTCGGGACCACGTTAGAGAACGATCTCTACACTGACTTGATTCTCCAGTCCCTTCCTTCCACCTACGCCCAGGTTATCCTGAATTTCAACATGCAAGAAAAAGAAGTTGAACTTCCGGAACTCCTCAACATGTTGAGGAGTGCAGAGGGCATCCTACAGAAAGTCAGGGAAACACTCACTTTGTTTGTTGGAGGAGCTTCCTCTTCTAGGTCCAAGGCGAAAGCCAAAGGAAAGAAGAAGAAGGCCCCCACCAAACCAAGGGGCGGTGTTAGTAAGGTGGAAGCTAAGTGAAAAGCAAAGGTAGCGGGACAGATTGTGGGAAAGGAAGAATGCTTTTATTGTCATAAGAAAGGACACTGGAAGAAAGATTGCAGGGATTGGAAGGCCAAGAACCAGGACCCGAAGCAAGTTGTGGCTTCGGCTTCAGGTGTGTATGTTATTGAAAACTGTCTGTCGTTCAACTCTACTTCCTGGGTATTGGATACCGGATCAGGATCTAATATCTGTAATTCTTTGCAAGCACTGAGAAGCCGTAGGGTTTTGAAGGCGGGTGATATGACCCTCAGAGTTGCAAACGGAGCAAGCATGGATGCTGAGTCCGTGGGGGACTATCACTTAGGATTGACATATGGACATGTTTTGGTTTTGCGCAACTGTTATTTTGCACCCAGTTCGACTTGTAATATCATATCTGTATCTTTAATGTCTAAAGAAGATTATGATTTTGCATTTGTAAGCAATGTTGTAAACATTCACCTTAATCATGTTTTGATTGGGTAGGGTACATTAAGCAACGGTATATACGTTTTAAACCAACCGCAGATTTTCAATATCCAGAATACACACAAAAGAAAGTCTCCAGAATTAAATCATGCTTTCTTATGGCATTGTAGACTGGGTCACATCAATGAGACAAGGTTAACTAAGTTACATAAAGAAGGATATTTGGATCCATTCGAATATCATTCTTATGCAACTTGTCAATCATGTCTCAAAGGAAAGATGACAAAGACTCTGTTTACTGGACATGGAGTAAGAGCGAGCGAGCTCTTGGGACTCATACACAGCGACGTGCGTGGTCCAATGTCTATATATGCAAGAAGTGGTTTTTCCTATTTCATTACTTTTACGGATGATTTCTCCAAGTATGGACATGTCTTCGTAATGAAGCATAAATCTGAGGCTTTTGAGAAATTCCAGGAATATAAGAATGAAGTAGAAAAACAAACCGGCAGAAGTATCAAAACACTTAGATCTGATAAAGGTGGTGAATACTTAAGTGCCCAGTTCCTGCCTTACCTAAAAGAGAATGGAATTCTCTCTCAGCTTACTCCCCCATACACTCCACAACACAACGGTGTATCGGAGAGACGGAACCGAATCCTATTGGATATGGTACGTTCCATGATGAGTAACGCCGAGTTACCGCGATCATTCTTGGGCTATGCACTAGAATCAGCTGCATATCTTTTAAACAAGGTTCCTACCAAGACTGTGCCTACCACACTATATCAGATGTGGAGTGGGAAGAAACCCTATCTTCAATATCTGAAGATATGGGGATGTCCGGCTTTAGTCAAAAAGCAGCATGCGGACAAACTCGAGGCACGCTCAGTACTGTGTAAGTTTGTGGGATACCCAAAGAACTCCAGGGGGTATCTTTTCTATCACGCAGAGGAACAAAAGGTTTTTGTTTCTCGTCATGCCCACTTTCTAGACCACCAATTCTTTGAAAAGGAAACTAGTGGGAGCGCAATAGAACTGGAAGAAATTCTAGAACCACAAGCTATTACTGAAAGCTTGGTGGAACCAGAAGTTTCAAAAGAACAAGACATTCCCGCACCTCTCCGTAGGAGTAGTAGGCTGTCTCATCCACCTGAGAGATACTACGGTTTTCTCGTAGACGGGGATAGAGAGGATTGCATCATTGATAATGATGAGCCTACTAACTCCAGCAAGCCATTCAGAGCACTGACTCGGTAAAATGGCTGGATGCAATGCGGACCGAGATGGAGTCCATGTACACCAACAAGGTATGGACTTTGAACATTGCTCCAGAAGGGGTAAAACCCGTAGGCTGCAAATGGATCTTCAAAAGGAAGATTGGTGTAGATGGACAGGTTGAAACCTATAAGGCTAGACTTGTTGCAAAGGGTTTTCGTCAAAGACCTGCCTTGGACTATGACAAAACCTTTTCTCCAGTGGCTATGCTCAAATCCATTTGGATCCTTCTTGCCATTGCTGTCTTCCACGATTATGAGATTTGGCTGATGGACGTAAAAACCACTTTTCTAAATGGAAATTTAGTGGAGTGTGTCTATATGGTCCAGCCAGAGGGTTTCATTCAGAGTGGGAGCAATGGAAAAGTGTGCAAGTTGATTAAGTCCATTTATGGACTAAAGTAGGCATCGCGGAGTTGGAACATCTGTTTTGATGAGATGATCAAAGAATTTGACTTTATCAAAAATCCAGATGAACCTTGCATTTATAGTAAGATTGTAGCACGAACTGTTGTATTCCCCGTCTTGTACGTGGATGACATTCTCTTGATAGGAAATGACATTCCTATGCTACAATCTGTCAAAGGGTTCTTATCACACATGTTCTCCATGAAAGACCTGAGTGATGCCTCTTACATTCTGGGGATCCGGATCTATCGTGATAAATCTAAAAGGATGTTGGGACTTTCACAGTCCAGGTACATCGACACTATACTGAAAAAATTCAGTATGGAAGATTCCAAGCGCGGTAATTTACTTGCTTGTCACGGGATCACCCTCTCCAAAGAGATGTATCCCAAGACTGATTTAGAAAGGGATCACATCTCTATTATACCCTACGCTTCTGCGGTCGGCTCTATAATGTATGCAATGTTGTGTACCAGACCAGATGTAGCTTATGCACTGAGTGTAGTAAGCCGGTATCAGTCAAACCCTGGGGAGAAGCACTTGATAGCGGTAAAGAAGATTTTGAAGTACCTGAGAAGGACTAAGGATATGTTTTTGGTTTACGGCGGAAAAGACCTCCAGATCGAGGCCTTTGCTGACTCCAGCTTCCAGAGTGACAAGGATGACTCCAAATCCATGTCGGGTTATGTCTTTACTTTCAATGGAGGGGCAGTGTGTTAGAAGAGTTCTAAACAGGAAATCGTTGCTGACTCGATGATGGAAGCGGAGCATATCGCAGCATATGATGCCGTAAAAGAAGCCGTCTGGATGAGGAAGTTCTTAACAGAACTTTAGGTGGTTCCGTCAATTGTTGATCCAATACCTCTGTATTGTGACAACAATGGGGCTATAGCTTTAGCAAAGGAACCCAGGTCCCATCAGAAATCCAGACACATCTTGAGGCGGTATCACCTGATCAGGGAGATCGTGGATCGCCGGGAGATCGAGGTTCGGAGGGTTGCTATAGAAGATAACACTGCAGATCCATTCACAAAGGCCATTCCTCAGACGCAGTTCGAGAGGCTATTCGAGATGATAGGTCTGCGATATGCCAGCACATGGCCTTAGTGCAAGTGGGAGATTGTAAGTGTGATATGCCATAGAGGCTATTATTGTATAGTACTAGTTTGTATATTACATTTTGGAAGCTTGGGATATATACACGGATTGACATTCTTGCTCAATATGGTAGTATGCTACTTGGTTTGTGTCTATCTTAATATGTGTATGTGTTTCTTTTTAACATATCGCTAATATATATTGATAGAGCCCTTAGGATCTTTGCTTGACTACCAGCGTTGTGATGGCAGTCACACTAGTGGGGGCTGGGTAGTCTACAAGCACATCCTTATACTGGTCCCTGGTCGTAGGATTATCGAGATAGGGCATCGATACTCCAGAGTAGACTATTGTATACGCTTCTCATCCCAGGAGGGGAGATGGTCTGTCCCACAGCTATCAGTACATCGTACTGGAGATAGTATGCAAGTGCTCGTTAGGTTACAAGTATACTGGACAGGACTCGCTGGGAACTGTTGGTTGGTATTATACCTATCGTCAGTTATCAGTTCCCAGGTGACATGAGTACAGCTTAGTCCATTGACTTGACACTGTCACTTCGCCTCGAGTGTGTTCCCACTGTTCTTAGATTACTACCCTACCACGGCTCTACTGAGTCGTGTAAACAGGTAGTAGTTGGGTGCAGTCTCGAAGCACTTGGAGGCAGTGACGGTTAGACAGGATTCGTCTCTCCCAGTATTGGGAGTTGATATCGCGCTGTGTCTAAGAGAGCCATTACACAAACTCCCTAGTCAGGGCAAGCGAGCTTTACTGGTAGTATTTCCAGTAGTTTTTCAGGGTGTTCTGGGCTACACTTCGACACGACTTGTACCGCTATTAGGGGACTGACGTTTACCACCCCTAGGCCCGACATGCGATACTCTTAGACGAACAGACCGGACTGTATGAAGATTGTTACTTACAGACTTAGCAGGAGTTCGGATGAGTTATGCTCATCGGCTTTCTTATCGACAATACCTGGGGACCGTTACGTACAGCTAGTACCGCTTGCGGCCTGTGGTTAAACCCACTTCCAGCATAGAGTCGAGTCTTTAGAGTCCCACACAGAGCGTTTCCCTGCATCGGGCAAAACGTGTAGATATCGTATGGTTTTACGAAAGGGTGCAATCACGTACGTGCACTCGTGTACGCACGATGATTCGGACGGACAATACTAGTGGGCTTTGGTTTAAGCCGGATCCTAGTATTGTACTGATGGATTTTCTTCGTCTTCGGTATTCGTATTTTTCGGAATACGAATGCAGGTATGTATGTACGGACGAGGGGGCATTTTTGTAATTTATTCAAAGATGCTTCTAGAAGATGATGTTTCATATATGTATTTTTCATTTTGGATTAAATGATTTATGCATTATGACATGGTAGAAATGAGGTGGAAATTGCATGATATTGAGCATGGCTAAATGTGACACATGGTGGATTTTGAAGCCATAACTCATTTGGTTGTAAATTGAACCCTAATGACTATTTTTCATTTAATTTATTAGATGAAAAATAGAAAGTGTTCAGTTTAGAACCATAAGTGAGCTACACTCTCTCTCATACATTCTCTTCACTAGCTTTTTCTAAAAAACATCTTCTTCTTCCTCAAACCTTAGGATACTCATGTGTTGAGTTACCTAAGAAGAAATAGAAAGACTCCTAAATCCATTTACACCATCTACACAACCTAGATCATTTAGATTAGAAATCTACTTGATCTAGTTTCTTTGGTTTAGAAGATAAGCTTGGTGCACAAACGTTTGGGTGGATCATCTAGGATTCGAGTAAGCCGACGAGGAGATGACATCCGTACCACTTCGAGGAGTTCGTGCTGGTGAGGAGGACAGCGAGATAAGGAGAAGAAGGTCCAGGTTTCTTGAGGTATAATTTCTGTACTTAGTTTATCCTCTTTTGCTTTTGCTAGATACGGTTTAGATTACGATCATGGCTTACAGTCGATGTTATGATGCTAAAATTATCGCTTTTTACACTTTCCACCTCCCCACGATTTCGCGGGGTGCATAGCATCGACTTACAATTTTATCGTATGTGACGCTATTGAGGCGGGATCACCGACTACTAGATATATCGACTCGGACTTAGGTGGTTTTCCTTACCCTTTTGATTAATCTCTTAGCTTTGCCCTGTAATTTACTTAGTAGATGTTAGACTGGGCTCGAGTCATACTTATTTTCAAAACTAATGAATTGTGAGTATTTTAAAGACATGCCAAGAGATACTACGGATATTTCAAAGGACGTACCTTTTCTTAAAAACACCGTATCCCCTATTTTCTAAACACCACGATTCGCGCTATTTCAAATGCTAAAACTGTATGACTCGTATATATAATGTAGATTCTTTATTGTTGCGTTTACTATTCATTTTCCGTATATTCTTGCTATTTGCATCGCATTGCATGCTTAAATGTGTTTTATTGTTAGTATGAACCCATACTGTCAGGACACCAGCATTATTACCGATGATGCGTATGTCCACGAACACTTGCTTGCCGGCTCACACACACATCATCGGTTATTTTCATGTCACGTACACTTTAGAGAATGTTAACTTATTGATATCGCTTGTTAGCTGATAGTTCTGATATATTATTACTATGTTAGTTTAGATATTGCATTCTTTACATTGATATGCGTGTATGTATACATATTCATTGTCATGCAATGTTATAGGGCTTTATGCTGGTAATTCACCGTTTATTTACTCTTGAGATTGGATTTAGATTTCCATAAGATTTCTGGATTTGGAGAAACCGCAAGAATTTTATAAACTCATTATCATTTTAAAGATTGAAATTTGCGGTTTTCTCGTGATATGATTTGAGAGGTGTCCACCATGAGTTTTCACGGAGCTTGAGCAGTATCATACACCCGATTCGAGGAGTAGGAGGAACCGTCTGCGGGTGCATAGTGGACCCGGTGCAGCACCCTAGGGCAAGATGGTCACAGATGATGGCGTTGAGCCTGGCAGAAGAGCACTACCGACCTATTATTTGTGACGCGGCGGATATCTGGAGGATACCAACGTTGTCGTGAGATTTGATGATTTGGGCCAGTCCAGATTGCCGGAGCTTAGGGGCCAGTCCGGATTGCCAGAGCCCGAGATATTAAGACATTGAGATACTGAGATTTTATGATATGGGTCAGTCCGGATTGCCGGAGCCCGAGATATTGGATATTGGGATATTTGTTTTGTGTCGATGTTTGACCCGGATTTTATGTTGATTTCATTGATGATACATCGATTTTTATATACAGAAATCTCACTAAATTAAGAAAACAGTTTTCTCATTCATGATGTATTCTGTTTACATTTGTAATGCATTCATACATCATAATTGTGATATGTTGCTACCCGAGGCACTGCCACGAGCACTTGATATTACACTTATGTGCAGATGTTTCAGGGTTATATTATATTGAGGATATATTATTGTATGACCTAGGATAGAGTCATACATGTGATTTCTGCTCGGTGATATTTTCTACTCACGAGTTGGGAACTCACCCCTATTGTGCCACAGTTTCTTGCAGGTTTTGCCGTACAGGTTTCTTTGGCGGCTTTGCTGGCACACTGCTTGCTTCCGGGTGATTGCTTTGGTAGGTGGGTTCACTTGTATCGTGACCACCGTAGTATTTGTATTTACATTCAGTTGTATCTAGTAAACTCCATCAACCAGACTTGTATTATTTTATAGACTTAGAAGACCAGTTGTATATTCTTTCGATCTTAGAGTCGTGCTTATATTATTATGGTTTTTCCCTGGTTTTCTTGAGGATGTTGGTGTTTCCTTCTGAGTTTTGATCCTCGCCCTTCGGCGTTGTATATTATATTGCATTGCGTTGTTGTGTCCGCCAATTGGCGAAGAGCTAGCTCCCGCTTGGGGATGCCTTTATTCACTTTGTATATTATGCATGTTTGTACCCGTTTGGGGCCAGTTTTTACAAAGGAAACTCTGCTGAAATTTTTGGAAAAGACTTGATGTTTAAAAATTCTTAATACGGCTTACTTTTGTAAAACACTTGCTTAAAATCTAAGTTTTCCTTCGCTGCTTATTTTAAAATGGTTTAGATTTCTGGGCTTTTGGCTTACTTGAATTAGGTGGGGTCCTATAGACTTCACATGATTCAAGTGCCAGTCACGTGCTATTTTGGGTCGTGACACCTACAGTGGTATCAGATCCAAGCTAGAGATTTAAACGATATTTGTTAGATTACGAAATCGAAACAACTCCAAAACACTCGATACACATTCCTAGTTTCTGTCGAATTTTAAATGGCCTCTAAAAATTTTTTTAGCAACTGCAGAATATTGTATGTGATATAACATGAACACCATAAAAATTTGAAGCTATTTTATCATGTTTTGGCCGGCCACAACCCTACAGAAACCGAGCTCACCGGGTCATTCTGGGTATTCTGGGTTCAAATTTTCATGGTGTTCCAGTCTCTGGGTTTTGGTGTTTCAGGTGTTACTTGTTTTTGCTAAATTTGCATGTGATGTTAACTTTCTGCAAAGGTAATTCGGAGTGTTTCGTAGTCGTAATTTTAACATGTATTCGGGTTATTTAGAGGATGTTAAAGATATCAATAACCCATATTTTCCCTCGCTGGAAATTTTCCAAGAGTTGGATTTTTTCCAAGTTTAAAATCTTCAGAAAATCATGCAAGCGATCCTGTGGACCCTCTAGAAGAACGATATCCAAACTCGACTTTTTGGATTGCGGAACTGCGGGCAAACCCTAGGGTTTGCGGCAGTTCCGTGGTGACATGAGTGAGGCATGGGTCGGCCCTTCTACGGATGGTTCATAGGAGCTGTGGCATGTTCTGGGTACTTTTTGAATTCCGCTCAAGTGTTGAGATCTTTGGGAAATTTTGGGTGTTTGTTTATTCGATCGAAAAGTTTAACATCGTCTAGCTATCTGTGATTGTGATACAATAGTTGGAATCCACATAATTAGTTATGAGATAACTAGTTTGAATTTTATAAATCTAGCAGTTTAGTCTTATTTGATCGGCTGCCACAGAATTTTGATGTGGATCAAAAGTCCGTCGCAATTACGTAGTGTACGCAGATACTCGCCGGGTAACCTTACTAGATAGCCATGCCTAATACCGCCGACCAAGTGACTGTAGGAGAACCCCGTCGCCAAAAGCATCCGTTCGGGTGCTCGCAGCCGCGGTGTTCCGCCTTAGTGCACTTTGTCGACGACATCGGGGGTGCGGCCATCTACTAAAGTTTCCGACGAGCATTCGATCAGGTTATCGGGAATCTTGTTGAATTACCCGACTGGTTATTGGAAAGTGTTTTCAATATCGAGACTAAAATGCGGGGTTTATAATTGTTAGGCATGCGATGTCAAAGGAATTCATTTAGTTGGGCATGGAATCCAAAGTATGTGATACATTGGGTTTATGATGTCTAAGGTGGTTGCGGATTCCAATTGTTGTAGTTTTTCACTTTCTTTTCTGCGACCGTAAGTGTAATATGTGGTGTATCGCCGATTTCGTTGCTATACGTCAACGATAATTGGGATACGCATATTTACTTACGTTGATGACATGTGATTGTTGGGTTACTAAGTATCGCAACAAGGTTTCGTGAGGCATCGTACATGCCAATTTAAAATTTTGCTATGCTTAAACTAACACTAAACAAGATCTTTAACTAGAGAATCAAACTAAACTTTCATGTTAACAACTTAACATCTAAGAGTTAGGGATTATAACCTTTGTAGTCTGTTCCTTTGCTTCATAAGCTCCGAGTTGAGGTCCCTTCGCTGCGATCATCAAGCTTCCAGACTCTATAGAGGCTCCATGAGGTGAATGAGACATCCTTTCTTGAAGACTTCACAATCCAAGATGATCTACCTTGAGGAATCACAAACCCAAGCTCTCACTTCACTAATGAGGTATTAGTGAAGCAAACACCCTAATCTAAGTGGTTAGAATAGATGAGGATATGAAGTAAGAATTTTGCTCTCTTTAGTTTTCTTTTTCTCTTAATCATTCATCACAAAATAAAATCAAGCAAGCTCTTTTCTTTTGGTGGAGGAAGAAGAAGATGAGCAAGTGATGAAATGAATTATTGTGTGAGGTTATAAATGCAACCAAGGGTTAAGCATGGCATGCTTAACCCTTGTAGAGACTTAACCATGAGTTAGGGTTAGGGTTGGGTTAATAAATATCTTGAGAAATATCAAGGGGTGAACTAAGTCAACAAGAGCAAAATATCCACACAATATTGATTTATCCAAAATAGAATATTAACCCTAAACTAAACCCTAGCATGGTTTAATCTCAAAACCCTTGTTGCATTTGTAACCTAACATGTTATAATTATACATATCTCATATATATACAATTTTGTAACAAAAGAAAATAATACAATTAACATATATCACATATATAACAATGTATCATCAAGTGAGAAAAAGAATCATTTAAGTGAGCTTATATTAGTTAATGTAACGTAATCTATCACATATATAATTATACATTAAATTATTAAATCAACACTTGATTTAATAACCCGGCTATATTATATATAACCGACTAATATAATATGTATCTTTTTATCGAATCAACACTTGATCTGATAACTCAGCTATATCATATATACCCGGCCGATATCACATATTGCGAGAATAGAATACGGTATCTCATATCGTATTAATCTCGGTCCCGCACATATCACATATGTGCTCCTACTCCATTTCGCCTAAACCAGGAAACCTCTGTGTAGAACTCTAAAGACTCGTCAATACGATGACAGTAGGTGATGATCATATCAAACACCCACAAGCTGGAAGCGGTCAGCTAAACGTAACAGCCACCCGGGTATAGAGCGATCAGAAGATCAACAAGCAAGCCCATACTCCTGTGAATCCAATCTGTAACACTCCCGTACAGTCCGGTCTCTTCATCTGATATGTCGCATATCTAGTTTAGGGGTGGTAAACGTCAGACCCCAGTAACCGATAAGTCGTGTCGATGTGAGGCTCATAACAGGTCGAGAAACTATTGATAACACTTACCAGTATATCTCCATATTAGCCCTGGCCAGGGACTTCCAGTTATAGCCAATCGAACACAGCGCAACATCAACCCCCAACACTGGGAGATACGAAACCCCTCCTATCGCTCATTGTCTCCATGTGATTCAGGACCGTACCCAAAAGCCACCGTTTTGCACGTTCTCATGAACGTGGTAAGGTGGAAATCAAAGCACAGTGGGAATCACACAAGACTCTATGACGATCTCAGGTCTACAGACTAACTTGTACCAGTGTCATCAGAGAACTGCTATCTGAAAATAGGTATAATATCATCTAGGAGTTCTCGGCGAGTCCGTTCACTGTACCCAGTCTCCACTGTGCACTCGTACACCATATTTGATGTCAAACACCAATGGATATGGGATCATCCATCGCCCATCATATGGGTCAAGATGCGTATACGCTAGTCTACTCTGGAGTATCGATGCCCTTTCTCGATACACCCTTGTTAGTTATATGTATGCCCTAGAGGCCATTACTGTACATATGATGTATATTGTAATGGATGCTTGGACATATATAGGGAGGACGTTCTTGCTCGACATGATAGTATGCTATCTGGTTGTACTTTATCTTAACATGTATTCTGATTGCCTCTATGTTACATGTTGATAAAGCCCTTAGGATATGTACTCGACTACTGGGACTATGA
Source organism: Agapanthus africanus (assembly GCA_030015575.1). Lineage (NCBI taxonomy): Eukaryota > Viridiplantae > Streptophyta > Magnoliopsida > Asparagales > Amaryllidaceae > Agapanthus > Agapanthus africanus. The sequence goes on from JASDDO010000018.1 coordinate 327,401,417, forward strand.
TGAGATCATACGAGTGGGGCCACGGTAGTCGACGAGTACATCCTATAACTGTTCCTAGTCGAGGGTGTATCGAGACAGGGCATCGATACACCAGAGTAGACTAGCATATACGCATCTTGACCCATATGATGGGCGATGGATGATCCCATATCCATCGGTGTTTGACATCAAAGATGGTGTACGGGTGCTCAGTAGAGACTAGGTACACTGGACGGACTCGCCGAGAACTCCCAGATGGTATTATACCTCACGTCAGATGGCAGTTCTCCGGTGACACTGGTACAGAGTAGTCTGTTGACCCGAGATCGTCATAGAGTCTTGTGTGATTCCCACTGTGCATTGATTTCCATCATACCACGTCCAAGAGGGCGTGCTAAAAGGTGGCTGTTGGGTACAGTCCCGAATCACATGAAGGCAATGAGCGATAGGAGGGGATTCGTCTCTCCCGGTATAGGGAGTTGATGTTGTGCTGTGTTCGATTGGCTATAACTGGAAATCCCTGGCCAGGGTTGCTAAGATTTACTGGTAAGTGTTATCAGTAGTTTCTCGAACTGTTATAGACCTCATATCGACACGACTTATCAAGCTACTGGGGTCTGACGTTTACCACCCCTAGGCGAGATATGCGACATATCAGACGACGAGACCGGACTGTACGGGAGTGTTACTGATTGGATTCACAGGAGAATGTACAGGCTTGCTTATTGATCTTCTGAGCGCTCAATACCTGGGTGGCTGTTACGTTTAGCTGACCGCTTGCAGCTTGTGGGTGTTTGATATGATCATCACCTACTACCGGCGTATTAACGATTCTTTAGAGTCCTACACAGAGGTTTCTAGACTCAGGCAAAACGGAGTAGGGGCACGTATGTGATATGTGCGGGACCGAGGATAATGCGATATGAGATACCGTATTATATTCTCGCGATATTTGATATCAGCCGGGTCATCGGATCAAGTGTTGATTCGATGAATCCGTACGGATAATTATTAGTCGGTTATATGCGATATAGCCGGATTGTCGGATCAAGTGTTGATTCGATAATTTAATGTATAATAATATATATGATATATTAAATTACATTAACTAATATTAGCTCACTAAAAGATTCTTTTTCTCACTCGGGTAATACATTGATATATATGCGATATATGTTAATTGTATTATTTTATTTTGTTACAATAAATATTATATATGTGATATATAATATTGTAATATGATGTGGTTATTAATGCAACATGTTTAGTGGAGATTAAACATGGTTAGGGTTTGATTAGGGTTAAGTTATTCTTGAAGTTTCTAGAAACTTTCTTTTTGTTTTGTGCAAAGATATTTGTTTAGATATTTTTGCATGATATTTCCTTAACCCAACCACACCCTTTAACCTTGGTTAATTCTCTGCAATGGTTACTTGAACCATGGTTGCATTTTTAACCTTATGATTACTTTGCATTATTCATCACAAAAGGATTATGATTTATTCTTCTTCTTTTTCCTTCTTCTCTTCTTGGAAAAAGCTTTCTAGCTTTTTCTAAGTGATGATTATGTGTGAGAAAAAGATTATAAATGAGTGCAAAAATCCTACTTCGTCATCCTCATCTATCTTTGCCCTTTAGATGAGAGTGTTCACTTCATTTAGTGAGTGTTAGCCCGTGTTAATGAAACTTCAAGTTAGATCATCTTTGTTATCGAAGATCAGAAGCAAGACTGCATCTTTCTCTTCGTGAAGCCTCTCGAGAGTCTGGAACACGATGATCGCAGCGAAGGGACCTCAACACGGAGCTTTAGAAGTGATGGACCGGATCTACAAAGGTTGTAATCCCTCTCACTTAGTGTTAAAGTGTTTAACATGCATGTTTTCGCATAAACTCTATTTTAATGATCCGGCTTTGGATTGTTCGGCACGGCTAAAATTTTAATCGGGCATGGTTGATGCTTCGTAGACCCTTGTGCGTGTGCCTAGAAACCCTACAGTGGTATCAGAGCCAAGCTCTGAGCTTTAGGTTTTAGGCGAAGTCTGAGCGAAGTTTAAAGTCCGATCGAACCCGGATACCCCGATACGAACCCTTCTCCAGACAATTTTCAAAAATGTGATTTTTTATGAATTAAAAATGCTCAGAAAAACAAGCAGGAAAAACTAAGAATTACTGTGAAGTACGGCCCACTAATTCACTCATTTGGCCGTGGAACCGCCGCCAAACCCTTGGTTTGGCCGAGGTTCCATGGCCAAAATTTTGAATTAGTCCCTGGAACTTCATATATTTATTCTTAGGTCATTTCTTGTCATTTCTTTCTGGGAATATTTTAATTCCACTCAAGTGTTAAGTTTTCTGGGTTGTATTGGGGACTCGTTGATTCGATCGGATAATTTAACTTCGTTTAATTTTTTCCGGATAATTTTATAAACTGTTAAAATGTTCGAACGGATATCAATAACTCAGTTTTTCCCCTGTCGGAAATTTTTTCAAAAGTTGGATTTTTTCTCGAGTTTAAGAACATTCTAAGTCCTGCAAGTAACGCGGTGGACCCTCTAGGAGACAACAAACCTTAACTCGATTATGTGACCGTCTTGAACTGCCTCTAAACCTTAGGGTTTGGGGCAGTACGGCGTGCCACATGTGAGGCGTTGGCTTGACCCTTCGACGGCTGGACCATTGGTACTGTGACATGTGATGGATGTTTTAAAACTGATTTCAAGTGTTGAGATATATTGTGGAAATCTTGGGTGTTTGATTATTCGATCGAAAACTTTAACATTGTCTATTTATCTGGAATGTGATGCAATATTTGGAATCCACAGGTAGTTATGAGATAACTAATTTGAATGTTGTAAATCTAGCAGTTCAGTCTCAAATTAATCGATTGCCATGGAATTTTGATGTGATCAAAAGTCCGTCGCAATCACGTAGCGTACGCGGATACTTGCCGTGTAAACTTAACAGACAGCCACGCCCCATAGCCCCGACCAAGTGACTGTAGGAGAACCCCGTCGCCAAAAGCATCCGTTCGGATGCTCGCGGCAGCGGTATTCCACCTTAGTGCACTTCATCGACGGCATCGGGGGTGCGGCCGTCTACTAAAGTTTGCGACGAGCATTCGATCAGATTATCGGGAATCTTGTTGAATTTCCCGACTAGATATTGAAAAGAGTTTTCAATAATGAGACTAAAATGCGGGGTTTATAATTGTTAGGCATGCGATGTCTAAAGGAATTCATTGGTTAGGCATGCGATGTCTAAGGAAGGTTGTGGATTCCAACTGTTATAGTTTTACACTTTCTTTTCTGTGACCGTAAGCATAGTATGTGGTGTATCACCGGCTTCGTTGCTATACATCAACGACAATCGGGATACGCATAGTTGCTTACGTTGATGATATGAGATATTATGTGTTGCTGTGATATATTATATTGGATCGTTGCATTTTGAATAGCCGGGGTTTTTATGTGAGATGAGAGTTTTTCTTTTTCATTCATGTAAAATTCATTTGTATGTAATATTCTTTTATTGGAGCACTTTCGGGCTGAGGATAATGTCACCATTGTTAGTTATATGTATGCCCTAGAGGCCATTACTATACATAGGATGTATATTGTAGTGGATGCTTGGACATATATAGGGAGGACTTTCTTGCTCGACATGATAGTATGCTATCTGGTTGATCTTTACCTTAACGTGTACACTGATTGTCTCTCTGTTACATGTTGGTAAAGCCCTTAGCATGTGTACTTGACTACCTAGATTATGATGCGGATCATACTAGTGGGGACATGGTAGTCCATAAGTACATCCTTCAAGGTCCCTAGTCGTGGGTGTATCGAGACGGGGCATCGATATACCATAGTAGACTAGCGTATACTTTCTCGACCCATACAGATGGGTGATGGATGATCCCATATCCATTGGTGTTTGACATCAGAGATGATATACGGGTGCTCAGTGGAGACTGGGTACACTGGACGGACTCGCCGAGAACTCCCAGATGGTATTATACCTTACGTCAGATGGCAGTTCTCTGGTGACACTGGTACAGAGTAGTCTGTTGACCCGAGATCGTCATAGAGTCTTGTGTGATTCCCACTGTGCTTTGATTTCCATCTTACCACGTCCAAGAGGGCGTGCAAAACGGTGGTTTTTGGGTACAGTCCCGAATCACATGGAGGCAATGAGCGATAGGAGGGGATTCGTCTCTCCCGGTATAGGGAGTTGATGTTGCGCTGTGTTCGATTGGCTATAACCGGAAATCCCTGGCCAGGGTTGCTGAGATTTACTGGTAAGTGTTACCAGTAGTTTCTCGAATTGTTATAGACCTCATATCGACACGACTTATCGAGCTATTGGGGTCTGACGTTTACCACCCCTAGGCGAGATATGCGACATATCAGACGACGAGACCGGACTGTACGGTAAGTGTTACTGGTTGGATTCACAGGAGTGTGAGCGGGCTTGCTCGTTGATCTTTTGATCGCTCAATACTCGGGTGGCCGTTACGTTTAGCAGACCGCTTGCGGCTTGTGGGTATTTGATATGATCATCATCTGCTGCCGGCGTATTGACGAGTCTTTAGAGTCCTACACAGAGGTTTCCTGGCTCAAGCGAAACGAAATAGGAGCGCATATGAGATATGTGCGGGACCGAGAATAATGCGTGTATGTGATACCGTATTCCATTCTCGCGATAAATGTATCGAATGGTTGTATGTGATATAACCTAGTTATCGAATCATGGATTGATTTGATAAGTCGATACATTGGATACTAGTCGGTTATATGCGATATGACCGGATCATTGAATCAAGTGTTGATTTAATGATTTAATGCATAATTATATATTTGATATATTACTTTGCATTAACTAGTATTGGTTCACTTTAAATGTATTTTCTCACTTGAAGTGCACAAGTTGTATATGTGATATACTTTTGTGCACAAGATTGTATCATGTTTGATGATACATGCCAACTTGGGTGTAGTTTTGGTTTAAACCTTGGTTAAGTAAATGGTTAAGGTTTTTATTTATTTATTCATTTATTTATTTCATTTTGGCAAGAAATAAAATGGTTGCTACTTTTGTTTTACATTGAAAGTTCATGAAGGTTTGAAAAGTTGACCATTTTGTTTCTTTCCTTTAACCTAACCATTCCACATAACCCTAGTTTATTCTCTACACCTAACTATGGTTGCAATATGATAAGTATCGTTTTATTTTATATTTGAGACAACACTTATCATATTTGCTTCTTCTTCTTCTTCTTCTTCAAGATGAAGAAACCATGCCACCATCAATGGCAACTTGAGAAAAAGAGTGAGAAATGAAATTCTAAAGTGAACCCACTTCCTATTTCTTCATCCTCTATCACTTGCCAAGTAGTATAGGGTGTTTTCTTCACAAGTTTCATGACTTGGTGAAGTTGGAGCTTGATCTTGTGATGCCTCGACGTAGATCATCTTCGGCATCGAAGCCGACGACCAAGCCCGCCCATTTCTCCGATGAAGACGACACTAGAGCCCGGGATTCGATTTGGACAGCAAGGAGACTTCATCATGGAGCTATAGAGGTGGAGGACCGGATCTACAAATGTTGTATTTCCGTTCTTTTAGTTAAGTTGTTAATTAGTTTCACTTTTCGCCTAAAATTCTAGTTAACGATCCGTATTAGGGTTTCTCGGCACTTGTAATTTTTGAAATTGGCATGGTTGATGCCTTGTGAGACCTCATTAGTGTGCCTAGGAACCCTACAGTGGTATCAGAGCCTAGCTAGAGCCTTAGGCGACGCGTGGACGGAGTTAGAAGTCCGATCGAACCGAAACCCTAACCCAAAAATTGCTCTCTGTACATTTTTGAAAAATGTGGATTTTTCTATATTAAAAATATGCAGAAAAACCAGCAGGAATATCTAAGAGTTACTGTGAAGTTCGATACCCTAATCCCCTCAAACCGTCGCGGTTCCGCGGCACGAGCATGGCTTGTGCGGCGGTTCCGCGGCCGTTTTGTCTTATCTTGCATAGAATTTGGCACAGTAATTCTTACACTGCAGTGCTGGTTTTCCAGGGAATTTTTAATATTTATTAAAGAGTTGAAATTTCTGGGTTGTATTGGGGACTCGGTACTTCGATCGGATTGTCTAATTTTGTCTGTGTGTTTTCCGGATGATTATTGAATATGTTAAAAAGTTCGACCAGATAAAAATACCCAATTTTTCCCCTGCCGGAAAATTTCCAAGTGTTGGATTTTTCCGTGGTTTAAAGACGTTCTAAGTAGTGCAAGTAACGCGATGGTCCCTCTAGAAGACAACAAACCATAACTCGATTATGTGACCGTCTTGAACTGCCCTTTGAACCTTAGGGTTTGGGGCAGTATGGCGTGCCACATGTGAGGCATTGGCTTGACCCTTCTACGGCTGGACCGTTGGTACTGAGGCACGAACTGAATGTTTTTAGACTTGTTTCATGTGTTGATCTGTATCGGGAAAACTTGGGTGTTCGAATGTTCGATCGGAAAGTTTAACATTTTCTATTTATCCGGAATATGATACAATAATTGGAATTCACAAATAGTTATGAGATAACTGAGTGAATGTTATAAACATAGTTATGAGATAACTGAATGAATGTTATAAACATAGCACTTTAGTCTCACTTGATTGGTTGCCACGGAATTTTGATGTGATCAAAAGTCCGTCGCAATCACGTAGCGTACGCGGATACTCGCCGGATAAACTTAATAGACAGCTACACCCCTTAACCCCGACCGAGTGACTGTAGGAGAACCCCGTCGCCGAAAGCATCTGTTCGGGTGCTCGCGGTAGCGGTGTTCCGCTTTGGTGCACTTCGTCGACGGTATCGGGGGTGCAGCCGTCTACTAAAGTTTGCGATGAGCATTCGATCATGATGTCGGGAATCTTGTTGAATTGCCCGACTTGATGTTGAAAAGAGTTTTCGATAATGAGACTAAAATGCGGGGTTTATAATTGTTAGGCATGCGATGTCTAAGGAATTCATTTGATTAGGCATGCGATGTCTAAAGCGGTTGCGGATTCCAACTGTTGTAGTTTTACACTTTCTTTTCTGTGACCGTAAGTGTAATATGTGATATCGCCGGTTTCGTTGCTATATGTCAACGACAATTGGGATGCGCATATTTACTTACGTTGATGACATGTGATGTTATGTGTTGCTGGATATGTTATATTGGATCGCCGTGTTTGAATAGCCGGGGTTTTTTTATGTGAGATGAGTGTTTTTCATTTTCATTCATGTAAAAACTTGTATGTAATATTCTTTTATTGGGGCACTTCCAGGTTGCGGAAGCTGTCACCCTTTGTATATTATTTACTTTTCCGCACTAGGATAGACCCAAGGAGGGGAGCACAAGTAACCGGGTTCTGGGGTCCAGTGGGAGACCAACTCGAGGAGTCGTGTTCGGGTCTCCTAACCCAAGAATTGGTAGGGTTGCTTGCCGCTCTCGTAGGGGTCTAGGGGTGTGGGATTGGCTATTCATCGCGACCGTGGAATCCGTGTTTTGTACTGGCTCGTATTGAAAACACGGACGTCCTAGTATGTCCAATATTTCATATGTTTCTTCTGCTGCGATATCTGTGATGTGATCACGTGATGTTCTGTGATGGATACTGTATATAGTATATATGATATATTATATAGGCGTTACTTATGTTTTACACCCGCGCTAGCCCTGCCCCGCTCTGCCGTTAGTTACCTAACCTAACGGTGCACGAGGGGACAACGAGGCGAATGCGGATGGCATAAGTGTACGTCGTATTTATCTGTGATGTTTAGGTACTTAAATGATGGGACTTCATTAATGTGATTAATGAAAGTAAAAGAAACCTAAAGATGTTTTAGAATTGAATTTCAAAATAAAATAGGTAGCTACAGTTCTTGCTTTGCACAGCGGTATATATGATATATCCTGCACCTTATTCGATGAGGAAAGGACCGAGATTCCTTCACCGGGAGTGACTTCTTTAGCAATAACTGGCAGATGCTACACACTCGGTCTGTCTTTTGATTGCTTTTAAGAGTTTTTGCTTTGCACAGTGATATATATGATATATCCCACACCTTATTCGACGAGGAAAGGACCGACGATCCCTTCACCGGGAGTGACTCCTTTAGCAAAACTAGAAAAGCCTCAAAAGCACTCCATTTCAAAATCATTTGATTCTACAACGATATCAAGTTCATTATGCAATAGGTTTTTAGAAAAACCTGTCGTATCCCTCCGTCATTTCAGATAAGTGGTAGTTAGTATTCGTGCTACGTTTGTTGGCCTGCGTCAAGGCGTAGTGTGCGGTAGCTAACTAGTATTTATCTGCTTATGCATATGATGCAGATTGGATTAGGGTAGTCGTGCGACTTTGTTGGCCTGCGTCAAGGGTCGTGCGGGTGGGTTTAATTCAATCAGGAATGACGGGTTGAACTTGACTAGCGGACTATGGTTTGTTGGCCTGCGTCAAGATCATAGGATGTTAGGGGCAAAATATTATCGGGAATTTCAAATGTTGAAATTTTCAATGAGATTGCATACCTTCTATGAGATAGTTGGATCCGATACCCGCTGCGAGTAAGAGTTGCTCCTGGGAGAGTTTTACACATTACAATTAGCCGATCAAGTAGGTGTCTAGAAAGGTGTTAACGAGGTTACGCCTCTGGGAAGACGAGGTTTACATTAATTAGGTTCGCGCGAAAGCACGGGGGACCTCCCTCAAAGTACCGACACTGGCCTGGCTGAAAAATTGGCGAACTTGTAGTGTGTAATTAATCCCGGCTAGTCTTTCCTTTTAGGGTTTGAAGGAAGATTTGATAAAAACCAGTGGGAGCCATCCTGATTAGATAAAATAATAACCAATCTGATCTTGCAAGAGCGCACGCAGAGTGTTTTCTTCTCTCTCTCTCTAGGTAGCGACCATATCACGCCTTAATCAAGATAATAAAACGGATATTTGACCGAACCCGCTTGTTATACTGAGCTGGGGAACGTTGGTCCCGCTCCAACATATAATTGTTATAAGACAGAGCAGGAAATTGGGGAATACCAGATTTCCCGTGCCGCCCAAACGAAGAAAGTGCATATGATGCATCTCCTTCGGGTGTGTTCATTACAAAGAACTGTTTCTCAAATGTCCTCTACGTCCTGGGTATATGATACCGCATCAGGATCCCAGATATGTAATCTGTTACATAGGGCTACAGAAATGTAGAGAACTGAGAACGGGTGATAAGTTTCATGAGGCAGAAAACGGGGCAAGTGTTGCAGCCAAGTCTGTTGGTCACTGTCACCCTGTATCCCAAATACATTGATTCTGAACGAATGTTATTAGATACCGAACCTGATATACAAAATCATATCAGTCTCTTTATTAGTAAAGAAATGATAAAATTTTGTATTGTTGGATAATGTTTTGAACATTTCCTATATCAAAAGTTGATCGGTTCAGGCACGTTATCTAAAAGCGTTGATGTTCTAAATCAAACTACAGTTCTTTAGTATACGGAACACACACAAGAGGAAGAGTTCAGAAATGAACGAATCCTTCTTGAGGCATTGTAGACTAGGTCATATCAATGCGATTCGACTGGCTGAAGTTACATTTTAGATGCATATTTAAATCAGTTTGAATTTACATCTTGTGAAACTTGCCAGTCATGTCACAGAGATAAGATGACCATAGCTCCGTTTACTGGAAACAGAGAAAGAGTTAGTGAACTCTTGGGATGATACATGATGATGTATGTAAGGTCTCCTGTCTACACATGCCAGGACTGGTTCTTTATACTTCATTATATTCTCTGATAATCTCTCAAGATTCAGTCATATGTTCCTGTTGAAACATGAGTCCGAACCTTTTGAGATATTCACAGAATATAAGCGAGAAGTAGAGAACCAAAACGGGTATAAGTATTATGTCCTTTGATGAGATCAAGGAGGAGAATACTTGAGCACGGAATTCTTGGACTATTCTAAAGGAGAATGAGATTCTCTCTCAGCATTACTCCTCCGTATACACCATAGCATGATGGTATATCGGGGCGGAGCAATCACACCCTATATGATATGGTGCGCTCTATGATGAGTACTACTGAGTTTCCTATTTCCTTTTGGGAGTTATGCACTTATGAAGTTGAATACATATTGAATAGGGTTCCGATCAAATCAGTTGCTTACCACTTCATATGTGATATGGAAAGGAAAGAGCCCATACCTTAAGTTAGTTAAGATTTGGGGTTGTCCGGCCTATGTCTAAAAGCAAAATCCGGACAAGCTCGAGGCAAGGTCAGTTATGTAGAACTGGAAAGGTTCCAGCTATGCAAACTACAGCAGATGATTTGGTACAACCAAAGGATTCAGTAGATACCAACGAACCTCAACTTCTCCACCGGTCTAGTAGGGTTCCTCACCCACCTGAGAGATACTTCTGTTTCTCTATGACAGTGGGTGCGAGGATTGCATCATGAGATGATGACCCAACTAGTTTCGACCTGGCCATCAGGAGTGAGACTCTGTAAGAATGGCTGGATGCTTAGCGATCTGAGATGGAATCCTTATACACCAACAAAGTATGGACTTTAGTTGCTATATTTGAATGGTTAAATCCCCATCAGGAGCAAGTAAATCTTGAGAAGATTACTTGGTGTAGATGGAAAAGTTGAGACTTTCAAAGCTAGACTTGTTAAAGGTTTTTGTCATCGACCAGGCGTGGATAATGATGAAACCTTTTCCAGTGGCTATGCTTAAGTCCATCCGGATCCTACTTGCCACGGCTACATACCATGACTGCGATATCTGGCGGTTGGGTGTCATGACAGCTTTTCTAAATGATGTTTTAGAAGAGTGCGTCTATAAGTACACAGCCAGAGGGCCTCGTAGACAGTGGGAGCAGCGGAAACGTGTGCAAGATGTTTTATGTGATAAAGCAGGCATCGCGGAGTTGGAACATCTGTTTTGATGGATTAGTCAAAGAGTTTGACATCATCAAAATGGTAGATGAACCTTGTATAAACAAAAAGGTAGTAGGGAGTATGGTGACGATCCTCGTAGAGTACGTGGATGACATACTCTTGATAGGGAAGGAGTTTCCTATGCTACGCTCGATCAATCTCCGCTTATCACAATGATTCTCCACATAGGATCAAAGTAATACCTACAAAATCCTGGGTTTTGGATCTATGAGATAGATCTAAATGGATGTTAGGATTCTCACCAGTTGAAGTGAGATGGTATCAAATGATCCTGGGGAGAATCACTGGAAGTGTTCCAGGGTGATAAAGACGACTGAATGTCAGTCACAGGCATTGTCTTTACCCTCAGTAAAGGGACGGTATGTTGGAAGAGTTCCAAGCTAGATACCGTGGCATACTAGACGATAAAGGCAGGATACATCGCTACTTAAGATGCTACCAAAGAGGCAGTCTGGATGTATATTGGTTCATGAGATGAACTTTGTTCCTCCCATTGTGTGACAATGGAGTTGTGGCTTATGCCAAGGAACGCCGGTCCCATCAGTGATCCAGACATATTCTAAGGCAGTGTCACCTGATCATGGAGATGGTTGATCTCCAGGGTGATCGAGGTTAGGAGAGCAGACTCAGAGGATAACACGGCGGATCCACTCACGAAGGCCTTTTTCCAGAGAGAGACTTTTATGGGATGGTTGAGTATGAGATACTACAACCACTGCTATCAGATGACCCTAGTGCAAGTGGGAGATTGTTAGTTATATGTATGCCCTAGAGGCCATTACTATACATAGGATGTATATTGTAGTGGATGCTTGGACATATATAGGGAGGACTTTCTTACTCGACATGATAGTATGCTATCTGGTTGATCTTTACCTTAACGTGTATACTGATTGTCTCTCTGTTACATGTTGGTAAAGCCCTTAGGATGTGTACTTGACTACCTAGACTATGATGCGGATCATACTAGTTGGGACATGCTAGTCCATAAGTACATCCTTCAAGGTCCCTAGTCGTGGGTGTATCGAGACGGGGCATCGATATACCAGAGAAGACTAGCGTATACCTTCTCGACCCATACAGATGGGCGATGGATGATCCCATATCCATTGGTGTTTGACATCAGAGATGATATACGGGTGCTCAGTGGAGACTGGGTACACTGGACGGACTCGCCGAGAACTCCCAGATGGTATTATACCTTACGTCAGATGGCAGTTCTCTGGTGACACTGGTACAGAGTAGTCTGTTGACCCGAGATCGTCATAGAGTCTTGTGTGATTCCCACTGTGCTTTGATTTCCATCTTACCACATCCAAGAGGGCGTGCACAACGGTGGTTTTTGGGTACAGTCCCGAATCACATGGAGGCAATGAGCGATAGGAGGGGATTCGTCTCTCCCGGTATAGGGAGTTGATGTTGCGCTGTGTTCGATTGGCTATAACCGGAAATCCCTGGCCAGGGTTGCTGAGATTTACTGGTAAGTGTTACCAGTAGTTTCTCGAATTGTTATAGACCTCATATCGACACGACTTATCGAGCTATTGGGGTCTGACGTTTACCACCCCTAGGCGAGATATGCGACATATCAGACGACGAGACCGGACTGTACGATAAGTGTTACTGGTTGGATTCACAGGAGTGTGAGCGGGCTTGCTCGTTGATCTTCTGATCGCTCAATACCCGGGTGGCCATTACGTTTAGCAGACCGCTTGCGGCTTGTGGGTGTTTGATATGATCATCATCTGCTGCCGGTGTATTGACGAGTCTTTAGAGTCCTACACAGAGGTTTCCTGGCTCAAGCGAAACGAAATAGGAGCGCATATGAGATATGTGCGGGACCGAGAATAATGCGTGTATGTGATACCGTATTCCATTCTCGCGATAAATGTATCGAATGGTTGTATGTGATATAACCTAGTTATCGAATCAAGGATTGATTCGATAAATCGATACATTGGATACTAGTCGGTTATATGCGATATGACCGGATCATTGAATCAAGTGTTGATTTAATGATTTAATGCATAATTATATATTTGATATATTACTTTGCATTAACTAGTATTGGTTCACTTTAAATGTATTTTCTCACTTGAAGTGCACAAGTTGTATATGTGATATACTTTTGTGCACAAGATTGTATCATGTTTGATGATACATGCCAACTTGGGTGTAGTTTTGGTTTAAACCTTGGGTAAGTAAATGGTTAAGGTTTTTATTTATTTATTCATTTATTTATTTCATTTTGGCAAGAAATAAAATGGTTGCTACTTTTGTTTTACATTGAAAGTTCATGAAGGTTTGAAAAGTTGACCATTTTGTTTCTTTCCTTTAGCCTAACCATTCCACTTAACCCTAGTTTATTCTCTACACGTAACTATGGTTGCAATATGATAAGTATCTTTTTATTTTATATTTGAGACAACACTTATCATATTAGCTTCTTCTTCTTCTTATTCTTCAAGATGAAGAAACCATGCCACCATCAATGGCAACTTGAGAAAAAGAGTGAGAAATGAAATTCTAAAGTGAGCCCACTTCCTATTTCTTCATCCTCTACCACTTGCCAAGTAGTATAGGGTGTTTTCTTCACAAGTTTCATGACTTGGTGAAGTTGGAGCTTGATCTTGTGATGCCTCGACGTAGATCATCTTCGGCATCGAAGCCGACGACCAAGCCCGCCCATTTCTCCGATGAAGCCGACGCTAGAGCCCGGGATTCGATTTGGACAGCAAGGAGACTTCATCATGGAGCTATGGAGGTGGAGGACCGGATCTATAAAGGTTGTATTTCCTTTCTTTTAGTTAAGTTGTTAACTAGTTTCACTTTTCGCCTAAAATTCTAGTTAACGATCCGTATTAGGGTTTCTCGGCACTTGTAATTTTTGAAATTGGTATGGTTGATGCCTTGTGAGACCTCATTAGTGTGCCTAGGAACCCTACAACCATTGTATATTTTTTACTTTTCCGCATTAAGTAGACCCAAGGCGGGGAGCACAAGTAACCGGGTTCTAGGGTCCAGTGGGAGACCATCTCGAGGAGTCGAGACCGGGTCTCCTAACCCTAGAATTGGCAGTGTTGCTTGCCGCTCTCGTAGGGGTCTAAGGATGTGGGTTTGGCTATTCCTCGCGACTGTGGAATCCGTGTTTTATACAGGCTCGTATTAAAACACGGACGTCCTAGTATATCCAATATTTCATATATGTTCTTCTGCTGCAATGTTCTGTGATGAGATCATATTACTGTCCGAGACGAATGTTTATATTATATATTTGAGATATATGTTATATTGCAGATTTCGTTTCAAATGATATGCTTGTGAAGCATAATATAATGGGACTTCATTAATGAGATTAATGAAACTAAAAGAAACCTAAAGATGTTGTAGAAACTGTAAGTCCACGATAGCGCACCGGCCGTCTAACAGACGCCAATATGCGGAACAAAACTTTTACAACTGGTGCTATCGCGTACTATAACCCGGATCTGCCATTAACGCTAAACTAACAAATTGTAAAGAGGGTAGAATTGTTATACCGAACGATCCGAGTCCTTCGGTCTTTAACCATCATCCCACGCATTGTTGCGGCGGCTTCGATCTTCTGAAACTCCAGTCTCGTCGTCCAGGTGGCACCACGTCGACGGATCTTTAAACGGGCTCCCGCCTCTGAACCGAGGCAACTCGGTCGTCAAGTTTGCTAAAAGAGACGACCAAGATGTTGTAGAGAATGAGTAGAACACTTTGTCTCGTTACGTCGAAAGCTATGGACGAACGGTTAATGAAGTTTCCTTTTGGATCGGGTGGAAATGTGAAATGAGTATCTATCAAATTTCCATACACTTAAACTCTCATCTTTTTCTCTCAAGCAACCATAATCCTCACTATAGGGTGGCCGGCCAGATATAGAGAGGAAAGGGGTGAGTGTAGGAAAGGGGGAGGTGACCATAAGCAATACTTATCATGAAGAAAGAATGAGTCACAAATGACACCAAGTATGAACACAATAAATGAATCAATTAATGCTTAATGAGTCATGAAAACCTAGTCACCAAATAATCAATGCAAAAGAACGAGTCACTAATCTTGAAGCTTCCACACACAATGACTCACCCTCAAGACGAAAAGACAAATCCGTATTTAACCGAATGTTAAATACGGGTGATAGAAAACTGGAAACTGGTAACTTCCAAAAGAGATCCTGAAACGAATTTCAGGATAACCCCGTAACAGTATAAACATACCCGCATTTGTATTACGACCGAATACAAATGCAACTGAGACAAAGATATTATATCTACACAGTATAGTACTGGGATCCGGCTTAAACCAAAGCCTACCAGTATTATTTGCCCGAAAAACGACACGTGCGAAAACGCACCTGCATTTTCCGAACCTTGCCATAATACCATACGACATCTACAATGTTTCGCCCGAACTTGGGAAAGTGTCTGTGGGGGACTCTAATGACTCATCAATATAATGACACTGGGTATAACCACTAGCACGTCAGAGGTACAAGCTGTACGTAACAGTTGCCTATATATTGATTGGAAGGAAAGCTGACGAGCAAACTCATCTATAAACCCTACTGAGCCTGACAGTGATAATATCCGTACAGTCCGGTCCATTCGTCTATGAGTATCGCATATACGGCCTAGGGGGCCGGTAAACGTCAGACCCCCAATAGCAGTATAAGTTGTGTCAGAGAGCAGCCCATAACACCCTGAGATACTACTGGAATACCTTCCAGTAAATCTCGATTACCCTGGCCAGGGATTTCGTGTAATGGCTCTCCTAAACACAGCGCGATCTCACCCCCAATACCGGGAGAGACGAATCCCCGACGATCTGCTCACTGCCTCCATGTGGCTCGGGACTGTACCCAAAATATACCTGTTTGCACGACTCCTTTGATCCGTGGTAGGGTATAAATCAAAGCACAGTGGGAACTCACACGAGACAAATGACGATCTCATGTCGATGAACTAACCTATACACATGTCACCAGGGAACTGCTATCTGACGCTAGATATAATACCAACCAGCAAGTTCCCGGCGAGTCCTGTCCAGTGTACTCATAACCCAATGAGCACCTGTATATATCTTAGGTGAATCAACTAACACCAATGGCTTGTGAGACCGGCCACCGCCCCTCGTCGGGGTCTCGAATGTATATACTAGTCTACTCCGGAGTATCGATGCCCTGTCTCGAAACTCCCACGACTAGGGACACTTTAAGGATGTTCTTATAGACCCCAGCTCCCACATATATGATCGCCATCATACTGCTGGTAGTCAAGCAAGAATCCTATGGGCTCTATCAACATCTACGTGATGATAAAGACAAACCAGATAGCACACTATCATCTCGAGTAAGACCGTTCTATCGGTATAGGTCCTCCCTCAATCATTGCAATCACGTACCTGCGATCCAATAATTGTCTTAGAGGGCACTATATCCAACAGAAACTTATTTAAAAACTGGTAGCTCTAGTTCTTGCTTTGCATAGCGGTATTCCTTGTAGAACATCCAGCACCTTATTCGATAAGGAAATAGCCGAGATCTCTTCACCGGGAGTGACCTCTTAAGTGAAACTAGCAGATGCTACAAACTCGGTTTGTCTTTTGATTGCTTCTATAGTTCTTGCTTTGCACAGTGATATTTGTGAAATATCCTGCACCTTATTCGATGAGGAAAGAGCCGACGATCCCTTCACCGGGAGTGACCTTTTTAGCGAAACTAGAAAAGCCTAAAAAACACTCCATTTAAAATCACTCGATTCTACAACGATATCAAGTTCATTACGCAAAAGGTTTTCTTAAAAAAAAACTGTCGTAACCCTCCGTCATTTTAGAAAGTAAAGTACTTAGTATTCGTGCTGCGTATGTCGACTTTAGTTGAGGCGTAGTGTACGGTAGCTAAGTGATGTCTTCCTACACAGCATATGATGCGATTAGTTAGGACATTCATGTGATTATGTCGACCATAGTTGAGGGTCATGTAGGGTGGGTCTGATTAATCATGAAATGACGGGTAGAACTTGACTAGTGCTTATGATATGTTGACCTTAGTTAAGGTCATAAGTGCTAGGGGTAAAATATTATTGGGTATTTCAAGTGTTGAAATTCGCAATGAGATTGCATACCTTCTATGAGATAGTTTGATCCCGATACCCGCTGCGAGTAAGAGTTACTCCTGGGAGAGTTTTACACATTACAATTAGCCGATCAAGTAGGTGTCTAGAAAGGTGTCAATGGGGTTACGCCCCTGGGAAAACGAGATTTACTTTAATTAGGTTTGTGCGAAAGCACGGGGGACTTCCCTCAAAGTACCGGCACTGGCCTGGCTGAAAGATTGGCGAACTTGTAGCGTGTAATTAATCCTGGCTAGTCTTTCCTTTTAGTGTTTGAAGGAAGATTTGACTAAAACAGTGGGAGACATCCTGATTAGATATATTAGATAACCAATCTAATCTTGCAAGAGCATACGCTGAGTGTTTTCTTCTCTCTCTCTCCAGGTAGCGACCATATCACGCCTTAATCAAGATAATAAAATGGATATATTGACCGAACCCGCTTGTTATACTGAGCTGGGGAACGTTGGTCCCGCTCCAACTTATAATTGTTATAAGACAGAGCAGGAAATATGGGATTACCAGAATTCCCGTGCCACCCAAACGAAGAAGTGCATGCTGATGCATCTTCTTCGGGTGTGTTCATTATACAGAACTGTTTCTCAATGTCCTTTACGTCCTGGGTATTTGATACCGGATCAGGATCCCACATATGTAATTTGTTACATGGGCTACAGAAAGGTAGAGAACTGAGAACGGGTTATAAGTTTCATGAGATAGAAACGGTGTAAGTGTTGCAGCCAAGTCTGTTGGTCACTATCACCCTGTATTACCAGAATACATTGATTCTGAACGAATGTTATTAGATACCGAACCTGATATACAACATTATATCGGTCTCTTTATTAGTAAAGAAAGGATATAATTTTGTATTGTTGGATAATGTTTTGAATATTTCCTATATCAAGAGTTGATCGGTTCAGGCACGTTATCTAAAAGTATTGACGTTCTAAATCAAACTATAGTTCTTAGTATACAGAACACACATAAGAGGAAGAGTTCAGAAATGAACGGATCCTTCTTGAGGCATTATAGACTAGGTCATATCAATACGACCCGACTAGCTGAAGTTACACATAGATGCATATTTAAATTAGTTTAAATTTACATCTTGTAAAACTTGCCAGTCATGTCACAAAGATAAGATGACCACAGCTCTGTTTATTGGAAACAGAGAAAGAGTTAGTGAACTCTTGGGATTAATACATGCTGATGTATGAAGGTCCCCTGTCTACACATGCCAAGACCGGTTCTTTATACTTCATTAGATTCACTGATGATCTCTCAAGATTCATACATATGTTCCTGTTGAAACACAAGTCCGAAGCTTTTGAGATATTCAATGAATATGAGTTAGAAGTAGAGAACCAAAACGGGTATAAGTATTATGTCCTTTGATGAGATCAAAGGAGGAGAATACTTGAGCACGAAATCCCTGGACTATTCTAAAGGAGAATGAGATTCTCTCTCAGCATTACTCTTCCGTATATACCATAGCACGATGGTATATCGGGGCGGAGCAATAACACCCTATGTGATAGGTGTGTTCTATGATGAGTACTACTGAGTTTCCTATTTCCTTTTAGGAGTTGTGCACTTGAGAAGCTGCATACCTATTGAATGTGGATTCAATAGTTTCCAACGACCCTCAGCTTCTCCACCGATCTAGCAGGGTTCCTCACCCACCTGAAAGATACTTCGGTTTCTCTATGACAGTGGGAGCGAGGATTGCATCATGAGATGATGACCCAACTAGTTTCGAGCTGGCCTTCAAGAGTGGGACTCTGTAAGAATGGCTGGATGCTTAGCGATCTGAGATGGAATCCTTATACACCAACAAAGTATGGACTTTGGTTGCTTAATCTGAAGTGTTAAATCCCCATCAGGAGCAAGTATATCTTGAGAAGATTACTTGGTGTACATGGAAAAGTTGAGACTTTCAAATCTATGCTTAAGTCCATCCAGATCCTACTTGCCACGGCTACATACCATGACTATGATATCTGGCGGTTGGGTGTCATGACTGCTTTTCTAAATGATGTTTTAGAACAAAGCGTCTATAAGTACACAGCCAGAGGGCTTCGTAGACAGTGGGAGCAGCGGAAACGTGTGCAAGATGTTTTATGTGATAAAGCAGACATCGCGGAGTTGGAACATCTGTTTTGATGTGGTAGTCAAAGAGTTTGACTTCATCAAAATGGTAGATGAACCTTGTATATACAAAAGGTAGTAGGGAGTATGGTGATGATCCTCGTAGAGTACGTGGATAACATACTCTTGATAGGGAAGGAGTTTCCTATGCTACGCTCGGTCAATCTCCGCTTATCACAAGGATTCTCCATATAGGATCAAAGTGATACCTCCTAAATCCGGGGTTTTGGATCTATGAGATAGATTTAATTGGATGTTAGGATTCTCACTAGTTGTAGTGAGATGGTATCAATCGATCCTGGAGAGAATCACTGGATAGGTTCCAGGGTGATAAGGACGACTGAATGTCAGTCACAGGCATTGTCTTTACCCTCAGTGGAGGGATGATATGTTGGAAGAGTTCCAAGCTAGATACCGTGACTTACTAGACGATTAATGGTAAGATACATCGTTACCAAGGATGCTACCAAAGAGGCAGTCTGGATATATATAAGTTCATGAGATGAACTTCGTTCCTACCATTGTGTGACAATGGAGTTGTGGATTTTGCCAAGGAACCACCGTCCCATCAGAAATCCAGATATAATTCTTAGGCAGTATCACCCGATCATGGAGATGGTTGATCTCCAGGGAGATTAAGGTTAGGAGAGTAGACACAGAGGACAACAGCACGGATCCACTCACAAAGGCCCTTTTTTCCCAGTAGAGACTTTTATGGGATGGTTGAGTATGAGATACTTCAACCACAGCTAATTGTTAGGTATGCGATACCACGACAGATGGCCCTAGTGCAAGTGGGAGATTGTTAGTTACATGTATGCCCTAGAGGCCATTACTGTACATATGATGTATATTGTAATGGATGCTTGGACATATATAGGGAGGACTTTCTTGCTCGACATGATAGTATGCTATCTGGTTGTACTTTATCTTAACATGTACTTTGATTGTCTCTATGTTACATGTTGATAAAGCCCTTAGGATATGTACTTGACTACTGGGACTATGATGAGATCATACTAGTGGGGCTACGGTAGTCGACGAGTACATCCTATAACTGTTCCTAGTCGAGGGTGTATCGAGACAGAGCATCGATACACCAGAGTAGACTAGCGTATACGCATCTTGACCCATATGATGGGCGATGGATGATCCCATATCCATCGGTGTTTGACATCAAGGATGGTGTACGGGTGCTTAGTAGAGACTGGGTACACTGGACGGACTACCCGAGAACTCCCAGATGGTATTATACCTCACGTCAGATGGCAGTTCTCCGGTGACACGGTACAGAGTAGTCTGTTCACCCGAGATCGTCATAGTGTCTTGTGTGATTCCTACTGTGCTTTGATTTCCATCATACCACATCCAAGAAGGCATGCAAAAAGGTGGTTTTTGGGTACAGTCCCGAATCACATGGAGGCAATGAGCGATAGGAGGGGATTCGTCTCTCCCGGTATAGGGAGTTGATGTTGTGCTGTGTTCGATTGGCTATAACTGGAAATCCCTAGCCTGGGTTGCTGAGATTTACTGGTAAGTGTTATCAGTAGTTTCTCGAACTGTTATAGACCTCATATCGACACGACTTATCAAGCTACTGGGGTCTGACGTTTACCACCCCTAGGCGAGATATGCGACATATCAGACGACGAGACCGGACTATACGGGAGTGTTACTAATTGGATTCACAGGAGAATTTACAGGCTTACTTGTTGATCTTCTGAGCGCTCAATACCTGGGTGGCTGTTACGTTTAGCTGACCGCTTGCAGCTTGTGGGTGTTTGATATGATCATCACCTACTACCGGCGTATTGGCGATTCTTTAGAGTCCTACACAGAGGTTTCTTGACTCAAGCAAAACGGAGTAGGGGAATGTATGTGATATGTGCGGGACAGAGGATAATGCGATATGAGATACCGTATTATATTCTCGCGATATTTGATATCAGCCGGGTCATCGGATCAAGTGTTGATTCGATGAATCCGTACGGATAATTATTAGTCGGTTATATGCGATATAGCCGGATTGTCGGATCAAGTGTTGATTCGATAATTTAATGTATTATAATATATATGATATATTAAATTATATTAACTAATATTAGCTCACTAAAAGATTCTTTTTCTCACTCGGGTAATACATTGATATATATGCGATATATGTTAATTGTATTATTTTATTTTGTTAAAATAAATATTATATATGAGATATATAATATTGTTACATGATGTGGTTATTAATGCAACATGTTTAGTGGAGATTAAATATGGTTAGGGTTTGATTAGGGTTAAGTTATTCTAGAAGTTTCTAGAAGCTTTCTTTTTGTTTTGTGCAAAGATATTTGTTTAGATATTTTTGCATGATATTTCCTTAACCCAACCACACCCTTTAACCTTGGTTAATTCTCTACAATGGTTACTTGAAACATGGTTGCATTTCTAACCTTATGATTACTTTGCATTATTCATCACAAAAGGATTTTGATTTATTATTCTTCTTCTTCCTTCTTCTCTTCATGGAAAAAGTTTTTAGCTTTTTCTAAGTGATGATTATGTGTGAGAAAAAGATTATAAATGAGTGCAAAAATCCTACTTCATCATCCTCATCTATCTTTGCCCTTTAGATGAGAGTGTTCACTTCATTTTGTGAGTGTTAGCCTGTGTTAATGAAACTTCAAGGTAGATCATCTTTGTTATCGAAGATCGGAAGCAAGACTGCATCTTTCTCTTTGTGAAGCCTCTCTCGAGTCCGTAACACGATGATCGCAGCGAAGGGACCTCAACACGGAGCTTTAGAAGTGAAGGACCGGATCTACAAAGGTTGTAATCCCTCTCACTTAGTGTTAAAGTGTTTAACATGCTTGTTTTCGCATAAACTCTAGTTTAAAGATCCGGCTCTGGGTTGTTCGACACGGCTAAAATTTTAATCGGGCATGCTCGTAGACCCTTATGCATATGCCTAGAAACCCTACAACCCTTGACTAGGAACTGTTATAAGATGTACTCTTTGTTAGTTGTATGTATGCCCTAGAGGCCAGTATTGTACAGATGATGTATATTACATTGGATGTCGACCTATGGGGGGTTCTCACTGTGTGACAGTGTGGCGAAGCATTGGCTCTTACCCCAGGGTGTCCCGAGACCGGAAGGTGTTCCGGCGGGTTGTAGTCCTCGCGAGGGGGCATGCGTAAAAAGTAGCGGCTGAGGGACCCGTTGGTGCCACGGCGACCCTATTGGATGGGGTGGCTGCCTGACCTACAGTGGTATCAGAGCCTAGCTAGAGCCTTAGGCGAAGTCTAGACGGAGTTTGAAGTCCGGACGAACCCGAAACCCATATACCCATGAGCTCTCTGGAAATTTTCTAAAATATGGGATTTTTTAATATTAAAAATGTCTAAAAAATTCAGTAAAGAATTATAAGAATTACGATGCAAAATATTTCACATGAACAGTTCCTTAAGCCGCGGAACCACGGCAGAAGCATGGCTTCTGCCGCTGTTCCGCGCTCAAAAGGTGACGTCAGCCATACTTAATTGCACAGTAATTCCTGATAAATTCTACTGAGTTTTCTGGGTATTTTTTAAATTGACTCTAAGATTGAGTGCTCTGGGGTTAAATTGGGAATCGACGATTCGATCGGAATATCAAACTTTGTCTAAGTGTTTTTCCAGATAACTGTAGAATATGTTAAAGAGTTCGACCGGATATAAATACCCAAGTTTTCCCCTGCCGGAATAATTCCAAGTGTTGGATTTTTCTGTGGTTAAAAGACGTTCTGAGTAGTGCAAGTAACGCGATGGTCCCTCTAGAAGACAACAAACCTTAACTCGATTATGTGACCGTCTTGAACTGCCCTTTGAACCTTCGGGTTTGGGGCAGTACGGCGTGCCACATGTGAGGCGTTGGCTTGACCCTTCTACGGCTGGACCGTTGGTACTGAGGTATGAAGTGAATGTCTTTGAACCTATTTCATGTGTTGATCGGTGTCGGGAAAACTTGGGTAATCGAATGTTCGATCGGAAAGTTTGATATATTCTATTTATCCGGAATTGGATACAATAATTGGAATTCACAAACAGTTATGAGATAACTGGATGAATGTTATAAATCTAGCAGTTTAGTCCCATACGATATTGAAAAGAGTTTTCGATAATGAGACTAAAATGCGGGGTTTGTAACCGTTAGGCATGTGATGTCTAAAGAAGGTTGCGGATTCCAACTGTTGTAGTTTTACACTTTCTTTTCTGTGACCGTAAGTGTAGTATGTTCATATCGCCGGTTTCGTTGCTATACGTCAACGACAATTGGGGTATGCATACTTACTTACGTTGATGACATGTGATGTTATGTGTTGCTGGATATGTTATATTGGATCGTCGTGTTTGAATCGCCGGGGTTTTTTTATGTGAGATGAGTGTTTTTCATTTTCATTCATGTAAAGACTTGTATGTAATATTCTTTTATTTGGGGCACTTCCAGGTAGCGGAAGCTGTCACCCTTTGTATATTATTTACTTTTCCGCATTAGGATAGACCCAAGGAGGGGAGCACAAGTAACCGGGTTCTGGTGTCCAGTGGGAGACCAACTCGAGGAGTCGAGTCCGGGTCTCCTAACCCTAGAATTGGCAGGGTTGCTTGCCGCTCTCGTAGGGGTCTACGGGTGTGGGATTGGCTATTCATCACGACCGTGGAATCCGTGTTTTGTACTGGCTCGTATTGAAAACACGGACGTCCTAGTATATCCAATATTTCATATGTTGATTCTGCTGCGATATCTGTGTTGTGACTCTGTGATGGATATAGTATATAGTATATATGATATATTATATAGACGTTACTTATGTTTTACACCCGCACTAGCCCTGCCCTGCTCTGTCGTTAGTTACCTAACCTAACGGTGCACGAGGGGACATCGAGGCGAATGCGGATGGCATAAGTGTACGTCATATCTATCTGTGATGTTTAGGTATTTAAATGATGGGACTTCATTAATGTGATTAATGAAAGATAAGAAACCTAAGATGTTGTGGAATCGAATTTTAAAATAAACAGGTAGCTACAGTTCTTGCTTTGCATAGCGGTATATATGATATACCCCGCACCTTATTCGATGAGGAAAGGACCGAGATCCCTTCACCGGGAGTGACTCCTTTAGCAATAACTGGCAGATGCTACAGACTCGGTTTGCTTTTGACTGCTTTTGGGTTTTTGCTTTGCACAGCGATATATATGATATATCCCGCACCTCATTCGACGAGGAAAGGACCGAGATCCCTTCGCTGGGAGTGACTCCTTTAGCAAAACTAGAAAAAAGCCTCAAAATCACTCCATTTCAAAACTTCATTTGATTCTACAACGATATCAAGTTCATTACGCAATAGGTTTTCAGAAAAACCTGCGTAGCCCTCCGTCATTTTAGATAGGTTACATATAGTATTCGTGCTACATTTGTTGGCTTTCGTCAAGGTGTAGTGTGCGGTAGCTATGTGTTGTTTATCTGCTGCATATGATGCGACTGGATTAGGGTAGTCGTACGGCTTTGTTGGCTTTCGTCAAGGGTCGTGCGGGTGGGTTTAATTCAGTCAAGAAATGCACGGGTTGAACTTGACTAGCGGGCTGTGGTTTGTTGGCTTTCGTCAAGGTCATAGCACGCTAGGGGCAAAAGTATTATCGGGAATTTCAAGTGTTGAAATTTGCAATGAGATTGCATACCTTCTATAAGATAGTTGGATCCCGATACCCACTGCGAGTAAGAGTTACTCCTGGGAGAGTTTTACACATTGCAATTAGCTGATCAAGTAGGTGTCTAGAAAGGTGTCAACGGGGTTACGCCTCTGGGAAAACGAGGTTTACAGTAATTAGGTTCGTGCGAAAGCACGGGGGACCTCCCTCAAAGTACCGACACTGGCCTGGCTGAAAGATTGGCGAACTTGTAGTGTGTAATTAATCCCGGCTAGTCTTTCCTTTTACGGTTTGGAGGAAGATTTGATAAAAAGCAGTAGGAGCCATCCTGATTAGATAAGATAATAACCAATCTGATCTTGTACGAGCTTACGCTAAAGTGTTTTCTTCTCTCTCTCTCCAGGTAGCGACCATTTCATGCCTTAATAAAGATAATAACATGGATGTATTGACCGAACCCGCATGTTATACTGTGCTGGGGAACGTTGGTTCCGTTCTTTCTTATAAGAGTTATAGGAATGAACAGGAAATAGGGGAATACTAGGATTCCCATGCCACCCGAATGAAGAAAGTACATGATGATGCATTTTCTTCGGGTGTGTTCGTTACTGAGAACTGTTTCTCCATTTGCTCTACGTCCTGGGTATTGGATACCGGGTCAGGATCCCATATATGTAATCAGTTACATGGGCTTAGGAAAGGTAGAGAACTTGGAGAAGGTGATAAAGACATTAGAGTTGGAAATGGTGCAATTGTTGCAGCTAAGACTGTCGGGGAATATCACCTTGTATTACCAACTGGTAATACATTGGTTCTGAACGAATGCTATTACATGCCGAACCTGATATGCAACATTATATCGGTTTCTTTGCTAAGTAAAGAAGGATATAATTTTGTATTACAGGACAATGTTATGAACATTTTCCATAACCAAAAGTTGGTTGGATCAGGCACGTTATGCAATGGCATTTATGTTCTAAATCAATCAACAGTTCTGAGTATAACAAACGCACACAAGAGGAAGAGTTCTGAACTCAACGAATCCTTCTTATGGCATTGTAGACTAGGTCACATCAATGCGACACGACTAGCTAAGTTGCATAAAGATGGATATTTGAAACCATTCGAATATTCATCTTATGACACTTGCCAGTCATGTCTCAAAGGAAAGATGACCAAAACTCCGTTTACGGGACACGGAGAAAGAGTTACCGAACTCTTGGGACTGATACATAGTGATGTATGCGGTCCTATGTCTACACATGCCAGGGATGGTTCTTCGTACTTCATTACATTCACTGACGATCTCTCAAGATACGGACATGTGTACTTGATAAGACACAAGTCTGAAGCTTTTGAGAAATTTAGAGAATATAAATAAGAAGTCGAAAACCAAACCGGAAAAAGTATTAAAATCCTTCGATCTGATCGAGGAGGTGAATACTTGAGCAATGAATTCCTGGACTTCCTAAAAGAGAATGGGATTCTCTCTCAGCTGACTCCTCCATATACACCACAGCACAACGGTGTATCAGAACGGAGGAACCGCACCCTATTAGATATGGTGCGCTCTATGATGAACACAGCTGAGTTACCTATTTCCTTCTGGGGATATGCGCTTGAGACATCCATACATCTATTGAATATGGTCCCTACCAAATCTGTGCCTACCACTCCATATGAGATATGGAAAGGGAAGAGACCATGTCTTAACTATGTTAAGATATGGGGTTGTCCAGCCTATGTCAAACGACAAAATCCGGACAAACTCGAGGCACGGTCTGTTCTATGCAAATTTGTAGGATATCCCAAGAATTCTCAAGGGTATATCTTCTACCACCCTGAGGAACAAAGAGTATTTGTTTCTCGGCATGACACCTTTTTAGAAAAGGAATTTCATGAAAAAGAGATTAGTGGTCATGAGGTAGAACTGGAAGAGGTTCCAGCTGCAGAAGCTACAACAGAAGATCTGGTGGAACCAGAGGATTCCGTAGTTCCCAATGAACCCCAGCCACTCCGTCGATCTAGTAGGGTTCCTCGCCAACCTGAGAGATACTATGGTTTTCTCATGGACGGTGGGAGCGAGGATTGCATCATGGAGGATGATGACCCAACTAGCTTCGAGCAGGCCATCACGAGTAGGGACTCAGTGAAATGGCTGGATGCTATGCGGTCCGAGATGGAATCCATGTACACCAACAAAGTATGGACTTTGGAAGTTGCTCCTGAAGGGGTAAAACCCATTGGGAGCAAGTGGATCTTCAAAAAGAAACTTGGTGTAGATAGGAAAGTGGAGACTTTCAAAGCTAGACTTGTAGCAAAGGGTTTTCGTCAAAGACCAGGTGTGGACTATGACGAAACCTTTTCTCCAGTGGCTATGCTTAAATCCATCCGAATCATGCTTGCCATTGCTGCCTTTCATGACTACGAAATCTGGCAAATGGATGTTAAGACCGCCTTTCTAAATGGTGATTTAGAAGAGTGCGTGTACATGACTCAGCCAGAGGGCTTCGTAGACAGTGGGAGCAGCGGGAAGGTGTGCAAGCTGCTTAAATCCATTTATGAATTAAAGCAAGCATCGCGGAGTTGGAACATCTACTTTGACGTCGTTATCAAAGAGTTTGATTTCGTCAAAAATCCAGATGAACCTTGTATCTACAAGAAGGTGGCAGAGAGTAAGGTTGTCTTCCTCGTATTGTACGTGGACGACATACTCTTGATAGGAAATGATATTCCTATGCTGCAAGCGGTCAAGCTCTTCTTATCACAAAGATTATCAATGAAAGATCTTGGTGATGCCTCCTGCATATTGGGAATTAGGATCTATAGAGATAGATCCAAACGGATTTTGGGATTGTCCCAATCCAGGTACATTGACACCATACTAAAGAGGTTTAGTATGGAAGAGTCCAAGCGTGGGAACTTGCCCACGATCTCTGGAGTCACTCTCTCCAAAGAGATGTCTCCTAAGACTGATTTGGAAAGAGCTCGCATGCAAGGGATACCTTATGCTTCAGCTGTAGGCTCTATCATGTATGCGATGCTGTGTACCAGACCCGATGTTGCATACTCACTAAGTGTAGTGAGCAGGTATCAAGCTGATCCTGGAGAGATTCACTGGACAGCTGTGAAGAGCATTCTCAAGTACTTACGAAGGACTAAAGAGATGCTCTTGGTGTATGGTAATGGAGAACTCCAAGTGGAGTCCTTTACCGATTCCAGCTTCCAGAGTGATAAGGACGACTCTAAGTCGCAGTCGGGTTTTGTCTTTACCCTTTATGGAGGGGCGGTTAGCTGGAAGAGTTCCAAGCAGGAAACCGTGGCAGACTCGACGATGGAGGCTGAATACATCGCTGCCAACGATGCTGCTAAAGAAGCTGTCTGGATCAAGAAGTTCATTACTGAACTTGGAGTGGTTCCATCCATTGAGCATCCAATACCTTTGTATTGCGATAACAATGGAGCAGTGGCTTTGGCCAAGGAACCCAGGTCCCATCAGCGATCCAGGCATATTCTGAGGCGGTATCACCTGATCCGGGAGATAGTTGATCGCCGGGAGATAGTTGATCGCCGGGAGATCGAGGTCAGGAGGGTTGACACGAAGAATAACACGGCGGATCCATTCACGAAGGCCATTCCCCAGATACAGTTTGAGAGACTCTTCGGGATGCTCGGTATGCGATACTACAGCAGCTGGCCCTAGTGCAAGTGGGAGATTGTTAGTTGTATGTATGCCCTAGAGGCCAGTATTGTACAGATGATGTATATTATATTGGATGCTTGGACATATATAGAGATGACTTTCTTGCTCGACATGATAGTATGCTATCTGGTTGCTCTTTATCTTAACATGTACACTAGTCTCTTTATACTGTCTTATAGTTACATGTTGATAAAGCCCTTAGGATGTGTACTTGACTACCTGGACTATGATGCAGATCATACTAGTGGGGACATGGTAGTCTATAAGTACATCCTTCAAGGTCCCTAGTCGTGGGTGTATCGAGACGGGGCATCGATATACCAGAGTAGACTAGCGTATACGCTTCTCGACCCATGTGATGGGCGATGGATGATCCCATATCCATTGGTGTTTGACATCAGAGATGGTATACGGGTGCTCAGTGGAGACTGGGTACACTGGACGGACTCGCCGAGAACTCCCAGATGGTATTATACCTCACGTCAGATGGCAGTTCTCAGGTGACACTTGTACAGGTTAGTCTGTAGACCCGAGATCGTCATAGAGTCTTGTGTGATTCCCACTGTGCTTTGATCTCCACCTTACCACGTCCATGAGGGCGTGCAAAACGGTGGTCTTTGGGTACAGTCCCGAGTCACATGGAGGCAATGAGCGATAGGAGGGGTTTCGTCTCTCCCGGTATTGGGGGTTGATGTTGCGCAGTGCTCGATTGGCCGTAACAGGGAAGTCCCTGGCCAGGGCTGATCAGAGATTTGCTGGTAAGTGTTACCAGTAGTTTCTCGACCCGTTACGAGCCTCACATCGGCACGACTTATCGGGTTATTGGGGTCTGACGTTTACCACCCCTAGACTTGATATGCGACGTATCAGACGAAGAGACCGGACTGTACGGTAAGTGTTACTGGTCGGATTCACAGGAGTGTGAGCGGGCTAGCTCGTCGATCTTCTGATCGCTCAATACCCGGGTGGCCGTTACGTTTAGCAGACCGCTTGCGGCTTGTGGGTGCTTGATATGATCATCATCTGCTACCGGCGTATTGACGAGTCTTTAGAGTCCTACACAGAGGTTTCCTGGCTCAAGCGAAACGAAATAGGAGCGCATATGAGATATGTGCAGGACCGAGAATAATGCGTGTATGTGATACCGCATTTCATTCTCGCGATATATGTTTCGATTGGTTATATTCGATATGACCTAGTTATCGAATCATTGATTCGATAAATCGATACATTAGATACTAGTCGGTTGTATGCGATATAACCGGATCATTGAATCAAGTGCTGATTTAATGATTTAATGTATAATTATATATTTGATATATTGCTTTACATTAACTAGTACTGGTTCACTTTAAACGGATTACTCTCACTTGATGTACATGTTGTATATGTGATATACTTTAGTGCACATCTTTGTATCATGTTTGATGATACTTGATCATTTGGTTAAATGCATAGAATTAAACCATGGTTAATTGGGTCATTAGGGTTTTGCTTTATCATTTATTTATTTGATTATTTATTTAGAAATGAGTTATGATAAGAATGGTGGCTAAGTTTGTTTTATGTTGAAGCTTCATGAAGCCTTGACTTTATGCAACCATTCTTGTCCTCATGCTTAACCCTAACTCTCCAAATGACCATGGTTTATTCTCTACACTTAACCTTGGTTTAGATATGATAAGTATTGATTTAAATTTATTTTTATCATAACACTTATCATATATTTTCTTGAGCTCCATCTTCTTCTTCAAGAAAAGCTCAAGGTGCATCAATGGCAACTTGAGCTAAAGTGAGATAAATCCAATTCTAAAGAGAACCCACGTCCTATTTCTTCATCCTCTACCTCTTGCCAAGTTGTTTTGGGTGTTTACTTCACAAGTTTCACAAGTTTGTGAAGTCGGAGCTTGAACTTGCGAAGCCTCGAGGTAGATCGTCTTTGACACAAAGCCGACGACCTATTCCGCTTGTTTTCCCGATGAAGCCGATGATCGAGTCGAGGATTCATGATGGACAGCGAGGGCATGACCACGTGGAGCTAAGGAGGCGGAAATCCGGATCTACAAAGGTTGTAGCATCTAACCTATAGTTAAATAGTTAACTAGTTTTCCGTTTCGCCTAAACATCTAGTAAACGATCCGTGTTAGGGTTTCTCGGCTTCCATAATTTTTGAAATTGGCATGGTTGATGCCTTGTGAGACTTCATTAGGATGCCTAGGAACCCTACACTCTTGGACTACCCTGGCCCACTAGTATGATCTGCATCATAGTCCTAGTATATATATCCTAAGGGCTTTATCAACATATGAGAGCAAGACAGTAACCTAATACAAATCAACATGTTAAGACAAAGTGAAACCAGATAGCATACTATCATATCAAGCAAGAAAGTCCACTCTATATATATCCAAGTATTCACTATAATATACATCATATGTATAACAATGGCCTCTAGGGCATATACATAACTAACAATCTCCCACTTGCACTAAGACCAGCTGTTTTAGTATCAATACCCAACATCCCGAAGAGTCTCTCAAATTGTATCTGGGGTATGGCATTCATGAGTGGATCCACAGTGTTGTCCTTCGTGTCAACTCTCCTGATCTCGATCTCGCGGTGATCAACTATCTCCCGGATCAGGTGATACCGCCTTAGAATATGTCTGGATCTCTAATGGGACCTGGGTTCCTTGGCCAAAGCCACAGCTCCATTTTTATCAAAATAAAAGGTATTGGATGCTCAATGGACGGAACCTCTCCAAGTTCAGTTATGAACTTCTTCATCTAGACAGCCTCTTTGGCAGCATCATTGGTAGCGATGTATTCAGCCTCCATCGTCGAGTCTGCCACAGTTTCTTGTTTGGAACTCTTCCAACACACCGCCCCCCCATTGAGGGTAAAGACAAATCTTGAGTGCGACTTAGAGTCATCCTTATCACTTTGGAAGCTCGAATCGGTAAATGACTCCACCTGGAGTTCTCCGTCACCATACACCAAGAACATCTCCTTAGTCCTTCTCAAGTACTTGAGAATGTTCTTCACAACTGTCCAGTGATTCTCTCCTGGATTTGTTTGATACCTACTCACTACACTTAGTGAGTATACTACATCGGGTCTGGTACATAGCATCGCGTACATGATAGAGCCTACTGCCGAAGTATAGGGTATCCCTTGCATCGAGCTCTCTCCAAATCAGTCTTAGGAGACATCTCTTTAGAAAGAGTGAGTCCAGAGATCGTGGGTAAATACCCACGCTTGGATTCTTCTATACTAAACCTCTTTAGTATGGTATCAATGCACCTGGATTGGGACAATCCCAGTATCCGTTTAGATCTATCTCTATAGATCTTAATTCCTAAAATGCAGGAGGCTTCACCTAGATCTTTCATTGAGAATCTATGTGATAAGAAGAGTTTGACCGAGTGCAGCATAGGAACATCATTTCCTATCAAGAGTATGTCATCCATGTACAATACGAGGAAGACAACCTTACTCTTTGCAACCTTCTAGTAGATACAAGGTTCATCTACGTTCTTGATGAAGTCAAACTCTTTGACTACCACATGAAAGCAGATGTTCCAACTCCACGATGCCTGCTTTAACCCGTAGATGGATTTAAGCAGCTTGCACACTTTTCTGCTGCTCCCACTGTCTATGAAGCCCTCTGGCTGAGTCATGTACATGCACTCCTCTAAATCACCATTTAGAAAGGCGGTCTTAACATCCATTTGCCAGATTTCATAGTCATGGTATGCAAAAATGGCAAGTAAGATCCGGATGGACTTAAGCATAGCCACTGGAGAAAAGGTTTTGTCATAATCCATACCTGGTCGTTGACGAAAACCCTCTGCAACAAGTCTAGCTTTGAAAGTCTCAACTTTTCCATCTACACCAAGTTTCTTCTTAAAGATCCATTTGCTCCCAATGGGTTTTACCCCTTCAGGAGCAACTTCCATAGTCCATACTTTGTTGGTGTACATGGATTCCATCTCAGATCGCATTGCATCAAGCCATTTCACAGAGTCCCCACTCGTGATGGCCTGCTCGAAGCTAGTCGGGTCATCATCTTCCATGATGCAATCCTCGCTCCCACCATCGATGAGAAAATCGTAGTATCACTCAGATGGATGAGGAACCCTACTAGATCGGCGGAGAGGCTGGGTTTCGTTGGGAGCTATCGAATCCTCCGGTTCCACCAAATCTTCTGTTGCAGTTTGTGTAGATGGAACTTCTTCCAGTTCTACCTCATTGCCACTAATTTCTTTAACGAGAAATTCCTTTTCTAAAAGGGTGGCATGTTGAGCAATAAACACCTTTTGTTCCTCACTTAGGTAGAAAAGATATCCATGCGAATTTCTTGGATATCCCACAAACTTGTCTCGAGCTTGTCCGGATTTTTCTTTTTAACATAGGCCGGACAACTCCATATCTTAACTCGTTTAAGAGATGGTCTCTTCTCATTCCATATCTCATATGGAGTGGTAGGCACCGATTTGGTTGGAACTCTATTCAATAGGTATATGGCTGTCTCAAGCACATACCCCCAGAAGGAAATAAGTAACTCAGCAGTGCTCATCATCGAGCACACCATATCCAATAGGGTGTGATTCCTCCGCTCTGATACACCATTGTGCTGTGGTGTATACGGAAGAGTAAGCTGAGAGAGAATCCCATTCTCTTTTAGATAGTCCAGGAACTCATTGCTCAAGTATTCTCCCCCTCGATCAGATTGAAGGATCTTAATACTTTTACCCGTTTGGTTCTCGACTTCGTGCTTATATTCTCTGAATTTCTCAAAATCTTTAGACTTGTGTTTCAACAGGAACACATGTCCGTATCTTGAGGGATCGTCAGTGAATGTAATAAAGTATAAGGAACCATTCCTGGCATGTGTAGACATGTGACCGCAAACATCACTATGTATCAGTCCCAAGAGTTCCATAACTCTTTCTCCATGTCCACTAAACGGAGTTTTGGTCATTTTGCCTTTGAGACATGAATGGCAAGTTTCATAAGATGATAATTCGAAAGGATTCAAATATCCATCCTTATGTAACTTAGCTAGTCGTGTCGCATTGATATGACCTAGTCTACAATGCCACAAGAAGGATTCGTTCATTTCTGAACTCTTCCTCTTGTGTGTGTTTTGTATTTTGAGAACTGCAGTTTGATTTAGAACATATATGCCATTATTTAATGAGCCTGATCCAATCAACTTTTGATTCAGGAAGATGTTCATAACATTATCCTGTACTACAAAATTATATCCTTTTTTAATTAATAAATAAACTGATATAAGATTGCATATCAGGGTCGGAATGTAATAGCATTCGTTCAGAATCAATGTATTACTATTTGGTAATATAAGGTGATATTCGCCAACTGCTTTGGCTGCAACATTTGCACCATTCCTTACTCTTATGGAATGATCACCCATTCCCAGTTCCCTACCTTTCTTTAGCCTATGTAACATATTACATATGTGGGATCCCGATCCGGTATCTAATACCCAGGATGTATAGTGAACTGAGAAACAGTTCTCGATAACTAACACATTCGAAGAAGATGCATCAGCATGCTTATTCTTCATTTGGGCGGCATGAGAATCTAGAAATGTGCCTATTCCCTGCTCAGTTTTATAACGTTTATAAGAAAGAATGGGACCAACGTTCCCCTGCTTAGTATAATAAGCTGGTTCGGTCAATACATTCATATTATTATCTTGATTAAGGCCTGACATGGTCGCTACCTGGAGAGAGAGAGAAGAATACACTTTAGCGTATGCTCTTGCAAGATTAGATTGGTTATTATCTTATCTAATCAGGATAGCTCCCACTGCTTTTATCAAATCTTCCTTAAAACCCTAAAAGGTCAGACTAGCCGGGATTAATTACACCTTACAAGTTCGCCAATCTTTCAGCCAGGTCAGTGTTGGTACTTTGAGGGAGGTTCCCCGTGCTTTCGTACGGACCTAATTAAAATAAACCTCATTTTCCCAGAGGCATAACCCCGTTAACACCTTTCTAGACACCTACTTGATCGGCTAATTGTCATGTGTAAAACTCTCCCAGGAGTAACTCTTACTCGCAGTGGGTATCAGGATCCAACTATCTCATAGAAAGTATGCAATCTCATTGCAAATTTCAACACTTAAAATTCCCGATAATACTTTTTTCCTCTAGCAACTCATGACCTTGGCTATGGTCAACAAATCATAAGCACTAGCCAAGTTCAACCCATCATTTCCCGAGTGAATTAAACCCACCCGTACGACCCTTGGCTAAGGTCAACAAAGTCGTACGACTACCCTAACTCAATCACATCTCATGTTTTAACAGATAAACACTAATTAGCTACCGTACACTACGCCTTGGCTAAGGTCAACAATCGCAGCACGAATACTAACTACTCTCTATCTGAAATGACGGAGGGCTACGATAGGATTTTCAGAAAACCTTTTGCATAATGAACTTGATATCGTTGTGAAACAGGTGATTTTGAAAAGGAGTGTTTTTGAGGCTTTTACTAGTTTCGCTAAAGAGGTCACTCCCGGTGAAGGGATCTCGGCTCTTTCATTATCGAATAAGGTGCAGAATATTTCACATATACCGCTATGCAAAGCAAGAACTATAGAAGCAATCAGAAACAAAACCGAGTGAGTTGTAGCATCTGCTAGTTTTGCTAAAGAGGTCACTCCCGGTTAAGGGATCTCGGCTCTTTCCTTATCGAATAAGGTACTGGATATTCTACAAAGAATACCACTATGCAAAGCAAAAAACTAGAGCTACCCTTTTTTGAAATTTAATTCTACAACATCTTTTAGGTTTCTTTTCTTTCATTAATCTCATTAATGACGTTCCATCATTTAAGCTTCCTAAGCATCACAGAAGAAACGAAAATACAACGTAAGCTTATGCCACCCGCATTCGCCAGTGTCACGTTATGCACTGTTAGGTTACTTAAGTAACAACATACCGGGGCGGGACTAGCGCGGGTGCAAAACATAAGCAACGTTTATTATATATCATATATACAATAATAAAGTATTCGTCTCATGCATATAATATGATCACATCACATATAATCAGCAGCAGAAGATAACATATGAAATATTGGATATGTTAGGAGGTCCGTGTTTTATTTTGAGCCTTTATAAAACACGAATTCTACGGTCGCGATGAGTAGCCAAACCCACATCCCTAGACCCCTACGAGAGCGGCAAGAAACCTTACCAATTCTAGGGTTAGGAAACCCGGTCTCGACTCCTCGAGATGGCCTCCCACTGGACCTTAGAACCCGGCTGCTTGTGCTCTTCTCCTTGGGTCTATCCTAATGCGGAAAAGTAAATAATATACAATGGTGACATCATCCCCAACCCGGAAGTGCCCCAATAAAAGAATATTACATACAATGAATTTTACATGAATGAAAATAAAAACTCTCATCTCACATAAAACCCCCGGCTATTCAAAGCATGACTATCCAATATAATATATTACAGCAACACATAATATCACATGTCATCAACGTAAGTAAATATGCATATCCCAATTGTTGTTGATGTATAGCAACGAAACCGGTGATACACCACTTATTACACTTACGGTCATAGAAAAGAAAGTGAAAAACTACAACATTTGGAATCCGCAATCACCTTAGACATCACAAACCCGAAATATCACATATTACGGATTTCATACCTAACTATATGAATTCCACATATTGTATGACATTCCAGAAAAAGCTAGACGATGTTAAACATTTCGATCGAATCAACAAACACCCAAAATTTCCCAAAATGCTCAACACTTGAGCGTAATTTAGAAGTATCCATCACATGCCACAGTAGCAATGAACCAGTCATAGAAGGGTCAACCAATGCCTCACTTGTGGCACCGCTAAACTACCACAAACCCTTGGGTTTAGTGGCAGTTTTGACGGTCAAAAAATTGAGTTAAGGTTTTGTTCTTCTAGAGGGTTCACTGCATCACTTGCACGATATTTGAATGTTCTTTAATTAAGGAAAAATCCAACACTTGAAAATTTTCCGGCAAGGGTTAAAGTGGGTATTTGATATCCGATCGAACTTTTTAACACTGTCTAAATAACCCGAAAACAAAAGTAGAATTACGAATACGAAACACTCTGTATAGTTAATACAGTAAATTAACATCAAATGCAAATTTAGCAAAAACAAACAACACCTGAAATACCAAACCCCAGAGATCAGAACACTGTACAAATTTCACCCAAAAATACCTATACAAAACCGAGCTCACCGGCCATATCCTCAAAGTGCTCGGCCAAAATCCAAGGGTAGGAGTTGAAATTTGTACGTTGTTCATATTGTATCACATACAACATTCTGCAACTGTTTGAAATTTTTTTGACTCTCTAAATATTTTTACAGAAAGTAGGGTTTGATGTTGGGTGTTGCGGAGTTGTTTCGGTTTCGAAATCCTACACTTATCCGTCTAATTCTCTAGCTAGGCTCTGATACCACTGTTGGGTTACTAAGCATCGCAGCAAGGTTTCGGGAGGCATCGTACATGCCAATTTAAAATTTTGCTATGCTTAAAGTAACCCTAAACAAGATCTTTAACTAGAGAATCAAACTAAACATTCATGTTAACAACTTAACATCTAAGAGCTAGGGATTACAACCTTTATAGTCCATTCCTTCGCTTCATAAGCTCCGAGTTGAGGTCCCTTCGCTGTGATCATCAAGCTCCCGGACTCTATAGAGGCTCCATAAGGTGAATGAGACATCCTTGCTTGAAGTCTTCACAATCCAAGATGATCTACCTTGAAGAATCACAAACCCAAGCTCTCACTTCACTAATGAGGTATTAGTGAAGCAAACACCCTAATCTAAGTGGCTAGAATAGATGAGAATGCTGAAGTAGGAATTTTGCTCTCTTTAGTTTTCTTTTTCTCCTAATCATTCATCACAAAATAAAATCAAGCAAGCTCTTTTCTTTTGGTGGAGGAAGAAGAAGATGAGCAAGTGATGAAATGAATTATTGTGTGAGGTTATAAATGCAACCAAGGGTTAAGCATGGCATGCTTAACCCTTATAGAGACTTAACCATGAGTTAGGGTTAGGGTTGGGTTAATAAATATCTTGAGAAATATCAAGGGGTGACTAAGTCAACAAGAGCAAAATATCCACACAATATTGATTTTGTTAGTGTTTATGCCCTAGAGGCCATTACTGTATCATACTAGTTTGTATATTACTTAATGGAAGCTTGGGATATTCACAGTTGTATTGACAGTCTTGCTAAAAATGGTAGTATGCTACTTGGTTTGAGTCTACTTTAATATGTGCATATGTTTCTTTTAACGTATCGCTTATACATATTAGTAGAGCCCTTAGGATCTTTGCTTGATTACCAGCGTTGTGATGGTAGTCACACTAGTGGGTGCTGGGTAGTCTATAAGCAACATCTTATACAGGTCCCTGGTTGTAGGATTATCGAGACAGGGCATCGATATTCCGGAGTAGACCGGTTTATACGCTTCTCATCCCAGTTGGAGAGATGGTCTGTTCCACAGCCATCAGTACGTCGTACTGGAGATAGTATGCAGGTGCTCGTTAGGTTACGGGTACACCGAACAGGACTCGCCGGGAGCTGCAGGTTGGATTTATACCCATCGTCAGATAGCAGTTCTCAGGTGACATGAGTACAGCTTAGTCCGTCGACTTGATACTGCTACTTCGCCTCGGGTGTGTTCCCACTGTTCTTAGATTACTACCCTACCACGGCTCAAAGGAGTCATACAAACAGGTAGTAGTTGGGTGCAGTCCCGAAGCACTTGGAGGCAGTGGCGGTTAGACAGGATTCGTCTCTCTCGGTATTGGGGGTTGATATCGCGCTGTGTATGGAGAGCCATTACGAAAAGTCCCTGGCCAGGGCAAGCGAGATTTACTTGTGGCTTCCAGTAGTTTCTCAAGGTGTAATGGGCTTCACTCCGACACAACTTATACCGCTATTAGGGGTCTGACATTTACCGCCCCTAGGCCCGATATGCGATAGTCCTAGACGAATGGACCGGACTGTACGGAGATTGTCACATTAGGCTCAGTTGGAGTTCGGATGGGTTTCCTCATCGTCCTTCTTATCGAAATCTACCTGGGGACCGTTTCGTACAGCTAGTACCGCTTGCGGCCTGTGGTTAAACCCACTGCCAGCGTAGTGTCGAGTCTTTAGAGTCCCACACAAAGAATTTCCCCGCATCGGGCAAAAGGTGTAGAAGCCGTATGGTTTTACGGCAGGGCCGCGATCACTTACGTACACATGTGCACGTATTATGATCGGGCAGATAATACTAGCGGGCTTTGGTTTAAGCCAGATTCTAGTATTATACAGATGGATTTATTCAGTCAAAGATTATCCGTGTTTTTCAGAAATACGCATGGGAGGTGCAGTCTCGTAATTTGTCGGGAAGCTTCTAGAAGAGGATGACTCATTTGTATTTATTTCTTTTGGATTAAACACAAATGAGGTGTAGAGATGAGGTGTAGGTTTTCATTAAATGCTTAATGACTCATGAGGTGATTCACCATTTAGAAATAAATGAAGCTTACTAGATATTTCTAGATATTTATCAAAGAGATATTTGTATGCTTGATATTATTCTTTCATAAGTTATTATTCATATCATTATCACAAAAGCTTTCTCTCTCCTCAAGTCTTCATCTTCTTCCTCAAACCCTAATAGCTCTCATGAGTTGAGAAACCTAGGGTTTAAGTGACTAAGTAATCCATCTAATTACTTTACATCCTCTAGGACTTCTAGATTAGCGATCTAGGAGTCGTAGTTATCTCAGATTCGAGATAGAAGCTCGGACTATAGACTCTTGGGTGGATCGTCTTTGACTCAAGGAGGCCGTTGAGGTGCCCACGTTCTATAGAACCTACGAGGTGTGGAGGATAGCGATGAAGACCCGAAGGACAAGTAACGTGAAGTATAACTTCGAATCAGAGTAGTTAAACCTTTCATAGTGTGCTAGTAATGGTTTAGACACGATCCGTGTGCTTAAGTCCGTGTTACGAAGCTTTGATAATTTTTTTCATATATTCCGCCTCCCCACAAGCTCGTGGGGTGCGTGACATGGACTTACAGTGGTATCAGAGCCTACTAAGCCTTTACTAGCTTGTTAGCAACTAATTAGAACTTCGATCGTCGGAAAAATGCGAAAACATAACCCCGGACCCCTCAAGTTTCTGTCAATTTTAAACGTGTCGAAAAAATTATTTGATAGGTATGAAAATTCACAGTAGGGAATTCTAAGAATACTGTAGAAATATGAACTGCTAACTCGGTGATAAGGCCGCGGAAGCGCGGCAGATTAGTGCTATTCGCCGCGGATCCGCGGCCGAGTCAACTCCGAGTTGACTCGGATTTACACAGTAACTCTTAGTATAGGGTGTTTTGTTTTCCTGTATATTCTGTTTCTGCCCAGGTTATTTCAGTGCTGGCTTGCATTTGGAGTAGAGACGGAAAAAGGTTGTTGATCGATATTCTAAGTTATTTGCTAATCGGGTTTTTTCTGTAATGTTTAATGTGTTCGTAAACCTCCCCTAATTGCTAGTATGTCGGTTAGCAGGGGGTTGCACATTTCTATAATGGTTTTTACTGGCTTGTGTATATGAACTTGATTGGATCGTTGTGATGATTAGCCGGTGTTTGAGATGAGATTTTATATTCATTCATTCGATGTAAATTGTAATATGATGTAATATTCTTTTGCGGGGAACATCCGGGCTGAGGTTGTAGCCACCCTTGTATTATTTCTTTTACTGTTTTATGCTCCTAGGATAGACCCAAGATGGGGTGCACAAACTATCGGGTACTTTGAAGTGTTTAGTGGCCTACTCACGTTGCTGAGGGAGACCGCTTCACTTCGGGTACTTGGCGGGTAGTTTGCCGTATCCGTAGGGGTCTAGGGTGGGGTAATGGCTATTCATCACAACTGTGTAATCCGTCTTTCGTTGCAGGCTCAAAAGAAACGCGGATTGCTTGTATATCCAATAATGTTCATCTGTGATCTGGAATGCCTATTATTGCGTCTGACGAATGTACAATATCTATATATGATAGCTATTAGACGTTACTTATGTTTTACACCCGCGCTAGCCCAGCCCCCGCTCTGTCGTTAGTTAAGTAACCTAACGGGTGAATGACGGGACCCAGTGGCGAATGCGGATGGCATTGTTAGTGTATATGCCCTAGAGGCCATTACTGTATCATACTAGTATGTATATTACTTGATGCAAGCTTGGGATATTCACAGTTGTACAGACAATCTTGCTCAATATAGTAGTATGCTACTTGGTTTGTCTCTGCTTTAATGTGTACATGTGTGTTTATTTATTATATCACCTATACGCATTAGTAGAGCCCTTAGGATCTTTGTTTGATTACCGGCGTTGTGATGGCGATCACACTCGTGGGGGCTGGGTAATCTACAAGCACATCCTTATACACGTCCCTAGTCGTGGGAGTATCGAGATAGGGCATCGATACTCCAGAGTAGACTAGCGTATGCGCTTCTCATCCCAGCACGGGAGACGGTCTGTCCCACAGCCGTCAGTACGTCGTACTTGAGATAGTATGCGGGTGCTCGTTAGGTTACGAGTACACTGGACAGGACTCGTCGGGAACTGATGGTTGGTATTATACCTATCGTCAGTTATCAGTTCCCAGGTGACATGAGTACAGCTTAGTCTGCTGACTTGACACTGTCACTTCGCCTCGAGTGTGTTCCCACTGTTCTTTGATTACTACCCTACCACGGCTCTACTGAGTCGTGCAAACAGGTAGTAGTTGGGAGCAGTCCCGAAGCACTTGGAGGCAGTGACGGTTAGACAGGATTCGTCTCTCCCGGTATTGGGGGTTGACATCGCGCTGTGTCTAGGAGAGCCATTACACGAGTAGTCCCTGGCCAGGGCAAGCGAGATATACTGGTAGGTTTCCAGTGTTATCTCAGGGTGTATTGGGCTTCACTCCGACACGACTTGTACCGCTATTAGGGGACTGACGTTTACCGCCCCCCTAGGCCCGCCATGCGATGTATCAGACGAACAGACCGGACTGTACGGAGATTGTCACATACAGACTCAGTAGGTGTTCGGATGGGTTTACCTCATCGGCCTTCTTATCGACATCTACCTGGGGACCGTTACGTACAGCTAGTGCCGCTTGCGGTCTGTGGTTAAACCCACTGCAAGCGTAGTGTCGAGTCTGTAGAGTCCCACACAGAGAGTTTCCCTGCACTGAGCGAAACGTGTAGAGGCCGTATGGTTTTACGGCAGGGCTGCTATCACTTACGTACACTTGTGTGCGTATGGTGTTCGGGCAGGCAGTACTAGTAGGCTTTGGTTTAAGCCGGATCCTAGTATTGCACGGATGGATTTGTTTTGTCTCCTGTGCATCCGCATTCTACGGAATACGGATGCAGGTGTGTATGCACAGTTTTTCGGAGTGATGAAGGAGGAGGTGCCTCATTAGGGTTTTGGCAGTTGGTTCGGCCAAAACCGTTATGTGGCGGGCTCATTAGGGTTTTGACAGTTGATTCGGTCAAAACCATTTTGAGGCGGACTCATTAGGGTTTTGACAGTTCGTTTGGTCAAAACCATTATGAGCCGCGAACATCATTTACTAATCCTATTAGTGATAATCTTATGATGGCTAATTGCATTGACCATTTGACCCCGTTGACCTCTCTTGACTTTGTTGACCGGTTGACCGGGTTGACCATTGACTTTCAAGAGGGTTCTACACTTTTCTTTTCTTTTCCTTTTTCTTTTGGATTATGATAATGGTCATTTCAAAGTAGCCATCAACTTTATCTTGATGGGATTAGTAATGATGTTGTTTTGCATTATTTGCAACCATGGTTGTTTTTTCTTTTGTATCATAATTTTATTCTCATTCTCTCTCTTGAAAAGAGAAGCTCTATGGTTGCTAACCTTCCTCCTTCTTCTTCCTCCTCTTGATTTCTCCTTTGATCTCATGTGTTGAGAGAAAAAGGATTCCACTTGACAAACACATCCATACATCTTCTCTACACATCCTAGGGCTTCTAGATTAGAAATCTCCTTGCCCTAGTTACCTCGGCTTGAGGTGGAGCTCGGTGTACATCTCTCGGGTGGATCGTCTTCGACTCAAGGAGGCCGCGGAGGTGACCGAAGTCCGGATCAACCATTGAGCAAGCAAAGAGACGAACAACAAGAAGAGAAGAACAACAAAGAAGAAGAACAACAAGAAGAGAAGGAGTTCAAGTTGAGGTATAACCCCTAACCGAGTAGATACATCTCTTGTTAGGATGCTAGTGTATTGTTTAGCAAAGATCCGGCTTTTACGGTCCATGTTACAAAGTTTAGAAAATTTTTTGTTTTACCGTTTCCGCAACCCCGAAAGTACCGGGAGAGGTAACGTGGACCTAACAGTGGTATCAGAGCCTAACTAAACATAAACTAGCTTGGTAGTAAAGTGTATCGAAGTTCGAAACGGAAAAATCGAAAAAAAAAACCAAGTTATAAAAACCTGAGTTTCTGTTAAAATTTTTTCTGGTCAAAACAAAATTTGTTATAGTCCAAAAATCATCTCAGGGTTTTTAGAAGAAAGCCACCAAAAACGAGCCAGCAACTCGACCAAAGAGCCGCGTTTCCGCGGCAATAGCAAGCTATTGCCGCGGAACCGCGGCCATCTTGGTGAGTTGCTGGGTCGATTTTGGTGCAGTGGGTTTCTGACTTGGATTTACGATTTTTAAGATATATTATATGTGCCCAGATTTTCCAGAATAGAAATTTGTTTTTGGGGGCCTATAATTCCGTATTTTTTCCGAACTTCACTACACTTTGACTATGATGGTTATATCTGTAATGTTTATGTGTATTGAACGTCTACTAATCGCTATACGTCGATTAGTGGGGGTTATACATATCTGTGATCTGTGTTGATGATGGTTTGTGTATATAAACTCGTTGGATTGTCGCGGATGAATAGCCGGGGTGGATGTGAGATGAGAGTTTCTTTTTCTTTCATTCATGTAATAAATTTGTAAATTGATGTAATATTATTTGTATGGCCGCACAACCGGGTCGGGGTTGTTGCCGTCATTGTATAATTCTTTTTACTGTTTTTGCTCCTAGGATAGACCCATGGAGGAGGTGCACAAACTACCGGGTATCTCGAAGTGCCGAGTGGCCTACTCATGGCATTGAGGGAGGTTGCTTCGCTTCGGGTACTTGGCGGGTAGTTTGCCGCACCCGTAGGGGTCTTGGGTGGGGTTTTTTGCTATTCATCGCGACCGTGTAATCCGTTTTTCGTTGCAGGCTCGAACGAATCGCGGGTTCCTAGTATATCCAAAGTGTTCATCTGTGATCTGGATTGGCTATCATTGCTATATTGTTATATATATAATAACTATTTAGGCGTTGCTTATGTTTTACAGCCGCGCTAGCCCAGCCCCCGCTCTGTCGTTAGTTAAGTAACCTAACGGGTGATGACGGGGCCCAGTGGCGAATGCGAATGGCATAAGCGTACGTCATATTTTGGTTGTTTTCTGCAATGGTAGGATTTAAATGATGGGACGCATTAAAAGAACTAATGCAAGAAAATAAACCTAAAAGACGTTGTTGGAACAAGTTTTTCAAAAAGCTGTTATTGCAAGGACGTTCAATTTTTGTTTTGCATCGAGGTATTCGGTTATGAATGCCCAGCACCTTAGTCGACGAGGCAAGGGCCGAGATCCCTTCATCGAGAGTGACCCCTTGGACAAAAGTTTGCGTCATGGTAATAACTTCACTATAGTCGATTATTCTTGCTTTGCATCGAGGTATTCAGTTTGGAATATCCTGCACCTCATTCGACGAGGAAAGAGCCGAGATCCCTTCACAGGGAGTGACCTCTTTAGCAAAAGTTTTCGCCACTGTATTTTCA
Organism: Agapanthus africanus; assembly: GCA_030015575.1. Lineage (NCBI taxonomy): Eukaryota > Viridiplantae > Streptophyta > Magnoliopsida > Asparagales > Amaryllidaceae > Agapanthus > Agapanthus africanus. Next base: position 327,446,023 of record JASDDO010000018.1, read on the forward strand.
AAAAACTGTATCATGTTCCTTCAACGATATCAAGTTCATTACGTTAACGGGTTTTCGCCAAAACCCAGTCGTAGCCCTCCGTCGTTTCGGATTGATATTGCTTAGTATTCGTGCTACGTATTTCGTGCTCAGCCGAGGCGTAGTGAACGGTAGCTATGTAATATTTTTCCGTAGGATACAAAGTGATTGGTTAGGACAGTCGTGCGGTCATTTTGGCTCAGTCAAGGACTCGTACGGGTGGGTCTAATGCAGTCAAGATAATGACGGGTTGAACTTGACTAGGATCCTTTGATATGTTGGCTCAGTCAAGGTCACTTGGGTCCTAGGGGCAAAAACCACATCGGGAGTTTCAAAAGTACTGAAACTTGCAGATTTAGCATACCATCTGGAGTGTAGTGACTAGAGTGGATTCCATCTAGGTCATCACACTATGATAGTTGGATCCCGATCACACTGATGAGTTGGATTACTCTCGGGAGATTATTTCACTTAACAATCAATGCTATAAACCTAGTAGGTGTCTAGAAAGGTGTTAGCGGGGTTACGCCCCCAGGGAAAAGAGGTTCTTGAATTAAGGAACTTCGCGAAAGCGTTGGAAAACCTCCCTCGAAGTACCGACACTAGCCTGGCTGAAAGGTTAAGCAAGTATTGTGACGTGAATTAAAACCCGGCTAGTTCTTCTTTTAAAAAGGTTTTAAGAAGAATTTGAGTAAACAGTGGGAGACATCCTGGTTAGATAAATTAATAAACCAATCTAATCTTGTAAGAGCATACGCTGAGTGTTTCTTTTCTCTCTCTCCAGGCAGCAACCTTTTCACGCCCTAATCAAGATAATAAAATGTATCGCTTGACCGATCCGAATTCTTATTCGGGACTGGGGAAAGTTGGTTCAGCTCTAACTTGTGACAACAGTCATGAGTATGAGTATGGGAAAGGGGATTGTATGGATTTCCAGGATAGCCAGTTGAAGAAGAAGCATGGTTTTGCATCTACTTCAGGTGTTCTTGTAATTGAGAACTGTTTTACGGTCAGCCCTACCTCCTGGGTACTTGATACCGGATCAGGATCTCATATCTGTAATTTATTGCAGGGACTGAGAAAAAGTAGGAAAGTTGCACCGGGTGATATGTCGCTCAGAGTAGCGAACGGAGCACAAGTTAATGCGGCACCCATCGGTGAATATCACCTAGTATTGCCAAATGGCAAGACTATGATTTTGAACGATTGCTACTATGTACCCTCCATGGTTTGCAACATCATATCAGTTTCTTTACTCGATAAAGATGGATATAACTTTGTCCTTGACAAGAATATCATGAACATTTACCTTCATAAGGTACTGGTTGCAGAGGGTACACTGTGTAATGGTATCTACGTTCTAAATCAGAATACAGTTCTCAATATACAAAACACACGCAAGAGAAAAAATTCAGATACGAATGAATCCTACTTGTGGCATTGTAGACTTGGTCATATCGGAGAGAAAAGACTGAGTAAGTTGCATAAAGATGGACTCTTGGATGCGTTCGAGTTTTCATCTTATGAAACTTGTCAGTCTTGTCTCAAAGGGAAGATGACCAAATCTCCGTTCACCGGACATGGAGAAAGAGCAGCAGAGCTCTTGGGACTCGTACATAGTGATGTATGCGGTCCAATGTCTATACATGCAAGGGGTGGGTTCTCGTACTTCATCACATTCACTGACGATCTCTCTAGGTTCGGATATGTGTATCTGATGAAACACAAATCTGAAGCTTTTAAGAAATTCAAGGAATTTAGAAACGAAGTAGAGAACCAGACAGGCAAAAGTATCAAGATCCTCCGGTCTGACAGGGGAGGGGAGTACTTAAGCACGGAATTCCTAGATTACTTAAAAGAGAATGGTATTCTCTCTCAGCTTACTCCTCCTTATACACCACAGCACAACGGTGTATCGGAGAGGAGGAATCGTACCCTTCTGGATATGGTTCGCTCCATGATGAGTAATGCCGAGTTGCCTCTTTCATTTTGGGGACATGCGCTGTTGACAGCTGCATATCTATTGAACGATGTTCCGTCTAAATCTGTGCCCAAGACACCGTTCGAGATATGGAATGCTAAGAAGCCGTATCTTAAACGCATTAAGATATGGGGTTGTCCGGCCTATGTAAAAGTACAAAATCCGGACAAACTTAAGGCACGTTCAGTTCTATGTAAATTTGTGGGATATCCTAAGAACTCCGCAGGATATCTGTTCTACCACACCGAGGAACAGAAGGTGTTTGTATCTCGCCACGCCACCTTTTTAGGGTGGCAATTTCTTGCAAAAGAAACAAGTGGGAGTTCGGTAGAACTGGAAGAAATTCAGCGACCACAAAATGAAACTGAAAATTTGACAGAACCTCAGAATTCAATAACCCCAGAAGAACCTCAGCCACTCCGCAGATCTGGTAGGATTTCTCATCCGCCCGAGAGATACTACGGTTTTCTCATTGACGGGGATCGAGAGGATTGCATCTTGGAAGAAGATGACCCTACCAGTTTCAGGCAAGCCATTATCAGTAGGGACTCTGATAAGTGGCAGGAAGCAATGCAATCCGAAATGGAGTCCATGTACGCCAATAAAGTGTGGACCTTGGATATTGCTCCACCTGGGGTAAAACCCGTTGGATGCAAATGGATATACAAAAGGAAACTTGGTGTAGATGGGCAGGTGGAAACCTATAAAGCTAGACTCGTTGCAAAAGGTTTTCGTCAAAGACCTGGTTTGGACTACGATGAAACATTTTCTCCGGTGGCTATGCTCAAATCCATTCGGATCCTACTTGCCATTGCTGCCTTCCATGACTATGAAATCTGGCAGATGGATGTTAAAACGGCTTTCCTAAACGGTTGTTTGGAAGAGTGCGTTTACATGGATCAACCAGAAGGTTTCGTAGACAGTGGGAGCAGCGGGAAGGTGTGCAAGTTGCTTAAATCCATTTATGGATTAAAGCAGGCATCGCGGAGCTGGAACATCTGTTTTGATGAGGCAATCAAGGAATTTGATTTCATCAAGAACGAAGATGAACCCTGTGTTTATAAGAAGATTGTAGGACGAACTGTCGTATTCCTAGTCTTGTACGTGGACGACATTCTTTTGATAGGAAATGATATTCCTATGCTACAATCGGTCAAGCTATTTTTGTCACAAAGGTTCTCCATGAAAGACCTGGGTGATGCCTCGTACATTCTGGGGATCAAGATCTATAGAGATAGATCCAAGAAACTATTGGGACTTTCGCAGTCCAGGTACATAGAGACCGTACTAAAGAGATTTAGTATGGAGGGTTCCAAGCGCGGTAACATACCCGCATTGCACGGAATTACCCTCTCCAAGAAGATGTCTCCTAAGACTGACGAGGAGAGGGTTCGCATGAGCACTATACCCTACGCTTCGGCGGTAGGATCTATAATGTATGCGATGCTATATACAAGACCAGATGTAGCTTACGCGCTGAGCGCGGTAAGCCGGTATCAGTCAGACCCAGGGGAGGACCACTGGACAGCAGTGAAGAACATTCTCAAGTACCTGAGAAGGACTAAGGAGATGTTCCTGGTTTACGGTAATGGAGACCTCAGGGTCGAGTCCTTTACCGATTCAAGCTTCCAGAGTGACAAAGATGACAGCAAGTCTGTCTCGGGTTTTGTGTTTACCCTCAACGGAGGGGCGGTATGTTGGAGGAGTTCCAAGCAGGATACCGTCGCAGACTCGACGATGGAGGCTGAATACATTACTGCAAGCGATGCCGCAAAAGAGGCGGTCTGGATAAAGAAGTTCATTAGTGAACTTCAGGTGGTTCCGTCCATTGTTGACCCAATACCTTTGTATTGCGATAACAATGGGGCTATAGCTTTAGCGAAGGAACCAAGGTCCCATCAGAAATCCAGGCACATCTTAAGGCGGTATCACCTGATCAGGGAGATCATTGATCGACAGGAGATCGAGGTGCGGAGAGTGGACACAAAGGACAACACTGCGGGCCCATTCACGAAGGCTTTACCCCAAACTCAGTTCGAGCGGCTGATCGAGATGATAGGTCTTCGATACGCCAGTACATGGCCTTAGTGCAAGTGGGAGATTGTTAGTGTATATGCCTTAGAGGCCATTACTGTATCATACTAGTTTGTATATTACTTGATGGAAGCTTGGGATATTCACAGTTGTACAGACAATCTTGCTCAATATAGTAGTATACTACTTGGTTTGTCTCTGCTTTAATGTGTACATGTGTGTTTATTTATTATATCACCTATACGCATTAGTAGAGCCCTTAGGATCTTTGCTTGATTACCGGCGTTGTGATGGCGATCACACTCGTGGGGGCTGGGTAATCTACAAGCACATCCTTATACACGTCCCTAGTCGTGGGAGTATCGAGATAGGGCATCGATACTCCAGAGTAGACTAGCGTATGCGCTTCTCATCCCAGCACGGGAGACGGTCTGTTCCACAGCCGTCAGTACGTCGTACTTGAGATAGTATGCGGGTGCTCGTTAGGTTACGAGTACACTGGACAGGACTCGTCGGGAACTGATGGTTGGTATTATACCTATCGTCAGTTATCAGTTCCCAGGTGACATGAGTACAGCTTAGTCCGCTAACTTGACACTGTCACTTCGCCTCGAGTGTGTTCCCACTGTTCTATGATTACTACCCTACCACGGCTCTACTGAGTCGTGCAAACAGGTAGTAGTTGGGAGCAGTCCCGAAACACTTGGAGGCAGTGACGGTTAGACAGGATTCGTCTCTCCCGGTATTGGGGGTTGACATCGCGCTGTGTCTAGGAGAGTCATTACACGAGTAGTCCCTGGCCAGGGCAAGCGAGATATACTGGTAGGTTTCCAGTGTTATCTCAGGGTGTATTGGGCTTCACTCCGACACGACTTGTACCGCTATTAGGGGACTGACGTTTACCGCCCCCCTAGGCCCGCCATGCGATGTATCAGACGAACAGACCGGACTGTACGGAGATTGTCATATACAGACTCAGTAGGAGTTCGGATGGGTTTACCTCATCGGCCTTCTTATCGACATCTACCTGGGGACCATTACGTACAGCTGGTGCCGCTTGCGGTCTGTGGTTAAACCCACTGCCAGCGTAGTGTCGAGTCTTTAGAGTCCCACACAAAGAGTTTCCCTGCACTGAGCGAAACGTGTAGAGGCCGTATGGTTTTACGGCAGGGCTGCGATCACTTACGTACACTTGTGTGCGTATGGTGTTCGGGCAGGCAGTACTAGTAGGCTTTGGTTTAAGCCGGATCCTAGTATTGCACGGATGGATTTGTTTTGTCTTCTATGCATCCGCATTCTACGGAATACGGATGCAGGTGTGTATGCACAGTTTTTCGGAGTGATGAAGGAGGAGGTGCCTCATTAGGGTTTTGGCAGTTGGTTCGGCCAAAACCGTTATGTGGCGGGCTCATTAGGGTTTTGACAGTTGATTCGGTCAAAACCATTTTGAGGCGGACTCATTAGGGTTTTGACAGTTCGTTTGGTCAAAACCATTATGAGCCGCGAACATCATTTACTAATCCTATTAGTGATAATCTTATGATGGCTAATTGCATTGACCATTTGACCCCGTTGACCTCTCTTGACTTTGTTGACCGGTTGACCGGGTTGACCATTGACTTTCAAGAGGGTTTTACACTTTTCTTTTCTTTTCCTTTTTCTTTTGGATTATGATAATGGTCATTTCAAAGTAGCCATCAACTTTATCTTGATGGGATTAGTAATGATGTTGTTTTGCATTATTTGCAACTATGGTTGTTTTTTCTTTTGTATCATAATTTTATTCTCATTCTCTCTCTTGAAAAGAGAAGCTCCATGGTTGCTAACCTTCCTCCTTCTTCCTCCTCCTCTTGATTTCTCCTTTGATCTCATGTGTTGAGAGAAAAAGGATTCCACTTGACAAACACATCCATACATCTTCTCTACACATCCTAGGGCTTCTAGATTAGCAATCTCCTTGCCCTAGTTACCTCGGCTTGAGGTGGAGCTCGGTGTACATCTCTCGGGTGGATCGTCTTCGACTCAAGGAGGCCGCGGAGGTGACCGAAGTCCGGATCAACCATTGAGCAAGCAAAGAGAAGAACAACAAGAAGAGAAGAACAACAAAGAAGAAGAACAACAAGAAGAGAAGGAGTTCAAGTTGAGGTATAACCCCTAACCGAGTAGATACATCTCTTGTTAGGATGCTAGTGTATTGTTTAGCAAAGATCCGGCTTTTACGGTCCATGTTACAAAGTTTAGAAAATTTTTGTTTTACCGTTTCCGCAACCCCGAAAGTACCGGGAGAGGTAACGTGGACCTAACAGGCATAAGAGGACCTTGTATTTTCGTTGTTTTCTGCAATGATAGGTTAATTGATAGGAGGCATTATATTAATGCAAAGAAAATAAACCAAAGTTGAATCGTTGGAACAAATTTAGAAGAAACCACTCGGTTATTTTAAAAGAGCAGAATTATTATATTACGGAGCTTTAACCACTCCTTTTAAAAAGCTATCAGGTTCCTTCGATTATATCAAGTTCACTACGTTCACGGTTTCGCCAAAACCAGTCATAGCCCTCCGTCATTTCTTATGGATGGTCAGTAGTATTCAAGCTATGTTTGTTGGCCTTCATCAAGGCATAGCGTTTGGTAGCTGCTGGGGTATTTATTTGTTGCATAGATAGATGAGTTGGTTTGGGACAGTCGTATTACCTTGTTGGCCTTCGTCAAGGGTATGTACTGGTGGGTTCAAATTAACAAGATAATGATGGGCAGAACTTGACATGTGGCTTATGATTTGTTGGCCTTCGTCAAGGTCATAAGAACATGGGGCAAAAATCCACATTGGGAGTTTCTAAAGAAACTGAAACTTGCTAGTGTTGCATACCATTTGGAGTTTGATGAATGTTGGTAGGATTCCTTCAGCATTATCACACGATGATATTTGGATCCCGATCCTACTGTGAGTATCCGCTACTCATCAGGAGATTCGTCACTTAACGATCAATGCTATAAACCAAGTAGGTGTCTAGAACAGTGTCAGCGGGGCTACGCCTCCAGAGAAAAGAGGTTATTTAATTAATGAACTTTGCGAAAGTATCGTAAAACCTCCCTCGAAGTACCGACACTACCCTGGCTGAATGGTTAAGCAAGTATTGTACGGTGAGATCAGTCCTGACAAATTCTTCTTTTATGGTTTGAGGAAGGATTCGAGAAACAGTGGGAGCCATCCAGTTTAGATAAACTAAAAACCAATCTAAACTTGCAAGAGCATCATGCTAAAGTGTTCCCTCTCTTTCTCTTTGCAACGACATTGTGACCATGACTAGGTTACATCTAGATAACAAAATGACTGAATCTGACTTTTATGATTGGCAATGGTCTGTCAAGATGTCCATTGCCTATGACAAGCTGGACCACCCTATTACTACTCTAGCCCCCACCGTCCCAGGTCCAGTTTCCACCGTCGCGGATAAGGATATCCGTCAGACAAGGGAAAAGGATAATGCGAATGCCCAGTGCTTCATGTTGGCTTCAGTTGATGGTATATACCAGAAGCAGCAGGAGAAGATGGACTTAGTTTCCGTCTTTCTCCATAACAAAAATTTATATGGAGAGCAATCACATATCGTAAGATATGAGACCTCGAACGAATTGCTTCAAGCGAGGTTGGCTGTCGGGTCATTTGTAAGGGACGACGTCCTTACAATGACTAGTTATATTGATGAGCTCAAGGACCTGGAGACCACGTTGCGAAACAGGTCATGCGCTGACTTATTTCCACAGTCCTTACCCTCTACTTACACCCTGAAAGAAACCAGGAAGACACCCACTCTGCTTAATGGGGGACCTTCTTCTTCTGCATCCAGGGCGAAAGCAAAGGGTGAAAAGAAGAAGACCTCCACAAAGCCGATATACGGTATCAGTGAAGTAGAAGGAAAAGGAAGAGCAAAAGTTTCGGGACTTGGTGTAGGTAAGGAGGGATGTTCCTATTGTTATGGGATTGGGCATTGGTAGAAGGATTGCAGGGCTTTGGAAGCCAGTAGCCAGGATACGAAGCATGTTGTGGCTTCGGCCTCGAGTGTGTTTGTGATTGAGAACTGTTTGTCAATTAACTCTACTTCCTGGGTACTAGATACCGGATCAGGATCTCATATCTGTAATTCATTACATGCTTTGAGAAACCGTAGAGTTATCAAGGTAGGTGATTTGTCTCTCAGAGTTGCAAACGGAATGAGCATGGACGCTGAATCCGTAGGAGAATATGGCCTAGGTTTGATAAGTGGGCAGATATTGATTCTACGTAACTGTTTGTATGTATCTAGTTTGACTTGTAATATCATATCAGTATCCTCACTTTCGAGAGAGGGGTATGACTTTACATTCGTAAGCGATGTAGTTCACATCCACCTAAATCAAGTTCTGATTAGGTCTGGTACATTATATGACGGTATATACTTATTGAATCAAGCTCAGGTTTTCAATGTCCAGAACACACTTAAATGAAAGTCTCCAGAAATAAATCTGGCTTTCTTATGGCATTATAGACTGGGTCACATCAATGAAACACGGTTGATGAAGTTATATAGAGAAGGATATTTGAATCTGTTCGAATATCAATCTTATGCTACTTGTGAATCTTGTCTCATGGGAAAGATGACAAAGACTCCGTTTACTGGACACGGAGTAAGAGCAAGCGAGCTTTTAGGACTCGTACACAGTGATGTGTGCGGTCCAATGTCTATACATGCGCGAGGTGGTTATTCCTACTTCATTACTTTTACTGATGATTTCTCTAGGTATGGACATATCTTCTTAATGAAGTATAAATCCGAGGCCTTTGAGAAATTCAAGGAATACAAGAATGAAGTGGAAAACCAAACAGGAAAAAGTATCAAGACACTGAGATCTGATCGAGGTGGTGAATACTTAAGTGCCGAGTTCCTAAGTTACTTAAAAGAGAATGGAATTCTCTCTCAGCTTACTCCTCCTTACACACCACAACACAACAGTGTATCGGAAAGGAGGAATCGAATCCTATTGGATATGGTTCGTTCCATGATGAGTAAGGCTGAGTTACCGCGATCTTTCTGGGGTTATGCACTAAAATCAGCTGCATATCTTTTGAACAAGGTTCCACCCAAGACTGTGTCTACCACACCATATCAGATGTGGAGTGGGAAGAAACCCTATCTTCAGTACCTAAAGACATGGGGATGTCCAGCTTTTGTAAAAAAGCAGCATTTGGAAAAGCTCGAGGCACGTTCAGTACAGTGTAAGTTTGTGGGATATCCAAAGAACTCCAAGGGGTATTATTTCTATTACGCAGAAGAACAAAAGGTTTTTGTTTCTCGTCATGCCCACTTCTTGGAAGCTGAATTTTTAGAAAATCAGAAGAGTGGGAGCGCAATAGAACTGGAAGAAATTCCAGAACCACAAGCTGTTACTGAAAGTATGGTAGAACCAGAAGTTTCAGAAGAAAGGGACATACCAGTGCCTATCCGCAGAAGTAGTAGGCAGTCTCATCCGCCCTAGAGATACTACGGTTTTCTCATAGACGGGGATCGAGAAGATTGCATCATTGATAATGATGACCCTACTAGTTTCCAGCAAGCCATTCAGAGCGGCGACTCGGTAAAATGGCTGGATGCAATGCGGACCGAAATGGAGTCCATGTACACCAACAAAGTATGGACTTTGGACATTGCTCCAGATGGGGTAAAACTCATAGGATGCAAATGGATCTTCAGGAAGAAGATTGGTGTGGATGGACAGGTTGAAACCTATAAGGCTAGACTTGTTGCAAAGGGTTTTCGTCAAAGACCTGGTTTGGACTATGACGAAACCTTTTCTCCAGTGGCTATGCTCAAATCCATTAGGGTCCTTCTTGCCATTGTTGCCTTCCACGATTATGAGATCTGGCAGATGGACGTAAAGACGGCTTTTCTAAATGGTAATTTGGAAGAATGCGTCTATATGGATCAGCCAGAGGGATTCATTCAGAGTGGGAGCAGCGGTAAAGTGTGCAAGTTGCTTAAGTCTATTTATGGACTAAAGCAGGCATCGCGGAGTTGGAATATCTGTTTTGATGATACTGTCAAAGAATTCGACTTTATCAAGAATCCAGATGAACCATGCATATACAGTAAGATTGTAGGGAGAGTTGTAGTATTCCTCGTCTTGTACGTGGATGCCATTCTCCTAATAGGAAATGATATTCCTATGCTACAGTCAGTCAAAGGATTCTTGTCACAGAAGTTCTCCATAAAGGACCTGGGTGATGCCACCTACATTCTGGGGATCCAGATCTATCGTGATAGATCAAAGAGGATGTTGGGGCTTTCACAGTCCAGGTACATAGACACCATATTGAAAAGATTCAGTATGGAAGATTCTAAGCGCGGTAACCTACCGACTTGTCACGTAATCAACCTCTCCAAAGAGATGTCTCTCAAGACTGATTTGGAAAGGGATCGCATGTCGATTATTGTCACGCCCCGCTTCCCAGAGTGCGCAAGATTTGGGCACGTGACATAGCCAACCATGCTACCTATGGGTAGGAAGTATCCATCCACAGTCACATTACGGTTGTACAGATATCAAGAACAGTAAAATAAACTAAACTAATACATGTCCAAATCCATAATACAAGAATCAATAAACAATAAGTGCGGAAGCTAATGATCCAATACAAGAATAAACAGTACGTCCCATAATGCGGGCTCACATCTGGAAATGAAATGACATAAGTACTAAACTCTAAAGAACTCACAGTTCAGCCTGCTGGCTGAAGTACTCCTGCTCGGTCGACAACAAAGGTACGGAATCTGGGCCATGCAAAACCCAGACGTCAGCGCGTCATGACATCAAGTATATAATGTGAACATGATAATAAGCAATGCAATATGAACATGAAATAAGCAGTAATAAGAAATAACAAGCAGGGTAGTGTGCAATGGTGACTAACTGTCCTATCAGGTTTTCTACTCTATAGTCTTTGAAACCAATTGATGAATCGTCGATGTAACTCAATAGTATCCCGTACATACCCGGGATCACGGCCACAATATTCTCGGCTGGAACCGAGACATGCCGTAAGGCACAGAAAGGAAAGTATCAGTATCCCGTACATACCCGGGACCACGGCCACAATATTCTCGGCTGAAACCGAGACATGCCGTAAGGCACAGAAAGGAAAGTATCAGTATCCCGTACATACCCGGGACCACGGCCACAATATTCTCGGCTGAAACCGAGACATGCCGTAAGGCACAGAAAGGAAAGTGTACACTCGGTATTACCCCGTACATACCCGGGATCACGGCCACAATATTCTCGGCTGAAACCGAGACATGCCGTAAGGCACAGAAAGGAATGTGTACGCTCGAACGGTAGTGAACTGTCGAGTTACAAGTCAGGTTCATCTTTGATTTCCCCATACCCCCAAGCTATGTATGTCAGGTCAGGTATTCAATAGTCAAGGGCTATACCAACACAAGTCAAGTAAAGGTAGGTCTGTCTGGATCGACAGCAGTAAAGATCAGGGTTATCGGCATTAGGCATGAGATCAGGTAACAGGTCAGGTTACCTTCAACAGGTAGACTCGATGGTGTCGTGTCCGGTGTATCAGTACGTGTGTCAGGTGTGTCAAGATCGGTCAATATGTAATGCAATCAGGTATATGATGATAACAGGTATGGTAACAAATAATGAACAGTAGCAAGGAACAGCAATAAACAATTATTATTCTATGTGAACACAGTGATATTAGTATTCTCTTATTAATCCGGTTCACGCACCTTTGAGGTGCAAAAGCCACAAGACGAGCAATATCGATAATATGCATAATGGAGTTACAGTATTTGAACTAAATATAATAATTGTCTCATGAGGGGCTTTAACAAATGAAGTGAGGATGATCTAGCAATTTAGGCAAGGATGTGCCAAATTGGTTAATTAGTTAAGGTGTTGATTAAAAGCATACCGATTAACTACAAGTAACTACTACAATGGTTTAACATTACGGATGATTGTAATTGTCATCAAGTCGTGTGGTTATAACAGATAACATGATTATTAAGTTTGTAGCATGTTAAAGCAAGTATTCGGATACTTGCCTCGGCGGTTCTGCAAACCGAAACACGGATGCAAAGTCGGTAGAAACCACTATACGGAAGCACGGGCCACGGATCGAGTCCCAACAGGGGTCACTGGAATCACACGGACCAGGGGGCTTCGCTGGAGCGTCGGGTTCGTCAAACGGCACGGTCGGATTCCGGCAACGACAAAGAGCGAAGTTAGCAATATGATAAACATGCAAGATCAGCGGGGTTTGCACCAAAGGAAGTAAAGGAATGCTTACAGAGGAGGAACAGGGGCAACTGTGATGAGGCCGACGGCGATGGATCCACCGGCGGTGAACAGGAGGTGCGGCGAGGGTGCTGGACGGCTGAAAGGGCTCGGGGTCGCTGGAAAAGGGGGCTGCGGCGAGTGAGGAAGAGTGTGGTCGGCTTTGGTGATCGTGGGAGAGAGGGAGGTGGTCGGAGGTGGCGTCAACGATGTCGCCGGCGCGTTTTTCCGGCGAACAGGGGAGGTGCAGGCGTTGGGTGAAGGGTCGGGTTTGCTTTTCCGGCGAGGGGAGGAGGGAACGACGATGAGGTCGGGTCGAGTAGGGTGAAAGGGAGTCGTGGGGTCGTCGACGACGATGGGCGACGTCGACGGTGAGGTTGCGAGGGTGGAGGCGAGGTCGGGAATGGGTGCAGTGCAGGAGAGAGGAGGAGGAGGAAGGAGGAAGGCGCGGGGGTCTCGTGGTGGCGAGGGCGGCGACGGCGAGGTCGCGGCGGCGATGGTGGCTGCGCGAGTATGAGGCTAGGGTTAGGGTTGCACGGGCGTTCTCGCGAGGAAGAAGACGGGAGGGGCGGCTGTTGCATGGTTAAATATATATAGAGGAGAGAGAGAGAGATTGGAGAGAGAAAGAGTTAATATTATGAGAGAGAGAGAGATTTGAGAGAGATTGAGAGAGAGGAGAGAGGCAGAGAGAGAGATTGAAAGAGGGGGCCCACGAGCTCAATAGGAGCTCGTGATTGGCCGGGGAAAAATTATGAGAAGGATTTATTAGGATTTTGAGGGATCAGCAGTTAGGAAATTAGATTATGATGTATATTTTATATTCGATATTAAATTTAAATGGGCCATTTTGGCGCGAAATGAAACATTTCCAAATCGAGCCCGGGTCGCGCCCAAATGTTCCAAATTCAAATTATAGGATTTTAAGCGGGTTCCAAATTTTGAAAAGAGGTGTTTAATGATTAAAATGCATGCCCCCAAGTCGGACACTTGCACGCGCGCGTAGTCGCCCAAACTTGCCCGTTTAGCTAAACGGAACGGAATCTCGACACGCGGACGCTACCACGCGACTAGTGGCGACGAGTAGGCTAACATGGACATCTTAAATTTCATTTTCGGAGTTAAAATTTGTTATGTGCCAAAATGACTTAACCGGGTAAAATTTAGTAATAAACACCAGAAAATCAGGAAAATTGGAAAGAGCGATAAATAACCCTCAACTAGTAATATACATAGTATTATTGGGCTCGGGTGTTACATCATACCCAACTACAAAAGAATTTCGTCCTCGAAATTCCAAGGATACAAGATAACTAACTACTGGAAAAGATAAGGGAATTTCTGCCGGATCTCGTCTTCTCGCTCCCAAGTAGATTCTCCATGCGATCGGTTACCCCAAGAAACTAGCACAAGAGGGATAACCTTGTTCTTAAGAACCTTTTCTCTTCGATCCCTGATTTCGACTGGTCGCTCCTCAAAAGTCAGGTCTTCCCGAACGGTCAACTCCGAGTGATCCAAAACATGGGTCTCATCACGAACATACCTCCGTAGTTGAGACACATGAAATACATCATGAACTCCTGCTAATGACGATGGTAACGCCAACCGGTACGATACCTCTCCGACACGCTCCAATATCTCGAAGGGTCCAACGAATCGGGGACTAAGCTTTCCCCGACTCCCAAATCGAATCACCCCTCTAGTCGGTGATATCTTCAGGAATACCAAATCGCCCACGGCGAACTCTAGAGGTCTTCTTGACGTGTCGGCCCAACTCTTCTGTCTGTCTTGAGCTGCCTTCATATGCTTTCTGATTGTATTCACCTTCTCAACTGTCTGTACCACTAAATCTGGCCCTAGCAACCTTCGTTCACCCACATCATCCCAACATACAGGTGAACGGCACTTACGACCATACAATGCTTCGAACGGGGCCATCTGAATTGTTGCTTGGAAGCTGTTGTTGTACGAAAACTCCACCAGGTGTAGATGATCTTCCCAAGAACCTTTGAAGTCTAACATGCAAGCCCTCAACATATCTTCAAGGGTCTGAATCGTTCTTTCTGATTGTCCATCAGTTTGGGGATGATAAGCTATGCTGAACTTCAATCGAGTCCCCAAACTTTCTTGTAAACTCCTCCAAAAGTGTGACAAGAACCGAGTGTCCCGGTCGGACACGATGCTTACCGGTACTCCATGCAGTCTGACAATCTCCTGCATGTACCGCTCTGCCAAAGTCTCTGTCGATTGACCAACCCGAAACGGAATAAAGTGAGCTGCCTTGGTCAACCGATCGACAATCACCCATATTGCATTGTTGCCCTTTGGACTCCGCGGTAAAGCCGTCACGAAATCCATGGTTATATGTTCCCACTTCCATTGAGGAATCGGAAGTGGTTGCAACAAACCAGCAACCCTTTGGTGTTCAGCCTTGACTTGCTGACACACCAAGCACTTAGCCACGAAGCGAGCGATTTCCCGTTTCATACCTTCCCACCAGAAATGCTGTCGAATATCTCGGTACATCTTGGTCCCTCCTGGATGTACAGAGTAAGCTGAACTGTGTGCCTCCTTCATAAGCTCTTCACGCACATCTCCTTTTGGCACACATAGACGGCTACCATATCTCAACGAACCATCCTCATGGATCAGTAGATCGGTTCGTAGTCCGGCTCCAACCTGCTCTCGAAACTTTTGCAGTCTAGGATCCTGCGATTGCGCCGCTTTAATCTTCTCAACTAAGGACGATTGTACTTGTAACTGCATCAACTGTCCTGTAGCACGCGGTAGCACAACCTCCAAGTCAAATCTCCGAAACTCCTCAATGATCTCCCTCTGTGCAGTCAATAACTGAATTGCTGGTAACCGACTTAGCGCATCTGGCACGACGTTAACTTTTCCTGGATGGTACTTAAGATCAAGGTCGTAGTCGGCCATCAGCTCCAACCATCTGCGTTGCCTCATGTTCAACTCCTTCTGAGTGAACACATATTTCAAACTCTTGTGATCCGTAAAGACTTCAACTCTCTCGCCCAGAAGGTAGTGTCTCCAAATCTTCAGGGCGAAGATCACGGCTGCAAGCTCCAAGTCGCGAGTCGGATAATTCTGCTCATGAGTCTTCAGCTGTCTCGATGCGTAAGCGACGACTTTCCCATTCTGCATCAAAACACATCCCAATCCCTTTTCCAGATGCGTCGCTGTGAAACACTAGTCCTCCTGAATCATCCGGTACGGTTAGGATAGGGGCGGTTATCAACTTCTGCTTCAACGTCTCGAAGGCCAAAGCACATCCATCTGTCCAAACAAACGGTACCTCCTTACGCCTAAGCTTGGTTAACGGCTCAGCTAAACGAGCGAAGTTCTCCACAAAACTTCAGTAGTAACCGGCGAGTCCAAGAAACTTCTTATCTCTGCAACATTCTTTGGAACAGGCCAATCTCGAACTGCTGCAATCTTCTCGGGATCAACGGCGATTCCATCGCCCGACGCGACATGCTCCCGAAACTTCACTCCTTCCAACCAGAAATTTGCACTTACTCACTTCGCGAATAATTTCTCCTGTCTCAGCGTCGGCAGTGCGATCCTTCTTCTTCACTAAGAGAACTGGAGTTCCCCACGGTGAGTTGCTACTTCGAAGCCATCCCTTCTCGAGTAATCCACTCACTGGTTTCTTAACTCCCTCCACTTCTACTGGTGCCATTGCATAGTCTGCTTTTGATACTGGCGTTGCACCAGGAGTAAGGTCAAACGCAAACTCCACATCTCGCTTCGGTGGTAAGCCCGAAATGTCTTCAAACACATCCATACTGTCGCGGACGACTGCCGGCTTTTCATCACTCTCCACTACCATAGCCGCAAGAACACTGTTCGTCGGCCTAGCCCTAAACTCGACTTGCCCGACAGAACTTCTTTCTCCAATGAAAGTAAACTTAGGATGTCCGGGAATCTGGAAATTACCCTCCTTGCCCTACATCCAATGTGGGCGTGGAAAGTGCCAAGAAAATCCATCCCCAAGACAACCTCATCACTGCCCGTATCTATCCCCAAGAAGTCTGCAAAAGCTCCCGTCCGCAAACAACAACTGTACGATCTCTACCATTCTTACTAGCTATGATTTTCCCATTCCCAGTGTGTATGTCCCAGAAACTAGACATGGTCGTGCAGGTAATCGAGTGTGTAGTTATAAATTTGGATGACATAAACAATGGGATGCTCCGAAATTAAGTAATGCCAAGCGGGAAAAACCATGAACGAGTAAATTACCTGAAACCAATTCTCCCGATGCCTTAGCTTCTTCCGTTGTCAACACGAACGCTCGAGCCTGCTGTGGTCCTTGAGTAAGCGGTTCCGGTCCTTGGAACGGTCCTTGCGGAGGCTTCTGAGTATCATCCTTTGTGCGAGGCTTCGACGGACAAGCATCACCGGTGTGATCTGCCGCTCCACATCTAAAACAAAGTCCCAGCCTCAAACGACACTCCCTTCGCACATGTCCGGGTTTATGGCAGTAACTACAGATCACGCTCCCCTTCCGATCACCCATACTGGTTTTCTTCATTGGTGCTACGTTGCGCCTGTTCACTGGAATACGTCTACGTACGGACGTGGGGCCCATTGTAAATGCTGGTTCCAGCTCGAGTTGTTCCTTTAGTTTCTCCATCAATCCCCCTATCACTCTTTGCCTGGCGGCTAAGACCGCATGCCCTGGTTCCATCTCCAAATTCTGATCGGCCATATCCCTGGAAATCAAAGTACCCAACGTTAGCATGATGATAGTTTTCGAGTATAGATCAAGGCTAGAACTCCAAGATACTTAAATAGAGTGCAGCATTGTAGCTATGCCGCGGTATCATAGCCGCAATTACTTAACTCCACCCAAGTCGCCTAAGTCCTAGAGATAACAAGAAGTTAGGTTTTCGAGTTAACAATGCAAAGTAAGTTTGCATGTCGACATGATCTGGAAGAATGATTCAAGAACGGTAAAACGGTCAAGGTGGCAGGACATGTTTCCTAATTACGGGTATTATAATTCGTGTATCGGGTGCAATACCCAACTACAAAGAATCAACCCAATTAACCTATGGCTCTGATACCATAAAACCATGTCACGCCCCGCTTCCCAGAGTGCGCAAGATTTGGGCACGTGACATAGCCAACCATGCTACCTATGGGTAGGAAGTATCCATCCACAGTCACATTACGGTTGTACAGATATCAAGAACAGTAAAATAAACTAAACTAATACATGTCCAAATCCATAATACAAGAATCAATAAACAATAAGTGCGGAAGCTAATGATCCAATACAAGAATAAACAGTACGTCCCATAATGCGGGCTCACATCTGGAAATGAAATGACATAAGTACTAAACTCTAAAGAACTCACAGTTCAGCCTGCTGGCTGAAGTACTCCTGCTCGGTCGACAACAAAGGTACGGAATCTGGGCCATGCAAAACCCAGACGTCAGCGCGTCATGACATCAAGTATATAATGTGAACATGATAATAAGCAATGCAATATGAACATGAAATAAGCAGTAATAAGAAATAACAAGCAGGGTAGTGTGCAATGGTGACTAACTGTCCTATCAGGTTTTCTACTCTATAGTCTTTGAAACCAATTGATGAATCGTCGATGTAACTCAATAGTATCCCGTACATACCCGGGATCACGGCCACAATATTCTCGGCTGGAACCGAGACATGCCGTAAGGCACAGAAAGGAAAGTATCAGTATCCCGTACATACCCGGGACCACGGCCACAATATTCTCGGCTGAAACCGAGACATGCCGTAAGGCACAGAAAGGAAAGTATCAGTATCCCGTACATACCCGGGACCACGGCCACAATATTCTCGGCTGAAACCGAGACATGCCGTAAGGCACAGAAAGGAAAGTGTACACTCGGTATTACCCCGTACATACCCGGGATCACGGCCACAATATTCTCGGCTGAAACCGAGACATGCCGTAAGGCACAGAAAGGAATGTGTACGCTCGAACGGTAGTGAACTGTCGAGTTACAAGTCAGGTTCATCTTTGATTTCCCCATACCCCCAAGCTATGTATGTCAGGTCAGGTATTCAATAGTCAAGGGCTATACCAACACAAGTCAAGTAAAGGTAGGTCTGTCTGGATCGACAGCAGTAAAGATCAGGGTTATCGACATTAGGCATGAGATCAGGTAACAGGTCAGGTTACCTTCAACAGGTAGACTCGATGGTGTCGTGTCCGGTGTATCAGTACGTGTGTCAGGTGTGTCAAGATCGGTCAATATGTAATGCAATCAGGTATATGATGATAACAGGTATGGTAACAAATAATGAACAGTAGCAAGGAACAGCAATAAACAATTATTATTCTATGTGAACACAGTGATATTAGTATTCTCTTATTAATCCGGTTCACGCACCTTTGAGGTGCAAAAGCCACAAGACGAGCAATATCGATAATATGCATAATGGAGTTACAGTATTTGAACTAAATATAATAATTGTCTCATGAGGGGCTTTAACAAATGAAGTGAGGATGATCTAGCAATTTAGGCAAGGATGTGCCAAATTGGTTAATTAGTTAAGGTGTTGATTAAAAGCATACCGATTAACTACAAGTAACTACTACAATGGTTTAACATTACGGATGATTGTAATTGTCATCAAGTCGTGTGGTTATAACAGATAACATGATTATTAAGTTTGTAGCATGTTAAAGCAAGTATTCGGATACTTGCCTCGGCGGTTCTGCAAACCGAAACACGGATGCAAAGTCGGTAGAAACCACTATACGGAAGCACGGGCCACGGATCGAGTCCCAACAGGGGTCACTGGAATCACACGGACCAGGGGGCTTCGCTGGAGCGTCGGGTTCGTCAAACGGCACGGTCGGATTCCGGCAACGACAAAGAGCGAAGTTAGCAATATGATAAACATGCAAGATCAGCGGGGTTTGCACCAAAGGAAGTAAAGGAATGCTTACAGAGGAGGAACAGGGGCAACTGTGATGAGGCCGACGGCGATGGATCCACCGGCGGTGAACAGGAGGTGCGGCGAGGGTGCTGGACGGCTGAAAGGGCTCGGGGTCGCTGGAAAAGGGGGCTGCGGCGAGTGAGGAAGAGTGTGGTCGGCTTTGGTGATCGTGGGAGAGAGGGAGGTGGTCGGAGGTGGCGTCAACGATGTCGCCGGCGCGTTTTTCCGGCGAACAGGGGAGGTGCAGGCGTTGGGTGAAGGGTCGGGTTTGCTTTTCCGGCGAGGGGAGGAGGGAACGACGACGAGGTCGGGTCGAGTAGGGTGAAAGGGAGTCGTGGGGTCGTCGACGACGATGGGCGACGTCGACGGTGAGGTTGCGAGGGTGGAGGCGAGGTCGGGAATGGGTGCAGTGCAGGAGAGAGGAGGAGGAGGAAGGAGGAAGGCGCGGGGGTCTCGTGGTGGCGAGGGCGGCGACGGCGAGGTCGCGGCGGCGATGGTGGCTGCGCGAGTATGAGGCTAGGGTTAGGGTTGCACGGGCGTTCTCGCGAGGAAGAAGACGGGAGGGGCGGCTGTTGCATGGTTAAATATATATAGAGGAGAGAGAGAGAGATTGGAGAGAGAAAGAGTTAATATTATGAGAGAGAGAGAGATTTGAGAGAGATTGAGAGAGAGGAGAGAGGCAGAGAGAGAGATTGAAAGAGGGGGCCCACGAGCTCAATAGGAGCTCGTGATTGGCCGGGGAAAAATTATGAGAAGGATTTATTAGGATTTTGAGGGATCAGCAGTTAGGAAATTAGATTATGATGTATATTTTATATTCGATATTAAATTTAAATGGGCCATTTTGGCGCGAAATGAAACATTTCCAAATCGAGCCCGGGTCGCGCCCAAATGTTCCAAATTCAAATTATAGGATTTTAAGCGGGTTCCAAATTTTGAAAAGAGGTGTTTAATGATTAAAATGCATGCCCCCAAGTCGGACACTTGCACGCGCGCGTAGTCGCCCAAACTTGCCCGTTTAGCTAAACGGAACGGAATCTCGACACGCGGACGCTACCACGCGACTAGTGGCGACGAGTAAGCTAACATGGACATCTTAAATTTCATTTTCGGAGTTAAAATTTGTTATGTGCCAAAATGACTTAACCGGGTAAAATTTAGTAATAAACACCAGAAAATCAGGAAAATTGGAAAGAGCGATAAATAACCCTCAACTAGTAATATACATAGTATTATTGGGCTCGGGTGTTACAATTATACCCTATGCTTCTGCGGTAGGCTCTATAATGTATGCAATATTATATACCAGACCAGATGTAGCATACGCATTGAGCGTTGTAAGCCGGTATCAGGCAAACCCAGGGGAGAAGCACTGGATAGCAGTAAAGAACATTCTCAAGTACTTAAGGAGGACTAAGGAGATGTTCTTGGTGTATGGCAGAAAAGACCTCCAGATCGAGGCCTTTGCCGACTCCAGCTTCCAGAGTGATAAGGATGACTCCAAGTCCATGTCGGGTTATGTCTTTACCCTCAATGGAGGGGCGGTTTGTTGGAAGAGTTCCAAGCAGGACACCGTTGCTGACTCAACGATGGAAGCGGAGTACATAGCTGCTTGCGATGCCACAAAAGAAGCCGTCTGGATGAAGAACTTCCTCACAGAACTTCAGGTGGTTCCTACCAGTGTTAATCCAATACCTCTGTATTGCGACAACAACGGCGCTATAGCTTTAGCAATGGAACACATGTCCCATCAGAAGTCCAAACACATTTTAAGGCGGTATCACCTGATCAGGGAGATCGTAGATCGCCGGGAGATCGAGGTAAAGAGAGTAGATACAGAGAATAACACTACCGATCCATTCACAAAGGCCATTCCTCAGACGCAGTTCGAGAGGCTATTCTAGATGATAGGTCTGCGATATGCCAGTACATGGCCCTAGTGCAAGTGGGAGATTGTTAGTGTTTATGCCCTAGAGGCCATTACTGTATCATAGTAGTTTGTATATTACTTAATGGAAGCTTGGGATATTCATAGTTGTATCGACAGTCTTGCTAAAAATGGTAGTATGCTACTTGGTTTGAGTCTACTTTAATATGTGTATATGTTTCTTTTAACGTATCGCTTATACATATTAGTAGAGCCCTTTGGATCTTTGCTTGATTACCAGCGTTGTGATGGCAGTCACACTAGTGGGGGCTGGGTAGTCTATAAGCAACATCCTATACAGGTCCCTGGTCGTAGGATTATCGAGACAGGGCATCGATACTCCGGAGTAGACTGGTGTATACGCTTCTCATCCCAGTTGGGGAGATGGTCTGTCCCACAGCCATCAGTACGTCATACTGGAGATAGTATGCAGGTGCTCGTTAGGTTACGGGGACACCGAACAGGACTCGCCGGGAACTGCAGGTTGGATTTATACTTATCGTTTGATAGCAGTTCCCAGGCGACATGAGTACAGCTTAGTCCGTCGACTTGACACTGCTACTTCGCCTCAGGTGTGTTCCCACTGTTCTTAGATTACTACCCTACCACGGCTTAAAGGAGTCGTGCAAACAGGTAGTAGTTGGGTGCAGTCCCGAAGCACTTGGAGGCAGTGGCGGTTAGACAGGATTCGTCTCTCCCGGTATTGGGGGTTGATATTGCGCTGTGTATGGACAGCCATTACGCAAAGTCCCTGGCCAGGGCAAGCGAGATTTACTGGTGGCTTCCAGTAGTTTCTCAAGGTGTAATGGGCTTCACTCCGACATGACTTATACCGCTATTAGGGGTCTGATGTTTACCGGCCCCTAGGCCCGATATGAGATAGTCCTAGACGAATAGACCGGACTATACGGAGATTGTCACATCAGGCTCGGTTGGAGTTCGGATGGGTTTTTTCATCGTCCTTCTTATCGACATCTACCTGGGGACCGTTACATACAGCTAGTACCGCTTGCGGCCTGTGGTTAAACCCACTGCTAGCGTAGTGTCGAGTCTTTAGAGTCCCACACAGAGAGTTTCTTTGCATCGGGAAAAAGGTGTATAGGCCGTATGGTTTTACTGCAGGGCCGCGATCACTTACGTACACTTGTGCACGTATTATGATCGGGCAGATAATACTATCGGGCTTTGGTTTAAGCTAGATTCTAGTATTATACAGATGGATTTATTCAATCAGAGATTATCCGTGCTTTTCAGAAATACGGATGGGAGGGGCAGTCTCGTAATTTGTCGGGAAGCTTCTAAAAGAGGATGACTCATTTGTATTTATTTCTTTTAGATTAAACACAAATGAGGTAGAGAGATGAGGTGTAGGTTTTCATTAAATGCTTAATGACTCATGAGGTGATTCACCATTTAGAAATAAATGAAGTTTACAAGATATTTCTAGATATTTATCAAAGAGATATTTGTATGCTTTATATTATTCTTTCATGAGTTATTATTTATATCATTATCACAAAAGCTTTCTCTCTCCTAAAGTCTTCATCTTCTTCCTCAAACCCTAATAGCTCTCATGAGTTGAGAAACCTAAGGTTTAAGTGACTAAGTAATCCATCTAATTACTCTACACCCTCTAGGACTTCTAGATTAGCGATCTAGGAGTCGTAGTTATCTCAGATTCGAGATAGAAGCTCGGACTATAGACTCTCGGGTGGATCGTCTTTGACTCGAGGAGGCCGTTGAGGTACCCACGTTCCATAGAGCCTACGAGGTGTGGAGGATAGCGATGAAGACCCGAAGGATAAGTAACGTGAGGTATAACTTCGAATCAGAGTAGTTATACCTTTCGTAGTTTGCTAATAATGGTTTAGACACGATCCGTGTGCTCAAGTCCGTGTTACGAAGCTTTGATAATTGTTTTTCATATATTCCGCCTCCCCGCAAGCTCGTGCGGTGCGTGACATGGACTTACAGATTTATCCAAAATAGAATATTAACCCTAAACTAAACCCTAGCATGGTTCAATCTCAAAAATCCTAGTTGCATTTGTAACCTAACATGTTACAATTATACATATCTCATATATATACAATTTTATAACAAAAGAAAATAATACAATTAACATATATCACATATATATCAATGTATCATCAAGTGAGAAAAAGAATCATTTAAGTGAGCTTATATTAGTTAATGTAATGTAATATATCACATATATAATTATATATTAAATTATTAAATCAACACTTGATTTAATAACCCGGCTATATTACATATAACCGAATAATATAATATATATCTTTTTTATCGAATCAACACTTGATCCGATAACCCGGCTATATCACATATACCCGGCCGATATCACATATCACGAGAATAGAATATGGTATCTCATATCATATTAATCTCGGTCCCACACATATCACATATGTGCTCCTACTCCATTTCTCCTGAGCCAGGAAACCTCTGTGTAGGACTCTAAAGACTCGTCAATACGCCGGCAGTAGGTGATGATCATATCAAACACCCACAAGCTACAAGCGGTCAGCTAAACGTAACAGCCACCCGGGTATTGAGCGATCAGAAGATCAACAAGCAAGCCTGTACATACTTCTATGATTCCAATCAGTAACACTCCCGTACAGTGATGTTATGTGTTGCTGTGATATGTTATATTGGATCGTCGTGTTTTGAATAGCCGGGGTTTTTTTTATGTGAGGTGAGAGTTTTTCATTTTCATTCATATAAAACCAAGTATGTAATATTCTTTTATTGGGGCACTTCTGGGTTGAGGATGATGTCACCATTGATGTATATTATTTACTTTTCTGCATTAGGATAGACCCAAGGAGGAGAGCACAAATAACCGGGTTCTAGGGTCCAGTGGGAGACCATCTCGACGAGTCGAGACCGGGTCTCGTAGCTCTAAAATTGGTAGGGTTGCTTGCTGCTCTCGTAGGGGTCTAGGGATGTGGGTTTGGCTATTCATCATGACCGTGGAATCCGCGTTTTTTACTGGCTTAATTTAAAACACGAAATTCCTAGTATATCCAATATTTCATATGTGATTCTTCTGCTGCTGATATTCTGTGATGTGATTACTTGATATTCTTTGACGAATGCCTATATTATATATATGATATATAATAACTATTGCTGATTTCGTTTCTTCTGTGATGCTTAGGAATCATAATTGATGGGACTTCATTAATGAGATTAATGAAATAAAAAAAACCTAAAGATGTTATAGAAACTTGTTTAAAAACTGGTAGTTCTAGTTCTTGCTTTGCATAGCGGTATTCCTTGTAAAATATCCAGCACCTTATTCAATGAGGAAAGAGCTTCTCCATTCACCGGGAGTGACCTCTTTAGCAAAACTAGTAAAAGCCGAAAAAACACTCTTTTTCAAAATCACTCGATTCTATAACGATATCAAGTTCATTACGCAAAAGGTTTTCTTAAAAACCTGTCGTAGCCCTCCGTTATTTCAGACAAGTAATTTTTAGTATTCGTGCTGCGTTTGTTGACCCTAGCCAAGGCGTAGTGTGCGGTAGCTAATTAGTGCTTATCTGCAGTATATGATGCGATTGAGTTAGGGTAGTCGTGCGGCTTTGTTGACCTTAGCCAAGGGTCGTGCGGGTGGGTTTAATTCAATCAAGAAATAACAGGTTGAACTTGGCTAGCGCTTATGATTTGTTGACCTTAGCCAAGGTCATAAGTTGCTAGGGGCAAAAGATTATCGGTAATTTCAAGTGTTGAAATTTGCAATGAGATTGCATACCTTCTATGAGATAGTTGGATCCCGATACCCACTGCGAGTAAGAGTTACTCTTGGGAGAGTTTTACACATTACAATTATCTGATCAAGTAGGTGTCTAGAAAGGTGTTAACAGGGTTACGCCCCTGGGAAAATGAGGTTTATTTTAATTAGGTCTGTGCAAAAGCACGGGGAACCTCCCTCAAAGTACCGACACTGGCTTGGCCGAAAGATTAGTGAATTTGTAGGGTGTAATTAATCCCGGCTAGTCTTACCTTTTATGGTTTGAAGGAAGATTTGATTAAAAAACAGTGGGAGCCATCCTGATTAGATAAAATAATAACCAATCTGAACTTGCAAGAGCGCACGCAGAGTATTTTCTTCTCTCTCTCCTGGTAGCGACTATGTCACGCCTTAATCAAGATAATAATATGGATGCATTGACCGAACCTGCTTATTATACTGTGCTAGGGAACGTTGGTTCCGCTCTATCTTATAATTGTTATAAGTCCGAGCAAGAAATAGGGAAATATCCGGATTCCCATGCCACCCAATCGAAGAAAGTGCATGTTGATGCATCTTCTCCGGGTGTGTTCATTACCAAGAACTGTTTCTCAGTGTCCTCTACGTCCTGAGTATGTAATACCGGTTTAGGATCCCATATATGTAATCTGTTACATGGGCTACAGAAAGGTAGAGAACTGAGAATGAGTGATATATCTCTAAGTGTTAGAGAATGGTGCAAGTGTTGCAGCCAAACCAGTTGGCAGATATCACCTTGTATTAATACATTGATTCTGAATGAATGTTATTACATACTAAACCTGATATACAACATTACATCAGTTTCTTTAATGAGTTAGAGAAGGATATAATTCTATATTAGAAGATTATGTTGTGAACATTTTCCTGAATCAAGAGTTGATTAGATCAGTCACGTTATATAATAGCATATACGTTCTAAATCAAACCACAGTTCAAAGTATATAGAACGCACACAAGAAGAATAGTTCAGAAATGAACGAATCCTTCTTGTGGCATTGTAGACTAGGTCATATCAATGCGACATGACCAGCTAAGTTACATAAGAATGAATATGAGAATCTGTTCGAATTTTCATCTTATGATACTTGCCAGTCTTGTCACAAAGGTAAAATGACCAATACTCCGTTTACTCGAAACAGAGAAAGAGTTACTGAACTCTTGTGATGGATACATGATGATATATACGGTCCTACGTCTATAAATGCTAAGGTTGGTTCTTCGTACTTCATTATATTCATTGATCTTTTCTCAAGATTCGAACATATGTTCCTGTTGAAACACAAGTCTGAAACTTTTATGAAATTCAAGAAATATAAGCTTGAAGTTGAGAACCAAACGGGAAGAAGTATTAATGTCCTACGATGTGATCAAGGAAGAGTATACTTAGGCATGGAGTTCCTAGATTTTTTAAATAGAGAATAGGATTCTCTCTCAGCTTACTCCTTCGTATACACCACAACACAACGGTGTATTAGGGTGGAGGTATTGCGCCCTATGAGATATGGTGCGCTCCATGATGAGTACTGCTGAGTTACCTATTTCCTTTTGGAGTTATGCACTTGAGAAGTTGCATACTTATTGAATGGGGTTCCATCCAAATCAGTGCCTACCATTCCATATGAGATATGGTATGCGAGGAGACCATGTCTTAAACGAGTTAAGATATGGGGTTGTCCGGCCTATATTGAAAAGAAGAATCCGGACAAGCTCGAGGCATGGTCGGATCTGTATAAGTTTGTTGGATATCCCAAACATATGCGAGGGAATATCTTCCACCACTCTGAGGAGCAAAAGTTGTTTTGTTTCTCAGTATGCCACCTTTTTAGAAAAGGAATTTCTTATGAAGAAATTTATGGTCATGAGGTAGAACTGGAAGGAGTTCCAGCTAAACAAACTAACAGCTGATGATTTGGTGAAACTAAAGGATTCAATAGTGTCCAACGAACCTCAGCCTCTCCGCGAATCTGGTAGGGTTCCTCATCCACTTGAGAGATACTACGGTCTTATCGGTAACAGTGGGAGCGAGGATTACATCATGGTAGATGATGGCCCAACTAGGTTCAGGCAGGCCATCATGAGTGGGGACTCTGTGCAATGGCTGGATACTATGCGATCAAAGATGGAATCCATGTACACCAACAAAGTATGACTTTGTAAGTTGCACCTGAAGGGGTAAAACCTATTGGGAGAAAATGGATCTTGAGAAGATTCTTGGTGTAGATGGAAAAGTTGAGACTTTCAAAGCTATGCTTAAGTCCATCAGGATCAATGCGCGTATCGCGGAGATGGAACATCTGTTTTGATGTGGCAGTCAAAGAGTTTGAATTCATCAAAAGGTAGATGAACCTTGTATATACAAGAAGGTTGTAGAGAGTAAGGTTGTCTTTCACGTATCGTACGTAGATGACATACTCTTGATAGGAAATTGTTTCCTATGCTACACTCGGTCAAGCTCCTCTTATCACGTGGATTCTCTATGGAAGATCTGGATGATACCTACTACATCTTGTGGATTATGATCTATGGTGATAGATCTAAGTGGATGTTGGGAGTGTCCCTAATCCAGGCACATTAACACCATACTAAAAGGGTTTAGTATGGAGGATTCTAAGCATGGTGGTTCGCCCACTTACTCATGGATCACCCTCTCCATAAAGATGTCTCCCAAGACTGATTTGGAGAGAGCTCGCGTGCAAGGGATACCCTATGCTTCGGCAGTAGGCTCTATCATGTGTGAAAAGTTACGTACCAGACCAGATGTAGCTAACTCACTAGGTGTAGTGATCAGGAATCAATCGGATCTTGGGAGAATCACTGGACAGCTGTAGAGGACATTCTTAAATATTTGAGAAGCTCTAAATGCATGTTCTTGGTTCGAGCATCCAGAGTGATAAGGTCGACTGAAATTCAGTCATGGGTATTTTCTTTACCCTCAGTGGAGGGACGGTGTGTTGGAAGAGTTCCAAGCTAGATACCGTGACATACTAGACGATAAAGGCTGAATACATTGCTATCAACGATGCTGCCAAAGTGGCTGTCTGGGCATTTCTTGTTCATGAGATGAACATAGTTCCTACCATTGAGCGTCCAATAACTGTTATTGTGACTACAATGGAGTTGTGGCTTTAACCTAGGAACACCGGTCCTATCAGCGATCCAGACATATTCTGAGGCAGGTATCACCTGATGAGGGAGATGGTTGATCTCCATGGGATCGAGGTCAGGAGAGTTGACACGAAGGATAACACGGCGGATCTATTCATAAAGGCCTTTCCCTAGAGATACTTTTTTAGGACGTTGAGTATGAGATATTGCAACAAATGGCCTTAGTGCAAGTGGGAGATTGTTAGTTATATGTATGCCCTAGATGCCATTACTGTACATGCGACGTATATTGTAGTGGATGCTTGGACATATATAGGGAGGACTTTCTTGCTCGACATGATAGTATGCTATCTGGTTGCACTTTATCTTAACATGTACACTTATTGTCTCTCTATTACATGTTGATAAATCCCTTATGATGAGTACTTGACTACCAGGATTATGATGCAGATCATACTAATGGGGACGAGGTAGTCGGTAAGTACATCCTTCCTATATATGTCCAAGCATCCACTACAATATACATCGCATGTACAGTAATGGCCTCTAGGGCATACGTATAACTAACAAATGGTACGATCCGTAGATTAGGGTTCCGTTAGTGCCGGGTTTTAAAAGTTTTTTTGTTCCGCATTTGGCCATGGATTGATGGTCGGGGCGCTTCCGTAACCCAACAGTTCATTACGTTAATAGTTTTCTTAAAAACCATTGACAGCCCTCCGTCATTTTAGGAAGTAGAGTACTTAGTATTCGTGCTGCGTTTGTTGACCATAGTTAAGGCGTAGTGTACGGTAGCTAAGTTGTCATGCCCCGCTTCCCAGAGTGCGCTAAGATAGGCATATGACAGAGCCAACCATGCTATCTGTGGATAGGGAAAATCCCTCCACAGTCACATTACGGCTGTAGAGATATCAAGAACAGGAAAGTAAATAAACTATCTAGTACATGTTCATGAGCCAGAATAAACGAGTCAAGAAATAATATGCGGAAGCAATATATCCAAGTAACAATAACATCTGGAAAGTAAGGAAATAACTAATTGGATACTAACAGGATCCTCACTATTCGGCCTGACGGCGGAAATACTCTTGATCAGCCTGCGACAAAGGTAGAGGATCTGGGCTATGCAAAACCCAGACGTCAATGCGTCATAATATCAATAATAATATAATCAGGGGGTAACAAGTCATGCAGGCATGAGTATGAACAGTAACAAGTCATCAATAACAAGTAACAGTAACATGAATATAAATCAGTGAATAGGATATAAACAGGTGAAGTGCAGTGAGCAGTCTAAACTGTGCTATAGGGTTATCTACTCTAAAATTATTCGAAATCAATGAATGTAATCCTCATCGTAACCCATTGGTCTATGCCGCGTTTGTTAGTTGTATGTATGCTCTAGAGGCCAGTATTGTACAGATGATGTATATTATATTGGATGCTTGGACATATATAGAGAGGACATTCTTGCTCAACATGATAGTATGCTATCTGGTTGCTCTTTATCTTAACATATATACTTGTCTCTTTATACTGTCTTATAGTTACATGTTGGTAAAGCGCTTAGGATGTGTACTTGACTACCTGGACTATGATGCGGATCATACTAGTGGGGACATGGTAGTCCATAAGTACATCCTTCAAGGTCTCTAGTCGTAGGTGTATCGAGACGGGACATCGATATACCAGTGTAGACTAGCGTATACGCTTCTCGACCCATGAGATGGGCGATGGATGATCCCATATCCATTGGTGTTTGACATCCGAGATGGTATACGGGTGCTCAGTAGAGACTGGGTACACTGGACGGACTCGCCGAGAACTCCCAGATGGTATTATACCTTACGTCAGATGGCAGTTCTCTGGTGACACTTGTGCAGGTTAGTCTGTAGACCCAAGATCGTCATAGAGTCTTGTGTGATTCCTACTATGCTTTGATTTCCATCTTACCACGTCCATGAGGGCGTGCAAAACGGTGGTTTTTGGGTACAGTCCCGAGTCACATGGAGGCAATGAGCGATAGGAGGGGTTTCGTCTCTCCCGGTATTGGGGGTTGATGTTGCACTGTGCTCGATTGGCCGTGACAGGGAAGTCCCTGGCCAGGGCTGATTTAGAGATTTACTGGTAAGTGTTACCAGTAGTTCTCAACCTGTTATGAGCCTCACATCGGCACAACTTATCGGTTATTGGGGTCTGACGTTTACCACCCCTAGACTTGATATGCGACATATCAGACAAGGAGACCGGACTGTACGGGAAGTGTTACCGGCAGGCTTTTACCGAAGTTGGAGCGGGCTTGCTTGCTGATCTTCTGATCGCTCAATACCCGGGTAGCCGTTACGTCCAGCTAGTACCGCTGACGGCTTATGGGTGCGTGATGTGATCATCACCTACTGCCGTCGTATTGACGAGTCTTTAGAGTCCTACATAGAGGTTTTACTGGCTCAGGCAAAACGAAATAGGAGCACGTATGTGATATATGCGAGAACGAGAATAATGCGTGTATGTGATACCGTATTCTATTCTCACGACTTTTTGTATCGGTCGGTTATATATGATATAGCCGGGTTATCGAATCAAGTGTTGATTCGATAAGTCGATACAATGGATGTTGGTCGGTTATATGAGATATGACCGGATTATTAAGTCAAGTGTTGATTTAATAATTAAGTGTATAATTGTATATTAGATATACTAGTTTACATTTACTAACACTTGTTCACTTTAGGTTTTTTCTCACATGAACAAAACTTTAATATATATGTGATATATATTAAAATGTGTTTTCTTTTTGTATCATGGTTGATAATACACATGACTTGGGTGTATGAGACTTACACCATGCTATCTATTATGTTGGGTTTTTTATATTTTAAGTAATTACAAAATTAGTGGAGGATTAGATCAATGCATGAAGCTTGTAGAAGCTTGTGGATGCATTGACTAAGTCCACTTGAGTTTGTTTTTACTATGGATATTTGTTAACCCAACCATAAGGATTAGCCATGGGTTAAGTCTCTACAAGAGTTAGTATATGATACTCACTCACCATGGTTAGCTCTCTCACTTGATCATTATCCTCATCTCTTTCTTTTCTTCTTCTTCTACTTCATTTGTTAAAAGAAAAAAGCTTGCTAGGGTTTGATCAAAAAGTGAGAAAGATTGTGAGAAATAAAATTCTAAAGAGAACCCACTTCCTATTTCTCCATCCTTTACTAGACTAGCACTTTAGTTTAGGGTGTTTGCTTCACTAATTCTCAAGTTAGTGAAGTAGAAGCTTGAGTTGGCATCCCTTCGACGTAGATCATCTTCGGCCTCGAAGACTTCAAGCAAGGACGCATTTTTTTGCCTCGTGAAGCCATGCAAGGGTCCGGGAGAACCACGATCGCAGCGAAGGGACTTCAACAAGGAGCTAAAGAAGTGAAGGACCAATCTACAAAGGTTGTATTTCGTATTCACTCAGTTGTAAACGTAGTTTACTAGCATATGAAACCCTAATTTTCTAGAAACGATCTTGTTTAGGGTTATTCGGCACGGCTAAAATTTTAAATGGGCATGTTTGATGCTTCCTTAACCCTTGTTAGAGTGCCTAGTAACCCTACATCGTTCATTCCCCACGGGACCACGGTAAAATGATGTAATAGACTGTGTACGGTAGCTAAGTGATGTCTTCCTACAAAGCATATGATGCGATTAATTAGGACACTCGTACAACTTTGTTGACCATAGTTAAGGGTCGTATGGGTGGGTTTAATTCAATCACGAAATGACGGGTTGAATTTGGCAAGCGCTTATGATTTGTTGACCATAGTTATGGTCATAAGTAGCTAGGTGTAAAAACAATTATCATGAATTTCAAGTGTTGAAATTTGCAATGAGTGCTGGGGTTCGCTTAGCACCCTCTCTAGGTTTCGGCAAGCATCAAGTATGCAATTTAAAAAAATCTAGAGGGCTAAGCAACCTAAACCAAGGATCTAACTAGAGAATTATGGTTTTATATGCATGTAAACAAACTTTACACTAAGTGAAATAGGAATACAACATTTGTAGACCGGTCATTCACTCCTAAAGCTCCGTATAGTAGTCCCTTTGCCCCAAGTAGTGGTCCCCCGAACACTTCTTAGGCTCCACTAGGCGAAAGGAACGAGCTTGCTTAAGGATCTTCGAGGCCGAAGATGATCTACGTCGAAGAATCTCTAACTCAAGCTACCTCTTCACTAAATGATAGATTAGTGAAGTAAACAACCTATACTAAATGGCTAGTTTGGTATAGATTGATGAAGTAAGTGTTTTGCTCACTTTAAAATAATTTTTCTCTTTTTCTTTTTCACCTCATTCAAAAGCTAGAGAGCAAAGAAAGAGATGAAGAAGATGAACAAGTGATCAACCATGGGTAAGAAAAAATCTCAAATCATATTTGTAGAGACTTAACCATGGCTAAAGATAATGGTTGAGTTAATAAATATCTAGAGTAAAACAAAATTAGTGGACTAAGTCAAGATTTCTATATGCTTCCACAAGCATCCTAAACCATGCCAATTTCTACCTAATTTTGATATATCCCTTAATAATTAAATCCCCAAATTATCTTTAGTTTGGTATGAGTCTCATACACCCATGTCTAATGTATCATCAAGCATGACACAAAATTAAATACATTAATATATATCACATATATATTTAAATGTATTAGTAGAAAAGAAATTCTTAAGTGAGCTAATATTAGTTAATATATATTAATATATCAAATATATAATTATATATCAAATTATTAAATCAACACTTGATTTAATAATCCGGCTATATCACATATAACCGACTAATATCATTTATATAAACTTATCGAATCAACACTTGATTCAATAACCCGGCTATATCTCATATAACCGACTAATATCATATATTGCGAGATTAGAATACGGTATCACATACACGTATTAATCTCGGTCCCGCACATATCACATATGTGCCCTACTTCGTTTCGCTTGAGCCAGGAAACCTCTGTGTAGGACTCTAAAGACTCGTCAATACGCCAGCAGTAAGTAATGTTCATATCAGTCACCCACAAGCCGTCAGCGGTACTAGATAGACGTAACGGCTACCTAGGTATTGAGCGATCAGTAGATCAACAAGCAAGCTTGTCCAAACTCCCGTGAATCCAGTAAGCAACACTACCGTACAGTTCGGTCTCTTTTTCTGATATGTCGTATATCGAGTCTAGGGGTGGTAAACGTCAGACCCCAATAACTTGATAAGTCATGCTGATGTGAGGCTCATAACGGGTCGAGAAACTACTGATAACACTTACCAGTAAATCTCATCATCAGCCTTGGCCAGGGACTTCCTGTTATAGCTAATCGAGCATAGCACAACATCAACCCCCAATACCGGGAGAGACGAAACCCCTCCTATCGCTTATTGTCTCCATGTGACTCGGGAATGCACCCAAAATCCACCTGTTTGCACTCTCTCTTGAGCGTGGTAGGGAGGAAATCAAAGCACAATGGGAATCACATAAGACTCTATGACGATCTCGGGTCTATAGACTAACCTGTACCAGTGTCACCAGAAAACTGCTATCTGATGATAGGTATAATACCATCTTGGAGTTCTCGGTGAGTCCTGTTTGGTGTACCCATTCTCCAATGAGCACCTGTGTACAATCTTTGATGTCAAACACCAATGGCTGTGGGATCAACCATCGCCCCATACAGGGTCAAGAAACGTACACACTAGTCTACCCTGGAATATCGATGCCCTGTCTCGATGCTCCCACGACTAGGAACAATTAAAGGATGAACTTTTGGACTACCCTGGCCCCACTAGTATGATCTGCATCATAATCCTGGTAGTCAAGTACACATCCTAAGGGCTTTATCAACATGTGAGAGAAAGACAGTATAACAATACCAGTCTACATGTTAAGATAAAGAGTAACAAGATAGCATACTATCATGTCGAGCAAGAAAGTCCTCTCTATATATGTCCAAGCATCCATTGAAATATACAATCATGTACAATAATGGCCTCTAGGGCATTCATATAATTAACAATGAGATTGCATACCTTCTATGAGATAGTTGGATCCCGATACCTACTGCGAGTAAGAGTTACTCCTGGGTGAGTTTTGCACTTTACAATTAGCTTATCCAGTAGGTGTCTAGAAAGGTGTCAATGGGGTTATGCCTATATAGAAATGAGGTTTATTTTAATCGGTCCGTGCGAAATCACGGGGAACCTCCCTCGAAGTACTGACACTGGCCTGGCTGACAGGTTAGCGAACTTGTAGAATGTAATTAATCCCGGCTGATCTTACCTTTTATGGTTTGAAGGAAGATTTGATAAAAACAGTGGGAGTTATCATGATTAGATAAGATAATAACCAATCTAATCTTGCAAAGAGCGCACGCTAAAGTGTCTCTCTCTCTCTCTCTCTCTCTCTCCAGGCAGCGACCAATGACACGCCTTAATTAAGATAATAATATGGATTTATTGACCAAACCTACTTATTATACCGGGCTAGGTTCCACTTTATCTTATGACTGTCATAAGTCTGAGCAAGGAATAAGGGAATATCAGGATTCCCACGCCACCCGTATGAGGAATAAGCATGTTGATGCATCGTCTTCAGGTGTGTTCGTAACCGAGAACTGTTTCTCAGTTTGCTCTATGTCCTGGGTATTGGATACCGGATCAGGATCCCACGTATGTAATTTTTTACATAGGTTAAAAAAGGTAAAGAACTGGGAAAAGGTGATAAATCTCTAACAGTAGGAAATGGTGTAATTGTTGCAGCCAAAGCAGTTGGCGAATATCACCTAGTGTTACCAACAGGTAATACATTGGTTCTGAATGACTGTTACTACATACCAAATATGATGTGCAATATTATATCGGTTTCTTTGCTAACTAAAGAAGGACATAATCTCACATTAGAGGATAATGTTATGAACATTTTCCAAAATTAAGTATTGATTAGGTTTGGAACGTTGTGTAACGGTACATACTGTCAGGAATATGTATGCCTTAGAGGCCATTATTGTTGATATAGTGGATGCTTGGACATATATATAGAGGACTTTCTTGCTCGACATGATAGTATGCTATCAGTTTGCCTTTATCTTAACATATAGACTGGTATTTATACTGTCTGTCTCTTACATGTTGATAAAGCCTTTGGGATATGTACTTGACTACCAGGATTATGATGAGATCATACTAGTGGGGCCAGGGTGTTCCAAAAGTACATCCTTTAATCAGTTCCTAGTTGAGAGAATATCGAGACTAGGGCATCGATATTCCAGATTAGACTAGTGTGTATGTTTCTTGTCTCTTAGAGGGCGATGGTTGATCCCATAACCATTGATGTGTGACATCAAAGATTCTACACAGTTGCTCATTGGAAAATGGGCACACAGAACGGACTCGTCGAGGACTCCTAGTTGGTAGTATACCTATCGTCAGATAGCAGTCCTCTGGTGACACTGGTACAGGTTAGTCTGTAGATCCGAGATCGTCATAGAGTCTTGTGTGGCTCCCACTGTGCTTTGATTTCCTCCCTAACACGCTCAAGAGGAGTTGTGCAAACAGGTGGATTTTGGGTACAGTCCCGAGTCACATGGAGGCAATGAGTGATATGAGGGGTTTCGTCTCTCCCGGTATTGGGGGTTGATGTTGCGCTATGCTCGATTGGGTATAACTGGAAGTCCCTGGCCAAGGCTGCTGCTTAGATTTACTGATAAATGTTATCAAGTAGTTTCTCGAACCGTTATAGGCCAGACATCGGCTTGACTTATCACGTTACTGGGGTCTGATGTTTACCACCCCTAGACATGATATGCGGCATATCAGACGAAGAGACCGGACTGTACAGTAGTGTTACTGATAGGCTTCATGGAGACTATGGACAAGCTTGCTTGTTGATCTTCATATTGCTCAATACCCGGGTAGCCGTTACATCTAGCTAGTACCGCTGATGGCTTGTAGGTGATTGATGTGTATCACCTACTGCTGGCGTATTGACGAGTCTTTAGAGTCACACACAGAAGTTCCCTGGTTCAAGCGAAATGAAGTAGGACACATATGTGATATGTGTGTGGGCTCGATTAAATACGTGTATGTGATACCGTATTGTAATCTGGCAGTTATCTATTATCGAGTTAGGTTATATGTGATATAACCAGATTATTGAATCAAGTGTTGATTTAATAATGTGATACACAGATAAATGATATTAGTCGGTCATATGTGATATAACCGGATTATTAAATCAAGTGCTGGTTTAATAATGTGATATATATTATATTTGATATAATTATATCTTAACTAATATCATTAGCTCACTAAATATTTTATTATATGTATTAATATATATATATATATATATATATATATATATATATAGCATGACGTACATTTCTATTTTATGAAAATAGAAATAAGGAGGAAAATAGGAAGACTTTAGGAGCATGGTTGCAAGCATGGGCTTTTATCTTTGTTTATGTTGGCTAGAATGCCCTCAAGTCAATTATTGGATCGCAGGCACGTGATTGCAATGATTGAGGGAGGACCTATACCGGTAGAATAATCTTACTCGAGATGATAGTATGCTATCTGGTTTGTCTTTATCATCGTGTACGTGCTTTAGGTGACATTACAGATCACTATTACATGTTGATAGAGCCCTTAAGATTCTTGCTTGACTACCAGCAGTATGATGGCGATCATATACTGAGAGTTGGGTGGTCTATAAGCACATCCTTAAAGTGTCCCTAGTCGTGGGAGTTTAATGTTTAATATTGTTGAAAGTGTTAGTCATGGAATTTTGGCTAAATCTTTGCGGCATGGGCAATTCGTGACTCATGGGTATGAGTCATTGGTGAGCATTAACTCTTGGTGACTCATGGTGTGTCATGGTGCATTGATGGTTTCTTATGGTGGGTGGTGAGATATTTGTGAGGGGAGGGTGGAAGATATTTGGTGAAGAGGGTTTTCTTTAGTTGAGCTAACATAATACCTCACAACTCAACTCAAGAAAACAATCACTTGGCCAAAATTCTTGAGCTCACATTTTTTTCTTCACTTGCTTCACACTTTCACCCCATGGCTTCTTCTTCAACCTCCACCCATACCCTCTCATGAGTTGAGAATCCTTGGGTGTTTTGAGACAAAGTATTCACACACAATCTCTAATTCATCTTGGCTATCTAGGCTAGCAATTTAGATACCCGAGTTGCTTCGGTTTTGAGGCGAGATTACTAATCCTCGACATGGATCGTCTTCGACGAGGAAAACCGGAGATCGAACTTGATCGAGGAAGCCACGAGGAGCTTGGGACAGAGGTTGAAGACCGAAGGACACTGATCGATCGGTATAACTTCTATAAACTCTTTTTATAGAACTAGTATAGGGTTAATGGTACGATCCGTCGATTAGGGTTCCGTTAGCGCCGGCTTTTAAAAGTTTTTGTTCTGCATTTGGCCACGGATTGATGGCCGGGGCGCTGCCGTAACCCTACATGGTATCAGAGCCGTAAGTGAAAACCTAGACCCCTACGAGCACGGTAAGTTACCCGCCAAAACCAGAAGCGAGGTAGCCCCCTTCCCTTCATCAAAGTGAATGGGCCACCCAGCACTTCACGGAATCCGGTAACTTGAGCACCCCTTGTAGGGCTCTAGGTTTTCATTGCACATGCTATCCACACGACCAGGGGAACGTCGGGTTTCACTTGCGGCTCAAAGAAAACCCATGGCTCCCAGACTATCTGTACTGTTCTGTGATGTTGCATTTATCATACCTGGAGCGATTATTATATATTGTTATATATATACTAGTAGATATTGTATATGTTTTACACCCGCGCTAGTCCTGCTCCCATTCTGTCGTTAGTTAAGTAACCTAACGAGTGATGACGGGGCCTAGTGGCGAACGCGGATGTCATATACGTACATCATATTTTCGTTCTTTTATGGTGTGATTAATTGATGTGACTGTGTTGATTAAGATCAATGCAAGGAAAACAGACCTATTCGATATTGTTGGAATAATTTTTAAAAAGCTGTTATTACAAGGGCGTTTTCATTTATTTTACACAGCGGTATTCGGTTATGAATATCCAGCACCTCATTCCACGAGGCAAGTGCCGAGATCCCCTCACCGGGAGTGACCTCTTGGGCAGAAGTTTGTGTCAAGGTAATAACTTCACTGCAGTCGATTACTTTTTTCTTTGCATCGAGGTATTCAGTTGGAATATCCTGCACTTCATTCCACGAGGAAAGAGTCGAGATCCCTTCACCGGGAGTGACCTCTTTAGCAAAGGTTTTCGCCACTATATATTTGTAAAAAGCTATCCGGTTCCTTCTACGATATCAAGTTCATTACGTTAAAGGTTTTTCGCTAAAAACCATTCGTAGCCCTCTGTCATTTCAGACGGGTAGCATTTAGTATTCATGCTATGTATGTTGATCTTCGTCAAGGCATAGTGTATGGTAGCTATTTGTTACTTTTCTGTTGCATAGACAGATACATTGGTTTAGGACAGTCGTACTACAATTTTGGCTTTCGTCAAGGGTATGTACGGGTGGGTTCAAATTAACCCGGACAATGACGGGTAGAACTTGACATGTGACTTATGATATGTTGGCCTTCGTCAAGATCATTAGAGCATAGGGTAGAAATCACATCGGGAGTTTCAAACATATAGGAAACTTGCCAGGCGCGCATACCTTCTGGAGTGTGATAACTTGAGTGGATTCCATCAGGTTATCATGCGATGATAGTTGGATCCCGATTCCCACTGATGAGTTGGTTTACTCCTTGGATGATTTTAGATGATCCCAACTAATTCTTCCTTCGGGTTTGGAGGAGAATTTAAGGATACAGTGAGAGACATCCTGATTAGATAAAGTGATTGACTATTTTGATCTAGATTAGAGTGCATGCTGAGTGTTTCTTTTCTCTCTCTGTTTGGCAGCGACCATGGCCCGACCCTAGACTATAACTCATAAACCAAGTTAACCAAACCTTCTTAAAACACATTGACTTTTGGATTGTCAGAGTTGCATACTTCATTGCCACTCCTACTTTTACCCTTTGCTTATTCTCTGAAACATTTCGTATCACTACGAAGATCCACATTTATTGGATATGACCATCATATAGTTACATATGAAATTGAAGAAACTTGTTTCAGATTCGATAATGGTTTCCGGTTCTGGAGAAATTGAATAGGACTAATTGGTTGTCCTTTCCTTTTACCTTCTCTCAGGTTGTGAGGGCTCCTAGGATTAGGAGAGGGTACACCTATTGCGCTTATTGGATAGTCTTCTTCCAAGCCAAAGGCAGGTGCCGAAAGGTGGGGAAGGAATTATACAAATTATCCTTAGTGTGGTGTACAGAAGGTAATACGTAAAAACAAATAAAGGGATTAGAAAGAGGGCAAAGTAAATTGCGACTGCTGTTATTCACGTCCAAACTGCGTATATCATCGCCACTCCTACTTCACCTTTGTATTTCTCCAGAACACCCTGTATCACTACGAAGATCCGCATTTATTGGATAACCCATCTTATAGTTATATACGAACTCGAAAGAACTTGTTCCAGTTCGAGGATGGATTCTGGTTCAGGAGAAATAGAATAAGGTCTGTTCAGTTGTCTTTTATCTTTACCTTCTCTCAAGTTTCGAGTACTCCTAGGATTAGGAGAGTACATATATTATGCTTATTGGATAGTCTTCTTATAAACCATAGGCTGGTGCCGAACGGTAGGGAAGGAAGAAAACCATTTAGCCTAAGGATGATGTACAGAAGGTACTGAGTAAATACAAATAAAGGGATTTGGAGAGATGGCAAAGAAATATACGGTTACAGTCATGAATATGGATAATTGAAGAGGCATTACTAGGAATACCCGGATACCCCTTCGAAACATTTTCATGTTTTAGTTTCACTGTGCGTTGTTAATTGAAAAAATGATTTCCCAATTAGATCCTTACTCGAGGTTATGTATTTACCAGGTTTGATTCTCACATCTGTATGGGTTTACAAATGATGAGTGGGAGTAAGTTATTGGGAATTAGGTGACTATATCCTCATTATATCGGAATTCGTTG
The DNA here is from genome assembly GCA_030015575.1 of Agapanthus africanus. NCBI lineage: Eukaryota > Viridiplantae > Streptophyta > Magnoliopsida > Asparagales > Amaryllidaceae > Agapanthus > Agapanthus africanus. The sequence goes on from JASDDO010000018.1 coordinate 327,486,296, forward strand.
TAATGGGTGATATTTGAGGAAATCCTTTGGGGTTTTGCCTGACGGCAAATATTTGGTTTTGAATATCCGTTGTTATGCACCAATTTCAAACTAATATATCTGTATGTTTATTTTATAAAGTGAGATATAACTTTTTGAAATTATTTCCATGACATTTACCTATATCAGTTGATGATCTGGTAAGGAGCTTTAAACAGCGGTGTAATTCTTCTTAACCATAGTACAGTTTTCAACCTACGACATACAGGGTTTGAGTTATTCAACTCAGGGGACTTATACAAAGTATTGTATGTTGTCCAGTGTCTATTAGGACAGAGGGGTTGGTACTCGTACTATATTCTGTTTACTTGTGACTTCTCCAGTTTTAGACAAGTATTTCATAGAAATACAAGGTCCAAGTTTTGAGAAGTTATAGGTATAAGAATAAAGTAGAGAACCATGTGTTGCAAGTATCAGGATTCTTCAAGGTAATCAAAGATATAGATACTTGTGTTTGGTATTCAGTTGATAGTAGTGGTTTTGAGAATTTGCTTCTCTTTCAGGTTACTCATATCTGGATGCACTCCTAAGTTGAGTAATGCTGATCGGCCTCCTTCCATTTAGTTGACATGCACTGGAGACAGTTGCATGATTTGAATCTGGTTCCAATTAAATCAGTGCCTCTGTTTCTATATTGTATATAGAATGGTTCATATCTTAACAATGTTAAGGTATATGGAGTTGTCCGGCTTATGCTTAAAACCAGACTCTGGATAACTCAAGGCACGTTTCTGTAATGGCAGTTTGTGGATTATCCCGGGCTATGATGAGGGTTAACTTTCTACCATCTGGAAGATCAATAGTGATATTCTTCTTGACTCGCTACAGTTTTAGTAAAATGAACTTTTTCGGAAAACAGTAGTGAGAGTTTGGTAGAACTGGAAGTGATTCTAGAACCACAAACGATTACTGAAAATTTAATAAAACCTAAAGATTCAATCAAGGTTAGACATTCCATTAGCCACTCCGTAGATATGGTGGGTAACCTCAGGCGCCCGAGTGGTACTTCGGTATCCTCAAAGACGGTAACAGGGAGGTTCTTGTTTACCCAGACTTGCCATTACTGCTGTTCTAGACTATGAGACCCGGCATGAGGATGAGTATTGCGTCGTTCTAAACTAGCTTTAGAATTACACGTGCATATGACTCTGCCAGAGGGTTGTTGTAGTCAGTGGGAGCAGCGGAAGTATAGTGGAAAAGTAGCTTATGTCTATTTATAGACTAAAGCGAGTATAGCGGATATAGATCATCTATTTTTGATATGACAGTCATAGGCTTTGACTTCATCAGAATAGGAGATGGATTTGTTAAGAAGGTAGTAGGGTGTGATGTCTTAGTATTTGGATGACATGCACTTTGTAGGAAGTGAAATTCCTACACTACGATCGGTTATACTGTGCTTGTCACACAGTAGTTTCTCCACATAGGATTTGGATATTATATCTGGCATTCTTGTTACTGGATCTATGGTTTTAGATCTAGATTTGGGTAGTTTCCCAATCTGGGTACTTAGACAGTATTCTAAAGGTGTTTTAGAATGGTCGACTCCTAGCATGGTAGTATACCTGCAGGTGATGGAGTCACCCTCTCTAAAGGTGTCTTACAGACTAAAGGGGAGAGGGATGTGCATGATTGGCATATCACTTGCTTAGGCAATTGAGTCAATCATGAGATGTCAAGTACCGCACCAGACACTAGATGCAATAAGTTGATATATTAATCCAATCCTGGAGAAACGTTTGGAAGTAGTTTATGAACATAAGTAGATGTTCTAGGGATATGGTAATGACAGCCTCCTTCGGGAGATGGTTATCATTCCAGGCTTCCAAGGTTACCTGGATGACAGAGTGACTGTCAGAGTTATAGTTTTCCCTCTTAACGAGGGGCAGTTGTTTGGACATGTGGTCCAAGCGAATACTGAAGGAGGCACGGCGCATGATACTGATTAAATTCAGTAGACGTATAGTCTAAGAAGTTTACTGAATTTGGAGTTCATTTATGAACTGGGTCCCATCAGATATCCAGACATATTCTAAGACATGTATTACTCATTTCGGGAGATGGCTTTCTCCGCGAACTTGAGATAAAGAGAGACATAGAAAAAAACATTAGAGCGGATCCACTAACTGAGGCTATTTCTCGAACGCAATAGTTTTACAAATGAGATTTGTGAAACTGATTAGTAGAGAAGTTGGGTGTTCGGTATCACACGGGCTGTGAGTATACGACACCGCAATAATTAGCCTTAAGTGCAAGTGGGAGATTGTTGGCTATAGTGCACTCAAGTCAATTATTGGATCGCAGGTATGTGATTGCAATGATTGAGAGAGGACCTATACCGGTAGAACAATCTTATTCGAGATGATAGTATGCTATCTGGTTTGTCTTTATCATCATGTACGTGCTTTAAGTGACATTACAGATCAGTTTTACAAGTTGATAGAGCCCTTAGGATTCTTGCTTGACTACCAGCAGTATGATGGCGATCATATACGTGAGAGTTGGGTGGTCTATAAGCACATCCTTAAAGTGTCCCTAGTCGTGGGAGTTTCGAGACTGGGCATCGATACTCCAAGAGTAGACTAGTGTATACTAATCGAGACCCCGACGAGGGGCGGTGGCCAGTCTTACAAGTCATTGGTGTTAGTTGGTTCACCTAAGATGTATACAGATGCTCATTGGGTTATGAGTACACCGAACGGACTCGCCGGGAACATGCTAGTTGGTTTTATACCTATTGTCACATAGCAGTTCCCTGGTGACATGTGTACAGGTTAATCTATTGACCTGAGATCGTCATTGATCTCGTGTGAGTTCCCACTGTGCTTTGATTACTACCCTACCACGGCTCAAAGGAGTCGTGCAAACAGGTTTTAGTTGGGTACAGTCCCGAGCCACATGGAGGCAGAGAGCGGATCATCAGGGGATTCGTCTCTCCCGGGATTAGGGGTTGATGCCGCAGTGTGCACGGGTGGCCATCACCAGAAATCCTCAGCCGGGGTAGACGAGAATTGCCGATCTAGAATCGGTAGTTTCTCAGTTGGTGATAAGTTTCATGCCGACACTAAATGTCAAGTTATTAGGGGTCTGACTTTATCCACCCCCTATACTCGATATGCGATACTCATAGACGAACGGACCGGACTATTCGGATATTGTCACTGTCAGGCTCAGTAGGGGTTTCAGGATGAGTTTGCTCGTCGGCCTCCCTTTCGCTCAATACCTGGGTAGCCGTTACATACAGCTAGTGCCACTGACGTGCTTGTGGTTAAACCCACTGCCAGCGTATTGACGAGTCTTTAGAGTCCTACACAGAGGGTTTCTCTGGTTTGGGCAAAACGTTGTAGAGGCCGTATGGTTTTATGGCAGGGTTCGATCATATACATGCACTTGTGCACGGATCATGATTGGACGGATAATACTAGTGGGCTTTGGTTTAAGCCGGATCCTAATATTATATTGTTGGATTATTTTCGTCTCATTGTATTCGTATTCAGTCGGAATACGGATGTGAGAATGTATATTCGGATGAGGGGTATTCTTGTAATCCGTTACAAGATTACTTTTGAAGATGCTATTTCCTTTTTCCTTTAAACATTTAGTTCAAATGTTTAATATTGTTATGATGGAAAGTGTGAGTGCAAGTCTTGGCATTGGGCATTGATTGAGGCATGTGCTTTTGGTGACTCATGGTGTGATTCCTTGTGCCATGCTTGATACTTTATTGTTTTCGGTGGTGAGATATTTGTGAAGGGGGCAGATCTTTTCTAGTGCAAGGATTCATTTTCTTTAGTTTCTCATCACAAAGAACTCACAACAAAACTACAAAAAGAAAAGAACATACACATTCTTCACTTGCTTTTTGTTTTGGCCAAGTCTTGAGCTCACACTTTTTCCCCCATGGCTTCTTCTTCATCCTCCACCCATACCCTCTTATGAGTTGAGAATCTTTAGATGTTTTGAGACAAAGTATTCACACACACTCTCTGCTTCATCTTGGCTATCTAGGTTAGCAAACTAGATACCCGAGTTGCTTCGGTTTTGAGGTGGGAGCCCGTATTACTAATCCTCGATGTAGATCGTCTTTGATGGGGAGACCGGAGATCGAACTTGATCGAGAAATCCGCCAGGAGCTTGGGACAGAGGTTGAAGACCGAAGGACACGGATCGTTCGGTGTAACTTCTCTGAACTCCTTTTCGTATTACTAGTTTAGGGTTAATGGTACGATCCGTCGATTAGGGTTTCGTTAGACCCGGGTTTTAAAAGTTTTTGTTCCGCATTTGGCCACGGATTGATGGCCGGGCCCTGCCGTAACCCTTCAGTTTATTCATCTTGATTCACTGTTCAAGAATGGTTGCAATTTTATATTGCAATAATTCCATGCTTGAATGAGTGAGGGGTTAAGAGTTTCTTGTAACGTTTTAGGAATCGTTATGGGAATTTTTCCATTTTAGGGTAAAATAGTCGGTGTTTTCCGTAAAAACCCGAATGTGATCAAATTTCAGTATAGACTTGACTACACCAAGTTTAACTAGAATAGTGCTAGTTTGCGGGTTTTTGTGGTCACTTGAAAATTTTGGTTCACATGGATATTTTTTCCCTATTTAAAATATTATTTTAAGTTGTTAATTATACACTTAATTAGTGGTAATTACATTTTTGTTTTGGTCTAATTACTTCTAAAGTGAATCTATGCTAATCTAAACTTTAGATTAAGCTTAATCCATCCATGCAAAATATCTAGATATTTGTGATTAAAAGAAAAATTTTTTAAAGAAAAGAGATGAGGTGGCTTGAGATATTATTGCATTAATGAGCATTTAATGGTATTTTAGCTAGAAAATTCCACTCATTTCACAAAACGCCCCTCACTTTTGATCTTGGCCAAGCCCCCTTGTGCTGCCCACTCTTTTTCTTGCCTCATTTTCATCTTCCTCAAGCTCAAATAAATCACAAAAAATCCTCAAATAATCCTACAAACACATAAATAAATCCCTACCCACAATTCTTTAACTCTAAACAAGCTTATATCTTCATGAAAGACTTCATTTTGGAGGATTAAATTTGGAGATTAGTTGCTAATTTGTGTTCTTGGGGAGGTATAAAATTCTAACCCTAATCCTTATTTGTTCTGTTAAAATATTTAAGCTAGCTATTTAAATATTTAATATAGATTTAATTGCATGTTTAGATGATTCATGATAGTCTTTTGAAGATCAAGTTAGGGTTTTAGTTGATGATATGGTTAATTGATAGGTATAGATTTGGAACACTTAACCTACTGGGTGAAAAAAGTTGTTAAATTCTGAATTTGTCTACTTGAGATTTATAGCAAACTAACTTTTGTTAAATCATATTTGGGTGAGATTAAAATTGTGGTAATGGTTTGGGTGACTTAGTTAAGTTACTTTGTGGTGATGGAAATCGCTAGAATTGTGTTAGTTTTAAACTTGTGCTAAATTGCGATAAAGTTGCTTACTAGGTTTCGGTAAAAGTTGGACGTAGGTTCTAATGGGTGTTGCGATTTTATGTATTTTATCTTCCATACGATATTTTGTGTTGTGAATGCGCGATCGGTATGATCGGGGTCTAGGCTTGGTGGTTGCGTAGTTTAGCGATCCTAGCTAGGGTTGTGCCGATGTCGTACGTGTTTTGTGCACTAGGTGCACAGTGTGTTTATTTTGTGGGGGTTATCCTTGCGTTTCGTTATCTTTGTGTCAGCATAGGATATTTGGCCTTATGTGATGTGTGTGAAATTTTAGGATTGCAAGCGGGGACTTCGGATGCTGCGAAGAAAGAGAAGCAGGTGGTCGGATTTTCGTAGCTTGAGATCATTGGTGAGTAGATTTAATATCTACGGGGAAATCGCCCATATGGAGTTATGCGTCAGGGATGGATATGATATGATAGCTATATGTTTTTCGCATATGAGTTGATTGCGCATGAGCGTCATTGCATATTATTACCTGTTGTATCTTGACTTGTACCTATTGGACACAACACCATTACTGACGGTTCATGTTGCATGAGCACTAATTTGTATGCTACACACACACCGTCGGTAATTGCCATCACACGCACAACCCATATACGTACGTGATATTGTATTGGATAGGTATAATTAAGGTAGTGACTCTTATTCCATTTCACGTATACCGTGCTATAACTACATGTACATCATGTATACATACTGACATGTACACCCATATATCCTGCTATAGCTGCATATACCCTATGTGGTATTGTATTGACATGTGATATTGAGACATTGATTATTATGCTATTGTGCTTATGAAATGCATCATACATACTTGCTTACTTGTAGATCCTTATATCTTGCTACAGTTACATGTACACCTCATATGATGCTGCACTTGATTTCGGAGGATTTAGGAACCGCATGATATATTTTAAAAGCTGGATTCAATTAAAAAAGCGGTTTTCCCTTAATATGCTCATATTGCTGTTTTATATTGCATATATCAGTTTTCATGGATTTACACATTGAGATATGGATTTCATATGATTTATGGATTTGAGAACCGTAGGGGTGTTTTCAAGAAATTATGTAATGTTTGAAAACCTGGTTTCTCTTGATATGATATTTCAGTGCGTCCACCATGAGTTTTCTCGGTTTTGAGACCTTTGTTATATACCCGATTCGAGGAGCGGGTAGGCCCCGTCTGCGGGTATATGGTGGACCCGGTATGGTTCCCCTGGGCAAGATATGTTGTTCGTGGTATAGACAATGAGCCTGACTGGCAGGGCAAGTACCTACCGGTGATGGTATTTGGACTCGGCGGTTATCGTGGGGATATCGACCGTAGTGATGTACGGGCATGACATCAGGCCCAGTCGTGGTGACGGCGCATGAGCTATGAGGATTTACGTGTCGATTCTGGACACGGGTTTCATGATGTTTCGAGTGTCGGTGTTAGACACTCAGGTTCCATGATTTTTACGTATCGTCGGTGGACATATATGGTTGATATCCTTATACATACATACATACATATATATATACATATATACAGGTATATGTTTTCATGATGTTTCGGGTGTCGATGTTTGACACTCAGGTTCCATGAGACTTACAGGATATGAGGACCGATTTGGGGATGCGGTGTCTGAGGATTTTGGGATTTGATGTGTCAGTGAGGGACACTGGGGTTTTTCTATGCTGCTGATTTTTCATGAGGTTTCATTATATCATCCCACACTCCGGATTATTTTGATATGCATTGCTTCATGTAGTTGTAGTGCCCTGATGATGTACCTTTACATGATTTTTTTTGCATATTCATATTGCCATACTTATGCTATCTGTTTATATGTGATAGATTTATCGCTGTTCATGCATACTTGCGATTACAGTATGATGTTATTCACTATTCAGGAGTTGGAAACTCACTCCCGTTGTGCCACAGTGTTTTGCAGGGCTTACCCTCAGAATAGTCGCGGCAGGGCGTCTTATTATCTCTACTTTTGCGAATACCGCTACATTTGGCTGTAAGGCCTTTGCTATTAGGTGGGTTCGTGGTTATCCATTTATGTACATTCTATATCTTGTTGTTGGATCTAGTACTCTCCATCTACCACTTCATGTATTTGACTTAGAGACGAGTTGTGAGGATCAGTGTTGTATTATTTTTGGTTACTTTAGGGTGCCGTGCTCGTGGGAGCCGGTTTTGTTGTAAAGTTTTACCTCCTTATGCTGTTTTTCACTTATATTTCTTCGCTACGGCGTTGTATATATGCTTGTGGTGGTTGTCTCCGCCGTTGGGCGTAATTTGTTCCCGTTTAGGATGCTTTATTTATATTCTATGTTGTACCCGTTTTCGGGGATAGTTTTTACAAAGGAGCTGCAGCCGAAATTTTTAAGAAAGTAACTAAAGTTAAAGATTTTACTTGAGATTTTCCGAATGTTTTTAACTATGTTTTTCTCCACTTATCCATTTTTGGGAGGTTTAGATTTCTGGGTTTCGGCTTACTTAAATTACGTACGCCTGTTGACGTTACGTGGTTTAAGTGCCGGCCACATGCCTAAATTTGGGTCGTGACAAAGTTGGTATTAGAGCGCTAGGGTTTACCTTTTGGAGTGTAGGATGACCTTGGTATGATGGAGTAGGTAGATTAAGCAGAGTGACGTAGCGTGTGTATGTTCCACGGCATACTTACGACACGGTACTCCGCCTAAGTGACCTTAAGACTTGTTGATTGAAATTCCTTCCGTGATTATATACATCCTTGTGGTTCGATTTCTCTGTCCTTATCGAATATTGTTTCCATTTCCAGCCTTTATGTCGCCGAAGACTATGGGGGTACAGAGAGCGGCCATGAGGGCCGGGGTCAGAGTTGACTCGTCTGAGACGAGGACTGACCAGGGTGGTACGCCTATTGTACCGGAGCAGATTGCTATGCTTGGGGCCGGTATGCAGGACTTGCGCCAGATGATGGGGTCGTTAGTTGAGGCCATTCGAGTGCAGAGACAGGGGGTTGTTCCACCTGTTGTGGGGACCGCGATGGTGCTTACTGTTCCGGCAGTCACAGCTACAGCTACGGAGGTTATCATCGTGTCACTGTCAGAGTTCATGAGGCTGAGGCCTTCGGTTTTCACTGGCACGGATGCAGCTGAGGATCCGCAGTCGTTTATTGACCGGATGGCCAGGATATTCCGTTCACTGAGATGCTCCTACGCGAGATGGGTAGAGTTCGCGAGTTTTCATCTAGAGGTTCTGGCCCAGAAGTGGTGTGAGTCGTTGGAGAAGGATAGAGCCGCAGGTCTTGCTCCTATGACCTGGGCTGAGTTCGTGACAGTGTTTCTCACCCGTTTTCTTCCGCAGAGCGTCAGGAATGCTCGAGTGCGAAGATTCGATTCGTTAAGCCAGACTCTGGGGATGACGGTGGCTGAGTACGATGTACTGTTTACCGAGCTGTCTTTGTATGCTCCGTATTTGGTAGCTACTGAGGAGATGCGGGTGAAGAGGTTCGTTCGAAGCCTGCGTATCCAGTTGTTCCTCGCTATCAGCATTCAGCATTGTGACACATATGCAGCAGCGGTGGATGCAGCCCTATTGGTTGAGGAGCGTCTTTCTGAGTCGTCGGTTGTTCCGAAACTGAAGAAGGTTCATACCGGTATTGCAGTCCGGAGGCAGCGGTTTAGACCCCGAGACAGCGTTCGTTCAGGCACGGGGAGTAGCAGAGATATGGGACGATGCCAGTTGTTCTGCACTTATTCCCAGGAGGGTCAGCAGTCGATGCATGAGTGCTTTGGATGTCGGGGATTCTTGGCTTTCATTCATGATACTGGAGCCACAGTGGAGTCATTGGACCGGGTTCCTACCATGCAAGAGTTCCCGACGTTTTTCCCGATGAGTTACCTGGGTTGCCACCAGAGCGTGATATTGAGTTTTGTAATGATCTGATTCTCGGCGTGGGGCCTATTTCTATACCACCTTATCGGATGGCTCCGGCGGAGCTTAGAGAGCTTAAAGATCAATTGCAAGAGTTGCTTGATAGGGGACTTGTGCGTCCGAGTGTTTCGCCGTGGGGAGCTCATGTTCTGTTCGTCAAGAAGAAGGATGACAGTTTGAGGTTGTGTATGGATTATCGTCAATTGAACCGAGTTACGGTGCGGAATATGTATCCTTTACCTCGCATTGACAATTTGTTTGATCAGCTCCAGGGTGCAAAACATTTTTCTATGATTGATTTGCGTTTGGGTTATCATCAGTTGCGGGTTTGGAATGATGACATTCCGAAGATTGCTTTTTGTACGCGCTATGGGCATTATGATTTTTTGGTGATGTCGTTCGGACTCACCAATGCGCCAACAGCGTTCATGGATCTGATGAACCGGATTTTCAGAACGTTCCTCGACTAGTTCATTATTGTATTTATTGATGACATTCTGATCTACTCTGGGAGTCGTGAGGATCATGAGCAGCACTTGAGAATTGCTTTGCAGACATTGAGAGAGCACCAGCTGTATGCTAAATTCTCAAAGTGCACATTTTCTCTTGATAGAGTTGACTTCCTGGGTCATGTGGTGACGGGAGACACTATTCTTGTGGACCCGAAGAAGATCGATGCTGTGCAGCTTTGGCCCAGACCTGTATCTGTGACTGAGGTCCGTAGCTTTTTGGGCTTAGCTGGTTATTATTGCCGTTTCGTGCAGGATTTTTCAAGTATCGCTGTACCATTGACCGGACTGACCCGGAAGGGGGTTCCTTTTCTTTGAACTGATGCGTGCGAGCAGAGTTTTCAGCTGCTGAAGACTCGGTTGACGACTGCACCAGTTCTATCATTGCCTTCTGGATCGGGCGGCTATGTTGTTTACTGTGATGCTTCTCGAGTGGGGATCGGTTGTGTACTGATGCAGCCTGATAGAATGATTGCTTATGCTTCTAGGCAGCTGAAAAAGCACGAGCAGAATTACCCCACTCACAATCTTGAGATGGCCGCGGTAGTCTTTGCGCTGACGATTTGGAGACACTACTTGTACGGGGAGTCGTGTCAGATCGTCACGGATCACAAGAGCTTGAAGTACAACTTCCAGCAGTGGGATCTGAATCTGAGACAGCGCCGTTGGATGGAGCTTGTGAAGGATTATGATTGTGAGATCCTTTATCACCCGGGCTAGGCGAATGTGGTAGCTGATGCTTTCAGTCGTAGGCCCGGGGGTTGCTTGTCGCAGTTGAGCGCAGTTCAGTGACAGTCTTCTGCAGATTGGCAGATCTTATGTGATGGTAGAGTACAGTTTGAGTTCACTTCCACTGGGGGACAGCTTGCTCATGTCCGCGCCCATCCACTACTTTTTGATCGTATCCGTGAGGCGCAGCCCAGTGATGCCTGTTTGTCTGAGATTCTTGAGCTTGTTCGGTAGGGTACATTTTCGGAGTTCATGATTGATGACTAGGGTGTGCTATGATGCAGGACTCGCTAGTCTGTACCAGATGCTGATGGGTTGAGATGCGAGATCCTAGAGCAGGCACATCAGTCAGCCTTTAGCATTCATCCAGGTTCCACCAAGATGTAACGTGACTTGAGAGACTTTTAATGGTGGGAAGGAATGAAGCATGATATTTTGGACTTCGTTTTGAGATGCCTGACTTGTCAGCAAGTCAAGGCTGAGCATCAGAGGCCGATAGGTGAGTTGCAGCCTTTACCCGTTCCGGAATGGAAATGGGAGCAGATTTCAATGGACTTCGTTTTGGGTCTATGATTTGTCTCAAAGAATATTTTTATACCGCAATCAAGAACAGCGTCGCTTGGTAGCTAGCCGGTGAGTATGGGTCAGTCCACAGGGATGTTGTGAATTTCCAAATTGTTCTTACGAGTTAATTCCGAACGGTGCGAACGGATTGATTAAATCTAAAAACTAAATTACTCTAGATCTAAATCTTGCTAGGGTTAGGTTTAGGTTAAATTTGGAAATGCAAAGATTCTCCACAGCTTTCAATGCCCTATTTTAGATCTATGAGGTGTTATGGTAATTATTAATAAAGGGGATTAGTACCATCGGGAAGAAATGGTGTTTCTTCCGCTAGGTTCTTGTCCTTCCTTTCTTAATCCTTACCCTAACCTCCATGGAAAACACGCTCAACCGGGCCTTTATACTATGGTATCACCGCTATCTCATGGGATAGGGTGCCGTAGGGAGTGGTGTATGCATGTATGCATGGAGTCCTATTAATTATATGTGATGGGCAAGAAAGGGGTGAGAGATCATCAACTTTCAAGCCTTCCCCAAAGCTAACCCTAACAAGCGAGGAGACTACTTGCACATTAGGGAATTGAAAAATATCTCTAAACTATTTATCTAGGGCAAGGAATTAAAGATCCAACTAGGGCAGATAATAAATTTAACCTAGGGCAGAAAATAAATTAAGAACTAGGGCAAAAATTAAAACTACTTACAAATTGATCCTCTTCAAAGGAAATCTGAATTTTATTAATGAAAGGAGGCATGACCTAATACAAGATTTAAGGTTCCTATTTATAGGACATAGAAAACCCTAGGTTTACAATCGCCGCATGTATGCTTTTACAAAATTGCCCCTAGGTAGACTAGTCAACGCGCCGCCAGCAGATATGGAAAATTTCCATCAAAAAGCGCAATACACGGCCACGGAACCGCAGCCATAGGCCAGGTTTGGCCGCGGTTCCGCAGCCAAATAGGGAGTGTGTGAGCTGAAATTTCCTGTTCTGCTTCTGGGTGTCTTTGTCTTCCAATTTCATTGGTTGGTTCTTCAGAATGTTTTCCATTTCTCTTCCAGATCTCCATCAGTGAGTAATGTAATGGACTTTAACCGTTCGCTTTGTGTCGAAGTCTTGAACCTTGCGCTGCCTTGTACTTTGTGAACTGATCTTCGTGTAGGCTTGATCAAGGTCCTTCTATTTGTTGGTCGTAGTCTCACTTTTGTATCGCCTTTTATCTTTTTCACTGTTTTTGTTCTGAAAACCTGTAACCTGTAACTATATAGCAGACATGGGTCAAAAGCACCTGTTTATTTGTAAAATGCATAAGAATGGGGAATATAATAATGCAAAATTACGGTATGAACAAATACCCCCAAACTTATCTTTTGCTCGTCCTCGAGCAAACCTAGTTTTATTCTTAACAAAATCCTAACCTCACTTTCGTAGGGAAACGCGATTGCACTGAGCTCATGAAATAAGCCGTTAAACCTCTAGGTGTCCCTAGTAGGAGGAGTGTTTTCTCCTGAGGGTTTTCAGCGGATACTGCCCACAAAATCCTATCAATTCGGCCTATTAACTTTTATTCTCCAATTAGGTTTTCCAACAAAGAATTCTATTAACTTCGACTCATAAATTATACACCCGTATTCTTCACTCTTCCTTATTATTTAACTTAAGATTATATATATTCTTCTGAATTTACTTAGCTTTCGGCATCTTTTAAGTTTTCCTTCTAGGGTTCTATCTCAACTTAGGAATTTTTATCATCTCTACTAAAGATACAAGTCTTATTCTTCATTCCTATCTCTTATCTAAACCCCAATCATATACCCCTACGTGTGTGTATATATCACCCTTACACTTGGAAATTCAAATCAAGCAATCATACTCTTGTCCGTTGTCCAAAGCACTTCTTGATTGGTGAATTTTTAGATGAATTTCGTTCATACATCTTTCATGCGATCGTTAATACTTCTTGAGGTACCAACAACCGATTACAAAATGTGTATGCACATTAAAGCGTAATTCCTAGTCTTGTAACGCCTAAGGCTTTAGCAGTGACTCCCAAACCAGTTGGTCTAAGGTACTAGGTGATGAAGCACCCTTGCTAAACATTTTTTTTCTATTTTTGCAGCCTTAAGTAATCACAAAAACCAGTGTTTATTTTTTTATTATCTCTTAATTCACACTTGAATTTTTATTTTATTTTCTTCGTACTAAGGACTTTAGACAAGAGCATTTCAAGATCTCCTCTACTATTCCAAGTTTCAAGGTGCGTGTTTGTGCAATTTGTAGGGTATATATTTTCAGAATTTAGACTTAAGCTAGGAATTATTTTTCAAACTTATACTTTAATAGAAACATCAATACTCTTCCCTTGTTTTAATTTAGCCCAAGAAGTCAACTCGAAATTTGCCTATTTCTAAATAAACTACAAAGACATATACTTTCTACCGTTAAACTTTAAGAAAAGTTATTTTTAGGGTTTTTAATTTACTAAGTCTAGGATCTAGTTGTTCCTAGCTAGTTAACCTATTTGTCCAACTCAAGTCAATTATGGCCAAAATTGAATACTTTAATTTTTATAATTTTTCAAAATTTTCAATTTTTTATGGGTTTTAAAATAAGTATGCAAATGCAAAAAAAATGTATACATGAATGCGAAGGAAGAAGGCTTACCGAGCATACCCCCAAACTTAAACTTGACAGTGTCCTCACTGTCATGCCACACCAAGAGGGTCAAAATGTCGGCACTCTCCTGTTTATTTATTTACAATTTTTTTTATTGTTAAAAGAAAAAAAATTAATATACAACAAGGTTCTCCCCAAACTAAACAAGGCCTTACACAGACCAAAGGTTAGCACCAACCATTCAAAAATTCTATCGTGATAATGGTAGGGTTGGTGGAAGAATGGAGTGTAGAGAAAGGAGTGGAAAAACACACAAGACCGTATGGGAAGAAGAGTGGAATAAGCTCTCGGTGGAGGAGAAGAATGGCGGAAAAGAGAAAAAGGTGTAGTACGATCTTGAGGGTGTAAATCAAGTGAATAAATTAACACAATTTGTGATGACCGATGTGTTAAAAGCGATTGTGCTAATCTCTCAACCCGTCGAGAAATGGGGTTAAATCCCTCAAGATTCGCAAGAAAGCATGGGTACGTTAAACTTGGTGAGCCAAACATTGAAAGTGGAAGCGTGACGAATTCTTGCTCGGTCGAAACGATAAGAAGGACGAAAGGGAGTGATTTAGGGATAGTCTTTTTCTCACCTAAGCAATCTGTCTTGAACTCGAAGGATTCCTTCAATGGTTCGAAATGACTGTAAGCAACCGAGTCTGATGGGTCAACTAACTCATCTGAAAATTCAAAGGACTCAAACTCGGGCGGTGAGTCTTCAAAATCGTCCGAAAAAGTGAAGCACTCGTAATCGTTATCGGCTGTGAGAACTGTGTCTGATTCAAAGAGGAACACACTAGTGGCGTCCAAACTGCTGTGATCGACGAGAAATTTTTTAAGCTCACAGTCCTCCTGCGTGACCTTTTGTGTGGTCGGAACGATGGAAAGAAGGGGTGATTTAGGAAGTATAACAGTTAAAGTTTCCGGAGGATGAATTGGAAAATCCGACTCATCAAACAAAAATGGTTCATCCTCAATACTATCCTCAATACTCTCCTCAATACTATCCTCATAATTTTCCTCAAAATTTAGCCTATCCATGCCATTATCATCAAAATCAAGACGCATATGAAGTTCGGGAGAAACATTTAATGACTCGGGATGATGAATTGGACATAAAATTTCAATCAAATCTACGGGTTCATCATCCGAAATATTCCCGGCGTCAATATCCTCAATCAAGTGAAAATCTATTTTTTTAGACACCTCATCAAAAGTATGGATATCAATTAATTTAGGCTCTAGAGTGGAGGTATAAAGTTCAAAAGGATTAAGTGTGGTTTCACTCGAAAGGGGCTCTTTACAATCTGGCAAATTAAGCACTACAATGTCGCACAACTCATTAAATGTTCTATTTTCAACTGATGAATCATTTGGGATACTTGTTTGCAAACTGGAGTTGTGGAATTCAATTGGGTATGGGTAGGTTTGATTTGGAAGGGTATTTAGCTCACTTTCTCCACTCAAATTATCGATCTGTCCAACTGCCTCATCATATATTGGAATTTTTGGAGCTAGTTAGAAACTAGCTACCGGTTCACTAGGTTGCATAAGGGCGGCCATGGACGCATCCACATTCCTCATCATTTGGTTTGTCGCTAACATATAAGCCTCCAACGACTGTTCTAGATTAGACATGGGTTGTGAAGGGGTTTCGGTAAAAGATTCAAAATTGTTTGGATACGTGAAACTCCCAAATGATTGTGTCGAAACAATGTCTAGGGAAGGTGTGAAAGTTGGGTAGGACTGGTAGGAATTGAATGGTTGGACCGAAGTAGGATCAACATTTGGATAACAAGGTGAATGGACTTGTTGATGCTTGGAACTGGATGTGTGGAGAGGAGTGAAAGATCTGTTACGAGATTGTTCAATATGCTCAGCAATAGACATGGGTTTTGGAGTTACAATAGGACTCGAAAAAGTAGTATCAACGTAAGAAGGTGGTGAAGGATGAAATAGTTGATACAAAGTGGATTGCAAAGTCGAACTGTTTCTCCTAAACGCTTCTATTCGATCTTTCAATGAAATTTTGGGCATGGAGGGGTCATCCGTAAATCGACCGAAACAATTCGCGTACGAAGAAAAGTTTGGTTCAGGGTACCAAAGTTCCGCAAGAGATTTGTAAGGTGGGGTACCCATGATGTAAGAAGGAGAAGAAAAAGAAGGTGAGTGGAAGTGGGAAGAAGTGGGGTGCAATGGATTTCTTTAGCGACAAGTTGCAAGTTTTTCTAAAAATTTTTCCTTTTTTTTTTCTTTTTGTGTTTTTTTTTTTGCAAAAATTTTCGATAAAGGGCTTAGACACAAATGCAATCAACCACAAATGCACAATCAGGCTTAGATCTAGGGTCACCTAGGTCAGCTGGACAGCTCCTAACTGTTCCAAAGGGCTAGAAATAGGACCTCAAACCGCCTCTTCACCGCCAATTGCAGCCAGGTAAGTGCCAGGTGAGTGGGAGGCTCTCCACTATAAGTAGTGTCCCTAATTAAGTAACCACTCGCCTTAGACACACTTGCCTAGACACCGCAAAGTCAGGTTAGGATCAACGGCCTATGCCTACAACTAGTCCTCTGTCCTATTGAGCGCGAAGTCCTTAGGGCTGAGTCTAGTCTTTTTTAATTAATAATGGTCGATGCAAAATGCCTTATGTGATTTCTGGGGTCCTGGGAAGGGTGATGAAATCCCCACCCAATCTGATTGGTGTTAAGCCCCTTAAAGTCCGATTAAAAATATACAAAGCAGTAACAATCACTTGCAATCAATTTTTTTATATTTAGCACGGCGCAAAGAATCCTGCACAAGATCAATTATTGGAAGGGGGAGATTTTTTAAGTGCAAAGAATCCTGCAGGAGATTTTACAGAGGATATATTGGGATTTACAGAAGAGGAAGAGAGAAGCTTACAGAGGAATTTCCTCGTGCTGACGTCACTATAGGACCGCGGTTCCGCGGCTAACAAGCACTTCGGGCGGCGGTTCCGCGGTTGTCTCATCGGCGTGGTTCCCGAGAAAAATTTTTAGATGCTGATGTCCCTAGAGCACCGTGATTCCGCGGTCGGAGTAGGGGTACTGCGGCGGATCCGCGGTCTACGTGTTGACTTGGCCCTCCAACTTTCTTCTGTTGTTCTGTTGTGGAAATCTTCTGTTGTTCAGATCTTCAGTTTTCTGTTTTGATCTCTGGAGATTTCCAGATCCGAACTCGATTGTCGTTCCTGCAAAAATTCACACGAAAAATACCCTTCACAAAATAAAAGATGATAAATTTTTATATTTTTTTATTTTTCAGTTTTTCATGATTTTTTTCAATTTTAGATTAACCCGAAATTGTAAAAAGAAAATAACACGCCATCCCCGGCAACGGCGCCATTTGATTTGTCTCAAAGAATATTTTTATACCGCAATCAAGAACGGCGTCGCTTGGTAGCTATCCGGTGAGTACGGGTCGGTCCACAGGGATGTTGTGAATTTCCTAATTGTTCTTATGAGTTAATTCCGAGCGGTGTGAACGGATTGATTAAATCTAAAAACTAAATAAATCTAGATCTAAATCTTGCTAGGGTTAGGTTTAGGTTAAATTTGGAAATGCAAAGATTCACCACTGCTTTCAATGCCTTATTTTAGATCTATGGGGTGTTATGGTAATTATTAATAAAGGGGATTAGTACTATCGGGAAGAAATGGTGTTTCTTACTCTAGCTTCTTGTCCTTTCTTTCTTAATCCTTACCCTAACCTACATGGAAAACACGCTCAACCGGGCCTTTATACTATGGTATCACCGCTACCTCATGGGATAGGGTGCCGTAGGGAGCGGTGTGTGCATGTATGCAAGGAGTCCTATTAATTATATGTGATGGGCAAGAAAGGGTGAGAGATCTTCATCTCTCAAGCCTTCCCCAAAGCTAACCCTAACAAGCGAGGAGACTACTCGCTCATTAAGGAATTGAAAAACATCTCTAAACTATTTATCTAGGGTAAGGAATTAAAGATCTAACTAGGGCAGATAATAAATTTAACCAAGGGCAGAAAATAAATTAAGAACTAGGGCAAAAATTAAAACTACTTACAAATTGATGCTCTCCAAAAGAAATCTGAATTTTATTAATGAAAGGAGGCATGACCTAATACAAGATTTAGGGTTTCAATTTATAGGACATAGAAAACCCTAGGTTTACAATCGCCACATGTATGCTTTTATAAAATTGCTCCTAGGTAGACTAGTCAACGCGCCGCCAGCAGATATGGAAAATTTCCATCGATACGCGCAATACGCAGCCGCGGAACCGCGGCCATAGGCCAGGTTTGGCCGCGGTTCCGAGGCCAAATAGGGAGTGTGTGAGCTGAAATTTCCTGTTCTGCTTCTGGATGTCTTTGTCTTCCTATTTCTTTGGTTGGTTCTTCAGAATATTTTCCATTTCTCATCCAGATCTCCACAATGAGTAATGTAGCGGACTTTAACCGTTCGCTTTGTGTCGAAGTCTTGAACCTTGCGCTGCCTTGTACTTTATGAACTGATCTTGGTGTAGGCTTGATCCTTCTATTTGTTGGTCGTAGTCTCACTTTTGCATCGTCTTTTATCTTTTTCACTGTTTTTGTTCCGAGAACTTGCAACCTGTAACTATGTAGCAGATATGGGTCAAAAGCACCTGTTTATTTGTAAAATGCATAAGAATGGGGAATATAATAATGCAAAATTATGGTATGAACAGTCTACCCAGGTCCAGTCGAGAGTATGACTCCATTTGGGTGATTTTTGGCCGATTGACGAAAGCGGCTCATTTCCTTCCAGTGAAGACCACTTTTGGTTATGCTCAATATGCTTAGTTGTACATAGATGAGATTGTGCATTTGCATGGCGTTCCCACATGCATCATATCTGACAGAGGCACCCAGTTTACTAGCCATCTTTGCCAGAAGCTTCAGGAAGCTTTGGGTACCCGGTTGAGTTTTAGCACCGCTTTTCATCTACAGACCGATGGTCAGTCGGAGCGAACTATACAGACTCTGGAGGATATGCTGCGTGTGTGCTTAATTTTGGTGGCAGTTGGGATCGTCACTTGCCGTTGATTGAATTCTCCTACAATAATAGTTATCAGGAGACGATTCAGATGGCGCCTTTTGAGGCTTTGCATGGTAGGAAGTGTCGATCGCCAGTCTGTTGGACCGAACTCAGCAAGAGTAGGGTTTTGGGACCCCAGCTAGTTCAGGAGACTACGGAGAAGATCCAGCTAATTCAAGACAGCATGAGAGCAGCCCAGTGCAGGCAGAAGTCTTATGCCGACCGTCGTCATCGCAGATTTGAGTTCGCAGTGGGGGATCATGTATTCCCGCAGATATCTCCGATGAAGGGCGTTATGCGATTTGGGAAAAAGGGGAAGCTCAGTCCCAGATTTGTGGGTCTTTTCGAGATCCTTGATCGAGTTGGAGCCGTTGCTTATCGTTTGGCACTTCCGCCCAGTTTTCCGGATGTCCACCCCGTTTTCCATGTGTCGATGCTTCGTAGATACCTTCATGATCCTTCTCACATGATTCAGCACCAGACCGTTTAGCTTGAGTGCGATCTTTCGTTCACCGAGCAGCCGGTAGTTATATTGGATCGGCAGGTGAAAAAACTTCGGTCAAGGGTCTTGGCATCTGTGAAGGTTCTTTGGCGTGGCCCTACTAGTGAGGAGATCACTTGGAAGGCCGAGAGCGAGATGCAGAAGATTTTCCCTCATCTCTTCGAAGGTACGCCTAGTTAAATTTTAATTCAGGGACCGAATTTCTTTAAGGGGGGAGATTGTAACGTTTTAGGAATCGTTATGTGAATTTTTCCGTTTTAGGGTAAAATAGTCGGTGTTTTCCGTAAAAACCTGGATGTGATCAAATTTCATTACAGACTTGACTACACCTAGTTTAACTAGAATAGTGCTAGTTTGCGGGTTTTTGTGGTCACTTGAAAATTTTGGTTCACATGGATATTTTTTCCCTAATTAAAATATTATTTTAAGTTGTTAATTATACACTTAATTAGTGGTAATTACATTTTTGGTTTGGATTAATTACTTCTAAAGTGAATCTATGCTAATCTAATCTTTAGATTAAGCTTAATCCATCCATGCAAAATATCTAAATATTTGTGATTAAAAGAAATTTTTTTTATAGAAAAGAGATGAGGTGGCTTGAGATATTATTGCATTAATGAGCATTTAATGGTACTTTTAGCTAGAAAATTCCACTCATTTCACAAAACCCCCCTCACTTTTGATCTTGGTCGAGCCCTCTTGTGCTGCCCACTCTTTTTCTTGCCTCATTTTCATCTTCCTCAAGCTCAAATAAATCACTAAAAATCCTCAAATAATCCCACAAACTCATAAATAAATCCCTACCCACAATTCTTTAACTCTAAACAAGCTTATATCTTCTTGAAAGACTTCATTTTGGAGGATTAAATTTGGAGATTAGTTGCTAATTTGTGTTCTTAGGGAGGTAAAAATTCTAACCCTAATCCTTATTTGTTGCGTTAAAATCTTTAAGCTAGCTATTTAAATGTTTAATATAGCTTTAATTGCATGTTTAGATGATTCATGATAGTTTTGTGAAGATCAAGTTAGGGTTTTAGTTGATGATATGGTTAATTGATAGGTATAGATTTGGAACACTTAACATAGTGGGTGAAAGTTGTTGTTAAATTCCGAATTTTTCTACATGAGATTTATTGCAAACTAACTTTTGTTAAATCATATTTGGGTGAGATTAAAATTGTGGTAATGGTTTGGGTGACTTAGTTAAGTTATTTTGTGGTGATGGAAATCGCTAGAATTGTGTTAGCTTTAGACTTGTACTAAATTGCGATAAAGTTGCTTACTAGGTTTCGGTAAAAGTTGGACGCAGGTTCTAATAGGCGTTGCGATTTTATGTATTTT
Source organism: Agapanthus africanus (assembly GCA_030015575.1). Classification (NCBI taxonomy): domain Eukaryota; kingdom Viridiplantae; phylum Streptophyta; class Magnoliopsida; order Asparagales; family Amaryllidaceae; genus Agapanthus; species Agapanthus africanus. The sequence continues at coordinate 327,507,114 of JASDDO010000018.1, forward strand.
ATGTTCCATGTGATATTTTGTGTTGTGAATGCGTGATTGGTATGATCGGGGTCTAGGCTTGGTGGTTGCGTAGTTTAGCGATCCTAGCTAGGGTTGTGCCGATATCGTACGTGTTTTGTGCACTAAGTGCACAGTGTGTTTATCTTGTGGGTGTTATCCTTGCGTTTCGTTATCTTTGTGTTTAGGATCGCAAGCGGGGACTTCGGATGCTGCGAAGAAAGGGAAGCAGGTGGTCGGATTTTCGTAGCTCGAGATCATTGGTGAGTAGATTTAATATCTACGGGGAAATCGCCTATATGGAGTTATGCGTCAGGGCTAGATATGATATGATAGCTATATGTTATTCGCATATGAGTTGATTGTGCATGAACGTCATTGCATATTATTACCTGTTGTACCTTGACTTGTACCTATTGGACACAACACCATTACTGACGGTTCATGTTGCACGAGCACTAATTTGTATGCTACACACACCGTCGGTAATTGCTATGACATGCACAACCCATATACATACGTGATATTGTATTGGATAGGGATAATTGTGGTAGTGACTCTTATTCCATTTCACGTATACCTTGCTATAACTACATGTACATCATGCATACATACTGACATGTATACCTACATATCTTGCTATAGCTGCATATACCCTAAGTGGTATTGTATTGACATGTGATATTGAGATGTTGATTATTGTGCTATTGCGCTTATGAAATACATCATACATACTTGCTTAGATGTAGATACTTATATCTTGCTACAATTACATGTACACCTCATATGATGCTGTACTTGATTTCGGAGGATTTGAGAACCGCATGATATATTTTAAAAGCTGGATTCAATTAAAAGAGCAGTTTTCCCTTAATATGCTCATATTGTTGTTTTATGTTGCATATATCAGTTTTCATGGATTTACGCATTGAGATATGGATTTCATATGATTTATAAATTTGAGAATCGTTGGGGTGTTTTCAAGAAATTATGTATTGTTTGAAAACCCAGTTTCTCTTGATATGATATTTCAGTGCGTCCACCATGAGTTTTCTCGGTTTTGAGACTTTTGTTATATACCCGATTCGAGGAGCGAATAGGCACCGTCTGCGGGTATATGGTGGACCCGGTATGGTTCCCTGGGGCAAGATATGTTGTTCGTGGTATAGATAATGAGCCTGGCTGGCAGGGCAAGTACCTATCGTGTAAGTCCATGTCACGCACCCCACGTGCTTGTGCCCACGTGCTCGCGAGGAGGCGGAATATATGAAAAACAATTATCAAAGCTTCGTAACACGGACTTGAGCACACGGATCGTGTCTAAACCATTGCTAGCAAACTACGAGAGGTTTAACTACTCGGATTCGAAGTTAAACCTCACGTTACTTGTCCTTCAGATCTTCATCGCTGTCCTCCACACCTCGTAGGCTCTATGGAATATGGGCACCTCAACGGCCCCCTTGAGTCAAAGACGATCCACCCGAGAGTCTATAGTCCGAGCTTCTATCTCGAATCTGAGATAACTACGGCTTCTAGTTTGCTAATCTAGAAGTCCTAGAGGGTGTAGAGTATTTAGATGAATTACTTAGTCACTTAAACCCTAAGATTCTCAACTCATGAGAGCTTTTAGGGTTTGAGGAAGAAGATGAAGACTTAAGGAGAGAGAAAGCTTTTGTGATAATGATCATGAATAATCTCTCATGATAGAATAAAATGAAGCATACAAATATCTCTTGATAAATATCTAGAAATATCTTGTGAGCTTCATTTAATCCTAAGGGTGAATCACTTCATTAGTCATTAAGCATTTAATGAAAACTTACACCTCATCTCTCCACCTCATTTGTGTTTAATCCAAAAGAAATAAATACAAATGAGTCACCTTCTACTAGAAGCTTCCCGACAAATTACGAGACTGCCCCTCCCATCCATATTTCCGAAAAAGACGGATAATCGTTGACAGAATAAATCCATCTGTATAATACTAGAATCTGGCTTAAACTAAAGCCCGCTAGTATTATCTGCCCGATCATAATACGTGCACAAGTGTACGTAAGTGATCGCGGCCCTGCCGTAAAACCATACGGCCTCTACACCTTTTGCCCGGTGCAAGGAAACTCTCTGTGTGGGACTCTATAGACTTGACACTACGCTGGCAGTGGGTTTAACCACAGGCCGCAAGTGGTACTAGCTATTCGTAACGGTCCCCAGGTAAATGTCGATAAGAAGGACGATAAGGAAACCTATCCGAACTCCAACTGAGCTCGATGTGAAAATCTCCGTAATGTCCGGTCTGTTTGTCTAGGACTATTGCATATCAGGCCTAGGGGGCGGTAAACGTCAGACCCCTAATAGCGGTATAAGTCGTGTCGGAGTGAAGCCCGTTACACCTTGAGAAACTACTGGAAGCCTACCAGTAAATCTCGTTTGCCCTGGCCAGGGACTTTGCTTAATGGCACTCCATACACAGCGCGATATCAACTCCCAATACCGGGAGAGATGAATCCTGTCTAACCGCCACTGCCTCCAAGTGCTTCGGGACTGCACCCAACTACTACCTGTTTGCACGACTCCTTTGAGCCATGGTAGGGTAGTAATCTAAGTACAGTGGGAACACACCCGAGGTGAAGTAGCAGTATCAAGTCGACGGACTAAGCTGTACTCATGTCATCTGGGAACTGCTATCTGACGATGGATATAAAACCAACCTGCAGTTCCTGGCGAGTCCTGTTTGGTGTACCCGTAACCTAACGAGCACATGCATACTATCTCCAGTACGACGTACTGATGGCTGTGGGACAGTCCATCTCCCTAATTGGGATGAGAAGCATACACACTAGTCTACTCCGGAGTATCGATGCCCCATCTCGATAATCCTACGACCAGAGACCTGTATAGGATGTTGCTTACAGACTACCCAGCCCCCACTAGTGTGACTGCCATCACAACGCTGGTAATCAAGTAAAGATCCTAAGGGCTCTACTAATATGTATAAGCGATATGTTAAAAGAAACACATGCACATATTAAAGTAGAAACAAACCAAGTAACATACTACCATTTTTAGCAAGACTGTCAATACAACTGTGAATATCCTAAGCTTCCATTAAGTAATATACAAACTAGTATGATACAGTAATGGCCTCTAGGGCATAAACATTAACAATCTCCCACTTGCACTAGGGCCATGTACTGGCATATCGCAGACCTATCATCTCGAATAGCCTCTCGAAATGCGTCTGAGGAATGGCCTTTGTGAATGGATCAGCAGTGGTATTCTCCGTATCTACTCTCTTCACCTCGATCTCCCGGCGATCTACGATCTCCCTGATCAGGTGATACCGCCTTAAGCTGTGTCTGGACTTCTGATGGGACCTGGGTTCCTTCGCTAAAGCTATAGCGTCGTTGTTTTCGCAATACAGAGGTATTGGATCAACACTGGTAGGAACTACCTGAAGTTTTGTGAGGAACTTCTTCATCCAGACAGCTTCTTTTGCGGCATCGCAAGCAGCTATGCACTCCGCTTCCATCATTGAGTCAGCATCGGTGTCCTGCTTGGAACTCTTCCAACAGACCGCCCCTCCATTAAGGGTAAAGGCATAACCCAACATGGTCTTGGAGTCATCCTTGTCACTCTGGAAGCTGGAGTCGGCAAAGGCCTCAATCTGGAGGTCTTTTCCGCCATACACCAAGAACATCTCCTTAGTCCTCCTCAGGTACTTGAGAATGTTCTTTACTGCTATCCAGTGCTTCTCCCCTAGGTTTGCCTGATACTGGCTTACAACGCTCAATGCGTATGCTACATCTGGTCTGGTACATAACTTTGCATACATTATAGAGCCTACCGCAGAAGCGTAGGGTATGATCGACATGCAAGCCCTTTCCAAATCAGTCTTGGGAGACATCTCTTTGGAGAGGTTGATTCCGTGACAAGCCGGTAGGTTACCGCGCTTAGAATCGTCCATACTGAATCTTTTCAATATCGTGTCTATGTACCTGGACTGCGAAAATCCCAGCATCCTCTTTGATCTATCAAGATAGATCTGGATCCCCAGAATGTAGGTGGCATCACCCAGGTCCTTCATAGAGAACTTCTGTGACAAGAATCCTCTGACTGACTGTAGCATAGGAATATCATTTCCTATTAGGAGAATGTCATTTACGTACAAGACGAGGAATACAACAGCTCTCCCTACAATCTTACTGTATATGCATGGTTCATCTGGATTCTTGATAAAGTCGAATTCTTTGACAGTATCATCAAAACAGATATTCCAACTCCGCGATGCCTGCTTTAGTCCATAAATGGACTTAAGCAACTTGCACACTTTACTGCTGCTCCCACTCTGAATGAATCCCTCTGGCTGATCCATATAGACGCACTCTTCTAAATTACCATTTAGAAAGGCCGTCTTTACGTCCATCTGCCAGATCTCATAGTTGTGGAAGGCAGCAATGGCAATAAGGACCCGAATGGATTTGAGCATAGCCACTGGAGAAAAGGTTTCGTCATAGTCCAAAACAGGTCTTTGACGAAAACCCTTTGCAACAAGTCTAGCCTTATATGTTTCAACCTGTCCATCCACACCAATCTTCTTCCTGAAGATCCATTTGCATCCTATGAGTTTTACCCCATCTGGAGCAATGTCCAAAGTCCATACTTTGTTAGTGTACATGGACTCCATTTCGGTCCGCATTGCATCCAGCCATTTTACCGAGTCGCCGCTCTGAATGGCTTGCTGGAAGCTAGTAGGGTCATCATTATCAATGATGCAATCTTCTCGATCCCCGTCTATGAGAAAACCGTAGTATCTCTCGGGCGGATGAGACTGCCTACTACTTCTGCGGATAGGCGCTGGGATGTCCCTTTCTTCTGAACCTTCTTGTTCAACCAAACTTTCAGTAACAGCTTATGGTACTGGAATTTCTTCCAGTTCTATTATGCTCCCACTCTTCTGATTTTCTAAAAATTCAGCTTCCAAGAAGTGGGCATGACGAGAAACAAAAACCTTTTGTTCCTCTGCGTAATAGAAACAATACCCCTTGGAGTTCTTTGGATACCCCACAAACTTACACTGTACTGAGCGTGCCTCGAGCTTGTCCGGATGCTGCTTTTTTACAAAAGCTGGACATCCCCATATCTTCAGGTACTGAAGATAGGGTTTCTTCCCACTCCACATCTGATATGGTGTGGTAGGCACAGTTTTGGTTGGAACCTTGTTCAAAAGATATGCAACTGATTCTAGTGCATAACCCCAGAAAGATTGCGGTAACTCAGCCTTACTCATCATGGAATGAACCTTATCCAATATGGTTCGATTCCGCCTTTCCGATACACCGTTGTGTTGTGGTGTGTATGGAGGAGTAACCTGAGAGAAAATTCCATTCTCTTTTAAGTAACCCAGGAACTCGGCACTTAAGTATTCACCACCTCGATCAGATCTCAGTGTCTTGATACTTTTGCCTGTTTGGTTTTTCACTTCATTCTTGTTTTCCCGGAATTTTTCAAAAGCCTCGGATTTATGCTTCATCAAGAAGATATGTCCATACCTAGAGAAATCATCCGTAAAAGTAATGAAGTAGGAATAACCACCTCGCACATGTGTAGACATTGGACCACACACATCGCTGTGTATGAGTCCCAAGAGCTCGCTCGCTCTTACTCCGTGTCCAGTAAACGAAGTCTTTGTCATCTTTCCCATGAGACATGATTCATAAGTAGCATAAGATTGATATTCGAATGGATTCAAATATCCTTCTCTATGTAACTTAGTCAACCGTGTTTCATTGATGTGACCTAGTCTACAATACCATAAGAAAGCCTGATTTACTTCTGGAGACATTCTTTTAAGTGTGTTCTGGATATTGAAAACCTGAGCTTGATTTAATACGTATATACCGTCATCTAATGTACCAGACCCAATCAGAACATGATTTAGGTGGATGTGAACCAAATCGCTTGCGAATGTAAAATCATATCCCTCTCTCGAAAGTGAGGATACTAATATGTTATTACAAGTCAAACTAGGTACATACAAACAGTTACGTAGAATCAATATCTGCCCACTTGTCAAACTTAGGCAATATTCTCCCACGGATTCAGCGTCCACGCTCATTCCATTTGCAACTCTGAGAGACAAATCACCTACCCTGATAACTCTATGGTTTCTCAAAGCATGTAATGAATTACAGATATGAGATCTTGCTCCGGTATCTAGTACCCAGGAAGTAGAGTTAATTGACAAACAGTTCTCAATTACATACACACTCGAGGCGGAAGCCACAACATGCATCGAATCCTGGCTACTGGCTTCCAAAGCCCTGCAATCCTTCTGCCAATGCCCGTTCCCATGACAATAGGAACATCCCTCTTTATCTAAACCAAGTCCCGAAACTTTTGCTCTTCACTTTCCTTTTACTTTACTGACACCGTATATCGGCTTTGTAGAGGTTTCCTCTTTTCACCCTCTGCTTTCGCCCTGGATGCAGAAGAAGAAGGTCCCTCATTAAGCAGTGCGGGTGTCTCCCTGGTTTCTTTCAGGGTGTAAGTAGAGGGTAGGGACTGTGGAAATAAGTCAGTACATGACCCGTTTCCCAATGTGGTCTCCAGGTCCGTGAGCTCATCAATATAGCTAGTCATCGTAAGGACGTCGTCCCCTACAGATGACCCGACAGCCAACCTCGCTTGAAGCAATTCGTTCGAGGTCTCATATCTTGCGATATAAGATTGCTCTCCATAAAAATTTTTGTTATGGAGAAAGATGGAAACTAAGTCCATCTTCTCATGCTGCTTCTGGTATATACCATCAACCGAAGCCAACACGAGGCACTTGGCATTCGCACTATCCTTTTCCCTTGTCTGACGGATATCCATATCCGCGACGGTGGAAACTGGACCTGGAACGGTGGGGGCTTGAGTAGTAATAGGGTGGTCCAGCTTGTCATAGGCAATGGACATCTGGACAGACCTTTACCAATCATATAAGTCAGATTCAGCCAACTTGTTATCTAGATGTAACCTAGTCATGGTCACAAGGTCGCTGCAAAGTGAGAGAGAGAGGGAACACTTTAGCATGATGCTCTTGCAAGTTTAGATTGGTTTTTAGTTTATCTAAACTGGATGGCTCCTACTGTTTCTCGAATCCTTCCTCAAATCATAAAAGAAGAATTAGCCAGGACTGATCTCACCGTACAATACTTGCTTAACTATTCAGCCAGGCTAGTGTCGGTACTTCGAGGGAGGTTTTACGACGCTTTCGCGAAGTTCCTTTATTAAATAACCTCTTTTCTCTGGAGGCGTAGCACCGCTGACACTGTTCCAGACACCTACTTGGTTTATAGCATTGATCGTTATGTGACGAATCTCCTGATGAGTTGCGGATACTCACAGTAGGATCGGGATCCAAATATCATCGTGTGATAATGCTGAAGGAATCCTACCAACATTATCAAAATCCAAATGGTATGCAACACTAGCAGGTTTTAGTTTCTTTAGAAACTCCCGATGTGGATTTTTGCCCCATGCTCTTATGACCTTGACGAAGGCCAACAAATCATAAGTCACATGTCAAGTTCTGCCCATCATTGTCCCTGTTAATTTGAACCCACCCGTACATATCCTTGACGAAGGCCAATAAAGTAATACGACTGTCCCAAAACAACGCATCTATCTATGCAACATATGAATACCCCAGCAGCTACCAAACACTATGCCTTGACAAAGGCCAACAAATATAGCTTGAATACTACTGACCATCCATATGAAATGACGGAGGGCTACAACTGGTTTTGGCGAAACCGTGAACGTAGTGAACTTGATATAATCGAAGGAACCTGATAGCTTTTTAAAAAGAGTGGTTAATGTTGGATATAGTGCCCTTAGAGTCAATTATTGGATCACAGGCACGTGATTGCAATGATTGAGGGAGGACGTATGCCGGTAGGACAGTCTTACTCAAGATCATAGTATGCTATATGGTTTATCCTTATCATCGTGTACTGCTTTAGGTGACCTTACAGGTTGCTATTACACGTTGATAGAGCCCCTAGGATTCTTGCTTGACTGCCAGCAGTATGATGGCGATCATATACGTGGGAGCTGGGGTCTATAAGCACATCTTTAAAAGGTCCCTAGTCGTGGGAGTTTCGAGACAGGGCATCGATACTCCAGATTAGACTAGTGTACACAGTCGAGACCCCGACGAGGGGCGGTGGTCGGTCTCACAAGCCACTGGTGTTAGTTGGTTCACCTAAGATGTATACAGGTGCTCATTGGGTTATGAGTACACCGGACAGGACTCGCCGGGAACCTGCTAGTTGGGATTATACCAGACATCAGATAGCAGTTCCTGTATGGTTGCTAGGCACGCGCACAAGGGTCTACGAGGCATCAACCATGCCCGATTAAAAAATTAGCCGTGCCGAACAACCCGAAGCCGGATCTTTAAACTAGAGATTAGGCGAAAACTAACATGCTAAACACCTTAACACTAAGTGAGAGGGATTACAACCTTTGTAGATCCGGTCCTTCACTTCATAAGCTCCGTGTTGTGGTCCCTTCGCTGCGATCATCGGGTTTCGGACTCTCGAGAGGTTCCACGAAGAGAAAGATGCAGTCTTATTTCCGATCTTCGATACAAAGATGATCTACCTTGAAGTTTCATTAACACAAGCTAACACTCACTAAAATTGAGTGAACACTCTCATCTAAATGGCAAGAGAAGATAAGGATGATGAAGTAGGATTTTTGCTCTCTTTATTTATCTTTTTCTCACATTTATTCATCACTTGGAAAAAGCTAGTAAGCTTTTTCCATGAAGAAAGAAGAAGGAAGAAGATGAAGAATGATGATGGAATTCCTTTTGTGATGAATAATGCAAAGAAGATAATGATCAATAATGCAACCATGGTTAACTTAACCTTTGCAGAGAATTAACCAAGGCTAGGGTTTGGGTTAGGTTAAGAATGAGTCACTTGAAAATATCTTTTCCAAAACAAAAAAGAAACCCTTCTAGAATCTACTAGAAGTCATTAACCTAAATCAAACCCTAATCTTGATTAATCTTTACTAAACATGTTGCATTAGTTATCATATCATGTTACAATATTATATATCACATATATAATATTTATTGTAACCAAATAAAATAATACAATTAACATATATCGCATATATATCAATGTATTACCCGAGTGAGAAAAAGAATCTTTTAGTGAGCAAATATTAGTTAATGTAATTTAATATATCATATATATTATTATACATTAAATTATCGAATCAACACTTGATCCGACAATCCGGCTATATCGCATATAACCGACTAATATTTTCCGTACCGATTCATCGAATCAACACTTGATCCGATGACCCGGCTGATATCAAATATCGCGAGAATAGAATACGGTATCTCATATCGCATTATCCTCGGTCCCGCACATATCACATATTTGCTCCTACTCCGTTTTGCCTGAGCCAAGAAACCTTGGTGTAGGACTCTAAAGAATCGTCAATACGCCGGCAGTAGGTGATGATCATATCAAACACCCACAAGCTGCAAGCGGTCAGCTAAACATAACAGCTACCCAGGTATTGAGCGCTCAGAAGATCAACAAGCAAGCCTGTACATTCTCCTGTGAATCCAAACCGTAACACTCCCGTACAGTCCGGTCTCGTCGTCTGATATGTTGCATATCTCGCCTAGGGGTGGTAAACGTCAGACCCCAGTAGCTCGATAAGTCGTGTCGATGTGAGGTCTATAACAGTTCGAGAAACTACTGATAACACTTACCAGTAAATCTCAGCAACCCTGGCCAGGGATTTCCAGTTATAGCTAATCGAACACAGCACAACATCAACTCCCTATACCGGGAGAGACGAATCCCCTCCTATCGCTCATTGCCTCCATGTGATTCGGGACTGTACCCAAAAGCCACCTTTTTGCACGCCCTCTTGGACGTGGTATGATGGAAATCAAAGCACAGTGGGAATCACACAAGACTCTATGACGATCTCGGGTCAACAGACTACTCTGTACCAGTGTCACCGGAGAACTGTCATCTGACGTGAGGTAAATACCATCTGGGAGTTCTCGGCGAGTCTGTCCAGTGTATCCAGTCTCTACTGAGCACCCGTACACCATCTTTGATGTCAAACACCGATGGATATGGGATCATCCATCGCCCATCATATGGGTCAAGATGCGTATACGCTAGTCTACTCTGGTGCATCGATGCCCTGTCTCGATACACCCTCGACTAGGAATAGTTATAGGATATACTCATCGACTACCGTGGCCCCACTAGTATGATCTCATCATAGTCCCAGTAGTCGAGTACATATCCTGAGGTCTTTATCAACATGTAATATAGAGACAATCTGAGTACATGTTAAGATAAAGTATAACCAGATAGCATACTATCATGTCGAGCAAGAAAGTCCTCCCTATATATGTCCAAGCATCCATTACAATATACATCGTATGTACAGTAATGGCCTCTAGGGCATACATATAACTAACAATCTCCCACTTGCACTAGGGCCATCTGTTGTTGTATCTCATACCCAACAATTAGCTACGGTTGAAGTATCTCATACTCAACCATCCCATAAAAGTCTCTACTGGGAAAAAGGCCTTTGTGAGTGGATCCGCGCTGTCGTCCTCTGTGTCTACTCTCCTAACCTCAATGTCCCTGGAGATCAACCATCTCAATGATCTGGTGATACTGCCTAAGAATTATATCTGGATTTTTTATGGGACGGGGGTTCCTTGGCATAAGCCACAACTCCATTGTCACACAATGGTAGGAACGAAGTTCATCTCATGAACTTATATATATCAAGACTGCCTCTTTGGTAGCATCCTTGGTAACGATGTATCTTGCCTTTAATCGTCTAGTATGTCACGGTATCTAGCTTGGAACTCTTCCAGCATACCGTCCCTCCACTGAGCGTAAAGACAATGCCTACGACTGATATTCAGTCGTCCTTATCACCCTGGAACCTTTCCAGTGATTCTCCCCAGGATCGATTGATACCATCTCACTACAACTAGTGAGTATCTTAACATCCATTTAGATCTATCTCATAGATCCAAAATCCAGGATTCAGGAGGTATCACTATGATCCTATATGGAGAATCCTTGTGATAAGCGGAGATTGACCGAGCGTAGCATAGGAAACTCCTTCCCTATCAAGAGTATATCATCCACGTACTCTACGAGGATCTTCACCATACTCTCTACTACCTTTTTGTATATACAAGGTTCATCTACCATTTTGATGAAGTCAAACTCTTTGACTACCACATCAAAACAGATGTTCCAACTCCGCGATGCCTGTTTTTATCACATAAAACATCTTGCACACGTTTCCGCTGCTCCCACTGTCTACGAAGCCCTCTGGTTGTGTACTTATAGACGCTCTTTTGTAAAATATCATTTAGAAAAGCAGTCATGACACCCAACCGCCAGATATCGTAGTCATGGTATGTAGCCGTGGCAAGTAGGATCTGGATGGACTTAAGCATAGCTTTGAAAGTCTCAACTTTTCCATGTACACCATGTAATCTTCTCAAGATATACTTGCTCCTGATGGGGATTTAACCCTTCAGATAAAGCAACCGAAGTCCATACTTTGTTGGTGTATAAGGATTCCATCTCAGATCACTAAGCATCCAGCCATTCTTACAGAGTCCCACTTGTTGGAGATCGTGCCCTCAGAGTCAATTATTAGGTCACATGTACGTGATTGCAATGATTGATGGAGGACCTATCCCGAAAGGACAGTCTTACTCGAGATGATAGTATGCTATCTGGTTTGCCTTTATCATCATGTACTGTTTTAGGTGACCTGACAAGTTGCTATTACACGTTGATAGAGCCCCTAGGATTCTTGCTTGACCGCCAGCAGTATGAGGGCGATCATATAAGTGGGAGCTGGGGTCGATAAGCATATCCTTAAATGGTCCCTAGTCGTGTGAGTTTCGAGACAGGGCATCGATACTCCAGAGTAGACTAGTGTATACAGTCGAGACCCCGACGAGGGGCGGTGGCCGGTCTCACAAGCCACTGGTGTCAGTTGGATCACCTAAGATGTATACAGGTGCTCATTGGGTTATGAGTACACCGGACAGGACTCGCTGGGAACATGCTAGTTGGTCATATACCAGACGTCAGATGGCAGTTCCCTGGTGACATGTGTGCAGGTTAGTTCATCGACCTGGGGATCGTCATTTGTCTCGTGTGAGTTCCCACTGTACTTTGATTACTACCCTACCACGGCTCAAAGGAGTCGTGCAAACAGGTTTTAGTTGGGTACAGTCCCGAGCCACATGGAGGCAGTGAGTGTATCTTCAGGGGTTCGTCTCTCCCGGTATTGGGGGTGAGGTCGTGCTGTGTCTAGGAGAGCCATTACACGAAGTCCTTGGCCAAGGCAGGAGATTTACTGGTAGGTGTTCCAGTAGTATCTCAGGGTGTTCTGGGCTACACTCCGACACGACTTGTACCGCTTTTGGGGGTCTGACTTTTACCAACCCCCTAGGCCCGCCATGCGATGCTCATAGACGAACGGACCGGACTGTACGGATAATGTCACTGACAGGCTCAGTAGGGTTGTCAGGCTGAGTTCGCTCACAGACGTCCCTTTTTGTCAATACCTGGTAGCCCGTTACGTATTGGCTTATACCTCTGACGTGCTAGTGGTTAAATCCACAACCAAGGTGTTGACGAGTCTTTAGAGTCCCCCACATTCAGTTACTCAGCTTTCGGGCGAAAAGTTGTAGAGGCCGTATGGAGATATGGCAAGGTCCGATCAGATACGTGCGGTATTGCACGGATCTGGATCGGACAGTTTGTACTATAGGCCGTATGGATATATGGCAGGGTTCGATCAGATACGTGCGGTATTGCACGGATCAGGATCGAACGGATATTACTAGCCGGCTTTGGTTTAAGCCGGATCCTAGTATAGTACAGTGTAGATTTTGTCTCATTGCATTTGTATTTCGGTCGGAATACAAATACGGGTGTGTATGCACAGTATCGGGGTTTTCCTGTAATTTATTACGGGACCAGTTTTCTGGAGTTGCCAGTTTGCTTTCCGTTTCGGCCGATTTCCTTTGTATCGTTCATTGGCCGAAGATTGGTGGAGGAGGGCTTATTTGCATTGTTGCAAATAGGCATTTGTGGAGGGTGTTCTTTGCATATTGGTTGGATCATGATGGTTGCTCCATTGACCTTGCTTGACTTTCTTTAGTCATCATGCCTTGACTTGTGATGAGATGGTAGGTGATTGAGTGTTGGACTTGGTGTGGTGATCATGATTCATTATGATAACCATTTTTCCTTTTGGATTGCATGATGGCTTCCCCCCCCCCATGATTGACTTTTTGCTACACTCACTCTCATTCCACTCTCATATTATCACCATGTTTTGGCCGGCCATACAGGGTGCTGCCAATTTGCTTGGGGTGGGGATTTTTTGGTTGTTCTCTTGTTGCACCAAAATCCCCTCATTTTCCATCTCAAGAGTTAAGTTCTTTTTCCTCCACCACAAAGGCATCTTCATGAACCCCAAAATTGAGACTTGCTCACTAGATATTCTACAGCAAATCTTGGGCACGTCGACTAGCCAGCTTCGTGCCCGAGTTGCCTCGGCATTGAGGTGGGAGCCCGTAAAAGAAGTAGGCGATGTGGTGCACTTCCGGCGATGAGGTGGAGACCAGAGCTTCCGCAGTAGATCGGGACGACGACGAGAAGACCGGAGGACTTGGATCAGTCGGTATATCTCTCTTCCCCATCTTGTAGTTAGCTAGGACTAATTAATGGTTCGATCCGGGTATTAGTGCGCGGCGGTTTGCCAGTTCAAGTAAAAATTAAAGTTTATCACCGCTTCCGCATTTGGCCGTCTGATTGACGTCCGGGGCGCCGCCGTGCACTTACAGTGGTATCAGAGCCTCGCCATTAACTTAGTCTAGCTTGGTTTAATGTGTTTTGCATTTCCGATCGACCAAAATTCCGAAATCTACATTTTTGCTAGCGACAGTTTTCTGTTGAAATTTTTTGGTCTCCAAAAATTTTTCAGGTTGTATAAAATTGATGTACTGGAGATTACTAGGCTACTGAAGAAATTCGACAGGGTGAATCCACAGTGGAGGCGCGGAACCGCGGCTAAAACCACCTTTGGGCCGCGGTTCCACCGCACACTGTTTAGATCCCTGCACCAAATTTCTACAGTATCTTTCTGGGCTTAAAATTGGGTTTTTGGAATATTAAACTTGGGCCCAGAATTTCTTGATCTGCTACAGTAATGCTTGGGGGCCCACTTGTTAAAATTTGATCGATCGGATATTTTAAACATATTATTTCACAGTATTTACATTATATCTGCGACCGTGAATGTCACTCGATCGGTAAATCCGGTCTAACTGCTATAGCCCGGTTAGACGGATTTGCGAACGTGACTTTCACGTTGATGTTCTGTTTTTGCTGTGATGTTGCGGATCGGTCGTGGGGCTAGCCTGGATGCAATGCTAGTACAGTTGTGGTTGTATTATGTACATTTGATATTGCGGGGCGAGCGTCCGACATGTGGACTGCCGTCACTGCCTGATTGTATTATTATTTTGGGGCACGACCTGGTTGCGGTCGATGTACCCGTTGTATGTATATTTTACTTTCTGTACTAGGGTTACCCCGCGGAGGGGTGCACGGATAGCCGGGTTTTAGAGGGCAACAAGCCCGCATCTCATGGCATTGAGACGGAGGGGGCTTCACTCTAGAATTGGCGGGCTATTCGCCGCACTCGTAGGGGGTACAGGTTGACCCAGGAGGGGTGCCCGAGTTACCGGATTCCGTGAAGTGCTGGGTGGTCCATTCACGGTGCTGAAAGGGGCTGCCTCGCTTCAGGTTTTGGCGGGTAACTTGCCGCGCCCGTAGGGGTCTAGAATTTCATTGCACAGGCTATCCACACGACCAGGGGTACGTCGGGTTTCAGTAGTGGCTCTGTGAAACCCGGGGATCCCAGATATCTGTATTGTTTCTGTGATGCTGTACATTTTCTGTGATGTTGCATTTTATCACGCCTTGAGCGAATATAATATATTGGTATATATATTAGTAGATGTAGTATATGTTTTGCATCCGCGCTAGTCCAGTCCCCGCTCTGTCGTTAGTTAGCTAACCTAACGGGTAATGACGGGACCCAGTGGCGAATGCGGATGGCATATACGCACATCAGTATATTTTCGTTCTTTTTGGTGTGATCAATTGATGGGACAGCATTGATTCGGATCAATGCAAGTTAAGACAAACCTAATCTGATTTTGTTAGAACACTTTTCCAAAAGCTGTTATTGCAAGGACGTTCACTTTTGTTTTGCATCGTGGTATTCAGTTGGAATATCCTGCTCCTCAGTCGACGAGGCAAGGGCCGAGATCCCTTCACCGGGAGTGACCCCTTGGACAAGAAGTTTGCGTCAGGGCATTAACTTCACTATAGCCGATTACTTTTGCTTTGCACCGTGGTATTCAGTTGGAATATCCTGCACCTCATTCTACGGGGAAAGAGCCGAGATCCCTTCACCGGGAGTGACCTCTTTAGCAAAGGTTTTCGTCACTATATTTTTAAAAGCTATCCGTTCCTTCAACGATATCAAGTTCATTACGTTAAAGGTTTTCGCCAGAAACCATTCGTAGCCCTCTGTCGTTTCATATGGGTAGTCAATAGTATTCAAGCTGTGTTTGTTAGCCAAAGTCAAGGCACAGTGTTTGGTAGCTGTTGGTTATTCATATGCAGCATAGATATATGCGTTGGTTTGGAACAGTCGTATAGCCTTGTTGGCCAAAGTCAAGGGCTTGTGCGGGTGGATTCAAATTAACCTGGAGAATGACGGGTAGAACTTGACATGTGACTTATGATTTGTTGGCCAAAGTCAAGGTCATAAGAGCATGGGACAGAAATCACATCGGGAGTTTCAAAAGAACTGAAACTTGCCAGATATGCGCATACCTTCTGGAGTGTGATGACGTGAGCGGATTCCGTCACGTTATCATGCGGTGATAGTTGGATCCCGATTCTCACTGATGAGTTAGTTTACTCCTCGGGTGACCCCGACTAATTCTTCTTTCAGGTTTGGAGAAGAATTTGACGGTACAGTGGGAGGTTTCCAGATTAGATAAACTGGTAACCATTCTGATCTAGGTTAGAGTGCACGCTGAGTGTTTCTTTTCTCTCTCTCTTCGGCAGCGACCATTGACCCGACCCTAAGACTATGACTCAGTGACCAAGTTAACCGAACCTTCTTAAACACTGGCTTTTGGATTGTCAGAGTTGCGAACCTCATTGCCACTCCTACTTTTACCCTTTTCTCCAGGACACCCCGTATTACTACGAACGTCCACTTCCATTGGACAAAACCATCGTATGGTTAGATACGATCTCGAAAGAATTTATTCGAGGATGGTTTCCGGTTCTGGAGAAAACGGATAGGACTATTCAGTTGTCTTTTCCTTTTACCTTCTCTCAGGTTGAGAGTACTCCTTGGTTTAGGAGATAGTACACCTATTACGCAAATTGGATAGTCTTCTTCCAAACCTTAGGCTAGTGCCGACCGGTAGGGAATGAAGAAAACCAATTAGCCTAACGATGGTGTACAGAAGGTATTAAGTTAAGACAAATCAAGGGATTAGTAAGAGGGCAAAGTAAATTGCAACAGATATTCACGACCAAACCAAGTATTTCTTCGCCAATCCTAAATCACCTTTGTATTTCTCCAGGACACTCCGTATCACTACGAAGATCCACAGTTTATTGGATACTCCATCGTATGGTTATATACGAACTCAAAAAGAACTTGTTCCAGTTCGGGGATGGATTCTGGTTCAGGAGAAATAGGAATAAGGTTTATTCAGGTGTCTTTTATCTTCACCTTCTCTCGCATTGCGAGCGCTCCTAGGATTAGGACAGTACACCCATTATGCTTATTGGATAGTCTTCTTCCAAACCATAGGCGGGTGCCGAACGGTAGGGAAGGAAGAAAACCATTTGGCCTAAAGGGGTGTGCAGAAGGTAATGACTAAAGACATATGAAGGGATTTGCAGAGGTGGCAAAGAATTATACGGTTACAATCGTGAATCTGGAAGAGGCATTACTAGGAATACCAGGATACCCCATCGGAACATTTCAATGTTTCAGTTTCACTGTGTAATGTTAAAAGAAAACTGATTTCCCGATTAGACACTTGCTCCAGGGTATGTATTTACCAGGTATGATTCTCACATCTGTATGGTTTTACAGATGATGAGTGGGAGTAGGTTATTGGGAATTGGGTGATCATCCTCATTATATCGGGATTCGTTGTAATCGGTGATATTTGAGGAAATCACCTGGGCTGTTTGCCGGTCGGCAAATATTTGGTTTTGAATATCCGCTTTTATGCACCAATTTCAAATTGATATATCTGTACGTCTATTTTCATAGAGTGAGATATACCTTTCTGAAATTATGTCTACGACATTTACTTATATCAGTGGATGGTTAGGTAAGGAGCATTAAACAGCGGTGTAATTCTTCTTAACCATAAGTACAGTTTTCAACCTACGACACACAGTGAATGAGTTATCAGACTCAAGGGACTTATACAGAGTATTGTATGTTGTCCAGGGTCCATCAGGACAGAGGGGTAGGTCCTCGTACTATATTCGGTTTACTTATGACTTCTCTAGTTTTTAGACAGGTGTTTCGTGGAAACACAGGGTCCGAATTTTGAGAAGTTATAGGTATTTGAATAGAGTAGAGAACCAGGTGTAGCAAGTATCGGGATTCTTCAAAGTGATCGAAGATGTAGATACTTTTGTATGGTATTCAGTTGAGAGTAATGATAAAGAGATCTTACTTCTCTTTCAGGTTACTCGTAATTGGAAGCTCCTAAGTTGTGTAATGCTGATCGGCCTCCTTCCATTTAGTTGACATGCACTGGAGACAGTTGCATGATTTGAATCTGGTTCAATTAAATCAGTGCCTCTGGTTCTATATTGGATATAGAACAGTTCATATCTTAACGATGTTAAGGTACGGGGAGTTGTCCGGTTTATGATTAAAACCAGACACTGGACAACTCAAGGCACGTTTCTGTAATGGCTGTTTGTGGGTTGACCCAGGCTTTGACGAGGGTTGATTTTCTACCATCTGGAAGATCAATAGTGATATTGTTCTGAACTCGCCACAGTTTTAAATAAAATGGATTTTTTCAAAAACAGAAGTGGGAGTATGGTAGAACTGGAAGTGATTCCAGAACCACAAACGATTACTGAAGATTTGATAAGGAACCTAAAGATTCAATCTGGATTGACATTCCATTGGCCACTCCGCAGATATGGTGGGTAACTTCAGGCACCCGAGAGGTACTACGGTAGCCTCAAGGACGGTGACAGGGAAGTTCTTGTTTACCCACAATTGTCATTGCTGTTGTTCCAGGTTGCGAGACCCGGCGGGAGGATGAGTATAGCGTCGTTCGAAACTATATTTAGAAGTGTACGTGTATATGACTCTGCCAGAGGGTTGTCGTAGTCAGTGGGAGCAGCGGAAGCATTGGTGGACAGGTAGCTTATGTCTATTTATAGACTGAAGCAGCAGTAGCGGAGATAGATCATCTATTTCTGACGTGACAGTCATAGGTTTGACTTCATCAGAATAGGGGATGGATCTGTTGAGAAGGTAATAGGGTGTGATATCCTGGTATTTGGATGACTTGCACATAGTAGGAAAGGAAACTCTTATACTACAGTCGGTTATACTTTGGTCGTCACACAGTGGTTTCTCCACAAAGGAAATGGATTTTGTATCAGACATACTGGTTACTAGATCTATGGTTTTAGATCTAGATTTGGGTGGTTTCCCAATCTGGGTACTTAGACAGCATTCTAAGGGTATTTAGAATGGATGGCTCCTGGCACGGTAGTGTACCTGCAGGTGATGGAGTCACCCTCTCTAAAGGTGTCTTACAGACTAAAGTAGAGAGGGACGTGCATGATTGGCAGATCACTTGCTCAGGCAATTGAGTCAATCATGAGATGTCAAGTACCACACCAGATGTTGTTCTTGCACTAGATGCAATAAGCTGACATTAATCCAATCCTGGAGAAACGGTCGGAAGCAGTTTTAGAACATAAGTGGATGTTCTAGGGATATGATAACGACAGCCTCATTCGGGAAAAAGTTATCATTCCAGGCTTCCAAGGTGACATGGACGACAAGGAGGTTATCAGAGTTATAGTTTTTCCTTCTGATGAGGGGCAGTATTTTGGACAGGTGGTCCAAGGCAATACCGAGGGTGGCATGGCGCAGGATACTGATTAAGTTCGGTTGACGATACAGTCTAAGAAGTTTGGATTTGGAGTTCATTTATGAGCTAGGTCCCATCAGACATCCAGACACATTCTAAGAAAGGTATTGCTCATTTCGGGAGATGGGTTTTCTCCGCGAACTTGAGATATAGATAGACATAGAAAGAAACAACAAAGCGGATCCACTCACTAAGGCTATTCCTCGAACGCAATAGTTTCGCAAACGAGCTTTGTGAGACTGACTAGTAGAGGAGTTGGGTGTTCGGCATCATACGGGCTGTGAGTATGCGACATCGCAATAATTAGCCTTGAGTGCAAGTGGGAGATTGTTGGAGATAGTGCCCTCAGAGTCAATTATTAGGTCACAGGTACGTGATTGCAATGATTGATGGAGGACCTATCCCGGTAGGACAGTCTTACTCGAGATGATAGTATGCTATCTGGTTTACCTTTATCATCGTGTACTGTTTTAGGTGACCTGACAAGTTGCTATTACACGTTGATAGAGCCCCTAGGATTCTTGCTTGACCACCAGCAGTATGAGGGCGATCATATAAGTGGGAGCTGGGGTCTATAAGCATATCCTTAAATGGTCCCTAGTCGTGTGAGTTTCGAGACAGGGCATCGATACTCCAGAGTAGACTAGTGTATACAGTCGAGACCCCGACGAGAGGCGGTGGCTGGTCTCACAAGCCACTGGTGTCAGTTGGATCACCTAAGATGTATACAGGTGCTCATTGGGTTATAAGTACACCGGACAGGACTCGCCGGGAACATGCTAGTTGGTCATATACCAGACGTCAGATGGCAGTTCCCTGGTGACATGTGTGCAGGTTAGTTCATCGACCTGGGGATCGTCATTTGTCTCGTGTGAGTTCCCACTGTACTTTGATTACTACCCTACCACGGCTCAAAGGAGTCGTGCAAACAGGTTTTAGTTGGGTACAGTCCCGAGCCACATGGAGGCAGTGAGCGTATCTTCAGGGGTTCGTCTCTCCCGGTATTTGGGGTGAGGTCGTGCTGTGTCTAGGAGAGCCATTACACGAAGTCCTTGGCCAAGGCAGGAGATTTACTGGTAGGTGTTCCAGTAGTATCTCAGGGTGTTCTGGGCTACACTCCGACACGACTTGTACCGCTTTTGGGGGTCTGACTTTTACCAACCCCCTAGGCCCGCCATGCGATGCTCATAGACGAACGGACCGGACTGTACGGATATTGTCACTGACAGGCTCAGTAGGGTTGTCAGGCTGAGTTCGCTCACAGACGTCCCTTTTAGTCAATACCTGGTAGCCCGTTACGTATTGGCTTATATCTCTGACGTGCTAGTGGTTAAATCCATAACCAAGGTGTTGACGAGTCTTTAGAGTCCCCCACATTCAGTTACTCAGCTTTCGGGCGAAAAGTTGTAGAGGCCGTATGGAGATATGGCAAGGTCCGATCAGATACGTGCGGTATTGCACGGATCAGGATCGGACAGTTTGTACTATAGGCCGTATGGATATATGGCAGGGTTCGATCAGATACGTGCCGTATTGCACGGATCAGGATCGAACGGATATTACTAGCCGGCTTTGGTTTAAGCCGGATCCTAGTATAGTACAGTGTAGATTTTGTCTCATTGCATTTGTATTTCGGTCGGAATACAAATGCGGGTGTGTATGCACAGTATCGGGGTTTTCCTGTAATTTATTACGGGACCAGTTTTCTGGAGTTGCCAGTTTGCTTTCCGTTTCGGCCGATTTCCTTTGTATCGTTCATTGGCCGAAGATTGGTGGAGGAGGGCTTATTTGCATTGTTGCAAATAGGCATTTGTGGAGGGTGTTCTTTGCATATTGGTTGGATCATGATGGTTGCTCCATTGACCTTGCTTGACTTTCTTTAGTCATCATGCCTTGACTTGTGATGAGATGGTAGGTGATTGAGTGTTGGACTTGGTGTGGTGATCATGATTCATTATGATAACCATTTTTCCTTTTGGATTGCATGATGGCTTCCCCCCCCCATGATTGACTTTTTGCTACACTCACTCTCATTCCACTCTTATATTATCACCATGTTTTGGCCGGCCATACAGGGTGCTGCCAATTTGCTTGGGGTGGGGATTTTTTGGTTGTTCTCTTGTTGCACCAAAATCCCCTCATTTTCCATCTCAAGAGTTAAGTTCTTTTTCCTCCACCACAAAGGCATCTCCATGAACCCCAAAATTGAGACTTGCTTACTAGATATTCTACAGCAAATCTTGGGTACGTCGACTAGCCAGCTTCGTGCCCGAGTTGCCTCGGCATTGAGGTGGGAGCCCGTAAAAGAAGTAGGTGATGTGGTGCACTTCCGGCGACGAGGTGGAGACCAGAGCTTCGGCAGTAGATCGGGACGACGACGAGAAGACCGGAGGGCTTGGATCAGTCGGTATATCTCTCTTCCCCATCTTGTAGTTAGCTAGGACTAATTAATGGTTCGATCCGGGTATTAGTGCGCGGCGGTTTGCCAGTTCAAGTAAAAATTAAAGTTTATCACCGCTTCCGCATTTGGCCGTCGGATTGACGGCCGGGGCGCCGCCGTGCACTTACAGTGGTATCAGAGCCTCGCCATTAACTTAGTCTAGCTTGGTTTAATGTGTTTTGCATTTCCGATCGACCAAAATTCCAAAATCTACATTTTTGCTAGCGACAGTTTTCTGTTGAAATTTTTTGGTCTCCAAAAATTTTTCAGGTTGTATAAAATTGATGTACTGGAGATTACTAGGCTACTGAAGAAATTCGACAGGGTGAATCCACAGTGGAGGCGCGGAACCGACTTGATATTGAAAAGAGTTTTCGATTATGAGACTAAAATGCGGGGTTTATAATTGTTAGGCATGCGATGTCTAAGTATTTCATTTGATTTGGCATGCGATGTCTAAAGAGGTTGCGGATTCCAATTGTTGTAGTTTTACACTTTCTTTTCTGTGACCGTAAGTGTAATATGTGATATCGCCGGTTTTGTTGCTATATGTCAACGACAATTGGGATACGCATGTTTACTTACGTTGATGACATGTGATGTTATGTGTTGCTGGATATGTTATATTGGATCGTCGTGTTTGAATAGCCGGGGGGTTTTTATGTGAGATGAGTGTTTTTCATTTTCATTCATATAAAAACTTGTATGTAATATTCTTTTATTGGGGCACTTCCAGGTTGCGGAAGATGTCACCTTTTGTATATTATTTACTTTTCTGCACTAGGATAGACCCAAGGAGGGGAGCACAAGTAACCGGGTTCTGGGGTCCAGTGGGAGACCATCTCGAGGAGTCGAGTCCGGGTCTCCTAACCCTAGAATTGGTAGGGTTGCTTGCCGCTCTCGTAGGGGTCTAGGGGTGTGGGATTGGATATTCATCACGACCGTGGAATCCGTGTTTTATACTGGCTCGTATTGAAAACACGGACGTCCTAGTATATCCAATATTTCATATGATATTTTCTGCTGCGTTATCTGTGATGTGATCATGTGATATGTTCTGTGATACATACTGTATATAGTATATATGATATATTATATAGACGTTGCTTATGTTTTACACCCGCGCTAGCCCTGCCTCGCTCTGGCGAGTTACCTAACCTAACGGTGCAGACGGGACATCGAGGCGAATGCGGATGGCATAAGCGTACGTTATATTTATCTGTGATGTTTAGGTGGACTTAAATGATGGGACATTCATTAATGAGATTAATGAAAGAAAATAAACCTAATTGATGTTGTGGAATCGAATTTCAAAAATAAAACAGGTTGCTACAGTTCTTGCTTTGCATCGCGGTGTTCCTTATAGAACATCCTGCACCTTATTCGATGAGGAAAGGACCGAGATCCCTTCACCGGGAGTGACTCCTTTAGCGATGACTGGCAGATGCTACACCCTCGGTTTGTCTTTTGATTGCTTCTATAGTTTCTGCTTTGCACAGTGATATATATGATATATCCCGCACCTCATTCGACGAGGAAATGGCCGACGATCCCTTCACCGGGAGTGACCCCTTTAGCAAAACTAGAAAAGCCTCAAAAACATTCCATTTAAAAACCATTTGATTCCGCAACGAGATCAAGTTCAAAGCGTTAAAGGTTTTCTTAAAAACCATTCGCAACCCTCCGTCATTTTAGGAAGTAGAGTACTTAGTATTCGTGCTACGTTTGTCGACTATAGCCGAGGCGTAGTGTGCAGTAGCTAAGTGATGTCTTCCTACACAGCATATGATGCGATTAGTTAGGACAGTCATGTGGCTTTGTTGACCTTAGCCAAGGGTCATGTGGGTGGGTCTAATTAATCAGGAAATGACGGGTAGAACTTGACTAGTACCTATGATTTGTTGACCTTAGCCAAGGTCATAGGTGCTAGGGGTAAAAACCATTATCGGGAGTTTCAAGTGTTGAAATTTGCAATGAGATTGCATACCTTCTATGTGATAGTTGGATCCCGATACCCACTGCGAGTAATTGTTACTCCTAGGAGAGTTTTTGCACTTTACAATTTGCCGATCAAGTAGGTGTCTAGAAAGGTGTTAACGAGGTTACGCCTCTGGGAAAACGAGGTTTACATTAATTAGGTTCGTGCGAAAGCACGGGGGACCTCCCTCAAAGTACCGACACTGGCCTGGCTGAAAGATTGGCGAACCTTGTAGCGTGTAATTAATCCTGGCTAGTCTTTCCTTTTAGGGTTTGAAGGAAGATTTGATAAAAACAGTGGGAGCCATCCTGATTAGATAAAATAATAACCAATCTATTTTTGGAAGAGCGCACGCTGAGTGTTTTCTTCTCTCTCTCTCTCCAGGTAGCGACCATATCACGCCTTAATCAAGATAATAATACGGATGTATTGACCGAACCCGCTTGTTATACTGAGCTGGGGAACGTTGGTCCCGCTCCAACTTATAATTGTTATAAGACAGAGCAGGAAATAGGGGAATACCAGAATTCTTATGCCGGCCAAACGAAGAAAGTGCATGTGATGCATCTCTTTCGGGTGTGTTCATTATAAAGAACTGTTTCTCAGTATCCTCTGCGTCCTGGGTATTTGATACCGAATCAGGATCCCAGATATGTAATCTGTTACATAGGGCTACAGATAAGGTAGAGAACTGAGAACGGGTGATAAGTTTCATGAGACAGAAAACGGTGCAAGTGTTGCAGCCAAGTCTGTTGGTCACTGTCACCCTGTTTTACCAGTACATTGATTCTGAACAAATGCTGTTAGATACCGAACCTGACATACAAAATCATATCAGTCTCTTTGTTAGTAAAGAAACGATAAATTTTTGTATTGTTGGATAATGTTTTGAACATTTCCTATATCAAAAGTTGATCGGATCAGGTACGTTATCTAAAAGCATTGATGTTCTAAATCAAACTATAGTTCTTCAATATACGGAACACACACAAGAGGAAGAGTTCAGAAATGAACGAATCCTTCTTGAGGCATTGTAGACTAGATCATATCAATGCGATCCGACTGGCTGAAGTTGCATTTTAGATGCATATTTATATCAGTTTGAATTTACATCTTGTGAAACTTGCCAGTCATGTCACAAAGATAAGATAACCACAGCTCTGTTTATTGGAAATAGAGAAAGAGTTAGTAAACTCTTGGGATTGATACATGATGATGTATGTAAGGTCCCCTGTCTACATATGCCCGGACCGGTTCTTTATACTTCATTACATTCTCTGATAATCTCTTAAGATTCAGACATATGTTCCCGTTGAGACAGAAGTCCGAACCTTTTGAGATATTCACAGAATATAAGTTGGAAGTAGAGAAGCAATACAGGTATAAGTATTATGTCCTTTGATGTGATCAGGGAGGAGAATACTTGTGCATGGAATTTCTGGACTATTCTAAAGGAGAATGAGATTCTCTCTCAGCATTATTCCTCCGAATACACCATAGAACGATGGTATATCGGGGCGGAGCAATCACACCCTATATGATATGGTGTGCTCTATGATGAGTACTACTGAGTTACCTTTTTTTTTCCTTTTGGGGGTTATGCACTTGAGAAGTTGCATACCTATTGAATAGGGTTCCAATCAAATCAGTTGCCTACCACTTCATATGAGATATGGAAAGGGAAGAGCCCATATCTTAAGTTTGTTAAGATTTGGGGTTGTCCGGCCTATGTCTAAAAGCAAAATCCGGACAAGCTCGAGGCAAGGTCTGTTATGTAGGATTGGAAATGTTCCAGCTATACAAACTGCAACTGATGATTTGGTAGAACCAAAGGATTCAATAGTAACCAACGAACCTCAGCCTCTCCGCCGATCTAGTAAGGTTCCTGACCCGCCTGAGAGATACTTCGGTTACTCTATGACAGTGGGAGCGAGGATTGCATCATGAGATGATGACCCAACTAGTTTCGAGCTGGCCATCAGGAGTGGGACTCTGTAAGAATGGCAGGATGCTTAGCGATCTGAGATGGAATCCATGTACACCAACAAAGTATGGACTTTGGTTGCTATATCTGAAGGGTTAAATCCCTATCAGGAGCAAGTATATCTTGAGAAGATTACTTGGTGTAGATTGAAAAGTTGAGACTTTCGAAGCTAGACTTGTTAAAGGTTTTTCGTCATCAAACAGGCGTGGATAATGATGAAACCTTTTCCAGTGGCTGTGCTTAAGTCCATCCGGATCCTACTTGCCATAACTACATACTATGACTATGATATCTGGCGGTTGGGTGTCATGACTGCTTTTCTAAAATGATGTTTTAGAAGAAGAGCGTCTGTAAGTACACAGCCAGAGGGCTTCGTAAACAGTGGGAGCAGCGGAAACATGTACAAGATGCTTTATAGGATAAAGCAGGCATCGCGGAGTTGGAACGTCTGTTTTGATGAAGTAGTCAAAGAGTTTAACATCATCAAAATGGTAGATGAACCTTGTATAAACAAAAAGGTAGTAGGGAGTATGGTGACGATCCTCGTAGAGTACGTGGATGACATACTCTTGATAGGGAAGGAGTTTCCTATGCTACGCTCGATCAATCTCCGCTTATCACAATGATTCTCCATATAGGATCAAAGTGATACCTCCTAAATCCTGGATTTTGGATCCATGAGATAGATCTAATTGGATGTTAGGAGACTCACTAGTTGTAGTGAGATGGTATCAATCGATCCTGGGGAGATTCACTGGAAGGGTTCCAGGGTGATAATGACGACTGAATGTCAGTCACAGGCATTGTCTTAACCCTCAGTAAAGGGACGGTATGTTGGAAGAGTTCCAAGCTAGATACCGTGACATACTAGACGATTAAAGGCAAGATACATCGCTACTTAGGATGCTACCAACGAGGAAGTCTGGGTGTATATTAGTTCATGAGATGAACTTCGTTCTTACCATTGTGAGACAATGGAGTTGTGGCTTATGCCTAGGAACGTCCGTCCCATCAGTGATCCAGACATATTCTAAGGCAGTATCACCTGATCATGGAGATAGTTGATCTCCAGGGGTGATCGAGGTTGATCAAGGTTAGGAGAGCAGACTCAGAGGATAACACGGCGGATCCACTCACGAAGGCCTATTCCCAGAGAGAGACTTTTAAGGGATGGTTGAGTATGAGATACTACAACCACTGCTACAGATGGCCCTAGTGCAAGTGGGAGATTGTTAGTTATATGTATGCCCTAGAGGCCATTACTGTACATAGGATGTATATTGTAGTGGATGCTTGGACATATATAGGGAGGACTTTCTTGCTCGACATGATAGTGTGCCATCTGGTTGCTCTTTACCTTAACGTGTACACTGATTGTCTCTCTGTTACATGTTGGTAAAGCCCCTAGGATGTGTACTTGACTACCTGGACTATGATGCGGATCATACTAGTGGGGACATGGTAGTCCATAAGTACATCCTTCAAAGTCCCTAGTCGTGGGTATATCGAGACGGGGCATCGATATACCAGAGTAGACTAGCGTATACCTTCTCGACCCATACAGATGGGCGATGGATGATCCCATATCCATTAGTGTTTGACATCAGAGATGGTGTAACGGGTGCTCAGTGGAGACTGGGTACACTGGACGGACTCGCCGAGAATTCCCAGATGGTATTATACCTCATGTCAGATGGCAGTTCTCTGGTGACACTGGTACAGCTTAGTCTGTTGACCCGAGATCGTCATAGAGTCTTGTGTGTCTCCCACTGTGCTTTGATTTCCACCCTACCACGGCTCTACTGAGTCGTGCAAACAGGTGGTTTTTGGGTACAGTCCCGATTCACATGAAGGCAATGAACGATAGGAGGGGATTCGTCTCTCCCGGTATTGGGGGTTGATGTTGTGCTATGCTCGACTGGCCATAACTGGAAATCCCTGGCCAGGGTTGCAGTGATCTACTGGTAAGTGTTATCAGTAGTTTCATGCTATGTTATGGACCTTATATCGACATGACTTATCGAGCTACTGGGGTCTGACGTTTACCACCCCTAGGCGAGATATGCGACATATCAGACGAACAGACCGGACTGTACGGTAAGTGTTACTGGTTGGATTCACAGGAGTGTGAGCGGGCTTGCTCGTCGATCTTCTGATCGCTCAATACCCGGATGGCCGTTACGTTTAGCAGACCGCTTGCGGCTTGTGGGTGTTTGATATGATCATCATCTGCTGCCGGCGTATTGACGAGTCTTTAGAGTCCTACACAGAGGTTTCCTGGCTCAAGCGAAACGAAATAGGAGCACATATGAGATATGTGCGGGACCGAGAATAATGCGTGTATGTGATACCGTATTCTATTCTCGCGATGAATGTATCGATTGGTTGTATGCGATATAACCTAGTTATCGAATCAAGGATTGATTCGATAAGTCGATACATTGGATATTAGTCGGTCATATGCGATATGACCGGATCGTTAAATCAAGCGTTGATTTAATGATTTAATGCATAATTATATATTTGATATATTACTTTGCATTAACTAGTATTGGTTCACTTTAAAAGGATTTTCTCACTTGATGTGCACATTGTATATGTGATATACTTTTGCGCATTTGATTGTATCATGTTTGATGATACATGAATGTTTGGGTGTATGTTTAGATTAAACCATGGTTATGTAATGGTTAGGGTTTTGTTTATTTACTTATTCATTTATTTATTTATTCATTTTGGAAGATAAATAAAATGGTGGCATATTTTGTTTCTTTCATGAAACTTCATGAAGTGTTGAAAGTTTGACCATTTGTTTGTTTCCATTAACCTAACCATGGTTTATTCTCTAAACCTAACTATGGTTACCATTATGATAAGTATCATATTATTTCTTATTTTAAGAATACTTATCATATTATCTTCTTCTTCTTCTCCTTCTTCAAGATGAAGGAAGCTTGCCTCCATCAATGGCAACTAGTGAAAAAGAGTGAGAAATCCAATTCTAAAGTGAACCCACTTCCTATTTCTTCATCCTATACCTCTTTCCAAGTAGTATAGGGTGTTTTCTTCACAAGTTTCATGACTTGGTGAAGTGAGAGCTTGATCTTGTGATGCCTCGACGTAGATCATCTTTGGCGTCGAAGTCGACGACCTAGCCCGCCCATTTCTCCGATGAAGCCGATCCTAGAGTCCTGGATTCGATTTGGACAGCGGAGGGGACGTCATCACGGAGCCATGGAGGTGGAGAACCGGATCTACAAAGGTTGTATTTCCGTTTACCCTTTAGTTAAGTTGTTAACTAGCTTCTAGTTTCGCCTAAACTCTAGTCAACGATCCGTATTAGGGTTTCTCGGCACTAGTAAAGTTTGAAATTGGCATGGTTGATGCCATGTGAGACCTCATTAGTGTGCCTAGGAACCCTACACACTACGCCTTGACGAAGGCCAAACTACAGCAGCACGGATACTAAGTAGTACTTATCTGAAATGACGGAGGGCTACGATAGGTTTTTACGAAAATCCTTTGCGTAATGAACTTGATATCGTTGTAGAATCGAGTGATTTTTTAATGGAGTGTTTTTTAGGCTTTTCTAGTTTTGCTAAAGGGGTCACTCCCGGTGAAGGGATCGTCGGCCCTTTCCTCATCGAATAAGGTGCAAGATATTTCACAAATACCACTATGCAAACCAAGAACTATAGAAGCAATCAAAAAACAAACCGAGTTTGTAGCATCTGCTAGTTTCACTAAAGAGTCACTCCCGGTGAAGGGATCTCGGCTCTTTCCTTATCGAATAAGGTGCTGGATGTTCTACAAGGAACATCGCTATGCAAAGCAAAAACTAGAGCTACCAGTTTTTTTAAACAAGTTTCTACAACATCTTAGGTTTCTTTTCTTTCATTAATCACATTAATGAAGTCCCATTTTAATATTGCTACACAAGCATCAAATATGAAACAAAATCAACAATATATAATATATATCTCATATATATAATATAAACATTCGTCTCAGGCAGAAATATGATCTCATCACAGAACATTGCAGCAGAAGAACATATATGAAATATTGGATATACTAGGACGTCCGTGTTTTCAATATGAGCCTGTATAAAACACGGATTCCACGGTCGCGATGAATAGCCAAACCCACATCCCTAGACCCCTACGAGAGCGGCAAGCAACACTGCCAATTCTAGGGTTAGGAGACCCAGTCTCGACTCCTCGAGATGGTCTCCCACTGGACCCTAGAACCCGGTTACTTGTGCTCCCCACCTTGTGTCTATCCTAGTGCGGAAAGGTAAATAATATACAAAGGGTGACAACTTCCGCAACCTGAAAGTGCCCCAATAAAAGAATATTACATACAAATGAATTTTACATGAATGAAAAAGAAAAAACTCTCATCTCACATAAAACCCCCAGCTATTCAGAACGCGACGATCCAATATAACATATCACAGCAACACATAATATCTCATATCATCAACGTAAGCAAGTATGCGTATCCCGATTGTCGTTGATGTATAGCAACGAAGCCGGCGATACACCACATACTACGCTTACGGTCACAGAAAAGAAAGTATAAAACTACAACAGTTGGAATCCGCAACCTCTTTAGACATCGCATGCCTAACCAAATGAATTCCTTAGACATCGCATGCCTAACAATTATAAACCCCGCATTTTAGTCTCATTATCGAAAACTCTTTTCAATATCAAGTCGGGCAATTCAACAAGATTCCCGACGTCCTGATCGAATGCTCGTCGCAAACTTTAGTAGACGGCCGCACCCCCGGATGCCGTCGACAAAGTGCACTAAGGCGGAACACCGCTGCCGCAAGCACCCGAATGGATGCTTTTGGCGACTGGGTTCTCCTACAGTCACTTGGTCGGGGCTATGGGGCGTAACTGTCTATTAAGTTTACCCGGCGAGTATCCGCGTACGCTACGTGATTGCGACGGACTTTTGATCACATCAAAATTCCATGGTAACTGATCATTTTGAGACTGAAGTGCTAGATTTATATCATTCAAATTAGTTATCTCATAACTACTTGTGGATTCCAAATATTGTATCACATTCCAGATAAATAGACAAAGTTAAACTTTCCGATCGAATAATCAAACACCCAAGATTTTCCCAATATATTTCAACACTTGAAATCGGTTTAAAAACATCCATCACATGCCTTAGTACCAATGGTCTAGCCGTAGAAGGATCAAGCCAACGCCTCACATGTAGCACGCCGTACTGCCCCAAACCCTAAGGTTCAAAAGGCAGTTCAAGACGGTCACATAATCGAGTTAAGGTTTGTTGTCTTCTAGAGGGTCCACCACGTTACTTGCACGACTTAGAACGTTCTTAAACTCGAGAAAAATTCCAACTTTTGAAAAAATTTCCGACTGGGGAAAAAGTGAGTTATTGATATCCGTTCGACCTTTTTAACAGTTTCTAAAAATTACCCGGACAACATATAACGAATTTAAAATTCCCGATCAAATCCACGATTACAAAATAAACCCCAGAATACTCAACACTTGAGTTAGATTAAAAAATACCCATAAAATATCACCAACAGAGAATGATATTAATGTGCAAAATTGACAGCACAAGCACACTGTACGGCCGCGGATCCGCGGCACAAGGAGGCTACTGCCGCGGTTCCGCAGCGGATCGTACGGCTTACGTCACCAATTTTGCTCCGTAATTCTTAAAATTACCTGGTGAATTTTTTATATATTTTTAATTCTGGAAAAAACCAGTTTTTGAAAAAAGTCCAGAGAGGGGGTTAAATTGATGTTATCAGGTTCGATCGGGGTTTTAACTTCGTTAACACTTCGCATAAAGCTCTAGGTCAGCTCTGATACCACTGTATGGTTGCTAGGCACGCGCACAAGGGTCTACGAGGCATCAACCATGCCCAATTAAAAAATTAGCCATGCCGAACAACCCGAAGCCGGATCTTTAAACTAGAGATTAGGCGAAAACTAAAATGCTAAACACTTTAACACTAAGTGAGAGAGATTACAACCTTTGTAGATCCGGTCCTTCTCTTCATAAGCTCCGTGTTGTGGTCCCTTCGCTGCGATCATCGGGTTCCGCACTCTCGAGAGGTTCCACGAAGAGAAAGATGCAGTCTTGCTTCCGATCTTCGATACAAAGATGATCTACCTTGAAGTTTCATTAACACAAGCTAACACTCACTAAAATTGATTGAACACTCTCATCTAAAGGGCAAGGGAAGATGAGGATGATAAAGTAGGATTTTTGCTCTCTTTATTTTTATTTTTCTCACATTTATTCATCACTTGGAAAAAGCTAGTAAGCTTTTTCCATGAAGAAAGAAGAAGGAAGAAGATGAAGAATGATGATGGAATTCCTTTTGTGATGAATAATGCAAAGAAGATAATGATCAATAATGCAACCATGGTTAACTTAACCTTTGTAGAGAATTAACCAAGTCTAGTGTTTGGGTTAGGTTAAGAATGAGTCACTTGAAAATATCTTTTCCAAAACAAAAAAGAAAACCTTCTAGAATCTACTAGAAGTCATTAACCCAAATCAAACCCTAATCTTGATTAATCTTTACTAAACATGTTGCATTAGTTATCATATCATGTTACAATATTATATATCACATATATAATATTTATTGTAACGAAATAAAATAATACAATTAACATATATCGCATACATATCAATGTATTACCCGAGTGAGAAAAAGAATCTTTTAGTGAGCAAATATTAGTTAATGTAATTTAATATATCATATATATTATTATACATTAAATTATCGAATCAACACTTGATCCGACAATCCGGCTATATCGCATATAACCGACTAATATTTATCCGTACCGATTTATCGAATCAACACTTGATCCGATGACCCGGCTGATATCAAATATCGCAAGAAAAGAATACGGTATCTCATATCGCATTATCCTCGGTCCCGCACATATCACATATGTGCTCCTACTCCGTTTTGCCTGAGCCAAGAAACCTCTGTGTAGGACTCTAAAGAATCGTCAATACGCCTGCAGTAGGTGATGATCATATCAAACACCCACAAGCTGCAAGCGGTCAGCTAAACGTAACAGCTACCCAAGTATTGAGCGCTCAGAAGATCAACAAGCAAGCCTGTACATTCTCCTGTGAATCCAAACAGTAACACTCCCGTACAGTCCGGTCTCGTCGTCTGATATATTGCATATCTCGCCTAGGGGTGGTAAACGTCAGACCCCAGTAGCTCGATAAGTCGTGTCGATATGAGGTCTATAACAGTTCGAGAAACTACTGATAACACTTACCAGTAAATCTCAGCAACCCTGGCCAGGGATTTCCGGTTATAGCCAATCGAACACAGCACAACATCAACTCCCTATACCGGGAGAGACGAATCCCCTCCTATCGCTCATTGCCTCCATGTGATTCGGGACTGTACCCAAAAGCCATCTTTTTGCACGCCCTCTTGGACGTGGTATGATGGAAATCAAAGCACAGTGGGAATCACACAAGACTCTATGACGATCTCGGGTCAACAGACTACTCTGTACCAGTGTCACCGGAGAACTGCCATCTGACGTGAGGTATAATACCATCCGGGAGTTCTCGGCGAGTCCGTCCAGTGTACCCAGTCTCTACTGAGCACCCGTACACCATCCTTGATGTCAAACACCGATGGATATGGGATCATCCATCGCCCATCATATGGGTCAAGATGCGTATACGCTAGTCTACTCTGGTGCATCGATGCCCTGTCTCGATACACCCTCGACTAGGAACAGTTATAGGATATACTCGTTGACTACCGTAGCCCCACTAGTATGATCTCATCATAGACCCAGTAGTCGAGTACATATCCTAAGGGCTTTATCAACATGTAATATAGAGACAATCTGAGTACATGTTAAGATAAAGTACAACCAGATAGCATACTATCATGTCGAGCAAGAAAGTCCTCCCTATATATGTCCAAGCATCCATTACAATATACATCGTATGTATAGTAATGGCCTCTAGGGCATATATATAACTAACAGTTCCCTGGTGACATGTGTACAAGTTAGTTCATCGACCTGAGATCGTCATTTGTCTCGTGTGAGTTCCCACTATGCTTTGATTACTACCCTACTACGGCTCAAAGGAGTCGTGCAAACAGGTTTTAGTTGGGTACAGTCTCGAGCCACATGGAGGCAGTGAGCGGATCTGCAGAGGTTCGTCTCTCCCGGTATTGGGGGTGAGGTCGCGCTGTGTCTAGGAGAGCCATTACACGAAGTCCTTGGACAAGGCAGGAGATTTACTGGTAGGTATTCCAGTAGTATCTCAGGGTGTCTGGGTTACACTCCGACACGACTTGTACCGCTTTTGGGGGTCTGACTTTTACCAACCCACTAGGCCCGCCATGCGATGCTCATAGACGAACGGACCGGACTGTATGGATATTGTCACTGACAGGCTCAGTAGGGTTTCGGGATGAGTTCGCTCATCGACATCCCTTTTGGTCAATACCTGGTAGCCCGTTACGTATGGCTAATACCTTTGACGTGCTAGTGGTTATATCCACAGCCAAAAGTATTGACGAGTCTTTAGAGTCCCCCATAGACAGTTTCTTAAGTTTCGGGTGAAACACTCTAGAGGCCGTGTGGATATATGGCAGGGTTCGATCTTATACGTGCGGTATTGCACGGATCATGATCGGACGGATAATACTAGCGGGCTTTGGTTTAAGCCGGATCCTAGTATTATACAGTGTAGATTTTGTCTCATTGCATTTGTATTCGGTCGGAATACAAATGCGGGTATGTATATACAGTCGCGCGGTTTTCCTGTAATTTATTACAGGATCAGTTTTTTGGAGTTGCCAGTTTACATTCCGTTTCGGCCAGGTTTCCTTTGTTCCTTCATGGCCGGATTTTTGTGATGGGAGGGGCTAATTTGCAAATGTGCAAATTCGATATGTGGAGGGTGTTATTTGTGATATGAGGCATCATGAGTTTTCTTAGCATCATTAGATTCTTTTCTTATGCTCATGGCTAGGATTAAATGAGATGAGAGTTGATTTAGAAATTGAAGTGATATATTTTCCTTGTTATCATCTCATTTCTCTTATGGTTACCCTCCTCTATCTTGTGCTCACCTCCCTTGTATTTTCCCACTCTCATTTTTGGCCGGGCACTTCTGGGAGAGAGAGGGTACATTTTTTTGGTGGTAGGAAAATGTTCATCTCATTTTTTGGCTTGCAACAAAATACACTATCCTTCTCCAAAGCTCATCTCCTTCTCCACTTCATTATGGCAATTTCACATAACCCCATGAGACAAACTATTCTATACTTAGCCTACAGCATTCTTGGACACGTCGGCTTGCCAACTTCGTCTCCGAGTTGCCTTGGTCCAGAGGTGGGAGCCCGTAAAAAGAATCGGCGATGTGGTGCCCTTTCCGACGAGGAGATGAAGACCGGAGATTCCGCGAGGAGATCGGGATGAAGGCCGAAGTCCGAAGGACACGGATCGCTTGGTATAGCACTCTACCCCATTCTCTAGTTGGATAGCATTAGATTAATGGCCCGATCCGGGTTTTTAGTACACGGTAGCGCCAGTTTTAAAGTTAAAGAAAAGTTTTCGTTTCCGCCTTTTGGCCTCGGAATGATGGCCGGGACGCTGCCGTGCACTTACACTGGTATCAGAGCCACGCCATTAACCTAGTCTAGGTTTCTCTAATGTGTTTACAAGTTCGATCGAACGGATTTTCCAAAAACCGCATTTTCAAATCCAGTTTCTGTCGAATTTTTCCTGTGCTCTAAAAATTATTTGGTATATTGGAAAAATACGTGCAGGGTTTTTTAAGAATTCTGTGAAATTTTGGTTCACTGATTTTACTGTAGCGCGGCGGATCCGCGGCCGTACTGTAGAATCAGTGCACCAAAATTTCCAGATTTATTCTTGAGTTGGAAATGGGGTTCTTGGTATATTCTGTTTGGGCCCAGATTTATTTTGAGTGCTACAGTTGTGCTTGGGGCCCACTTCAGAAAATTTAGTTGATCGAAAATTTTAAACATGTTAGTTCACAGTATTTACATTATATCTGCGACCGTGAACGTCACTTGATCGGTAAATCCTGTCTAACTGCTATAGCCCTTTTAGACGGATTTGCGAACGTGACATTCACGTTGATGTTCTGTGTTGTGCTGTGATGTTGCGGATTGTCGTGGTGGATAGCCTGGATGCAATGGTAGTACAGTTTGGTTGTTTATGTACATTTGATATTGCGGGGCGAGCGTCCGACATGTGGACTGCCGTTACTGCCTGTTTGTATATTATTCTTTTGGGGCACGACCGGGCCGAGGTCGATGTACCCGTTGTATATTTTACTTTCTGTACTAGGATTACCCCGCGGAGGGGTGCACGGATAGCCGGGTTCTAGAGGGCAACGGGCCCGCATCTCATGGCGTTGAGACGGAGGGGACTTTACTCTAAAATTGGCGGGCTATTCGCCGCACTCGTAGGGGGTACAGGTTGACCCAAGGAGGGGTTCTCAAGTTACCAGATTCCGTGAAGTGCTGGGTGGTCCATTCACGTTGCTGAAGGGGGCTGCCTCGCTTCAGGTTTTGGCGGGTAACTTGCCGCATCCGTAGGAGTCTGGGATTTCATTGCACAGGCTATCCACACGACCAGGGGAACGTCGTGTTTCAGTAGCGGCTCTTTGAAACCCTGGGATCCAAGATATCTGTATTGTTCTGTGATGCTTATTACATTTCTGTGATGTTGCATTATATCACGCCTTGAGCGATTATTATATACTGATATATATACTAGTAGATGTTGTATATGTTTTGCATCCACGCTAGTCCAGTCCCCGCTCTGTCGTTAGTTAAGTTACCTAACGGGTGATGACGGGACCCAGTGGCGAATGCGGATGGCATATACCTACATCATTATTTTCGTTCTTTTGTGATGTGATTAATTGATGGGACTGCGTTGATTCGGATCAATGCAAGCTAAACAAACCTATTCTGATGTTGTTGGAACAATTTTCAAAAATCTGTTATTGCAAGGACGTTCTCTTTTGTTTTGCACAGTGGTCTTCGGTTATGAATATCCAGCACCTCAGTCGACGAGGCAAGGGCCGAGGTCCCTTCACTGGGAGTGACCCCTTGGACAGAAGTTTGCGTCAGGGCAATAACTTCACTATAGCCGATTACTTTTTGCTTTGCATCGTGGTATTCAGTTGGAATATCCTGCACCTCATTCTATGGGGAAAGAGCCGAGATCCCTTCACCGGGAGTGACCTCTTTAGTAAAGGTTTTCGCCACTATATTTTTATAAAAGCTATCCGGTTCCTTCAACGATATCAAGTTCATTACGTTAAAGGTTTTTCGCCAAAAACCATTCGTAGCCCTCCGTCATTTCAGAAAGGTAGCACTTAGTATTCATGCTATGTATGTTGGCCTTCGTCAAGGCATAGTGTATGGTAGCTATTTGTTACTTTTCTGCAGCATAGATAGATGTGTTGGTTTGGGACAGTCGTACTACTATTTTGGCCTTCGTCAAGGGTATGTACGGGTGGGTTCAAATTAACCTGGATAATGACGGGTAGAACTTAACATGTGACTTATGATATGTTGGCCTTCGTCATGGTCATAAGAGCATGGGGCAAAAATCACATCGGGAGTTTCTAAAGAAACTGAAACTTGCCAGATATGAGCATACCTTCTGGAGTGTGGTAACGTGAGTGGATTCCATCACGTTATCATGCAATGATAGTTGGATCCCGATTCCCACTGATGAGTTGGTTTACTCCTCGGGTGATCCCGACTAATTCTTCTTTCAGGTTTGGAGGAGAATTTGAGATTACAGTAGGAGGTTTCCAGATTAGATAAAGTGATAACCATTCTGATCTAGGTTAGAGTGCACGCTGAGTGTTTCTTTTCTCTCTCTCTCTTTGGCAGCGACAATGACCTGACCCTTGACTATGACTCAGTGACCAAGATTGACCGAACCTTCTTATAACACTGGCTTTTAGATTGTCTGAGTTGCATACCTCATTGCCACTCCAACTTTTACCCTTTTTCTCCAGAACACCCCGTATTACTATGAACGTCCACTTCCATTGGATAAAACCATCGTATGGTTATATACGAACTCGAAGGAATTTATTCGAGGATGGTTTCCGGTTCTGGAGAAAACGAATAGGACTATTCAGTTGTCTTTTCTTTTTACCTTCTTTCAGGTTGCGAGTGTTCTTTGGATTAGGACGGTACACCTATTACGCAAATTGGATAGTCTTCTTCCAAACAATAGGCAGGTGCCGAACGATTGGGAATGAATAAAACCAATTAGCCTAAACGGTGCACAGAAGGTATTAAGTAAAGACAAATAAAGGGATTAGTAAGAGGGCAAAGTAAATTGCGACTGCTATTCACGACCAAACCAAGTATTTCATTACCACTCCCACTTCACCTTTGTATTTCTCCAGGACATTCCGTGTCACTACGAAGATCCACAGTTATTTGGATTCTCCATCGTATGGTTATATACGAACTCGAAAGGAACTTGTTCCAGTTCGGGGATGGATTCTGGTTCATGAGAAATAGGAATAAGGTTTATTCTGTTGTCTTTTATCTTTACCTTCTCTCGGGTTGCGAGTGCTCCTTGGATTAGGACAGTACACCCATTATACTTATTGGATAGTCTTCTTCCACACCATAGGCTGGTGCCAAAAGGTAAGGAAGGAAGAAAACCATTTAGCCTAAGAGGGTGTGCAGAAGGTAATGACTAAAGACAAATAAAGGGATTTGGAGAGATGGCAAAGAAGTATACGGTTACATTTGTGAATCTGATAATGGAAGAGGTATTACTAGGAATACCCGGATACCCTTTCGAAACATTTACATGTTTCAGTTTCACTGTGTACTGTTAAAAGAAAATTGATTTCCCAATTAGTCCTTGCTCCAGGGTATGTATTCACCAGGTATGATTCTCACATCTGTATGGTTTTACAGATGATGAGTGGGAGTAAGTTATTAGGAATTAGGTGATCATCCTCATTATATTGGAATTCGTTGTAATTGGTGATATTTGAGGAAGTCACCTGGGTTGTTCGCCGGACGGCAAATATTTGGTTTTGAATATCCATTGTAATGCACCAATTTCAAATTGATATATTTGTACGTTTATTTTTATAAAGTGAGATAACTTTTTGGAATTATGTCTATGACATTTACCTATATCAGTGGATGGTTAGGTAAGGAGCATTAAACAGCGGTGTAATTCTTCTTAACCATAAGTACAGTTTTCAACCTACGACACACAGGGAATGAGTTAATAAACTCAGGGGAGTTATACAGAGTATTGTATATTATACAGTGTCCACGAGGACAAAGGGGTTGGTTCTCGTACTATATTCGGTTTACTTATGACTTCTCTAGTTTTTAGACAGGTGTTTCGTAGAAACACATGGTCCAAGTTTTGAGAAGTTATAGGTATAAGAGTAAAGTAGAGAACCAGATGTTGCAAGTATCGGGATTCTTCAAGGTGATCGAAGATGTAGATACTTGTGCATGGTATTCAGTTGATAGTAATGGTTTTAAGTGAACTTGCTTCTCTTTCAGGTTACTCATAATTGGAAGTACTCCTAAGTTGAGTAATGCTGATCGGCCTCTTTCCATTTAGTTGACAAGCACTGGAGACAGTTGCATGATTTGAATCTGGTTCCAATTAAATTAGTGCCTTTGTTTCTATATTGGATATAGAACAGTTCATATCTTAACGATGTTAAGGTACGGAGAGTTGTCCGGCTTATGCTTAAAACCAGACTCTGGATAACTCAAGGCACGTTTCCGTAATGGCTGTTTGTGGGTTGACCCGGGCTATGACGAGGGTTGATTCTCTACCATCTGGAAGATCAATAGTGATATTGTTCTGGACTCGCCACAGTTTTTATAAAAATGGATTTTTTCAGAAAACAGTAGTGGGAGTATGGTAGAACTGGAAGTAATTCCAGAACCGCAAACGATTACTGAAAATTTGATAAGAACCTAAAGATTCAATCTGATTTGACATTCCATTGGCCACTCCGCAGATAAGGTGGGTAACCTTAGGCACCCGAGAGGTACTCCGGTAGCCTCAAGGACGGTAACAGGGAGGTTCTTGTTTACCCAGACTTGCCATTGCTGTTGTTCCAGACTGTGAGACCCGGCAGGAGGATGAGTATAGCGTCGTTCTGAACTAGCTTTAGAAGTGCACGTGTATATGATTCTGCCAGAGGGTTGTCGTAGACAGTAGGAGCAGCGGAAGTATAGTGGACAAGTGGCTTATGTCTATTTATAGACTAGAGCAGATATAGCGGAGATAGATCATCTATTTCTGATGTGACAGTCATAGGTTTGACTTCATCAGAATAGGGGATGAATCTGTTAAGAAGGTAGTAGGGTGTGATGTCATGGTATTAGGATGACATACACATAGTAGGAAGTGAAATTCCTATACTACGGTCGGTTATACTTTGGTTGTCACACAGTAGTTTCTCTACATAAGACTTGGATATTATATCAGACATTCTGGTTACTAGATCTGTGGTTTTAGATCTAGATTTGGGTAGTTTCCCAATCAGGGTACTTAGACAGCATTTTAAGAGTATTTAGAATGGACGACTCCTGGCACGGTAGTGTACCTGCAGGTGATGGAGTCACCCTCTCTAAAGGTGTCTTACAGACTAAAGGGGAGAGGGATGTGCATGATTGGCAGATCACTTACTTAGGCAATTAAGTCAATAATGAAATGTCAAGTACCAACCAGATGTTGTTTTTGCACGAGATGCAATAAGTTGATATTAATCCAATTCTGGAGAAACGATCGGAAGCAGTTTTAGAACATAAGTGGATGTTTTAGGGATACGATAAACGACAGCCCCATTCGGGAGACAGTTATCATTCCAGGCTTCCAAGGTGACCTGGATGACAGAGTGACTATCAGATTTATAGTTTTCCCTCTGACGAGGGGCAGTATTTGGACAGGTGGTCCAAGCGGATACTGAGGGAGGCATGGCGCAGGATACTGATTAAGTTTAGTTGACGATACAGTTTAAGAAGTTTGGATTTGGAGTTCATTTATGAACTAGGTCCCATCAGATATCCAGACATATTCTAAGACAGGTATTGCTCATTTCGGGAGATGGGTTTCTCCGCGAACTTGAGATTAAGAGAGACATAAAAAGAAACATTAGGGCGGATCCACTCACTGAGGCTATTCCTCGAACGCAATAGTTTCGCAAACGGGCTTTGTGAGACTGATTAGTAGAGGAGTTGGGTGTTCGGTATCACACGGGCTGTGAGTATGCGACATCGCAATAATTAGCCTTGAGTGCAAGTGGGAGATTGTTGGATATAGTGCCCTCAGAGTCAATTATTGGATCACAGGCACGTGATTGTAATGATTGAGGGAGGACCTATGCCGGTAGGACAGTCTTACTCAAGATGATAGTATGCTATCTGGTTTATCTTTATCATCGTGTACTGCTTTAGGTGACCTTACAGGTCGCTATTACATGTTGATAGAGCTCCTAGGATTCTTGCTTGACTGCCAGCAATATGATGGCGATCATATACGTGGGAGCTGGGGTCTATAAGCACATCCTTAAAAGGTCCCTAGTCGTGGGAGTTTCGAGAAAGGGCATCGATATTCCAGAGTAGACTAGTGTATACAGTCGAGACCCCGACGAGGGGTGGTGGCCGGTCTCATAAGCCACTGGTGTTAGTTGGTTCACCTAAGATGTATACAGGTGCTCATTGGGTTATGAGTACACCGGACATGACTCGCTGGGAACCTGCTAGTTGGGATTATACCAGACTTCAGATAGCAGTTCCCTGGTGACATGTGTACAGGTTAGTTCATCGACCTGAGATCGTCATTTGTCTCGTGTGAGTTCCCACTGTGCTTTGATTACTACCCTACCACGGCTCAAAGGGGTCGTGCAAATAGGTTTTAGTTGGGTACAGTCCCGAGCCACATGGAGGCAGTGAGCGGATCTGCAGGGGTTCGTCTCTCCCGGTATTGAGAGTGAGGTCGCGCTGTGTCTAGAAGAGCCATTACACGAAATCCTTGGCCAAGGCAGGAGATTTACTGGTAGGTATTCCAGTAGTATCTCAGGGTGTTCTGGGCTACACTCCGACACGACTTGCATCGCTTTTGGGGGTCTGACTTTTACTAACCCCCTAGACCCGCCATGCGATGCTTATAGACGAACGGACCGGACTGTGCGGATATTGTCACTGACAGGCTCAGTAGGGTGTCGGGATGAGTTCGTTCATCGACGTCCTTTTTGGTCAATACCTGGTAGACCGTTACGTATGGCTAATACCTCTGACATGCTAGTGGTTAAATCCACAGCCAAAAGTATTGACGAGTCTTTTGAGTCCCCCACAGACAGTTTCTCAAGTTTCGGGCGAAACGTTGTAGAGGCCGTGTGGATATATGGCAGGGTTCAATCTTATACGTGCCGTATTTCACGGATCATGATCGGACGGATAATACTAGCGGGCTTTGGTTTAAGCCGGATCCTAGTATTATACAGTGTAGATTTTGTCTCATTGCATTTGTATTCGGTCAGAATACAAATGCGGGTATGTATATACAGTCGCGGGGTTTTCCTGTAATTTATTACAGGATCAGTTTTTTGAAGTTGCCAGTTTACATTCCGTTTCGGCCAGTTTTCCTTTGTTCCTTCATGGCCGGATTTTTGTGATGGGAGGGGCTAATTTGCAAATGTGCAAATTAGATATGTGGAGGGTGTTATTTGTGATATGAGGCATCATGAGTTTTCTTAGCATCATTAGATTCTTTTCTTATGCTCATAGCTAGCATTAAATGAGATGAGAGTTTATTTAGAAATTGAAGTGATATATTTTCCTTGTTATCATCTCATTTCTCTTATAGTTACCCTCCTGTCTCTTGTGCTCACCTCCCTTGTATTTTCCCACTCTCATTTTTAGACGGTCACTTCTGGGAGAGAGAGGGTTCATTTTTTTGGTGGTGGGGAAAATGTTCATCTCATTTTTTGGCTTGCAACAAAATACACTATCCTTCTCCAAAGCTCATCTCCTTCTCCACTTCATTATGGCAACTTCACATAACCCCATGAGACAAACTATTCTACACTTAGCTTACAGCATTCTTGGACACGTCGGCTTGCCAATTTCGTGTCCGAGTTGCCTCGGTCTAGAGGTGGGAGCCCATAAAAAGAATCGGCGATGTGGTGCCCTTTCTGACGAGGATATGAAGATTGGAGATTCTGCGAGGAGATCGGGATGGAGGCCGAAGACCGAAGGACACGGATCGCTCGGTATAGCACTCTACCCCATTCTCTAGTTAGCTAGCATTAGATTAATGGTCCGATCCGGGTTTTTAGTACGCGGTAGCGCCGGTTTTAAAGTTAAAGAAAAGTTTTCATTTCCGCATTTTGGCTTCGGAATGACGGCCGGGACGCTGCCGTGCACTTACAGTTAAAGCTCCGTAATTAAAAATTTCTGCTCTTTTAAAATAACCGAGTGGTTTCTTTTAAATTTTTTCCAACGA
This sequence comes from Agapanthus africanus, assembly GCA_030015575.1. NCBI lineage: Eukaryota > Viridiplantae > Streptophyta > Magnoliopsida > Asparagales > Amaryllidaceae > Agapanthus > Agapanthus africanus. Next base: position 327,550,425 of record JASDDO010000018.1, read on the forward strand.
TTCAACTTTGGTTTATTTTCTTTGCATTAATATAATGCATCCCTTCAATTAACCTATCATTGCAGAAAACAACGAAAATACAACGTCCTCTTATGCCATCCGCATTTTCCACCGAGTCCCGTCATTCACCCGTTAGGTTACTTAACTAACGACAGAGCGGGGGTTGGGCTAGCGCGGGTGTAAAACATAAGTAACGCCTAATAGATATCATATATAGATATTGTACATTCGTCAGACGCAATAATAGGCATTCCAGATCACAGATGAACATTATTGGATATACAAGCAATCCGTGTTTCCTTTTAGCCTGCAACGAAAGACGGATTACACAGTTGTGATAAATAGCCATTACCCCACCCTAGACCCCTACGGGTACGGCAAACTACTTGCCAAGTACCCGAAGTGAAGCGGTCTCCCTCAACACCGTGAGTGGGCCACTAAACACTTCAAAGTACCCGGTAGTTTATGCACCCCACCTTGGGTCGATCCTAGGAGCATAAAACAGTAAATGAAATAATACAACGGTGGCTACAACCTCAGCCCGGATGTGCCCCACAAAAGAATATTACATCATATTACAATTTACATCGAATGAAAGAATATAAAAACTCATCTCAAACCCCGGCTAATCTTCACAACGATCCATTGAAGTTCATATACACAAACCAGTAAAAACCATTACAGAAATATGCAACCCCCTGCTACCCGACATACTAGCAGTTAGGGGAGGTTTACGAACACATTAAACAACACAATTAGCAAATAACTTAGAATTTCGATCGGCAACCTTTTTCCGAGTCTATCCCAAATGCAAGCCAGCACTGAAATAACCTGGGTAGAAACAAAATATACAGAATAACAGAACACCCAAAACTAAGAGTTACTGTGTAAATACGAGTCAACTCGGAGTTGACTCGGCCGTGGATCCACGGCGAATTGCATTAATACGCCGCGCTTCCGCGGCAGTCTCACCGAGTTGGGATCTCATATTTCTCTAGTATTCTTAGAATTCCCTGCTGTGAATTTGTATACTTCTGAAATAATTTTTTCGACACGTTTAAAATTGACAGAAACTTGAGGGGTTCGGGGTTAAGTTTTCGTGTTTTTCCGACGATCGAAATTCTAATTAGTTGCTAACAAGCTAGTAAAGGTTTAGTAGGCTCTGATACCACTGTAAATCCATGTCACGCACCCCACATGCTCGCGGGGAGGCGGAATATATGAAAAACAATTATCAAAACTTCGTAACACGGACTTGAGCACACAGATCGTGTCTAAACCATTGCTAGCAAACTACGAGAGGTTTAACTACTCAGATTCGAAGTTATACCTCACATTACTTGTCCTTCGGGTCTTCATCGCTGTCCTCCACACTTTGTAGGCTCTATGGAACATGGGCACCTCAACGGCCTCCTTGAGTCAAAGACGATCCACCCGAGAGTCTATAGTCCGAGCTTCTATCTCGAATCTGAGATAACTACGGCTTCTAGTTTGCTAATCTAGAAGTCCTAGAGGGTGTAGAGTATTTAGATGAATTACTTAGTCATTTAAACCCTAGGATTATCAACTCATGAGAGCTTTTAGGGTTTGAGGAAGAAGATGAAGACTTGAGGAGAGAGAAAGCTTTTGTGATAATGATCATGAATAATCTCTCATGATAGAATATAATGAAGCATACAAATATCTCTTGATAAATATCTAGAAATATCTTGTGAGCTTCATTTAATCCTAAGGGTGAATCACCTCATGAGTCATTAAGCATTTAATGAAAACTTACACCTCATCTCTCCACCTCATTTGTGTTTAATCCAAAAGAAATAAATACAAATGAGTCACCTTCTTCTAGAAACTTCCCGACAAATTACGAGACTGCCCCTCCCATCCGTATTTCCGAAAAACACGGATAATCTTTGACTGAATAAATCCATCTGTATAATACTAGAATCTGGCTTAAACCAAAGCCCCCTAGTATTATCTGCCCGATCATAATACGTGCACAAGTGTACGTAAGTGATCGCGGCCCTGCCGTAAAACCATACGGCCTCTACACCTTTTGCCCAGTGCATGGAAACTCTCTGTATAGGACTCTAAAGACTCGACACTACGCTAGCAGTGGGTTTAACCACAGGCCGCAAACGGTACTAGCTGTACGTAACAGTCCCCAGGTAAATGTCGATAAGAAAGACGATGGGGAAACCCATCCAAACTCCAACTGAGCCTGATGTGACAATCTCCGTACAGTCTGGTCTATTCGTCTAGGACTATCGCATATCAGGCCTAGGGGGGCGGTAAACGTCAAACCCCTAATAGCGGTATAAGTCGTGTCGGAGCAAAGCCCATTACACCTTGAGAAACTACTGGAAGCCTACCAGTAAATCTCATTTGCCCTGGCCAGGGACTTTGCGTAATGGCTCTCCATACACAGCGCGATATCAACCCCCAATACTGGGAGAGACGAATCCTGTCTAACCGCCACTGCCTCCAAGTGCTTCGGGACTGCACCCAACTACTAGCTTTGCACGACTCTTTTGAGCCGTGGTAGGGTAGTAATCTAAGTACAGTGGGAACACACCCGAGGCGAAGTAGCAGTATCAAGTCGATGGACTAAGCTGTACTCATGTCATTTGGGAACTGCTATCTGATGATGGGTATAAAACCAACCTGCAGTTCCCGGCGAGTCCAGTCCGGTGTACCCGTAACCTAACGAGCACCTGCATTCTATCTTCAGTACGACGTACTGATGGCTGTGGGACAGACCATCTACCCAAGTGGGATGAGAAGCGTACACACTAGTCTACTCCGGAGTATCGATGCCCCATCTCGATAACCCTATGACCAGGGACCTGTATAAAATGTTGCTTACAGACTACCCAACCCCCACTAGTGTGACTGCCATCACAACGCCGGTAATCAAGCAAAGAACCTAAGGGCTCTACTAATATGTATAAGTAATATGTTATAAGAAACACATGCACATATTAAAGTAGAAACAAACCAAGTAGTATACTACCATTTTTAGCAAGACTGTCAATACAACTGTGAATATCCCAAGCTTCCATCAAGTAATATACAAACTAGTATGATACCGTAATGTCCTCTACGGCATAAACACTAACATACCGGTGAAAGTATTTTGACTTGGCGGTTATCGTGGAGATACCGACCGTAGTGATGTACGGAAATGACATCAGGGCCAGTCGTGGTGACGGCGCATGAGATATGAGGATTTACGTGTCGATTCTTGACACGGGTTTCATGATGTTTCGAGTGTCGGTGTTAGACACTCAGGTTCCATGATTTTTACGTATCGTCGGTGGACATACGTGGTTGATATCCTTATACATACATACATACGTATATATATATATACATACAGGTATATGTTTTTATGATGTTTCGGGAGTTGATGTTTGACACTCAGGTTACATGAGACTTACAGGATATGAGGACCGATCTGGTGATGCAGTGCCTGAGTATTTTGGAATTTGATGTGTCAGTGAGGGACACTGGGTTTTTTCCATGCTGATGATTTTGCATGAGGTTTCATTATATCATCCAACACTCCGGATTATTTTGATATGCATTGCTTCATGTAGTTGTAGTGCCCCGATGATGTACCTTTACATGACTTTTTTTGCATATTCATATTGCCATACTTATGCTATCAGTTTACATGTGATAGATTTATCGCTGTTCATACATACTTGCGATTACAGTATGATGTTATTCACTATTCACGAGTTGGCAACTCACCCCCGTTGTGCCACAGTGTTTTGCAGGGCTTACCCTCAGATTAGTCGTGGCAGGGCGCCTTATTATCTCTACTTTTGCGGACACCGCTACAGTTGGCTGTGAGGCCTTTGCTATTAGGTGGGTTCGCGGTTATCCATTTATGTACATTGTATATCTTGTTGTTGGATCTAGTATTCTCCATCTACCACTTCATGTATTTGACTTAGAGACGAGTTGTGAGGATCGGTGTTGTATTATTTTTGGTGACTTTAGGGTGCCGTGCTCGTGGGAGCTGTTCTTGTTGTAAAGTTTTACCTCCTTATGCCGTTTTCACTTATATTTCTTCGCTACGGCATCGTATATATGCTTGTGGTGGTTGTCTCCGTCGTTGGGCGTGATTTGCTCCTGTTTGGGATGCTTTATTTATATTCTATGTTGTACCCTTTTTCGGGGCTAGTTTTTACAAAGGAGGTGTTGCCGAAATTTTTAAGAAAGTAAACGAAAGTTAAAGATTTTACTTGAGATTTTCTGAATGTTTTTAACTATGTTTTTCTCCATTTATTTATTTTTGGGTGGTTTAGATTTCTGGGTTTCGGCTTACTTAAATTACGTACGCCTGTTGACGTTACGTGGTTTAAGTGCTGGTCACATGCCTAAATTTGGGTCGGGACAAAGTTGGTATCAGAGTGCTAGGTTTTACCTTTCGGAGTGTAGGATGACCTTGGTATGATAGAGTAGGTAACTTAAGCAGAGTGACGTAGCGTGTGTATATTCCGCGGCATACTTACGACACAGTACTCCGCCTTAGTGACCTTATGACTTATTGATTGAAATTCCTTCTGTGATTATATACATCCTTGTGATTCGATTTCTGTGTCCTTATCGAATCTTGTTTCCATTACCAGCCTTTATGCTGCCGAAGACTATGAGGGCACAGAGAGCGGCTGCGAGGGCCGAGGTCAGAGTTGACTCGTCTGAGACGAGGACTGACCAGGGCGGTATGCTTGTTGTACCGGCGCAGATTGCTATGCTAGAGGCCGGTATGCAGGACTTGTGCCAGTTGATGGGGTCGTTAGTTGAGGCTATTCGAGCACAGAGGCAGAAAGTTGTTCCACCTGTTGCGGGGACCGCGATGGTGCTTACTGTTCCGACAGTCGCAGCTACAGCTACGGAGGTTATCACCTTGTCACTGTCAGAGTTCATGAGGCTGAGGCCTCCGGTTTTCACTGGCACGGATGCAGCTGAGGATCCACAGTCGTTTATCGACCGAATGGCCAGGATATGCCGTTCGCTGAGATGCTCCGACGTGAGATGGGTAGAGTTCGCGAGTTTTCGTCTGGAGGGTTTGGCCCAGAAGTGGTGCGAGTCATTGGAGAAGGGCAGAGCTGCAGGTCTTGCTCCTATGACCTGGGCTGAGTTCGTGACAGTGTTTCTCGCCCGTTTTCTTCAGCAGAGCGTCAGGGATGCTCGAGCGCGCAGATTCGAGTCGTTACGCCAGACTCCGGGGATGACAGTGGCTGAGTACGATGTACTGTTTACCGAGCTGTCTGTGTATGCTCCGTATTTGGTAGCTACTGAGGAGATGCGGGTGAAGAGGTTCGTTCGAGGCCTGCTTACCCAGTTGTTCCTCGCTATCAGCATTCAACATTGTGACACATATGCAGCAGCGGTGGATACAGCCCTATTGGTTGAGGAGCGTCTTTCTGAGTCGTCGGTTGTTCCGGAATCGAAGAGGGTTCGTATTGGTATAGCAGTCCGGAGGCAGCGGTTTAGACCCTGAGACAGCGTTCGTTCAGGAACGGGGAGTAGCAGAGATATGCGACGAGGCCAGTTGTTCAGCACTTATTCCCAGGAGGGTCAGTAGTCGATGCATGGGTGCTTTGGGTATGGCGGTTTGCATCACCTCGTTAGGGATTGTACCGTGATACGCTAGAGAGAGGCAGCTGTACCCTAGGTCACCTTACCACCTTCTCCGCCTCAGAGAGCGTTGCCTCTTATGCCTGTTGTTGCCCCGTGTCAGACTCATGCTCAGAGAGGTCGTGGTCGCGGTGGTTTTGTTCTGAGAGGACGAGGTGGCGGAGGTAGAGGACAGCCGGTCGCAGGTAGAGGGCAGGCTTGGGTGTTTGCCTTGACCCACCAGGACGCGTAGGCGTCCAATGCAGTGGTTTCAGGTACTCTTTCTGTATGTTCTTTAGATGCACATGTTCTTTTTGATCCGGGATCTACGCATTCGTATATTTCTACGCACTTCATGCCGAGGTTAGGCCGAGTGTCGTGTTTGCTGGATCGGCCGCTTATCGTGACTACTCCTGTTGGCGAGTCGTTGTTGTAGTAAGATTAATGAAAAGAAAGAAACCTATAGATGTTGTAGAATCAAAATTTTAAAAAGTGTAGCTCTATTTTTTTGCTTTGCATATTGGTATTCCTTGATGAATATCTAGCACCTCATTCGATGAGGAAAAGAGCCGAGATCCCTTCACCGGGAGTGACCTCTTTAGCGAAACTAGCAAATGCTACAACTCACTCGGTTTTGTTTTTGATTGCTTCTCTAGTTCTTGCTTTGCATAGTGGTATTCCTGAATATCGTGCACCTTTTTCGATGAGGAAACATCCGAGATCCCTTCACCAGGAGTGACCTCTTTAGCGAATTAGCAAAAGCTTAAAATACACTCCTTTTCAAAATCATTAGATTCTACGACGATATCAAGCTCTTTATGCAAAAGGTTTTCTTAAAAACCTATCGTAGCCTTCTGTCATTTTAGATAAGTACTATTTAGAATTCATGCTGCGTTTGTTGGCCTTTGTCAAGGCGTAGTGTGTGATAGCTGATTAATGCTTATCTGAAACCATATGATGCAATTGGATTAGGGTATTCGTATGACCTTGTTGGCTTTTGTCAAGGGTCGTACGGGTGGGATTAATTTAATCAGGAAATGATGGGTTGAACTTGACTAGCGCCCTATGGTTTATTGGCCTTTGTCAAGGTCATAGGACGTTAGGGGTAAAAACAATATCGGGAATTTCAAGTGTTGAAAATTGCAATGATATTGCATACCTTCTATATGATAGTTGGATCTCGATACCCACTGCGAATAAGAGTTACTCCAGAGAGAGTTTTGCACTTTTCAATTAGCTAATCCAGTAGGTGTCTAGAAAGATGTCAACGGGGTTATGCCTCTAGGGAAATGAGGTTTATTTTAATTAGGTCCATGCGAAAGCACGGGGAACCTCCCTCGGAGTACCAATACCTGCCTGGCCGAATGATTGGCGAACCTATAGAGTGTAATTAATCCCGGCTAATCTTACTTTTTAGGGTTTGAAGGAAGATTTGATAAAAATAATGGGAGCCATCCTGATTAGATAAAATAACCAATCTAATCTTACAAAGAGTGCATGCTAAGTGATTATCCTTCTCACTCTCCTTGCAGCGACCAATGAAATGCCTTAATCAAGATAATAATATGGATGTATTGACCGAACCGACTTATTATACTGGGCTAGGTTCCCCTCTATCTTATGATTGTCATAAGTCTGAGCAAGGAATAGGGGAATATCCGGATTCCCACGCCGCCCAAGCGAAGAAAAAGCATGTTGATGCATCATCTTCGGGTGTGTTCGTTATCAAGAACTGTTTCTCAGTTTACTCTATGTCCTGGGTATTGGATACCGGATCAGGATCCCATATATGTAATTTGTTACATGGGCTACAGATAGGTGGAGAACTGGGAAATGGTGATATGTCTCTAGTAGTAGAGATGGTGCAATTGTTGCAGCCAAAACAGTTGGCAAATATCATCTAGTGTTACCAACTGGTAATACATTGATTCTAAGCGACTGTTATTCCGTACGAAAATATTGTGAATATTTTTCTGAATCAAGTGTTGATTGGGTATGGTACGTTGTATAACAGTATACACGTTCTTAATCAAACTACAGTTCTAAACGTACAGAGCACACACAAGAGGAACAGTTCAGAAATGAACGAAGTCTTCTTGAGGGATTGTAGACTAGGTCATGTCGATGAGACAAGACTAGCTAAAGTTCCATTAGGATACATATTTGAATCCGTTCAAATTTACATCTTATGAAACTTGCTAGTCATGTCTCAAAGACCAAGGTGACCAAATCTCCATTTACTGGAAACGGAGAAAGAGCTACTGAACTCTTGGACAGATACATAGTGATGTATGTGGTCCTATGTCTACACATGCCAGGGATGGTTCCACGTACTTTATTACATTCACCGATGTTCTCTGAAGATACAGACATATGTTCTTGTTGAAACACAAAATCTGAATCTTTTGAGAATTTCAAGGAATATAAGTACAAAGTTGAGAACCAGATGGGTAAAGGTATTCAAGTCCTTCGATATGATCGGGGAAGAGAATACTTGAGCACGGAATTCCGGGATTATTTAAAAGGGAATGAGATTCTCTCTCAGTTTACTCCTCCATATACACCACAGCACAACGGTATATAGGGGTGGAAGAATCGCACCCTATGAGATATGGTGCACTCTATGATGAGTACTGTTGAGTTACCTATTTCCTTTTAGGGATATGCACTTGAGATAGCTGCATACCTATTGAATAGAAATCCGACCAAATCCGTTGCCTACCACTCCATATGAGATATGGAATGGGAAGAGACCATCTCTTAAACGAGTTAAGATATGGGGTTGTCTGGCCTATGTTGAAAAGAAAAATCCGGACAAGCTTGAGGCAAGGTCAGTTCCGTGCAACTTTGTAGGATATCCCAAACATTCACGAGTGTATATCTTCTACCACACCGAGGAACAAAAGGTGTTTTGTTTCTCGACATGCTACATGTTTAGTCGAAAATATTGCACTTTTAACAGTACAATTTCCTTACTTTTCTTAATCATCTAAAGGTGTTTGTTATAAATATAACATATATTAGAAGTTTATCTGCAGAATACTATTTACCATGTGTTTATATATATAATCAACATTATGAAGGAAAATGTGCTCAATATTTTGATACGCCTATCATATCAAATTGTATCTCAAATATAACTAATATTGTTCATTGAGATATTCTATAAGTTTAGCTCATGTCAGATATCAAGAATCAAGAATCTGCCGATAAAGTAAAGAAAGTCGAAGAATCAAATACTGACAGAGACTCAGAAGAGATAAGAAGGTTCCAGAAATCAAATAAATACCCAAATACCAACAGGAGAAAACTCCAGATGTTTGAAGCCAAGAACTCACCATTAAGCCGCGGAACCGCGGCCGAGTCAGGCCGAGTCGTTGCGGATCCGTGGACGATTCAAGGAGTCAGGGTTCGGGAATTCTCTGGAATCTTCGGTGCAACAAACTTAGTTTGTTGGGGGATTCGGTTATTGGTTTCGAGGCTATCAAAAGGATCGAGGGCTACATCTCAAAAACATCTAAAGATCTAAAAAAATCAATTCCAAAGATCAAAAACCAATCTAGAAAGGATGTAAGATCAAGAATCAACGATCTTGAGATCCAAGATCAAGAAATCATCGAGAAATCCATCAAGCGATCAATCAATCAAGTCTTTTTTACACGAAGCCAATCACCATCAACGAACAAGCGATCCAAGACAGATCCACGATTCGAGGTGATCAAGCGACGTGAAGATCGATGGAACATTTACTTCTTCGAGGCAGAGATCGAGAGCAAATTCTTCTTCCTCTTATAATCTAAACTCGAAGAATTGTATTGTGAAGTTGAGTAATAAAGGTAGAGCATTAGTTTTATTATTTCGCTTTCTTTTAATTTCCGCATTATGAATTCTTTCTCTATTCTTTCTTTTATTTTCATGATGTGCGAGTAATTCTCCGCTTGATAGGATTTGTAGGATTATGGTAGATCAATGGATGAGAAAATACCATACTCCTTTTAAGTCTTATGAAGTTTATAAACTTTAGGAAAAGAATCGTCAACATCCTTATCGGGCGTGATATCAAATTCTTGATAATCTTGAACATGATTTGAGATAAGATTGACGATCCTTTTTGTTAAGGGCTAGACATGAATGGAGATCAATGAAAGGACAAGGGTCAATAGAGGAGAAACTCTAGATTCTTCCAAAGAACTCTAATTCTCATTTCATCGCCATCAATCTAGTTTTAAATCTATCAATAAATAAGAGGAGTAATCTTTTTTAGTCATCCATGGCTACTAAATCCTAACGAATCTTACAAGCCTTCTTCATATAAAATTTCTTGATAATTCAATTAGATTTTGAAATAATTTTCTTAATTTTCTAATTAAATCTTGAAACCATTTTTTTGATTTTCTTCATTTAGATCTTGAAACTATCTTCTTGATTTTCTTGATTTTCTCTTTTCTATTTCTTTCAACCCATCTAAAGCAAGAATTATAAAATTCCATGAATCCCAGAGGATGACCCATATCCACCACAGCTAGCTACACGCAACGCCGTGCTGATTGCGGTTACTTTACTAAAACTTCTTTTTTCTTTCTCAAAAATAAAATACGAACAATCAAATGGCGTCATTGCCGAGGATCCGTGCGTAATTTTTTCTTTCTTGATATTTTGGTTGAAATATTATCAAATCCACAAAAATATAAGTCAAGAACGCATCTTATGTTTAACGATTAGTGTGTGAATTTTTTGCAAGGGGATCTGGAATCACTGTAGCAGGGAGATAAAGATTCAAAAGCTTTCATCATGACCATAGGAGCAAGGGAAGCACCCGTACCAAAAATTGTTCAAAGAACCCTCAACATGGCCCCGCAACCGCGGCAAAAAGGCCATTTTCGCGGCGGAACCGCGGTGGGTTTGGTGGTTTAGAGCTTCAAGTTTCGCTGGTATCTTTTCTAACTTGTTCTCTTTCCTATGAAAAGTTCAATAACAATTTTTCTGCAGGATTCTTTGCAAAAATTCGCCTCTTAAAAAATTCATTTTGTATATTTTGTTTTCTGGTTGTTTGTATATATTGTAATACGGATAATTAAGGGGCAAAGACAAAATTCAGATTAGGTGGGGATTTCATTACCCTTCCTAAGCCCAACAAATCACAAAACGAGCATCCGCATCACCCTTCATTAATCAAAAAATATCTAGATCAAGACTCTAAGGACCATCGTGCTCAATTAGGACAGAGGAAGGTCATGGGTAATCTATTGCTTACCCGCATTTCTTTTATGGTGTCAGGAAAGTGTGTCTAAGGAAAGTGGTTACTTAATTAGGCCCGCTATTTATGGTGATTCATATAGCGGATACCTCCCACTTACCTGGCACTTACCTGGCCACAAGAGGGATAATGAGGAGGATTGATCCTGCGATTTGTCTTCTGGAAGTCTAAGAGCGGTCTAGTGACTTGACCCAGGTGAACTTAGATCTAGGGTTGATTGTGCATTTTTGTGACTTGTCTAAGTCCGACTTTTTCAAAAAAAACCCTTTCTTTTTACGTAATTCTCACAAACGCTGCCACTTGCGCTAAACCCGCTTAGTACATACTCGGCTGGATACGCGATTCTAGTGCCCGTCTTGTCCGCGTTTCTTCTATCGACTCCGAAGTCAGTACTTCTTCAACTTCTTTTTCCTCCCCACCCACAACATCGACCGAGATGGATGGTTCTCTATCAAATTTTAATAACACCACTCTGCCACTACCCGTAGGTGCGCTGAATCCACCGCGCATCTCTCTCCAAGAGAGATACTTCCCTATACGTGGTCCCCTTTCTACTTGTCTATCTATCCCACCAGCCAATGGGAATAATTTTGAAATCAAACCCCACTTTATCAATCTTTTACCTAAATTTCACGGGTTTGATTCTGAAGACGCATACGTTTTTATCACCAAATTCGAAAATGTATGTGCTATGATTGACACATCACAACTTTCTGTGGACGCTATGCGTTTATGTCTTCTCCCGTTTACTTTGTGTGATTTAGCCAAAAAATGACTTTATAACACAACTGCACACTCTATTTCCAATTGGGATGAATTCGTTATAGCATTCCTTAAGAAATTTTATCCCAATCATAAGACCGCTCGTGTTCGGAGCGAAATCAACCAGTTTACCCAGCTTCCAAATGAACCATTTTGGAAATGCTTTGAGCAGTTTAAGGATCTGCTTGTCCAATCTCCTCATCACGAAATCCATAGATGGGATCTGTGCCGAATTATATATGATGGCATTACTCCAGCGACAAAGCAGATGCTTGAAACCATGTATCAATGAAATTTCATGTCCAAAGACGATGGTGAAGCGTGGAAATTTCTAGAAGATCTTGCTAAACACACTTTGTAGTGGGAAAGCGTTAGACCACCATCATCTAAGGGAGGTATCCATCAGCTCGATGTTTCCATCGCAGTAAAATCCGAAATAGCAGTGATGCAAAAGAAACTCGAAGTTATGGAAAAAAAATTTTTATTAGCCTCACTAAACCAGGTGACGCTCCCTAAAACCATGTGTGGATGCTGTTCCGATCCATCACATCTGACGGAAGAATATCCTTTGAATTCTCTGTTTCAAGGTCAAGAACACACTATTGCTGCTTTTCAGCAGTGACCTAGAAACGATCCTTATTCTTCCACATATAATCAGGGTTGGAGGAATCGCCCTAATTTTGCTTGGAACCAACACCAAACTCATACTCAAAATACGGTTCCAAACCCAAAATAACTATCAAAGGGTTCCTCCACAACAACAGCAACCACCGCAGAATCAACACCCTTTTCAATCACAAACTTTTCAAAATCCGCCAAACAATTCTACACTTATAATAATTCCTTCCAGACAACCGGTACCGAAAACTCCTCTGCACTCGAACGAACCTTCTATCGATACATTAACGAAGGACTCCGCCTCCTACGGTGAGAGTATAAAATCGATAGAAGCACAAATTGCATAATTAAATACCGCGATGAGTGCTAGAGAGAAAGGGAAACTTCCATCTTAATCCCTACCGAATCCTGGCCACTCACAACATCATAATGTGAATGCCATTACCACGTTGAGATCGGGAAGAGAGCTGAATAACCAAGTCGGTGATTAGGTTGATAATGAGTAATCAATCAATGATACCCCGGTTTCCACTTCTAACCCTATTTCTTTAATCTACCATCTTCTTCCGATCCTATTCTCCGTTTTCCCCTAGGCTCGAACCCTCCGCCCACCTCTTCGAGTCAACCTAAAACGATCCCCACTCCAATTAGGCGACCGATTCCATCCCCACAAACTTCTCCACAAATGTTGGACCCAAAACTTATTGATAAAGCTCCGTTTCCAAACAGGTTGAGAGCCAACAAACCTAACGCACAAATGGAGAAGATTGTGGAAATTTTTAAAGAGGTTAACATAAATATTGCTCTCCTAGATGCTATACAACAGGTTCCGGCTTATGCAAAAATACTTAAGGACTTGTGTACTAGGAAGAGAAAAACTCAAGTGCCAAAAAAGGTGTTCATGACGAGTAATGTAAACACAGCTTTTACCCGGCAATTACCTAAGAAATGTAAGGACCCCGGATGTCCTACAATCTCTATTTCTATTGGGGGTAAAAATATCAATCGTGCTCTACTCAACCTTGGCGCTAGTGTTAACTTGCTTCCTTACTCTATTTATGAGCAGTTAGATATTGGAGAGTTGAAACCTGCCCACTACACTCTACAGATGGCAGATCGATCTATCACCTAAGCTAGGGGTGAGCTAGAGGATGTGTTGATAAAAGCCGGGGAATTTATATTCCCTGTGGATTTTATTGTTTTAGATACGCAACCTGTAGCGAACCCACGAAACCAAATTCCGGTGATTCTCGGTCGACCCTTCTTACTCACTTCCAATGCTGTCATTATTTGTCGTAACGGTTCTATGAACTTATCCTTCGGGAAGATGATAATTGAGCTTAACATTTACAAGCTAGGAAGTTAACCATCTGAACCTTCTGCTCATCTAATTGATGTCTGTTCTTTCAATGAAATAGCTTCCGACAATAGCAAGGTTGAGGAATTTTGCTATAATGATCTCGACGACACTAGCACATCATTGTTTGATCTAGCAAATTATTATAGTGAGGACACCTTTGACGAGTCCACACCCGAGTTCGAACCTTTTGACTCATCGCAAAAGTCAGTAGCACTTTCCGAGTCAATATCCTACGCAAGTTATGAACTTCTTAAGGAGTTCGAGTATCATTCCCTTACCCCACCTTCTATCGTCTCTCCGCCGACATTAGATCTCAAACTACTACCTTCTAATCTTAAATATGCATATTTAGGTGAGAATGAGTCTTTCCCCATGATCATATCCACTTCTCTAGCTTTAGAGCAAGAGAACGCTCTTTTGATGGTCTTGAGATCAAATCGGCAAGCATTTGGTTGGACAATGGAAGACATCAAAGGGATTAGTCCCTTGATTGTTGAACATCATATACATTTGATGGATGAAACCAAACCAACCCGAGACGCACAAAAATGATTAAATCCCATCATGAAGGAGGCGGTAAAGAAAGAAATCGTCAAGTGCCTAGATAGTAGTATAATTTACCCAATATTTGATAGCCAATGGGTGAGTCTTATTCATGTAGTCCCTAAAATATCTGGCATCATGGTCATAACTAATGAGGCTAATGAGTTGATCCAAACACACACCCAAACTGGGTGGCGTGTATGTATTGATTATAAGAAACTCAATGCCACAACGAGTAAAAATCACTTCCCACTACCTTTCATTGACCAGATTTTGGAATGATTAGCTGGACATGAATATTATTGTTTCTTGGATGGATACTCTGGCTATAACCAGGTCCCCATTGCCGAAAAGGATTAAGATAAAACAACATTTACTTGTCCTTTTGGTACCTTTGCTTATAGACGCATGCCCTTTAGGTTATTCAACGCTCCCGCGACATTTTAGCGGTGTATGATGGGGATATTCTTAGACATGGTCGAGAATTTTCTGGAGATTTTTATGGATGATTTCTCTATATTTGGGGACTCCTTTGAGGATTGCCTACGTCATCTTGACGCGGTTCTTACCCGCTGTAAGGATAAGAACTTAACTTTGAATTGGGAAAAATACAATTTCATGGTCCACGATGGTATTGTGCTTGGACATGTCATTTCACGAAAAGGCATTGAGGTAGACAGAGCTAAAATAGATGTCATCCATAACCTTCCTCATCCCAAATGCGTCAAAGATATACGATCCTTCCTTAGTCATGCAAGATTTTATAGGAGATTCATTAAGGATTTTAGCAAAATTGCTAGACCCTTAACTCTTCTCTTGGCCAAGGACGCAACATTTCACTTCGATTCGAATTGCGAGGTTGCTTTTGAATCGCTTAAAAGATCTCTCACTACAGCCCCCGTTCTATCATCTCCTGATTGGAACCACCCGTTCGAGCTTATGTGTGATGCATCAGATTTTGCTATTGGTGCAGTCTTAGGACAACACATTGATAAGATGCCACATGTAATTTATTATGCAAGTAAGACTTTGAATGATGCCCAAATTAATTATACAACTACCGAGAAAGAACTCTTAGCAGTTGTATTTATATTAGAAAAATTCAGGCCTTACTTGATTGGCTCACCGATAATGGTTTACACCGATCACTCCACCCTAAAACATCTTTTATCGAAGAAGGATGCTAAGGCCAGGTTAATATGTTGGATCTTGTTATTACAAGAATTTGATCTTGTCATACAAGATAAGAGTGGATGTGAAAACGTAGTAGCCGACCATCTTTCACGCATCTCTTCTTCACCTACAGTGACCTTGCCAATAAACGACTCTTTCCCTGACGAACAGCTCCTGATCGTATCCTGCGAACCTTGGTTCGTGGAAATTATGAATTATCTAGCAACGGGACTTATTCCTAGCGAATGGTCTAAACAAGACAATCATCGATTTCTATCCCGAGTAAAGCACTTTTACTGGGATGAACCTTATTTATTTAAGTATTGTCCCGACCAAATCATTTGCAGATGTGTCCTTAATGATGAATTCAAGAGTGTATTGTCTTTCTGTCAGGATCAGCCATGTGGTAGTCACTTTGGTCCATATAAAACGGCGGGGAAAATTTTGCAATGTGGTTTTTACTCGCCTACATTATTTAAAGATGCATATGATCATTGCAAAACTTGTCCACGGTGTCAACACACGGGTCAGATTTCTCGAAGAAATGAGATGTCACTTCAACATATCTTGGTTATGGAAATTTTTGACGTTTGGGGTATTGATTTTATGGGCCCTTTTCTCAACTCTTTTGGGAATTTATATATCTTATTAGCAGTTGATTACGTTTCGAAATGGGTGGAAGCGATACCATGTCGCACTAATGATAACAAGGTGTTAGTTATATGTATGCCCTAGAGGCCATTACTGTACATACGATGTATATTGTAGTGGATGCTTGGACATATATAGGGAGGACTTTCTTGCTCGACATGATAGTATGCTATCTGGTTACACTTTATCTTAATATGTACTCTGATTGTCTCTATGTTACATGTTGATAAAGCCCTTAGGATGAGTACTTGACTACCAGGACTATGATGCAGATCATACTAGTGAGGACAGTGTAGTCGCCAAGTACATCCTTCAAATGTTCCTAGTCGTGGGAGTACCGAGACAAGGCATCGATACTCCAGAGTAGACTAGCGTATGCGCTTCTTGACCCATATGATGGGCGATGGATGATCTCATATCCATTGGTGTTTGACATCAGAGAAGGTATACGGGTGCTCAGTGGAGACTGGGTACACTGGACGGACTCGCCGAGAACTCCCAGATGGTATTATACCTCACGTCAGATGGCAGTTCTCCGGTGACACTGGTACACGTTAGTCTGTAGACCCGAGATTGTCATAGAGTCTTGTGTGATTCCCACTGTGCTTTGATTTCCATCATACCACGTCCAAGAGGGCGTGCAAAAAGGTGGCTTTTGGGTATAGTCCCGAATCACATGGAGGCAATGAGCGATAGGAGGGGTTTCGTCTCTCCCGGTATAGGGAGTTGATGTTGCACTGTGTTTGATTGGCTATAACTGGAAATCCCTGGCCAGGGTTGCTGACATTTACTGGTAAGTGTTATCAGTAGTTTCTCGAACTTTTATAGACCTCATATCGACACGACTTATCAAGCTACTGGGGTTTGACATTTACCACCCCTAGGCGAGATATGTGACATATCAGACGAAGAGACCGGACTGTACGGGAGTGTTACTGATTGGATTCACAGGAGAATGTACAGGCTTGCTTTTTGATCTTCTGATCGCTCAATACCTGGGTGGCTGTTACTGTTAGTGTATATGCCCTAGGGGCCATTATTGTATCATACTAGCTTGTATATTACTTAATGGAAGCTTGGGATATTCACAGTTATATTAACAGTCTTGCTAAACATGGTAGTATGCTACTTGGTTTATATCTATCTTAATATGTGTACGTATTGATAGAGCCCTTAGGATCTTTCTTGACTACCAGCGTTGTGATGGCAGTCACACTAGTAGGGACTGGGTAGTCTACAAGCATATCCTTTTTCAGGTCCCTAGTCGTAGGATTATCGAGACAGGGCATCGATACTCCGGAGTAGACTAGTGTGTACGCTTCTCATCCCAGTTGGGGAGATGGTCTATCCCACAGCCATCAATACGTCGTACTGGAGATAGTATACAGGTGCTCGTTGGGTTACGGGTACACCGGACAGGGCTCGCAGGGAACTATTGGTTGGTATTATACCCGTCGTCAGTTAACAGTTCCCAGGTGACATGAGTACAGCATAGTCCGCAGACTTGACACTACTGCTTCGCCTTGAGTGTGTTCCCACTGTTCTTAGATTGCAACCCTACCACGGTTCAAAGGAGTCGTGCAAACAGGTAGCAGTTGGGTGCAGTCCCGAAGCACTTGGAGGCAGTGGCGGTTAGATAGGATTCGTCTCTCCCGATATTGGGAGTTGATATCGCGCTGTGTCTTGAGAGCTATTACGTAAAGTCCCTGTCCTGGGCAAGCGAGATTTACTGGTAAGATTTCCAGTAGTTTCTTAAGGTGTAATGGGCTTCACTCTGACACGACTTATACCGCTTTTAGGGGACTGACGCTTGCCGCCCCCTTAGGCCCGATATGCAATAGTCCTAGACGAACAGACCGGACTGTATGGAGATTGTCACATCAGGCTCAGTAGGAGTTCGGATGGGTTTCCTCATCGGCCTTCTTATCGACATCTACCTAGGGACCGTTACGTACAGCTAGTGCCACTTGCGGTCTGTGATTAAACCCACTGCCAACGTAGTAGTCGAGTCTTTAGAGTCCCACACAGAGAGTTTCTCTGCTTCGGGCAAAACGATATAGACGTCGTATGGTTTTACGACAGGGTTCAGACGCATACGTGTTTTTACGCACGTACGATGTTCGGACAGTTTTTACTAGCAGGCTTTGGTTTAAGCCAGATTCTAGTATCGGATTATTGGATTTATACAGTCTAAAGTATTTCCGTGTTTTCTCGGATAGGAGGGGCATTCTCGTAAATTGTCGAGAAGCTTCTAGAAGGATGATGACATGGAGGCTAAGGTGGCATTTGCATTTATAGGATTAATGAGTCATGGTGTGATTCATCCATGGAGTTAATGATGCATTTATGATTTAAATGACTCATGAGATGAATCACTATGTGATTTAATGAAGCATGATGACACATTATTATTTGCTATTCATTTAATAATATGATATGCTTCATATATTCACAATGATATCATTATTCCAAAAGGATTCTCACTCTCACCTTCTCTCTCCTCAAGCTCTCTCTCTTCAAACCCTAACCCTAACCTCTCATGTGTTGAGATTAAGGGTTAGCAAGACTTATTAATCCCTAATCCTACTCTATATTCCCTAGGTTGCTTTGATTAGCACTTTGAGTAACCTAGTTACCTCAAGTTAGAGGTCAAGCTTGAAGTAGTAGCTCTCGGGTGGATCTTCTATCACAAAGAGGAGGCCGACGAGGAGGTGGTCAACGAGAAGAAGAAGGAGTTGGTTCATTAGGTATAATCTTCTTTCATAGTAGCTAATCCCTCCTATGATAGTGTTAGTTAAGATTTGGCAAAGACCCGTAAGTTAGTCGATGTTAGTTTAAAGAAAAAGATTGTTTTTCATATTTCCGCCTCCACGCAACTCGTGGGGTGTACAACGTCGACTTTATATAACTTCAGCTAAATTCAAATATGCATCTTTATGTAACTTCAGCTAGTTGGGTCGCATTGATATGACCTAGTCTACAATGCCTCAAGAAGGATTCGTTCATTTCTGAACTCTTCCTCTTGTGTGTGTTCTGTACATTAAGAACTGTGGTTTGATTTAGAACGTCTATGCTTTTAGATAACATGCCTGAACCGATCAACACTTGATATAGGAAATGTTCAAAACATTATCCAACAATACAAAATTATATCCTTATTTATTAATAAAGAGACTGATATGATGTTGTATATCGGGTTCGGTATCTAATAACATTCGTTCAGAATCAATGTATTCTGGTAATACAGGGTGATAACTACCAACAGACTTGGCTGCAACACTTGCACCGTTTCTATCTCATGAAACTTATCACCTGTTCTCAGTTCTCTACCTATCTGTAGCCCATGTAATAAATTACATATATGGGATCCTGATCCGGTATCTCATACCCAGGACGTAAAGGATACTGAGAAACAGTTCTGTGTAATGAACACACCCGAAGAAGATGTATCAACATTTATTTTCTTCATTTGGGCGGTACGGGAATTCTGGTAATCCCCAATTTCCTGCTCTGTCTTATAACAATTATAAGTTGGTGCGGGACCAACGTTCCTTCTCGCAGTATAATAAGCGGGTTCGGTCAATACATCCGTATTATTTATCTTGATTAAGGCGTGACATGGTCGCTACCTTGAGAGAGAGAGAAGAAAACACTCAGCGTGCGCTTTTACAAGATTAGATTGGTTATCAATTTATCTAATCAGGATTTCTCCCACTGTTTTAGTCAAATCTTCCTTCATACCCTAAAACGAAAGACTAGCCGGGATTAGTTGCACGCTACAAGTTCGCCAATCTTTCAGCCAGGCCAGTGCCGGTACTTTGAGGGAGGTTCCCCGTGCTTTCGCACGGACCTAATTAAAGTAAACCACGTTTTCCCAGGGGAGTAACCCCGTTAACACCTTTCTAGACACCTACTTGATCGGCTAATTGTAATGTGAAAATTCTCCCAGGAGTAACTTTTATTCGCAGCCGGTATCAGGATCCAACTATCTCATAGAAGGTATGCAATCTCATTGCAAATTTCAACACTTGAAATTCCCAATAATATTTTACCCCGAGCGATCTATGACCTTGACAAGGTCAACAAACCATAAACCGCAAGTCAAGTTCAACCCGTCATTTCCTGATATGAATTAAACCCACCCGCACGACCCTTGACAAGGTCAACAAAGTCGCACGACTACCCTAATCCAATCGCATCATATGCTTATACAGATAAGCAGTAATCAGCTACCGCATACTACGCTTTGACAAGGTCAACAAACGCAGCACAAATACTAACTATTACTTATCTGAAATGACGGAGGGCTACGACAGGTTTTTAAGAAAACCTTTCACGTAATGACTTGATATCGTTGTAGAATCGAGTGATTTTTAAAAGGAATGTTTTTGAGGCCCTTTCTAGTTTTGCTAAAGAGGTCACTCCCGGTGAAGGGATCGTCGGCTCTTTTCTCATCGAATAAGGTGCAGGATATTTCACAAATACCGCTGTGCAAAGCAAAAACTATAGAAGAAATCAAAAGACAAACCGAGTATACAGCATCTGCTAGTTTCACTAAAGAGGTCACTCCCGGTGAAAGGATCTCGGCTCTTTCCTTATCGAATAAGGTGCTGGATGTTCCACAAGGAACACCACTATGCAAAGTAAGAACTAGAGCTACCGGTTTTTAAACAAGTTTCTACAATATCTTTAGGTTTCTTTTAGTTTCATTAATCTCATTAATGAAGTCCCATTTTATTATGCTTCACAAGCATCACATTTGAAACGAAATCTGCAATATAACATATATCTTATATATATAATATAAACATTCATCTCAGGCAGTAATATGATCTCATCACAGAACATTGCATCAGAAGAACATATATGAAATATTGGATATACTAGGACGTCCGTGTTTTAATACGAGCCTGTATAAAACACGGATTCCACGGTCGCGATGAATAGCCAAACCCACATCCCTAGACCCCTACGAGAGCGGCAAGCAACACTGCCAATTCTAGGGTTAGGAGACCCGGTCTCGACTCCTCGAGATGGTCTCCCACTGGACCCTAGAACCCGGTTACTTGTGCTCCCCGCCTTGGGTCTACCTAATGCGGAAAAGTAAATAATATATAATGGTGACATCATCCTCAGCCCGGAAGTGCCCCAATAAAAGAATATTACAGACAAATGAATTTTACATGAATGAAAAAGAAAAAACTCACATCTCACATAAAACCCCCGGCTATTCATAACGCGACGATCCAATATAACATATCACAGCAACACATAGTATCTCATATCATCAACGTAAGCAAGTATGCGTATCCCGATTGTCTTGATGTATAGCAACGAAGCCGGCGATACACCACATACTACGCTTACGGTCACAGAAAAGAAAGTGTAAAACTACAACAGTTGGAATCCGCAACCTCCTTAGACATCTCATGCCTAACCAAATTAATTCCTTAGACATCTCCTGCCTAACAATTATAAACCCCGCATTTTAGTCTCATTATCGAAAACACTTTTCAATATCAAGTTGGGCAATTCAACAAGATTACCGACATCCTGATCGAATACTCGTCGGAAACTTTAGTAGACGGCCGCACCCCCGGATGCCGTCGACGAAGTGCACTAAGGCGGAACACCGCTGCCGCGAGCACCCGAACAGATGCTTTTGGCGACGGGGTTCTCCTATAGTCACTTGGTCGGGGCTATGGGGCGTGGTTGTCTATTAAGATTACCCGGCGAGTATCCGCGTACGCTACGTGATTGCGACGGACTTTTGAGCACATCAAAATTCCATGGCAATCGATCATCTGAGACTAAACGGCTAGATTTATAACATTCAAATTAGTTATCTCATAACTACTTGTAGATTCCAAAATATTGTATCACATTCCAGATAAATAGACAATATTAAACTTTCCGATCGAATAAACAAACACCCAAGATTTCCCAACTAGCTTAACACTTGAGCGGAGTTCAAAAAGTATCCATCACATGCCACAGTACCAATGGTCTAGCCGTAGAAGGGTCAAGCCAACGCCTCACATATGGCAACGCTGTACTGTCCCAAACCCTAAGGTTCAGAGGCGGTTCAGACGGTCACATAATCGAGTTAAGGTTTGTGTTCTTCTAGAAGGTCCATCACGTTACTTGCATGATTTTCCGGAAGTTTCAAACTCAAGAAAAAATCCAACTTTTGAAAATTTTCCGACAGGGGAAAAAGTGAGTTATTGATATCCGTTCGAACTTGTTAACAGTTTCTAAAATTATCCGGAAAAAAAAATAAACGAAGTTATACTTTCCGATCGAATCAATGGGCTCCCAATACAACCCAGAAAACTCAACACTTGAGTAAAATAAAAAATACCCAGAAGCATCAGGAATTAGCTACGGATTTAACCCTAGAAAAATGAAACCCTAATTCCCTCTTTCGGCCGTGGAACCACCGCGTAAGGCATGTCCTTGCCACGGTTCCGCGGCGGTTTGAGGGGATTAGGGGGTCATTTTTCATGGCAATCCTTATAATTCCCTGCTGATATTTTTAAGTATTTTTAATGTGAAAAATGTCAACTTTTGAAAAAATTTCCAGAAACTAGGTTAAAATGGGGTTTCAGGGTTCGATCGGACTTTAAACTTCGTCTAGACTTCACCTAAAGCTCTAGCTTGGCTCTGATACCACTGTAGGGTTACTAGGCACACGCACAAGGGTCTACGAGGTATCAACCATGCCCGATTTAAAATTTAGACATGCCGACCAACCCTAACCAAGATCTTATACTAGAGATTAGGCGAAAACAAGCATGTTAAACTCTTTAACACTAAGTGAGAGGGATTACAACATTTGTAGATCCAGTCCTTCACTTCATAAGCTTCGTCTTGAGGTCCTTTCACTGCGATCATCATGTTCCGGACTCTCAAGAGGCTCCACGAAGAGAAAGATGCAAGCTTGCTTCCGATCTTCGATAACAAAGATGATCTACCTTGAAGTTTCATTAATACAAGCTCTCACTCACTAAATGAAGTGAACACCCTCATCTAAATGGCAAGGATAGATGAGGATGATGAAGTAGGAATTTAGCGCTCTTTTGTTTTCAATTACTCACTCATAATCATCACTTAGCAAAAAGCTAGAAAGCTTTTTCCAAAGAAGAAGAAGAAAAATATCCAATTCCATTTGTGATGAATAATGAAAATGTAATAATAATAATTTATGCAACCATGGTTGCTAATATTATAAGCTAACCCATGTAGAGAGTTGACTAGGGTTAAGGGTTTGGGTTGGGTTACGGATGAGTCACTACAAAATATCTATGCAAAAACAAAAAGAAAACCTTCTAGAAGCATCATGAAGGAACTAACCCAAATCAAACCCTAACCTTGTTTAATCTCCACTAAACATGTTGCATTAGTAATTATATCATGTTACAATATTATATATCACATAATTAATATATTTTGTAACAGAAGAAAATAATACAATTAACATATATCGCATATATATCAATGTATTACCCGAGTGAGAAAATGAATCAATAAGTGAGCTAATATTAGTTAATGTAATTTAATATATCAAATATATTATTATACATTAAATTATTGAATCAACACTTGATCCGACAATCCAGCTATATCGCATATAACCGATTAATATATCATGTATCATTTCACCGAATCAACACTTGATCCGATGACCCGGCTATATCTCATATACCCGGCCGATATCTCATATCGTGAGAATCTAATACGGTATCACATACACATATTGTCCTCGGTCCCGCACATATCACATATATGCTCCTATTCCGTTTTGCCTGAGCCAAGAAACTTCTGTGTAGGACTCTAAAGAATCGTCAATACGCCGGCAGTAGGTGATGATCATATCAAACACCCACAAGCTGCAAGCGGTCAGCTAAACGTAACAGCCACCCAGGTATTGAGTGCTCAGAAGATCAACAAGCAAGCCTGTACATTCTCCTGTGAATCCAGTCAGTAACACTCCCGTACAGTCCGGTCTCGTCGTCTGATATGTCGCATATCTCGCCTAGGGGTAGTAAACGTCAGACCCCAGTAGCTTGATAAGTCATATCGATATGAGTTCTATAACAGTTCGAAAAACTACTGATAACACTTACCAGTAAATCTCAGCAACCGTGGCCAGGGATTTCCAGTTATAGCCAATCGAACACAGCACAACATCAACTCCCTATACCGGGAAAGACGAATCCCCTCCTATCGCTCATTGCCTCCATATGATTTGGGACTGTACCCAAAAGCCACCTTTTTGCACGCCCTCTTGGATGTGGTATGATGGAAATCAAAGCAGAATCACACAAGACTCTATGACGATCTCGGGTCTACAGACTAACCTGTACCAGTGTCACCGGAGAACTGCCATCTGACGTGAGGTATAATACCATCTGGGAGTTCTCGGCGAGTCCGTCCAGTGTACCCAGTCTCTACTAAGCACCCGTACACCATCCTTGATGTCAAACACCGATGGATATGGGATCATCCATCGCCGATCATAAGGGTCAAGATGCGTATACGCTAGTCTACTCTGGTGTATCAATGCCTTGTCTCGATACACCCTCGACTAGGAACAGTTATAGGATGTACTCGTCGACTACCGTGGCCCTACTAGTATGATCTCATTATAGTCCCAGTAGTCGAGTACATATCCTAAGGGCTTTATCAACATGTAACATAGAGACAATTAGAGTACATGTTAAGATAAAGTACAAACAGATAGCATACCATCATGTCGAGCAAGAAAGTCCTCCCTATATATGTCCAAGCATCCAATACAATATATATCATATGTACAGTAATGGCCTCTAGGGCATACATATAACTAACAATCTTCCACTTGCACTAGGGCCATCTGTTGTGGTATCACATACCAAACATTTAGCTGTGGTTGAAGTATCTCATACTCAACCATCCCATAAATAGTCTCTACTGGGAAAAATGCCTTTATGAGTGGATCGAGGTGAAGAGAGTAGATTCGAAGAATAACACTGCAGATCCATTCACGAAGGCCATACCTCAGACTCAGTTCGAGCGGCTGATCGAGATGATAGGTCTTCGATACGCCAGTACGTGGCCCTAGTGCAAGTGGGAGATTGTTAGTGTATATGCCCTAGAGGCCATTACTGTATCATACTAGTTTGTATATTAGTTAATGGAAGCTTGGGATATTCACAGTTGTATAGACAATCTTTCTCAAATTGGTAGTATGATACTTAGTTTGTTTCTACTTAAATATGTGCATGTGTTTCTTTTAGCATATCAGTTATACATATTAGTGGAGCCTTTAGGATCTTTGGTTGATTACCAGCGTTGTGATGGCAGTCACACTAGTGGGGGCTGGGTAATCTATAAGCACATCCTTATACAGGTCCCTAGTCGTAGGATTATCGAGACGGGGCATCGATACTCCGGAGTAGACTAGCGTATACGCTTCTCATCCCAGTAAGGGTGATGGTCTGTCCCACAGCCATTAGTACGTCATACTGGAGATAGTATGCGGGTGCTCGTTAGGTTACGAGTACACTAGACATGACTCATCGGGAACTGTTGGTTGGTACTATACCTATCGTCAGATAACAGTTTCCAGGTGACAGGAGTACAACTTAGTCCGTCGACTTAACACTGCTACTTCGCCTCGAGTGTGTTCCCACTATACTTTGATTACTACCCTACCGTGGCTCAAAGGAGTCATACAAATAGGTAGTAGTTGGGTGCAGTCCCGAAGCACTTGGAGGCAGTAGCGGTTAGAAAGGATTCGTCTCTCCCGGTATTGGGGGTTGATATCGCACTGTGTCTAGGAGAGCCATTACACAATGTCCCTGGCCAGGGTATGCGAGATTTACCGGTAGTGTTTCCAGTCTTTTCTCAGGGTGTTCTGGGCTACACTCCGACATGACTTGTACCGCTATTAGGGGACTGACGATTACCGCCCCTATGCCCGACATACGATACTCTTAGACGAACAGACCGGACTGTACGGAGATTGTCACATTCAGGCTCAGTAGGAGTTCGGGTATGTTTACCTCATCGGCCTTCTTATCGACATCTACCTGGGGACCGTTACTTACAGCTATTGTCGCTTGCGGTCTGTGGTTAAACCCACTGCCAGCGTAGTGTCGAGTTTTTAGAGTCCCACACAGAGAGTTTCCCTGCACTGGGCAAAAGGTGTAGAGGCCGTATGCTTTTACAGCAAGGCTACGATCACTTACGTGCACTTGTGCGCGTATGATGTTCGGGCAGACGGTACTAGTAGGCTTTTGTTTAAGCCGGATCCTAGTATTGTATAGATGGATTGGTTTTGTCTTCTGTGCATTCGCATTCTATGGAATACGGATGCAGGTGTGTATGCACGGTTGTGAGGAAGAAGAAGGATATGCCTCATTGGGGTTCTGACCGTTGATTCGGTCAAAACCATTATGAGGTGAGAAAAATATTTACTAATATTTTTAATGCTAATTGTGTTATGGCTAATTGCTTTGACCATTTGACCATGCTTGACAATTTGATCTAGTTGACCATTCTTGACTTGGATATTTCTTGTGAGCTCTAAACTCTTCTTTGGCTTTATCAAGACATGATAGTGGTCAAATCAAACTTAGCCATCATATGATAAAGGATTGGTTTTTATTTTTCTATGGCTCATTATCTCATTGCCATTCTCTCTCTTCATTTGAGCTCTCAAGCATTGCTCTTCTTCTTCTTCCTCACTAGAATTCCCAAAAGGTCTCATGTGTTGAGCAAGTTGGGGTTCAAATAGACAAACAAATCCACCATCATATTCTACATCACCTAGGGCATCAAGAATAGGAAACTTGTTGCCCTAGTTATCTCGGCTTGAGGTGGAGCTCGGACTATAGACTCTCAGGTGGACCGTCTTCGACTCAAGAAGGCCGCGGAGGTGACCAAGATCCGGATCGACCCATGGAGCCTACGGAGACGAGGAGGATAAAGGAGAAGACCCGAAGGACTAGTAGCATGAGGTATAATCTCCTTGCATAGTAGATAGAACCTCATGTAGTTTGTTAGCAATGGTTTGGCAAAGATCCTCAAGTTTTAGTCTATGTTATCTTGTGTTAAAAAGTTGTTTTTTACCTATTCCGCCTCCCCGTACGTACCAGCATGGGTAATGTTGACTTACAGTGGTATCAGAGCCTCGCTAAACCATTACTAACTTGTTAGCATAGTGTTAGAAATTCGATTGCCTGAAAAATCATAAAATTACGTCAAAAATGCACGTTTTCTGTCGATTTTAAAATCTGGTCCCAAAATTTTTCCAGGGACCTTAAAAATACGTGCAGGCTTATTGAAGGACACACAAGAAAAATGAGCCCATGAATCAGTCAGACCGCCACGGAAGCGCAGCCAAACCAAGGGTTTAGCCGTGGATCCGCGGCCGAGTCGACGCCGAGTCAACTCGGTTTTCCTGCAGCTTGTCCAGATTTGTATTTTGTGATTTTTTTGATAGATTGTTTCTGCCCAGATTTTGCTGAGTACTATGTTGTGCTTGTGGTAGTTTCAAATCAAGTTATCGATCGAAATTCTAAGTACTTTAGCTAATCGGACATTCTGTGATGTGATATATGTATTGAACGTCTACTAATCGCTATACGTCGATTAGTGGGGGTTGTACATATCTGTGATCTATGATGTTTGTTTGTGTATATGAACTTGTTGGATTGTCATGATGAATAGCCGGGGATGTGAGATGAGAGTTTTCATTTTTCATTCAATGTAAAATTTGTAATTTGATGTAATATTATTTTATGGCCGCACATCGGGGTTGAGGTTGTAGCCTCCATTGTACATTATTTCTTTTACTGTTTTTCCTCCTAGGATAGACCCAAGGTGGGGTGCACAAACTACCGGGTACTTTGAAGTGCCGAGTGGTCTACTCATGTTGTTGAGGGAGATTGCTTCACTTCGGGTACTTGGCGGGTAGTTTGCCGCACCCGTAGGGGTCTAGGGTAGGGTTTGGCTATTCATCGCGACCGTGTAATCCGTTTTTCGTTGCAGGCTCGAACGAAACGCGGATTCCTAGCATATCCAATGTGTTCATCTGTGATCTGGAATGGCTATCATTGCATCTGACAAATGTATATATCTATATAAGATATCTAGTAGGCGTTGCTTATGTTTTGCATCCGCGCTAGTCCAGTCCCCGCTCTGTCGTTAGTTAAGTAACCTAACGGGTGATGACGGGGCCCCGTGGCGAATGCGGATGGCTTAAGCGTACGTCATATTTTCATTGTTTTCTGCAATGGTAGGATTAATTGATGGGACACATTATATTAATGCAAAGAAAATAAACCAAAGTTTAATCGTTGGAACAATTCCAAAACCACTCGGTTTTTTTAAAAAACAGAAAACTTTTAAAAACGCGGAGCTTAAACCACTCCTTTTAAAAGTTATCAAGGTTCGTTCGATTATATCAAGTTCACTACATTCACGGTTTCGCCAAAATCATTCGTAGCCCTCCGTCATTTCATGTGAATATTCAATAGTATTCAAGTTATGTTTGTTGACCTTTGTCAAGGCATAGTGATTGGTAGCTGTTGGGTGTTCATATGTAGCATAGATAGATGCATTGGTTTGGGACAGTCATATTACCTTGTTGACCTTCGTCAAGGGTATATACGGGTGGGTTCAAATCAACCTGGACAATGACGGGTCGAACTTGACATGTGACTTATGATTTATTGGCCTTAGTCAAGGTCATAAGAGCATGGGCAAAAATCCACATCGGGAGTTTCTAAAGAAACTGAAACTTGCTAGTGTTGCATACCATTTGGAGTTTGATAATGTTGGTAGGATTCCTTCAGCATTATCTCACAATGATATTTAGATCCCGATCCTACTGTGAGTATCCACTACTCCTCCGGAGACTTTTCACTTAACGATCAATGCTATAAACCAAGTAGGTGTCTAGAAAGGTGTTAGAGGGGCTACGCCCACAGGGAAAAGAGCTTATTTAATTAAGGAACTTCACGAAAGAGTTGTAAAACCTCCCTCGAAGTACCGATACCATCCTGGCTGAACGGTTAAGCAAGTATTGTACGGTGAGATCAATCCCGACTAATTCTTCTTTTATGGTTCGAGGAAGGATTCGAGAAACAGTGGGAGCCATCCTGTTTAGATAAACTAAAAACCAATCTAAACTTGCAAGAGTATTATGCTAAGTGTTTTCTTCTCTCTCTCTTAATTGCAGCAACCCAGTGACCAGACATAGGTTACATCTTGATAATAAAATGACTGAATCTGACTGTTTTTACTGGCAAAGGTCTGTCCAGATGTCCATTACCCATGACTAGTTGGGACACCTCTTAACTAATCAAACCCCTGCCATCTCAGAACTAGTTTTCCCTGTCACGGATATTGATATCTGTAAGACATCGAAAAAAGACTGTGCGAATGCCAAGTGCCTCGTGTTAGCCTCAGTTGATGGTGCATACCAAAGGCAGCACGAGAAGATGGACTTAGTTTCTGTCTTCTTCCATAACAAAGATTTATATGGAGAGCAATCTCGTATCGCATGATATGAGACCTCGAACGAATTTTTTCAAGCGAGGTTGGCTTTCGGGTTATCTGTAGGGGACAACGTGCTTACAGAGACTAGCTATTTTGATGAGCTCACGGACCTGAAGACCACGTTGAAGAACGGGTCAAATACTGACTTAATTCTACAGTCTCTACCCTCTACTTACACCCTGAAGGAAACCAGGGAAGAAGAAGGAAATGGAAGGGCAAAAGATTCGGGACTAGATGTAGTAAAGGAGGGACGTTCCTATTGTTACGAGAAAGGACATTAGCAAAAGGATTGCAGGGCTAGCAAAGCCAGTAGCCAGGATTCGAAGCATGTTGTGGCTTCGGTTTCGGGTGTGTTTGTAATAGAAAACTGTATGTCAATTAACTCTACTTCCTGGGTACTGGATACCGGATCAGGATCTCACATCTGTAATTCATTACAGGCTTTGAGAAACCGTAGAGTTATCTGGATATGTGATATAACTCTCAGGGTTGCCAACGGAATGAGCGTGGACGCTGAATCCGTAGGGGAATATCACCTTGGATTGACAAGTGGGCAGATATTGATTCTGCATAACTGTTTGTATGTACCTAGTATGGCTTGTAATATCATATCTGTATCCTTACTTTCTAAGAAAAGATATGATTTTACTTTTGTAAGCGATGTGGTCCACATCCACCTAAATCAAGTTCTGATTGGGTCAGGTACATTAGAAAACGGAATATACATATTGAATCAAGCTCAAGTTTTCAGTGTCCAGAACACACTTAAAAGAAAGTCTCCAGACACAAATCAGGCTTTCTTATGGCATTGTAGACTGGGTCACATTAATGAGACACGATTAACAAAGTTACATAAAGAGGGATACTTGAATCCGTTCGAGCATCAGTCTTATACTACTTGTGAATCTTGTCTCATGGGAAAGATAACAAAGACTCCGTTCACTGGACATGGAGTAAGAGCGAGCGAGCTCTTGGGACTCATACAGAGTGACGTGTGTGGCCCAATGTCTACACATACGCGAAGTGGTTATTCATACTTCATTACTTTTGCGGATGATTTCTCTAGGTATGGACATGTCTTCCTGATGAAGCATAAATCTGAGGCCTTTGAGAAATTTCGGGAATACAAGAATGAAGTTGAAAAACAAACAGGAAAAAGTATCAAGACACCGAGATCTGATCGAGGTGGTGAATACTTGAGTGCCGAGTTTCTGGGCTACTTAAAAGAGAATGGAATTCTCTCTCAGCTTACTCCTCCATACACAGCACAACACAACGGTGTATCGGAAAGGCGGAATCGAACTCTATTGCATATGGTTCGTTCCATGATGAGTAAGGCTGAGTTACCGCGATCTTTCTGGGGTTATGCACTAGAATCAGCTGCATATCTTTTGAATAAGGTTCCAACCAAGACTGTGCCTACCACTCCATATCAGATGTAGAGTGGGAAGAAACCCTGTCTTAAGTATCTTAAGACATGGGGATGTCCAGCTTTTGTAAAGAGGCAGCATGCGGACAAGCTCGAGGCACGCTTAGTACTGTGTAAGTTTGTGGGATACCCAAAGAACTCCAAGGGGTATGTTTTATATTACGCAGAGGTGCAAAAGGTCTTTGTTTCTCGTCATGCCCACTTCTTGGAAACTGAATTTTTAGAAAATCAGATAAGTGGGAGCGCAATAGAACTGGAAGAAATTCTAGAACCACAAGCTATTACTGAAAGCTTAGTAGAACCAGAAGGTTTGAAAGGACAGGACATTCCTGCGCCACTCGGCAAGAGTAGTAGGCAGTCTCATCCGCCCGCGAGATACTACGGCTTTCTCATAGACGGGGATCGAGAGGTTTGCATCATTGAAAATAATGAGCCTACTAGCTTCCAGCATGCCATTCAGAGCGGTGACTCAGTAAAATGGCTGGATGTAATGCGGACCGAAATGGAGTCCATGTACACCAACAAAGTTTGGACTTTGGACATTGCTCCAGAAGGGGTAATACCCGTAGGCTGCAAATGGATCTTCAGAAAGATGATTGGTGTAGATGGGCAGGTTGAAACCTATAAAGCTAGACTTGTTGTAAAGGGTTTTCTCCAAAGACCTGGTTTGGACTATGACGAAACCTTTTCTCCAGTGGCTATGCTCAGATCCATTCGGATCCTTCTTGTCATTGCTGCCTTCCACGATTATGAGATCTGGCAGATGGACGTAAAGACGGCTTTTCTAAATGGAAATTTAGAAGAGTGCGTCTATATGGATCAGCCGGAGGGTTTCATTCAGAGTGGGAGCAGCGGTAAAGTGTGCAAGTTGCTTAAGTCCATTTATGGACTGAAGCAGGCATCACGGAGCTGGAACATCTGCTTTGATGATACTGTCAAAGAATTCGACTTTATCAAATATCCGGATGAACCATGCATTTACAGTAAGATTGTAGGGAGAACTGTGGTATTTCTCGTCTTGTACGTGGATGACATTCTCTTAATAGGAAATGACATTCCTATGCTACAGTCAGTCAAAGGATTCTTGTCACAGAGGTTCTCCATCAAGGACCTGGGTGAAGCCAACTACATTCTGGAGATCCAGATCTATCGTGATAGATCTAAGAGGATGTTCGGACTTTCGCAGTTCAGGTACATCGACACCATACTTAAACGATTCAGTATGGAAGATTCAAAATGCGGTAATCTACCGGCTTGTCACGGAATCACCCTCTCCAAAGAGATGTCTCCGAAGACTGATTTGGAAAGGGCTCGCATGTCATCTATACCCTATGCATCTGCGGTAGGCTTTATAATGTATGCAATGTTGTGTACCAGACCAGATGTAGCATACGCATAAAGCGTTGTATGCCGGTATCAGTCGGACCCATGGGAGAAACACTGGATAGCAGTAAAGAACATTCTTAAGTACCTGAGAAGGACTAAGGAGATGTTCTTGGTGTATGGCGGAAAAGACCTCCAGATCAAGGCCTTTACTGACTCCAGCTTCCAGAGTGACAAGGATGACTCCAAGTCCATGTCGGGTTATGTCTTTACCCTCAATAGAGGGGCGGTTTGCTGGAAGAGCTCCAAACAGGAAACCGTTGCTGAGTCAACTATGGAAGCGGAGTACATAGCTGCTTGCGATACCGCAAAGGAAGCTGTCTGGATGAAGAAGTTCCTCACGGAGCTTCAGGTGGTTCCTACCATTGTTGATCCAATACCGTTGTATTGTGACAACAACGGCGCTATAGTTTTAGCGAAGGAACCCAGGTCCCATCAGAAGTCCAGACACATTATGAGGCGGTATCACCTAATCAGGGAGATCGTAGATCGCTGGGAGATCGAGGTGAAAAGAGTAGATTCGGAGAATAACACTGCAGATCCATTCACGAAGGCAATACCCCAGACTCAGTTCGAGCGGCTGATCGAGATGATAAGTCTTCGATACGCCAGTACATGGCCTTAGTGCAAGTGGGAGATTGTTAGTGTATATGCCCTAGAGGCCATTACTGTATCATACTAGTTTGTATATTACTTAATGGAAGCTTGGGATATTCACAGTTGTATAGACAATCTTACTCAAATTGGTAGTATGCTACTTGGTTTGTTTCTACTTAAATATGTGCATGTGTTTTTTTTAGCATATCGCTTATACATATTAGTGGAGCCCTTAGGATCTTTGCTTGATTACCAGCATTGTGATGGCAGTCACACTAGTGGGGGCAGGGTAATCTACAAGCACATCCTTATACAGGTCCATAGTCGTAGGATTATCAAGACGGGGTATCGATACTCCGGCGTAGACTAGCGTATATGCTTCTCATCCCAGCAGGGGAGATGGTCTGTCCCATAGCCATTAGTACGTCGTACTGGAGATTGTATGTGGGTGCTCGTTAGGTTACGAGTACACTGGACGGGACTCGTCGGGAACTGTTGGTTGGTACTATACCTATCGTCAGATAACAGTTCCCAGGTGACAGGAGTACAGCTTAGTCCGTCGACTTGACACTGCTACTTGGCCTCGAGTTTGTTCCCACTGTACTTTGATTACTACCCTACCACGGCTCAAAGGAGTCGTGCAAACAGGTAGGAGTTGGGTGCAGTCCCGAAGCACTTTGAGGCAGTAGCGGTTAGACAGGATTCGTCTCTCCTGGTATTGGGGGTTGATATCGCGCTGTGTCTAGAAGAGCCATTACACAAAGTCCCTGGCCAGGGCAAGCGAGATTTACCATAGTGTTTCCAGTCTTTTCTCAGGGTGTTCTGGACTACATTCCGACATGTCTTGTACCGCTATTAGGGGATTGAAGTTTACCGCCCCTACGGTCGACATGCGATACTCTTAGACGAACAGACCGGACTGTACGGAGATTGTCACATTCAGTCTCAGTAGGAGTTCGGGTCGGTTTACCTCATCGGCCTTCTTATCGACATCTACCTGGAGACCGTTACATACAGCTAATGCCTCTTGCGGTCTGTGGTTAAACCCACTGCCAGCGTAGTGTCGAGTCTTTAGAGTCCCACACAGAGAGTTTCCCTGCACTGGGCAAAAGGTGTAGAGGCCGTATGGTTTTACGGCAAGGCTACGATCACTTACGTGCACTTGTACGCGTATGATGTTCGGGCAGACGATACTAGTAGGCTTTGGTTTAAGCCGGATCCTAGTATTGTATAGATGGATTGGTTTTGTCTTCTGTGCATTCGCATTCTACGGAATACGGATGCGGGTGTGTATGCGCGGTTGTGAGGAAGAAGAAGGAGGTGCCTCATTGGGGTTCTAACCGTTGATTCGGTCAAAACCATTATGAGGTGAGAAAAATATTTACTAATCTTTCTAATCATATTTGTGTTATGGCTAATTGCTTTGACCATTTAACCATGCTTGACAATTTGACCTAGTTGACCATTCTTGACTTGGATATTTCTTGTGAGCTCTAGACTCTTCTTTGGCTTTATCAAGAGATGATAGTGGTCAAATCAAACTTAGCCATCATAATTATTATGATAAAAGATTGGTTTTTATTTATCTATGGCTATTATCTCATTGGCATTCTCTCTCTTCATTTGAGCTCTCAAGCTTTGCTCTTCTTCTTCTTCCTCACTAGAATTCCCAAAAGGTCTCATGTGTTGAGCAAGTTGGGGTTCAAATAGACAAACAAATCCACCATCATATTCTACATCACCTAGAGCATCAAGAATAGCAAACTTGTTGCCCTAGTTACCTCGGCTTGAGGTGGAGCTCGGACTATAGACTCTCGGGTGGATCGTCTTCGACTCAAGGAGGCCGCGGAGGTGACCAAGATCCGGATCGACCCATGGAGCCTATGGAGACGAGGAAGATAGCGGAGAAGACCCGATGGACTAGTAGCATGAGGTATAATCTCCTTGCATAGTAGATAGAACCTCGTGTAGTTTGTTAGCAATGGTTTGGAAAATATCCTCAAGTTTTAGTCTATGTTATCTTGTGTTAAAAATTTGTTTTTTACCTATTCCGCCTCCCCGTAAATACCGGGGTGGGTAACGTAGACTTACAGTGGTATCAGAGCCTCGCTAAACCATTACTAACTTGTTAGCAATGTGTTAGAAATTCGATCGCCGGAAAAATTGCAAAATTACGTCAAAAATGCACGTTTTCTGTCGATTTTAAAATCTGGTCCAAAAATTTTTCCAGGGACCTTAAAAATACATGCAGGCTTTTTGAAGGACACACAAGAAAAATGTGCCCATGAATCGGTCAGACCGCCACTGGTATCGCGGCCAAACCAAGGGTTTAGCCGCGGATCCGCGGCCGAGTCGACGCCGAGTCAACTCGGTTTTCCTGCAGCCTGTCCAGATTTATATTTTATGATTTTTTTTGATAGTTTGTTTCTGCCCAGATTTTGCGGAGTACTGTGTTGTGCTTGAGGTAGTTTCAAATCAAGTTATCGATCGAAATTCTAAGTACTTTGGCTAATCGGATATTCTGTGATGTGATATATGTATTGAACGTCTACTAATCGCTATACGTCGATTAGTGGGGGTTGTATATATCTGTGATCTGTGATATTGGTTTGTGTATATGAACTTGTTGGATTGTCGTGATGAATAGCCGGGGATGTGAGATGAGAGTTTTCATTTTTCATTCAATGTAGAATTTGTAATTTGATGTAATATTATTTTATGGCCGCACATCCGGGTTGAAGTTGTAGCCGCTATTGTACATTATTTCTTTTACTGTTTTTGCTCCTAGGATAGACCCAAGGTGGGGTGCACAAACTACCGGGTAGTTTGAAGTGCCGAGTGGCCTACTCACATTGTTGAGGGAGTTTGTTTCACTTCGGGTACTTGGCGGATAGTTTGCCGCACCCGTAGGGGTCTAGGGTGGGGTTTGGCTATTCATCGCGACCGTGTAATCCGTATTTCGTTGCAGGCTCGAATGAAACGCGGATTCCTAGCATATCTAATGTGTTCATCTGTGATCTGGAATGGCTATCATTGCATCTGACAAATGTATATATCTATATATGATATCTAGTAGGCGTTGCTTATGTTTTGCATCCACGCTAGTCCAGCCCCCGCTCTGTCATTAGTTAAGTAACTTAACGGGTAATGACGGGGCCTCGTAGCGAATGCGGATGGCATAAGCGTACGTCATATTTTCGTTGTTTTCTGCAATGGTAGGATTAATTGATGGGACGCATTATATAAATGCAAAGAAAATAAACCAAAATTTAATCGTTGGAACAATTTCAAAACCACTCGGTTTTTTCCAAAAACAGAAAACTTTTAAAAATGCGGAGCTTAAACCACTCCTTTTAAAAGCTATCAAGGCTCTTTCGATTATATCAAGTTCACTGCATTCACAGTTTCGCCAATACCATTCGTAGCCCTCCGTCATTTCATGTGAATATTCAATAGTATTCAAGCTATGTTTGTTGACCTTCCTCAAGGCATAGTGATTGGTAGCTGTTGGGTGTTCATATGTAGCATAGATAGATGTGTTGGTTTGGGACAGTCGTATTACCTTGTTGATCTTCATCAAAGGTATATACGGGTGGGTTCAAATCAACCTGGACAATGACGGGTAGAACTTGACATGTGACTTATGATTTGTTGGCCTTAGTCAAGGTCATAAGAGCATAGGGCAAAAATCCACATCGGGAGTTTCTAAAGAAACTGAAACTTGCAAGT
Source organism: Agapanthus africanus (assembly GCA_030015575.1). NCBI lineage: Eukaryota > Viridiplantae > Streptophyta > Magnoliopsida > Asparagales > Amaryllidaceae > Agapanthus > Agapanthus africanus. The sequence continues at coordinate 327,587,103 of JASDDO010000018.1, forward strand.
GTTGCATACCACTTGGAATTTGATAATGTTGGTAGGATTCCTTCAGCATTATCTCACAATGATAGTTGTATCCCGATCCTACTATGAGTATCCGCTACTCCTCAGGAGACTTTTTACTTAACGATCAATGCTATAAACCAAGTAGGTGTCTAGAAAGGTGTTAGCGGGGCTACGCCCACAGGGAAAAGAGGTTATTTAATTATGGAACTTCGCGAAAGCGTCGTAAAACCTCCCTCGAAGTACCGACACCAGCCTGGCTGAAGGGTTAAGCAAGTATTGTACGGTGAGATCAATCCCGACTAATTCTTCTTTTATGGTTTGAGGAAGGATTCGAAAAACAGTGGGAGCCATCCTGTTTAAATAAACTAAAAACCAATCTAAACTTACAAGAGCATCATGCTAAGTGTTTTCATCTCTCTCTCTTAATTGCAGGAAACCAGTGACTGTTTCCCCCAATCAGAGCAAAGCTCTGTTGGAAATTCAAAATTCAAATTTTAAGCGCTTCAAATCTCTGGCGCAACGCGCCACATATCAGGCGCTGATACGTCAGCACAGCGCCCAAAAAGGCGCGCCCAATCAGAGCAAAGCTCTATTTTAAGCAAAATTAAAGGAAGCAATGCTTCAGTTGCGCAAGCACTGTCAGCGCAGATGCATTAGCGCAGGTGCGCTGCGCTTTGCGCTACGCGACACGTGTCAGCACAGATGCGCTAGCGCAGTTGCGCTGCGCTGTGTGCTGCGTGACACGTGTCACGCGCTGGGGCATTTGCGCCAAACAGAATTAAAATTCTAAAGAAATCTTTTCTGTTCTTGTTAAAACAAGAAGATTTTCTTCTCTAAAACAGAAGCCCTTGGATCAAAGATCGAACGGTGGGGAAAATTCCCCAAATCACTCAGAGAAAGATCTCTTTAACAAATTTAACTAATTTATGGGCACTATAAAAAGGACCCTAGACCTCAATTCAAAGGCATCTACATTTTGGTGAGAAATCAAAATTTTCAAATAGAGAGAACTCTGAAGAAATCTCAAGAGAAAAAAATGGTAAAAAGCCTTTAAAAGAGAAGAATTTCTTCTAATAGATCATTGATCTAAGAACAAGATCAATGATCTTCAATAAAAAAACAAATAAAAACAGTGCTTCGCACTTTTTTATGAACCTTGGGTTCTCTGAGATAAGAAAAACAAGAGAAACTTGTTTTCTTTGATCTAAATTAGATCAAGAAAGCAAACAGTGCTTTGCACTTCTGTTATGAACCTTTTGGTTCTTGAATCTAAAAGATTCTCAATTTATGGTGCCTTGCACTTGCAAACTGCGCTGTTGCACTCTTGGGAGAGCGCCACATGTCAGCATCTGAACTACTTGCGCTATGCGCTTTAAGATAGAGCTTTGCTATCTGTAATTGGCACAACTCACCAGAGTGCGCCACGTGTCAGCAGCGCAAGTGCAGCATACTAGCGCAGCGCACTACGCTTGCATGACACGTGTCGTCACCACAAGCGCTTGCGCTCTCTGATTGGCGCAAAGTGCCTGATAAATGCAAGGCATTTCCTAAAGGGCTAGGCCCAAATTAAAAAAAAACAAGCAGGCCTAATTAAATTGATGCTCGGTATCATTTATAAATAGGCAGAGCTCAAACGAAATAATAAAAATGCTATGCATTTTAAAAGGGGCAGAGCCCAAACAAAGTAGATGCTTTGCATCATTTATAAATGGGCAGAGCCCAAAACAAATTGATGCTCTGCATCTTTTATGGGTAGAGCCCAAATAAAAATGCAATGCAAAAGCAAATAAAATGTTGAACATTTTCAACTGGACTTAGCCCAATTTTGGCCGTAAGTCCTCAAATTAAATTAACTGAGCAAGATTGCTCTCTTAAATCAATTTACCCCCGGTTCGAGGGTACATCTCCGAACTCCTCTGACACTTCTCGTTGTAATCCTTCAACGACGTCAGAGAGGCGACGGGTCCCAACGACCACACATGAATATGGATTGTGGGGTCCCTAAACTCGTGGACCGAAACATCCTTAAACTAATATTGGACCGAAACGTCCTTAAACTAATATTGGACCGAAACGTCCTTACACTAATATTGGACCGAAACGTCCTTAAACTACTGATGGACCACTACGTTCTTAAACTGGCGATGGACCGAAACGTCCTTAAACTAATAATGGACCACCACGTCCCTAAACTGGAATATGGACCACCACGTCCCTAAAACTGGAGCAATTGAGCCCCCAAATGCTCTTTTGCCAGATCTAAACGATCCCGTTTAAGTTGATCTTAGCCCCAAACATGACTAACGTATCCTTAAACATTCGAATGGACTGTAAAACTCCAAATTGACTTTGGTTCAAGGGTACATCTCTGAACTCCTCTGACACCTATCGTTGTAATCCTTCAACGACATCAGAGAGGTGATGAGTCCCGACGGCCATATATTAAATGGATCATCACGTTAAGTTTATCTTAGTCTTAAATCAGACTAATGTATCCTTAACGAACGTTTAAGTTGATCTTAGCCTCAATACGGCTAACATATCCTTAAACTAAAAACACCAAACCCAAATCTAAGTAAATACGGATTTGGACTAATCCACGTCCTACGGGCGACGGCATCACTTAGTCTCCATATACAATCCACGGGCAACCACAAACAAAACAAACACACACGACACGAAGTGAAATTCTGGAGAAGGAGAAAGTTGTTACCGCGACGCGGTAGCATAATTAACTGCAGGGGCTTGCGCCTGCAGGGAAGAGCGTCCCCACAATCAAAAACCCCTCTAGCGAGGGGGAATCTGACAAAGTCTGCTACATCGGCCGCATCTGTCTAAACCTCCGATACACGGTGCCATAAATCAACTTGGCATCTTCGGAGAGGTAGAAGGATAAAACCATATAGCATCTGTCCCGACTCTCATGCAAGACGTCCTCACGTCGCGGCCGCCGTCTTTCGGAGGGGAACAGATTCTGGCACGCCCGGTGGGACCTTTTCCTCTTTCCACTCCATACTTCGTGTGTCATCTTCGCAAACCAATCGCGGTTTGTTAACGGTTGCCTTTGGATTTCAAGTTTACTAAGATTTGGTCTCTTGCTTCGTGCAGAAGAGAAATCAAGCATCGATGGCCTCAACTTGTTCGAAGTGCTCCAACTGCAGCTGCAGCTCGCGTCCGGCCTCAACTGGGGGCATAACCTACGGGCCCCAAGCGGCCTCTTTGTTCACCAAGCCCATGGAGCAGATTACTCAAGCCACCACGGGGCTGTTTTTCGGAACTATGCTTCCACAACAAGCTTCAGCACCCCTGTGCCCGTACAAGAAGCTCCTAAGAAGTCGGTCTTCGATCGACTTTTAGTTACTACGGCCCCTCTCAACGGGTCGCCCAACACCGGTGTCTCGGTCTTCTCCAGACTGAGCCAAAACTCCTGTGAGCCCACAATGAAGCTTGCAGTCCCGGAAAAGGTTATTCTAAAAGGAGTACCCAAATCTGCTCCTGAAGTCGTCAAGGCAGCTTCTCCTGCTAAGAGATCGGTCTTTACAAGATTGACCGTCCCAACTCCCACTCCTACTCTTGCTGCTTAAAAGACATCAGTCTTCAATAGGCTGACGCCGGCAACCGCCCCACTCCCGAACAGGGGGCAAGAAGAAGCTGTTTCTGTCTCTGAGCCAATACCGACGACTCGTCGCGCCCGACGACGCCACTGGCGCCGGGTAAGGAAGACTGGGGGCAACTCCCCTTCTGGGATAACTCCACCGGCTCCAACGGCGGAAGTCAATGCTGCTGTTCCAACCGGGAACAGCTTTGAGCTGCTGAATACGGTACACAGGAACTCACCAACTGCGGTGCTCAGAAGATCTCCTCCACCGGTAGAGACTGCCGTCGAAACAGAAAAGCCGAAGCAGCCTCCTCAATCACTGTCCTCCAGGATCTACAAGACATGGCGACGAGTCCGTGAATCTGTCATTGATCCTAACTTCTCTCGCCAGCACAAGAAGTCGAAAGGTCGGTAGGAAGAAAATCCCCTGGTCAAGCAACGAAAGGCGACGACCGCTTGGATGCCCAAAGCAACGGCCCACTCAACTTCTACGGCCCATAAAAGAAGAAGGCCGGAGAAAGTGCCGACGCCGATGACGAATATCAAAGTTGGTGAACCCAAACGCCCTAAGTCAGGGGGCATTGTAGTTCATACAGTCTACATGGCGTCTGGTAAGGAGGACAGTCGCATATCTACGGGTCATCGACCACTTACGCGATCCGTGACCAAAGCGCAGGAGCAGCAGCAGAAGCTCCAAGAGATGATGAACGCTATGGCCGCACTTACTGGGCCAAAAGAAAACCCTGAAACGTCCTCGGATGAACGCCAGGAGGAAGAAACCGACGCCGAATTCCTTCGTCGAATATTGGAGAAGAAGGACAAAGAGGTTGCTGAACAAGCAGCCAACATACAGCATATGGGCCTCCTCTTCCAAAACATGATAGGGATGATGATTCAACAAGATCCTCTGGCTGAAGAGCCCCCGATCGTCCTTGGAGACGATATGGGAGAGACATCAAATCCTCCGCCAGCTCTGTCAACGGCTAAAGAGGATACAATCTCTAAAGATGATTTGGACGAGTACAGAGCCCAGCAAATACGGGTTCATTATGCGACTGAAGCAGCCGGCCAGGTCATAAAAACGGGGCGGCCATATCCAAGTTGGTACGACCAAATCAAGTACCCGCCGGGTTACACAATTCCCAAGTTCCATGTCTACAAGGGGATGGGCAATCCTCACCAGCATGTTGCCCAGTTCAGGACACTCTGCGGCAACACCGGCGATGATGACAAGCTTTTGCTTCGCCAGTTTGTTGGAAGTTTATCAGATACGGCGTACGAGTGGTACTCTGAGCTCCCGAACGACTCTATCAAGACCTTTGCGGAGATGGAGCTGTTGTTTACTCAGCGTTTTGCTAGCGCCAGTGAACGTACCCTAATGACGGCACTGATTAACGCCAGGGTAAAGCCAGGCGAGACATGGGTTCAATATGCTATACGGTGGCGGAACTTATGGTCGAAGTGCGAGCAGCGCATTGAAGAAGCTCCCGCGGTAGGTATGTTTGTGGGAACCCTTGATCCGCAAGCAACCATCTCACAATTTATGATGTTTTTCAAGCCAACTACCTTCCAAGCCTTGATTGACAAGTTAGCCCAAATGGATCAGATAGGCCATAAACCCCCTCTTCCAAAGCCGGACTCCCGAAATGACAAGGGGAAGGGAAAAGCGATCGTAGTCGCTAATGCTCAACAACAACCGAACGACTCGAAGTCGGTTGTTCGTCAAAATAATATGCGTCCGTACGTGGCCCTTGAGGAGAGGCTAGGACGTTCTTACTCCTTTCCCCGAGATAAAACGAGGTGGTTATTCGAGCTAGCGTTATGCAACCGACTCATAAATCTGCCGGATCCAAAACGTCCGTTGTAACCGAGTGATGTCAGTGAGCCCAACTACTGTCCTTATCATCGAGTACTGGGCCATCTGATCGAAGATTGCTACGTTTTCAAAAATTGGCTTGAAAACCAGTACCGACAGGGCAAATTCGCGTTATCTGACAAATGGAAGGTGAATTCCCCGCAGCCCCACACATCTAAGGGGACGAATACGCCGGGGGCAACTTGCTCCATCGTTGAAGAAGCTCCTTGGGAGGTTGTATTATCAACCAAGACATAGAGGATGCTAAACGATCTTCAGACATGCCCAGCGATCAAGTGGAAGAACCCGTTGGAGTCGCAGATCATTGAAGGGATGTTGAAGCTACGTACAACTCCAAAGACCACTGGTGGTGACCCGAGCACTCGCAACCAGCCGTCAAAATCTTCGAAGAAGAAGAAAAAGAAATCAAAGAAGCCCATGAAGCCTAGCGACAGGCGCACGGACTTGCAAAAACAAATTGACGCGCTGGAGGAATACAACCAGAAGGCACGGACTCCCATTACACTCCAAGAGTTCCTCGATCATGTCTTTCAAGAGGAAGATGAGGGAGAAAGTTCATCTGGCGAATCTGAAGAATGCGCGGCGAGCTGTCATGTAATTTCCCATTCGTTCATAGACGATGAAGAGACTCCTTGTACTGAAACGTCGAGGGCAGATCCTGAACCAAAAATTCTGGGGCCATCGGATGAAGTAATTGACGCATTCCTCAATGAAGCTCTCTTAAAAAGTAAAGTTGATCGAGAACACGAGGCGGTCATATTCGAAAGGGCCAAGCACCAACGCCTTGATGAAAGAATTGAGATACTCCCGCTGGAGCAAAGTACACCCACTGCGGATAAAATCCAATTTAAGATGAGGAAAAGGTTTGCTAAGGCCATATCAATGGGCATGAAGCTACCATCCTCCGAAGGAAAAATTACTGGTGAAATAGAAATAAACCCCTCCTATTGCTTATATCATCAGAAGGTGTCGCACCCCACTCAAGTGTGCAAAGTTTTCGGTAGATGGTGGCAACGATATGTTGCTCATCGACAACATTTCAAGCGGGAAAAACGTAAAACTCGTCGGGAACGGAAAAATATGACCGAAGGGTTTAACAGAACTACCAGTGATTATCGCATGGTTAACACCGGCGGGTCACAAGTGCCTACATTCGGGAGCGATTCTGATGAGGAGTTGGAACTTGCCCCTCTCTTTAAAAAGTCCACTTCGGGAAAAGAAGAAAAGCCGAAGGTCTGCAAAAATATCCGGCTGCGGAATCGGACGCTTCCCGAAAAGAATCTCGGACTCTCAAACAGAAAAGATAAAGGGAAAGAAAAGGTCTCCGAAGATATCGACTTAAATGACCAAGTGGTGGAAGAGCTAAGTGCCAAGGACCCGCCGAAGAGAAATAAGGTGGATTACAACGTCTTAGCGCATCTGAGGAAATTACCCTCGCAGCTCAGCATTCTTGACGCCCTTATGCTATCAAAGGAGGCAAGAGATTCGTTAATCAAGGCACTACAGGATCCGGAGCAATTCCAAGCTTTCCTGGCCGAGGAAAAGATGAAGGACGAATTGGAGGACGTGTACACGGCAGATGTCACTTTTGGCGATGAAGACCTTCTCTTTGGGACGTGTGAACACAATCGCCCTCTCTACGTCTTGGGAAACTGCCATGATATAAATATAGGCAAAATTCTGATCGATAACGGGTCGTCTGTTAACCTACTCAATGTGCGGGTGTTAAAAGAAATCTGCATGAGCGTTCAACACCTTGCTCGGGACAAGATCACCATCTCCGGGTTCGACTCCCAATCATCAAAGACTCTTGGATCTGTGATACTGACGCTACGCTTCGGGCTGCTCGTCATGGACATTAAATTCCACGTCATAGATGCCAAGACGTGCTACAACGCTCTGCTCGGCCGACCATGGTTACACGAGTACAACATCATCCCTTCTACACAGCATCAGTGTATGAAATATTTTAGGGATGGTCTCGAGTATACCGTGACGGGAGAATTGAATCCGTTTTCCGTGAACGAAGTTCGCAAATATGAAGATGCCAAATACTTCTTGCCGAATTTTGAAGACACGGAAAGGTGTCGCAAGCCGGAGAATAAAACTAATGCTACCATCCCTGTCTTCGGCAGTGATACCGAGGAGGAAAAGGAGATAGTGTATTCGGATCCGCCCCAATACAACAAGTCAGGGCCACCTACTCCTTCGTTGATCCTTGGTAGTGACTCGGAAGATGAGGTCCATGCTGTATTCCCCGCTCGACCCTTAATACAAGCGTCCGCCGATAAAGAGAAAAGTCTACAAGTTGCTATGGTGCCGCCTAAACACCGTAAAGAACTGGATGCACTTGATATCTACAGTGTAGAAGAGCTGCGAACGTTCTATATCCCTCCCAGGCAAGAAGGCGAAAAAGCAATTCTATTATACCGCTCCGAAGAAACCAAAATGGAAAAAGAAATCTGGCATGGCGCAGATCCTACGCTGGACAGACATCAACCCATCCGTCTACCCAGATATTATACGGAAGGTTTGAAAAAGCTGCTGAAACGCCAGGGGATATCCTTCAAGCAGACCGTTCGAAAAGCCAAGTTCTACGACAAAGTCTGGAACGTTCCTGGGACTCAACGCAAGCTGCCTAATAGGAGGATGGAAATGATCGGGCTCGGATACATTCGCTCCAAGAAACGAGAGCTGCTCCTGTTAGTGTATATGCCCTAGAGGCCATTACTGTATCATACTAGTTTGTATATTACTTAATGGATGCTTGGGATATTCACCTTGTATATACAATCTTGCTCAAAATAGTAGTATGCTACTTGGTTTGTTTCTACTTCAATGTGTACATGTGTTTATTTTTGTATATCGCCTATACACATTAGTAGAGCCCTTAGGATCTTTGCTTGGTTACCAGCGATGTGATGGCCGTCACACTAGTGGGGCTGGGTAATCTATAAGCACATCCTTATGCAGGTCCCTGGTCGCAGGACTATCGAGACAGGGCATCGATACTCCGGAGTAGACCAGCGCATGCGCTTCTCATCCCAGTGTGGGAGACGGTCTGTCCCACAGCCGTCAGTACGTCGTACTTGAGATAGTATGCGGGTGCTCGTTAGGTTACGGGTACACTGGAAAGGACTCGTCGGGAACTGACTAGTTGGTATTATACCTATCGTCAGTTATCAGTTCCCAGGTGACATGAGTACAGCTTAGTCCGCTGACTTGACACTGTCACTTCGCCTCGGGTGTGTTCCCACTGTACTTTGATCACTACCCTACCACGGCTCAAAGGAGTCGTGCAAACAGGTGGTGGTTGGGTGCAGTCCCGAAGCACTTAGAGGCAGTGACGGTTAGACAGGATTCGTCTCTCCCGGTATTGGGGGTTGACATCGCGCTGTGTCTAGGAGAGCCATTACACGAGTAGTCCCTGGCCAGGGCAAACGAGATATACTGGTAGGTTTCCAGTGTTATCTCAGGGTGTTTTGGGCTTCGCTCCGGCACGACTTGTACCGCTATTGGGGGACTGACGTTTACCGCCCCCTAGGCCCGCCATGCGATGTATCAGACGAACAGACCGGACTGTACGGAGAATGTCACACTCAGGCTCAGTAGGAGTTCAGATGGGTTTCGCCTCGTCGGTCTTCTTGTCGGCATTACCTGGGGACCGTTACGCACAGCTAGTGCCGCTTGCGGTCTGTGGTTAAACCCACTGCCAGCGTAGTGTCGAGTCTTTAGAGTCCCACACAGAAAGCTTTTCGCCTTTAGGCAAAAGAGTAGAGGTCGCATGGTATTGCGACAGGTCGCATGGTTTTGCGACAGGGTTCGGTCACATCCGTGCACTTGTGCACGTACAGTGTCCGGACAGTTTACACTAGCGGGCTTTGGTTTAAGCCAGATCCTAGTGTACCTTATGGGATTGGATTTATCCAGTTTGCATTCGTGTTCCTCGGAACGCGGATGCGGGTGTGTATGCACAGTTGACAGGGAGGCACAGACAGCGGATTCTCATTAGGGTTGTTGACAGTTGACCGTTGACTATTTGACTTTTTGCTCAACCCTAATGAGAATATGATATGTGATTAACTATTATATTAATTAAGTATTATGGTGACTTGGTTGTTGACTTTTGTTTACTTTGTTGACTTGTTGACTTTTGTTGACTTGTTGACTTTGTTGACCGGTTGACTAGGCTTGACTAGTTGACCATCATGATAACCATGGTTATCATTTCATGCCAAAGACTTTTACTTTCTTGTTCATTTGAGTAAAATGAGTGCATGACATGATAAGGTTATGGTTGCTTCAACCATCACATAAGACTTTTATTGATATGATGAGTTATGATTACATTGGATTATGAGAGGGTGAGAGACAAAAGAGAGCCTCATTCTTTCTTGCTCATTCTCTCTCTTGTTCTTGAGCTCTCCTCTTGCTCTCACCCTCAACCTCTTGCTCCCTCTCTTGATCTATGGTTCTCTTGTCTCATGAGTTGAGAATCAAGAACCATAGATAAAATCCCATTCTATTTCTTCTCTACTCATTCTAGTTCACTAGGTTTAGCAAACCAAGTGAACTAGTTTCTTCAAAGAACGAAGAAGGAGCTAAAGGTTGGAGCTTTCAGGTGGATCTATCTTCGGCGTACGGAGACGACGAGAAGAAGCCATCGGACCACCATCGGAGCTTTGAAGACGAAGGAGTTCAAGACAAGTTTAGGTATAACCATCTCCATCCGAGTAGCTAACTCTCTTTAGCAAAGTTTGCTAGTTTTAGTTTAGTTAAAGATCCCGACTTTGCTTAGTCCATGTTGCCCCTTGCGCTAAAAATTTGATTTTTATACCGTTTCCGCCTCCCCGTAAGAACCGGGGGTCGCAACGTGGACTTACAGTGGTATCAGAGACTAACTAAACTTAAACTAGCTTGGTAGTGAAGTGTAACGAAGTTCGGAACCGGAAAAATCAAAAAACCAAACTTTTACAAAACCTGAGTTTCTATTGAAATTTTTTCTGGTCAAAATGAAAAACTTTATACTCCTAAATTCGGCTCAGGGTTTTGTGTGAACACCCATGAAACACGGTCCACTGTTTCGTTCAAACCGCCGCGCTTCCGCCGCACGAGGTAGGCATGTGCCGCGGAAGCGCCGCGGTTTGTCGTCTTCTGTGCATCATTTTTCGTGCAGTGTGTGTCTGTGTTGGTTTTGGGATTTTTGAAATATATTATATGTCCCCAGATTTTCCAGAAAAGAAATTTCCTTTTGGGGTCCTATAATTCCGTATTTTTTCCGAACTTCACTGCACTTTGACTATGATGGTTATATCTGTGATGCTTGCATGTATTGAACGTCGGCTAATCGCTATAAGTCGATTGGTCGGGGTTATACATGATCTGTGTTTGATATTGGAATGTGTATATAAATATGTTGGATTGTCGCGGGTGAATAGCCGGGGGTTGTGAGACGAGAGTTTTCCTTTCTTGCAATTCATGTAAATTTGTAAATTGATGTAATAATTATTTGTATGGCCGCACAACCGGGTCGGGGTTGTAGCCGTCATTGTATAATTTCTTTTTACTGTTTTTGCTCCTAGGATAGACCCATGGAGGGAGTGCACAAACTACCGGGTATGCCGAAGTGTCGAGTGGCCTACTCATGGAGATGAGGGAGGTTACTACGCTTCGGGTACTTGGCGGGTAGTTTGCCGCACCCGTAGGGGTCTTGGGTAGGGTATTGGCTATTCACCGCGACCGTGTTATCTGTTTTTGTTACAGGCTCGTACAAATTACAGATTGCTAGTATATCCAATGTATTTATCTGAGATCTGAAATGTTTATCATTGCAGTATATCTATATATGATATTATTTAGGCGTTGCTTATGTTTTACAGACGCGCTAGCCCAGCCCCCGCTCTGTCGTTAGTTAAGTAACCTAACGGGTAATGACGGGGCCCCGTGGCGAATGCGAATGGCATAAGCGTACGTCATATTTTGGTTGTTTTCTGCAATGGTAGGATTAAATGATGGGACGCATTAAAAGAACTAATGCAAGAATATCACGCATTAAAAGAACTAATGCAAGATAATAAACCAAGTTAAAGTCGTTGGAACACTTTCGAAAAACCACTCGGTTCTTTTCAAAAACAACTTTTAAATGCGGAGCTTGAGCCACTCCTTTTAAAAGCTATCTCGTTCCATCGACCAAATCAAGTTCACTACGTTCACGGTTTTGCCAAAACCATCCGTAGCCCTCCGTCGTTTCACATGAATAGTCAATAGTATTCAAGCTGTGTATGTTGGCCAAAGTCAAGGCACAGTGATTGGTAGCTATTGGGTGTTCATGTGTAGCATAGATAGATGCGTTGGTTTGGGACAGTCGTACTGCCATTTTGGCCAAAGTCAAGGGTAGGTACGGATGGATCCAAATTAACCTGGATAATGACGGGTAGAACTTGACATGTGACTTATGATATTTTGGCCAAAGTCAAGGTCATAAGAGCATGGGGAAAAAATCCACATCGGGAGTTTCATAAGTACTGAAACTTGCTAGATTTGCATACCATTTGGAGTGTGATGATTCTGGTAGGATTCCTTCAGTTTCGTCACGCGATGATATTTGGATCCCGATCCTACTGTGAGTATATGCTACTCCTCGGGAAATTTCTCACTAATCGATCAATGCTACAAACCTAGTAGGTGCCTAGAAAGGTGTTAGCGGGGCTACGCCCCCAGGAAAAAGAGGTTCTATAATTAAGGAACTTCGCGAAAGCGTTGGAAAACCTCCCTCGAAGTACCGACACCGGCCTGGCTGAACGGTTAAGCAAGTATTGTGCGGTGGGATTGATCCCGACTAATTCTTCCTTTATGGTTTGAGGAGGGATTCGAGAAACAGTGGGAGCCATCCTGTTTAGACAAACTAAAAACCACTCTAAACTTGCAAGAGCATCATGCTGAGTGTTTCTTCTTCTCTCTCCTAATTGCAGCGACCAATCAACATGACTGGACTTAAGTTACTCCTAGATAAAAACAAACTGACAGGGCCAAACTACAAAGATTGGCTCAAGAATGTCAAGATAGCAATCACTTATGACAAGCTGGGGTATCTTCTTACCACCAAAGCTCCCCCTGTCCCTGGTCCAACTTCCAGCGTCGCGGATAAGGAAATCCGCAAGACTTGGGAGATTGATAGCGCGAAGGCCAAGTGCCTCCTGCTTGCCTCGATGGACAACGAACATCAGAGGAGGCATGAGAATATGGACATGGAATCCATATTGCTTCATACAAAAGAACTGTATGGAGAGCAATCTCGTATCGCAAGATACGAAGCGTCGAAAAAGTTATTTTCGACAAGAATGGTCGTCGGATCATCAGTAGCCGAGCACGTGCTAAAAATGATCGGCTTCATTGAGGAGCTCGCTGACCTAGGGATCACATTGGAGAGTGAGCTATATACGGATATAGTTCTCCAGTCCCTTCCTTCCACTTACGCCCAGTTTATACTGAACTTCAACTTACAAGAAAAAGAGGTTGAACTTTCAGAGCTCCTCAACATGCTGAGGAGCGCAGAGGGCACCCTACAGAAAGGTAGGGAAACATCCACTTTGTTTTTAGGAGGATCATCTTCTTCTAGGTCCAAGGCGAAAGCCAAGGGAAAGAAGAAGAAGGCCCCCGCCAAACCAAGAGGCGGTGTTAGTAAAGTGGATACGAAGGGAAAAGGTAAAGCAACAAAGATAGCGGGGAAGCTTGTGGATAAGGAAGAATGCTTCTATTGTCATAAGAGAGGACACTGGAAGAATGATTGCAGGGCCTGGAAGGCCAGAACACAGGAATTGAAGCAGGTTGCAGCTTCAGCTTCAGGTGTGTATGTTATTGAAAACCGTCTTTCAATAAACTCTACTTCCTGGGTATTGGATACCGGATCAGGATCTCATATCTGTAATTCTTTGCAGGTGTTGAGAAACCGTAGGGTTTTGAAGGCAGGTGACATGACCCTCAGAGTTGCGAACGGAGCTAGCATGGATGCTAAAGCCGTGGGGGACTATCACCTGGGAATGTCAGATGTACATGTTTTGGTTTTGCGTAATTGCTTTTTTGTACCCAACGCAACTTGTAATATCATTTCTGTATCTTTAGTTTCTAAAGAAGGTTATGAATTTGCGTTTGTAAGTAATGTTGTAAACATTCACCTTAATCAAGTTTTGATTGGGTCAGGTACTTTGAGTAATGGTATATACGTGTTAAACCAACCACAGATTTTTAATGTCCAGAATACACATAAAAGAAAGTCTCCAGAAATAAATCAGACTTTCTTATGGAATTGTAGATTGGGTCACATCAATGAGAGAAGGTTGACGAAGTTACATACAGAAGGGTATTTGAATGCGTTCGAATATCAGTCGTATGCCACTTGTCAATCCTGTCTCAAAGGAAAGATGACAAAGACTCCGTTTACTGGACATGGAGTAAGAGCGAGCGAGCTCTTGGGACTCGTACACAGTGACGTGTGCGGTCCAATGTCTACACATGCCCGAAGCGGACATTCTTACTTCATTACTTTTACGGATGACTTCTCAAGGTACGGTTATGTCTTCTTAATGAAACATAAGTCCGAGGCCTTTGGAAAATTCCAGGAGTATAAGAATGAAGTAGAGAAACAGACCGGCAAAAGTATTAAGATTCTAAGATCGGATCGAGGTGGAGAATACTTAAGTGCCGAGTTCCTGGACTATTTAAAAGAGAACGGAATTCTCTCTCAGCTTACTCCTCCTTACACCCCGCAACATAACGGTGTATCGGAGAGACGGAACCGCACCCTATTGGATATGGTGCGGTCCATGATGAGTAACGCTGAGTTGCCGCGATCATTCTGGGGATATGCGCTAGAATCAGCCGCATACCTTTTGAACCGAGTTCCCACTAAGACTGTGCCTACTACGCCATTTGAGATGTGGTGTGGGAAGAGACCCCATCTTAATCACATTAAGATATGGGGAAGTCCAGCTTTTGTCAAAAAGCAGCATGCGGACAAGCTCGAGGCACGCTCAGTACTGTGCAAGTTTGTGGGATATCCAAAGAATTCCAAGGGATATTTCTTCTACTGTGAAGAGGAACAAAAAGTTCTTGTTTCTCGTCATGCCCACTTTCTAGAACACCAGTTCATAGAAAAAGAAATAAGTGGGAGCGCAGTAGAACTGGAAGAAATTCCAGAACCACGGACTATTACTGAAAGTTTAGTGGAACCAGAGGGTTCGGAAGAACAGGACATTCCTACGCCGCTCCGCAGGAGTAGTAGGCAGACTCATCCGCCCGAGAGATACTACGGTTTTCTCGTAGACGGGGATAGAGAGGATTGCATCATAGACTATGATGAGCCTACTAGCTTCCAGCAGGCCGTTCAGAGCGTTGACTCAGTGAAATGGCTGGATGCAATGCGGACCGAAATGGAGTCCATGTACACCAACAAGGTATGGACGTTGGACATTGCTCCAGACGGGGTAAAACCCGTAGGATGCAAGTGGATCTTCAAAAGGAAGATTGGTGTAGATGGACAGGTTGAGACCTATAAAGCTAGGCTGGTTGCAAAGGGTTTCCGTCAAAGACCTGGCTTGGACTATGACGAAACCTTTTCTCCAGTAGCCATGCTGAAATCCATTCGGATCCTTCTTGCCATTGCTGCCTTCCACGATTATGAGATCTGGCAAATGGACGTAAAGACAGCTTTTCTAAATGGAAATTTAGA
Organism: Agapanthus africanus; assembly: GCA_030015575.1. Lineage (NCBI taxonomy): Eukaryota > Viridiplantae > Streptophyta > Magnoliopsida > Asparagales > Amaryllidaceae > Agapanthus > Agapanthus africanus. Next base: position 327,602,304 of record JASDDO010000018.1, read on the forward strand.
AGAGTGTGTCTATATGGACCAGCCAGAGGGCTTCATTCAGAGTGGGAGCAGCGGAAAGGTGTGCAAGTTGCTTAAGTCCATCTATGGACTAAAGCAGGCATCGCGGAGTTGGAACATCTGCTTTGATGAGACGGTCAAAGAATTTGGCTTTATCAAAAATCCAGATGAACCATGCATCTATAGTAGATTTGTAGCGAGAACTGTAGGATTCCTCGTTTTATACGTGGATGACATTCTCTTAATAGGAAATGACATTCCTATGCTACAATCTGTCAAGGGGTTCTTGTCACACAGGTTCTCCATGAAAGACCTGGGTGATGCCTCATACATTCTGGGTATCCGGATCTACCGTGACAGATCCAAGAGGATATTAGGACTTTCACAGTCCAGGTACATCGACACCATACTGAAGAGGTTCAGTATGGAAGATTCCAAGCGCGGTAACCTACCGGCTTGTCACGGGATCACCCTCTCTAAAGAGATGTCTCCCAAGACTGATTTGGAGAGGGATCGCATGTCTATTATACCCTACGCTTCTGCGGTAGGCTCTATAATGTATGCGATGTTGTGTACCAGACCGGATGTAGCTTATGCACTGAGTGTGGTAAGCCGGTATCAGTCTAACCCTGGGGAGAAACACTGGATAGCGGTAAAGAACATTCTCAAGTACCTGAGAAGGACTAAGGAGATGTTCTTGGTGTTTGGCGGAAAAGACCTCCAGATCGAGGCCTTTGCTGACTCCAGCTTCCAGAGTGACAAGGATGATTCCAAGTCCATGTCGGGTTTTGTCTTTACCCTCAATGGAGGGGCGGTGTGTTGGAAGAGTTCCAAACAGGAAACCGTTGCAGACTCGACGATGGAAGCGGAATACATCGCTGCATCTGATGCCGCAAAAGAAGCTGTCTGGATGAGGAAGTTCTTGAAAGAACTTCAGGTGGTTCCGTCCATTGTTGATCCAATACCTCTGTATTGCGACAACAACAGGGCTATAGCTTTAGCGAAGGAACCAAGGTCCCATCAGAAATCCAGGCACATCTTGAGGCGGTATCACCTGATCAGGGAGATCGTAGATCGCCAGGAGATCGAGGTTCGGAGAGTCGCTTCAGAAGATAACACTGCAGATCCATTCACCAAGGCCTTGCCCCAGACTCAGTTCGAGCGGCTGATCGAGATGATAGGTCTTCGATACGCCAGTACATGGCCTTAGTGCAAGTGGGAGATTGTTAGTGTATATGCCCTAGAGGCCATTACTGTATCATACTAGTTTGTATATTACTTAATGGATGCTTGGGATATTCACCTTGTATATACAATCTTGCTCAAAATAGTAGTATGCTACTTCGTTTGTTTCTACTTCAATGTGTACATGTGTTTATTTTTGTATATCGCCTATACACATTAGTAGAGCCCTTAGGATCTTTGCTTGGTTACCAGCGATGTGATGGCCGTCACACTAGTGGGGCTGGGTAATCTATAAGCACATCCTTATGCAGGTCCCTGGTCACAGGACTATCGAGACAGGGCATCGATACTCCGGAGTAGACCAGCGCATGCGCTTCTCATCCCAGTGTGGGAGACGGTCTGTCCCACAGCCGTCAGTACGTCGTACTTGAGATAGTATGCGGGTGCTCGTTAGGTTACGGGTACACTGGACAGGACTCGTCGGGAACTGACTAGTTGGTATTATACCTATCGTCAGTTATCAGTTCCCAGGTGACATGAGTACAGCTTAGTCCGCTGACTTGACACTGTCACTTCGCCTCGGGTGTGTTCCCACTGTACTTTGATCACTACCCTACCACGGCTCAAAGGAGTCGTGCAAACAGGTGGTGGTTGGGTGCAGTCCCGAAGCACTTGGAGGCAGTGACGGTAAGACAGGATTCGTCTCTCCCGGTATTGGGGGTTGACATCGCGCTGTGTCTAGGAGAGCCATTACACGAGTAGTCCCTGGCCAGGGCAAACGAGATATACTGGTAGGTTTCCAGTGTTATCTCAGGGTGTTTTAGGCTTCGCTCCGGCACGACTTGTACCGCTATTGGGGGACTGACGTTTACCGCCCCCTAGGCCCGCCATGCGATGTATCAGACGAACAGACCGGACTGTACGGAGAATGTCACACTCAGGCTCAGTAGGAGTTCAGATGGGTTTCGCCTCGTCGGTCTTCTTGTCGGCATTACCTGGGGACCGTTACGCACAGCTAGTGCCGCTTGCGGTCTGTGGTTAAACCCACTGCCAGCGTAGTGTCGAGTCTTTAGAGTCCCACACAGAAAGCTTTTCGCCTTTAGGCAAAAGAGTAGAGGTCGCATGGTATTGCGACAGGTCGCATGGTTTTGCGACAGGGTTCGGTCACATCCGTGCACTTGTGCACGTACAGTGTCCGGACAGTTTACACTAGCGGGCTTTGGTTTAAGCCAGATCCTAGTGTACCTTATGGGATTGGATTTATCCAGTTTGCATTCGTGTTCCTCGGAACGCGGATGCGGGTGTGTATGCACAGTTGACAGGGAGGCACAGACAGCGGATTCTCATTAGGGTTGTTGACAGTTGACCGTTGACTATTTGACATTTTGCTCAACCCTAATGAGAATATGATATGTGATTAACTATTATATTAATTAAGTATTATGGTGACTTGGTTGTTGACTTTTGTTTACTTTGTTGACTTGTTGACTTTTGTTGACTTGTTGACTTTGTTGACCGGTGGACTAGGCTTGACTAGTTGACCATCATGATAACCATGGTTATCATTTCATGCCAAAGACTTTTACTTGCTTGTTCATTTGATTAAAATGAGTGCATGACATGATAAGGTTATGGTTGCTTCAACCATCACATAAGACTTTTATTGATATGATGAGTTATGATTACATTGGATTATGAGAGGGTGAGAGACAAAAGAGAGCCTCATTCTTTCTTGCTCATTCTCTCTCTTGTTCTTGAGCTCTCCTCTTGCTCTCACCCTCAACCTCTTGCTCCCTCTCTTGATCTATTGTTCTCTTGTCTCATGAGTTGAGAATCAAGAACCATAGATAAAATCCCATTCTATTTCTTCTCTACTCATTCTAGTTCACTAGGTTTAGCAAACCAAGTGAACTAGTTTCTTCAAAGAACGAAGAAGGAGCTAAAGGTTGGAGCTTTCAGGTGGATCTATCTTCGGCGTACGGAGACGACGAGAAGAAGCCATCGGACCACCATCGGAGCTTTGAAGACGAAGGAGTTCAAGACAAGTTTAGGTATAACCATCTCCATCCGAGTAGCTAACTCTCTTTAGCAAAGTTTGCTAGTTTTAGTTTAGTTAAAGATCTCGACTTTGCTTAGTCCATGTTGCCCCTTGCGCTAAAAATTTGATTTTTATACCGTTTCCGCCTCCCCGTAAGAACCGGGGGTCGCAACGCGGACTTACAGCTCCGCGACTGTTACGTCGTGCACGACTTCAATGAAGAAGCAGATGCGCGATGGGAGGACACTAATCCTAAACCAGTAAAAGTTCCTGATGCAAAAGTGCCCAGTCCGTCGTTTGAAGAACAAATGGACAGGCTTATAAGGGAAGGTGGTCAAAAAGTCCGAGATGATCACAACCGTGAAATTGCCATCTACGAGAAAGCCAAAACGCAACGCCTCCTTCAACAGGCCGTCAAAGATGAAAGTGACGCCCCCTATCAACCTGTTATAAAAAAGGCTCGACGCAGAGGCAGAAACAAGTCGAAAGGCCAAAAAGGCGCTCAACGGCAACAAAGCGGGGCTAAGAAGCCATGCAAGCGGGAGTCGAGCGTTATTGATCTTTCCCTCATGAAGAAAATGGGTCGAGCGTACTCGTTTCCTCGGGACAAGACGAAGAAAATACTTGAGCTTGCTCTAAAACATCAGATGCTTACACTGCCGGAGTCCAAGCACCCCGAACAAGCAGGCGAAGTCTCTGACCCAAATTATTGCTCTTACCATCGAGTAATAGGGCATCCTCTCGAAGACTGCTTCACCTTCAAGAATTGGGTCGAAGATCAGTATCAGCTTGGCAAGTTCGCTCTGTCTGACAACTGGAGGGTAGCGCCGCCACAGAAGCATGAACCCAAAGCAGCAAGAACAGAATTAACTCCACATTGGGATTGGAAGCGGATTCGCACTTGTCACATGATCACAATATTAAAAGAAGGGCCCGAGAACATGGACAACCTTTCCTGGTGCTTCGAAAACAGCAATGATGAGGTGATCTCAGAATTTCCGCCAGCTCCGAAAGAACTGGAGGATGGAATACATACCACCGTAGATAACCTCAAGAAAATTAAGTTGGGAACGCTAAATGACCCGCGACCGACATTTGTCAGCGAGCTGCTGTCTGAAGAAAGGGTGGCTGCATTAAAAGACCTGCTTATGCAGCACAAAGATTGCTTCGCATGGAAATATTCTGAAATGCCGGGATTAGATCCAGAAATTGCGGTGCATAAATTGGCAATATCCCCGGACGTCAAGCCAGTCAAACAGGCACCAAGAAGAATGCGGCTCGAGCTTGAGATGAGTATCAACGCCGAGGTCAAGAAGCTGATCGACTCTAGCTTCATCCAGGAAGTTCAATACCCTGAATGGATCGCCAACATCGTCCCGGTGATGATGAAAAATGGGACGGTGCGCATATGCGTGGACTTTCGGGATCTCAATAAAGCCTGCCCGAAGGATGATTTCCCAGTGCCAGTCACCGAACTGATGATAGACAATACGTCCACTCATGAATTTTTCTCCTTCATGGACGGCTCATCAGGGTATAATCAGATAAAAATGCATCCCGAAGACCAGAAGCATACCGCTTTCCGGACCCCTTTGGGAATATTTTGTTACAAGGTAATGCCCTCCGGTTTAAAGAACGCCGGTGCCACCTATCAAAGGGCCATGACGCAGATCTTTGATGACCTTATACACGAAATCGTCGAATGCTATATCGACGATCTCGTGGTTAAAAGCAAATCATACGAAGAACATCTTGAGCATCTGAAGACCGTATTTCAACGCCTTCGATAATACAACTTGAAGATGAACCCTCTCAAGTGTGCATTCGGAGTTTCTTCGGGCAAATTCCTGGGATTCATCGTCCGACACCGAGGTATCGAGATAGATCCGTCCAAGATCAAGGCGATCATGGAAATGCCTCCGCCAAGGACTCTTAAGCAGCTGCGATCTCTCCAAAGGAAGCTCGCATATATACGGCGATTTATAGCCAACCTTTCAGGCAAGTGCCGTCCTTACAGCCACCTGATGAAGAAGGGAACCCCGTTCGTCTGGGACCAAAAATGCCAAAGCGCGCTGGACGAAATTAAACAGTACCTGTAAAACCCGCCAGTGTTGGCTGCTCCGGTTAAGGGAAAGCCTCTTATTCTTTATACAACCGCCCTCGAAGGTTCTTTAGGCACATTATGGGCGCAAGAGAATGACCAGGGGAAAGAAAGAGCACTCTACTACTTAAGTCGAGTTCTTCTGGGGGCAGAAAGCAACTACTCCCTCATCGAAAAACATTGCTTGGCGTTAATCTTCGCAATAACAAAGCTCAGGCACTATACATTGGCACATGAAGTTCGTCTCATATCGAAGGTGGACCCCCTTAAATATTTGATGTCGAAGGCCATATTGACAGGTCGACTCGCCAAATGGGCTTTGCTCTTGATGGAGTTCTCGATAACCTATCAGCCTCTCAAGGCAGTAAAAAGCCAGGCCATTGCCGATTTCCTCGCTGAGCATCCAATAGCCGCCGATTCTCCTCTGAATTGCGATCTTCCAGACGAACATGCGTTTGAAGCGATCGACGGTGGTGATACCCAATGGGAGCTTTATTTCGATGGAGCATCTTCCATGAAAAAGCGCAAACAAAGTATCCCTATAATCAAATCGGGGGTAGGCCTCATCTTCGTGACTCCACAAGGAGAGATAATACGCTTCGCTTTCTCCTTAACAGAGCCGATGACAAATAACGAAGCCGAATACGAAGCTTTGATAGCAGGCCTCGAGATCGCCATTGACATGGGAATTGAAAACCTCCTCATATACGGAGATTCTCAACTGGTCGTTAGTCAAGTAAATGGCGACTACCAAACGTGCAAGCCAGAGCTGGTGAAGTACGGTGAGAAGGTGCAACAACTGTTGACCCAAATTCCCTCATATATTTTGGAAAGCATACCGCACGCGGAAAACAGCAAAGCAGGCGCGTTGGTCAAACTTACTAAAGAACTGGCTGATGAAAACCTCGATGACGTTAGAATCGTGGTGCAAAGCCGTCGGGTGCTTGTCCCAGCAGAAATATCTCCGGAATCATCCGAAGAGAAGGGAACGACTGAGCAGACAACCTTGCAAATAAAAGACCGGGAAAAGGCTGAGGATTAGAGGGAAGTCTTCGTAGACTACTTTAAGTCCCACCGAATGCCCGAAGATGCGTCCACAGGACTTCAGCTCATGAAACGAGCTCTGTCTTTCGCCTTCGTCAATGATACTCTGTACAAGAGGTCATTCGATTCTCTATGGCTAAGATTCCTGGGACCTGAGGAAGCAAAAAGAGTCGTTCAGGAAGTTCATGACGGAATCTGTGGTTCTCACCAAGCGGGCCCGAAGATGAAGTTGAAGATCAAACGGATGGGCTACTACTGGCCCACGATGATTCAGGACTGCCTCGAATATGCGAAGCAGTGCCACTCATGTCAAATTCATGGGGATTTCATCCATCAGCATCCAAATCCACTACACCCGACGGTGGCTAGCTGGTCGTTCGAAATGTGGGGAACTGACATAGTCGGCCCCATCGAACCAGCATCGTCCAAGGGACATCGTTTCATCCTGGCGATGACTGACTACTTCTCCAAATGGGCAGAAGCAGTACCGTTAAGAGAGGTGAAGACGGAAAATATCCTCCACTTCTTCAAGACGCACGTCATATATCGGTTTGGAACGCCAAGACAGATCATCTCCGATAACGGACCAGCTTACAGAAGCCACAAGATCAGTCGCTTCACGCAACAGCATAACATAGACTGGAGATATTCCTCGGTTTATAATCCGCGAGCTAATGGTCTAGCCGAGGCCTTCAACAAGACCCTGACGAAAATCATGAAAAAGACAGTGTCCTGAAATAAGAGAGACTGGCATGAGAGACTGCAAGAGGCTCTTTGGGCATATCGAACTACGTTCAAGATGGCCACCAACGCAACGCCATATGCGTTGGTATTCGGTACAGAAACAGTACTCCCCCTCGAGATAGAATTACCCTTTCTACGAGTGGCAGTCCACTACGAGCTAACAGATGAAGAAAACGCTCACCTTCGGCTTGAGGCGCTTGATGCCTTTGAAGAAACACGGCTCATAGCGCAACAAAATCTGGAAGCTTATAAAGCAAAGATGACGCGCTCATATGAAAGATTGACCCGACCGAGGACATTCCGCCATGGCGAACTCGTGCTAGTAGTCAAAAGGCCTATGATCCCCAATCGCGCCAAGCGGGGAAAGTTTGAGCCAAACTATGAAGGACCGTGCATCATAGATAAGGTCTATCAGGGTGGGGCCTATCTACTCATGGACATGCACGGTGAAAGGCCTTTCAGGCCAATAAACAGTCGCCTCCTAAAGAAATACTACGCTTAATGAGCCATAGCCTAGGTCAATGATATATGATGATGACTATGTCTGCTCGCTATCTTCCTTAGCTCAAGCTTTATAAGCAATAGCCAGCCTTCTCCATGTCGGACCGAAACGTCCTTAAAACTACTACCGCAGCATCCTTAGGCTGACAAGATGAATAAAAAAAAGAAAAAGAAAATAATTAAAAAAATATATGATAAAAAAGAACGGTATGTCCATAAGCAAAATGGACACGGATGAAAACCCGAAAGGGCTCCGTGAGTAAAAACAGCAGGACTACCGGCGAGTGTTCGTGAAAACCCGAAAGGGCGCAACCTCGTAAAAAAAAAGAGAGAAAATAAAAAGAATAAAAAAAAACGGTATGTCCATAAGCAAAATGGGCACGGATAAAAACCCGAAAGGGCTCCGTGAGTAAAAACTGCAGGACTACCGGCAAGTGTTTGTGAAAACCCGAAAGGGCGCAACCTCGTTAAAGGACACTTACAGGGTCCTCTCGACCTTGTAAGGAGAAACCACCCGCGTGAGATCCTTACGACTCACAAGGAAGCAACACACTTAGGGATCCCCACGATTCCTAAGGAGAAAATACACTTGCGAGATCCTCACGACTCGTAAGGAGAACTCTCTTATGGGACCCTCACGGCTCATAAGATTTGAAAGTCTTAAGTTACAGAGACCTAAACCTGTGCTTAAGCAATCCCCACAACTTCCGATATTGCCCTACAAGTGGTTTAATACTGACCCTTGTATATAATCCACTGGCGCGAATAAACATTTCCCTAACCAAGTCCCATCCGTGACTGGGGATATGTTCGCATGGTGAACAACCCTTGTAAATCCTCTCGATTTATGAGGAGAAAACCCTCCTGTAGGATCCTTACAACTTACAGAGGAAACGAACACTTAGGAATCCTCATGATTCCTAAGAAGAAAATACACCTACAAGATCCTCACGACTTGTAGGGAGAAATACCTTTGTGAGACCCTTACGGCTCATGAACTTAAAAGCCTTAGTCGACAGGACCCTAACCCTGGTCGCTAAGCCACCTTTGTTCGACATCGAAAAAGGCAGATGATGATTCGCTCCTGGCAATATCCCAGTTGTAGCGGTGCTGATGCCGAAATCGGTGTTTAATTTCAAGTTTACGGTGAAAGGCCGGTAGGCCGCACGTGCATACGAAATAGCCGAAATGATTGGGCAACTCACAATAAAAAGCAGTGAGTAAAAATAAAAAAATAGCCGAAATGATTGGGCAACTCGCAATAAAAAGCAGCGAGTAAAAATAAAATAAACAGCCGAAATGATTGGGTACCGCGAAAAATAGCCGAAATGATTGGACAATCGCGACCTTCACGATATAAAAGCTGAAATGATAGAGCATCGCGGAAATAAAACAAAAAAAATGATGATAAGACTTTGGCCCTACAGTTAAGATCACATCGATCCCTGTATACAATCCAAGGGCACAAATGAAGAAGGAACCATACTTTCCCAACAGGCTCCGCTAGAAAACGAAGCCAGATCTCGACGATTCATCCCAACTCCGAAGAAACCAGTGTCTTCGGCAAGTACCTCAACTCAGGGAAACAAACAATCCTTGACGAGAGCCTCCTGATTTGCGTCGACTCGCAGAGCAACCAATGCCTCCGTGGGAAATTCTCGACTCGTTTCAACCCCAAGGAAACAAATAATCCTTGGCGCTAGGGAAACAAATAATCCCTGGCAAATACCTCAACTTAGGGAAACGAACAATCCTTGACGAGAGCCTCCTGATCCGCGTCGACTCGCAGAGCAACCAGCGCCTCCGTGGGAAATTCTCGACTCGTTTCAACACCAAGGAAACAAATAATCCTTGGCGCTAGGGAAAAAAATAATCCTTAGCAAATACCTCAACTCAGGGAAACAAACAATCCTTGATGAGAGCCTCCTGATCCGCGTCGACTCGCAGAGCAACCAGTGCCTCCGTGGAAAATTCTCGACTCGTTTCAACACCAATGAAACAAATAATCCTTGGCGCTAGGGAAACAAATAATCCTTAGCAAATACCTCAACTCAGGGAAACAAACAATCCTTGACGAGAGCCTCCTGATCTGCGTCGACTCGCAGAGCAACCAGCCTCCGTGGGAAATTCTCGACTCGTTTCAACACCAAGGAAACAAATAATCATTGGCGCTAGGGAAACAAATAATCCTTAGCAAATACCTCAACTCAGGGAAACAAACAATCCTTGACGAGAGCCTCCTGATCCGTGTCGACTCGCAAAGCAACCAGTGCCTCCGTGGGAAATTCTCGACCCGTTTCAACACCAAGGAAACAAATAATCCTTGGCGCTAGGGAAACAAATAATCCCTGGCAAATACCTCAACTCAGGGAAACAAACAATCCTTGACGAGAGCCTCCTGATTCGCGTCGGCTCGTGATTTAAACGAATTCTTGATTTGTGTAGTATTTGAAAATTTGTAAAGAAATCACAACCAAAAATTATTTGACCGCAATCAACTACGGTGTCGGATGTAGATTGTTAGTGAGTGCGGATCGTCCACAGGGAAAGTGTAATCGTTCGTCTTTTGAATTAGTTGAGTTGAAACTTTAATGAAAAGAAAACAAAACAATTCATGATTTGAAATTAAAGTTCAAGAATGAAAAAAAACTAGATCTAAGAAAGCATTAAAAGATAGAATCAAAAATTGATCGTTTGTTGATTTTTCCAAACCAAATCTCAAGAATCGAAATGAGGCTCGTAGGAATCGAACGGATCTATAGATGTGATGTAATCTTACAATTACGTATTCTTATCCTTCGATGAATTGATACTAGATCGATGATAATCGATGAGAATTAGAGACTTCTTGTGAAACTAGGGTTTCATCTTATCTCTTGTTCTTTCATTGATACCATTCATATTCTAGCCTCTAGTAAATTCAAGAAACGATCGTAGATCCCTAATTTCGAGCGATCACAATCAAGAAAGCATCGCTACGAAACTAGGTCATCGATTCTTGAACTTGCTAGGGTTTACAAAACTCGTAGGACTTAAAGATCGTATTAAGATTTGTTACATCATCATTCTACAATCGTCTCGACTCCTTTACGAGCGGAGTTTTACTCAAACATCACAACAAGAACAACAATTACAAATTGAGATCTAATCATGATGCAAGAATTAAAAGAAAGCAAGATTAAAGAATTTCACCTTTTATTTATATCAACAATTTCATTACATTCGCTCAAGAACTACAAGAGGAAGAATTCGATCGTCGACTTGGCTTCGCTCGTCTCCGTGGATCGCGGATCGGCTTGGATCACTTGCCCGATTGAAGATCGGCTCGGCTCCTAAAAGGTTGAAGGCTTCTCGCTTGATTTGGTACTCAAGATCTTGGATTTGGAGTGGAATTAGGGTTAGGGTTTCGCACAAGCCTTGTCACGAGACTTGTGGAAGAAAATGGTGTAGAATGAACCAATGGTTATTGATTAGCCTTTAACCCTAGGTCTAGGTTCCTATTTATAGATAACTAACCCTAGATCTAGGATTTCAAATTCCAAGTTTCCCTCCAAAAGTTTGTTGAAGAAATTCAAATTTCCCTCCAAAAGTTAGTTAGGGGAGAAGCTTCTAGATGTGATTAGTTAGGAGGGAGCTTCTAGAAGAGGATTAATTAGGAGCTTAATTTAGGATTAGCCTTCTTAATCTTCTTTGCTGATCTGGCAGTAGCTTTGAGAGAGTTCTGGAACTTTGCATATCAGAAAGTAATGTGGGCCCAGAGAAAGGAATTGCGCATTAAAAATTACATGCTGACGTGGCAGATCAGCCGCGGATCCGCGGCCCAAGAAGGCATATGCCGCGGATCCGCGGCTCTATATGGGCTTCAGGCTTTGGTTTTTCTGGGTTGAACTTGGGCTGTTGTATGGGCCTTCTTCTGATGTATTGAATTATCTAATTTCTTCTGCATTGATACCAGATCTGAAATGATTGACTTGGCTTATTGTTTGATCAGCTTCTTTTGATTTTCTTCCGTATTTCCTGCACAGACTCAAGACAAGTGTTGCGCAAATACAGAAATGATGCGATGCCATGAAATGCGGTTAATTTCCTTTAAAGTATCGGTTTAAAAGTCTAACACATGCAATCTCATATTTTGTGACAGATTTGCTAATATGTAGAATATGAATGCCGAACACTTCTAAATGTATGCAAAAGATGGGGAAATTGCCGGCTAAAATATACAATATTTTCGACTGATCAAATACCCCCAAACTTAATTTTGATCGTCTCGAACGAATGTTTTATTAAAAGAGAAGGAGAAAGTAAAGAAAGAGAAAAACTAACTAGCACACTTTCGTAGGCAACACGATTGCACTGAGCACGTGCAACAAGCCTTTAAACCTCTAGGTGTCCCTAGTAGGAGGAGTGTTGTCTCCTGAGGGTTTTCAGCGGATTGCACCCACAAAATCCAATAATAAAAGAAAGATCATGAATATTACATTTAAAGAAAAGAATTGTAAAAGAAAGACTTTGAAAATTAGGGTCTCCAACTAAGCTAGCTTTTCGGTTGTCATGAGCCCTATCTTAATGGTCATGAAGAGATGTTAGAAATCACGTCCTCCTTCAATAAAACATCGTCTTATTCTTCATTCCTATCTTTCTTCCAAACACTGATCATATCATCCTGCGTGTGTGTAAAGACATCCCTACACCCGGAGAATTCAATTCAAGCTATCATACTCTTGCCCATCAGCCTCAGTATATATTTTTTTCTCGATGAGCTCACACACTTTCATGCGACCGTTAATATTTCTTGAGGTACTAACCGACCGATTACTCATGTGCTTGCTTATTTGGTGTATTTTCCTAATCTTGCACCACCTTAGGTATAGCAGTGACTCCCAGACCAGTTGGCCTTAGGGCACTAGATGAAAAGGCACCCTTGCTATATATTTTTTTTATTTCCCTTGGTGATAACAAAACCAGTGTTCATTTTTCTCACCATTTTTTTTTCTTTTTTTTTCATACTTTTGGCTTTAAGACAAGAGCATTTCAAGGTATCCTCTACTATCCCAGGCTTCAAGACGTGTGTAAGTGCGAATAGCAGGGTAGCAACGTTCAAAATGTTTGGCTTCCAGAATAGAAAGTATTTTTCAGACTTATTTTTATCCTCAGATTAGTGACGTCTTTCATCTTACTAACCCTTGGGACAACGGCTCATAACTACTTATTACTAGTTCGTATAAGAAAACTTCTAATTTTCTTAGTTTTCTTAAATTTTTCTAATCTCATGGATGTAATTTTTCACTATCTAATCTTTTATTGTCTTATTTATGTACAAAAATATTTTTATCTTTTGAAAATTTTTAAATTTTTATAGGTTTTCAAAAATGTTTTGTGCTTATGCAAAGTATGATGCAAATGATGCGAAAATAAGCACAAACCTCCCCCAAACTTGTTTTCAACAGTGTCCTCACTGTTGCCTTCTGCTAAATCTCGAAAAACCTGTAAGCTTGGGAGGAATTTATTAGTGGGGGCAAAATATTTAAGTGAAGATCCTCCCCCAAACTTATTTTTGGCTCAAAATTTTGTAAAAATTTTCTTTTCAGGAGCCAGAAAAATTATACCCCCCCAAACTTGAATTATGCAATGTTAAACTTTGAAAATCACAAGTGGGGGTCAAAAATCATTGGTCGATACCAAGCTTTGCAAAGACCGAAGGTTAACACCAACCATTCAAAAATTTTATCAATGCAGTGCTCGGGTTGGTGGAAGAAAAAGTGGGGAAAAGGTAAGTGGTGGAAGAGAATGTATGTGCGTCTCATTTTGGAGAGACGATGCAGTGTATGTGATGGATTACTCGCATTCTTCTTACAATTCAGAAGAAGGGGTGGAGGTTCAATTTTAGTGAGTAGAACCTGATTCATCTCAACACCCGTGTTATTTAGAAATGCGAGTTCATCAGCGAAGATCTCCTCAAAAGTTTCATCTATACCCCGGTGAATAATGTCATCACAAAGTGCGGGGTGATCTTCAGACTCTAAAAGCAGTTCATAATCGGTGTTAATTGCAGACCCGGACATCTCGGTGGAAGAGTCCGTATGTGTATGATACATAGTTGGGTCAAACAATAACATACGAAAAGAGTCAAGATCAGTATCAGGAGGATTATCTAATTCGCTGCTGTCGATATCCATTAAGTCGACAGAACATACCTGAGCAATAGGTTCGGAGGGTACACTTCCCAACTTGTAAATGTTCAGCTCTATTGACCTATTCCCGAAAGATAGGGTCATAGAACCGTTACGACAGTTGATAATTGCATTGGAAGTGGCCAAAAATGGGCGACCTAAAATCACCGGAATTTGATTCCGTGGGTTCGCTACAGGTTGTGTATCAATTACAATAAAATCTACCGGGAATATAAATTCTCCGATTTTTATTAACACATCCTCCAGTTCACCCCTAGGTTTGGTGATAGATCGGTCAGCCATCTGGAGAGTGCAATTGGTTGGCTTCAACTCTCCAATACCTAGTTGCTCATAAACTGAGTATGGAAGCAAGTTAACACTAGCGCCAAGGTCTAGTAGAGCACGGTTGATGTGTTTTTCCCCAATAGAAATGGAAATAGTAGGATATCCAGGATCCTTACGTTTCCTCGGTAATTGTTGGGGGAAAGCCGTGTCTATTGTTTTTTCCATGAATATCTTCTTGGGCGCTTGAGTCTTCCTCTTTCTAGTGCACAAGTTCTTAAGAGTTTTTGCATAAGACGGAACTTGTTGGATGGCATCTAGGAGAGGGATGTTGGTGTTTACTTGCTTAAAAATGTTCATAATCTTCTCCATATGTGGACTCGGTGTGTTAGCCCTTAACCGATTAGGATAAGGTGCTTTAGCAATAAGCGCTGGGTCCATCATAGGAGAAGGAAGTGTTTGTGGAACCGATCCCGGAATAGAAGTGGGGATCGTCCGTGGAGGAGAAAAAGAGGTGGGCTGAAGTGGCGAGCCTTTTGGGAAACGAAGAATAGGCTCGGAAGAAGGTGGGGTAGAAGAACTGGGGTAAGAAGTGTGTGTGTGAGGACAGGTCTCAGCCGGGGTGTTATTGATTGATTTATTAATATCATCAAACTCTTCCCCAAGGTGATGGTCAAGCACTCTTCCAGATCTCAACGTGATCTCATCCACATGATGTGAATAGCTAGGATTAGGTAAAGGTTGAGCTGGAAGTTTCCCTTTCTCTCTTGCACTCATTTCGGCTTTTAGTTGTGCAATTTGTTCTTCCATCGATTTGATATTGTCATTTTGAGAGATAATGATCTTCATCACATTCTCGACGGAAGATTGCAAACTTGCCGTCCCTTGGATGGATTGTTTCATGAAAGTATCCAAGGTTTGTGCTAGTGCAGAGATATTATCTGTACCGGTCAATTGCAAAAGACTAGACGGTACAAAAGTGTTGGCCGGATTTTGGAAGTTCTGTGATTGGAAGGGGTGCTGACTCAATTGAAGTGGTGGCTGCTGTTGTGGTGGAGGGACCCCTTGGAAATTGTTTTGGTTTGGAACCGTGTTTTGAAATTGGGATTGGTTCCAATCAAAGTTAGGGTGATTCCTCCAACCCTGATCATATGTGGAGGAAGATGGATCGTTTCTAGGTCTTTGAAATGATGCATTGGTATGCTCAGGACCTTGAAACGGACATTCTTCCGTCAAGTGAGACGGATCAGAACAACAACCACATACAGTTTTGGAGAGTGATATTTGAC
Organism: Agapanthus africanus; assembly: GCA_030015575.1. Lineage (NCBI taxonomy): Eukaryota > Viridiplantae > Streptophyta > Magnoliopsida > Asparagales > Amaryllidaceae > Agapanthus > Agapanthus africanus. The sequence goes on from JASDDO010000018.1 coordinate 327,617,655, forward strand.
TTAGGGCGGCTGCTAAAAATTTGTTTTCCATAGCGTCAAATTTCTTGTGTAAAGCTGAAATTTCAGCTCTAATTCCTATAGAAATATCATTACCATCCCTAGTCGATTGACTCACACCCTCCCACTGTAAAGATTTTTCAGCGAAATCTTCTAGAAATTTCCAGGCTTCCCCATCATCTTTGGTCATAAAGTTGCCTTGACACATGGATTCAAGGGTCTGTCTTGTGTAAGGAGTAATGCCCTCATAAATGATTCGACAAAGATCCCATCTCGGGATGCCGTGATGTGGACATTGGATTAACAGATCCTTGAAGCGGTCAAGACATTTTGAAAATGTTTCATTTGGAAGTTGGGTGAATTGATAGATTTCGCTACGGACTCGAGCTGTTTTGTGGTGTGGGTAGAATTTCTTAAGGAATGCTTTGACGAATTCGTCCCAATTTGAAATGGAATGTGCGGTAGTGTTATATAGCCACTTCTCGGCTAAATCGCACAAAGTGAATGGGAGAAGACGAAGACGTAAAGCATCCATAGACAACTGTGAAGTACCCATCATTGCGCATACATTTTCAAATTTCGTGATAAACACGTATGCGTCTTCAGACTCGAGACCGTGAAATTTTGGTAGAAGGTTGATGTATTGGGGTTTTATTTGAAAATTTTCCCCGTTGGCTGGTGGAATGGAAAGACAGGTGGAAAGTGGGCCTCGTGTAGGATAGCATCTCTCTTGGAGAGAAATGCGAGGTGGAATCTGCGCACCAACGGACGGCGGCATGGTAGGGGAAAAGAAGTTCGATGGAGGTGGATCCATCGATGTGGGTGTGGTGGTGGGTAAGAAAGGGTAAATGTAGAAATACCGACTTTAGGGTCGATCGGGGGACGCGGAATAACAGGCACTAGAATCCTGTTGTCCAGCCTATCTTGTACTAAAAAGGGTTAGTACAAGTGGCAGCGTGAATTTATAATTAGGGGAATTTGATGTATGCGGTGTTTGCTTTAAAAAGATACGGATTTTTGAAAATATGATGCAACAAAACAAATGCAACACACAAAACCCTAAAATCTAGGGGTCACCTAGGTCTGGCTCTAGACCGCTCCTAACTGCCAAAAGACAAGTCGCAGGATAAATCCTCCACTGCCTCTTTGTCTCCCTGTGGCCGGATAAGTGCCAGGTAAGTGGGAAGGAACCACCACTACAGTGGGCCTAATTAAAAACCACTAGCCTTAGACACACTCGCCTTAGGCACCACAAGAAAACTCGGATAAGCAATGAATTACCCACGGCCTTCTCTTTTCCTAATTGAGCGCGACGGTCCTTAGAGTCATCTCTAGATTTCTTTTAATTAATGAGGGTCAATACGGATGCAAGTTTTGCGATTTTCGGGGCCTAGGAAGGGTAATGAAATCCCCACCTAATTTGGATTTGGTCGTGCCCCTTAATTTCCGTATTAATATGCAACAACCACAAGAATCAAAAACACGCACAAATTTTATTTTGCTTTTGCGCTCAGCGATTTATTTGCAAAGAAATCTGCAGTAAAGTGTTAGTTGGAGCTAGAAAGGGAGAGGAGAAAGAGACAGAAATCACCTGCAGGCAAAATTTTCCAGAGAACCCCCAACCTCGCCGCGGAACCGCCGCGTATTGTAGGTATCGGCCGCAGAAACGCGCTCCTCTGGTGGAATCACTGTACAAATTTTCTTCAGGGAGCTTCTGTCGGCTCCCTCAGCTCTCTGGTATATCCAAAAAAAATTTTCAACAGCACAGAATGCTCCAGATTTCCTCGCAATCAAATCGCAACACACGTATTAGTGTTTGCACGAATTTAGATCTAAAAATTATGATGGAATAAATTGTTCAACTCAAATTTCAAAATACGAACTATTAGTGCACTATCCCCGGCAACGGCGCCATTTGATTGTTATAAATTTCCGATTGTGTGTATCAAATCAAATAGTCCCCGGCAACGGCGCCATTTGATTGAAACGAATTCTTGATTTGTGTAGTATTTGAAAATTTGTAAAGAAATCACAACCAAAAATTATTTGACCGCAATCAACTACGGTGTCGGATGTAGATTGTTAGTGAGTGCGGATCGTCCACAGGGAAAGTGTAATCGTTCGTCTTTTGAATTAGTTGAGTTGAAACTTTAATGAAAAGAAAACAAAACAATTCATGATTTGAAATTAAAGTTCAAGAATGAAAAAAAAACTAGATCTAAGAAAGCATTAAAAGATAGAATCAAAAATTGATCGTTTGTTGATTTTTCCAAACCAAATCTCAAGAATCGAAATGAGGCTCGTAGGAATCGATCGGATCTATAGATGTGATGTAATCTTACAATTACGTATTCTTATCCTTCGATGAATTGATACTAGATCGATGATAATCGATGAGAATTAGAGACTTCTTGTGAAACTAGGGTTTCATCTTATCTCTTGTTCTTTCATTGATACCATTCATATTCTAGCCTCTAGTAAATTCAAGAAACGATCGTAGATCCCTAATTTCGAGCGATCACAATCAAGAAAGCATCGCTACGAAACTAGGTCATCGATTCTTGAACTTGCTAGGGTTTACAAAACTCGTAGGACTTAAAGATCGTATTAAGATTTGTTACATCATCATTCTACAATCGTCTCGACTCCTTTACGAGCGGAGTTTTACTCAAACATCACAACAAGAACAACAATTACAAATTGAGATCTAATCATGATGCAAGAATTAAAAGAAAGCAAGATTAAAGAATTTCACCTTTTATTTATATCAACAATTTCATTACATTCGCTCAAGAACTACAAGAGGAAGAATTCGATCGTCGACTTGGCTTCGCTCGTCTCCGTGGATCGCGGATCGGCTTGGATCACTTGCCCGATTGAAGATCGGCTCGGCTCCTAAAAGGTTGAAGGCTTCTCGCTTGATTTGGTACTCAAGATCTTGGATTTGGAGTGGAATTAGGGTTAGGGTTTCGCACAAGCCTTGTCACGAGACTTGTGGAAGAAAATGGTGTAGAATGAACCAATGGTTATTGATTAGCCTTTAACCCTAGGTCTAGGTTCCTATTTATAGATAACTAACCCTAGATCTAGGATTTCAAATTCCAAGTTTCCCTCCAAAAGTTTGTTGAAGAAATTCAAATTTCCCTCCAAAAGTTAGTTAGGGGAGAAGCTTCTAGATGTGATTAGTTGGAGGGAGCTTCTAGAAGAGGATTAATTAGGAGCTTAATTTAGGATTAGCCTTCTTAATCTTCTTTGCTGATCTGGCAGTAGCTTTGAGAGAGTTCTGGAACTTTGCATATCAGAAAGTAATGTGGGCCCAGAGAAAGGAATTGCGCATTAAAAATTACATGCTGACGTGGCAGATCAGCCGCGGATCCGCGGCCCAAGAAGGCATATGCCGCGGATCCGCGGCTCTATATGGGCTTCAGGCTTTGGTTTTTCTGGGTTGAACTTGGGCTGTTGTATGGGCCTTCTTCTGATGTATTGAATTATCTAATTTCTTCTGCATTGATACCAGATCTGAAATGATTGACTTGGCTTATTGTTTGATCAGCTTCTTTTGATTTTCTTCCGTATTTCCTGCACAGACTCAAGACAAGTGTTGCGCAAATACAGAAATGATGCGATGCCATGAAATACGGTTAATTTCCTTTAAAGTGTCGGTTTAAAAGTCTAACACATGCAATCTCATATTTTGTGACAGATTTGCTAATATGTAGAATATGAATGCCGAACACTTCTAAATGTATGCAAAAGATGGGGAAATTGCCGGCTAAAATATACAATATTTTCGACTGATCAGCTCGCAGAGAAACCAGTGCCTCCGCGGAAAATTCCCGATTCGTCTCAACTTACAAGATAAAGCCTCAGGCAGCAGGGACTAAAAAACTTGCTTCCTGAACAATGGGACCCTGCAAGTCGATCTAAAACGATCTCTTGCATACTATTCACGGGTCTCACTCTCCAAAGTCGAGTTTCGACAAGGAGGGGAACAACCGCTTACGTGTCCTCTCGACTCGTAAGAGGGAAAAATTCTCTTATAAGATCCTTACGATTTATAAGAGAAAACACACTTAGGAATCCTCACGACTCCTAAGGAGAAAAACCCACCTACGAGATCCTCTCGATCCGTAGGGAGAAAAATCTCTACGAGACCCTCACGGCTCATAGAGTTGAAAAGTCTTAGGCAGCAGATCTGAACCTGCGGCCTAAGCCATCGTTATTTCTTAAGAAAGTCAAGATGTGTGCTCTATTATCTGTTGACCATGTTTACTAGGGCGGCATGCTGATAATAAAAGAAAGAAAAGGCGGAGAAATGACACAAGACATTACAGAAAATGTGTATCTTTTATTCATAAACTTGATTGAGTACAGGATACATTTTGCTAAAAAATTAAAAAATATATATATATACATTTTTTATTTACAAGTACAAACGATACAAGGAGAGTTACTGAGAAGGAAGCGTCTTGCATAGCTCTAGCAATTGCTCGCGCAATTCCTTCCCCACTTTCTCCTGATCGGCTACCACCGCCAGCTCCTTGGGCCCGTTGCTGCAAGACAGATGCAAGCTGCTCCGTGACGGCCTGATAAGCAGCTTCCTTGCCTGGGGTATCGCGCTCGGCTACATCAAGCTTTCGCTTCAAGTTTAGCCCATGGGAGATGCGCTCCAGGAGACCTTCAAAGATAGCCTTCACTTGGGCAGCATTCGCTTCAACCTCAGCACGCAGACGGGCCATCTCGCTCGAAGTCTCTTGGCATTCCCTTAGCCTTAAAGCTGCTTCTTGTTCTAAATGGTGGACGTAAGAAGCGCTTCCCTCGATCCATGCTGCTCTTTCATTGCTCGCGGCTAAAGTCTCGGGGGCGGGACGCAACGACTCCAGCTGATGCAGGCGAGCCTCGATCTCCATACAATGGTTAACCCAAGATGCGATGATGCCCTCGTCATAGAAATTCACGAGTATCACCAGCATCGGGTTAACCGCCGTAGCGAAATCCGCAGCAGGCGTAGGGTTCTTGACGTCGAGCTCCTCAATGTAGTCGCTCAACATACGCAAGCTGTTCGCGGCGCCTTTCGAAGATGGACGTCTCAGGTAAGGACCTGCCGGCATTGTGATGCGAGGCTCGAAGGGCGCCGAGACCGGAACGACAGCTGAAAAGAAACAAGGTGTGATAAGATAACAGTACAAAAAATAAAGAGGGGGGAGTTATCAATGTGATAGTCGCCGTACCAGCTGAGACAGATGGCAAGGCCGGAAGGGCAGGTGGCGCGGCCGATCTTTCTTCTCCCCCTTCGATTTGTAACGCTGCAGTCAGGACAAGAGAGAGTTAGAAATAATTCTATCACCGAAAAAGAAAGGTATCAGTCGGGGACTATACTCACCAGCACCGCCAGAGGAAGAAGTGAGTTCAGATGGAAAGGAGAAGTGTGGGAGCAACACTTGATATAGATGATCAAAGAGCACTCCTGAAAAGACATAACAGTGCGACTTTAGTACACAAATTATGCGTTTGGAAGATAAGATTAATAAATTGCAAACCCATACCTTCCAACATCTTCGACGGTATGAGAGAGGGTTGAGAGGTGATCACCGCCAAGGCAGTCGTTGAAGGCGCTCCCTCGAGCAGTAGGGCATCAGCGCTGGCTGCACCTGCGTTACGAAAAAAAGGTGAACTTGTCAGAAAGGATTGTAAGGTAAAGAAAGACAGCAACTTGGGATTTACCTGATGAGCTGCCGGCTGAAACGGAGGCGACTCCCTCCTCCATGGACATGAGGCCACCGCCCGTGGCCTCATCACCTGACTCGATAGGGACCGTTGTCGTGCTCGCAAGACCTGGAGACGGCGGAAGATCGTACACGGGGAGGGCAATGATTGGAGCATTGCCGGACTCTTGGGAGAGAGTGGCTAACTCTTCCCCAAGAGTCGTACCCATATCACCCGCTACTTCTGCGGGCTCCGCGGTCTCCATCGGCTCATCCGCCGTCACCATGAGGATGCCGGCCTCAAGCGCCTCGTCCGCCACCACCCTGGGCTCCGTTGTAATGATCATTTCATCTGCCGCCACTTCAGGCTCGGCATCAATGACCTTCTCGGCTGCAGACCCCCCAACCTCCATCTCAGACTCCAAAGCCTCAGCGACGTTGCCCGCCGTCGGCTCAGGTTCGGCAGGTGCCTCCTCCTCTGTTTCCTTGGGTTCAACGGTCTCCGCCTCCCCCTCGATCGGACTTGGCCTTGCAAGATAAAATATATAAGAACCGACAGCTTTATGAGTCTTATAACGAAGTTCTGAAAGAAGTATTACCTGAGGTAGACTTGTCGTTAGCCTCTCTATTGGCACGGATCGCCTGTCTATAAGCTGTAGACAGGGCGACCGGAGACTCTTTTGACGGAGTGTTGGCTCGAGGAACGATGCTGGGGCCCGCTCCAATGGCCAAAGCAGCCCTGCGTGCCTTTGCTTCGCGCCTCGACCGCTTCCTCTCCTCCCGGGCCGTCACGATGGACCTCTTTGACGCTTCCTTTATCGAAGCATCGTCGTCCTCATTTAAAGATGCCTCCAGAGCCTTTAAAGCATCTCTCATCAGCTCTTCAAGACGAACCTCCTGCGGTGGCCCAGAGGAAGCGGGAACATCGGCAGCTGGCAGAACATTTGCGTCGCTTGGCGGGAATGGCATTGAGGTTTCTACAGTAAAAAGGGAGAGATTAGATTGACCATAACGCAAGGAGAATAAAAACTTGATGAATCGAAACTTACTGAGGCCTAAAGACGCTCTAAGGCGTTCCTTCTCTTGGAAGGTCTTGAGTGAAGCGGCAATGGCTTCCTCATCAGTGATGCCTGTTGGAAGAAAAGAAAGAAAAATGTTAGTCAAAGGCAATGAGGAGAATATGATACAATAAAGAAAATGCAACTAGTAGTTACCTGATTGCGCAAGCTCAGCTAGCCACGCGTCATGCTTTGCCAACCACGCTGAAGTTTCGAGAGCGGCTTCCAAGTCTGTATCATCCGGCGGCGGCATGACTAATCCCTTGTTAGTCTCATATTCGATCAGGCCCTCGACATAGGGAGCATGGGGTTCCTGACGAAACGCGATATCTGCAGCGAAGGGCGACTTCTTTTTCTTCTGCCCTCCGACCCTAGGCTTACGTGGGATTGACTTACGCTTAGCAGCCACCTTGGGATGGCGGGTCCCGATGTCTGCACCCACACCAGACTCCGGCGAGGCTATAACCACTGTATCCACTGGAGCACAGGGCGCTGGTGGTGCATCGGCAATATCAGGGAGCAGCAATCTGCATGGAGGACTCTGCGCACGCGAGGGTCCGGCTCTGGCATCTTTTAAAGGGGGGATTACCGGGGTCCTTGGCACCAAAGGAGCATTGCGATCGCTACCTGGAGGTGCACCCTTACGGTCGATCAGCAACCGCCTTTCCTCCTTTATGACCTCTCCCTCCCTTCGAATGACTGTACCATTCTGTATATACCCTGAGGAGTCGTGGAGCGCAAACCAGCTCACTGATAAAGAAGTGGGAGCCCGTGTTTAGACGCATGAAATGATGCAGCGCTCTCTCCATCCCTTCTTCGGTCGCAGCAGGTTCCGATAAGAAAGCCTCCAGTGGTACCCCTTGATTATAGCTCAGTTGCTGGGCGAAACGATGCGGGTTATATCTCATGAAGATCGCTGCCCCGTTCTGCCTAAACACCAAGAAGCCCGGTCTGATGGAATATAAGTGAAGGGTCTCCCGGGCCGTTAAAACCGAAGCTCCATCCTTGAAAGTGTCTTGCAATGACCGCACTGCAGTGGTAGACGCTTTTCCATTAGTCAACACCCTGTCAACAAAAGATACACCGGCTCCAACGGTGTTGGAGCGAAGGAGTAAACCCCTGGCATTTCGTAGCGATGGATTCACAATGGATGCGCCAATCAGCTGTATGATGCGAGGGAAGCTGCACCTTTCGTAGAACGAGGGCCTTTTATGCATGCCGAAAACACCCGATGTATGTAGCTCGAGTCACGACATAAAGTAGTGCATCGGGAAGACCACGTGCAATACCCCGGGCTCGTTAGCATCTGCTGCTCGGCTGAGGCCATGATATAGGTGTGCCAAGCCAACGATCCCAACGGCCACCTTTACCTCGATAGCCATCCGGTGGGCTGGGTAAAAGACAGAAGGCCGCATACGGTGAGAGTGCATTGGAATCGCAAACCAACTCAACCATAACCCGAGAAATCCTAAGAAAAATGCCTCCTCATCCATTCCAGGGGCCGCAATTTCTACAAAAGACATAGTCGGGATTTCTGGAAGGAAAAAACCCTTTTGATCTATCTTTTTTTCCGGCAGGTTATCCACACCTAAACCGAAAGGGTCATCCAGGGTAGCGAACTTAGCAGCCTCTGATGAGAGGACGCTTGGATGAAGAAACCGAGCATGAAATCCTCAAAGTTAACTCCTCGACTCCCATGTTCGATGAAAAGAGACTCATATATGTTCAACACTTTAATCAAGCTTGGGAACTGGTGTTGAACCGCATTCTCCGGCGTGAGCCCCCTTATCACCGGCTTAGCACCAAAGACGTACTCATCCGTCGGGAGCAACTCCTCATAATATTCCCCCATGATTGGTAGACCAAATACCTCCGTAAACTCTTCCAAAGAGACTGACACTTCCCGATCCATGGCAAGGAAAGTGTGGGTAGGAATGTTCCACTGCTCCAGGAAGGCCTTGAACCTCCAGGTGGGGAGCGTAGGATATTGGAACAGAGAGACGTACACTGCGGTGTACAATCCTAACTTTATCAACTGCGACTTCTTCGTCGATAGGATATACCGAGCCCATGGTAGGTAGCCGATCGGGTGGCGGGGGATCAGTCCTATATTATATGATTGCCCCCATGGTCGTGCCTCGCCTTGACAGATACGGCGTCCCAGGATATCCAAAACCATGGGACGCTGGACCGGGATTGCATCTATGGCCGGATGAAGAAAACCCTTCGATGTCCAATCAACCATCTCCACGGCATACTGCACCGAGGGTGGGGTGGCATAGTGAATCGCTGTGATGGGTTCTGACGGCACTGCGCAGGTGAAGCTCCGTCGAGCCATGATGATCTGATTATACCACGACCCCCAAAGGTGGAGACTCTTGTATTCCGGGTCGTACTCCTTAATCATGGCCAGGACTTCACGGTCCAAGGGTGCTTCGGGAAATCCTTCCTCTGAACGAGCAAATGGGAATGAGGTGTCGAGAGACATGATCGCTGCAAGTGAACAGAAATTAGCCGTTAGTGTTGCAATTCCAACGCTTAGCGTTTAAGAAAAAAAAATGCAATGCATTAATTAATTAAATTAAAAATTAATTAAATTAAAATTAATTAATTACACCACACAGCAGTGCAGTGGGTAGGAGACCGAAGGGGGACCCACAAAATCTGAATGACAATACGTCAGTTAATAAGACAACCTCATCATTGGATGAAATTGTCAGTTGGTCCCCAGGAAAACATTCCCACTAATAATAGTAATAAAAAATCCCTAGGGACAAGGAGAAAATCTCCTCTTTCAGAGCAAAGCTCTGTCACAGAGTGACACTTGTAAAACTCTGGTCTCAGGGAAAGAAGATTCCTTAAAAAGAGCCTTGCTCTGTGGTGATGATGAGAAAATTTATTTAAAACTCCTAAAGAAATTAAAACATTTTGAAGACCCTTAGAATTTCTTCATTTTTAGATAAAAAAGATATATTTTTGGATCCATGAGCAAAGCTCTGCTCATGGGTTAAAACCCATGAACAAGATCTCTCCAGATCTATGGATTCATGAGAGCAAAGCTCTGTTGGTGAAACCCCAATGGGGATCCCTTTAGATCAAAAGATCTGTGAGAGCAAAGCTCTTTGGTTAAGATCAATTTAAATTAATTTGATTTAAATTAATTTTTACCTAAAGTTTGTAACTCTGGAAATGAGCAAAGCTCTGAATTTCTTAAGCAAGAGCAAAGCTCTAGAAAATCAAAGATCTTGAAATGGTGAGATTTTTCTAAGGGTTAGAGGTCCTATTTATAAGGCGCTTGCGCCCCTTCAGCTCACCCCTTGATCCAACGGTCAGGAGCTTGCCACCGCTGCACTCACGTGCGCGCCACGTGAGCGCAACGGTGGGGGGGCATTTGTTTCCCCCAATCAGAGCAAAGCTCTATTGGAAATTCAAAATTCAAATTTTAAGCAACGCTTCAAATCTCGGGCGCAACGCGCCACATGTCAGGCGTTGATACGTCAGCACAGCGCCCAAGAAGGCGCGCCCAATCAGAGCAAAGCTCTATTTTAAGCAAAATTAAAGGAAGCAACGCTTCAGTTGCGCAAGCACTGCGCTGCACGACACGTGTCAGCGCAGATGCGCTAGCGCAGTTGCGCTGCGCTTTGCGCTGCGTGACACGTGTCAGCGCAGATGCGCTAGCGCCGTTGCGCTGCGCTGTGCGCTGCGTGACACGTGTCACGCGCTGGGGTATTTGCGCCAAACAGAATTAAAATTCTAAAGAAATCTTTTCTGTTCTTGTTAAAATAAGAAGATTTTCTTCTGTAAAACAGAAACTCTTTGATCAAAGATCCAACGGTGTGGAAAATTCCCCAAATCACTAAGAGAAAGATCTCTTTAACAAATTTAACTAATTTATGGGCACTATAAAAAGGACCCTAAATCTCAATTCAAAGGCATCAACATTTTGGTGAGAAATTAAAATTTTCAAATAGAGAGAACTCTGAAGAAATCTCAAGAGAAAAAAGGTAAAAAGCCTTTAAAAGAGAAGAATTTCTTCTAATAGATCATTGATCTAAGAACAAGATCAATGATCTTCAATAAAAAACAAATAAAAACAGTGCTTTGCACTTTTTTATGAACCTTGGGTTCTCTGAGATAAGAAAAACAAGAGAAACTTGTTTTCCTTGATCTAAATTAGATCAAGAAAGCAAATAGTGCTTTGCACTTCTGCTCTGAACCTTTTGGTTCTTGAATCTAAATGATTCTCAAATTTATGGTGCCTTGCACTTGCAAACTGCGTTGTTGCGCTCTTGGGAGAGCGCCACGTGTCAGCATCTGAACTACTTGCGCTATGCGCTTTAAGATAGAGCTTTTCTTTCTGTAATTGGCGCAACTCACCAAAGTGCGCCACGTGTCAGCAGCGCAAGTGCAGCGTACTAGCACAGCGCACTGCGCTTGCATGACACGTGTCGTCACCACAAGCGCTTGCGCTCTCTAATTGGCGTAAAGTGCCTGATAAATGCAAGGCATTTCCTAAAGGCCTAGGCCCAAATTAAAAAAAAAACAAGCAGGCCTAATTAAATTGATACTCGGCATCATTTATAAATAGGCAGAGCCCAAACGAAATAATAAAAATGCTATGCATTTTAAAAGGGGCAGAGCCCAAACAAAGTAGATGCTTTGCATCATCTATAAATGGGCAGAGCCCAAAACAAATTGATGCTTTGCATCTTTTATAGGTAGAGCCCAAATAAAAATGCAATACAAAAGCAAATAAAATGTTGAACATTTTCAACTGGACTTAGCCCAATTTTGGCCGTAAGTCCTCAAATTAAATTGACTGAGCAAGATTGCTCTCTTAAATCAATTTACCCCCGGTCCGAGGGTACATCTCCGAACTCCTCTGACACTTCTCGTTGCAATCCTTCAACGACGTCAGAGAGGCGACGGGTCCCAACGACCACACATGAATATGGACTGTGGGGTCCCTACACTCGTGGACCGAAACGTCCTTAAACTAATATTGGACCGAAACGTTCTTAAACTAATGATGGACCACTACGTCCTTAAACTGGCGATGGACCGAAACGTCCTAAAACTAATAATGGTCCACCACGTCCCTAAACTGGAATATGGACCACCACGTCCCTAAAACTGGAGCAATAGAGCCCCCAAATGCTCTTTTGCCGGATCTAAACGATCCCGTTTAAGTTGATCTTAGCCCCAAACATGGCTAACGTATCTTTAAACATTCAAATGGACTGTAAAACTCCAAATTGACTTTGGTTCAAGGGTACATCTCTGAACTCCTCTGACACCTATCGTTGTAATCCTTCAACGACGTCAGAGAGGTGATGAGTCCCGACGGCCATATATTAAATGGATCATCACGTTAAGTTGATCTTAGTCTTAAATCAGACTAACGTATCCTTAACGAACGTTTAAGTTGATCTTAGCCTCAATACGGCTAACGTATCCTTAAACTAAAAACACCAAACCCAAATCTAAGTAAATATGGATTTGGACTAATCCACGTCCTACGGGCGACGGCATCACTTAGTCTCCGTATACAATCCACGGGCAACCACAAACAAAACAAACACACACGACACGAAGTAAAATTCTGGAGAAGGAGAAAGTTGTTACCGGGACGCGGTAGCATAATTAACTGCAGGGGCTTGCGCCTGCAGGGAAGAGCGTCCCCACAATCAAAAACCCCTCTAGCGAGGGGGAATCTGACAAAGTCTGCTACATCGGCCGCATCTGTCTAAACCTCCGATACACGGTGCCATAAATCAACTTGGCATCTTCGGAGAGGTAGAAGGATAAAACCATATAGCATCTGCCCCAAATCTCAGGCAAGACGTCCTCACGTCGCGGCCGCTGTCTTTTGGAGGGGAACAGTGACCAGACATAGGTTACATTTAGATAATAAAATGACTGAATCTGACTGTTATGACTGGCAAAGGTCTGTCCAGATGACCATTACACATGGCAAGCTGGGACACCTCTTAACTAATCAAACCCCTGCCGTCTCAGGACCAGTTTTCCCTATCACGGATATTGATATCCGTAAGACATCGGAAAAAGACTTTGTGAATGCCAAGTGCTTCGTGTTGGCCTCAGTTGATGGTGCATACTAAAGGCAGCACGAGAAGATGGACTTAGTTTCTGTCTTCCTCTATAACAAAGATTTATATGGAGAGCAATCTCGTATCGCAATATATGAGACCTCGAACGAATTTTTTCAAGCGAGGTTGGCTTTCAGGTCATCAGTAGGGGACAACGTCCTTAGAGTGACTAGCTATTTTGATGAGCTCACAGACCTGAAGACCACGTTGAAGAACGGGTCAAATAGTGACTTGATTCTACAGTCTCTACCCTCTACTTACACCCTGAAGGAAACCAGAGAAGAAGAAGGGAAGGGAAGGGAAGGGCAAAAGATTCGGGGCTAGATGTAGTAAAGGAGGGACGTTCCTATTGTTACGAGAAAGGAAATTGTGGCAGAAGGATTGCAGGGCTAGCAAAGCCAGTTGCCAGGATTCGAAGCATGTTGTGGTTTCGGCTACGGGTGTGTTTGTAATAGAAAACTGTATGTCGATTAACTCTACTTCCTGGGTACTGGATACCGGATCAGGATCTCACATCTGTAATTCATTACAGGCTTTGAGAAACCGTAGAGTTATCAGGATAGGTGATATAACTCTCAGGGTTGCCAACGGAATGAGCGTGGATGCTGAATCCGTAGGGGAATATCACCTTGGATTGACAAGTGGGCAGATATTGATTCTGCGTAACTGTTTGTATATACCTAGTATGGCTTGTAATATCATATCTGTATTCTTACTTTCTAAGGAAGGATATAATTTTACTTTTGTAAGCGATGTGGTCCACATCCACCTAAATCAAGTTCTGATTGGGTCAGGTACATTAGAAAATGGAATATACGTATTGAATCAAGCTCAAGTTTTCAGTGTCCAGAACACACTTAAAAGAATGTCTCCGGACACAAATCAGGCTTTCTTATGGCATTGTAGACTGGGTCACATTAATGAGACACGATTAACAAAGTAACATAAAGAGGGATACTTGAATCCGTTCGAGTATCAGTCTTATGCTACTTGTGGATCTTGTCTCATGGGAAAGATGACAAAGACTCCGTTCACTGGACATGGAGTAAGAGCGAGAGAGCTCTTGGGACTCATACAGAGTGACATGTGTGGTCCAATGTCTACACATGCGCGAAGTGGTTATTCATACTTCATTACTTTTATGGATGATTTCTCCATGTCTGGACATGTCTTCCTGATGAAGCATAAATCCGAGGCCTTTGAGAAATTTCGAGAATACAAGAATGAAGTTGAAAAACAAACATACAAAAGTATCAAGACACTGAGATCTGATCGAGGTGGTGAATACTTGAGTGCCGAGTTTCTGGGCTACTTAAAAGAGAATGGAATTCTTTTTCAGCTTACTCCTCCATACACACCACAACACAACGGTGTTTTGGAAAGGCGGAATCGAACTCTATTGGATATGGTTCGTTCCATGATGAGTAAGACTGAGTTACCGGGATCTTTTTGGGGTTATGCACAAGAATCAGCTGCATATCTTTTGAATAAGGTTCCAACCAAGACTGTGCCTACCACTCCATATCAGATGTGGAGTGGGAAGAAACCCTGTCTTAAGTATCTTAAGACATGGGGATGTCCAGCTTTTATAAAGAGGCAGCATGCGGAAAAGCTCGAGGCATGCTCAGTACTGTGTAAGTTTATAGGATACCCAAAGAACTCCAAGAGGTATGTTTTATATTACGCAGAGGTGCAAAAGGTCTTTGTTTCTCATCATGCCCACTTCTTGGAAACTGAATTTTTGAAAATCAGACAAGTGGGAGCGCAATAGAACTGGAAGAAATTCCAGAAACACAAGCTATTACTGAAAGCTTAGTAGAACCAGAAGGTTCGAAAGGACTGGACATTCCTGCGCCACTCGGCAGGAGTAGTACGCAGTCTCATCCGCCCGCGAGATACTACGGCTTTCTCATAGACGGGGATCGAGAGGATTGCATCATTGTAATTAATGTGCCTACTAGCTTCCAGCATGCCATTCAGAGCGGTGACTCAATAAAATGGCTGGATGCAATGCGGACCGAAATGGAGTCCATGTACACCAACAAAGTTTGGACTTTGGACATTGCTCCAGAAGGGGTAGAACCCGTAGGCTGCAAATGGATCTTCAGAAAGATGATTGGTGTAGATGGGCAGGTTGAAACCTATAAAGCTAGACTTGTTGTAAAGGGTTTTCGCCAAAGACCTGGTTTGGACTATGACGAAACCTTTTCTCCAGTGGCTATGCTCAAATCCATTCGGATCCTTCTTGTCATTGCTGCCTTCCACGATTATGAGATCTGGCAGATGGACGTAAAGACGGCTTTTCTAAATGGAAATTTGGAAGAGTGCGTCTATATGGATCAGCCGGAGGGTTTCATTCGGAGTGGGAGCAGCGGTAAAGTGTGCAAATTGCTTAAGTCCATTTATGGACTGAAGCAGGCATCGCGGAGCTGGAACATCTGCTTTGATGATACTGTCAAAGAATTCGACTTTATCAAATATCCGTATGAACCATGCATTTATAGTAAGATTGAAGGGAGAACTGTGGTATTCCTCGTCTTGTACGTGGATGACATTCTCTTAATAGGAAATGACATTCATATGCTACAGTCAGTCAAAGGATTCTTGTCACAGAGGTTCTCCATGAAGGACCTGGGCGATGCCAACTACATTCTGGGGATCCAGATCTACCGTAATAGATCTAAGAGGATCTTGGGACTTTCGCAGTCCAGGTATATCGACACCATACTGAAACGATTCAGTATGGAAGATTCAAAGCGCGGTAATCTACTGGCTTGTCACGGAATCACCCTCTCCAAAGAGATGTCTCCGAAGACTGATTTGGAAAGGGCTCGCATGTCATCTATACCCTATGCATCTGCGGTAGGCTCTATAATGTATGCGATGTTATGTACCAGACCAGATGTAGCATACGCATTAAGCGTTGTAAGCCGGTATCAGTCGGACCCAGGGGAGAAACACTGGATAGCAGTAAAGAACATTCTGAAGTACCTGAGAAGGACTAAAGAGTTGTTCTTGGTGTATGGCGAAAAAGACCTCCAGATCGAGGCCTTTACCGACTCCAGTTTTCAGAGTGATAAGGATGACTCCAAGTCCATGTCGGGTTATGTCTTTACCCTCAATAGAGGGGCGGTTTGCTGGAAGAGCTTCAAACAGGAAACCGTTGCTGACTCAACTATAGATGCGGAGTACATAGCTGCTTGTGATACCGCAAAGGAAGCTGTCTGGATGAAGAAGTTCCTCACAGAGCTTCAGGTGGTTCCTACCATTGTTGATCCAATACCGCTGTATTGTGACAACAACGGCGCTATAGCTTTAGTGAAGGAACCCAGGTCCTATCAGAAGTCCAGACACATTATGAGGCGGTACCACCTGATCAGGGAGATCGTAGATCGCTGGGAGATCGAGGTGAAGAGAGTAGATTCGGAGAATAACACTGCAGATCCATTCACGAAGGCCATACCCCAGACTCAGTTCGAGCGGCTGATCGAGATGATAAGTTTTCGATACGCCAGTACATGGCCCTTATGCAAGTGGGAGATTGTTAGTGTATATGCCCTAGAGGCCATTACTGTATCATACTAGTTTGTATATTACTTAATGGAAGCTTGGGATATTCACAGTTGTATAGACAATCTTGCTCAAATTGGTAATATGCTACTTGGTTTGTTTCTACTTAAATATGTGCATGTGTTTCTTTTAGCATATCGCTTATACATATTAGTGGAGCCCTTAGGATCTTTGCTTGATTACCAGCGTTGTGATGGCAGTCACACTAGTGGGGGCTGGGTAATCTACAAGCACATCATTATACCGGTCCCTAGTCGTAGGATTATCGAGACGGGGCATCGATACTCCGGAGTAGACTAGCGTATACGCTTCTCATCCCAGCAGGGGAGATGGTCTGTCCCGCAGCCATTAGTACGTCGTACTGGAGATAGTATGCGGGTGCTCGTTAGGTTACGAGTACACTGGACTGGACTTATCGGGAACTGTTGGTTGGTACTATACCTATCGTCAGATAACAGTTCCCATGTGACAAGAGTACAGCTTAGTCTGCTGACTTGACACTGTTACTTTGCCTCGAGTGTGTTCCCACAGTTCTTAGATTGCTACCCTACCACGGCTCAAATGAATCGTGCAAACAGGTAGCATCTGGGTGCAGTCCCAAAGCACTTCGAGGCAGTGACGGTTAGACAGGATTCGTCTCTCCCGGTATTGGGGGTTGATATCGCGCTGTGTCTAGGAAAGCCATTACACAAAGTCCCGGGCCAGGGCAAGCGAGATTTACCGTAGTATTTCCAGTCTTTTCTCTGGGTGTTCTGGGCTACACTCCGACACGACTTGTACCGCTATTAGGGGACTGACGTTTACCGCCCCCTAAGCCAAACATGCGATACTCTTAGACGAACAGACCGGACTGTATGGAGATTGTCACATTCAGGCTCAGTAGGAGTTCGGGTAGGTTTACCTCATCGGCCTTCTTATTGACATCTACATGGGGACCGTTACGTACAGCTAGTGCCTCTTGCGGTCTGTGGTTAAACCCACTGCCAGCGTAGTGTCGAGTCTTTAGAGTCCCACACAGAGAGTTTCCCTGCACTGGGCAAAAGGTGTAGAGGCCGTATTGTTTTACGGCAAGGCTACGATCACTTATGTGCATTTGTATGCATATGATGTTCGGGCAGACGATACTAGTGGGCTTTGGTTTAAGCCGGATCCTAGTATTGTATAGATGGATTGGTTTTGTCTTCTGTGCATTGGCATTCTAAGGAATACGGATGCGGGTGTGTATGCACGGTTGTGAGGAAGAAGAAGGAGGTGCCTCATTAGGGTTCTGACCGTTGATTCGGTCAAAACCATTATGAGGTGAGAAAAATATTTACTAATCCTTTTAATGATAATTGTGTTATGGCTAATTGCTTTGACCATTTGACCATGCTTGACAATTTAACCTAGTTGACCATTCTTGACTTGGATATTTCTTGTGAGCTCTAGACTCTTCTTTGGCTTTATCAAGACATGATAGTGGTCAAATCAAACTTAGCCATCATAATTGTTATGATAAAAGATTGGTTTTTATTTTTCTATGGCTTATTATCTCATTGGCATTCTCTCTCTTCATTTGAGCTCTCAAGCTTTGCTCTTCTTCTTCTTCCTCACTAGAATTCCCAAAAGGTCTCATGTGTTGAGCAAGTTGGGGTTCAAATAGACAAACAAATCCACCATCATATTCTACATCACCTAGGACATCAAGAATAGGAAACTAGTTTCCCTAGTTACCTCGGCTTGAGGTAGAGCTCGGACTATAGACTCTCGGGTGGATCGTCTTCGACTCAAGGAGGCCGCGGAGGTAACCAAGATCCGGATCGACCCATGGAGCCTACGGAGACGAGGAGGATAGAGGAGAAGACCCGAAGGACTAGTAGCATGAGGTATAATCTCCTTGCATAGTAGATAGAACCTCATGTAGTTTGTTAGCAATGGTTTGGCAAAGATCCTTAAGTTTTAGTCTATGTTATCTTGGGTTAAAAATTTGTTTTTTACCTATTCCGCCTCCCCGTAAGTACCGGGGTGGGTAACGTAGACTTACAGTGGTATCAGAGCCTCGCTAAACCATTACTAACTTGTTCGCGACGTGTTGGAAATTCGATCGCCGGAAAAATCACAAAATTACGTCAAAAATGCACGTTTTCTGTCGATTTTAAAATCTGGTCCAAAACTTTTTCCAGGGACCTTAAAATACGTGCAGGCTTTTTGAAGGACACACAAGAAAAATGTGCCCATGAATCGGTCAGACCGCCGTGGAAGCGCGGCCAAACCAAGGGTTTAGCCATGGATCCGCGGCCGAGTCAACGCCGAGTCAACTCGGTTTTCCTGCAGCCTGTCCAGATTTGTATTTTATGATTTTTTTTGATAGTTTGTTTCTGCCCAGATTTTGCTGAGTACTGTGTTGTGCTTGGGGTAGTTTCAAATCAAGTTATCGATCGAAATTCTAAGTACTTTAGCTAATCGGATCTTCTGTGATGTGATATATGTATTGAACGTCTACTAATCACTATACGTCGATTAGTGGGGGTAGTACATATCTGTGATCTGTGATGTTGGTTTGTGTATATGAACTTGTTGGATTGTCGTGATGAATAGACGGGGATGTGAGATGAGAGTTTTTATTTTTCATTCAATGTAAATTTGTAATTTGATGTAATATTATTTTATGGCCGCACATCCGGGTTGAGGTTATAGCTGTAAGTGCACGGCGGCGCCCCGGCCGTCAATCCGACGCCGGAATGCGGAAGCGGTGAATAACTTAAATTTTGCGGACTTTGCAAACCGGCACCACCGCGCACTTTAACCGGATCGGACCATTAACTAGTCTAAGCTATCTACAAGAATGGGAATAGAGATATACCGACAATCCAAGTCCTCCGGTCTTCATCTCCACTCCGATCTCCTCGCGGGATCTCCGTCCACATCGTCGCCTCCTCGCCGGAAAGGGCACCACATCGCCTTCGTCTTTTACGGGCTCCCGCCTCAATACCGAGGCAACTCGAGCATGAAGCCGGCAACTCGACATGCTCAAGATATGCTGTAGAATGTAGTGTAGAAGATGCTTGTCTCTTTGGGGTTATGTTGTTGCCAATGAGGATGATGGAGGAAACAAGGATTAGAAAAGTGGTGCTTGCATTTTTCTAGCATGAAAACAAGATCAAGAAAGAAAAACTCTCAACAATGAAGCTCTCTCTTCTTCTTCTCATAACCATGAAAGACTTATTCATCAAGTGAGAATAAAGGGTGGAGGAAAAACCATATGAAGCTAGAAGGGAGGTGAGTGTAGGAGAAGTCAAGAGGTGACCACAAACAAACATGAACCATGCTTGTTCTACTATTCAACCCATACCCTTTCAATCACAATAAAAAGCAAGTCAATGGTGCAAGATATGAAAGCCATCATAATCAATACAATTGCAAGAAACCCCCCCACAAAGTGTTATTTGCAAAACTGCAAATAACCCCCTCCATCGAATAAGTCCGGCCGGGAAAGAACAAAGGAAAACCGGCCGGAACGGAATGCAAACTGGCAACTCCAGAAAACTGGTCCCGTAATAAATTACAGGAAAACCCCAATACTGTGCATACACACCCGCATCTGTATTCCGTCCGGATACAAATGCAATGAGACAAAATCTACACTGTACTAAACTAAGACCAGCTTAAGCCAAAGCCGGCTAGTTAAATCCGTTCGATCCTGATCCGTGCAATACCGCACGTATCAGATCAAACCCTGCCATATAACTATACGGCCACTAGTACAAAACTGTCCGATCCTGATCCGTGCAATACCGCACGTATCTGATCGGACCTTGCCATATCTCCATACGGCCTCTACAGCGTTTCGCCCGAAAGCTGAGTAACTGAAAGTGTGGTGGACTCTAAAGACTCGTCAATACTATGGCTGTGGATTTAACCACTAGCCCGTCAGAGGTATAAGCCAATACGTAACGGGCCACCAGCTATTGACCAAATGGGACGTCGATGAGGAAGCTCACCCCGACACCCAACTGAGCCTGTCAGTGACAATATCCGTGCAGTCCGGTCCGTTCGTCTATGAGTATCGCATGGCGGGCCTAGGGGGTTGGTAAAAGTCAGACCCCCAAAAGCGGTACAAGTCGTGTCGGAGTGTAGCCCAGAACACCCTGAGATACTACTGGAATACCTACCAGTAAATCTCCTTGCCTTGGCCAAGGACTTTGTGTAATGGCTCTCCTAGACACAGCACGACCTCACCCCCAATACCGGGAGAGACGAACCCCTGAAGATACGCTCACTGCCTCCATATGGCTCGGGACTGTACCCAACTAAAACCTGTTTGCACGACTCCTTTGAGCCGTGGTAGGGTAGTAATCAAAGTACAGTGGGAACTCACACGAGACAAATGACGATCCCCAGGTCGATGAACTAACCTGCACACATGTCACCAGGGAACTGCCATCTGACGTCTGGTATATGACCAACTAGCATGTTCCCGGCGAGTCCTGTCCGGTGTACTCATAACCCAATGAGCACCTGTATACATCTTAGGTGATCCAACTGACACCAGTGGCTTGTGAGACCGGCCACCGCCCCTCGTCGGGGTCTCGACTGTATACACTAGTCTACTAATGGAGTATCGATGCCCGGTCTCGAAACTCCCACGACTAGGGACCTTTTAAGGATATGCTTGTAGACCCCCAGCTCCCACTTATATGATCGCCCTCATACTGCTGGTGGTCAAGCAAGAATCCTAGGGGCTCTATCAACGTGTAATAGCGACGTGTCATGTCACCTAAAGCAGTACACGATGATAAAGGTAAACCAGATAGCATACTATCATCTCGAGTAAGACTGTCCTACCGGGATAGGTCCTCCCTCAATCATTACAATCACGTACCTGTGACCTAATAATTGACTCTGAGGGCACTATCTCCAACAATCTCCCACTTGCACTCAAGGCTAATTATTGCGATGTCGCATACTCACAACCCGTGTGATACCGAACATCCAACTCCTCTACTAGTCAGTCTCACAAAGCTCGTTTGCGGAACTATTGCGTTCGAGGAATAGCCTCAGTGAGTGGATCCGCTTAGTAGTTTCTTTCTATGTCTCTCTATATCTCAAGTTCGCGGAGAAAGCCATCTCCCGAAAAGAGCAATACCTGTCTCAGAATATGTCTGGATGTCTGATGGGACCTAGCTCATAAATGAACTCCAAATCCAAACTTCTTAGACTGTATCGTCAACTGAACTTAATCAGTATCCTGCGCGCCATGCCTCCCTCAGTATTGCCTTGGACCACCTGTCCAAAATACTGCCCCTCATCAGAAGGAAAACTATAACTCTGACAACCTCCTTGCCGTCCATGTCACCTTGGAAGCCTGGAATGATAACTGTTTCCTGAATGAGGTTGTCGTTATCATATCCCTAGAACATTCACTTATGTTCTAAAACTGCTTCCGACTGTTTCTCCAGGATTGGATTAATGTCATCTTATTGCATCTAGTGCAAGAACAACATCTGGTGTGGTACTTGACATCTCACGATTGACTCAATTGCCTGAGCAAGTGATCTGCCAATCATGCCCGTCCCTCTCCCCTTTAGTCTGTAAGACACGTTTGGAGAGGGTGACTCCATTACCTGCAGGTACACTACCGTGCCAGGAGTCGTCCATCCTAAATACTCTTAGAATGCTGTCAAGTACCCTGATTGGGAAACCACCCAAATCTAGATCTAAAACCATAGATCTAGTAACCAGTATGTCTGATATAGTACCCAATTCCTATGTGGAGAAACAACTGTGTGACGACCAAAGTATAACCGATCGTAGTATAGGAGTTTCCTTTCCTACTTTGTGTATGTCATCCAAATACCATGACATTACACCCTACTACCTTCTCAACAGATCCATCCCCTATTCTGATGAAGTCAAACCTATGACTGTCACGTCAGAAATAGATGATCTATGTCCGCTATATCTGCTTTAGTCTTTAAATAGACATAAGCTGCCTGTCCACCAATGCTTCCGCTGCTCCCACTGACTACGACAACCCTCTGGCAGAGTCCTATAGACGTACACTTCTAAAACTAGTTTAGAACGACGCTATACTCATCCTCCCGCCGGGTCTCGTAACCTGGAACAACAGCAATGGCAATTGTGGGTAAACAAGAACTTCCCTGTCACCGTCCTTGAGGCTACCGTAGTACCTCTCTGGTGCCTGAAGTTACCCACCTTATCTGCGGAGTGGCCAATGGAATGTCAATCCAGATTGAATCTTTAGGTTCCTTATCAAATCTTCAGTAATCGTTTGTGGTTCTGGAATCACTTCCAGTTCTACCATACTCCCACTACTGTTTTCTAAAAAAAAATCCATTTTTAATAAAACTGTGGCGAGTCTAGAACAATATCGCTATTGTTCATCCAGATGGTAGAAAATCAACCCGCGTCATAGCCTGGGTCAACCCACGAACAGCCATTACAGAAACGTGCCTTGAGTTGTCCAGTGTCTGGTTTTAAGCATAAACCGAACAACTCCCCATACCTTAACAATGTTAAGATATGAACTGTTCTATATCCAATATAGAAAACAGAGGCACTGATTTAATTGAACCAGATTCAAATCATGCAGCTGTCTCCAGTGCATGTCAACTAAATGGAGAGAGGCCGATCAGCGTTACTCAACTTAGGAATGCTTCCAATTATGAGTAACCTGAAAGAGAAGCAATTTCTCTTTATCATTACTATCAACTGAATACCATACACAAGTATCTACATCTTTGATCTCTTTGAAGAATCCCGATACTTGCTATACCTGGTTCTCTACTCTATTCAAATTACCTATAACTCCTCAAAACTTAGACCCTGTGTTTCCACGAAACACCTGTCTAAAAACTAGAGAAGTCATAAGTAAACCGAATATAGTACGAGGACCAACCCCTCTGTCCTGATGGACCCTGGACAACATACAATACTCTGTATAAGTCCCTTGAGTCTGATAACTCATTCACTGTGTGTCGTAGGTTGAAAACTGTACTTATGGTTAAGAAGAATTACACCGCTGTTTAATGCTCCTTACCTAACCATCCACTGATATAGGTAAATGTCGTAGACATAATTTCAGAAAGGTATATCTCACTCTATGAAAATAGACGTACAGATATATCAATTTGAAATTGGTGCATAACAGCGGATATTCAAAACCAAATATTTGCCGACCGGCAAACAGCCCAGGTGAATTCCTCAAATATCACCGATTACAACGAATCCCGATATAATGAGGATAATCACCCAATTCCCAATAACTTACTCCCACTCATCATCTGTAAAACCATACAGATGTGAGAATCGTACCTGGTAAATACATACCCTGGAGTAAGTATCTAATTGGGAAATCAGTTTTCCTTTAACATTACACAGTGAAACTGAAACATTGAAATGTTCCGATGGGGTATTCTGGTATTCCTAGTAATGCCTCTTCCAGATTCACGACTGTAACCGTATAGTTCTCTGCCACCTCTCCAAATCCCTTCATATGTCTTTAGTCTTTACCTTCTGCACACCCCTTTAGGCCAAATGGTTTTCTTCCTTCCCTACCGTTCGCCACCAGCCTATGGTTTGGAAGAAGACTATCCAATAAGCATAATGGGTGTACTGTCCCAATCCTAGGAACACTCGCAACATGAGAGAAGGTGAAGATAAAAGACACCTGAATGTACTTTATTCCTATTTCTCCTGAACCAGAATCCATCCCCGAACTGGAACAAGTTCCATTCGAGTTCGTATATAACCATACGATGGAGTATCCAAATAAACTGTGGATCTTCGTAGTGATACGGAGTGTCCTGGAGAAATACAAAGGTGATGTGGGAGTGGTAACGAAATATTTGGTTTGGTCGTGAATATCTGTTGCAATTTACTTTGCCCTCTTACTAATCCCTTGCTTTGTCTGAACTTAATACCTTCTGCACACCATCGTTATGCTAATTGGTTTTCTTCATTCCCTACCGGTCGGCACCAGCCTAAGGTTTGGAAGAAGACAATCCAATTTGCGTAATAGGTGTACTACCCCTAAACCAAGGAGTACTCGTAACCTGAGAGAGGGTAAAAGGAAAAGACAACTGAATAATCCTATCCGTTTTCTCCAGAACCTGAAACCATCCTCGAATAAATTCTTTCGAGTTCGTATATAACCATACGATGGTTTTGTCCAATGGAAGTGAACGTTCGTAGTAATACGGGGTGTCCTGGAGAAAAGGGTAAAAGTAGGAGTGGCAATGAGGTCTGCAACTCTGACAATCCAAAAGCCAGTGTTAAGAAGGTTCGGTCAACTTGGTCACTGAGTCAAAGTCTTAGGGTCGGGTCAATGGTCGCTGCCAAAGAGAGAGAGAAAAGAAACACTCAGCGTGCACTCTAACCTAGATCAGAATGGTTACCAATTTATCTAATCTGGAAACCTCCCACTGTACCTCAAATTCTCCTCCAAACCTGAAAGAAGAATTAGTCGGGGTCACCCGAGGAGTAAACTAACTCATCAGTGGGAATCGGGATCCAACTATCATCGCATGATAACGTGACGGAATCCGCTCATATCATCACACTCCAGAAGGTATGCGCATATCTGGCAAGTTTCAGTACTTTTGAAACTCCCGATGTGATTTCTGCCCCATGCTCTTATGACCTTGACTTTGGCCAACATATCATAAGTCACATGTCAAGTTCTGCCCGTCATTCTCCAGGTTAATTTGAATCCACCCGTACATACCCTTGACTTTGGCCAAAATGGCAGCACGACTGTCCCAAACCAACGCATCTATCTATGCTGCATATGAATAACCAACAGCTACCAAACACTGTGCCTTGACTTTGGCCAACATACACAGCTTGAATACTATTGACTACCCATATGAAACGACGGAGGGCTACGAATGGTTTCTGGCGAAAACCTTTAACGTAATGAACTTGATATCGTCGAAGGAACGGATAGCTTTTAAAAATATAGTGACGAAAACCGTTGCTAAAGAGGTCACTCCCGGTGAAGGGATCTCGGCTCTTTCCCCGTAGAATGAGGTGCAGGATATTCCAAATGAATACCACGATGCAAAGCAAAAGTAATCGGCTATAGCGAAGTTAATGCCCTGACGCAAACTTCTGTCCAAGGGGTCACTCCCGGTGAAGGGATTTCGGCCCTTGCCTCGTCGACTGAGGAGCAGGATATTCTAAATGAATACCACGATGCAAAACAAAAGTAAACGTCCTTGCAATAACAGCTTTTGAAAAAGTGTTCCAACAACATCAGATTAGGTTTGTTTTTAACTTGCATTGATCCGAATCAACGCAGTCCCATCAATTGATCACACCAAAAAGAACGAAAATATACTGATGTACGTATATGCCATCCGCATTCGCCACTGGGTCCCGTCATTACCCGTTAGGTTAGCTAACTAACGACAGAGCGGGGACTGGACTAGCGCGGATGTAAAACATATACAACATCTACTAATATATATACCAATATATTATATTCGCTCAAGGCGTGAAAGAAATGCAACATCACAGATACGAATAGCATCACAGAAACAATACAGATATCTGGGAACCCCGGGTTTCACAGAGCCGCTACTGAAACCCGACGTTCCCCTGGTCGTGTGGATAGCCTGTGCAATGAGAATCCTAGACCCCTACGGGCGCGGCAAGTCACCCGCCAAAACCTGAAGCGAGGCAGCCCCCTTCAGCACCGTGAATGGACCACCCAGCACTTCACGGAATCCGGTAACTTGGGCACCCCTCCTGGGTCAACCTGTACCCTCTACGAGTGCGGCGAATAGCCCGCCAATCCTAGAGTGAAGCCCCTTCCGTCTCAATGCCATGAGATGCGGGCTTGTTGCCCTCCAGAACCCGGCTATCCGTGCACCCCTCCGCGGGGCATCCTAGTACAGAAAGTAAAATATACATACAACGGGTACATCGACCGCAACCAGGTCGTGCCCCAAAATAATAATACAAACAGGCAGTGACGGCAGTCCACATGTCGGACGCTCGCCCCGCAATATCAAATGTACATAATACAAACAAAACTGTACTAGCATTGCATCCAGGCTATCCCCCACGACCGATCCGCAACATCACAGCAAATACATAGAACATCAACGTGAAAGTCACGTTCGCAAATCCGTCTAACCGGGCTATAGCAGTTAGACCGGATTTACCGATCGAGTGACATTCACGGTCGCAGATATAATGTAAATACTGTGAAAAATGTGTTTAAAAAATTTCCGATTGATCAAACAATTAACAAGTGGGCCCCAAAGAAAACTGTAGCACTCACAGAAACAATTGGCCCAACTTTAATATTCTAAAACCCATATTTTAATCCCAGAAGGCCTCTGTAAAAAATTGGTGAAGTGATGTGAATAGTGCGCGGCGGAAGGGCCGCACAAATGGGCTTTTCGCGGCGGTTCCGCGCTCCAAATGTGGAGTTACTTCGTCAAATTTTTACAGAACTCTTATATTTTCCAGTACATAAATATTTTATAACCTGAAAAATTTTTCGAGACCAAAAATTTTCAACAGAAACTGATGCGAACTAAAATGCAGTTTTGGAACTTTTTGATCGATCGGAAATGCAAACACATTACACAAAGCTAGACTAAGTTAATGGCGAGGCTCTGATACCACTGTAAGTGCACGGTGGTGCCGGTTTGCAAAGTCCGCACTTTAACCGGATCGGACCATTAACTAGTCTAAGCTATCTACAAGAATGGGAATAGAGATATACCGACGATCCAAGTCCTCCGGTCTTCATCTCCACTCCGATCTCCTCGCGGGATCTCCGTCCACATCGTCGCCTCCTCGCCGGAAAGGGCACCACATCGCCTTCGTCTTTTACGGGCTCCCGCCTCAATACCGAGGCAACTCGAGCATGAAGCCGGCAACTCGACATGCTCAAGATATGCTGTAGAATGTAGTGTAGAAGATGCTTGTCTCTTTGGGGTTATGTTGTTGCCAATGAGGATGATGGAGGAAACAAGGATTAGAAAAGTGGTGCTTGCATTTTTCTAGCATGAAAACAAGATCAAGAAAGAAAAACTCTCAACAATGAAGCTCTCTCTTCTTCTTCTCATAACCATGAAAGACTTATTCATCAAGTGAGAATAAAGGGTGGAGGAAAAACCATATGAAGCTAGAAGGGAGGTGAGTGTAGGAGAAGTCAAGAGGTGACCACAAACAAACA
This sequence comes from Agapanthus africanus, assembly GCA_030015575.1. Lineage (NCBI taxonomy): Eukaryota > Viridiplantae > Streptophyta > Magnoliopsida > Asparagales > Amaryllidaceae > Agapanthus > Agapanthus africanus. The sequence continues at coordinate 327,645,289 of JASDDO010000018.1, forward strand.
TGAACCATGCTTGTTCTACTATTCAACCCATACCCTTTCAATCACAATAAAAAGCAAGTCAATGGTGCAAGATATGAAAGCCATCATAATCAATACAATTGCAAGAAACCCCCCCCCACAAAGTGTTATTTGCAAAACTGCAAATAACCCCCTCCATCGAAAAAGTCCGGCCGGGAAAGAACAAAGGAAAACCGGCCGGAACGGAATGCAAACTGGCAACTCCAGAAAACTGGTCCCGTAATAAATTACAGGAAAACCCCAATACTGTGCATACACACCCGCATCTGTATTCCGTCCGGATACAAATGCAATGAGACAAAATCTACACTGTACTAAACTAAGACCAGCTTAAGCCAAAGCCGGCTAGTTAAATCCGTTCGATCCTGATCCGTGCAATACCGCACGTATCAGATCAAACCCTGCCATATAACTATACGGCCACTAGTACAAAACTGTCCGATCCTGATCCGTGCAATACCGCACGTATCTGATCGGACCTTGCCATATCTCCATACGGCCTCTACAGCGTTTCGCCCGAAAGCTGAGTAACTGAAAGTGTGGTGGACTCTAAAGACTCGTCAATACTATGGCTGTGGATTTAACCACTAGCCCGTCAGAGGTATAAGCCAATACGTAACGGGCCACCAGCTATTGACCAAATGGGACGTCGATGAGGAAGCTCACCCCGACACCCAACTGAGCCTGTCAGTGACAATATCCGTGCAGTCCGGTCCGTTCGTCTATGAGTATCGCATGGCGGGCCTAGGGGGTTGGTAAAAGTCAGACCCCCAAAAGCGGTACAAGTCGTGTCGGAGTGTAGCCCAGAACACCCTGAGATACTACTGGAATACCTACCAGTAAATCTCCTTGCCTTGGCCAAGGACTTTGTGTAATGGCTCTCCTAGACACAGCACGACCTCACCCCCAATACCGGGAGAGACGAACCCCTGAAGATACGCTCACTGCCTCCATATGGCTCGGGACTGTACCCAACTAAAACCTGTTTGCACGACTCCTTTGAGCCGTGGTAGGGTAGTAATCAAAGTACAGTGGGAACTCACACGAGACAAATGACGATCCCCAGGTCGATGAACTAACCTGCACACATGTCACCAGGGAACTGCCATCTGACGTCTGGTATATGACCAACTAGCATGTTCCCGGCGAGTCCTGTCCGGTGTACTCATAACCCAATGAGCACCTGTATACATCTTAGGTGATCCAACTGACACCAGTGGCTTGTGAGACCGGCCACCGCCCCTCGTCGGGGTCTCGACTGTATACACTAGTCTACTAATGGAGTATCGATGCCCGGTCTCGAAACTCCCACGACTAGGGACCTTTTAAGGATATGCTTGTAGACCCCCAGCTCCCACTTATATGATCGCCCTCATACTGCTGGTGGTCAAGCAAGAATCCTAGGGGCTCTATCAACGTGTAATAGCGACGTGTCATGTCACCTAAAGCAGTACACGATGATAAAGGTAAACCAGATAGCATACTATCATCTCGAGTAAGACTGTCCTACCGGGATAGGTCCTCCCTCAATCATTACAATCACGTACCTGTGACCTAATAATTGACTCTGAGGGCACTATCTCCAACAATAGCCGCCATTGTACATTATTTCTTTTACTGTTTTTGCTCCTAGGATTGACCCAAGGTGGGGTGCACAAACTACCGGGTACTTTGTAGTGCCGAGTGGCCTACTCACGTTGTTGAGGGAGGTTGCTTCAGTTCGGGTACTTGACGGGTAGTTTTCCGCACCCGTAGGGGTCTAGGGTAGGGTTTGGCTATTCATCACGACCGTGTAATTCGTCTTTCGTTGCAGGATCGAACGAAACGTGGATTCCCAGCATATCCAATGTGTTCATCTGTGATCTGGAATGGCTATCATAGCATCTGACAAATGTATATATCTATATATGATATCTAGTAGGCGTTGCTTATGTTTTGCATCCGCGCAAGTCCAGCCCCCGCTCTGTCGTTAGTTAAGTAACCTAACAGGTGATGACGGGGCCCCGTGGCGAATGCGGATGGCATAACCGTACGTCATATTTTCTTTGTTTTCTGCAATGGTAGGATAAATTGATGGGACGCATTATATTAATGCAAAGAAAATTAACCAAAGTTAAATCGTTGGAACAATTTCAAAACCACTCGGTTTATTCCAAAAACAGAAAACTTTTAAAAATGCGAAGCTTAAACCACTCCTTTTAAAATTTATCAAGGTTCCTTCGATTATATCAAGTTCACTACGTTTACGGTTTTGCCAAAACCATTCATAGACCTCCGTCATTTCATGCGAATATTCAACAGTATTCAAGCTATGTTTGTTGACCTTCGTCAAGGCATAGTGATTGGTAGCTGTTAGGTGTTCATATGTAGTATAGATAGATGCGTTGGTTTGGGACAGTCGTATTACCTTGTTGACCTTCATCAAGGGTATATACGGGTGGGTTCAAATCAACCTGGACAATGACGGGTAGAACTTGACATGTGCCTTATGATTTGTTGGCCTTAGTCAAGGTCATAAGAGCATGGGGCAAAAATCCACATCGGGAGTTTCTAAAGAAACTGAAACATGCTAGTGTTGCATACCGTTTGGAGTTTGATAATGTTGGTAGGATTCCTTCAGCATTATCTCACAATGATATTTGGATCCCGATCCTACTGTGAGTATCCGCTACTCCTTAGGAGACTTTTCACTTAACGATCAATGTTATAAACCAAGTAGGTGTCTAGAAAGGTGTTAGCAGGGCTACGCCCACAGGGAAAAGAGGTTATTTAATTAAGGAACTTCGCGAAAGCGTCGTAAAACCTCCCTCGAAGTACCGACACCAGCCTGGCTGAACGGTTAAGCAAGTATTGTACGGTGAGATCAATCCTGACTAATTCTTCTTTTATGGTTTGAGGAAGGATTCGAGAAACAGTGGGAGCCATCCTGTTTAGATAAACTAAAAACCAATCTAAACTTGCAAGAGCATCATGCTATGTGTTTTCTTCTCTCTCTCTTAATTGCTGCAACCTAATGACCAGACATAGGTTATATCTAAATAATAAAATGACTGAATCTAACTGTTATGACTGGCAAAGATCTGTCCAGATGTCCATTATCCATGACAAGCTGGGACACCTCTTAACTAATCAAACCCCTGTCGTCTCAGGACCAGTTTTCCCTGTCACGGATATTGATATCCGTAAGACATCAGAAAAAGGCTGTGCGAATTCCAAGTGCCTTGTGTTAGCCTCAGTTGATGGTGCATACCAAAGGCAGCACGAGAAGATGGACTTAGTTTCTGTCTTCCTCCATAACAAAGATTTATATGAAGAGCAATCTCGTATCCCAAGATATGAGACCTCGAATGAATGGTTTCAAGCGAGGTTGGCTTTCGGGTCATCTGTAGGGGACAACATCCTTACAGAGACTAGCTATTTTGATAAGCTCACGGACCTGAAGACCACGTTGAAGAACGGGTCAAATACTGACTTGATTCTACAGTCTCTACCCTCTACTTACACCCTGAAGGAAACCAGGGAAGAAGAAGGAAAGGGAAGGGCAAAAGATTCGGGGCAAGATGTTGTAAAGGAGGGACGTTCCTATTGTTACGAGAAAGGAAATTGGCAGAAGGATTGCAAGGCTAGCAAAGCCAGTTGCCAGGATTCGAAGCATGTTGTGGCTTCGGCTTTGGGTGTGTTTGTAATAGAAAACTGTATGTCAATTAACTCTACTTCCTGGGTACTGGATACCGGATCAGGATCTCACATCTGTAATTCATTACAGACTATGAGAAACCGTAGAGTTATCAGGATAGGTGATATAACTCTCAGTGTTGCCAACGGAATGAGCGTGGACGCTGAATCCGTAGGGGAATATCACCTTGGATTGACAAGTGGGCAGATATTGATTCTGCGTAACTGTTTGTATGTACCTAGTATGGCTTGTAATATCATATCTGTATCCTTACTTTCTACGGAAGGATATGATTTTACTTTTGTAAGCGATGTGGTCTACATCCACCTAAATCAAGTTCTGATTGGGTCAGGTACATTAGAAAACGGAATATACGTATTGAATCAAGCTTAAGTTTTCAATGTCCAGACACACATAAAAGAAAGTCTCCAGACACAAATCAGGTTTTCTTATGGCATTGTAGACTGGATCACATTAATGAGACACGATTAACAAAGTTACATAAAGAGGGATACTTGAATCCGTTCGAGTATCAGTCTTATGTTACTTGTGAATCTTGTCTCATGGGAAAGATGACAAAGACTCTGTTCACTGGACATGGAGTAAGAGCGAGCGAGCTCTTGGGACTCATACAGAGTGACGTGTGTGGTCCAATGTCTATACATGCGCGAAGTGGTTATTCATACTTCATTACTTTTACGGATGATTTCTCCAGGTATGGACATGTCTTCTTGATGAAGCATAAATCCGAGGCCTTTGAGAAATTTTGGGAATACAAGAATGAAGTTGAAAAACAAACAGGCAAAAGTATCAAGACACTGAGATCTGATCGAGGTGGTAAATACTTGAGGGCCGAGTTTCTGGGCTACTTAAAAGAGAATGGAATTCTCTCTCAGCTTACTCCTCCATACACACCACAACACAACGGTGTATCGGAAAGGCGGAATCGAACTCTATTGGATATGGTTCATTTCATGATTAGTAAGGCTGAGTTACCGTGATCTTTCCGGGGTTATGCACTAGAATCAGCTGCATATCTTTTCAACAAGGTTCCAACCAAGACTGTGCCTACCACTCCATATCAGATATAGAGTGGGAAGAAACCCTGTCTTAAGTATCTTAAGACATGGGGATGTCCAGCTTTTGTAAAGAGGCAGCATGCGGACAAGCTCAAGGAACGCTCAGTACTGTATAAGTTTGTGGGATACCCAAAGAACTCCAAGCGGTATGTTTTATATTACGCAGAGGAGCAAAAGGTCTTTGTTTTTCGTCATGCCCGCTTCTTGGAAACTGAATTTTTAGAAAATCAAATAAGTGGGAGCGCAATAGAACTGGAAGAAATTCCAGAACCACAAGCTATTACTGAAAGCTTAGTAGAACCAGAAGGTTCGAAAACACAGGACATTCCTGCGCCACTCGGCAGGAGTAGTAGGCAGTCTCATCCGCCCGAGAGATACTACGGCTTTCTCATAGACGGGGATCGAGAGCATTGCATCATTGAAAATAATGAGCATACTAGCGTCCAGCATGCCATTTAGAGCGGTGACTCAGTAAAATGGCTGGATGCAATGCGGACCGAAATGGAGTCCATGTACAACAACAAAGTTTGGACTTTGGACATTGCTCCAGAAGGGGTAAAAACCGTGGCTGCAAATGGATCTTCAGAAAGAAGATTGGTGTAGATGGGCAGGTTGAAACCTATAAAACTAGACTTGTTGCAAAGGGTTTTCGCCAAAGACCTGGTTTGGACAATGACGAAACCTTTTCTCCAGTGGCTATGCTCAAATCCATTCGGATCTTTCTTGCCATTGCTGCCTTCCACGATTATGAGATCTGGCAGATGGACGTAAAGACGGCTTTTCTAAATGGAAATTTGGAAGAGTGCGTCTATATGGATCAGCCGGAGGGTTTCATTCAGAGTGGGAGCAGCGGTAAAGTGTGCAAGTTGCTTAAGTCCATTTATGGACTGAAGTAGGCATCGCGGAGCTGGAACATCTGCTTTGATGATACTGTCAAAGAATTCAACTTTATCAAAAATTCGGATGAACCATGCATTTACAGTAAGATTGTAGGGAGAACTGTGGTATTCTTCGTCTTGTACGTGGATGACATTCTCCTAGTAGAAAATGACATTCCTATGCTACAGTCAGTCAAACGATTCTTGTCACAGAGGTTCTCCATGAAGGACCTGGGCGATGCCAACTACATTCTGGGGATCCAGATCTATCGTGATAGATCTAAGATGATGTTGGGACTTTCGCAGTCCAGATACATCGACACCAAACAGAAACGATTCTGTATGGAAGATTCAAAGCGCGGTAATCTACTGGCTTGTCACGGAATCACCCTCTCCAAAAAGATGTCTCCGAAGACTGATTTGGAAAGGGCTCGCTTATCATCTGTACCCTACGCATCTGCAGTAGGCTCTATAATGTATGCGATGTTGTGTCCCAGACCAGATGTAGCATACGCATTAAGCGTTGTAAGCCGGTATCAGTCGGACCATGGGGAGAAACACTGGATAGCAGTAAAGAACATTCTCAAGTATCTGAGAAGGACTAAGGAGATGTTCTTGGTGTATGGTGGAAAATACCTCCAGATCCAGGCCTTTGCTGACTCTAGCTTTTAGAGTGACAAGGATGACTCCAAGTCCAAGTCGGGTTATGTCCTTACCCTCAATGGAGGGGCGGTTTGCTGGAAGTGCTCCAAGAAGGAAACCGTTGCTGACTCAACTATGGAAGCGGAGTACATAGCTGCTTGCGATGCCGCAAAGGAAGCTGTCTGGATGAAGAAGTTCCTTACGGAGCTTCAAGTGGTTCCTACCATTGTTGATCCAATACCGCTGTATTGTGACAACAACGGCGTTATAGCTTTAGCGAAGGAACCCAGGTCCCATCAGAAGTCTAGACACATTTTGAGGCGGTACCACCTGATCAGGGAGAACGTAGATCGCCGGGAGATCGAGGTGAAGAGAGTAGATTCGGAGAATAACACTGCAGATCCATTCACGAAGACTATACCCCAGACTCAGTTCGAGCGACTGATCGAGATGATAGGTCTTCGATACGCCAGTACATGGCCCTAGTGCAAGTGGGAGATTGTTAGTGTATATGCCCTAGAGGCCATTACTGTGTCATACTAGTTTGTATATTACTTAATGGAAGCTTGGGATATTCACAGTTGTATAGATAATCTTGCTCAAATTGGTAGTATGCTACTTGGTTTGTTTCTACTTAAATATGTGCATGTGTTTCTTTTAGCATATCGCTTATACATATTAGTGGAGCCCTTAGGATATTTGCTTGATTACCAGCGTTGTGATGGCAGTAACACTAGTGGGGGCTGGGTAATCTACAAGCACATCCTTATACAGGTCCCTAGTCGTAGGATTATCGATACGGGGCATCGATACTCCGGAGTAGACTAGCATATACGCTTCTCTTCCCAGCAGGGGAGATGGTCTGTCCTACATCCATTAGTACATCGTACTGGAGATAGTATGCGGGTGCTCGTTAGGTTACGAGTACACTGGATAAGACTCGTTGGGAACTGTTGGTTGGTACTATAGCTATCGTCAGATAACAGTTCCCAGGTGACAGGAGTATAGCTTAGTCCGTCTACTTGACACTGCTACTTCGCCTCGAGTATGTTCCCACTGTACTTTGATTACTACCCTACCACGGCTCAAAGGAGTTGTACAAACAGGTAGTAGTTGGGTGCAGTCCCGAAGCAGTTGGAGGCAGTAGCATTTAGACATGATTCGTCTCTCTCGGTATTAGGGGTTGATATCGCGCTGTGTCTAGGAGAGCCATTACACAAAGTCCCTGGCCAGGGCAAGCGAGATTTACCGGTAGTGTTTCCAGTCTTTTCTCAGGGTGTTCTGGGCTACACTCCGACACGACTTGTACCGCTATTAGGGGACTGACGTTTACCCCCGAACAGACCGGACTGTACGGAGATTGTCACGTTCAGGCTCAGTAGGAGTTCGGGTGGGTTTACCTCATCGGCTTTCTTATCGACATCTACCTGGGGACCGTTACGTACAGCTAGTGCCACTTGCGGTCTGTGGTTAAACCCACTGCCAGCGTACTGTCGAGTCTTTAGAGTCCCACACAGAGAGTTTCCCTGCACTGGGTAAAAGGTGTAGAGGCCGTATGGTTTTACGGTAAGGCTACGATCACTTACGTGCACTTGTGCGCGTATGATGTTCGGGCAGATGATACTAGTGGGCTTTGGTTTAAGCCGGATCCTAGTATTGTATAGATGGATTGGTTTTGTCTTCTGTGCATTCGCATTCTACGGAATACGGATGCGGGTGTGTATGCACGGTTGTGAGGAAGAAGAAGGAGGTGCCTCATTAGGGTTCTGACCGTTGATTCGGTCAAAACCATTATGAGGTGAGAAAAATATTTACTAATCTTTTTAATGATAATTTTGTTATGGCTAATTGCTTTGACCATTTGACCATACTTGACAATTTAACCTAGTTGACCATTCTTGACTTGGATATTTTTTGTGAGCTCTAGATTCTTCTTTGGCTTTATCAAGACATGATAGTGGTCAAATCAAACTTAACCATTATAATTATTATGATAAAAGATTGGTTTTTATTTTTCTATGGCTCATTATCTCATTGGCATTCTCTCTCTTCATTTGAGCTCTCAAGCTTTGCTCTTCTTCTTCTTCCTCACTAGAATTCCCAAAAGGTCTCATGTGTTGAGCAAGTTGGGGTTCAAATAGACAAACAAATCAACCATCATATTCTACATCACCTAGGGTATCAAGAATAGCAAACTTGTTTCCCTAATTACCTCGGCTTGAGGTGGAGCTCGAACTATAGACTCTCGGGTGGATCGTCTTCGACTTAAGAAGGCTGCGGAGGTGACCAAGATCCGGATCGACCCATGGAGCTTACGGAGACGAGGAGGATAGCGGAGAAGACCCGAAGGACTAGTAGCATGAGGTATAATCTCCTTGCATAGTAGATAGAACCTCATGTAGTTTGTTAGCAATGGTTTGGCAAAGATCCTCAAGTTTTAGTCTATGTTACCTTGCGTTAAAAATTTGTTTTTTTACCTATTCCGCCTCCCCGTAAGTACCGGGGTGGGTAACGTAGACTTACAGTAATCATCTGTAAAAGTAATGAAATATGAAAAACCACCTCTTGCATGTGTAGACATTGGACCACATACATCGCTGTGTATGAATCCTAAGAGCTCGCTCGATCTTACTCCATGTCTAGTGAATGGAGTCTTTGTCATCTTTCCTTTGAGACATGATTGAAAATTGGCATAAGATTGATATTCGAATTGATCCAAATATCCTTCTCTATGTAACTTAGTTAACCTTGTCTCATTGATGTGACCCAGTCTACAATACCATAAGAAAGCCTGATTTATATCTGGAGACTTTCTTTTTAGTGTGTTCTGGACATTGAAAATCTGTAATTGGTTTAATACGTATATACCGTTATCTAGTGTACCGGACCCAATCAAACCATGATTAAGGTAGATGTTAACAACATCGCTTACAAACGTGAAATCATAACCTTCTTTTGATAATAACGATACTGATATGATATTACACGTTAAACTAGGTACACAAAAATAGTTGCGCAAAACCAAAATATGTCCATTCGTCAATCCAAGGAGATAATCCCCTACGGACACAACATTTACGCTAGCTCCGTTAGCAACCTGGAGGGTTATATCACCAACCTTCAGCACTCTACGGTTTCTCAGTGCCTGCAATGAATTGCATATATGAGATCCTGATCCGGTATTCAATACCCAGAAAGTAAAGTTGATTGATAGACAATTTTCAATTACAAACACACCTGAAGCCGAAGCAACAACTTGCCTCGGGTCCTGGTTCTTGGCAATCCTTCTTCCAATGGCCTTTCCTACGACAGCGGAAGCACTCGTCCTTTGCCACTACTGGCACCACAACCTTTGCCTTTCCCTTAACTCCCACATTACCAACACCACCTCTCGATTTGGTAGAGGCCTTCTTCTTCCTTCCTTTGGCCCTTGCCTTGGACCTGGAAGAGGAAGCACCAGAAACAATCATAGTGAGTGTTTCCCTTGCCTTCTGCAAGGTTCCCTCTGCACTCTTTAACATGTTAAGGAGTTCTGAAAGTTTAACTTCTTTACCTTGAATGTTGAAATTCAAGATAAACTGGGCGTATGTGGAAGGAAGGGACTGGAGAATCAAGTCTGTATACAGCTCGTTCTCTAATGTTGTCCCGAGGTCTGCGTGCTCTTCAATATAGCCAATCATCTTAAGGACATGTTCCCCTACAGGTGATCCGACGGACATCCTCGACTGAAACAAGTTCTTCAAGGTCCCGTATCTAGCTATACGAGATTGCTCTCCATACAGTTCCTTGGTGTGGAGAAATATGGATTCTAGATCCATATTCTTATGCCTCCTCTGATGTTCATTATTCATAGAGGCAAGCACGATGCACTTGGCCTTCGCGCAGTCTAACTCCCGGGTCTTGCGGATTTCCTTATCCGCGACACTGGATTCAGGACCTGGGAAGGCAGGGGCCTTAGTAGTAAGGACATACCCCAATTTGTCAAAGGTAATTGCCATCTTGACATTCTGGAACCAATCTTTATAGTTTGGCCCTGTCAAAATATTTTTATCTAATAATAACTTAAGGCCTGTCATGTTCTGGGTCACTGCAATTAGGAGAGAGAGCGAGGAAACACTTTAGCATTATGCTCTTGTAAGTTTAGAGTGGTTTTTAGTTTATCTAAACAGGATGGCTCCAACTGTTTCTCGAATCCTTCCTCAAACCATAAAAGAAGAACTAGTCAGGACTATTCTCACCGTGCAATACTTGCTTAACCGTTCAGCCAGGCCAATGTCGGTACTTCGAGATAGGTTTTACGAGGCTTTCACGAAGTTAATTAAATAACCTCTTTTCCCTTGGGCGAGCCCCGTTGACACCTTTCTCGACACCTACTTGGTTTATAGCATTAATCGTGTGAGTGAAAGAATCTCCCGATAAGTAGCATATACTCACAGTAGGATCGGGATCCAAATATCACCGTGTGATAAAGCTGAAGGAATCCTACCAAAATTATCACACTCCAAATGGTATGCAACTCTAGCAAGTTTTAGTTTCTTTAGAAACTCCCGATGTGGATTTTTGCCCCATGCTCTTATGACCTTGGCGTTGGTCAAAATGTCATAAGTCACATGTCAAGTTCTACCCATCATTATCTTGTTAATTTGAACCCACCCGTACATACCCCTGACGTTGGACAAATGGTAGTACGACTGTCCCAAACAAACTCATCTATCTATGCAACAGATGAATACCCAGCAGCTACCAAACACTATGCCTTGGCGTTGGTCAAAATACATAGCTTGAATACTACTGAATACCCAAATGAAATGACGGAGGGCTACGAATGGTTTTGGCGAAACCGTGAACGTAGTGAACTTGATATGATCGAAGGAACCTGATAGCTTTTTAAAAGGAGTGGTTTAAGCTCCGCAATTAAAAAAAATCTTCTGTTTTAAAATAACCGAGTGGTTTCTTTTAAACTGTTCCAACAATTCAACTTTGGTTTATTTTCTTTGCATTAAAATAATGCGTCCCATCAATTAACCTATCATTGTAGAAAACAATGAAAATACAACGTCCTCTTATGCCATCCGCATTCGCCACTGGGCCCCTTCATTCACCCGTTAGGTTACTTAACTAACGACAGAGCGGGGACTGGGCTAGCACGGATGCAAAACATAAGTAATGCCTACTAGATATCATATATAGATATTGTACATTCATCAGATGCAATAATAGGCATTCCAGATCACAGATGAATATATTGGATATTCTAGGAACCCGCATTCCCTTTGAGCCTGCAATGAAATACGGATTACACAGTCGTGATGAATAGACAACCCCACCCTAGGCCCCTACGGGTACGACAAACTACTCGTCAAGTACCCGAAGTGAAGCGGTCTCCTTCAACGACGTGAGTTGGCCACTAAACACTTCAAAGTACCCGGTAGTTTATGCACCCCACCTTGGGTCTATCCTAGGAGCAGAAAACAGTAAATGAAATAATACAACGGTGGCTACAACCTCAACCCGGATGTGCCCCGCAAAAGAATATTACAACAAATTACAATTTACATTTGAATGAAAGAAATACCCGTCTCACATCCTCGGCTATTCATTCACGACAATCCAACAAGTTCACATTCACAAACCAGTAAAAACTATTACAGAAATGTGCAACCCCCTGCTAACCGACATAATAGCAGTTAGGAGAGGTTTACGAACACATTAATCACAACACAGATATAATCCAGTTATCCAAAGTTCTTAGAATATCGATCAAGCAAAACATATGAATCTACTCCAAACAATTCTCTGTGCACATAAAATTTGAGCAGAAAAAAAACATCCCAGAAAACACAACATCAACACAGAAGAATAACTGAGCAAATTTGGGTCCACTCGGTGTCAACTCGGTCGCGGATCCATCGCGGATCGCTTGGATCGGCCACGGTTCTGCGATGGTTTGGACAAGTCACGATCCCAAATTTCTTCACAATTCTTAAAAAACCCTGCTTGTATTTTTAAGGGTCCCTGAAAAATTTTGAGACCCCAATTTAAAATCGGCAGAAACTTAGTGAAAACGTCGTTTTTTCGGGATTATTTTGCGATCGAATTTCTAAAGACTTTGCTAACATGTTAGTTATGCTTTAGCTAGGCTCTGATACCACTGTAAGTCGACGTTAGACACCCCACAAGATGCGGGAAGGCAGAATAGGTAAAACAATCATTTTGTTCAAGTTAACATCGACTAACTTTACGGATCTTTGCTAAACCCTAACTAACAAACTATCTAAAAGTGCTAAACTACTATGAAAGATGATTATACCTCAAGATACTAGTCCTTCTTGTTCCTGTTGTTCACCTCCTCATCGGCCTCCTCGATGTAATAGAAGATCCACCGAGAGTTCCTTCTCCAAGTTTTAACCTCTAACTTGAGATAACTAAGTGGCTAGGATTGCTAATCCATGTGACCTAGAAGATATAGAAGTGGATTAAGGATCTATTAGTCTTACTAACCCTTAGGATCTCAACACATGAGAGGATTAGGGTTAGGTTTAAGAAGAGGAGAGCTTGAGGAGAGAGAGTGTGTTTGTTAATTATGAATTGAACCCTTCTCACTTTGAAATATATGAAGCATAAAAAATATCTTGCACAAATATCTTGCACAAATATCATCCATGCTTTATTTAATTCTTAAGATGAATCATCTCATGAGTCATGGTGCAATTAATGATAATAACACATAAGCTCTCCACCTCATTTAGTTTAATTCATAAATGAATTAAAACTAAATGAGTCACCTTTCTTCTAGAAGATTCTTGAGTAATTACGAGAATGACCCTCCTATCTGAAAAACACGGATATACTGAGACTGCATAAATCCAATAATCCAATACTAGAATCTGTCTTAAACCAAAGACTGCTGGTATAATCTGTCTGAATATCATACGTGCACAAGTACACGTATATGTCCGAACCCTGTCATAAAACCATACGACCTCTATATCGTTTCGCCTGAAGCAGGGAACCCTTCTATGTGGGACTCTAAAAACACGCTACTACGCTGGCAGTGGGTTTAACCACAGGCCGCAAGCGGTACTAGCTGTACGTAACGGTCCCCAGGTAGATGTCGATAAGAAGGCCGATGAGGAAACCCATCCGAACTCCTGCTGAGTCTGATGTGACAATCTTCGTACAGTCCGGTCTGTTCGCCTAAGACTATCGCATATCGGGCCAAGGGGGCGGCAAGTGTCAGTCCCCTAAAAGCGGTATAAGTCGTGTTGGAGCGAAGCCCATCACACCTTGAGAAGCTACTGGAAAACCTACCAGTATATCTCGCTTGCCCTGGCCAGGGACTTTGCATAATGGCTCTCCAAACACAGCGCGATATCAACTCACAATACCAGGAGAGACGAATCCTATCTAACCGCCACTGCCTCCAAGTGCTTCGGGACTGCACCTAACTGCTACCTGTTTGCAAGACTCAGTCGAGCCGTGGTAGGGTAGCAATCTAAGAACAGTGGGAACACACTAGAGGAGAAGCAGCAGTGTCAAGTCTACGGACTTTGCTGTACTCATGTCACCTGGGAACTGTTAACTGACGACGGGTATAATACCAACCAACAGTTTCCTGCGATTCCTGTCCGGTGTACTCGTAACCCAACGAGCACCTGCATACTATCTCCAGTACAACATACTAATGGCTGTGGGACAGACCATCTCCCCTGCTGGGATGAGAAGTATATACACTAGTCTACTCTGGAGTATCGATGCCCTGTCTCGATAATCTTATGACTAGGGACCTGAAAAAGGATGTGCTTGTAGACTACCCAGCCCCCACTAGTGTGACTGCCATCATAACGCTGGTAGTCAAGCAAGATCCTATGGGCTCTATCAATATGTATTTGCGATATGCTTAAAAGAAACATATACACATATTAAGATAGATATAAACCAAGTAGCATACTACTATGTTGAGAAAGACTGTTAATACAACTGTGAATATCCCAAGCTTCCATTAAGTAATATACAAACTAGTATGATACAATAATGGCCCCTAGGGCATATACACTAACACACTTGGTGATTCATAGTGACATGCATAGGTTTTTGTTTTGGCTAAGATATTTGTTTGAGTGTTGTGAGATATTTTAGTGAGCGGCATATCTTTTCTTGGTGTGGATTTCTTTAGTTGCTCACTTGCTCACAAAAAATATAACACAACACTCAAAAAGAAAAAAAAACAAGCCAACATTTTTTCTTCACTTGCCTTTTTCTTTAGCTCACACTTTCTCTCCATGGCATCTTTTTCAACCTCCACCCTATATGTCTCATGTGTTGAGAAACCTAGGGTGTATTGAGACAAAGTAATCACAAACACTCTCTACTTCATCTTGTCTATTTAGGTTGGCAAACTAGATACTCGAGTTGCTTCGGTTTTGAGTTCGGAGCCCATAATACAAACTCTCGAGGTGGATCGTCTTCGATGGAGGGAGACCGGAGATCAAACATGATCGAGAAATCCGCGAGGAGCTTGGGACAGAAGTAGAAGACTGAAGGACACGGATCATTCGGTATATCCTCTATAAACTCCTTTTCATATAACTAGTTTAGGGTTAATGGTCGATCCGTAGATTAAGGTTCCATTAGCGCCGTTTTTTTTAAAGTTTTTATTTCGCATTTGGCCACGGATTGGTGGCCAAGATGCCAGAGTAACCCAACATGGTATCAGAGCCAAGATATTAACCTCATACTAGTTGTTTTAGACGATATTAAAGTATCAAAACCGAAACAACACCGAAACAATACCAACACATATTCTGGTTTCTGTCGAATTTAATTTAGTCTTCTAAAAATATTTAAGCAATTGCAGAAAACTACCTAGGTGACTAGTAGAACACACACCAAACATGAGCCCTAAATTCTACTTTTGACCCGGCCACATTAGCCAAGAATCCGGCCCGGCCGGTCCAAAGAAGAAACTGGGACTTGGTATTTTGGATGTGGTCTAGTCTCTGGAATATTGGTTTAGTGGTATTGCTTGTTAAGCCCAGTTTGGATATGGTTTTATTTATTAGTTTGGGGGCTATTCGAGGTGTTTTCGAAGTCGATATTTCTCACATTGTTTAAAGTTTTACAGTACATGCATTACTATCTACCACCGTAAATGTCATTAGAGTAGTACAACTTGTCTAATTGTTATAGTTCTTTTAGACGGGTTTGCGAACGTGACATTCACGTTGATGTTCTGTGTTGTGCTGTGTTGTGGGGGAATCATCGTGGTGGATATCTTGGGTGCAATGTTAGTACATTTTAGTTTCATTTGTACATTTGATATCGCGGGGCGAGCGTCCGACATGTGGACAGCCGTCACTACCTGTTTGTATATTATTTGATTGGGGCACGACCGGGTTGAGGTCGATGTCACCGTTGTACATATTTTCTTTTCTGTATTAGGATTACCCCACGATGGAGTGCATGGATAGCCGGGTTTTAGAGGGTAACGGGACCGCATCTCATGGCGTTGAGAAGGAGTGGCCTCGCTCTAGAATTGGTGGGATATTCGCCGCACTCATAGGGGGTACATGTTGACCCAAGGAGGAGTGCTCAACTTACCTGAATCCGTGAAGTGGGGGTGGCCCATTCACTTTGATGAAGGGGGTTGCCCCACTTCTAGTTTTGGCGGGTAACTTGCCGCGCTCGTAGGGGTCTAGGTTTTCATTGCACTGGCTGTCCACATGACCAGGGGAACGTCGGGTTTCACTTGCGGCTCAATGGAAACCCGGGGCTCCCAGATTATCAGTATTGTTCTGTGATGTTTATCGCTTATCAATGATGTTGCATTTATCATGCCTGGAATGATTATTATATATTGTTATATATATACGAGTAGATGTTGTATATGTTTTGCACCCGCGCTAGTCCAGCCCCCGCTCTGTCATTAGTTAAGTAACCTAACGGGTGATGACGCGGCCCAGTAGCGAATGCGGATGGCATATACGTACATCATATTTTCGTTCTTTTCTGGTGTGATCAATTGATGGGATAGCGTTGATTCTGATAAATGCAAGGAAAACAGACCTATTCGATGTTGTTGGAACACTTTTCAAAAGCTGTTATTACAAGGGCGTTTTCTTTTGTTTTGCATAGCGGTATTCGGTTTTGAATATCCAGCACCTTATTCGACGAGGCAAGAGCCGAGATCCCTTCACCGGGAGTGACCTCTTGGGCAGAAGTTTGTGTCAGGGTAATAACTTCACTATAGTCGATTACATTTTTTCTTTGTATCGTGGTATTCAGTTGGGAGTATCCTGCACCTGATTCCATGAGGAAAGAGCAGAGATCCCTTCATCGGGAATGACCTCTTTAGCAAAGGTTTTCGCCACTATATATTTGTAAAAAGCTATCCAGTTCCTTCAACGATATCAAGTTCATTACGTTAAATGTTTTTTGCCAAAAACCATTCGTAGCCCTCCGTCATTTCAGATGGGTAGCACTTAGTATTCATGCTATGTTTGTTGGCCTTCGTCATGGCATAGTGTATGGTAGCTATTTGTTACTTTTCTGTTGCATAGATAGACGCGTTGGTTTGGGACAGTTGTACTACTATGTCGGCCTTCGCCAAGGGTTTGTACGGGTGGGTTCAAATTAACCTGGACAATGACGGGTAGAACTTGACATGTGACTTATGATATGTTGGCCTTCGTCAAGGTCATAATAGCATAGGGTAAAAATCACATCGGGAGTTTCAAACATACAGGAAACTTGCCAGGCATGCGCATATCTTCTGGAGTATGATAACTTGAGTGGATTCCATCAGGTTATCATGCGATGATAGTTGGATCCCGATTCCTATTGATGAGTTAGTTTACTCCTCGGGTGATTTTGGATGATCCCGACTAATTCTTCTTTAGTTTTTGGAGGAGAATTTGAGGATACAGTGGGAGACATCCTGATTAGATAAAGTGATTAACCATTCTGATATAGATTAGATTGCACGCTGAGTGTTTCTTTTCTCTCTCTCTTTGGCAGCGACCATGTCCCGACCCTAGACTAGAACTCATAAACCAAGTTAACCGAACCTTCTTAAAACACACTGGGTTTTGGATTGTCAGAGTTGCATGCTTCATTGCCACTCCTTATTTTACCCTTTGATTTTCTCCGGAACATTCCGTATCACTACGAAGATCCACATTTATTGGATAAGACCATCGTATATTTACATACGAACTCGAAGAAACTTGTTTCAGATTCGAGAATGGTTTCCGGTTCTGGAGAAATTGAATAGGACTATTCAGTTGCCTTTTCCTTTTACCTTTTCTCAAGTCGTGAGGGTTCGTAAGATTAGGAGAGGGTAAACCTATTGCGCTTATTGGATAGACTTCTTCCAAATCATAGGCAGGTGCCGAAAGGTGGGGAAGGAAGAAAACCAATTAGCCTAATTGTGGTGTACAGAAGTTAATAAGTAAAGACAAATAAAGGGATTAGAAAGAGGGCAAAGTAAATTGCGACTGCTATCATTCATGACCGTGTTAGTTATATGTATTCCCTAGAGGCCATTACTGTACATGAGATGTATATTGTAGTAGATGCTTGGACATATATAGGGAGGACTTTCTTGCTCGACATGATAGTATGCTATCTGGTTACTCTTTATCATAACATGTAGACTGATTGTCTCTCTGTTACATGTTGGTAAAGCCCTTAGGATGCGTACTTGACTACCTAGATTATGATGGAGATCATAATAGTGGGACAAAGGTAGTCCGTGAGTACATCCTTTAATGTCCCTAGTCGTGGGTGTATTGAGACGGGGCATCGATATACCAGAGTAGACTAGCGTACAGCTTTTCGATCCATGTAGATGGGCGATGGATGATCCCTTATCCATTGGTGTTTGACATCAGAGATGATATACGGGTGCTCAGTGGAGACTGGGTACACTGGACGGACTCGCCGAGAACTTCCAGATGGTATTATACCTCACGTCAGATGGCAGTTCTCTTGTGACACTGGTACAGGTTAGTCTGTCGAACCGAGATTGTTATAGAGTCTTATGTGATTCCCACTGTGCTTTGATTTCCACCTTACTACGTTCAAGAGAACGTGCAAAACGGTGGTTTTTGGGTACAGTCCTGAGTCACATGGAGGCAATGAGCGATAGGAAAGGATTCGTCTTTCTCGGTATTGGGAGTTGAGGTTACGCTGTGATCGATTGGCTATAACATGAAGTCCCTGGCCAAGGCTGATTCTAAGATTTACTGGTAAGTGTTACCAGTAGTTTCTCGAGCTGTTATGAGCCTCATATCGGCATGACTTATCGAGTTACTGGGGTCTGATGTTTACCACCCCTAGACGAGATATGTGACATATCAGACGAAGAGACCGGACTGTACGGAAAGTGTAGGATTCCTAGGCACACCCAAGAGGTTCCACAAGGCATCAACCATGCCAAATTCAAAAATTCCGGTGCCGAGAAACCCTAAACTAGATCGTTAACTAGAGGTATAGGCGAAACAATATAAGTTAACAACTTAACTAAGAGTGAACGGAAATTACAACCTTTGTAGATCCGGTCCTCCACTTCTCTAGCTCCGTGTTGACATCCCTCTACAACGATCATCGGATCCCGGACTCTGGCGATGGTTTCGTCGGAGAAATGATCGGGCTAGGTCGTTGACTTCGATGCCGAAGATGATCTACGTCGAGGTAACTCAAGATCAAGCTCCACCTTCACCAAGTCATGAAACTTGTGAAGAAAACACCCTATACTACATGGCAAGTGGTAGAGGATGAAGAAATATGAAGTGGGTTCACTTTTGATTTGGATTTCTCACTTGGAATCATCACTTAGAAATTTTAAGCAAAGGTTTTTCTTTTTCTCTTCATGAAGAAGATGAAGAAGAAGAATGAAAAAGAAAATATATGAATAATAAAAAAACAAGTGATGGTTATCATAATGCAACCATGGTTAAGTGTAGAGAATAAACTAGGGTTAGGTGAATGGTTAGGTTAAGCAAAAGAAACAAAAATGGTTAAATTTTTCAAAGCTTCATGAAGTTTCAAAGTAAATCCAAAAGAAGCAACCATTTCTTTTCTTGCTAAAAAGAATAAATAAATAAAATAAAAAATCAAGAGAATATAAAAACCCTAACCATTCACTTAAACATGGTTTAAAGTAAACACAAACCCAAGTTTGCATGTATCATCAAACATGATACAAATTAGTGCACAAAACTATATCATATATACAATGTGCACATTCAAGTGAGAAAATAATCTTAAGTGAACCAATACTAGTTAATGTAAAGTAATATATCAAATATATAATTATACATTAAATCATTAAATCAACACTTGATTTAATGATCCGGTCATATCGCATATAACCGACTAATATCAAGTGTATCAATGTATCGAATCAACACTTGATTCGGTAACCCGGCTATATCATATATAACCGTCCAATGATACAAATCGCGAGAATAGAATACAGTATCACATACTGGTATTATTCTCGGTCCCGCACATATCTCATATGCGCTCCTATTTCGTTTCGCTTGAGCCAGGAAACCTCTGTGTAGGACTCTAAAGACTCGTCAATACGCCGGCAGCAGGTGATGATCATATCAAACACCTACAAGCCGCAAGCAGTTTGCTAAACGTAACGGCCACCCGGGTATTGAGCGATCAGAAGATCAACGAGCAAGCCCGTTCACACTCCTGTGAATCCAACCAGTAACACTTACCGTACAGTCCGGTCTCGTCGTCTGATATGTCGCATATCTTGCCTAGGGGTGGTAAACGTCAGACCCCAATAGCTCGATAAGTCGTGTCGATATGAGGTCTATAACAGTTCGAGAAACTACTGGTAACACTTACCAGTAAATCTCAGCAACCTTGGCCAGGGATTTCCGGTTATAGTCAATCGAACACAGCGCAACATCAACTCCCTATACCGGGAGAGACGAATCCCCTCCTATCGCTCATTGCCTCCATGTGAATCGGGACTGTACCCAAAAACCACCGTTTTGTACACCCTCTTGGACGTGGTAAGGTGGAAATCAAAGCACAGTGGGAATCACACAAGACTCTATGACGATCTCGGGTCTACAGACTAACCTGTACCGGTGTCACCAGAGAACTGTCATCTGACGTAAGGTATAATACCATCTGGGAGTTCTCGGCGAGTCCGTCCAGTGTACCCAGTCTCCACTGAGGACCCGTATATCATCTTTGATGTCAAACACCAATGGATATGGGATCATCCATCGTCCATCTGTATGGGTCGAGAATGTATACGCTACTCTACTCTGGTTTATCGATGCCCCGTCTAGATACACCCATGACTAGGGACCTTCAAGGATGTACTTATGGACTACCATGTCCCCACTAGTATGATCCGCATCATAGTCCAGGTAGTCAAGTACACATCCTAAGGGCTTTACCAACATGTAGCAGAGAGACAATCAGTATACACGTTAAGGTAAAGAGCAACCAGATAGCATACTATCTTGTCGAGCAAGAAAGTCCTCCCTATATGTGTCCAAGCATCCACTACAATATACATCCTATGTATAGTAATGGCCTCTAGGGCATACATATAACTAACAATCTCCTACTTGCACTAAGGCCATCTGATAGCAGTGGTTGTAGTATATCATACTCAACCATCCCATAAAATTCTCTCTCTTGGAAAAAGGCCTTTGTGAGTGGATCCACCGTGTTGTCCTCTGAGTCTACTCTCCTAACCTCGATCACCCTGGAGATCAACCATCTCTACGATCAGGTGACACTGCCTTATAATATTTCTGGATCACTGATGGGACGGACGTTCCTTGGCATAAGCCATAACTCCATTGTCACACAATGGGAGGAACTAAGTTCATCTCATGAACAAATATACATCCAGACTGCCTCTTTGGCAGCATCTTAAGCAGCGATATATCCAGCCATTATCGTCTAGTATGCCACGGTATCTAGCTTGGAGCTCTTCCAACATACCGTCCCTCCATCGATGGTAAAGACAATGCCTGTGACTGACATTCAGTCGTCTTTATCACCCTGGAACCCTTCCAGTGATTCTCCCCAGGATCGATTGATACCATCTCACTACAACTAGTGAGTATCCTAACATCCAATTAGATCTATCTCATAGATCCAAAATCAGGATTTAGGAGGTATCACTTTGATCCTATATGGAGAATCCTCGTGATAAGCGGATATTGACCGAGCGTAGCATAGGAAACTCCTTCCCCATCAAGAGTATGTCATCCATGTACTCTACGAGGATCACCACCATACTCCCTACTACCTTTTTGTATATACAAGGTTCATCTACCATTTTGATGATGTCAAACTATTTGACTATCTCATCAAAACAGATGTTCCAACTCCGCGATGCCTGCTTTAATCTTATAAAGCATCTTGTACACGTTTCCGCTGCTCCCACTGTCTACGAAGCCCTCTGGTTGTGTACTTACAGACGCTCTTTTCTAAAACATCATTTTAGAAAAGCAGTCATGACACCCAACCGCCAGATATCATAGTCATGGTATGTAGCCGTGGAAAGTAGGATCTGGATGGACTTAAGCATAGCCACTGAAAAAGGTTTCATCATAATCCACGCCTGGTCGATGATGAAAACCTTTAACATGTCTAGCTTTGAAAGTCTCAACTTTTCCATCTACACCAAGTAATCTTCTCAAGATATACTTACTCCTGATGGGGATTTAACCCTTCAGATAAAGCAACCAAAGTCCATACTTTGTTGGTGTATAAGGATTCCATCTCAGATCGCTAAGCATCCAGCCATTCTTACAGAGTCCCACTCCTGATGGCCAGCCCGAAACTAGTTGGGTCATCATCTCATGATGCAATCCTCGCTCCCACTGTCATAGAGAAACCGAAGTATCTCTCAGGTGGGTGAGGAACCCTACTAGATCGGCGGAGAGGCTGAGGTTCGTTGGAAACTATTGAATCCTTTGGTTCTATCAAATCATCTGCTGTAGTTTGTATAGCTGGAGCCTTTCCAGTTGTACATAACGGACCTTGCCTCGAGCTTGTCCGGATATTGCTTTTAGACATAGGCCGGACAACCCCAAATCATAACCAACTTATGATATGGGCTCTTCCCTTTCCATATCACATATGAAGTGGTAGGCAACTGATTTGATCGGAACCCTATTCAATAGGTATGCAACTTCATAAGTGCATAACTCCCTAAAAGGAAATAGGAAACTCAGTAGTACTCATCATAAAGCGCACCATATCATATAGGGTGTGATTGCTCCGCCCCGATACACCGAGGTGCTGTGGTGTATACGGAGGAGTAATGCTGAGAGAGAATTTCATTCTTAGAATAGTCCAGGAATCCCGTGCTCAAGTATTCTCCTCCCTGATCTTATCATAGGACAAAATACTTATACCCTGGTTCTCTACTTCTAACTTATATTCTGTGAATATCTCAAAAGGTTCGGACTTATGTTTCAACAGGAACATATGACTGAATCTTGAGAGATCATCAGAGAATGTAATGAAGTATAAAGAACCGGTCCTGGCATGTGTAGACAGGGGACCTAACATACATCATCATGTATCAGTCCCAAAAGTTTACTAACTCATTCTCTGTTTCCAGTAAACGGAGCTATGGTCATCTTTATCTTTGTGACATGACTGGCAAGTTTCACAAGATGTAAATTCAAACTGATTTAAATATGCATCTTAATGTAACTTCAGCTAGTCGGGTCGCATTGATATGAACTAGTCTACAATGCCTCAAGAAGGATTCGTTCATTTCTGAACTCTTCCTCTTGTGTGTGTTCTATATACTAGGAACTGTAATTTGATTTAGAACGTCAATGCTTTTAGATAACGTGCCTGAACCGATCAACTTTTGATATAGGAAATGTTCAAAACATTATCCAACAATACAAAATTTTATCATTTCTTTACTAATAAAAAGACTGATATGATTTTGGATGTCAGGTTCGGTATCTAACAACATTTGTTCAGAATCAATATACTGATAATACAGGGTGACAGTGACCAACAGACTTGGCTGCAACACTTGCACCGTTTTCTGTCTCATGAAACTTATCACCCGTTCTCAGTTCTCTACCTTAGCCCATGTAACAGATTACATATGCGGGATCCTGTTCTGGTATCAAATACCCAGGACGTAGAGAATACTGAGAAACAGCTCTTTGTAATGAATACACCCCAAGATGATGCATCAGCATGCACTTTCTTCGTTTGGACGGCATAGGAATTCTGGTATTCCCCTATTTCCTGCTCTGTCTTATAACAATTATAATTTGGAGCGGGACCAACGTTCCCCAGCTCAGTATAACAAGCGGGTTCGGTCATTACATCCGTATTATTATCATGATTAAGGCGTGATATGGTCGCTACCTGGAGAGAGAGAGAAGAAAACACTCAGCGTGCGCTCTTGCAAGAATAGATTGGTTATTATTTTATCTAATCAGGATGGCTCCCACTGTTTTTATCAAATCTTCCTTCAAACCCTAAAAGGAAAGACTAGCCGGGATTAATTACACACTACAAGTTCGCCAATCTTTCAGCCAGGCCAGTGTCGGTACTTTGAGGGAGGTTCCCCGTGCTTTCGCACGGACCTAATTGAAGTAAACCTCGTTTTCCCAGAGGCGTAACCCCGTTGACACCTTTCTAGACACCTACTTGATCGGCTAATTGTAATGTGTAAAACTCTCCCAGGAGTAACTCTTACTCCCAGCGGGTATCGGGATCCAACTATCTCATAGAAGGTATGCAATCTCATTGCAAATTTCAACACTTGAAATTCCCGATAATATTTTGCCCCCAGCGTCCTATGACCATGACGCAGGCCAACAAACCATAGTGCGCTAGTCAAGTTCAACCCATCATTTCCTGATTGAATTAAACCCACCCGCATGACCCTTGACGTAGGCCAACAAAGTCGCACGAGTACCCTAATCCAATCTGCATCATATGCATAAGCAGATAAATACTAGTTAGCTACCGCACACTACGCCTTGACGCAGGCCAACAAACGCAGCATGAATACTAACTACTACTTATCTGAAATGACGGAGGGCTACGACAGGTTTTTCTGAAGACCTATTGCGTAATGAACTTGATATCGTTGTAGAATCAAATGATTTTAAAATGGAGTGTTTTTTAGGCTTTTCTAGTTTTGCTAAAGGGGTCACTCCCGGTGAAGGGATCGTCGGCCCTTTCCTCGTCGAATGAGGTGTGGGATATATCATATATATCACTGTGCAAAGCAGAAACTATAGAAGCAATCAAAAGACAAACCGAGAGTTGTAGCATCTGCCAGTTAGTGCTAAAGAGGTCACTCCCGGTGAAGGGATCGTCGGCCCTTTCCTCATCAAATAAGGTGCAGGATATATCATATATACCGCTGTGCAAAACAAGAACTGTATCTACCTGTTTTATTTTTGAAATTCGATTTCACAACATCTTTAGGTTTCTTTTACTTTCATTAATCACATTAATGAAGTCCCATCATTTAAGTACCTAAACATCACAGATAAATACGACGTACACTTATGCCATCCGCATTCGCCTCGATGTCCCCTCGTGCATCATTAGGTTAGGTAACTAACGGCAGAGCGGGGCAGGGCTAGCGCGGGTGTAAAAAATAAGTAACGTCTATATAATATATCATATATACTGTATACTGTATCTATCACAGAACATCACATGATCACATCACAGATAACGCAGCAGAAAATATCATATAAAATATTGGATATACTAGGACGTCCGTGTTTTTAATACGAGCCAGTATAAAACACGGATTCCATGGTCGCGATGAATAGCCAAACCCACACCCCTAGACCCCTACGAGAGCGGCAAGCAACCCTACCAATTCTAGAGTTAGGAGACCCGGACTCGACTCCTCGAGTTGATCTCCCACTGGACTCCAGAACCCGGTTACTTGTGCTCCCCTCCTTGGGTCTATCCTAGTGCGGAAAAGTAAATAATATACAAAAGGCAACATCTTCCGCAACCTGGAAGTGCCCCAATAAAAGAATATTACATACAAGTTTTTACATGAATGAAAATGAAAAACACTCATCTCACATAAAAACCCCCGGCTATTCAAACACGACGATCCAATATAACATATCCAGCAACACATAACATCACATGTCATCAACGTAAGTAAACATGCGTATCCCAATTGTCGTTGACATATAGCAACGAAACCGGCGATATCACATATTACACTTACGGTCACAGAAAAGAAAGTGTAAAACTACAACAGTTGGAATCCGCAACTTGCATAGACATCGCATGCCTAACAAAATGAATTCCTTAGACATCACATGCCTAACAATTATAAACCCCGCATTTTAGTCTCATTTATCGAAAACTCTTTTCAATATCAAGTCGGGCAATTCAACAGGATTCCCGACATTCTGATCGAATGCTCGTCGCAAACTTTAGTGGACGGCCGCACCCCCGATACCGTCGACGAAGTGCACTAAGGCGGAACACCGCTGCTGCGAGCACCCGAATGGAAGCTTTCTGCGACGGGGTTCTCCGACAGTCACTTGGTCGGGGCTATGGGGTGTAGCTGTCTATTAAGTTTACCGGCGAGTATCCGCGTACGCTACGTGATTGCGACGGACTTTTGATAGCATCAAAATTCCGTGGCAACCGATCAAGTGAGACTAAAGTGCTATGTTTATAACATTCATATTAGTTATCTCATAACTTCATGTGAATTCCAAATATTGTATCACATTCCAGATAAATAGAAAATGTTAAACTTTCCGATTGAACAATCAAACACCCAAGTTTTCCCGAAACAGATCAACACATGAAATAGGTTTAAAAACATTCACTTCATGCCTCAGTACCAACAGTCCAGTCGTAGAAGGGCCAAGCCAACGCCTCACATGTGGCACGCCGTACTGCCCCAAACCCTAAGGTTCAAAGGGCGGTTCAAGACGGTCACATAATCGAGTTAAGGTTTGTTGTCTTCTAGAGGGACCATCACGTTACTTGCAGTACTTAGAACGTCATTAAACCACGGAAAAATCCAACATTTGGAAATTTTCCGACAAGGGAAAAAGTGGGTATTTATATCCAGTCGAACTTTTCAACATTTTCAAAAATTATCCGGAAAAACACGGACGAAGTTAAACTTCCCGATCGAAACACCGAGTCCCCAATACAACCCAGAAAACTCAACTCTTGAGTACAGATTAAAAATTTCCAGAAAAAACAGCACTACAACATAGGAATTACTGTGCAAAAATCTATGAAAGAGGCGACCGTACGGCCGCGGAACCGCCGCAATAGCCTGCTATTGCCGCGGTTCCGCGGCGTTTTGATCGATTTAGGCGCTCGTTTTTCACAGTAACTCCTATAAAACCCTGCTTATTTTTCTGCATATTTTTAATTCACAAAAATCCATTATTTCAGAAAATGAACAGAAAGGGGTGAAATTTAGGGTTTCGGGGTTCGATCGGGTTTCTAGCATCGTCAACACTTCGCCTAAGGCACTAGCTAGGCTCTGATACCACTGTAGGGTTCCTAGGCACACCCAAGAGGTTCCACAAGGCATCAACCATGCCAAATTCAAAAATTTCGGTGCCGAGAAACCCTAAACTAAATCGTTAACTAGAGGTATAGGCGAAACAATATAAGTTAACAACTTAACTAAGAGTGAACGGAAATTACAACCTTTGTGGATCCGGTCCTCCACTTCTCTAGCTCCGTGTTGACGTCCCTCCGCTGTGATCATCGGATCCCGGACTCTGGCGATGGTTTCGTCGGAGAAATGATCGGGCTAGGTCGTCGACTTCGATGCCGAAGATGATCTACGTCGAGGCAACTCAAGATCAAGCTCCACCATCACCAAGTCATGAAACTTGTGAAGAAAATACCCTATACTACATGGCAAGTGGTAGAGGATGAAGAAATAGGAAGTGGGTTCACTTTTGATTTGGATTTCTCACTTGGAATCATCACTTAAAAATTTTAAGCAAAGGTTTTTCTTTTTCTCTTCATGAAGAAGATGAAGAAAAAGAATGAAAAAGAAAATATATGAATAATAGAAAAACAAGTGATAGTTATCATAATGCAACCATGGTTAAGTGTAGAGAATAAACTAGGGTTAGGTGAATGGTTAGGTTAAGCAAAAGAAACAAAAATGGTTGAACTTTTCAAAGCTTCATGAAGTTTCAAAGTAAATCCAAAAGAAGCAACCATTTCTTTTCTTGCTAAAAAGAATAAATAAATAAAATAAATAATCAAGAGAATATAAAAACCCTAACCATTCACTTAAACATGGTTTAAAGTAAACACAAACCCAAGTTTGCATGTATCATCAAACATGATACAAATTAGTGCACAAAACTATATCATATATACAATGTGCACATTCGAGTGGGAAAATAATCTTAAGTGAACCAATACTAGTTAATGTAAAGCAATATATCAGGTATATAATTATACATTAAATCATTAAATCAACACTTGATTTAATGATCCGGTCATATCGCATATAACCGACTAATATCAAGTGTATTAATGTATCGAATCAACACTTGATTCGGTAACCCGGCTATATCAGATATAACCGTCCAAGGATACAAATCGCGAGAATAGATTACAGTATCACATACTGGTATTATTCTCGGTCCCGCACATATCTCATATGCGGTCCTATTTCGTTTCGCTTGAGCCAGGAAACCTCTGTGTAGGACTCTAAAGACTCGTCAATACGCCGGCAGCAGGTGATGATCATATCAAACACCCACAAGTTGCAAGCGGTCTGCTAAACGTAACGGCCACCCGGGTATTCAGCGATCAGAAGATCAACGAGCAAGCCCGTTCACACTCCTGTGAATCCAACCACTAACACTTACCGTACAGTCCGGTCTCGTCTTCTGATATGTCGCATATCTTGCCTAGGGGTGGTAAACGTCAGACCCCAATAGCTTGATAAGTCGTGTCGATATGAGGTCTATAACAGTTCGACAAACTACTGGTAACACTTACCAGTAAATCTCAGCAACCCTGGCCAGGGATTTCCGGTTATAGCCAATCGAACACAGCGCAACATCAACTCCCTATACCGGGAGAGACGAATCCCCTCCTATCGCTCATTGCCTCCATATGAATCGGGACTGTACCGAAAAACCACCATTTTGCACGCCCTCTTGGACGTGGTAAGGTAGAAATTAAAGCACAGTTGGAATCACACAAGACTCTATGACGATCTCGGGTCTACAGACTAACTTGTACCAGTGTCACCAGAGAACTGCCATCTGACGTAAGGTATAATACCATCTGGGAGTTCTCGGCGAGTCCGTCCAGTGTACCCAGTCTCCACTGAGCACCTGTATATCATCTCTGATGTCAAACACCAATGGATATGGGATCATCCATCGCCCATCTGTATGGGTCGAGAAGGTATACGCTAGTCTACTCTGGTATATCGATGCCCCGTCTCGATACACCCACGACTAGGGACCTTGAAGGATGTACTTATGGACTACCATGTCCCCACTAGTATGATCCGCATCATAGTCCAGGTCGTCAAGTACACATCCTAAGGGCTTTACCAACATGTAGTAGAGAGACAATCAGTGTACACGTTAAGGTAAAGAGCAACCAGATAGCATACTATCATGTCGAGCAAGAAAGTCCTCCCTATATATGTCCAAGCATCCACTACAATATACATCTTAGGTATAGTAATGGCCTCTAGGGCATACATATAACTAACAGAAAGTGTTACTGATTGGATTCGCAGGAGTATGAGCAGGCTTGCTTGTTGATCTTCTGATCGCTCAATACCTTGGTGGCCGTTACGTTTAGCATGTATCTTGCGGCTTGTAGGTGTTTGATATGATCATCACTACTGCCGGCGTATTGACGAGTTTTTAGAGTCCTACACAGAGGTTTCCTGGCTCAGGAGAAATGGAGTAGGAGCACATATGAGATATGTGCTGGACCGAGATTAATACGTGTATGAGATACCGTATTCTATTCTTGCTATTTATTTGGATCGATCCGTTATATGTGATATGGCCGGGTTATCAAATCAAGTGTTGATTCGATAAATTGATACACATGATATTAGTCGGTTATATGTGATTTAGCCGGATTATTAAATCAAGTGTTGATTTGATAATCTAATGTATAATTATATATTTGATATATTAATTTGTATTAACTAGTATTAGCTCACTTAAGATTTCTTTTCTCACTTGTTTTGTGCATTAAGTGTATATGTGATATATACTTATGTACATAGTTTGTATCATGCTTGATGATACATGCAAGCATGGGTGTGTGTGTGTGACTTGTTAGTTATATGTATGCCCTAGAGGCCATTACTGTACATTGGATGTATATTATAGTGGATGCTTGGACATATATAGGGAGGACTTTCTCGCTCGACATGATAGTATGCTATCTGGTTACTCTTTACCTTAACGTGTATACTGATTGTCTCTCTGATACATGTTGGTAAAGCCCTTAGGATGTGTACTTGACTACCTGGACTGTGATGCGGATCATACTGGTGGGGACATGGTAGTCCATAAGTACATCCTTCAAAGTCCCTAGTCGTGGGTATATCGAGACGGGGCATCGATATACCAGAGTAGACTAGCGTATACCTTCTCGACCCATGCAGATAGGCGATGGATGAGCCCATATCCATTGGTGTTTGACATCAGAGATGATATACGGGTGCTCAGTGGAGACTGGGTACACTGGACGGACTCACCGAGAACTCCCAGATGGTATTATACCTCACGTCAGATGGCAGTTCTTTGGTGACACTGGTACAGAGTAGTCTGTTGACCCGAGATCGTCATAGAGTCTTGTGTGGTTCCCACTGTGCTTTGATTTCCACCTTACCACGTCCAAGAGGGCGTGCAAAACGGTGGTTTTTGGGTACATTCCCGAGTCACATGGAGGCAATGAGCGATAGGAGGGGATTCGTCTCTCCCGGTATAGGGGGTTGATGTTGCGCTGTGTTCGATTGGCTATAACCGGAAATCCTTGGCCAGGGTTGCTGAGATTTACAGGTAAGTGTTACCAGTAGTTTCTCAAACTGTTATAGGCCTCATATCGACACGACTTATCAAGCTATTGGGGTCTGACGTTTACCACCCCTAGGCGAGATATGCGACATATCAGACGATCAGACCGGACTGTACGGTAAGTGTTACTGGTTAAATTCACAGGAGTATGAGCGGGCTTGCTCGTCGATCTTCTGATCACTCAATACCCGGGTGGCCGTTACGTTTAGCAGACCGCTTGCGGCTTGTGGGTGTTTGATATGATCATCACCTGCTGCCGGCGTATTGACGAGTCTTTAGAGTCCTACACAGAGGTTTCCTGGCTCAAGCGAAACGAAATAGGAGCGCTTATGAGATATGTGCGGGACCAAGAATAATGCGTGTATGTGATACCGTATTCCATTCTCGCGATAAATGTATCGAATGGTTGTATGTGATATAACCTAGTTATCGAATCAACGATTGATTCGATAAGCCGATACATTGGATATTAGTCGGTTATATGCGATATGACCGGATCGTTAAATCAAGCGTTGATTTAATGATTTAATGTATAATTATATATTTGATATATTATTTTGCATTAACTAATATTGGTTCATTTTAAATGGCTTTTCTCACTTGTTTGTGCATATTGTATATGTGATATATTTTTTGTGCACAAGTTTGTATCATGTGTACTTATCATAACATTTTTCATCTTCTTCTTCTTCTTCTTCAAGAAGAAGCTTGCTTCATCAATGGCAACTTGAGCAATTGAGTGAGAAATCCAATTCTAAAGTGAACCCACCTCCTATTTCTTCATCCTCTACCTCTTGCCAAGTAGTATAGGGTGTTTTCTTCACAAGTTTCATGACTTGGTGAAGTGGGAGCTTGATCTTGTGATGCGTCGACGTAGATCATCTTCGGCACGAAGCCGACGACCTTGCCCGCCCATTTCTCCGATGAAGCCGACGCTAGAGCCCGGGATTCCATTTGGACAGCGAGGAGACTTCATTGCGGAGCTAAGGAGGTGGAGGACCGGATCTACGAAGGTTGTATTTCCATTCTTTTAGTTATATTGTTAACTAGTTTCTCTTTTCTCCTAGACATCTAGTTAACGATCCGTATTAGGGTTTCTCGGCACTTGTAAAACTTTAAAATTGGCATGGTTGATGCCTTGTGAGACCTCATTAGTTTGCCTAGGAACCCTACAGTGGTATCAGAGCCTAGCTAGAGCCTTAGGCGATGCGTAGACGGAATTTCAAATCCGAACAAACCCCGAAACCCTAATCCGACCCGCTCTCTGGACTTTTTTCAAAAACTGGTTTTTTTCCAGATTAAAAATGCTTAAAAAATTCAGCAGGGAATTATAAGAATTACGGTGCAAAAATTACCCCATGAAGTGTAAATTGTGCGGCGGAACCGCGGCAGAAGCATGGCTTCTGCGGCGGTTCCGCGGCAACATGATGACGTCAGCCATTAAAATTTGCATAGTAATTCATGTTTTCAGGTGCTGAGTTTTTTAGGAATTTTTAATATTTACTCAAGAGTTGAGTATTTTGGGTTGTATTGGGAGTTCGTAGATTCGATCGGATTTTTGGTTTTGTCTATGTGTTTTTCCGGATATTTAGAATATGTTAGAAAGTTCGACCGGATATAAATGCCCAACTTTTCCCCTGTCGGGAAATTTCCATGTGTTGGATCTTTCCATGGTTTAACGATGTTCTAAGTAGTGCAAGTAACGCGATGGTCCCTCTAGAAGACAACAAACCTTAACTCGATTATGTGACCGTCTTGAACTGCCCTTTGAACCCTCGGGTTTGGGGCAGTACGGCGTGCCACATGTGAGGCGTTGGGTTGACCCTTCTACGGCTGGACCGTTGGTACTGAGGAATGAAGTGAATGTTTTTGAACTTATTTCATGAGTTGATCTGTATCGGGAAAACTTGGGTGTTTGAATGTTCGATCGGAAAGTTTAACATTTTCTATTTATCTGGAATGGGATACAATAATTGGAATTCACAAGTAGTTATGAGATAACTAAATGAATGTTATAAACATAGCACTTTAGTCTCACTTGATCGGTTGCCACGGAATTTTGATGAGATCAAAAGTCCGTCGCAATCACGTAGCGTACGTGGATACTCGCCGGGTAAACTTTATAGACAGCCTCGCTCCATAGCCCCGACCAAGTGACTGTAGGAGAACCCCGTCGCCGAAAGCATCCGTTCGGGTGCTCGCGGCAGCGGTGTTCCGCCTTGGTGCACTTCGTCGACGGTATCGGGGGTGCGGCCGCCTACTAAAGTTTGCGACGAGCATTCGATCAGTATGTCGGGAATCCTGTTGAATTGCCCGACTTGATATTGAAAAGTGTTTTCGATAATGTGACTAAAATGCGGGGTTTATAATTGTTAGGCATGTGATGTCTAAGGTATTCATTTGATTAGGCATGCGATGTCTATGCAGATTGCGGATTCCAACTGTTGTAGTTTTACACTTTCTTTTATGTGACCGTAAGTGTAATATGTGATATCGCCGGTTTCGTTGCTATATGTCAACGACAATTGGGATGCGCATATTTACTTACGTTGATGACATGTGATGTTATGTGTTGCTGGATATGTTATATTGGATCGTCGTGTTTGGATCGTCGGGGTTTTTTATGTGAGATGAGTGTTTTTCATTTTCATTCATGTAAAAACTTGTATGTAATATTCTTTTATTGGGACACTTCGAGGTTGCGGAAGATGTCACCTTTTGTATATTTTTTACTTTTCCGCACTAGGATAGACCCAAGGAGGGGAGCACAAGTAACCGGGTTCTGGAGTCCAGTGGGAGACCAACTCGAGGAGTCGAGTCCGGGTCTCCTAACTCCAGAATTGGTAGGGTTGCTTGCCGCTCTCGTAGGGGTCTAGGGGTGTGGGTTTGGCTATTCATCATGACCGTGGAATCCGTGTTTTATACTGGCTCGTATTGAAAACACGGACGTCCTAGTATATCCAATATTTCATATGTTTCTTCTGCTGCGATATCTGTGATGTGATCATGTGATGTTCTGTGATAGATACTGTATATAGTATATATGATATATTATATAGACGTTACTTATGTTTTACACCCGCGCTAGCCCTGCCCTGCTCTGCCGTTAGTTACCTAACCTAACGGTGCACGAAGGGACATCGAGGCGAATGCGGATGGCATAAGTGTACGTCGTATTTATCTGTGATGTTTAGGTACTTAAATGATGGGACTTCATTAATGTGATTAATGAAATAAAATAAACCTAAGATGTTGTAGAATCGAATTTCAAAATAAAAAAGGTAGCTACAGTTCTTGCTTTGCACAGCGGTATATGTGATATATCCTGCACCTTATTCGATGAGGAAAGGACCGAGATCCCTTCACCGGGAGTGACTCCTTTAGCAATAACTGGCAGATGCTACACACTCGGTTTGTCTTTTGATTGCTTTTAAGAGCTTTTGCTTTGCACAGTGATATATATGATATATCCCGCACCTCATTCGACGGGGAAAGGACCGACGATCCCTTCACCGGGAGTGACTCCTTTAGCAAAATTAGAAAAGCCTAAAAAACACTCCATTTCAAAAATCATTTGATTCTACAACGATATCGAGTTCATTACGCAATAGGTTTTCAGAAAAACCTGACGTAGCCCTCCGTCATTTCAGATAAGTTGTATATAGTATTCGTGCTGCATTTGTTGGCTTTCGTCAAGGTGCAGTGTGCGGTAGCTATATGCTGCTTATCTGCTGCATACGATGCGATTGGATTAGGGTAGTCATGCGGATTTGTTGGCTTTCGTCAAGGGTCGTGCGGGTGGGTTTAATTCAATCAAGAAATGACGGGTTGAACTTGACTAGCGCACTATGGTTTGTTGGCCTGCGTCAAGGTCATAGGACGCTAGGGGCAAAATATTATCGGGAATTTCAAATGTTGAAATTTGCAATGAGATTGCATACCTTCTATGAGATAGTTGGATCCCGATACCCACTGCGAGTAATTGTTACTCCTGGGAGAGTTTTACACATTACAATTAGCCGATCAAGTAGGTGTCTAGAAAGGTGTTAACGAGGTTACGCCTCTGGGAAAACGAGGTTTACATTAATTAGGCTCGTACGAAAGCACGGGGGTCCTCCCTCAAAGTACCGACACTGGCCTGGCTGAAAGATTGGCGAACTTGTAGTGTGTAATTAATCCCGGCTAGTCTTTCCTTTTAAGGTTTGAAGGAAGATTTGATAAAACCAGTGGGAGCCATCCTGATTAGATAAAATAATAACCAATCTATTCATACAAGAGCGCACGCTGAGTGTTTTCTTCTCTCTCTCTCCAGGTAGCAACCATATCACGCCTTAATCAAGATAATAATACGGAATATTGACCGAACCCGCTTGTTATACTGAGCTGGGGAACGTTGGTCCCGCTCCAACTTATAATTGTTATAAGACAGAGCAGGAAATAGGGGAATACCCGAATTCCTTTGCCGCCCAAACGAAGGAAGTGCATATGATGCATCTTCTTCGGGTGTGTTCATTACAAAGAACTGTTTCTCAGTATCCTCCGCATCCTGGGTATATGATACCGGATCAGGATACCGGATCAGGATCTGTTACATAGGGCTACAGATAGATAGAGAACTGAGAACGGGTGATAAGTTTCATGAGGCAGAAAACGGGGCAAGTGTTGCAGCCAAGTCTGTTGGTCACTGTCACCCTGTATTACCAATACATTGATTCTGAACGAATGTTATTAGATACCGAACCTGATATACAAAATCATATCAATCTCTTTATTAGTAAAGAAAGGATATAATTTTGTATTGTTGGATATTGTTTTGAACATTTCCTATATCAAAAGTTGATCGGTTCAGGCACGTTATCTAAAAGCATTGATGTTCTAAATCAAACTACAGTTCTTAGTATACGGAACACACACAAGAGGAAGAGTTCAGAAATGAACGAATCCTTCTTGAGACATTGTAGACAAGGTCATATCAATGCGATCTAACTGGCTGAAGTTACATTTTAGATGCATATTTAAATCAGTTTGAATTTACATCTTGTGAAACTTGCCAGTCATGTCATAGAGATAAGATGACCATAGCTCCGTTTACTGGAAATAGAGAAAGAGTTTATGAACTCTTGGGATGATACATGTTGATGTATGTAAGGTCCCCTGTCTACATATGCCAGGACTGGTTCTTTGTACTTCGTTACATTCTCTGATAATCTCTCAAGATTCAGACATATGTTCCTGTTGAAACACAAGTCCGAACCTTTTGAGATATTCACAGAATATGATTTAGAAGTAGAGAACCAATACGGGTATAAGTATTATGTCCTTTGATGAGATCAAGGAGGAGAATACTTGAGCACGGAATTCTTGGACTTTTCTAAAGGAAAATGAGATTCTCTCTCAGCATTACTCCTCCGAATACACCATAGCACGATGGTATATCGGGGCGGAGCAATCACACCCTATATGATAAGGTGTGCTCTATGATGAATACTACTGAGTTACCTGTTTCCTTTTGGGAGTTATGCACTTGAGAAGCTGCATACCTATTGAATTAGGTTTGAATCAAATCTGTTGCCTCCTTTTTCATATGTGATATGGAAAGGGTAGAACCCATGTCTTAAGATAGTTAAGATTTGGGGTTGACCGGCCTATGTCTAAAAGCAAAATCCGGACAAGCTCGAGGCAAGGTCTGTAATGTAGAACTGGAAAGGTTCCAGCTATACAAAATACAGCAGATAATTTGGTAAAACCAAAGGATTCAATAGTTACCAACGAACCTCAGCCTCTCCGCCGATCTAGTAGGGTTCCTCACCCACCTGAGAGATACTTCGGTTACTCTATGACAGTGGGAGCGAGGATTGCATCATGAGATGATGACCCAACTAGTTTCGAGCAGGCCATCGAGAGTAGGGACTCTGTAAGAATGGTTGGATGCTTAGCGATCTGAGATGGAATCCATGTACACCAACAAAGTATGGACTTTGATTGATATATCTGAAGGGTTAAATCCCCATCAGGAGCAAGTATATCTTGAGAAGATTACTTGGTGTAGATGGAGAAGTTGAGACTTTCAAAGCTAGACTTGTTAAAGCTTTTCGTCATCGACCAGGCCTGGATAATGATGAAACCTTTTTCAAGTGGCTATGCTTAAGTCCATCCAGATCCTACTTGCCACGGCTACATACCATGACTACGATATCTGGCGGTTGGGTGCCATGACTGCTTTTCTAAATGATGTTTTGGAAGAGAGCGTCTGTAAGTACACAGCCAGAGGGCTTCGTAGACAGTGGGAGCAGCGGAAACATGTGCAAGATGCTTTATAGGATAAAGCAGGCATCGCGGAGTTGGAACATCTGTTTTGATGATTTAGTTAAAGAGTTTGACATCATCAAAATGGTAGATGAACCTTGTATAAACAAAAAGGTAGTAGGGAGTATGGTGACGATCCTCGTAGAGTACGTGGATGACATACTCTTGATAGGGAAGGAGTTTCCTATGCTACGCTCAGTCAATCTCCGCTTATCACAAGGATTCTCCACATAGGATCAAAGTGATACTTCCTAAATCCTGAGTTTTCATCTATGAGATAGATGTAATTGGATGTTAGGATACTCACTAGATGTAGTGAGATGGTATCAACCGATCCTGGGGAGAATCACTGGAAGGGTTCCAGGGTGATAAGGACGACTGAAAGTCAGTCACAGGCATTGTCTTTACCCTCAGTAAAGGGACGGTATGTTGGAAGAGTTCCAAGCTCGATACCGTGGCATACTAGACAATAAAGGCTCGATACATCGCTACTTAAGATGCTACCAAAGAGGCAGTCTGGATGTATATTTGTTCATGAGATGAACTTAGTTCCTCCCATTGTATGACAATGGAGTTGTGGCTTATGCCAAGGAACGTCCGTCACATCAGTGATCCAGACATATTCTAAGGCAGTATCACCTGATCATGGAGATAATTGATCTCCAGGGTGATCCAGGTGAGGAGAGTAGACTCAGAGGACAGCACGGCGGATCCACTCACAAAGGCCTTTTCCCAAAGAGAGACTTTTATGGGATGGTTGAGTATGAGATACTACAACCACTGCTATCAGATGGCCCTAGTGCAAGTGGGAGATTGTTAGTTATATGTATGCCCTAGAGGCCATTACTGTACATTGGATGTATATTGTAGTGGATGCTTGGACATATATGGGGAGGACTTTCTCGCTCGACATGATAGTATGCTATCTGGTTACTCTTTACCTTAACGTGTATACTGATTTTCTCTCTGATACATGTTGGTAAAGCCCTTAGGATGTGTACTTGACTACTTGGACTGTGATGCGGATCATACTGGTAGGGACATGGTAGTCCATAAGTATATCCTTCAAAGTCCCTAGTCGTGGGTATATCGAGACGGGGCATCGATATACCAGAGTAGACTAGCGTATACCTTCTCGACCCATACAGATGGGCGATGGATGATCCCATATCCATTGGTGTTTGACATCAGAGATGATATACGGGTGCTCAGTGGAGACTGGGTACACTGGACGGACTCGCCGAGAACTCCCAGATGGTATTATACCTCACGTCAGATGGCAGTTCTCTGGTGACACTGGTACAGAGTAGTCTGTTAACCCGAGATCGTCATAGAGTCTTGTGTGGTTCCTACTGTGCTTTGATTTCCACCTTACCACGTCCAAGAGGGCGTGCAAAACGGTGGTTTTTGGGTACAGTCCCGAGTCATATGGAGGCAATGAGCGATAGGAGGGGATTCGTCTCTCCCGGTATAGGGGGTTGATGTTGCGCTGTGTTCGATTGGCTATAACCGGAAATCCCTGGCCAGGGTTGCTAAGATTTACTGGTAAGTGTTACCAGTAGTTTTTCAAACTGTTATAGGCCTCATATCGACACGACTTATCAAGCTATTGGGGTCTGACGTTTACCACCCCTAGGCGAGATATGCGACATATCAGACGATCAGACCGGACTGTACGGTAAGTGTTACTGGTTAGATTCACAGGAGTATGAGCGGGCTTGCTCGTCGATCTTCTGATCGCTCAATACCCGGGTGGCCGTTACGTTTAGCAAACCGCTTGCGGCTTGTGAGTGTTTGATATGATCATCACCTGCTGCCGGCGTATTGACGAGTCTTTAGAGTCCTACACAGAGGTTTCCTGGCTCAAGCGAAACGAAATAGGAGCGCATATGAGATATGTGCGGGACCGAGAATAATGCGTGTATGTGATACCGTATTCCATTCTCGCGATAAATGTATCGAATGGTTGTATGTGATATAACCTACTTATCGAATCAACGATTGATTCGATAAGCCGATACATTGGATATTAGTCGGTTATATGCGATATGACCGGATCGTTAAATCAAGCGTTGATTTAATGATTTAATGTATAATTATATATTTGATATATTACTTTGCATTAACTAATATTGGTTCATTTTAAATGGCTTTTCTCACTTGTTTGTGCACATTGTATATGTGATATATTTTTTGTGCACAAGTTTGTATCATGTGTACTTATCATAACATTTTTCATCATCTTCTTCTTCTTCTTCAAGAAGAAGCTTGCTTCATCAATGGCAACTTGAGAAATTGAGTGAGAAATCCAATTCTAATGTGAACCCACCTCCTATTTCTTCATCCTCTACCTCTTGCCAAGTAGTATAGGGTGTTTTCTTCACAAGTTTCATGACTTGGTGAAGTGGGAGCTTGATCTTGTGATGCGTCGACGTAGATCATCTTCGGCACGAAGCCGACAACCTTGCCCGCCCATTTCTCCGATGAAGCCGACGCTAGAGCCCGGGATTCCATTTGGACAGCGAGGAGACTTCATTGCGGAGCTAAGGAGGTGGAGGACCGGATCTACAAAGGTTGTATTTCCGTTCTTTTACTTATATTGTTAACTAGTTTCTCTTTTCGCCTAGACATCTAGTTAACGATCCGTATTAGGGTTTCTCGGCACTTGTAAAACTTTAAAATTGGCATGGTTGATGCCTTGTGAGACCTCATTAGTGTGCCTAGGAACCCTACAGTGACTTACACCATGATAAATAAAATGTGAAGGTTTTTATTTATCTTAATAATTCAAAATTAGTGAGAATTTTGTCATGCTTGGAAGCTTGGAGAAGCTTGAAGCATCTTTGACAAAGTTCGCTTGTTTTATCTCACTTAAGATATTTATTAACCTATAATTAGCCATGGTTTAGTCTCTACAATGGTTAGTATATGACACTAACTCATCCATAGTTGCTATTCTCACCTCATTAGTTTTCATTCTTCATTTTTTCTTGGTTTCTTTCTTCATTTCATTCCTTCTTCAAGCTTACTAGCTCCATGAAACATGAAGAAATATTATGAGAAAATAAAATCTAAAGTGAGCCCACTTCCTACTTCATCATCCTATACACTTGCTTGGGTAGTAAAGGGTGTTCTCTTCACAAAGTTCTTGACCTAGTGAAGAGGTAGCTTGGGTTTGAGTCTCTTCGACGTAGATCATTTTCGGCCTCGAAAACTTCGAGCAAACTTGCTCATTTCTCCAAGGGAAACCATACTAGAGTTTGGGAGATCTTCGATCGCAGCGAAGGGACTACTACACAGAGTTTTAGAAGTGAAGGACCGGTCTACAATGGTTTTATTCCTTATCCACTTAGTGTAATGGTTGATTACATGTTATATTGTCTAGTTACTCTAGCTTGATCCTAGCTTAGGATTGATTAGCACCTTAGAATTTTTAAAGTTGCTGTGAAAACCCAGTAGGGTGCTAAGGAATCCCAACAGTGGTATCAGAGCCAAGCTAGAGTATTAGACAGTGTTTGTTAGATTACGAAACCGAAACTGCTCCGAAAATTTAAACATCAAAACCTGCATTCTGTCGATTTTTAAATGACCTCAAAAAAATTTCAAACAGGTACAGAGTCATGTATGAGATATATCATGGACACAGTCAAAATTTCAGGGCATTCTGGAAAATTTTGGCCGGCCACCTACCCCATGATCTCGGCCAAATCCGAGCACCCCCCCCCCAAATTTTTTTTGTGTTCCAAAGACTTTGTTTTGATGTTTCAAGTGTTGTTTGTTTTTGCTAATTTTGCATGTGATGTAATCTTACACTATAAATAATTCGGAGTATTTCGTAATCGTAGTTTAACATTGTATTTGGGTTTTCACAAGTTGTCTAGGCGAAGTTAAAATGTTCGATCGAATGTCAGAAACCCATTTTTCCAAGTTTAACGTATTCGGAAAAACATGCAAGTAATTTTATGGACCCTCTAGAAGAATGAAACCCTAACTCGACATTTTTGGATCGCGGAACCGCGGTCATACCCTAGGGTTTGCCACAGTTCCGTGGCGACATGAGTGAGGCTTGGGTTTGCCCTTCTACGATTGGTCCATAGGTACCGTGGCATGTTCCGGGTATTATTAAAACTGTGCTCAAGTGTTGAGCTGTAGGGAAATTATGGGACTTTGATGAATCGATCGAAAAGTTTAACGTCGTTCGGATATCATGTGATGGGATATAATAATTGGAATCTATCTAATTGCATGCAAGTTTAACATTTCAGCCTCGGACGGAATCGGTAATCTTGTTTAATTACACGACTTCCTTTGAAAAGTGTTTTCATGGTTGAGACCTAAATATAAAATTTGCATTGTTAGGCATGAAATCCAGAATATGTGATATTCCGGGTTTATGATGTCTAAGGGCTGTGCAGATTCCAATTGTTGTAGTTATTTACTTTCTTTTCTGCGACCGTAAGTGTAATATGTGGTGTATCGCCGGTTTCGTTGCTATACGTCAACGACAATTGGGATACGCATATTTACTTACGTTGATGACATGTGATGTTATGTGTTGCTGGGATATATTATATTAGATCGTCGGGTTTGAATAGCCGGGGGTTTTATGTGAGATGAGAGTTTTTCATTTTCATTCATGTAAAAACTTGTATGTAATATTCTTTTATTGGGGCACTTCCGGGTTGAGGAAGATGTCACCGTTGATGTATATTATTTACTTTTCCGCATTATGATAGACCCAAGGAGGAGAGCACAAGTAACCGGGTTCTAGAGTCCAGTAGGAGACCATCTCGAGTCATCGAGTCCGGGTCTCCTAACTCTAAAATTGGTAGGGTTGCTTGCCCCTCTCGTAGGGGTCTAGGGATGTGGGTTTGGCTATTCATCACGACCGTGGAATCTGTATTTTATACAGGCTTAATAAAAAACCCGGAAATCCTAGTATATCCAATATTTCATATGTTATTTTCTGCTGCGATATCTGTGATGTGATCATTTGATATGTTGAGATAGATACTGTATATAGTGTATATGATATATTATATAGACGTTGCTTATGTTTTGCACCCGCACTAGCCCTGCCTCGCTCTGCCGTTAGTTACCTAACCTAAAAGTGCATGACGGGACATCGAGGAGAATACGGATGGCATAAGCGTACGTTGTATTTATCTGTGATGTTTAGGTAACTTAAAATGATGGGACTTCATTAATGAGATTAATTAAAGAAAATAAACCTAAAGATGTTATAGAAACGTGTTTTAAAAACTGGTAGTTCTAGTTCTTGCTTTGCATAGCTGTATTCCTTGTAGAATATCCAGCACCTTATTCGATAAGAAAAGAGCCGAGATCCCTTCACCGGGAGTGACCTCTTTAGAGAAACTAGCAAATGCTACAAACTCAGTTTGTCTTTTGATTGCTTTTATAGTTTTTGCTTTGCATAGTAGTATTTGTGAAATATCCTGCACATTATTCGATAAGGAAAGAGCCGAGATCCCTTCACCGGGAGTGACCTCTTTAACAAAACTAGTAAAAGCCTAAAAAACACTCCTTTTCAAAATCACTCGATTCTACAATGATATCAAGTTCATTACGCAAAAGGTTTTCTTAAAAACCTGTCGTAGCCCTTCGTCATTTCAGATAAGTAGTATTTAGTATTCGTGCTGTGTTTGTTGACCTTGTCAAGGCATAGTGTGCGGTAGCTGATTAGTGTTTATCTGCTAGCATATGATGCGATTGGATTAGGGTAGTCATACGACCTTGTTGACCTTGTCAAGGGTCGTACGGGTGGGTTTAATTAAATCAAGAAATGACGGGTTGAACTTGACTTGCGGTCTATGGTTTGTTGACCTTGTCAAGGTCATAGATCGCTTGGGGCACAATTATCGGGAATTTCAAGTGTTGAAATTTGCAATGAGATTGCATAGTTTCTATGAGATAGTTAGATCCCGATACCCACTGGGAGTAATAGTTACTCCTAAGAGAGTTTTACAAATTACAATTAGCCGATCAAGTAGGTGTCTAGAAAGGTGTCAACAGGGTTACGCCCCTGGGAAAACAAGGTTTATTTTAATTAGGTCTGTACGAAAGCACGGGGAACTTCCCTCAAAATACCAGCACTGGCTTGGCTAAAAGATTAGCGAACTTGTAGGGTGTAATTAATCCCAGCTAGTCTTTCCTTTTAGGGTTTGAAGAAAGATTTGATAAAAACAGTGGGAGCCATCCTGATTAGATAAAATAATAATCAATCTGATCTTGCAAGAGCATACGCTGAGTGTTTTATTCTCTCTCTCTCCAGGTAGCGACCATGTCACGCCTTAATCAAGATAATAATATGATGTATTGACTGAACCCGCTTGTTATACTGAGCTGTGGAACGTTGGTCCCGCTCCAACATATAATTGTTATAAGACCGAGTAGGAAATAGGGGATTACCAGGATTCCCGTGCCGCCCAAACGAAGAAAGTGCATGATGATGCATCTTCTTCGGGTGTGTTCATTACGGAGAATTGTTTCTCAGTATCCTCTACGTCCTGGGTATGAAATACCGGATCAGGATCCCACATATATAATTTTTTGCATGGGATGTAAATAGGTAGAGAACTGAGAATGGGTAATAAATTTTCAAGAGTTGGAAACATTGCAATTGTTGCAGCCAAAGTGTTGGCAGTTATCACCCTGTATTTGTTAGTGATATGTATGCCCTAGAGGCCATTACTGTGCATAC
The DNA here is from genome assembly GCA_030015575.1 of Agapanthus africanus. NCBI lineage: Eukaryota > Viridiplantae > Streptophyta > Magnoliopsida > Asparagales > Amaryllidaceae > Agapanthus > Agapanthus africanus. The sequence continues at coordinate 327,688,689 of JASDDO010000018.1, forward strand.
GATGTATATTGTAGTGGATGGTTGGACATATATATGGAGGACTTTCTTGCTCGACATGATAGTATGCTATCTGGTTGCTCTTTATCTTAACATGTACTCTGATTGTATCTATGTTACATGTTGATAAAGCCCTTAGGATGAGTACTTGACTACCAGGACTATGATGCAGATCATACTAGTGGGGACAGTGTAGTCGCAAAGTACATCCTTCAAATGTTCGTAGTCGTGGGTGTATCGAGACAGGGCATCGATATACCAGTGTAGACTAGAGTATAGCTTCTCGACCCATGAAGATAGGAGATGGATGATCCCATATCCATTGGTGTTTGACATCAAAGATTGTATACGGGTGCTCAGTAGAGACTGGGTACACTGGACGAACTCGCTGAGAACTCCCAGATGGTATTATACCTCATGTCAGATGGCAGTTCTCTGGTGACACTAGTACAGGTTAGTATGTAGACTCGAGATCGTCATAAAGGCTTGTGTAATTCCCACTGTGCTTTGATTTCCACCTTACCACGTTCAAGAAAATGTGCAAAATGGTGGCTTTTGGGTACAGTCCCGAATCACATGGAGGCAATGAGCTATAGGAGGGGTTTCGTCTCTCCCGGTATTGGGAGTTAATGTTGCGCTGTGCTCGATTGGCTATAACAGGATGTCCCTGGCCAGGGCTGCTTTAGAGATTTACTGGTAAGTGTTACCAATAGTTTCTTGACCCGTTATGAGCCTCATATCGACACGACTTATAGAGTTACTAGGGGTCTGACGTTTACCACTCCTAGACGAGATATGCAACATATCAGACGAAGAGACCGGACTGTATGGTAGTGTTACTGACTGGACTCGCAGGAGTATGAGCAGGCTTGCTTGTTGATCTTATGATCGCTCAATACCCGAGTGGCCGTTACATTTAGCAGACCGCTTGCGGCTTGTGGGTGTTTGATATGATCATCACCTACTGCCAGCATATTGATGAGTCTTTAGAGTCCTACACAGGGGTTTCCTGGCTTAAGCGAAATGGAGTAGGAGCACATATGTGATATGTACGGGACCGAGATTGATACGATATGAGATACTGTATTCTATTCTCGATAATTGTGACATTGGTCGGGTATATGTGATATAGCCGGGTTATCGGATCAAGTGTTGATTCGATAAGTTGTTATACATGATATTAGTCGGTTATATGTGATATAGCCAGATTATTAAATCAAGAGTTGATTTGATAATCTAATGTATAATTATATATTATATATATTACATTATATTAACTAGTATTAGCTCATTTATATTTCTTTTCTCACTTGATGTGCACATTGTATATATGTGATGTGTATATTTGTGTACATGTATTGCGTCATGCTTGATGATACATGCAAGATGGGTGTATGAGACTTAAACCATGCTACGGTTAAGTTAGGGTTTTATTTATTTCTTAAGTTATAACAAAAGAGAGAAGACTTGGTCAATGTTCTCAAGCTTGGATGAAGCTTATAGAAATATTGACAAAGTCCATTCTTTTGTCATTCCTAAGGATATTTGTTAACCCAACCCTTAACCTTAGCCCTTGGTTAATTCTCTTCATGGGTTAGGCATGAGGGCTTAACTCACCCATGGTTTCAATAATTCATTTGGATTAACTCATATGATGAGTTCTTTCTTCTTCTTCTTCTTCCTCAAAGCTTTCTACCTTCAATGGAGGTATGAGAAAATGAGTGAGAAAATCTTTTCTAATTTGAGCAAACATCCTACTTCATCATCCTCTACTACTTGCCATTTCGTATAAGGTGTTTGCTTCAATAATTTCACATTTAGTGAAGAGATAGCTTGGGTTAGTGTCTCCTTGACGTAGATCATCTTCGGCCTCGAAGACATCGAAGCAAGCTTGTTCGTTTCTTCATGGGAGCCTCTCTAGAGTCTGGAGGACTACTACACGGAGCTATTGAAGTGAAGGACCGGTCTACAAATGTTGTATTCTTTGCTCACTAGACTTGCAAAGTGTTTGCATTTATATTTCCGTCGATTTTTAGTTAACGATTCTTAGTTAGGATTAGCTAAACGGCAAAAATTTGAATTTGGCATGGACGATGCCTCCCGAAACCTTGCTGCCGTATTAGGTAACCCTGCAGTGGTATCAGAGCCATGCTAGAAATTTAGATGAATTTTGTTAGAATTACGAAACTGAAACAACTCCGAAACTTGCAACGCGAAACTCAAGTTTCTGTCGATTTTAAAAAGCTTTCAGAAATTTTTTTAAACAAGTGCAGAATGTTGTATGTGATACACCATAAACACACAAGAAATTTCACCCCACCTCCTCGGATAATGGCCAGCGACATGCCCAGGGATTCCGGCGACGTCGGTTTTTTAATGGAGGAAGGGGTTAAATTTTTGGGTGTGTTCTAGGTACTTGGGTTTGGTGTTTCAGGTGTTGTTTGTTTTTGCTAATTTTGCATGTGATGTAATCTTACACTATAAACAATTCGGAGTGTTTCGTATTCGTAGTTTTAACAATGTTTCGGGTTATTCACATATTGTCTAGGCGAAGTTTAAAAGTTTGAACGATTGTTAAAAACCCATTTTTCCAAGTTTAACGTATTCGGAAAAATATGCAAGTGATTCTGTGGACTTTCTAGAAGAACAAAACCTTAACTCGATTATATGGCCGTCAGAACCGCCACTAAATCCTAAGGTTTTTGGTAGTTCAGCGTTGTCACATGTGAAGCGTTGGTTTGACCCTTCTACGGCTGGTTCATAGGTATTGTGGCATCTTCTGGGTATTATTAAAACTGCGCTCAAGTGTTGAGCTGTCGGGAAATTGTGGGACTTTGATGAATCCATCGAAAAGTTTAATGTCGTCCGGATATTATATGATGGGATACAATATTTGGAATCCACGAGTAGTTATGAGATAACTAGTTTGAATTTTATAAATCTAGCAGTTTAGTCTTATTTGATCGGTTGCCACGGGATTTTGATGCGATCAAAAGTCCGTCGCAATCACGTAGCGTACGCGGATACTCGCCGGGTAAACTTAATAGATAGCCATGCCCAATAGCCCCGACCAAGTGACTGTAGGAGAACCCCGTCGCCAAAAGCATCCATTCGGGTGCTCGCGGCAGCGGTGTTCCGCCTTAGTGTACTTCATCGACGGCATCGGGGGTGCGGCCGTCTACTAAAATTTCCGACGAGCCTTCGATCAAGACGTCGGGAATCTTGTTGAATTGCCCGACTAGATATTGATAAGTGTTATCGAGATCGAGACTAAAATGCGGGTTTATAATTGTTAGGTATGCGATGTCTAAGGAATTCATTTGGTTAGGCATGACATCCAAAGTATGTGATACGTTGGGTTTATGATGTCTAAGGTGGTTGTGGATTCCTACTGTTGTAGTTTTTCACTTTCTTTTCTGCGACCGTAAGTGTAATATGTGGTGTATCGCTGGTTTCAGTGCTATATATCAACGACAACTGAGATACGCATATTTACTTACGTTGATAACATGTGATGTTATGTGTTGCTGGGATATGTTATATTTGATCGTTGTGTTTTGAATAGCCGGGGGTTTTATGTGAGATGAGAGTTTTTCATTTTCATTCATGTAAAATTCATTGTAAGTAATATTCTTTTATTGGGGCACTTCCGGGTTGAGGATGATGTCACCATTGTATATTATTTACTTTTCCGCATTAGGATAGACTCAAGGCGGGGAGCACAAGTAACCGGGTTCTAGGGTACAGTGGGAGACCATCTCGAGGAGTCGAGACCGGGTCTCCTAACTATAGAATTGGTAGGGTTTCTTTCCGCTCTCGTAGGGGTCTAGGGGTGTGGGATTGGCTATTCATCACGACCGTGGAATCCGTGTTTTATATAGGCTTAAAATAAAACCCGGAAATCCTAGTATATCCAATATTTCATATGTTGTTTTCTGCTGCGATATCTGTGATGTGATCATTTGATATATTGATGAGATGAATACAAGATATTGTATATGTGATATATTATATAGACGTTGCTTATGTTTTACACCCGCTCTAGCACTGCCCCGCTCTGCCGTTAGTTACCTAACCTAACGGTGCACGAGGAGACATCGAGACGAATGCGGATGGCATAAGCGTACGTTGTATTTATATGTGATGTTTAGGTAACTTAAAATGATGGGACTTCATTAATAAGATTAATGAAATAAAAGAAACCTAAAGATGTTGTAGAAACATGTCTCGAAAACTGGTAGCTCTAGTTCTTGCTTTGCATAGCGATATTCCTTGTAGAATATCCAGCACCTTATTCGATAAGGAAAGAGCCGAGATCTCTTCACCGGGAGTGACCTCTTTAGCGAAACTAGCAGATGCTAAAAACTCGGTTTGTCTTTTAATTGCTTTTATAGTTTTTGCTTTGCATAGTGGTATTTATGAAATATCCTGCACATTATTCGATAAGGAAAGAGCCGAGAACCCTTCACCGGGAGTGACCTCTTTAGCAAAACTAGTAAAAGCCTTAAAAGCACTCCTTTTCAAAATCACTCGATTCTACGACGATATCAAGTTCACTACGCAAAAGGTTTTCTTAAAAGTTTATCGTAGCCCTCCGTCATTTCAGATAAGTAATAGTTAGTATTCGTGTTGCGTTTGTTGGCCTTTGTCAAGGCATAGTGTGTGGTATCTGATTACTAATTATCTGCATAAGCATATGATGCGGTTGAGTTAGGGTAGTCGTGCGACCTTGTTAGCCTTTGTCAAAGGTCATGCGGGTGGGTTTAATTCAATCAGGAAATGACGGGTTGAACTTGACTAGCATCTTTTGGTTTGTTGGCCTTTGTCAAGGTCATAGGAGGTTAGGGGTAAAACATTATCGGGAATTTCAAGTGTTGAAATTTGCAATGAGATTGCATACCACCTATGAGATAGTTGGATCCCAATACCCACTGTGAGTAAGAGTTACTCCTGGGAGAGTTTTACAAATTACAATTAGCCGATCAAGTCGTTGTCTAGAAAGGTGTTAACGGGGTTATGCCTCTGGGAAAACGAGGTTTATTTTAATTAGGTCCGTGCGAAAGCACGGGGAACCTCTCTCAAAGTACCGACACTGGCCTGGCCAAAAGATTGGCGAACTTGTACGGTGTAATTAATCACGGCCAGTCTTTCCTTTTAGGGTTTGTAGGAAGATTTGACTAAAACAGTGGGAGCCATCCTGATTAGATATATTAATAACTAATCTAATGTTTCAAGAGCATACGATGAGTGTTTTCTTCTCTCTTTCTCCAGGTAGCGACCATGTCACACCTTAATCAAGATAATAATATGGATGTATTGACCGAACCCGCTTGTTATACTGAGCTGGGGAACGTTGGTCCCGCTCTAACTTATAACTGTAATAAGACCGAGCAAGAAATAGGGGAATACCAGAATTTCCATGCCGCCCAAACAAGGAAAGTGCATGCTGATGCATCTTCTTCGGGTGTGTTCATTACCGAGAACTATTTTTCAGTATCTTCTACGTCCTGGGTATGTGATACCGGATTAGGATACCGCATATGTAATATGTTACATGGGCTATTGATAGGTAGAGAACTGAGAATGGGTGATAAGTTTCAAGAGTTGGAAACGGTACAAGTGTTGCAGCCAAGTTTGTTGGCAGTTATCACCCTGTATTACCAAATACATTGATTCTGAATGAATGTTATTGTTAGTTATATGTATGCCCTAGAGGCCATTACTATATGTTGGACATATATAGGGAGGACTTTCTTGCTCGATATGATAGTATGTTATCTGGTTACTCTTTACCTTAACGTGTATACTGATTGTCTCTCTGTTACATGTTGGTAAAGCCCTTAGGATGTGTACTTGACTGCCTGGACTATGATGCGGATCATAGTGGGGACATGGTAGTCCATAAGTACATCCTTCAAGGTCCCTAGTCGTGGGTGTATCGAGACGGGGCATCGATATACCAGAGTAGACTAGCGTATACCTTCTCGACCCATATAGATGGGCGATGGATGATCCCATATCCATTGGTGTTTGACATCAGAGATGATATACGGGTGCTCAGTGGAGACTGGGTACACTGGACGGACTCGCCGAGAACTCCCAGATGGTATTATACCTTACGTCAGATGGAAGTTCTCTGGTGACACTGGTATAGGTTAGTCTGTAGATCCGAGATCGTCATAGAGTCTTGTGTGATTCCCACTGTGCTTTGATTTCCACCTTACCACGTCCAAGAGGGCATGCAAAACGGTGGTTTTTGGGTACAGTCCCGAGTCACATGGAGGCAATGAGCGATAGTAGGGGTTTCTTCTCTCCCGGTATTGGGGGTTGATGTTTCGCTATGCTCGATTGGCCATAACAGGGAAGTCCCTGGCCAGAGCTGGTTTAGATATTTACTGGTAAGTGTTACCAGTAGTTTCTCGACCCGTTATGAGCCTCACATCGGCATGACTTATCGGTTATTGGGGTCTAACGTTTACCACCCCTAGACTTGATATGCGACATATCAGACGAGGAGACCGGACTGTACGGTAGTGTCACTGTCAGGCTTTTTGCAGGAGTTGGAGCGGGCTTGCTTGCTGATCTTCTGATCGCTCAATACCCGGGTAGCCGTTACGTCCAGCTAGTACCGCTGACGGCTTGTGGGTGCTTGATATGATCATCACCTACTGCCGGCGTATTGATGAGTCTTTAGAGTCCTACATAGAGGTTGTACTGGCTCAGGCAAAACGAGATAGGAGCGCATATGTGATATGTGTGGTGTAGGGTTCCTAGGCACACTAATGAGGTCTCACAAGGCATCAACCATGCCAATTTCAAATTTTACGGGTGCCGAGAAACCCTAATACGGATCGTTAACTAGAAGTCTAGGCGACAAATGAAACTAGTTAACAAATTAACTACAAGAACGGAAATACAACCTTTGTAGATCCGGTCCTCCACCTCTTTAGCTCCGCAATGAAGTCTCCTCGCTGTCCAAATCGAATCCCGGGCTCTAGCGTCGGCTTCATCGGAGAAATGGGCGGGCAAGGTCGTCGGCTTCGTGCCGAAGATGATCTACGTCGAGGCATCACAAGATCATGCTCCAACTTCACCAAGTCAAGAAACTTGTGAAGAAAACACCCTATACTACTTGGCAAGAGGTAGAGGATGAAGAAATAGGAAGTGGGTTCACTTTAGAATTGGATTTCTCACTCATTTTCACATTTCACTATTGTTGGTAGAAAGCTTTCTTCATGAAGTGAAGAAGAAGAAGAAGAAGAAGCAAGAATATGATGAGTATTTCTTCTAAATAGAAAATAAATCAATTCTTATCATCTCATGAACCATGGTCAAGTGTAGAGAACTAACGAAAGTTCAAGTGAATGGTTAGGGTTAAGCATGAGACAAAATGGTCACTTTAGTCAAAGCTTCATGAAGCTTCAAAGATAAAACAAAACTAGCAACCATTTTTTCTCTTTATGCTTTTCCAAAATGAATAAACAAATAAATAAATGAATAAGCTAAACCCTAATCATCAACTTAACCATGGTTTAATTCTTTACACTTAACCAAATAAGCATGCATCATCAAACATGATACAAACATGTGCACAAAAGTATATCACATATACAACTTGCACATCCAAGTGAGAAAATCCATTTAAAGTGAACCAATACTAGCTACTGCAAAGTAATATATCAAATATATAATTATACATTAAATCATTAAATCAACACTTGATTTAACGATCCGGTCATATCGCATATAACCGACTAGTATCCTATGTATCGGCTTATCGAACCAATCCTTGATTCTATAACTAGGTTATATCGCATATAACCAATCGATACATTTATCGCGAGAATGGAATACGGTATCACATACACGCATTATTCTCGGTCCCGCACATATCTCATATGCGCTCCTATTTCGTTTCGCTTGAGCCAGGAAACCTCTGTGTAGAACTCTAAAGACTCGTCAATACGCCGGCAGCAGATGATGATCATATCAAACACCCACAAGCCGCAAGCGGTCTGCTAAACGTAACAGCCACCCGGGTATTGAGCGATCAGAAGATCGACGAGCAAGCCTGCTCACACTCCTGTGAATCCAACCAGTAACACTTACCGTACAGTCCGGTCTGATCGTCTGATATGTCGCATATCTCGCCTAGGGGTGGTAAACGTCAGACCCCAATAGCTCGATAAGTCGTGTCGATATGAGGTCTATAACAATTCGAGAAACTACTGGTAACACTTACTAGTAAATCTCAGCAACCCTGGCCAGGGATTTCCGGTTATAGCCAATCGAACACAGCGCAACATCAACTCCCTATACCGGGAGAGACGAATCCCCTCCTATCGCTCATTGCCTCCATGTGATTCGGGACTGTACCCAAAAGCCACCGTTTTGCACGCCCTCTTGGACGTGGTAAGGTGGAAATCAAAGCACAGTGGGAACCAAACAAGACTCTATGACGATCTCGGGTCAACAGACTACTCTGTACCAGTGTCACCAGAGAACTGCCATCTGACGTAAGGTATAATACCATCTAGGAGTTCTCGGCGAGTCCGTCCAGTGTACCCAGTCTCCACTGAGCACCCGTATATCATCTCTGATGTCAAACACCAATGGATATGGGATCATCCATCGCCCATCTGTATGGGTCGAGAAGGTATACTCTAGTCTACTCTGGTATATCGATGCCCCGTCTCGATATACCCACGACTAGGGACTTTGAAGGATGTACTTATGGACTACCATGTCCCCACTAGTATGATCCGCATCATAGTCCAGGTAGTCAAGCACACATCCTAAGGGCTTTACTAATATGTAACAGAGAGACAATCAGTGTACATGTTAAGGTAAAGAGTAACCAGATAGCATACTATCATGTCGAGCAAGGAAGTCCTCCCTATATATGTCCCAGCATCCACTACAATATACATCCAATGTACAGTAATGGCCTCTAGGGCATACATATAACTAACAATCTCCCACTTGCACTAGGGCCATCTGATAGCAGTGGTTGTAGTATCTCATACTCAACCATCCCATAAAAGTCTCTCTCTGGGAAAAAGGCCTTTGTGAGTGGATCCGCCGTGTTGTCCTCTGAGTCTACTCTCCTGACCTCGATCCCCTGGATATCAACCATCTCCATGATCAGGTGATGCTGCCTTAGAATATGTCTGGATCACTGATGGGACCTGCGTTCCTTGGCATAAGCCACAACTCCATTGTCACACAATGGGAGGAACATAGTTCATCTCATGAACCAATATACACCCAAACAACCTCTTTGGTAGCATCTTAAGTAGCGATGTATCCTGCCTTTATCGTCTAGTATGTCACGGTATCTAGCTTGGAACTCTTCAAACATACCGTCCTTTTACTGAGGGTAAAGACAATGCCTGTGACTGACTTTCAGTCGTCCTTATCACCCTGGAACCCTTCCAGTGATTCTTCCCGGATCGATTGATACTATCTCACTACAACTAGTGAGAATCCTAACATCCAATTAGATCTATCTCATAGATCCAAAACCCAGGATTTAGGAGGTATCATCTTGATCCTATATGTAGAATCATTGTGATAAGCGGAGATTGACCGAGTGTAGCATAGGAAACTCCTTCCCTATCAAGAGTATATCATCCACGTACTCTACGAGGATCGTCACCATACTCCCTACTACCTTTTTGTTTATACAAGGTTCATCTACCATTTTGATGATGTCAAACTCTTTGACTAAATCATCAAAACAGATGTTCCAACTCCGCGATGCCTTCTTTATCCTATAAAGCATCTTGCACACGTTTCCGCTGCTCCAACTGTCTACGAAACCCTCTGGCTGTGTACTTATAGACGTTCTCTTCTAAAACATCATTTAGAAAAGCAGTCACGGCACCCAACCGCCAGATATCGTAGTCATGGTATGTAGCCGTGGCAAGTAGGATCTGGATGGACTTAAGCATAGCCACTTGAAAAGGTTTCATCATAATCCACGCCTGGTCGATGACGAAAAGATTTAACAAGTCTAGCTTTGAAAGTCTCAACTTTTCCATCTACACCAAGTAATCTTCTCAAGATGTACTTGCTCCTGATGGGGATTTAACCCTTCAGATATAGCATCCAAAGTCCATACTTTGTTGGTGTATAAGGATTCCATCTCAGATCACTAAGCATCCAGCCATTCTTACAGAGTCCCACTCCTGATGGCCAGCTCGAAACTAGTTGGGTCATCATCTCATGATGCAATCCTCGCTCCCACTGTCATAGAGTAACCGAAGTATCTCTCAGGTAGGTGAGGAACCCTACTAGATCGGCGGAGAGGCTGAGGTTCGTTGGTAACTATTGAATCCTTTGGTTCTTTCAAATCATCAGCTGCAGTTTGTATAGCTGGAACATTTCCAGTTCTACATAACAGTCCTTGCCTCGAGCTTGTCCGGATTTTGCTTTTAGACATAGGCCGGACAACCCCAAATCTTAACTAACTTAAGATATGGGCTCTTCCCTTTCCATGTCACATATGAAGTGGTAGGCAACTGATTTGAATTTGAACCCTATTCAATAGGTATGCAGCTTCTTAAGTGCATAACTCCCTAAAGGAAAATAGGAAACTCAGTAGTACTCATCATAGAGCACACCATATCACATAGGGTGTGATTGCTCCGCCCCGATATACCAACGTGCTATAGTGTATACGGAGGAGTAATGCTGAGAGAGAATCTCATTCTCCTTTAGAATAGTCCAGGAATTCCGTGCTCAAGTATTCTCCTCCTTGATTACATCAAAGGACATAATACTTATACCCGTATTGGTTCTCTACTTCTAAATCATATTCTGTGAATATCTCAAAAGGTTCAGACTTGTGTTTCAACAGGAACATATGTCTGAATTGTAAGTGCACGGCGGCGCCCCGGCCGTCAATCCAACGGCCAAATGCGGAAGCGGTAATAAACTTTAATTTTGCGAACTTAGCAAACCGGCACCACCGCGCACTAACCCCCGGATCGGGCCATTAAACTAGATCTAGAAAAGTAACAAGATAGGGAAGAGATATACCGAGTGATCCGAGTCCTCCGGTCTTCTCGTCGTCGTCCCGATCTCCCGCGGAAACTCCGGTCGTCGCATCCTTACCGGAAGGGCACCACATCGTCTGCATCTTTTACGGGCTCCCACCTCAATACCGAGGCAACTCGGGCACGAAGCTGGCTAGTCGACGTGCCCAAGGTTTGCTGTAGAATGTGTAGTGCTTTGTCTCTTTGGGGTTATGTTGCCTTGATGGAGGAATGGAATTTTCAAGTGGAACTTTCATTTATCAAGCATGGAATGAGATGATAAATTTTCCTCACCAAAAATGAAATCTCTCATTTTTTCTCCTGTCATCTAAATGTGGCCGGCCCCCCTTCAAAAAATGAGAATGGTGGTGTAAACAAATACAAATACATAACAAGAAGGGAGGTGAATGTAGGAAAAGGTGGAGGGTGACCCCTTGCAAAAAGGAAAACCTCTCATCAATCTAAATCCATCCTCATCTCATAAATGCACCATCATGGATGAAAAAGCAAAGATACTTAACATATCATAATGACACAAATGCAAGAAAACCCCTCCACAAATGTTATTTGCAAACTTGCAAATAACCCCCTCCATCGGAAAAGTCCGGCCGGGAAAGAACAAAGGAAAACCGGCCGGAACGGAATGCAAACTGGCAACTCCAGAAAACTGGTCCCGTAATAAATCACAGGAAAACCCCGATACTGTGCATATACACCGTCATCTGTATTCCGACCGGATACAAATGCAATGAGACAAAACCTACACAGTACTATACTAGGATCCGGCTTAAACCAAAGCCGGCTAGTAATATCCGTCCGATCCTGATCCGTGCAATACCGCACGTATCTGATCGGACCCTTCCATATCTCCATACGGCCTCTACAGCTTTTTGCCCGAAAGCTTGAGTAACTGAAAGTGTGGTGGACTCTAAAGACTCGTCAATACTATGGCTGTGGATTTAACCACTAGCACGTCAGAGGTATAAGCCAATACGTGACGGGCCACCAGCTATTGACTAAAAGGGACGTCGATGAGCGAACTCATCCTGACACCCTACTGAGCCTGTCAGTGACAATATCCGTACAGTCCGGTCCGTTCGTCTATGAGCATCGCATGTCAGGCCTAGGGGGTTGGTAAAAGTCAGACCCCCAAAAGCGGTACAAGTCGTGTCGGAGTGTAGCCCAGAACACCCTGAGATACTACTGGAATACCTACCAGTAAATCTCCTGCCTTGGCCAAGGACTTCGTGTAATGGCTCTCCTAGACACAGCGCGACCTCACCCCCAATACCGGGAGAGACGAACCCCTGAAGATCCGCTCACTGCCTCCATGTGGCTCGGGACTGTACCCAACTAAAACCTGTTTGCACGATTCCTTTGAGCCGTGGTAGGGTAGTAATCAAAGCACAGTGGGAACTCACACGAGACAAATGACGATCCCCAGGTCGATGAACTAACCTGTACACATGTCACCTGGGAACTGCTATCTGACGTCAGGTATAAGACCAACTAGCATGTTCCCGGCGAGTCCTGTCCGGTGTACTCATAACCCAATGAGCACCTGTATACATCTTAGGTGAACCAACTGACACCAGTGGCTTGTGAGACCGGCCACCGCCCCTCGTCGGGGTCTCGACTGTATACACTAGTCTACTCTGGAGAATCGATGCCCTGTCTCGAAACTCCCACGATTAGGGACCTTTTAAGGATGTGCTTATAGACTCCAGCTCTCACTTATATGATCACCCTCATACCGCTGGCAGTCAAGCAAGAATCCTAGGGGCTCTATCAACGTGCAATAGTGACCTGTCAGGTCACCTAAAGCAGTACACGATGATAAAGGTAAACCAGATAGCATACAATCATCTCGAGTAAGACTGTCCTACCGGGATAGGTCCTCCCTCAATCATTGCAATCACGTGCCTGTGATCCAATAATTGACTCTGAGGGCACTATCTCCAACAATCTCCCACTTACACTCAAGGCTAATTATTGCGATGTTGCATACTCACAGCCTGTGTGATACCGAACACCCAACTCCCCTACTAGTCAGTCTCACAAAATCCGTTTGTGAAACTATTGCATTCGAGGAATAGCCTCAGTGAGTGGATCCGCCTTGATGTTTCTTTCTATGTCTCTCTCTATCTCAAGTTCGCGGAGAAAGCCATCTCCCGAAATGAGCAATACCTGTCTTAGAATGTCTGGATGTCTGATGGGACCTAGCTCATAAATGAACTCCAAATCCAAATTTCTTAGACTGTATCGTCAACTGAACTTAATCAGTATCCTGCGCCATGCCTCCCTCAGTATCTGCCTGGATCACCTGTCCAGAATACTGCCCCTCGTCAGAAGGAAAAATATAACTCTGACAACCTCCTTGTCGTCCATGTCACCTTGGAAGCCTGGAATGATAATTGTCTCCCAAATGAGGCTGTCGTTATCATATCCCTAGAACATCCACTTATGTTCTAAAACTGCTTCCGACTATTTCTCCAGGATTGGATCAATGTCAACTTATTGCATCTAGTGCAAGAACAACATCTGGTGTGGTACTTGACATCTCATGATTGACTCAATTGCCTAAGCAAGTGATCTGCCAATCATGCACATCCCTCTCTACTTTAGTCTATAAGACACCTTTAGAGAGGGTGACTCCATCACCTGCAGGTACACTACCGTGCCAGGAGTCGCCCATTCTAAATACTCTTAGAATGCTGTCAAAGTACCCTGATTGGGAAACCACCCAAATCTAGATCTAAAAACCATTGGTCTAGTAACCAGTATGTCTGATATAATGTCCAAGTCCTTTGTGGAGAAACCACTGTGTGACGACCAAAGTATAACCGATCGTAGTATAGGAATGTCACTCCCTACTGTATGTCATCCAAAACCCGGATATCACACCCTACTACCTTCTCAACAGATCCATCCCCTATTCTGATGACGTCAAACCTATGACTGTCACATCAGAAATAGATAATCTATCTCCGCTATGTCTGCTTTAGTCTATAAATAGACATAAGCCTGATGTCCACCAATGCTTCCGCTGCTCCCACTGACCACGACAACCCTCTGGCAGAGTCATATAGACGTGCACTTCTAAAGCTAGTTTAGAACGACGCTATACTCATCCTCCTGCCGGGTCTCGCAGCCTGGAACAACAACAATGTCAAGTGTGGGTAAACAAGAACTTCCCTGTCACCGTCCTTGAGGCTACCGAAGTACCTCTCGGGTGCCTGAAGTTACCCACCTTATCTGCGGAGTGGCCAATGGAATATCAAATCAGATTGAATCTTTAGGTTCCTTATCAAATCTTCAGTAATCGTTTGCGGTTCTGGAATCACTTCCAGTTCTACCATACTCCCACTACTGTTTTTGAAAAAAATCCATTTTTAATAAAACTGTGGCGAGTCTAGAACAATATTTTTATTGATCTCCCAGATGGTAGAAAGTCAACCCTCGTTATAGCCTGGGTCAACCCACAAACAGCCATTACAGAAACGTGTCTTGAGTTGTCCAGTGTCTGGTTTTAATCATAAGCCGGACAACTCCCCGTACCTTAACAACGTTAAGATATGAACTGTTCTATATCCAATATAGAACCAGAGGCACTGATTTAATTTAACCAGATTCAAATCATGCAGCTGTCTCCAGTGCATGTCAACTAAATAGAGAGAGGCCGATCAGCGTTACTCAACTTAGGAATGCTTCCAATTATAAGTAACCTGAAAGAGAAGCAATTTCCCTTTATCATTACTATCAACTGAATGCCATACACAAGTATCTACATCTTCGATCACTTTGAAGAATCCCGATACTTGCTACACCTGGTTCTCTACTCTATTCAAATACCTATAACTTCTCAAAACTTAGACCCCGTGTTTCTACGAAACACATGTCTAAGAACTAGAGAAGTTAAAAGTAAACAGAATATAGTATGAGGACCAACCCCTCTGTCCTAATGGACACTGGACAACATACAATACTCTGTATAAGTCAGCTGAGTCTAACAACTCTTTCACTGTATGTCGTAGGTTGAAAACTGTAATTATGGTTAAGAAGAATTACACCGCTGTTTAATGCTCCTTACCTAACCATCCACTGATATAGGTAAATGTCATCGACATAATATCAAAAGGTATATCTCACTCTATGAAAATAGACGTACAGATATATCAATTTGAAATTGGTGCACAACAGCGGATATTCAAAACCAAATATTTGCCGACCGGCAAACAGCCCAGATGATCTCCTCAAATATCACCGATTACAACGAATCCCGATATAATGAGGATGATTACCCTATTCCCAATAACTTACTCCTACTCATCATCTGTAAAACCATACAGATGTGAGAATCAAACCTGGTAAATACATACCCTGGAGCAAGTGTCCAATCGGGAAATCAGTTTTCTTTTAACAGTACACAGCTCAATTGAAACATTGAAATGTTTCGATGGGGTATCCTGGTATTCCTAGTAATGCCTCTACCATTATCCAGATTCACAACTATAACCGTATAATTCTTTGCCACCTCTCCAAATCCCTTTATATGTCTTTAGTCGTTACCTTCTGCACACCCCTTAGGCCAAATGGTTTTCTTCCTTCCCTACCGTTCGGCACCAGCCTATGGTTTGGAAGAAGACTATCCAATAAGCATAATGGGTGTACTGTCCTAGTCCTAGGAGCACTCGCAATGCGAGAGAAGGTGAAGATAAAAGACAACCGAATAAACTTTATTCCTATTTCTCCTAGACCAGAATCCATCCCCGAACTGGAACAAGTTCCTTTCGAGTTCGTATATAACCATACGATGGAGTATCCAATAAACTGTGGATCTTCGTAGTGATACGGAGTGTCCTGGAGAAATACAAAGGTGATTTAGGATTGGCGAAGAAATACTTGGTTTGGTCGTGAATATCAGTCGCAATTTACTTTCCCTTTTACTAATCCCTTGCTTTGTCTTAATCTTAATACCTTCTGCACACCATCGTTATGCTAATTGGTTTTCTTCATTCTCCACTGTTCGGCACCAGCCTAAAGTTTGGAAGAAGACTATCCAATTTGCGTAATAGGTGTACTATCTCCTAAACAAAGGAGTACTCGCAACTTGAGAGAAGGCAAAAAGGAAAAGACAACTGAATAAATCTTATCCGTTTTCTCCAGAACCGGAAACCATCCTCGAATTCCTTCGAGTTCGTATATAACCATACGATGGTTTTGTCCAATGGAAGTGGATGTTCGCAGTAATATGGGGTGTCCTGGAGAAAAGGGTAAAAGTAGGAGTGGCAATGAGGTCTGCAACTCTGACAATCCAAAAGCCAGTGTTTTAAGAAGGTTCGGTCAACTTGGTCACTGAGTCATCGTCTAGGGTCGGGTCAATGGTCGCTGCCAGAGAGAGAGAGAGAAAAGAAACACTCAGCGTGCACTCTAACCTAGATCAGAATGGTTACCAATTTATCTAATCTGGAAACCTCCCACTGTACCTCAAACTCTCGTCCAAACCTGAAAGAAGAATTAGTCGAGGTCACCCGAGGAGTAAACCAACTCATCAGTGGGAATCGGGATCCAACTATCATCGCATGATAACGTGACGGAATCCGCTCACGGTGTCACACTCCAGAAAGTATGCGCATATCTGGCAAGTTTCAGTTCTTTTGAAACTCCCGATGTGATTTTTACCCCATGTTCTTATGACCTTGACTTTGGCCAACAAATCATAAGTCACATGTCAAGTTCTACCCGTCATTCTCCAGGTTGTTTTGAATCCACCCGTACCTACCCTTGACTTTGGCCAACAAGGCAGTACGACTGTTCCAAACCAACGCATCTATCTATGCTGCATATGAATAACCAACAGCTACCAAACACTGTGCCTTGACTTTGGCCAACAAACACAGCTTGAATACTATTGACTACCCATATGAAACGACGGAGGGCTACGAATGGTTTCTGGCGAAAACCCTTAACGTAATGAACTTGATATCGTTGAAGGAACGGATAGCTTTTTAGAAAATATAGTGACGAAAACCTTTACTAAAGAGGTCACTCCCGGTGAAGGGATCTCGGCTCTTTCCCCGTAGAATGGGGTGCAGGATATTCCAAATGAATACCACGGTGCAAAGCAAAAGTAATCGGCTATAGTGAAGTTAATGCCCTGACGCAAACTTCTGTCCAAGGGGTCACTCCCGGTGAAGGGATCTTGGCCCTTGCCTCGTCGACTGAGGAGCAGGATATTCCAAATGAATACCACGATGCAAAACAAAAGTGAACGTCCTTGCAATAACAGCTTTTTGAAAAGTGTTCCAACAACATCAGAATAGGTTTGTTTTAACTTGCATTGATCCGAATCAACGCAGCCCCATCAATTGATCAAGAACGAAAATATACTGACGTACGTATATGCCATCCGCATTCGCCACTGGGTCCCGTCATCACCCGTTAGGTTAGCTAACTAACGGCAGAGCGGGGACTGGACTAGCGCGGATGAAAAACATATACAACATCTACTAATATGTATA
Source organism: Agapanthus africanus (assembly GCA_030015575.1). Lineage (NCBI taxonomy): Eukaryota > Viridiplantae > Streptophyta > Magnoliopsida > Asparagales > Amaryllidaceae > Agapanthus > Agapanthus africanus. The sequence continues at coordinate 327,706,246 of JASDDO010000018.1, forward strand.
CCATTATATTATATTTCGCTCAAGGCGTGATAAAATGCAACATCACAGAAATGTACAGCATCACAGAACAAAACAGATATCTGGGATCCCCGGGTTTCACAGAGCCACTACTGAAACCCGACGTTCCCCTGGTCGTGTGGATAGCCTGTGCAATGAAATCCTAGACCCCTACGGGCGCGGCAAGTTACCTGCCAAAACCTGAAGCGAGGCAGCCCCCTTCAGCACCGTGAATGGACCACCCAGCACTTCACGGAATCCGGCAACTTGGGCGCCCCTCCTGGGTCAACCTGTACCCCCTACGAGTGCGGCGAATAGCCCTCCAATCCTAGAGTGAAGCCCCCTCCGTCTCAATGCCATGAGATGCGGGCTTGTTGCCCTCCAGAACCCGGCTATCCGTGCACCCCACCGTGGGGTAATCCTAGTACAGAAAGTAAAATATACATACAACGGGTATATCGACCGCAACCAGGTCGTGCCCCAAAAGAATAATACAAACAGGCAGTGACGGCAGTCCACATGTCGGACGCTCGCCCCGCAATATCAAATGTACATAATACAACAACACTGTACTAGCATTGCATCCAGGCTATCTCTCACGACCGATCCGCAACATCACAGTAAAATCACAGAACATCAACGTGAAAGTCACGTTCGCAAATCCGTCTAACCGGGCGATAGCAGTTAGACCGGATTTACCGATCGAGTGACATTCACGATCGCAGATATAATGTAAATACTGTGAAATAATGTGTTTAAAATATCCGATCGATCAAATTTTAACTAGTGGGCCCCCAAGCATTACTGTAGCAGATCAAGAAAATTCTGGGCCCAATATTAATATTCCAAAACCCTATTTTCAGTCCACAAGCCCACTGCAAAGAAATGATCACATGAATCCGCACTCCTGCGGCGGAACCGCGGCCAAAGAGGGGTTATGGCCGCGGTTCCGCGGTCGTACGGAGGGATCGTGTCATCAAATTTTTCCAGTGTTCTTAGAAATCCCTGCACATCATTCTGAGACAACCTGAAAAATTTTTGGACTCCAAAAAATTTCGACAGAAACTGATAGTGCTTGAAAACGCGGTTTCGGGATTTTGTTCGATCGGAAACGTAAAACACATTAAACAAAGCTAGAAGAAGTTAATGGCGAGGCTCTGATACCACTGTAAGTGCACGGCGGCACCCCGGTCGTCAATCCGACAGCCAAATGCGCAAGCGGTGATAAACTTTAATTTTGCGAACTTAGCAAACCGGCACCACCGCGCACTAAACCCCGGATCGGGCCATTAAACTAGATCTAGCAAAGTAACAACATAGGGAAGAGATATACTGAGTGATCCGAGTCCTCCGGTCTTCTCGTCGTCGTCCCGATCTCCCGCGGAAACTCCGGTCGTCGCATCCTTGCCGGAAGGGCACCACATCGTCTGCATCTTTTACGGGCTCCCACCTCAATACAGAGGCAACTCGGGCACGAAGCTGGCTAGTCGACGTGCCCAAGGTTTGCTGTAGAATGTGTAGTGCTTTGTCTCTTTGGGGTTATGTTGCCTTGATGGAGGAATGGAATTTTCAAGTGGAACTCTCATTTATCAAGCATGGAATGAGATGATAAATTTTCCTCACCAAAAATGAAATCTCTCATTTTTTCTCCTCTCATCTAAATGTGGCCGGCCCCCCTTCAAAAAATGAGAATGGTGGTGTAAACAAATACAAATACATAACAAGAAGGGATGTGAATGTAGGAAAAGGTGGAGGGTGACCCCTTGCAAAAAGGAAAACCTCTCATCAATCTAAATCCATCCTCATCTCATAAATGCACCATCATGGATGAAAAAGCAAAGATGCTTAACATATCATAATGACACAAATGCAAGAAAACCCCTCCACAAATGTTATTTGCAAACTTGCAAATAACCCCCTCCATCGGAAAAGTCCGGCCGGGAAAGAACAAAGGAAAACCGGCCGAAACGGAATGCAAACTAGCAACTCCAGAAAACTGGTCCCGTAATAAATCACAGGAAAACCCCGATACTGTGCATATACACCGTCATCTGTATTCCGACCGGATACAAATGCAATGAGACAAAACCTACACAGTACTATACTAGGATCCGGCTTAAACCAAAGCCGGCTAGTAATATCTGTCCGATCCTGATCCGTGCAATACCGCACGTATCTGATCGGACCCTACCATATCTCCATACGGCCTCTACAGCTTTTCGTCCGAAAGCTTGAGTAACTGAAAGTGTGGTGGACTCTAAAGACTCGTCAATACTATGGCTGTGGATTTAACCACTAGCACGTCAGAGGTATAAGCCAATACGTGACGGGCCACCATCTATTGACTAAAAGGGACGTCGATGAGCGAACTCATCCTGACACCCTACTGAGCCTGTCAGTGACAATATCCGTACAGTCCGGTCCGTTCGTCTATGAGCATCGCATGTCAGGCCTAGGGGGTTGGTAAAAGTCAGACCCCCAAAAGCGGTACAAGTCGTGTCGGAGTGTAGCCCAGAACACCCTGAGATACTACTGGAATACCTACCAGTAAATCTCCTGCCTTGGCCAAAGACTTCGTGTAATGGCTCTCCTAGACACAGCGCGACCTCACCCCCAATACCGGGAGAGACGAACCCCTGAAGATCCGCTCACTGCCTCCATGTGGCTCGGGACTGTACCCAACTAAAACCTGTTTGCACGATTCCTTTGAGCCGTGGTAGGGTAGTAATCAAAGCACAGTGGGAACTCACACGAGACAAATGACGATCACCAGGTCGATGAACTAACCTGTACACATGTCACCTGGGAACTGCTATCTGACGTCAGGTATAAGACCAACTAGCATGTTCCCGGCGAGTCCTGTCCGGTGTACTCATAACCCAATGAGCACCTGTATACATCTTAGGTGAACCAACTGACACCAGTGGCTTGTGAGACAGGCCACCGCCCCTCGTCGGGGTCTCGACTGTATACACTAGTCTACTCTGGAGAATCGATGCCCCGTCTCGAAACTCCCACGACTTGGGACCTTTTAAGGATGTGCTTATAGACTCCAGCTCTCACTTATATGATCGCCCTCATACTGCTGACAGTCAAGCAAGAATCCTAGGGGCTCTATCAACGTGTAATAGCGACCTGTCAGGTCACCTAAAGCAGTACACGATGATAAAGGTAAACCAGATAGCATACCATCATCTCGAGTAAGACTGTCCTACCGGGATAGGTCCTCCCTCAATCATTGCAATCACGTGCTTGTGATCCAATAATTGACTCTGAGGGCACTATCTCCAACATGAATCTTGAGAGAATATCAGAGAATGTAACGAAGTACAAAGAACCAGTCCTGGCATATGTAGACAGGGGACCTTACATACATCAACATGTATTATCCCAAGAGTTCACTAACTCTTTCTCTGTTTCCAATAAACAGAGCTATAGTCATCTTATCTCTGTGACATGACTGGCAAGTTTCATAAGATGTAAATTCAAACTGATTTAAATATGCATCTAAAATGTAACTTCAGCCAGTCGGATCGCATTGATATGACCTAGTCTACAATGCCTCAAGAAGGATTCGTTCATTTCTGAACTCTTCCTCTTGTGTGTGTTCCGTATACTAAGAACTGTAGTTTGATTTAGAACATCAATGCTTTTAGATAACGTGCCTGAACCGATCAACTTTTGATGTAGGAAATGTTCAAAACATTATCCAACAATACAAAAATTTATCATTTCTTTATTGATAAAGAGACTGATATGATTTTGTATATCAGGTTCGGTATCTAATAACATTCATTCAGAATCAATGTATTGGTAATACAGGATGACAGTGACCAACAGACTTGGCTGCAACACTTGCCCCGTTTTCTGTCTCATGAAACTTATCACCCGTTCTCAGTTCTCTACCTATCTGTAGCCCTATGTAACAGATTACATATCTGGGATCCTGATCCGGTATCATATACCCAGGATGTGGAGGATACTGAGAAACAGTTCTTTGTAATGAACGCACCCGAAGAAGATGCATCATATGCACTTCCTTCGTTTGGGCGGCAAAGGAATTCTGGTATTCCCCTATTTCCTGCTCTGTCTTATAACAATTATAAGTTGGAGCGGGATCAACGTTCCCCAGCTCAGTATAACAAGTGGGTTTGGTCAATAATCCGTATTATTATCTTGATTAAGGCGTGATATGGTCGCTACCAGGAGAGAGAGAGAAGAAAACACTCAGCGTGCGCTCTTGCAAGTATAGATTGGTTATTATTTTATCTAATCAGGATGGCTCCCACTGCTTTTTATCAAATCTTCCTTCAAACCCTAAAAGGAAAGACTAGCCGGGATTAATTACACACTACAAGTTCGCCAATCTTTCAGCCAGGCCAGTGTCGGTACTTTGAGGGAGGTCCCCCATGCTTTCACACGAACCTAATTAATGTAAACCTCGTTTTCCCAGAGGCGTAACCTCGTTGACACCTTTCTAGACACCTACTTGATCGGCTAATTGTAATGTGTAAAACTCTCCCAGGAGTAACTCTTACTCGCAGCGGGTATCGAGATCCAACTATCTCATAGAAGGTATGCAATCTCATTGCAAATTTCAACACTTGAAATTCCCGATAATTTTGCCCCTAGCGTCCTATGACCTTGACGCAGGCCAACAAACCATAGTGCGCTAGTCAAGTTCAACCCGTCATTTCCTGATTGAATTAAACCCACCCGCAAGACCCTTGACGAATGCCAAACAACGCCGCACGAATACCCTAATCCAATCTGCATCATATGCATAAGCAGATAAATACTAGTTAGCTACCGCACACTACGCCTTGACGAATGCCAAACTACCGCAGCACGAATACTAACTAGTACTTATCTGAAATGACGGAGGGCTACGACAGGTTTTTCTGAAAACCTATTGCGTAATGAACTTGATATCGTTGTAGGATCGAATGAATTTTGAAATGGAGTGTTTTTTAGGCTTTTCTAGTTTTGCTAAAGGAGTCACTCCCGGTGAAGGGATCGTCGGTCCTTTCCTCGTCGAATGAGGTGCGCGATATATCATATATATCACTGTGCAAAGCAGAACTCTTAAAAGCAATCAAAAGACAAACCGAGTGTGTAGCATCTGCCAGTTATTGCTAAATGAGTCACTCCCGGTGAAGGGATCTCGGTCCTTTCCTCATCGAATAAGGTGCAGGATATATCACATATACCGCTGTGCAAAGCAAGAACTGTAGCTACCCTTTTTATTTTGAAATTCGATTCTAAAACATCTTAGGTTTCTTTTATTTCATTAATCACATTAATGAAGTCCCATCATTTAAGTACCTAAACATCACAGATAAATACGACGTACACTTATGCCATCCGCATTCGCCTCGATGTCCCCTCGTGCACCGTTAGGTTAGGTAACTAACGGCAGAGCGGGGCAGGGCTAGCGCGGGTGTAAAACATAAGTAACGTCTATATAATATATCATATATACTATATAAAGTATCCATCACATAACATCACATGATCACATCACAGATATCGCAGCAGAAGAATCATATGAAATATTGGATATACTAGGACGTCCGTGTTTTCAATACGAGCCAGTATAAAACACGGATTCCACGGTCGTGATGAATAGCCAAACCCACACCCCTAGACCCCTACGAGAGCGGCAAGCAACCCTACCAATTCTGGAGTTAGGAGACCCGGACTCGACTCCTCGAGTTGGTCTCCCACTGGACTCCAGAACCCGGTTACTTGTGCTCTCCTCCTTGGGTCTATCCTAGTGCGGAAAAGTAAATAATATACAAACGGTGACATCTTCCGCAACCTGGAAGTGCCCTAATAAAAGAATATTACATACAAGTTTTTACATGAATGAAAATGAAAAACACTCATCTCACATAAAAAACCCCGGCTATTCAAACTCGACGATCCAATATAACATATCCAGCAACACATAACATCACATGTCATCAACGTAAGTAAATATGCGTATCCCAATTGTCGTTGACATATAGCAACGAAACCGGCGACATCACATATTACACTTACGGTCATAGAAAAGAAAGTGTAAAACTACAACAGTTGGAATCCGCAACCACCTCAGACATCGCATGCCTGGCCAAATGAATTCCTTAGACATCGCATGCCTAACAATTATAAACCCTGCATTTTAGTCTCAAAATCGAAAACACTTTTCAATATCAAGTCGGGCAATTCAACAGGATTCCCGACATACTGATCGAATGCTCGTCGCAAACTTTAGTAGGCGGCCGCACCCCCGATACCGTCGACGAAGTGCACCAAGGCGGAACACCGCTGCCGCGAGCACCCGAACGGATGCTTTTGGCGACGGGGTTCTCCTACAGTCACTTGGTCGGGGCTATGGAGCGAGGCTGTCTATAAAGTTTACCCAGCGAGTATCCGCGTACGCTACGTGATTGCGACAGACTTTTGATCTCATCAAAATTCCGTAGCAACCGATCAAGTGAGACTAAAGTGCTATGTTTATAACATTCATTCAGTTATCTCATAACTTATTGTGAATTCCAATTATTGTATCACATTCCAGATAAATAGAAAATGTTAAACTTTCCGATCGAACATCCAAACACCCAAGTTTTCCCGATACAGCTCAACACATGAAACAAGTCTAAAAACATTCAGTTCGTGCCTCAGTACCAACGGTCCAGCCGTAGAAGGGTCAAGCCAACGCCTCACATGTGGCACGCCGTACTGCCCCAAACCCGAGGGTTCAAAGGGCAGTTCAAGACGGTCACATAATCGAGTTAAGGTTTGTTGTCTTCTAGAGGGCCCATCGCGTTACTTGCACTACTTAGAACGTCTTTAAACCACGGAAAAATCCAACACTTGGAAATTTTCCGGCAGGGGAAAAATTGGGTATTTATATTCGGTCGAACTTTTTAACATATTCTAAAATTATCCGGAAAAACATATAGACGAAGTCTGACAATCCGATCAAATCTACGAACTCCCAATACAATCCAAAATACTCAACTCTTGAGTAAATATTAAAAATTCCCAGAAAACTCAGTACCAGGAAACATTAATTACTGTGCAAAATTCGGAGGGTGACGTCACACTATTGCCGCGGAACCGCCGCAGAAGCTAGGCTTCTGCCGCGGTTCCGCCGCAATCTTGAAGTATCTTTTGTCAAATTTTGCACCGTAATTCTTAGATTTCCCTGCTGAATTTTTTAAGCATTTTTAATCTGGAAAAAACCCAGTTTTTAGAAAAAGTCCAGAGAGCTAATTCGTTTTAGGGTTTCGGTTCGATCGGGTTTCAAACTTCGTCTACGCATCGCCTAAGGCTCTAGCTAGGCTCTGATACCACTGTAGGGTTCCTAGGCACACTAATGAGGTCTCACAAGGCATCAACCATCCCAATTTCAAATTTTACGGGTGCCGAGAAACCCTAATACGGATCGTTAACTAGAAGTCTAGGCGACAAATGAAACTAGTTAACAAATTAACTACAAGAACGGAAATACAACCTTTGTAGATCCGGTCCTCCACCTTCTTAGCTCCGCAATGAAGTCTCCTCACTTTCCAAATCGAATCCCGGGCTCTAGCGTCGGCTTCATCGGAGAAATGGGCGGGCAAGGTCGTCGGCTTCGTGCCGAAGATGATCTACGTCGAGGCATCACAAGATCATGCTCCAACTTCACCAAGTCAAGAAACTTGTGAAGAAAACACCCTATACTACTTGGCAAGAGGTAGAGGATGAAGAAATAGGAAGTGGGTTCACTTTAGAATTGGATTTCTCACTCATTTTCACATTTCACCATTGTTGGTAGAAAGCTTTCTTCATGAAGTGAAGAAGAAGAAGAAGCAAGAATATGATGAGTATTTCTTCTAAATAGAAAATAAATCAATTCTTATCATATCATGAACCATGGTCAAGTGTAGAGAACTAACTAAGGTTCAAGTGAATGGTTAGGGTTAAGCATGAGACAAAATGGTCACTTTAGTCAAAGCTTCATGAAGCTTCAAAGATAAAACAAAACTAGCAACCATTTTTCTCTTTATGCTTTTCCAAAATGAATAAACAAATAAATAAATGAATAAGCTAAACCCTAATCATCAACTTAACCATGGTTTAATTCTTTACACTTAACCAAATAAGCAAGCATCATCAAACATGATACAAACATGTGCACAAAAGTATATCACATATACAACTTGCACATCCAAGTGAGAAAATCCATTTAAAGTGAACCAATACTAGTTAATGCAAAGTAATATATCAAATATATAATTATACATTAAATCATTAAATCAACACTTGATTTAACGATCAGGTCATATCACATATAACCGACTAGTATCCTATGTATCGGTTTATCGAACCAATCCTTGATTCTATAACTAGGTTATATCGCATATAACCAATCGATACATTTATCGCGAGAATGGAATACGGTATCACATACACGCATTATTCTCGGTCCCGCACATATCTCATATGCGCTCCTATTTCGTTTCGCTTGAGCCAGGAAACCTCTGTGTAGGACTCTAAAGACTCGTCAATACGCCGGCAGCAGATGATGATCATATCAAACACCCACAAGCCGCAAGCGGTCTGCTAAACGTAACGGCCACCCGGGTATTGAGTGATCAAAAGATTGACGAGAAAGACCGCTCACACTCCTGTGAATCCAACCAGTAACACTTACCGTACAGTCCGGTCTGATCGTCTGATATGTCGCATATCTCGCCTAGGGGTGGTAAACGTCAGACCCCAATAGCTCGATAAGTCATGTCGATATGAGGTCTATAACAATTCGAGAAACTACTGGTAAGACTTACCAGTAAATCTCAGCAACCCTGGCCAGGGATTTCCGGTTATAGCCAATCGAACACAGCGCAACATCAACTCCCTATACCGGGAGAGACGAATCCCCTCCTATCGATCATTGCCTCCATGTGATTCGGGACTGTACCCAAAAGCTACCATTTTGCACGCCCTCTTGGACGTGGTAAAGTGGAAATCAAAGCACAGTGGGAACCACACAAGACTCTATGACGATCTCGGGTCAACAGACTACTCTGTACCAGTGTCACCAGAGAACTGCCATCTGACGTAAGGTATAATACCATCTGGGAGTTCTCGGCGAGTCCGTCCAGTGTACCCAGTCTCTACTGAGCACCCGTATATCATCTCTGATGTCAAACACCAATGGATATGGGATCATCCATCGCCCATCTGTATGGGTCGAGAAGGTATACGCTAGTCTACTCTGGTATATCGATGCCCCGTCTCGATATACCCACGACTAGGGACTTTGAAGGATGTACTTATGGACTACCATGTCCCCACTAGTATAATCCGCATCATAGTCCAGGTAGTCAAGCACACATCCTAAGGGCTTTACCAATATGTAACAGAGAGACAATCAGTGTACATGTTAAGGTAAAGAGTAACCAGATAGCATACTATCATGTCGAGCAAGAAAGTCCTCCTTATATATGTCCCAGCATCCACTACAATATACATCCAATGTACAGTAATGGCCTCTAGGGCATACATATAACTAACATGCGGGACCGAGAATAATGCGTGTATAAGATACCGTATTCTATTCTCACGATGTTTGTATCGATCGGTTATATGCGATATAACCAAGTTATCGAATCAAGGGTTGATTCGATAAGTCGATACATTGCATGTTAGTCGGTTATATGTGATATAACCGGATTGTTAAGTCAAGTATTGATTTAATGATTTAGTGTGTGATTATATATATGATATACTAATTTACATTAACTAACATTGGTTCACTTTAAGCATTTGTTTTTCTCACTTGTGCACAAGTTAATTTACATGTGATATATATTCATTTGTGTACAAAATTGTATCATGGTTGTTGATACAAATGTCATGGGTGTACAAGACTTATACCATACTAATTATAGGTTTATGTTTTTATATTTAAAGTAATTAAAAAACAATTGGATAATGAGCTAACATACATGAAGCTTCATGAAGCTTATGGATGCTTTGACTTATTCCACTTGTTTTGTTTTACTTAATATATTTACTAACCTAACCACTATAATTAACAATGGTAAAGTCTCTACATGATTTAGTATTTGATACTAACTCTCCATGGTTAGATAACTCTCTCTCTTGATCATTATCCATTCTCATTTTGAGCTCATTTTCTTCCTCCTTCACTTTGGTTCTAGGGTTTGAAAAAGAGAGAGATATAAAGTGAGAAATGAAATTCTAAAGTGTACCCATTTCCTATCTCACCATCCTCTACTAGACTAGCACTTTAGTTTAGGGTGTTTGCTTCACTAATTCTTTGGTTAGTGAGGTAGAAGCTTGAGTCCGTATTCCCTCGACGTAGATTATCTTCGGCATCGAAGACTTCAAGCGATCCCGTTGCAATTTCCTCATAGAGCCGTCCGAGAGTCCGGGAGTTGGATGATCGCAGCGAAGGGACTACATCATGGAGCTTAAGAACTTAAGGACCGATCTAGAAAGGTTGTATTTCGTATTCACTTAGGGTTAAAGTGTTTAGCTTGCATAGTTTTCGCCTAATCTCTAGTTAACGATGCTTCGGGTTGTTCGGCACCTAAATTTTCTTAATCCGGCATGGTCGATGCCTTGTAGAGCCTCCTTAGTGTGCCTAGTAACCCTACAGTTATTAGATACCGAACCTGATATACAATATCATATCAATCTCTTTATTTAGTAAAGAAGGATATAATTTTGTATTGTTGGATAATGTTTTGAACATTTCCTATATCAAGAGTTGATCGGTTCAGGCACGTTATCTAAAAGCATATACGTTCTAAATCAAACCACAGTTCTTAACGTACAAAACACACACAAGAGGAAGAGTTCAGAAATGAACGAATCCTTCTTGAGGCATTGTAGACTAGGTCATATCAATGCGACCCGACTAGCTGAAGTTACATTAAGATGCATTTTTAAATCAATTTGAACTTACATCTTGTGAAACTTTCCAGTTATATCACAAAGATAAGATGACCATAGCTCCGTTGATTAGAAACAGAGAAAGAGTTAGTGAACTCTTGGGATTGATACATGATGATGTATGTAGGTCCCTTGTCTACACATTCCAGGACCAGTTCCTTGTACTTCATTACATTCACTGATGATCTCTCAAAATTCGCACATGTGTTCTTGTTGAAACACAAGTCTGAAGCTTTTAAGAAATTCAAAGAATATAAAATAGAAGTAGAGAACCAAAACGGGTATAAGTATTATGTCCTTTGATGTGATCAAGGAGGAGAATACTTGAGCACGGAATTCCTGGACTATTCTAAAGGAGAATGGGATTCTCTCTCAGTATTACTCCTCCGTATACACCACAGCACGTCGGTGTATCGGGGCGGAGCAATCGCACCCTATGTGATAAGGTGTGCTCTATGATGAGTACTACTGAGTTGCCTGTTTCCTTTTGAGGGTTTTGCAGTTGAGAAGCTGCATACCTATTGAATAGGATTCCAATCAAATAAGGTGCCTACCACTCCATATGTGATATGGTATGGGAAGAGCCCATTTCTTAAGGAAGTTAAGATTTGGGGTTGTCCGGCCTATGTCAAAAGCAAAATCCGGAAAAGCTCGAGGCAAGCTCAGTTCTGTGGAAGTTTGTTGGATATCCCAGCATTAGCCAGGGAATGTCTTCTACCACACCGAGGAACAAAAGGTGTTTTATTTCTCGGCATGCCACCTTTTTAGAAAAGGATTTTCTTGTGAAGAAATTAGTGGTCATGAGGTAGAACTGGAAGGAGTTCCAGCTATACAAACTGCACCTGATGATTTGGTAGAACCAGAGGATTCAATAGTTCCCGACGAACCTTAGCCTCTCCGCCGATCTAGTAGGTTCCTCATCCACTTGAGAGATACTTCAGTTTTCTCTATGACAATGGGAACGAGTATTGCATCATGAGATGATGACCTAACTAGTTTCGATCAGGCCATCAGGAGTGGGGATTCTGTGAGAATGGCTAGATGCTAAGCGATCTGAGATGGAATTCATATACACCAACAAAGTATGGACATTGGTTGCTTTATCTGAAAGGTTAAATCCCCATCAAGAGCAAGTATATCTTAAGAAGATTACTTGGTGTACATGGAAAAGTTGAGACTTTCAAAGCTAAGACTTGGTGCAAAAGGTTCCTGTCATCAACCAGGTGTGGATAATGATGAAACCTTTTCTAGTCCCTATGCTTAAGTCCATCCGGATCCTACTTGCCACTGCTACATACCCTAACTATGATATCTGGCGGTTGGGTGTCAGGACTGCTTTTCTAAATAGTGATTTAGAAGAGAGCATCCATAAGTACACAGCCAGAGGGCTTAGTAGACAATGGGAGCAGCGTAAACGTGTGCAAGTTGCTTTATGAGTCAAAGCAGGCGTCGCGGAGTTGGAACATCTATTTTGAAGTGGTAATCAAAGAGTTTGACTTCATCAAAATGGCAAATGAACCTTGTATATACAAAAAGGTAGTAGGGAGTATGGCAGTAATCCTCGTATTGTGTTGGAGATAGTGCCCTCAGAGTCAATTATTAGGTCACAGGTACGTGATTGTAATGATTGATGGAGGACCTATCCCGGTAGGACAGTCTTACTCGAGATGATAGTATGCTATCTGGTTTACCTTTATCATCGTGTACTGTTTTAAGTGACCTGACACGTCGCTATTACACGTTGATAAAGCCCCTAGGATTCTTGCTTGACCACCAGCAGTATGAGGGCGATCATATAAGTGGGAGCTGGGGGTCTATAAGCATATCCTTAAAAGGATTATTCAGTTGTCTTTTCCTTTTACCTTCTCTCAGGTTGCGAGTACTCCTTGGTTTAGGAGATAGTACACCTATTACGCAAATTGGATAGTCTTCTTCCAAACCATAGGCAGGTGCCGACTGGTAGGGAATGAAGAAAACCAATTAGCATAACGATGCTGTACAGAAGGTATTAAGTTCAGAAAAAGCAAGGGATTAGTAAGAGGGCAAAGTAAATTGCAACAGATATTCACGACCAAACCAAGTATTCCTTCGCCAATCCTAAATCACCTTTGTATTTCTCCAGGACACTCCGTATCACTACGAAGATCCACAGTTTATTTGGATACTCCATCGTATGGTTATATACGAACTCGAATGGAACTTGTTCCAGTTCGGGGATGGATTCTGGTCCAGGAGAAATAGGAATAAGGTTTATTCGGTTGTCTTTTATCTTCACCTTCTCTCATTGCGAGTGTTCCTAGGATTAGGACAGTACACCCATTATGCTTATTGGATAGTCTTCTTCCAAACCATAGGCTGGTGCCGAACGGTAGGGAAGGAAGAAAACCATTTGGCCTAAAGGGGTGTGCAGAAGGTAATGACTAAAGACATATGAAGGGATTTGGAGAGGTGGCAAAGAATTATACGGTTACAGTCGTGAATCTGGAAGAGGCATTACTAGGAATACCGGGATACCCCATCGAAACATTTCAATGTTTCAGTTTCACTGTGTACTGTTAAAGGAAGACTGATTTCCCAGTTAGACACTTGCTCCAGGGTATGTATTTACCAGGTACGATTCTCACATCTGTATGGTTTTACAGATGATGAGTGGGAGTAAGTTATTGGGAATTGGGTGATTATCCTCATTATATCGGGATTCGTTGTAATCGGTGATATTTGAGGAAATCACCTGGGCTGTTTGCCGGTTGGCAAATATTTGGTTTTGAATATCCGCAGTTATGCACCAATTTCAAATTGATATATCTGTACGTCTATTTTCATAGAGTGAGATATACCTTTTTGAAACTATGTCTACGACGTTTACCTATATCAGTGGATGGTTAGGTAAGGAGCATTAAACAGCGGTGTAATTCTTCTTAACCATAAGTACAGTTTTCAACCTGCGACACACGGTGAATGAGTTATCAGACTCAAGGGACTTATACAGAGTATTGTATGTTGTCCAGGGTCCATCAGGACAGAGGGGTAGGTCCTCGTACTATATTCGGTTTACTTATGACTTCTCTAGTTTTTAGACCGGTGTTTCGTGGAAACACAGGGTCCGAATTTTGAGAAGTTACAGGTATTTGAATAGAGTAGAGAACCAGGTGTAGCAAGTATCGGGATTCTTCAAAGAGATCGAAGATGTAGATACTTGTGGTATTCAGTTGATAGTAATGATAAAGAGAAATTGCTTCTCTTTCAGGTTACTCATAATTGGAAGCATTCCTAAGTTGAGTAACGCTGATCCGCCTCCTTCCATTTAGTTGACATGCACTGGAGACAGTTGCATGATTTGGATCTGGTTCAATTAAATCAGTGCCTCTGGTCCTATATGGGATATAGAACAGTTCGTATCTTAACGATGTTAAGGTACGGGGAGTTGTCCGGTTTATGATTAAAACCAGACACTGGACAACTCAAGGCACGTTTCTGTAATGGCTGTTTGTGGGTTGACCCAGGCTATGACGCGGGTTGATTTTCTACCATTTGGATGAACAATAGCAATATTGTTCTACACTCGCCACAGTTTTAATAAAAATGGATTTTTTCAGAAAACAGTAGTGGGAGTATGGTAGAACTGGAAGTGATTCCAGAACCACAAACGATTACTGAAGATTTGATAAGGAACCTAAAGATTCAATCTGGATTGACATTCCATTGGCCACTCCGCAGATAAGGTAGGTAACTTCAGGCACCCGAGAGGTACTACGGTAGCCTCAAGGACGGTGACAGGGAAGTTCTTGTTTACCCACAATTACCATTGCTGTTGTTCCAGGCTGCGAGACCCGGCGGGAGGATGAGTATAGCGTCGTTCTAAACTAGTTGTAGAAGTGTACGTGTATATGACTCTGCCAGAGGGTTGTCGTAGTCAGTGGGAGCAGCGGAAGCATTGGTGGACAGGTAGCTTATGTCTATTTATAGACTGAAGCACCAGTAGCGGAGATAGATCATCTATTTCTGACGTGACAGTCATGGGTTTGACTTCATCAGAATAGGGGATGGATCTGTTGAGAAGGTAGTAGGGTGTGATATCCTAGTATTTGGATGACATACACAGAGTAGGAAAGGAAACTCCTATACCACAATCGGTTATACTTTGGTCGTCACATAGTGGTTTCTCCATAAAGGACTTGGATTTTATATCTGACATACTGGTTACTAGATCTATGGTTTTAAATCTAGATTTGGGTGGTTTCCCAATCAGGGTACTTGACAGCATTCTAAGAGTATTTAGGATGGACGACTCCTGGCACGGTAGTGTACCTGCAGGTAATGGAGTCACCCTCTCCAAAGGTGTCCTACAGACTAAAGGGGAGAGGGACGTGCATGATTGGCAGATCACTTGCTCAGGCAATTGAGTCAATCGTGAGATGTCAAGTACCACACCAGATGTTGTTTTTGCACTAGATGCAATAAGTTGACATTGATCCAATCCTGGAAAAACAGTCGGAAGCAGTTATAGAACATAAGTGGATGTTCTAAGGATATGATAACGACAGCCTCATTCGGGAAACAGTTATCATTCCAGGCTTCCAAGGTGACATGGACGACAAGGAGGTTGTCAGAGCTATAGTTTTCCTTCTGATGAGGGGCGGTATTTTGGACAGGTGGTCCAAGGAAATACTGAGGGTGGCATGGCGCAGGATACTGATTAAGTTCAGTTGACGATACAGTCTAAGAAGTTTGGATTTGCAGTTCATTTATGAGCTAAGTCCCATCAGACATCCAGACACATTCTAAGACA
Organism: Agapanthus africanus; assembly: GCA_030015575.1. Taxonomy (NCBI): domain Eukaryota; kingdom Viridiplantae; phylum Streptophyta; class Magnoliopsida; order Asparagales; family Amaryllidaceae; genus Agapanthus; species Agapanthus africanus. The sequence continues at coordinate 327,721,991 of JASDDO010000018.1, forward strand.
GGTATTGCTCATTTCGGGAGATGGTTTTCTCCGCGAACTTGAGATATAGAGAGACATAGAAAGAAACAACAAAGCGGATCCACTCAATGAGGCTGTTCCTCGAACGCAATAGTTTCGCAAACGAGCTTTGTGAGACTGACTAGTAGAGGAGTTGGGTGTTCGGTATCACACGGGCTGTGAGTATGCGACATCGCAATAATTAGCCTTGAGTGCAAGTGGGAGATTGTTGGAGATAGTGCCCTCAGAGTCAATTATTAGGTCACAGGTACGTGATTGTAATGATTGATGGAGGACCTATCCCGGTAGGACAGTCTTACTCGAGATGATAGTATGCTATCTGGTTTACCTTTATCATCGTGTACTGTTTTAAGTGACCTGACACGTCGCTATTACACGTTGATAAAGCCCCTAGGATTCTTGCTTGACCACCAGCAGTATGAGGGCGATCATATAAGTGGGAGCTGGGGGTCTATAAGCATATCCTTAAAAGGTCCCTAGTCGTGAGAGTTTCGAGACAGGGCATCGATTCTCCATAGTAGACTAGTGTATACAGTCGAGACCCCGACGAGGGGCGGTGGCCGGTCTCACAAGCCACTGGTGTCAGTTGGATCACCTAAGATGTATACAGGTGCTCATTGGGTTATGAGTACACCGGACAGGACTCGCCGGGAACATGCTAGTTGGTGATATACCAGACGTCAGATGGCAGTTCCCTGGTGACATGTGTGCAGGTTAGTTCATCGACCTGGGGATCGTCATTTGTCTCGTGTGAGTTCCCACTGTACTTTGATTACTACCCTACCACGGCTCAAAGGAGTCGTGCAAACAGGTTTTAGTTGGGTGCAGTCCCGAGCCACATGGAGGCAGTGAGCGTATCTTCAGGGGTTCGTCTCTCCCGGTATTGGGGGTGAGGTCGTGCTGTGTCTAGGAGAGCCATTACACGAAGCCCTCGGCCGAGGCAAGGAGATTTACTGGTAGGTATTCCAGTAGTATCTCAGGGTGTTCTGGGCTACACTCCGACACGACTTGTACCGCTTTTGGGGGTCTGACTTTACCAACCCCCTAGGCCCGCCATGCGATGCTCATAGACGAACGGACCGGACTGTACGGATATTGTCACTGACAGGCTCAGTAGGGTGTCAGGATGAGTTCTCTCATCGACGTCCCTTTTGGTCAATAGCTGGTGGCCCGTTACGTATTGGCTTATACCTCTGACGTGCTAGTGGTTAAATCCGCAGCCATAGTATTGACGAGTCTTTAGAGTCCACCACACTTATAATTACTCAAGTTTCGGGCGAAACGCTGTAGAGGCCGTATGGAGATATGGCAGGGTCCGATCAGATACATGCGGTATTGCACGGATCAGGATCGGACGGTTTGTACTAGAGGCCGTATGGTTATATGGCAGCGTTCGATCAGATACGTGCGGTATTGCACGGATCAGGATCGGACGGATATTACTAGCCGGCTTTGGTTTAAGCCGGACCCTAGTATAGTACAGTGTAGATTTTGTCTTTTTGCATTTGTATCCGGACGGAATACAAATGCGGGTGTGTATGCACAGTATCGGGGTTTTCCTGTAATTTATTACGGGACCAGTTTTCTGGAGTTGCCAGTTTGCATTCCGTTCCGGCCGGTTTTCCTTTGTTCTTTCCCGGCCGGACTTTTCCTATGGAGGGTTTTCTTGCAAAAGAATTGATATGATAAGCATCTTTCATCCATGATGGTGCATTAATTGAGATTTGATAGGATATGGGTTTGATGTGATTTTGTGAGGGATAGTTTGGTGTGACTTTTTCTTTGCTTAATCTTTATCAATTCCTTTTTCCCACTTGATTTATTCCATCACCCATTTTGAGTGGAGGCCGGCCACTGTTTTTATGCAGTGAGGTTTAATTTTGGTGGAGAGAATTTCCTTCATGGAAATTTCGTGGGCCCCCCCCATCTTTGATGTGTGTGTGTGTGCTGTAAAGGATTAATTTCCTTTGCATGATGTTTTTTTTGAGTGCACTCTTCACACACATCAATTTTTCCAGAGAGCACAAGAATGGCTTTCCTTTGGCCGAGCTCATTTTTGAGGAAGCTCCATTCTTTTTCCTTGCAAGTTTCCATGAAAAATCTTGTGCAAAATTCCTCCAAAATGGCAACCTCTTAAACCCCAAAGAGACAACTATTCTACAGCATCCCTTGGACGCGTCGGCTAGCCAACTTCGCGCCCGAGTTGCCTCGGTATTGAGGTGGGAGCCCGTAAAAGATACAGGCGACGTGGTGCCCTTTCCGACGAGAAGTAGACGGACGGAGATCCCGCGAGGAGATCAGAGTGGAGATGAAGACTGGAGGACTTGGATCAGTCGGTATAACTCTCTTCCCCTCTTTGTAGTTAGCTTAGACTAGTTTAATGGCCCGATCCGGGTTTTAGTGCGCGGTGGTGCCGGTTTGCTAAGTTCGCAAAAATTAAAGTTTATCACCGCTTCCGCATTTGGCCGTCGGATTGACGGCCGGGGCGCCGCCGTGCACTTACATATTGTACATGGATGACATACTCTTGATAGGAAAGGAGTTTCCTATGCTACGCTCGGTCAATCTCCTTTTATCACATAGATTCTCTATATAGGATCAAGGTGATACCTCCTAAATCCTGGGTTTTGGATCTATGAGATTGATCTAATTGGATGTTAGGATTCTCACAAGGTGTAGTGAGATGGTATCAATCGATCCTGGGGAGAATCACTGGATAGCTTCCAGGGTGATAAGCTCGACTGAATGTCAGTCACAGGCATTTTATTTACCCTCAGTGCAGGGATGATATATTGGAAGAGTTCCAAGCTAGATACCGTGATAAACTAGACAATAAAGGCTGGATACATAGCTACTAAGGATGCTATCAAAGAGGTAGTTTTGATGTATATAAGTTCATGAGATGAACTTCGATCCTACCATTTTATGACGATGGAGTTGTGGCTTTGGCCTAGGAACCCCCGTCCCATCAGTGATCCAGACATATTCTTAGGCCGCATCACCTGATCATAGAGATAGTTGATCTCCAGGGAGATCGAGGTTAGGAGAGTAGACACAGACGACAACAATGCGGATCCACTCACAAAGGCCTATTTCGCAGTAGAGACTTTTATGGGATGGTTGAGTATGAGATACTACAACCACTGCTGCTTGTTAGGTATTAGATACTACAACAGATGGCCCTAGTGCAAGTAGGAGATTCTTAGTGACATGTATGCCCTAGAGACCATTACTGTGCATACGATGTATATTGTAGTGGATGCTTGGACATATATATGGAGTACTTTCTTGCTCGACATGATAGTATGCTATCTGGTTGCTCTTTATCATAACATGTACTTTGATTGTCTCTATGTTACATGTTGATAAAGCCTTTAGGATGAGTACATGACTATCAGGACTATGATGCAGATCATACTACTAAGGACAGTATAGTCGCTAAGTACATCCTTCAAATGTTCCTAGTCGTGGGTGTATCGAGACAGGGCATCGATATACCAGAGTAGATTAGCATATAGCTTTTCGACCCATGTAGATGGGCGATGGATGATCCCATATCCATTGGTGTTTGACATCAGAGATAGTATACGAGTACTCAGTGGAGACTGGGTACACTGGACGGACTCGCTGAGAACTCTCAGATGGTATTATACGTCACGTCAGATGGCAGTTCTCTGGTGACACTGGAACAGGTTAGTCTGTAGACCCGAGATAGTCATAGAGTCTTGTGTGATTCCCACTGTGCTTTGATTTTTACCTTACCACGTTCAAGAGAACGTGCAAAACGATGGATTTTGGGTACAGTCCCGAATCACATGGAGGCAATGAGCGATAGGAGGGGTTTCGTCTCTCCCGGTATTGGGAGTTGATGTTGCACTGTGCTTGATTGGCTATAACAGAAAGTCTCTAGCCATGGCTGCTTTAGAAATTTACTGGTAAGTGTTACCGATAGTTTCTCAACCCGTTATGAGCCTCATATCGACACGACTTATCGAGTTACTGGGGTCTGACGTTTACCACTCCTAGACGAGATATGCAATATATCAGACGAAGAGACTGGACTGTACGGTAGTGTTACTGACTGGATTCGCAGGAGTATGAGCAAGCTTGCTTGTTGATCTTCTGATCGCTCAATACCCGGATGGCCGTTACGTTTAGCAGACCGCTTGCGGCTTGTAGGTATTTGATATGATCATCACCTAATGCCGGCGTATTGATGAGTCTTTAGAGTCCTACACAGGGGTTTTCTGGCTTAAGCGAAATGGAGTAGCAGCACATATGTGATTTGTGCGGGACCGAGATTGATACGATATGAGATACCGTATTCTATTCTCGCAAATTGTGACATTGGTCGGGTATATGTGATATAGCCGGGTTATCGGATCAAGTGTTGATTCGATAAGTTGTTACACATGATATTAGTCGGTTATATGTGATATAGCCGGATTATTAAATCAAGAGTTGATTTGATAATCTAATGTATAATAATATATTAGATATATTACATTACATTAACTAGTATTAGCTCACTTATGTTTCTTTTCTCACTTGATGTGCACATTGTATATATGTGATATGTATATTTGTGTACATGTATTGTGTCATGCTTGATGATACATGCAAGATGGGTGTATGAGACTTAAACCATGCTAGGGTTAAGTTAGGGTTTTATTTATTTCTTAAGTTATAACAAAAGAGAGAAGACTTGGTCAATGTTGTCAAGCTTGGATGAAGCTTGTAGAAACATTGACAAAGTCCACTCTTTTGTCATTCCTTAAGGTATTTGTTAACCCAACCCTTAACCTTAGCCCTTGGTTAATTCTCTACATGAGTTAGGCATGAGGGCTTAACTCACCCATGGTTGAAATAATTCATTTGGATTAACTCATATGATGAGTTCTTTCTTCTTCTTCTTCTTCCTCAAAGCTTTCTAGCTTCAATGGAAGTATGAGAAAATGAGTGAGAAAATCATTTCTAATGTGAGCAAACTTCTTACTTCATCATCCTCTACTACTTGCCATTTAGTTTAGGGTGTTTGCTTCACTGATTTCACAATTAGTGAATAGATAGCTTGGGTTAGTGTCTCCTCGACGAAGATTATCTTCGGCTTCGAAGACATCGAAGCAAGCTTGTTCGTTTCTTCATGGGAGCCTCTCCAGAGTCCGGAGTTCACGATCACAGCGAAAGGGACTACTACACGGAGCTATTGAAGTGAAGGACCGGCCAACAAAGGTTGTATTCCTTTCTCAGTAGACTTGCAAAGTGTTTCCATTTATACTTCCGTCGATTTCTAGTTAACGATTCTTAGTTAGGGTTAGCGAAAACGGAAAAAATTTGATTTTGTCATAGACGATGCCTCCCAAAACTTTGCTGACGTCTTAGGTAACCCTGTAGTATTATCAAGTACATTGATTCTGAACGAATGTTATTAAATATGGAACCTGATATACAACATCATATCAGTCTCTTTATTTAATAAAGAAGGATATAATTTTGTATTGTTGGATAATGTTTTGAACATTTCGTATATCAAGAGTTGATCGGTTCATGCACGTTATCTAAAAGCATATACGTTTTAAATCAAACTACAGTTCTCAACGTACAGAACACACAGAGGAGGAAGAGTTCATAAATGAACGAATCCTTCTTGAGGCATTGTACACTAGGTCATATCAATGCCACCCGACTAGCTAAGTTACATTAAGATGCATATTTAAATTAGTTTGAATTTAAATCTTGTGAAACTTGCCTTTCATGTCACAAAGATAAAATGACCACAACTCTGTTTACTGGAATCAGAGAAATATTTAATGAACTCTTGGGAATGATCCCCTGTCTACACATGCCAGGACTGGTTCTTTTTACTTCATTACATTCACTGATGATCTTTCAAGATTCGCACATGTGTTCTTATTTAAACACAAGTCTGAAACTTTTGAGAAATTCAAAGAATATAAGTTAGAAGTAGAGAACCAAAACGGGTATAAATATTATGTCCTTTGATGTGATCAGGGAGGAGAATACTTGAGCACGGAATTCCAGGACTATTCTTAAGAAGAATGAGATTCTCTCTCAGCATTACTCCTCCGTATACACCACAGCACATTGGTGTATCAGGGCGGAGCAATCACACCCTATTAGATATGGTACGGTCTATGATGAGTAGTACTGAGTAGCCTATTTCCTTTTGGGGTAATGAACTTGTGAAGCTGCATACCTATTGAATAGCGTTCCAACCAAATCAGGTGCCTACCACTCCATATGAGATATGGTATGGGAAGAGCCCATTTCTTAAGTAAGTTAAGATTTGGGGTTGTCCGGCCTATGTCAAAAGCAAAATCCGGACAAGCTCGAGGCAAGGTCAGTTCTGTGGAAGTTTCTTGGATATCCCAAGCTTTCGCAAGGGAATATCTTCTACCACACTGAGTCGCAAAACGTGTTTTGTTTCTCAGCATGCCACCTTTTAGAAAGGGAATTTCTTGTGAAGAAATTAGTGGTTATGAGGTTGAACTGGAAGGAGTTCTAGCTATACAAACTACAGCTGACGATATGGTAGAACTAGAGGATTCAATAGCTCCCGACGAACCTCAGCCTCTCCGCCGATCTGGTAGGGTTCCTCATCCGCCTGAGAGATACTTCGGTTTTTCAATAACAGTGGGAGCGAGGATTGCATCATGAGATGATGACCCAACTGGTTTCAAGCAGGTCATCAAGAGTGGGGACTCTGTAAGAATGGCTGGATGCTAAGCGATCTGAGATGGAATCCATATACACCAACAAAGTATGGACTTTGGTTGCTATATCTGAAGGGTTAAACCCTCATCAGGAGCACGTATAACTTGAGAAGATTACTTGGTGTACATAGAAAAGTTGAGACTTTCAAAGCTAGACTAGTTGTAAAAGGTTTTCGTCATTGACTAGGTGTGGATTATAATAAAAAATTTTCTCTTATATCCTATGCTGAAGTCCATCCGAATCCTACTTGCCATTGCTACTTGCCATGACTACGATATCTGGTGGTTGGGTGTTATGACTGCTTTTCTAAATATTGATTTAGAAGAGAGCGTCTATAAGTACACAGCCAGAGGGCTTCGTAGATAGTGGGAGTAGTGAAAACATGTGCTAGTTGCTTTATGGGTTAAAGCAGGCATCGCGGAATTGGAACATCTGTTTTGATGTGGTAGTCAAAGAGTTTGAATTCATCAAAATGGTAGATGAACCTTGTATAAACAAAAAGGCAGTAGAGAGTAAGGTGGTCTTCCTCATATTGTACGTGGATAACATACTCTTGATAGGAAAAGAGTTTCCTATGCTACGCTCAGTCAATCTTCTCTTATCACAAGGATTCTCCATATAGGATCAAGGTGATACATCCTAAATCCTGGGTTTTGGATCTATGAGATAGATCTAAGTGGATTTTAGGGTTCTAACTAGGTGTAGTGAGATGGTATCAATCGATCCTAGGGAGAATCACCGGATAGCTTCCAGGGTGGTAAGGTCGACTGAACGTCAGTCACAGGCATTGTCTTTACTCTCAGTAGAGGGACGGTATGTTGGAAGAGTTCCAAGCTTGATACCGTGGCAAACTAGACGATAAAGGCTAGATACATCGCTACCAAAGTTGCTACCAAAAAGGCCGTCTGGGTGTATATAAGTTCATGAGATGAACTTCGTTCCTACTATTGTGTGACAATGCAGCTGTGGCTTAAGCCTAGGAACCCCCATCCCATCAATGACCCAGACATATTCAAAGGCAGTATCACCTGATCATGGAGATGGTTGATCTCTAGGGGATCGAGGTTAGGTGAGTAGACTCAGAGGACAACACGGCGGATCCACTCACAAAGGCCTTTACCCAGAGAGAGACTTTTATGGGATGGTTGAGTATGAGATACTACAACCACTACTATATGATGGCCCTAGTGCAAGTGTCACGACCCGAAAGGTACGGAACGTGACTGGCACTTAAATTACGAACGTCTCAAGGCGGACGTAATCTAAGTAAGCCAAAGCCCAGAAATCAAAACCTATAAGCAGTAGAGTGAAGGAAAAACCAATCAATTGAAAGCGAATTTATCGAATAAGTCATATCAAGCCTTTTTAAAAGCAACACTAATTTTTTTCGAAAATTTCGGCAGAGTCTCCTTTGTAAATACTAGCCCCCAAAACGGGTACAACAAGAATATATATGAATAACATGAAATACGGCATCCCTAAGCGGGAGCTAGCTCTTCGCCCCAAGGCGGTCATAAATCCCACGCAATATAAATCAGCAATGTGCAAAATAAGCAAAAGAAAGCACAAGTAATAAGCAACATGTCGGCTCAAGTGAGCGTGACCCAAAGAAACAATATACATGCCCACGAATCTCACTGTTTCGCCTCTAAGTCAATAAACAACAATACTGGTAGATGATACAGTAGATGGAGTACACTAGATACAATGAATGTACAAGGTGGAAGGCAAAATAAATATATAACCCACCTACGAGCAAAAATCCTCAAATCCACGCAAAAGGAGGATGTGCGTCCGCCGGTACAGTGATGACGGATCAGACCTGCAAAACGTCTGTGGCATAACGGGGGTGAGTTGCTAACTCGTAAGTAATATGTATCATCTATAAAGACTATCGTAAGCATGTACGCAAAGTGTTACAATTCTACAATATTGCTATAGTATGAAGTACTATCATGTATGAGACATGAGTGAAATGTAACACAAGATCTGAATATGATGATATGAGGAAATCATTATTTTTTTCTTAGGAAAATTTCTGTGAAATATCTGAGGAAATATCATATGAAATCAACAGAAATCCGTGCCCAGCATCGGCACCTCAAATACATATCTCAATGTCCCAAAGTATCTGTATCCAATATCCCGGCCCCAGCCGTCCGGCTGGTCCATCTCAAAATATTAATATCTCAACGTCTCACTGCCACGGTCGGTATCTTCTGGATATCCGCCGTGCCAAAAATCACCGGTAGATAGTGCTCCCCTGCCAGGCTCATCAAATACAACTCGAGCTTCTTGCCCCAGGGTACCATACCGGGCCCACCATGTACCCGAGACAGTTCATCCAACTCCTCGAATCGGATCTTGAAATCCAACAGCAATCCTGAAAACTCATGGTGGACGACTCATACATCACTAGAAAACTGCAACTTGCATACTTTTTTTTAAAAAGGTAATAAGTTTATAAATTCTTGCAGTTTTCCCCAAAATCCAGAAATCTCATAAATACTGAATTCTCAAGAAAAATCACAATGTGTAAGCATATCGATGATGATGGATGTCTATAATATGATAGTGTATACTATGCAAGGTACGAACCGAAACTATATATGAAATGTGATGCGATGATGTATGTATATGTGGCTAGCCCTCCTTCATGTTTATCTTGGGAAATTTAATGTATTAGTACAGGTTTACACGTCCTATATGGTGAAATTATTCTAGATTTCCGGTTTAAACGAGTTATCTAGTGTTTGTGGCATAGCAATTACCAAGGCGTGTGTGTCAGCTTGAATAGTGCTCGTGCTGCATAAAACCCTGGTAATGGTGCAAGTGTCCTATGAAATGAAGTTGCACAATTAAATATAATGAATTAAGCAAGTCAATTATTTACTGTGTCGCATATCTCATTTAATGGTTTCGATGGTTTCTATATGATGAATTTAATACAAATATGGATATATAGGTCATGCAATGCCGTAAAGTAGGTAATTAGGAACTACATGCAACAGGCTGGTATTACTAGAAATTCTAAATTATCGGGCGCCTCGCGCCATCCAAACGATTCTCCCCGTAGATGTATACATCTACTCACCGGAAATCCCTAGCTAGCTCGATCCAATCACTGCTTTCCCTTTTCGTGCCGCATCCGAAGTCTCCGCGACCAATCCTGGAATTTGCACCATACAAAACATAAGGTTACATATCATGAAACGACGCAAAACACCATACGAAAAGATCAACGTTCATAAGCTAGGCACAACGTGCACTAGGTGCGCGGAACACACACAAAATCACAAAAACCCTAACTACAATCGTCGTTTTGGAGCGCCCGGCAAAACTAAAACCCGATAAAACAAAAAATCCGCATTCACATACCCTACAAGTCGTAGGAGATGCCAAAAAAATAATCAAGATATCACAAATAATTCATCACATAAATTTTTATAAAAACCTAGTAAGCGCTAACATTGAAAATTGACGCAAATATCGCGGATTTGCGATAAAAAGACTACAATCTAACATGAACAACCAATCCACACTACAAGAAATCTACAACACTCAAATAGCCCACAAGCAATGCTTCAAAATTCCATTTTCCATAGACAAACCCTTTCTTGATTTTTCATAATTAGCCATTCCAAACCAAACTATACATGAAAAACACAAGATTATCATCAATTAAAACCCACTTAAGCAAATTAACCTCTTAGATTAGGTTAGCAAAACAACTAGATAGCAAAATAGAATTAATTAACTTAATAATGGTTTCTAAAACCCTAGTTTAACTCAAACCATTCACTTTAAAAGACTAGATTAGAAATTCGCTATAATTTTAACACAAAAACAATTTAATTGAAGGAATTTTGTAACGTTTTGAAAATTGTTTCGGTGAAATTTCGGAAAATCGGTAAAATAAGGGGGTTTTCCGTAAAAAGTCAAAATGTAAATATCTTTAATATAAAATTAAATATATATATTCTAGCTATGTAATTGCTAGTATTTGGTGTTTATTGAGCCCCTGGTAAAATTTCTGAAAAATTTTCCGAAATTAATTATTTTAATATTATTTTTAACCGTCACTAATACATTTAATTAGGGAAAATTACAAATTGGAATGGGTTGAAACAATTTTTGTGCATCATAACAAATTAAACAAAATTTTAACACGTTGTTTTTGAAATGAAATGAAGTTGTTAATCGGTTTTAGAAAATATCGAAGAAAAAGGCTTAACAAAATAAACTAATATGATATAATTAAAGAGTTAGGTGTTAATGTGGGTATGGGGCAAGGTTAATTATCTTTTTCTCACACACTCACCCACATTTCCTGCCAAATTCTGGCCGAGTACAGCCCCCCCCCCCCCATTCTCATCTCATTTTAGAAGGAAAAAAAAGATTAATGAGGGCAATAATTATTAAGGTATGGTGTTAGGTAATTGTGGTGGACTTTTTGACCCCATTCTCTATCCAATCACCTCACACTCTCTTCCCCTCCCCATTTGGCCGAGCCCCATTCTGCAACAGCCCCTCTGCATGTCTCCACTTCTTTTCTCTTCAAAATCCCTCCATTTTGCTTCAAAAATCATTCCAAAGTCTAACAATTTCACCATTTATCCTTTACCCAATATTCTTTGACCCAAAGTGGTTTGGATTGAGGAGCAAGGAGGCATCTTTGGGAGGCTTGGGTGCATGTTTGATCTCATGTTTGTAAAGTATAAATCCCAACCCATGTTTAAATTGTTGTTGAATTACTTCCATCTACCTAATTAGGAGTTAATTTTGGTTTGATGTTAAAGATTTAACTTTCAAGAAAGGGATTGAATGCAAGTTAGGTTTTGTGTAATTGGTGTATGGTTGTGTGATGTATTTAGGCTCTTATGACATGTTAAAACAAAGTTAGTAGCTAGGTTGCTAATTGTTAGTTTAAAATTGTTAAAACTGGTTAACTTTGCAAACTAGTTTTTTTAAATTAATACAAAATAGTGTGATAAAATCTAGTAAATTTTAATGTGACTTAATTAAGATGTTTAACGAACGTTATATCCACTAAAATTATTAAAACATTTAGATTGGTGCTAAAACGGGAAATTTAGGCTTACTAGGGTTCTTGAAAATAAATCGATTTGAGCAATTTTAAGGTTTTTACGAATTGCACCATATTTTCATATAAATTTTAGTGCGTTATGAACGCGTGATTGGTACGTTGGGTTTTTCTCGATGGTTTGACGTTTGTACATCGACATCGAGGGGTCGTTTGGGTATTTTTGTATGCGTAAGCGATAGGTTTTGACCTATGCGTGATACGCGTGCCAATTTGGTTTTCGTATACCATTTCGATTTCGAATTGGGTTTTTATGCGATACGATACGTTGTGACATGTAGGTACCCCCATGTGGACTTCGAGACGACAAGCAAGCGCGTGGCGACGTCGGCACCGGCGAGCAAGGACCAGTTGAGTAGATTTATATCTACGGGGAGAAGTCGGGTGGATGGCGTATAGCACCCCCGCAGTTCGTGCTGATGTATATGAATACGTATACACACATATTGATTATATATATATTGTTTGAGTGTATTGATGATATAGATGGATTTTGGGTGTGATCGGATTAGTTTAGTGTTGCGAGACCCTAGAGTAGAGGTTGCACCACATTTACACACACACACCCATACTTGCATACATTCTTCTTTCATATGTGCTTTTATGGGGTTATATTGTTATGTGTTCACATGGGTATGGGACTATATGTTCACATACTGGATTGAGGATAGTATTTGGGATTTAAGATGAGTCGATAAGATTTGATTGAGACCGCGAGAACGGTGTTATGGCAGGATTCGTACTTGAGATACGTCCCGATGTTATAGCGGATCTTGGGACGACGATACATGTGAATAGTGTTATACATTGAATGATTGACATGTGATCGTGATATGAGATAAGATATGTTAAGATATTTATAATAGGTTGCACTAGGCGATGCATACCTCTTTATGACGATATATGATGATGATATCAGTTTGTATGAGGCTGTAGATCAGCAGTCAGATCATGATTAGATTGATGATGTTAGTATTGTACTAGACGTAGATCAGTACCCCGGATTATGATCTTTGATAAAGAGGATACCAAATGATTAATTTGATGAATGTGATACTGACCTGTATCCAGATTTAGGGATGCCGTACGACGGATTTACGTACAAGCTATATATTGATGATTGATCCGCACTCTTGACTTGGGATGTCTGATTATAGATATGGTATCGGATATGATATTATTAAGGCGGGATCACCGACTATATATATACAGGTATGTATATGTATCGACTCAGATGTTAGGCGGTGTTGGGGTAAAAATTTACACCCCCATTGACCGAGTCAAAGTCAAGGTCAACCCCAAGCCAGGTGGGCCCAAGCCCAGGTCGAGCCCGCGGCCAGCCTCCTCCATGCCAACAACAAAAATCATGTAACAAATAATTTTTATGTAATTTTTGTGCATGAATTTAAACAAAATGGGCACAAAGCCAATATTTTGTAAGCCCATGGCTTATGTGCAAAAATGAAATGGCACATGAGCCATGGGATGGCTAAAATGCCATTTTTGCAAAGCCCAAGGGGCTATATGTAAATGTGTAAGCCTATAAAAGGCAACATGATGATGAATAATAAAAAACACTTTTTCATTCCCCAAAAACTAGGGCTTGTGCCTCTTTCTCCTTCTTCAAGGTTCTAAAAACCTTCTTCTTTCTTTTGAATTAAATCAAGAGTTTAACTCTTCCTTTTCTCAAAATAAATAGATTTCCACCACAAAACCGACAAAGGGGAACTTGGATCTGTCATCAGATCTTAAAAAGGAGAGATTTTGAGATTTCACATCTCTTGATCTTCAAGATCCAGCAAGCAACAGGAGGAAGAAGAAGAACCACTTCCATTAAACCCAGAACACATTCAGGAGCCCGACTCCTCTCTGATTTCTCTTTGAGAAATCTTTTTTCAGGCTAAAAGCCTCTTGTCCTCTCCAGCGCGCAGCGTAAGTCCGCAAAGCGCCCGCGTGCCGACACGTGGCGAGCGCGCTTGCTTGCGCACCTGCGCGCTTGCGCAAGTGCGCAAAGCGCCCGCGTGCCGACACGTGGCGCACGCGCTTGCGCACCTGCGCGCTTGCGCAGGTGCGCAAAGCGCCCGCGTGCCGACACGTGGCGCGCGCGCTTGCTTGCACACCTGCGTGCAACGCGCATTGCGCAAAGCGCCCGCGTGCCGACACGTGGCGCGCGAGCGCGCTTGCGCACCTGCGCGCAGCGCTCTTGCGCAAAGCGCCCACGTGCCGATACGTTGCGCGCGCTTGCGCGCAGCGCTCATGCGTAAAGCGCCCACGTGCCGACACGTGGCGCGCGCGCTTGCGCTCCTGCGCGCAGCGCTCATGCGCAAAGCGTCCCCGTGCCGACACGTGGCGCGCTTGCGCCTGAGCGCACAGCACCTAAGCACGCAGCGCCCAAGGTGCTGCCCCACGCATCCTTTGGATGCCTTTTCCCCTTTATTTATATATATATGTATATATATACATTTGTATACAAATGTACACATACACATACTCCGCAACATTCTCCCCCTCAAAAAAATTTTCGGGCCGGGGCGCTGCCCTGAACCCCGCAAGGGGGCTGCTAGCCCCCTTGACCCCCAGCCCGCTATCCGGGTAGCGGGACCCCCGTAAAAACTCTGTGTGGCTCCCGATATATCCAAAAACCCCCTCCAAAACAACACACACGCACACTGCACATTGAGTTCGCATGACCAGTTTAACCCGTTAATTGGAGGTTCCCTCGCCCCAAAGGCGAGGGGTAATTAACGGCAGCTTAGTCCGCGGCTGCCGGAGATTCGGATCCCCACAATCATTAAACCCCGGCCTACCCTAGGCAGGGGGAATCTGTAGTACGCCTGAGACGCGTGCGCGTATTCCCATCTCAATGGGGTAACGAAAAACACCCTACAGATTCTGGCACGCCCGGTGGGACTCCTATCTCTCCTCCCATATTTCGGGTTAAACGTTCATGCGAACTCAATCAATTTACATGTCTATATTTATACTAAAATAATGCTCTTTCATGCAGATTTTCAAGCAATCACCTTCCGACGATGTCTTCGATGATGAACTCAGCTCCTGTCTCCTACACGATGAAGATAGACTCCAGGACGGTCCTTCCGGCCAGTCTCGGGCGACAATGGGAGGAGCCGCTGCTACCATTCGGCTCTATTATATTCATGCCTGTTGGCACCATCCCGGCTCCTCAAGCCCCGGTGGCAGACAAACCGGTCTCGAAAGGCAGGAGACCAAATGTGGTGGTCGCGAGGGCACCTCAGCCCAAGCGCAAGTCCGTTTCCGCACGACTCTCCATGGCCCCAGCTGGGGGCAAGGCCACCAACACCAACAAAGCTACAACGCGTCCCGAGCAAGCTCCAACGGCGCCCCTAACAAATGCTCGATCGGGTGTCTTCTCTAAGCTCCCCGCTGATCAACTCACAATGGCTTCCCGGATAGCGGATGCCCGCCAAGCCTTCAAAATCGAGAAGCTGAGGAAGAAGCGACTCAGATATAGAGCCAACAAAAGGGCTAGGGCTCTGGCCATGTTAAAACTTATGAATTTCCAAAGCCCGGACCGCTCCGCGAAACCAGCTGCCAGTGATGAAAGAATGGCTGAATGTGTTATCCACACTGTCTACATGGCCGGACATGAAGAAACGAACCCTCTTCTTCTTCACAGCCATGGTGATGATATGGTTGACGCTACCCAGCATCGGCTCGATCTAAATGATGAAGAGCCCGCTCAGGCCGATAAGCCAGAGGAGCCCGTGGTTCCTACGGAATGGAGCTCAGGTAATAAAGATTACCCGGTTGTCATAGCCGGAACTACAGAACAGGCATTATTCCAATGGCTTCAAAGGCAATTTCAGGACAGGGATGAGAAGATGGCCGAGGTCTATTCCAAAGTCGACGAGCTGGCAAACGTCGTGGCAGATCTCGCGACCCAAGTCGCCCGATTGCAATCACAGCAGAATCAAATTTTGGCTCATGAGCCAGGGATTGGTACCCGGGAGCAGCCAACTGATATCCCTTTAAATCTAAAAGCGGAGCGCCTTCGCGAAAAACAGCCGCAATTAGCCTCCAGTCCCTCCGATACATACGCCGGGGGGGAATCGCCTCTGAAAGAGAAGCTAGAAAAGGTCTATTCCTTCAAGAGGGAAAAGGTCCACAAGATATTCAGGGACGCCCTAAGAAACGGTCTACAACTGCCAGAATCAAAGAGACCGCAAGAAGAGAATATGATCGACGACCCAAAATATTGCCCCTATCATAGGGTGATAGGTCATTCCATTGAGGACTGCTTCGTCTTCAAAGATTGGGTCGAAAGGCAATACATGACGGGAGAGATAGAACTGTCTAAAGGCGTGTTAGCAAACAGTCAAGCTACGACCGCCGATTTCATGCAAATGGAGACCGAAACCTTTCGGGAACCTAACCCTCCCAGACATGTGCAGGGCGAACCAAAGATTGATCGGCCTCAGGGACCGGCGTCAGTGAGGGCACCTACTCTGATGGAGAGAAGGAAGAAGGTGTACTCCTTTAGGAGGGATGAGGTCCGCGATATATTCAAGGAAGCCCTGAACAATGGCCTGCAACTGCCTATTCCGAAGAGGCCACATGAAATGAATATGACTGGCAATCCCATATACTGCCCATACCATAGAGTGCTGAGTCATACCATTGAAGACTACTGTGTTTTCAAAGATTGGGCAGAGGACCAATATAAGCTTGGAAAAACCTCTCAATCCTCGAACGTATCGGCAAGCCACGGAGCTAGGCCATCAGCACAGCTCCGCCAAGATCAATGTTCAAGGAGCTGGGATAAGCGAAGAGGACCACCACGTCGTTAAACTGGAAATAGTCGACCTCTAAGTCGTTAAACTGGGAATGTAAAAAAAAATGTAAAAAAAAAAATGTGTAAATAAAAGAAAAATAAAGAAAAGCCGAAATGATGGGGCAACTCGCAATAAAAATCAGCGAGTAAAAATGAAAATGAAAATAAAGCCGAAATGATGGGGCAACTGCGAATAAATAGCCGAAATGATAGGGCAATCGCGACCTTCGCGATAAGAAAAGCTGAAATGATAGAGCAATCGCGGTAAAATAAAAAAAAAACAAAAAAAAACAAGGGCGGATGATGAGTTGCTCCTGGCATTATTCCAGTGCAGCAATGCAGACGCCAAACAAAAATCCAATTTCCCAAAATTCTTTCAGCCCTACGGCCAGTCCCCAAATTGACTACCGTATACAATCCACGGGCTCAAATAATTCTCAGCATACCCATGCCCCACCGCAACCACCAGTTACGCGGCTGGTCTCCGCCTTTGGAATTATGCTCTATTAAGAAGACCCACTCATGTGTCCTCACGATGCATGAGGAGAACAAACCTTCGTGAGATCCTTACGACTCACCAAGGAAAAACACACTTAGGAGTCCTCACAACTCTTAAGGAGAAAATACACCTGCGGGATCCTTACGACTCGTAGGGAGAAAATGCTTTTATGGGACCCTCACGGCCCATAAAATTGAAAAGTCTTAGGTGATAGGGATCCAAACCTGTCTCCTAAGCCATCGCTCCCCAATCCTCAAGTGGCGAATGATGAGTCGCTCCTGGTACCATATTCCAGTGCAGCGATGCAGACGCCAACCAAATTCCAAATCCCAATCCCCAAGTGGCGAATGACGAGTCGCTCCTGGTACCATATTCCAGTGCAGCGATGCAGACGCCAACCAAATTCCAACTCCCATACCCCAACGGCGAATGATGAGTCGCACCTGGTACCATATTCCAGTGCAGCGATGCAGACGCCAACCAAATTCCAAATCCCAATCCCCAAGTGGCGAATGACGAGTCGCTCCTGGTACCATATTCCAGTGCAGCGATGCAGATGCCAACCAAATTCCAACTCCCATACCCCAATGGCGAATGATGAGTCGCACCTGGTACAATATTCCAGTGCAGCGATGCAGACGCCAACAAAGTCCCGAAATGTTTTTGGCCCTACGGTCTGGATCATACATCCTGCAAAACCGTATACAATCCACGAGCGTAAAACGATCCCAATCTCTCCCAAGTCCTACCGGCGAGACCACATTCAAAGTCCCACCGGCAGGGAAGATTCCAAAAAAAAAAATGAAAAAAAAATGAAAAAAAGAGAAAAAAAAAGAAGAAGAACGGTATGTCCACAAGCAAAATGGGCACGGATGAAAACCCGAAAGGGCTCCGTGAGTAAAAACAGCAGGACTGCCGGCGAGTTTGTGAAAACCCGAAAGGGCGCAAACTCGTAAAAAAAAAGAGAAGAGATGAAATGCACTCGCAAAGTCCTCTCGACTTTGTGAGGAGAAAATTCCCGCGTGAGATCTTTACGACTCACAAAGGAGCAATACACTTAGGAGTCCCCACGACTCCTAAGGAGAAAATACACCTACGAGATCCTTTCGACTCGTAGGGAGAAAATGCTTTTATGGGACCCTCACGGCCCATAAAATTGAAAAGTCTTAGGTGACAGGGATCTAAACCTGTCTCGTAAGCCACCAATTCCCAAATCCTCTCGGGGCACATGATGAGTTGCTCCTGGCATTATTCCAGTGCAGCAATGCAGATGCCAAACGAAAAAAAAAACCAAATCCAAATCCTCTCGGGGCACATGATGAGTTGCTCCTGGCATTATTCCAGTGCAGCAATGCAGATGCCAAACGAAAAAAAAACCAAATCCAAATCCTCTCGGGGCACATGATGAGTTGCTCCTGGCATTATTCCAGTGCAGCAATGCAGATGCCAAACGAAAAAAACCAAATCCAAATCCTCCCAGGGCAAATGATGAGTTGCTCCTGGCATTATTCCAGTGCAGCAATGCAGATGCCGACAAAAATACCAATCCCAAAATTCTCTCATGACGAATGATGATTCGCTCCTGGTACCATATTCCAGTATAGCGATGCTGATGTCAACTCAAGTCAAACAAATCAAACCATCCAATTCCAACATCGACCTTTGCGTCAAACAGCGACACTCCGTGCCGAGGGCACGTCTACCAAATCGCTCCGTAACAGAGCGTCGACCGTCTATGTCGCAAAAAGGGCAGTGCAGGCTCCCGCAAATTGGGAACCCAAATCGCTTCGTAACAGAGCGTCGACCGTCTATGTCGCAAAAAGGGAGTGCAGGCTCCCGCAAACTGGGACCCAAATCGCTCCGGATCAGAGCGTCGACCGTCTATGTCGCAAAAAGGGCAGTGCAGGCTCCCGTAAATTGGGAACCCAAATCGCTTCGGATCAGAGCGTCGACCGTCTATGTCGCAAAAAGGGCAGTGCAGGCTCCCGTAAATTGGGGACCCAAATCGCTCCGGATCAGAGCGTCGACCGTCTATGTCGCAAAAAGGGCAGTGCAGGCTCCCGTAAATTGGGGACCCAAATCGCTCCGGATCAGAGCGTCGACCGTCTATGTCGCAAAAAGGGCAGTGCAGGCTCCCGTAAATTGGGGACCCAAATCGCTCTGTCGCAAAAAGGGCAGTGCAGGCTCCCGTAAATTGGGGACCCAAATCGCTCCGGATCAGAGCGTCGACCGTCTATGTCGCAAAAAGGGCAGTGCAGGCTCCCGTAAATTGGAGACCCAAATCGCTCCGGATCAGAGCGTCGACCGTCTATGTAGCAAAAAGGGCAGTGCAGGCTCCCGCAAATTGGGAACCCAAATCGCTTCGGATCAGAGCGTCGACCGTCTATGTCGCAAAAAGGGCAGTGCAGGCTCCCGCAAATTGGGAACCCAAATCGCTTCGGATCAGAGCGTCGACCGTCTATGTCGCAAAAAGGGCAGTGCAGGCTCCCGCAAACTGGGAACCCAAATCGCTTCGTAACAAAGCGTCGACCGTCTATGTCGCAAAAAGGGCAGTGCAGGCTCCCGCAAATTGGGAACCCAAATCGCTTCGTATCAGAGCGTCGACCGTCTATGTCGCAAAAAGGGCAGTGCAGGCTCCCGTAAATTGGGGACCCAAATCGCTCCGGATCAGAGCGTCGACCGTCTATGTCGCAAAAAGGGCAGTGCAGGCTCCCGCAAACTGGGAACCCAAATCGCTTCGTAACAGAGCGTCGACCGTCTATGTCGCAAAAAGGGCAGTGCAGGCTCCCGCAAATTGGGAACCCCAAATCGCTCCGGATCAGAGCGTCGACCGTCCATGTCGCAAAAAGGGCAGTGCAAGCTTCCTACAAAGCAGGAACCGGATCGTTCCGGGCAAGGGAAACGTCTACCACAAACACTCTGTCTCGGAGCCGCGTCAAGCGTCGACCGTCCATGTCGTAAAAAGGGCAGTGCATCCCAAAAAGTGGGAACCAAAGCAAGTCGCCTCCACGTGAAAGAAGATCCATCAATTTCATGCACACGACCCACATGTGCGGTGTGCATTTATTGATGGGGGGCACTTTGTTGGGGTAAAAATTTACACCCCCGTTGACCGAGTCAAAGTCAAGGTCAACCCCAAGCCAGGTGGGCCCAAGCCCAGGTCGAGCCCGCGGCCAGCCTCCTCCATGCCAACAACAAAAATCATGTAACAAATAATTTTTATGTAATTTTTGTGCATGAATGTAAACAAAATGGGCACAAAGCCAATATTTTGTAAGCCCATGGCTTATGTGCAAAAATGAAATGGCACATGAGCCATGGGATGGCTAAAATGCCATTTTTGCAAAGCCCAAGGGGCTATATGTAAATGTGTAAGCCTATAAAAGGCAACATGATGATGAATAATAAAACACTTTTTCATTCCCCAAAAACTAGGGCTTGTGCCTCTTTCTCCTTCTTCAAGGTTCTAAAAACCTTCTTCTTTCTTTTGAATTAAATCAAGAGTTTAACTCTTCCTTTTCTCAAAATAAATAGATTTCCACCACAAAACCCACAAAGAGGAACTTGGATCTGTCATCAGATCTTAAAAAGGAGAGATTTTGAGATTTCACATCTCTTGATCTTCAAGATCCAGCAAGCAACAGGAGGAAGAAGAAGAACCACTTCCATTAAACCCAGAACACATTCAGGAGCCCGACTCCTCTCTGATTTCTCTTTGAGAAATCTTTTTTCAGGCTAAAAGCCTCTTGTCCTCTCCAGCGCGCAGCGCAAGTGCGCAAAGCGCCCACGTGCCGACACGTGGCGCGTGCGCTTGCGCAAGTGCGCAAAGCGCCCGCGTGCCGACACGTGGTGAGCGCGCTTGCTTGCGCACCTGTGCGCTTGCGCAAGTGCGCAAAGCGCCCGCGTGCCGACACGTGGCGCGCGCGCTTGCGCACCTGCGCGCTTGCGCAAGTGCGCAAAGCGCCCGCGTGCCGACACGTGGCGCGCGCGCTTGCTTGCACACCTGCGCGCAACGCGCATTGCGCAAAGCGCCCGCGTGCCGACACGTGGCGCGCGAGCGTGCTTGCGCACCTGCGCGCAGCGCTCTTGTGCAAAGCGCTCGCGTGCCGACACGTGCTTGCGCGCAGCGCTCATGCGCAAAGCGCCCACGTGCCGACACGTGGCGCGCGCGCTTGCGCTCCTGCGCGCAGCGCTCATGCGCAAAGCGTCCCCGTGCCGACACGTGGCGCGCTTGCGCCTGAGCGCATAGCACCTAAGCGCGCAGCACCCAAGGTGCTGCCCCACGCATCCTTTGGATGCCTTTTCCCCTTTATTTATATATATATGTATATATGTACATTTGTATACAAATGTATACATACACATACTCCGCAACATTCTCCCCATCAAAAAAATTTTCGGGCCGGGGCGCTGCCCCGAACCCTGCAAGGGGGCTGCTAGCCCCCTTGACCCCCAGCCCGCTATCCGGGTAGCGGGACCCCCGTAAAAACTCTGTGTGGCTCCCGATATATCCAAAACCCCCCTCCAAAACAACACACACGCACACTGCACATTGAGTTCGCATGACCAGTTTAACCCGTTAATTGGAGGTTCCCTCGCCCCAAAGGCGAGGGGTAATTAACGGCAGCTTAGTCCGCGGCTGCCGGAGATTCGGATCCCCACAACCATTAAACCCCGGCCTACCCTAGGCAGGGAGAATCTGTAGTACGCCTGAGACGCGTGCGCGTATTCCCATCTCAATGGGGTGACGAAAAACACCCTACAGGCGGTTTCCTTACCTGCAGTTCAGCTTGTTGGTTTAACCGTATAGTTTAGTGTAGTTGTTAGACTAGATTAGACTCCTACCTATTTCAAAACTAACGGATCGTGGGTATTTTAAAAGACAGGTCAAGGGATTTTACAGATATTTCAAAAGGCGTATCTTTTCTTAAAACCACCGTAGCCCTTATTTCCAAAACCCCACGATTTGTGTTATTTCAAATGGCACCATAGTATGATGTGTGTGTGTGTATATATATATATATATATATATATATATATATTAAATGCAGATTAGTTACCGTTGTGTCTAGTATTTAGCTCCCGCTCATTATTGTTGTTCGCCCCGCATCGCATACTTACATTGCTATTTCATATTGCATTGTTGATATTATGCTGTTAGGACACTAGCACCATTACCGATGATGCGTATGTACCACGTACACTTACTTGCCGGCTCACACACATCTTCATCAGTAATTGCCATGCCACGTACACCTTAGAAAATATTATTGCTCGACTTAGGTTGTTAGTTAGTAGTTTGACATGATATTAGTGTACCTGCCTTATATGCCAGTTTAGACATTGTAGTTATTACTTGTCACTTCATGCATACTGTTATTCATTGTTATGCCGCATTCATAGATTTTCATGCCTATATTCATGGTTTTACGTGCTATTGATGATTTGGATTCGGATTTCATGAGATTTCTTGGATTTGGAGGAAAACCGCAAAAACATAAATAAACTACTTCTCTCTTTTAAATAAATAGTGTGGTTTTCCCATGATGTATGAGTCGTCCACCATGAGTTTGCTGATGGATTTCGAGACCCGAGTTCGAGGAGTAGAGGAACTGTTTCGGGTACATGGTGGACCCGGTGCGGTACCCCGGGGCAAGAGGATCGCAGATGATGACGTTGAGCCTGGCAGGGGAGCACTACCGACTGGTGATTTTACCCGATGCGTCGGATATCTGGAGGATACCGTCGTAGTCTTGAGATGGATGGTTGGGGACGGTCTGGATTGACGGCGCCCTAGATATTGAGATTGAGACATTGAGATTTCGAGATATTGAGGTACTGAGATTCGATGATACAGGCCAGTCTGGATAGCCGGAGCCTGAGATTTTGAGACATTGAGATTTATGTTTTGTGTCGATACTAGACACTGTTTATGCTGATTTCATTTATGATACCTCTTTTAAAAAGATACAGAAATCTCACTAATTTATGAAAGCAGTTTTCTTCAGTACATGCATTCTGTTTCATGCATTCATACATCATCCATATGATACATTGCTACTTGAGGCACTGACACAAGCACTTGGTATTACCGTTGTTTAGAGGTATACCCTAGCCATTGTTATAGGCTGCTGGTTTATATTTAAGGATATATTATGATCGTATGACCTAGGATTGCGTCATACATGCGATTCCTGTTCGTAGATATATTCTATTCACGAGTTGGCAACTCACCCCCGTTGTGCCACAGTTTCTTGCAGGTTTTTCCGTACAGGTTTCATTACGGCTTTACTGGCACTGCTTCTTTTCAGGTGACTTGCTAGTAGGTGGGTTTATTTGTATCGTACCCATCATTATATTTTGTATATTATTATTCAGTTGTATCTAGAAGTTCTATCAACCAAACATGTATTTATTTCAGAGATAGAGACCAGTGATATTATTCTTTCGACCTTAGAGTCGCGCGTTGTATTTTATGGATTTCTTGCTGTTTTGAATTTCCTTTTGAGTTTTGGATCCTCGCCCTTGGCGTTGTATATTATATTGCTTGCGTGGTTGTGACTGTCGTTTGACGAAGAGCTAGCTCCTGCTTAAGGATGCCTTTTATTGATTTTGTATACTATTCATGTTGTATCCCGTTTGGGGTCCAGTATTTACAAAGGAGACTCTGCCGAAATTTTCAGTAAATATTTAATGTTTTTAAAAACGCATAATTCGGCTTATGCTATTAAAACTACTTGATTTAAATTAGTTTTCCTTCACTCTACTACTTTTCTTGGTTTGGATTTCTGGGTTTTCGTCTCACTTAGATTACGTACGCCTCGAGACGTTTCGTAGCTTATGTACCGGTCATGTTCCGTACTTTCGGGTCGTGACAAATTTAACCATAAGAATTCAAATGGGTCAAGATTATACCTCAATATCTATAGATCTAGAAAGAAAATTTGCCTCCAAAGATGGCCTCCTAGCACCCAAGATCCATGCAAGAAAGGCTATGGAGAATGGATGAAGAATTGGCTTGAAATTGTGAAGTTTAAATTGGATTTTGGAGCAATTTTTGATGAAAATTGAAGGAAATGGAAAGAGGAAAATGGAGGGGGAGGGCTGATGAAATTCTCGGCCAGAAGAGGGATGGGGATGGTGTTGGTGTTGTGGAAAAAAATGTCCAAGTCAACCCTTCTCATTTCACTTTAAACCCATACCCAAATTAATATATTTTATTCCCTTTTCAAATCAATTTCCCTCACATGAGTTAAAGTAAAAAGGAGGGGGGGAAATGGCTGTTCCAGCAGTGGTGGGGCCGTCCAAAGGAGTGAAGAATGAGTGTGAGAGATTTTACAAAAAATTTCTATGCAAACCCCCCCCCCCCAAGCTCAAAATTGCAAGTTTTAGTTTAAAATAATTATATTTTAATTTCCATTGATTACAACCAAATAGAACTTGAAATAAAATACTAAAAATTTATATTACTAACTAGATTTTAGTTGTCATGGTTCTATAGATTAAAATTAGCCCATTCAAATTTGTATTTATCACTAAATAAATGTATTTTTAACAGCTTAAAATAATATTAAAAATAGTAAAATAGCGAAAAAAATTTAAATGACCAGAAATTTATAAGTAACTCATTAGCTACTAAAAACTAGCAATTACCTATCCAAATTAGGTATAATTAGGCCTATACAGCAAAATAACAATAATGACGATTTTCGGAAAAATACCAAATATTTACCGATTTTCAGAAAAACACCAAAACGACTTTTCAAGGCGTTACAGCAAGTGGGAGATTGTTAGTTATATGTATGCCCTAGAGGCCATTACTGTACCTGAGATGTACATTGTAGTGGATACTTGGATATATATAGGGAGGACTTTCTTGCTCGACATGATAGTATGCTATCTGGTTACTCTTTATCTTAATATGTACACTTATTGTCTCTTTGTTACATATTGGTAAAGCACTTAGGATGCGTACTTGACTACCTAGATTATGATGGAGATCATACCAGTAGGACAAAGGTAGTCTGTGAGTACATCCTTTAATTTCCCTAGTCGTGGGTGAATTTGGAGACGAGGCATCGATATACCAGAATAGACTAGCATATAGCTTCTCGACCCATGTTGATGGTCGATGGATGATCCCATTTCCATTGGTGTTTGACATCAGAGATGATATACGGGTGCTCAGTGGAGACTCACTGGACGGGCTCGCCGAGAACTCCCAGATGGTATTATACCTCACGTCAGATGGCAGTTCTCTGGTGACACTGGTACAGGTTAGTCTGTCGACCCGAGATCGTCATAGAGTCTTGTGTGATTCCCACTGTGCTTTGATTTCCACCTTACCACGTTCAAGAGAACGTGCAAAACGGTGTTTTTTGGGTACAGTCCCGAGTCACATGGAGGCAATGAGCGATAGGAGGGGATTCGTCTCTCCCGGTATTGGGAGTTGATGTTGCGCTGTGCTCGATTGGCTATAACATGAAGTCCCTGGCCTGGGCTGATTCTGAGATTTACTGGTAAGTGTTACTAGTAGTTTCTCGACCTGTTATGAGCCTCACATCGGCACGACTTATCGAGTTACTGGGGTCAGACGTTTACCACCCCTAGACGAGATATGTGACATATCAGACGAAGAGACCGGACTGTACGGAAAGTGTTACTGATTGGATTCGCAGGAGTATGAGCAGGCTTGCTTGTTGATCTTCTGATCGCTCAATACCCGGGTGGCCGTTATGTTTAGCACGCCTCTTGCGGCTTGTGGGTGTTTGATATGATCATCACCTACTGCCGGCGTATTGACGAGTCTTTAGAGTCCTACACATAGGTTACCTGGCTCAAGCGAAACGGAGTAGGAGCACATACGAGATATGTGCGGGACCGAGATTAATACATGTATGAGATACCGTATTCTATTCTCGTGATTTATTCGTATCGATCGGTTATATGTGATATGGCCGGGTTATCGAATCAAGTGTTGATTCGATAAATTGATACACATGATATTAGTCGGTTATATGTGATATAGCCGGATTATTAAATCAAGTGTTGATTTGATAATCTAATGTATAATTATATATTTGATATATTAATTTACATTAACGAGTATTAGCTCACTTAAGATTTCTTTTCTCACTTGTTTTGTTCATTAAGTGTGTATGTGATATATATTTATGTACATAATTTGTATCATGCTTGATTACATGCAAGCATGGGGGTGTATGTGTGACTTAAACCATGATAATTAAAATGTGAAGGTTTTTATTTATCTTAATAATTCAAAATTAGTGAGAATTTTGTCATGCTTGGAAGCTTGGAGAAGCTTGAAGCATCTTTGACAAAGTCCACTTGTTTTGTCTCACTTAAGATATTTATTAACTTAACCATTTTAATTAGCCATGGTTTAGTCTCTACAATGGTTAGTATATGACACTAATTCACCCATGGTTGCTATTCTCACCTCATTAGTTTTCATTCTTCATTTTTTCATGGTTGCTTTCTTCATCTCCTTCCATCTTCAAGCTTACTAGCTCCATGAAACATGAAGAAATATTGTGATAAAATAAAATCTAAAGTGAGCCCACTTCCTACTTCATCATCCTATACACTTGCTTGGGTAGTAAAGGGTGTTCTCTTCACAAAGTTCTTGACCTAGCGAAGAGGTAGCTTGGGTTTGAGTCTCCTCGACGTAGATCATCTTCAGCCTCGAAGATTTTGAGCAAGCTTGTTCATTTCTCCAAGGGAACCCATACTAGAGTTCGGGAGATCTTCGATCGCAGCGAAGGGACTACTACATGGATCTTTAGAAGCCGGATTTTAGTATTATATTGTTGGATCATGATCGGACGGATAATATTAGTGGGCTTTGGTTTAAGCCGGATCTTAGTATTATATTGTTGGATTATTTTCGTCTCATAGTATTCGTATTCTGTCGGAATACGGATACGGGTATGTATATACGGATGAGAGGTATTCTTGTAATTCGTTACAAGTTTACTTTAGAAAATGCCATTTCTTTTTCCATTAAACATTTAGTTTAAATGTTTATAGCGTGGGAAAGTGTGAGTCATGGTTTGCATTAACTCATGCATGTGCACTTGGTGATTCATGGTGACATGCATAGGTTTTTGTTTTGGCTAAGATATTTGTTGCGAGTGTTGTGAGATATTTTAGTGAGAGGCAGATCTTTTCTTGGTGTGGATTTCTTTAGTTTCTCACTTTCTAACGAAAAATATAACACAACACTCAAAAAGAAAAAAACAAGCCACCATTTTTTCTTCACTTGCGTTTTTCTTTAGCTCACACTTTCTCTCCATGGCATCTTCTTCAACCTCCACCCTATATGTCTCATGTGTTGAGAAACCTAGGGTGTATTGAGACAAAATAATCACAAACACTCTCTACTTCATCTTGGCTATCTAGGTTGGAAAATTAGATACTCGAGTTGCTTCGGTTTTGAGGCCGGAGCCCGTAATACAAACTCTCGAGGTGGATCGTCATCGATGGAGGGACACCGGAGATCAAACATTATCGAGGAAGCCGCGAGGAGCTTGGGACATAGGTTGAAGACCGAAGGACACGGATCATTCGGTATATCCTCTCTAAACACCTTTTCATATAACTAGTTTAGGGTTAATGGTCGATCCGTAGATTAAGGTTCCGTTAGCACCGTTTTTTTTAAAGTTTTTGTTCCGCATTTGGTCATAGATTAATGGTCGGGGCGGCGTCGTAACCCAACATGGTATCAGAGCCAAGCAATTAACCTCATACTAGTTGTTTTAGACGATATTAAAGTATTGAAACCGAAACAACTCCGAAACAATACCAACGCATATTCTGGTTTCTGTCGAATTTAATTTAGTCTTCTAAAAATATTTAAGCAATTGCAGAAAACTACCTAGGTGACTACTAGAACACACACCAAACACGAGCCCTAAATTCCACTTTTGACCCGGCCACATTAGCCAAAAATCCGGCCTGGCCGGTCCAACGAAGAAACCGGGGCTTGGTATTTTGGGTGTGGTCTCGTCTCTGGAATATTGGTTCAGTAGTATTGCTTGTTTAGCCCAGTTTGGATATGGTTTTATTTATTAGTTTGTTGGCTATTCGGGATGTTTTCGAAGTCGATATTTCTAACATTGTTTAAAGTTTTACAGTACATGTATTACTATCTGCGACCGTGAATGTCATTAGAGCGGTACAACTTGTCTAATTGCTATAGTTCTTTTAGACGGGTTTGCGAACGTGACATTCACGTTGATGTTCTGTGTTGTGCTGTGTTGTGGCGGAATCGTCGTGGTGGATAGCTTGGTTGCAATGTTAGTACAGTTTTGTTTCATTTGTACATTTGATATCATGAGCGTCTAACATATGGACTGCCGTCACTATCTGTTTGTTTATTATTTGTTTGGGGCACGACCGGGTTGAGGTCGATATCACCGTTGTATATTTTTTTCTTTTCTGTATTAGGATTACCTCGCGATGGAGTGCATGGAAAGCCAGGTTCTAGAGGGCAACGGGCCCGCATCTCATGGCGTTGAGACAGAGGGGCCTCACTCTAGAATTGGCGGGATATTCGCCGCACTCATAAGGGGTACAGTTTGACCTAAGGAGGGGTACTCAAGTTACGGGATTCCGTGAAGTGCCGGGTGGCCCATTCACTTTGATGAAGGGGGTTTCCTCACTTTTGGTTTTGGTGGGTAACTTGCCACGCTCATAGGGGTCTAGGTTTTTATTGCACAGGCTATCCACACGACCACGGGAATGTCGGGTTTCACTTGCGGCTCAAAGGAAACCCGGGGCTCCCAGATTATCAGTATTGTTCTGTGATGTTTATCGCTTATCTCTGATGTTGCATTTATCATGCCTGGAATGATTATTATATATTGTTATATATATATACGAGTAGATGTTGTATATGTTTTGCACCCGCGCTAGTCCAGCCCCTGCTCTGTCATTAGTTAAGTAACCTAATGGGTGATGACGAGGCCTAGTGGCGAATGCGGATGGCATATACGTACATCATATTTTCGTTCTTTTCTGGTGTGATCAATTGATAGGATAGCATTGATTCTGATAAATGCAAGGAAAATAGACCTATTCGATATTGTTGGAATAATTTTCAAAAGCTGTTATTACAAGGGCGTTTTCTTTTATTTTGCACAGCGGTATTCGGTTATGAATATCCAGTACATCATTCGATGAGGCAAGAGCCGAGATCCCTTTACCGGGAGTGACCTCTTGGGCAGAAGTTTGCGTCAGGGTAATAACTTCACTATAGTCAATTACTTTTTTGCTTTGCATCGTGGTATTCAGTTGGGAGTATCCTGCACCTCATTCCACGAGGAAAGAGCCGAGATCCCTTCACCGGGAATGACCTCTTTAGCAAAGGTTTTCACCACTATATATTTGTAAAAAGCTATCCGGTTCCTTCAACGATATCAAGTTCATTACGTTAAAATTTTTTTGCCAAAAACCATTCATAGCCCTCTGTCATTTCAGACGGGTAGCACTTAGTATTTATGCTATGTTTGTTGGTCTTCGTCATGGCATAGTGTATGGTAGCTATTTGTTACTTTTCTATTGGATAGTTAGATGCGTTAGTTTAGGACAGTCGTACTACTATGTTGGCTTTTGTCAAGGGTATGTACGGGTGGGTTCAAATTAACCTGGACAATGACGGGTAGAACTTGACATGTGACTTATAATATGTTGGCCTTCGTCAAGGTCATAAGAGCATGGGGTAAAAATCACATTGGGATTTTCAAACATACAGGAAACTTTCCAGGCATGCGCATACCTTCTGGAGTGTGATAACTTGAGTGGATTCTATCAGGTTATCATGCGATGATAGTTGGATTCCAATTCCCACTGATGTGTTGGTTTACTCCTCAGGTGATTTTGGATGATCCCGACTAATTCTTCTTTAGGGTTTGGAGGAGAATTTGAGGATACAGTGGGAGACATCCTGATTAGATAAAGTGATTAACCATTCTGATCTAGATTAGAGTGCACGCTGAGTGTTTCTTTTCTATCTCTCTCTCTTTGGAAACGACCATGTCCCGACTCTAGACTAGAACTCATAAACTAAGTTAACCGAACTTTCTTAAAACACACTGGCTTTTGGATTGTCAGAGCTGCATGCTTCATTGCCACTCCTTCTTTTACCTTTTTCTTCTCTTCGGAACATTCCATATCACTATGAAGATCCACATTTATTGGATAAGACCATCGTATATTTACATACGAACTCGAAGAAACTTGTTTCAGATTCGAGAATGGTTTCCGGTTCTGGAGAAATTGAATAGGACTATTAAGTTGTATTTTCCTTTTACCTTCTCTCAGGTCATGAGGGTTCCTAAGATTAGGAGTGGGTACACCTATTGCGCTTATTGGACAGTCTTCTTCCAAATCATAGGCAGGAGTCGAAAGGTGGGGAAAGAAGAAAACCAATTAGCCTAAGTGTGGTGTACAGAAGGTAATAAGTAAAGACAAATAAAGGGATTAGAAAGAGGGCAAAGTAAATTGCGACTGCTATCATTCATGACCGAACTGTGTATATCATCACCACTCCTACTTCACCTTTGAATTTCTCCAGAACACCCCGTATCATTACGAAGATCCGCATTTATTGGATAATCCATCGTATAGTTACATACGAACTCGAAGGTGTTAGGAATATATATGCCCTAGAGGCCATTATTGTACATGTGATGTATATTATAGTGGATGCTTGGACATATATGTAGAGGACTTTCTTGCTCGACATGATAGTATGCTATCTGGTTACTCTTTATCTTAATATGTTGACTGGTATTCTTTACTATCTTGCTCTCACATGTTGATAAAGCCCTTAGGATATGTACTTGACTACCAGAATTATGATGAGATCATACTAGTGGGGCCAGAGTGGTCCAAAAGTACATCCTTTAATCAGTTCTTAGTCGTGGGAATATCGAGACTAGGGTATCGATATTCCAGAGTAGACTACTGTGTATGTATCTTGTCCCTTAGAGGGCGATGGTTGATCCCACAACCATTGGTGTGTAACATCAAAGATTGTACACAGGTGCTCATTGGATAATGGGTAAACCGAACAGGGCTCACCGAGGACTCCTAGTTGGTAGTATACCTATCGTCAGATAGAAGTCCTCTGGTGACACTGGTACAGGTTAGTCTATAGACCTGAGATCGTCATAGAGTCTTGTGTGGCTTCCACTGTGGTTTGATTTCCTTCCTACCACGGCTCAAAGGAGTCATGCAAACAGGTGGATTTTGGGTACAGTTCCGAGTCACATAGAGGAAATGAGCGATAGAAGGGATTCGTCTATCTCGGTATTGGAGATTGATGTTGCACTATACTCGATTGGTTATAACTGGAAGTCCTTCGCCAGGGCTGCTGCTGAGATTTACTGATAATAGTTATCAGTAGTTTCTCAAACCGTTATAGGCCAGACATCGGCATGACTAAGTACGTTACTGTGGTTTGACGTTTACCACCCCTAGACATGATATGCGACATATCATACGAAGAGACCGGACTGTACGGTAGTGTTACTGATAAGCTTCATGGAGAGTATGGACGAGCTTGCTTTGTGATCTTCATATCGCTCAATACCCGGGTAGCCGTTACATCCAGCTAGTACTGCTGACGGCTTGTAAGTGACTGATGTGATCATCACTTACTGCTGGCGTATTGACGAGTCTTTAAAGTCCCACACAGAAGTTTCTTGGTTCAAGCGAAACGAAGTAGGACACATATGTGATATGTGTGTGGGCCTGATCAAATACGAGTATATGATACCGTATTGTAATCTGGCAGTTATCTGGTATCGGTTAGGTTATATGTGATATAACCAAATTACCGAATCAAGTGTTGATTTGATAATGTGATAAACAGATAAATGATATTAGTCGGTCATATGTGATATAACCGGATTATTAAATCAAGTGTTGATTTAATAATTTGATATAAATTATATTTGATATAATTATATATTAACTAATATCATTATCTCACTAATTGCTTTATATATACATACATACATACATACATATATATATATATATATATTAATGTATATTTGATATATATAAATATATATATTATTATATGAAACATGACATGTTTTTCTATTTTGAGAAAATAGAAAAATGAGGTGTAAATTGTGGAGATATTTGTGGAATGGGCAATGCATGGGTTTTATTATTTGTATATTAGTCTTGACTCACTATTCAAGTATGGTTGCAATTTAGAATTGCAATTTTATTCCATGCTTGAATAAGTGAGGAAAGAGAGAGCCATTTTGAGTTTACTCTCATTATTTTTCATTCTTCATGCCTTAACCATTTTCATGAGCTCTTGCTCTCTCTTACTCTCTACCATTTTCTTCACCTCACTTCCAAGTTCAAACCCTCACATGTGATGTGAATCATTGAACTTGTGAAAACCCTGGTGAGAAAAATAAACCCCTACTTCACCATCTCAATTAGATTAGCAATTTGATGTGGAGTGTTGCCTTCACTAATGAGATTAGTGAAGGGTTAGCTTGAGCTAGTGGACTTCAGGTGGATCATCTTTGGCGCGAAGATCACGAAGGAGGTTCTTTCATCTTGAAAAGGAGCCTAGTGGAGTCGCGTGGACCACAACCCGGAGCTAGAGAAGAGAAGGACTCGAACTACAAAACTTGTATGCTCTTTTCTTCTCTTTAGTTCATCACATCATCATAGGCAAACCTTAATAATCTAGTAAAGATCTTGTTAGTCTAGTTTAGCACCTAATAAAATTAAAATTTGGCATTCTTGATGCTACTAAAACGTTATGGTGGTGGTAGGGTCGACTTTCATGGTATCAGAGCCAAACTAGAATATTAGTGTCACGCCCCGAAAGTACGGAACATGACCGGCACTTAAACTACGAACGTCTCAAGGCGTACGTAATCTAAGTGAGCCGAAAACCCAGAAATCCAAACCAAGAAAATTAGCAGAGTGAAGGAAAAACCAATTTAAATCAAGTAGTTTTAATAGCATAAGCCGAATTATGCGGTTTAAAAACATCAAATATTTCCCGAAAATTTCGGCAGAGTTTCCTTTGTAAATACTGGCACCCAAACGGGATACAACATGAATAGTATACGAAATCAATAAAAAGGCATCCCCAAGAGGGAGCTAGCTCTTCGTCAATAGACGGTCATAACCACACAAGCAATATCATATACAACGCCAAGGGCGAGGATCAAAACTCAAAAGGAAACGCAAAACAACAAGAATTCCACAGAAATACAATGCGCGACTCTAAGGTCGAAAGAATAACATCACTGGTCTCTATCTCAAAAATAAATACATGTTTGGTTGATGGAACTTCTAGATACAACAGAATAATGATATACAAGATATATAATGGGGGTACGATACAAGTAAACCCACCTAATAGCAAATCACCCGAACGAAACTATGCCCGCAAAGCCGTAAAGAACCCTGTACGGAAAACCTGCAAGAAACTGGGGCACAACGGGGGTGAGTTGCCAACTCGTGAATAGAAAAACATCTACGAATAGAAATCGCATAAATAACGCAACCTAGGTCAATGATCATAATATATCCTCAAATATAAGTATAACATGCAGCCTATAACAATGGCTAGGGTAATATCTAACCCGAGTGTAATCTCATGTGCCCGTGTCAGTGCCTCAGGTAGCAATATATCATATGAATGAGGTATGAATGCATGAAAACAGAATACATGTAAATGAAGAAACTGTTTTCATAATTTAGCGAGATTTCCTTTGTATTTTTAAAATGAGATATCATAAATGAAATCAGCATAAAACAGTGCCTAGCATCGGCACAAAACGTAAACCCAATATCTCGATATCTCTGTATCACAGTCTCTGTACCTCAATATCTCAAAATCTCAATGTCTCAATCACAATATTTAGGGCGCCGTCAGTCCAGACCGGCCCCTACCATCTATCTCAAGACCACGACGGTATCCTCCGGATATCCGACGCGTCGGGTAATATCACCGGTCGGTAGTGCTTCCCTGCCAGGCTCAATGTCAACAACACGACCTTCTTGCCCCGGGGTACCACACCGGGCCCACCATGTACCCGAAACGGTTCCTCCACTCCTCGAATCGGGTCTCGAAATCCATCATCAAACTCATGGTGGACGACTCATACATCATGGGAAAACCGCATATTTTATTTAAAAGAGAGGGAAGAAGCTTATACAAGTTTTGCGGTTTTCCCCCAAATCCAGAAAATCTCATAGAAATCCGAATCCAAATCATCAATAGAATATAAACCTATGAATATAGGCATAACAATGAATAACAGTATGCATGAAGTGACAAGTAATAACTACAATATCTAAGCTGGCATATAAGGTAAGTACACTAATATTATGTCAAACTACTAGCTATCAAGCTAAGTTAAGCAATAATATTTTCTAAGGTGTACGTGACATGGCAATTACCGATGAAGATGTGTGTGAGCCGGCAAGTAAGTGTACGTGGTACATACGCATCATCGGTAATGGTGCTGGTGTCCTAACAGCATAATGTCAACAATGCAATATGAAATAACAATGTAAGTATGCGATGCGGAGCGAGCAACCAAAATGAGCAGGAGCAAAATATTAAACAATGGTGCCATTTGAAATAACACGAATCGTGGAGTTTTGAAAATAGGGCTACGGTAGTTTTAAGAAAGGATACGTCTTTTGAAATATCCGTAGATCCATTGACCTGTCTTTTAAAATACCCACGATCCACTAGTTTTGAAATAGGTAGGAGTCTAATCTAATCTAACAACTATACTAAACTATACGGCTGAACTAACAAGCTGAACTACAGGTAAGGAAACCGCCTATCATCTGAGTCGATACATATACATACATGTATATGTATAGTCGGTGATCCCGCCTCAATAATATCATATCCGATACCATATCTATAATCAGACATCCCAAGTCAAGAGTGCGGATCAATCATCAATATATAGCTCGTACGTAAATCCGTCGTACGGCATCCCAAATCTGGGTACAGGTTGATATCATATTCATCACACTATTCATCTAGTACCCTCTTTATCCAAGATCATAGTCCAGGGTACTGACCTATGTCTAGTACAATACTAATATCATCAATATATTCATGATCTGACTACTGATCGACGGACTCGTACAAACCGATATCATCAGCACATATCATCATCAAGGGGTATACATCGCCCAATACGGCCTAGTATCAATATCCAAGCATATCATATCTCATATCACGATCACATGTCGACCATTTTATTTATAGCACTATTCACCCGTATCGTCGTTCAAAGACCCGCTATAACATCAGGACGTATCTCAAATACGAATCCTGCCATATCACCGATATCACAACCTCAACACAAATCTCATCGAATCATCTCAAACCCAAGTATCATCCTCAAATCCGTATGTGAACACATAGTCCCATACCCATGTGAACACATAACTATATATTCCCGAATAAGCACAAATGAAAGAAGAAAGTATGCAAGTATGGGTGGTTGTGTGCATGTGTGGTGCGACCACTACTCAAGGGTTTTGCGACACTAAATCATCCAAGAACACCAAATATCCATATTATCATCAATATACTCAAACAAAATATAATCAATATATATGTGTGTATACGTATTCGTATACATTACCACGAACTGCGGGGGTGCTATATGCCATCCACCCGACTTCTCCCCGTAGATATAAATCTACTCACCTGGTCCTCGCTCGCCGGTGCCGACGTCGCCACGCGCTTGCTTGTCGTCTCGAAGTCCACATGGGTACCTACATATCATAAAGCATCGTATCGCATTAAAATCCGACTCATGATCAAAACGACACACGAAACACATATAGGTCAAAACCTATGGTTGCTTTCACAAAAACCCAAAATTCACTTTAAAAGCCATTTTTCCGAAAATCTAGCAAGCATAAATTACCCGTTTTAGTACAAAACTCGACGTTTGAACAAATTTAATGGCCATAATACTTATTGAACAACTTAAATAAGTCATAAAAACCATTTCCATTATTTAATCTCATTAAATTTCTTTAGCCCCAAAATTCTAGTTTACAATATACCCAAATTTTAACAATTTTATAGCAAAAATGCACAAACAACAATTTAGCTAGGATTTTCATGAACTAAAGACATTAAACCACACTTAATAATGTTAATGAAGTCAAGAAAAACCTAATTACATTTTTCTCTTAATCAAATTCAAGGTTTACAAAAACCCAGTTTGCAATTTAAGCAATTTGGACAAATTACATATAACAAGTGCAATTTAATCAACCAAACTAGGTTTTACATACATTAAGATGTTAAACTAAACCTTGCATCCCTAATGATATGATAAAAATCCTAATTAAAATCACAAACCCTTACTATATTTTTCAAAACATTCAATTAATCCCAAACTATTAACTAATTATGCTAGATTTAAATTGTTCAAACAACAATTAGACATAAGGTTAAGAATTTACCCCCACAATCATCTTGAAATCTAGCACAAATCTAGCCACCCAAACATGCTTCCCTTCACCAAGATCCATACTAGAATGGTCAAGTAAAAATGGGTAGGGATTAGATTTTGATTTTGTGGAATTTTTGAAGCATTTTGGATGATTTTTTGATGGAATTTTGAAGAGAAAAGAGAAGAAAAAATGGAGGGGGGGGCTGCTGCTTCTGGTTTCAGCAGAGGAAGAGGGGGAAAAAGGTGAGGGGATGATGCCAAAATATCCAAGTCAAAGCCCCTCCCAATTACCATAATACCCCCACCTACTTTACTATATATAAAACCTTATTTTAACCCATTTCTCACATGATTTAAGGTCAAAAAGAGGGAAATAAAATTCTTGGGCTTCTACAATAGTGTGGGGATGGCTAAGGGGAGTGAGGGTGAGTGTGAGAGACTTTACAAAAAAATTCTATGCAAAAAAGACCCCCCACAATACCATATTTGCAAGTTTTAGTTCAAAATAACTATATTTTTGTTTTCCATAAAATAAATCAATTAAAACTTGAAATAAAATACTAAAAATTTATATTACAACTAGATTTTAATTAAAATGATTTTAAATATTAAAATTAGCCCATTTAAATTTGTATTTATCGCTAATTTAATGTATTTTCTTACCGGCTTAAAATAATATTAAAATAATTAATTTCGGAAAAATTTTCAGAAAATTTGAAATTTCAGCAGTGGCTCAATAACACCAAATACTAGCAATTACATAGCTAGAATATGCATATTTAATTTTATAATAAAGATATTTGCATTTTGCCTTTTTACAGAAAACCCCCTTATTTTACCGTTTTTTCGAAATTTCACCGAAACGATTTTCAAAACGTTACAATCTTCCCCCCTTAAAGAAATTCGGTCCCCGAATTTAAATTAAAACTTCCTCCAAATACTAAAACATCTAAGCAAAACCATCAAGTCGTCG
Organism: Agapanthus africanus; assembly: GCA_030015575.1. Lineage (NCBI taxonomy): Eukaryota > Viridiplantae > Streptophyta > Magnoliopsida > Asparagales > Amaryllidaceae > Agapanthus > Agapanthus africanus. The sequence continues at coordinate 327,759,647 of JASDDO010000018.1, forward strand.
GGGCTCCGAAATCGTAAATACATAAAACAAATCGTAGCGCAGCGCATGCGCATGAAAAATGAGCATATAACTCAAATCAAAACTCCGTCAAGCATCCCGCAATCATCGGAGTCATGGGGAAGACATCAATTCCAAATCCAAAGCAAAACCAATATGATATAACTCGAAACTATACATGTAAATATCGTATCTATATATGTAAGTATCTGACGGAAATGCATGTCAAATCTCTTTAAGTCGCTGTGCAACGCGTATAACACTGCACAGTGGCGGACGTCTATCATAAGAAAATAACTATATACATATATACCTTTGTTTGAAATGTATGTTCCGCCATTTTGGAAACAATTTAGAAGGGTCTCCTTGTTTTAAACATTTCGTGTCATATCAGACACGTAGGTAAATACTGAGGCTATAGCTCACTTTTTGGATATCCCTTCAATAACTATCAATGCATGCAAAATATATTCAGGTACTGTCCTCTGATTAGTCCTGCTTAGTACGAAAACACATCGCAATTATCATAAAAAACGTACTGGTCTATAAGAAATCAATCCCAAAATACGCGTATGAATACTACGTGCGTCTGGTGCGCACGACAATCAAAATCCATATACGTGCCATATAAGTGCACAGAAACAATATCTAAGTGTATCGGGTGTGCACAAAGCATCTGTCGTAGGCAACGTGTGTGCCTGACAGCAAAATCAGGTGCATCTGACATGCACGAAAAAAATCTCGATTTAGTGCATCTGGTGTGCACCAAAATCGCATCTCAAGACATGCGCTCAACATGCGCGAAAACCCAAAACCAGGGGCATCCATCATGCACGAAATCATGAAATCCAATATCAAGCACCGAACATGCGCAAAATCAAATCAGGTGCACAAGGTGCACAAAACAAATATCGAGTATCACAATCGAAATCGAAGTCCAGTGCATCTAAGTGCACAAAAGGCGTATCACTGCACTGCAAGCATATATAAACTATACAGAGTGCAGGAACCAAATCGTGTGCGTGCAAACGCACAAAATCAACTCAAATGTCTAAAACCGTAAAATCACAAACATGTGAAAGCAAAGCACGAAAACGATATCAAGTGCAACACTGTGCAAAGATCGTAAATCCTCAATCATCAAAATCAAATCATAAGAATAAATCACCCAAAACATCGAAATCAATAATGGCGGAATAGTACCGCTCAAGTGCATCCTCTAAGAATCTCGGGCCAACTGTCGCGGTCACTAGTGAGACGTCTCGTCGATGATCATGAACTCTGGCCTGCTGGTGTGCGTAACAATGACCACTCCTGGGTCAAGGTCTTCACTGTGAATTACCAATCTCTCGGTCCATCGGCTCATCGGCCCTGTCAGGTGTGCTAACGGGGATGATCCCGTTCTGGCACTTCTCGGGTCATCTCTCGGTCAATCATCGCGTCCACTCGTAAGACAGCATATCACTGGCGTCGGCCTCTGGCTCTCTGAATGTACGTGACACATCTGATCCTGGGTGCAAGTATTATTGCAGCAGTGTCCTGGAAGGAATCCTGCTCACGGTCTCTTCCATGTCTCGTCTCTGCCAACGGTCCGGAAGTCATCGTCCTTTCCTTTATCTGCATCTTGCTCTGGAACGACTGCATACTCATCGCGACTCCTTCTGGAAGGTAAATCCAAGTACCATGCCTCGGCATGCGCATCGCATCTCTGATGTCGGCGGAGTGGAACGTAGTCTCATCAAGATCTCGTACGAAACTCTTACTCCACTTTTCTCTAACGTCGACTGCTTCGGACTCGTCTCTTCGTGGCTGCATGGACTGAGCTCCAACGGCTATCCTCGTTTCTGGAGTCTCCCAAGAATGCATCTCACCACCTAGCATCCGATTGAAGTCGAACCATTCGATTGATTCGTCAGAACCTCATAATCCCCCAAAAGCTCAACATCTTGGGTACAGTTTAACAGTATCGAGTACGTACCACAGCATCGATGGTCCAGTCGTAGAAGGGCAAACCCAAGCCTCACTAATGGCGCCGTGGAACTGCCGCAAACCCGAAGGTTCAAAGGCTTTCACACGGTCATTATGTCGAGTTAGGGTTTCATTCTTCTAGAGGGTCCATAGAATTGCCTGCATGCCCTTCCGAATACTTTAAACTTGGAATAATAGGCTTCTAACATTCGATCGTCTCTGTCGACTCTCAACGTCTCCGCGTGAAGTCGTCTCTTGCTGGAATCAATCTATCTGATGACCTCTCATCGGGTAGGCAAACGAACCACATGTCCTAGTCATTCATCCTCGGGTGACTAGCGACCTTCTATCATCTCTTAGTACAACCTGTACTGCAATAGCTCCAACATATGGGGCGATATCTTGTCGCTCGCAGCAGCAACTGGCTCACTCGTCTGCACGCTGAACAGTGCCTCAATCATCATGAGTAAGCAATACACCAACGGTCATCAAAATCTGGCTGGGCTCTATCATTGGCTCAATCCTCTAGTGTCGATCAGCACATCCGAGTAACCTCATAAAGGCAATCCGCCAAACGCTCGTAGCGCGGAAACACAGTAAAAAGACACATTTCCGCAATCGTGTGTCGCCGGAATTTCGCCCTGGTCAGTCCTCGTTCGTGATGAGCTCGTGCTGACCGCAACTCTAGCTGTAGCTCTCCCTGCCCGTAATCGTGGCAGCAAACCGCAACTGGTACCGATGAGGCTAGATCAAGAATGAATATGATATTGAGCAAAGAAATGTATATCCTAAGGCTCCTTAAGTGGAGTAGCATATCGTAAGTATGCCGCGGAACATACCCACGGTACGTCACTCTACTTTAGTCACCTATTCCATCAACCAAGGGTCATCCTACGCTCCGAAGGTAAAACCTAAAGCTCTGATACCAACTTTGTCACGCCCCGAAAGTACGGAACATGACCGGCACTTAAACTACGAACGTCTCGAGGCGTACGTAATCTAAGTGAGCCGAAAACCCAGAAATCCAAACCAAGAAAATTAGCAGAGTGAAGGAAAAACCAATTTAAATCAAGTAGTTTTAATAGCATAAGCCGAATTATGCGGTTTAAAAACATCAAATATTTCCCGAAACTTTCGGCAGAGTCTCCTTTGTAAATACTGGCCCCCAAACGGGATACAACATGAATAGTATACGAAATCAATAAAAAGGCATCCCCAAGCGGGAGCTAGCTCTTTGTCAATAGATGGTCACAACCACACAAGCAATATCATATACAACGCCAAGGGCGAGGATCAAAACTCAAAAGGAAACGCAAAACAACAAGAATTCCACAGAAATACAACGCGCGACTCTAAGGTCGAAAGAATAACATCACTGGTCTCTATCTCAAAAATAAATACATGTTTGGTTGATGGAACTTCTAGATACAACAGAATAATGATATACAAGATATATAATGGGGGTACGATACAAGTAAACCCACCTACTAGCAAATCACCCGAACGAAACTATGCCCGCAAAGTCGTAAAGAACCCTGTACGGCAAACCTGCAAGAAACTGGGGCACAACGGGGGTGAGTTGCCAACTCGTGAATAGAAAAACATCTATGAATAGAAATCGCATAAATAACGCAACCTAGGTCAATGATCATAATATATCCTCAAATATAAGTATAACATGCAGCCTATAACAATGGCTAGGGTAATATCTAACCCGAGTGTAATCTCATGTGCCCGTGTCAGTGCCTCAGGTAGCAATATATCATATGAATGAGGTATGAATGCATGAAAACAGAATATATGTAAATGAAGAAACTGTTTTCATAATTTAGTGAGATTTCCTTTGTATTTTTAAAATGAGATATCATAAATGAAATCAGCATAAAACAGTGCCTAGCATCGGCACAAAACGTAATCCCAATATTTCGATATCTCTGTATCACAGTCTATGTACCTCAATATCTCGAAATCTCAAAGTCTTAATCACAATATCTAGGGCGCCGTCAGTCCAGACCGGCCCCGACCATCCATCTCTAGACCACAATGGTATCCTCCGGACATCCGACGCGTCGGGTAATATCACCGGTCGGTAGTGCTCCCCTGCCAGGTTCAACGTCAACAACATGATCCTCTTGCCCCGGGGAACCACACCGGGCCCACCATGTACCCGAAACGGTTCCTCCACTCCTCGAATCAGGTCTCGAAATCCATCAGCAAACTCATGGTGGACGACTCATACATCATGGGAAAACCGCATATTTTATTTAAAAGAGAGGGAAGAAGCTTAAACAAGTTTTGCGGTTTTCCTCCAAATCCAGAAAATCTCATAGAAATCCGAATCCAAATCATCAATAGCATATAAACCCATGAATATAGGCATAAGAATCCATGAATACGGCATAACAATGAATAACAGTATGCATGAAGTGACAAGTAATAACTACAATATCTAAGCTGGCATATAAGGTAAGTACACTAATATTATGTCAAACTACTAGCTATCAAGCTAAGTTAAGCGATAATATTTTTTAAGGTGTACGTGACATGGCAATTACCGATGAAGATGTGTGTGAGCCGGCAAGTAAGTGTACGTGGTACATACGCATCATCGGTAATGGTGCTGGTGTCCTAACAGCATAATGTTAACAATGCAAAATGAAATAACAATGTAAGTATGCGATGCGGAGCGGGCAACCAAAATGAGCGGGAGCTAAATATTAAACAATGGTGCCATTTGAAATAACACGAATCGTGGGTATTTGAAAATAGGGCTAAGGTAGTTTTAAGAAAGGATACGTCTTTTGAAATATCCGTAGATCCTTTGACCTGTCTTTTAAAATACCCACGATCCGCTAGTTTTGAAATAGGTAGGAGTCTAATCTAATCTAACAACTACACTTAATTATACGGCTGAACTAATAAGCTGAACTACAGGTAAGAAAACCGCCTATCATCTGAGTCGATACATATACATACATGTATATGTATAGTCGGTGATCCCGCCTCAATAATATCATATCCGATACCATATCTATAATCAGACATCCCAAGTCAAGAGTGCGGATCAATCATCAATATATAGCTCGTACGTAAATCCGTCGTACGGCATCCTAAATCTGGGTACAGGTTGATATCATATTCATCACACTATTCATCTGGTATCCTCTTTATCCGAGATCATAGTCCAGGGTACTGACCTATGTCTAGTACAATACTAATATCATCAATATAGTCATGATCTGACTACTGATCGACAGTCTCATACAAACCGATATCATCAGCACATATCATCATCAAGGGGTATACATCGCCCAATACGGCCTAGTATCAATATCCTAGCATATCATATCTCATATCACGATCACATGTCGACCATTTTATTTATAGCACTATTCACCCGTATCGTCGTTCAAAGACCCGCTATAACATCAGGACGTATCTCAAATACGAATCCTGCCATATCATCGATATCACAACCTCAACACAAATCTCATCGACTCATCTCAAATCCAAGTATCATCCTCAAATCCGTATGTGAACACATAGTCCCATACCCATGTGAACACATAACTATATATTCCCGAATAAGCACAAATGAAAGAAGAAAGTATGCAAGTATGGGTGGTTGTGTGCATGTGTGGTGCGACCACTACTCTAGGGTTTCACGACACTAAATCATCCAAGAACACCAAATATCCATATTATCATCAATATACTCAAACAAAATATAATCAATATATATGTGTGTATACGTATTCATATACATCACCACGAACTGCGGGGGTGCTATACGCCATCCACCCGACTTCTCTCCGTAGATATAAATCTACTCACCTGGTCCTCGCTCGCCGGTGCCGACGTCGCCACGCGCTTACTTGTCGTCTCGAAGTCCAAATGGGTACCTACATATCATAACGCACCGTATTGCATTAAAATCCAACTCATGATCAAAACGACACACGAAACCCATAATGGTCAAAACCTATGGTTGCTTTCACAAAAACCCAAAATTCACTTTAAAAGCCATTTTTCCGAAAATCTAGCAAGCACAAATTACCCGTTTTAGTACAAAACTCGACGTTTGAAAAAAGTTAATGTCCATAATACTTATTAAACAACTTAAATAAGTCATAAAAACCATTTCCATTATTTAATCTCATTAAATTTTTTTAGCCCTAAAATTCTAGTTTACAATATACCCAAATTTTAACAATTTTATAGCAAAAATGCACAAACAACAATTTAGCTAGGATTTTCATGAACTAAAGATATTAAACCTCACTTAATAATGTTAATGAAGTCAAGAAAAACCTAATTACATTTTTCTCTTAATCAAATTCAAGGTTTACAAAAACCTAGTTTGCAATTTAAGCAATTTGGACAAATTACATATAACAAGTGCAATTTAATCAACCAAACTAGGTTTTACATACATTAAGATGTTAAACTTAACCTTGCATCCCTAATGATATGATAAAAATCCTAATTGAAATCACAAACCCTTACTATATTTTTCAAAACATTCAATTAATCCCAAACTATTAACTAATTATGCTAGATTTAAAGTATTCAAACAACAATTAGACATAAGGTTAAGAATTTACCCCCACAATCATCTTGAAATCTAGCATAAATCTAGCCTCCCAAACATGCTTCCCTTCACCAAGATCCATACTAGAATGGTCAAGTAAAAATGGGTAGGGATTAGATTTTGATTTTGTGGAATTTTTGAAGCATTTTGGATGATTTTTTAATGGAATTTTGAAGAGAAAAGAGACGAAGAAACGGAGGGGGGCTGCTGCTGCTGGTTTCAGCTGAGGAAGAGGGGTAAAAAGGTGAGGGGATGATGCCAAAAGATCCAAGTCAAAGCCCCTCCCAATTACCATAATACCCCCACCTACTTTACTATATATAAAAACCTTATTTTAACCCATTTCTCACATGATTTAAGGTCAAAAAGAGGGAAATAAAATTCTTGGGCTGCTACAATAGTGTGGGGCCGGCCAAAGGGAGTGAGGGTGAGTGTGAGAGACTTTTCAAAAAAATTCTATGCAAAAAAGACCCCCCACAATACCATATTTGCAAGTTTTAGTTCGAAATAACTATATTTTTGTTTTCCATAAAATAAATCAATTAAAACTTGAAATAAAATACTAAAAAATTATATTACAACTAGATTTTAATTAACATGATTTTAAAGATTAAAATTAGCCCATTTAAATTTGTATTTATCGCTAATTTAATGTATTTTCTTACCGGCTTAAAATAATATTAAAATAATTAATGTCCGAAAAATTTTCAGAAAATTTGAAATTTCAGCAGTGGCTCAATAACACCAAATACTAGAAATTATATAGCTAGAATATGTATATTTAATTTTATAATAAAGATATTTGCATTTTGACTTTTTATAGAAAACCCTCTTATTTTACCGTTTTTTTTCGAAATTTCACCGAAACGATTTTCAAAACGTTACAATTAGGGTAGCTTGTAGCGACGTTAGAAATTCGCCATTTTTGTCGCGTAAAAACCGCCGATAAAAACAGTTTCCAAAATGATATTTTGAGTTGTTTGCAAACCCCGCGGGCTCACGGTTTGAATCGAGAAGCCGCGGGGTAGAGCGTGCACACCCCGGGGACACCCCGGAGGGGAGGGAGGACCAGAGGCCATACCCACACCCCATGACCACCATAAGGTGGCCTTGGGGGTTGGTGACCCGAGAGCACCCCAACTTGGTGCTCTCAGGTCTGCCTTCCCCTAGGGGCCACTTCGAGGTGGACCCCGGGGGTGGGTACCCTCCGAGGCCCTCCATTCGATAATTAATTTTGGGATCTTCGCCTCCGCGAAGATTCAGGTGGGTTTCGAGTTCGTTTCGACTCCCGAATTGGCTTAAAACGATCGATTTTGGAACTTTAGCTCACTGGATTTTTCATGTCTTGGAAAAATTGGTTTAGTTTCCTAATTGCGTGCGAAATTCTAGTTAGTATATTGTGATGTGTGATACAATTATTAGAATCCGGATTAATTAGTTTTATGAAAACTAGTTAGTATATTGTAAACCTAGCCGTTTAGTCTCAATTGACGATTGCCACGAAGTTTTGATTCGGATCAAAACTCCGTCGCAATTGCGTATTGTACGTGATCACTAAGTCGGGAATCTTGTTGAATTATTCGACAACCAAATGAAAAGAGTTTTCAATTTGAGACTAAAATGCAAGTTTTGTAAGTTAGGCATGAAATCCGGAATATGATATATTACGGGTTTATGATGTCTAAGGATATTGCGGATTCTAATTATTGTAGTTTTCTGTTTTCTTTTCTGCGACCGTAAGTGTAATATGTGGGGTATCCCAATCTCGTTGCTATATGTCAACAAGTTTTAGGGATACGCATATTTTATTACGTTGATGATATGCGATATCATGTGTTATTATTGATATGATTTATTGGATCGTCATGAAAGAATAGCCGGGGGGTTCTATGTGAGATGAGAGTTTTTATTTTCATTCATGTAAAATCTATATGTAATATTCTTTTATTGGGGTACTTCCGGGTTGAGGATAATGTCACCATTGTTGTATATTATTTACTTTTCCGCGTTAGGATAGACCCAAGACGAGGAGCACAAGTAACCGGGTTCTAAGTCCAGTGGGAGACCATCTCAAGGAGTTGAGACCGGGTCTCCTAACTCTAGAATTGACAGGGTTACTTGACGCTCTCGTAGGGGTCTAGGGATGTGGGTTTAGCTATTCATCATGACCGTGGAATCCGTGTTTTACATTACTGGCTAAATTTAAAACACGGACATCCTAGTATATCCAATATTTCATATATTGCTTCTGCTGCTTGATTATGTGATGTTGATCATATAACTGCGTGAGACGAATGTACTATTATATATATGATATATAATAAACATTGCTTATGTTTTGCACCCGCGCTAGTCCAGCCCCCGCTCTGCCGGTATTTAAGTAACCTAACGGTGCATGACAGGGCCCCATGGCGAATGCGGATGGTATAAGCGTACGTTCAATTTTCGTTTCATTTTTCTGTAATGTTTAGGAAACATTAATTGATTGGGCTTCATTAATGAGATTAATGAAAAGAAAGAAACCAAAAAATGTTGTAGAATCAAATTTTCAAAAAGGGTAGCTCTTGTTTTTGCTTTGCATGGTGGTATTCCTTAATGAATATCCAGCACCTCATTCGATGAGGAAAGAGCCGAGATCCCTTCACCGGGTGTGACCTCTTTAGCGAAACTAGAAAATGCTACAACTCACTTAGTTTTGTTTTTTAATGCTTCACCAGTTCTTGCTTTGCATAGTAGTATTCCTTGATAAATATCCAGCACCTCATTCGATGAGGAAAGATCCGAGATCCCTTCACCGGGAGTGTCCTCTTTAGCGAAGCTAGGAAAGCCTCAAAAGCACTACTTTTCAAAATCACTAGATTCTAAAACGATATCAAGTTCATTACACTCATGGTTTTCTTAAAAACCTGTGTAGCCCTCTGTCATTTCAGATAAACACTATTTTAGTATTCATGCTACGATTGTTTGGCCTGCGTCAAGGCGTAGTGTGCGGTAGCTGAATTAGTGTTTATCTGCAGCATGTAATGCGATTGGATTAGGGTAGTCGTACGGCGTTGTTTATCCTGCGTCAAGGTTCGTACAGGTGGTTTTAATTCAATCGAGAAATGAATAGGTTGAACTTGACTAGCGCCCTATGGGTTGTTTGGCCTGCGTCATAGAGTCTTGTGTGGCTCCCACTGTGCTTTGATTTCCTCCCTAAAATTTCTCAAACGAGTCGTGCAAACAGGTGGATTTTGGGTACAGTCCCGAGTCACATGGAGGAAATGAGCGATAGGAAGGGTTTCGTCTCTCTCGGTATTGGGGGTTAATGTTGCTCTATGTTCGATTGGCTATAACCGGAAGTCCCTGGCCAGGTCTGCTGCTGAGATTTACTGATAAAAGTTATCAGTAGTTTCTCAAACCGTTATAGGCCAGACATCGGCATGACTTATCACGTTACTGTGGTCTGACGTTTACCACCCCTAGACATGATATGCGACATATCAGACGAAGAGACCGGGCTGTACGGTAGTGTTACTGATAGGCTTCATGGAGAGTATGGACGATCTTGCTTTTTGATCTTCATATCTCTCAATACCTGGGTAGCCGTTACATCCAGCTAGTACCGCTGACGGCTTGTAGGTGACTGATGTGATCATCACCTACTGCTGGCGTATTGACGAGTCTTTAGAGTCCCACACAGAAGTTTCTTGGTTCAAGCGAAACGAAGTAGGACACATATGTGATATGTGTGTAGGCCTGATCAAATACAAGTATGTGATACCGTATTGTAATCTGGAGTTATTTGGTATCGGTTAGGTTATATGTGATATAACTAGATTATTGAATCAAGTGTTGATTTGATAATGTGATAAACAGATAAATAATATTAGTCGGTCATATGTGATATAACCGGATTATTAAATTAAGTGTTGATTTAATAATTTGATATAAGTTATATTTGATATAATTATATATTAACTAATATCATTAGCTCACTAATTGCTTTATATATATATTAATGTATATTTGATATATATAAATATATATATATTATTAAATGTAGCATGGCATGTTTTTCTATTTTGAGAAAATAGAAAAATGAGGTGTAAATTGTGGAGATATTTGTGGAATGGGCATGGCATGTGTTTTATTATTTGTATATTAGTCTTGACTCACTATTCAAGCATGGTTGCAATTTAGAATTGCAATTTTATTCCATGCTTGAATAAGTGAGGAAAGAGAGAGCCATTTTGAGTTTACTCTCATCATTTTTCATTCTTCATGCCTTAGCAATTTTCATGAGCTCTTGCTCTCTACCATTTTCTTCACCACACTTCCAAGCTCAAACCCTCACATGTGATATGAATTATTGAACTTGTGAAAACCCTAGTGAGCAAAATAAACCCCTACTTCACCATCTCACATTAGATTAGCAATTTGATGTGGAGTGTTGCCTTCACTAATGAGATTAGTGAAGGGTTAGTTTGAGCTAGTGGACTTCGGGTGGATCGTATTTGGCGTGAAGATCATGAAGGAGGTTCTTTCATCTTGAACAGGAGCCTAGTGGAGTCTCGTGGACCACAACCCGGAGCTAGAGAAGAGAAGGACTCGTACTACAATGGATGTATGCTCTTTTCTTCTCTTTAGTTCATCACATCATCATAGGCAAACCCTAATAATCTAGTAAAGATCTTGTTAGTCTAGCTTAGCACATAATAAAATTAAAATTTGGCATGCTTGATGCTACTAAAATCTCATGGTTGTGCTAGGATCGACTTTCAGAAGGAACTTGTTCCAGTTCGAGAATGGATTCTTGTTCAGGAGAAATAGAATAAGAATTATTCAGTTGTCTTTTATCTTTACCTTCTCTCAGGTTGCGAGGGCTCCTAGGATTAGGAGAGTACACCTATTATGCTTATTGTATAGTCTTCTTCCAAACCATAGGCTGGTGCCGAACGGTAGGGAAGGAAGAAAACCATTTAGCCTAAGGGTGGTGTACAGAAGGTAATGAGTAAAGACAGATAAAGGGATTGGAGAGATGGCAAGGAAATATACGGTTACAGTCAAGAATCTGGATAATGGAAGAGGCATTACTAGAAATACCCGGCTACTGTTAGTTATATGTATGCCCTAGAGGCCATTATTGTACATATAATGTATATTATAGTAGATCTTGGACATATATAGAGAGAACTTTCTTACTCGACATGATAGTATGCTATCTGGTTGCTCTTTGTCTTAACATGTAGACTTGTATTGTGATACTGTCTTGCTCTCACATGTTGATAAAGCCCTTAGGATGTGTAATTGACTACCAGGACTATGATTGAGATCATAGTAGTGGGGTCAGGGTAGTCCACAAGTTCATCCTTTAATTGTTCCTAGTCGTGGGTGTATCGAGACATGGCATCGATATTTCAGAGTAGACTAGCGTATACGCTTCTTGACCCATATGATGGGAGATGGATGATCCCACATCCATTGGTGTTTGACATGAGAGATGGTATTCGGGTGCTCAGTGGAGACTGGATGGACTGAACCGGACTCACTGAGAACTCCTAGATGGTATTATACCCAGCGTCAGATAGCAGTTCTCTGGTGACACTGATACAAGTTAGTCTGTAGGCCTGAGATCGTCATAGTGTCTTTTGTGATTCCCACTGTGCTTTGATTTCGACCTTATCATGTTCAAGAGAACGTGCAAAACCGCGGTTTTTGGGTACAGTCCCGAGTCACATGGAGGTAATGAGCGATAAGAGGGGATTTGTCTCTCCCGGTATTGGGGGTTGATGTTGCGCTGTGCTCGATTGGCTATAACAGGAAGTCCCTGGCTAGGGCTAATAAGGAGATTTACTGGTAAATGTTATTAGTAGTTTCTCGACCCGTTATGAACCTCACATCGGCACGACTTATCAAGTTACTGGGGTCTGACGTTTACCACCCCTAGACTAGATATGCGACATATCAGACGAAGAGACCGGACTATACGATAGTGTTACTGAAAGGCTTTACAGGAGTATGAGCAGACTTGCTTGTTGATATTCTGATCGCTTAATACCCGGGTAGTCGTTATGTCCAGCTAGTACCGCTGACGGCTTGTGGGTGCTTGATATGATCATCACCTACTGTCGGTGTATTGATGAGTCTTTAGAGTCCTACACAGAGCTTTCCTGGCTCAGGAAAAACGAAGTAGGAGCACATATGTGATATGTGCGAGACCGAGATTAATACGAGTATGTGATATCGTATTCAATTCTCACAATAGGTGGTATTGGTCGGTTATATGTGATATAGCTGGATTATCGAATCAAGTGTTGATTCGATAAGTTGATACATATGATATTAGTCGGTTATATGTGATATAGCCGGATTATTAAATCAAGTGTTGATTAAATAATTTAATGTATAATTGTATATTTGATATATTAATTTACATTAACTAATATTAGCTCACTTAAGCATTTTTTTCTCACTTGTGCACATTTAATATATATGTGATATATATTATTGTGTCATGCTTGATTATACATGCAACATGGGTGTATGAGACTCACACCATGTTTTAGATAATATATTAGGTTTTTATTTATCTAAGTAATTCACAATTAAGTGGAAATTAGTCATGGCTATGAAGCTTGTAGAAGCTTGTAGTAGCCATTGACTTAGTCCACTAATTTGTTTTACTTGAGATATTTATTAACCTAACCATTATCTTTATCCATGGTTTATTCTCTACATGAGTTATATGAGATATAATCTCACCCATGGTTGCTATTATCACATGATTCATTCACAATTCATTCTCTCCACTTCATCTTCTTCTTCATATCCAAGAGCTCTCTAGGTGTCACGACCCGAAATTGACACGTGACGGCCCTTAAACTACGCAACGTCTACAGGCGTAACGCAATTTAAGTAAGCCGAAAACCCAACAATCTAAACCATCAAAAAGTAGTAAGTGATAATAACATTTTTAAACTTTTGAAATCTCACACCAAATTCTTTAAAATCCAACTTTATTTTCTTTAAAATTTTGGCAGCACCTCCTTTGTAAAAACCAGCCCCAAAAGGGATACAACAAAGATATAAGTAAAGCATCCCCAAACGGGAACAAATACACCCCCAAAGGCGAAAAACAACCACCACAACAGATATACGACGCCGTAGGGAAGAAATAAAAGACGATATAAATAAAACTGCATAAAAGACCACCAAGTCACAAAATAATATACAATATCGTCCTCACATCAAGTCTCTAAGTCAATACATGAAAGTGGTAGATGGAGAGTACATGGTATAACGAATATACAATGAGCAATATCGGATAACCGCAAAACCCACCTATAGCAAACTGTACACAGTCAGCCGTAGCGGTATCCGCTGCAAAAGATGATGTGATCGATAAAAAGCCCTGCCTCGACTACTCTGAGAAACAACCTGCAAAACACTGTGGCACAATGGGGGTGAGTTGCCAACTCATGAAAAGTAAATAACATATGCAGGTAATCGCAAGTATGCACGTACAGCGCGCATCTAACATATGCAAGCGGATAGCAATAAATGGAAATATGTATGCAACAGTCATGTAAGATACTCTATCATGTACTACTAATACATGAAGAAATAAATAACAATATGTATATGCAACAGTCATGAAAGGTATTCTATCAGGTACTACTAATACATGAAGCAATGCATATAAAATAAATGCGGAGTATGGGTAAAACATGTCATCCTCACGGAATCCTGACCTCGTGGTAGGAACAAAGTCCATCAGGACAATCAAAATCCCAAATTTCCTCAAATCAGCCCCCAAATTGGCTCTCATATCCTGTAAATCTCATATATCCTGAGTGTCCAATATCAAGTAAATCTCATATATCCTGTATCCAATATCAAGTAAATCTCATATATCCTGTATCCAATATCAAGTAAATCTCATATATCCTGAGTGTCCAATATCAAGTAAATCTCATGAAATGACTAAGTATATTTGCATGAATTATTATGATGATGTACATAAATTAGATATGTATACATATATATTAGCGTCCCATTCCACTAATATATATATATATATGCATATATAACTGCGTCCCATTCCACTGTTATATATACTTAGGAGTAAAAATATCATGAAAACAAGTGTTTAGCATCGACATATAAATACTGATCTATCAGGTGCTGTCACCACGACTGGCCCTGATAGGTACATATCATACGCTATCTCGGAAATGTAAGTCCACGTTACCTGTCCCGGTTCTTTCGGGGTTGCGGAAACGGTAAAAAACGATTTTTAGGGCTAGGGTAACATGGACTTGAAAATGGATCTTTGCTAAACAAAACACTAGCAACTAACTACAATTTTTACCTACTCGGTTAGTGGGTTATACCTAGTCTTGAACTCCTTCTCTTCTTGCTCCTTTGGAGTGGGTTGAATGGTTCCTCCTTGTCGTCTTCACTTGCCGAAGAAAGATCCACCCGAGGGCCTCTACCTTAAGCTCCTTCCTCAAACTTGAGGTAACTAAAGTGCTAGGTTTGCTAAACCTTGAACCTTAGGATGAGTAGAGATGAGTTTTGGTGTTTTATCTCAAAAACAAATGGTTCTCAACTCATGAGAGATTTTTGCTTTGAGAGAGAGGAAGAGGATGAGAGAGAATGAATATGAGAGAATGAAATGAAAAATAGCAACCATATTCACATATATATGAATTATCAATTAACAATATTAATCAAAAAGAAAAAGGTGATGGTTCATTTGAAATGACCATTATCATTTCACATTTAATGAATTTTGCTAAGATCAAAGAGCATCTTTTGTGTGAAATGATGATGGTCAACTTTTCAACTTTGGTCAACAAAACAACCAAGATCAAATGGTCAACAACCCTAACCATAACAAAATTCCTTTAATTAATATTATTAATCATATTTCACATATTCATTAGGGTTTGGAAAAAGACAACGGTCATCAACCCTAATGAGAATCCTCTGCCTCTGCCTCTGTCAACTGTGCATACACACCCGCATCCATGTTCCGAGGAACACGAACACAATGAGATAAAACCAATCCAAAAACATATATTAGGATCTGGCTTAAACCAATGCCCGCTAGTAATAACTGTACGGACACCAAACGCGCACAAGTGCGCGGATGTGAACGAACCCCATCGCAAAACCATGCGACCTCTGCTCTGTTTTGCCCAAAGGAGAATAACCCTCTGTGTGGGACTCTAAGGACTCGACACTACGCTGGCAGTGGGTTTAACCACAGACCGCAAGCGGCACTAGCTGTACGTAACGGTCCCCAGGTAGATGCCGATAAGAAGACCGATGAGGTGAACCCATCCGAACTCCTACTGAGCCTGAATGTGACAATCTCCGTACAGTCTGGTCTGTTCGTCTGAGAGTATCGCATGGCGGGCCTAGGGGATGGTAAACGTCAGTCCTCTAATAGCGGTACAAGTCGTGTCGGAGTGTAGCCCAGAACATCCTGAGATAACACTGGAAACCTACCAGTATATCTCGCTTGCTCTGGCCAGGGACTTTATGTAATGGCTCTTCTAGACACAGCGCGATATCAACCCCCAATACCGGGAGAGACGAATCCTGTCTAACCGTCACTGCCTCCAAGTGCTTCGGGACTGCACCCAACTACTACCTGTTTGCTCGACTCCTTTGTGTCGTGGTAGGGTAGTAATCAAAGTATAGTATGAACACACTCGAGGCGAAGTGACGGTATCAAGTCAGCGGACTAAGCTGTACTCATGTCACCTGGGAACTGATAACTGACGATAGGTATAATACCAACCAACAGTTCCCGACGAGTCCTGTCCAGTGTACTCGTAACCTAACGAGCACCCGCATACTATCTCAAGTACGACGTACTGACGGCTGTGGGACAGACCATCTCCCCTGCTGGGATGAGAAGCGTATATGCTAGTCTACTCCGGAGTATCGATGCTCTGTCTCGATAATCCAACGACTAGGGACCTGTATAAGGATGTGCTTGTAGATTACCCAGCCCCCACTAGTGTGACTGCCATCACAACGCTGGTAATCAAGCAAAGATCCTAAGGGCTCCAGTAATGTGTATAGGCGATACGCTAAAAGAAACACATACACACATTAAATTAGAAACAAACCAAGTAGCATACTACCATTTCGAGCAAGATTGTCTATACAACTGTGAATATCCAAAGATTCTATCAAGTAATATTCAAACTAGTATGATACAGTAATGGCCTCTAGGGCATATACACTAACAATCTCCCACTTGCACTAAGGCCATGTACTGGCTTATCGATGACCTATCATCTCGATCGGCCGCTCGAACTTAGTCTGGGGTAAGGCCTTCGTGAGTGGATCTGCAGTGTTATCTTCTAAAGCAACCCTCCGAACCTCGATCTCCTGGCGATCCACGATCTCCCTGATCAGGTGATACCGCCTTAAGATGTGTCTGGACTTCTGATGGGACCTGGGTTCCTTCGCTAAAGCTATAGCCTCGTTGTTGTCACAATACAGAGGTATTGGATCAACAATGGATAGAACCACCTGAAGTTCTTTCAAGAACTTCCTCATCCAGACGGCTTCTTTTGCGGCATCAGAAGCAGCGATATATTCCGCTTCCATCGTCGAGTCAGCAACGGTTTCCTGTTTGGAACTCTTCCAACACACCGCCCCTCTATTGAGGGTAAAGACATAACCCGACATGGACTTGGAATCATCCTTGTCACTCTGGAAGCTGGAGTCAGCAAAGGCCTCGATCTGGTGGTCTTTTCCGCCATACACCAAGAACATCTCCTTAGTCCTTCTCAGGTACTTGAGAATGTTCTTTACCGCTATCCAGTGCTTCTCCCCAGGGTTTGACTGATACCGGCTTACCACACTCAGTGCATAAGCTACATCTGGTCTGGTACACAACATCGCATACATTATAGAGCCTACCGCAGAAGCGTAGGGTATAATAGACATGCGATCCCTTTCCAAATCAGTCTTGGGAGACATCTCTTTGGAGAGGGTGATCCCGTGACAAGCTGGTAGATTACCGCTCTTGGAATCTTCCATATTGAATCTTTTCAGTATGGTGCGATGTACCTGGACTGTGAAAGTCCTAATATCCTCTTGGATCTATCACGATGGATCCGTATCCCCAGAATGTAAGAGGCATCACCCAGGTCTTTCATGGAGAACCTGTGCGCCAAGAACCCTTTGACAGATTGTAGCATAGGAATGTCATTTCCTATCAAGAGAATGTCATCCATGTATAAAACGAGGAATACGACAATTCGTGCTACAATTTTACTATAGATGCATGGTTCATCTGGATTTTTGATAAAGCCAAAATCTTTGACCGTCTCATCAAAACAGATGTTCAAACTCCGTGATGCCTGCTTTAGTCCATAAATGGACTTAAGCAACTTGCACACCTTTCCGCTGCTCCCACTCTGAATGAAACCCTCTGGCTGGTCCATATAGACACACTCCTCTAAATTTCCATTTAGAAAAGCGGTCTTTACGTCCATCTGCCAAATCTCATAATCATGGAAGGCAGCAATGGCAAAAAGGATCCGAATGGATTTGAGCATAGCCACTGGAGAAAAGGTTTCGTCATAGTCCAAACCAGGTCTTTGACGAAAACCCTTTGCAACAAGTCTAGCCTTATAGGTCTCAACCTGCCCATCTACACCAATCTTCCTCTTGAAGATCCATTTGCATCCTACGGGTTTTACCCCTTCTGGAGCTACATCCAAAGTCCATACTTTGTTGGTGTACTGGACTCCATTTCGGTCCGCATTGCATCCAGCCATTTTACCGAGTCAACGCTCTGAATGGCCTGCTGGAAACTAGTCGGCTCATCATTATCAATGATGCAATTCTCTCTATCCCCGTCTATGAGAAAACCGTAGTATCTCTCGGGCGGATGAGACAGCCTACTACTCCTGCGGAGCAGCGTAGGAATGTCCTGTTCTTTCGAACCCTCTGGTTCTACTAAGCTTTCAGTAATAGTTTGTGGTTCTGGAATTTCTTTCAGTTCTAATGCGCTCCCATTTATTTCTTTTTCTAAGAACTGATGTTCGAGAAAGTGGGCATTACGAGAGACAAAGAGCTTTTGTTCTTCTGCGTAATAGAAAAGATACCCCCTGAATTTCTTTGGGTATCCCACAAACTTGCACTGTACTGAGCGTGCCTCGAGTTTGTCCGCATGCTGCTTTTTGACAAAAGCTGGACATCCCCAAATCTTTAAATATTGAAAATAGGGTTTCTTCCCACTCCATATCTGATATGGTGTGGTAGGCACAGTCTTAGTTGGAACTCGGTTCAAAAGATATGCAGCTGATTCTAGTGCATATCCCCAGAATGATCGCGGTAACTCAGCGTTACTCATCATGGAACGTACCATATCCAATAGGGTTTGGTTCCGTCTCTCCGATACACCGTTATGTTGTGGAGTGTATGGAGGAGTAAGCTGAGAGAGAATTCCATTCTCTTTTAGATAATCCAGGAACACGGCACTCAAGTATTCACCACCTCGATCAGATCTCAGTGTCTTGATACTTTTTCCTGATTGTTTTTCTACTTCATTCTTGTATTCCTGGAATTTTTCAAAGGCTTCAGATTTATACTTCATTAAGAAGACATGCCTGAACCTTGAAAAATCATCCGTAAAACTAATGAAGTAAGAATAACCACTTCGCGCATATGTAGACATTGGACCGCATACATCACTGAGTATGAGTCCCAAGAGCTCGCTCGCTCTTACTCCATGTCCAGTAAATGGAGTCTTTGTCATCTTTCCTTTAAGACAGGATTGACAAGTTGCATATGATTGATATTCGAACGGATCCAAATATCCTTTTTTATGTAACTTCGTCAACCTTCTCTCATTGATGTGACCTGATCAGTCGAAAATATTGTATATTTTAGCCGGCAATTTCCTTAACATTTGCATACATTTAGAAGTGTTCGGCATTCATATTCTATATATTAGCAAATCTGTCACAAAATATGTGATTGCATGTGTTAGACTTTTAAACCGACACTTTAAAGGAAATTAACCGCATTTCATGGCATCGCATCATTTCTGTATTTGCGCAACACTTGTCTTGAGTCTATGCAGGAAAATACGGAAGAAAAACTAAAGAGCTGATCAAATTTACGCCAACTCAAGCATTTCAGATCTGGTAGTAATGAAGAAGGAACTAGACAATTCTATGTATCAAATAAAGGCCCAAAACTCAGCCCAAGACTACTGCAGAAATATAGAAGCCCAAGGCTCCAAGTCAGCCGCGGTTCCGCGGCAGGAGATGGCTTGAGCCGCGGAACCGCCGCGCTTCTGCCACGTCAGCATGAAATTTTTACAGCATAATTCCAATCTCTGGGTCCACAGTGCTTTCTGATATGTAGAGTTCCAGAATACCCTCGAAGATACTGCCAGATCAGCAAAGAAGATTAAGAAGGCTAATCCTAAATTAAGCTCCTAATTAATCCTCTTCTAGAAGCTCCCTCCTAACTAATCACATCTAGAAGCTTCTCTCCTAACTAACTTTTGGAGGGAAATTTGAATTTCTTCAACAAACTTTTGGAGGGAAACTTGGAATTTGAAATCCTAGATCTAGGGTTAGTTATCTATAAATAGGAACCTAGACCTAGGGTTAAAGGCTAATCAATAATCATTGGTTCAATCTTTAATATTCCTAAAATTCCCTCTTTCATCATCTTCTTCCACAAGTCTCGTGACAAGGCTTGTGCGAAACCCTAACCCTAATTCCACTCCAAATCCAAGATCTTGAGTACCAAATCAAGCAAGAAGCCTTCAACCTTTTAGGAGCCGAGCCGATCTTCAATCGGGCAAGTGATCCAAGCCGATCCGCGATCCACGGAGACGAGCGAAGCCAAGTCGACGATCGAATTCTTCCTCTTGTAGTTCTTGAGCGAATGTAATGGAATTGTTGATATAAATAAAAGGTGAAATTCTTTAATCTTGCTTTCTTTTAATTCTTGCATCATGATTAGATCTCAATTTGTAATTGTTGTTCTTGTTGTGATGTTTGAGTAAAACTCCGCTCGTAAAGGAGTCGAGACGATTGTAGAATGATGACGTAACAAATCTTAATACGATTTTAAGTCCTACGAGTTTTGTAAACCCTAGCAAGTTCAAGAATCGATGACCTAGTTTCGTAGCGATGCTTTCTTGATTGTGATCGCTCGAAATTAGGGATCTACGATCGTTTCTTGAATTTACTAGAGGCTAGAATATGAATGATATCAATGAAAGAACAAGAGATAAGATGAAACCCTAGTTTCACAAGAAGTCTATAATTCTCATCGATCATCATCGATCTAGCATCAATTCATCGAAGGATAAGAATACGTAATTGTAAGATTACATCACATCTACAGATCCGATCGATTCCTACGAGCCTCATTTCGATTCTTGATATTTGGTTTGGACAAATCATTAAACAATCAATTCTTGATTCTATCTTTTAAATGCTTTCTTAGATCTAGTTTTTTCTCATTCTTGAACTTCAACTTTAAATCTTGAATTGTTTGTTTTCTTTTCCTTAAAGTTTTAACTCACCTAAATCGAAAGACGAACGATTACACTTTCCCTGTGGACGATCCGCACTCACTAACAATCTATAATCCGACACCGTAGTTGATTGCGGTCAAATAATTTTTGGTTGTGATTTCTTTACAATTCTATACTACACATCAAGAATTCTTTTCAATCAAATGGCGCCGTTGCCGGGGACTATTTGATTTGATAAACACAATCGGAAATCTTTTACAATCAAATGGCGCCGTTGCCGGGGATAGTGCGCTAATAGTTCGTATTTTGAAATTTGAGTTGAAAATTTTATTCCATCTAAATTTTGTGATCAAAATTCGTGCAAACACAAATACGTGTTGTTGTGGTTTGATTGCGAGGAAATCTGGAATCATTGGAGCATTGGGAAAATTTTTGTGAATATTCCAGAGAGCTGAGGAATTGTACAGGAGCTTGCTGAAGAAATTCTGTGCACTGAACAGTAAATCGAACCGCCCTTCCGCGGCAATACCCCTTCAAACGCGGCGGATCCGCGGCAACCTTAGCTCCTCTCTGCATCAATTTTGCTCTGTAACTTTCTCACTTTCTTATCTCTTACCTCATCTGCTCCAATAACAATTTTGCTGCAGTTTTCTTTGCAAATAAATCGCTGCGCGCAAAAGCAAAATAAAATTTGTGCGTGTTTTTGATTCTTGTGGTTGTTGCATATTAATACGGAAATTAAGGGGCACGACCAAATCCAAATTAGGTAGGGATTTCATTACCCTTCCTAGGCCCCGAAAATCGCAAAACTTGCATCCGCATTGACCCTCATTAATTAAAAGAAATCTAGAGATGACTCTAAGGACCGTCGCGCTCATTTAGGACAAGAGAAGGCCGTGGGTAATTCATTGTTTATCCGAGTTTTCTTGTGGTGCCTAAGGCGAGTGTGTCTAAGGCTAGTGGTTATTAATTAGGCCCACTGTAGTGGTGGTTCCTTCCCACTTACCTGGCACTTATCCGGCCACAGGGGGACAAAGAGGCAGTGGAGGATTTATCCTGCGACTTGTCTTTTGGCAGTTAGGAGCGGTCTAGAGTTTGACCTAGGTGACCATTAGATTCTAGGGTTTGTGTGTTGCATTTGTTTTGTTGCATCATATTTTTTCAAAAATCCGTATCTTTTCAAAACAAACACCGCATACATCATTTCCCCTAATTATAAATTCACGCTGCCACTTGTACTAACCCTTTTTAGTGCAAGATAGGCTGGACACGGGTTTCTAGTGCCCGTTAGTCCGCGTTCCCCTGATCGACCCAAAAGTCGGTATTTCTACACTTACCTTTTCTTTTACCCAACACACCCACATCGATGGATCCATCTCCATCGAACTTCTTTTCCACTACTCTGCCGCCGTCCGTTGGTGCGCAGATTCCACCTCGCATCTCTCTCCAGGAGAGATGTTATCCTACACGAGGCCCACTTTCCACCTGTCTTTCCATACCACCAGCCAACGGGGAAAATTTTCAAATAAAACCCCAATACATCAACCTTCTACCAAAATTTCACGGTCTCGAGTCTGAAGACGCATACGTGTTTATCACGAAATTTGAAAATGTATGCGCAATGATGGGTACTTCACAGTTTTCTGTGGATGCTTTCCGTCTACGTCTTCTCCCATTCACTTTGTGCGATTTAGCCGAGAAGTGGCTATATAACACTACCGCACATTCCATTTCAAATTGGGACGAATTCGTCAAAGCATTCCTTAAGAAATTCTACCCACATCACAAAACAGCTCGAGTCCGTAGCGAAATCTATCAATTCACCCAGCTTCCAAATGAAACATTTTCAAAATGTCTTGACCGTTTCAAGGATCTGTTAGTCCAATGTCCACATCACGGCATCCCGAGATGGGATCTTTGTCGAATCATTTATGAGGGCATTACTCCTTACACAAGACAGTCCCTTGAATCCATGTGTCAAGGCAACTTCATGACTAAAGATGATGGGGAAGCCTGGAAATTTCTAGAAGATTTCGCTGAAAAATCTTTACAGTGGGAGGGTGTGAGTCAATCACCTAGGGATGGCAATGATATTTCCATAGGAGTTAGAGCTGACATTTCAGCTATGCAAAAGAAACTCGAGACTATGGAAAACAAATTTTTAGCCGCCCTAAGTCAAATATCACTCTCCAAAACTGTATGTGGATGCTGTTCTGATCCGTCTCACTTGACGGAAGAATGTCCATTTCAAGGTCCTGAGCATACAAATGCCGCATTTCAAAGACCTAGAAACGATCCATCTTCCTCCACATATGATCAGGGTTGGAGGAATAACCCTAACTTTGCTTGGAACCAATCACAATTTCAAAACACGGTTCCAAACCCGAATCAATTCCAAAGGGCCCCTCCACCACAACAGCAGCCACCACAATTGAGTCAGCACCCCTTTTAAACACAAAATTTTCAAAATCCGGTCAACACTTTTACACCATCTAGTCCTTTGCAGTTGACCGGGACTGATGAATCCTATTCATTTGCACAATGCATGAATTTGGTCTTAACAAATATCATGCAAGTTTCGGCTGAAATAAAGTCTTCTGTCGATTATATAAAGAAAAACTCTGCGTCCCAAAGCGAGAGTATTAAATCGATGGAAGAAGAAATTGCACGTTTAAAAGCTGAAATGAGTGCAAGAGAGAAAGGGAAACTTCCAGCTCAACCTTTACCTAATCCTAACTATTTACACGATGTGGATGCAATCACGTTGAGATCTGGAAGAGTGCTCGACACTCATGTTGGGGAAGAGTTTGATGATACTGATAAATCAATCAATAACACCCCGGCTGAGACCTTTCCTCACACACACACTTCTAAACCCAGTTCTTCTACCCCACCATCTTCTTCCGAGCCTATTCTTCGTTTCCCAAAAGGCTCGCCACTACAGCCCACCTCTTTTACCCCTCCACGGACGATCCCCACTTCTATTCCGGGATCGGTTCCACACCCACTTCCTTCTCCTATGATGGACCCAGCACTTATTGCCAAAGCACCTTATCCTAATCGGTTAAGGGCTAACACACCGAGTCCACATATGGAGAAGATTATGAACATTTTTAAGCAAGTAAACACCAACATCCCTCTCCTAGATGCTATCCAACAAGTTCCGTCCTATGCGAAAACTCTTAAGAACTTGTGCACTAGGAAGAGGAAGACTCATGTGCCCAAGAAGATATTCATGGAAAAAACAATAGACACGGCTTTCCCCCAACAATTACCGAGGAAACGTAAGGATCCAGGATATCCTACTATTTCTGTTTCTATTGGGGAAAAACACATCAACCGTGCTCTATTAGACCTTGGCGCTAGTGTTAACTTGCTTCCATATTCTGTTTATGAGCAACTAGGGATCGGAGAGTTGAAGCCAACCAATTGCACTCTCCAGATGGCTGACCGATCTATCACCAAACCTAGGGGTGAACTGGAGGATGTGTTAATAAAAATCGGAGAATTTATATTCCCGGTAGATTTTATTGTAATTGATACACAGCCTGTAGCGGACCCACGGAATCAAATTCCGGTGATTTTAGGTCGCCCCTTTTTGGCCACTTCCAATGCTATTATCAACTGTCGTAACGGTTCTATGACCCTATCTTTCGGGAATAGGTCAATAGAACTAAACATTTACAAGTTGGGAAGTGTACCCTCCGAACCTACTGCTCAGGTCTGTTCTGTCGACTTAATAGATGTCGACAGCAGCGAATTTGATGATCCTCCTGATATCGATCTTGACTCTTTTCATACGTTATTGTTTGACCTAACTATGTATCATACACATACGGACTCTTCCACCGAGATGTCCGGGTCAACAATTAACACTGATTATGAACTGTTTTTAGAGTCTGAAGATCACCCCGCACTTTGTAATGATATTATTCATTGGGGTATTGATGGAACTTTTGAGGAAATCTTCGCTGATGAACTCGCATTTCTAAATAGCACGGGTGTTGAGATGAATCATATCCAACTCACTGAAATTAAACCTCCACCCCTTCTTCTGAAATGTAAAAAGAATGCGAGTAATCCATCACATACACTGCATCGTCTCTCCAAAATGAGACGCACACACATTCTATTCCACCACTTACCTTTTCCCCACTTTTTCTTCCACCAACCCGAGCACTGCATTGATAAAATTTTTGAATGGTTGGTGTTAACCTTCGGTCTTTGCAAAGCTTGGCATCGACCAATGATTTTTGACCCCCAGTTATGATTTTCAAAGGTTAACATTGCATAATTCAAGTTTGGGGGGGTATAATTTTTTCTGGCTCCTGAAAAGAAAATTTTTACAAAATTTTGAGCCAAAAATAAGTTTGGGGGAGGTTCTTCACTTAAATATTTTGCCCCCACTAATAAATTCCTCCCAAGATTACAGGTTTTTCGAGATTTAGCAGATGGCAACAGTGAGGACACTGTTGAAAACAAGTTTGGGGGAGGTTTGTGCTTATTTTTGCATCATTTGCATATCATTTGCATAAGCACAAAACATTTTTGAAAACCGATAAAAATTTAAAAATTTTCAAAACTATAAAAACATATTTTTGTACATAAATAAGATAATAAAAGTTTAGATAGTGAAAAATTACATCCATGAGATTGGAAAAATTTAAGAAAACTAAGAAAATTAGAAGTTTTCTTATACGAACTAGTAATAAGTAGTTATGAGCCGTTGTCCCAAGGGTTAGTAAGATGAAGGACGTCACTAATATGAGGATAAAAATAAGTCTGAAAAATAGTTTCTATTCTGGAAGCCAAACATTTTGAACGTTGATACCCTGCTATTCGCACTTACACACGTCTTAAAGCCTGGGATAGTAGAGGATACCTTGAAATGCTCTTGTCTTAAAGCCAAAAGTATGAAGAAAAAAAAATGGTGAGAAAAATGGACACTGGTTTTGTTATCACCAAGGGAAATAAAAAAATATATAGCAAGGGTGCCTTTTCATCTAGTGCCCTAAGGCCAACTGGTCTGGGAGTCACTGCTATACCTAAGGTGGTGCAAGATTAGGAAAATACACCAAATAAGCAAGCACATGAGTAATCGGTCGGTTAGTACCTCAAGAAGTATTAACGGTCGCATGAAACTGTGTGAGCTCATCGAAAAAAAATTTTTTACTGAGGCTGACGGGCAAGAGTATGATAGCTTGAATTGAATTCTCCGGGTGTAGGGATGTCTTTACACACACGCAGGGTGATATGATCGGTGTTTGGAAGAAAGATAGGAATGAAGAATAAGACGATGTTTTATTGAGGGAGGACGTGATTTCTGACATCTTTTCATGACCATTAAGATAGGGCTCATGACAACCGAAAAGCTAGCTTAGTTGGAAACCCTAATTTTCAAGGCTTTTCTTTTACAATTCTTTTCATTAAATGTAATATTCATGATCTTCCTTTTATTATTGGATTTTGTGGGTGCAATCCGCTGAAAACCCTCAGGAGACAACACTCCTCCTACTAGGGACACCTAGAGGTTTAAAGGCTTGTTGCACGTGCTCAGTGCAATCGTGTTGCCTACGAAAGTGTGCTAGATAGTTTTTCTCTTTCTTTATTTTCTCCTTCTCTTTTTAATAAAACATTCGCTCGAGACGATCGAAATTAAGTTTGGGGGTATTTGATCAGTCGAAAATATTGTATATTTTAGCCGGCAATTTCCTTAACATTTGCATACATTTAGAAGTGTTCGGCATTCATATTCTACATATTAGCAAATCTGTCACAAAATATGTGATTGCATGTGTTAGACTTTTAAACCGACACTTTAAAGGAAATTAACCGCATTTCATGGCATCACATCATTTCTGTATTTGCGCAACACTTGTCTTGAGTCTATGCAGGAAAATACGGAAGAAAAACTAAAGAGCTGATCAAATTTACGCCAACTCAAGCATTTCAGATCTGGTAGTAATGAAGAAGGAACTAGACAATTCTATGTATCAAATAAAGGCCCAAAACTCAGCCCAAGACTACTGCAGAAATATAGAAGCCCAAGGCTCCAAGTCAGCCGCGGTTCCGCGGCAGGAGATGGCTTGAGCCGCGGAACCGCCGCGCTTCTGCCACGTCAGCATGAAATTTTTACAGCATAATTCCAATCTCTGGGTCCACAGTGCTTTCTGATATGTAGAGTTCCAGAATACCCTTGAAGATACTGCCAGATCAGCAAAGAAGATTAAGAAGGCTAATCCTAAATTAAGCTCCTAATTAATCCTCTTCTAGAAGCTCCCTCCTAACTAATCACATCTAGAAGCTTCTCTCCTAACTAACTTTTGGAGGGAAATTTGAATTTCTTCAACAAACTTTTGGAGGGAAACTTGGAATTTGAAATCCTAGATCTAGGGTTAGTTATCTATAAATAGGAACCTAGACCTAGGGTTAAAGGCTAATCAATAATCATTGGTTCAATCTTTAATATTCCTAAAATTCCCTCTTTCATCATCTTCTTCCACAAGTCTCGTGACAAGGCTTGTGCGAAACCCTAACCCTAATTCCACTCCAAATCCAAGATCTTGAGTACCAAATCAAGCAAGAAGCCTTCAACCTTTTAGGAGCCGAGCCGATCTTCAATCGGGCAAGTGATCCAAGCCGATCCGCGATCCACGGAGACGAGCGAAGCCAAGTCGACGATCGAATTCTTCCTCTTGTAGTTCTTGAGCGAATGTAATGGAATTGTTGATATAAATAAAAGGTGAAATTCTTTAATCTTGCTTTCTTTTAATTCTTGCATCATGATTAGATCTCAATTTGTAATTGTTGTTCTTGTTGTGATGTTTGAGTAAAACTCCGCTCGTAAAGGAGTCGAGACGATTGTAGAATGATGACGTAACAAATCTTAATACGATTTTAAGTCCTACGAGTTTTGTAAACCCTAGCAAGTTCAAGAATCGATGACCTAGTTTCGTAGCGATGCTTTCTTGATTGTGATCGCTCGAAATTAGGGATCTACGATCGTTTCTTGAATTTACTAGAGGCTAGAATATGAATGATATCATTGAAAGAACAAGAGATAAGATGAAACCCTAGTTTCACAAGAAGTCTCTAATTCTCATCGATCATCATCGATCTAGCATCAATTCATCGAAGGATAAGAATACGTAATTGTAAGATTACATCACATCTACAGATCCGATCGATTCCTACGAGCCTCATTTCGATTCTTGATATTTGGTTTGGACAAATCATTAAACAATCAATTCTTGATTCTATCTTTTAAATGCTTTCTTAGATCTAGTTTTTTCTCATTCTTGAACTTCAACTTTAAATCTTGAATTGTTTGTTTTCTTTTCCTTAAAGTTTTAACTCACCTAAATCGAAAGACGAACGATTACACTTTCCCTGTAGACGATCCGCACTCACTAACAATCTACAATCCGACACCGTAGTTGATTGCGGTCAAATAATTTTTGGTTGTGATTTCTTTACAATTCTATACTACACATCAAGAATTCTTTTCAATCAAATGGCGCCGTTGCCGGGGACTATTTGATTTGATAAACACAATCGGAAATCTTTTACAATCAAATGGCGCCGTTGCCGGGGATAGTGCGCTAATAGTTCGTATTTTGAAATTTGAGTTGAAAATTTTATTCCATCTAAATTTTGTGATCAAAATTCGTGCAAACACAAATACGTGTTGTTGTGGTTTGATTGCGAGGAAATCTGGAATCATTGGAGCTTTGGGAAAATTTTTGTGAATATTCCAGAGAGCTGAGGAATTGTACAGGAGCTTGCTGAAGAAATTCTGTGCACTGAACAGTAAATCGAACCGCCCTTCCGCGGCAATACCCCTTCAAACGCGGCGGATCCGCGGCAACCTTAGCTCCTCTCTGCATCAATTTTGCTCTGTAACTTTCTCACTTTCTTATCTCTTACCTCATCTGCTCCAATAACAATTTTGCTGCAGTTTTCTTTGCAAATAAATCGCTGCGCGCAAAAGCAAAATAAAATTTGTGCGTGTTTTTGATTCTTGTGGTTGTTGCATATTAATACGGAAATTAAGGGGCACGACCAAATCCAAATTAGGTGGGGATTTCATTACCCTTCCTAGGCCCCGAAAATCGCAAAACTTGCATCCGCATTGACCCTCATTAATTAAAAGAAATCTAGAGATGACTCTAAGGACCGTCGCGCTCATTTAGGACAAGAGAAGGCCGTGGGTAATTCATTGTTTATCCGAGTTTTCTTGTGGTGCCTAAGGCGAGTGTGTCTAAGGCTAGTGGTTATTAATTAGGCCCACTGTAGTGGTGGTTCCTTCCCACTTACCTGGCACTTATCCGGCCACAGGGGGACAAAGAGGCAGTGGAGGATTTATCCTGCGACTTGTCTTTTGGCAGTTAGGAGCGGTCTAGAGTTTGACCTAGGTGACCATTAGATTCTAGGGTTTGTGTGTTGCATTTGTTTTGTTGCATCATATTTTTTCAAAAATCCGTATCTTTTCAAAACAAACACCGCATACATCATTTCCCCTAATTATAAATTCACGCTGCCACTTGTACTAACCCTTTTTAGTGCAAGATAGGCTGGACACGGGTTTCTAGTGCCCGTTAGTCCGCGTTCCCCTGATCGACCCAAAAGTCGGTATTTCTACACTTACCTTTTCTTTTACCCAACACACCCACATCGATGGATCCATCTCCATCGAACTTCTTTTCCACTACTCTGCCGCCGTCCGTTGGTGCGCAGATTCCACCTCGCATCTCTCTCCAGGAGAGATGTTATCCTACACGAGGCCCACTTTCCACCTGTCTTTCCATACCACCAGCCAACGGGGAAAATTTTCAAATAAAACCCCAATACATCAACCTTCTACCAAAATTTCACGGTCTCGAGTCTGAAGACGCATACGTGTTTATCACGAAATTTGAAAATGTATGCGCAATGATGGGTACTTCACAGCTTTCTGTGGATGCTTTCCGTCTACGTCTTCTCCCATTCACTTTGTGCGATTTAGCCGAGAAGTGGCTATATAACACTACCGCACATTCCATTTCAAATTGGGACGAATTCGTCAAAGCATTCCTTAAGAAATTCTACCCACATCACAAAACAGCTCGAGTCCGTAGCGAAATCTATCAATTCACCCAGCTTCCAAATGAAACATTTTCAAAATGTCTTGACCGTTTCAAGGATCTGTTAGTCCAATGTCCACATCACGGCATCCCGAGATGGGATCTTTGCCGAATCATTTATGAGGGCATTACTCCTTACACAAGACAGTCCCTTGAATCCATGTGTCAAGGCAACTTCATGACTAAAGATGATGGGGAAGCCTGGAAATTTCTAGAAGATTTCGCTGAAAAATCTTTACAGTGGGAGGGTGTGAGTCAATCACCTAGGGATGGCAATGATATTTCCATAGGAGTTAGAGCTGACATTTCAGCTATGCAAAAGAAACTCGAGACTATGGAAAACAAATTTTTAGCCGCCCTAAGTCAAATATCACTCTCCAAAACTGTATGTGGATGCTGTTCTGATCCGTCTCACTTGACGGAAGAATGTCCATTTCAAGGTCCTGAGCATACAAATGCCGCATTTCAAAGACCTAGAAACGATCCATCTTCCTCCACATATGATCAGGGTTGGAGGAATAACCCTAACTTTGCTTGGAACCAATCACAATTTCAAAACACGGTTCCAAACCCGAATCAATTCCAAAGGGCCCCTCCACCACAACAGCAGCCACCACAATTGAGTCAGCACCCCTTTCAAACACAAAATTTTCAAAATCCGGTCAACACTTTTACACCATCTAGTCCTTTGCAGTTGACCGGGACTGATGAATCCTATTCATTTGCACAATGCATGAATTTGGTCTTAACAAATATCATGCAAGTTTCGGCTGAAATAAAGTCTTCTGTCGATTATATAAAGAAAAACTCTGCGTCCCAAAGCGAGAGTATTAAATCGATGGAAGAAGAAATTGCACGTTTAAAAGCTGAAATGAGTGCAAGAGAGAAAGGGAAACTTCCAGCTCAACCTTTACCTAATCCTAACTATTTACACGATGTGGATGCAATCACGTTGAGATCTGGAAGAGTGCTCGACACTCATGTTGAGGAAGAGTTTGATGATACTGATAAATCAATCAATAACACCCCGGCTGAGACCTTTCCTCACACACACACTTCTAAACCTAGTTCTTCTACCCCACCATCTTCTTCCGAGCCTATTCTTCGTTTCCCAAAAGGCTCGCCACTACAGCCCACCTCTTTTACCCCTCCACGGACGATCCCCACTTCTATTCCGGGATCGGTTCCACACCCACTTCCTTCTCCTATGATGGACCCAGCACTTATTGCCAAAGCACCTTATCCTAATCGGTTAAGGGCTAACACACCGAGTCCACATATGGAGAAGATTATGAACATTTTTAAGCAAGTAAACACCAACATCCCTCTCCTAGATGCTATCCAACAAGTTCCGTCCTATGCGAAAACTCTTAAGAACTTGTGCACTAGGAAGAGGAAGACTCATGTGCCCAAGAAGATATTCATGGAAAAAACAATAGACACGGCTTTCCCCCAACAATTACCGAGGAAACGTAAGGATCCAGGATATCCTACTATTTCTGTTTCTATTGGGGAAAAACACATCAACCGTGCTCTATTAGACCTTGGCGCTAGTGTTAACTTGCTTCCATATTCTGTTTATGAGCAACTAGGGATCGGAGAGTTGAAGCCAACCAATTGCACTCTCCAGATGGCTGACCGATCTATCACCAAACCTAGGGGTGAACTGGAGGATGTGTTAATAAAAATCGGAGAATTTATATTCCCGGTAGATTTTATTGTAATTGATACACAGCCTGTAGCGAACCCACGGAATCAAATTCCGGTGATTTTAGGTCGCCCCTTTTTGGCCACTTCCAATGCTATTATCAACTGTCGTAACGGTTCTATGACCCTATCTTTCGGGAATAGGTCAATAGAACTAAACATTTACAAGTTGGGAAGTGTACCCTCCGAACCTACTGCTCAGGTCTGTTCTGTCGACTTAATGGATGTCGACAGCAGCGAATTTGATGATCCTCCTGATATCGATCTTGACTCTTTTCATACGTTATTGTTTGACCCAACTATGTATCATACACATACGGACTCTTCCACCGAGATGTCCGGGTCAACAATTAACACTGATTATGAACTGTTTTTAGAGTCTGAAGATCACCCCGCACTTTGTGATGATATTATTCATCGGGGTATTGATGGAACTTTTGAGGAAATCTTCGCTGATGAACTCGCATTTCTAAATAGCACGGGTGTTGAGATGAATCATATCCAACTCACTGAAATTAAACCTCCACCCCTTCTTCTGAAATGTAAAAAGAATGCGAGTAATCCATCACATACACTGCATCGTCTCTCCAAAATGAGACGCACACACATTCTATTCCACCACTTACCTTTTCCTCACTTTTTCTTCCACCAACCCGAGCACTGCATTGATAAAATTTTTGAATGGTTGGTGTTAACCTTCGGTCTTTGCAAAGCTTGGCATCGACCAATGATTTTTGACCCCCACTTGTGATTTTCAAAGGTTAACATTGCATAATTCAAGTTTGGGGGGGTATAATTTTTTCTGGCTCCTGAAAAGAAAATTTTTACAAAATTTTGAGCCAAAAATAAGTTTGGGGGAGGTTCTTCACTTAAATATTTTGCCCCCACTAATAAATTCCTCCCAAGATTACAGGTTTTTCGAGATTTAGTAGATGGCAACAGTGATGACACTGTTGAAAACAAGTTTGGGGGAGGTTTGTGCTTATTTTTGCATCATTTGCATATCATTTGCATAAGCACAAAACATTTTTGAAAACCGATAAAAATTTAAAATTTTTCAAAACTATAAAAACATATTTTTGTACATAAATAAGATAATAAAAGTTTAGATAGTGAAAAATTACATCCATGAGATTGGAAAAATTTAAGAAAACTAAGAAAATTAGAAGTTTTCTTATACGAACTAGTAATAAGTAGTTATGAGCCGTTGTCCCAAGGGTTAGTAAGATGAAGGACGTCACTAATATGAGGATAAAAATAAGTCTGAAAAATAGTTTCTATTCTGGAAGCCAAACATTTTGAACGTTGATACCCTGCTATTCGCACTTACACACGTCTTAAAGCCTGGGATAGTAGAGGATACCTTGAAATGCTCTTGTCTTAAAGCCAAAAGTATGAAGAAAAAAAAATGGTGAGAAAAATGGACACTGGTTTTGTTATCACCAAGGGAAATAAAAAAATATATAGCAAGGGTGCCTTTTCATCTAGTGCCCTAAGGCCAACTGGTCTGGGAGTCACTGCTATACCTAAGGTGGTGCAAGATTAGGAAAATACACCAAATAAGCAAGCACATGAGTAATCGGTCGGTTAGTACCTCAAGAAGTATTAACGGTCGCATGAAACTGTGTGAGCTCATCGAAAAAAAATTTTTTACTGAGGCTGACGGGCAAGAGTATGATAGCTTGAATTGAATTCTCCGGGTGTAGGGATGTCTTTACACACACGCAGGGTGATATGATCGGTGTTTGGAAGAAAGATAGGAATGAAGAATAAGACGATGTTTTATTGAGGGAGGACGTGATTTCTGACATCTTTTCATGACCATTAAGATAGGGCTCATGACAACCGAAAAGCTAGCTTAGTTGGAAACCCTAATTTTCAAGGCTTTTCTTTTACAATTCTTTTCATTAAATGTAATATTCATGATCTTCCTTTTATTATTGGATTTTGTGGGTGAAATCCGCTGAAAACCCTCAGGAGACAACACTGCTCCTACTAGGGACACCTAGAGGTTTAAAGGCTTGTTGCACGTGCTCAGTGCAATCGTGTTGCCTACGAAAGTATGCTAGATAGTTTTTCTCTTTCTTTATTTTCTCCTTCTCTTTTTAATAAAACATTCGCTCGAGACGATCGAAATTAAGTTTGGGGGTATTTGATCAGTCGAAAATATTGTATATTTTAGCCGGCAATTTCCTTAACATTTGCATACATTTAGAAGTGTTCGGCATTCATATTCTACATATTAGCAAATCTGTCACAAAATATGTGATTGCATGTGTTAGACTTTTAAACCGACACTTTAAAGGAAATTAACCGCATTTCATGGCATCGCATCATTTCTGTATTTGCGCAACACTTGTCTTGAGTCTATGCAGGAAAATACGGAAGAAAAACTAAAGAGCTGATCAAATTTACGCCAACTCAAGCATTTCAGATCTGGTAGTAATGAAGAAGGAACTAGACAATTCTATGTATCAAATAAAGGCCCAAAACTCAGCCCAAGACTACTGCAGAAATATAGAAGCCCAAGGCTCCAAGTCAGCCGCGGTTCCGCGGCTGGAGATGGCTTGAGCCGCGGAACCGCCGTGCTTCTGCCACGTCAGCATGAAATTTTTACAGCATAATTCCAATCTCTGGGTCCACAGTGCTTTCTGATATGTAGAGTTCCAGAATACCCTTGAAGATACTGCCAGATCAGCAAAGAAGATTAAGAAGGCTAATCCTAAATTAAGCTCCTAATTAATCCTCTTCTAGAAGCTCCCTCCTAACTAATCACATCTAGAAGCTTCTCTCCTAACTAACTTTTGGAGGGAAATTTGAATTTCTTCAACAAACTTTTGGAGGGAAACTTGGAATTTGAAATCCTAGATCTAGGGTTAGTTATCTATAAATAGGAACCTAGACCTAGGGTTAAAGGCTAATCAATAATCATTGGTTCAATCTTTAATATTCCTAAAATTCCCTCTTTCATCATCTTCTTCCACAAGTCTCATGACAAGGCTTGTGTGAAACCCTAACCCTAATTCCACTCCAAATCCAAGATCTTGAGTACCAAATCAAGCAAGAAGCCTTCAACCTTTTAGGAGCCGAGCCGATCTTCAATCGGGCAAGTGATCCAAGCCGATCCGCGATCCACGGAGACGAGCGAAGCCAAGTCGACGATCGAATTCTTCCTCTTGTAGTTCTTGAGCGAATGTAATGGAATTGTTGATATAAATAAAAGGTGAAATTCTTTAATCTTGCTTTCTTTTAATTCTTGCATCATGATTAGATCTCAATTTGTAATTGTTGTTCTTGTTGTGATGTTTGAGTAAAACTCCGCTCGTAAAGGAGTCGAGACGATTGTAGAATGATGACGTAACAAATCTTAATACGATTTTAAGTCCTACGAGTTTTGTAAACCCTAGCAAGTTCAAGAATCGATGACCTAGTTTCGTAGCGATCTTTCTTGATTGTGATCGCTCGAAATTAGGGATCTACGATCGTTTCTTGAATTTACTAGAGGCTAGAATATGAATGATATCAATGAAAGAACAAGAGATAAGATGAAACCCTAGTTTCACAAGAAGTCTCTAATTCTCATCGATCATCATCGATCTAGCATCAATTCATCGAAGGATAAGAATACGTAATTGTAAGATTACATCACATCTACAGATCCGATCGATTCCTACGAGCCTCATTTCGATTCTTGATATTTGGTTTGGACAAATCATTAAACAATCAATTCTTGATTCTATCTTTTAAATGCTTTCTTAGATCTAGTTTTTTCTCATTCTTGAACTTCAACTTTAAATCTTGAATTGTTTGTTTTCTTTTCCTTAAAGTTTTAACTCACCTAAATCGAAAGACGAACGATTACACTTTCCCTGTGGACGATCCGCACTCACTAACAATCTACAATCCGACACCGTAGTTGATTGCGGTCAAATAATTTTTGGTTGTGATTTCTTTACAATTCTATACTACACAATCCGAAATCGTATCAATCATGACCCAGTCTACAATGCCATAAGAAATCATGATTTATTTCTGGAGACTTTCTTTTGTGTGTATTCGGGACATTGAAAATCTGTGGTCGGTTTAATACGTATATACCATTGCTTAATGTACCCGACCCAATCAGAACTTGATTAAGGTGAATGTTTACAGCATTGCTTACAAATGCAAAATCATAACCTTCTTTAGACATTAAAGACACAGATATGATATTACAAGTCGCACTGGGTACAAATTAACAATCTCGCAAAACCAAAACATGTCCATCTGACAATACCAAGTGATAGTCCCCCACGGACTCAGCATCCATGCTAGCTCCATTTGCAACTCTGAGGGTCATATCACCTGCCTTCAAAACCCTACGCTTTCTCAGTGCCTGCAAAGAATTACAGATAGGAGATCCTGATCCGGTATCCAATACCCAGGAAGTAGAGTTTACTGATAGACAGTTTTCAATAACATACACACCTGAAGCCGAAGCCACAACTTGCTTCGGGTCCTGGTTTCTGGCCTTCTAAGCCCTGCAATCCTTTTTCCAGTGTCCACTCTTGTGACAGTAAAAGCACTCTTCCTTTCCCACAAGCTTTCCCGCTACCTTTGTTTCTTTTGCCTTTCCCTTCGTTTCCACTTTACTAACACCGCCCCTTGGTTTGGTAGGGGTTTTCTTCTTCTTTCCCTTGGCTTTCGCCTTGGACCTAGAAGAGAAAGGTCCTCCAACAAACAAAGTGGATGTTTCCCTACCTTTCTGTAGGGTGCCCTCTGCACTCCTCAACATGTTCAGGAGTTCCGAAAGTTCAACTTCCTTTCTTTGCATGTTGAAGTTCAGGATAAACTGGGCGTAAGTGGAAGGAAGGGACTGGAGAATCAAGTCAATATAGAGCTCGTTCTCTAACGTGGTCCCTAGGTCCGCGAGCTCTTCAATGTAGCCAATCATCTTAAGCACGTGTTCCGCTACGGATGATCCGATGGCCAATCTCGCCGAAAATAACTTTTTCGAGACTTCGTATTTAGCGATACGGGATTGCTCTCCATATAGTTCCTTAATATGGAGAAATATGGATTCTAGGTCCATATTCTTGTGCCTCCTCTGATGTTCATTGTCCATAGAGGCAAGCACGAGGCACTTGGCCTTCGCACAGTCGATCTCCCATGCCTTACGGATTTCTATATCCGCGACGCTGGAGGTGGGACCTGGGACAGGGGGAGCTTTGGTGGTCAGGAGATACCCCAACTTGTCATAAGTGATTGCCATTTTGACATTCCTGAGCCAATCTTTGTAGTTTGGCCCTGTCAGTATATTTTTATCTAGTAGTAACTTAAGTCCGGTCATGACGATTGGTCGCTGCAATTAGGAGAGAGAGAAGAAACACTTTAGCATGATGCTCTTGCAAGTTTAGAGTGGTTTTTAGTTTGTCTAAACAGGATGGCTCCCACTGTCTCTCAAATCCTTCCTCAAACCAAAAAGGAAGAATTAGTCGGGGTCAATCTCACCGTACAATGCTTGCTTAACCGTTCAGCCAGGCCAGTGTTGGTACTTCGAGGGAGGTTTTCCAACGCTTTCGCGAAGTTTCTTAATTAAAGAACCTCTTTTCCCTGGGGGCGTAGCCCCGCTAACACCTTTCTAGACATCTACTTGGTTTATAGCATTGATCGTTAAGTGAGAAATTTCCCGAGGAGTAGCATATACTCACAGTAGGATGAGGATCCCAATATCATCGTGTGACAAAACTGAAGGAATCCTACCAGAATCATCACACTCCAAATGGTATGCAGCACTAGCAAGTTTCAGTTTCTTTAGAAACTCCCGGTGTGGATTTTTTTTGCCCCATGCACTTATGACCTTGACGTAGGCCAAAATATCATAAGTCACATGTCAAGTTCTACCCATCATTAACTAGGTTAATTTGAACCCACCTGTACATACCCTTGACGTAGGCCAAAATGGCAGTACGACTGTCTCAAACCAACGCATCTATCTATGCAACAGATAAATATCCGGCAGCTACCAATCACTATGCCTTGGCGTAGGTCAAAATACATAGCTTGAATACTACCGAATATTTAACTGAAATGATGGAGGGCTACGAATGGTTTTGGCGAAACCGTGAACGTAGTGAACTTGATATAATCGAAGGAACCTGATAGCTTTTAAAAGGAGTGGTTCAAGCTCCGCGTTTAAAAGTTGGTTTTGAAAAGAACCGAGTGGTTTTGAAATTGTTCCAACGACTTTACTTTGGTTTATTTTCTTGCATTAATTTAATGCGTCCCATCATTTAATCCTACCATTGCAGAAAACAACGAAAATATAGCGTACGCTTATGCCATCCGCATTCGCCACGGGGCCCCATCATCACCCGTTAGGTTACTTAACTAATGACAGAGCGGGGGCTGGACTAGCGCGGATGCAAAATATAAGCAACGCCTAAATAGGTATCATATATAGATATATACATTCGTTAGATGCAATGATAGCCTATCTAGATCATAGATGAACACATTGGATATACTAGGAATCCGTGTTTCGTTCGAGCCTGTAACGAAAAGCGGATTACACGGTCGCGATGAATAGCCAATACCCCACCCTAGACCCCTACGGGTGCGGCGAACTACCCGCCAAATACCCGAAGCGAAGCAACCTCCCTCAACAACGTGAGTAGGCCACTCGGCACTTCGAGGTACCCGGTAGTTTGTGCACCCCACCTTAGGTCTATCCTAGGAGCAAAAACAGTAAAAAGAAATTATACAATGGCGGCTACAACCTCATCCCGGATGTGTGGCCATACAACTAATATTATATCAATTTACATATTACATCAAATGAAAGATAAATAAAACTCTCATCTCACAACCCCCCGGCCATTCATCCGCGACAATCCAACGAATTCATATATACAAACCATCAAAATTACAGATCACAAATATGTATAACCCCACTAATCGACGTATAGCGATTAGCAGACGTTCAATACATATATCACATCACAGATATAACCCATTAGCTAAAGTCTATAGAACTTCGATCAAAATACGGATTTGTAACCACCCCAAACATAAATTTGTTTTCTGGAAAATCTGGGCAGAAACAATATATTCTAAAAATCCCAAAACACCTCACTAAGAACACTGCAGGAAAAATGAGCCACGGCCGAGTCAACTAGGCCGCGGATCAGCGGAAAGAAGCATGTTCTTGCCGCGGTTCCGCGGTGCGTTGACCGAGTCAGTGAACCATTTTTCTTGAGTGTTCTTTAAAAACCCTGAGTCGATTTTTAGTGTATGTTAAATTATTTTTTGAACAAGTTTAAAAATCGGCAGAAAGTTAACTTTTTCGACGTGTTTTGCGATTTTTTCTCCGATCGAAATTCTAGATACTTTGCTAACATGCTAGTTTGTGTTTAGCTAGGCTCTGATACCACAGTAAGTCCACGTTACCTGTCCCGGTTCTTTCGGGGTCACGGAAACAGTGAAAAACGATTTTTAGGGCTAGGGTAACAAGGACTTGAAAACGGATATTTGCTAAACAAAACACTAGCAACTAACTACAAGTTTTACCTACTCGTTTAGTGGGTTATACCTAGTCTTGAACTCCTTCTCTTCTTGCTTCTTTGGAGTGGGTTGAATGGTTCCTCCTCGTTGCCTTCTCTTGCCGAAGAAAGATCCACCCGAGGGCCTCTACCTTGAGCTCCTTCCTCAAACTTGAGGTAACTAAAGTGATAGGTTTGCTAAACCTTGAACCTTAGGATGAGTAGAGATGAGTTTTGGTGTTTTATCTCAAAAACAAATGGTTCTCAACTCATGAGAGATTTTTGCTTTGAGAGAGAGGAAGAGGATGAGAAAGAATGAATATGAGAGAATGAAATGAAAAATAGCAACCATATTCACATATATGTGAATTATCAATTAACAATATTAATCAAAAAGAAAAAGGTGATGGTCCATTTGAAATGACCATTATCAGTTTACATTTAATGAATTTTGCTAAGATCAAAGAGCATCTTTTGTGTGAAATGATGATGGTCAACTTTTCAACTTTGGTCAATAAGTCAACCAAGGTCAAATGGTCAACAACCCTAACCATAACACAATTTCCTTTAATTAATATTATTAATCATATTTCACATATTCATTAGGGTTTGGAAAAAGACAACGGGCATCAACCCTAATGAGAATCCTCTGCCTCTATCAACTGTGCATACACACCCGCATCTATGTTCCGAGGAGCACGAACACAATGAGATAAAACCAATCCCAAAACATATACTAGAATCTGGTTTAAACCAAAGCCCGCTAGTAATAACTGTCCGGACACCAAACGCGCACAAGTACACGGATGTGAACGAACCCCGTCGCAAAACCATGCGACCTCTACTCTGTTTTGCCCAAAGGCGAATAACCCTCTGTGTGGGACTCTAAAGACTCGACACTACGCTGGCAGTGGGTTTAACCACAGACCGCAAGCGGCACTAGGTGTACGTAACGGTCCCCAGGTATATGCCGATAAGAAGACCGATGAGGTGAACCCATCCGATCTCCTACTGAGCCTGAATGTGACAATCTCCGTACAGTCCCGTCTGTTCGTCTGAGAGTATCGCATTGTGGGCCTAGGGGGTGGTAAACGTCATTCCCCAAATAGCGGTATAAGTTGTGTCGGAGTGTAGCCTAGAACACCCTGAGATAACACTGGAAACCTACCAGTATAACTCGCTTGCCCTGGCCAGGGACTTTGTGTAATGGCTCTCCTTGACACAGCGCGATATCAACCCCCAATACCGGGAGAGACGAATCCTGTCTAACCGTCACTGCCTCCAAGTGCTTCGGGACTGCACCCAACTACTACCTGTTTGCACGACTCCTTTGAGCCGTGGTAGGGTAGTAATCAAAGTACATTGGGAACACACTCGAGGCGAAGTGACGGTGTCAAGTCAGCGGACTAAGCTATACTCATGTCACCTGGGAACTGATAACTGACGATAGGTATAATACCAACCAACAGTTCCCGACGAGTCCTGTCCAGTGTACTTGTAACCTAATGAGCGCCCGCATACTATCTCAAGTACGACGTACTGACGGCTGTGGGATAGACCATCTCCCCTGCTGGGATGAGAAGCGTATACGGTAGTCTACTCCGGAGTATCGATGCCCCGTCTCGATAATCCTATGACTAGGGACCTGTATAAGGATGTGCTTGTAGATTACCCAGCCCCCACTAGTGTGACTGCTATCACAACGCTGGTAATCAAGCAAAGATCCTAAGGGCTCCACTAATGTGTATAGACGATACGCTAAAAGATACACATACACACATTAAAGTAGAAACAAACCAAGTAGCATACTACCATTTCGAGCAAGATTGTCTATACAACTGTGAATATCTCAAGCTTCCATCAAGTAATATACAAACTAGTATAATACAGTAATGGCCTCTAGGGTATATACACTAACAGGAAATCCGAGTACCCATCTTCGACCCTCGCAATTCGATGTATCCATACGTACATGACTCCGGTCGGTATCCCTACGATAACCGCCGAGTCTAAATACTGTCACCAGTAGGTAAGATTCCCCTGTCAGGCTCATCGGCGTAGTCCATCAACATACCTTTCTTGCCCCGGGGTACCTCCAGGCCCCACCATGTACCCACACACGGCCCACGACGTCTCCTCGCATGGGGTATATATCAGAACCGAGAAATCTCATGGTGGCTGCTGAAATATCATATCAAGAGAAACTGGGATTTCAAATAATACATAATTTCATGAAACTACCACGGTCCTCAAATCCAGAAAACATCATGAAAAATCCATATCTCAATGCGAAAATCCATGAATATAATATATGCAACATAAAACTGTAATGTGAGCATATAAAGGAAAAGCCGCTATTTAACTGCAACAAATTAATATATATATATATATATATATATATCATGCGGTTCCTAATTTCTCCAAGTCCATATAACATCAAATAAAGGTGAACATGTAGCTATAGCCAGATATATGTGTAAACATGTAGGTATAGTAAGGTATATGTATCTACCTATCAGTAATTATGTAATACCCTCCAGGTATAAGTATAAGTATGTATGCAAGATGTACATGTAGCTATGTCTCATATGTGTATATTCCTATCACTAATGGTACAATACCATATAGGTATACAGGTAACTAGCTTGTAAGCATGTCAAGGCACATGTGTAAGCATGTAGGTATACAGGTATGTTATATGTCATATGCACGAAGGAAAATAAGGATCATATCTCAATATCCCTAAACAATACAATATCACATATGTATAGGTGTTGTGCGTGTCATGAAAATTATCGACGGTGTGTGTGTAGCATACAATTAGTGCCCGTGAATCATGAACCGTCAATAACGGTTTTGTGTCTCATTAGTACTAAGTCCCTACACAATAGGTAAATGAGATATCCAACAAAGGTACACATGCACAATCAATATCCTTATGCTTCTAACTAATAGCCAAGTCATTTAATCTAGCCCAGACGCATAACGCCATGCGGGCGATTCCCCTGTAGATGTTAAATCTACTCACCAATGCTCCTGTCTAAGTAAAGCCAACCACCTGTTTCCCCTTCTTCGCAGCGTCCGAAGTCCCCGCCTGCGAACCTAAAACATAAAACAATATAACAAGTATGTATATTAGCAAATGACCAATAACACGTACAAACTACGTTTGACCGACGCACCAACTCAAAACATACTCTCAAGTGTTCGTATTGTGGCTAACGTGCGTAGCGACACTACGAAACCAACCCAAGAGCAAAACTACACAAGGCGCATGAACCGTGTCGTATAACATAACACACGTAATCGTAACACATGAAACTAGCTATGTGATCCCAGATTTTGTATACAGAGAAAACCTAAAAATCAAACAGGACCAAACACACCTAAACCAAAGCATACAGCTACCCTGAAAAACCCAACCCAAAACCCTACTAAAAATCCGAGGTCGCCAGATTTTGTCTGAAGGTCGCCGGCCAAATCCGAGTGGATGGTCTTCGTGCTTCAGGTGAAGGCTTGGGGTCTCTAGTACAACACAACTACTATGCTAGATTTTCTACAATACTCTTGGGGTCACAGCAGATCACAGATATCATATATTGACACTAAAAATACGATATGTGCACGAAACGATACATTAAGTTTTCAAAACTGAAACTACAAGACTACACAACACTATAACATCATAAAGAACAGATAAAGATCATTACCTACTCCCACAAGCTCAAAGATCCTGGCTTTCTAAGCTCCAAGGCATCCAAGAGGCAAAACAAGTCTAAAGATGTGATTTTTGTGAGATTTTTTGAAGATTAGTGTAGGTTTTGATGAAGGATAGTTCAAGTGTTCAGTTGAGAGCTATGAGGATGAAGAGATAATGAGAAAGGAATAAGTAAAAGAGAAATGAGTGAGGTGTGAAGAAGAGAGAGAGAGAAAGAGAGAGAGAGAGGTGAGGTTAAGGTGAGTGCACCCTTGCATTAACTCACCATTAAATCAAGCCATGCTCTCAAGTGAGTCACCAATGCCGCCACCTCCCGAATCCAAAACAAGGCAAACAAATATCTCACAACAAGAAATATCTAGGGAAAGGTTAAGGGTTAAAGAAAATCTAGGAATTAGGATTAAAGCTAGAGATTAGGATTAGGGTTAAGTTGTCATGGTCACTAATCTAGATTACACAAACACACCGTCATATAAACATGCACATGTGTGTGCATGCCATAACAAATAAAAATAATTTATTAATTAAATGTTATAAAATGTGAGGAACCCAAATTGGTGAACTTTTTACCAAAAACCCGCATTATCGTCTAAACTAACACTAATCTAAATCTAAGGCGTTACAATCTCCCCCTTATAAAAATTCGTCCCCGAATTTAAAATTCTTACTATGCATACCTTCAAAGAGATGAGTGCAAAACTCCCAAATCTCGCTCGCAGCCTCCCACGTAATCACCTCACTATACCGCTACGCCAAAGAAAGCTCCACAGATGGAAAGACCCTTGACCGAAGTTTCTCCACCTGCCGATCCACTAACACCATCGGCTGCCGGTGAACGAAAAGATCGCGCCCAAGCTAAATGGTCTGGTGCTGAATCATGTGAGAAAGGTCATGAAGGTATTTGAGAAGTATCAACACAAGGAATACGGTGTGAATACTCAATAATCCGGGCAGAAGTGCTAAATTATAGGCAACGGAACTAACTCGCTTTAAGGATCTCAAAAGGACCTACAATCCTGGGATAACCTTCCCAAAGCTCAACACGTCATTCATCGGAAAATCCGTAGGAACACATGATCTCCCACTGCGAACTCAAGTCTGCGACCACCACGGTCGGCATAAGACCTCTGTCTTCACTGGGCTGCTCTCATCCTGACCTGAATCAACTGTATCATCTCCGAAGCCTTTCGACTAGCTGGGGTCCAAAAATCCTACTCTCGCGGAGTCAGAAAAACAGGCTGGCGATCGACACCACCCACCAAACAAGGCCTAAAGGTTGCCAATTGGAATGTCTCCTGATAACAGTTATCGAAGGAGAACCCTAACAATGGCAAGTGACGATCCCAACAGCCAACAACAATTAGTATGCACGCACAAGCATATCCTTCAGAGTTTGTATAGCCCGCTCTCACAAACCATCGTCCTGCGGATGGAAAAGCGGAGCTAAAGCTCAACCAGTACCCAAGGCTTCCTGAAGCTCCTGCAAAAGACGACAAGCAAACAGGGTGCCTCTATTGGATACAACACATGAAAGAACTCCATGCAACGCACAAACATAACGAAGAACAACTGAGCAAACTGAG
Organism: Agapanthus africanus; assembly: GCA_030015575.1. Lineage (NCBI taxonomy): Eukaryota > Viridiplantae > Streptophyta > Magnoliopsida > Asparagales > Amaryllidaceae > Agapanthus > Agapanthus africanus. Next base: position 327,804,371 of record JASDDO010000018.1, read on the forward strand.
CATAACCGGACAACAAACACCCAAATGGAGTCACACCCTGCCTAGAACTGGGTACACACCACAACGAAATTCATGGAGATCTGCTCCCATTCCCACTCCGGAATGGTTAAAGGTTGCAACTCTCCAGCTGGTCTCAAATGCTCAACCTTAGCTCACAACAAGACAGACACCTTGAAACGAAATCCGAAACATTACTCTTCATCCCTGCCCACCCCTAACTATCTCATAAGTCACGTCACATATTGGTGGAACTTGAACGAACACAGAAAGCTGACTGATGTGCCTGCTCTAGGATTTCACGTTTCTACCCATCCGTATCAGGTACACACAAACGTGTCCCTAAACGTAGCACACCATAGTCACAAATCAAGGACTTCGAATCTTTATCCAGCAGAGTATGCTCAAGAATCTCAGATAACGGGCATCGGCGGGCCGTGCCTCACGAAAACGATTAAGTAAAAGTGGATGGGTGCGGACATAAGCAAGCTGTCCCCTCAGTAAAGGCGAACTTAAGCTGTACTCAACGATCGCACAAGAACTATAAATCTACAGAAGACTGTCTCAGGACCGCGCACAACTGGAACAAGCTAACCCCGGACCTACGACTCCAGCATCAGCTACCACAATCGCCTTGCCACGGGTAACGAGGATCTCAATAACACAATCCTTCACAAGCTCCATCCAACGGCGCTGTCTCAACAATCAAAACCTGCTGCAGGAAGATGTACATTAAGCTCTGGTGGTTCGTGAAAATATGACACGACTCTCCATACAAGTAGTGTCTCCAAATCTTCAATGCACTACCACCGCGGCCATCTCCAGATCATGAGTGGGATATCCTGCTCGTACTTCCCCCAACTGTCGGGAAGCAACAGCGATAACTCTATAGTGTCACATTAGTACACAATCGAGCCTCACTCGCGAAACATCACAGTAAACAACAAAGTCGCCCGAACCAGAAAGCAAAGAAAGAACCGGTGCAGTTGTCAACCGAGTCTTCAACTGCTGAAAACTCCGCACGCATGCCTCATTCCAAAAAAAGGAACCTCCTTTTCGGTCAGTCCAGTCAACGGTGCAGCGATACACTAGCAATCCTGGATGAAACGGTGGTAAAATCCTGCTAAGCCGAAAATCTACGGGCCTCCATCCCGGATATAAGTCTGGGCCAAAGCTGTACGGCCTCGATCTTCCTCAAGTCCATACGAAAACCGTCTCCCGTAACTACAAGACCTAGGAGTCAACACAATCAAGCCTGAAGGAACACTCCGAGAATTTAGCAAACAGCTGGTGCTCTCCCAATGTCTGCAAAATAAATCCTCAAGTGCTGCTCACGTTCCTCACGACTCTTGGAAAAGACCAGAATGCCATCAATAACACGACAATAAATTGGTCGAGGAACGACCTGGAGAAATCTGGTTCATCATATCCACGAATGCTGTAAGGGCATTGGTGAGTCCAACGACACCAACAACACTCATACTGCCTGTAGCGTGCTCAAAAGCAGTTTTCGGAATGTCATCACTCCGAACCTGCAACCAATGATGACCTGATCCCAAACAAACTTAGAAAAATGTCTCGCACTCTGGAGCTGATCAAAGAAATCGTCAGTACGAGCTAAAGGATACCTATCCGCACCGTAACTCGGTTCAATTGACGATCCATCAATACACAATCTCAAACTGCCGTCCTTCTCCTTGACGAATAGAATAAGAGCTCCCCCAAGCGAAAAACTTAGACGCACAAGCCCCCCTATAAGAAACTCTGCAGCCAATCCTTAAGCTCCCAAAACTCCGTCGGCTCATCTGGAACAACGTCAGAAACTCCCACATGATAGGAACCCGGTCTAACAAACCCACTGTGGCTCTAATATCATGAATGAAAGCCAAGAATCCTCGACATCCTCTCTTCAAAAGCCGACTAGCGAAAAAGGCTGAATTCAAGCTGTGAGAGGCGGCACTACTGTCCCCCTGCACAACAAGAACTGACTTGCCGAGAAAACAAAACCTGACTGTTTCCTTGCGGAAGTCCACAGACGCCTAGCACGTAGCTAACTAGTCCATGCGCAGGAGAACGTAAAATCCAACATCTCTAGAAGGATCAAAACGACAGCCGAATCTCTATCTCCTATCCGATTGGCACACGACCGAAACACGTGTCGCGCAACAAAAGAATCACTGACAGAAGTTAACACAACAAATGGCTGATCTAGCCAACACGAATCTCGGCCCAACCACGGCACAAAGTGAGTAAAATAAACAAGTGCATCAAAAGTATATACGAATTAAGAATACCTGAAAACTCTGCATTGGACGCCCACACATCCTGATGAGTAGAAGCAAACTCTCGTGTCTGCCCCCTACCGGCAACTGGCTGAACTCGTCCTCTGCTAACTTTCCCCTTCTGAGCGAACCCTCCACGACAGGACCTTTCTGAACACGAGCCTAACGCGGTGCTAAGGAACAATTCCTGATGAAGTGATGAAGGCTCCCGCATCGAAAACATCCATACGATGGCTGCTAACCCTCCTGGGGATGAAAGCTAAACAACTGTCCTCGTCCCAAGCCCCTGGTACTCTCGTGACGTGCATGAAGCCTGTTACGGCGTCTTAACCTCTGTCTCTAGGCCGATACACCTGTACGAGCCATCCTCTGTCCTCGAACTCCTAAAGTCTCGGAAAGACGCCCCTCATCGAATAGGGCTGTGTCCACTGGTGCTGTATACGAAACACTATGCTGTGTGCTAATCGCAAGGAATAACTAGGTAACAGGGGTGGCAACCTCCTGTCGCTGCGCTCGACTGGCCTCAACCAACGACTTCATCGTCTGGCGCAAGTCCTGTATCTCTGCCTCAAGCCTAGCGATACGATCTATCGAAGGCGGATCCATCTGCTTCTGTACAGCGAGCGTACCATCCTAGTCAAATCTCGTCCCACACGAGTCAACTCTGATCTTGGCCCTCGCTGCACCTCTCTGAGTTCCCATAGTCATCGGTGGCATACGACTATAAATGGAAAAATGATTCGATAAGAACACGGAAATCGAATCACAAGGATATGTATCATTAAGGAAGGAATTTCAAGCAATTAGTATTTAGGTCACTTTAGGCGGAGTACCGTGTCGTGAGTATACCGCAGACATACGCACACTATGTTACTCTGCTTTAGTTACTTACTCCATCATACTAAGGTCATCCTATACTCTGAAAGGTAAAACCTAGCGCTCTGATACCAACTATGTCACAATTCGAAATTGGCACGTGACGGCCCTTAAACTACGCAATGTCTATAGGCGTAACGCAATTTAAGTAAGCCGAAAACCCAGCAATCTAAACCATCAAAAAGTAGTAAGTGATAATAACATTTTTAAAACTTTTGAAATCTCAAACCAAATTCTTTAAAGTCCAACTTTATTTCCTTTAAAATTTTGGCAGCACCTCCTTTGTAAAAAACCAGCCCCAAAAGGGGTACAACAAAGATATAAGTAAAGCATCCCCAAACGGGAGCAAATACACGCCCAAAGGCGGAAAACAACCACCACAACAGATATACGACGCCGTAGCGAAGAAATAAAAGACGATATAAATAAAACTACATAAAAGACCACCAAGTCACAAAGTAATATACAATATCGTCCTCACATCAAATCTCTAAGTCAATACATGAAAGTGGTAGATGGAGAGTACATGGTACAACGAATATACAATGAGCAACATCGGATAACCGCAAAACCCACCTATAGCAAAACTGTACACAGTCAGCCGTAGCGGTATCCGCTGCAAAAAATGATGTGATAGATGAAAAGCTCTGCCTCGACTAATTTGAGGAACAACCTGCAAAACACTGTGGCACAACGGGGGTGAGTTGCCAACTCGTGAATAGTAAATAACATATGCAGGTAATCGTAAGTATGCACGTCCAGCGCAAATCTAACATATGCAAGCGGATAGAAATAAATGGCAATATGTATGCAACAGTCATGAAAGGTACTCTATCAGGTACTACTAAAACATAAAGCAATAAATGACAATATGCATATGCAACAGTCATGAAAGCTACTCTATCAGGTACTACTAATACATGAAGCAATGCATATAAAATAAATGCAGAGTATGGGATAAAACATGTCATCCTCATGGAATCCTGACCTCGTGGCAGGACCAAAGTCCATCAAGACAATCAAAATCCCAAATTTCCTCAAATCAGCCCCCAAATTGGTTCTCATATCCTGTAAGTCTTATATATCCTGAGTATCCAATATCAAGTAAATCTCATATATCCTGAGTGTCCAATATCAAGTAAATCTCATATATACTGTATCCAATATCAAGTAAATCTCATATATCATGTTCCAATATCAAGTAAATCTCATATATCCTGAGTGTTCAATATCAAGTAAATATCATAAAACGACTAAGTATATTTGCATGAATCATTAGGATGATGTATATAAATTAGATATGTATACATATATATTAGCGTCCCATTTCACTAATTAAAATATATATATATATATATGCATATATAACAATGTCCCATTCCACTGTTATATATACTTAGGAGTAAAAATATCATGAAAACAAGTGTCTAGTATTGAGACATAAATACTGATCTATCAGGTGCTGTCACCATGACTGGCCCTGATAGGTACGTATCATACGCTATCTCGAAAGCCCGAGTGCCCAGCTTTGACCTTTGCAATTCGACGTATCCATACGTACATGACTCCGGTCAGTATTCCCACGATAACTGCCGAGTCTAAATATTGTCACCGGTAGGTATAATTCCCCTGTCAGGCTCATCGGCGTGGTCCATCGACATACCTTTCTTGCCCCGGGGTACTTTCGGGCCCTACCATATACCCGCAAACGGCCCACGACGCCTCCTCGCATGGGTATATATCAGAACCGAGAAATCTCATGGTGGCTGCTAAAATATCATATCAAGAGAAATCGGGTTTTTCAAATAATGCATAATTTCATGAAACGACCACGGTCCTCAAATCCAGAAAACATCATGAAAAATCCATATCTCAATACGAAAATCCATGAATACAATATATGCAACATAAAACTGTAATGTGAGCATATAAAGGGAAAGCCGCTATTTAACTGCAACAAGTTAATATATATATATATATATATATATATATATATATATATATATATCATGCGGTTCCTAATTTCTCCAAGTCCATATAACATCAAATAAAGGTGAACATATAGCTATAGCCAGATTTATGTGTAAAAATGTAGGTATAGCAAGGTATATGTATCTACCTATCAGTAATTATGTAATACCCTCCAGGTATAAGTATAAGTATGTATGCAAGATGTACATGTAGCTATGTCTCATATGTGTATATTCCTATCACTAATGGTACAATACCATATAGGTATACAGGTAACTAGCATGTAAGCATGTCAAGGCACATGTGTAAGCATGTAGGTATACAGGTATACTATATCTCACATGCACGAAGGAAAATAAGGATCATATCTCAATATCCCTAAACAATACAATATCACATATGTATAGGTGTTGTGCGTGTCATGGCAATTATCGACGGTGTGTGTGTAGCATACAATTAGTGCTCGTGAAACTTGAACGGTCAATAATGGTGTTGTGTCTCATTATTATTAAGTCCCTACACAATAGGTAAATGAGATATGCAACAAAGGTATACATGCACAATCAATATCCGTATGCTTCTAACTAATAGCCAAATCATTTAATCTAGCCCAGACGCATAACGCCATGCGGGTGATTCCCCTGTAGATATTAAATCTACTCACCAACGCTCCTGTCTAAGTAAAGCCAATTATCTGTTTCCTCTTCTTCACAGCGTCCGAAGTCCCCCCCTGCGAACCTAAAACATAAAACAATATAACAAGTATTTATATTAGCAAATGACCAATAACACGTACAAACCACGTTTGACCGACGCACCAACTCAAAACATACTCTCAAGTGTTCGTATTGTGGCTAACATGCGTAGCGACATTACGAAACCAACCTAAGAACAAAACCACACAATGTGCATGAAGCATGTCGTATAACGTAACACACGTAATCGTAACATAGGAAACTAGCTATATGATCCCAGATTTTGTATACAGAGAAAACCCAAAAATCAAACAGGACCAAACACACCTAAACCAAAGCATACAGCTACCCTGAAAAACCCAACCCAAAACCCCACTAAAAATCTGAGGTCGTCGTATTTTGTCTGAAGGTCGCCGGCCAAATCCGAGCAGATGGTCTTCGTGCTTCAGGTGAAGGCTTAAGGTCTCTGGTACAACACAACTACTCTGCTAGATTTTCTACAATACTCTCGGGGTCATAGCACAGATATCATATATACACTAAAAATACGATATGTGCACGAAACGATACATTAAGTGTTCAAAACTGAAACTACAAGACTACACAACACTATAACATCATAAAGAACATATAGAGATCATTACCTACTCCCACAAGTTCAAAGATCCGGGCTTTCCAAGATCCAAGGCATCCAAGAGGCAAAACAAGTCTAAAGATGTGATTTCTGTATGATTTTGTGAAGATTAGTGTAGGTTTTGATGAAGGATAGTTCAAGTATTCAGTTGAGAGCTATGAGGATGAAAAGATAATGAGAAAGGAATAGGTGAGAGAGAAATGAGTGAGGTGTGAAGAAAAGAAAGAGAGAGATGTGAGGTTAAGGTGAGTGCACCCTTGCATTAACTCACCATTAAAGCAAGCCATGCTCTCAAGTGAGTCACCAATGCCACCTCCTCCCAAATCCAAAACAAGGCAAAGAAATATCTCACAACAAGAAATATCTAGGGAAAGGTTAAGGGTTAAAGCAAATCAAGGAATTAGGATTAAAGCAGAGGATTAGGGTTAAGTTGTCATGGTCACTAATCTAGATTACAAAAACACATCCTCACATAAACATGCACATGTGTGTGCTTGCCATAACAAATAAAAATAATTTATTAATTAAATGTTATAAAATGTGAGGAACCCAAATTGGTAAACTTTTTACCAAAAACCCGCATTATCGTCTAAACTAATACTAATCTAAATCTAAGGCGTTACACTAGGTTTCAAGGAGGTGAAGAAAATTAGTGAGAAAATTAATTCTAAAGTGAGCAAAAATCTTACATCATCATCTTTTACTAGACTTGCTATTAAGTTTAGGGTGTTAGCTTCACTAATTCCAAATTAGTGAAGAGTTAGCTTGAGTTGGTGTCTCCTCGACGTAAATCATCTTCGGCCTCGAAGACTTCAAGTAAGCTTGTTCCTTTCATCTTGTGGAGCCTCTCTAGAGTCCGGAAGATCATTACTTGGAGCTAAGGGACTACTACATTGAGCTTTTGAAGTGAAGGACCGGTCTACAAATGTTGTATTCCTTGTTCACTTAGATGTAAAGATTTTTGCATGCATAGTTCGTCTAATTCTCTAGTTAAGATTCTAGGATTAGGATTTTTTAGCATGGCAAATTTTTAAAAATGGCATGGTCGATGCCTCCCGAAACCTTGCTGTCGTGCTAGGTAACCGTACAGTGGTATCAGAGCCAAGCTATAGAATTAGACGATATTTGTAGAATTACGAAACCGAAACAACTCCGAAACATCGTGACGCAAAACCTAGTTTCTGTCGATTTTTTAAAGTCCACAAATTTTTTAAGAAACTGCAGAATGTTTCATGAGATGTAGCATGAACACCAGACAAAAACGAACCCCATCCGCCGGAATTCACCCGGCGACAAGCCCCAAAAATCCGGCCTAGCCCGTTTTCCCTTCTTGTTCTGGGTTTGTTTTGATTTGGTGTTCTGGTCTCTGGGTTTTGGTATTTCATGTGTTGCTTGTTTTTGCTAAGATTGCATGTGATGTTATCTTTCTGTAAAGGCAATTCGGAGTGTTTCATAGTCGTAATTCTAACATCGTTTTGGGTATTTTAGACGGCGTTAAAAAGTTCGAACGAATATCAATAACCCATTTTCTCCCTCGCTGGAAATTTTCCAAAAGTTGGATTTTTCCAAGTTAAAAATATTCAAAAATCATGCAAGTAATTCTATGGACCCTCTAGAAGAACGAAACCCTAACTCGATTCTATGACCGCCAGAACCGCCGCCAAACCCTAGGGTTTGCGATTGTTCCGCGGCGCCATAGTTGAGGCAAGGGTTGACCCTTCTACGGTTGGTCCATAGGTACCGTTGCATGTTCTGAGTATTTTTAAACTGTGCTCAAGTGTTGAGCTCTTCCGAAAATTTTGGGTGTTTGTTGATTCGATCGGAATGTTTAAAATCGTCTAGCTATTTGTGGAATGTGATACAATATTTGGAATTCATTTGGTTAGGCATGAAATCCAAAATTTATGATATTTCGGGCTTATGATGTCTAAGAAGGTTACGGAATCCAAATGTTGTAGTTTGACATTTTCTTTTCCGCGACCGTAAGTGTAATATGTGGTGTATCACCGGTTTCGTTGCTATATGTCAACGACAATTGGGGTACGCATATTTACTTACGTTGATGACATGTGATGTTATGTGTTGCTGGGATATGTTATATTGGGTCGTCGTGTTTGAATAGCCGGAGGCTTTTATGTGAGATGAGAGTTTTTCATTTTTCATTTCATGTAAAAACTTGTATGTAATATTCTTTTATTGGGGCACTTCCAGGTTGAGGATGATGTCACCATTGATGTATATTATTTACTTTTCCGCATTAGGATAGACTCAAGGTGGGTGTCACGACCCAAAATTAGGCACATGACCGGCACTTAGACTATGTAACATCAACAGGCGTAACGCAATTTAAGTAAGCCAAAAACCCAGCAATCTAAACCATTACAAGAAGTAAAGGATAGAAACACTATAAAATCTCAAGTAAGAACTTAAAGCTTAAGTTTGTTTTTCATAAAAAAAATTCGGCAGCACCTCCTTTGTAAAAAATAGCCCCGAAACGGATACAAACATAAGATATAAGTAAAGAATCCCCAAACGGGAGCAAATCTCGCCCAAAGGCGGAAACAACCACCACAACAGATATACGACGCCGTAGCGAAGAAATGAGATAATCCATATTAAAAAAGGCCGGCTCACACGAGCACGACAACCAGAGTCATAAGAATATAAAACATCGATCCTCACAACTCGTCTCTAAGTCAATACATGAAGGTGGTAGATGGAGAGTATTAGATACAAAAGATATACAACGACATCATCAGATAACCGCAACCCACCTAGACAAAAGGCCTCATAGCCAACCGTAGCGGTATCCGCAAAAGTAGAGATAATAAGGCACCCGACCGTGACTACCCTGAGGATCAGACCTCCAAAACACTGTGGCACAACGGGGGTGAGTTGCCAACTCATGAATAGCAAATAACATCATACTGAAATCGCAAGTATGCTCTAACAGCGATAATCTATCATATGTAATCTGATAGCATAAGTATGGCAATATGAATATGCAACTATCATGATCAGGGTACACCACCAGGGTACTATATCTACATGAGTCAAATGCATATCAAATAAAACCTGAGTGTGGGATGATATAAGAAAACCTCATTCAAAAATCATCAGCATGGAAAAAACCGAGTGTCCCTCATTGACATGTCAAATCCCAAAATCCTCAGGCATCGCATCCTCAGATCAGCCCCCATATCCTGTAATTCTCATGGAACCTGAGTGTCCAACATCGACACCCGAAATATCATGAAAACAAATGCCTGTATATATATGTGTGTGTGAGTGTGCGTGTGTGTGTGTCCCTCAACGACACATCAGAATCATAGAACCTAAGTGTCCAACATCGACACTCGAAATATCATGATACCCGTGTCCAGCATCGACACGTAAATACTCATCTGTCAGGTGCCTTCACTATGACTGGCCCTGACGTCATGTCCGTACATGACTCCGGTCGGTATCCCCACGATAACCACCGAATCCAAATAAAATCACCGGTAGGTACTAGCCCTCCTTCCAGGCTCATCGTCTATACCACGAAAATCACCTCTTGCCCCGGAGAATCATACCAGGTCCACCATGTACCCGCACACGGTGCATACCGCTCCTCGAATCGGGTATCTAACATAAGTCTCGGAACCGAGAAAACTCATGGTGGACGCACTGAAATATCATATCAAGAGAAACCGGGTTTTCAAACAATACATGAATTTCTTGAAATACCTCCACGGTTCTCAAATCCATAACTCACATGAAATCCATATCTGAATGCATAAATCCATGAAATATAATATATGCAACATAAAACAGTAATATGAGCATATCAAGGAAAAACCGCTATTTAAATGCATCAAGTTATTAAATATATCATGCGGTTCCCAATTCTCCAAAATCCAAAGCAACATCATATAAAGGTGAACATGTGGCTATAGCAAGGTATCAGGATGTACATGTAAGTACGCATGCATGATGTACATGTAGCTATAGCAAGGTATGTGTATATACATGTCAATAATGATGCAATACCATGTAGGTATAGATGTAACCGTAGCAAGGTATTGTTGGATATAGTGCCCTCAGAGTCAATTATTGGATCACAGGCACGTGATTGCAATGATTGAGGGAGGACTTATGCCGGTAGGACGGTCTTACTCAAGATGATAGTATGCTATCTGGTTTATCTTTATCATTGTGTACTGCTTTAGGTAACCTGACAGGTCGCTATTACACGTTGATAGAGCCCCTAGGATTCTTGCTTGACTGCCAGCAGTATGAAGGCGATCATATACGTGGGAGCTGGTAGTCTATAAGCACATCCTTAAAAGGTCCCAAGTCGTGGGAGTTTCAAGAATGGGCATCGATACTCCAGAGTAGACTAGTGTATACAGTCGAGACCCCGACGAGGGGCGGTGGCCGATCTCACAAGCCACTGGTGTCAGTTGGTTCACCTAAGATGTATACAGGTGCTCATTGGATTATGAGTACACCGGACAGGACTCGCCGGGAACATGCTAGTTGGTCTTATACCTGACGTCAGATGGCATTTCCCTGGTGACATGTGTACAGGTTAGTTCATCGACCTGAGGATCGTCATTTGTCTCGTGTGAGTTCCCACTGTGCTTTGATTACTACCCTACCACGCTCAAAGGAGACGTGCAAACAGGTTTTAGTTGGGTACAGTCCCGAGCCACATAGAGGCAGTGAGCGGATCTGCAGGGGTTCGTCTCTCCCGGTATTGGGGGTGAGGTCACCCTGTGTCTAGGAGAGCCATTACACAAAGCCCTCGGCCAAGGCAGGAGATTTACTGGTAGGTATTCCAGTAGTATCTCAGGGTGTTCTGGGCTACACTCTGACACGACATGTACCGCTTTTCGGGGTCTGACTTTTACCAACCCCCTAGGCCCGCCATGCGATGCTCATAGACGAACGGACCGGACTATACAGATATTGTCACTGACAGGCTCAGTATGGTGTCAGGATGAGTTAGCTCATCGACGTACCTTTTGGTCAATAGCTGGTAGCCCGTTACGTATGGCTAATACCTCTGACGTGCTAGTGGTTAAATCCACAGCCATAGTATTGACGAGTCTTTAGAGTCCCCCACATACAGTTACTCAAGTTTCGGGCGAAACGCTGTAGAGGCCGTATGGAGATATGGCAGGGTTCGATCAGATACGTGCGCTATTGCACGGATCATGATCGGACAGAAAATACTAGCAGGCTTTGGTTTAAGCCGGATCCTAGTATTGCAGAGTGTAGATTTTGTCTCATTGCATTTGTATTTCGGTCGGAATACAAATGCGGGTGTGTATACAAAGTATCGGGATTTTCCTGTAATTTATTACGGGATCAGTTTTCTGGAGTTGCCAGTTTGCTTTCCGTTTCGGCCATTTTTCTTTGTATCTTTCATTGGCCGAAGTTTGGTGGAGGAGGGCTTATTTGCATTTGTGCAAATAAGCATTTGTGGAGGGTGTTATATGCATATTATTGTATCATGATAATTGCACCATCATTTGACTTCTTTTGACCATGATGGCTTGACTTGTGGTATCATGATGGTTGTGGTGGAGTGTTGGTCTTAGTTTGTTATCAAGCTTGATGATGATGAAGGGTTATGGTGATTGATGTGAGGCTTGCCTTTTTTCCTTTTACACTCTACCTTACATTATTCTTATCCCTTGGTATTATTCCTCACTTCACATTCATTCTCACCCCACCACCAAGCATGGCTGGCCATAGAGGGAATGGGCTGTCCCATATTTTTGTGAGGGGATTTTTTGTTCTTTTGGCTTTGTAAAATCCCACAAGTTCCATCTCCATAAACATATATCATTTCCTCCACCATATGGCAACTCCCTCAACCCCAATAGAGACAAAAGAGCACTACACATTCTACAGCAAATCTTGGGCACGTCGACTCGCCAACTTCGTGCCCGAGTTGCCTCAGACCAGAGGTGGGACCCTGTAAAAGAAGCCGGCGATGTGGTGCCCTTCCGGCGATGTGATGGAGACCGGAGATTCCGCGGGAGATCGGGATGACGACGAGAAGACCGGAGGACTCGGATCACATGGTATAGCTTCTCTACCCGTTCTTTAGTTAGCTAGGACTAGTTTAATGGCCCGATCCGGGTTGATAGTGCGCGGTGGTGCCGGTTTGAAAAGTTAAAGTATTTTATCGCTTCCGCATTTTGGCCTCGGGATGACGGCCGGGGCGCCGCCGTGCACTTACAGGTATGTGTATATACATGTCAATAATGATGCAATACCATGTAGGTATAGGTATAGCTGTTGCAAGGTATGTGTATATACATGTCAATAATGATGCAATACCATGTAGGTATAGGTGTAACTGTAGCAAGGTATGTGTATATACATGTCAATAATGATACAATACCATGTAGGTATAGGTGTAACTGTAGCAAAGTATGTGTATATACATGTCAATAATGATGCAATACCATGTAAGTATAAGTGTAGCATGTAGTATAGAAAGGCATATGGGTAAGCCTGTAGGCATAGCAAGGCATGTGGGTAAGCATGAGGTATACAAGTAAGCTATATTTCATTTGCACGATGGAATAAGAATCAATGTCTCAATGTCAAATGACAATACCCTACCACTTAGGGGTATATGTAGCTATAGCAGGATATGTGGGTATACATGTAAGTATGTATGCATGATTACATGCAGCTATAGCAAGGTATATGTAAGCATATAGGTATGCATGCAATTGTATTTCATATGCGCAACCGCACAAGAATCAATGCCTCAATGTCACTAATCAATACCATATCATATATGAATGTGTGTGTTGTGCGTATCATGGCAATTACCGACAGTGTGGGTGTAGCATTTAATTAGTGCTCGTGCAACATGAACTGTCAATAATAGTGCATTGTCCAATGGGTACAAGTTCCGGCACAACAAGTAATAAGATGCAATGATGTCCATGCACAATCTCTATATGTGCATATAAGCAATGTAGCTAATATCATATCATATCATATCTAGCCCTGACGCTTAATGCCATACGGGCGATTTCCCCGTAGATGTTAAATCTACTCACCGACAATCTCGAGCTAGGTAGATCCAATCACCTGCTTCTCTTTCTTCCCAGCATTCGAATTCTCTGCCTGCGATCCTATTAACACAAACATAGGAAGTGCAAATCTCAGAAATCGACCAATATCACGTACAAACTACGTTTGACCGACGCACCAACTCCAATCCAACTCTCAAGTGTTCGTCTAGTGGCTAACGTGTGTAGCGACAACCCAAAAGCAACCCAAGTGCAGCAGCTACACAAGATCACGAATCGTGTCGGATAACGAAACACGCGTATTCAAAATACTAGATTATAGCAAAGTGATCCTAGATTTTGATACACACACAATTAGTGAAAGTTGCAAGTTCCACGAGACCACATACAACCCCAGAGACCCTACGACCAAAACTCAACACCCCAGTCCCCACTCTGGCCGTAATTTGCGGCCAGAAGCAATATATTTGCAGCCACAAAATGAAGGGGTGGTCTCAAGTTTTTATGGTGGATTCCATACCTCAACACTAGGTCACTGTAATGGGAACTTTTCCAACAAACACCTAGTTCTACAGCAGATCACAGAGACTCCAATATGACACTAAAAATAAGATATTTGCACAAAACTAAACCTTTAGTGTTCTAAACCATAACTACAATGCAACACACCAATTTGAACACCTAATTATCAGTTAGAGGTCCTTACCTAGCCACTCTTGCTAAAAAAATCCTAGCTTTCCAAGCTCCAAGGCAATTTAGTGGCTAAACCATGATTTGTGATGTGTTTTCATGAAGTTTATGAAGTTTTGCAAGATTTTAGTGAAGGGATAGTGAGGGTCCAGTTTAGAGTTGAGGGGATGAACAAAGATTGAGAATGAGAGAAGAATGAGAGAGTGAGGGAAAGATAATGATGAGAGGTGAGTGTAGGGTGAACCAAAACCTTATTCTTACTCTCTCCCTCACCTCCATTAATGCAACCATTAATGCTTCATTAAAGTCTTCATGACTCACCTAGCCACCTCTCTCTCTCAATCCAAAACTAAGTAGATATTTCTTACACAAATATCTAAGGCAAGGTTAAGGCAATGTTAATTAGGACATGGATTAATTAAGGTGTCATGGTCACTTCACGAGATTAACACTAACTAACCCAAACTTTAACATGCACAAGTGTATGCAAGCCATAACAAATAATAATAAAATATTAATTAATTGTTATAAAATGTGAGGAAACCGATTTGGTAAACTTTTCCCTAAAACCCGCATTATCGCTTAATTAACGCTAATCGCATTCTAAGGGGTTACAATCTCCCTCCCTTAAAGAAATTCGTCCCTGAATTAAAATTCTTACGAAGCATACCTTCAAAGAGATGAGGGAATTTCTTCCGCATCTCGCTCTCGGCCTCCCAAGTGATCTCCTCACTAGTCGGGCTACGCCAAAGAACCTTTGCATATGGCAATACCTTTGATCGAAGTTTCTTCACCTGCCGATCCAAAATAACAACTGGCTGCTCGGTGAATGAAAGATCGCGCTCAAGCTGAACGGTCTGGTGCTGAATTATGTGAGAAGAATCATGAAGGTATCTACGAAGCATCGACACATGGAACATGGGGTGAACATCCGGAAAACTGGGCGGGAGCGCCAAATGATAGGCAACGGTACCAACTCGCTCAAGGATCTCGAAAGAACCTACAAATTTGGGACTGAGCTTCCCCTTCCTCCCAAATCTCATGACGCCCTTCATCGGAGATCCGCAGGAATACACGATCCCCCATTGCGAACTCAAGTCTGCGACAATGACGGTCGGTATAAGACTTCTGTCTGCACTGGGCTGCTCTCATCCTGTCCTGAATTAGCTGGATCTTCTTCGTAGTCTCTGGAACTAGCTGGGGTCCTAAAACCCTACTCTCACTAAATTCGGTCCAACAGACTGGCGATCGACACTTCCTACCATACAAATCCTCGAAAGGTACCATCTGAATAGTCTCCTGAAAGTTGTTGTTATAAGAGAACTCAATCAACTACAAGTGACGATCCTAACTGCCACCAAAGTCAAGCACACACGCCCGAAGCATATCCTCTAGAGTCTGTATTGTCCGCTCTGATTGACCATCGGTCTGCGGATGGAAAGCGGTGCTAAAACTCAACCGGGTACCCAAATCTTCCTGAAGCTTCTGCCAAAGACGACCAGTAAACTGGGTGCCCCTGTCGGATACAATGCATGTGGGAACGCCGTGCAAATGCATAATCTCATCTATAAACAACTGAGCATACTGAGCATAACCGAAAGTGGCCTTCACTGGAAGGAAGTGAGCCACTTTTGTCAACCGGTCAACAATTACCCAAATGGAGTCATACCTCCGACTGGTCCTGGGTAGACCCACAACAAAGTCCATGGAAATCTGCTCCTATTTCCACTCAGGAATGGGTAAAGGATGCAACTCTCCAACCGGTCTCTGATGCTCAGCCTTGACTTGCTGACAAGTCAGGCACCTCGAAACGAAGTCCGAAACATCACGCTTCATCCTTCGCACCAGTAAATGTCTCTCAAGTCACGGTACATCTTGGTGGAACCTGGATGAACGCTAAAGGCTGACTGATGTGCCTGATCTAGGATCTCACGTCTCAACCCATCAATATCTGGTACACACAAGCAAGTCTCGTAATGTAGCACACCCTAGTCATCAATCAAGAACTCCAAATCTGTACCCTGCCGAACAAACTCAAGAATCTCAGACAAACGGGCATCACTGGGCTGCGCCTCACGGATATGATCAAGTAATAGTGGACGGATGCGGACATGAGCAAGCTGTCCCCCAGTGGAAGTGAACACAAAATGTACTCTACCATCGCACAAAATCTGCCAATCTGCAGAAGACTGTCTCTGAACTGCGCTCAACTGGGACAAGCTACCCCCGAGCTTACGACTTAAAGCATCAGCTACCACATTCGCCTTGCCCGGGTGATAAAGGATCTCACAATCATAATCCTTCACAAGCTCCATCCAACGTCGCAGTCTCAGATTCAAATCTAGCTGCTGGAAGATGTACTTCAATCTCTTATGGTCCATGAAAATTTGACACGACTCCCTATACATGTAGTGTCTCCAAATCTTCAACGCAAAGACCACCGTGGCCATCTCAAGATCATGAGTGGGATAATTCTGCTCGTGTTTCTTCAGCTGCCTAAAAGCATAAGCAATCACTCTGTCATGCTGCATCAGTACACAACCGATCCCCACTCAAGACACATCACAGTAAACAACAAAGCCACCCGATCCAAAAGGTAAAGATAGAACTGGTGCAGTCGTCAACCGAGTCTTCAACTGCTGAAAACTCTGCTCGCACGCATCAGTCCAAAGAAAAGGAACCCCCTTCTGAGTCAGTCCGGTCATCGGTGCAGCGATACTCAAAAAATACTGCACGAAGCGGCGGTAATAACCAGCTAAGCCCAAAAAGCTGCAGACCTCTGTCACAGATACAGGTCTAGGCCAAAGCTGTACAGCCTCGATCTTCCTCGGGTCCACAAGAATACCGTCTCCCATCACCACATGACCCAGGAAGTCAACTCTATCAAGACAAAATGCGCACTTTGAGAATTTAGCATACAGCTAGCGCTGTCTTAATATCTGCAAAGCAATCCTTAAGTGCTGCTCGTGCTCCTCACGACTTCTAGAGTAGACCAAAATGTCATCAATAAACACAATAATAAACTGGTCGAGGAACGGCCTGAAAATCTGGTTCATCAGATACATGAACGCTGCTGGGGCAATGGTGAGTCCGAACGACATCACCAGAAACACATAATGCCCGTAGCGTGTACGAAAAGCAGTCCTCGGAATGTCATCATTCCGAACCCGCAACTGATGATAACCCGAATGCAAATCAATCTTAGAAAAATGTTTCGCACCCTGGAGCTGATCAAACAAATAGTTAATGCGAGGTAAAGGATACATATTCCGCACCGTAACTCGGTTCAATTGACGATAATCAATACACAACCTCAAACTGCCGTACTTCTTCTTAACGAACGGCACAGGAGCTCCCCAAGGCGAAATACTCGGACACACAAGTCCCTTATCAAGCAACTTTTGCAATTGATCCTTAAGCTCTCTAAGCTCTTCCGGAGCCATCCGGTAAGGCGGTATAGAAATATGCCCCGTAACAGGAATCAGATCAATGCAAAACTTAATATCGCGCTCTGGCGGCAACCCAGGTAACTCATCGGGAAAAATGTCGGGAAACTCTCGCACGATAGGAACCCGGTCCAACGACTTTACTGTGGCTCCAATATCACAAATGAACGCCAAGAATCCCCGACATCCTCTCCTCAAAAGACGACTAGCGCAAAGGCTGAAATCAAATTGTGAGGGGCGGCACCACGGTCCCCCTGCATAACCCGAACAGACTCACCCGGAAAACTAAAACTGACTGTCTTCTCATGGCAATCTACAGACGCATAACAAGCTGCTAACCAGTCCATGCCGAGGAGAACGTCGAAGTCCAACATATCTAGAAGGATCAAATCGACGGACGAATCACTATCTCCAATACAAATGGCACACGACCGAAACACATATCGTGCGATGAAAGAATCGCCAACAGGAGTAATCACAACAAGCGGCTGATCTAGCAAACACGACTCTCGGCCCAACTTCAGCACAAAGTGTGTAGAAACAAACGAATGCGTAGGTCCCGGATCAAATAAAACATATGTATCAAAAGAATATAGAGAAAGAGTACCTGAAACCACTGCATTGGACGCCGGCGCATCCTAATGAGTCAAGGCAAACAACCGAGCCTGCCCTCTACCGGCAACTGGCTGTCCTCTGCCTCTGCCACTCCGTCCTATCTGAACAAACCCTCCATGACCATGACCTCTCTGAGCATAAGTCTGACGCGGAGCAACAACAGGCGCAAGAGGCAACGCTCTCTGAGGTGGAGAAGACGGTAAGGTAACATGTGGTACGGCTGCCTCTCTCTGGCATATCGTGGTACAATCCTTAACGAGGTGATATAGACTGCCACACCCAAAGCACCCACGCATCGACTGCTGACCCTCCTGGAGATAAGTGCTGAACAACTGGCCTCGTCCCACGTCTCTGCTACTCCCCGTGCCTGAACGAACGCTGGTGCGACATCTAGACATCTGTCTTCGGGTTGATATACCAGTACGAACCCTCTTCGGTTCTGGAAAAACCGACGACTCAGAAAGACGCTCCTCAACCAAAAGGGTTGTGTCCACCGCTGCTGTATACGTATCACAATACTGTACGCTGATAGCGAGGAAAAACTGGGTAAGCAGGCCTCGAACAAACCTCTTGACCTGCATCTCCTCAGTAGCTACCAAATACGGAGCATACATAGACAACTCGGTAAACTGCACATCGTACTCGGCCACCGTTATGCCCTGAGTCTGGCGTAATGACTCGAAACTGCGTGCTTGAGTATGCCTGACGCTCTACGGAAGAAAACACGTAAGAAACACCGTCACGAACTCAGCCCAGGTCATAGGAGAAAGACCTGCGGCACTGCCCTTCTCTAAAGATTCACACCACTTCTGGACCAGACCTTCCAGACAAAATCTCGCGAACTCTACCCACCTCGTGTCGGAGCATCTCAACGAATGACATATCCTTGCCATCCGATCGATAAACGACTGTGGATCCTCAGCTACATCGGTGCAAGTGAAAATCGGAGGCTTCAGCCTCATGAACTCCGATAACGATACGGTGATCACCTCCGTAACTGCAGGTATGACTGTCGGAATAGTAGGCACCAACACGGTCCCCGTAATGGGTGAAACAACCTCCTGCCTCTGCGCTCGAATGGCCTCAACTAACGACCCCACCATCTGGCGCAAATCCTGCATACCGGCCCCTAGCATAGCAATATGGTCTGTCGAAGGTGGATCAATCTGCTCCTGCACAATGGGCGTACCGCCCGGGTCAGTCCTCGTCTCGGATGAGTCAACTCTGACATCGGCTCTCGCGGCCGCTTTCTGCACCCTCATAGTCTTCGGCGGCATAAAGGCTGGAAATGGAAACAGGATTCGATAAGAACACAGGAATCGAATCTCAAGGATGTATATAATCACGGAAGGAATTTCAAGCAATAAGTCCTAAGGTCACATAGGAGGAGTACCGTGTCGTAAGTATACCGCGGAATATACACACGCTACGTCACTTTGCTTAAGCTACCTACTCCATCATACCAAGGTCATGCTACACTCCGAAAGGTGAAACCCAGCGCTCTGATACCAACTTTGTCACGACCCAAGATTAGGCACATGACCGGCACATAGACTACGTAACGTCAACAGGCGTAACGCAATTTAAGTAAGCCGAACAACCAGCAATCTAAACCATTAGAAGAAGTAAAGGATATAAACACTATAAAATCTCAAGTAAGAACTTAAAGCTTAAGTTTGTTTTTCATAAAAAAACTTCGGCAGCACCTCCTTTGTAAAAACTAGCCCCGAAACGGGTACAAACATAAGATATAATTAAAGCATCCCTAAACGGGAGCAAATCTTGCCCAAAGGCGGAAAAAACCGCCACAACAGATATACGACGCCGTAGTGAAGAAATAAGATAATTCACATAAAAAAAGGCCGGCTCACACGAGCACGACAACCAGAGTCATAAGAATATACAACATCGATCCTCACAACTCGTCTCTAAGTCAATACATGAAGTTGGTAGATGGAGAGTACTAGATACAAAATATATACAACGACATCATCTGATAACCGCAACCCACTTAGACAAAAGGCCTCACAGCCAACCGTAGCGGTATCCGCAAAAGTAGAGATAATAAGGCACCCTGCCGTGACTACCCTAAGGATCAGACCTGCAAAACATTGTGGCACAACGGGGGTGAGTTTCCAACTCATGAATAGCAAATAACATCATACTGAAATCGCAAGTATACACTAACAGCGATAATCTATCACATGTAATCTGCTAGCATAAGTATGGCAATATGAATGTGCAACTATCATGATTAGGGTACACCACCAGGGTACTATATCTACATGAGTAAAATGCATATCAAATAAAACCTGAGTGTGGGATGATATAATAAAACCTCATGCAAAAATCATTAGCATGGAAAAACCCCAGTGTCCCTCACTGACAGGGCAACTCCCAAAATCCTCAGGCACCGCATCCTCAGATCGGCCCTCATATCCTGTCAGTCTCACGGAATCTGAGTGTCCAACATCGACACCCAAAACATCATGAAAACATATGCCTGTATATGTGTGTGTGTGTGTGTGTATCCCTCAACGACACATCAGAATCATGGAACCTGAGTGTCCAACATCGACACTCGAAACATCATGAAACCCGTGTCCAGCATCGACACGTAAATACTCATCTGTCAGGCGCCGTCACCACGACTGTCCCTGACGTCATGTCCGTACATGACTCCGGTTGGTATCCCCACGATAACCACTGAATCCAAATAAAATCACCGGTAGGTACTAGCCCTCCTGTCAGGCTCATCGTCTATACCAAGAAAATCACCTCTTGCCCCGGAGAACCATACCGGGTCTTCCATGTACTCGCAGACGGTGCCTACCGCTCCTCGAATCGGGTATCTAACACAAGTCTCAGAACCGAGAAAACTCATGGTGGACGTACTGAAATATCATATCAAGAGAAACCGGGTTTTCAAACAATACATGAATTTCTTGAAATACCCCCACGGTTCTCAAATTCATAAATCACATGAAATCCATATCTCAATGCGTAAATCCATGAAATATAATATATGCAACATAAAATAGCAATATGAGCATATCAAGGAAAAACCGCTATTTAAATGCATCAAGTTATTAAATATATCATGCGGTTCCCAATTCTCAAAATCCAAAGCAACATCATATAAAGGTGAACATGTGGCTATAGCAAGGTATCAGGGTGTACATGTAAGTACGCATGCATGATGTACATGTAGCTATAGCAAGGTATGTATATATACATGTCAATAATGATGCAATACCATGTAGGTATAGATGTAACTGTAGCAAGATATGTGTATATACATGTCAATAATGATGCAATACCATGTAGGTATAGATGTAACTGTAACAAGGTATGTGTATATACATGTCAATAATGATGCAATACCATGTAGGTATAGGTGTAGCTGTAGCAAGGTATGTGTAAATACATGTCAATAATGATGCAATACCATGTAGGTATAGGTGTAACTATAGCAAGGTATGTGTATATACATGTCAATAATGATGCAATACCATATAGGTATAGGTGTAATTGTAGCAAGGTATGTGTATATACATGTCAATAATGATGCAATACCATGTAGGTATAGGTGTAGCATGTAGCATAACAAGGCATATGGGTAAGCCTGTAGGTATAGAAAGGCATATGGGTAAGCATGTAGGTATACAGGTATGCTATATTTCATATGAACGATGGAATAAGAATCAATGTCTCAATGTCAAATGACAATACCCTACCACTTAGGGGTATATGTAGCTATAGTAGGATATATGGGTATACATGTAAGTATGTATGCATGATATACATGCAGCTATAGCAAGGTATATAAAAGCATATAGGTATGCATGCAACTGTATTTCATATGCGCAACCGCATAAGAATCAATGCCTCAATGTTACTAATCAATACCATATCACATATGTATGTGTGTTGTGCGTATCATGGAAATTACCGACAGTGTGGGTGTAGCATACAATTAGTGCTTGTGCAACATGAACTGTCTATAATAGTGCAGTGTCCAATGGGTACAAGTCCATGCACAACAAGTAATAAAATGCAATGATGTCCATGCACAATCTCTATATGTGCATATAAGCAATGCAGCTAATATCATATCATATCATATCTAGCCCTGACGCTAAACGCCATACGGGCGATTTCCCTGTAGAAGTTAAATCTACTCACCGACAATCTCGAGCTAGGTAGATCCAATCACCTACTTCCCTTTCTTCGCAACGTTCAAAGTCCCCGCCTGCGATCCTATTAACACAAACACAGCAAGTGCAAATCTCAGAAATTGACCAATATCATGTACACACTACGTTTGACCGACGCACCAAATCTAATCCAACTCTCAATTGTTCGTCTAGTGGCTATAGCGACAACCCAAAATCAACCCAAGTGCAGCAGCTATACAAGATCATGAACCGTGTCAGATAACGTAACGCGCATATTCAAAACACTAAATTATAGCAAAGTGATCCCATATTTTGATACACAAACAATTAGTGAAAGTTGCAAGTTCTACGAGACCACATACAACCACGGAGATCCTACGACCAAAACTCAACACCCCAGTCCCCACTCTGGCCGCAATTTGCGTCCATAAGCAATATATTTTCGGCCACGAAATGTAGGGGTGGTCTCAGGTTTTTATGGTGGGTTCCATACCTCAACACTAGGTCACTGTAATGGGAACTTTTCCAACAAACACATGGTTCTACAGCAGATCACAGAGATTCCAATATGACACCAAAAATATGATATTTGCACAAAACCAAACCTTTAGTGTTCTAAACCATAACTACAATGCAACACAAAAATTTGAACACCTAATTATCAGCTAGAGGTCATTACCTAGCCACTCTTGCTCAGAAAATCCTAGCTTTCCAAGCTCCAAGGCAACTTAGTGGCTAAACCAAGATTTGTGAAGTGTTTTCATGAAGTTTTATGAAGTTTTGCAAGATTTTAGTGAAGGGATAGCGAGGGTTCAGTTTAGAGTTGAGGAGATGAACAAAGATTCAGAATGGGAGAAGAATGAGAGAGTGATGGAAAGATAATGATGAGAGGTGAGTATAGGGTGAACCAAAGCCTTATTCTTACTCTCTCCCCCACCTCCATTAATGCAACCATTAATGCTTCATTAAAGTCTTCACGACTCACCTAGCCACCTCTCTCCCTCAATCCAAAACAAAGTAGATATTTCTCACACAAATATCTAAGGCAAGGTTAAGGCAAGGTTAATTAGGACATGGATTAATTAAGGTGTCATGGTCACTTAACGAGATTAACACTAACTAACCCTCACTTTAACATGCACAAGTGTGTGCAAGCCATAAAAAATAATAATAAAACATTAATTAATTGTTTTAAAATGTGAGGAAACCGATTTGGTAAACCTTTCCAAAAAAACCCGCATTTTCGCTTAATTTACACTAATCACATTCTAAGGTGTTACAGTGGGGAGCACAAGTAACCGGATCCTAGAGTCCAGTGGCAGACCATCTCGAGGAGTCGAGCCCGGATCTCCTAACTCTAGAATTCATAGGGCTGCTTGCCAAATTAAGTTCCGAATTAGTAGATGCTGCCAAAGGGAGCGGCGATGCCATACGCAAAAAGGAAGAGACTCTTAGAATGGCAGAGGCAAATAGAGGGGTCTCGGGATGTGGGTTTGGCAATTCATTGCGACCGTGGAATCCGTGTTTTTTACTGGCTTAATATAAAACACATGTAAGTGCACGGCAGCGCCCCGGCCGTCTATACGAGGCCAAAATGCGGAATACAAAACTGTTCTATAAACTAGAACCGGCGCTACCGCAGACTTTAAAATCCGGATCGGGCCATTAACCTACTCCTAGCAAACTAGAGAAGGGGTAGAGAGATATACCGAGTTATCCGTGTCCTTCGGTCTTCTCGTCGTCGTCCCGATCTCCCTGCGGAATCTCCGGTCTTCATCTCCTCGTCGGAAGGGCACCACATCGCCGGGTTCTTTTACGGGCTCCCACCTCTAGACCGAGGCAACTCGGGTACGAAGTTGGCTAGTCGACGTGTCCAAGAATGCTGTAGGATAGTGTAGAACTATATGTCTCATGGAGTTTATATGAAGTTTCCATTTTGGTGGAAGAATGAGATGAACTTTTGGAGATGGAGCTATAGGATTTTTGCAAGCAAAAATGAGACCAATTCCCATCCCACAAATTTTGGACAGCCTACCCCTATCAAGTGGCCGGCCATGCTTGTGGATGAGGGGAGAAAAAGCCAAGGGGGGTGAGCACAAGCTAGTGCAAGGTGACCATAAGAAAAAGTGGGCAATGATGATAAACAATGATCACAATCAAGTCTCCACTCCATCACCTAATCATATCAAGTCATGATGAACAAATGAAGTCAAAAGATGGTGGAACCATCATGAAGCTATCATGTGGCATAAAAAGTCTTCTCCATTGTTAATTGCACAATTGCAAATAACCCCCTCCACCAATTTTCAGCCAAAGAAAGGAAACAAAGGAAAATGGCCGAAACGGAAAGCAAACTGGCAACTTCAAAAAACTGATCCAGTAATAAATTACAGGAAAACCCCGCGACTGTATATACATACCAGCATTTGTATTGCGACCGAATACAAATGCAATAAGACAAAATCTACACTGTATAATACGAGGATCCGGCTTAAACCAAAGCCCATTAGTATTTTCCGTCCGATCATGATCCGTGCAATACCGCACCTATCTGATCGAACCTTGCCATATCTCCATACGGCCTCTACAGCGTTTCTCCCGAATCTTGAGAAACGGTCTTGTGGGGGACTCTAAAGACTCGTCAATACTTTGGCTGTGGATTTAACCACTAGCACGTCAGAGGTATTAGCCATACGTAATGGGCTACCAGGTATTGACCAAAAGGGACGTCGATGAGCGAACTCATCCTGACACCCTACTGAGCCTGTCAGTGACAATATCCGTACAGTCCGGTCCGTTCGTCTATGAGCATCGCATGGCGGGCCTAGGGTGTTGGTAAAAGTCAGACCCCAAAAAGCGGTACAAGTCGTGTTGGAGTGTAGCCCAGAACACCCTGAGATACTACTGGAATACCTACCAGTAAATCTCCTGCCTTGGCCAAGGACTTCGTGTAATGGCTCTCCTAGATACAGTGAGACCTCACCCCCAATACCGGGAGAGACGAACCCATGCAGATCCGCTCACTGCCTCCATGTGGCTCGGGACTGTACCCAACTAAAACCTGTTTGCACGAGTCCTTTGAGCCGTGGTAGGGTAGTAATCAACGTACAGTGGGAACTCACATGAGACAAATGACAATCTCAGGTCGATAAACTAACCAGTACACATGTCACCAGGGAACTGCTATCTGACGTCTGGTATAAGACCAACTAGCATGTTCCTGGCGAGTCCTGTCCGGTGAACTCATAACCCAATGAGCACATGTATACATCTTAGGTGAACCAACTGACACCAGTGGCTTGTGAGACCGGCCGCCGCCCCTCGTCGGGGTCTCGACTGTATACACTAGTCTACTCTGGAGTATCGATGCCCTGTTTCGAAAACTCCCTTGACTAGGGACCTTTTAAGGATATGCTTATAGACCCCAGGTCCTACGTATATGATCGCCATCATACTGTTGGTCGTCAAGCAAGAATCCTAAGGGCTCTATCAACGTGCAATAGTGATCTGTAAGGTCACCTAAAGCAGTACACGATGATAAAGATAAACCAGATAGCATACTATCTTCTTGAGTAAGACTGTCCTGTCGGCATAGGTCCTCTCTCAATCATTGCAATCACGTGCCTGTGATCCAATAATTGACTCTGAGGGCATTATACCCAACAATCTCCTACTTGCACTCAAGGCTAATTATTGCGATGTCGCATACTCACAGCTCGTGTGATACCGAACACCCAACTCCCCTACTAATCAGTCTCACAAAAGCCGTTTGCGAAACTAATGCATTCGAGGAATAGCCTCAGTGAGTGGATCCGCTCTAATGTTTCTTTCTTTGTCTCTCTTAATCTCAAGTTCGCGGAGAAACCTATCTCCCGAAATGGACAATACCTGTCTTAGAATATGTCTAGATATCTGATGGGACCTAATTCATAAATGAACTCCAAATCCACTGTATCGTCAACTGAACTTAATCAGTATCCTGTGCCATGCCTCCCTCAGTATCCGCTTGGACTACCTGTCCAAAATACTGCCCCTCGTCAGAGGGAAAACTATAACTCTGACAGTCACTCTGTCATCCAGGTCACCTTGGAAGCCTGGAATGATAACTGTCTCCCGAATGAGGCTGTCGTTATCATATCCCTAGAACATCCACTTATGTTCTAAAATTGCTTCCGAATGTTCCTCGAGGATTGGATCAATATCAACTTATTGCATCTACTGCAAAAACAACATCTGGTGTGGTACTTGACATCTCATGATTGACTCAATTGCTTAAGCAAGTGATCTACCAATCATGCACATCCCTCTCCCCTTTAGTCTATAAGACACCTTTAGAGAGGGTGACTCCATCACCTGCAGGTACACTACCATTCCAGGAGTCGTCCATTCTAAAACACCTCTAGAATACTGTCTAAGTATCCTGATTGGGACACTTCCCAAATCTAGATCTAAAACCATAGATCTAGTAACCAGAATGTCTGATATTATACCCAATTCCTATGTGGAGAAACCACCGTGTGACAACCAAAGTATAACCGATCGTAGTATAGGAATATCACTTCCTACTCTGTGTATGTCATCCAAATACCAGGACATCACACCCTATTATCTTCTTAACAGATCCATCCCCTATTCTGATGAAGTCAAACCTATGACTGTCATATCAGAAATAGATGATCTATCTCCGCTATATCTGCTTTAGTCTATAAATAGACATAAGCTACCTGTCCACCAATGCTTCCGCTGCTCCCACTGACTACGACAACCCTCTGGCAGAATCATATACATGTGCACATCTAAAGCCAGTTTAGAACGACGCTAGATTCATCCTTCCGCCGGGTCTCATAGTCTGGAACAACAGTAGTGTCAAGTCTGGGTAAAGAAGAACCTCCCTGTCACCGTCCTTGAGGCTACCGGAGTACCTCTCGGGTGCCTGAGGTTACCCACCATATTTGCGGAGTGGGCACTGGAATGTCAAACCAGATTGAATCTTTAGGTTCTTATCAAATTTTCAGTAATCGTTTGCGGTTCTGGAAACACTTCCAGTTCTACCATACTCCCACTACAGTTTTCTGAAAAAATCCATTTCTTTTAAAACTGTGGCGAGTCAAGAACAATATCACTATTGATCTTCCAGATGGTAGAAAGTCAACCCTCGTCATAGCCTGGGTTAACCCACAAACAGCCATTACAGAAACGTGCATTGAGTTATCCAGAGTCTGGTTTTAAGCATAAGCCGGACAACTCTCCGTACCTTAACAATGTCAAGATATGAACTGTTCTATATCCAATACAGAAACAGAGGCACTAATTTAATTGAACCAGATTCAAATCATGCAACTGTCTCCAGTGCATGTTAACTAAATGGAGAGAGGCCGATCAGCATTACTCAACTTAGGAATACTTCCAATTATGAGTAACCTGAAAGAGAAGCAAGTTCTTTTAATCATTACTATCAACTGAATACCATACACAAGTATCTACATCTTCGATCACCTTGAAGAATCCTGATACTTGCAACACCTGGTTCTCTACTTTATTCTTATACCTATAACTTCTCAAAATTCGGATTTTGCATTTCTACGAAACACTTGTCTAAAAACTAGAGAAGTCATAAGTAAACCGAATATAGTACGAGGACCAACTCCTCTGTCCTAATAGACACTGGACAATATACAATCCTCTGCATAAGTCCTCTGAGTCTAATAACTCAAACCCTGTGCGTCGTAGGTTGAAAACTGTACTTATGGTTAAGAAGAATTACACCGCTGTTTAATGCTCCTAACCTAACCATCCACTGATGTAGCTAAATGTCATAGACATAATTTCAAAAAGGTATATCTCACTCTATAAAAATAGACGTACAGATATATCAATTTGAAATTGGTGCATAACAGCGGATATTCAAAATCCAAAAATTTGCCGTCCGGCAAACAACCCAGGCAATTTCCTCAAATATCACCAATTACAACGAATTCCGATATAATGAGGATGATCACCGAATTACCACTAACTTACTCCCACTTATCATCTGAAAAACCATACAGATGTGAGATTCATACCTGGTAAATACATACCCTGGAGCAAGTGTTTAATTGGAAAATTGGTTTTCTTTTAACAGTACACAGTGAAACTGAAACATTGAAATATTTCGTAGGGGTATCCGGGTATTCCTAGTAATGCCTCTTCCATTATGTAGATCCACAACTATAACCGTATATTTATTTTCCATCTCTCCACATCCCTTCATATGTCTTTAGTCATTACCTTCTGTACACCCTCTTAGACTAAATGGTTTTCTTCTTTCCCTACCGTTCGGCACCAGCCTATGGTTTGGAAGAAGACTATCCAATAACCATAATGGGTGTACTCTCCTAATCCTAGGAGCACTCGCAACCCGAGAGAAGGTAAAGATAAAAGACACCTGAATAAACCTTATTCCTATTTCTCCTGAACCAGAATCCATCCCTGAACTGGAACAAGTTCCTTTCGAGTTCGTATATAACCATACGATGGAGTATCCAATAAACTGTGGATCTTCGTAGTGATATGGAGTGTTCTGGAGAAATACAAAGGTGAAGTGGGAGTGGTAATGAAATACTTGGTTTGGTCGTGAATAGCAGTCGCAATTTACTTTTCCCTCCTTCTAATCCATTTATTTGTCTTAACTTATCACCTTCTGTACACCACACTTAGGCTAATCGGATTTCTTCATTCCCTACCGTTTGGCACCAGCCTAAGGTATGGAACAAGACTATCCAATAGGCGTAACGGGTGTACTATCCCCTAATCCAAGGAGGACTCGAAACCTGAGAGAAGGTAAGAGGAAAAGACAACTGAATAATCCTATTCGTTTTCTCCAGAACCGGAAAGCATCCTCGAATAAATTCCTTCGAGTTCGTATATAACCATATGATGGTTTTATCCAATGGAAGTGGATGTTCGTAGTAATACGAGGTGTTCTGGAGAAAAGGGTAAAAGAAGGAGTGGCAATGAGGTTTGCAACTCTGACAATCCAAAAGCCAGTGTTTAAAAAGGTTCGGTCAATTTGGTCATTGAGTCATAGTCTAGGGTCGGGTCATGGTCGCTGCCAAAAAGAGAGAGAAAAGAAACACTCAGCGTGCACTCTAACCTAGATCAGAATGGTTATCAATTTATCTAATCAGAAAACCTCCCACTGTAACGTCAAATTCTCCTCCAAACCTGAAATAAGAATTAGTCGGGATCACCCGAGGAGTAAACCAACTCATCAGTGGGAATCGGGATCCAACTATCATCGCCTGATAATGTGACGGAATCCGCTCACGTTATCACGCTCCAGAAGGTATGCGCATATCTGGCAAGTTTCAATTTCTTTAGAAACTCCCGATGTGATTTTCGCACTATGCTCTTATGACCTTGTCTAAGGCCAACAAATCATAAGTCACATGTCAAGTTCTACCCGTCATTGTCCAGGTTAATTTGAACCCACCCGTACAAGCCCTTGACTTTGGCCAACAAGGCTATACGACTGTCCCAAACCAACGCATCTATCTGTGCAGCAGAAAAGTAACAAGCAGCTACCATACACTATGCCTTGACTAAGGCCAACAAAGATAGCATGAATACTACGTGCTACCTGTCTGAAATGACGGAGGGCTACGAATGGTTATTGGCGAAAAACCTTTAACGTAATGAACTTGATATCGTTGAAGGAACTGGATAGCTTTTATAAAAAATATAGTGGTGAAAACCTTTACTAAAGAGGTCACTCCCGGTGAAGGGATCTCAGCTCTTTCCCCGTAGAATGAGGTGCAGGATATTCCAACTGAATACCACGATGCAAAGCAAAAGTAATCGACTATAGTGAAGTTATTGTCCTGACGCAAACTTCTGTCCAAGGGGTCACTCCCGGTGAAGGGATCTCGGCCCTTGCCTCATCGACTGAGGTGCTGGATATTCATAACCGAATACCACCGTGCAAAACAAAAGAGAACGCCCTTGCAATAACAGCTTTTTGAAAAATTATTCCAACAACATCAAAATAGGTTTGTTTAGCTTGCATTGATCCGAATCAATGCAGTCCCATCAATTGATCACACCAATAAAGAACGAAAATAATGATGTATGTATATGCCACCCGCATTCGCCACTGGGTCCCGTCATTACCCGTTAGGTTACTTAACTAACGACAGAGCGGGGACTGGACTAGCGCGGATGCAAAACATATACAACATCTACTAGTATAGATATATCAATATATAATATTCGCTCATGGCGTGATAAAATGCAACATCACAGAAATGTAATAAGTATCACAGAACAATACAGATATCTGGGATCCCCGGGTTTCATAGAGCCGCTACTGAAACCCGACGTTTCCCTAGTCGTGTGGATAGCCTGTGCAATGAAATCCTAGACCCCTACGGGTGCGGCAAGTTACCCTCCAAAACCTGAAGCGAGGCAGCCCTCTTCAGCAACGTGAATGGACCACCCAGCACTTCACGGAATCCGGTTACTTGGGCACCCCTCCTTAGGTCAACCTGTACCCCCTACGAGTGCGGCGAATAGCCCGCCAATTCTAGAGTAAAGCCCCCTCTGTCTCAATGCCATGAGATGCGGGCCAGTTGCCCTCTAGAACCCGGCTATCCGTGCTCCCCTCCACGGGGTAATCCTAGTACAGAAAGTAAAATATACATACAATGGGTACATCGACCTCAGCCCGGTCGAGCCCCAAAAGAATAATATACAAACAGGCAGTGACGGCAGTCCACATGTCGGACGCTCGCCCCGCAATATCAAATGTACATATACAACCAAACTGTACTAACACTGAATCCAGGCTATCCACCACGAAAATCCGCAACATCACAGCACAACACAGAACATCAACGTGAATGTCACGTTCGCAAATCCGTCTAAAAGGACTATAGCAGTTAGACAGGATTTACCGATCAAGTGACATTCATGGTCGTAGATATAATGTAAATACTGTGAACTAACATGTTTAAAATTTTTGATCGACTAAATTTACCGAAGTGGGCCCCAAGCACCACTGTAGCACTTAAAGAAATTCTGGGCCCAAACAGAATATACCAAAACCCCTATTTCCATGTCAGAAGCCCACTGTAAAAATTTGGTGCATTGAATAGTCAAAGTGGCGGCGGAACCGCGGCCAAAGCATGAGTTTGGTCGCAGTTCCGCGGCTGAACAGTAATACCATGCGACCAAATTTTTACAGAATGCATAAAAAACCCTGCACGTATTTTTATAATGTACCAAATAACTTTTTGACCACTGCAAAAATTCGACAGAAACTGTGCTTGAAAATACGGTTTTTAAAAAATCCATTCGATCGAACTTGTAAACACGTTAGAGCAAGCTAGACTAGGTTAATGGCCTGGCTCTGATACCAGTGTAAGTGCACGGCAGCGCCCCGGCCGTCTGTACGAGGCCAAAATGCGGAATACAAAACTTTTCTATAAACTAGAACCAGCGCTACCGCGGACTTTAAAACCCGGATTGGGCAATTAACTGACTCCTAGCAAACTAGAGAAGGGGTAGAGAGATATACCGAGCGATCCGTGTCCTTCGGTCTTCTTGTCGTCGTCCCGATCTCCCCGCGGAATCTCCGGTCTTCGTCTCCTCGTCGGAAGGGCACCACATCGCCGGGTTCTTTTACGGGCTCCCACCTCTGGACCGAGGCAACTCGGGCACGAAGTTGGCGAGTCGACGTGTCCAAGAATGCTGTAGGATAGTGTAGAACTATATGTCTCATGGAGTTTATATGAAGTTGCTGTTTTGGTGGAAGAATGAGATGAACCTTTGGAGATGGAGCTATAGGATTTTTGCAAGCAAAAATGAGACCAATTCTCATCCCATAAATTTTGGACAGCCCACCCCTATCAAGTGGCCGGCCATGCTTGTGGATGAAGGGGGGAAAAGTCAAGGGGGTGAGCACAAGCTAGTGCAAGGTGACCATAAGAAAAAGTGGGCAATGATGATAAACAATGATCACAATCAAGTCTCCACTCCATCACCAAATCATATCAAGTCATGATGAAGAAATGAAATTAAAAGATGGTGGAACCATCATGAAGATATCATGTGCCATAAAAAATCTTCTCCATTGTTAATTGCACAATTGCAAATAACCCCCTCCACTAATTTTCAGCCAAACAAGGGAAACAAAGGAAAATGGCCGAAACGGAAAGCAAACTGGCAACTTCAAAAAACTGATCCCGTAATAAATTACAGGAAAACCCCGAGACTGTATATACATACCGGCATTTGTATTGTGACCGAATACAAATGCAATGAGATAAAATCTACACTGTATAATACTAGGATCCAGCTTAAACCAAAGCCCACTAGTATTTTCCGTCCGATCATGATCCGTGCAATACCGCACCTATCTGATCGAACCTTGCCATATCTCCATTCGGCCTCTACAGCGTTTCGCCCGAAACTTGAGAAACGGTCTTATGGGGGACTCTAAAGACTCGTCAATACTTTGGCTGTGGATTTAAGCACTAGCACGTCAGAGGTATTAGCCATATGTAATGGGCTACCAGGTATTGACCAAAAGGGACGTCGATGAGCGAACTCATCCTGACACCCTACTGATCCTGTCAGTGACAATATCCGTACAGTCCGGTCCGTTCGTCTATGAGCATCGCATGGCAGGCCTAGGGGGTTGGTAAAAGTAAGACCCCCAAAAGCGGTACAAGTCGTGTCGGAGTGTAGCCCAGAACACCCTGAGATACTATTGGAATACCTACCAGTAAATCTCTTGCCTTGGCCAAGGACTTCGTGTAATGGCTCTCCTAGACACAGCGCAACCTCACCCCCAATATCGGGAGAGACGAACCCCTGCAGATCCCCTCGCTGCCTTCATGTAGCTCGGGACTGTACCCAAGTAAAACCTGTTTGCATGACTCCTTTGAGCCGTGGTAGGGTAGTAATCAAAGTACAGTGGGAACTCACACGAGACAAATGACGATCTCAGATCGATGAACTAACCTGTACACATGTCACCAGGGAACTGCTATCTGACGTCTGGTATAAGACCAACTAGCATGTTCCCGGCGAGTCCTGTCTGGTGTACTCATAACCCAATGAGCACCTGTATACATCTTAGGTGAACCAACTGACACCACTGGCTTGTGAGACCGGCCACCGCCCCTCGTCGGGGTCTCGACTGTATACACTAGTCTACTCTGGAGTATCGATGCCCTGTCTCGAAAACTCCCACGGCTAGGGACCTTTTAAGGATATGCTTATAGACCCCAGCTCCCATGTATATGATCGCCATCATACTGCTAGTCATAAAGAAGGAATCCTAAGGGCTCTATCAACGTGCAATAGTGACCTGTAAGGTCACCTAAAGCAGTACACGATGATAAAGATAAACCAGATAGCATACTATCATCTTGAGTAAGACTGTCCTATCGGCATAGGTCCTCTCTCAATCATTGCAATCACGTGCCTGTGATCTAATAATTGACTCTAAGGGCATTATACCCAACAACACGGACCTCCTAGTATATCCAATATTTCATATGTTGACTTCTGCTGCTGATATTCTGTGATGTGATCACTTTATATGTTGAGACGAATGCTTTATTGTTATATACATGATATATAATAAACATTGCTTATGTTTTTCACCCGCGCTAGTCCCGCCCAGCTATGCCGTTAGTTAAGTAACCTAACGGTGCATAACGAGACACTGTGGCGATGCGGATGGCATAAGCGTACGTTGTATTTTCATTTCTTCTGTGATGCTTAGGAAGCATAATTGATGGGACTTTATTAATGAGATTAATGAAAGAAAAGAAACCTAAAGATGTTGTAGAATCAATTTTTCAAAAAGGGTAGCTCTAGTTCTTTCTTTGTATAGCCGTATTCCTTATAGAATATCCAGCACCTCATTCGATGAGGAAAGAGTCGAGGTCCTTTCATCGGGAGTGACCTCTTTAGCAGAAGCTAGCAGATGCCAAAACCCACTTGGTTTTGTTTTTGATTGCCTTTTTAGTTCTTGCTTTGCATAGCGGTATTCCTTGTAGAATATCCAGCACCTTATGCGATAAGGAAAGAGTCGAGATCCCTTCACTGGGAGTGACCTCTTCAGCGAAAATAATAAAAGCCTAAAAAACACTCCTTTTCAAAATCAATCGATTCTACAACGATATCAAGTTTATTACGCAAAAGGTTTTCTTAAAAACAGGTTGTAGCCCTTCGTCATTTCAGATAAGTACTATTTAGTATTCGTGCTGCGTTTCTTGACCTTAGCCAAGACGTAGTGTGCGGTAGCTAATTAGTGCTTATCTGCAGCATATGATGCGATTGAGTTAGGGTAGTCGTACGGCTTTGTTGATCTTAGACAAGGGTCGTACGGGTGGGTTTAATTCAATCATGAAATGACAGGTTGAACTTGACTGGCGCTTATTATTTGTTGACAATAGCCAAGGTCATGAGTTGCTAGGGGCAAAATATTATCGGGAATTTCAAGTGTTGAAATTTGCAATGAGATTACATACCTTCTATGAGATAGTTGGATCCCGATACCCACTGCGAGTAAGAGTTACTCATTGGAGTGTTTTACACATTACAATTAGCCAATCAAGTAGGTGTCTAGAAAGGTGTTAACGGGGTTACGCACTTAGGAAAACGAGGTTTATTTTAATTAGGTCCGTGCGAAAGCACGAGGAACCTCTCTCAAAATACCGACACTGGCCTGGCTGGGGCGAACTTGTAGGGTGTAATTAATCTCGGCTAGTCTTACCTTTTAGGGTTTGAAGGAAGATTTGATAAAAACAGTGGGAGCCATCCTGATTAGATAAGATAATAACCAATCTAATATTGCAAGAGCATACGCTAAGTGTTTTCTTCTCTCTCTCTCTCTCTCTCTCCAGGTAGCGACCATGTAAGGCCTTAATCAGGATAATAATATGGATGTATTGACCGAACCTGCTCATTATACTGAGCTGGGGAACGTTGGTTCCACTTCTACTTATAATTGTTATAAGTCCGAGTTGGGAATAAGGGAATACCAGGATTCCTGTGCCACCCAATCGAAGAATGAGCATGCTGATGCATCTTCTTCGGGTGTGTTAGTTACAGAGAACTGTTTCTCAGTACACTGTATGTCCTGGGTATTAGATACCGGATCGGGATCCCACATATGTAATATGTTACATAGGCTGAGGAAAGGTAGAGAACTGGGAATAGATGATCATTCTTTAAGAGTAGCGAATGGTGCATTTTTGCAGCCAAAGCAGTTGGCGAATATCATATTGTATTACCAAATGGTAATACATTGATTCTGAACGAATGCTATTACATAACGAACCTGATATGCAATATTATATCAGTTTCTTTATTAAGTAAAGAAGGATATAATTTTGTATTACAGGATAATGTTATGAACATATTCCTGAATCAAAAGTTGATTAGATCAGGCTCGTTAAATAATGGCATATACGTTAGATCAAACCACAGTTCTTAACGTACAAAACACACATAAGAGGAAGAGTTCAGAAATGAATGGATCCTTCTTATGGCATTGTGGACTAAGTCATATCAATGCGACACGACTAGCTAAGTTACATAAGGATGGATATTTGAATCCGTTCAAATTTTCATCGTATGAAACTTATCAGTCATGTCTCAAAGGAAAGATGACCAAAACTCCGTTTACTGGACACGGAAAAAGAGTTACGGAACTCTTGGGACTGATACATAGTGATGTATGCGGTCCCATTTCTACACATACCAGGAATGGTTCCTCATACTGTTAGTTATATGTATGCCCTAGAAGCCATTACTGTACATTGGATGTATATTGTAGTGGATGCTGGGACATATATAGGTAGGACTTTCTAGCTCGACATGATAGTACGCTATCTGGTTACTCTTTATCTTAACATGTATACTTTTTGTCTCTCTGATTACATGTTGATAAAGCCCTTAGGATGTGTACTCGACTTCCAGGACTATGATGCAGATCATACTAGTGGGGCCTGGGTAGTAAATGAGTACATCCTTCATTGTTCCTAGTCGTGGGAATGTCGAGACGGGGTATCGATATTCCAGAGTAGACTAGCGCATATCTTCTCGACCCATGCGATGGGCGATGGATGATCCCATATCCATTGGTGTTTGACATCGAAGATGGTATGCGGGTGCTCAGTGGAGACTGGGTATACTGAACGGACTCGCCGAGAACTTCCAGATGGTATTATACCTCACGTCAGATGGCAGTTCTCTGGTGACACTGGTACAGCTTAGTCTGTTGACCCGAGATCGTCATAGTGTCTTGTGTGTCTCCCACTGTGCTTTGATTTCCACCCTACCACGGCTCTACTGAGTTGTGCAAACAGGTGGTTTTTGGGTACAGTCCCGATTCACATGGAGGCAATGAGCGATAGGAGGGGATTCATCTCTCCCGGTATTGGGGGTTGATGTTGTGCTATGCTCGACTGGCCATAACAGGAAATCCCTAGCCAGGGTTGCTGTGATATACTGGTAAGAGTTATCAGTAGTTTCACGAATGTTATGGACCTCAAGTCTGCATAACTTATCGAGCTATTGGGGTCTGACGTTTACCACCCCTAGGCGAGATATACGACATATCAGACGAACAGACCGGACTGTACAGTAAGTGTTACTGGTTGGATTCGCAGGAGTGTGAGCGGGCTTGCTCGTCGATCTTCTGATCGCTCAATACCCGGGTGGCCGTTACGTTTAGCAGACCGCTTGCGGCTTGTGGGTGTTTGATATGATCATCATCCGCTGCCGGCGTATTGACGAGTCTTTAGAGTCATACACAGAGGTTTCCTGGCTCAAGCGAAACGAAATAGGAGCGCATATGAGATATGTGCGGGACCGAGAATAATGCGTGTATGTGATACCGTATTTCATTCTCGCGATGAATGTGTTGAATGGTTGTATGCGATATAACCTAGTTATCGAATCAAGGATTGATTCGATAAGCCGATACATTGGGTACTAGCCGGTTATATGCGATATAATCGGATCATTGAATCAAGTGTTGATTTAATGATTTAATGTATAATTTTATGTTTGATATATCACTTTGCATTTGCAGGGTTCCTAGGCACTCTAGTGAGGTCTCCCAAGCCATCAACCATGGCAATTTCAAAAATTATAGTGCCTACAAACCCTAAAGTACGGATCGTTTGCTAGATATCTAGGCGAACAAGCTAACTAGTTAACACTTAACTAAAAGATACGGAAATACAACCTTTGTAGATCCGGTGCTCCACCTCCACGGCTCCGCAACGGGGTCGTCTCCGCTGTCCAAATCAAATCTGGGCTCTAAGACCGGCTTCGTCGGAGAATGGGCAAACTAGGTCGTCGATGTCCATGCCGAAGATGATCTACGTCGAGGCATCGATGAATCAAGCTCCACCTTCACCAAACCCTAAAATCTTGTGAAGGAAACACACTCTACTACTTGGCAAGAGGTAGAGGATGAAGAAATAGGAAGTGGGTAGACTTTAGAATTGGATTTCTCACTCATATGCATCAATCACCATTGATGGACTTCAAGCTTCTTCACTTGAAGCATGAAGAAGAAGAAGAAAAAACATTATGATAAGTTAAAAGAAAAATGAAAAGAAAATGAATTCTTATCATAATTCTAACTATGGTAAAGTGTAGAGAGTTAACCAAGGTTAGTTGTATGGTTAGGGTTAAGAATGAGATAAGAATGGTGGACTTAGGTCAAAGCTTCATGAAGTTTCAACTAAACAACAAAAGATGCCACCATTCTTTTCTCATTTTCTTTTCTCACTTTCTTTTATTCATTTATCAAAAAGAATAAATGAATAATTAAGAAAATAAAACCCTAAACATAAACACAACCATGGTTCAAACTTTACACTTAACCAAAGTGTTATGCATCATCAAACATGATACAATCAAGTGCACAAAAACATATCGCATATGCAATGCGCACGAACCAAGTGAGAAAATCCGTCTAAAGTGAACCGATACTAGTTAATGCAAAGTAATATATCAAATATATAATTATACATTAAATCATTAAATCAACATTTGATTCAATGATCCGGTCATGCGCACATAACCGACTGGTATCTAATATATCGGCTTATCGAATCAACGCTTGAATCGATAACTAGGTTATATCGCATACAACCTTTCGATATATTTATCGCGAGAATAGAATACAGTATCACATACACGCATTATTCTCGGTCCCGCACATATCTCATATGCGCTCCTATTTCGTTTCGCTTGACCCAGGAAACCTCTGTGTAGGACTCTAAAGACTCGTCAATACGCCGGCAGCGGATGATGATCATATCAAACATCCACAAGCCGCAAGCGGTCTGCTAAACGTAACGGCCACCCGGGTATTGAGCGATCTGAAGATCGACGAGCAAGCCCGCTCACACTCCAGTGAATCCGACCAGTAACACTACCGTACAGTCCGGTCTGATCGTCTGATATGTCGCATATCTCGCCTAGGGGTGGTAAACGTCAGACCCCAATAGCTCAATAAGTCGTGTCGATATGAGGCTCATAACGGGTCGAGAAACTACTGGTAACACTTACCAGCAATTCTCTGAGCAGCCCTGGCCAGGGACTTCCTGTTATAGCCGATCGAACACAGTGCAACATCAACCGCCATATACCGGGAGAGACGAATCCCCTCCTATCGCTCATTGCCTCCATGTGACTCGGGACTGTACCCAAAAACCACCGTTTTGCACGCCCTCTTGGACGTGGTAAGATGGAAATCAAAGCACAGTGGGAACCACACAAGACTCTATGACGATCTCGGGTCAACAGACTACTCTGTACCAGTGTCACCAGAGAACTGCCATCTGACGTGAGGTATAATACCATCTGGGAGTTCTCGGCGAGTCCGTCCAGTGTACCCAGTCTCTACTGAGCACCCGTATATCATCTCTGATGTCAAACACCGATGGATATGGGATCATCCATCGCCCATCTGTATGGGTCGAGAATGTACACGCTAGTCTACTCTGGTATATCGATGCCCCGTCTCGATACACCCTCGACTAGGGACTTTGAAGGATGTACTTATAGACTACCATGTCCCCACTAGTATGATCTGCATCATAGTCCAGGTAGTCAAGTACAGATCCTAAGGGCTTTACCAACATGTAATAGAGAGACAATTAGTATACACGTTAAGGTAAAGTTCAACCAGATAGCATACTATCATGTCGAGCAAGAAAGTCCTCCCTATATATGTCCCAGCATCCACTACAATATACATCCTATGTATAGTAATGGCCTCTAGGGCATACATATAACTAACAATCTCCCACTTGCACTAGGGCCATCTGTAGCAGTGGTTTGAAGTATCTCATACTCAACCATCCCACAAAAGTGTCTCTCTCTGGGAACAGGCCTTTGTGAGTGGATCCGCTGTGTTGTCCTCTGAGTCTACTCTCCTAACCTCGATCGCCCTGGAGATCAACTATCTCCATGATCAAGTGATACTGCCTTAGAATATGTCTGGATCACTGATGGGACGGACGTTCCTAGGGATGAGCCACAACTCCATTGTCTCACAATGGTAGGAACGTAGTTCATCTTATGAACTAGTATACATCCAAACAGCTTCTTTGGTAGCATCTTAAGTAGCGATGTATCCAGCCTTTATCGTCTAGTATGTCACGGTATCTAGCTTGGAACTCTTCCAACATACCGTCCCTTTACTGAGGGTAAAGACAATGCCTGCGACTGACACTCAGTCGTCTTTATCACGCTGGAACCATTCCAGTGATTCTCCCCAGGATTGGTTGAAACCACCTCACTATATCTAGTGAGTTTCCTAACATCCATTTAGATCTATCTCATAGATCCAAAATCCAGGATTTAGTAGGTATCACTTTGATCCTATGTGGAGAATTTTGGTGATAAACGGAGATTGATCGAGCGTAGCATAGGAAACTCCTTTCCTATCAAGAGTATGTCATCCACGTACTCTACGAGGATCGTCACCATACTCCCTACTACCTTTTTGTTTATACAAGGTTCATCTACCATTTTGATGATGTCAAACTCTTTGACTAACACATCAAAACAGATGTTCCAACTCCGCGACGCCTGCTTTATCCTATAAAGCATCTTGCACACGTTTCCGCTGCTCCCACTGTCTACGAGACCCTCTGGCTGTGTACTTATAGACGCGCTCTAAATCATCATTTAGAAAAGCAGTCAAGACACCCAACCAGATATCGCAGTCATGGTATGTAGCCGTGGCAAGTAGGATCTGGATGGACTTAAGCATAGTCACTTGAAAAGGTTTCATCATTATCCACGCCTGGTCAATGACGAAAACCTTTAACAAGTCTAGCTTTGAAAGTCTCAACTCTTCCATGTACACCAAGTAATCTTCTCAAGATATACTTGCTCCTGATGGGGATTTAACCCTTCAGATCTTGCAGCTAAAGTCCATACTTTGCTGGTGTATAAGGATTCCATCTCAGATCACTAAACATCCAGCCATTCTTACAGAGTCTTACTCCTGATGGCCAGCTCGAAACTAGTTGGGTCATCATCTCATGATGCAATCCTCGCTCCCACTGTCATAGAGAAACCGAAGTATCTCTCAGGTGGGTGAGGAACCCTACTAGATCGGCGGAGAGGCCGAGGTTCGTTGGTATCTACTGAATTCCTTGGCTGTACCAAATCATGCTGTAGTTTGTATAGCTGGAACACTTCCAGTTCTACATAACAGGCCTTGCCTCGAGCTTGTCCGGATTATGCTTTTAGACATAGGCCGGACAACCCCAAATCTTAACTAACTTAAGATATGGGCTCTTCCCTTTCCATATCACATATGAAGTGGTAGGCAACTGATTTGATTCGAACCCTATTCAATAGGTATGCAGCTTCTCAAGTGCATAACCCCTAAAAGGAAATAGGTAACTCAGTAATACTCATCATAGAGCACACCATATCATATAGGGTGCGATTGCTCCGCCCCGATATACCATCGTGCTATGGTGTATTCGGAGGAGTAATGCTGAGAGAGAATCTCATTCTCCTTTGGAATAATCCAGGATTTTCGTGCTCAAGTATTCTCCTCCTTGATCTCATCATAGGACATAATACTGTATACCCGTATTCTGGTTCTCTACTTCTAACTTATATTCCGTGAATATCTCAAAAGGTTCGGACTTGTGTTTCAACAGAACAAAATGTCTGAATCTTGAGAGATTATCAGAGAATATAATGAAGTATAAAGAACCAGTCTTGGCAGGTGTAGACAGGGGGACCTTACATACATCAACATGTATCATCCCAAGAGTTTACTAACTCTTTCTCTGTTTCAGTAAACGGAGCTATGGTCATCTTATCTTTGTGACATGACTGGCGAGTTTCAGAAGATGTAAATTCAAACTGATTTAAATATACATCTATATGTAACTCTAGCCATTCGGGTCGCATTGATCTGACCTAGTCTACAATACCTCAAGAAGAATTCGTTCATTTCTGAACTCTTCCTCTTGTGTGTGTTCCGTATATTAAGAACTGTAGTTTGATTTAGAACATTAATGCTTTTAGATAACGTGCCTGAACCGATCAACCTTTGATATAGGAAATGTTCAAAACATTATCCAACAATACAAAATTATATCCTTTCTTTTCAGATAAAGAGACTGATATGATTTTGTATATCAGGTTCGGTATCTAACAACATTCGTTCAGAATCAATGTATTGTAATACAGGGTGACAGTGACCGACAGACTTGGCTGCAACACTTGCCCCGTTTTCTGCCTCATGAAACTTATCACCCTTTCTCAGTTCTCTACCTTTCTGTAGCCCTATGTAACAGATTACATATCTGGGATCCTGATCTGGTATCACATACCCAGGACGTAAAGGATACTGAGAAACAGTTCTGTATAATGAACACACCCGAAGATGATGCATCAGCATGCACTCTCTTCGTTTGGGCGGCACGGGAATTCTGGTAATCCCCAATTTCCTGCTCTGTCTTATAACAATTATAAGTTGGAGCGGGACCAACGTTCCCCAGTTCAGTATAACAAGCGGGTTTCGGTCAATAATCCGTATTATTATCTTGATTAAGGCGTGATATGGTCGCTACCTGGAGAGAGAGAGAAGAAAACACTCAGCGTGCGCTCTGTCAAGAATAGATTGGTTATTATTTTATCTAATCAGGATGGCTCCCACTGCTTTTTATCAAATCTTCCTTCAAACCTAAAAGGAAAGACTAGCCGGGATTAATTACACACTACAAGTTCGCCAATCTTTCAGCCAGGCCAGTGTCCGGTACTTTGAGGGAGGTCCCCCGTGCTTTCGCACGAACCTAATTAATGTAAACCTCGTTTTCCCAGAGGCATAACCTCGTTAACACCTTTCTAGACACCTACTTGATCGGCTAATTGTAATGTATAAAACTCTCCCAGAGAGTAACACTTACTCGCAGCGGGTATCGGGATCCAACTATCTCATAGAAGGTATGCAATCTCATTGCAAATTTCAACACTTGAAATTCCCGATAATATTTTGCCCCTAACGTGCTATGACCTTGACGAAAGCCAACAAACCATAGCCCGCTAGTCAAGTTCAACCCGTACATTTCTTGATCGAATTAAACCCACCCGCACGACCCTTGACGAAAGCCAACAAAGCCGCACGACTACCCTAATCCAATCGCATCGTATGCTAGCAGATAAGCAGCATATAGCTCCCGCACACTGCACCTTGACGAAAGCCAACAAATGCAGCACGAATACTATATACAACTTATCTGAAATGACGGAGGGCTACGACAGGTTTTTCTGAAAACCTATTGCGTAATGAACTTGATATCGTTGTAGGATCGAATGAATTTTGAAATGGAGTGCTTTTGAGGTTTTTCTAGTTTTGCTAAAGGAGTCACTCCCGGTGAAGGGATCGTCGGTCCTTTCCTCGTCGAATGAGGTGCGGGATATATCATATATATCACTGTGCAAAGCAAAACACTTAAAAGCCATCAAAAGACAAACCGAGTGTGTAGCATCTGCCAGTTATTGCTAAAGGAGTCACTCCCGGTGAAGGGATCTCGGTCCTTTCCTCGTCGGATGAGGTGCAGGATATATCACATATACCGCTGTGCAAAGCAAGAACTGTAGCTACATGTTTTATTTTGTAATTCGATTCTACAACATCTTAGGTTTCTTTTATTTCATTAATCACATTAATGAAGTCCCATCATTTAAGTACCTAAACATCACAGATAGATATGACGTACACTTATGCCATCCGCATTCGCCTCGATGTCCCCTCATGCACCGTTAGGTTAGGTAACTAACGGCAGAGCAGGGCAGGGCTAGCGCGGGTGTAAAACATAAGTAACGTCTATATAATATATCATATATACTATATAAAATATCTATCAAAGAAACATCACATGATCACATCACAGATATCGCAGCAGAAGAATCATATGAAATATTGGATATACTAGGACGTACGTGTTTTCAATACGAGCCAGTATAAAACACGGATTC
Organism: Agapanthus africanus; assembly: GCA_030015575.1. Classification (NCBI taxonomy): domain Eukaryota; kingdom Viridiplantae; phylum Streptophyta; class Magnoliopsida; order Asparagales; family Amaryllidaceae; genus Agapanthus; species Agapanthus africanus. The sequence goes on from JASDDO010000018.1 coordinate 327,848,332, forward strand.
CACGGTCGTGATGAATAGCCAAACCCACACCCCTAGACCCCTACGAGAGCGGCAAGCAACCCTACCAATTCTGGAGTTAGGAGACCCGGACTCGACTCCTCAAGTTGGTCTCCCACTGGACTCCAGAACCCGGTTACTTGTGCTCCCCTCCTTGGGTCTATCCTAGTGCAGAAAAGTAAATAATATACAACAGGTGACAACTCCCGCAACCTGGAAGCGCCCCAATAAAAGAATATTACATACAAGTTTTTACATGAATGAAAATGAAAAACACTCATCTCACATAAAAACCCCCGGCTATTCAAACACGACGATCCAATATAACATATTCAGCAACACATAACATCACATGTCATCAACGTAAGTAAATATGTCCATCCCAATTGTCGTTGACATATAGCAACGAAACCGGCGATATCACATATTACACTTACGGTCACAGAAAAGAAAGTGTAAAACTACAACAGTTGGAATCCGCAACCACCTCAGACATCGCATGCCTGACCAAATGAATTACTTAGACATCGCATGCCTAACAATTATAAACCCCGCATTTTAGTCTCATTATCGAAAACACTTTTCAATACCAAGTCGGGTAATTCAACAAGATTCCCGACACACTGATCGAATGCTCGTCGCAAACTTCAGTAGACGGCCGCACCCCCAATACCGTCGACGAAGTGCACCAAGGCGGAACACCGCTACCGCGAGCACCCGGAGGGATGCTTTCGGCGACGGGGTTCTCCTACAATCACTTGGTCGGGGCTATGGAGTGAGGCTGTCTATTAAGTTTACCCGGCGAGTATCCGCGTACGCTACGTGATTGCAACGGACTTTTGATCACATCAAAATTCCGTGGCAACCGATCAAGTGAGACTAAAGTGCTACGTTTATAACATTCATTTAGTTATCATATAACTACTTGTGAATTCCAATTATTGTATCCCATTCCAGATAAACAGAAAATGTTAAACTTTCCGATCGAACAATCGAACACCCAAGTTTTCCCGAAACTGATCAACACATGAAACAAGTCTAACAACATTCCGTTCGTACCTCAGTACCAACGATCCAGCCGTAGAAGGGTCAAGCCAACGCCTCACATGTGGCACGCCGTACTGCCCCAAACCCGAAGGTTCAAAGGGCAGTTCAAGACGGTCACATAATCGAGTTAAGGTTTGTGTCTTCTAGAGGGACCATCGCGTTACTTGCACTACTTAGAACGTCGTCAAACTGTGGAAAAATCCAACACTTGGAAATTTCCCGACAGGGAAAAAGTTGGGTATTTATATCCGGTCGAACATTTTAACATATCCTAAAATTTATCCGGAAAGCCACACAGACAAAATTTGATACCCTGATCGAAACACCGAATTCCCAAAACAACTCAGAAAAATTCAACTCTTGAAAAATTATTAAAAATTCCCAGAAACACCAGCACAGTACAATAAGAATTACTGTAGAAGACAAGTTGCACAAGACGACAAAATGGCCGCTCTTCCGCCGCACAAGCCTAGCTTGTGCCGCGGAAGCGCCGCGATTTGACTGAATTGGCTGCACGAATTTTACAGTATTTCTTAGAATTGCCTGCTTATTTTTCTGAATATTTTTAATGTTGAAAAAACCCAGATTTTAAAAATTGTACAGAGAGCATATTTGATTTGGAATTCCGGGTTCGTTCGGACTTCAATTTCCGTCTGGACTTCGCCTAAGGCTCTAGCTAGGCTCTGATACCACTGCAGGGTTCCTAGGCACTCTAGTGAGGTCTCCCAAGCCATCAACCATGGCAATTTCAAAAATTATAGTGCCTACAAACCCTAAAGTACGGATCGTTTGCTAGATATCTAGGCGAACAAGCTAACTAGTTAACACTTAACTAAAAGATACGGAAATACAACCTTTGTAGATCCGGTGCTCCACCTCCACGGCTCCGCAACGGGGTCGTCTCCGCTGTCCAAATCAAATCTGGGCTCTAAGACCGGCTTCGTCGGAGAATGGGCAAGCTAGGTCGTCGATGTCCATGCCGAAGATGATCTACGTCGAGGCATCGATGAATCAAGCTCCACCTTCACCAAACCCTAAAATCTTGTGAAGGAAACACACTCTACTACTTGGCAAGAGGTAGAGGATGAAGAAATAGGAAGTGGGTAGACTTTAGAATTGGATTTCTCACTCATATGCATCAATCACCATTGATGGACTTCAAGCTTCTTCACTTGAAGCATGAAGAAGAAGAAGAAAAAACATTATGATAAGTTAAAAGAAAAATGAAAAGAAAATGAATTCTTATCATAATTCTAACTATGGTAAAGTGTAGAGAGTTAACCAAGGTTAGTTGTATGGTTAGGGTTAAGAATGAGATAAGAATGGTGGACTTAGGTCAAAGCTTCATGAAGTTTCAACTAAACAACAAAAGATGCCACCATTCTTTTCTCATTTTCTTTTCTCACTTTCTTTTATTCATTTATCAAAAAGAATAAATGAATAATTAAGAAAATAAAACCCTAAACATAAACACAACCATGGTTCAAACTTTACACTTAACCAAAGTGTTATGCATCATCAAACATGATACAATCAAGTGCACAAAAACATATCGCATATGCAATGCGCACGAACCAAGTGAGAAAATCCGTCTAAAGTGAACCGATACTAGTTAATGCAAAGTAATATATCAAATATATAATTATACATTAAATCATTAAATCAACATTTGATTCAATGATCCGGTCATGCGCACATAACCGACTGGTATCTAATATATCGGCTTATCGAATCAACGCTTGAATCGATAACTAGGTTATATCGCATACAACCTTTCGATATATTTATCGCGAGAATAGAATACGGTATCACATACACGCATTATTCTCGGTCCCGCACATATCTCATATGCGCTCCTATTTCGTTTCGCTTGACCCAGGAAACCTCTGTGTAGGACTCTAAAGACTCGTCAATACGCCGGCAGCGGATGATGATCATATCAAACATCCACAAGCCGCAAGCGGTCTGCTAAACGTAACGGCCACCCGGGTATTGAGCGATCTGAAGATCGACGAGCAAGCCCGCTCACACTCCAGTGAATCCGACCAGTAACACTACCGTACAGTCCGGTCTGATCGTCTGATATGTCGCATATCTCGCCTAGGGGTGGTAAACGTCAGACCCCAATAGCTCAATAAGTCGTGTCGATATGAGGCTCATAACGGGTCGAGAAACTACTGGAAACACTTACCAGCAATTCTCTGAGCAGCCCTGGCCAGGGACTTCCTGTTATAGCCGATCGAACACAGTGCAACATCAACCCCCATATACCGGGAGAGACGAATCCCCTCCTATCGCTCATTGCCTCCATGTGACTCGGGACTGTACCCAAAAACCACCGTTTTGCACGCCCTCTTGGACGTGGTAAGATGGAAATCAAAGCACAGTGGGAACCACACAAGACTCTATGACGATCTCGGGTCAACAGACTACTCTGTACCAGTGTCACCAGAGAACTGCCATCTGACGTGAGGTATAATACCATCTGGGAGTTCTCGGCGAGTCCGTCCAGTGTACCCAGTCTCTACTGAGCACCCGTATATCATCTCTGATGTCAAACACCGATGGATATGGGATCATCCATCGCCCATCTGTATGGGTCGAGAAGGTACACGCTAGTCTACTCTGGTATATCGATGCCCCGTCTCGATACACCCTCGACTAGGGACTTTGAAGGATGTACTTATAGACTACCATGTCCCCACTAGTATGATCCGCATCATAGTCCAGGTAGTCAAGTACAGATCCTAAGGGCTTTACCAACATGTAATAGAGAGACAATTAGTATACACGTTAAGGTAAAGTTCAACCAGATAGCATACTATCATGTCGAGCAAGAAAGTCCTCCGTATATATGTCCCAGCATCCACTACAATATACATCCTATGTATAGTAATGGCCTCTAGGGCATACATATAACTAACAGCATTAACTAGTATTGGTTCACTTTAAATGGATTTTCTCACTTGGTATGCACAGGTTGTATATGTGATATACTTTTGTGCACAAGATTGTATCATGTTTGATGATACATGCAAGCTAGGGTTTGTGTAAAGAATTGACCATGGTTATATGAATGGTTAGGGTTTCATTTTATTTGCTTATTTATTTATTCATTTATTCTTTATTGAAAGAAATAAAATAGTGGCTAAGTTTGGATAATCTTTGAAGCTTCATGAAGCTTTGAATGGTTGACTATTTTGTTTGTTTCCTTAACCTTAACCATTCACTTTAACCTTAGTTTGTTCTCTACATCTAACCATAGTTGACATTATGATAAGAATGATTTATTTTCTATTTTCATATATCTTATCATAATTCTTTATCATCTTCTTCTTCATCTTCAAGTTGAAGAAAGCTTGCACCTTCAATGGCAACTAGCCAAATCAAGTGAGAAATCCTAATCTAAAGTCTACCCACTTCCTATTTCTTCATCCTCTACTACTTGCCATGTAGTAGAGTGTGTTGTCTTCACAAGTTTCTTGACTTGGCGAAGGCGGAGCTCGAGTTTTGTGATGCCTCGACGTAGATCATCTTCGGCATCGGACCGACGATCAAGCCCGCCCATTCTCCGATGGAGCCGATGCCAGAGTCATGGATTTGATTTGGACAGCGGAGGGACCTCGTCACGGAGTCTAGGATGTGGTGGACCGGATCTACAAAGGTTGTAGCCCCTTCCATCTAGCTATATTTCCGTATATTTGCTTACTTCGCCTATATATCTAGTTAACGATCCGTTCTAGGTTTTCTCGGCACTAGGAATTTTTGATTTGTGCATGTTTGATCACTTGGGAGACTCCATTAGAGTGCCTAGGAACCCTACAGTGGTATCAGAGCCTAGCTAGAGCCTTAGGCGAAGTCCCGACGGAATTTGAAGTCCGAACGACCCGAAAACCCAACCCTAAATATACTCTCTGTACTTTTTTTAATTTCGGGGATTTTTCTATATTAAAAATGTGCAGAAATATCAGCAGGAAAATATAAGAGTAACTGTGCAATTCGTAACCCTAATTCCATCAAACTGCCGCGGTTCCGCGGCACGAGCTTGGCTCGTGCGGCGGTTCCGCGGCTATTTTGTCGTATATTGCATTGAATTTGGCACAGTAACTCGTATTTGACAGTGCTGGTTTTCCTGGGAATTTTTAATATTTATTAAAGAGTTGAAATTTCTGGGTTGATTTGGGGACTCGGTGTATTCGATCGGACTGTCTAATTTTGTCGGTGTGCCTTTCCGGGTAATTTTAGAATATGTTAAAAAGTTCGACCGGATATAAATACCCACTTTTTCCCCTGTCGGGAAATTTCCAAGTGTTGGATTTTTCCGTAGTTTAACTACGTTCTAAGTAGTGCAAGTAACGCGATGGACCCTCTAGAAGACAACAAACCTTAACTCGATTATGTGACCGTCTTGAACTGCCCTTTGAACCTTCGGGTTTGGGGCAGTACGGCGTGCCACATGTGAGGCGTTGGCTTGACCCTTCTACGGCTGGACCGTTGGTACTGAGGCACGAACTGAATGTTGTTAGACTTATTTCATTTGTTGAGCTGTATTGGGAAAACTTGGGTGTTCGATTGTTCGATCGAAAAGTTTAGCATTTTCTATTTATCCGGAATGTGATACAATAATTGGAATTCACAAGTAGTTATGAGATAACTGAATGAATGTTATAAATCTAGCGGTTTAGTCTCACTTGATCGGTTGCCACGAAATTTTGATGTGATCAAAAGTCCGTCGCAATCACGTAGCGTACGCGGATACTCGCCGGGTAAACTTAATAGACAGCCTCACTCCATAGCCCCGACCAAGTGACTGTAGGAGAACCCCGTGGATGAAAGCATCCGGTCGGGTGCTCGCGGCAGCGGTGTTCCGCCTTGGTGCACTTCGTCGACGGTATCGGGGGTGCGGCCGCCTGCTAATGTTTGCGACGAGCATTCGATCAGAATGTCGGGAATCCTGTTGAATTGCCCGACTCGATATTGAAAAGAGTTTTCGATAATGAGACTAAAATGCGGAGTTTATAATTGTTAGGCATGCTATGTCTAAGGAATTCATTTGGTCAGGCATGCGATGTCTGAGGTGGTTGCGGATTCCAACTGTTGTAGTTTTACACTTTCTTTTCTGTGACCGTAAGTGTAATATGTGATGTCGCCGGTTTCGTTGCTATATGTCAACGACAATTGGGATGCGCATATTTACTTACGTTGATGACATGTGATGTTATGTGTTGCTGGATATGTTATATTGGATCGTCGTGTTTGAATAGCCGGGGTTTTTTATGTGAGATGAGTGTTTTTCATTTTCATTCATGTAAAAACTTGTATGTAATATTCTTTTATTGGGGCACTTCCAGGTTGCGGAAGTAGTCACCGTTTGTATATTATTTACTTTTCTGCACTAGGATAGACCCAAGGAGGAGGGCACAAGTAACCGGGTTCTGGAGTCCAGTGGGAGACCAACTCGAGGAGTCGAGTCCGGGTCTCCTAACTCTAGAATTGGTAGGGTTGCTTGCCGCTCTCGTAGGGGTCTTGGGGTGTGGGTTTGGCTATTCATCACGACCGTGGAATCCGTGTTTTATACTGGCTCGTATTGAAAACACGGACGTCTTAGTATATCCAATATTTCATATGATTTTTTTCTGCTGCGTTATCTGTGATGTGATCATGCGATGTTCTGTGCTCTGTGACAGATATTATAGTATATATGATATATTATATAGACGTTACTTATGTTTTACACCCGCGCTAGCCCTGCCCCGCTCTGCCGTTAGTTACCTAACCTAATGGTGCACGAGGGGACATCGAGGCGAATGCGGATGGCATAAGTGTACGTCATATCTATCTGTGATGTTTAGGTAATTTAAATGATGGGATATTCATTAATGAGATTGATGAAAGAAAATAAACCTAATTGATGTTGTGGAATCGAATTTCAAAATAAAAACAGGTAGCTACAGTTCTTGCTTTGCATCGTGGTGTTCCTTGTAGAACATCCTGCACCTTATTCGATAAGGAAAGGACCGAGATCCCTTCACAGGGAGTGACTCCTTTAGCAATAACTGGCAGATGCTACACACTCGGTTTGTCTTTGATCGCTTCTATAGTTTCCGCTTTGCACAGTGATATATATGATATATCCCGCACCTCATTCGACGAGGAAAGGGCCGACGATCCCTTCACCGGGAGTGACCTCTTTAGCAAAACTAGAAAAGCCTCAAAAACATTCCATTTAAAAACCATTTGATTCCGCAACGAGATCAAGTTCAAAGCGTTAAAGGTTTTCACAAAAACCAGCCGCAACCCTCTGTCATTTTAGGAAGTAGAGTACTTAGTATTCGTGCTGTGTTTGTTGACCATAGTCAAGGCACAGTGTACGGTAGCTAAGTGATGTCTTCCTATACCGCATATGATGCGATTAGTTAGGACAGTCGCGTGACTTTGTTAACCTTAGTTAAGGGTCATGTGGGTGGGTCTAATTAATCACGAAATGACGGGTAGAACTTGACTAGTACTTATGATTTGTTGACCATAGTTAAGGTCATAAGTGCTAGGGGTAAAAACCATTATCGGGAGTTTCAAGTGTTGAAATTTGCAATGAGATTGCATACCTTCTATGTGATAGTTGGATCCCGATACCCACTGCGAGTAATTGTTACTCCTGGGAGAGTTTTGCACTTTACAATTAGCCGATCAAGTAGGTGTCTAGAAAGGTGTCAACGGGGTTACGCCTCTGGGAAAACGAGGTTTACTGTAATTAGGTCCGTGCGAAAGCACGGGGAACCTCCCTCAAAGTACCGACACTGGCCTGGCTGAAAGATTGGCGAACTTGTAGAGTGTAATTAATCCCGGCTAGTCTTTCCTTTTAAGGTTTGAAGGAAGATTTGATAAAAACAGTGGGAGCCATCCTGATTAGATAAAATATATAACCAATCTAATCTTGACAGAGCGCACGCAGAGTGTTTTCTTCTCTCTCTCTCTTGGTAGCGACCATATCACGCCTTAATCAAGATAATAATATGGATGTATTGACCGAACCCGCTTGTTATACTGAGCTGGGGAACGTTGGTCCTGCTCCAACTTATAATTGTTATAAGACAGAGCAGGAAATAGGGGAATGCCAGGATTCCCATGCCGCCCAAACGAAGAAAGTGCATGAGATGCATCTCCTTCGGGTGTGTTCATTACAAAGAACTGTTTCTCAGTATCCTCTGCATCCTGGGTATATGATACCGGATCAGGATCCCAGATATGTAATATGTTACATAGGGCTACAAAAGGGTAGAAAAACTGAGAACGGGTGATAAGTTTCATGAGGCAGAAAATGGGGCAAGTGTTGCAGCCAAGTCTGTTGGTCACTGTCACCCTGTATTACCAATACATTGATTCTGAACAAATGCTATTAGATACCGAACCTGATATACAAAATCATATCAGTCTCTTTATTAGTAAAGAAATGATATAATTTTGTATAGATGGATAATGTTTTGAACATTTCCTATATCAAAAGTTGATCGGTTCAGGTATGTTATCTAAAAGCATTGACGTTCTAAATCAAACTACAGTTTCTCGTATACAGAACACACACAAGAGGAAGAGTTCAGAAATGAACGAATCATTCTTGAGGTATTGTAGACTAGGTCATATCAATGCGACCCGACTAGCTGAAGTTACATTTAGATGCATATTTAAATCAGTTTGAATTTACATCTTGTGAAACTTGCCAGTCATGTCACAAAGATTATATGACCATAGCTCTGTTTATTGGAAACAGAGAAAGAGTTAATGAACTCTTGGGACTGATGCATGATGATGTATGTAAAGTCTCCTGTCTACACATGCCAGGACTGGTTCTTCATACTTCATTATATTCTCTGATAATCTCTCAAGATTCAGTCATATGTTCCTGTTGAAACATAAGTCCGAACCATTTGAGATATTCACAGAATATAAGTTAGAAGTAGAGAACCAAAATACGGGTATAAGTATTATGTCCTATGATAAGATCAGGGAGGAGAATACTTGTGCATAGAATTCCTGGACTATTCTAAAGGAGAATGAGATTCTCTCTCAGTGTTACTCCTCTGAATACACCACAGCACAACGGTGTATCAGGGCGGTGCAATCACACAATATTAGATATCGTGTGCTCTATGATGAGTATTACTGAGTTACCTATTTCCTTTTGGGGTTATGCACTTGAGAAGCTGCATACCTATTGAATTAGGTTTGAATCAAATCACTGCCTACCACTCCATATAAGATATGGTATGGGAAGAACCCATCTCTTAAGCGAGTTAAGATTTGGGGTTGTCCGGCCTATGTTTAAAGCAAAATCCGGACAAGATCGAGGCAGGATCAGTTCTGTAGAACTGGAAAGGTTCCAGCTATACAAAACTGCAGTTGATGATTTGACAGAACCATAAGATTCTATAGTTCCCGACGAACCTCAGCCTCTCCGCCGATCTAGTAGAGTTCCTCATCCGCCTGAGAGATACCTCGGTTTATCGATGACAGTGGGAGCAAAGATTGCATCATGAGATGATGACCCAACTATTTTCGGGCAGGCCATCGAGAGTAGGGACTCTGTAAGAATGGCTGGATGCTTAGCAATCTGAGATGGAATCCATGTACACCAGCAAAGTATGGACTTTAGCTGCTATATCTGAAGGGTTAAATCCCCATCAGGAGCAAGTATATCTTGAGAAGATTACTTGGTGTAGATGGAAAAGTTGAGACTTTCAAAGCTAGACTTGTTAAAGGTTTTCGTCATCGACCAGGCGTGGATAATGATGAAACCTTTTTCCAGTAGCTATGCTTAAGTCTATCCAGATCCTACTTACCATGGCTACATACCATGACTACGATATCTGGTGGTTGGGTGCCATGACTGCTTTTCTAAATAATGATTTAGAAGAGAACGTCTATAAGAACACAGCCAGAGGTCTTCGTAAACAGTGGGAGCAGCGGAAACGTGTGCAAGTTGCTTTAAATAATGAAGTAGGCATCGCGGAGTTGGAACGTCTGTTTTGATGTGATAGTCAAAGTGTTTGACTTCATCAAAATGGTAGACGAACTTTGTATATACAAAAGGGTAGTAGAGAGTAAGGTGGTCATCTTCGTATTGTACGTAGACAACATACTCTTGATAGGAAAAGAGTTTCCTATACTATGATCGATCAATCTCTTATTATCACAAGGATTCTCCAAATAGGATCAAAGTGATACCTCCTAAATCCTGAGTTTTCATCTATGAGATAGATGTAATTGGATGCAAGGATTCTCACTAGATGTAGTGAGATGGTATCAATCGATCCTGGGGAGAATCACTGGAAGGGTTCCAGGGTGATAAAGACGACTGAATGTCAGTCACGGGCACTGTCTTTACCCTCAGTAAAGGGACGGTATGTTGGAAGAGTTCTAAGCTAGATACCGTGGCAAACTAGACGATAAAGGCTGGTAACATCGCTATTAAAGATACTACCAAAGAGGCAGTTTGGGTGTATATTGGTTCATAAGATGAACTTGGTTCCTGCCATTGTATGACAATGGAAGTGTGGTTTTGGCCCTGGAACCCTGGTCCCATCAGTGACCCAGACATATTCTGAGGCAGCATCACCTGATCATGGAGATAGTTGATCTCCAGGATGATCGAGGTTAGGAGAGTAGACTCAGAAGAGAACACGGCGGATCCACTCACGAAGGCCTTTTCCCAAAAAGAGACTTTATAGGATGGTTGAGTATGTGATACTGCAACCACTGCTACAGATGGCCCTAGTGCAAGTGGGAGATTGTTAGTTATATGTATGCCCTAGAGGCCATTACTGTACATTGGATGTATATTGTAGTGGATACTGGGACATATATAGGTAGGACTTTCTTGCTCGACATGATAGTACGCTATCTGGTTACTCTTTATCTTAACATGTATACTTTTTGTCTCTCTGATAACATGTTGATAAAGCCCTTAGGATGTGTACTCGACTTCCAGGACTATGATGCAGATCATACTAGTGGGGCCTGGGTAGTAAATGAGTACATCCTTCATTGTTCCTAGTCGTGGGAATGTCGAGACGGGGCATCGATATTCCAGAGTAGACTAGCGCATATCTTCTCGACCCATGCGATGGGCGATGGATGATCCCATATCCACTGGTGTTTGACATCGAAGATGGTATGCGGGTGCTCAGTGGAGACTGGGTACACTGAACGGACTCGCCGAGAACTCCCAGATGGTATTATACCTCACGTCAGATGGCAGTTCTCTGGTGACACTGGTACAGCTTAGTCTGTTGACCCGAGATCGTCATAGAGTCTTGTGTGTCTCCCACTGTGCTTTGATTTCCACCCTACCACGGCTCTACTGAGTTGTGCAAACAGGTGGTTTTTGGGTACAGTCCCGATTAACATGGAGGCAATGAGCGATAGGAGGGGATTCATCTCTCCCGGTATTGGGGGTTGATGTTGTGCTATGCTCGACTGGTCATAACAGGAAATCCCTAGCCAGGGTTGCTGTGATATACTGGTAAGAGTTATCAGTAGTTTCACGAATGTTATGGACCTCAAGTCTGCATGACTTATCGAGCTATTGGGGTCTGACGTTTACCACCCCTAGGCGAGATATGCGACATATCAGACGAACAGACCGGACTGTACGGTAAGTGTTACTGGTTGGATTCGCAGGAGTGTGAGCGGGCTTGCTCGTCGATCTTCTGATCGCTCAATACCCGGGTGGCCGTTACGTTTAGCAGACCGCTTGCGGCTTGTGGGTGTTTGATATGATCATCATTCGCTGCCGGCGTATTGACGAGTCTTTAGAGTCCTACACAGAGGTTTCCTGGCTCAAGCGAAACGAAATAGGAGCGCATATGAGATATGTGCGGGACCGAGAATAATGCGTGTATGTGATACCGTATTTCATTCTCACGATGAATGTGTCGAATGGTTGTATGCGATATAACCTAGTTATCGAATCAAGGATTGATTCGATAAGCCGATACATTGGGTACTATCCGGTTATATGCGATATAACCGGATCATTGAATCAAGTGTTGATTTAATGATTTAATGTATAATTTTATATTTGATATATCACTTTGCATTAACTAGTATTGGTTCACTTTAAATGGATTTTCTCACTTGGTATGCACAAGTTGTATATGTGATATACTTTTGTGCACAAGATTGTATCATGTTTGATGATACATGCAAGCTTGGGTTTGTGTAAAAAATTGACCATGGTTATATGAATGGTTAGGGTTTCATTTTATTTGCTTATTTATTTATTCATTTATTCTTTATTGAAAGAAATAAAATAGTGGCTAAGTTTGGATAATCTTTGAAGCTTCATGAAGCTTTGAATGGTTGACTATTTTGTTTGTTTCCTTAACCTTAACCATTCACTTTAACCTTAGTTTGTTCTCTACATCTAACCATAGTTGACATTATGATAAGAATGATTTATTTTCTATTTTCATATATCTTATCATAATTCTTTATCATCTTTTTCTTCATCTTCAAGTTGAAGAAAGCTTGCACCTTCAATGGCAACTAGCCAAATCAAGTGAGAAATCCTAATCTAAAGTCTACCCACTTCCTATTTCTTCATCCTCTACTACTTGCCATGTAGTAGAGTGTGTTGTCTTCACAAGTTTCTTGACTTGGCGAAGGCGGAGCTCGAGTTTTGTGATGCCTCGACGTAGATCATCTTCGGCATCGAACCGACGATCAAGCCCGCCCATTCTCCGATGGAGCCGATGCCAGAGTCATGGATTTGATTTGGACAGCGGAGGGACCTCGTCACGGAGTCTAGGATGTGGTGGACCAGATCTACAAAGGTTGTAGCCCCTTCCATCTAGCTATATTTCCGTATACTTGCTTACTTCGCCTATATATCTAGTTAACGATCCGTTCTAGGTTTTCTCGGCACTAGGAATTTTTGATTTGTGCATGTTTGATCACTTGGGAGACTCCATTAGAGTTCCTAGGAACCCTACACATACTTCATTTCATTTACTGACGATCTCTCAAGATACGGATATGTGTTCCTGTTGAAACACAAGTCTGAAGCTTTTGAGAAATTCAAAGAATATAAGCATGAAGTCGAGAACCAGACGGGTAAAAGTATTAAAATCCTACGATCTGATCTAGGAGGAGAATACTTGAGCACGGAATTCCATGACTATCTAAAAGAGAATAGGGATTCTCTCTCAGCTTACTCCTCCATATACACCACAACATAACGGTGTATCGGAGTAGAGGAATCGCACCCTATTGGATATGGTGCACCCTATGATGAGCACCGCTGAGTTATCTATTTTCTTTTGGGGTTATGCGCTTAAGATAGAAGCATGCCTATTGAATAGAGTTCCAACCAAATCAGTGCCTACCATTCTATATGAGATATGGAATAGGAAGAGACTATCTCTTAAGCGAGTTAAGATATGGGGTTGTCCGGCCTATGTCAAAAGGTAAAATCCGGCAAAACTCGAGGCACGATCAGTTCTTTGCAAGTTTGTGGGATATCCAAACAATTCGTATGGATATCAATTCTACCTCAGTGAGGAACAAAAGGAGTTTGTTGATCAATATGCCACCTTTTTAGAAAATGAATTTCTTGTAAAAGAAATTAATGGCAAAGAGGTAGAGCTGGAAGAAGTTCCAACCACACAAACTACAACAGAAGATTTGGTAGAACCAGAGAATTCGATAGTTCCCAAAGAATTTCAGCCTCTCCGCTGATCTAGTAGGGTTCATCATGTTAGGTTTACACAGCACCCTATGAGAGATTTGGAAGCATCACATGTCACAAAGATCAAATTTTTATGGTGCTAAGTAAGCATACAAAGGATCTATCCTAGAAAATTAGGGTTTCAAAACATTACAAGTGACAAAGGCTAGGGTTTTGAGATTACAACCTTTGTAGCTCCATATTCTTGACTCCTTGGCCACTTGAGGGTTGGAGAACGGTTAGCTTGAAGTCTTCTAGTGTCCACGTTGATCCACCCGAAGCTCCTTTGTCCAAGCTATCGACTTCACTATTCCAAGAGAATGAAATGAAGCTAACACTCTAAACAAGTGGGCTAGACTTGTGTAGAATGATGTTGTGGTTCTAATTCTCACTTCAAAATCCTATCTTGTTAAGTATTTTGCTCACTACAAAGGTCTAGAGAGCAAAGGAGCAAGCTTGAAGAAGATGATGGCTTTTTTAAGAAGAAGAGAAAAGATTAACTCATGAAAGAAAATAGAAAATATATGTATATATATTTTCCTCTTCTCATCTCCAACCATGGTTAAATGATAAAGATATTATTTAATTTGAGTTTAAAACATAGAAGGAAAGTTTAATCCATGGTTAAGAGTAGGTGAACATGGTTAGGTCAAAGAAGGATGTAGAAACTAGCCATGAATTATCCTTTCCTTTTCCATTTTGTTTTTAAAACAAATATAAACAATAATCCATATAAATAACCAAGGTGTGAGTCTTATATTGCCACCATTTTCTATGTATAAGCAACCATGAAGGATGATGCATATATGTATGTGTGTATGCACATCCACATGTGCATGAATCCAAAAAGAAAGCATACATGCATGCATACATCCATCAAATACAAGTAAAGATTTCAAGTGAGAAACTAATGGTTAAATGATAAATCAACACTTGATTTATCAATCCGGCCATATCACATACGACCCCATCAAAAGCAAGCCACCCGATCAATATACGGTATCCTATACCCGCATTTTAACCGGGTCCATGCACATATCGCATACGCGCACCACAACGTTTCGCCTGGACTAGGTAACTCCTTTGTGGGACTCTGAGACTCGTCAATACGCCGGCAGTGGGTGATGATCATATCAAGCACCCCCAAGCCGCAAGCGGTCAGCTAAACGTAACGGCCACCCGGGTATTGAGCGATCAGAAGAAAATAAGCGAACCTGCTACAACTCCCGTCGAGCCAACCGGCCACACTACCGTACAGTCCGGTCTCTTCGTCAGATATGCTGCATATCGAGCCTAGGGATGGCCACGTCGACCCCAATAACTCAATAAGTCATGCCGGTGAATGGTCTATAACAGATCGAGAAACTACTGATAACACTTATCGGCAAATCTCAGCAGCCCTGGCCAGGGACTTACTGATATAACCAGTCGGGCACAGTACAGCATTAACTCGCAATACCGGGAGAGACGAAACCCCTCCTATTGCTCATCGCCTTCGTGTGTCTCGGGACTGTACCCAACGGCCACCTGTTTGCACGACTCAGTAGAGCCGTGGTAGGGTGGCAATCAAAGTACAGTGGGAGAACACACAAGACTCTATGACGATCCCGGGTCTACAGACTAACCCGTTCCAGTGTCACCTGAGAACTGCTATCCGACGATAGATATAATTCCATATAGGAGTTCTTGGTGAGTCCGTCCAGTGTACCCAGTCACCACTGAGCACCCGTATATGATCTCGAGGTCAAACATCGATGAATGTGGGAACATTCATCGCCCATCGTATGGGTCTAGTATCATATACGCTAGTCTACTCTGGTATATCAATGCCCCGTCTCGATATACCTACGACCAGGGACATTCCAGGATATGCTTATAAACTAAAGATGTCCCACTAGTATGATCTCCATCATAATCACATTAGTCAAGCCGATATTCTCAGGGCTTTATCAGCATGTATGAATGAATAGAAGCATGATCAAATCAACATATCAGATAAAGAAGAACCCGATAGCATACTATCATGTCGAGCAAGAATGTACACTGAATATATATATACATGTACAGATACATCCACTATCATATAATGGCCTCTAGGGCATACATATATCCAACACCTCATCCACCTGAGAGTAACTATGGTTTTCTCATTGATGGTGGGAGCGAGGATTGCATCATGGAAGATGATGACCCAACTAGCTTCGAGCTGGCCATCACTGCTAGTTATGTATATGACCTAGAGGCCATTGTTGTACATATGATGTATATTATAGTGGATACTTGGATATATATAGAGAGGACTTTCTTGCTCGATATGATAGTATGCTATCTGGTTTCATTTTGTCTTAACATGTTGACTTGTATTGCTTTACTGTCTTGCTCTCAAATATTGATAAAGCCCTTAGGATATGTACTCGACTACTAGGACTATGATGCAGATCATACTAGTGGGGCCAGGATAGTCCAAGAGTACATCCTATAATTGTTCCTAGTCAAGGGTGTATCGAGACAGGGCATCGATACTCCAGAGTAAACTAGAGTATACGCATCTTGACCCATATGATAGGCGATGGATGATCCCATATCCATCGGTGTTTGACATCAAAGAAGGTGTACGGGTGCTCAGTGGAGACTGGGTACACTGAACAGACTCGCCGAACTCCTAGATGGTATTATACCTATCGTCAGATAGCAGTTATCTGGTGACACTGGTACAGGTTAGTCTGTAGACCCGAGATCGTCATAGAGTCTTGTGTGATTCCCACTGTGCTTTGATTTCCACCTTACCACGTTCATGAAAACGTGCAAAACGGTGTCTTTTGGGTATAGTCCCGAATCACATGGAGGCAATGAGCGATAGGAGGGGTTTCGTCTCTCCCGGCATTGGGGGTTGATGTTGCGCTGTGTTCAATTGACTATAACTGGAAGTCCCTGGCCAAGGCTGATATAGAGATCTACTGGTAAGTGTTATCAGTAGTTTCTCGACCCGTTATAAGCCTCACAGCTACACGACTTATCGATTACTGGGGTCTGACGTATACCACCCCTAAACTGGATATGCGACATATCAAATGAAGAGACCGGATTGTAAGGGAGTGTTACTGATTGGATTCACAGGAGTGTGTGTAGGCTTGTTTGTTGATCTTCTGATCGCTCAATACCCGGGTTGATGTTATGTTTAGCTATCCGCTTGTAGCTTGTAGGTGTTTGATATGATCATCACCTACTGCCGGCGTATTGACGATTCTTTAGAGTCCTACACAGAGGTTTCCTGGCTCAGGCGAAATGGAGTAGGAGCACATATGCGATATATGCGGGACCGAGAATAATACGTGTATATGATACCGTATTCGATTCTCGCAATATATGATATTGGCCGGGTATATATGATATAGCCGGGTCATCGGATCAAGCGTTGATTCGATGAACTGATACATATTATATTAGTCGGTTATTTGCAAAATAGTCGGATTATCGGATCAAGTGATGATTTAATAATTTAATATATAATTATATATTTGATATATTACATTACATTAACTAATATAATCTCACTTAAATGATTCTTTTTCTCACTTGATGATACATTGATATATATATGATATATGTTAATTGTATTATTTTTTTTTTGTTAGATTATATATTATAGATGTGATATATAATATTGTAACATGTTAGGGTTACAAATGCAACTAGGGTTTATAAGATTAAACCATGTTAGGGTTTAAATTAGGGTTAACATTTTCTTTTTAGTTAATTCTAAATTATGGATTAAAGTTAAGATATTTTGTTTGTTAGGTCCACATTACCTCTCCCGGTACTTTCGGGGTTGCGGAAACGGTAAAACAAATTTTTTTCTAAACTTTGTAACATGGACCGTAAAAGCCGGATCTTTGCTAAACCATACACTAGCATCCTAACTTGAGATGTATCTACTCGGTTAGGGGTTATACCGAACTTCAACTCCTTCTTCTTGAAACCTAGTAGAGGTTGATGGTTCTTTCCTCGTCGCCTTCTTCCGTCAAAGATGGATCCACCTCAGGGTTCAACCTTCGGGCTCTTTCTCGAACTTAGAGTGAACTAGGATTTCCGGCTTGCTAAACCTTGAACCCTAGAGAGAGTAGAGAGTATCTATGGGGTGTTTTCTTTTCAAGGAGAGGGATTCTCAACACATGAGAAGGATTCTCCTTGAGCTTGAGGAAGAAGAAGATGAAATGAGGAGAGAGAATCAATATGATAGAATGAGCTCCTTTTTCTTTTGCAACCATAACAAAAGGAAAAAGATATATCTAATTAATAATAATAATTCAAAATGAAATAGTTGATGGTTGTATTTGGAATGACCACTATCATCACTTCATTAAATGAATGTAAGCTAGAATCAAGGAGTATCCTTGCAAAGTAATGATGATGGTCAAACATTCAACCATGGTCAACAAGTCAACCATGGTCAACAAGTCAACAAAACCAACCATGACACAATTTCATTTAATTACTATTATTAATTGATATTTCATAAATCCATTAGGGTTTGGAAAAAGACGACTGTCAACTGTGCATACGCACCCGTTCCGAAACCCTAATGAAAGACCTCTTCCTCCGCCTCAAACAACTGTGCATACACACCTGCATTCTCGTTCCGAGGAACAAGAATACTGAGAGATAAAAGCAACCCCAAAACATATACCAGTATCTGGCTCAAACCAGAGCCTGCTAGTATAAACCGTCCGGACTCCAAACGTGCACAAGTGCGCGGATGAGAACGAACCCTACCGCAAAACCATGCGACCTCTACTCAGTTTTTCCCAGAGGCGAATAGCCCTCTGTGTGGGACTCTAAAGACTCGACACTACGCTGGCAGTGGGTTTAACCACAGACCGCAAGCGGCACTAGCTGTGCGTAACGGTCCCCAGGTAGATGCCGATAAGAAGACTGACGAGGTAAAACCCATCGGAACTCCTACTGAGTCTGAATGTGATATTCTCCGTACAGTCCGGTCTGTTCGTCTGATACATCGCATGTCGGGCCTAGGGGGGCAGCAAGCGTCAGACCCCTAATAGCGGTACAAGTCGTGTCGGAGTGAAGCCCAGAACACCCTGAGATAGCACTGGAACCTACCAGTATATCTCGCTTGCCCTGGCCAGGGACTACTCGTGTAATGGCTCTCCTAGACACAGCGCGATGTCAACCCCCAATACCGGGAGAGACGAATCCTGTCTAACCGTCACTGCCTCCAAGTGCTTCGGGACTGCTCCCAACTACTACCTGTTTGCACGACTCAGAAGAGCCGTGGTAGGGTAGTAATCAAAGAACAGTGGGAACACACTCGAGGCGGAGTGACAGTGTCAAGTCAGCGGACTAAGCTGTACTCATGTCACCTGGGAACTGATAACTGACGATAGGTATAATACCAACCATCAGTTCCCGACGAGTCCTGTCCAGTGTACTCGTAACCTAACGAGCACCCGCATACTATCTCAAGTACGACGTACCGACGGCTGTGGGACAGACCGTCTCCCGAGCTGGGATGAGAAGCGCATACGCTAGTCTACTCCGGAGCATCGATGCCCTATCTCGATACTCCCACGACCCGGGACGTGTATAAGGATGTGCTTGTAGATTACCCAGCCCCCACGAGTGTGATCGCCATCACAACGCCGGTAATCAAGCAAAGATCCTAAGGGCTCTACTAATGCGTATAGGTGATATAATAAATAAACACACAAGTACACATTAAAGCAGAGACGAACCAAGTAGCATACTACTATATTGAGCAAGATTGTCTGTACAACTGTGAATATCCCAAGCTTCCATCAAGTAATATACATACTAGTATGATACAGTAATGGCCTCTAGGGCATATACACTAACAATCTCCCACTTGCACTAAGGCCATGTACTGGCGTATCGAAGACCTATCATCTCGATCAGCCGCTCGAACTGAGTCTGGGGTAAAGCCTTCGTGAATGGGTCCGCAGTGTTGTTCTTTGTGTCCACTCTCCGGACCTCGATCTCCTGGCGATCAATGATCTCCCTGATCAGGTGATACCGCCTTAAGATGTGCCTGGATTTCTGATGGGACCTTGGTTCCTTCGCTAAAGCTATAGCCCCATTGTTATCGCAATACAAAGGTATTGGGTCAACAATGGACGGAACCACCTGAAGTTCACTAATGAACTTCTTCATCCAGACCGCCTCTTTTGCGGCATCACTTGCAGCAATGTATTCAGCCTCCATCATCGAGTCTGCGACGGTATCCTTCTTGGAACTCCTCCAACATACCGCCCCTCCGTTGAGGGTAAACACAAAACCCGAGACAGACTTGCTGTCATCTTTGTCACTCTGGAAGCTTGAATCGGTAAAGGACTCGACCCTGAGGTCTCCATTACCGTAAACCAGGAACATCTCCTTAGTCCTTCTCAGGTACTTGAGAATGTTCTTCACTGCTGTCCAATGGTCCTCCCCTGGGTCTGACTGATACCGTCTTACCGCGCTCAATGCGTAAGCTACATCTGGTCTTGTATATAGCATCGCATACATTATAGATCCTACCGCCGAAGCGTAGGGTATAGTGCTCATGCGAACCCTCTCCTCGTCAGTCTTAGGAGACATCTTCTTGGAGAGGGTAATTCCGTGCAATGCGGGTATGTTACCGCGCTTGGAACCCTCCATACTAAATCTCTTTAGTACGGTCTCTATGTACCTGGACTGCGAAAGTCCCAATAGTTTCTTGGATCTATCTCTATAGATCTTGATCCCCAGAATGTACGTGGCATCACCCAGGTCCTTCATGGAGAACCTTTGTGACAAAAATAGCTTGACCGATTGTAGCATAGGAATGTCATTTCCTATCAAAAGAATGTCTTCCACGTACAAAACTAGGAATACGACAGTTTGTCCTACAATCTTCTTATATACACAGGGCTCATCTTCGTTCTTGATGAAATCAAATTCCTTGATTGCCTCATCAAAACAGATGTTCCAGCTCCGCGATGCCTGCTTTAATCCATAAATGGATTTAAGCAACTTGCACACCTTTCCGCTGCTCCCACTGTCTACGAAACCTTCTGGTTGATCCATGTAAACGCACTCTTCCAAACAACCGTTTAAGAAAGCCATTTTAACATCCATCTGCTAGATTTCATAGTCATGGAAGGCAGCAATGGCAAGTAGGATCCGAATGGATTTGAGCATAGCCACCGGAGAAAAAGTTTCATCATAGTCCAAACCAGGTCTTTGACGAAAACCTTTTGCAACGAGTCTAGCTTTATAGGTTTCCAGCTGCCCATCTACACCAAGTTTCCTTTTGTAGATCCATTTGCATCCAACGGGTTTTACCCCAGGTGGAGCAATATCCAAGGTCCACACTTTATTGGCGTACATGGACTCCATTTCGGATTGCATTGCTTCCTGCCACTTATCAGAGTCCCTACTGATAATGGCCTGCCTGAAACTGGTAGGGTCATCTTCTTCCAAGATGCAATCCTCTCGATCCCCGTCTATGAGAAAACCATAGTATCTCTCGGGCGGATGAGAAATCCTACCAGATCTGCGGAGCGGCTGAGGTTCGTTTGGGGTTATTGAATCTAGCGGTTCCTCCAAATTTTCAGTTACATTTTGTGGTCGCTGAATTTCTTCCAGTTCTACCGAACTCCCACTAGCTTCTTTTGCAAGAAACTCCCTTTCTAAGAAGGTAGCGTGGCGAGATACAAACACCTTCTGTTCCTCAGTGTGGTAGAACAGATATCCTAGTGAGTCTTTAGGATATCCCACAAATTTACAGAGAACTGACCGTGCCTCTAACTTGTCCGGTTTCTGTGTTTTCACATAGGCCGGACAACCCCATATCTTAAATCGCTTAAGATACGGATTTCTTCCACTCCATATTTCATATGGAGTCTTAGGCACTGATTTGGATGGAACATAGTTCAATAGGTACGCCGCTGTCTGAAGCGCATGTCCCCAAAATGAAAGAGGCAACTCAACACTACTCATCATGGAGCGAACCATATCCAATAGGGTACGATTCCTCCGCTCCGAAACACCGTTGTGCTGTGGTGTATAAGGAGGAGTAAGTTGAGAGAGAATACCATTCTCTTTTAAGTAATCTAGGAATTCCGAGTTTAAGTACTCCCCTCCTCTATCAGACCGGAGGATCTTGATACTTTTGCCAATCTGGTTCTCTACTTCCTTTCTAAATTCCTTGAATTTCTCAAAAGCTTCAGATTTGTGTTTCATCAGATACACATATCCGAACCTAGAGAGATCGTCAGTGAATGTGATGAAGTACGAGAACCCACCCCTTGCATGTATAGACATCGGACCACATACATCACTATGTACGAGTCCCAAGAGCTCTGCTGCTCTTTCTCCATGTCCGGTGAACGGAGATTTGGTCATCTTCCCTTTGAGACAAGACTGACAAGTTTCATAGGATGAAAACTCGAACGTATCCAAGATTCCATCTTTATGCAACTTACTCAGTCTTTTCTCTCCGATATGACCAAGTCTACAATGCCACAAGTAGGATTCATTCGTATCTGAATTCTTCCTCTTGCGTGTGTTTTGTATATTGAGAACTTTATTCTGATTTAGAACGTAGATACCATTACACAGTGTACCCTCTGCAACCAGTACCTTATGAAGGTAAATGTTCATGATATTCTTTTCAAGAACAAAGTTATATCCATCTTTATCGAGTAAAGAAACTGATATGATGTTGCAAACCATGGAGGGTACATAGTAGCAATCGTTCAAAATCATAGTCTTGCCATTTGGCAATACTAGGTGATATTCACCGACGGCTGCCGCATTAACTTGTGCTCCGTTCGCTACTCTGAGCGACATATCACCCGGTGCAACTTTCCTACTTTTTCTCAGTCCCTGTAATAAATTACAGATATGAGATCCTGATCTGGTATCAAGTACCCAGGAGGTAGGGCTGACCGTAAAACAGTTCTCAATTACAAGAACACCTGAAGTAGATGCAAAACCATGCTTCTTCTTCGACTGGGTATCCTGGAAATCCATACAATCCCCTTTCCCATTCTCATACTCATGACTGTTGTCACAAGTTAGAGCTGAACCAACTTTCCCCAGTCCCGAATAAGAATTCGGATCGGTCAAGCGATACATTTTATTATCTTGATTAGGGCGTGAAAAAGGTTGCTGCCTGGAGAGAGAGAAAAGAAACACTCAGCGTATGCTCTTGCAAGATTAGATTGGTTTATTAATTTATCTAACCAGGATGTCTCCCACTGTTTACTCAAATTCTTCCTAAAACCTTTTTAAAAGAAGAACTAGCCGGGTTTTAATTCACGTCACAATACTTGCTTAACCTTTCAGCCAGGCTAGTGTCAGTACTTCGAGGGAGGTTTTCCAACGCTTTCACGAAGTTCCTTAATTCAAGAACCTCTTTTCCCTGGGGGCGTAGCCCCGCTGACACCTTTCTAGACACCTACTATGTTTATAGCATTGATCGTTAAGTGAAATAATCTCCCGAAAGTAGTCCAACTCATCAGTGGGATCGGGATCCAACTGTCATTGTGTGATAACCTAGATGGAATCCACTCTAGTCACCACACTCCAGAAGGTATGCTAAATCTGCAAGTTTCAGTACTTTTGAAACTCCCGATGTGGTTATTGCCCCTAGGACCCAAGTGATCTTGACGGAGTCAACAAATCAAAGAGTCCTAGTCAAGTTCAACCTGTCATTATCTGGATTGCATTAAACCCACCCGCATAACCCTTGACGGAGTCAACAAGGTTATACGACTGTCCTAATCAATCCCATATACCGATACAAACAAGTAGCACTTAGCTACCGTACACTACGCCTTGACGGAGTCAACAAACGCAGCACGAATACTAAGTATTACTTGTAAGAAATGACGGAGGGCTACGGCTGGGTTTTTGGCGAAAAACCCGTTAACGTAATGAACTTGATATCGTTGAAGGAACCTGGTAATCTTTTTGAAAATATAGTGGCGAAAACTTTTGCTAAAGAGGTCACTTCCTGTGAAGGGATCTCGGCTCTTTCCTCGTCGAATGAGGTGCAGGATATTCCAAACTGAATACCTCGATGCAAAGCAAGAATAATCGACTATAGTGAAGTTATTACCCTGACGCAAACTTTTGTCCAAGGAGTCACTCCCGATGAAGGGATCTCGGCCCTTGCCTTGTCGACTGAGGTGCTGGGCATTCACAACCGAATACCGCGATGCAAAACAAAAATGAACGTCCTTGCAATAACAGCTTTTTGAAAATTGTTCCAACAACGTCTTTTAGGTTTATTTTCTTGCATTAGTTCTTTTAATGCGTCCCATCATTTAAAACCTACCATTGCAGAAAACAACCAAAATATGACGTACGCTTATGCCATTCGCATTCGCCACTGGGCCCCGTCATCACCCGTTAGGTTACTTAACTAACGACAGAGCGGGGGCTGGGCTAGCGCGGCTGTAAAACATAAGCAACGCCTAAATAGGTATAAATATAGCAATGATAGACATTACAGATCACAGATGAATACATTGGATATACTAGGAATCCGCAATCTGTTCGAGCCTGCAACGAAAAGCGGATTACACGGTCGCGGTGAATAGCCAAAACCCCACCCAAGACCCCTACGGGTGCGGCAAACTACCCGCCAAGTACCCGGTAGTTTGTGCACCCCTCCATGGGTCTATCCTAGGAGCAAAAACAGTAAAAAGAATTATACAATGACGGCTACAACCCCGACCCGGTTGTGCGGCCATACAAATAATATTATTACATCAATTTACATATTACAAATGAATAAAAGAAAAACAAAAGCTCATCTCACATCCACCCCGGCTATTCACCCGCGACAGTCCAACACATTCATATACACATTCCAATATCAAACACAGATCACAGAGAAGTATAACCCCGACTAATCGACTTACAGCGATTAGCCGACATTCAATACATACAAATATCACAGATATAACCAACATAGTCAAAATGTAGTGAAGTTCGGAAAAAAATACGGAATTATAGGACCCCAAAAACAAATTTCTATTCTAGAAAATCTGGGCATATATAATATATTTGAAAAATCCCAAAACCCTACCATAAGAACACTGCACAAAACACGATCACATGAAGAGCCCAAACGGCGGCTGATCCGCGGCAAAAGGAATAGCTGAGGCCGCGGATCCGCGGCGGTTTGAAGGATTCATGGGATCGTTTTTGGTGGGTGTTCTCACAAAACCCTGAGCCGATTTTAGGAGTAAAACGTTTTACTTTTAGAGCACAAAAAATTTCAACAGAAACTTAGGGTTTTTGATTTCCGGTTTTTGTGATTTTTCCGTTTCGAACTTCCATACACTTCGCTACCAAGCTAGTTTAAGTTTAGTTAGGCTCTGATACCACTGTTAGGTCGACGTTACCTCTCCCGGTACTTTCGGGGTTGCGGAAACGGTAAAACAAAAATTTTTCTAAACTTTGTAACATGGACCGTAAAAGCCGGATCTTTGCTAAACCATACACTAGCATCCTAACTTGAGATGTATCTACTCGGTTAGGGGTTATACCTAACTTGAACTCCTTCTTCTTGAAACCTAGTAGAGGTTGATGGTTCTTTCCTCGTCGCCTTCTTCCGTCAAAGATGGATCCACCTGAGGGTTCAACCTTCGGGCTCTTTCTCGAACTTAGAGTGAACTAGGATCTCCGGCTTGCTAAACCTTGAACCCTAGAGAGAGTAGAGAGTATCTATGGGGTGTTTTCTTTTCAAGGAGAGGGATTCTCAACACATGAGAAGGATTCTCCTTGAGCTTGAGGAAGAAGAAGATGAAATGAGGAGAGAAAATCAATATGATAGAATGAGCTCCTTTTTCTTTTGCAACCATAACAAAAGGAAAAAGATATATCTAATTAATAATAATAATTCAAAATGAAATAGTTGATGGTTGTATTTGGAATGACCACTATCATCACTTCATTAAATGAATGCAAGCTAGAATCAAGGAGTATCCTTGCAAAGTAATGATGATGGTCAAACATTCAACCATGGCCAACAAGTCAACCATGGTCAACAAGTCAACAAAACCAACCATGACACAATTTCATTTAATTACTATTATTAATTGATATTTCATAAATCCATTAGGGTTTGGAAAAAGACGACTGTCAACTGTGCATACGCACCCGTTCCGAAACCCTAATGAAAGACCTCTTCCTCCGCCTCAAACAACTGTGCATACACACCTGCATTGTCGTTCCGAGGAACAAGAATACTGAGAGATAAAAGCAACCCCAAAACATATACCAGTATCTTGCTCAAACCAGAGCCTGCTAGTATAAACCGTCCGGACTCCAAACGTGCACAAGTGCGCGGATGAGAACGAACCCTGCCGCAAAACCATGCGACCTCTACTCAGTTTTTCCCAGAGGCGAATAGCCCTCTGTGTGGGACTCTAAAGACTCGACACTACGCTGGCAGTGGGTTTAACCACAGACCGCAAGCGGCACTAGCTGTGCGTAACGGTCCCCAGGTAGATGCCGATAAGAAGACTGACGAGGTAAAACCCATCGGAACTCCTACTGAGTCTGAATGTGACATTCTCCGTACAGTCCGGTCTGTTCGTCTGATACATCGCATGTCGGGCCTAGGAGGGCGGCAAGCGTCAGACCCCTAATAGCGGTACAAGTCGTGTCGGAGTGAAGCCCAGAACACCCTGAGATAGCACTGGAACCTACCAGTATATCTCGCTTGCCCTGGCCAGGGACTACTCGTGTAATGGCTCTCCTAGACACAGCGCGATGTCAACCCCCAATACCGGGAGAGACAAATCCTGTCTAACCGTCACTGCCTCCAAGTGCTTCGGGACTGCTCCCAACTACTACCTGTTTGCACGACTCAGAAGTGCCGTGGTAGGGTAGTAATCAAAGAACAGTGGGAACACACTCGAGGCGGAGTGACAGTGTCAAGTCAGCGGACTAAGCTGTACTCATGTCACCTGGGAACTGATAACTGACGATAGGTATAATACCAACCATCAGTTCCCGACGAGTCCTGTCCAGTGTACTCGTAACCTAACGAGCACCCGCATACTATCTCAAGTACGACGTACCGACGGCTGTGGGACAGACCGTCTCCCGAGCTGGGATGAGAAGCGCATACGCTAGTCTACTCCGGAGCATCGATGCCCTATCTCGATACTCCCACGACCGGGGACGTGTATAAGGATGTGCTTGTAGATTACCCAGCCCCCCCGAGTGTGATCGCCATCACAACGCCGGTAATCAAGCAAAGATCCTAAGGGCTCTACTAATGCGTATAGGTGATATAATAAATAAACACACAAGTACACATTAAAGCAGAGACGAACCAAGTAGCATACTACTATATTGAGCAAGATTGTCTGTACAACTGTGAATATCCCAAGCTTCCATCAAGTAATATACATACTAGTATGATACAGTAATGGCCTCTAGGGCATATACACTAACATTGTTATGTTGACTTTGTCCACTCTTTAGATATTTACTAGATATTTTTTAACCTAATCTTTTAACCCTAGCCTATGGTTTATTCTCTACAGGGGTTAAGCATGCCATGCTTAACCTATGGTTGCTTTTCTAACCTCATAACAATTATTCATCACACTTATCTTCTTCTTCCTCCTCACAAAAGCTCACTAGCCTTTTCTTTTGTGATAAATTAAAGTGAGATAAAGAAAACTAAAGAGAGCAAAATTCCAACTTCATCATCCTCATATATTGTAACCACTTAGATTAGGGTGTTTGCTTCACTAATATCTCATTAGTGAAGTGAGAGATTGGGTTTTTGTTTCCTCAAGGTAGATCGTCTTGGATTTCGAAGACTTCAAGCAAGATGTATCATTCACCTCATGGAGCCTCTCGAGAGTCCGAAAACTTGATGATCGCAGCGAAGAGACCTCAACTTGGAGCTTATGAAGCAAACGAATGGACTACAAAGGTTGTAATCCCTAACTCTTAGATATAAAGTGTTTACATTTCGATTCCGTATGATTCTTTAGTTAAGATCCTAGGTTTAGGGTTAGCTAGAACGGCAAAAATTTTAACTTGGCATGAATGATGCTACCCGAAACCTTGCTGCCGTTGTAGATAACCCAACAATCACGAGTGGGGTGTCACGACCCGAAATTGGCACGTGACGGCCCTAATACTACGCAACGTCTACAGGCGTAACGGAGTAAAAGAAAGCCAAAACCCAGAAATCTGAACCATCAAAAGTAATAAGAAATAATGGTATTTTCAAACCCTTTGAAATCTCAACCCAAATTCTTTAAAAGTTCAACTTATTTCCTTTAAAATTTTGACAGCACCTCTTTTGTAAAACAAGCCCCTAAAATGGCTACAACATAAATATAAAGTAAACTATCCCCAACGGGAGCAAATCCACGCCAAAAGGAGGAAAACAACCACCACAATAGATAAACGACGCCGTAGCGAAGAAAGAGGCGATATAAATAAAACTGCATAAAAGCCTCCAAGTCACAAAATAATATACAATATCATCCTCACATCAAGTCTCTAAGTCATACAAGATAATGGTAGATGGAAAGTACATGTTACAACGAATACATAACAAGCAATATTGGATAACCGCAAAACATACCTAATCAAAACTGCACACTGTCAGGTGAAGCGGTATCCGCAGCAAAAGATAATACGACGGATAAAAATAACTCTGCCTCTGACTATCCTGAGGAACACCTACAAAACATTGTGGCACAACGGGGTGAGTTGCCAACTCGTGAATAGTAAATAAAATATGCAGGTAATCGCAAGTATGCACGTACAACGCAAATCTATCATATACAGGTTAAACACAGTAACATGTCATATGAATGCCATAGTCATGAAAGGTATGCTAACAGGTACAACTAATACACAAAGTAATAATAGTATGACAATCTGTATGCAGCAATCATGTAAGGTACTTTATCGGTACTACTAATACATGAAGCAATAATAGTATGACAATCTGTATGCAGCATCATGTAAGGTACTGTATCGGTACTAATAATACATGAAGAAATGATATGAATAAAGGTATGTAAACGCAACAGTCATGGAAGGTACTCTAACAGGTACACTAATGCATGAAGCAGTGCACAAACAGTAAATGTAGAGTATGGAATGAAACATGTCATTTCCACGGAATCCTGACATCGTGGTAGGATCAAAATCCATCAAGACAATCCAAATCCCAATTTCCTCTAATCAGCCCCCAAATTGGCTATGATATCAAGTAAGTCTCACAAATCCTTAATGTACAACATCAAGTAAATCTCATATATCCCGAATGTACAATATCAAGTATATCTCGTATATCCCGAATGTACAACATAAAGTAGATCTCACATATCCCGTATGTACAATATCAAGTATATCTCGTATAACCCGAATGTACAACATCAAGTAGATCTCACATATCCCGTACGTACAATATCAAGCATATCTCGTATATCCCGAATGTACAAAATCAAGTAGATCTCACATATCCCGTATGTTTTCATGAATAAATATGATGATGTATATAAATTGATATCAATACACGTATATTTGCGTCCCATTCCACTAATATATGTGTAAAGGCATATATAACAGCGTCCCATTCCACTGTAATATATACTTAGAAGTAAAATATCATGAAAACAATGTGTTAAGCATCGACACAGAAAGGCTGATCTATCAGGTGCTGTCTCCATGACTGGCCCCCTGATAGGTACGTATCATACGCTATCCCGAAAGCTCAAGTGCCTAGCTCTGACCCTCGCCTCTCGACGTATCCATACGCACATGACTCCCGTCGGTATCCCCAAGATAACCGCCGAGTTATTGGTAATGTCGCCGGAAAGTATGGTTCCCCCACTAACTCATCTCCTCACCGAGATTCTTGCCCCGGGGTACCTCCGGGCCCCACCATGTACCCGCACACGGCTCCCTCCGTTCCTCGCGTGGAGTATATATATATATCCGAACCGATAAATCTCATGGTGGCTGCTGAAATATCATATCAAGGGAAACCGGGTTTTTCAAATAATGCATAATTTCATGAAACTACCACGGTCCCCAAATCCAGAAAACATCATGAAAAATCTATATCTCAATGCGAAAATCCATGAATATAATATACGCATCATAAATCTGAAATGCGAGCTTATAAAGAAAAAGCCGCTATTTAACTGCAACAAGCTAACATATAAATCATGTTGTTCCTAATTTCTCCAAGTCTATATAACATCAAGTAAAGGTAAACATGTAGCTATAACCAGGTATATGTGTTAACATAAGGTATAGCAGGGTATATGTATCTACCTATGAGTAATAATGTAATATACCCCCTGGGTATAAGAGAAGTATGCGTGCAAGGTATACCTGTAGCTATGTCATGAAGTGTGTATGTACCTATCGCTAATGGTACAATACTCTATAGGTATACAGATAACTAGCGAGTAAGCATGTCAAGGCATATGTGTAAGCATGTAGGTATACAGGTATGCTATAACTCATATGCAAATAAAGCTATGAATCAATGTTGCAATGTCCCTAACCAAATAACATCATATCTATAAGTGGGTTGTGCGTGACATGGCAGTTATTAACGGTGTGTGTGGCATACAATCAGTGCTCGTGCAACATGGGCCGTCAATAATAGTGCAGTTTCTTAAGGATACCAGTCCAAGCACAAAAATTACTAAGCAGTAGGGTAAATGCGCAATTCTAAATATGACATAGAATATGCGACAAGTTAAGTCATTTCTAGCCCAGACGCATAATGCCATGCAGGCGATTCCCCTATAGATGTTAAATCTACTCACAAATGCTCCTGGCTAAGTGAAGCCAGCCACTTGTATTCCTCTTGTAGCAGTGTCCGAAGTCCCCGCCTGCGAACCTACAGCATTCAAACAATAAAGCAAGTATAAATTAATAATAGACCCAAAACACGTACAAACTACATTTAACCGACGCAACAACACAAAACATACTCTCAAGTGTTCGTATTGTGGTTAATGTGCATAGCGACACGACGGAAACAACCTAAGAGCAAAAATCGCACAAAGTGCACGATCCGTGTCGTATAACGTATCGCGCGGACACAAAATACTAGATTATAGGAAAACGATCCCAGATTTTGCATACAGCAAATACTAAAAAAGTAAACAATACCAAACACCCCTAACCAACAGCAGACAACTACCCACAAAAAAACCAACACCCATCTCTCCTCAAAAACCGGTGTCGCCGGATTTCGTCAAAGGGGTTGCCAGCCGAAGCCGGTGGGGTGGTGCTCGTGTCTCAGGTGGTGCTCCAGGGTCACTAGTACATCATTAAAATTTTGTTTGATTTTTCTGTACGAAATCCAGGTTAAAGCAGTTCACAGAGGTTCAAAAAGGACACTAAAAACACGATATTGGACTAATCGATATTTAAAGTGTTCAACGCTACAACCAAGGAGCTACACAACATAAAAACTCCTAATTAACAGATTAGGGATTATACCAAACAATCCTTGCTCCCAAGATCCAAGCTTTCCTAGCTCCAAGTGATCAAGAAGCAAAAACCTAGACTTGATGTCAATTTTGTGATATATTTTGGAATTTTGGAGATTAATTGTGCAAGGATTAATGAAAAAGGTATAGGAAGTGATCAAGGGCAGAAAGAAGGAGGAGGATTCGGCCAAGAGAGGAAGGGGAGGGTTTTGTGTGGAATTTCCTTGCAATTTCAAGTGAGAATGCAATAAATGCAGACATAAATGCATTCACATGCACATTCATGCATCTCCTTCAATTCTTTTCTTTTTCTTTAATCTAAATTTTAAATTCCAAACAAATATCTAGATATTAAGAGAAAGGTTTTATTAACTCAACTTAATTTGTTAAAAAGATCACTTCAGAGAAATTTCCCAAAATGTGAATAACGCATTAAAATAATATTGAAATTGGGAAAAATTCAAATTGAACCAAAACGTCCCATATACCCCCAAAGCTTGCGCACTAGATTTATTTTAGCTAAACTAGGTGCTAGCAATTCTATATGGCCGTTTGATCACAGTCGGGTTAAAACGGAAAATACCGACAATTTTACCCTAGAACGGAAAAATTCACATAACGATTTCTAAAACGTTACAATCTCCCCTATTATAAAAATTCGTCCCCGAATTTAAAATTCTCACTAAATGTAACTTCAAAGAAAAGAGTACAAAACTCTCAAATCTCGCTCGCAGCCTCCCAAGTGATCACCTCACTATACGGCTACGTCCAAGTAAACTCTCTACAGATGGCAAGACCTTTGACCGAAGTTTCTCCACCTGCCGAGCCACTAACACAAATGGCTACCGGTGAACGAAAAGATCGTGTCAAAGCTAATGGTCTGATGTTGAATTATGTGAGAAAGTTCATGAAGGTATTTGCAAAGTATCGACACAAGGAATACGGGGTAAAAACTCAATAATCTGGGTGGAAGTGCCAATTTAAAGGCAACGAAACTAACTTGATAAAAGGATCTCAAAAGGACCTACAATCCTGGGATAAGCTCCCCAAAACTCAACACGTCATACATCGGAAAATCCTTAGGAATACATGATCTCCCACTGCGAACTCAAGCCTGCGACCACCATGGCCGGCATAAGACCTCAGTCCGCACAGGACTGTTATCATCCTGACCTGAACCAACTGGATCATTTCCAAAGTCTTTAGACTAGCCGGGGTCCAAAAATCCTATTTACGCAGAGTTAGAAAAACAGACTGGAGATTGACACCACTTAACAAACAAAACTAAAGGTTGCCAATTGGAGTGCCTCCTGATAACTGCTATCGAAGGGGAACCCTAACAATGGCAAGTGACAATCCCAACTGTCGACAACAATTAGTACGTACGCATAAGCATATCCTCCAGAGTCGGTATAGCCCGCTCTCACACCCTCTCTAAACCTGGGTAGACGCCACAATGAATATTCATGGAGATCTGCTCCCATTCCCACTCCGGAAACGGTTAAAGGTCGCAACTCTCCAGCCGGTCTCAGATGCTCAACCAAAACACACAACAACAAGACAGACACCTCGAAACGAAATCCGAAACTTCACTCTTCATTCCTGCCCACCCGTAACTACCTCACGAGTCACGTCACACAATGGTGGAACTCGAATGAACACCGAAAGCTGACTGATGTGCCTGTTCTAGGATTTTGCGTCTCTGCCTCTCGGCAACAGGTACACAAACGCGTCCCAAAATGTAGCACATCTGGTCACAAATCAAGGACTCCGAAACATTATCCAGCCGAGTACGCTCAAGTATCTCTGACGAACGAGCATCGGCGGGCTGTGCCTCGCGAAAGCGATTAAGGAAAGTGGTCGGGCACGGACACGAGCAAGCTGTCCCCTCAGTAGAGGCGAACCTAGCTGTACACAACGATCGCACAAGAGCTGTAAATCTGCAGAAGACTATCTCAACAATCAAAACCCGCTGCAGGAAGATGTACATTAAGCTCTGGTGGTCCGTGAAAATCTGACACGACTTTCCACACAAGTAGTGTCCTCGGATCTTCAACACACGACCACCTCGGCCATCTCCAGATCATGAGTAGGATGTCCTGCTCGTACTTCCTCCAACTGTAGGGAAGCAAAAGCAATAACTCTATAATGCTACATCAGCGCAAAATCGAGCCCCACTCACGAAACATCACAGTTAAACAACAAGATCGCCCGAACCAGACAGCAAAGAAAGAACTGGTGCAGTTGACAACCGAATCTCCAACTGCTGAAAACTCCGCACACATGCCTCAGTCCACAGAAAAAGAACCTCCTTCCCGGTCAGTTCAGTCAACGGTGCAGCGATACACAAGCAATCCTGCACGAAACGGTGGTAAAAACCTGCTAAGCCCAAAATCTGCGGACCTCTTTCCCGAATATAAGTATGGGTCAAAGCTGTACGGCCTCGATCCTCCTCGAGTCCAAACAAAAACCGTCTCCCATAATAACTAGACCTAGGAGTCATCGCAATCAAGCCTGAAGGAACACTCTGAAAATTTACCAAACAGCTGGTGCTCTCTCAATGTCTGCAAAAAAAATTCTCAAGTGTTGTTCCTGTTCCTCGACACATTGGAATAGACCAGAATGTCATCAATGACACAATAATAAACTGGTCGAGGAACGGCGTGAAGAAATCTGGTTCATCACATCCACAAATGCTGCTAGGGCACTGGTGAGTCCAACGACACCACCAAAACACATAAAGCCCATAGCACGCACAACAGCAGTCTCCGGAATATCATCACTCCGAACCCGCAACAATGATGACCTGATCCCAAACAAACTTAAAAAAATGTCTCGCACTCTGGAGCTGGTCGAAGAAATCGTCAATGCGAGGTAAAGGATACCTATCCGCACCGTAAGCCAGTTCAATTGACGATCAATCAACACACAACCTCAAACTGCCGTCTTCTCCCAGACGAACAGAAAAGGAGCTCCCCAAAGCGAAGCACTCAGACGCATAAGTCCCCCAACGAACAACTCTGCAGCTGATCCTTAAGCTCCCTAAGCTTCGCCGGCTCATCTGGAACAACGTCGGAAAACCTTCGCATGAAAGGAACCCGGTCTAACAACTCACTGTGGTTCCGGTATCATGAATGAAAATCAAGAATCCTTGACATCCACTCCTCAAAAAGCCGGCAAGCGAAAAAGGCTGAATTCAAGCTGTGAGAGGCGGCACAACTGTCTCCCTGCACAACAAGAACTGACTCGCCGGAAAAACGAAACCTGGCTGTTTCCTCGCAGCAGTCTACAGACGCCTAGCACGTATCTAACCAGTCCGTGCCCAGGAGAATGTCAAATCCAACATCTCTAGAAGGATCAAGTGACGGATGAATCTCCTAACCGATTGGCACACGACCGAAATGCGTGTCGCGCAACAAAAGAATCGTTGACAGAAATTAACACAACAATGGCTGATCTAGCTAACACGACTCTTGGCCCAACCCCGGCACAAAGTGTGTCAAAGAAACAAGTACATCTAAGAACATATGAATTTAGTATAGCTAAAAACTCTGCACTGGACGCCCCCGCGTCTGCCCTCCACCCACAACTGACTGATATCCTCCTCTGCTAACCTGTCCATTCTGAGCGAACCCTCCACATCCCCGACCTCTCTGAATACGACCCTGACGCGGTGTTAGGGAACAACTCCTGATGTGGTGATGAAGACTCCCGCACCGATAGCATCCAGAATAATGCTGCTGACCCTCCTGGGGTTGAGAGCTGAACGACTGTCCTCGTCCCAAGCCTCTGCTACTCCCGCGATGGTCACGAACTCTGTTTCGACGCCTACGCCTCAGTCTCTGGGCTGGTACACCTGTACGAGCCCTCCTCTGTTCCGGAACTCCCAAAGTCACGGAAAGACGCTCCTCGTCAAAACGGGCTGCGTCCATTGGTGCTGTATAAGTAACACAAGGCTGAGAGCTGAATGCAAGGAACAACTGGGTAACAGGGGTGACAACCTCCTGTCGTTGCGCTCGAATGGCCTCAGCCAAAGAACTCATCATCTGGCGCAAATCCTGCATCTCTGCCTACCAATATGATCTATCGAAAGTGGATCCATCTGCTCCGGTGCAACGAGCGTGCCATCCTGGTCAGTCCTCGTCCCATACGAGTCAACTCTGATCTCGTCTCTCGTTGCATCACTCTGAGTCCCCATAGTCATCGGCGGCAAAGCTATAAATGGAGATAAGATTCGATAAGAACACGGAAATCGAATCACAAGGATATGTATCATCGAGAAAGAAATTTCAAGCAGTTTGTACTTAGGTCACTTGAGGCGGAGTACCGTGATCGTGAGTATGCTGTAGACATACACACACTACGTTACTCTGCTTAAGCTACCTACTCCATCATACAAAGATCATCCTACACTCCGAAAGGTAAAACCTAGCGCTCTGATACCAACTTAGTCACGACCCGAAATTAGCACGTGACGGCCCGATAAAAGAAAGCCAAAACCCAGAAATCTAAACCATCAAAAGTAATAAGAAATAATAGCATTTTCAAACCCTTTGAAATTTCAACCCAAATTCTTTAAAAGTCCAACTTATTTCCATTAAAATTTTGGTAGCACTTCCTTTGTAAAACAAGCCCCCAAAATGGGCACAACATAAATATAAAGTAAAGTATCCCCAACGGGAGCAAATCCACGCCAAAAGGCGGAAAACAACCACCACAACAGATAAACGACGCCGTATCGAAGAAAGAGACGATATAAATAAATCTGCATAAAAGCCTCTAAGTCACAAAATAATATACAATATCGTCCTCACATCAAGTCTCTAAGTCATACAAGATAATGGTAGATGGAGAGTACATATTACAACGAATACACAACAAGCAACATTGGATAAAAACAAAACCTACCTAAGCAAAACTGCACACTGTCAGGCGAAGCGGTATCCGCAGCAAAAGATAATACGACGGATAAAAATAGCTCTGCCTCTGACTATCCTGAGGAACACCTGCAAAACACTGTGGAACAACGGGGTGAGTTGCCAACTCGTGAATAGTAAATAACATATGCAGGTAATCTCAAGTATGCACATACAACGCGAATCTAACATATGCAGGTTAAACACAGTAACATGTCATATGAATGCAATAGTCATGAAAGGTACGCTAACAGGTACAACTAATACATGAAGCAATAATAGTATGACAATCTGTATGCAGCAATCATGTAAGGTACTATATCAGTACTACTAATACATGAAGCAATAATAGTATGACAATCTGTATGCAGCATCATGTAAGGTACTGTATCAGTACTACTAATACATGAATAAATGATATGAATAAAGGTATGTAAATGCAACAGTCATGGAAGGTACTCTAACAGGTACACTAATGCATGAAGCAGTGCATAAACAGTAAATGTAGAGTATGGAATGAAACATGTTATTTCCACGGAATCCTGATATCGTGGTAGGATCAAAATCCATCAAGACAATCCAAATCCCAATTTCCTCAAATCAGCCCCCAAATTGGCTATCATATCAAGTAAGTCTCACAAATCCTTAATGTACAACATCAAGTAAATCTCATATATTCCGAATGTACAATATCAAGTATATCTCTTATATCCTGAATGTACAACATCAAGTAGATCTCACATATCCCGTATGAACAATATCAAGTATACCTCGTATAACCCGAATGTACAACATCAAGTAGATCTCACATATCCCGTACGTACAATATCAAGTAAATCCTGTATATCCCGAATGTACAACATTAAGTAGATCTCACATATCCCGTATGTTTTCATGAATAAATATGATGATATATATAAATTGATATCATTACACGTATATTAGCGTCCCATTCCACTAATATATGTGTAAAGGCATAAATAACAGCGTCCCATTCCACTGTTATATATACTTAGAAGTAAAATATCATGAAAACAATGTGTCAAGTATCGACACAGAAAGGCTGATCTATCAGGTGCTATCACCATGACTGGCCCCCTGATAGGTACGTATCATACGCTATCCCGAAAGCTCGAGTGCCTAGTTCTGACCCTCGTCTCTCGACGTATCCATAGGCACATGACTCCCGTCGGTATCCCCATGATAACCGCCGAGTCATTGGTACTGCCACCGAAAAGTATGGTTCCCCTACTAACTCATCTCCTCACTCAGATTCTTACTCTGGGGTACCCCCGGGCCTCACCATGTACCCGCACACGGCTCCTTCCGTTCCTCGTGTGGAGTATATATATATCCGAACCGATAAATCTCATTGTGGCTGCTGAAATATCATATCAAGGGAAACCGGGTTTTTCAAATAATGCATAATTTCATGAAACTACCACGGTCCCCAAATCCAGAAAACATCATGAAAAATCCATATCTCAATACGAAAATCCATAAATATAATATACGCATCATAAATTTGAAATACGAGCATATAAAGGAAAAGCCGTTATTTAATTGCAACAAGCTAACATATAAATCTTGTGGTTCCTAATTTCTCCAAGGCTATATAACATCAAGTAAAGGTAAACATGTAGCTATAACCAGGTATATGTATTAACATAAGGTATAGCAGGGTATATATATCTATCTATGAGTAATGATGTAATATAGCCTCTGGGTATAAGTGAAGTATGTGTGCAAGGTATACCTGTAGCTATGTCATGAAGTGTGTATGTACCTATCGCTAATGGTACAATACTCTATAGGTATACATGTAACTAGCATGTAAGTATGTCAAGGAAAATGTGTAAGTATGTAGGTATACAGGTATGCTATAACTCATATGCAAATAAAACTATGAATCAATGTCGCAATGTCCCTAACCAAACAACATCATATCTATAAGTGGGTTGTGCGTGACATGGCAGTTATTGACGGTGTGTGTGGCATACAATCAGTGCTCGTGCAACACGAGCCGTCAATAATAGTGCAGTGTCCTAAGGATACTAGTCCAAGCACAACAATTACTATGCA
Organism: Agapanthus africanus; assembly: GCA_030015575.1. Classification (NCBI taxonomy): domain Eukaryota; kingdom Viridiplantae; phylum Streptophyta; class Magnoliopsida; order Asparagales; family Amaryllidaceae; genus Agapanthus; species Agapanthus africanus. Next base: position 327,886,608 of record JASDDO010000018.1, read on the forward strand.
GTAGGGTAAATGCGCAATTCTAAATATGACATAGAATATGCGACAAGTTAAGTCATTTCTAGCCCAGACGTATAACACCATGCGGGCAATTCCCCAGTAGATATTAAATCTACTCACAAACGCTCCTGGCTAAGTGAAGCCAACCACTTGTTTTCCCCTTGTACAGTGTCCGAAGTCCCCGCCTGCGAACCTACAACATTCAAACAATAAAGCAAGTATATATTAATAATAGACCCAAAACACGCACAAACTACATTTAACCGACGCAACAACACAAAACATACTCTCAAGTGTTCGTATTGTGGCTAACGTGCGTAACGACACGACGAAAACAACCTAAGAGCAAAAATCACAAAAAGTGCACGATCCGTGTCGTATAACGTATCGCGTGGACACAAAATACTAGATTATAGGAAAACGATCTCAGATTTTGCATACAGAAAATACTAAAAAAGTAAACAGTACTAAACACCCCTAACCAACAGCAGACAACTACCCACTAAAAAACCAACACCCATCTCTCCTCAAAAACCGGTGTCGCCGGATTTCGTCAAAAGGGTCACCGGCCGAAGCCGGTGGGGTGGTGCTCGTATCTCAGGTGGTGCTCCAAGGTCACTAATACATCACTACAATTTTGTTTGATTTTTCTGTATGAAATCCAGGTCAAAGCAGTTCACAGAGGTTCAAAAAGGACACTAAAAACACGATATTACACTAATCGATATTCAAAGTGTTCAACGCTACAACCAACGAGCTACACAATATAAAAACTTCTAATTAACAGATTAGGGATTATACCTACCAATCCTTGCTCCCAAGATCAAAGCTTTCCTAGCTCCAAGTGATCAAGAAGCAAAAACCAAGACTTGATGTCAATTTTGTGATATATTTTGGAATTTTGGAGATTACTTGTGCAAGGATTAATGAAAAAGGTGTAGGAAGTGATCAAGGGCAGAAAGAAGGAGGAGGATTCGGCCAAGAGAGGAAGGGGATGGTTTTGTGTGGAATTTCCTAGCAATTTCAAGTGAGAATGCAATAAATGCACACATAAATGCATTCACATGCACATTCATGCATCTCTTTCAATTCTTTTCTTTTTCTTTAATCTAAATTCTAAATTCGAAACAAATATCTAGATATTAAGAGAAGGGTTTTATTAACTCAACTTAATTTGTTAAAAAGATCACTTCAGAGAAATTTCCCAAAATGTGAATACCGCATTAAAATAATATTAAAATTGGGAAAAATTCAAATTGAACCAAAACGTTCCATATACCCCCAAAGCTTGCGCACTAGCTTTATTTTAGCTAAACTAGGTGCTAGCAATTCTATATGGCCGTTTGATCACAGTCGGGTTAAAACGGAAAATACCGACAATTTTACCCTAAAACGGAAAAATTCACATAACGATTTCTAAAACGTTACATGGGGACTCTGTGAAATGGCTGGATGCAATGCGATCTAAGATGGAATCCATGTACACCAACAAAGTATGGACTTTAGAAGTTGGTCCCAAAGGGGTAAAACCCATTAGGAGCAAATGGATGTTTAAGAAGAAACTTGGTGTAGATGGAAAAGTTGAGACTATCAAAGCTAGACTTATTGCAAAAGGTTTTCGTCAACGACCAGGTGTGGATTATGATAAAATCTTTTCTCCAGTGGATATGCTTAAGTCCATCCGGATCCTACTTGCCATCGCTACATACCATGACTACGAAATCTGGCAAAGGGATATTAAGACCGCCTTTCTAAATGGTGATTTAGAAGAGAGCTTGTACATGATTCGGCCAGAGGGTTTTGTGGACAGTGGTAGCAGCGGAAAGGTGTGCAAGCTGCTTAAATCAATTTACGGGTTGAAGCAGGTATCGCGGAGTTGGAACTTCTGTTTTGATGTGGTAATCAAAGAGTTTGACTTCATCAAAAACATAGATGAACCTTGTATATACAAGAAGGTGGCAGAGAGTAAGGTTGTCTTCCTCGTATTGTACGTGGATGAAATACTCTTGATAGGAAATGATGTTCTTATGCTGCACTCGGTCAAGCTCTTCTTATCACAAAGGTTCTCAATGAAAGATCTAGGTTATGCATCCTACATCTTGGGGATTAAGATCTACAGAGATAGATCAAAATGGATACTGGGATTGTCCCAATATAGATACACACCATACTAAAGAGGTTTAGTATGGAGGATTCCAAGTGTGGGAATTTACCTACGATCTTTGGACTCACTCTCTCCAAAGAGATGTCTCCCAAGACTGATTTGGAGAGAGCTCGCATGCAAGGGATACCTTATGCTTCGGCAGTAGGCTCTATCATGTACGCGATATTATGTACCAGACCCGATGTAGCATACTCATTAAGTGTAGTGAGTGGGTATCAAGCATATCCAGGAGAGAATCACTGGACAGCTGTGAAGAACATTCTCAAGTACTTGAGAAGGACTACAGAGTTATTCTTGGTGTATGGTAACGGTGAACTCCAAGTGGAGTCCTTTACCGATTCGAGCTTCCAGAGTGATAAGGATGACTCTAAGTCGGTCTCGGGATTTGTCTTTACCCTCAATGGAAGGGCAGTTTGTTGGAAGAGTTCCAAGCAAGAAACCGTGGCAGACTCGACGATGGAGGCTGAATACATCGCTGCCAACGATGCTGCCAAAGAGGCTGTCTGGATGAAGAAGTTTAACTGAACTTGGAGTGGTTCCATCCATTGAGCATCCAATACTTTTCTATTGTGATAACAATTGAGCAGTGGCTTTGGCCAAGGAACCCAGGTCCCATCAGCGATCCAGGCATATTCTGAGGCGGTATCACCTGATCCGGGAGATAGTTGATCACCGGGAGATTGAGGTCAGCAGAGTTGACACGAAGAATAACACGGCGGATCCACTCACAAAGGCCATACCCCAGATACAATTTGAGAGACTCTTCGGGATGTTGGGTATGAGATACTGCAACAACTGGCCTTAGTGCAAGAGGGAGATTGCTAGTTATATGTATGCCCTAGAGGCCATTATTATACATATGATGTATATTATAGTGGATGCTTGGACATATATAAAGACTTTCTTGCTCGACATGATAGTATGCTATCCGGTTGCTCTTTGTCTTAATATGTAGACTTGTATTGTGATACTGTCTTTCTCTCAAATGTTGATAAAGCCCTTAGGATGTGTACTTGACTATCAGGACTATAATGGAGATCATACTAGTGGGGCCAGGGTAATCCACATGTTCAACCTTTAATCGTTCCTAGTCGTGGGTGTATCTGTTGGAGATAGTGCCCTCAGAGTCAATTATTGGACCACAGGCACGTGATTGCAATGATTGAGGGAGGACCTGTCCTAGTAGGACAGTCTTACTCAAGATGACAGTATGCTATTTGTTTTATCTTTATCATCGTGTACTGTTTTAGGTGACCTTACGAGTCACTATTGCACGTTGATAGAGCCCCTAGGATTCTTGCTTGACTACCAGCAGTATGAGGGCGATCATATACGTGGGAGCTGGGGTCTATAAGCAAATCCTTAAAAGATCCCTAGTCGTGGGATTTCGAGACAGGGCATCGATTCTTCAGAGTAGACTAGTGTATACAGTTGAGACCCCGACGAGGGGCGGTGGCCGGTCTCACAAGCCACTCGTGTCAGTTAGTTCACCTAAGATGTATACAGGTGCTCATTGGGTTATGAGTACACCGGACATGACTCGCCGGGAACATGCTAGTTGGTATTATACCTGATGTCTGATGGCAGTTCCCTGGTGACATGTGTACAGGTTAGTTCATCGACCTGAGATCGTCATTTGTCTCGTGTGAGTTCCCACTGTGCTTTGATTACTACCCTACCACGCACAAAGGAGACTGTTCAGACCATAATATTGCATTTATCATTCCCCTATTCTTAACCTTTTTATAAATAAACAGGTACTCTTGACGCACGTTTGTTGCATATTACAGGTTACAGGTTTCTGGAGCAAATACAGTGAAAAAGACACAAAACAACAGAAAAAGGGACTTTTGACCAACAAGCAGACCTATCCTAGTCAAGCCTAGTCGAAGAACAGTGCAAGGTCCAAAATGTCAAGTGAACGGTTGAAAGATCGCTACAAGTATTCACTGAAAAATCTGGAGAAGACTCAGAAGCCCAACAGAGAAAATACATATAAAAATACAGAGCCCAAGAAGCAGAGAAGGAAGCCCAAAAGTCTCATGGCCCAACTCCTTTCTTTGGCCGCGGAACCGCGGCCAAACGCATGCTGGTGCCGCGGTTCCGCGGCCATCAAGTGCCCATGTCGGTGAAGATTTTCTGTACTGTTGCGACGGTTCTGGTGTTAGGATTTTACGTGGGCAAATCTGTAATTTTGTATGTACGAGAGTCTGTAACCCTAGGTTTCCTATTTTCCTATAAATTGTAATCCTAGATCTAAAAATTGTATGCCTCTTTTCAATAAATAAAATTCAGAAATTCTGAAAGTGACATTCAGATCTGTTCTTTATCGCTTGGAGGGAGCCATCACCATTAGTAAGTGTTTTTCTTTTATTCCTTTAATGTTATTTCATCCCCTAATGAGCGAGTAGTCTCCTCGCTTGTTAGGGTTAGCCTTAGGGAAAGGGTTGAGAGATGAGATCTCTCACCCCTTTCAATGCCATATTAAACTAACCCATTAAGAACTCCATGCATGCGCGCACAACCGCTCCCTGCGGCACCCTACCCCTCGAGGTAACGGTGAACCGCAGTATAAAGGGCCGGTTGCGCGCGTTTTCCATGGGGGTTAGGGTAATTAACGATAAAGGAAGGATACGAATCTAGAGGAAGAAAACATCTTCCCAAAAGAGTCGTACCCACTTTATCGATAATTACTATAACACCTAATGGATCTAAAATACGACATTGAAAGCGGTGAGGAAACATCAATCTCCAAAACTTCCTCTAAGTCTAACCCTAGCAAGAATTTAAATTAGATTAATTAAGTTTTAGATCTAGATTTTTATAAAACCAAAACGACAAATAGAATCAACTCGTTAAGACACACTAAAGGAATTTACCCGTCTCTGTGGATCGACCCGCACTCACCGGCTAGCTGCGAAGCGACGCCGTTTCTTGATTGCGGTAATTATATTTTTGATCGTAAAATCTCACTAATCAAATGGCGCCGTTGCCGGGGACGGCGTAATCTTTCTTTTTGTGAAGTTTCGGGTTGATATAAATTTTAAAAATTATAAAAATATGAAAATATTAAAAAAAAATAAAAAAAAAATAATCAAATTTGATCGGTTTGAATGGTGTATCTTTTGAATCTTGCAGGAACAGCGAAGAATCACGGATCTGGAATTTTACAGAGGGCAAATAAAAATTTGGTACATAAGAACAGAGAGAAATTGCAAGTCCAGAGCAGTGAAATTTTTTCCAGAGGCTGATCCCATCATTCCGCCGCCCTTCCGCGGCCTAAACCCTATAACTGCCGCGGTTCCGCGCTCTGGCTGCCACGTCAGCGCACCAAATTTTTCTGGTTTGATTTCTCTCCCTCCCCTCTACAACCTCCATATCTCTGTCTGTGAAAATTTTCTGCAGGAATTCTTTGCGTAAAGAGTCTTTCTCCCCCTTCTAAATAACAGATTTTCTGCAGGTTTCTTTGCGCCGCGCTAAAATTGATTGCAAGTGATTTTATTTGTTTTGCATAATTTAACCGGACTCTAAGGGGCTATTTGACCAAACTCAGATTGGGTGGGGATTTCATCACCCTTCCCAGGACCCCAGAAAACACCTAAAGCATTTTGCATCGACCACCTTTAATTAAAAAAGATTAGACTCAGACCTAAGGACAGCGAGCTCAATAGGAAAAGGACTAGGGTAGGCATCGGCCGTTTATCCTATCCGACATTGTGGTGTCTAGGCTAGTGGTTTTTAATTAGGCCCACTGTAGTGGTGGTTCCTTCCCACTTACCTGGCTATACTTGTCCGTGAAGAGGCGGTTTGAGGTCTATTTCTAGCCCTAGTTAGGAGCTGTCTAGCAGACCTAGGCGACCCTAGATCTAGGCCTGATTGTGCATGTGTGGTTGACACATTGGTGTCACGAGTCCCTTTCCTAAAACCTCCTTGCAAAACTCACAAATAAAAAAAAATAAATAAAAATCTTTTCAAAAACTTGCAACTTGCCGCTAAAGAAAACTTGCAAACTCACTTCCACCACTTCTTCTCACTAACGTTATCTTACCCCCACATTCTGTTTTTCTCTTTTTTCTGACTGCACTACCCTTTAGTGTATGTCATTTTGGACTAGGGATACTAACGCCCGATTAGTCCGCGTTTCGTTGGTACCGACCAACGAACCCTTCGGCGAACCCTTCGTCGACATTCCGTCCATTTCCTTACCTCCACCTTCAAATTCTTCTTTCGAAGGTATGTCGGGATTCAACCCCAACGATACCTTGCCGACGGGAATGATTCCACCTCCGCCAGGTGCGAATAACCCGAATCTACCGCCTGTTGTAGCGCCCGCACGAGTCGCGCTCCAGGATCTCTTCTACCCCGTTCGCACTTCTTTACCCACATGTCTTTCACCCCCACCGGCAAATGGGGATAATTTTGAAATAAAACCACACTTCATCAATATGCTGCCTAAGTTTCATGGTTTGGAATCCGAAGATGCATATATTTTCATTAATAAATTCCAAAACGTTTGCAGCATGATGAAGACAACCCAATTAAGTGATGACGCAATAAGGCTAAGGGTCATTCCTTTCACCTTATGTGACTTAGCCGAGAAGTGGCTATATAGCACCGCATCACACTCCATTAGAAATTGGGACGAGTTTGTGAGAGCTTTTCTGAAAAAGTTCTATCCTCACCACAAAACTGCTAGAATCCGAAACGAGATTATACAATTTTCACAGCTTCCTTCCGAACCATTTTGGAAGTGCTTCGAGAGATTTAAAGACCTACTTGTTCAATGCCCTCATCATGGGATAGAAAATTGGCAACTTTGCCAAACATTATACGAGGGATTGAACGCAGCAACGAAGCAGTTGCTAGAAACAATATGTCAAGGTCATTTTCTCTCCAAGTCTAGCGACGAAGCTTGGCAGTTTCTTGAGGATCTAAGTGAGCAAACAATTCAGTGGGAGAGGACCAAGACCACATCATCTTCTTCAGTTGGTCAATCTAGGGCAGGCATACATCAAATAGATATGTCGATTGCTATGAAGGCCGAGATGGCCTCACTTATGAAAAAGCTAGAAGCCATTGAGACAAAAATCTCATCGTCTTCTCCTGCCCCTACTCTACCCACACGAACTGTTTGTGCTTGTTGTTCGAACCCGTCGCACCTAACCGAAGAGTGTCCCTATAATGCACCTATTCAAGGACAGGATCAAGTCAATGCTACATTTCAGCAACGACAAAGAAATGATCCTTACTCTTCGACATACAATCAGGGGTGGAGGAGTCACCCGAATTTCGCTTGGAACCAAAATCAACAAGTCCAAGGGAACAATAATTTTCAAAGACCTCCTCCACAACAACAACAAGCACCCTTACAAACTCAAAACCAGCAACCTTTCCAACAACAACCTTATACAAATCAAACGAACAATTTGGTTCAACCTAATGATGATAAGGTTAGCTCGCTCGAGAAAAGTCTTGAAGCATTTCTCAAGCAAACTACAGAATCCGCAGCAAGATTTGAAAGTTATGTGCAAGCTTTAATGAATAACAATGCCTCACACGATCAAAGTATCAAATCTATTAAGGCACAAATTGCACAATTAACTGCTGCGTTGAGCGAGAGAAAAAAGGGAAAGCTTCCATCTCAACCATTGCCCAATCCCGGCCACCCACAAAACGCATATCACAATCACAATGTAAATGCGGTGACCACGTTGAGATCCGGAAGAGAGTTGCAAAATAATGTGGAAACTAGTTATGACATCCCCGCCGGTGGTTCTTCTTCCCCTTCTTCATTTTCTTCACTTCCTTCTTCACCTTTTTCTTTAGAGCCTATTCTCCACCCTTCACACGGCTCTACTTCTTCTGACTCGAACGGACCCATTTCTAACAACACGAACACATCCACACTGGGATCCGTTCCTATTCCACATTCTACTCCACAGACTTTTGACTCAACAAATTTTCAGAATGCACCATTTCTAAACAGGTTGAGTCCTAATAAACCAAATACACAAGTGGAGAAGATTGTGGAGATATTTAAGCAGGTTAGCATAAATAGACCCCTCTTGGATGCTATCCAACAAGTCGCTTCATACGCGAAAATCTTAAAGGGATTATGCACTTCAAAGAGAAAAGCATCTCAAGTACCCAAGAAAGTGCTAGTGGCTAGTGCAGTGAGCAATGCGGTTAACCACCATCAAACCTTACCCCAAAAACGAAAGGACCCCGGCTGTCCTACGATTTCAATTATAATTGGGGATAAGAAAATTAATCAAGCACTTTTAGATCTTGGGGCTAGTGTTAACCTGATTCCCTACTCCGTGTACGAACAATTAGGGGTTGGAGAGTTGAAACCCACTCGTTGCACTCTCCAAATGGCTGATCGATCAATCACCTATCCAAGGGGTCAACTAGAGGATGTGTTGATCAAAGTTGGGGAGTTCATATTCCCCGTTGATTTTATTGTTATGGATACACAACCTGTTGCTAACCCAATAAACCAAATTCCGGTGATTCTCGGTCGACCATTTTTGGCCACTTCCAATGCCGTGATAAATTGCCGCAATGGCTCCATGACTTTATCCTTCGGGAAGAGGTCTAGTGAGTTCAATATTTATAAGATGGGAAGTCTGCCCCCCGTGCCTAAAACTAGTACACGAGAAGTTTGCTCTATTCACGAAATCACGTAGGAGGACTGCGAGCTTGAAGGATTTCTATTTGATGAAAACAGTTTTGACGCCACTAGTGCGTCCCTCCTTGAGCCTACTACCGTTGATACAACCGATGTTGATTATGAATGCTTCACTTTTTTGGATGATGATGACTCACAGCCCGAATATGAGTCGTTTGAATTTTTGGATGAGTCAGTCAAGCCATCTGAATCGGTTGTTTGCCGTGATTTCGAACCTGTGTTAGAGTCCTTTGAGTTCGAGGTAGATTCCGCAATGATTCTTTCGCCTCAGAAATTCGAACTCACGCCCTTGCCGTCTCACCTTAGATATGCCTACATAGGTGAGAATGAGACCTTTCCCATTATCATATCGGCCTCTCTAGCCATCGAGCAAGAGAACGCCCTCTTAACGGTCTTACAAGATAGGTGGCAAGTTGTCGGTTGGACTATGGCGGACATCGAGGAGATCAGTTCCCTCATATTTGAATATCATACATTGATGGATGATGCCATGTCAATAGAGGACCCACAGGAATATCTTGGGGGTATTGTGGTGAGTCAACTTCCTCCCTTAGAAGTTGAAATACCCCCATTTCTTTTAATAAGGTACGAGAATGCCAACACTCCACTGATTGCTGATCATTTACATTCTCGTTTCGATGCATCACCATCACCTGTATATTTACCTCCACACCTCCCATACCACTACTTCTATCTTTCCCAATTCTTTGCGGACCACCACAACTTATTTTTCCACCACCCAATATTCTTTACTGATAAATTTTTCAACTGGTTGGTGTTGACGTTTGGTCTAGGCAAAGTTTGGCAGTAATGTCTAACATGGTTTAAATGAAGTTTGGGGGAGGGCCTTTTTGTATATATTCTTTGTTTTTTCTTAACAATAAATTTTTTTTTTATAAATAAATAAACAGGGGAGTATCGGTATTTTGACCCTCTTGATTTAGCATGACAGTGAGGACACTGTCAAGTTCAAGTTTGGGGGTATGCTCGGTACGTCTTCTTCCTTCGCATTCATTTGTACATATTTTTGCATTTGCATACTTATTTGAAAACCCATAAAAATTTGAAAAATTTCAAAAATAATTGTATTCAATTTTGGCTAATTGACTTGAGTTTGACTAATAGGTTAACTGGTTAGGAACAACTAGATCTTAGACTTAGTGAATTAAAAACCCTAAAAATAACATCCCTTAAAGTTTAACGGTATAAAGTATATGCCTTGTAGTTTATTTAGAAATAGGCAAATTTTGGGTTCACTTCTTGGGCTAAGTCGAAACAAGGGAAGAGTATTGATGTTCTAATTAAAGTATAAGTTTGAAAAATAGTTCCTCGCTTAAGTCTAGATTCTGAAAATGTATACCCTACAAAATTGCACAATCACGCACCTTGAAACTTGGAATAGTAGAAGAGACCTTGAAATGCTCTTGTCTAAAGTCCTTAGTACGAAGAAAATAAAAGAAAAAGTGTGAATAAAAAAAAATGGACACTGGTTTTTGTGATTACCTAAGGCTGTAAAAATAAAAAAATATTTAGCGAGGGTGCCTTATCACCTAGTGCCTTAGACCAACTGGTTTGGGAGCCACTGCTAAAGCCTTGGGTGTTGCAAAGACTAGGAAGTACGCTTTAAAGTGCAAGCGCATTTTGTAATCGGTCGTTGGTACCTCAAGAAGTATTAACGGTCGCATGAAGGATGTGTAAGCAAATTTCATTTAAATTCACTAACTAATACTTTGGACAACGGACAAGGGGTTGATTGCTTGATTTGAATTTCCAAGTGTAGGGGTGATCTTTACACACACGTAGGGGTATGTGATTGGAATTTAGATAAGAGATAGGAATGAAAGATAAAATTTGTATCTTTAATAGAGTTGATAGAAAATTCCTAAGTGGAGATGGTAACCCTAGAAGGAAAACTTAAGAGATGCCGAAAGCTAAGTAGGTCTACATAACATATATAATCTTAAGTTAAATAATGAGGAAGCGTGAAGAATATGGGTGGATAATTTGCGAGTCAAAAGGTAATAGAATTCCTTGTTAGAAAACTTAATTGGAGAACAAAAGTCAAATGGGCCAAGTTGATAGGATTTTGTGGGTGTAATCCGCTGAAAACCCTCAAGAGACAACACTCCTCCTACTAGGGACACCTAGAGGTTTAACGGCTTGTTGCACGTGCTCAGTGCAATCGCAATTCCCTGCGAAAATGCGGTTAGGATTTTAGAGAATAAAATAATAAGTTTGCTCGAGGACGAGCAAAAGGTAAGTTTGGGGGTATTTGTTCAGACCATAATATTGCATTTATCATTCCCCTATTCTTATCCTTTTTATAAATAAACAGGTACTCTTGACGCACGTTTGTTGCATATTACAGGTTACAGGTTTCTGGAGCAAATACAGTGAAAAAGACACAAAACAACAGAAAAAGGGACTTTTGACCAACAAGCAGACCTATCCTAGTCAAGCCTAGTCGAAGAACAGTGCAAGGTCCAAAATGTCAAGTGAACAGTTGAAAGATCGCTACAAGTATTCACTGAAAAATCTGGAGAAGACTCAGAAGCCCAACAGAGAAAATACATATAAAAATACAGAGCCCAAGAAGCAGAGAAGGAAGCCCAAAAGTCTCATGGCCCAACTCCTTTCTTTGGCCGCGGAACCGCGGCCAAACGCATGCTGGTGCCGCGGTTCCGCGGCCATCAAGTGCCCATGTCGGTGAAGATTTTCTGTACTGTTGCGACGGTTTTGGTATTAGGATTTTACGTGGGCAAATCTGTAATTTTGCATGTGCGAGAGTCTGTAACCCTAGGTTTCCTATTTGCCTATAAATTGTAATCCTAGATCTAAAAATTGTATGCCTCTTTTCAATAAATAAAATTCAGAAATTCAGAAATTCTGGAAGTGACATTCAGATCTGTTCTTTATCGCTTGGAGGGAGCCATCACCATTAGTAAGTGTTTTTCTTTTATTCCTTTAATGTTATTTCATCCCCTAATAAGCGAGTAGTCTCCTCGCTTGTTAGGGTTAGCCTTAGGGAAAGGGTTGAGAGATGAGATCTCTCACCCCTTTCAATGCCATATTAAACTAACCCATTAAGAACTCCATGCATGCGCGCACAACCGCTCCCTGCGGCACCCTACCCCTCGAGGTAACGGTGAACCGCAGTATAAAGGGCCGGTTGCGCGCGTTTTCCATGGGGGTTAGGGTAATTAACGATAAAGGAAGGATACGAATCTAGAGGAAGAAAACATCTTCCCAAAAGAGTCGTACCCACTTTATCGATAATTACTATAACACCTAATGGATCTAAAATACGGCATTGAAAGCGGTGAGGAAACATCAATCTCCAAAACTTCCTCTAAGCCTAACCCTAGCAAGAATTTAAATTAGATTAATTAAGTTTTAGGTCTAGATTTTTATAAAACCAAAACGACAAATAGAATCAACTCGTTAAGACACACTAAAGGAATTTACCCGTCTCTGTGGATCGACCCGCACTCACCGGCTAGCTGCGAAGCGACGCCGTTTCTTGATTGCGGTAATTATATTTTTGATCGTAAAATCTCACTAATCAGAGACGTGCAAACAGTGTCTAGGAGCCACATGGAGGCAGTGAGCGGATCTGCAGGGGTTCGTCTCTCCCGGTATTGGGGGTGAGGTCGCTCTGTGTCTAGGAGAGCCAGTATATGAAAGTCCTTGGCCAAGGCAGGAGATTTACTGGTAGGTATTCCAGTAGTATCTCAGGGTGTTCTGGGCTACACTACGACACGACTTGTATCGCTTTTGGGGGTCTGACTTTTACCAATCCCCTAAGCCCGCCATGCGATGCTCATAGACGAACGGACCAGACTGTACGGATATTGTCACCGACAGGCTCAGTAAGGTGTCAGCATGAGTTCGCTCACAGACGTCCCTTTTTATCAATACCTGGTAGCCCATTACGTATAGGCTAATACCTCTGACGTGCTAGTGGTTAAATCCACAGCCAAAATATTGACGAGTCTTTAGAGTCCCCCACAGACCGTTTTCTCAAGTTTCGGGCGAAACGCTGTAGAGGCCTTATAGAGATATAGCAGGGTTCGATCAGATACGTGCGGTATTGCACGGATCGTGATCGGGCGGATAATACTAGCGGGCTTTGGTTTAAGCCGGATCCTAGTATTGTGTAGTGTAGATTTTGTCTCTTTGCATTTGTATTCAATGGGAATACAAATACGGGTATGTATATACAGTTGCGGGGTTTTCCTGTAATTTATTACGGGATCTGTTTTCTGAAGTTGCCAGTTTGTATTCCGTTCCGGCCAGTTTTCCTTTGTTCCTTCACGGCCGCACTTTCCGATGGAGGGGCTAATTTGCAGTTGTGCAATTTAGCTATTGTGGAGGGGTTTCTTGTAATTGGGAGATTATGATAGATACAAGCATCTTTTCTTTTCTTCTTTCATGATTGCTTGCATTAATGGTGATGGATTATGATGGGATTTGTATTAGACCTTGGTGTGACATAATAACCTCATTATGACACATTTTCTCCACTTGCTTGAGGTTGGATTTTTCCTCCACCATTTTTCCTTAGGGGGGCCGGCCACTTGAGAGGAAAGAAGAGAGAGTTCATTTTCATGGTGGGAAATTATTCATCATACATTTGGCTTGCTACAAAATTTCTCACATCTCTCCAAAGTTCATTTGCCTCCACATTATCATGGCAACTTCAACCCCATTGAGACAATGGATTCTACACTTCATCCACAGCATCCTTAGGCACGTCGACTCGCCAACTTCGTGCCCGAGTTGCCTCGGTCCAGAGGTGGGAGCCCATAAAAGAACCCGGCGATGTGGTGCCCGTTCCGACGAGGAAATGAAGACCGGAGATTCCGCGAGGAGACCGGAGTGGAGGCCGAAGACCGAAGGACACAGATCGCTCGGTATAGCTTCCTTCCGATTTTCTAGTTTGCTAGAGTTAGGTTAATGGCCCGATCCAGGTTTATTGTGCACGGTGGTGCCGGTTCTAAGTTTATAGAAAAGTTTTTCGTTTCCACGTTCCGGCGTCGGATTGACGGCCGGGGCGCCGCCGTGCACTTACATTAGTATCAGAGCTACGCCATTAACCTAATCTAGCTTGCTCTAGTATGTTTAGAACTCGATCGAAAACCGTATTTTCAACTGCACAAGTTTCTGTCGAAATTTTTTTTGGCTCTAAAAATTTTTCAGGTTGTTGCAGAAATGTGTGCAGGGTATTATGGGAACACTGAAGAATTTTGGTACCATGATTCTACTGTAGCACCGTGGAACCGCGGCGAAAACCCCATTTTGGCCGCGGTTCCGCCGCCGAACAGTAGCTTCACTTAACCAAATTTCTTCAGTGGGTCTCTGTCATGAAAATGGGGTTTTTTGGAATATTCTTTTTGGGCCCAGATTTTCTTTGAGTGCTACAGTAGTGCTTGGGGCCCACTTCGGTAAATTTGATCGATAAAAAATTTTAAACATGTTAGTTCACAGTATTTACATTATATCTGCGACCGTGAATGTCATTTGATCGGTAAATCCTGTCTAACTGCTATAGCCCTTTTAGACGGATTTGCGAACGTGACAATCACGTTGATGTTCTGTGTTGTGCTGTGATGTTGCGGATTGGTCGTGGGGATAGCCTGGATGCAATGTTAGTACAGTTTTGTTTTATATGTACATTTGATATTGTGGGGCGAGCGTCCGACATGTGGACTGCCGTCACTGCCTGTTTGTATATTATTCTTCTTGGCCATGACCGGGCTGAGGTCGATGTACCTGTTGTATATTTTACTTTCTATACTAGGATTGCCCCGCGGCGGGGTGCACGGATAGCCGGGTTCTAAAGGGAAACGGACCCGCATCTCATGGCGTTAAGATGGAGGGGGCTTTACTCTAGAATTGGCGGGCTATTCGCCGCACTCGTAGGGGGTACAGGTTGACCCAAGGAGGGGTGCCCAAGTTACCGGATTCCGTGAAGTGCTGGGTGGTCCATTCACGTTGCTGAAGGGGGCTGCCTCGCTTCAGGTTTTGGTGGGTAACTTGCCGCGCCCGTAGGGGTCTAAGATTTCATTGCACAGGCTATCCACACGACCTGGGGAACGTCGGGTTTCAGTAGCGGCTCTATGAAACCCAGGGATCCCAGGTATCTGTATTGTTCTGTGATGCCTTTTACATTTCTGTGATGTTGCATTTTATCACGCCTTGAGTGAATATTATATATTGATATATATACTAGTAGATGTTGTATATGTTTTTCATCCGCGCTAGTCCAGTCCCCGCTCTGTCGTTAGTTAAGTAACCTAACGGGTGATGACGGGAACCAGTGGCGAATGCAGATAGCATATACGTACATCATTATTTTCGTTCTTTGTGGTGTGATCAATTGATGGGACTGCGTTGATTCGGATCAATCCAAGCTAAACAAACCTATTCTGATGTTGTTAGAACAATTTTTCAAAAAGCTGCTATTGCAAGGGCGTTCTCTTTTGTTTTGCACAGTGGTATTCGGTTATGAATATCCAGCACCTCAGTCGACGAGGCAAGGGCCGAGATCCCTTCACCGGGAGTGACCCCTTGGACAAAAGTTTGCGTCAGGGCAATAACTTCACTATAGTCAATTACTTTTGCTTTGCATCATAGTATTCAGTTGGAATATCCTGCACCTCATTCCACGGGGAAAGAGCCGAGATCCCTTTACCGGGAGTGACCTCTTTAGCAAAGGTTTTCGTCACTATATTTTTAAAAAGCTATCCAATTCCTTCAACGATATCAAGTTCATTACGTTAATGGTTTTTCGCCAGAAACCATTCGTAGCCCTCCGTCATTTCAGACGGGTAGCACGTAGTATTCATGCTATGTTTGTTGGCTTTAGTCAAGGCATAGTGTATGGTAGCTGCATGTTACCTTTCTGCTGCATAGATAGATGCGTTGGTTTGGGACAGTCATATAGCCTTGTTGGCCCTAGTCAAGGGCTTGTACGGGTGGGTTCAAATTAACCTGGACAATGACGGGTAGAAATTAACATGTGACTTATGATTTGTTGGCCTTAGTCAAGGTCATAAGAGTTTGGGGCAAAAATCACATCGGGGGTTTCTAAAGAAACTGAAACTTGCCAGATATGCGCATACCTTCTGGAGTGTGATAACGTGAGCGGATTCTGTCACATTATCATGCGATGATAGTTGGATCCCGATTCCCACTGATGAGTTGGTTTACTCCTCGGGTGATCCCGACTAATTCTTCTTTCAGGTTTGGGGAAGAATTTGACGTTACAGTGGGAGGTTTCCAGATTAGATAAAGTGATAACCATTCTGATCTAGGTTAGAGTGCACGCGGAGTGTTTCTTTTCTCTCTCCTTTTGGCAGCGACCATGACCTGACCCTTGACTATGACTCAGTGACCAAAATTAACCGAACCTTCTTAAACACTGGCTTTTGGATTGTCAGAGTTGCATACCTCATTGCCACTCCTACTTTTACCCTTTTCTCCAGGACACCCCGAATTACTACGAACGTCCACTTCCATTGGATAAAACCATCGTATGGTTATATACGAACTCAAAGGAATTTATTCGAGGATGGTTTCCGGTTCTGGAGAAAACGAATAGGACTATTCAGTTGTCTTTTCCCTTTTACCTTCTCTCAGGTTGCGAGTACTCCTTGGTTTAGGAGATAGTACACCTATTATGCAAATTGGATAGTCTTCTTCCAAACCATAGGCAGGTGCCGACTGGTAGGGAATGAATAAAACCAATTAGCCTAACGATGGTTTACAGAAGGTATTAAGTAAAGACAAAGAAAGGGATCAGTAAGAGGGCAAGGTAAACTGCGACTGCTATTCACGACCAAACCAAGTATTTCATTACCACTCCCACTTCACCTTTGTATTTCTCCAGAACACTCCGTATCACTACGAAGATCCACAGTTTATTTGGATACTCCATGTTAGTTGTATGTATTGAAAGGTTCCTAGGCACCCTATAGAGGTCTCACAAGGCATCGAACATGCCAAATTTAAAAATTATGGTGCCGAGAAACCCTAGTTAACGGATCGTTGCTAGATGTCTAGGCGAAACGGAAAACTAGTTAACTATTTAACTATTGGTTAGATGTTACAACCTTTGTAGATCCGGATTTCCACTTGCTTATCTCCATGTGGTCATCCCCTCGCTGTCCATCACGAACCTCGGACTCTCGCGACGGCTCCATCGGTGAAGTGAGCGGAATAGTTCGTCGGCTTCGTGTCAAAGACGATCTACGTCGAGGTTGCACTAGTTCAAGCTCCGACTTCACCAAGTAGTGAAACTTTTGAAGAAAACACCCAAAACCACTTGGCAAGAGGTAGAGGATGAAGAAATAGGAGGTGGGTTCACTTTAGATTTGGATTTCTCTCACTAAATCTCAAGTTGCCATTGATGTAGCAAGCTTGAAGAAGAAGAAGAAGAAGATGGTTATGATAAGTTCTATTAAAAAGAAAATAGAAAATCAAATACTTATCATATCTTAAACGAGGGTTAAGTGTAGAGAATTAACCATGGTCATTTGGATGGGTTAGGGTTAAGCATGAAGACAAGAATGGTTAGCAAAGTCAAAGCTTCATGAAGCTTCAACATAAAACAAATAAAGCCACCATTCTTATCTTAAACTTATCCAAATAAATGAATAAACAAATAAATGAATAACTAAATATGCAAAACCCTAATTATCATAATAACCATGGTTTAATTCTATTCACTTAACCATATGATCAAGTATCATCAAACATGATACAAAAAAGTGCACAAAAGTATATCACATATACAATGTGCAATCCAAGTGAGAAAAATCCGTTTAAAGTGAACCAATACTAGTTAATGCAAAGTAATATATCAAATATATAATTATACATTAAATCATTAAATCAACATTTGATTCAATGATCCGGTCATGTCGCACATAACCGACTAGTATTCAATGTATCGATTTATCGAATCAATGATTCGATAACTAGGTCATATCAAATATAACCAATCGAAACACTTATCGCGAGAATGAAATGCGGTATCACATACACGCATTATTCTCGGTCCTGCACATATCTCATATGCGCTCCTATTTCGTTTCGCTTGAACCAGGAAACCTCTGTGTAGGACTCTAAAGACTCGTCAATACGCCGGTAGCTGATGATGATCATATCAAACACCCACAAGCCGCAAGCGGTCTGCTAAACGTAACGGCCACCCGGGTATTGAGCGATCAGAAGATCGAAGAGCTAGCCCGCTCACACTCCTGCGAATCCGACCAGTAACACTTACCGTACAGTCCGGTCTCTTCGTCTGATACGTCGCATATCAAGTCTAGGGGTGGTAAACGTCAGACCCCAATAACCCGATAAGTCGTGCCGATGTGAGGCTCGTAACGGGTCGAGAAACTACTGGTAACACTTACCAGCAAATCTCTGATCATCCCTGGCCAGGGACTTCCCTGTTACGGCCAATCGAGCACTGCGCAACATCAACCCCCAATACCGGGAGAGACGAAACCCCTCCTATCGCTCATTGCCTCCATGTGACTCGGGACTGTACCCAAAGACCACCGTTTTGCACGCCCTCATGGACGTGGTAAGGTGGAGATCAAAGCACAGTGGGAATCACACAAGACTCTATGACGATCTCGGGTCTACAGACTAACCTGTACAAGTGTCACCTGAGAACTGCCATCTGACGTGAGGTATAATACCATCTGGGAGTTCTCGGCGAATCCGTCCAGTGTACCCAGTCTCCACTGAGCACCCGTATACCATCTCTGATGTCAAACACCAATGGATGTGGGATCATCCATCGCCCATCTCATGGGTCGAGAAGGGTATACGCTAGTCTACTCTGGTATATCGATGCCCCGTCTCGATACACCCACGACTAGGGACCTTGAAGGATGTACTTATGGACTACCATGTCCCCACTAGTATGATCTGCATCACAGTCCAGGTAGTCAAGTACATATCCTAAGGGCTTTACCAATATGTAACTATAAGACAGTATAAAGAGACTAGTGTACATGTTAAGATAAAGAGTAACCAGATAGCATACTATCATATCGAGCAAGAAATTCATCTCTATATATGTCCAAGCATCCAATATAATATACATCATCTGTACAATACTGGCCTCTAGGGCATACATACAACTAACAATCTCCCACTTGCACTAGGGCCAGCTGCTGTAGTATCTCATACCGAGCATCCCGAAGAGTCTCTCAAACTGTGTCTGGGGAATGGCCTTCGTGAGTGGATCCGCCGTGTTGTTCTTCGTGTCAACTCTCCTGACCTCGATCTCCCGGCGATCAACTATCTCCCGGATCAGGTGATACCGCCTCAGA
Source organism: Agapanthus africanus (assembly GCA_030015575.1). Lineage (NCBI taxonomy): Eukaryota > Viridiplantae > Streptophyta > Magnoliopsida > Asparagales > Amaryllidaceae > Agapanthus > Agapanthus africanus. Next base: position 327,905,812 of record JASDDO010000018.1, read on the forward strand.
ATATGCCTGGATCGCTGATGGGACCTGGGTTCCTTGGCCAAAGCCACTGCTCCATTGTTATCGCAATACAAAGGTATTGGATGCTCAATGGATGGAACCACACCAAGTTCAGTAATGAACTTCTTGATCCAGACAGCCTCTTTGGCAGCATCGTTGGCAGCGATGTATTCAGCCTCCATCGTCGAGTCTGCCACGGTTTCCTGCTTGGAACTCTTCCAGCTAACCGCCCCTCCGTAAAGGGTAAAGACAAAGCCCGACTGCGACTTAGAGTCGTCCTTATCACTCTGGAAGCTCGAATCGGTAAAGGACTCCACTTGGAGTTCTCCGTTACCATACACCAAGAACATATCTCTAGTCCTTCGCAAGTACTTGAGAATGCTCTTCACAGCTGTCCAGTGACTCTCTCCAGGATCAGCTTGATACCTGCTCACTACACTTAGTGAGTATGCTACATCGGGTCTGGTACATAGCATCGCATACATGATAGAGCCTACTGCCGAAGCATAGGGTATCCCTTGCATGCGAGTTCTCTCCAAATCAGTCTTAGGAGACATCTCTTTGGAGAGAGTGACTCCAGAGATCGTGGGCAAATTCCCACGCTTGGACTCTTCCATACTAAACCACTTTAGTATGGTGTCAATGTACCTGGATTGGGACAATCCCAATATCCTTTTGGATCTATCTCTATAGATCCTGATCCCCAATATGCAGGAGGCATCACCAAGATCTTTCATTGAGAATCTTTGTGATAAGAAGAGCTTGACCGATTGCAGCATAGGAATATCATTTCCTATCAAGAGTATGTCGTCCACATACAATACGAGGAAGACAACCTTACTCTCTGCCACCTTCTTGTAGATACAAGGTTCATCTGGGTTTTTGACGAAATCAAACTCTTTGATAACGACGTCAAAGCAGATGTTCCAACTCCGCGATGCTTGCTTTAATCCATAAATGGATTTAAGCAGCTTGCACACCTTCCCGCTGCTCCCACTGTCTACGAAGCCCTCTGGCTGAGTCATGTACACGCACTCTTCTAAATCACCATTTAGAAAGGCGGTCTTAACATCCATTTGCCAGATTTCGTAGTCATGAAAGGCAGCAATGGCAAGCATGATTCGGATGGATTTAAGCATAGCCACTGGAGAAAAGGTTTCGTTATAGTCTACACCTGGTCTTTGACGAAAACCCTTTGCTACAAGTCTAGCTTTGAAAGTCTCCACTTTCCCATCTACACCAAGTTTCTTCTTGAAGATCCACTTGCTCCCAATGGGTTTTACCCCTTCAGGAGCAACTTCCAAAGTCCATACTTTGTTGGTGTACATGGATTCCATCTCGGACCGTATAGCATCCAGCCATTTCACTGAGTCCCTACTCGTGATGGCCTGCTCGAAGCTAGTTGGGTCATCATCTTCCATGATGCAATCCTCGCTTCCACCGTCCATGAGAAAACCGCAGTATCTCTCAGGTTGGCGAGGAACCCTACTAGATCGGCGGAGAGGCTGAGGTTCGTCGGGAGCTACTGAATCCTCTGGTTCCACTAAATCTTCTGTTTGAGTTTGTGTAGCCGGAATTTCTTCCAGTTCTACCTCATCGCCACTAATTTCTTTTGCAAGAAATTCCTTTTCCAAAAAGGTGGCATGGCGAGAAACAAACACTTTTTGTTCCTCTGTATGGTAGAAAAGATATCCATGTGAATGTTTGGGATATCCCACAAACTTGCATAGAACTGACCGTGCCTCGAGTTTGTCCGGATTTTGCCTTTTGACATAGGCCGGGCAACCCCATATCTTAACTCGTTTAAGACATGGTCTCTTCCCACTCCATATCTCATATGGTGTGGTAGGTACAGATTTAGATGGAACTTGATTCAATAGGTATGCTGCTGTCTCCAGCGCATAACCCCAGAAGGAAATAGGTAACTCAGCTGTGCTCATCATAGAGCGCACCATATCTAATAGGGTGCGGTTCCTCCGTTCTGATACACCGTTGTGCTGTGGTGTATATGGAGGAGTCAGCTGAGAGAGAATCCCATTCTCTTTTAGGAAGTCCAGGAATTCATTGCTTAAGTATTCTCCTCCTCGATCAGATCGTAGGATTTTAATACTTTTTCCGGTTTGGTTCTCAACTTCTTGCTTATATTCCCTAAATTTCTCAAAAGCTTCTGATTTGTGTTTCATCAGGAACACATACCCGAACCTAGAGAGATCGTCAGTGAATGTAATGAAGTATGAAGAACCATCCCTGGCATGTGTAGACATGAGACCGCATACATCACTATGTATAAGTCCCAAGAGTTCGGTAACTCTTTCTCCGTGTTCCGTAAACGGAGTTTTGGTCATCTTGCCTTTGAGACATGACTGGCAAGTGTCATAAGATGAAAATTCAAACGGATTTAAATATCCATCTTTATGCAACTTAGCTAGTCGTGTCGCATTGATGTGACCCAGTCTACAATGCCACAAGAAGGATTCATTGAGTTCAGAACTCTTCCTCTTGTGTGTGTTTGTTATGCTCAGGACTGTTGATTGATTTAGAACATAAATGCCATTGCATAACGTGCCTGATCCAACCAACTTTTGGTTATGGAAAATGTTCATAACATTGTCCTGTAATACAAAATTATATCCCTCTTTACTTAATAAAGAAACCGATATAATGTTGCATATCAGGTTCGGCATGTAATAGCATTCGTTCAGAACCAATGTATTACCAGTTGGTAATACAAGGTGATATTCCCCGACAGTCTTAGCTGCAACAATTGCACCATTTCCGACTCTAATGTCTTTATCACCTTCTCCAAGTTCTCTACCTTTCCTAAGCCCATGTAACTGATTACATATATGGGATCCTGACCCGGTATCTAATACTCAGGACGTAGAGCAAATGGAGAAACAGTTCTCAGTAACGAACACACCCGAAAAAAATGCATCAACATGTACTTTCTTCATCCGGGTGGCATGAGAATCCTGGTATTCCCCTATATCCTGTTCAGTCCTATAACTCTTATAGGTAAGAACGGAACCAACGTTCCCCAGCACAGTATAACATGCGGGTTCGGTCAATACATCCATATTATTATCTTTATTAAGGCATGAAATGGTCGCTACCTGGAGAGAGAGAGAAGAAAACACTTTAGCATATGCTCGTGCAAGATCAGATTGGTTATTATCTTATCTAATCAGGATGGCTCCCACTGCTTTTTATCAAATCTTCCTCCAAACCCTAAAAGGAAAGACTAGTCGGGATTAATTACACACTACAAGTTCGCCAATCTTTCAGCCAGGCCAGTGTCGGTACTTTGAGGGAGGTCCCCCGTGCTTTCGCACGAACCTAATTACTGTAAACCTCGTTTTCCCAGAGGCGTAACCTCGTTAACACCTTTCTAGACACCTACTTGATCGGCTAATTGTAATGTGTAAAACTCTCCCAGGAGTAACTCTTACTCGCAGTGGGTATCGGGATCCAACTATCTCATAGAAGGTATGCAATCTCATTGCAAATTTCAACACTTGAAATTCCCGATAATATTTTGCCCCTAGTGTCCTATGACCTTGACAAAGGCCAACAAATCACAGGATGCTAGTCAAGTTCAACCCGTCATTTCTTGATTGAATCAAACCCACCCGCACGACCCTTGACAAAGGCCAACAAGGTCGTACGACTACCCTGAAACAATTTGCATCATATGTATAAGCAGATAATCACTATTTAGCTACCGCACACTACGCCTTGACAAAGGCCAACAAACGCAGCACGAATACTAAACAGTTCTTATCTGAAATGACGGAGGGCTACGACAGGTTTTTCTGAAAACCTATTGCGTAATGAACTTGATATCGTTGTAGAATCAAATGGAGTTTTTGAAATGGAGTGATTTTGAGGCTTTTCCAGTTTTGCTAAAGGGGTCACTCCCGGTGAAGGGATCGTCGGCCCTTTCCTCGTCGAATGAGGTGCGGGATATATCATATATATCACTGTGCAAAGCAGAAACTATAAAAGCAATCAAAAATAAACCGAGTGTGTAGCATCTGCCAGTTATTGCTAAAGGAGTCACTCCCGGTGAAGGGATCTCGGTCCATTCCTCATCGAATAAGGTGCAGGGTATATCATATATACCGCTATGCAAAGCAAGAACTGTAGCTACCTGTTTTATTTTAAAATTCGATTCCACAACATCTTAGGTTTCTTTCTTTCATTAATCACATTAATGAAGTCCCATCATTTAAATACCTAAACATCACAGATAGATATGACGTACACTTATGCCATCCGCATTCGCCTCGATGTCCCCTCGTGCACCGTTAGGTTAGGTAACTAACGACAGAGCAGGGCAGGGCTAGCGCGGGTGTAAAACATAAGTAACGTCTATATAATATATCATATATACTATATACTATATCCATCACAGAATCACAACACAGATATCGCAGCAGAATAAACATATGAAATATTGGATATACTAGGACGTCCGTGTTTTCAATACGAGCCAGTATAAAACACGGATTCCACGGTCGTGATGAATAGCCAATCCCACACCCCTAGACCCCTACGAGAGCGGCAAGCAACCCTGCCAATTCTAGGGTTAGGAGACCCGGACTCGACTCCTCGAGTTGGTCTCCCACTGGACCCCAGAACCCGGTTACTTGTGCTCCCCTCCTTGGGTCTATCCTAATGCGGAAAAGTAAATAATATACAACAGGTGACAACTTCCGCTACCTGGAAGCACCCCAAATGAAAGAATATTACATACAAGTTTTTACATGAATGAAAATGAAAAACACTCATCTCACATAAAAACCCCCGGCTATTCGAATACGACGATCCAATATAACATATCCAGCAACACATAATATCACATGTCATCAACGTAAGTAAGTATGCATACCCCAATTGTCGTTGATGTATAGCAACGAAACCGGCGATATGAACATACTACACTTACGGTCACAGAAAAGAAAGTGTAAAACTACAACAATTGGAATCCGCAACCTCTTTAGACATCACATGCCTAACAGTTACAAACCCCGCATTTTAGTCTCATTATCGAAAACTCTTTTCAATATCATATGGGACTAAACTGCTAGATTTATAACATTCATCCAGTTATCTCATAACTGTTTGTGAATTCCAATTATTGTATCACATTCCAGATAAACAGAAAATGTTAAACTTTTCGATCGAACAGTCGAATACCCAAGTTTTCCCGATACAGCTCAACACATGAAATAAGTCTAACAACATTCAGTTCGTGCCTCAGTACCAACGGTCCAGCCGTAGAAGGGTCAAGCCAACGCCTCACATGTGGCACGCCGTACTGCCCCAAACCCGAAGGTTCAAAGGGCAGTTCAAGACGGTCACATAATCGAGTTAAGGTTTGTTGTCTTCTAGAGGGTCCATCGCGTTACTTGCACTACTTAGAACGTCGTTAAACTACGGAAAAATCCAACACTTGGAAATTTCCCGACAGGGGAAAAATTGGGTATTTATATCCGGTCGAACTTTTTAACATATTCTAAAAATTATCCGGAAAAACACAAAGACGAAATATGATACTCCGATCGAAAACACCGAATCCCCAAAACAATTCCAGAAAATTCAACTCTTGAATAAATATTAAAAATTCCCAGAAAATTCAGAATAATAAATCAGGTATTACTGTGCAAAGAAGTGGGGCTGGCGTCATCATGGAGCCGCGGAACCGCCGCAGAAGCCATGCTTCTGCCGCGGTTCCGCCGCAGTATTTACTGTTCACAGGAAACTTTTTACACAGTAATTCTTAGATTTTATTGCTGATTTTTTTAGGCATTTTTAATTGACAAAAAACCACAAATTCGGAAAATTTCCAGAGAGCTATTTTGGGTTTGGGTTTTCGGTTCGTCCGGGTTTCAAACTCCGTCTAGACTTCGCCTAAGGCTCTAGCTAGGCTCTGATACCAGTGAAAGGTTCCTAGGCACCCTATAGAGGTCTCACAAGGCATCGAACATGCCAAATTTAAAAATTATGGTTCCGAGAAACCCTAATTAACGGATCGTTGCTAGATGTCTAGGCGAAACGGAAAACTAGTTAACTATTTAACTATTGGTTAGATGTTACAACCTTTGTAGATCCGGATTTCCACTTGCTTATCTCCATGTGGTCATCCCCTCGCTGTCCATCACGAACCTCGGACTCTCGCGACGGCTCCATCGGAGAAGTGAGCGGAATAGTTCGTCGGCTTCGTGTCAAAGACGATCTATGTCGAGGTTGCACTAGTTCAAGCTCCGACTTCACCAAGTAGTGAAACTTGTGAAGAAAACACCCAAAACCACTTGGCAAGAGGTAGAGGATGAAGAAATAGGAGGTGGGTTCACTTTAGATTTGGATTTCTCTCACTAAATCTCAAGTTGCCATTGATGTAGCAAGCTTGAAGAAGAAGAAGAAGATGGTTATGATAAGTTCTATTAAAAAGAAAATAGAAAATCAAATACTTATCATAACTTAAACTAGGGTTAAGTGTAGAGAATTAACCATGGTCATTTGGATGGGTTAGGGTTAAGCATGAAGACAAGAATGGTTAGCAAAGTCAAAGCTTCATGAAGCTTCAACATAAAACAAATAAAGCCACCATTCTTATCTTAAACTTATCCAAATAAATGAATAAACAAATAAATGAATAACTAAATATGCAAAACCCTAATTATCATAATAACCATGGTTTAATTCTATTCACTTAACCATATGATCAAGTATCATCAAAAATGATACAAAAAAGTGCACAAAAGTATATCACATATACAATGTGCAATCCAAGTGAGAAAAATCCGTTTAAAGTGAACCAATACTAGTTAATGCAAAGTAATATATCAAATATATAATTATACATTAAATCAATAAATCAACATTTGATTCAATGATCCGGTCATGTCGCACATAACCGACTAGTATTCAATGTATCGATTTATCGAATCAATGATTCGATAACTAGGTCATATCAAATATAACCAATCGAAACACTTATCGCGAGAATGAAATGCGGTATCACATACACGCATTATTCTCGGTCCTGCACATATCTCATATGCTCTCCTATTTCGTTTCTCTTGAACCAGGAAACCTCTGTGTAAGACTCTAAAGACTCGTCAATACGCCGGTAGCAGATGATGATCATATCAAACACCCACAAGCCGCAAGCGGTCTGCTAAACGTAACGGCCACCCGGGTATTGAGCGATCAGAAGATCGACGAGCTAGCCCGCTCACACTCCTGCGAATCCGACCAGTAACACTTACCGTACAGTCCGGTCTCTTCGTCTGATACGTCGCATATCAAGTCTAGGGGTGGTAAACGTCAGACCCCAATAACCCAATAAGTCGTGCCGATGTGAGGCTCGTAACGGGTCGAGAAACTACTGGTAACAATTACCAGCAAATCTCTGATCAGCCCTGGCCAGGGACTTCCCTGTTACGGCCAATCGAGCACTGCGCAACATCAACCCCCAATACCGGGAGAGACGAAACCCCTCCTATCGCTCATTGCCTCCATGTGACTCGGGACTGTACCCAAAGACCACCGTTTTGCACGCCCTCATGGACGTGGTAAGGTGGAGATCAAAGCACAGTGGGAATCACACAAGACTCTATGACGATCTCGGGTCTACAGACTAACCTGTACAAGTGTCACCTGAGAACTGCCATCTGACGTGAGGTATAATACCATCTGGGAGTTCTCGGCGAGTCCGTCCAGTGTACCCAGTCTCCACTGAGCACCCGTATACCATCTCTGATGTCAAACACCAATGGATGTGGGATCATCCATCGCCCATCTCATGGGTCGAGAAGGGTATACGCTAGTCTACTCTGGTATATCGATGCCCCGTCTCGATACACCCACGACTAGGGACCTTGAAGGATGTACTTATGGACTACCATGTCCCCACTAGTATGATCTGCATCACAGTCCAGGTAGTCAAGTACATATCCTAAGGGCTTTACCAACATGTAACTATAAGACAGTATAAAGAGACTAGTGTACATGTTAAGATAAAGAGTAACCAGATAGCATACTATCATATCGAGCAAGAAATTCATCTCTATATATGTCCAAGCATCCAATATAATATACATCATCTGTACAATACTGGCCTCTAGGGCATACATACAACTAACATGTATGCCCTAGAGGCCAGTATTGTACAGATGATGTATATTATATTGGATGCTTGGACATATATAGAGATGACTTTCTTGCTCGATATGATAGTATGCTATCTGGTTACTCTTTATCTTAACATGTACACTAGTCTCTTTAAACTGTCTTATAGTTACATGTTGATAAAGCCCTTAGGATGTGTACTTGACTACCTGGACTATGATGCAGATCATACTAGTGGGGACATGGTAGTCCATAAGTACATCCTTCATGGTCCCTAGTCGTGGGTGTATCGAGACAGGGCATCGATATACCAGTGTAGACTAGTGTATACGCTTCTCGACCCATGAGATGGGCGATGGATGATCCCATATCCATTGGTGTTTGACATCAGAGATGGTATACGGGTGCTCGGTGGAGACCGGGTACACTGGACGGGCTCGCCGAGAACTCCCAGATGGTATTATACCTCACGTCAGATGGCAGTTCTCAGGTGACACTTGTGCAGGTTAGTCTGTAGACCCGAGATCGTCATAGAGTCTTGTGTGATTCCCACTGTGCTTTGATCTCCACCTTACCACGTCCATGAGGGCGTGCAAAACGGTGGTCTTTAGGTACAGTCCCGAGTCACATGGAGGCAATGAGCGATAGGAGGGGTTTCGTCTCTCCCGGTATTGGGGGTTGATGTTGCGCTTTGCTCGATTGGCCGTAACAGGGAAGTCCCTGGCCAGGGCTGATCAGAGATTTGCTGGTAAGTGTTACCAGTAGTTTCTCGACCCGTTATGAGCCTCACATCGGCATGACTTATCGGTTATTGGGGTCTGACGTTTACCACCCCTAGACTTGATTTGCGACATATCAGACGAACAGATCGGACTGTACGGTAAGTGTTACTGGTTGGATTCACAGGAGTGTGAGCGGGCTAGCTCGTCGATCTTCTGATCGCTCAATACCCGGATGGCCGTTACGTTTAGCAGACCGCTTGCGGCTTGTGGGTGCTTGATATGATCATCATCTGCTACCGGCGTATTGACGAGTCTTTAGAGTCCTACACAGAGGTTTTCTGGCTCAAGCGAAACGAAATAGGAGCGCATATGAGATATGTGCAGGACCGAGAATAATGCGTGTATGTGATACCGTATTTCATTCTCGCGATGGATGTATCGATTGGTTATATTCGATATGACCTAGTTATCGAATCATTGATTCGATAAGCCGATACATAGAATACTAGTCGGTTATATGCGATATGACCGGATCGTTAAGTCAAGTGTTGACTTAATGATTTAATGTATAATTATATATTTGATATATTACTTTGCATTAGCTAGTATTAGTTCACTTTATATGGATTTTCTCACTTGATGTGCAAGAAGTATATGTGATATACTTTTGTGCACATATTTGTATCATGTTTGATGATACTTGATCATTTAGTTAAGTGTATAGAATTAAACCATGGTTAATTTGATAATTAGGGTTTTGCATATTCATTCATTTATTTATTTGTTTATTTATTTATTTGGAAAAGATAAAGATGAGAATGGTGGCTTTCTTTGTTTCTAGTTGAAGCTTCATGAAGCTTTGACTTCTTAACCATTCTTGTCTTCATCCTTAACCCTAACTCATCCAAGTAACCATGGTCTATTCTCTACACTTAACTATAGTTAGCTTATGATAAGTATTGAATGATTATTCATTTTAACTCAACACTTATCATATTCTTTCTTCTTCTTCATCTTCATCTTTAAGAAAGAAAGCTTGATGCCATCAATGGCAACTTGAGCTTAAGTGAGAGAAATCCAATTCTAAAGTGAACCCACCTCCTATTTCTTCACCCTCTACCTCTTGCCAAGTTGTTTTGGGTGTTTTCTTCACAAGTTTCACAACTTTGTGAAGTCGGAGCTTGAGCTTGTGATGCCTCGACGTAGATCATCTTCGGCACGAAGCCGACGACCTAGTCCGCCCAAATCTCCGATGAAGCCGACGTTTGAGTTCGGGATTCGAGATGGACAGCGAGAGGACACCTACGTGGAGCTAAGGAAGTGGAGAACCGGATCTACAAAGGTTGTAGTCTCTCTCCTTTAGTTAAAGTGTTAACTAGTTTACTGTTTCGCCTAAATTTCTAGTCGACGATCCGTATTAGGGTTTCTCGGCACCCATAAAATTTGAAATTGGCATGGTTGATGCCTTGTGAGACCTCTATAGTGTGCCTAGGAACCCTACAGTGGTATCAGAGCCAAGCTAGAGCCTTAGGCGAAGTCTAGACGACGTTTGAAACCCGAACGAACCCGAAACCCTAAACCAAACATGCTCTCTGGACTTTTTCTAAATTCTGGGATTTTTCCAAATTAAAAATGCTTAAAAAATTCAGCAGGGAAATCTAAGAATCACGGTGCAAAATTTTACTCATGAACAGTCCAAACTGCGGCGGAACCGCGGCAGAAGCCTAGCTTCTGCGGCGGTTCCGCGGCCCATTGGTGACGTCAGCTTCCCTTTTTTGCACAGTAATTCCTCTTTTCTGGTGCTGGATTTTCTGGGAATTTTTAATATTTATTCAAGAGTTGAATTTTCTGGGATTGTTTTGGGGATTCGGTGTTTCGATCGGAGTATCAGATTTTGTCTATGTGGCTTTCCGGATAAATTTTAGAATATGTTAAAAAGTTCGACCGGATATAAATACCCAATTTTTCCCCTGTCTGGAAATTTCCAAGTGTTGGATTTTTCCGTAGTTTAACGACGTTCTAAGTAGTGCAAGTAACGCGATGGACCCTCTAGAAGACAACAAACCTTAACTCGATTATGTAACCGTCTTGAACTGCCCTTTGAACCTTCGGGTTTGGGGCAGTACGGCGTGCCACATGTGAGGCGTTGGCTTGACCCTTCTACGGCTGGACCGTTGGTACTAAGGCACGAACTGAATGTTGTTAGACTTATTTCATGTGTTGAGCTGTATCGGGAAAACTTGGGTATTCGAATGTTCGATCGGAAAGTTTAACATTTTCTGTTTATCTGGAATGTGATACAATAATTGGAATTCACAAACAGTTATGAGATAACTGAATGAATGTTATAAATATAGCGGTTTAGTTTCACTTGATATTGAAAAGAGTTTTCGATAATGAGACTAAAATGCGGGGTTTATAACAGTTAGGCATGTGATGTCTAAGTATTTCATTTGATTAGGCATGTGATGTCTAAAAAGGTTGCGGATTCCAATTGTTGTAGTTTTACACTTTATTTTCTGTGACCGTAAGTGTAATATGTGATATCGCCGGTTTCGTTGCTATATGTCAACGACAATTGGGATACGCATGTTTACTTACGTTGATGGCATGTGATGTTATGTGTTGCTGGATATGTTATATTGGATCGTCGTATTTGAATAGCCGGGGGTTTTTATGTGAGATGAGTGTTTTTCCTTTTCATTCATGAAAAAAAACTTGTATGTAATATTCTTTTATTTGGGGCACTTCCAGGTAGCGGAAGATGTCACCTTTTGTATATTATTTACTTTTCCGCATTAGGATAGACCCAAGGAGGGGAGCACAAGTAACCGGGTTGTCCAGTGGGAGACCAACTCGAGGAGTCGAGTCCGGGTCTCCTAACCCTAGAATTGGCAGGGTTGCTTGCCGCTCTCGTAGGGGTCTAGGAGTGTGGGATTGGCTATTCGTCACGACCGTGGAATCCGTGTTTTATACTGGCTCGTATTGAAAACACGGACGTCCTAGTATATCCAATGTTTCATATGTTTCTTCTGCTGCGATATCTGTTATGTGATCATGTGATGTTCTGTGATAGATACTTTATATAGTATATATGATATATTATATAGACGTTACTTATGTTTTGCACCCGTACTAGCCCTGTCCTGCTCTGTCGTTAGTTACCTAACCTAACGGTGCACGAGGGGACATCGAGGCAAATACCGAATGGCATAAGTGTACGTCGTATTTATCTGTGATGTTTAGGTATTTAAATGATGGGACTTCATTAATGTGATTAATGAAAGAAAAAAACCAAATGATGTTGTAGAATCAAATTTTAAATTAAACAGGTAGCTACAGTTCTTGTTTTGCATAGCGGTATATATGATATACCCTGCACCTTATTCGATGAGGAAAGGACCGAGATCCCTTCACCGGGAGTGACTCCTTTAGCGATAACTGGCAGATGCTACACACTCGGTTTGACTTTTGATTGCTTCTATAGTTTCTGCTTTGCACAGTGATATATATGATATATCCCGCACCTCATTCGACGAGGAAAGGGCCGACGATCCCTTCACCGGGAGTGACCCCTTTAGCAAAACTAGAAAAGCCTCAAAATCACTCCATTTCAAAACTTCATTTGATTCTACAATGATATCAAGTTCATTACGCAATAGGTTTTCAGAAAAACCTGTCGTAGCCCTCCGTCATTTCAGATAAGTAGTAGTTGGTATTCGTGCTACGTTTGTTGGCCTGCGTCAAGGCGTAGTGTGCGGTAGCTAACTAGTATTTATCTGCTTATGCATATGATGCAGATTGGATTAGGGTAGTCGTACGACTTTGTTGGCCTGCGTCAAGGGTCGTGCGGGTGGGTTTAATTCAATCAGGAAATGACGGGTTGAACTTGACTAGCGCGCTGTGATTTGTTGGCCTGCGTCAAGGTCATAGGACGCTAGGGGCAAAATATTATCGGGAATTTCAAGTGTTGAAATTTGCAATGAGATTGCATACCTTCTATGAGATAGTTGGATCCCGATACCCGCTGCGAGTAAGAGTTACTCCTGGGAGAGTTTTGCACATTACAATTAGCCGATCAAGTAGGTGTCTAGAAAGGTATCAACGAGGTTACGCCTCTGGGAAAACGAGGTTTACATTAATTAGGTTCGTGCGAAAGCACGGGGGACCTCCCTCAAAGTACCGACACTGGCCTGGCTGAAAGATTGGCGAACTTGTAGTGTGTAATTAATCCCGGCTAGTCTTTCCTTTTAGGGTTTGAAGGAAGATTTGATAAAAACAGTGGGAGCCATCCTGATTAGATAAGATAATAACCAATCTGATCTTGCACGAGCATACGCTAAAATGTTTTCTTCTCTCTCTCTCCAGGTAGCGACCATTTCATGCCCTAATAAAGATAATAATATGGATGTATTGACCGAACCCGCATGTTATACTGTGCTGGGGAACGTTGGTTCCGTTCTTTCCTATAAGAGTTATAGGACTGAACAGGATATAGGGGAATACCAGGATTCCCATGCCACCCGAATGAAGAAAGTACATGTTGATGCATTTTCTTCGGGTGTGTTCGTTACAGAGAACTGTTTCTCCATTTGCCCTGCGTCCTGGGTATTAGATACCGGATCAGGATCCCATATATGTAATCAGTTACATGGGCTTAGGAAAGGTAGAGAACTTGAAGAAGGTGATAAAGACATTAGAGTTGGAAATGGTGCAATTGTTGCAGCTAAGACTGTCGGGGAATATCACCTTGTATTACCAACTGGTAATACATTGGTTCTGAACGAATGTTATTACATGCCGAACCTGATATGCAACATTATATCGGTTTCTTTATTGAGTAAAGAGGGATATAATTTTGTATTACAGGATAATGTTATGAACATTTTCCGTAACCAAAAGTTGGTTGGATCAGGCACGTTGTGCAATGGCATTTATGTTCTAAACCAATCAACAGTTCTGAGTATAACAAACACACACAAGAGGAAGAGTTCAGAACTGAACGAATCCTTCTTGTGGCATTGTAGACCGGGTCACATCAATGTGACACGACTGGCTAAGTTGCATAAGGATGGATATTTAAATCCGTTTGAATTTTCATCTTATGACACTTGCCAGTCATGTCTCAAAGGCAAGATGACCAAAACTCCGTTTACGGGACACGGAGAAAGAGTTACCGAACTCTTAGGACTAATGCATAGTGATGTATAAGGTCCTATGTCTACACATGCCAGGGATGGTGCTTCGTACTTCATTACATTCACTGACGATCTCTCTAAATTCGGATATGTGTTCCTGATGAAACACAAATCAGAAGCTTTTGAGAAATTTAGAGAATATAAACAAGAAGTCGAGAACCAAACCGGAAAAAGTATTAAAATCCTACGATCTGATCGAGGAGGGAAATACTTGAGCAATGAATTCCTGGACTTCCTAAAAGAGAATGGGATTCTCTCTCAGCTGACTCCTCCATATACACCACAGCACAACGATGTATCAGAACGGAGGAACCGCACCCTATTGGATATGGTGCGCTCTATGATGAGCACAGCTGAGTTACCTATTTCCTTCTGGGGATATGCACTGGAAACAGCTGCAGATCTATTGAATATGGTTCCCACCAAAACCGTGCCAACCACTCCATATGAGATATGGAAAGGAAAGAGACCATGTCTTAATTATGTTAAGATATGGGGTTGTCCGGCATATGTAAAAATGCAAAATCCGAACAAACTCGCGGCAAGGTCCATTCTGTGTAAGTTTATTGGATATCCCAAACATTCGCGCGGGTATATCTTCTACCACACCGAGGAACAAAAAGTGTTTGTTTCTCGACATGCCACCTTTTTAGAAAAGGAATTTCTTGAAAAAGAGATTAGTGGCAAGGAGGTAGAACTGGAAGAGGTTCCAGCAATACAGACTACAACAGAAGATTTGGTTGAACCAGAGGATTCAGTAGTTCCCAATGAACCTCAGCCTCTCCGCCGATCTAGTAGGGTTCCTCGCCAACCTGAGAGATACTACGGTTTTCTCATGGATGGAGGGAGCGAGGATTGCATCATGGAGGATGATGACCCAACTAGCTTCGAGCAGGCCATCACGAGTAGGGACTCAGTGAAATGGCTGGATGCTATACGGTCCGAGATGGAATCCATGTACACCAACAAAGTATGGACTTTGGAAGTTGCTCCTGAAGGGGTAAAATCCATTGGGAGCAAGTGGATCTTCAAGAAAAAACTTGGTGTAGATGCGAAAGTGGAGACTTTCAAAGCTAGACTTGTAGCAAAGGGTTTTCGTCAAAGACCAGGTGTGGACTATGACGAGATCTTTTCTCCAGTGGCTATGCTTAAATCCATCCGGATCATGCTTGCCATCGCTGCATATCATGATTATGAAATCTGGCAAATGGATGTTAAGGCCGCCTTTCTAAATGGTGATTTAGAAGAGTGCGTGTACATGACTCAGCCAGAGGGCTTCGTAGACAGTGGGAGCAGTGGGAAGGTGTGCAAGATGCTTAAATCCATTTATGGATTAAAGCAAGCATCGCGGAGTTGGAATATCTGCTTTGACGTCGTTATCAAAGAGTTTGATTTCGTCAAAAACCCAGATGAACCTTGTATTTACAAGAAGGTGGCAGGGAGTAAGATTGTCTTCCTCGTATTGTACGTAGACGACATACTCTTGATAGGAAATGATATTCCTATGCTGCAATCGGTCAAGCTCTTCTTATCACAAAGATTCTCGATGAAAGATCTTGGTGATGCCTCCTGCATATTGGGAATTAGGATCTATAGAGATAGATCCAAACGGATTTTGGGATTGTCCCAATCCAGGTACATTGACATCATACTAAAAAGGTTTAGTAAGGAAGAATCCAAGCGTGGGAACTTGCCCACGATCTCTGGAGTCACTCTCTCCAAAGATATGTCTCCCAAGACTGATTTGGAGAGAGCTCGCATGCAAGGGATACCCTATGCTTCGGCTGTAGGCTCTATCATGTATGCGATGCTATGTACCAGACCCGATGTAGCATACTCACTAAGTGTAGTGAGCAGGTATCAAGCCGATCCTGGAGAGAATCACTGGACAGCTGTGAAGAGCATTCTTAAGTACTTGCGAAGGACTAAAGAGATGCTCTTGGTGTATGGTAACGGAGAACTCCAAGTGGAGTCCTTTACCGATTCGAGCTTCCAGAGTGATAAGGACGACTCGAAGTCGCAGTCGGGCTTTGTCTTTACCCTTTACGGAGGGGCGGTTAGCTGGAAGAGTTCCAAGCAGGAAACCGTGGCAGACTCGACGATGGAGGCTGAATACATCGCTGCCAACGATGCTGCCAAAGAGGCTGTCTGGGTCAAGAAGTTCATTACTGAACTTGGAGTGGTTCCATCCATTGAGCATCCAATACCTTTGTATTGCGATAACAATGGAGCGGTGGCTTTGGCCAAGGAACCTAGGGCCCATCAGCGATCCAGGCATATTCTGAGGCGGTATCACCTGATCCGGGAGATAGTTGATCGCCGGGAGATCGAGGTCAGGAGAGTTGACACGAAGAACAACACGGCGGATCCACTCACGAAGGCCATTCCCCAGATACAGTTTGAGAGACTCTTCGGGATGCTCGGTATGCGATACTACAGCAGCTGGCTCTAGTGCAAGTGGGAGATTGTTAGTTGTATGTATGCCCTAGAGGCCAGTATTGTACAGATGATGTATATTATATTGGATGCTTGGACATATATAGAGATGACTTTCTTGCTCGATATGATAGTATGCTATCTGGTTACTCTTTATCTTAACATGTACACTGGTCTCTTTAAACTGTCTTATAGTTACATGTTGATAAAGCCCTTAGGATGTGTACTTGACTACCTGGACTATGATGCAGATCATACTAGTGGGGACATGGTAGTCCATAAGTACATCCTTCATGGTCCCTAGTCGTGGGTGTATCGAGACAGGGCATCGATATACCAGTGTAGACTAGCGTATACGCTTCTCGACCCATGAGATGGGCGATGGATGATCCCATATTCATTGGTGTTTGATATCAGAGATGGTATACGGGTGCTCGGTGGAGACCGGGTACACTGGACGGACTCGCCGAGAACTCCCAGATGGTATTATACCTCACGTCAGATGGCAGTTCTCAGGTGACACTTGTGCAGGTTAGTCTGTAGACCCGAGATCGTCATTGAGTCTTGTGTGATTCCCACTGTGCTTTGATCTCCACCTTACCACGTCCATGAGGGCGTGCAAAACGGTGGTCTTTGGGTACAGTCCCGAGTCACATGGAGGCAATGAGCGATAGGAGGGGTTTCGTCTCTCCCGGTATTGGGGGTTGATGTTGCGCTGTGCTCGATTGGCCGTAACAGGGAAGTCCCTGGCCAGGGCTGATCAGAGATTTTCTGGTAAGTGTTACCAGTAGTTTCTCGACCCGTTATGAGCCTCACATCGGCACGACTAATCGGTTATTGGGGTCTGACGTTTACCACCCCTAGACTTGATATGCGACATATCAGACGAACAGATCGGACTGTACGGTAAGTGTTACTGGTTGGATTCACAGGAGTGTGAGCGGGCTAGCTCGTCGATCTTCTGATCGCTCAATACCCGGATGGCCGTTACGTTTAGCAGACCGCTTGCGGCTTGTGGGTGCTTGATATGATCATTATCTGCTACCGGCGTATTGACGAGTCTTTAGAGTCCTACACAGAGGTTTCCTGGCTCAAGCGAAACGAAATAGGAGCGCATATGAGATATGTGCAGGACCGAGAATAATGCGTGTATGTGATACCGTATTTCATTCTCGCGATGGATGTATCGATTGGTTATATTCGATATGACCTAGTTATCGAATCATTGATTCGATAAGCCGATACATAGAATACTATTCGGTTATATGCGATATGACCGGATCGTTAAGTCAAGTGTTGACTTAATGATTTAATGTATAATTATATATTTGATATATTACTTTGCATTAGCTAGTATTAGTTCACTTTATATGGATTTTCTCACTTGATGTGCAAGAAGTATATGTGATATACTTTTGTGCACATATTTGTATCATGTTTGATGATACTTGATCATTTAGTTAAGTGTATAGAATTAAACCATGGTTAATTTGATAATTAGGGTTTTGCATATTCATTCATTTATTTAATTGTTTATTTATTTATTTGGAAAAGATAAAGATGAGAATGGTGGCTTTCTTTGTTTCTAGTTGAATCTTCATGAAGCTTTGACTTCTTAACCATTCTTGTCTTCATCCTTAACCCTAACTCATCCAAGTAACCATGGTCTATTCTCTACACTTAACTATAGTTAGCTTATGATAAGTATTGAATGATTATTCATTTTAACTCAACACTTATCATATTCTTTCTTCTTCTTCATCTTCATCTTTAAGAAAGAAAGCTTGATGCCATCAATGGCAACTTGAGCTTAAGTGAGAGAAATCCAATTCTAAAGTGAACCCACCTCCTATTTCTTCACCCTCTACCTCTTTCCAAGTTGTTTTGGGTGTTTTCTTCACAAGTTTCACAACTTTGTGAAGTCGGAGCTTGAACTTGTGATGCCTCGACGTAGATCATCTTCGGCACGAAGCCGACGACCTAGTCCGCCCAAATCTCCGATGAAGCCGACGTTTGAGTTCGGGATTCGAGATGGACAGCGAGAGGACACCTACGTGGAGCTAAGGAAGTGGAGAACCGGATCTACAAAGGTTGTAGTCTCTCTCCTTTAGTTAAAGTGTTAACTAGTTTACTGTTTCGCCTAAATTTCTAGTCGAAGATCCGTATTAGGGTTTCTCGGCACCCATAAAATTTGAAATTGGTATGGTTGATGCCTTGTGAGACCTCTATAGTGTGCCTAGGAACCCTACACTCCATCGTATGGTTATATACGAACTCGAAAGGAACTTGTTCCAGTTCGGGGATGGATTCTGGTTCGGGAGAAATAGGAATAAGGATTATTCGGTTGTCTTTTATCTTCACCTTCTCTCGCATTGCGAGAGCTCCTGGGATTAGGACAGTACACCCATTACGCTTATTGGATAGTCTTCTTCCAAACCATAGGCTGGTGCCGAACGGTAGGGAAAGAAGAAAACCATTTGGCCTAAAGGGGTGTGCAGAAGGTAACGACTAAAGACATATAAAGGGATTTGGAGAGATGGCAATGAATTATACGGTTATAGTTGTGAATCTGGATAATGAAAGAGGCATTACTGGGAATACCAGTATACCCCATCGAAACATTTCAATGTTTCAGTTTCACTGTGTACTGTTAAAAGAAAACTGATTTCCCAATTAGACACTTGCTCCAGGGTATGTATTTACCAGGTATGATTCTCACATCTATATAGTTTTACAGATGATGAGTGGGGGTAAGTTATTGGGAATTAGGTGATCATCCTCATTATATCGGAATTCGTTGTAATTGGTGATATTTGAGGAAATCGCCTGGGCTGATTGCCGGACGACAAATATTTGGTTTTGAATATCCGTCGTTATGCACCAATTTCAAATTGATATATCTGTACGTCTATTTTTATAGAGTGAGATATACCTTTTTGAAATTATGTCTATGACATTTACCTGTATCAGTGGATGGTTAGGTAAGGAGCATTGAACAGCGGTGTAATTCTTCTTAACCATAAGTACAGTTTTCAACCTACAACACACAGTGAATGAGTCACTAGACTCAGTGGACTTATACAGAGTATTATATATTGTCCAGTGTCCATTAGGCCAGAGGGGTTGGTCCTCGTACTATATTCGGTTTACTTATGACTTCTCTAGTTCATAGATAAGTGTTTCGTAGAAACACAAGGTCTGAGTTTTGAGAAGTTATAGGTATATGAATAGAGTAGAGAACCAGGTGTTGCAAGTATCGGGATTCTTCAAGGTGATCGAAGATGTAGATACTTGTATATGGTATTCAGTTGATAGTAGTGGTTAAGAGAACTTGCTTCTCTTTCAGGTTACTCATAATTGGAAGCACTCTTAAGTTGAGTAACGCTGATCGGCCTCCTTCCATTTAGTTGACATGCACTGGTGACAGATGCATGATTTGAATCTGGTTCAATTAAATCAGTGCTTCTGTTTCTGTATTGGATATAGAACAGTTCATATCTTGACATTGTTAAGGTACGGGGAGTTTTCCGGCTTATGCTTAAAACCAGACTCTGGATAACTCAAGGCACGTTTCTGTAATGGCTGTTTGTGGGTTGACCCGGGCTATGACGAGGGTTGATTTTCTATCATCTGGAAGATCAATAGTGATATTGTTCTAGACTCGCCACAGTTTTAATAAAAATGGATTTTTTCAGAAAAAAGGAAATGGGAGTATGGTAGAACTGGAAGTGATTCTAGAACCACAGAGGATTACTGAAAATTTGATAAGAACCTAAAGATTCAATCTGGTTTGACATTCCATTGGCCACTCCGCAGATAAAGTGGGTAACCTCAGGCACCCGAGAGGTACTTCGGTATGCTCAAGGACGGTGGCAGGGAGGTTCTTGTTTACCCAGATTTGCCATTGATGTTGTTCCAGACTGTGAGACCCGGCAGGAGGATGAGTATAGCGTCATTCTAAACTGGCTTTAGAAGCGTACGTGTATATGACTCTGCCAGAAGGTTGTCGTAGTCAGTGGGAGCAGCGGAAGCATGGTGGACAAGTGGCTTATGTCTATTTATAGACTAAAGCAGATTTAGCGGAGATAGATCATCTATTTCTGATGTGACAGTCATAGGTTTGACTTCATCAGAATAGGGGATGGATCTGTTAAGAAGGTGGTAGGGTGTGATGTCCTGGTATTTGGATGATATACACAGAGTAGGAAGTGAGATTCCTATACTACGATCGGTTATACTTTGGTCGTCACACAGTGGTTTCTCCATACAGGACTTGGATATTATATCAGACATTCTGGTTACTAGATCTATGCTTTTAGATCTAGATTTGGGTAGTTTCCCAATCTGGGTACTTAGACAGCATTCTATGAGTATTTAGAATGGACGACTCCTGGCACGGTAGTATACCTGCTGGTGATGGAGTCACCCTCTCTAAAGGTGTCTTACAGTCTAAAGGGGAGAAGGATGTGCATGATTGGCAGATCACTTGCTTAGGCAATTGAGTCAATCATGAGATGTCAAGTACCACACCAGATGTTGTTTTTGCAGTAGATGCAGTAAATTGATATTGATCCAATCCTGGAGAAACATTCGGAAGCAGTTTTAGAACATAAGTGAATGTTCTAGGGATATGATAACGGCAGCCTCTTTTGGGAAACGGTTATCATTCCAGGCTTCCATGGTGACATGGATGACAGAGTGATTGTCAGAGTTATAGTTTTCCCTCTGACGAGGGGCAGTATTTTGGACAAGTGGTCCAGGCGGATACTGAGGGAAGGATGGCGCAGGATACTGATTAAGTTCAGTTGACGATATAGTCTAAGAAGTTTGGATTTGGAGTTCACTTGTGAACTAGGTCCCATCAGACATCCAGACATATTCTAAGACAGGTATTACTCATTTTGGGAGATGGCTTTCTCCACGAACTTGAGATAAAGAGAGATATAGAAAGAGACATTACAGCGGATCCACTCACTGAGGCTATTCCTCTAACGCAATAGTTTCGCAAACGAGCTTTGTGAGACTGACTAGTAGAGGAGTTGGGTGTTCGGTATCACACGGGCTGTGAGTATGCGACATCGCAATAATTAGCCTTGAGTGCAAGTGAGAGATTGTTGGAGATAGTGCCCTCAAAGTCAATTATTGGATCACAGGCACATGATTGCAATGATTGAGGGAGGACCTGTCCCAGTAGGACAGTCTTACTCAAGATAATATTATGCTATCTGGTTTATCTTTATCATCGTGTACTACTTTAGGTGACCTTACGAGTCACTATTGCACGTTGATAGAGCCCCTAGGATTCTTGCTTCACTACCAGCAGTATGAGGGAGATCATATACATGGGAGCTGGGGTCTATAAGCAAATCCTTAAAAGGTCCCTAGTCATGGGAGTTTCGAGACAGGGCATCGATTCTCCAGAGTAGACTAGTGTATACAGTCGAGACCCCGACGAGGGGCGGTGGCCGGTCTCATAAGCCATTGGTGTCAGTTGGTTCACCTAAGATGTATACAGGTGCTCATTGGGTTATGAGTACTCCGGACAGGACATGCCGGGAACATGCTAGTTGGTATTATACCTGATGTCAAATGGCAGTTCCCTGGTGACATGTGTACAGGTTAGTTCATCGACCTGAGATCGTCATTTGTCTCTTGTGAGTTCCCACTGTGCTTTGATTATTACCCTACCACGCTCAAAGGAGACATGCAAACAGGTTTTAGTTAGGTACAGTCCCGAGCCACATGGAGGCAGTGAGCGGAGCTGCAGGGGTTCTTCTCTCCCGGTATTAGGGGTGAGGTCGCGCTGTGTCTAGGAGAGCCAGTACATGAAAGTCCTTGGCCAAGGCAGGAGATTTACTGGTAGGTATTCCAGTAGTATCTCAGGGTGTTCTGGGCTACACTCCGACACGACTTGTACCGCTTTTGGGGGTCTGACTTTTACCAACCCCCTAGTCCCGCCATGCGATGCTCATAGACGAACGGACCGGACTGTGCGGATATTGTCACTGACAGGCTCAGTAGGGTGTCAGCATGAGTTCGCTCACAGACGTCCCTTTTTGTCAATACCTGGTAGCCCGTTACGTATAGGCTAATACCTCTGACATGCTAGTGGTTAAATCCACAGCCAAAGTATTGACGAGTCTTTAGAGTCCCCCACCGACCGTTTTCTCAAGTTTCGGGCGAAACGCTGTAGAGGCCGTATGGAGATATGGCAGGGTTCGATCAGATACGTGCGGTATTGCACGGATCGTGATCGGACGGATAATACTAGCGGGCTTTGGTTTAAGCCGGATCCTAGTATTGTACAGTGTAGATTTTGTCTCTTTGCATTTGTATTCTGTGGGAATACAAATGCGGGTATGTATATATAGTCGCGGGGTTTTCCTGTAATTTATTACGGGATCAGTTTTCTGAAGTTGCCAGTTTGTATTCGGTTCCGGCCAGTTTTCCTTTGTTCCTTCACGGTCGGACTTTCCGATGGAGGGGCTAATTTGCAGTTGTGCAAATTAGCTATTGTGGAGGGGTTTCTTGTAATTGGGAGATTATGATAGATACAAGCATCTTTGCTTTTCTTCTTTCATGATTGCTTGCATTAATGGTGATGGATTATGATGGGATTTGTATTAGACCTTGGTGTGACATAATAACCTCATTATCACACATTTTCTCCACTTGCTTGAGGTTGGATTTTTCCTCCACCATTTTTCCTTAGGGGGGCCGGCCACTTGGGAGGAGAGAAGAGAGAGTTCATTTTCATGGTGGTAAATTATTCATCATACATTTGGCTTGCTACAAAATTTCTCACATCTCTCCAAAGTTCATTTGCCTCCACATTATCATGGAAACTTCAACCCCATTGAGACAATGGATTCTACACTTCATCTACAGCATCCTTGGGCACGTCGACTCGCCAACTTCGTGCCCGAGTTGCCTCGGTCCAGAGGTGGGAGCCCGTAAAAGAACCCGGCGATGTGGTGCCCGTTCCGACGAGAAAATGAAGACCGGAGATTCCGCGAGGAGACCGGAGTGGAGGCCGAAGACCGAAGGACACGGATCGCTCGGTATAGCTTCCTTCCCATTTTCTAGTTTGCTAGAGTAAGGTTAATGGCCCGATCCGGGTTTATTGTGCGCGGTGGTGCCGGTTCTAAGTTTATAGAATAGTTTTTCGTTTCCGCGTTCCGGCGTCGGATTGACGGCCGGGGCGCCGCCGTGCACTTACAGTATCGAGACAGGGCATCGATATTCTAGAGTAGACTAGCGTATACGCTTCTTGACCCATATGATGGGCGATGAATAATCCCACATCCATTAGTGATTGACATCAAAGATGGTATACGGGTACCTAGTGGAGACTGGATACACTGAACATGACTCGCCGAGAACTCCTTGATGGTATTATACCTAGCATCAGATAGCAGTTCTCTGGTGACACTGGTACAGGTTAGTCTGTAGACCCGAGATTGTCATAGTGTCTTGTGTGATTCCCACTGTGCTTTGATTTCCACCTTAGCACGTTCAAGAGAACGTGTAAAACGGTGGTTTTTTGGTACAGTCCCGAGTCACATGGAGGCAATGAGCGATAGGAGGGGATTCGTCTCTCTCGGTATTGGGGGTTGATGTTGCGTTGTGCTCGATTGGCTATAACAGGAAGTCCTTGGCCAGGGCTAATACAGAGATTTACTGGTAAGTGTTATCAGTAGTTTCTCGACCCGTTATGAGCCTCACATCGGCACGACTTATCAAGTTACTGGGGTCTGACGTTTACCACCCTTAGACTAGATATATGACATATCAGACGAAGAGACCAGACTGTACGGTGGTGTTATTGACAGGGTTTACAGGCGTATGAGCAGGCTTGCTTGTTGATATTCTGATCGCTCAATACCCGGGTAGCCGTTACGTCCATCTAGTACCACTGACGGCTTATGGGTGCTTGATATGATCATCACCTAGTGCCGTCGTATTGACGAGTCTTTATAGTCCTATACAGAGGTTTCCTGGCTCAGGCAAAATGAAGTAGGAGCACATATGCGATATGTGCGGGACCGAGATTAATACAAGTATGGGATACCGTATTCTATTCTCGCGATATATGATATCGGTCGGTTATATATGATATAGCCGGGTTATCGAATCAAGTGTTGATTCGATAAGTGATGAATGAGGATTAGGGTTCTTGGAGGAAACTGGTGTTTCCACACTATTGACCCTTGTCCTTTCATTGATCTCTATTCATGTCTAGCCCTTAACAAAACAATTGTTAATCTGATCTCAAATCGCGGTCAAGACTACCAATAAATTGGTAGCGCGCCCGATAAGTATGTTAACTTTTATTTTGCTAAAGTTTATAAACTTCATAAGACATAAAAGAAGTTAAAATATTTTCTCATCCATTGTTCTATCCTAATCCTACGAACCCTATCAAGCAGAGAATTACTCGCGCATGATGGAGATAGAAGTACGAATAGTGATGAAATTCATAATGTAACTAACTAATTAAACTAAAGATCTGTCTTTATTAATCAGCTTCACAAGTACAAACATCAAGTTTAGATTACAAGAGGAAGAAGAAGTTGCTCTTGATCTCTGCCTTGTCGGATGTAGATGTTCCGTTGAATCTCACGTCTCTTTATCACATCGAATCTTGGACCTGTCTTGGATCACTTGTTCTTTGACGGTGATTAGCTTGTGTAAAAGATTGATGATTTCTAAGTTTAGCCCTCGGTCCTTTATATAACCCCAAAAGCAGAAAAAAAAGATCCCCAGAATTAGAGTTAGTTGTAGCAAATCCAACCTGAAATCTCAACTCCTGATTCGGTGA
This sequence comes from Agapanthus africanus, assembly GCA_030015575.1. NCBI lineage: Eukaryota > Viridiplantae > Streptophyta > Magnoliopsida > Asparagales > Amaryllidaceae > Agapanthus > Agapanthus africanus. The sequence continues at coordinate 327,931,122 of JASDDO010000018.1, forward strand.
ATCGGCCGCGGATCCGCCGCATATTGCATGGTTTGGCCATGGATCCACGGCCGTTGGTGAGATCTTGGGTGCAAATTTCTGGGGCTTTATTCTTGTGACACATGGAGATTTATTTGATGTCTTGAGCTTGAAAATATTTCCTGAGTCTTTGCTAGTATTGATTCTTCGATTTTCTTTAATATTTTGGCAGATTTTTTATTTTCGACATCTCAACATCTCGATCTCCTGACCTGAGCCAAAACTTGCACCATATCTCAAAGAATAATGTTAGTAATATTTGGTATTTTTGAGATATTATCCTAACCAATTTAATATGATATTATATTTTAAGAATATTGATTAAGGATATTTGATATGATATGCATATTTAAATTATCAAAATATTATATAAATATTATATGCATATATTTTCCTTCATAATGTTAATTATAATATATAAACATATGAAAATAGCATTTTACAGATAAACCCTCATATATGTCATATTTATAATAAACACCTTTAGATATTTAAGAAAAGTAAGGAAAATGTCATATCAAAAGTGCAATATTTTCGACTGAACAATATGCGACATATCAGACAAAGAGACCAGACTGTACTGTATTGTTACTGATAGGTTTCATGGAGACTATGGACAAGCTTGCTTGTTGATCTTCATATCGCTCAATACCCGGGTAGCCGTTACGTCCAGCTAGTAATGCTGACGGCTCATAGGTGACTGATGTGATCATCACCTACTGCTGGCATATTGACGAGTCTTTAGAGTCCCACACAGAAGTTCCCTGGTTCAAATGAAACGAAGTAGGACACATATGTGATATGTATGTGGACCCGATTAAATACGTGTATGTGATACCGTATTGTAATCTGGCAGTTATCTGTTATCGAGTTAGGTTATATGTGATATAACCAGATTATTGAATCAAGTGTTGATTTAATAATGTGATATATAGATAAATGATATTAGTCGGTCGTATGTGATATAACTGGATTATTAAATCAAGTGTTGATTTAATAATGTGATATATATTATATTTGATATAATTATATCTTAACTAATATCTGTTGGCTATAGTGCCCTCAAGTCAATTATTGGATCGCAGGCACGTGATTGCAATGATTGAGAGAGGACCTGTACCGGTAAAACAGTCTTTCTCGAAATGATAGTATGCCATCTGGCTTGTCTTTATCATTGTGTACATGCTTCAGGTGACATTATAGATCACTATTACATGTTGATAGAGCCCATAGGATTCATGCTTGACTACCGGCAGTATCATGGCGATGATATACGTGGGAGCTGGGTGGTCTATAAGTACATCCTTAAAATGTCTCTAGTCGTGGGAGTTTCAAGACTGGGCATCGATACTCCAAGAGTAGACTAGTGTATACTGATCAAGACCCCGACGAGGGTTGGTGGCCGATCTCAAAAGCTATTGGTGTTAGTTGGTTCACCTAAGATGTATACAGGTGCTCATTGGGTTATAAGTACACCGGACGGACTCTCCGGGAATCTGCTAGTTGGTATTATACCTATTGTCAGATAACAGTTCCCTGGTGACATGTGTACAGGTTAGTTTATCGACCTAAGATCGTCATTTGTCTCGTGTGAGTTCCCATTGTGCTTTGATTACTATCCTACCACGGCTCAAATGAGTCGTGCAAACAGGTTTTAGTTGGGTACAGTCCCGAGCCATATGGAGGCAGTGAGCCGATTGTCGGGGGATTCGTCTCTCCCGGTATTAGGGGTTGATGTCGCGGAGTGCACGGGTGGCCATCACCAGAAATCCTTGGCCAAGGTAGTCGAGAATTACTGATTCAGATCAGTAGTTTCTCAGGTGGTGATAGGTTTCATACCGACACTAAATGTTGCGTTATTAGGGGTTTGACTTTATCCACCCCCTAGACTCGATATGCGATACTCATAGACAGACGGACCGGACTGTACGGATATTGTCACTGTCAGGCTCAGTAGGGGTTTCAGGATGAGTTTGCTCGTCGGCCTCCCTTTCGCTCAATACCTGGGTAGCCAATACGTACAGCTAGTACCACTAACGTGCTTGTGGTTAAACCCACTGCCAGCATATTGACGAGTCTTTAGAGTCCCACATAGAGGGTTTCCCTGCTTCGGGTGAAACGTTGTAGAGGCCGTATGGTTTTATGGCAGGGTTCGATCATATACGTGCACTTGTGCTTGGATCATGATCGGACGGATAATACTAGTGGGCTTTGGTTTAAGCGCGAATCTTAGTATTATATTGTTGGATTATTTTCGTCTCATAGTATTCGTATTCTGTCGGAATACGGATGCGGGTATATATATACGGATGAAGGGTATTCTTATAATTCGTTACAAGTTTACTTTAGAAGATGCCATTTCTTTTTCCATTAAACATTTAGTTTAAATGTTTATGGTTTAGGAAAGTGTGAGTCATGGTTTTCATTAACTCATGCATATGCACTTGGTGATTCATAGTGACATGCATAGGTTTTTGTTTTGGCTAAGATATTTGTTGTGAGTGTTGTGAGATATTTTAGTGGGAATCAGATCTTTTCTTCGTGTGGCTTTCTTTAGTTGCTCACTTGCTCACAAAAAATATAACACAACACTCAAAAAGAAAAAAACAAGCCACCATTTTTTCTTCACTTGCCTTTTTCTTTAGCTCTCACTTTCTCTCGATGGCATCTTCTTCAACCCCCACCCATATGTCTCATGTGTTGAGAAACCTAGGGTGTATTGAGACAAAGTAATCACAAACACTCTCTACTTCATCTTGGCTACCTAGGTTGGCAAACTAGATACTTGAGTTGCTTCGGTTTTGAGGTCGGAGCCCGTAATACAAACTCTCGAGGTGGATCGTCTTCGATGGAGGGAGACCGGAGATCAAACATGATCGAGGAAGCCGCAAGGAGCTTGAGACAGAAGGTGAAAACCGAAGGACATAGATCATTCGGTATAACCTCTCTAAACTCCTTTTCATATAACTAGTTTAGGGTTAATGGTCGATCCGTAGATTAGGGTTCCGTTAGCGCCGTTTTTTAAAAAGTTTTTGTTCTATATTTGGCCACGGATTGATAGCCTAGGCGCTGGCGTAACTCAACAATATCATTAGCACACTAAATATTTTATTATATGTATTAATATATATATATGTATATATATGATATATATATATGATATATATATGATATATATATAGCATGACATAAATTTCTATTTTATGAAAATAGAAATGAGGTGGAAAATGGGAAGACTTTGGGAGCATAGTTGCAAGCATGTGCTTTTATCTTTGTTTATTCATCTTGACTCACTATTCAAGCATGGTTGCAATTTTATATTGCAATAATTCCATGCTTGAATGAGTAAGGGGTTAAGAGTTGCCATTCTCACTTGCTCATTTCCAAGACTTAGCCATTTTTTATTGAGTTGCTCCCATATACTCTCTAGCTTCTTCTTCATCCTCATTGTCATGGTTCAAGCTTCAACCCTTACATGTGATGTGAACCATGATGCTTGAACACAAACTTGTGAGCAAAATCATATCCCCTACTTCACCATCCTACACTTGACTAGAGATCGAGTGTAGCGTGTTTCCTACGCTTAAGAGTTTAGTGTAGAGGTAGCTTGAGTTGGAGGGACATTGCGTGGATCATCTTCGGCATGAAGGTGATCGGAGGAAGCTCGTCCAAACCCTTAAGTGGAGCATAGTGGAGTTGCGAGACTACTACACGGAGCATGTGAAGTGAAGGACTCGATCTACATGGGTATAGCCAACTTTCACTTCTTATATTTTCTTGATATCAAACTTTAAACCCTAATCAACTAGCTAAAGATCTTGGATAGTCTAACTTAGTACCTATAAAAATTTGAATTTGGCATGCTTGATGCCACTAAAACCCTTTGCTGGTGCTAGGATAGACTTTCATATACGTTCTGAATCAAAGTACAGTTCTTAACATGCAGAACACACACAAGAGGAAGAGTTCAGAAATGAACGAAGCCTTCTTGTGGCACTGTAGACTAGGTCATATCAATGCGACAAGACTGGCTAAGTTGCATAAATATGGATATTTGAATCTATTCGAATTTACATCTTATGAAACTTGCCGGTCATGTTTCAAAGGAAAATTGACCAAAACTCCATTTACTGGACACGGAGAAAGAGCTGCTGAACTCTTGGGACTAATACATATTGATGTATGCGGTCCCATGTCTACACATGCTAGGAATGGTTCTGCGTACTTTATTACATTCACTGATGATCTCTCAAGTTTCGAACATGTGTTCTTGTTAAACACAAGTCTGAAACATTTGAGAAATTCAAGGAATATAAGTACGAAGTTAAGAACCAAACGGGTAAAAGTATTAAAATCCTTCGATCAGATCGGGGAGGAGAATACTTGAGCATGGAATTCCGAGATTATCTAAAAGAGAATGGGATTCTCTCTCAGCTTACTTCTCTGAATACACCACAGCACAATGGGGTATCGGAGCGGAGAAATTGCACCCTATTAGATATGGTGCGCTCTATGATGAGTACTGCTGAGTTACATGTTTCCTTTTGGGGTTATGCGCTTGAGACAGCCGCGTACGTATTGAATAGGGTTCCGACCAAATCTGTGCCTACCACTCTGCTGGGTTCCCTAGGTCACTGCTGGGTTTCGGGAGGCATCGACCATGCCAATTTCTAAAAAATTGCCGCGCTAAAGAACCCTAACTTAGAATCTTAACTAGAGAATTAGACGAAACAACATGTAAACAAATTTACATCTAACTGAACAAGGAATACAACCTTTGCAGATCGGTCCTTCACTTCAATAGCTCCATGTAGTAGTCCCTTCGCTCCAAGCAATGAACTCCCAGACTCTAAAAAGGCTTCACAAGATGAACGGAATAAGCTTGCTTGAAGTATTCGAGGCCGAAGATGATCTATGTCGAGGAGACACCAACTCAAGCTACCTCTTCACTAATTAGGGTTTAGTGAAGCAAACACCCTAAAATAATTGCATAATATAGTAGAGGATGATGAAATAGGAATTTTACTCACTTTAGATTTATTTTTCTCACAATATTTCTTCACTTTGAGAAAAACTAGCAAGCTTTCTTTAGATGAAGAAGAAGATGAAGTGGAGATGAGAATGAAACTCATGATGTGAGAATATCAACCATGGGTGAGTTAGTGTCATACACTAACTCATGTAGAGAATAAACCATGGCTAACAATAATGGTTAGGTTAATAAATATCTACAAGTAAAACAAAATTAATGGACTTGGTCAATGATTCTACAAGCTTCTACAAGCTTGAACCATGTGACTAATTTCCAAAAAAATTTGATTAACTTTAAATAATCAAAACCTTACATTATTATAAGCATAGTGTGAGTCTCATACACCCATGAAGCATGTGGCATCAAGCATGACACAAATTCATGTACATTAATATATATCACATATATACTATATGCACACAAGTGAGAAAAAGAAATGTTTAAGTGAGCTAATATTAGTTAATATAAATTAATATATCACATATATAACTATACATTAAATTATTAAATTAACACTTGATTTAATAATCCGGCTATATCACATGCAACCGACTAATATCAAATGTAACATCCTATCGAATCAACACTTGATCCGATAACTCGACTATATCACATTTAACTGAATGATATCATATATCGCGAGAATAGAATGCGGTATCACACACGCGTATTAATCTCAGTCCCGCACATATCACATATGTGCTCCCACTTCGTTTCGCATGAACCAGGAAACCTCTGTGTAGGACTCTAAAGACACGTCAATATGCCGGCAGTATGTAATGATCAAATAAAACACCCACAAGCGACAAGCAGTCTGCTAAACGTAACGTCCACCTGGGTATTGGGCGATCAGAAGATCAAAAAGCAAGCCTGCTCATACTCCTGCAAATCCAATCAGTAACACTACCGTATAGTCGGGTTTCTTCGTCAGATATGTCACATATCTCAGCCTGGGGGTGGTATAACGTCAGACCCTAATAGCCTGATAAGTCATACCGATGTAAGGTCCATAACGGTTCGAGAAACTACTGATAACACTTACCAGTAGATATCAGCAACCCTGGCCAGGGATTTCCTGTTATGGCCAATCGAGCACAGCGCAATATCAACCCCCAATAACATCATATGCTTTAGCAGATAAGCACTAATCAGCTATCGCACACTACGCCTTAACATAGTCAACAAACGTAGCACGAATACTAAATAGTACTTATCTTAAATGACGGAGGGCTACGACAGGTTTTTAAGAAAACCTTTTGCGTAATGAACTTGATATCGTTGTAGAATCGAGTGATTTTGAAAATGAGTGTTTTTGAGGCTTTTGCTAGTTTTGCTATAGAGGTCACTCCCAGTGAAGGGATCTCGGCTCTTTCCTCATCGAATGAGGTGCTGGATATTTCACAAATACTACTAAGCAAAGCATGGACTAAAAAAGCAATAAAAAACAAAACTGAGTGGGTTGTAGCATCTGCTAGTTTCACTAAAGAGGTCACTCCCGGTGAAGGGATCTCGGCTCTTTCCTTATCGAATAAGGTAATGGATATTCTACAAGGAATACCACTATGCAATGCAAGATCTAGAGCTACCAGTTTTTAAAACAAGATTCTGCAACATCTTTAGGTTTCTTTTATTTCATTAATCACATTAATGAAGTCCCGTATTTATGCTTCCTATGCATCACAGAAGACACGAAAGCATCAATATTTATTATATATCATATATATAATATAAGCATTCGTCTCAATATATCAAGTGATCACATCACAGAATATCAGTAATAGAAGAACACATATGAAATATTAGATATATTAGGAATTCCGTGTTTTAAATTAAGCCAGTAAAAAACACGGATTCCACGGTCGCGATGAATAGCCAAACCCACATCTCTAGACCCCTACGAGAGCGGCAAGCAACCCTACCAATTCTAAAGTTAGGAGACCCGGACTCGACTCCTCGAGATGGTCTCCCACTCGACCCTAGAACCCGGTTACTTGTGCACCCCGCCTTGGGTCTATCCTTGTAATATTTCAGAAATATAAAATATTATTTTTGGAAATTAATAGTAAAATAATATATTATGCGAAAACTATTCGGTTTGCGAATTTGGGGTTTTCGTAAAATGGTATAAATATATACCAATATTTAGGAAATAATTAGAGATTTAAAATGATTTATTCATTTAAAAATATATTTATCGGAATTGGGTATTTTATAATTAATTATATGCAAGTTTAAATTAAACTCGATTAGTGCACTACTAATCACGATTATACCAAATCCGTATTTTTAATTAGTCATGGCTAGTGCACCATATTATGTTGCATTGTTGTGTTATTTTGTTTGTTTCGTGTTGCATTTAGTTTTTGTGAGAAAGAGAGAAGAACAAATAGATGCCATGGTTGATAGAAGAAAAAGAAAAGAAAAGAAAAGAATAAAGAATGTGGCATGGGCAAGAGAGAGAAGAGAGAGAGAAGGTGAGGGGTCTTTGACCTTGGCCCATTGTTCCATCTTCATCATTTTTCTTCATTCCTCTTCTCCTTTTCTCTCTATGGCTGCCCTCTCCTTCCACCTCCTCTACCTCCTCACTACACCCCTAAATCCACATCAAAACCTTGCATTCCCTTCATTAAAATTAAGCACAAGCTCGCTACAAGCATGGTGGACCAAGCAAGTTAGGATTTTGAGCACTTGGGGCAACTCAAGAATTTTCTTGAGTTTCCAAATACGGTATTTCTTTCATCATTAGTGTAGTAATTCATTTCCTTTAGCATCTATTTTAGTTTAGAAGTGATTATGTGAGGTTTAGTGAACTTGGAAAATTCCAAGATGAAGTTTAGGGAATTCTTGAGTTGTGATGGTGCAATTAAGGTGTAATTAGTTGACTACATCCCCTTTAGTGTTAAGATCCCACACCAAGTGAATTTGAGAACCCAAGACTTGGACTTTAGAAAATTTCCGTGTCGGTTTTGTAGCTTGTGATGCCTACAAGGAATCTGGAGTGACCTGAGACCTTTACGAGAAAAACTAGCAACTCTATTGACCTAGATTGAGTACTAGAAGACCACCCTGAGAAGACGAACCCAAATAGAGCAACCCTGGCCGAGCAAGCCGGATTTTAGGGTATTGTCTCCGATTCATTCGTGGGTGTTGGTGTTAGAATTGGTTCTGTAGTTCACGTACTCCATATACTACCCCATTGTATTGCTTGTTTAGCCTAATTTTACCTGAGACTAAATCTGGAACCATTTTCTTGAGTTGATGTTTTTGTTTTGTGACTTTTAATGACTTGAACTTCGGATATTGTGTTTTATCTCGGTCACTTGACGTTGGTACGTCGATATCGGGAGTTGTTGGGTTATTCTTGCATGCGTAGACCATAGGTTTTAACCTATGTACGATTCGTGTGTCGTTTTGATTTTCGTGCGTGATTTCTGTTTACGATACTATGTGTTTATATATGTAGGCACCCTCATGTGTACTTTGAACAACAAGGAAGAGTGTGGCGACATCGATTTCGGCAAGTAAGGATCAAGGTGAGTAGATTTATATCTACGGGGAAGTCGGGTGGATGGCGTATAGCACCCCCGCAAATATTGATGTACGATTTATAATTTGGAGATGAGATATGCCACAAACTTAAGGTTATAGTTAATGTTTTAGTGTGAAATGATATGATAGAAAGGATGTCTCAAATTGATATATAAGGATGTGAAATGTAAATGTGAATCATGATTTATAGATGTAGTTGCAAGAGAATGAGTACGAGATTATAGTGGCATGTTATGAGGTCGATGAATACGACACGGGAGTAAAAAGATAGATTGTATATGCAAGATGACATTGATGTGAGATATTGATATGATGAATATGATGACTTGGCTTAATATGTCGTTGCGGATGCGAGGCAATATGAGATAATTGATACCTTTGTCGGTCCCATAATATGAGATTGATACGGATGCGACCTGAGATATAGGTATATATATATATATAATTATGTGAATGATGAGTGAGATGCCGTACGAGACTGTAGATCCGCACCCTCATTGTTGTATAGGTTGATAGAATCTCTATTCTGTTTGTTGTCGCTGCACGATGGTTTACCGCACGCGATGTTTTATCGGATGATTGATCCATACCCTTGACTAGAGGATGCCATACAATGGATTGTACCGTACGTGATGTTGTGAGGCTGGATACCGATTGATAGATTCACCAACTCGGATATATTATAGATATTTAATCCCGGTCTAGACCGCTTAGTTTAGCATTCACGTAGATGTCAGATTAGATACGTATACCTTATAGCATTTTGCTTACGATGTACCTTATGCTACGTTCATGATATTCTCATTGCATTACATATACCTATGCTAGTACACCTACACAATTATCGATGATGCGCATGTTACACTTACACAGATTGCCGGCTCACACACTTTAATCATCGATAATTGCTATGTCACATACACAATAGAATTGCCACATCATGCTATTACTCTTAATTGTTCAGTACCGTCACATGACTCGTTGGCATGATATACTTGCTATGCTCACGTCATTATGCTATGTTGCATGATATACTTGCTATGCTCACATCACCATACTTTGTCGCATGATATACTGAATATCCTCACATTTCTGTTCTATCTTTGCATACATCATGCTTTACGATTATATGCATTGAGATGTTGTTTTCATGAGATTCTGGATTTTAGAACCGTGGTTATATTTCAAAAGAAAGTATGTATTGTTTTAAAAACCCGGTTTCTCTGGATATGAAATTTCGATGCGTCCACCATGTGTTTTCTCGGTTATGAGCTATGTGATACCTGATTCGAGGAGCGGTAGGCACCATCTGCGGGTACATGGTGGACCCGGTAAGATACCTCGGGGCAAGAAATGATTGTCGTGGAGTAGCCGATGAGCCTGGCAGAGGGAACACTACCTACCAGTGATAGTATTTGGGCTCAGCGGTTATCCGGTGGATACCGACCATAGTCGTGAGATGATATGGGTCAATCCGGACTGACGTAGCCTATGGCCCGATCCGGACTGACGGAGCCCGAGATATGAGGATTTACGTGTCGGTGATGGATACGGGTTTCATGAGGTTTCGAGTGTCGGTGTTTGGCACTCAGGTTCCATGATTTTGATATGTCGTTGATGGACACACGTTGGTTGATATCCTCATATTTACATGCATATGCTTTCATGATGTTTCGAGTGTCGATATTGGACACTCAGGTTCCATGATGTTGTTGTGTCATTGATGGACACGTAGATGATATCCATATACATACAGGCATTGATTATATTGTTGGCATATATGCAGACATGGTCACTCTAGATATCATAGTATTACCTTCATGATATAGTTGACCTAGGAAATCGTTGTTTTATTCGATTTCTACCTGCTGATGTTTTCTACTCACGAGTTGGAAACTCACCCCCATTGTGCCACAGTTCTTGCAGGTTGACAGCATGGATCAGTAGCGGTATCGTTGGCACACAGCTTGCTTTCGGGTGATTTTCTTTGGTAGGTGGGACATATTAGATCGTGCCTACTCTTGTATTATTATTCCTGTTGTATCTAGTCAACTCCATCAATCAAAAATTAGTAATTGTGTAAGTAGTAATACTTAGAAAGACTTGTGTTTTCGAGACATAGAGCAACGGATTATATGTTCGGTATTGGGGGATTTGATGTCTTGCTTCTTTACATTATCTTTTGTGTTGATCTTCACCATTAGGCGTCGTATACATATATTCTTGACTTGTGTAGTTATGATTCCGCCGATTGGCGAAGAGCTAGCTCCCACTTGGGGATGCCTTTTATATTATCATGCATATGTGGTTTTAGTTTAAAATATACAAGGGAGGTACTGCCCAAATTTTTAAAAGACGAAACATATTTTTCATCTAGTATAATCCACTTGCATTTTCATGTTCCATTATCTATGCATTTAAGAAAACGTTTGATTTCATCATACCTTTATTTCAAAACTACACCTCTTTTATTTTCTTTAAAAAGGTTTAGATTTTTGGGCTTCGGCTTACTTAAGTTACGTTACGCCTTTACACGTTGCGTGATTTAAGTGCCGGTCACGAGCTAAATTTTCGGGTCGTGACAAAGTTGGTATCAGAGCATTAGGTTTAACCTTGGTTCGAGTCTAGGTTTGACTACGTGGAGTCGGGGGCGTGATCTATTTCGTTACATAGGCTTGACCTTACGGAACTTAGACTTAAATAGGGGGTATTAGACCCGAACTTTCGTTACATAGGCTGACCCTGATTGATGGAGTAGGTAACTCAAGTAGAGTGACATACCATGTGTATGTTCCGCGGCATACTTACGATACAATACTCCGCTTAAGTGACCTTAGGATGTACATATCTTAAGATATGTGATTCTCTTCGTTCCCATGATCATACATATATTTGAGTTCCTTGATTCTATTCGTTTCCATGATCATACTCTCATTGATTCCGTTCCTCCTTATGATCATGTATCCATTTTGGGATCTGTTGATTCCTTTCATTCCTTTGATCTATCTTCTTCGATATATGCTTGAGCTTCCTGTCACCATGGTTTGAGCGCAGATTGAGATGCTTCTAGTGATGTGGTTAGGGCGAGCTCGTCATGGATGAGGACTGACAATCGTGTTTTCTGGTGACATGGGAACATATCGATTTAGTTTTTGTGTTGTGACCTCTCGTTTGAGGCGAGTGTTCAGTTTTGCACCGGATGATCGGGCCACTGATTGAGGCTGCCTGTTAAGAGAGGACTGTTGATGTACAGCCTACCTCAGAGATCGTGATGTTGTCTACCTTGCAGATAGATGACCCAGCTGTTACTGAGATTGATGGGATATCGCCTTCAGACTTTATGAGCTGAGATTGCTGGAGCTTTTAGGAAGAGATGCGACAGAAGATAGCTAGTCTATCTCGAGTTGAGTTGAGTGACTAAGATGATTCGTCTGATTTGATGCGCCGACGTAGTCTTAGTTGAGTTGAAGATTTCCAGTGTGGAGAATCTTATTCAGATCTAAAGTAGATCGATCCAGAGATGACGTTGTTCGTTGGATGCTCTGATAGGAGATCAGTAAGTGGACCAACTTCGAATAGAGGAATTCACCCAGATGTTGTTAGTTGTATATATGCCCTAGAGGCCATTGTTGTACATATGATGTATATTATAGTGGATGATTGGATATACATAGAGAGGACTTTCTTGCTTGACATGATAGTATGCTATTTGGTTTCACTTTGTCTTAACATGTTGACTCGTATTGGTTTACTGTCTTGCTCTCACATGTTGATAAAACCCTTAGGATATGTACTCGACTACTAGGACTATGATGCAGATCATACTAGTAGGGCTAGGGTAGTCCAAGAGTACATCTTATAACTGTTTCTACTCAAGGGTGTATCGAGACAGGGCATCAATACTCCAGAGTAGACTAGCGTATACGCGTCTTGACCCATACGATGGGTGATGGATGATCCTATATCTATTGTTGTTTGACATCAAAGATGGTGTACGGGTGCTCAGTGGAGACTGGGTATACTGAACGGACTCGCCGAGAATCCTAGATGGTATTATACCTATCGTCAGATAGCAGTTCTCTGGTGACACTGGTACAGGTTAGTCTGTAGACCCGAGATCGTCATAGAGTCTTGTATGATTCCCACTGTGCTTTGATTTCCACCTTACCACGTTCATGAGAACGTGAAAAATGGTGGCTTTTGGGTACAGTCCCGAATCACATGGAGGCAATGAGCGATAGGAGGGGTTTCATCTCTCCCGGTATTGGGAGTTGATGTTGCGCTGTGTTGATTGGATATAACTCGAAGTCCCTGGCCAGGGCTGATATGGAGACCTATTGGTAAGTGTTGTCTGTAGTTTCTCGACCCGTTATGAGCCTCACATCGACACGAATTATCGATTACTGGGGTCTGACGTTTACCACCCCTAGACTGGATATGCGACATATCAGACGAAGAGACCGGACTGTACGGGAGTGTTACTGATTGGATTCACAGGAGTATGCACAGGCTTGCTTGTTGATCTTCTGATCGCTCAATACCCGGGTAGCTGTTACGTTTAGCTGACCGCTTCCATCTTGTGGGTGTTTGATATGATCATCACTACTGTCGGCGTATTGACGATTTTAGAGTCCTACACAGAGGTTTCCTAGCTCAGGCAAAACGGAGTAGGAGCACATATGTGATATGTGCGGCACCGAGAATAATACGTGTATGTTATACCGTATTCGATTCTCGCGATATGTGATATCGGCCGGGTATATGTGATATAGTCGGGTTATCGGATCAAGTGTTGATTCGATAAAAAGATGCATATTATATTAGTCGGTTATATGATATATAGCCGGGTTATTAAATCAAGTGTTGATTTAATAATTTAATGTATAATTATATATGTGATATATTATATTACATTAACTAATATAAAACTCACTTAAATGATTCTTTTTCTCACTTGATGATACATTGATATATATGTGATATATGTTAATTGTATTATTTTCTTTTGTTACGTTATATATTATATATGTGATATATAATATTGTAACATGTTAGGCTTACAAATGCAACTAGGGTTTATGAGTTAAAACATGATTAGGGTTGGGATTAGATTAATTATTTTGGTTAATTCTTAATGATGGATTAAGTCATGGATAAGCTTTGAAGAAGCTTCATGAAGGTTGACTTAGTCCACCCTTTTTAGATATTTGTCAAGATATTTGTTAACCTTACCCAAACCCTGACCTATGGTTTATTCTCCACAAAGGTTTAGCATGAAATGCTTAACCCTTGGTTGCATTTCTAACCTAAACAATAATTCATTTTCATTCATCACAACTTTATCTTCTTCTTCCTCTCTCCAAAAGCTTTCTAGTTTTGATTTTGTGATGATTGTTTTGTGAGAAAAAGAAAATAAAAGGGAGCAAAATTCCTACTTCGTCATCCTCATCTATTCTAGCCACTTAGATTAGGGTGTTCACTTCACTAATACCTAATTAGTGAAAAGAGAGCTTGGGTTTGTGATCCCTCAAGGTAGATCATCTTGGATTAGAGAAGACTTCAAGCAAGATGCATCATTCACCTCATGGAGCCTCTCGAGAGTCCGAGAACTTGATGATCACAGCGAAGGGACCTCAACACGGAGCTTATGAAGCAAAGGAACGGACTACAAAGGTTGTAATTCCTAACTCTTAGAAGTAAAGTTGTTTAGTTTGATTCTCTAGTTAAAGATCTATGGTTAGGCTTATCTAGAATGACAAAAAATTTAAACTTGGCATGGTTGATGCCTCCCGAAATCTTGTTGCCATTGTAGGTAACCCAACAGTAGTATAAGAGCCTAGCTAGAGAATTAGACGGATATGTGTAGGATTACAAAACCGAAACAACTGCGAAACACCCGACGAAAAACCCTAGTTTCTGTAAATTTTTCAGAGTGTTAAAAAATGTTCCAAATAGTTGCAGAGTGATGTATGTGATACAATATGAACACCGTACAAATTTTAGCCCATTCCTTGAAAATTTGGTCAAGATCATGTACCCCAAAACCGGCCAGATTGGATCCCCCCAGGCTGAAATTTGTATAGTGTTTTGGGCTCTGGGTTTTGGTACTTTTGGTGTTGTTTGCTTTTGCTAATTTTTCATGTGATGTTATCTCTTAGCAATGGCAATTCGGAGTGTTTCGTATTCGTAATTCTAGTTTTTGTTTCGGTTATTTTAGACGGTATTAAAAAGTTCGAATGGATATCAAATACCCACTTTTTCCCTTGCTGAAATTTTTTTCAAGAGTTGGATCTTTTTCATAGTTAAAGAACATTCAAATATCTTGCAAGTGACGCGGTAGACCCTCTAGAAGAATGAAACCTTAACTCGATTATGTGATCGTCAGAACAGCCTCTAAACCCTAGGGTTTGTGGTAGTTCAGCGTTGCCACGTGTGAGGCGTTGGTTTGACCCTTCTACGGCTGGTCCATTGGTACTGTGGCATGTGATAGATGTTTTTAAACTAAGTTCAAGTGTTGAGCATTAAGGAAATTTTGGGTGTTTGTTGATTCGATCGGAATGTTTAACATCGTCTAGCTTTTTCTGTAATGTGATACAATATATGGAAATCGTCTAGATTTTTCTGTAATGTGATACAATATGTGGAATTCATATAGTTAGGCATGCAATCCATAATATGTGATATTTCGGGTTAACGATGCCTATGATGGTTGTGTATTCCAAATGTTGTAGTTTTTCACTTTCTTTTCTGCGACCGTAAGTGTAATATATGGTATATCCCCATTTTCGTTGCTATATGTCAACGACAATTGTGATAGGCATATTTACTTATGTTGATGACATGTTATGTTATGTGTTGTTGTGATATGTTATATTGGATCGTCGTGTTTTGAATAGCCGGGGTTTTATATGAGATGAGGGTTTTTATTTTCATTCATGTAAAATTCATTGTATGTAATATTCTTTCTTTTGAGGTACTTCCGGGTTGAGGATGATGTCACCATTGTATATTATTTACTTTTCCGCATTAGGATAGACCCAAGGAGGGGAGCACAAGTAACTGGGTTCTAGGGTCCAGTGGGAGGCCATCTCGAGGAGTCGAGACCGGGTCTCCTAACCCTAGAATTGGCAGGGTTACTTGCCGCTCTCGTAGGGGTCTAGGGATGTAGGTTTGACTATTCATCGTGACCGTGGAATCCGTGTTTTATAAAGATTCAAAATAAAACACGGATCTCCTAGTATATCAAATATTTCATATCTTTCTTCTGCTGCTGATATACTGTGATGTGATCATTTTACATGCGTGAGACAAATGCTTTATTATTGTATATATGATATATAATAAACGTTGCTTATGTTTTACACCCGCTCTAGTCCTGCCCCGGTATGCCGTTAGTTAAGTAACTTAACGGTGCATAACGGGATACAGTGGCGAATGCGGATGGCATAAGCGTACGTTGTATTTTCGTTTTTTTTTATGATGCTTAGGAAGCTTAAATGATGGGATTCATTAATGAGATTAATGAAGGAAAAGAAACCTAAAAGATGTTGTAGAATCAAATTTAAAAAAGGGTAGCTCTAGTTTTTGCTTTGCATAGCGGTATTTCTTGTAGAATATCCAGCACCTTATTCGATAAGGAAAGAGCCGAGATCCCTTCACCGGGAGTGACCTCTTTAGCGATACTAGCAGATGCTACAACTCACTCGGTTTTGTTTTTGATTGCTTTTTATAGTTCTTGCTTTGCATAGTGGTATTTGTGGAATATCATGCATCTTATTCGATAAGGAAAGAGCTGAGATCCCTTCACCGGGAGTGACCTCTTTAACGAAACTAGTAAAAACCTCAAAAACACTCCTTTTTAAAATCACTTCTTTCTACAACGATATCAAGTTCATTACGCAAAAGTGTTTCTGAAAAACCTATCGTAACCCTCCGTCATTTTAGGAAATAGAGTACTTAGTATTCGTGCTGCGTTTGTTGACCATCGTTAAGGCGCAGTGTACGGTAGCTGAGTGATATCTTCCTATATAGCATATGATGTGATTAATTAGGACAGTCACATGACTTTGTTGACCATAGTTAAGGGTCATGTGAGTGGGTCTAATTAATCAAGAAATGACGGGTAGAACTTGACTAGTGCTTATGATTTGTTGACCATAGTTAAGGTCATAAGTCACTAGAGGTAAAAATATTATTAGGAATTTCAAGTGTTGAAATTTTCAATGAGATTGCATACCTTCTATGAGATAGTTGGATCCTGATACTCACTGCGATTAAGAGTTACTCCTGGGAGAGTTTTACACATGGCAATTTGCCGATCAAGTAGGTGTCTAGAAAGGTATTTACGGGGTTATGCCTCTAGTAAAATGATGTTTATTTTAATTAGGTCCGTGCGAAAGCACGGGGAACCTCCCTCAAAGTACCAACACTGACCTGGATGAAAGATTGGCGAACTTATAAAGTGTAATTAATCCCGGCTAGTCTCACCTTTTAGGGTTTTAAGGAAGATTTGATAAAAACCAGTGGGAGCCATCCTGATTAGATAAGATAATAACTAATCTTGTCTCACCTTTTAGGCCTTAATCAAGATAATAATATGGATGTATTGACCGAACCCGCTTGTTATTCCGAGCAGGGGAACGTTGGTCCCGCTCCAACTTATAATTGTTATAAGTCCGAGCAGGGAATAGGAGAATATCCGGATTCTCACACCGCCCAAACGAAGAATAAGTATGATGATGCATCTTCTTCGGGTGTGTTAGTTATCGAGAACTGTTTCTCAGTTCACTCTACATCCTGGGTATTAGATACCGGATCGGGACCCCACATATGTAATATGTTACATGGGCTAAAGAATGGTAGGGAACTGGGAATGGGTGATCATTCCATCAGAGTAGGGAATGGTGCAAATGTTGCAGTCAAAGCAGTTAGCGAATATCACCTTTACCAAATGGTAATACATTGACTCTGAACGAATGTTATTACATTCCGAACCTGATATGTAATCTTATATCGGTTTCTTTATTGATTAAAGAAGGATAAAATTTTGTAGTACAGGATAATGTTATGAATATCTTCCTGAATCAAAAGTTAATTGGATCAGACTCGTCAAATAATGGCATATACGTTCTGAATCAAACTACAGTCCTTAATGTACAAAACATACACAAGAGGAAGAATTCAGAAATGAACGAATCCTTCTTGTGGCATTGTAAACTTGGTCAAATCAATGCGACACGACTGGCTAAGTTACATAAGGATGGATATTTGAATCCGTTTGAATTTTTATCTTATGACACTTGCCAGTCATGTATCAAAGGCAAGATAACCAAAACTCCATTTAGTGGACACGGAGAAAGAGTTACAGAACTCTTGGGACTGATACATAGTGATATATGTGGTCCTAAGTTTACACATGCCAGGAATGGTGCCTCATACTTCATTACATTCACTGACGATCTCTCAAGATACGAACATGTGTTCCTTATGAAACACAAGTCTGAAGCTTTTGAGAAATTCAGAGAATATAAGCACGAAGTCGAGAACCAAACGGGTAAAAGTATAAAGATCCTTCGATCAGATCGAGGAGGAGAATACTTGAGTAATGAGTTCCTGGACTATCTAAAAGAGAATGGGATTCTCTCTCAGCGTACTCCTCCATATACACCACAGCACAATGGTGTATCTGAGCGGAGGAATCGCACCCTATTGGATATGGTGCGCTCTATGATGAGCACCGCTGAGTTACTTATTTCCTTTTGGGGTTATGCGCTGGAGACAGACGCATACCTATTGAATAGAGTTCCAACCAAATCGGTGCCTACCACTCTATATGAGATATGGAATGGGAAGAGACTATCTCTTAAACGAGTTAAAATATGGGGTTGTCTGGCCTATGATAAAAAGCAAAATCCGGACAAGCTCGAGGCAAGATCAGGTCTATGTAAGTTTGTGGGATACCCAAAAGATTCCTATGGATATCTCTTCTACCACGGTGAGGAACAAAAGGTGTTTGTTTCTCAATATGCCACATTTTTAGAAAAGGAATTTCTTGCAAAAGAAATTAGTGGCGAAGAGTTAGAGCTGGAAGAAGTTCCAGCAACACAACTACAACTGATGATTTATTGGAACCAGAGGATTCAGTAGTTCCCAACGAACCTCAGCCGCTCCGCCGATCTAGTAGGGTTTCTCATCCACCTAAGAGATACTACAGTTTTCTCATTGATGGTAGGAGCGAGGATTGCATCATGGAAAATGATGACCCGACTAGCTTCGAACAGGCCATCACGAGTGGGAACTCTGTGAAATGGCTGGATGCAATGCGATCTGAGATGGAATCCATGTACACCAACAAAGTATGGACTTTAGAAGTTGCTCCTGAAGTGGTAAAACCCATTGGAAGCAAATGGATCTTTAAAAAGAAACTTGGTGTAGATGGAAAAGTTGAGACTTTCAAAGATAAACTTGTTACAAAGGGTTTTCGTGAACGACCAGGTGTGGATTATGACGAAACCTTTTCTCCAGTGGCTATGCTTAAGTCCATCCGGATCCTACTTGCCATTGCTGCATACCATGACAATGAAATCTGGCAAATGGATGTTAAGACCGCCTTTCTAAATGGTGATTTAGAGGAGTGTGTGTACATGACTCAGCCAGAGGACTTCGTAGATAGTGGGAGCAGCAGAAAGATATACAAGCTGCTTAAATTCATCTACGGGCTAAAGCAGGCCTCATGAAATTGGAACATTTGTTTTGATGTTCTAGTCAAAGAGTTTGACTTCATAAAAAACGTAGATGAACCTTGTATTTACAAGAAGGTTGCAGAGAGTAAGGTTGTCTTCCTCGTATTGTACGTGGATAACATACTCTTGATAGGAAATGATGTTCCTATGATGCACTCGGTCAAGCTCTTCTTATCACATAGATTTTCAATGAAAGATCTAGGTGATGCCTCCTGCATTTTGGGGATTAAGATCTATAGAGATAGATCTAAACGGATACTGGGATTGTCCCAATCTAGGTATATTGACACCATACTAAAGAGGTTTAGTATGGAAGAATCCAAGCATGGGTATTTACCCACGATCTCTGGACTCACTCTCTCCAAAGAGATGTCTCCTAAGACTAATTTGGAGAGAGCTCGCATGCAAGGGATACCCTATGCTTTGGCAGTAGGCTCTATCATGTACGCGATGCTATGTACCAGACCCGATGTAGCATACTCACTAAGTGTAGTAAGTAGGTATCAAGCAGATCCAGGAGAGAGTCACTGGACAGCTATGAAGAACATTCTCAAGTACTTGAGAAGGACTAAGGAGATGTTCTTGGTGTATGGTAACGGAGAATTCCAGGTGGAGTCCTTTACCAATTCGAGCTTCCAAAGTGATAAGGACGACTCTAAGTCTCACTCGGGATTTGTCTTCACCCTCAATGGAGGGGCGGTTTGTTGGAAGAGTTCCATATAGGAAACCGTGGCAGACTCGACGATGGAGGCTGAATACATCGCTGCCAACGATGCTGCCAAAGAAGCTGTCTGGATGAAGAAGTTCATAACTGAACTTGGAGTGGTTCCGTCCATTGAGCATCCAATACCTTTGTATTGTGATAACAATGGAGCTGTGGCTTTGGCCAAGGAACCCAGATCCTATCAGTGATCCAGACATATTCTGAGGCGGTATCACCTGATCTGGGAGATAGTTGATCGCCACGAGATCGAGGTCAGAATAGTTGACACGAAGGACAACACCGCGGATCCACTCACGAAAGCCATACCCCAGATAAAATTTGAGAGACTCTTCGGGATGTTGGGTATGAGATACTACAACAGCTGGCCTTAGTGCAACTTGGAGATTGTTAGTTTTATATATGCCCTAGAGGCCATAGTTGTACATATGATGTATATTATGTTAGTGTATATGCCCTAGGGGCCATTATTGTATCATACTAGCTTTTATATTACTTAATGGAAGCTTGGGATATTCACAGTTATATTAACAGTCTTGCAAAACATGGTAGTATGCAACTTGGTTTATTTCTATCTTAATATGTGTATATGTTAGCATATCGAGAAAACATATTGATAGAGCCCTTAGGATCTTGCTTGACTACCAGCGTTGTGATGGCAGTCACACTAGGGGGGCTGGGTAGTCTACAAGCACATCCTTTTTCAGGTCCCTAGTCATAGGATTATCGAGACAGGGTATCGATACTCCGGAGTAGACTAGTGTGTACGCTTCTCATCCCAGTTGGAGATATGGTCTGTCCCACAGCCATCAGTACGTCGTACTGGAGATAGTATACAGGTGCTCGTTGGGTTACGGGTAAATCGGGCATGACTCGCAGGGAACTGTTGGTTAGTATTATACCCGTCGTCAGTTAACAGTTCCCAGGTGACATGAGTACAGCATAGTCCGCAGACTTGACACTGTTGCTTCGCCTCGAGTGTGTTCCCACTGTTCTTAGATTGCTACCCAACCACGGCTCAAAGAAGTCGTGCAAACAGGTAGCAGTTGGGTGCAGTCCCGAAGCATTTAGAGGCAGTGGCGGTTAGACAGGATTCGTCTCTCCCGGTATTGGGAGTTGATATCGCGCTGTGTCTGGATAGCCATTACGCAAAGTCCCTGGCCAGGGCAAGCGAGATTTACTGGTAGGTTTTCCAGTAGCTTCTCAAGGTGTAATGGGCTTCACTCCGGCACGACTTATACCGCTTTTAGGGGACTGACGCTTGCCGCCCGCTAGGCCCGATATGCGATAGTCCTAGACGAACAGACCGGACTGTACGGAGATTGTCACATCAGGC
Organism: Agapanthus africanus; assembly: GCA_030015575.1. Classification (NCBI taxonomy): domain Eukaryota; kingdom Viridiplantae; phylum Streptophyta; class Magnoliopsida; order Asparagales; family Amaryllidaceae; genus Agapanthus; species Agapanthus africanus. The sequence continues at coordinate 327,952,520 of JASDDO010000018.1, forward strand.
TCAGTAGGAGTTCGGATGGGTTTCCTCATCGGCCTTCTTATCGACATCTACCTGGGGACCGTTACGTACAGCTAGTGCCGCTTGCGGTCTGTGGTTAAACCCACTGCCAGCGTAGTAGTCGAGTCTTTAGAGTCCCACACAGAGAGTTTCCCTGCTTCGGGTGAAACGATATAGAGGTCGTATGGTTTTACGACAGGGTTTGGACATGCACGTGCATTTATGCACGTACGATATTCGGACAGTTTATACTAGCAGGCTTTGGTTGAAGCCAGATTCTAGTATTGGATTATTTGATTTATACAGTCTTAGTATTTCCGTGTTTTCACGGATAGGAGGGGCGTTCTCGTAATTACTCGAGAAGCTTCTAGAAGTTTGATGAGGTGGAGGGCTTAGGTGTTATATGCATTAAATGGTTTTGTGACTCATGGAGATGATTCATCAAGAGAGTTTATGAAGCATTAATGCTTTTAATGACTCACTAGATGATTCATTATGTATTAAATGAAGCATGAAGATATTTATGCAAAGATATTTTTGTGCAAAATATCTTATGCTTCATATATATACACAAATGAGTTAATTTCCATTTCATTATTATTCTCACCTTCTCTCTCCTCAAGCTCCCTCTCTTCAAACTCTAACCCTAACCTCTCATGTATTGAGATCAAGCGTTAGCAAGACTAATTGATCCCTAATCCTATTCTATATCCTCTAGGTTGCCTTGATTAGCACTCTTAGTTACCTAATTACCTCAAGTGAGAGGTCAAGCTTGGAGTAGTAGCTCTCGGGTGGATCTTCTATCACAAAGAGGAGGCCGACGAGGAGGTGGTCAACGAGAACAAGAAGGACTTGGTTCATTTGGTATAATCTTCTTTCATAGTAGCTAATCCTTCCTATGATGTTGTTAGTTAGGGTTTGGCAAAGATCCGTAAGTTAGTCGATGTTTGTTTTAAACAAAATGATTGTTTTACGTATTCCGCCTCCCCGCAACTCGTGGGGTGTCTAACGTCTACTTATAGTGGTATCAGAGTCTCGCTAAACCATAACTAACTTATTAGCAAAGTCGTTAGAAATTCGATCGCAAAACGAACCCAAAAATACGACTTTTTCACCATGTTTCTGCCGATTTTAAAACGGGGTTTAAAAATTTTTTAGGGACCCTTAAAAATAAAAGCAGGGAAATATAAGGTTACTGGAGAAATTTGGGGTTGCAACTCGACTAAACCGCCGCGGAACCGCGGCCAATCCAAAGCGATCCGCCACGGATCCACGGCCGAGTTGGGGCCGGGTCAGCCCAAAATTCCCCAGTAACTCTTCTGTGTTAATTTTGTATTTGCTGGGATGTTCTGTTTCTGCTCAGGTTTCAGGTGCACAGAGAATTATTTGCAGTAGAATCATTTGCATTTGCTTGATCGAAATTCTAAGATGTTTGGCTAATTTGATTATATCTGTGATTTGTTTAATATGTTCGTAAACCTCCCCTAACTGCTAGTATGTCGGTTAGCAGGGTGTTGCACATTTCTGTAATGGTTTGTGTTTGTGAACTTGTTGGATTGTCGTGAATGGATAGCCGGGGATGTGAGACGAGTGTTTCTTTCATTCAAATGTAATTTGCAAATTGTTGTAATATTCTTTTGCAGGGCACATCCGGGCTGAGGTTGTAGCCACCGTTGTATTATTTCATTTACTGATTTTTGCTCCTAGGATAGACCCAAGGTGGGGTGCACAAACTCCTAGGTATTTTGAAGTGTTTAGTGGCCTACTCACGTTGTTGAGGGAGACCGCTTCGCTTCGGGTACTTTGCGGGTAGTTTGCCGTACCGGTAGGGGTCCAGGGTGGGGTTTTGGCTATTCATCACGACTGTGTAATCCGTCTTTCTTTGCAGGCTCAAAAGGAATGCGGATTCGTAGAAAATCCAATATGTTCATCTGTGATCTGGAATGCCTATTATTGCGTCTGACGAATGTACAATATCTATATATGATAGCTATTAGACGTCACTTATGTTTTACACCCGCGCTAGCCCCGCCCCCGCACTGTCGTTAGTTAAGTAACCTAACGGGTGAATGACGGGACCCAGTGGCGAATGCGGATGGCATAAGAGGGCGTTGTATTTTCGTTGTTTTCTGCAATGATAGGTTAATTGATGGGACACATTATATTAATGCAAAGAAAATAAACTAAAGTTGAATCGTTGGAACAGTTTAAAAGAAACCACTCGGTTATTTTAAAACAGAGGATAATTTTTAAATTGCGGAGCTTTAACCACTCCTTTTAAAAGCTATCAGATTCCTTCGATCATATCAAGTTCACTACATTCATGGTTTCGCCAAAACCATTCGTAGCCCTCCATCATTTCATTTGGGTATTCAGTAGTATTCAAGCTATGTATTTTGACCAACGCCAAGGCATAGTGTTTGGTAGCTGTTGGGTATTCATTTGTTGCATAGATAGATAAGTTAGTTTGGGGCAGTCGTATTATCATTTGGCCAACGTCAGGGATATGTACGGATGGGTTCAAATTAACAAGATAATGATGGGTAGAACTTGACATGTGACTTATGACATTTTGACCAACGCCAAGGTCATAAGAGCATGGGGCAGAAATCCATATCGGGAATTTATAAAGAAACTGGAATTTGCAAAGAGATGCATACCATTTGGAGTGTGATAATTTTGGTAGGATTCCTTCAGCTTTATCACACAATGATATTTAGATCCCAATCCTACTATGAGTATCCGCTACTCATCAGGAGATTTGTCACTTAACGATCAATGCTATAAACCAAGTAGGTGTCGAGAAAGGTGTCAAGGGAGTTACGCCCCCAGAAAAAAGAGGTTATTTAATTAAGGAACTTCACGAAAGCGTTGGAAAACCTCCCTCGAAGTACCGACACCGGCCTGGCTGAACGGTTAAGCAAGTATTGTACAGTGAGAATAGTCCTGACTAGTTCTTCCTTTTTGGTTTGAGGAGGGATTCGAGAAACAGTAGGAGCCATCCAGTTTGGATAAACTAAAAACCACTCTAAACTTGCAAGAGCATCATGCTAAAGTGTTCCCTCTCTCTCTCATTGCAGCGACCCAAAACATGATAGGCCTTAAGTTAATATTAGAGAAAAATATATTGACAGGGCCAAACTATAAAAATTGGTTCAGAAATATTAAGATGGCTTTGACTTATGACAAATTGGGGTATGTCCTTATTGCTAAGGCACCTGCTGTCCCTGGTCTAGATTCCAGTATTTCGGATAAGTTAATCCACAAAACCTGGGAGTGTCACGACCCGAAAGAGCACGTGACTGGCCCTTGAACCATATGAAGTCTATAGGACTCCATCTGATCCAAGTAAGCCAAAAGTCCAGAAATCTAAAATCATTTTAAAGAGTAAATAGAGAAAACTAGTTTAAAGAAGTGGAGAAAACATGTTTTGAACTCAAGGTTTTTAAATAACTAAGCCGAATGTGCATTTTTAAAATGTATAGTCTTTTCTAAAAATTCCGGCAGAGTTTCCTTTGTAAATACTGGCCCCGAACGGGGTACAACAAGAATAATATATATATGCAATGATAAAAGGCATCCCTAAGCGTGAGCTAGCTCTTCGTCAATCGACGGTCATAACCACACAAGCAATATAATATACAACGCCGAAGGGCGAGGATCAAAACTCAAAAAAAGAAACTCAAGATAACATGAAAACCATAATACTGCTACACGCTACTCTAAGGTTGAAATAATACATCACTAGTGTCTAAGTCTGAAACAATATACAAGTTTTGGTTGATGGAATTCTAGATACAAAGAAATAATACATGTACAATGGTGGTTATGATGCAAAAGAACCCACCTACCCAATGCAATTCACCTGCAAGGAAGCAGTGTGCCAGAAATGCCGCTATTCAATCAGTTCGGCAAAACCTGCAAGAAGCTGTGGCACAATGGGGGTGAGTTGCCAACTTGTGAATAGAAAATATCTACAAGAAGAAATTGAATGCATGACATAATCCTAGGTCAAAACGATCAGATATAACATAAGCCTCAAAGAGTAAGTCTGAAGCATGATAATGTGGCAATGTACCATCTAAAAATGTAAGTAGTGCCAAGTACTCGTACCAGTGCCTCAGGTGATAACATGTCATAAATATAAGGTATGTCTGCATGAAGTAAATATGCTGAAGTATCAAAATGGATATCAATACACATATATTAGCGTCCCATTCCACTAATATTGGTGTAAGGGTATATATAACAGCGCCCTCATACCCTGTTATATATACAAATGAAGTATGATCAATGTAATAAAAGTCTGTATGTGATCAATGTCTGTACATATGTGGACCCCTTCCACCTGTCACCCAATGACAATAAGCATCATGCATGTAAATATGAGGATATAATCAAAATCATGGAAAACATCATGAAACCTGTGCCTAGCATCGGCACATAAATCCTCATCTATCAGGCGTTGTCACCAAGACTAGCCCTGATAGGTACGTATTATACGCTCCCCCAAAACCCGAGTGCCCAGCTTCGACCCTCGAATTTCAACGTATCATACGCACAAACTCCGGTTGGTATCCTCACGATAACCGCCGAGTCCAAATACTATCACCGGTAGGTACTCGCCCACCTCCAGACTCAATCGGCAAAGTCCATCGATCATCTTGCCGAGGGGAACCATACCGGGCCCTACCATGTACCCTCATACGGCACCCACTCCTTGTATGGGGTATATAATCAGAAACGATAAATTTCATGGTGGCTGCGCAAATATCATATCAAGAAAACCGGGTTTTTCAAATAAGTACATACTCTCCTTTGAAATTATCCACGGTTCCCAAATCCAGAAATATCATGAAAACGAATATCTCAATGCGCATAATCATAAAGCATGATGTATGTGACACATAAATGAAATGCAAGTATAACAGTATATCATGCAACATGGAATAATGGTATGCACATGCAAGGTCATATCCTGATGCAATAATACTACTGTGTAGTGACATGGCAATTATCGATGATGAAGTGTGTGAGCCGGCAAGTAAGTGTACGTGGAACATACGTATCATGGATAATTGTGCTGGTGTCCTAACAACATGATAGTAATATAGCAATAAACGCATGCAAAGCGATGTGAAAAGCATGAAGATGCGGAAATCGAATAATCAACGCAACAGTAAAGAATCTACATCCATATGTATATGTCATGCAGTTATACCATTTGAAATAAGACGAATCAGGATTTTTAGTAAAATAAGGGCTACGGTGTTTTTTAAGAAAGATACGTCTTGAAAATACCCGTAGAATCCCTTTTCTTGTCTTTAAGATATTCCTGATTCGTAATTTTTGAAATAGGTATGACTCGGGTCTAGTCTGACATCTACTATGCAAACTACAGATCTAAGTATCAAGTCAATCGGGAGGGGTATGGAAACCACCTAAATCTGAGTCGATACATATAAATATAAATATAAGAGTCGGTGATCCCGCCTTAATAGTATCGCGTACGATACCGTATATCATCTGACATCCTCGAGTCATGAGTGCGGATCAATTATCAATATATAGCTCGTACGGTAAATCGTTGTACGGCATCCCAATAGCTGGGTACGGGTCAATATCACATTATCTGGGGTACTGATCTAAGTCTAGAACAAATCGATACCATCTATATAAGTATGAATGCGGGGGTAAAACACATGCCCAAAGGCCCGCTAAAAATCACCTGTCGTATCCCAAATACGAATCATATCAAATCACCGATCTCACGGCACTATGCCCAATATCATCGACTCATCTCCAATGTCATCCAATATCATCAAAGACAGTGCAAGTATAATGAATATGCAAGGGTGTGCGTGTGGGTGTAAATCTATTCTAGGGTTCGCGACTATGAACTACACTAGTTTACTTCTAACCCTAAACTATCCATAATACACCTAACACAATTTCCACGACACACTATAACTATTATATATATAATATATATAGACCTTATATCAACTACGGACTGCGGGGGTGCTATACGCCATCCACCCGACTTCCCCTCGTAGATATAATCTACTCACCTTGCGTCTTCATTTGTTGATGTCGCCACGTACTTGCTTGTCGTCCCGAAGTCTCCATGGGGTACCTACACATCAACGTATCGTGAACGCGTATTAAAACCAAACTAAAGCTAAAACGACACACGAAAACCCAAACGATACGCTAAGGGGCCTATAGGTTAGAACCTATGGGTACGCTTTCAAGACCATCAATCAATCCTCGATATCGTCGTATAAACGCCAAATAGTCAAGGTAAAACACAATACGTAAATTCAGAATTAAAAATACGGAATACGGAAACACGAATCCAAAACAGCAACTAAGGAAATAGGCTCCATATTTCACCCTAGGTCAAATTAGACAAATCTATACATGCCAGGGGTCTAACCTACTGGTAAAGGGGCATCAAAACCAAAACGATGAAAATCCACCATGGTCTGGCCGCAAATTGCGGCCAGAATGGATAAATTTGCGGCCGGGAATAGGAGGTAGGGGCTAGGGTTCTGGTGGTAGCTTTCTAGGTGCCTGCACATACCACTGTCTAACCAAAATAATTTTCAGAGTCTCGGGGTGATAGCAGATTCAGTATAACCTTCATAGATTTCACAAATTTTCCGATATCGGTTTCTAAATCCGTATTCCGGGTCTTAAGTATCAGGTTTGGGTCTCAATACTAGCACTAAGGTGTTGGTGTAGTCTCTACTGGGCTCAATTTCACATCATAACTCAAATTTCCCTCAAACCCTAACTAGGTTTTCCTCAAATCCACAAAACACACAATGTCGGTTCTATCACAACATGGGGGTATAAGTAATGCTAAAACTAAGTTAAGGGTTCAGTAAATACCTCATTTGGGAACTCAAGAATTTTCTTGAGTTGCCCCTAAAGGCCAAAATCCTTGCTTTCTTGGTCCAATGTGTAGATCTTGAGCTTGTGCACACTTTTAATGAAATGGGGGTAGGGTTTTGGTGATGTTTTTGAGATGAAATGAAGGCTTGAAGACGGGAGGGTGAAGAGGGGCAGCAGCTGCAGCAGGAGATAGAGGAAGAGGGAGAGAGAAAATGAGAGGAAGAATGAAGAGAAAGGCCAAGTCAATACCCTCACCTACCCCCTCTCTCTTACCATATCTCTTTCTTTAATCAAATCCTTTTCTTTTCTTTTCTTCTCCAAATTCCTTTCTCACAAGAATAGTAACCCCAAAAGAAACACCATGGTAGAAAATGCACAAGTGTTGGAAAAAAAAGATATGTGCATGTTTTGCACAAAATTGCTAAAAACCCGATTAGCGATTTTTAATCGCGATTAGCACTAAATTATCATATAAAAGATCACGGATACTTAAAAATATCATAATTCCATAAAATAACCTATTTTAGAATTTTCCATAATTTTCCAAAATTTTCTCTATTTATTTGTATTTAATTATACCGAAATATTAAAATATTCATTAAAATAATATTAAATTATAAAAATTCCCAAAAATAATAATTTATTATTTTGAAATGTTACAGGGAGTTAGATTGCGCGAAGGCCAAATGTATCGTGCTTGCCTCTATGAATAATGAACATCAGAGGAGGCACGAGGATATGGATCTTGAATCCATATTTCTCCACACAAAGGATCTATATGGAGAGAAATCTCGTATAGCAAGATACGAGAACTCGAAGAACTTGTTTCAGTCGAGGCTGGCCGTCAGATCATTTGTAGGAGAACATGTCCTAAAGATGATTGGCTATATAGAAGAGCGCGCGGGCCTCGGGACAACTTTAGAGAACAAGCTGTATACAGATTTGGTTCTTCAGTCCCTTCCTTCCACCTACACCCAGTTTATTCTGAATTTCAACATTCAAGGAAAAGAAGTTGAACTTTTAGAACTCCTTAATATGTTGAGGAGTGCAGAGGGTACCTTGCAGAAAGTAAGGGATACACCTACTATGTTTGTTCGTGGTGCTTCCTCTTCCAGGTCCAAGGCAAGGGCCAAAGGAAGGAAGATGAAGGCCGCCACCAAACCAAGAGGAGGTGTTGGTAAGGTGAGAGTTAAGGAAAAAGCAAAGGTTGCGGTGCTAGTAGTGGCAAAGGACGAGTGCTTCCACTGTCGTAGGAAAGGCCATTAGAAGAAAGATTGCAAAGCTTGGATTTCCAAGAACCAGGAACCGAAGCAAGCTGTGGCTTCGACTTCAGGTGTGTTTGTAATTGAAAAATGTCTGTCAATTAACTCTACTTCCTGGGTATTAGATACCGGATCAGGATCTCATATATGCAATTCATTGTAGGCACTGAGAGACCGTAGAGAGCTGAAGGTTGGTGATATGACCCTCCAGGTTGCTAACGGAGCTAGCGTGGGTGCTGTGTCCGTAGGGGATTATCACCTAGGATTGACGAGTGGACATATTTTGGTTTTGCGCAACTGTTTTTGTGTACCTAGTTTAACGTGTAATATCATATCAATTTTGTTGTTATCGAAAGAAGGTTATGATTTCACGTTTGTAAGCGATATTGTTAACATCCACCTTAATCATGGTTTGATTGGGTCCGGTACACTAGATAACGGTATATACGTATTAAACCAATTACAGAATTTTAATGTCCAGAACACACTAAAAAGAAAGTCTCCATATATAAATAAGGCTTTCTTATGGCATTGTAGACTGGGTCACATCAATGAGACAAGGTTAACTAAGTTATGTAGAGAAGGAAATTTAGATCCGTTCAAATATCAATCTTATGCAACTTGGCAATCATGTCTCAAAGGAAAGATGACAAAGACTCCATTCACCGGGCATGGAGTAAGAGCGAGCGAGCTCTTAGGACTCATACACAACGATGTATGTGGTCCAATGTCTACACATGCAAGAGGTGGTTTTTCATATTTCATTACTTTTACGGATGATTACTCTAGATACGGATTCATTTTCTTAATGAAACATAAATCCGAGGCCTTTGAGAAATTCCAAGAATATAAGAATGAAGTAGAAAACCAAACCGGCAAAAGTATCAAGACACTGAGATCTGATCGAGGCGGTGAATACTTAAGTGCCGAGTTCCTAGGTTACCTAAAAGAGAAAGGAATTCTCTCTCAGCTTACTCCTCCATACACTCTACAGCATAATGGTGTATCGGAGAGACGAAACCGAACCCTATTAATTATGGTACGTTCCATGATGAGTAATGCTGAGTTACCGCGATCTTTTTGGGGTTATGCGCTAGAATCAGCAGCATATCTTTTGAACAAGGCTCCTACCAAGACTGTGCCTACCACGCCATATCAGATGTGGAGTGGGAAGAAACCCTATCATCAGTATCTGAAGATATGGGGATGTCCAGCTTTTGTTAGAAAGCAGCATGCGGACAAACTCGAGGCACGATCAGTAAAGTGTAAGTTTGTGGGATATCCAAAAAACTCCAAGGGATATTTCTTCTATTACGCAGAGGAACAAAAGGTTTTTGTTTCTCGTAATGCCCATTTTCTAGAACATCAGTTTTTAGAAAAGGAAACAAGTGGGAACGCAGTAGAACTGGAAGAAATTCCAGAATCACAAACTACTACTGAAAGTTTGGTAGAACTAGTAGTTCAAGAAGAACAGGACATTCCCGCACCCCTCCGCAGGAGTAGTAGACCGTCTCATTCGCCTGAGAGATACTTCAATTTTCTCATAGATGGAGATAGAGAGGATTGCGTCATTGATGATGATGAACCTACTAGCTTCCAGCAAGCCATCCAGAGCGGTGACTCGGTAAGATGGCTGGATGCAATGCGGACCGAGATGGAGTCCATGTACACTAACAAAGTATGGACTTTGGACTTTGCTCCAGGTGGGGTAAAACCCATAGGATGCAAATGGATCTTCAAGAAAAAGATTGGTGTAGATGGACAGGTGGAAACCTATAAGGCTAGACTTGTTGCAAAGGGTTTTCGTCAAAGACCTGGTTTGGACTATAACGAAACTTTTTCTCCAGTGGATATGCTTAAATCCATTCGGATCCTTCTTGCCATTGCCGCCTTCCATGATTATGAGATCTGGCAGATGGACGTAAAGACAGCTTTTCTAAATGGTAATTTAGAAGAGTGCGTCTATATGGATCAGCCAGAAGGTTTCAATCAGACTGGAAGCAGTGGGAAAGTGTGCAAGTTGCTTAAGTCCATTTATGGACTAAAGCAGGCATCGCGGAATTGGAACATCTGTTTTGATGAAACGGTCAAAGAATATGACTTTATCAAAAATCCAGATGAACCATGTATATATAGTAAAATTGTAGCACGAACTGTCGTATTCCTTGTCTTGTACGTGTATGACATTCTATTGATAGAAAATGACATTCCTATGCTACAATCTGTCAAAGGATTCTTATCACATAGGTTCTCCATGAAAGACATGGGTGATACCTCTTACATTCTGGGGATCCAGATCTATCGTGATAGATCCAAGAGGATGTTGGGACTATCGCAGTCCAGGTATATCAACACTATACTGAAAAGATTCAATATGAGATTCTAAGCGCGGTAATTTACCGGCTTGTCACGGAATAACCCTATCCAAAGAGATGTCTCCTAAGACTGATTTGGAAAGGGATCGCATGTCAGTTATACCCTACGCTTCTGCGGTAGGCTCTATAATGTATGCGATATTGTGCACCAGACCAGATGTAGTTTATGCACTGAGTGTGGTAAGCAGGTATCAGTCAGACCCAGGGGAGAAGCACTGGATAGCAGTAAAGAACATTCTCAAGTACCTGAGAAGGACTAAGGAGATGTTCTTGGTTTACGGCGGAAAAGACCTCAAGATAGAGTCCTTTGCTGATTCCAGCTTCCAGAGTGACAAGGATAACTCCAAGTCCATGTCAGGTTATGTCTTTACCCTCAATGGAGGGGCGGTGTGCTGGAAGAGTTCCAAGCAGGACACCGTTGCTGACTCGACGATGGAAGCATAGTATATTGCTGCTTGCGATGCCGCAAAAGAAGCATCTGGATAAAGAAGTTCCTCACAGAACATCAGATGGTTCCTACCATTGTTGATCCAATACCGCTGTATTGCGACAACAACAGAGCTATAGCTTTAGCGAAGGAACCCAGGTCCCATCAGAAGTCCAGACACATCTTAAGGCGGTATCACCTGATCAGGGAGATCATAGATCGCTGGGAGATTGAGGTCCGGAGAGTTGCTACAGAGGAGAACACTGCTGATCCATTCACAAAGGCCTTACCTCAGATTCAGTTCGAGAGGCTACTCGAGATGATCGGACTTCGATACGCCAGTACATGGCCCTAGTGCAAGTAGGAGATTGTTAGTGTATATGCCCTAGGGCCCTTTATTGTATCATACTAGCTTGTATATTACTTAATGGAAGCTTAGGATATTCACAGTTATATTAACAGTCTTGCTAAACATGGTAGTATGCTACTTGGTTTATTTCTATCTTAATATGTGTATATGTTAGCATATCGAGAAAACATATTGATAGAGCCCTTAGGATCTTGCTTGACTACCAGCGTTGGGATGGCAGTCACACTAGTGGAGGCTGGGTAGTCTACAAGCACATCCTTTTTCAGGTCCCTAGTCGTAGGATTATCGAGACAGGGCATCGATACTCCGGAGTAGACTAGTGTGTACGCTTCTCATCCCAGTTGGAGATATGGTCTGTCCCACAGCCATCAGTACGTCGTACTGGAGATAGTATACAGGTGCTTGTTGGGTTACGGGTACACCGGACAGAACTCGCAGGGAACTGTTGGTTGGTATTATACCCGTCGTCAGTTAAAAGTTCCCAGGTGACATGAGTACAGCATATTCCGCAGACTTGACACTACTGCTTCACCTCAAGTGTGTTCCCACTGTTCTTAGATTGCTATCCTACCATGGCTCAAAGGAGTCGTGCAAACAGGTAGCAGTTGGGTGCAGTCCCGAAGCACTTGGAGGCAGTGGCGGTTAGACAGAATTCGTCTCTCCCGGTGTTGGGAGTTGATATCGCGCTGTGTCTGGATAGCCATTACGCAAAGTCCCTGGCCAGGGCAAGCGAGATTTACTGGTAGGTTTTCCAGTAGCTTCTCAAGGTGTAATGGGCTTCACTCCAACACGACGCATACCGCTTTTAGGGGACTGATGCTTGCCGCCCCCTATGCCCGATATGCGATAGTCCAAGACGAACAGACCGGACTGTACGGAGATTGTCACATCAGGCTCAGTAGGAGTTCGGATGGGTTTCCTCATCCGCTTTCTTATCGACATCTACCTGGGGACCTTTACCTATAGCTAGTGCCGCTTGCGGTCTATGGTTAAACCCACTGCCAGCGTAGTAGTCGAGTGTTTAGAGCCCCACACAGAGAGTTTCCCTGCTTCGGGCGAAACGATATAGAGGTCGTATGGTTTTACAACAGGGTTCGGACACGCACGTGCATTTATGCACGTACGATATTCGGACAGTTTATACTAGCAGGCTTTGGTTTAAGCCAGATTCTACTATTGGATTATTGGATTTATACAGTCTCAGTATTTCCGTGTTTTTACGGATAGGAGGGGCGTTCTCGTAATTACTCGAGAAGCTTCTAGAAGTTTGATGAGGTGGAGGGCTTAGGTGTTATATGCATTAAATGGTTTTGTGACTCATGGAGATGATTCATCAAGAGAGTTTATGAAGCATTAATGCTTTTAATGACTCACTAGATGATTCATTATGTATTAAATGAAGTATGAAGATATTTGTGCAAAGATATTTTTGTGCAAAATATCTTATGCTTCATATATATACACAAATGAGTTAATTTCCATTTCATTATTATTCTCACCTTCTCTCTCCTCAAGCTCTCTCTCTTCAAATTCTAACCCTAACCTCTCATGTGTTGAGATCAAGGGTTAGCAAGACTAATTGATCCCTAATCCTATTCTATATCCTCTAGGTTGCTTTGATTAGCACTCTTAGTTACCTAGTTACCTCAAGTGAGAGGTCAAGCTTGGAGTAGTAGCTCTCGGGTGGATCTTCTATCACAAAGAGGAGGCCGACGAGGAGGTGTTCAACGAGAACAAGAAGGACTTCGTTCATTAGGTATAATCTTCTTTCATAGTAGCTAATCCCTCCTATGATGTTGTTAGTTAGGGTTTGGTAAAGATCCGTAAGTTAGTCGATGTTTGTTTTAAACAAAATGATTGTTTTACCTATTCCGCCTCCCCGCAACTCGTGGGGTGTCAAACGTCGACTTACATATTATAGTGGATGCTTGGATATATATAGAGAGGACTTTCTTGCTCGACATGATAGTATGCTATTTGGTTTCACTTTGTCTTAATATGTTGACTCGTATTGGTTTACTGTCTTGCTCTTACATGTTGATAAAACCCTTAGGATATGTACTCGACTACTGGGACTATGATGCAGATCATACTAGTGGGGCCAGCGTAGTCCAAGAGTATATCCTATAACTGTTCTTAGTCGAGGGTGTATCGAGACAGGGCATCGATACTCCAGAGCAGACTGGTGTATACGCGTCTTGACCCATACGATGGGCGATGGATGATCCCATATCCATTGTTGTTTGACATCAAAGATAGTGTACGGGTGCTCAGTGGAGACTGGGTACACTGAACGGACTCCCCGAGAACTCCTAGATGGTATTATACCAATCGTCAGATAGCAGTTCTCTAGTAACACTTGTACAGATTAGTCTGTAGACCCGAGATCGTCATAGAGTCTTGTGTGATTCCCATTGTGCTTTGATTTCCATCTTACCACGTTCATGAGAACATGCAAAATGGTGGCTTTTGGGTGCTGTCCCGAATCATATGGAGGCAATGAGCGATAGTAGGGGTTTCGTCTCTCCCGGGATTGGGAGTTGATGTTGCGCTATGTTCGATTGGATATAACTGGAAGTCCCTGGCCAGATCTGATATGGAGACCTACTGGTAAGTGTTATCAGTAGTTTCTCGACCCGTTATGAGCCTCACATCGACACGAATTATCGGTTACTGGGGTCTGACATTTACACCCCTAGACTGGATATGCGACATATCAGACGAAGAGACCAGACTGTACGGGAGTGTTACTGATTGGATTCACAGGAGTATGTACAGGCTTGCTTGTTGATCTTCTGATCTCTCAATACCCGGGTGGCTGTTACGTTTATCTGACCGCTTCAAGCTTGTGGGTGTTTGATATGATCATCACCTACTGCCGGCGTATTGACAATTCTTTAGAGTCCTACAGAGAGGTTTCCTGGCTCAGGAGAAACGGAGTAGGAGCACATATGCGATATGTGCGGGACCGAGAATAATACGTGTATGCGATACCGTATTCGATTCTCGCGATATGTGATATCGGCCGGGTATATATGATATAGCCGGGTTATCGGATCAAGTGTTGATTCGATAAAAAGATGCATATTATATTAGTCGGTTATATGATATATAGCCGGGTTATTAAATCAAGTGTTGATTTAATAATTTAATGTATAATTATATATATGATATATTACATTACATTAACTAATATAAAACTCACTTAAATGATTCTTTTTCTCACTTGATGATACATTGATATATATTTGATATATGTTAATTGTATTATTTTCTTTTGTTATATTATATATTATATATGTGATATATAATATTGTAACATGTTAGGGTTATAAATGCAACTAGGGTTTATGAGTTAAACCATGATTAGGGTTGGGATTAGGTTAATTATTTTGGTTAATTCTTAATGATGGATTAAGTTATGGATAAGCTTTGAAGAAGCTTCATGAAGGTTGACTTTGTCCACCCTCTTTAGATATTTGTCAAGATATTTGTTAACCTTACCCTAAGCCTAACCTATGGTTTATTCTCTACAAGGGTTAAGCATGACATGCTTAACCCTTGGTTGCATTTCTAACCTAAACAATAATTCGTTTTCATTCATCACAACTTCATCTTCTTCTTCATCTCTCCAAAAGCTTTCTAACTTTGATTTTGTGATGATTGTTTTGTGAGAAAACGAAAATAAAAGAGAGCAAAATTCCTACTTCATCATCCTCATCTATTCTAACCACTTAGATTAGGGTGTTCACTTCACTAATACCTAATTAGTGAAAAGAGAGCTTGGGTTTGTGATCCCTCAAGGTAGATCATCTTGGATTAGTGAAGACTTCAAGAAAGATGCATCATTCACCTCATGGAGCCTCTCGAGAGCTTGAGAACTTGATGATCGCAGCGAAGGGACCTCAACATGGAGCTTATGAAGCGAAGAATGGACTACAAAGGTTGTAATTCCTGACTCTTAGAAGTAAAGTTGTTTACTTTGATGTTTAGTTTGATTCTCTAGTTAAAGATCTAGGGTTAAGGTTATCTAGAATGGCAAAAAATTTAAACTTGGCATGGGTGATGCCTCCCGAAACCTTGTTGTCGTTGTAGGTAACCCAATAGATGCATGGTGAGTTGATTGGAATGGATGAATAAAGCGTATTCCTCCGATGATTTGGATGAGTTCCCGAGGACGTGTTCGGCTAGATATCTTCTACAGAGTGATGATGTAACATTTCAGAAAAATATAAAATATTATTTTTGGAATTTAATATTAAAATAATATTTTCCCGAAAACTTCCCGATTGGCGAAATTGGGGTTTTCGAAAAAGGGTATAAATATATACCAATAATTGTGATATAAAAGGAAATTAAAATGATTTATTCATTTAAAAATATATTTAATGGATTTGGCAATTTTAAAATTTATTATACGCAGTTTTGATAAAAACTCGATTAGTGCACTGCTAATCGCGATTAAGCCAAATCCGTGTTTCTACAGTTTTCATGGTTAGTGCACCATAACATGTTTCTTTTGGTTACATGTTATTTCATTTGTGGTTTTATATGGGTGTATGTGTTTTTGGTGAGAAAAAGAAAAGGGAAAAGAAAAGTCAAAAGGGGACATAATGATTAGGGTAGGAAGATTTTTGGAGAGAGAGAGTGTGTGAATAAGTGAGAGAGGGGGAGGGGCTGCTGCCATTCTATTCCCCCATCTTTTTTCTTTTCCCTCTTCATCTTCCTCAAGCCACATCCCTCCACTTAAAGCCCTAAATCTATCTCCAAACAAACCCTAAAACCCTAAACCCCTTTCACAAAAATTAATCCCCATCTCTTCCTCTACACATTGAACCAAGCAAAGTGGAATTTTGATGACGTTGGAGAGCTGGAATTTTCTTGAGTGGCCTTATTGAGGTATAACTTCTTCCTTTTAGTTTAGTTTTGTATGATGTCGTATTTTAGTGTCGTTTTGTGCTATCCATAACCTGCTGTGACCCCGAGACTTGTCTGTGAAAACAAACAGTGTGCTAGTGTTGTGCTCGAGACCTGGAGTGTTCACCTGAAACCCTATCCCTTTCCCATCGGTTTTAGCCGGCGGCTAGTGAGGAAATTCCGGTGACCCCGGATTGGTAGAGGAGTTAGACCTTGGGTTTTGTAGGGTAGTTACCTGAAGGTGTTTAAGGGTGTTTGGTTCTATTAGATTTTTATGTAATGACTGTTGGTGGAATATGGGAATATTGGTGAGTGTTTACATGACCATGGTGACACGTTACCCTGACCTGAACCATAGAAGTGAACCCGATGAATAAACTTTAGAATTGATCCATGTCGGTTTTGTGAGTATTTTGGTTATGCAGGGAAATCTGGAGCAACCCAGGGAATTTCTGAGAGTAGCAAACAATACCAGGGGCCTAGATACATTACCAGGAGACCACCATGACAGAACGAACCCATTCAGAGCATAGGGGGACGAGGAGGCCGGAATTTTAGCCTATGTGGCTAGCCTGGTGTGGGAGTTAGAGGGCTAGGTGGTTACAGTAGGTCGTATATGTAAGTCAACGTTATACACCCTACGAGTTGCGGGGAGGCGGAATAGGTAAAACAATCATTTTTCTTTAAAACAAACATTGACTAACTTACGGATCTTTGCTAAACCTTAACTAACAACATCATAGGAGGGATTAGCTATTATGAAAGAAGATTATACCAAATGAATCAAGTCCTTCTTGTTCTCGATGGCCACTTCCTCGTCGGCCTCCTCTTTGTGATAGAAGATCCACCCGAGAGCTACTACTTCAAGCTTGACCTCTAACTTGAGGTAACTAGGTTACTCAAAGTGCTAATCAAAGCAACCTAGGGAATATAGAGTAGGATTAGGGATTAATTAGTCTTGCTAACCCTTGATCTCAACACATGAGAGGTTAAGGTTAGGGTTTGAAAAGAGAGAGAGAAGGTGAGAGTGAGAATGAAATGAAATAATATCTCATCTTGAATATATATGAAGCATAATGATTTATTAAATGAATAAATCAAATGATTTATCAACCTTGCTTCATTTATTCACTTTGTGTGATTCATCTCATGAGTCATTAGTCATTAAATGCATCATTAACTTCATGGATGAATCACACAAATGAGTCACTAAATCAATAAATGCAAATGCCACCTTAGACTCCAAGTCATCATCCTTCTAGAAGCTTCTCGACAATTTACGAGAACGCCCCTCCTATCCGCGTAAACACGGAAAAACTTTAGACTGTATAAATCCAATAATCCGATACTAGAATCTGGCTTAAACCAAAGCCCGCTAGTAAAAACTGTCCGAACATCGTACGTGCATAAATGCACGTGCGTGTCCGAACCCTGTCGTAAAACCAAACGACCTCTATATCGTTTCGCCCGAAGCAGGGAAACTCTCTGTGTGGGACTCTAAAGACTCGACTACTACGCTAGCAGTGGGTTTAACCATAGACCGCAAGCGGCACTAGCTGTACGTAACGGTCCCCAGGTAGATGTCGATAAGAAGGCCGATGAGGAAGCCCATCCGAACTCCTACTGAGCCTGATGTGACAATCTCCCTACAGTCCGGTCTGTTCGTCTAGGACTATCGCATATCGGGCCTAGGGGCGGCAAGCGTCAGTCCCTTAAAAGCGGTATAAGTCGTGTCGGAGCGAAGCCCATTACACCTTGAGAAACTACTGGAAAACCTACCAGTAAATCTCGCTTGCCCTGGCAAAGGACTTTGCGTAATGGCTCTCCAGACACAGCGCGATATCAACTCCCAATACCGGGAGAGACGAATCATGTCTAACCGCCACTGCCTCCAAGTGCTTCGGGACTGCACCCAACTGCTACCTGTTTGCATGACTCCTTTGAGCCGTGGTAGGGTAGCAATCTAAGAACAGTGGGAACACACTCGAGGCGAAGCAGCAGTGTCAAGTCTGCGGACTATGCTGTACTCATGTCACCTGGGAACTGTTAACTGACGACGGGTATAATACCAACCAACAGTTCCCTGCGAGTCCTGTCCGGTGTACTCGTAACCCAACGAGCACCTGTATACTATCTCCAGTATGACGTACTGATGGCTGTGGGACAGACCATCTTTCCAACTGGGATGAGAAGCGTACACACTAGTCTACTCCGGAGTATCGATGCCCTGTCTCGATAATCCGACGACTAGGGAACTTAAAAAGGATGTGCTTGTAGACTACCCAGCCCCTACTAGTGTGACTGCCATCACAACGCTGGTAGTCAAGCAAGATCCTAAGGGCTCTATCAATACGTATACACATATTAAGATAGATATAAACCAAGTAGCATACTATCATTTTTAGCAAGACTGTTAATATAACTGTGAATATCCCAAGCTTCCATTAAGTAATATACAAGCTAGTATGATACAATAATGGCCCCTAGGGCATATACACTAATAATCTCCCACTTGCACTAGGGCCATGTACTGGCATATCGAAGACCGATCATCTCGAGTAACCTCTCGAACTGAATCTGAGATAAGGCCTTTGTGAATGGATCAGTAGTGTTCTCCTTTGTAGCAACTCTCCGGACCTCGATCTCCCAGCGATCTATGATCTCCCTGATAAGGTGATACCGCCTTAAGATGTGTCTGGACTTCTGATGGGACCTAGGTTCCTTCGCTAAAGCTATAGCTCCGTTGTTGTCGCAATACAGCGGTATTGGATCAACAATGGTAGGAACCACCTAAAGTTCTGTGAGGAACTTCTTCATCCTGACCGCTTCTTTTGCGGCATCGCATGCAGCAATATACTCCACTTCCATCGTCGAGTCAGCAACGGTGTCCTGCTTGGAACTCTTCCAGCATACCGCCCCTCCATTGAGGGTAAAGGCATAACCTGACATGGACTTGGAGTCATCCTTATCACTCTGGAAGCTGGAATCAGCAAAGGCCTCGATCTTGAGGTCTTTTCTGCCGTAAACCAAGAACATCTCCTCAGTTCTTCTCAGGTACTTGAAAATGTTCTTTACTGCTATCCAGTGCTTCTCCCCTGGGTCTGACTGATACCTGCTTACCACGCTCAGTGCGTAAGCTACATCTGGTCTGGTGCACAACATCGCATACATTATAGAGCCTACCGCAGAAGCGTAGGGTATAACTGACATGCGATCCCTTTCCAAATCAGTCATGGGAGACATCTCTTTGGATAGAGTGAATCCGTGATAAGCCGGTAGATTACCGCGCTTAGAATTTTCCATACTGAATCTTTTAAGTATAGTGTTGATATACCTGGACTGCGAAAGTCCCAACATCCTCTAGGATCTATCACGATAGATCCGGATCCCCAGAATATAAGAGTCATCACCCAAGTCTTTCATGGAGAACCTGTGTAACAAGAATCCTTTGACAGATTATAGCATAGGAATGTCATTTCCTATCAATAGAATTGCTAGATATAGTGCCCTCAGAGTCAATTATTGGATCGCAGGCACGTGATTGCAATGATTGAGGAAGGACCTATACCGATAGGACAGTCTTACTCAAGATAATAGTATGCTATCTGGTTTATCTTTATCATCGTGTACTGCTTTAGGTGACCTTACAGGTCGCTATTACACATTGATAGAGCCCCTAGGATTCTTTCTTGACTGCCAGCAGTATGATGGCGATCATATACGTGGGAGCTGGGGTCTATAAGCACATCCTTAAAAGGTCCCTAGTCGTAGGAGTTTCGAGATAGGGCATCGATACTCCAGTGTAGACTAGTGTATACAGTCGAGACCTCGACAAGGGGTGGTGGCCAGTCTCACAAGCCACTGGTGTCAGTTGCTTCACCTAAGATGTATACAGGTGCTCATTGGGTTATGAGTACACCGGACAGGACTCGCCGGGAACATGCTAGTTAGTATTATACCTAGCGTCAGATAGTAGTTCCCTGATGACATGTGTACAGGTTAGTTCATCGACCTGAGATCGTCATTTGTCTCGTGTGAGTTTCCACTGTACTTTGATTACTACCCTACCCTGGCTCAAAGGAGTCGTGCAAACAGGTTTTAATTGGGTACAGTCCCGAGCCACATGGAGGCAGTGAGCAGATCTGCAGGGGTTCGTCTCTCCCGGTATTGGGGGTGAGGTCGCGCTGTATCTAGGAGAGCCATTACACAAAGTCCTTGGCCAAGGCAGGAGATTTACTGGTAGGTATTCCAGTAGTATCTCAGGGTGTTCTGGGCTACACTCCGACACGACTTGTACCACTTTTGGAGGTCTGACCTTTACCAACCCCCTAGGCCCGCCATGCAATGCTCATAGACGAACGGACCGGACTGTACGGATATTGTCACTGACAGGCTCAGTAGGGTGTCAAGATGAATTCGCTCATCAACCTCCCTTTTGGTCAATACCTGGTAGCTCGTTACATACGGCTAATACCTCTGACGTGCTAGTGGTTAAATCCACAGCCAAAGTATTGACGAGTCTTTAGAGTCCCCCACAGACAGTTTCTCAAGTTTCAGGCGAAACGTTGTAGAGGCCGTATGATATATGGCAGAGTCCGATCATATACGTGCAGTAGTGCACGGATCATGATCGGACGGATCATACTAGTGGGCTTTGGTTTAAGCCGGATCCTAGTATTAGATTTGTTGGATTACTTTAGTCTCATCGCATTCGCATTCAGTCGGAATGTGGGTGCAGGTATGTATATACAGGTGAGGGGTATCCTTATGATCCATCACGAGTTTACTTTAGATGTTGCCGTATCTTTTTTGTTGGACCAAACATTTGGATTAATGTTTGGATAATGGAAATTGTGAGCTTAAATCATCATTTTGTGCATTCATTGTGACATGGACATACATGGTGACTCATGGTCTCTTTATGTGTGTAAATGTCACATTATTTGATTGTTTTGTGATGATATGAGAGGAAGAGAGAGAGAGAGGGGCTGCGATGTGAATATTGTTAGCTCTCATATTATTTTTCCTCACTCTCTCATTCTATCATAGCATCACAAAAAGGAAAAAGATAGCTCTTTCTTCTTCCTCCTCCTCTAGCTCATAATTTCCATGAAAGGCATCATCTATAACCCCCATCCAAGCCATGAATGCAAGAAACAAACTGATCACAACATACTCTACTTCAACTTTGGGCATGTCGGCTAGCACACTTCGTGCCCGAGTTGCTTCAGATGAAGCGGGAGCCCGTAAAAAGACTTCTCGATGTGGTGCCCTTTCCGACGAGGAGATGAAGACCGGAGTTGCCGCGGGGAGCTTAGGATGGTGGCCGAAGACCGAAGGACACGGATCGCTCGGTATAGCTCTCTACCCTTTCTCTAGTTAGCTAGTTGTAGGTTAATGGTCCGATCCGGGTTTATAGTCCGCGGTAGCGCCGGTTTTCTAGTTTTGAAAAAGTTTCGTTTCCGTATTTTAGCCTCGGAAAGACGGCCGGGACGCTACCGTAGACTTACATGGTATCAGAGCCATGTCATTAACCTTTACGAGCTTGCTCTGACGTGTTTAGAACTCGATCGAACGAAATTTCCAAAAACCACAGTTTCAAATATGCAGTTTCTGTCGAATTTTTGCTGTGCTCAAAAAAATATTTGGTGTATTGCAGAAATACGTGCAGGGTTTTTTAAGACATCTGGGAAAATTTGGTAGCAAGTTGCTACAGTATAGCCGCGGAACCGCGGCCATACCCTTGTTTTGGCCGCGGTTCCGCCGCCATTTGTTGGCCTCTCTGCTTCAAATTTTCTGCAGTAATCTTAATCTTGGAAATGGGGTTTCTGGAATATTTTATTTTGGGCCCAGATTATTTTGAGTGCTGCAGTTGTACTTGGGGCCCACTTCGGGAAATTTAGTCGATCGAAAATTTTAAACATGTTAGTTCACAGTATTTACATTATATCTGCGACCGTGAATGTCATTTGATCGGTAAATCCTGTTTAATTGCTATAGCCCTTTTAGACGGATTTGCGAACGTGACATTCACGTTGATGCTCTGTATTGTGCTGTGATGTTGCGGATTTGTCGTGGTGGATAGCCTGGATGCAATGGTAGTACAGTTTTTGTTGTATATGTACATTTGATATTGCGGGGCGAGCGTCCGACATGTGGACTGCCGTCACTGCCTGTTTGTATATTATTCTTTTGGGGCACGACCGGGATGAGGTTGATGTACCCGTTGTATGTATATTTTATTTTCTGTACTAGGATTACCCCGCGGAGGGGTGCATGGATAGCCGGGTTCTAGAGGGCAACGGGCCCGCATCTCATGGCTTTGAGACGGAGGGGGCATCACTCTAGAATTGGTGGGCTATTCGCCGCACTCGTAGGGGGTATAGGTTGACCCAAGGAGGGGTGCTCAAGTTACCGGATTCCGAGAAGTGCTGGGTGGTCCATTCACGATGTTGAAAGGGGCTGCCTCGCTTTAGGTTTTGGCGGGTAACTTGCCGCGCCCGTAGGGGTCTAGGATTTCATTGCACGGGCTATCCACACGACCAGTGGAACGTCGGGTTTCAGTTGCGGCTCTATGAAACCCGGGGATCTCAGATATCTGTATTGTTTTGTAATGCTTATTACATTTCTGTGATGTTGCATTTTATCACGCCTTGAGCGATTATTATAAATTGATATATATACTAGTAGATGTTGTATATGTTTTACATCCGCACTAGTCCAGTCCCCGCTCTGTCGTTAGTTAAGTAACCTAACGGGTGATGACGGGACCCAGTGGCGAATGCGGATGGCATATACGTACATCGTATTTTCGTTTTTTTGTGGTGTGATCAATTGATGGGACTGCGTTGATTCGGATCAATGCAAGCTAAACAAACCTGTTTGATGTTGTTGGAACTTTTTTCAAAAAGCTGTTATTGTAAGGACGTTCTCTTTTGTTTTGCACAGTGGTATTCGGTTATGAATATCCAGCACCTCAGTCGATGAGGCAAGGGCCGAGATCCCTTCACCGGGAGTGACCCCTTGGACAGAAGTTTGCGTCAGGGTAATAACTTCACTAAAGCCGATTGCCTTTTGCTTTGCATCGTGGTATTCAGTTGGAATATCCTGCACCTCATTCTACCGGGAAAGAGCCGAGATCCCTTCACCGGGAGTGACCTCTTTAGCAAAGGTTTTCGCCACTATATTTTTATAAAAAGCTATCCGGTTCCTTGAACGATATCAAGTTCATTACGTTAAAGGTTTTTCACCAAAAACCTGCCATAGCCCTCCGTCATTTCAGATTAGTATTGCTTAGTATTCGTGCTACGTATGTCGTGCATTGCCGAGGCGTAGTGTTCGGTAGCTCTGTAATGCTTTTCTGTCGCATGGATATGTGAATTGGTTAGGACAGTCGTACGGTTATGTTGGCATTGTCAAGGACTCTACGGGTGGGTTTAATGCAATCAAGATAATGACGGATTGAACTTGACTAGGACTCTTTGATATGTTGGCATTGTCAAGGTCACTTGGGTCCTAGGGGTAAAAATCACATCGGGAGTTTCTAAAGAAACTGAAACTTGCCAGATATGCGCATACCTTCTGGAGTGTGATAACGTGAGTGGATTCCATCACGTTATCATGCGATGATAGTTGGATCCCGATTCCCACTGATGAGTTGGTTTACTCCTCGGGTGATCCCGACTAATTCTTCTTTCAGGTTTAGAGGAGAATTTGAGCTTACAGTGGGAGGTTTCCTGATTAGATAAAGTGATAACCATTCTTATCTAGGTTAGAGTGCACGCCGAGTGTTTCTTTTCTCTCTCTCTTTGGCAGCGACCATGACCCGACCCTTGACTATGACTCAGTGACCAAGATTAACCGAACCTTCTTAAACACTGGCTTTTGGATTGTCAGAGTTGCATACCTCATTGCCACTCCTACTTTTACCCTTTTCTCCAGAACACCCCGTATTACTACGAACATCCACTTCCATTGGATAAAACCATCGTATGGTTATATACGAACACGAAGGAATTTATTCGAGGATGGTTTCCGGTTCTGGAGAAAACGAATAGGACTATTCAGTTGTCTTTTCCTTTTACCTTCTCTCAGGTTGCGAGTACTCCTAGGGTTAGGAGATAGTACACCTATTACGCTAATTGGATAGTCTTCTTCCAAACCATAGGTAGGTGTCGAACGGTGGGGAATGAAGAAAACCAATTAGCCTAACGATAGTGTACAGAATGTAATAAGTTAAGACAAGTAAAGGGATTAGTAAGATGACAATGTAAACTGCGACTGCTATTCACGACCAAACCAAGTATTTCATCGTCACTCCTACTTCACCTTTGTATTTCTCCGGAACACCCCGTATCACTACAAAGATCCACAGTTTAATGGATATTCCATCGTATGGTTATATACGAACTCGAAGGAACTTGTTCCAGTTCGGGGATGGATTCTGGTTCAGGAGAAATAGGAATAAGGTTTTATTCAGTTGTCTTTTATCTTCACCTTCTCTCGCATTGCGAGTGCTCCTAGGATTAGGACAGTACACCCATTATGCTTATTGGATAGTCTTCTTCCAAACCATAGGTTGGTGCCGAACGGTAGGGAAGGAAGAAAACCATTTAGCCTAAGTGGGTGTACAGAAGGTAATGACTAAAGACATATGAAGGGATTTGGAGAGATGGCTATGAAGGGATTTGGAGAGATGGAAAAGAAATATACGGTTATAGTCATAAATCTGGATAATAGAAGAGGCATTACTAGGAATACCCGGATACCCCTTTGAAACATTTACATGTTTCAGTTTCACTGTGAATTGTTAAAAGAAAACTGATTTCCCAATTAGCCCTTGCTCCAGGGTATGTATTTACTAGGTATGATTCTCACATCTGTATAGTTTTACAGATGATGAGTGGGAGTAAGTTATTGGGAATTAGGCGATCATCCTCATTATATCGGAATTCGTTGTAATTGGTGATATTTGAGGAAATCGTCTGGGCTGTTTGCCGGACGGCAAATATTTGATTTTGAATATCCGTTGCTATGCACCAATTTCAAATTGATATATCTGTACGTTTATTTTTATAGAGTGAGATATACCTTTTTGAAATTATGTCCATGACATTTACCTATATCAGTGGATGGTTAGGTAAGGAGCATTAAAACAGCGGTGTAATTCTTCTTAACCATAAGTACAGTTTTCAACCTACGACATACAGGGAATGAGTTATTAGACTCAAGGGACTTATACAGAGTATTGTATGTTGTCCATTGTCCATTAGGACAGAGGGGTTGGTACCCGTACTATATTCTGTTTACTTGTGACTTCTCTAGTTCTTAGACATGTGTTTCGTAGAAATGCAAGGTCTAAGTTTTGAGAAGTTATAGGTATAAGAATAAAGTAGAGAACCAGGTGTTGCAAGTATCAGGATTCTTCAAGGTGATCAAAGATGTAGATACTTGTATATGGTATTCAGTTGATAGTAATGATTAAGAGAACTTACTTCTCTTTCAGGTTACTCATAATTGGAAGCATTCCTAAGTTGAGTAATGCTGATTGGCCTCTCTCCATTTAGATGACATGCACTGGAGACAGCTGCATGATTTGAATCTGGTTCCAATTAAATTAGTGTCTCTGTTTCTATATTGGATATAGAACGATTCATATCTTAACAATGTTAAGGTACGGGGAGTTGTCCGGCTTATGCTTAAAACCAGAATCTGGATAACTCAAGGCACGTTTCTGTAATGGTTGTTTGTGGGTTGACCCAGGCTGTGACGAGGGTTGACTTTCTACCATCTGGAAGATCAACAATGATATTGTTCTTGACTCGCCACAGTTTTAATAAAAATGGATTTTTTCAGAAAACAGTAGTGGGAGTATGGTAGAACTGGAAGTGATTTCAGAACCGCAAACGATTACTGAAAATTTAATAGGACCTAAAGATTCAATCTGGCTTGACATTCCATTGACCACTCCGCAGATATGGTGGGTAACCTCAGGCACCCGAGAGGTACTTCGGTAGCCTCAAGGACGGTGACAGGGAGGTTCTTGTTTATCCTGACTTGCCATTGCTATTGTTCCAGACTGTGAGACCCAGCAGGAGGATGAGTATAGCGTCGTTCTAAACTAGCTTTAGAAGTGTACATGTATATGACTCTGCCAAAGGGTTGTCATAGTCAGTGGGAGCAGCGGAAGTATTGGTGGACAAGTGGCTTATGTCTATTTATAGACTAAAGCAGATATAGTGGAGATAGATCATCTATTTCTGATATGACAGTCATAGGTTTGACTTCATCAGAATAAGGGATAGATCTGTTAAGAAAGTAGTAGGATATGATGTCCTGGTATTTGGATGACATACACAGAGTAGGAAGTGAAATTCCTATACTACGATCGGTTATGCTTTGGTTGTCACATAGAGGTTTCTCCACATAGGACATGGATATTATATCAGATATTCTGGTTACTAGATCTATGGTTTTAGATCTAGATTTGGGTAGTTTCCCAATCTGAGTACTTAGACAGCATTCTAAAGGTGTTTTAGAATGGACGACTCCTGGCACGGTAGTGTATCTGCAGATGATGGAGTCACCCTCTCTAAAGGTGTCTTACAGACTAAAGGGGAGAGGGATGTGCATGGTTGGCATATCACTTGCTTAGGAAATTGAGTCAATCATGAGATGTCAAGTATCACACCAGACGTTGTTTTTTGCACCAGATGCAGTAAGTTGATATTAATCCTATCATGGAGAGACATTCGGAAGCAGTTTTAGAACATAAGTGGATCCTCTAGGGATATGATAACAACGGCCTCCTTCGGGACGGTTATCATTCCTCGCTTCCAAGGTGACCTGGATGACAGAGTGGCTGTCAGAGTTATAGTTTTCCTCTGACGAGGGGCAGCATTTTGGACAGGTGGTCCAAGAGGATACTGAGGGAGGCATGGCGCAGGATACTGATTGAGTTCAGTTGACGATACAGTCTAAGAAGTTTGGATTTGAAGTTCATTTATGAACTAGGTCCCATCAGATATCCAGACATATTCTAAGACAGGTATTGCTCATTTCGGGAGATGGCTTTCTCCGCGAACTTGAGATAAAGAGAGACATAGAAATAAACATCAGGGCGGATCCACTCACTGAGGCTATTCCTCGAACGCAATAGTTTCACAAACGGGCTTTGTGAAACTGATTAGTAGAGGAGTTGGGTGTTCGGTATCACACGGGCTGTGAGTATGCGACATCGCAATAATTAGCCTTGAGTGCGAGTGGGAGATTGTTGGATATAATGCCTTCAGAGTCAATTATTGGATCGCAGGCACGTGATTACAATGATTGAGGGAGGACCTATACCGGTAGGACAGTCTTACTCAAGATGATAGTATGCTATCTGGTTTATCTTTATCATCGTGTACTGCTTTAGGTGACCTTACAGGTCGCTATTACACGTTGATAGAGCCCCTAGGATTCTTGCTTGACTGCCAGCAGTATGATGGCGATCATATACGTGGGAGCTGGGGTTTATAAGCACATCCTTAAAAAGTCCGTAGTCGTGGGAGTTTCGAGACAGGGCATCGATACTTCAGAGTAGACTAGTGTATACAGTCGAGACCCCGACGAGGGGTGGCGGCCATTCTCACAAGCCACTGGTGTCAGTTGCTTCACCTAAGATGTATACAAGTGCTCATTGGGTTATGAGTACACCGGACAGGACTTGCCGGGAACATGCTAGTTGGTATTATACCTAGCGTCAGATAGCAGTTTCCTGGTGACATATGTACAGGTTAGTTCATCGACCTGAGATCGCTATTTGTCTCGTGTGAGTTCCCACTATACTTTGATTACTACCCTACCACGGCTCAAAGGAGTTGTGCAAACAGGTTTTAGTTGGGTACAGTCCCGAGCCATATGGAGGCAGTGAGCGGATCTGCAGGGGTTCGTCTCTCCCGGTATTGGGGGTGAGGTCGCGCTGTGTCTAGGAGAGCCATTACACAAAGTCCTTGGCCAAGGCAGGAGATTTACTGGTAGGTATTCCAGCAGTATCTCAGGGTGTTCTGGGCTACACTCCGACACGACTTGTACCGCTTTTGGAGGTCTGACTTTTACCAACCCCCTAGTCCCGCCATACGATGCTCATAGACGAACGGACCGGACTGTACGGATATTGTCACTGACAGGCTCAGTAGGGTGTCAAGATGAGTTTGCTCATCGACCTCCCTTTTGGTCAATACCTGGTAGCTCGTTTCGTACGGCTAATACCACTGACGTGCTAGTGGTTAAATCCACAGCCAAAGTATTGACATGTCTTTAGAGTCCCCCACAAACAGTTTCTCAAGTTTCGGGCGAAACGTTGTAGAGGCCGTATGATATATGGCAGGGTCTGATCATATACGTGCAGTAGTGCACGGATCATGATCGGACGGATCATACTAGTGGGCTTTGGTTTAAGCCGGATCCTAGTATTAGATTTGTTAGATTACTTTAGTCTCATCGCATTCGCATTCAGTCAGAATGCGGGTGCAGGTATGTATATACAGGTGAGGGGTATCCTTGTGATCCGTCATGAGTTTACTTTAGATATTGCCGTATCTTTTTTGTTGGACCAAACATTTGGATTAATGTTTGGATAATGGAAATTGTGAGCTTAAATCATCATTTTGTGCATTCATTGTGACATGGACATACATGGTGACTCATGGTCTCTTTATTTGTGTAAATGTCACATTATTTGATTGTTTTGTGATGATATGAGAGGAAGAGAGAGAGAGAGGGGCTGCCATGTGAATATTGTTAGCTCTCATATTATTTTTCCTCACTCTCTCATTCTATCATAGCATCACAAAAAGGAAAAAGATAGCTCTTTCTTCTTCCTCCTCCTCTAGCTCATAATTTCCATTAAAGGCATCATCTATAACCTCCATCCAAGCCATGGATGCAAGAGACAAAATGATCACAATATACTCTACCTCAACCTTGGGCACGTCGGCTAGCACACTTCGTGCCCGAGTTGCTTTGGATGAAGCGGGAGCCCGTAAAAAGTCTTCTCGATGTGGTGCCCTTTCCAACGAGGAGATGAAGACCGGAGTTGCCGCGGGGAGCTTGGGATGGTGGCCGAAGACCGAAGGACACGGATCGCTCGGTATAGCTCTCTACCCTTTCTCTAGTTAGCTAGTAGTAGGTTAATGGTCCGATCCGGGTTTATAGTCCGCGGTAGCGCCGGTTTTCTAGTTTTGAAAAAGTTTCGTTTCCGCATTTTGGCCTCGGAAAGACGGCCGGGGCTCTACCGTAGACTTACAAGAATGTCATCCACGTATAAGATGAGGAATACGACAGTTCGTGCTACAATTTTACTATATATACATGGTTCATCTGGGTTTTTGATAAAGTCATATTCTTTGACCGTTTCATCAAAACTGATGTTCCAACTCCACGATGCCTGCTTTAGTCCATAAATGGACTTAAGCAACTTGCACACTTTCCCGCTGCACCCACTCTGATTGAAGCCTTCTGGATGATTCATATAGATGCACTCTTCTAAATTACCATTCAGAAAAGTCGTCTTTACGTCCATCTGCCAGATCTCATAATCATGGAAGGCGGCAATAGCAAGAAGGACCCGAATGGATTTGAGCATAGCCACTGGAGAAAAAGTTTCGTCATAGTCCAAACCAGTTCTTTGACGAAAACCCTTTGCAACAAGTCTAGTCTTATAGGTTTCCACTTGTCCATCTACACCAATCTTTTTCTTGAAGATCAATTTGCATCCTATGGGTTTTACCCCACCTGGAGCAAAGTCCAAAGTCCATGCTTTGTTGGTGTACATGGACTCCATTTCGGTCCGCATTGCATCTAGTCATCGTACCGAGTCGCCGCTCTGGATGGCCTGCTGGAAGCTAGTAGGTTCATCATCATCAATGACGCAATCCTCTCTATCCCCATCTATGAGAAAACCGTAGTATCTCTCAGGCGGATGAGATGGCCTACTACTCCTGCGGAGGGGTGCGGGAATGTCCTGTTCTTCTTGAACTACTGGTTCTACCAAACTTTCAGTAGTAGTTTGTGGTTCTGGAATTTCTTCCAGTTATATTTCGCTCCCACTTGTTTCCTTTTCTAAACCTGATGTTCTAGAAAATGGGCATTACGACAAACAAAAACCTTTTGTTCCTCTGCGTAATAGAAGTAATACCCGTTGGAGTTCTTCGGATATCCCACAAACTTACACCATACTGATCGTGCCTCGAGTTTGTCCGCATGCTGCTTTTTAACAAAAGCTGGACATCCCCATATCTTCATATGCTGAAGATAGGGTTTCTTCCCACTCCACATCTGATATGGAGTGGTAGGCACAGTCTTGGTAGGAGCCCTGTTCAAAAGATATGCCACTGATTCTAGCGCATAACCCCAGAAAGATCGCGGTAACTCAGCATTACTCATCATGGAACGTACCATATCCAATAGGGTTCGATTCCGTCTCTCCGATACACCGTTATGATGTGGAGTGTATGGAGGAGTAAGCTGAGGGAGAATTCCTTTCTCTTTTAGGTAACCTAGGAACTCGGCACTTAAGTATTCTCCACCTCAATCAGATCTTAGTGTCTTGATACTTTTGCCGGTTTGGTTTTCTACTTCATTCTTATACTCTTGGAATTTCTCAAAAGCCTCGGATTTATGTTTCATCAAAAAAATGAATCCGTACCTAGAGTAATCATCCGTAAAAGTAATGAAATATGAAAAACCACCTCTTGCATGTGTAGACATTGGACCACATACATCGCTGTGTATGAGTCCTAAGAGCTCTCTTACTCTTACTCCATGTCCAGTGAATGGAGTCTTTGTCATCTTTCCTTTGAGACATGATTGACAAGTGGCATAAGATTGATATTCGAATAAATCCAAATATCCTTATCTATGTAACTTAGTTAACATTGTCTCATTGATGTGACCTAGTCTACAATGCCATAAGAAAGCCTTATTTAAATCTGGAGATTTCCTTTTAGTGTGTTCTGGACATTGAAAATCTGTAATTGGTTTAAGACATATATACCGTTATCTAGTGTACTGGACCCAATCAAACCAT
Source organism: Agapanthus africanus (assembly GCA_030015575.1). Classification (NCBI taxonomy): domain Eukaryota; kingdom Viridiplantae; phylum Streptophyta; class Magnoliopsida; order Asparagales; family Amaryllidaceae; genus Agapanthus; species Agapanthus africanus. Next base: position 327,983,838 of record JASDDO010000018.1, read on the forward strand.
GATTAAGGTGGATGTTAACAACATCGCTTACAAGCGTGAAGTCATAACCTTTTTTTGATAACAAGGAAACTGATATGATATTACACGTTAAACTAGGTACACAAAAACAGTTATGCAAAACCAAAATATGTCCACTCGTCAATCCAAGGTGATAATCCCCTACGGACACAGCTCCCACGCTAGCTCCGTTAGCAACCTTCAGGGTCATATCACCAACCTTCAGCACTCTACGGTTTCTCAGTGCCTGCAATGAATTGCATATATGAGATCCTGATCCGGTATCCAATACCTAGGAAGTAGAGTTGATTGACAAACAATTCTCAATTACAAACACACCTGAAGTCGAAGCCACAGCTTACTCCGGTTCCTGGTTCTTGCTAATCCAAGCCTTGCAATCTTTCTTCTAGTGCCCTTTCCTATGACAGTGGAAGCACTCATCATTTGCCACTACTGGCACCGCAATCTTTTTCTTTCCCATAGCTCCCACCTTACTAACACCACCTCTTGGTTTGGTAGCGGCCTTCATCTTCCATCCTTTGGCCCTAGCCTTGGACCGGGAAGAAGAAGCACCGTGAACAAACATAGCGGGTGTTTCCTTTGCTTTCTGCAAGGTGCCCTCTGTACTCCTCAACATGTTAAGGAGTTCTGGAAGATCAACTTCTTTTCCTTGAATGTTGAAATTCAGAATAAACTGGGTGTAGGTGGAAGGAAGGGACTGAAGAACCAAGTCTGTATAGAGCTCGTTCTCCAAAGTCGTCCCGAGATCCGCGAGCTCTTCTATATAGCTAATCATCTTTAGGACATGTTCTCCTACAGATGATCCGACGGCCATCCTCGACTGAAACAAGTTCTTCGAGATCTCGTATCTTTCTATACGAGATTGCTCTCCATACAGTTCTTTTGTGTGGAGAAATATGGATTCAAGATCCATATCCTCGTGCCTCCTTTGATGTTCATTATTCATAGAGGCAAGCACGATGCTTTTGGCCTTCGCGCAATCTAACTCCCAGGTCTTATTGATTTCCTTATCCGCATTACTGGATTTAGGACCAGGGACAGCAGGTGCCTTAGTAGTAAGGACATACCCCAATTTGTCATAAGTCAAAGCCATTTTGACATTCCGCAGCCAATCTTTATAGTTTGGCCCTGTCAGTATATTTTTCTCTAATAGTAACTTAAGGCCTGTCATGTTTTGGGTCGCTGCAATGAGAGAGAGAGGGAACACTTTAGCATGATGCTCTTGCAAGTTTAGAGTGGTTTTTAGTTTATCTAAACTGGATGGCTCCCACTGTTTCTCGAATCCCTCCTCAAACCAAAAAGGAAGAACTAGCCAGGACTATTCTCACCGTACAATACTTTCTTAACCGTTCAGCCAGGCCAGTGTCAGTATTTCGAGGGAGGTTTTCCAATGCTTTCGTGAAATTCCTTAATTAAATAACCTCTTTTCTCTGGGGAGTAGCCCCGCTGACACCTTTTTCGGCACCTACTTGGTTTATAGCATTGATTGTTAGGTGACGAATCTCCTGATGAGTAGCGGATACTCACAGTAGGATTGGGATCCAAATATCATCATGTGATAATGCTGAAGGAATCCTTCCAACATTCATCAAACTCCAAATGGTATGCATCTCTTTGCAAATTTCAGTTTCTTTAGAAATTCCCGATATAAATTTTTGCCCCATGCTCTTATGACCTTGGCTTTGGTCAAAATGTCATAAGTCATATGTCAAGTTCTACCCATCATTATCTTGTTAATTTGAACCCATCCGTACATACCCCTGACTTTGGTCAAATGATAATACGACTGCCCCAAACTAACTCATCTATCTATGCAACAAATGAATACCCAGCAGCTACCAAACACTATGCCTTGGCTTTGGTCAAAATACATAGCTTGAATACTACTGAATACCCAAATGAAATGACGGAGGGCTACGATTGGTTTTGGCGAAACCGTGAACGTAGTGAACTTGATATGATCGAAGGAACCTGATAGCTTTGAAAAGGAGTGGTTAAAGCTCCGCAATTTAAAAAATATCCTCTGTTTTAAAATAACCGAGTGGTTTCTTTTAAACTGTTCCAACGATTCAACTTTGGTTTATTTTCTTTGCATTAATATAATGCGTCCCATCAATTAACCTATCATTGCAGAAAACAACAAAAATACAACGTCCTCTTATGCCATCCGTATTAGCCACTGGGTCCCGTCATCACCCGTTAGGTTACTTAACTAATGACAGAGCGGGGGCTGGGCTAGCGTGGGTGTAAAACATAAGTGACGTCTAAATAGCTATCATATATAGATATTGTACATTCGTCAGATGCAATAATAGGCATTCCAGATCACAGATGAACATATTGGATTTTCTACGAATCCACATTTCTTTTGAGCCTGCAAAGAAAGACGGATCACACAGTCGCGATGAATAGCCAAAACCCCACCCTAGACCCCTGTGGGTATGGCAAACTACCCGCCAAGTACCCGAAGTGAAGCGGTCTCCCTCAACAACGTGAGTAGGCCACTAAACACTTCAAAATACCCGGTAGTTTGTGCACCCCATCTTGGGTCTATCCTAAGAGCAAAAATCAGTAAATGAAATAATACAATGGTGGCTACAACCGCAACCTGGATGTTCCCCGCAAAAGAATATTACAACAATTTACAAATTACATTTGAATGAAAGAAACGCTCATCTCATATCCCCGGCTATCCATTCACGACAATCCAACAAGTCCATAAACACAAACAGTAAAAACCATTACAGAAATGTGCAACCCCCTGCCAACCGACATACTAGCAGTTAGAGGAGGTTTACGAACACATTATAACAATCAAAGATATAATCTAATTAGCCAAACATCGTAGAATTTTGATCAAGCAAACACAATTGATTCTACTCCAAAAACTTCTCTGTGCACCTGAGACTTGAGCAGAAACAAAAAATTCCAGAAAGAACAAAATTATCACAGAAGAGTTACTGGGAATTTTGAGTTGACTCGGCTTCAACTCGGAGGCGGATCCGCGGCGAATCAGTTGGATCGGCCGCGGATCCGAGGCGGTTTGGCCGAGTTAGGACCCCAAAATTCTCCGGTAACCTTATAATTCCCTGCTTGTATTTTTAAGGGTCCCTGAAAAATTTTTAGACCCCGTTTTAAAATCGACAGAAACTATGTGAAAATGATGTTTTTTCAGGTTCGTTTTGCGATCGAATTTCTAACGACTTTGCTAACAAGTTAGTTATGGTTTAGCGAGTCTCTGATACCAATGTAAGTCAACGTTATACACCCCACGAGTTGCGAGGAGGCGGAATAGGTAAAACAATCATTTTTCTTTAAAACAAACATTGACTAACTTACGGACCTTTGCCAAACCTTAACTAACAACATCATAGGAGTGATTAGCTACTATGAAAGAAGATTATACCTAATGAATCAAGTCCTTCTTGTTCTCGATGACCACCTCCTCGTCGGCCTCCTCTTTGTGATAGAAGATTCACCTGAGAGCTACTACTTCAAGCTTGACCTCTAGCTTGAGGTAACTAGGTTACTCAAAGTGCTAATCAAAGCAACCAAAGGAATATAGAGTAGGATTAGGGATTAATTAGTCTTGCTAACCCTTGATCTCAACACATGAGAGGTTAGGGTTAGGGTTTGAAAAGAGAGAGCTTGAGGAGAGAGAAGGTGAGAGTGAGAATGAAATGAAAAAATATCTCATCTTGAATATATATGAAGCATAATGATTTATTAAATGAATAAATCAAATGATTTATCAACCATGCTTCATTTATTCACTTTGTGTGATTCATCTCATGAGTCATTAGTCATTAAATGCATCATTAACTCCATGGATGAATCACACAAATGAGTCACTAAATCAATAAATGCAAATGCCACCTTAGCCTCCAAGTCATCATCCTTCTAGAAGCTTCTCGAAAATTTACGAGAACGCCCATCCTATCCGTGTAAACACGGAAAAACTTTAGACTGTATTAATCCAATAATCCGATACTAGAATCTGGCTTAAACCAAAGCCCGCTAGTAAAAACTGTCCGAACATCGTACGTGCATAAATGCACGTGCGTGTCCGAACCCTGTCGTAAAACCATACGACCTCTATATCGTTTTGCCCGAAGCAGGGAAACTCTCTGTGTGGGACTCTAAAGACTCGACTACTACGCTGGCAGTGGGTTTAACCACAGACCGCAAGCGGAACTTGCTGTACGTAACGGTCCCAGGTAGATGTCGATAAGAAGGCCGATGAGGAAACCCATCCGAACTCCTACTGAGCCTGATGTGACAATCTCCGTACAGTCCGGTCTGTTCGTCTAGGACTATCGCATATCGGGCCTAGGGGGCGGCAAGCGTCAGTCCCCTAAAAGCGGTATAAATCATGTCGGAGCGAAGCCCATTACACCTTGAGAAACTACTGGAAAACCTACTAGTAAATCTCGCTTGCCCTGGCCAGGGACTTTGCGTAATGGCTCTCCAGACACAGCGCGATATCAACTCCCAATACCGAGAGAGACGAATCCTGTCTAACCGCCACTGCCTCCAAGTGCTTCAGGACTGCACCCAACTGCTACCTGTTTGCATGACTCCTTTGTGCCGTGGTAGGGTAGCAATCTAAGAACAGTGGGAACACACTCGAGGCGAAGAAGCAGTGTCAAGTCTGCGGACTATGCTATACTCATGTCACCTGGGAACTGTTAACTGACGACGGGTATAATACCAACCAACAGTTCCCTGTGAGTCCTTTCCGGTGTACCCGTTACCTAACGAGCACCTGTATACTATCTCCAGTACGACGTACTGATGGCTATGGGACAGACCATCTCCCCAACAGGGATGAGAAGCGTACACACTAGTCTACTCTGGAGTATCGATGCCCGGTCTTGATAATCCTACGACTAGGGACCTGAAAAAGGATGTGCTTGTAGACTACCCAGCCCCCACTAGTGTGACTGCCATCACAACGCTGGTAGTCAAGCAAGATCCTAAGGGCTCTATCAATACGTATACACATATTAAGAGAGATATAAACCAAGTAGCATACTACCATTTTTAGCAAGACTGTTAATATAACTGTGAATATCCCAAGCTTCCATTAAGTAATATACAAGCTAGTATGATACAATAATGGCCCTTAGGCCATATACACTAACAATATACACTATGTACATAACCCTTGACTTGTTTGCTTAGCTTCATTTGACCTGAGTCAAAATCTGGGAACACTTGTGTGTGATTTAGGATATGTTTTCCGTATTTTTGAATGATGAGTTTTGATATTGGATTCGTTTTTGGTTGTCGCATGTTCGTACATCGACAACAAGGGTTGTTTGGTTGATTTTGTACGTGTATGCTATAGGTTCTAACCTATGAGCAAGGCGCGTGCCGTTTTGGATTTTATAACTTGATTTTAATATCGTTACGATATGTGTTGTTATTGTAGGTGCCTTCGCGTGGATTCCGAAGCGACGGAGCGAGGCGTCGTCGACTTCGGCGAGCGAAGACTACGGTGAGTAGATCTATATCTACCTGGGAGGTTGGGTGGATGGCGTATAGCACCCCCGCAAAGTTTTGATGGAAACTGATTTATAGAATGTGGTTAAGGAAACCTCGATTAGGAAACTAGGGTTAGAGTTAAATGATAGTTAGTGAAATCATATTAGAAACTAAGAATAGTAGAAGTGATATAATACGGCTAATATGTGATGACGGAATTTGAGGATGACGTTTAGTGATATTGCCGTTTAGGGTACTATAGGACTAGATAGTCGACGTAGATGTGTCATCCAAACCATACCTATTTCTAAACTGAAGAATCGTATGCATCTTTTAAATAGATACCTTAAGGGACGTTATGGATTTTCAAATGATATCTTTTCCTTAAAAACACCGTAACTCCTATTTTCAAAACTACGATTCGCTTCTTTAAAGATCTGCTTGTATGGTTCGGGTGTGTAAGTTAGATTAGATACTTAAACTTATAGTACAGATAGAATGTTTTTGTAAACTCGACATGATGTGAGATATACGGATATGATGAGATGATGAGATGATGATATAATGATATGATGAATTGATGGTATACGGATGCGAGTCGATCGAGTTGATTTATACCCCGCCGGTCCCCTGATATGAGATTATTGCGGACGTGACCTGGGACATAGGTATATAGGTATATATATATATAGAATGTTGTGAATCATGGATGATAGGCCGTACATGATATTAGGTCGTGTAGGGTTGCTAGGCACGCGCACAAGGGTCTACGAGGCATCAACCATGCCCGAATTAAAATTTAGCCGTGACGAACAACCCGAATACGGAACTTTAAACTAGAGATTAGGCGAAAACAATTATGCTAAACACTTTAACATTAAGTGAGAGGGATTACAACCTTTGTAGATCCGGTCCTTCACTTCATATGCTCCGTGTTGTGGTCCCTTCGCTGCGATCATCGGGATCCGGACTCTCGAGAGGTTCCACGAAGAGAAAGATGCAACCTTTGCTTCCGATCTTCGATACTAAGATGATCTACCTTGAAGTTTCTTTAACACAAGCTAACACTCATGAAATGATGTGAACACCCTCATCTAAATGGCAAGGGAAGATGAGGATGATGAAGTAGGATTTTTGCTCTCTTTATTTATCTTTTTCTCATATTTATTCATCACTTTGGAAAAATCAAGCAAGCTTTTTCATGAAAGAAAATGAAGGAAGAAGAAGAATAGTGATCCATTTTCTTTTGTGATGAATAAGAAAGGATTAATATGAAGAATAATGCAACCATGGTTGACTTAACCATTGTAGAGAATTGACTAGGGTTAGGGTTTGGGTTGGGTTAAAGCATGAGTCACTTGTAAATATCTTTATCATGACAAAAAGAAAACCTTCTAGAAACATCTAGAAAGCTTAACCCTAATCCAAACCCTAATCATGTTTAAACTCCACTAAACAAGTTGCATTAGTTATCATATCATGTTACAATATTATATATCACATATATAATATTTATCGTAACCAAATAAAATAATGCAATTAACATATATCGCATATATATCAATGTATTACCCGAGTGAGAAAAAGAATCTTTTAGTGAGCAAATATTAGTTAATGTAATTTAATATATCATATATATTATTATACATTAAATTATCGAATCAACACTTGATCCGACAATCCGGCTATATCGCATATAACCGACTAATATTTATCCATACCGATTCATCGAATCAACACTTGATCCGATGACCCGGCTGATATCAAATATCGCGAGAATATAATACGGTATCACATATCGCATTATCCTCGGTCCCGCACATATCACATATGTGCTCCTACTCCGTTTTGCCTGAGTCAAGAAACCTCTGTGTAGGACTCTAAAGAATCGTCAATACGCCGGCAGTAGGTGATGATCATATCAAACACCCACAAGATGTAAGCGGTCAGCTAAACGTAACAGCTACCCAGGTATTGAGCGCTCAGAAGATCAACAAGCAAGCCTGTACATTCTCCTGTGAATCCAAACAGTAACACTCCCCTACAGTCCGGTCTCGTCGTCTGATATGTCGCATATCTCGCCTAGGGGTGGTAAACGTCAGACCCCAGTAGCTCGATAAGTCGTGTCGATATGAGGTCTATAACAGTTCGAGAAACTACTGATAACACTTACCGGTAAATCTCAACAACCCTGGCCAGGGATTTTCGGTTATAGCCAATCGAACACAGCACAACATCAACTCCCTATACCGGGAGAGACGAATCCCCTCCTATCGCTCATTGCCTCCATGTGATTCGGGACTGTACCCAAAAGCCACCTTTTTGCACGCCCTCTTGGACGTGGTATGATGGAAATCAAAGCACAGTGGGAATCACACAAGACTCTATGACGATCTCGGGTCGACAGACTACTCTGTACCAGTGTCACCGGAGAACTGCCATCTGACGTATGGTATAATACCATCTGGGAGTTCTCGGCGAGTCCGTCCAGTGTACCCAGTCTCCACTGAGCACCCGTACACCATCCTTGATGTCAAACACCGATGGATATGGGATCATCCATCGCCCATCATATGGGTCAAGATGCGTATACGCTAGTCTACTCTGGTGTATCGATGCCCTGTCTCGATACACCCTCGACTAGGAACAGTTATGGATGTACTCGTCGACTACCGTGGCCCCACTAGTATGATCTCATCATAGTCCCAGCAGTCGAGTACATATCCTAAGGGCTTTATCAACATGTAATATAGAGACAATCAGAGTACATGTTAAGATAAAGTACAACCAGATAGCATACTATCATGTCGAGCAAGAAAGTCCTCCCTATATATGTCCTAGCATCCACTACAATATACATCGTATGTACAGTAATGGCCTCTTGGGCATACATATAACTAACAATCTCCCACTTGCACTAGGGCCATCTGTTATGGTATCGCATACCCAACAATTAGCTGCGGTTGAAGTATCTCATACTCAACCATCCCGTAAAAGTCTCTACTGGGAAAAAGGCCTTTGTGAATGGATCCGCGTTGTCGTCCTCTGTGTCTGCTCTCCTAACCTCGATCTCCTTGGAGATCCACCATCTCCATGATCAGGTGATACTGCCTAAGAATTATATCTGGATTTCTGATGGGACGGTAGTTCCTTGGCTAAAGCCACAACTCTATTGTCACACAATGGTAGGAACGAAGTTCATCTCATGAACTTATATATCCAGACTGTCTCTTTGGTAGCATCCTTGGTAACGATGTATCTTGCCTTTAATCGTCTAGTAAGTCACGGTATCTAGCTTGGAACTCTTCCATCATACCGTTGTTGGAGATAGTGCCCTCAGAGTCAATTATTGGATCACAGGCACGTGATTGCAATGATTGAGGGAGGACCTATCCCGGTAGGACAGTCTTACTCGAGATGATAGTATGCTATCTGGTTTACCTTTATCATCGTGTACTGCTTTAGATGACCTGACATGTCGCTATTACACGTTGATAGAGCCCATAGGATTCTTGCTTCACTGCCAGCAGTATGATGGCGATCATATACGTGGGAGCTGGTAGTCTATAAGCACATCCTTAAAAGGTCCCTAGTCGTAGGAGTTTCGAGACAGGGCATCGATACTCCATTAGTAGACTAGTGTATACAGTCGAGACCCCGACGAGGGGCGGTGGCCGGTCTCACAAGCCACTGGTGTCAGTTGGTTCACCTAAGATGTATACAGGTGCTCATTGGGTTATGAGTATACCGGACAGGACTCGCCGGGAACCTGCTAGTTGGGCTTATACCTGACGTCAGATAGCAGTTCCCTGGTGACATGTGTACAGGTTAGTTCATCGACCTGAGGATCGTCATTTGTCTCGTGTGAGTTCCCACTGTGCTTTGATTACTACCCTACCACGGCTCAAAGGAGTCGTGCAAACAGGTTTTAGTTGGGTACAGTCCCGAGCCACATGGAGGCAGTGAGCGGATCTGCAGGGGTTCGTCTCTCCCGGTATTGGGGGTGAGGTCGCGCTGTGTCTAGGAGAGCCATTACGCAAAGCCCTCGGCCGAGGCAGGAGATTTACTGGTAGGTATTCCAGTAGTATCTCAGGGCGTTCTGGGCTACACTCCGACACGACTTGTACCGCTTTTGGGGGTCTGACTTTTACCAACCCCCTAGGCCCGCCATGCGATACTCATAGACGAACGGACCGGACTGTACGGATATTGTCACTGACAGGCTCAGTAGGGTGTCAGGATGAGTTCGCTCATCGACGTCCCTTTTGGTCAATAGCTGGTGGCCCGTCACGTATTGGCTTATACCTCTGACGTGCCAGTGGTTAAATCTACAGCCATAGTATTGACGAGTCTTTAGAGTCCACCACACTTACAGTTACTCAAGCTTTCGGGCGAAACGCTGTAGAGGCCGTATGGAGATATGGCAGGGTCCGATCAGATACGTGCGGTATTGCACGGATCAGGATCGGACAGTTTTGTACTAGTGGCCGTATAGTTATATGGCAGGGTTCGATCAGATACGTGCGGTATTGCACGGATCAGGATCGAACGGTTTTTACTAGCCGGCTTTGGCTTAAGCCGGTCCTAGTTTAGTACAGTGTAGATTTTGTCTCATTGCATTTGTATCCGGTCGGAATACAGATGCGGGTGTGTATGCACAGTATCGGGGTTTTCCTGTAATTTATTACGGGACCAGTTTTCTGGAGTTGCCAGTTTGCATTCCGTTCCGGCCGGTTTTCCTTTGTTCTTTCCCGGCCGGACTTTTCTGATGGAGGGGGTAATTTGCAGTTTTGCAAATTACTTTTAGGGAGGGGGTTTCTTACATATGTGAGATTATGTTTGACCATCATCATTTTTATTCTCTTTACATCACTTGCTTTATTCTTGATGAGAAAGGATTTGATTTGTGATTAGAATTGATAAGAAAGTTTGTAATGATAATGTTTGGATATGGTCACCTCTCTTTTGCTCCTACACTCACCTCCCTTTGCATTATGTTTTTCATTCCTCCACCATTCTTCTTCTCACTTGAGATAGATGATAAGTTTTTCATGAGAGGAAAAAGAAAGAGAGAAGAAGAAGAAGAGAGCTTCATCTTGAGAGTTTCATTCATGATCTCATTTTCTTGCTAGAAAAATGCAAGCACCATTTTTCTATTCTTGATTCCTCCATCACCATGGCAACAAACCCCAAATGAGACAAGCATCTTCTACACTACATTCTACAGCATATCTTGAGCATGTCGAGTTGCCGGCTTCATGCTCGAGTTGCCTCGGTATTGAGGCGGGAGCCCGTAAAAGACGCAGGCGATGTGGTGCCCTTTCCGGCGAGGAGGCGACGATATGGAGACAAGACTTTCCGCGGGAGATCGGGACGATGAAGAGAAGACCGGAGGACTCGGATCACTCGGTATACTTCTCACCCTATCTCTTGATTGCTAGCATTAGGTTAATGGTTACGATCCGGGTTTTTCATTGTCCGCGGTAGCGCCGGTTTCCGAGTAAGGAAAAAATTTTGATTCCGCATTTTGGCCTCGAGTAAGAGGCCGTGGCGCTGCCGTGGCGCAACATGGTATCAGAGCCACGCCATTAACCTTACCTAGCTTCGTTTGATGTGTTTGCGTTTCCGATCGACCGAAATTTCCAAAAACCGTATTTTTATTGCACATCAGTTCCTGTCGAAATTTTTTGAAGTCCAAAAATTTTTCAGGTGATTGCAGAATGATGTACATGGCATTATAAGACATCTGGGAAATTTTGGTCACGAGTTACTGTAGATCAGCCGCGGAAGCGCGGCGCAACCCTCCTTGGCGCCGCTCTTCCGCGGCGGTTTAGTTTGGTCTCTGGACCAGAATTTTCCAGTGAGGTTTTTACATTAAAATAGGGTATTTGGAATATTAAAATTGGGCCCAGGTTTTCTGTGAGTGCTACAGTTTTGGTTGGGGGCCCACTTGTTAATTTTTGGTTAATCGGAAAATTTTAAACACATTTTTCACAGTATTTACATTATTTCTGCGACCGTGAATGTCACTCGATCGGTAAATCCGGTCTAACTGCTATAGCCCGGTTAGACGGATTTGCGAACGTGACTTTCACGTTGATGTTCTATGTTTATGCTGTGATGTTGCGGATCGGTCGTGGGGGATAGCCTGGATGCAATGCTAGTACAGTTTTGGTGTATTATGTACATTTGATATTGCGGGGCGAGCGTCCGACATGTGGACTGCCGTCACTGCCTGTTTGTATTATTCTTTTGGGGCACGACCTGGTTGCGGTCGATGTACCCGGTGTATGTATATTTTACTTTCTGTACTAGGGTTACCCCGCGGTGGGGTGCACGGATAGCCGGGTTCTGGAGGGCAACGGGCCCGCATCTCAGGGCATTGAGACGGAGGGGGCTTCAGTCCAGGATTGGCGGGCTATTCGCCGCACTCGTAGGGGGTACAGGTTGACCCAGGAGGGGTGCCCAAGTTACCGGATTCCGTGAAGTGCTGGGTGGTCCATTCACGGTACTGAAGGGGGCTGCCTCGCTTCAGGTTTTGGCGGGTGACTTGCCGCGCCCGTAGGGGTCTAGGATTTCATTGCACAGGCTATCCACACGACCAGGGGAACGTCGGGTTTCAGCAGCGGCTCTGTGAAACCCGGGGCTTCCAGATATCTGTATTGTTCTGTGATGCTGTACATTTCTGTGATGTTGCATTTTATTCACGCCTTGAGCGAAATACTATATATTGGTATATATATTAGTAGATGTTGTATATGTTTTACATCCGCGCTAGTCCAGTCCCCGCTCTGCCGTTAGTTAGCTAACCTAACGGGTGATGACGGGACCCAGTGGCGAATGCGGATGGCATATACGTACGTCAGTATATTTTCGTTCTTTGTGGTGTGATCAATTGATGGGACTGCATTGATTCGGATCAATGCAAGTTAAACAAACCTAATCTGATGTTGTTGGAACACTTTTTCAAAAAAGCTGTTATTGCAAGGACGTTCTCTTTTGTTTTGCATAGTGGTATTCATTTGGAATATCCTGCTCCTCAGTCGACGAGGCAAGGGCCGAGATCCCTTCACCGGGAGTGACCCCTTGGACAGAAGTTTGCGTCAGGGCATTAACTTCACTATAGCCGATTACTTTTGCTTTGCATCGTGGTATTCAGTTGGAATATCCTGCACCCCATTCTACGGGGAAAGAGCCGAGATCCCTTCACCGGGAGTGACCTCTTTAGTAAAGGTTTTCGTCACTATATTTTATAAAAGGTTATCCAGTTCCTTCAACGATATCAAGTTCATTACGTTAAAGGTTTTTCGCCAAAAACCAGTCGTAGCCCTCCGTCATTTCAGTTCAGTATTGCTTAGTATTCGCGCTACGTTTGTCGTTGCTATTCGCCGAGGCGTAGTGAGCGGTAGCTCTGTAATGCTTTCTGTTGTATGGATATGTGGATTGGTTAGGACAGTCGTACGACTTTGTTGATTATTCGTCAAGGGTCGTGCGGGTGGGTTTAACGCAATCAAGATAATGACGGGTTGAACTTGACTAGGACCTTTTGATTTGTTGATTATTCGTCAAGGTCACTTGGGTCCTAGGGGTAAAAACAAACATCGGGAGTTTCAAAAGAACTGAAACTTGCCAGGCATGCGCATACCTTCTGGAGTGTGGTAACTTGAGTGGATTCCGTCAAGTTATCATGCGATGATAGTTGGATCCCGATTCCCACTGATGAGTTAGTTTACTCCTCGGGTGATCCCGACTAATTCTTCTTTCAGGTTTGGAGGAGAATTTGAGGTACAGTGGGAGGTTTCCTGATTAGATAAATTGGTAACCATTCTGATCTAGGTTAGAGTGCACGCTGAGTGTTTCTTTTCTCTCTCTCTGGCAGCGACCATTGACCTGACCCTGGACTATGACTCAGTGACCAAGTTGACCGAACCTTCTTAACACTGGCTTTTGGATTGTCAGAGTTGCAGACCTCATTGCCACTCCTACTTTTACCCTTTTCTCCAGGACACCCCGTATTACTACGAACGTCCACTTCCATTGGACAAAACCATCGTATGGTTAGATACGAACTCGAAGGACTTCGAGGATGGTTTCTGGTTCTGGAGAAAACGAATAGGACTATTCAGTTGTCTTTTCTTTTCACCTTCTCTCAGGTTGCGAGTACTCCTTGGTTTAGGAGTAGTACACCTATTACGCAAATTGGATAGTCTTCTTCCAAACCATAGGCTGGTGCCGACCGGTAGGGAATGAAGAAAACCAGTTAGCCTAAACGGTGTACAGAAGGTATTAAGTTAAGACAAAGCAAGGGATTAGTAAGAGGGCAAAGTAAGTTGCGACTGCTATTCACGACCAAACCAAGTATTTCTTCGCCAATCCTAAATCACCTTTGTATTTCTCCAGGACACTCCGTATCACTACGAAGATCCCATTTTATTGGATAATCCATCGTATGGTTATATACGAACTCGAAAGGAACTTGTTCCAGTTCGGGGATGGATCCTGGTTCAGGAGAAATAGAAATAAAGTACATTCAGGTGCCTTTTATCTTCACCTTCTCTCGCATTGCGAGTGTTCCTAGGATTAGGACAGTACACCCTTTATGCCTTTTGGATAGTCTTCTTCCAAACCATAGGCTGGTGCCGAACGGTAGGGAAGGAAGAAAACCATTTGGCTTAAAGGGGTGTACAGAAGGTAATGACTAAAGACATATAAAGGGATTTGGAGAGGTGGCAAAGAATTATACGGTTATAGTTGTGAATCTGGATAATGGAAGAGGCATTACTAGGAATACCAGGATACCCCGACGAAACATTTCAATGTTTCAGTTTCACTGTGTACTGTTAATAGAAAACTGATTTCCCGATTAGACACTTACTCCAGGGTATGTATTTACCAGGTATGATTCTCACATCTGTATGGTTTTACAGATGATGAGTGGGAGTAAGTTATTGGGAATTGGGTGATCATCCTCACTATATCAGGATTCGTTGTAATCGGTGATATTTGAGGAAGTCACCTGGGTTGTTTGCCGGTCGGCAAATATTTGGTTTTGAATATCCGCGGTTATGCACCAATTTCAAATTGATATATCTGTACGTCTATTTTCATAGAGTGAGATATACCTTTTGATATTATGTCGATGACATTTACCTATATCAGTGGATGGTTAGGTAAGGAGCATTAAACAGCGGTGTAATTCTTCTTAACCATAAGTACAGTTTTCAACCTACGACGCACAGTGAAAGAGTTGTTAGACTCAGCGGACTTATACAGAGTATTGTATGTTGTCCAGTGTCTATTAGGACAGAAGGGTTGGTCCTCATACTATATTCTGTTTACTTTTAACTTCTCTAGTCCTTAGACATGTGTTTCGTAGAAACACAGGGTCTAAGTTTTGAGGAGTTATAGGTATTTGAATAGAGTAGAGAACCAGGTGTAGCAAGTATCGGGATTCTTCAAGGTGATCGAAGATGTAGATACTTGTGTATGGTATTCAGTTGATAGTAATGATGAAGACAGATTGCTTCTTTTTCAGGTTACTCATAATTGGAAGCATTCCTAAGTTGAGTAACGCTGATCGACCTCTTTCCATTTAGCTGACATGCACTGGAGATAGATGCATGATTTGAATCTGGTTAAATTAAATCAGTGCCTCTGGTTCTATATTGGATATAGAACAGTTCATATCTTAACGATGTTAAGGTACGGGGAGTTGTCCGGCTTATGCTTAAAACCAGACTCCGGATAACTCAAGGCACGTTTCTGTAATGGCTGTTTGTGGGTTGACCCAGGCTATGACGAGGGTTGACTTTCTACCATCTGGCAGATCAATAGAAATATTGTTCTAGACTCGCCACAGTTTTATTAAAAATGGATTTTTCAAAAACAGCAGTGGGAGTATGGTAGAACTGGAAGTGATTCCAGAACCGCAAACGATTACTGAAGATTTAATAAGGAACCTAAAGATTCAATCTGATTTGACATTCCATTGGCCACTCCGCAGATAAGGTGGGTAACTTCAGGCACCCGAGAGGTACTACGGTAGCCTCAAGGACGGTGACAGGGAAGTTCTCGTTTACCCACACTTGCCATTGTTGTTGTTCCAGGCTGCGAGACCCGGTGGGAGGATGAGTATAACGTCGTTCTAAACTAGCTTTAGAAGTGCACGTCTATATGACTCTGCCAGAGGGTTGTCGTAGTCAGTGGGAGCAGCGGAAGCATTGGTGGACATCAGGCTTATGTCTATTTATAGACTAAAGCAGATGTAGCGGAGATAGATCATCTATTTCTGATGTGACAGTTATAGGTTTGACGTCATCAGAATAGGGGATGGATCTGTTGAGAAGGTAGTAGGAAGTGACATTCCTATACTACGATCGGTTATACTTTGGTCGTCACACAGTGGTTTCTCCACAAGGGACTTGGATATTATATCAGACATACTGGTTACTAGATCTATGGTTTTAGATCCAGATTTGGGTGGTTTCCCAATCTGGGTACCTTGACAGCATTCTATGAGTATTTAGAATGGACGACTCCTGACACGGTAGTGCACCTGCAGTTGATGGAGTCACCCTCTCTAAAGGTGTCTTATAGACTAAAGGGGAGAGGGATACTCATGATTGGCAGATCACTTGCTTAGGCAATTGAGGCAATCATGAGATGTCAAGTACCACACCAGATGTCGTTCTTGCACTAGATGCAATAAGTTGATATTGATCCAATCCTGGAGAAACGGTCGGAAGCAGTTTTAGAACATAAGTTAATGTTCTAGGGATATGATAACGGCAGCCTCCTTTAGGAGACGGTTATCATTCCAGGCTTCCAAGGTGACATGGACGACAAGGAGGTTGTCAGAGTTATAGTTTTCCTTCCAACGAGGGGCAGTATTTTGGACAGGTGGTCCAAGGCAATACTGAGGGAGGCTTGGCGCAGGATACTGATTAAGTTCGGTTGACGATACAGTCTAAGAAGTTTGGATTTGGAGTTCATTTATGAGCTAGGTCCCATCAGACATCCAGACATTCTAAGACAGGTATTGCTCATTTCGGGAGATGGCTTTCTCCGCGAACTTGAGATATAGAGAGACATAGAAAGAAACATCACAGCGGATCCACTCACTGAGGCTATTCCTCGAACGCAATAGTTTCGCAAACGAGCTTTGTGAGACTGACTAGTAGAGGAGTTGGGTGTTCGGTATCACACGGGCTGTGAGTATGCGGCATCGCAATAATTAGCCTTAAGTGCAAGTGGGAGATTGTTGGAGATAGTGCCCTCAGAGTCAATTATTGGATCACAGGCACGTGATTGCAATGATTGAGGGAGGACCTATCCCGGTAGGACAGTCTTACTCGAGATGATAGTATGCTATCTGGTTTACCTTTATCATCGTGTACTGCTTTAGGTGACCTGACATGTCGCTATTACACGTTGATAGAGCCCATAGGATTCTTGCTTCACTGCCAGCAGTATGATGGCGATCATATACGTGGGAGCTGGTAGTCTATAAGCACATCCTTAAAAGGTCCCTAGTCGTAGGAGTTTCGAGACAGGGCATCGATACTCCATTAGTAGACTAGTGTATACAGTCGAGACCCCGACGAGGGGCGGTGGCCGGTCTCACAAGCCACTGGTGTCAGTTGGTTCACCTAAGATGTATACAGGTGCTCATTGGGTTATGAGTACACCGGACAGGACTCGCCGGGAACCTGCTAGTTGGGCTTATACCTGACGTCAGATAGCAGTTCCCTGGTGACATGTGTACAGGTTAGTTCATCGACCTGAGGATCGTCATTTGTCTCGTGTGAGTTCCCACTGTGCTTTGATTACTACCCTACCACGGCTCAAAGGAGTCGTGCAAACAGGTTTTAGTTGGGTACAGTCCCGAGCCACATGGAGGCAGTGAGCGGATCTGCAGGGGTTCGTCTCTCCAGGTATTGGGGGTGAGGTCGCGCTGTGTCTAGGAGAGCCATTACGCAAAGCCCTCGGCCGAGGCAGGAGATTTACTGGTAGGTATTCCAGTAGTATCTCAGGGCGTTCTGGGCTACACTCCGACACGACTTGTACCGCTTTTGGGGGTCTGACTTTTACCAACCCCCTAGGCCCGCCATGCGATACTCATAGACGAACGGACCGGACTGTACGGATATTGTCACTGACAGGCTCAGTAGGGTGTCAGGATGAGTTCGCTCATCGACGTCCCTTTTGGTCAATAGCTGGTGGCCCGTCACGTATTGGCTTATACCTCTGACGTGCCAGTGGTTAAATCCACAGCCATAGTATTGACGAGTCTTTAGAGTCCACCACACTTACAGTTACTCAAGCTTTCGGGCGAAACGCTGTAGAGGCCGTATGGAGATATGGCAGGGTCCGATCAGATACGTGCGGTATTGCACGGATCAGGATCGGACAGTTTTGTACTAGTGGCCGTATAGTTATATGGCAGGGTTCGATCAGATACGTGCGGTATTGCACGGATCAGGATCGAACGGTTTTTACTAGCCGGCTTTGGCTTAAGCCGGTCCTAGTTTAGTACAGTGTAGATTTTGTCTCATTGCATTTGTATCCGGTCGGAATACAGATGCGGGTGTGTATGCACAGTATCGGGGTTTTCCTGTAATTTATTACGAGACCAGTTTTCTGGAGTTGCCAGTTTGCATTCCGTTCCGGCCGGTTTTCCTTTGTTCTTTCCCGGCCGGACTTTTCTGATGGAGGGGGTAATTTGCAGTTTTGCAAATTACTTTTAGGGAGGGGGTTTCTTACATATGTGAGATTATGTTTGACCATCATCATTTTTATTCTCTTTACATCACTTGCTTTATTCTTGATGAGAAAGGATTTGATTTGTGATTAGAATTGATAAGAAAGTTTGTAATGATAATGTTTGGATATGGTCACCTCTCTTTTGCTCCTACACTCACCTCCCTTTGCATTATGTTTTTCATTCCTCCACCATTCTTCTTCTCACTTGAGATAGATGATAAGTTTTTCATGAGAGGAAAAAGAAAGAGAGAAGAAGAAGAAGAGAGCTTCATCTTGAGAGTTTCATTCATGATCTCATTTTCTTGCTAGAAAAATGCAAGCACCATTTTTCTATTCTTGATTCCTCCATCACCATGGCAACAAACCCCAAATGAGACAAGCATCTTCTACACTACATTCTACAGCATATCTTGAGCATGTCGAGTTGCCGGCTTCATGCTCGAGTTGCCTCGGTATTGAGGCGGGAGCCCGTAAAAGACGCAGGCGATGTGGTGCCCTTTCCGGCGAGGAGGCGACGATATGGAGACAAGACTTTCCGCGGGAGATCGGGACGATGAAGAGAAGACCGGAGGACTCGGATCACTCGGTATACTTCTCACCCTATCTCTTGATTGCTAGCATTAGGTTAATGGTTACGATCCGGGTTTTTCATTGTCCGCGGTAGCGCCGGTTTCCGAGTAAGGAAAAAATTTTGATTCCGCATTTTGGCCTCGAGTAAGAGGCCATGGCGCTGCCGTGGCGCAACAACCGTCCCTCCACTGAGGGTGTAGACAATGCCTGCGACTGACATTCAGTCGTTCTTATCAGCCTGGAACCTTTCCAGTGATTCTTCCCAGGATCGATTGATACCATCTCACTACAACTAGTGAGTGTCCTAACATCCAATTAGATCTATCTCATAGATCCAAAACCCAGGATTTAGGAGGTATCACTTTGATCCTATATGGAGAATCCTTGTGATAAGCGGAGATTGACCGAGCGTAACATAGGAAACTCCTTCCCTATCAAGAGTATGTCATCCACGTACTCTACGAGGATCACCACCATACTCTCTACTACCTTTTTGTATATACAAGGTTCATCTACCATTTTGATGAAGTTAAACTCTTTGACTACCACATCAAAACAGATGTTCCAACTCCGCGATGCCTGTTTTATCATATAAAACATCTTGCACACGTTTCCGCTGCTCCCACTGTCTACGAAGCCCTCTGGCTGTGTACTTATAGACGTTCTTTTCTAAAACATCACTTAGAAAAGCAGTCATGACACCCAACCACCAGATATCGTAGTCATGGTATGTAGCCGTGGCAAGTATGATCTGGATGGACTTAAGCATAGATCTTTAGAAAAAGGTTTCAACATAATCCATACCTGGTCTATGATGCAAACCTTTAACAAGTCTAGCTTTGAAAGTCTCAACTTTTCCATGTACACCAAGTAATCTTCTCAAGATATACTTGCTCCTGATGGGGATTTAACCCTTCAGATAAAGCAACCAAAGTCCATACTTTGTTGGTGTATAAGGATTCCATCTCAGATCGATAAGCATCCAGCCATTCTTACAGAGTCCCACTCCTGATAGCCAGCTCGAAACTAGTTGGGTCATCATCTCATGATGCAATCCTCACTCCCACTGTCATAGAGAAACCAAAGTATCTCTCAAGTGGGTGAGGAACCCTGCTAGATCGGCGGAGAGGCTGAGGTTCGTTGGAAACTATTGAATCCTTTTGTTCTACCAAATCATCAGCTGCATTTTGTATAGCTGGAACATTTCCAGTTCTACATAACAGATCTTGCCTCGAGCTTGTCCGGATTTTGCTTTCAGACATAGGCCGGACAACCCCAAATCTTAACAAGCTTAAGATACAGGCTCTTCCCTTTCCATATCACATATGAAGTGGTAGGCAACTGATTTGATTTGAACCCTTATTCAATAGGTATGCAGCTTCTCAAGTGCATAACTCCCTAAAGGAAATAGGAAACTCAGTAGTACTCATCATAGAGCACACCATATCACATAGGGTGCTATGGCTCCACCCCGATACACCGACGTGCTGTGGTGTATACGGAGGAGTAATGCTGAGAGAGAATCTCATTCTCCTTTAGAATAGTCCAGGAATTCCGTGCTCAAGTATTCTCCTCCTTGATCACATCAAAGGACATAATACTTTTACCCGTATTTGTTGGTTCTCTACTTCTAACTTATATTCTGTGAATATCTCAAAAGCTTCGGACCTGTGTTTCAACAGAAACATATGTCTGAATCTTGAGAGATTATCAGAGAATGTAATGAAGTAGAAAGAACCGATCTTGGCATGTGTAGACAGGGGACCTTACATACATCAACATGTATCAATCCCAAGAGTTCACTAACTCTTTCTCTGTTTCCAATAAACAGAGCTATGGTCATTTTATCTTTGTGACATGACTGGCAAGTTTCATAAGATGTAAATTCAAACTAATTTAAATATGCATCTAAATGTAACTTTAGCCAGTCGGGTCGCATTGATATGACCTAGTCTATAATGCCTCAAGAAGGATTTGTTCATATCTGAACTCTTCCTCTTGTGTGTGTTCTGTATACTAAGAACTGTGGTTTGATTTAGAACGTCAATGCTTTTAGATAACGTGCCTGAACCGATCAACTCTTGATATAGGAAATGTTCAAAACATTATCCAACAATACAAAATTATATCCTTTCTTCACTAATAAAGAGACTGATATGATTTTGTATATCAGGTTCGGTATCTAATACATTTGTTCAGAATCAATGTATTCAGGTAATACAGGGTGATAGTGACCAACAGACTTGGCTGCAACACTTGCACCGTTTTCTGTCTCATGAAACTTATCACCCGTTCTCAGTTCTCTACCTATCTGTAGCCCATGTAACAGATTACATATGCGGGATCCTGATCCGGTATCACATACCCAGGACGTAAAGGATACTGAGAAACAGTTCTGTGTAATGAACACACCCGAAGATGATGCATCAGCATGCACTTTCTTCGTTTGGGTGGCACGGGAAATCTGGTATTCCCCAATTTCCTGCTCTGTCTTATAACAATTATAAGTTGGAGCGGGACCAACGTTCCCCAGCTCAGTATAACAAGCGGGTTCGGTCAATATATACGTTTTATTATCTTGATTAAGGCGTGATATGGTCGCTATCTGGAGAGAGAGAGAGAAGAAAACACTCAGCGTATGCTCTTGCAAGATTAGATTGGTTATATAATATATCTAATCAGGATGTCTCCCACTGTTTTAATCAAATCTTCCTTCAAACCCTAAAAGGAAAGACTAGCCGGGATTAATTACACGCTACAAGTTCGCCAATCTTTCAGCCAGGCCAGTGTCGGTACTTTGAGGGAGGTCCCCCGTGCTATCGCACGAACCTAATTAATGTAAACCTCATTTTCCCAGAGGCGTAACCCCGTCAACACCTTTCTAGACACCTACTTGATCGGCTAATTGTAATGTGTAAAACTCTCCCAGGAGTAACTCTTACTCGCAGCGGGTATCGGGATCCAACTATCTAATAGAAGGTATGCAATCTCATTGCAAATTTCAACTCTTGAAATTCCCAATAATATTTTGCCCCTAGTGACTTATGACCTTAACTATGGTCAACAAATCATAAGCTCTAGTCAAGTTCTACCCGTCATTTCTTGATTAATTAGACCCACCCACATGACCCTTAACTAAGGTCAACAAAGTCATATGACTGTCCTAACTAATCGCATCATATGCTATATAGGAAGACATCACTTAGCTACCGCACACTGTGCCTTAACTATGGTCAACAAACACAGCACGAATACTAAGTACTCTACTTCCTAAAATGGCGGAGGGTTACGACAGGTTTTTAAGAAAACCTATTGCGTAATGAACTTGATATCGTCGTAGAATCGAGTGATTTTAAATGGAGTGTTTTTGAGGCTTTTCTAGTTTTGTTAAAGGGGTCACTCCCGGTGAAGGGATCGTCGGCCCTTTCCTCATCGAATAAGGTGCAGGATATTTCACAAATACCACTATGCAAAGCAAAAACTATAGAAGCAATCAAAAGACAAACCAAGTTTGTAGCATCTGCCAGTTATTGCTAAAGGAGTCACTCCCGGTGAAGGGATCTCGGTCCTTTCCTTATCGAATAAGGTGCTGGATGTTCTACAAGGAACACCGCGATGCAAAGCAAGAACCGTAGCTACCAGTTTTTAAAACAAGTTTCTACAACATCTTAGGTTTCTTTTATTTCATTAATCTCATTAATGAAGTCCCATTTTATTATGCTTCACAAGCATCTCTTTTGAAACGAAATCTGCAATATAACATATATCTCATATATATAATATAAACATTCGTCACAGGCAGTAATATGATCTCATCACAGAACATTGCAGCAGAAGAACATATATGAAATATTGGATATACTAGGACGTCCGTGTTTTCAATACGAGCCTGTATAAAACACGGATTCCACGGTCGCGATGAATAGCCAAACCCACATCCCTAGACCCCTACGAGAGCGGCAAGTAACACTGCCAATTCTAGGGTTAGGAGACCCGGTCTCGACTCCTCGAGATGGTCTCCCACTGGACCCTAGAACCCGGTTACTTGTGCTCCCCTCCTTGGGTCTACCTAATGCGGAAAAGTAAAAAATATACAACGGTGATAGCTTCCGCTACCTGGAAGTGCCCCAATAAAAGAATATTACATACAAATGAAATTTTACATGAATGAAAAAGAAAAACTCTCATCTCACATAAAACCCCCGGCTATTCAAACACGACGATCCAATACAACATATCACAGCAACACATAATATCTCATATCATCAACGTAAGCAAGTATGCGTATCCCGATTGTCGTTGATGTATAGCAACGAAGCCGGCGATAAACCACATACTACGCTTACGGTCACAGAAAAGAAAGTGTAAAACTACAACAGTTGGAATCCGCAACCTCTTTAGACATCGCATGCCTAACCAAATGAATTCCTTAGACATCGCATGCCTAACAATTATAAACCCCGCATTTTAGTCTCATTTATCGAAAACTCTTTTCAATATCAAGTCGGGCAATTCAACAAGATTCCCGACGTCCTGATCGAATGCTCGTCGCAAACTTTAGTAGACGGCCGCACCCCCAAATGCCGTCGACGAAGTGCACTAAGGCGGAACACCGCTGCCGCGAGCACCCGAACGGATGCTTTCGGCGACGGGGTTCTCCTACAGTCACTCGGTCGGGGCTATGGGGCGTGGCTGTCTATTAAGTTTACCCGGCGAGTATCCGCGTACGCTACGTGATTGCGACGGACTTTTGATCACATCAAAATTCCGTGGCAACCGATCATTTGAGACTAAACTGCTATGTTTATAATATTCAAATTAGTTATCTCATAACTACCTGTGGATTCCAAATATTGTATCACATTCCAGATAAATAGAAAAAGTTAAACTTTCCGATCGAATCATCAAGCACCCAAGATTTCCCCAATATATCTCAACACTTGAAATCAGTTTAAAAACATTCATTACATGCCACAGTACCAATGGTCCAGCCGTAGAAGGGTCAAGCCAACGCCTCACATGTGGCACGCCGTACTGCCCCAAACCCTAAGGTTCAAAAGGCAGTTCAAGACGGTCACATAATCGAGTTAAGGTTTGTTGTCTTCTAGAGGGTCCACCGCGTTACTTGCACGACTTAGAACGTTCTTAAAGACGAGGAAAAATCCAACTTTTGAAAAATTTTCCGACAAGGGAAAAAGGGAGTTATTGATATCCGTTCGAACTTTTTAACAGTTTCTATAAATTACCCGGACGTAACACAAAAGACGCAGTTAAAGTTCCCGATCGAATCATCGAATCCCTAATACAACCCAGAATGTTCAACAGTTGAATAAATATTAAAAATTCCCAGAAAATACAACACTAAAAGACAAGAATTACTGTACAAATTTCAAACAGTACAGTGACAAAAACGCGGCGGAACCGCGGCACATGCATGGCATGTGCGGCGGTTCCGCGGCTCTTTGGTGGAATCAGGCGCACGTGCTTCACAGTAACTCTTGTATTTCCCTGCTGATTTTTTGAGCATTTTTAATTTGGAAAAAATCACAGTTTTAAAAAATTTCCAGAAACTAGGTTATATCGGGTTTTCCCGGTTCGATCGGACTTTAAACTTCGTCTAGACTTCGCCTAAAGCTCTAACCTGGCTCTGATACCACTGTAGGGTTGCTAGGCACGCGCACAAGGGTCTACGAGGCATCAACCATGCCCGAATTAAAATTTAGCCGTGACGAACAACCCGAATACGGAACTTTAAACTAGAGATTAGGCGAAAACAAGTATGCTAAACACTTTAACATTAAGTGAGAGGGATTACAACCTTTGTAGATCCGGTCCTTCACTTCATATGCTCCGTGTTGTGGTCCCTTCGCTGTGATCATCGGGATCCGGACTCTCGAGAGGTTTCACGAAGAGAAAGATGCAACCTTTGCTTCCGATCTTCGATACTAAGATGATCTACCTTGAAGTTTCTTTAACACAAGCTAACACTCATGAAATGATGTGAACACCCTCATCTAAATGGCAAGGGAAGATGAGGATGATGAAGTAGGATTTTTGCTCTCTTTATTTATCTTTTTCTCATATTTATTCATCACTTTGGAAAAATCAAGCAAGCTTTTTCATGAAAGAAAATGAAGGAAGAAGAAGAATAGTGATCCATTTTCTTTTGTGATGAATAAGAAAGGATTAATATGAAGAATAATGCAACCATGGTTGACTTAACCATTGTAGAGAATTGACTAGGGTTAGGGTTTGGGTTGGGTTAAAGCATGAGTCACTTGTAAATATCTTTATCATGACAAAAAGAAAACCTTCTAGAAACATCTAGAAAGCTTAACCCTAATCCAAACCCTAATCATGTTTAAACTCCACTAAACAAGTTGCATTAGTTATCATATCATGTTACAATATTATATATCACATATATAATATTTATCGTAACCAAATAAAATAATGCAATTAACATATATCGCATATATATCAATGTATTACCCGAGTGAGAAAAAGAATCTTTTAGTGAGCAAATATTAGTTAATGTAATTTAATATATCATATATATTATTATACATTAAATTATCGAATCAACACTTGATCCGACAATCCGGCTATATCGCATATAACCGACTAATATTTATCCGTACCGATTCATCGAATCAACACTTGATCCGATGACCCGGCTGATATCAAATATCGCGAGAATATAATACGGTATCACATATCGCATTATCCTCGGTCCCGCACATATCACATATGTGCTCCTACTCCGTTTTGCCTGAGTCAAGAAACCTCTATGTAGGACTCTAAAGAATCGTCAATACGCCGGCAGTAGGTGATGATCATATCAAACACCCACAAGCTGTAAGCGGTCAGCTAAACGTAACAGCTACCCAGGTATTGAGCGCTCAGAAGATCAACAAGCAAGCCTGTACATTCTCCTGTGAATCCAAACAGTAACACTCCCGTACAGTCCGGTCTCATCGTCTGATATGTCGCATATCTCGCCTAGGGGTGGTAAACGTCAGACCCCAGTAGCTCGATAAGTCGTGTCGATATGAGGTCTATAACAGTTCGAGAAACTACTGATAACACTTACCGGTAAATCTCAACAACCCTGGCCAGGGATTTCCGGTTATAGCCAATCGAACACAGCACAACATCAACTCCCTATACCGGGAGAGACGAATCCCCTCCTATCGCTCATTGCCTCCATGTGATTCGGGACTGTACCCAAAAGCCACCTTTTTGCACGCCCTCTTGGACGTGGTATGATGGAAATCAAAGCACAGTGGGAATCACACAAGACTCTATGACGATCTCGGGTCGACAGACTACTCTGTACCAGTGTCACCGGAGAACTGCCATCTGACGTATGGTATAATACCATCTGGGAGTTCTCGGCGAGTCCGTCCAGTGTACCCAGTCTCCACTGAGCACCCGTACACCATCCTTGATGTCAAACACCAATGGATATGGGATCATCCATCGCCCATCATATGGGTCAAGATGCGTATACGCTAGTCTACTCTGGTGTATCGATGCCCTGTCTCGATACACCCTCGACTAGGAACAGTTATAGGATGTACTCGTCGACTACCGTGGCCCCACTAGTATGATCTCATCATAGTCTCAGTAGTCGAGTACATATCCTAAGGGCTTTATCAACATGTAATATAGAGACAATCAGAGTACATGTTAAGATAAAGTACAACCAGATAGCATACTATCATGTCGAGCAAGAAAGTCCTCCCTATATATGTCCTAGCATCCACTACAATATACATCGTATGTACAGTAATGGCCTCTAGGGCATACATATAACTAACAGGTCGTACCCTCATTTCTCGTATAGGATGATAAGATCCCTATTAGCTTAATGCCGCTGTACGATGATTTTCCGTGCATGATGAGTTTGACTTGATGATGATCCATACCTTTGACTGGAGGCTGCCGTACGATGTATTATACCGTACGCAATGTTGTTAGGCTGGATGCCGATAGATAGATTCACCGACTCGATCATGTTAGATACGTATACCCGTCAGCATTTGCATATGTTTTACCTTATGCTGCATTCATGTTATTCGCATTGCATTACTCATACCTATGATAGTTCACCTGCACCATTATCGATGATGCGTATGTTACACGTACACAGATTGTAGGCTCACACACTTCATCATCGATAATTGCCATGTCACTACACAGTAGGATTGCTGCATCATGATATGACCCTTCACATAACCTGCTTGCGTATATACATTGATACATCCATATTTGCGCACATACACATTGCATATTCATATTGGTGCACATATACACTGATATATCCATATTTGCGCACATACACATTGTATATCCATATTGGTGCACATATACATTGATATATCCATATTTGCGCACATCCACATTGTATATTCATATTGGTGCACATACATATTGATATATCCATATTTGCGCACATACACATTGTATATCCAAATTGGTGCACTCATACGTACATTGGTACATCTATACTTGCGCATATACATATTGTACCTATATAGATAACTGGTTTTATTAGGAACCGCATGTTATATTTTAAAAACTTGAATCAATTTAAAGGAGCAGTTTTCCCTTAATATGTCATATCACTGTTCTATGTTGCATGATACACGGATATGCTCGCATTTCTTTTATATGTCGCATACATCATGCTCTATTATTTTACGCATTGAGATATGCTTTTTTCATGAGATTTTCTGGATTTGAGAACCGTGGATATTTCAAAAGAGATTATGTGTTGTTTTAAAAACCCGGTTTCTCTTGATATGATATTTCAGTGCGTCCACCATGTGTTTTCTCGGTTCTGAGAGCGACATGTGAAACCCGATTCGAGGAGGCGGATGAGGCCGATTGCGGGTACATTGTGGACCCGGTATGGTACCTCGGGGCGAGAACAAATCGCTGTACAGTAGACGGTGAGCTTGGCAGAGGGACTACTACCTACCAGTGATAGTATTTGGGCTCGGCGGATATACGGAGGATACCGACCGGAGTTGAGAGATGATATGGGCCGATCTGGACTGACGGAACCCGATATATGAGGATTTACGTGCCGATGCTGGGCACGGTTTTCATGATGTTTTCGAGTGTCGATGCTAGGCACTCAGGTTCTATGATTTTGATGTGTCGTGAGGGACACCGTTGATATATATCCTCATACTTTCATGCACACTCTTTTATGATATTTACGTGCATAAAGACATTGATTATAGGGATGGACGGGATCCACATGCATACATACATTGACTATATGGGTGGATGAGATCCACATGCATACATACACTTGTTATATTGTTGGATTATATCCGCATGCATATAGGTATTGACTACTTTGTTGGCACTTATACAGACCCGATCACCCTAGATATCATAGTATTACCTTTATGATATAGTTGACCTAGGAGTCGTTATTTATTCGATTTCTATTTGTCGATATATTTCTATTCATGAGTTAGCAACTCACCCCCATTGTGCCACAGTTCTTGCAGGTTTCCCGCTTGGATCAGTAGCGGCATCACTAGCACACAGCTTCATTTGGGTATTTTGCAGTGGTAGGTGGGACATTTGGATCGTACCCACTCTTGTATTATATTTCATATTGTATCTAGTTAAATCCATCCATCAATCAAAATTAGTAATTTGTATAAGTAATGAGATTTAGTGGGATTGTGGTTGCGAGATTTGAGCGATGGGTGTTATATTCGCTTTTGGGGTTATGTCTTGCTTTCCTTTATCTTTTGTGGTGAACTTCGCCGTTGGGCATCGTATGCTTATTTTTACTGTATTGCGTGGTTGCGATCCGCCGTTTGGCGAAGAGCTAGCTCCTGTTTGAGGATGCCTTTATCATTATTATGTATTCGTGGTTTTGGATCAAAAATTACAAAGGATGTGCTGCCCAAATTTTTAAAAGACGAAACAGGCTTTCAAACTAACAAATTTCACTTGCATTTTCATGTCCCTTTTCTATGCATTAAGAAAACTTGATTTCATTATACCTTTATTTCAAAACTTCACCTCCTTTATTTTCTTAAAAAGGGTTTAGATTTCTGGGATTCAGCTTACTTGAATTCCGTTACTCCTTTAGACGTTGCGTGATTCAAGTGCTGGTCACAAGCTAATATTTCGGGTCATGACAAAATTGGTATCAGAGTGTTAGGTTTAACCTTGGTTCGAGTCTATTTTTGACTATGTGGAGTCTAGGGCGGGTATGTATTTCGGAACCTAGGCTTGACCTTACGGAACTTAGACTTGAACAGGGGGGGGTATTAGACCTGAACTTTCGTTTCATAGGCTGACCCTGATTGATGGAGTAGGTAGCTTGAGTAGAGTGACGTACCGTACGTATGTTCCACGGCATATTTACGATACGATACTCCACTTATGAAACCTTAGGATATACATATTTTGAGATCTGGGATTCTCTTCGTATCCTTGATTATACATCCATTGGAGATCCTCGATTCTATTAGTTTCATGATCATACCTTCATTGATGCTATTCCTTCTTATAATTATGTATCCATTCTGGATCTGTCGTTTCCTCTCATGCCGTTGATCTGCCTTCTTCGATACTCGATTGAGGTTCCTGTCACCATGTGTGAGCGCAGATTGAGCTGCTGCTAGTGTTGCGGTCACGACGAGCTCGTCTGGTACGAGGGCTGACCATTGTGTTTTCTGGTGACATGGGAACGTCTTGATGTAGTGTTGTGTTGTGACCTCCTGTTGAGGCGAGTGTTTGGTTTTGCACCGAATGATCGGGCCATCGATAGAGCTGCCAGTTGCGAGAGGACTGTTGATGTACAGCATACCTCAGAGATTTTGATGTCGCCTACCGTGCAGTCAGATGACGCAGCTGTTGTTGAGATTACTGGAATGTCGCTTCCTGAGCTTACAAGCTAAGATCGCCAGAGCTTCCGGGCAGAGTGTGACAGATGATAGCTAGTCTATCCCGAGTTGAGAGACGAAGGTGATTCGTCAGATTGATGCGCCGACGTAGGCCCTGTTGAGTTGAAGATTTCCAGTGTGGAGAGTTCTGCTCAGATCTAGAGCAGACCGATGCAGAGATGACCGCCGATGTATCGCCTTTCCTGGTGGATTGAGGCATTGTTTAGCATGCGGGCGAAGAACATTCACATGTTGTATAGGCGAAGCTAAAAGGTTCGGACGAGTGTCAGAAACACATTTTTCCTAAATTTAAAGTGTTCGGAGGAACATGCAGCAATGGACCCTCTAGAAGAATGAAACCCTAACTCGACATAATGACCATGGAACCTCTTTGAACCTTAGGGTTTGTGGCAGTTTAGCAGTGCCATCAGTGAGGCTTGGGTTTTCCCTTCTACGGCTGGTCCAGATGTGCTGTGGTATGTACCAGATATTTTTAGACTGCGCTCAGGTGTTGAGCCTTCGGGAAATTTTGGGACCTCGATGACTCGATCGAAAAGTTTGACGTCCAGATACCATGTCATAAGAGATCAGCAAGCTGACCAGCTTCGGATAGAGGACCTCACCCAGATGCGTTGTGAGTTGATCGAGAGCGGGCGAGTATAGAGTATTCCTCCGATGGTGGGGCGAGTTCCCGAGGACGCATTCGGCCAGATATTTTCTACAGAGCGATGAAGATAAAGAGTATGCGATTTCGAGTCCGTGTGAGAGACTTTGGATTGACCGTGGCCGAGAACCATTGCAGTACATAGATAGCATGACGTGACGTCGAGGCGAACGATGATAAAGGCGAGTGGAGCCAGAGGTTCATGCGAGATGCTGACGAGCTGTTACTACTCCCCGTCGAGATTAGAGATCTGATAAGTATACAGAGGCGTTGGAATATGGCCAATTCCCGAGGGAACGTTGTGCTAAAACGCAGATATCCAGAAAACGAGAAAAGATTATGTAAGAGTACCAGCCTCCGTACAGTTCAGCATAGGCAGGATCGGAAGAGACCCTGAGCAGGATTCCTTCCAGGACACTGCTGCAATGAGATTTGCACCCAGGATCAGAAGTATTACGTGTATTTGGAGAGCCAGAGGCCGACGCCAGTGACGTGCTGCCTTACAAGTGGTCGTGATAATTGACCGGGAGATGACCAGAGAAGTGCCAGAACGGAATCGTCCCCGTTAGCATACCTGACAGGGTCGATGAGCTGATGGATTGCGAGGTTGGTAATCCGAGGAGAAGATGAGTACCCACAGACAGAGGATAACAGACCGTGAGCAGGAGGCGAGCGGATATTCTGGTTCGGCCGGTTTTAGGCGCGCCGACTTATTTTTTCGACATTGTAGGAGGTGTACCTCAATGTCCTTGTTGCGATTTGCGTTTGTGATCTAAGTATCATGCTCATATCGCTTGGATTTGAGTTTTGATGATTGAGTTTCATGATATTGATTTCGTGCACCATGGTTGCACCTACTGGGTATTTACATTTTGCGCATAGTTGTCGCACTTGATATATATTTTATACACCGTTGTGTTGATTTGCGATTTATGCATATCTATTGAATTTGATATCGATTATGTACCTTCGTAGCATGTGTTATGATTTCATGGATTTCATACGGATGATTTGATCTTTTCACTCGGTATAGATTATATGTTCTTGTAGTGCATTGATACGTATTTGGTGCACCACAGTTGCACCTGACTTTGTTTTGATCGCATTTGATATATTTATTATGATTTCATGCCCAGGGCATGCATATGATTTGATTTATGCTTTCGGCATAGTTTTCATACACTTTTAGTATTTTGATTTGCTTTTGTGCACGCTGATGCACATGGTTATGAGATTATATACCACGGTATACCAGATTTGGATTTGGATCGAATGTGTTGTATACCGTCGATTTCGATTTTGATACTCGATATTTGTTTTGTGCACCTTATGCACCTGATTGGATTCTGGCGCATGATCGGCGCTTGATATTGGATTTCGTGATTTCGTGCACGTTGGATGCACAGGATTGAGATTTTTGTGCATAATAGATGCACCAGGTATTGTTGTCGTGCACACCCGTTGCAGTGGACAGATACTTTTGTGCACACCCGTTGCACTTAATTTGCTTTGTGCGTATAGTGGCACCTGTGTTTGGATTTGATTTCCGTGCGCACCAGACGTATATGATTATTGGATACGTCTTTTGAAGCTGATTTTGCTTTTGAGCACTTTGTTTTCATGTTGGGCACTATATTGTGTAGTAGCCAAACAGGACTGATCCGAGGACAGTACCTGAGTACTTTGCATGCATTAGAAGATTACCAAAAAGGGTTTTCAAGAGGAGCTATAGTCTCGCTATTTCCCACGTGTCCGTGAGCGACACAAACGTTATAAAGGAAAACCTTTTGGGATATTTTGAAAACGACGGAACGTGTATTTAAGAAAAATATATGGACATATATTATTAGTTTAAAATGAGCGTCCGTCAGTTATACCGTGAGTTACGCATTCCCGCGGCGATTTAGAAAAGATTTTGCATGTAGTTAATTCAGATTTTGAAGTTTTCAAGGATGCATACTATACACGTATTATAGTATTTGACTAGTGTATTTTAGATTTCAGTAGTGGATTTCGAGATCTGCAACTCTATTGTAACTCCGAGGATATGCGTGCAAATCCGATGATTTGCGTAACGCTTGACGGAGTTCGATTTTGAGTTTTGTACACGTTTTCATGCGCACTTGTCGCGATGTGCTGTGTTATTTCTGTATCTTCCGTGTTTTCGGAGCCCCGTTGATTTCAGTTGATTATTGAAATGTTTTAGATTTTAGGGGTTTAAATTTAAATTCGGAGACCAAATTTATTTAAGGGGGAAGATTGTAACATTTCATAAAAATAAAAAATATTATTTTTCGAATTTAATATTAAAATAATATTTTTCCCGAAAACTGCCCGATTGGAGAAATTGGGGTTTTCGAAAAAGGGTATAAATATTTACCAATAATTGTGATATAAAAGAAAATTAAAATGATTTATTCATTTAAAAATATATTTAACGGATTTGGCAATTTTAAAATTTATTATACGTAGTTTTGATAAAATCCCGATTAGTGCACTGCTAATCACGATTAAGCCAAATCCGTGTTTCTGCAGTTTTCATGGTTAGTGTACCGTGACTTGTTTAATTTGGTTACATGTTATTTCATTTGTTGTTTTATATGGGTGTATGTGTTTTTAGTGAGAAAAATAAAAGGGAAAAGAAAAGCCAAAAGGCGACATAATGATTAGGGTAGGAAGACTTTTGGAGAGAGAGAGGGTGTGAATAAGTGAGAGAGAGGGAGGGGGCTGCTGCCATTCTATTCCTCTATCTTTTTTTCTTCTCCTTCTTCATCTTCCTCAAGCCACAATCCTCCACTTAAAGCCCTAGATCTATCTCCAAACAATCCCCAAAACCCTAAACCCCTTTCACAAAAATTAATCCCCATCTCTTTCTCTACACATTGAACCAAGCAAAGTGGAATTTTGATGACGTTAGGGAGCTAGGGTTTTCTTAAGTGGCCTTATTGAGATATAGCTTCTTCCTTTTAGTTTAGTTTTGTACGATGTCGTATTTTATTGTCGTTTTGTGCTATCCATAACTTGCTGTGACCCCGAGACTTATTGGTGAAAACAAACAGTGTGCTAGTATTGTGCTCGAGACCTGGAGTGTTCACCTGAAACCCTATCCCTTTCCCATCGGTTTTGGCCAGCAGCTAGTAAGGAAATTCCGGCGACCCCGGGTTGGTAGAGGAGTTAGGCTTTGGGTTTTGTAGGGTAGTTACCTGAAGGTGTTTAAGGGTGTTTAGTTCTACTAGATTTTTATGTAATGGCTGTAGGTGGAATCTGGGAACATTGGTGAGTGTTTACATGAGCATGGTAACACGTTACCCTGACCTGAACCATAGAAGTTAACCCGATGCACAAACTTTAGAATTGATCCATGTCGGTTTTGTGAGTATTTTGGGTGTGCAGAGAAATCTTGAGCAACCCAGGGAATTTCTGAGAGTAGCAAACAATATCAGGGGCCTAGATACACAACCAGGAGGCCACCATGACAGAACGAACCCATTCAGAGCATAGGGGGCCGAGGAGGCCGGAATTTTGGCCTATGTGGCCAGCCTGGTGTGGGAGTTAGGGGGCTAAGTGGTTACAGTAGGTCATACACACTATGTACATAACCCTAGACTTGTTTGCTTAGCTTTATTTGACCTGAGTCAAAATCTGGGAACACTTGTGTGTGATTTAGGATATGTTTTTCGTATTTTTGAATGATGAGTTTTGATATTGGATTCGTTTTTGGTTGTCGCATGTTTATACATCGACAACAAGGGTTGTTTGGTTGATTTTGTACGCGTATGCTATAGGTTCTAACCTACGAGCAAGGCGCGTGCCGTTTTGGATTTTAGAACTTGATTTTAATATCGTTACGATATGTGTTGTTATTATAGGTACCTTCACGTGGATTCCGAAGCGACGGAGCGAGGCGTCATCGACTTCGGCGAGCGAAGACTACGGTGAGTAGATCTATATCTACCGGGGAAGTCGGGTGGATGGCGTATAGCATCCCTGCAAAGTTTTGATGGAAACTGATTTATAGAATGTGGTTAAGGAAACCTCGATTATGAAACTAGGGTTAGATTTAAATGATAGTTAATGAAACTATATTAGAAACTAAGAATAGTAGAAGTGATATAATACGGCTAATATGTGATGACGGAATTTGAGGATGACGTTTAGCGATATTGCCGTTTAGGGTACTATAGGACTAGATAGTCGACGTAGATGTGTCATCCGAACCATACCTATTTCTAAACTGAAAAATCGTATGCATCTTTTTAACAGATACCTTAAGGGACGTTATGGATTTTCAAATGATATCTTTTCCTTAAAAACACCGTAACTCCTATTCCAAAACTACGATTCGCTTCTTTTAAGATCTGCTTGTATGGTTCGGATGTGTATGTTAGATTAGATACTTATACTTATAGTAGAGATAGAATGTTTTTGTATACTCGACATGATGTGAGATATAAAAGCGACGGAAGAATATAAGACGGATATGATAATATGATGAGATGATGATATAATGATATGATGGTATACGGATGCGAATCGATCGAGATGATTTATACCCTGCTAGTCCCCTGATATGAGATTATTGCGGACGTGACCTGGGACATAGATATATAGGGATATATATATATATAGAGAGAGAGAGAGAGAGAGAATGTTGTGAATCATGGATGATAGGCCGTACGTGATATTAAGCCGTACCCTCATTTGTCGTATAGGATGATAGGATCCTTATTAGCTTAATGCCGCCATACGATGATTTTCCGCGCGTGATGAGTTTGACTTGATGATGATCCATACCCTTGACTAGAGGCTACCGTATGATGTATTATTCCGTACGCGATGTTGTTAGGCTGGAAGCCGATTGATAGATTCACCGACTCGATCATGTTAGATACGTATACCCGTCAGCATTTGCATATATTTTACCTTATGCTGCATTCATGTTATTCGCATTGCATTACTCATACCTGTGATAGTACACCTGCACCATTATCGATGATACGTATGTTACACGTACACAGATTGTAGGCTCACACACTTCATCATCGATAATTGACATGTCACTACACAGTAGGATTGCTGCATCATGATATGACCCTTCGCATAACCTACTTGCGTATATACATTGATACATCCATATTTGCACACATACACATTGCATATTCATATTGGTACACATATACACTGATATATCCATATTTGCGCACATACACATTGTATATCCATATTGGTGCACATATACACTGATATATCCATATTTGCGCACATCCACATTGTATATTCATATTGGTGCACATATACATTGATATATCTATATTTGCGCACATCCACATTGTATATTCGTATTGATGCACATAAACATTGATATATCCATATTTGCGCAGATACACATTGTATATCCATATTGGTGCACGCATACATTGGTACATCTATACTTGCGCATATACATATTGTACCTATATAGATAACTGGTTTTATTGGGAACCGCATGTTATATTTTAAAAACTGGAATCATTTTAAAGGAGCGGTTTTCCCTTAATATGTCTTATCACTGTTCTATGTTGCATGATACACGAATATGCTCGCATTTCTCTTATATGTCGCATACATCATGCTCTATTATTTTACGCATTGAGATATGCTGTTTTCATGAGATTTTCTGGATTTGAGAACCGTGGATATTTCAAAAGAGATTATGTGTTGTTTTAAAAACTTGGTTTCTCTTGATATGATATTTCAGTGCGTCCACCATGTGTTTTCTCGGTTCTGAGAGCGACATGTGAAACCCGATTCGAGAAGGCGGATGAGGCCGATTGCGGGTACATGGTGGACCCGGTATGGTACCCCGGGGCGAGAACGGATCGCTGTGCAGTAGACGGTGAGCCTGGCAGAAGGACTACTACCTATCAATGATAGTATTTGGGCTCGACGGATATCTGGAGGATACCGACCGAAGTCGAGAGATGATATGGGCCGATCCGGACTGACGGAGCCCGTGGGCTGATCTGGACTGACGGAGCCCGATATATGAGGATTTACGTGCCGATGCTGGGCGCGGTTTTCATGATGTTTTCGAGTGTCGATGCTAAGCACTCAGGTTCCATGATTTTGATGTGTCGTGAGGGACATCGTTGATATGTATCCTCATACTTTCATGCACACTCTTTTATGATAATTACGTGCATACAAACATTGATTATATGGGTCGACGGGATCCACATGCATACATACATTGACTATATGGGCAGATGAGATCCACATGCATACATACACTGGTTATATTGCTGGATTATATCTGCATGTATATAGGTATTGACTACCTTGTTGGCACATATACAGACCCGGTCACCCTAGATATCATAGTATTACCTTTATGATATAGTTGACCTAGGAGTCGTTATTTATTCGATTTCTACTTGTCGATATATTTCTATTCACGAGTTGGAAACTCACCCCCGTTGTGCCACAGTTCTTGCAGGTTGCCCGCTTGGATCAGTAACGGCATCGCTAGCACACAGCTTCATTTGGGTGTTTTGCAGTGGTAGGTGGGACATTTGGATCATACCCACCCTTGTATTATATTTCATATTGTATCTAGTTAACTCCATCAATCAATCAAAATTAGTAAGTTGTTTAAGTAATGAGACTTAGTGGGATTGTGGTTGCGAGATTTGAGCAATGGGTGTTATATTCGCTTTTGGGGTTATGTCTTGCTTTCTTTTATCTTTTGTGGTGAACTTCGCTGTTGAGCGTCGTATGCTTATTTTTACTGTATTGCGTGGTTGTGATCCGCCGTTTGGCAAAGAGATAGCTCCCGCTTGGGGATGCCTTTTTCATTATTATGTATTGGTGGTTTTGGATCAAAAATTACAAAAGAGGTGCTGCCCAAATTTTTAAAAGACGAAACATGTTTTCAAACTAACAAATTTCACTTGCATTTTCATGTCCCTTTTCTATACATTAAGAAAACTTGATTTCATTATACCTTTATTTCAAAACTTCACCTTCTCTATTTTCTTAAAAAGGGTTTAGATTTCTGGGATTCGGCTTACTTGAATTCCGTTACGCCTTTAGACGTTGCGTGATTCAAGTGCTGATCACGAGCTAATATTTCAGGTCGTGACAAATGAAGATACCGAGTTCATAATTTCAAGTCCGTGTGAGAGACTCCGGATTGACCAAAGCCGAGGATGAATTGCAATATGCAGATAGCAAGAAATGCCGTCTAAGTAGACGATAATAAAGACAAGTGGAACAAGAGGTTCGTGTGAGATGTTAGCGAGCGGTTGTTACGCTCCGTTGATGCTAGAGGAATGATATGTGTGCAGAGGCGTTAAATGCAGCAAAAATTTCCAAATGGAAGCCATGCCGAGGACACAGCTGTCCGGTTATGAGAAAGGAGTTAAATAAGAGTGTCAATCTCTGTATAGTTCGGCATAGGTGAGATCAGAAGAAACCATGAGCAGGTTCTTTCCAGGACACCTCAGCGATAAAGATTTGCACCCAGGATCAGTTGTGTCACGTGTATTCAGAGGGCCATTGGCCGATACCAGTGACGTGCTGCTTTACGAGTGGTCATACTAATTGGCCGAGAGAAGTCCAAAGGAGTGTCAGAGCGGAATCGTTTCCGTTAATACACCTGACCGGGCCGACGAGCCAATGGATTACGAGATTGGTAATCCACAGAGAAATGAGGACCCAGAGATAGAGGACGCCAGACCGTAAGCAGGAGGCAAGCGGATGTTCTTGCTCTGCCAGTTTTAGGCCCATCGACATTTTTCGACATTGTAGGAGGTATACCTCAATGTCATTTGTTGCGATTTGCGTTTGTGATCCGATTATCACGCTTATATCACTTGGATTTTAGTTTTGATGATTGAGTTTCATGATATTGTTTTCGTACACCATGGCTGCACCTACTGGGTATTTACATTTTATGCACAGTTATTGCACTTGATATATGTTTTATACACCGTTGTGTTGGTTTATGAATTGTGCATATCTATTGCACTTGATGTCGATTTTGTGCCTTGGTAGCACGTGGTTATGATTTCATGGATTTATGGATTTCATACTGTTGATTTGATTTTGTGCATGTGGTACGCACTCGATTGTTTTTTGCACTCGGTATAGCTCGCATGTGCTTGCAGTGCATTAATACGTTTTTTGTGCACGCAGTTGCACACGCTTATGATTTTAATACACCTTGGCATGCTCGGTGTTGTTTTTGTGAGCATTTGAGACACGGATTTGTATTTCGTACATTGACTTCACCGGATTTGTATTTCGTGCATTGGATGCACCGGATTTGTATTTCGTGCATTGGCTGCACTGGATTTGTATTTTGTGCATTGGTTGCACTAGATCTATACTTCATGCATTTGTTGCACTAAGTTTATATTTCATGTATTTGTTGCACCAGATTTGTATTTCATGCATTTGTTGCACTAGATTTATATTTCGTGCATTGGTTGCACTAGATTTATACTCCGTAGATTGGTTATACCCGATTTATGTCTTTGAGCATTTGTTTCACCAAATTTATGTTTGTGTGTGCGTTTGCACTTGATGCTCGTTTTTGTGCGCTTTACTGCACTAGATGCTTTATACGGGCCTGACGCGCTTGGGTTGGATTCTTGCGCATATTAGGCGCATGGTATGGGATTTTGTGTGCATCGGATGCACTTGATTTAGATTTTATTCGTTCATGTTGGATGCACTTGATTTAGATTTCATTAGTGCGTGACGGATGCACTTGATTTGGATTTTCGCGCATGTTGGGCGTATGATATGAGATGTGATTTTGTGCACACCGGATTCACTCGATTGGGATTTTCATTCGTGCACGTTAGTTGCACTGGGTTGAGATTTTCATGCATTATAGATGCACTTGGTATTACTGTCGTGTACATCCGTTGCACTAGACAGATGCTTTCGTGCACACTCGTTGCACTTATTTTTGCTTTTGTGCATATTGTGGCACTTGTATTGAATTTGATTTCCGTGCGCACTAGACGTACGTGATTGTTGGATACACCTTTCGAGCCTGATTTTGCTCTTGAGCACTTTGTTTTTATGATGGGCACTATATTATGTAGTAGCCGAACAGGACTGATCTGAGAACCATACCTGAGTACTTTGCATGCATTAAAAAATTTAACAAGAGGTTTTCAAAAAGGAGCTATAGTCTCACTATTTCCTACGTGTCCACGAGCGACACGAACGTTTACAAGGGAAAACCTTTTGGGATATTTCAAAAAGGGCGGAACATATATTTGAGCAAAACATATATGAACGTATATTTATTACTTTACAAATGAGCGTCTGTCATTTATGCCATGAGTTACACATCACACGGCGATTCAGAAAAGATTTTGCATGTATTTTATTCAGTTTTAAGATATTTTTCCAAGGATGTGTACTATATACGTATTATAGTATTCAACTAGTGTATTGGATTTCAGTAGTGGATTTTGAAATCTGTATCTTCATTATAACTCCAATGATTGCGTTACACTTGACGGAGTTCGACCTAGAGTTTTATACTCGTTTTCATGCGCACTTTATGCACTGTGGTATTTCTATATCTTCCGTGATTTCGGAGCCCCGTTGGTTTGAGCTGATTATTGAAATGTTTTAGCATTTGGGGGTATAAATCTAAATTCGGGGACCGAATTTTTTTAAGGGGGGAAGATTGTAACATTTCAGAAATATAAAATATTATTTTTGGAAATTAATATTAAAATAATATATTTCGCGAAAACTATTCGGTTTGCGAATTTGGGATTTTCGTAAAATGGTATAAATATATACCAATATTTGGGAAATAATTGGAGATTTAAAATGATTTATTCATTTAAAAATATATTTATTAGAATTGGGCATTTTTATAATTAATTATATGCAAATTTAAATTAAACTCGATTAGTGCACTACTAATCACGATTATGCCAAATCCGTATTTTTAATTAGTCATGATTAGTGCACCATATTATGTTGCATTGTTGTTGCGTGTTATGTTATTTTATTTTTATCATGTTGCATTTAGTTTTTGTGAGAAAGAGAGAAGAATAAAAAGATGCCATGGTTGATAAAAGAAAAAAAGAAAAGAAAAGAAAAGAAAAGAATAAAGAATGTGGCATAGGCAAGAGAGAGAAGAGAGAGAGAGAGGGTGAGTGGTCTTTGACCTTGGCTCATTGTTCCATCTTCATCATTTTTCTTCATTCCTCTTCTCCTTTTCTCTTCTTGGTTGCCCTCTCCCTCCAACTCCTCTACCTCCTCAATACACCCCCAAATCTATATCAAAACCTTGCATTCCCTTCATTAAAATTAAGCACAAGCTCGCTACAAGCATGGTGGACCAAGAAAGTTAGGATTTTGAGCACTTGGGGCAACTCAAGAATTTTCTTGAGTTTCCAAATGATGTATTTCATTCACCATTAGTGTAGTAATTCATTTCCTTTAACATCTATTTTAGTTTAGAAGTGATTATGTGAGGTTTAGTGATCTTGGAAAATTCCAAGATGAAGTTTAGGGAATTCTTGAGTTGTGATGGTGCAATTAAGGTGTAATTAGTTGACTACATCCCCTTTAGTGTTAAGATCCTGCACCAAGTGAATTTGAGAACCCAAGACTTGGACTTTAGAAACTTTCCGTGTCGGTTTTGTAGCTTGTGATGCCTACAGGGAATCTAGAGTGACCTGAGATCTTTACGAGAAAAACTAGCAACTCTATTGACCTAGATTGAGTACTAGAAGACTACTCTGAGAAGACGAACCCAAACAGAACAACCCTGGCTGAGCAGGCCGGATTTTAGGGTAATGTCGCCGGGTCATTCGTGGGTGTTGGTGTTTGAATTGTTTATGTAGCTCACATACCCTATATACTACCCCACTGTATTGCTTGTTTAGCCTAATTTTACCTGAGACTAAATCTGGAACCATTTTCTTGAGTTGCTGTTTTTGTTTTGTGACTTTTA
Organism: Agapanthus africanus; assembly: GCA_030015575.1. Classification (NCBI taxonomy): domain Eukaryota; kingdom Viridiplantae; phylum Streptophyta; class Magnoliopsida; order Asparagales; family Amaryllidaceae; genus Agapanthus; species Agapanthus africanus. The sequence goes on from JASDDO010000018.1 coordinate 328,025,239, forward strand.
ATGACTTAAACTTTGGATATTGTGTTTTGTCTCGGTCACTTGACGTTTGTACGTCGATATCGGGAAATGTTGGGTTATTCTTGCATGCGTAGACCATAAGTTTTAACCTATGTACGATTCGTGTACCGTTTTGATTTTCGTGCATGATTTCTGTTTACGATACTATGTGTTTATATATGTAGGCACTCTCATGTGGACTTTGAACAATAAGAAAGAGCATGGCGACATCTCCTTCGGCAAGCAAGGATCAAGATGAGTAGATTTATATCTACGGGGGAAGTAGGGTGGATGGCGTATAGCACCCCCGCAAATATTGATGTGTGATTTATAATTTGGAGACGAGATATGCCACAAACTTAAGGTTATAGTTAATGTTTTAGTGTGAAATGATATGATAGAAAGGATGTCTCATATTGATATATAAGAATGTGAAATGAAAATGTGAATCACGATATATAGATGTAGTTGCAAGAGAATGAGTACGAGATTATAGAGGCATGTTATGAGTTCGATGAATACGACACGAGAGTAATAAGATAGATAGTATATGTAAGATGACATTGATGTGAGATATTGATATGATGAATATGATGACTTGGCTTAATATGTCGTTGTGGATGCGGGGCGATATGAGATAATTGATACTTTTGTCGGTCCCATGATATGAGATTGATACGGATGCGAACTGAGATATAGGTATATATATAATTATGTGAATGATGAGTGAGATGATGTACGAGACTGTAGATCCGCACCCTCATTGTTGTATAGGTCGATAGAATCCCTATTCTGTTTGTTGTCGCTGCACGATGGTTTACCGCACGCGAAGTTTTATCGGATGATTGATCCATACCCTTGACTAGAGGATGCCGTACGATGGATTATACAGTACGTGTTGTTGTGAGGCTAGATGACGATTGATAGATTCACCGAATCGGATATGTTATAGATATTTAATCCTGGTCTACACCGCTTAGTTTAGCATTTACGTAGATGTCAGATTAGATACGTATACCTTATAGCATTTTGCTTACGATGTACCTTATGCTACGTTCATGATATTCTCATTGCATTACATATACCTGTGCTAGTACACCTACATAATTATCGATGATGCGTATGTTACACTTACACAGATTGCCGGCTCACACACTTTAATCATCGATAATTGCTATGTCACTTACACAGTAGAATTACCACATCATGCTATTACTCTTAATTGTTCAGTACCGTCACATGACTCGTTGGCATGATATACTTGCTATGCTCACATCATTATGCTATGTTGCATGATATACTTGCTATGCTCACATCACCATACTTTGTCGCATGATATACTGGATATGCTCACATTTCTATTCTATATTTGTATACATCATGCTTTACGATTATATGCATTGAGATGCTGTTTTCATGAGATTCTGAATTTGAGAACCGTGGTTATATTTCAAAAGAAAGTATGTATTGTTTTAAAAACCCGGTTTCTCTGGATATGATATTTCTAGACGTCCACCATGTATTTTCTCGGTGTCACGACCCGAAATAGCACGTGACTGGTACTTGAATCATGTGAAGTCTATCGGACCCCACCTAATTCAAGTAAGCCAAAAGGCCAGAAATCTAAACCATTTAAAAAGAGAGTGAAGGAATACTTAATTAAAAGTTAACATATAAATTCATTTTGAAAGTCATAGTAAGAATTTTTAAAAGCAACATCATATTTTCCCGAAAATTTCGGCAGAGTCTCTTTTGTAAATACTGGCCCCCAAACGGGTACAACACATGATATACATGAATAATGAATAAGGGCATCCCCAAGCGGGAGCTAGCTCTTTGCCAATTGGCGGAAACAACCACGCAAGCAGTATAATATACAATGCCGAAGGGAGAGGATCAAAACTCAGAAAAAAAAACCAACATCCTCAAGAAAACCAAAGAAGATGTCACGACCCGAAAAGTATGGAACATGACAAACACTTAAATTACGAACGTCTCGAGTGGTACGTAATCTAAGTAAGCCAAAACCTAGAAATCAAAACCAAGAAGCAGTAGAGTGAAGGAAAAACCAATTTAAATCAAGTAGTTTGCAACATACGCCGAAATGTGCATTTTTAAATTCACAAGTCTTTTCTAAAAATTTCGGCAGAGTTTCCTTTGTAAAAACGGACCCCAAACGGGTATAAAACCTGATAAAGCATATATAATGAATAAGGGCATCCCCAAGCGGGAGCTAGCTCTTCGTCAATCGACGGTCACAACCACGCAAGCAATATAATATACAACGCCGAAGGGCGAGGATCACAACAGAAAAGGAAACTCAAAACAGCATGAAATCCATTGAAATACAACGCGCGACTCTAAGGTCGGAAGAATAAACATCACTGGTCTCTATCTGAAATAAATACATGTTTGGTTGATGGAGTTTACTAGATACAAGTGAATAATAATATACAAAGTATAATGATGGTCACAATGCAAGTGAACCCACCTACTAGCCAATCACCCGAAAATGGAAGTGGTGCCAGCAAAGCCGTAATGAAACCTGTACGGCAAAACTTGCAAGAAACTGTGGCACAACGGGGGTGAGTTGCCAACCCGTGAGTAGAAAACATCTACGAGCAGAAATCGCATGAATAACGCAATCCTAGGTCATACGATCACAATCTATATAATCCTCAAAATGTAAGTCTGAAGCATGAAAAGGTGGCAAGGGTAAACATCTAACCCAAGTGCAATCCCATTAGCTCGTATCAGTGCCTCAGGTAGCAATATATCATATGTTGGATATAGTGCCCTCAAAGTCAATTATTGGATCGCAGGCACGTGATTGCAATGATTGAGGAGGACCTATACCGGTAGTACAGTCTTACTCGAGATGATAGTATGCTATCTGGTTTACCTTTATCAGTCGTGTACAGGTTCAGATGACTGATCATTGTTATACGTTGATAAAGCCCTTAGGATCTTGCTTGACTACCAACAGTATGATGGCGATCATATACGTGAGAGTTGGATGGTCTATAAGTATATCCTTAATTGTGGTCCCTAGTCGTGGGAGTTTCGAGACAGGGCATCGATTCTCCAGAGTAGACTAGTGTATACAGTCGAGACCCCGACGAGGGGCGGTGGCCGGTCTCACAAGCCACTGGTGTCAGTTGGATCACCTAAGATGTATACAGGTGCTCATTGGGTTATGATTACACCGGACAGGACTCGCCAGGAACCTGCTAGTTGGTATTATACCTATCGTCAGATAGCAGTTCCCTGGTGACATGTGTACAGGTTAGTTCATCGACCTGAGGTCGTCATTTGTCTCGTGTGAGTTCCCACTGTGTTTTGATTTCTACCCTACTACGGCTCAAAGGAGACGTGCAAACAGGTCTTTTTTGGGTACAGTCCCGAGCCACATGGAGGCAAGTGAGCGGATCGGCAGGGGATTCGTCTCTCCCGGTATTGGGGGTGAGATCGCGCTGTGTCTAGGAGAGCCATTACACATAGCCCTCGGCCGAGGCAGGAGATTTACTGGTAGGTACTCCAGTAGTATCTCAGGGTGTTTTTGGGCTACAATCCGACACGACTTATACCGCTATTGGGGGTCTGACGTTACCAGCCCCCTAGACCGATATTCGATACTCATAGGAGAATGGACCGGACTGCATATACATTTTCACTGTTAGGCTCAGTAGGATTTCCGGATGAGTTCGCTCATCGGCTTCCCTTGAGGTCAGTGCATGGGCAGCCGTTACGCACAGCTAGTGCCGCTGACGGCTTATGGTTAAACCCACTGCCATGTTACTGATGAGTCATTAGAGTCCCCAACAGGTAGTTTCCTAAGTTCGGGTGAAACGTTGTAGAGGCCGTATGGTTTTATGGCAGGGTTCGGAAAATGCACGTGCGTTTACGCACGTGTCATATTTCGGGCAGATAATACTGGTGGGCTTTGGTTTAAGCCGGATCAGAGTATTATATTGAGTAGATATAATATCTTTGTCTCAGTTGTATTTGTATTCGGTCGTAATACAAATGCGGGTATATTTATACTGTTACGGGGTTATCCTGAAATTCGTTTCGGGATCGCTTTTGGAAGTTGCCAGTTTCCAATTTTCTATCACCCGTATTAAACATTCGGTTAAATGCGGATTTATCTTTTATTCACTTGGGTGAGTAATGAGGTGAGTCGTTGTTCTAGAAGCTTCTAGATTGGTGACTAGGTTCAGGAATCTTTGGTTGCATTAATTGGGTGGTGACTAGGTTTAGATGAGTCATTCATTGCATTAATGCATTTTGTTTGTGCTAAGATATTTCTTCATGATACATTATTGCTTAAGGTTACCTTCCTTGTTCCTACACTCACCTCCACCTCTACAAAATTTGGCCGGCCATTCTTGTGAGAGGGAGATGGTTGTTGATTAAAAAGTTTATGTGATTTGGTGTATGGAAATTTCATAGCTCATTTCTCATTTCATATCATTCCAAAAGGCAACTTCATTAACCGTTCGTCCATGGCTTTGGACGAAATGAGACAAAGTGTTCTACTCATTCTCTACATCAATCTTGGTCATCTCTTTTAGCAAACTTGATGACCGGGTTGCCTCGGGTCAGAGGCGGGAGCCCGTTTAATGATCCATTGACGTGGTGCCACCTGGACGAGGAGATCGGAGATCGACGAGATCGGAGCAGCCGCAACAGAGCGTGGGATGATGGTTAAAGAACGAAGGACTCGGATCATTCGGTATAACCTTTCTACCCTCTTTGTAGTTTGTTGGTTTGGCGTTAATGGCATATCCGGGTTATAGTATGCGATAGCGCTAGTTATAAAAGTTTTTGTTCCGCATTTGGCGTCAGTTTGACCGCCGGAGCGCTACCGTATACTTACAGTGGTATCAGAGCCTCGCCATTAAGCTTTACTAACTTGTGCTAACGCGTTTAGAATATCGATCGAACAGAATTTTGGAAACTACAATTTTCTGGGTTAAAGTTTCTGTCAATTTTTTAAAAGGGTCTAAAAATTATTTTGCATATCACAGAAAACAGAGCAGGCTTTTTTAAGAATTCTGGTGAAATTTGGTCAACTGAAGCTTCCAAAGAGCTGCGGAACCGCCACGCAAACCCTAGTTTGGCCGAGGTTCTGCCGCCGTTTTGGAGCTACAGTAAACCATTTTTCTACAGTAGGTTCTTCTTGTAAAATTGTTGTTTATGGAATATTTCTTTTGGGCCCAAATTTTTTTACTGTACACCAGATGTATGTGGGGCCCACTTCGGGAAGTTTTGTCGATCGAAATTTTAAACTTGTTAGTTTACAGTACTTTCATTATATCTCCGACCGTGAATGTCATTCGAGCGGTAAACCGCGTCTGATTGCTATAGTTCTTTTAGACGGGTTTACGAACGTGACATTCGCGTTGATGTTCTGTGTTGTGCTGTGATGTTGTGGATTTGTCGCGGTGGATAGCAGTGTGCAATGGTAGTGCAGTTTGGATTTATTTGTACAATTGATATTGCGGGGCGAGCTTCCAACATGTGGACTGCCGTCACTGCCTGTTTGTATAATATTCTTTTGGGGCACGACCGGGCTGAAGTCGATATACCCGTTGTACATATTATTTATTTCTGTATTAGGTTTACCCCACGATGGAGTGCACGGATAGCCGGGTTCAAGAGGGCAACGGGTCCGCATCTCATGGCTTTGAGAGGCAGAGGGGCCTCACTCTAGAATTGGCAGACTATTCGCCGCACTCGTAGGGGGTACAGGTTGACCCAAGGAGGGGTGCTCAAGTTACCGGATTCCGTGAAGTGCTGGGTGGTCTATTCACTTTGCTGTAGGGGGCTGCCTCATTTCAGGTTTTGGCGGGTAACTTGCCGCACCCGTAGGGGTCTAGGTTTCATTGCACAGGCTATCCACACGACCAGGGGAACGTCGGGTTTTAGAAGCGGCTCTGTGAAACCCGGGGATCCCAGATTATCTATATTGTTTTGTGATGCTTATTACTTTTCTGTAATGTTGCATATTATCACGCATGGAGCGATTATTGTATATTAGTATATATACTAGTAGATGTTGTATATGTTTTACACCCGCGCTAGTTCAGTCTCCACTCTGTCGTTAGTTAAGTAACCTAACGGGTAATGACGGGACCCAGTGACGAATGCGGATGGCATATACGTACATTTTATTTTCGTTCTTTTCTGGTGTGATTAATTGATGGGACTGCGTTGATTTTGATCAATGCAAAGGAAAACAAACCTGTTTGGATGTTGTTGGAACAGTTTTAAAAGTGTTATTACAAAGACGTTTCATTTTGTTTTGCATAGCGGTATTCGGTTGGAATATCCTGCACCTCATTCGACGAGGCAAGGGCCGATATCCCTTCACCGGGAGTGACCCCTTGGGCAGAAGTTTGCGTCAGGGTAATGACTTCACTATAGTCGATTAAAGTTGCTTTGCATCGTGGTATTCAGTTAGAATATTCTGCACCTTATTCCATGAGGAAAGAGCCGAGATCCCTTCACCAAGAGTGACCTCTTTAGCAAAGGTTTTCGCCACTATATTTTTATAAAAAGCTATCAGGTTCCTTCAGCGATATCAAGTTCGTTACGTTAAAGGTTTTTCGCCAAAAACCAGCCGTAGCCCTCCGTCATTTCTTTTGGGTATTCAGTAGTATTCAAGCTATGTATTTTGACCTAACGCCAAGGCATAGTGTTTGGTAGCTACTGGGTATTCATTTGTTGCATAGATAGATGAGTTGGTTTGGGACAGCTGTTCTGCCATTTTGACCTAACGCCAAGGGCATGTGCGGGTGGGTTCAAATTGACAAGATAGTGACGGGTAGAACTTGGCATGTGACTTATGATATTTTGACCTAACGCCAGAGTCATAAGAGCATGGGGCAAAAATCATATCGGGAGTTTCTAAAGAAACTGAAACTTGCCAAGTATGCGCATACCTTCTGGAGTGTGATAATATGTGTGGATACCTTCACGTTATCATGCGATGAGAGTTGGATCCCGATTCCTACTGATGAGTTGGTTCACTCTTCGGGTGATCCTGATTGATTCTTCTTTTAGGTTTGGAGGAGAATTTGACAGTACAGTGGGAGGTTTCCTGTTTAGATAAAGTGATAACTATTCTGATTTAGGTTAGAGTGCACGCAGAGTGTTTCTTTTCTCTCTCTCTTTAGCAGCGACCATTGACCGACCCTAGACTATGACTCGGTGACCAAGTTGACCGAACCTTCTTAAAATACTGGCTTTTGGATTGTCTGAGTTGCATATGTCATTGCCACTCCTTCTTTTACCCTTTGCATTTCTCAGAACACCTCGTATCACTACGAGTATCCACTTCTATTGGATAGATCCATCGTATGGTTATATACGAACTCGAAAGGACTTCTTCGAGGATGGATCCAGGTTCAAGAGAAATAGAATTGGTTTATTCAGTTGTCTTTTATTATCACCTTCTCTCAGGTTGCGAGGGCTCCTTGGTTTAGGAGAGTACACCTATTACGCTTATTAGATGGTCTTCTTCCAAACCATAGGCAGGTGCTGAAAGGTAGGGAATGAAGAAAACCAATTAGCCTAAGTAGGGTGTACAGAAGGTAATATGTAAAGACAAAATAAAAGGATTAGAAAGAGGGCAAAGTAAATTGCGACTGCTATCATTCACGACCAAACCGCGTAGTTCATCGCCACTCCTATTTCACCCTTGCTTTTTTCCCCAGTTCGGGAGAAATAGAATAAGGTATTATTCAGTTGTCTTTTATCATCACCTTCTCTCAAGTTGCGAGTACTCCTTAGTTTAAGAGAGTACACCTATTATGCTTACTGGATAGTCTTCTTCCATAGGCTGGTGCCGAACGGTAGGGAAGGAAGAAAACCACTTAGCCTAAAGGGGTGTACAGAAGGTAACGACTAAAGACAAATAAAGGGATTTGGAGAGATGGCAAAGAATTATACGGTTACAGTCATGAATTGGATTATGGAAGAGGCATTACTAGGAATACCAGGATACCCCTACGAAACATTTTCATGTTTCAATTACACTGTGCATTGTTAAAGGAAAACTGATTTCCCGATTAGATACTTACTCCAGGGTATGTATTTACCAGGTTTCATTCTCATATCTATATGGTTTTACAGATGATGAGTGGGAGTAAGTTATTGGGAATAAGGTGATCATCCTCATTATATCGGAATTCGTTGTAATTGGTGATATTTGAGGAAATCGCCTGGGTACAGTTTTCAACCTACGATGCATAGGTTTTGAGTTATTCAACTCAGCGGACTTATACAGAGTATTGTATGTTGTCCAGTGTCCGTCAGGACAAAGGGGTTGGTCCTCATACTATCTTCTGTTTACTTATGACTTCACTAGTTTTTAGACAAGTGTTTCGTAGAAATACAAGGTCTAAGTTTTGAGAAGTTGTGGGTATAAGAAAAGTAGAGAACCAGGTGTCGCAAGTATCGGGATTCTTCAAAGAGATCGAAGATGTAGATTCTTGTAATTGGTATTCAGATAATAGTAATGGTTTTGAGAAACTTGTTTCTCTTTCAGGTACTCATAATTGGATGGATTCCTAAGTTGAGTAATGCTGATTAGCTTCTCTCCATTAAGTTGATATGCACTAGAGACAGCTGCATGATTAGAATCTGGTTCTAATTAAATAAGTGCCAAAATTTCTATATTGGATATAGAATGGTTCATATCTTAACGATGTTAAGGTACGGGGAGTTGTCCGGCTTATGCTTAAAACCAGACTCTGGATAACTCACGGCACGTTTTTGTAATGGCTGTTTATGGGTTGGCCCAGGCTATGACGAAGGTTGACTTTCTACCATCTGGAAGATCAATAGTGATATTGTTTTTGACTCACCACAGTTTTAGTAAATGGAATTTTTTAGAAAACAGTAGTGGGAGTATGGTAGAACTGGAAGTGATTCCAGAACCGCAAACGATTACGGAAAATTTAATAGGACCTACAGATTCAATCAGGTTTGACATTCCATTAGCCACTCCGCAGATATGGTAGGTAACCTCAGACACCTGAGAGGTACTCCGGTAGCCTCAAGGACGGTGACAGGGAGGTTCTTGTTTACCCAGACTTGACTCTACTGTTGTTCCAGGCTATGAGACCCGGCAGGAGGTTAAGTATAGCGTCGTTCTAAACTAGCTTTAGAAGTGCACGTATATATTATTCTGCCAGAGGGTTGTTGTGGTCAGTGGGAGCAGTGGAAGCATAATGGGCAAGTAGCTTATGTCTATTTATAGACTTGAGCGGATATAGCGGAGATAGATCATCTAATTTTGATGTGAAAGTCCTGGCTTTGACTTCATCATAATAGGGGATGGATCTGTTAAGAAGGTAGTACGGTGTGATGTCCTGGTACATGGATGACATATACAGAGCAGGAAGTAAAATTCCTATACTACAATCGGTTAAATTGTGGTCGTCACACAGTTATTTCTTCATAAAGGATATGGATATAATATCTGACATTCTGGTTTCTAGATCTATGGTTTTAAATCTAGATTTGGGTAGTTTCCCAATGTGCGTATTTTGACAGTATTCTAATAGTATTTTAGAATAGATGACTCTTGGCATGGTGGTGTACCTGCTGATGATGGAGTCACCCTCTCTAAAGGTGTCTTACAAACTAAAGGGGAGAGGGATGTGCATGATTGGCAGATCACTTGCTTAGGCAATTGAGTCAATCATGAGATATCAAGTACCACACCAGATGTTGTTTTTGCACTAGATGCGATAAGTTTATATTAATCCAATCCTGGAGAAACATAAGGAAGCAGTTTTAGAACATGAGTGAATGTTCTATGGATTTGATGACGGCAGCCTCCTTCGGGAGACGGTTATCATTCCAGGCATCAAAGGTGACATGGATGACAAAGTGATTGTCAGAGTTATAGTTTTCCCTCTGACGAAGGGTGCAGTATTATGTACAGTTGGTACAAGAGGATACTGTGGGAGGCATAGTGCTGTGACACTGATTAGTTTAAGTTATCCATACAGTCTAAGAAGTTTGGATTTGGTATTCATTTATGAACTAGGTCCCATCAGATATCTAGACATATTCTAAGACAGGTATTACTCAATTCGGGAGATGGCTTTCTCCGCGAACTTGAGATTAAGAGAGACATAGAAAGAAACATTGGGGCGGATCAACTCGCTGAGGCTATTTCTCGAACACAATAGTTTTACAAACGGGATTTGTGAAACTGATTATTAGAGGAGTTGGATGTTCAGTATCACACGGGCTGTGAGTATGCGATATCGCAATAATTAGCTTTGAGTGCAAGTGGGAGATTGTTGGATATAGTGCCCTCAAAGTCAATTATTGGATCGCAGGCACGTGATTGCAATGATTGAGGAGGACCTATACCGGTAGTACAGTCTTACTCGAGATGATAGCATGCTATCTGGTTTGCCTTTATCAGTCGTGTACAGGTTCAGATGACTGATTATTGTTACACGTTGATAGAGCCCTTAGGATCTTGCTTGACTACCAACAGTATGATGTCGATCATATACGTGAGAGTTGGGTGGTCTATAAGCATATCCTTAATTGTGGCCCCTAGTCGTGGGAGTTTCGAGACAGGGCATCGATTCTCCGGAGTAGGCTAGTGTATACAGTCGAAACCCCGATGAGGGGCAGTGGCCGGTCTAACAAGCCACTGGTGTCAGTTGGATCACCTAAGATGTATACAGGTGCTCATTGGGTTATGAGTACACCGGACAGGACTCGCTGGGAATCTGCTAGTTGGTATTATACCTATCGTCAGATAGCAGTTCCCTGGTGACATGTGTACAGGTTAGTTCATCGACCTGAGGTCGTCATTTGTCTCGTGCGAGTTCCTGCTGTGCTTTGATTTCTACCATACCACGGCTCAAAGGAGTCGTGCAAACAGGTCTTTTTTGGGTACAGTCCCGAGCCACATGGAGGCAAGTGAGCGGATCGGCAGGGGATTCGTCTATCCCGGTATTGGGAGTGAGATCGCGCTGTGTCTAGCAGAGCCATTACACATAGCCCTCGGCCGAGGCAGGAGATTTACTGGTAGGTACTCTAGTAGTATCTCAGGGTGTTTTTGGGCTACACTCCGACATGACTTATACCGCTATTGGGGGTCTGACGTTACCAGCCTCCTAGGCCAATATGCGATACTCATAGGCGAACGGACCGGACTGTATATACATTGTCACTGTTACGCTCAGTAGGGTTTCCGGATGAGTTCGCTCATCAGCTTCCCTTGAGGTCAGTACATGGGCAGCCGTTACGCACAGCTAGTGCCGCTGACGGCTTGTGGTTAAACCCACTGCCATGTTACTTGTCACGCCCCGCTTCCCAAAATACGGAATACGAGGGGTAGACAAGGCCAGCCATGCTCCTACGGTCAAGGAAAAGTCCCACCGTAGTCACACTTCGGCTTCTAGTTTATCATGGTAAACAGTAAATAATGCGCAGGTAATGAGAAATGCAGTAACTGGAGTAAAACAGTAAAATGAACTGACCTGGAGGGAAACAAAAGATATAACTCTGAATAGCAAGTCAAGAAGTCTGTATTGCACTGGTCCAGGCTAAATCTTCTCCTCACACTGAGCATGCATACTCAGGTCGTCAGAGCGACACAATAGCAATATAATATATATATAATCATGTGACAATTCTAATAGTAGTAATAGATACGTGAAACAGTAAATCAATGACAGCATGAATATGAATGTGCAGTAATCAATGCAGCGGAGCAGTAAAGCAGTAGAACGATATGTCACGTATATCAACACAGTATATAAGGTATATAAATGCCCGTATCCCTATCAGTCTCTAAGTCTCACTGTACAGGTCACTAAGCCTATCGTCAGTCCAAGTGTGAGAGTCAACCACTCTCGAGTGTCCTCCACCCAAGGGTAGAACCCAAGAGCAAGGGACCACGGGCCCAACATGTAACATGTATATCACGGTGTATATCACATACCCTGTAAATCTCCATATATCTCCCTAAATATATAAGCCGGCATGGGACTCCCGAGATTCTGTTGAACTCACACCTAAACTACCCCACACCCCGTGGCCTACATCAAACGCTAACCATAACCCTAAATACTAATCGGTCCGTGACAAGTCTGCGCGGGAACTGGAGGCAGGACCTCCATCAAGCACGTCCCGACTAATACCTAAGATAAATGGCAGTGTCAGATGTCTTACCTGTGACACCCGTGCAAGTGCTTCCATAAGTGTCACATACCACTCATAGTCACACGTACACGCATCCCACAGACGTCGACAATGCAATAAAAGAATAGGGTCACTGATTTTGTACAAGTACATATCACTTTCACTTATTCACGGATACACGAACACTGACGTACTTGCCACAATCATCACTAGAATCTAACACTGGGTAAATGCACGATGTCACTAGGTTATCACTGCAATGATATGAGTATGATATGATACGTAAATAGTATATGAAGCACGATTAAGGTGTCATAAAAACAGTATTCTATCACTTGCACGATTCATCATGAAACGTACGTATATGATTTAGCAAAACGATAAACAGGTAATAATTAGTATGTTGAGTTATCTATCCATCGAATTTAGAATCAAGCCAATCGGGTTCCAGGATCATTAATTATAACCATTTCAATTTAAGCGCCCGCGGCTGGAAATCCGGTTTCAGAATCAGAAGTCCGTTTCGGAACACATTTTAATCCCAGTTGGGATTGGATTTTAGCAACGCTACAGTTGGATGAAATCTAGGGTTTTCAGTAAGGTTTTCAACGCAATAGATGGATCTTCGATCGCGTCTGTACGTCAGGAGATATACACTGTTTAATGGTGGTATGTCGATTCTGAATCTGTTGGGACTGTTATGCGTCCCGATCTTTTAAATTACAGATTAAATATCAAACTGTAACGAAACAGGATGAAATCAATTGTGTTGTCTATCTAACAGAGTTACCTATAATAAGCAGCGGAGTTCTGCAATCTACGAGTCATGGAAATCTTGTGGCACCCAATACGGAACAGCAACCAACGATTGGAGTCACTCTGGACTGCAGTCCAGAAGCGCACCCCGATCCAAATATCATCATGGTTTAAGTACAGGAATTTCTGGAAACTAGTATAGGGTTAAAGTTCGTCGAGTCAGCTTTGATTCGAGCCCTCGAGAGCGTCGTTCCAGTGTGTATACAATTTATGTCGATTTTAATAGTTTTCAGGTACAAGAAAATTCCAGATTTGCGGTTAAACTTGGGGGTAGTTGTTTTAGTCATTAACGGTCATATTTTCCAGCGAAACTTGCACAAGGTATTCATCACAGCCAGGGCCAAAGTAATTAATCCAGTTCCGTCAATTTAGAAGAATATTTTCATTGGGATCACACGTCGAACATGTATGACACATAATTAATCCAAAAGTGTAACACTATGATCTATGCAATTAACGATTGTAACTAGGATATATAGCATGTAAGCAAGTAAAATACTTGCCTGGAGACGATGAATTTATGGAACGGTAAGCACGGGCACGACACACGCGGCAACGGCGATTTCTGTAGGTGCTCGACGTATTGCCGGGGCTCGACCGCGACGGCAAGGGATGTAGTGAGGTGGTGTCTGGGCTGGGGGTTTGCTGGTGCTATCGAGGCCGATGGAGCAAGGATTGCAGAGGGAGAGAGAGAGATATTGAGAGAGAGAGAAGGTTAAACAGAGAAAGAGAGAGTTAGAGGGAGAAAGAGATATTGAGAGAAAGAGTTAAAGAGAGAAGGAGAGCAGGGGACTAAGAGAGTGAGAAAGAGTTAGAGGGAGAGAGAAGTTTAGAGAGAAGAGAGAGAGCAGAATGAGAGAGAGAGAGAGAGCAGAGTGAGGTTGTAGAGAGAGAGAGAAAGAGATATGAGATGCAGAGAGAGATTTGAGAGAGAATTAGAGAGCAGAAAAGAGGGGATGATGGAGACGGAGAGAGTGAGGACGACGACGATGATGATGATGGGGTCGATGACGATGTAGTGGGTCCGCCGGCGAGAGGTGCAGGAGGCGGGGTGTGCAGGGATTCTGTGGTGGGTTCAGGTGGGTTCGAGGAGAAAGGAGGACGAGGGAGCTCGGGTCAAGTGGTGGTCGAAGGTGGAGGGGAGGGACGTCAACGATGTGGTTCGGGTGCGATGGGGAGCTCGCCGGCGTGAGGTGCAGGCGGCCGAGATGGGATGTCCAGTGGGTTGGGTGGCTGCTGGAGGTGCAGGGCTCGGTGAGTGATGGTGGGGAAATGTTGATGGAAGCGACTAAGGGTGGTCAGAGACGAGGGTGATGCGGAGGGGACCGACGACGGCGGAGGAAGATGTCTGCAGTGGGTCGAGTGAGGAACGGAAAGGGAAGAAAAGAGAGAGGAAGGATACGTGGGGGAGAGAAGGAATTATGAGAGGAGAGAGACGCGCGCCGTGGAGGTAACCGTGCTGCAACGTGGGCGTGAGCGCGGGCGTCGGCGGAGGCGAAGAACGCGCTCGCGAGCGGGAATTAGGGAGAAGAGCCGTTGGAGGAAGATAGGAGACGAGCGGGCCGGGTCGGGTGCGGGTGAGGAGATTGGGCCAGGCTGGGTTTAATTTGAATTAAAGAAGTGGGCTGAGGCTGCTGGGTTGGGCCAAGAAAATAGGACAAAGAAATTGATTTGAGGAAAAATAAGAAACGGCTGCTGGAGAAAGCTTGGGCCGGGAAAATTTTAAATGTTTGGTTTTAATAAATTAAGTTATAAAAGGGATGGGCTTGGATTTTAAAATGGGGAAAATTTGGGTTTCGGTTTAAAGAGGAGTTTTAAAAATAAATAAACTAATGAATAATTATAAGTAAAATTTTTAAATAAATCTTATAAGTGAAATAGGAATACAGATATTGGTAAAAAAAGGGCTGGGTATTACATCATACCACCCTTATAAAAATTTCGTCCTCGAAATTTCAAAGAACGACAACCTATAAATAAATAAGCGAAAAGTTACCATATTGGACACTAGTGGTTTACTTTAAACGGGTGGATAAATTTTGAAAGTATTTATATGTAATACGAACATACCAAAAGATAGGTCGAAAATATAATGCAAGAATAGTTAATAAAACAACTACATTTATACGAGAATAGAAATAATAACAGTAACGAACAATAATATTCAAGATGTACTAGGTAAATTCGAAACCCAAATATGTGCACATATAAGTATATCAAAAGTAGCCCATCAGAAATAATAGGTATAAGGCACAACCATTTATACTGGCAAACATGGGCACAAAACCCGAAAATAAAATAACGGGAATAAAGTAGTGAAAATTAGTCGGTAGGTTAAAACATTTTAGGGCGATATATCGATCAGATAGTTTTAAAATAACTTAGAAAACTCGTATCGTGAAAATAAGGAACATGGAACAAAAATATGCGCGGTGTAAGGTTGCGCTGCTGAAAATGAAAATACTAATAGTGTACTTAAAATACGTAAAACAGAATAATCAATAACACACACTCTTTGATAAATTTAAAATAATGAAAACTAAATCTTGAATAATAATGTCTCTAAATACATTTGGGGTAATAGAGAAATCACGAATATGAATTGGGCTAGCTAGGGTAGTGATTACAAGAAGGTGTGGCTCAAACAGAAGGTCGGAGTGTGGCGGTTTTAGACTGAATGTTAAGGAGATTGGGATCGGGTCAGCACATGAAGTAAGAGTGAGCAGCAAGGACTTACAAGGGAAAAATATGAGGAGGATAACGGTCGGTACAACATAAGAATCAAAATTTGAAGGGTTAGCGAAATCAGAAATTTCACTAAAAATTTCTCCTCCCAGAAGGATCTCGAACGAGTCACATACGAAGGATGAAGGGTGGACCTCTAAAAGATCGAGTGTGGTACTGGTTAATCTGAGTGAGGGTTAAGACTATGTAAGGAGTAGGGTGGACAGATCTCAGTCGAGAAAAATAATTGTATAGAGGAAATAATCAAGCAGCGAGTGAACTAAGAAGATCGAAAGATTAGCGAACTCAGCAATTTATTTTATTCCAGAAGATTTTAAACAAAGCATTCTCAAAAGCGAATGGTGGCCCTAAACTATACACAGATTTATTTGGCCAGCAAGGACGACAGCTAAAATCCCGTCAGTCGCGGTTGTGAAGGTTCAGCAGGTTGCGGTAGGCTCGCGCACTCAGGTAGGGACGTTCATTTCCATAGCGCCTCGCGGGCAATGCCACTGGAAGTTCTTCCACAGCAGGGTCTTGATCTTCTGGTCCTTCTTCGCCGGATGGAGCTTCTTCATCGAGGTCCGATTCCACGTGATTTTCTTCTTCTGGATTTTCTTCCATGGGATTTTCCTCAACTGGATTTTCTTCTATCGGGTCTTCATCGGGATCTTCCTCTATCGGGTCTTCCTCTATAGGGTTCTCTTCGGGATCTCCTTCTTCTTCGTCAGAATCAGCTATCATGTTAAACTCTGGGGCGGCTACTCCTTCGTTCTCTGGATCGTGGTTTCTGAAATTGACTTGGGGACCGTTGACCTCATCATCAGAACTCATCAGTGTGCGATCTAAGGAAACGCATGACTGTGCATCCTCGTCTAGATGTGGCGCTGCTCCAGGGTGGGCCATGGTCTGAAAAGAAAAGTCATGATTAGATAGTGGGATACATCAAGGAAAAGCTCAGGGTACGAAGTATAGGTAAATATGCGGTTGCAGGAACTGAAAAATCAGGATAGAAACGCTGTGATAACGAATAATATAAATAAGAAGAAAACAAGAGAATGATGCATATATTATGATTCAAGTTTTATTGCATTCAATCCAAAGTTCAGCGGATACAAGATTTCAAATGGAAAGAAATATTCATAAAAAGATGACAACATTATTACTGAAAGTAGATAACATGAAAAATCCTTCTTCGACTACTATAACGTTGCATTCTCGTCGCGTGAGTTGAATTCTGCGTTAGGTCCGCCTTATCGTCGAAGTTCGAGCTACGCGATAATACTCACTTGGCAGAAATGGGGAGTGTGGACGAGTTTCCTCCTTGTAGTTCTTTCCTTTCTGGGCAACCGTTGATGAGATGTTCGCTGGATCCACAAATCAGACATTTCCCTTGGGCGCGGTGACAATCCCTCTGAAGATGTCCTGGTTTCTTACAATACCCACAACATGGGGTCTTCTGCCGCTTCTGTCGCGGGGAAACAAATTGACGCTTCATCTTCTTCTTCCTTTCTCGTCTAATGGAAATCCCTTTATGATAGGAGACTCCCGTTGGGGTCTGACTCACCTGCCTTCTCAGCCCTTCAGCTAATAAGTCGTTTGTTCGCTCCTGGGCTTCCTTTAAACCTTGCTGTACACTCAGAATCTCAATGGTCTGATTCTAGGGAGCGGATATAGAAGAAGAGTCGTTGGAAGATATGATCCTGAGACAACAATTTTGAGAATGATATAAGTCACAAGCTATTCGAATCAAGATATAATATGGATAGGACAAAGATTCAAGAATCAGAGGTGCTGAATTTATTACAAGTGGGGAATCAACTGTATGACTTTAAGTCACTTGAATAGAGTACGGTAGTGCAATTGCAACCACGTGACCTTGTCAAGTCACCCGAAACCATAGCGAAAGGATAGCTGAACACACGATGTGAATATGGATCAAGAATGACAAGTTTACAACCTAAACCGAGGGATGTCTTAGATTGCCAAACTATACACGGAAACTGCAATCCCAATCGATGGAAAACCTGGCTCTGATACCAACTAAACCATGTCACGCCCCGCTTCCCAAAATACGGAATACGAAGGGTAGACAAGACCAGCCATGCTCCTACGGTCAAGGAAAAGTCCCACCGTAGTCACACTTCGGCTTCTAGTTTATCATGGTAAACAGTAAATAATGCGCAGGTAATGAGAAATGCAGTAACTGGAGTAAAACAGTAAAATGAACTGACCTGGAGGGAAACAAAAGATATAACTCTGAATAGCAAGTCAAGAAGTCTGTATTGCACTGGTCCAGGCTAAATCTTCTCTTCACACTGAGCATGCATACTCAGGTCGTCAGAGCGACACAATAGCAATATATTATATATATAATCATGTGACAATTCTAATGGTAGTAATAGATACGTGAAACAGTAAATCAATGACAGCATGAATATGAATGTGCAGTAATCAATGCAGCGGAGCAGTAAAGCAGTAGAACGATATATCACGTATGTCAACACAGTATATAAGGTATATAAATGCCCGTATCCCTATCAGTCTCTAAGTCTCACTGTACAGTTCACTAAGCCTATCGTCAGTCCAAGTGTGAGAGTCAACCACTCGCGAGTGTCCTCCACCCAAGGGTAGAACCTAAGGGCAAGGGACCACGGGCCCAACATGTAACATGTATATCACGGTGTATATCACATACCCTGTAAATCTCCATATATCTCCCTAAATATATAAGCCGGCATGGGACTCCCGAGATTCTGTTGAACTCACACCTAAACCACCCCACACCCCGTGGCCTACATCAAACGCTAACCATAACCCTAAATACTAATCGGTCCGTGACAAGTCTGCGCGGGAACTGGAGGCAGGACCTCCATCAAGCACGTCCCAACTAATACCTAAGATAAATGGCAGTATCGGATGCCTTACCTATGACACCCGTGCAAGTGCTTCCATAAGTGTCCCATACCACTCATAGTCACACGTACACGCATCCCACAGACGTCGACAATGCAATAAAATAATTGGGTCACTGATTGTGTACAAGTACATATCACTTTCACTTATTTACGGATACACCAACACTGACGTACTTGCCACAATCATCACTAGAATCTAACACTGGGTAAATGCACGATATCACTAGGTTATCACTGCAATGATATGATACGTAAATAGTATATGAAGCACGATTAAGATGTCATAAAAACAGTATTCTATCACTTGCACGATTCATCATGAAACGTACGTATATGATTTAGCGAAACGATAAACAGGTAGTAATTAGTATGTTGAGTTATCTATCAATCGAATTTAGTTTCAAGCCAATCGGGTTCCAGGATCATTAATTATAACCATTTCAATTTAAGCGCTCATGGCTGGAAATCCGGTTTCAGAATCAGAAGTCCGTTTCGCAACACATTTTAACCCCAGTTGGGATCGGATTTTAGCGACGCTACAGTGGATGAAATCTAGGGTTTTCAGTAAGGTTTTCAACGCAATAGACGGATCTTCGATTGCGTCTGTACGTCAGGAGATATACACTGTTTAATAGTAGTATGTCGATTCTGAATCTGTTGGGACTGTTATGCGTCCCGATCTTTTAAATTACAGATTAAATATCAAACGGTAACGAAACAGGATGAAATCAATTGTGTTGTCTAGCTAACAGAGTTAACTATAATAAGCAGTGGAGTTCTGCAATCTACGAGTCATGGAAATCTTGTGGCACCCTATACGGAACAGCAACCAACGATTGGAGTCGCTCTGGACTGCAGTCCAGAGTCGCACCCCAATCTAAATATCATCATGGTTTAAGTACAGGAATATCTGGAAACTAGTATAGGGTTAAAGCTCGTCGAGTCGGCTTTGATTCAAGCCCTCGAGCGCGTCGTTCCAGTGTGTATACAATTTATGTCGATTTTAATAGTTTTCAGGTACAAGAAAATTCCAGATTTGCGGTTAAACTTGGGGGTAGTTGTTTTAGTCATTAACGGTCATATTTTCCAGCGAAACTTGCACAAGGTATTCATCACAGCCAGGGCCAAAGTAATTAATCTCGTTCCGTCAATTTAGAAGAATATTTTCATTGGGAACACACGTCGAACATGTATGACACATAATTAATCCAAAAGTGTAACACTATGATCTATGCAATTAACGATTGTAACTAGGATATATAGCATGTAAGCAAGTAAAATACTTGCCTGGAGACGATGAATTTATAGAACGGTAAGCACGGGCACGACACACGCGGCAACGGCGATTTCTGTAGGTGCTCGACGTATTGCCGGGGCTCGACCGCGACGGCAAGGGATGTAGTGAGGTGGTGTCTGGGCTGGGGGTTTGCTGGTGCTGTCGAGGCCGATGGAGCAAGGATTGCAGAGGGGGAGAGAGAGATATTGAGAGAGAGAGAAGGTAAACAGAGAAAGAGAGAGTTAGAGGGAGAAAGAGATATTGAAAGAAAGAGTTAAAGAGAGAAGGAGAGCAGGGGACTGAGAGAGTGAGAAAGAGTTAGAGGGAGAGAGAAGTTTAGAGAGAAGAGAGAGAGCAGAATGAGAGAGAGAGAGAAAGCAGAGTGAGGTTGTAGAGAGAGAGAGAAAGAGATATGAGATGCAGAGAGAGATTTGAGAGAGAATTAGAGAGCAGAAAAGAGGGGATGATGGAGACGGAGAGAGTGAGGACGACGACGATGATGATGATGTCGATGACGGTGTAGTGGGTCTGCCGGCGAGAGGTGCAGGAGGCGGGGTGTGCAGGGATTCTGTGGTGGGTTCAGGTGGGTTCGAGGAGAAAGGAGGATGAGGGAGCTCGGGTCAAGTAGTGGTCGAAGGTGAAGGGGAGGGACGTCAACGATGTGGTTCGGGTGCGATGGGGAGCTCGCCGGCGTGAGGTGCAGGCGGCCGAGATGGGATGTCCAGTGGGTTGGGTGGCGGCTGGAGGTGCAGGGCTCGGTGAGTGATGGTGGAGAAATGGTGACGGAGGCGACTAAGGGTGGTCGGAGATGAGGGTGATGCGGAGGGGACCGACGACGGCGGAGGAAGATGTCTGCAGTGGGTCGAGTGAGGAACGGAAAGGGAAGAAAAGAGAGAGGAAGGAGACGTGGGGGAGAGAAGGAATTATGAGAGGAGAGAGACGCGCGCCGTGGGGGTAACCGTGCTGCAACGTGGGCGTGAGAGCGGGCGTCGGCGGAGGCGAGGAACGCGCTCGCGAGCGGGAATTAGGGAGAAGAGCCGTTGGAGGAAGATAGGAGACGAAGCGGGCCGGGTCGGGTGCGGGTGAGGAGATTGGGCCAGGCTGGGTTTAATTTGAATTAAAGAAGTGGGCTGAGGCTGCTGGGTTGGGCCAAGAAAATAGGACAAAGAAATTGATTTGAGGAAAAATAAGAAACGGCTGCTGGAGAATGCTTGGGCTGGGAAAATTTTAAATGTTTTGTTTTAATAAATTAAGTTATAAAAGGGATGGGCTTGGATTTTAAAATGGGGAAAATTTGGGTTTGGGTTTAAAGAGGAGTTTTAAAAATAAATAAACTAATGAATAATTATAAGTAAAATTTTTAAATAAATCTTATAAGTGAAATAGGAATACAGATATTGGTATAAAAAGGGCTGGGTGTTACATTACTGACAAGTCATTAGAGTCCCCCACAGATAGTTTCCAAAGTTCGAGCGAAACGTTGTAGAGGCCGTATGGTTTTATGGCAGGGTTCGGAAAATGCACGTGCATTTTCGCACGTGTCATATTTCGGGCAGATAATACTGGTGGGCTTTGGTTTAAGCCGGATCCGAGTATCATATTGAGTAGATATAATATCTTTGTCTCAGTTGCATTTGTATTCGGTCGTAATACAAATGCAGGTATATTTATACTGTTACGGGGTTATCCTGAAATTCGTTTCGGGATCGCTTTTGGAAGTTGCCAGTTTCCAATTTTCTATCACCCGTATTAAACATTCGATTAAATGCGGATTTATCTTTTCTTCACTTGGGTGAGTCATGAGGTGAGTCGTGGTTCTAGAAGCTTCTAGATTGGTGACTAGGTTCATGAATCTTTGGTTCCATTAATAGGGTAGTGACTAGGTTTAGATGAGTCATTCATTGCATTACTGCATTTTGTTTGTGCTAAGATATTTCTTCATGATACATTATTGCTTAAGGTTACCTTCCTTGTTCCTACACTCACCCCCACCTCTACAAAATGTGGCCGGCCGTTCTTGTGAGAGGGAGATGGTTGTTGATTAAAAAGTTTATGTGATTTGGTGTATGGAAATTTCATAGCTCATTTCTCATTTCATATCATTCCAAAAGGCAACTTCATTAACCGTTCGTCCATGGTTTTGGACGAAGTGAGACAAAGTGTTCTACTCATTCTCTACATCAATCTTGGTCATCTCTTTTAGCAAACTTGATGACCGAGTTGCCTCGGATCAGAGGCGGGAGCCCGTTTAAAGATCCGTTGACGTGGTGCCACCTGGACGAAGAGATCGGAGATCGACGAGATCGGAGCAGCCGCAACAGAGCGTGGGATGATGGTTAAAGAACGAAGGACTCGGATCGTTCGGTATAACCTTTCTACCCTCTTTGTAGTTTGTTAGTTTAGCGTTAATGGCAAATCCGGTTTAATGGCAAATCCGGGTTATAGTATGCGATAGCGCCAGTTATAAAAGTTTTTGTTCCGCATTTGGCGTCAGTTTAACGGCCGGGGCGCTACCGTATACTTACATCATATGGATGAGGTATGAATGCATGAAAACAGAATACATGTAAATGAAGAAACTGCTTTCATAACTTAGTGAGATTTCTGTATTTTTAGAACGAGGTATCATAAATGAAATCAACATAAAGAGTGTCTAGCATCGACACGAAACATAAATCGCAATGTCTCAAAATCTCAGGCTGCGGCTATCCGAACTGGCCTGTATCATCAAATCTCAGTACCTCAATATCTCACTATCAAGGGCGCCGTCAGTCCAGACCGGCCCCTAACATCCATCACAAGACCAGGACGGTATCCTCCGGATATCCGACGCGTCGGGTAAAATCACCGGTAGGCAGTCTTCCCCTCCCAGGCTCATCGTCTACTACTCGAGCTTCTTGCCTCCGGGTACCTTACCGGGTCCACCATGTACCCGAGACGGTTCATCCAACTCCTCGAATCGGGTCTCGAAATCCATCAGCAAACTCATGGTGGACGACTCATACATCATGGGAAAACCCCACTTTTCATTTTAAAAAGAGAGAGAGAAGAAGTTTATATATGTTCTTGCGGTTTTCCCCCAAATCCAGGAAATCTCATGAAAATCCGAATCCAACTCATCAATAGCATGTAAAACAGTGAATATAGGCATAAAATCCATGAATGCAGCATAACAGTGAATAACAATATGCATGAAACAACAAGTAATAACTACAATGTCTAAACTGGCATGTAAGGCAAGTACACTAATATCATGTCGAAACTATTAGCTAACAAGCTATGTCCATGAAATAGTATTCTCTAAAGTGTACGTGACATAGCAATTACCGATGATGATGTGTGTGAGCCGGCAAGTAAGTGTACGTTGAACATACACATCATCGGTAATGGTGCTGGTGTCCTATCAGTATGATATCAATAACGGTATATGAATCACAAAATAAGTATGCGATACGGAGCGAATAACAATAATGTGCGGGAGCTGAATACTAGAAACAACGATAACTAATCTGCAATTAATATAAATATAAATCATACAGTAGTGCCTTTTGAAATAATACGAATCGCGGTGTTTTGAAAATAAGGGCTACGGTGTTTTTAAGAAAAGATACGTTCTTTGAAATATCCGTAGAACCCCTTGACCTATCTTTTAAAATACCTACGATTCGTTGGTTTTTGAAACAGGTAGGAATCGAATCTAGTCTAACAACTACACTAAACTATAGGGCTGAGCTAACATGCAAACTGAAAGTAAGGGAACCGCCTAACATCTGAGTCGATACATATATATATATATATATATATATATATATATATATATATATATTAGTCGGTGATCCCGCCTCATTAAAATCACATCCGATACCATATCTATAATCAGACATTCCCAAATCAAGAGTGCGGATCTATCATCAATATATAGCTCGTACGTAAATCCGTCGTACGTCATCCCAAATCTGGGTACGGGTCAATATCACATTCATCATATTATTCATCTGGTATCCTCTTTATCAAAGATCATAATCTGGGGTACTGATCCACGTCTAGTACAATACTGATATCATCAATATAATCATGATCTAACTACTGATCTACAGCCTCTTACAAACCGATGTCATCAACACATATCATCATAAAGAAGTATACATCGCCCAATGCGACCTATTATAAATATCTTAACATATCTTATCTCATATCTCGATCACAAGTCAACTATTATATATATATCACTAATCACATGGTATCGTCGTCCAAAGATCCGCTATAACATCATGACGTATCTCAAATACGAACCCTGCCATATCACCGATCTCACGGACTCAAATCAAATCTCATCGACTCATCTCAAATCCCAAATACTATCCTCAAATCCACTATATGAACACATAGTCCCATACCTATGTGAACACATAAATACATATTCCCATATACTCACATGTGAAAGAAAGAATGTATGCAAGTATGTGTGTACGTGCGTGTGTGGGTGCAACCACTACTCTAGGGTTTTCGCAACTAACACTAAACCAATGCAGCAACTCCCAGAATCCATCTTTATCATCAATAAACTCAAATCAACATATAATAAATATATGTGTGTATACGTATTCGTATACATCATCACGAACTGCGGGGGTGCTATACGCCATCCACCCGACTTCTCCCCGTAGATATAAATCTACTCACCTTGCTTCTTGTATGCCGACGCCGATGTTGCCATCTTCATCTTCAACGTCTCGAAATCACGTAGGGTACCTACACATATAACGTATCGTATCGCGCTAAAATCAAATTCAAAGGTGAAACGACACACGAAAACTAAAACGATACGCTTAAAAGCCTATAGATTAGAACTTACGGTCTACTCTTTCAAAACCACCAAATAACACTTGATATAGACATACAAACGTCAAGCGATCAAGTACAATACCAAATATCAAAACTTGAATTCATAAACAACACTAAATACAAGGCAGAAACCAAGAAAACTTGCCCTAGATTTTAGTTCACGTCCAAACTAGGTGCACAAACAATACTGGGATGAAGTATAGGGTGAATATGACCTACTGAAGCAACCTAGACCCATTCCCACACCCCATTGTTAGTTATATATATGCCCTAGAGGCTATTACTATACATAGGATGTATATTGTAGTGGATGCTTGGACATATATAGGGAGGACTTTCTTGCTCGACATGATAGTATGCTATCTGGTTGCTCTTTACCTTAACGTGTACACTGATTGTCTCTCTGTTACATGTTGGTAAAGCCCTTAGGATGTGTACTTGACTACCTAGACTATGATGTAGATCATACTAGTGGGGACATGGTAGACCATAAGTACATCCTTCAAAGTCCCTAGTCGTGGGTGTATCGAGACAGGGCATCGATGCACCAGAGTAGACTAGCGTATACGCATCTTGACCCATATGATGGGCGATGGATGATCCCATATCCATCGGTGTTCGACATCAAGGATGGTGTACGGGTGCTCAGTGGAGACTGGGTACACTGACGGACTCGCCGAGAACTCCCAGATGGTATTATACCTTACGTCAGATGGCAGTTCTCTGGTGACACTGGTACAGGTTAGTCTGTAGACCCGAGATCGTCATAGAGTCTTGTGTGATTCCCACTGTGCTTTGATTTCCACCTTACCACATCCAAGAGGGCATGCAAAACGGTGGTTTTTGGGTACAGTCCCGAATAACATGGAGGCAATGAGCGATAGGAGGGGATTCGTCTCTCCCGGTATAGGGAGTTGATGTTGTGCTGTGTTCGATTGGCTATAACCGGAAATCCCTGGCCAGAGTTGCTGAGATTTACTGGTAAGTGTTACCAGTAGTTTCTCGAACTGTTATAGACCTCAAATTGACATGACTAATCGAGCTACCGGGGTCTGACGTTTACCACCTCTAGGCGAGATATGCGACATATCACACGAACAGACCGGACTGTACGGTAAGTGTTACTGGTTGGATTCACAGGAGTGTGAGCAGGCTTGCTCGTTGATCTTCTGATCGCTCAATACCCGGGTGGCCGTTACGTTTAGTAGACTGCTTGCGGCTTGTGGGTGTTTGATATGATCATCACCTACTGCCGGCGTATTGACGAGTCTTTAGAGTCCTACACAGAGGTTTCCTGGCTCAAGCGAAATGAAATAGGAGCGCATATGAGATATGTGCGGGACCGAGAATAATACCAGTATGTGATACTGTATTCGATTCTCGCGATTTGTGACATTGATCGGTTATATGCGATATAGCCGGGTTATCGGATCAAGTGTTGATTCGATAAGTTGTTACTATTGATATTAGTCGGTTATATGTAATATGACCGGATCATTAAATCAAGTGTTGATTTAATGATTTGATGTATAATTATATATTTGATATATTACTTTACATTAACTAGTATTTGTTCACTTAAGATTATTTTTCTCACTAGATTGTGCACAAGTTGTATATGTGATATATGTTTGTGCACTAGTTTGTATCATGTTTGATGATACATGCAAACTTGGGTGTGTGTATGGATTATACCATGTTTAGGTTAAAGGTTTAGTTTTTATTTTAATAAAATGGTGGCTTACTTTATCTTTGCTTGAATCTTCATGAAGCTTTCAGGCATATTTGACAAAGTCCACCATTTTGTTTTACATAAGATTTTCCTTAACCTAACCTTTAACTTAAACTTTAGTTTAGTCTTTACATAGGTTAATCTCACCCATGGTTGCAATATGATAAGTATCACTTGATTTATTATTTCAAATAATTCTTTTTCTTTTGCTTCTTCTTCATGAAGAGAAGAAAGTTTTCTTGAAAATTTCAAGTGATGAAATCAAGTGAGAAATCCAAATCCAAAGTGAACCCACTTCCTATTTTTTCATCCTCTACCACTTGCCATGTTGTATCGGGTGTTATCTTCACAAGTTTCATGACCTAGTGAAGATGGAGCTTGAGTTTGAGTCGCCTCGACGTAGATCATTTTCGGCATCGAAGTCAACGACCTAGCCCGATCATTTCTCCGATGAAACCAACGCTAGAGTCCGGGATCCGGTTGATCGCAGCGGAGGGACGTCATCACGGAGCTAAAGAAGTGGAGGACCGGATCTACAAAGGTTGTAGTCCCTTTCACTTTCTAGTAAAGTTGTTTACTTGTATGTTTTTCGCCTTACCTCTAGTTAACGATCTAGCATTAGGCTTTCTCGGCACAAGAAAAATTTGATTTTGGCATGGTTGATGCCTTGTGGAAGCTCTTGAGTGTGCCTAGGAACACTACAGTGGTATAAGAGCCTAGCTAGACTCTTAGGCGATGTATAGACGATGTTAGAAACCCGACCGAAACCCTAATCGCAACCCCTCTCTGTACATTTTCTGTAACTGTGGATTTTTCCAGATTAAAAATTCTCAAAAAAATCAGCAGGTTTTTTTTAGGAAATACTGTGCAGCACGTGCACCCAAATCGTTCAACGCGCCGCGGAACCACGGCCCCAACCTGGCTTGGGCGGCGGTTCCGCGGCCATAATGGTCAATCACTGCACGTGGTTTGCACAGTAATGTCCTTCTATTATTCATGTGTTTTTTGGGAAATTTTAATTTGCACTCAAGAGTTGGGTTTTCTGGGTTGTTTTGGGACTCGATGATTCGATCGGATTGTTTAATTTTGTCTATGTGTTTTTCCGGGTAATTTTAGAATATGTTAAAAAGTTCGACCGGATATAAATACCCACTTTTTCCCCTGCCGGGAAATTTCCAAGTGATGGATTTTTCCGTGGTTTAAGAACGTTCTAAGTAGTGAAAGTAACGCGATGGACCCTCTAGAAGACAACAAACCTTAACTCGATTATGTGACCGTCTTGAACTGCCCTTTGAATCTTAAGGTTTGGGGCAGTACGGCGTGCCACATGTGAGGCGTTGGCTTGACCCTTCTATGGCTGGACCGTTGGTACTGTGGCATGAAGTGAATGTTTTTAAACTTATTTCATGTGTTGAGTTATTTCGGGAAAACTTGGGTGTTTGATTGTTCGATCGGAAAGTTTGACATTTTCTATTTATCTGGAATGTGATACAATATTTGGAATCCACAAATAGTTATGAGATAACTGATTTGAACGTTATAAACATAGCAGTTTAGTCTCACTTAATTGGTTGCCACGGAATTTTGATGTGATCAAAAGTTCGTCACAATCACGTTGCGTGCGCGGATACTCGCCGGTAAACTTAAAAGACAGCTACACCCTATAGCCCCGACCAAGTGACTGTAGGAGAACCCCGTCGCCAAAAAGCATCCGTTTGGGTGCTCACGGCAGCGGTGTTCCACCTTAGTGCACTTCGTCGACGGTATTGGAGATGCGGTCGTCTACTAAAGTTTGCGACGAGCATTCATTCTGGATGTCGGGAATCTTGTTGAATTGCCCGACTTGATATTGAAAAGTGTTTTCGATTTTGAAACTAAAATGCGGGGTTTATAATTGTTAGGCATGCGATGTCTAAGAAATTCATTTGATTAGGTATGCGATGTCTAAAGAGGTTGCGGATTCCAACTGTTGTAGTTTTACACTTTCTTTTCTGCGACCGTAAGTGTAATATGTGATATCGCCGATTTCGTTGCTATATGTCAACGACAATTGGGATGGACATATTTACTTACGTTGATGACATGTGATGTTATGTGTTGCTGGATATGTTATATTGGATCGTCGTGTTTGAATAGCCGGGGTTTTTTTATGTGAGATGAGTGTTTTTCATTTTCATTCATGTAAAAACTTGTATGTAATATTCTTTTATTGGGGCACTTCCGGGTTGAGGTTGATGTCACCATTTGTATATTATTTACTATTCCGCACTAGGATAGACCCAAGGAGGAGAGCACAAGTAACCGGGTTCTGGAGTCCAGTGGGAGACCAATTCGAGGAGTCGAGTCCGGGTCTCCTAACTCTAGAATTGGTAGGGTTGCTTGCCGCTCTCGTAGGGGTCTAGGGGTGTCGGTTTGGCTATTCATCGCGACCATGGAATCCGTGTTTTATAGAGGCTCAAAATAAAACACGGACGTCCTCGTATATCCAATGTTTCATATGTTTCTTCTGCTGCGATATCTGTGATGTGATCATGTGATGTTCTGTGATAAATACTGTATATAGTATATATGATATATTATATAGACGTTACTTATGTTTTACACCCGCGCTAGCCCTGCCCCGCTCTGCCGTTAGTTACCTAACCTAACGGTGCACGAGGGGACATCGAGGCGAATGCGGATGGCATAAGTGTACGTCGTATTTATCTGTGATGTTTAGGTGACTTAAATGATGGGACTTCATTAATGAGATTAATGAAATAAAAGAAACTTAATGATGTTGTGGAATCGAATTTTCAAAAACAGGTAGCTACAGTTCTTTCTTTGCATCGCGGTGTTCCTTGTAGAACATCCTGCACCTTATTCGATAAGGAAAGGGCCGAGATCCCTTCACCGGGAGTAACCCCTTTAGCAATGACTGGCAGATGCTACACCCCTCGGTTTGTCTTTTGATTGCTTTTGGAGTTTTTGCATTGCATAGTGATATATATGATATATCCTGCACCTTATTCGATGAGGAAAGGGCCGACGATCCCTTCACCGGGAGTGACCCCTTTAGCAAAACTAGAAAATCCTCAACAACACTCCATTTCAAAATTCATTCGATTCTACAACAATATCAAGTTCATTACGCAATAGGTTTTCTGAAAAACCTGTTGTAGCCCTCTGTCATTTCAGATAAGTTGTATATAGTATTCGTGCTACATTTGTTGGCTTTCGTCAAGGTGTAGTGTGCGGTAGCTATATGCTACTTATCTGCTGCATACGATGCGATTGGATTAGGGTAGTCGTACGGCTTTGTTGGCTTTCGTCAAGGGTCGTGCGGGTGGGTTTAATTCAGTCAAGAAATGTACGGGTTGAACTTGACTAGCGGGCTATGGTTTGTTGGGTTTCGTCAAGGTCATAGCACGTTAGGGGCAAAATATATCGGGAATTTCAAGTGTTGAAATTTGCAATGAGACTGCATACCTTCTATGAGATAGTTGGATCCCGATACCCACTGCGAGTAATTGTTACTCCTGAGAGAGTTTTACACATTACAAATTAGCCGATCAAGTAGGTGTCTAGAATGGTGTTAACGGGGTTATGCCTCTGGGAAAACGAGGTTTATATTAATTAGATCCGTGCGAAAGCACGGGGCACCTCCCTCAAAGAACCGACACTGGCCTGGCTGAAAGATTGGCGAACTTGTAGCGTGTAATTAATCCTGGCTAGTCTTTCCTTTTAGGGTTTGAAGGAAGATTTGATAAAAACAGTGGGAGCCATCCTGATTAGAAAAAATAATAACCAATCTGATCTTACAAGAGCATACGCTGAGTGTTTTCTTCTCTCTCTCTCCAGGTAGCGACCATATCACGCCTTAATCAAGATAATAATACAGATATATTGACCAAACCCGCTTGTTATACTGAGCTGGGGAACGTTGGTCCCGCTCCAACTTATAATTGTTACAAGAAAGAGCAGGAAATTGGGGAATACCAGATATCCCGTGCCGCCCAAACGAAGAAAGTGCATGCTGATGCATCATCTTCGGGTTTGTTCATTACAAAGAACTGTTTCTCAGTAGCCTCTACGCCCTGGGTATTTGATACCGGATCAGGATCCCGCATATGTAATTTGTTACATGGGCTACAGAAAGGTAGAGAACTGAGAACGGGTGATAAAGTTTCATGAGACAGAAAACGGTGCAAGTGTTGCAGCCAAGTCTGTTGGTCACTATCACCCTGTATTACCAATACATTGATTCTGAACAAATGTTATTAGATACCGAACCTGATATACAACATCATATCAGTCTCTTTATTAGTAAAGAAAGGATATAATTTTGTATTGATGGATAATGTTTTGAACATTTCCTATATCAAAAGTTGATCAGTTCAGGCACGTTATCTAAAAGCATTGACGTTCTAAATCAAACTACAGTTCTTAGTATATAGAACACACACATGAGGAAGAGTTCAGAAATGAACGATTCCTTCTTGAGGTATTGTAGACTAGGTCATATTAATATGACCCGACTAGCTTAAGTTACATTGTAGATGCATATTTAAATAAGTTTGAATTTACATCTTGTGAAACTTGCCAGTCATGTCACAAAGATTAGATGACCATAGCTCTGTTCATTGGAAACAGAGAAAGAGTTAGTAAACTCTTGGGATTGATACATGCTGATGTATGAAGGTCCCCTGTCTATACATACCAAGACCGGTCCTTTGTACTTCATTACATTCTCTGATAATCTCTCAAGATTCAGACATATGTTCCTGTTGAAACACAAGTCCGAACCTTTTAAGATATTCACAGAATATAAGTTAGAAGTAGAGAACCAAAACGGGTAAAAGTATTATGTCCTTTGATGGGATCAAGGAGAAGAATACCTGAGCACGGAATTCCTGAACTATTTTAAAGGAGAATGAGATTCT
This sequence comes from Agapanthus africanus, assembly GCA_030015575.1. Classification (NCBI taxonomy): domain Eukaryota; kingdom Viridiplantae; phylum Streptophyta; class Magnoliopsida; order Asparagales; family Amaryllidaceae; genus Agapanthus; species Agapanthus africanus. The sequence continues at coordinate 328,056,655 of JASDDO010000018.1, forward strand.
CTCTCAGCATTACTCCTCCGTATACACCATAGCACGATGGTATATCGGGGCGGAGCAATAGCACCCTATATGATATGGTGTGCTCTATGATGAGTACTAATGAGTTTCCTATTTCCTTTTGGGAGCTATGCACTTGAGAAGCTGCATAACTATTGAATAGGGTTCAAAAAAAATCAATTGCCTACCACTTTATATGTGATATGGAAAGGGAAGAGCCCATATCTTAAGTTTGTTAAGATTTGGGGTTGTCCGGCCTATGTCTAAAAGCAAAATCCGGACAAGATCGAGGCAAAGTCTGTTATGTAGAACTGGAAAGGTTCCAGCTATACAAACTACAGCAGATGATTTGATAGAACCAAAGGATTCAATAGTAACCAACGAACCTCAGCCTCTCTGCCGATCTAGTAGGGTTCCTCACCCACCTGAGAGATACTTCGGTTTCTCTATGACAGTGGGAGCGAGGATTGCATCATGAGATGATGACCCAACTAGTTTCAAGCTGGCCATCCGGAGTGGGACTCCGTAAGAATGGCTGGATGCTTAGCGATCTGAGATGGAATCCTTATACACCAACAAAGTATGGACTTTGGTTGCTTTATCTGAAGGGTTAAATCCCCATCAGGAGCAAGTATATCTTGAGAAGATTACTTGGTGTACATGGAAAGGTTGAGACTTTCAAAGCAAGACTTGTTAAAGGTTTGCATCATTGACCAGGTATGAATTATGATGAAACCTTTTCTAAGTAGCTATGCTTAAGTCCATCCAGATCCTACTTTCCACGGCTACATACCATGAATACGATATCTGGAGGTTGGGTGTCATGACTGCTTTTCTAAATGATGTTTTGGAAGAGAGCGTCTATAAGTACACAGCCAGAGGGCTTCATAGACAGTGGGAGCAGCGGAAACGTGTGCAAGATGTTTTATGTGATAAAACAGGCATCGCGGAGATGGAACGTCTGTTTTGTTGTATTAGTCAAAGAGTTTGACATCATCAAAATGGTAGATGAACCTTGTATAAACAAAAAGGTAGTAGGGAGTATGGTGACGATCCTAGTAGAGTACGTGGATGATATACCCTTGATAGGGAAGGAGTTTCCTATGCTACGCTCGATCAATCTCCGCTTATCATAATGATTCTCCACATAGGATCAAAGTGATACCTAATAAATCCTGGGTTTTGGATCTATGAGATAGATCTAATTGGATATTAGGATTCTCACTAGTTGTAGTGAGATAGTATCAATCGATCCTGGGGAGAATCACTGGAAGTGTTCCAGGATGATAAGGACGACTGAAAGTCAGTCACAGGCTTGTCTATACCCTCAGTGGAGGGACGGTATGTTGGAAGAGTTCCAAGCTAAATACCGTGACATACTAGACGATTAAAGGCAAGATACATCGTTATTAAGGATACTACCAAAGAGGCAGTCTGGATAGATATTATGTTCATGAGATGAACATCGTTCCTACCATTGTGTGACAATGGAGTTGTGGCTATTGCCTCGGAACGCCCGTCCTATCAGAAATCCAGATATAATTCTTAGGCAGTATCACCTGATCATGGAGATGGTTGATCTCCTGGGAGATCGAGGTTAGGCGAGTAGACTCAGAGGACAACACGGCGGATCCACTCACAAAGGCCTTTTCCCAGAGAGAGACCTTTATGGGATGGTTGAGTATGAGATACTACAACCACTGCTATCAGATGACCCTAGTGCAAGTGGGAGATTGTTAGTTATATGTATGCCCTAGAGGCCATTACTATACATAGGATGTATATTGTAGTGGATGCTTTGACATATATAGGGAGGACTTTCTTGCTCGACATGATAGTATGCTATCTGGTTGCTCTTTACCTTAACGTGTACACTGATTGTCTCTCTGTTACATGTTAGTAAAGCCCTTAGGATGTGTACTTGACTACCTAGACTATGATATAGATCATACTAGTGGGGACATGGTAGTCCATAAGTACATCCTTCAAAGTCCCTAGTCGTGGGTGTATCGAGACAGGGCATCGATGCACCAGAGTAGACTAGCGTATACGCATCTTGACCCATATGATGGGGGATGGATGATCCCATATCCATCGGTGTTTGACATCAAGGATGGTGTATGGGTGCTCAGTGGAGACTGCGTACACTGGACGGACTCGCCGAGAACTCCCAGATGGTATTATACCTTACGTCAGATGGCAGTTCTCTGGTGACACTGGTACAGGTTAGTCTGTAGACCCGAGATCGTCATAGAGTCTTGTGTGATTCCCACTGTGCTTTGATTTCCACCTTACCACGTCCAAGAGGGCGTGCAAAACGGTGGTTTTTGGGTACAGTCCCGAATAACATGGAGGCAATGAGCGATAGGAGGGGATTCGTCTCTCCCGGTATAGGGAGTTGATGTTGTGCTGTGTTCGATTGGCTATAACCGGAAATCCCTGGCCAGGGTTGCTGAGATTTACTGGTAAGTGTTACCAGTAGTTTCTCGAACTGTTATAGACCTCAAATCGACATGACTTATCGAGCTACTGGGGTCTGACGTTTACCACCTCTAGGCGAGATATGCGACATATCAGATGAACAGACCGGACTGTACGGTAAGTGTTACTGGTTGGATTCACAGGAGTGTGAGCGGGCTTGCTCGTTGATCTTCTGATCGCTCAATACCCGGGTGGCTGTTACGTTTAGTAGACTGCTTGCGGCTTGTGGGTGTTTGATATGATCATCACCTACTGCCGGCGTATTGACGAGTCTTTAGAGTCCTACACAGAGGTTTCCTGGCTCAAGCGAAACGAAATAGGAGCGCATATGAGATATGTGCGGGACCGAGAATAATACCAGTATGTGATACTGTATTCGATTCTCGCGATTTGTGACATTGATCGGTTATATGCGATATAGCCGGGTTATCGGATCAAGTGTTGATTCGATAAGTTGTTACTATTGATATTAGTCGGTTATATGCAATATGACCGGATCATTAAATCAAGTGTTGATTTAATGATTTGATGTATAATTATATATTTGATATATTACTTTACATTAACTAGTATTTGTTCACTTAAGATTATTTTTCTCACTAGATTGTGCATAAGTTGTATATGTGATATATGTTTGTGCACTAGTTTGTATCATGTTTGATGATACATGCAAACTTGGGTGTGTGTATGGATTATACCATGTTTAGGTTAAAGGTTTAGTTTTTATTTTAATAAAATGGTGGCTTACTTTGTCTTTGCTTGAAGCTTCATGAAGCTTTCAAGCATCTTTGACAAAGTCCACCATTTTGTTTTACATAAGATTTTCCTTAACCTAACCTTTAACTTAAACTTTAGTTTAGTCTCTACATAGGTTAATCTCACCCATGGTTGCAATATGATAAGTATCACCTGATTTATTATTTCAAATAATTCTTTTTCTTTTGCTTCTTCTTCTTCTTCATGAAGAGAAGAAAGTTTTCTTGAAAATTTCAAGTGAGAAATCCAAATCCAAAGTGAACCCACTTCCTATTTTTTCATCCTCTACCACTTGCCATGTTGTATAAGGTGTTATCTTCATAAGTTTCATGACCTAGTGAAGATGGAGCTTGAGTTTGAGTCGCCTCGACGTAGATCATTTTCGGCATCGAAGTCAACGACCTAGCCCGATCATTTCTCCGATGAAACCAACGCTAGAGTCTGGGATCCGGTTGATTGCAGCAGAAGGACGTCATCACAGAGCTAAAGAAGTGGAGGACCGGATCTACAAAGGTTGTAGTCCCTTTCACTTTCTAGTAAAGTTGTTTACTTGTATGTTTTTCGCCTTACCTCTAGTTAACGATCTAGCATTAGGGTTTCTCGGCACAAGAAAAATTTGATTTTGGCATGGTTAATGCCTTGTGGAACCTCTTGAGTGTGCCTTGGAACCCTACACCCATGGCCGGCCACTCTCTTGCCAAAACCGGCCTCTCGGTTTTCCCATGGAGTTGTGGTCTCGTATGGTCAGGGTGGTCTCACATGGTCTCAAATTGGTCCCTAGAGTTGTTTGTATATCTCGTTTTGGTCCCGGTTCACTCCAGATTTCGCTGCACCCTCATAGTCATCACAAACCGACATGAAAAGTTCCGTAATTCCGTATTTTTGGCTTTGAGGTTATGTATATGTGTTTGATCTGGGTTTAAAACATTGTAGGGGGGCTTAAGGTCACCAAACACACTCAAGTTCACCACCCTTCTCAACTTAAACCCTAACATTCTCTAGTAATGCCTAAAGAGCACTAAACTACCCGACATCGATTTCAAACTTGAATTGAGGCTTAAGCACAAGAAATACAACTCTAATTGTGAAGGAATTTGTCATGACCCGAAAGTACGGAGCGTGACCGGCACTTAGATTACGAAGCGTCTAGAGGCGCCACGTGACCTAAGTAAGCCGAAGCCCAGAAATCTAAACCATAAAAGAAGAAAATGAAGAAAAGAAAAGAAAACAAGTATAAAAACATCAGCAAATTTTACCAAAAATTTCGGCAGAGTCTCCTCTGTAACAACTGGCCCCCAAACGGGCACAGCAAGTATAATATAAATAAACAATGAAAAGCATCCCCAAACGGGTGCTAGCTCAACGCCAACAGGCGGAAACAACCACAACAAACACAATAATATAAAACGCCAAAGGGCGAGGCTCAAAACTTAAAAGAAAACAAAACCACCAGATCAGAATAATACATGCGCGACTCTAAGGTCGAAATAAAAGACTGGTCCAATAAACTTATCAAGTAATACAAGTATGGTTGATGGAGCTTACTAGATACAAATGAAAGAATAAAAGTACAATGGTGGTTCGGATACAAGTGAACCAACCTACCGTGCAAATCACCTTGAAAGAATAGATGTGCCAGCAAGCTGCCAGGGAAACCTGTACATCGAACCTGTAATAAAATTTGGCAAAACGGGGGTGAGTTGCCAACTCGTAAGTAGAAGACATCTACGAAAAGAAATCGAATGCACGACGCTATCCTAGGTCATAATAATACACTACTATATCCCAAACATCTAGTAATAGCAGGGTAATACTACGTGTAAGTGCAGATACTCCGTGTTCCTGTCAGTGCCTCATATAATACTATGTCATATGAAATGAAATGCATGCACCATGAATGTAAAGTAACAAATCCTGAAATCCAGATATATATGTATAAGAACTCTTTAGCTGTTATCATAGTAAAGTGTGTATAAGCATCTGAAATCTCAACAATGAAATCTATGGAAATCCGTGTCAAGCATCGACACAACACATGTAATCTCAAGTCTCAATATGTCGGGCTCCGTCAGTCCGGATCGGCCCATATCATCAAATCTCACGACAACGGTCGGTATCCTCCGGATATCCGCCGCGCCAGACATCACCGGTAGGTAGTCTTCCCCTGCCAGGCTCATCGTCTACAACTCGATCTTCTTGCCCCGGGGTACCATACCGGGCCCACCATGTACCCGAGACGGTTCATCCACTCCTCGAATCGGGTCTCGAAATCCAACAGAAAACATGAAATACTCATGGTGGACAACACATACATCACGAGAAAACCGCATCTTATTTTAAAAAGAGAAGAGGAGAGAGAGAGAAGTTTTTATATATTTTTGCGGTTTTCCCCAAAAAATCCAGAAATCTCATAGAAATCCAAATCTCAAAATCATGAGTAAGTATATGATAAGTGTCGGCATATGCCCATACTACTGTGCGATAACATGAAAATATGAATGCATGAATGTCCAAGTAATAAATATCATGTCTTATACTAACATCAGAGAGTAATCACAGTATTATATCGGTTTAGTTGTTAACTGATTCTATCAATAAAAAATAATATGATCTAAATTGTACGTGACATAGCAATTACCGATGATGATGTGTGTGAGCCAGCAAATAAGTGTGCGTGGAATATGCGCATCATCGGTAATGGTGCGGGTGCCCTAACAGGTAAGGTTTATACTGATTATAGCAACATATGTAAGAGCATGCACCATGATAATTACAGTATGAATGTAAATACAGATGTGCATTATCCACTCCTCTGCGAGATACGAGTACAACTACCACTATGTGAGTCGAACCTAAACCAGTGTCTATCTAACATCCTAAGGAACTAAACCTAATAGACTAGTCAGTAAGAAACTAGAGTCTACCTAAGGTCTGAATCAATATCTCTAATAGTCGGCGATCCCGCCTCAATAGCGTCACGTACGTAGTACGGCTTCCTCGAATCAAGAGTGCGGATCAATCATCAAATCTAAGCCTCGTACGGTAAAATCCATCGTACGGCATCCCAATATCGGGGTACGGTCAAGTATCTCCTAGGTGTCTCCTCATTCGTATAATGTCATCATCAACACATCTCATGATCAAGGTGCTAAACTGTGATCGCATACATCAATCATATATCATTGCCATCATGATAAGCATCATTAGTTTATCCTCAGAAATATCATGTCATATGTATCATATTGTGATTAAGTCATACTTATATGATATCGGCATCAGGTCACACCAATATAATGTCGTAATCAAGTTATACATATATCATATCGTGATCAGTCACAAGTTACAGTCCGGGTACTATTCTAGCGTCCCATGTACATCAATATCACCACCACTCTTTATAATTTATATATTCATGTTCATTATCTCATTCTCTAATGATCCGCTAACACTTTAATACGACTGTATAGCCAAGAATTACGGCATCAAGCCCAGTTACATTATTTCATCATACCTCGAATATCATATCACATCAATGAATCACATATACGTGTTGTATATATATGTATATACCTATACCTAGTTCTATATATATACACATACACGTATACCCCATGTCAAGTTTCAGTGTGTGCGTGGGTGTGTTTCTATCTGAAACCTACGAATCTCTTCCAAGGTACTCATCCTCTGATATGGTTTTCCTAAATCAGTCTAGTCCAGCCTAGGGTCAATACTAGGGTCCTACTAGGGTCACATCTCGTTTCCTAATGTTAATAAGTACTATTCCTATTCTACGTTGCGGGGGTGCTAAACGCCATCCACCCGACTTCCCCCCGTAGATATGCATCTACTCACCTGGTCCATGTCTGCCGAAGACAGTGTCGCCATCCTCCTCTTTATCGCCCGCAGTCCACGTGAGGGGTACCTAGACGCAAACATTTAAATAGCATCGTAAACCGAATCACATACAAAAGTCAAACGATACAAGGAACAAGCATAGGTTAAAACCTATGTCCCGTCCACGCAAAAGAACCAAATACCGCTCGATATCGGCATACAAACTCCGATGGATCGAGATAAACATTAACAAATAACTCGTAGTTTTAAAACACATTACTTATACTATAAAACATGATTAAATCCATCGAAACCTGAAAATCTATCAAACCGTCCAATTTCGCAAAACCCGAAAATGCCAGTTTACCGTTTTTCATCAAAACTTAACATTTAAATGAAACTAATGGTCATAAAACTCATTAAATAGCATAACTAGACTATACAAACTATTACTATATTTTTATTACACAAACTTGTATAAATTTGAAATTTCTAGTTTGTACCCTTTAACAATTTTCAACATTTTCCAAGCAAAATACCACAATTCCACCACAAAACATGATTTTGCATAAATTAATGACTTAAACCACAATTCATGATGATAATGATATAATGAAACCATAATTATATTTTTTATCTCATTTATATAGGAATTTCTAAAATCTAGTTTACAAAATTAGCAATTTTTATCGCAATTTATCAATTAACCATAGAAACCAGCAATCAAACTAAGTTTTTCTTTCCATTAACATGCTAATATTTTCAATAAAACTATAATCCAATGATAACAACCCAAATTAGAATTTTATATTAACCACAACCACATTTTGCAAAAACCTAGTTAACTAAATTCCTAATTTAAAACAATTTTTGAATAACAATTTGTTAAACAATAACCATGCAAGATTTCCTAATACTAAAAGTGTTAAACTAACTACTATAACCCTAATTAATTATTAAAAATCATAACTTGAATTTAGAACCCTAGCTTGCATTTTAAAAAAAGAACATAGAATTAATTCATTAAATCTAATTAAGCTTAATATGAACATCTAATAACAATAAGTCAAAAGAAAGAAAATTATACCTTCAAAATGTGAAATCCAAACAAGAAATGAGCCTCCAAAATGCATGCTTTCCATCTCCAAATTTCATATAAAAATGAGCAAGGAATAAAGAGTATGGAATAAACAGGATTTTGTGGAATTTTAATTGAATTTTTGATGTGTTTTTGAGGAATTTTGAATAAAAATGATGTGGGAAATGGGGGGGGGGGCAGCCATGGGGGGTTGTGGCCGGCCCTAGAGAGGTGAGGGAGAGAAAGAAGAGAGTGGGAAAAGTGTGTAGAAGTTTCAAGAGAAAGAACAACACTTAAGTCTTTTCATGGTTTATTTAATTATTTAATTATTTATTTACTATAGCAACTCAATAAAGCTCTAGAAAATAGGAAAAATTTGCAAATAATTTTTGCATGATACATACTAAATTCTAACATGCCATGGTTCATTTTTACAAATTAAAACCATTTAAATTTGTAATTTACACTAATTTAGTGTAAAAATAAAGCTTATGTTAATTTTTAAAATAATTAATTTAGGAAAAATATTTTATTAAACTAAAAATTTATAAGTGGCTAAATAAACACCATTTACTAGTAATTTCATAATTAAAATGGATATTTTTAAAATTATAATGAAAAACAATCACGGTTTGATTTTACGAAAAATACATTTTACTTTACCGAAAATCATAAAATTCACTTATACAATTTTATTCATTTAATTATTTATTTAATTATTTTTAAAATGTTAAAATCTTCCCCCCTTTAAGAAATTCGGTCCCCGAATTTAAATTAAAACTCCCCCTCCAAATACTAAAACATTTAGCAAAACACTCAAATCGTCGAGGCTCCGAAATCATCAATACATAACAAAAATCAACTCCGTCAAGCATAACGCAATCATCGGAGTTATGGCGAGAATAAAATATCAAAACGAAATATGAAAACCAACATAATATACATCAATCTACCACTTATATATAGTGTGCTGTTCGCACGCTTTTGGCGTGTCGGATGTTCAAAGATTTAAAGTGTAACCGCGATCAGGACAGTGTCGCTATGCAGCTAGCCGGTTGAGCACGGGTCGGTCCACAGGGAGATAGTGTTATCTTACCTTCTTGTCTTAGACGAGTCAATAAAGAATTTGTGTATGATTGTTTGGACTAACCTATGTGTATTATCTGCAAGTATAAAGTTGTTAAGAAAAGATACGAGATTATAAGCTAAGGAAATCCGTACTCAAAAACCTTTGAGCCGAGTCTTGACCAATTGAAGCTAAGCAATTGGCAACAACGTGGATTAGGGGATTTAAGCGCGGTATTCATGGAATCCGGCTTATTTACCCTTGTCCTTCCGTTCTTGTCTCTTGCTTTCGCCTCCGGCCAAACCGAACGCAACCGGTCGCGGTTAGGAATCACCGTTACCTTGTCAGGGTACGGTGCCTAACGAAGCGCTTGCGTATGGTTTGGGCGAAGTTCAAATGGAAAATAACGGGAAAAGGAATTGGCAAAGAAACATTAACTTATAATACCGTATTAAATTTTAACAACAACAATAATTACAACATTCACAAAATGAACAAAAAGAGAACAAAAAGAAAAGAACAAAGAAAAGAAAAGATACAAGTATTTAAAGTGCATGAATGTAAATTGCAAGTAATTAAAGAGCATGGAAATAAATTGCAAGTAATTAAAGACAAGAATGAAAAAATGCAAGAAAGTAATTACAAGAACCATAGAACTCAAAACAAGCATGGGATCAATAGACAACCCTTAAACTTGCAATCTCAATGAAGAGGTTGCAAGATCAAGGGAAGGGTAGAGAACGCATGTGAATTGAAGCGCTAAGGCGAGAACGAAATGATACAACCCCTTGAGACCAATGACCAAAACTTAAACTTGCAAGCTCACTTAAGAGGTTGCAAGATCAAGTTAAGGTAGAGAGCTCAAGGGGGAAGCTTAAACAAAAAGAATAATACAAAAAACCTTCATCTTTATTCACATCAACAAAAAAGCTTCTCACTTACAATTTCATGGAAGAGGAATGAAGAAGAAGAAGAAAAAGAACTAAATCCTACAAAAGAATGGAGAACAAAGAATGACCCTTGGTTGTGCTCAAAACTGCTGTATTTATAGGCAGGAGAATGGAGTTCTAGGGCAACCACCAGACCACATGGGAAATACCCAAAATACCCCCAAAAGTTGACGCAGAGAGGGCCCCACCTAGCCGCGGATCCGGCGCCAATACCCCCTATTGGCCGCGGATCCGCGCCCCTACAGTCGTGTTAGGGTGTGGTCTTCTGTATACCTCCCTGGTCTTCTGTCCCTTCTTGTCTGGTATATGTATTTTCTGATAATTTCTTCCAGAATATCAGCAGAATTCATAGTCCAAGATTGTTATCTTTTCTTCACTTTTGACTTTATCTCTCTTGAGCTCCGCGCACCCATTGATTCTTGTGCTGCCCCTCTCGTGCTCTGTGCTTGTCCGAGACACGAATGACCACTGTCATATGTCTTGTCTCTGGAACTGGTACTCGGCACTGGACGGATATGGATGACCGGAACCCGGCTTTTATCTGCAGTGACAGATGTTCTGTATTTGGTGTAACTGTGGAGATTTTGTCTTGATTTGCAATATTTGGACTGAAAACCTGTACTCTGTAAATATGTAACAAACACAGATCAAAAGCACCTACCTATAAACAACCGAGCGTAAGAATGGGCGGTATAAAATGCAGTATTTTGTGATGAACAAATACCCCCAAACTTAACTTTTGCTCGTCCCGAGCAAAACCAATTATTCACAAAAAAGAAAATCCTAACCGCACTTTCGCAGGGAACGCGATTGCACTGAGCATGTGCAACAAGCCGTTAAACCTCTAGGTGTCCCTAGTAGGAGGAGTGCTGTCTCCTGAGGGTTTTCAGCGGATACTACCCACAAAATCCGGTCAAACTAGTTTTGTAAAATAACTAAGATTCAAACCCCTAAAGTTTTGTTTCAGAAAATAACAATTCTATTATCCTAAGTCTAGACTATCGAACCTTTATTTTTCACACCTCGCATCTTATTTAACTACAGATTTTATATGTCTTTACGTGCAGTGCAAATAGTGTCGTTAAGTTCCCGAAAGGTCGAATAAAGTCATCATGTCGCACAATAAAGCCCAGATAACAATTTTAAAAGGATCACATAAGTTCTATAACGAGTTAAGCATTTTTCAAGTTTCGTTTTCCAGTAAAGTTTCAACTTCAGAATTTCTATCTTCCCTAACAGGAAACTAGGTCTTATTCTTCACTCCACCTTTTTCTTGTTTTCATTTCATACACACCTCTGTGAACGTGCAATAGTCTTTATCATGGAGTAAAACCTTCATATCTCCGCTAAATTTTTTATGAAAGCCTGTCTTTTATCAAGATTATTCTCACACAAAGAACCGTTAGGAATTTTAACTCGGAGGGAACACTTGCTTGATTTTGTTTTAATCTGAACTTTTTAGGCTTCTTAGCGAGCTTTGGGCCAATGCACCCAAACCAGTTGGTTTTAGGGCATTAGGTGTAGAAACACCCCAGCGGACTTAATTACTCAAGTTACCTAGGTCCAAAAACAAAAGACAGTTTGGCGTGAAAATCATGATGATTCAATACGAACGGAGATATAACCGGTAGTTCAATTATTTTTTTGGATAAAAGACGTTTTTAGTGGGTTCGATGTGTAATCATTCCAATCAAGTTTCAGATGGGTTATTTTTCAGACTTAGTTCCAATTAAGGCATCAATAACATTCCTTCATATTCACTCACTTCATAAACTATTCTTGATATATTACTTATTTCAGAACAAACCTATTTGATCCTCAGAAAATCATTTATCTTATTTAAAAGTTTTTAAACATAAAAGACTTGTCATCTAATTTCCAAGACTCACAACACGTGTAGTGTGATGTAAAGACGTATATCAGCTATAGTTAACTTCAAAGGAGAGTTATCTTTCAGGTTTTCAAAATCCAAACATAAGATCTAGTTATTCCTATTTTTTCAAACAAAAACCGTTGAAATGTTGAATCAGAGTTCTTTCACAAGCTAACTTGACAAGAAAGTTTTTATATTTTTAGAAAATTTTCAGATTTTTATGGATTTTATGGATTTAATATGCAGATGCAAAATATACATATGAATGCGAAGGAAGAAAGCTTACCGAGCACACCCCCAAACTTAAACTTGACAGTGCCCTCACTGTCAGGCTATACCAAGAGGGTTAAAATTGCCGGCGCTTCCTAGAAACAAATTATATACAAAACAAAAAGGAAAACAAAAAAAATATATACAAAAAAGTGTCCCCCCAAAACTTAAGTAAAACAGTGTTTCCACTGTTACGCGTTGAAATTCAGGATTTAGGGGGGAAAGAACAGTATCAAGCTATACAAGGCCTTACACAGGCCAAAAGTGAGCACCAACCATTCAAAGATTTTATCGCTATAAAGCAGTGGCTGGTGGAAGAAGGTGAAGAGGTAAGAAATGGAGAATACGTGAGACCGTATGGAGATAGAAGCGGGATACGGTCTCGGTATATGAGAAGAAGAATGGCGGAAGGGAGAAAGAAGTGGAATACGAACTTGAGGGTGCAAATGGAGTGAATAGATTAGCACAATTTGTGATGAGCGATGTGTAAACAGCGATTGTGCTAATCTATTAACCCATCGAGAAATTGGGTCGAATCCCTCAAGATTCGTAAGAAACCATGGGTACGCCGAACTTGGTAAACCAGACATAGTAAATGAAAGTGAGACGGGTTCTTGCAAGGTCGGAACGATGGAAAGGATGGAGGGAAGTGGTTGAGGAAGGGTATCGGTTAAGGGTTCAGGAGGGTGTACACAGTCAGTGGAAGGATTAGGATGAATTGGAAAATCCGACTCATCAATTAAAACTGTATCATCCTCAGTGCTATCCTCAATATTCTCCTCAAAATTCAGCTTATCCATGCAAATTTCATCAAAATCAAGATGCATATGGGGTTCGGGAAAAACATTTAAAGAATCGGGATGATGATTTGAAGAGAAAAACTCAGCCAAATCTACGGGTTCATCATCCAAAATGTTCCCAGCGTCAATATCCTCAATCAAGTGAAAATCAAAATTCTCTGACACCTCAACCAAAGCATGGATATTAATCAATTCAGGTTCTAAGATGGAGGTGTAAAGGTCAAAAGGTTTAGGATTGGTTTCACTTGGAAGAGACCCTTCGCAATCGGGCAAATCAAACACTACGAAGTCGCACAACTCATTAATCATTCTATCTTCAACTGATAATTCATTTGGGACACTTGATAGACTTTCAAAACAAGAGTTGTGGGATTCAACTTGAGACGGGTAGGTTTGATTTGGAAGGGGGTACATCTCACTCTCTCCACTCAAATTCACAGCCTGTCCTGCCGCCTCATCATACATTGAAAAAGTTGGAGCTAGTTGAAAACTAGCTACCGGATCACTAGGTTGTATGAGGGCGGCCATGGACGCATTCAAATCCATCATTTGTTGGCTTGACGCTACCCTAAAGTCTTCCAACGACTGTTCTAGACTAGACATTGGTTGTGAAGGGGTTTCAGTGAAAGATTCACAGTTGTATGGATACTGAAAACTCCCAAAAGGCGGTTCTGAAGCAATGTCTAGGGAAGGTGCATAAGTAGGGTAGGATTGGTAGGAATTGAATGGCTGGACAGGAGTGGGATCAACATTGGGATAAGAAGGTGAATGGAATTGTTGATCCCAAGAATTTGAAGTGGTGAAAGGAGTGAAAGATCGGCTACGAGATTGTTCAATACGTTCTGCAATAGACATAGGTCTTGGAATTGCAACATGACTCGAAGAAGGGGTATCAACGTAAGAAGGGGTGACTGTTTGAAATGGTTGATATGAAGTGGATTGCGGAGTCAAATTGTTTGTCCTAGACGCGTCTATCCGATCTTTCAAAGAAATTTTTGGCATGGAGGGGTCGTTCGATGTTCGGCCAAAGCAAGAACCGTAAGAAGTAATGTCCGGTTGTGGGTACCAAAGTTCGGCAAGAGTTTTGCGAGGTGGAGTACCCATGATATGAAGAGAGAGTGAAAGAAAGGAAGAGAAAAGGAGGGGAAAAAGAATGTGATTTTTTTTTTTTATTTAGTTAGTTGTTAGCAAAAGAATGAAGTATACACAAAAAAGAATATGGACAAAAATCACGACACAAAAATACCACACACCTAATCGTTCTAGGGTTCACCTAGGTCAACTAGACCTGCTCGAGAACTTGATTGTCGAAGTAAAACTGTGTCGAGAAACAGGCTCAAGATACACTGATCACGAGGCCAGGTAAGTGCAGAGATAAGGGGAGGTTTTCCAATGCTTTCGCGAAGTTCCTTAATTAAATAACCCTTTCTCTTTTGGCGGTTTCGCCGTTAACACTTTCCTAGACACCCCGTAAACAATATACCGTTAAGCAAGCTTCTAAATACAGTTAACTTCTCCTAGTGAGCGCGAAGTCCTTAAGGCTTAAAGTCTAGTTTCTTTTAAAATTTGTGCGGGTTATCGTTATGCGCAAGTTCGTGATTTGTGGGCCACGGAAAAGGTGATGAAATCCTTTACCGTATGTTGTGGGGTTCGCTTGCCCTTAAGTCCGTATTAATTGATGCAATGCGCAATTCAAAAAATTCTTATAAAGAATCAAAACAATCGTTTTTTTAGTTTAAGCGCAGCGCTGCAACAAATACGGGTTAGTCAAGTTTTAGCGTTTGCTAGCGAACTTGCAAAGAATCCTGCAGAGAATAGTATATTGGAAGCGTCGGATTTGAGAAGAAGGTGTTAGTAAAGTACGTACCGTTAAGTTTTTGGGTTAGGAAACCCCCGTTGAATCAAATCCGGTAAGCTTGAAAGGTTCGCTTGCGCGGGTCAAACTATCCGGATCTTTTGCACTGTACTTCGTAAATCACCCTTGCCTTGAATGCACACTTTGCTTCCCCACTATCGCAGTTTGCAAACTTGCAAAAATCTGCACTCTTGCCCACAAGAATTATCCAAAAAGAACAAAAAGAATATTTTTTTTTTATATATTTTTTTTTTTATATATACAAAAAGAATATCAACCCGAATAACAAGAAAGAAAATACGCTACCGTCTCCCCGGCAACGGCGCCATTTGTTCGCACGCTTTTGGCGTGTCGGATGTTCAAAGATTTAAAGTGTAACCGCGATCAGGACAGTGTCGCTATGCAGCTAGCCGGTTGAGCACGGGTCGGTCCACAGGGAGATGGTGTTATCTTACCTTCTTGTCTTAGACGAGTCAATAAAGAATTTGTGTATGATTGTTTGGACTAACCTATGTGTATTATCTGCAAGTATAAAGTTGTTAAGAAAAGATACGAGATTATAAGCTAAGGAAATCCGTACTCAAAACCTTTGAGCCGAGTCTTGACCAATTGAAGCTAAGCAATTGGCAACAACGTGGATTAGGGGATTTAAGCGCGGTATTCGTGGAATCCGGCTTATTTACCCTTGTCCTTCCGTTCTTGTCTCTTGCTTTCGCCTCCGGCCAAACCGAACGCAACCGGTCGCGGTTAAGAATCACCGTTACCTTGTCAGGGTACGGTGCCTAACGAAGCGCTTGCGTATGGTTTGGGCGAAGTTCAAATGGAAAATAACGGGAAAAGGAATTGGCAAAGAAACATTAACTTATAATACCGTATTAATTCTTAACAACAACAATAATTACAACATTCACAAAATGAACAAAAAGAGAACAAAAAGAAAAGAACAAAGAAAAGAAAAGATACAAGTATTTAAAGTGCATGAATGTAAATTGCAAGTAATTAAAGAGCATGGAAATAAATTGCAAGTAATTAAAGACAAGAATGAAAAATGCAAGAAAGTAATTACAAGAACCATAGAACTCAAAACAAGCATGGGATTAATAGCCAACCCTTAAACTTGCAATCTCAATGAAGAGGTTGCAAGATCAAGGGAAGGGTAGAGAACGCATGTGAATTGAAGCGCTAAGGCGAGAACGAAATGATACAACCCCTTGAGACCAATGACCAAAACTTAAACTTGCAAGCTCACTTAAGAGGTTGCAAGATCAAGTTAAGGTAGAGAGCTCAAGGGGGAAGCTTAAACAAAAAGAATAATACAAAAAACCTTCATCTTTATTCACATCCACAAAAAAGCTTCTCACTTACAATTTCATGGAAGAGGAATGAAGAAGAAGAAGAAAAAGAACTAAATCCTACAAAAGAATGGAGAACAAAGAATGACCCTTGGTTGTGCTCAAAACTGCTGTATTTATAGGCAGGAGAATGGAGTTCTAGGGCAACCACCAGACCACATGGGAAATACCCAAAATACCCCCAAAAGTTGACGCAGAGAGGGCCCCACCTAGCCGCGGATCCGCCGCCAATACCCCCTATTGGCCGCGGATCCGCGCCCCTACAGTCGTGTTAGGGTGTGGTCTTCTGTATACCTCCCTGGTCTTCTGTCCCCTCTTGTCTGGTATATGTATTTTCTGATAATTTCTTCCAGAATATCAGCAGAATTCATAGTCCAAGATTGTTATCTTTTCTTCACTTTTGACTTTATCTCTCTTGAGCTCCGCGCACCCATTGATTCTTGTGCTGCCCCCCTCGTGCTCTGTGCTTGTCCGAGACACGAATGACCACTGTCATATGTCTTGTCTCTGGAACTGGTACTCGGCACTGGACGGATATGGATGACCGGAACCCGGCTTTTATCTGCAGTGACAGATGTTCTGTATTTGGTGTAACTGTGGAGATTTTGTCTTGATTTGCAATATTTGGACTGAAAACCTGTACTCTGTAAATATGTAACAAACACAGATCAAAAGCACCTACCTATAAACAACCGAGCGTAAGAATGGGCGGTATAAAATGCAGTATTTTGTGATGAACATGTGCATCATAGTGAAATCACCTAAATATCATAATAAAGAAGCATACGAAAACCCCTCTTGAAAATCGCCGTGCAATTCTCGTGTCACGGCATAAGTAGCGGACGTTTATTTTAAAAAAAAATAACTATATATATATATCTTTTATTTAACATACACGTCCCGTCTGGTTACTAAATCAAATAATAATTATTATGAAACATACTGCTCAAACTGAAATCAATCCCAATCACATCAATAAAATATCATGTGCGTCCAGTGCGCACTGAAATCGAAACCAAATACAGATACCATGAATACACACAAAAATAAAATAAGTGCAACAGGTGTGCACCAAGACATCTGTCAAGTGCAACGGGCGTGCACGACTCACTATCAGGTGCATCTAATCTGCACAAAACCCCGATTTAGGGCATCTGGTATGCATAAAATCGCATCAAGTGCGCCAAGTATGCGCAAGAATCCTAATCAGGTGCACATGGTGCACGAAAACATACATCGAATATCAGAATCGAAATCACAATACGAAAATGGATAAAAACTAGGTCGAAGCATATATCAAAATCATGTGTAACCCATATGCACGAAATCAAATAAAAAAAATCTCAAAATATATAAAACCAAATCAAGTGTACTGGGTGTATGCTAAGCAACATCAATACAGCTGATATGTGAAACATGGATAGAATTCAATGAAGGTACACATAAGAAATACCAATCGTAGAACAAAATCCTCAAAATACCAAAATCCAATAACAGAAATATGAAATTCAAATCACCAAGTCACATCGTAATCACTATCGTCAATATGCGCCTCTTTCTTCTGATGTCGATTGCTTCAAACTTATCTCTTCATAAGTGTGCTGACTGCGCTACCGACGGCAATACTCATATCTAGAGTCTCCCACGTAGTCGATCCCTTCACTTGATATCCGGACTACATTAAACCTTTCGATCGATCCATCAAAATCCTATAATTCCCCGAGAGCTCAACACTCAAGTACAGTTTAAAATATCCGGTACATACCCCAGCATCGATGATCCAGCCGTAGAAGGGCAAACCCAAGCCTCACTAATGGCACCGCGGAACTGCCGTAAACCCTAAGGTTCAAGGGCGTTCTCGTGGTCATTATGTCGAGTTAGGGTTTCATTCTTCTAGAGGGTCCATCGAAATACCTGCATGTTCTTCCGAATATCTTAAACTTGGGAAAATGGTTTTCTGATAATCGTTCGAACCCTTTAACTTCATCCGGACGGCATGTGAATACCCTTTATCCGCACACTAAGCAATGCTTCAATCCTCAAGAATAACCAATACTCTAATGGTTATCGCATTCGAGCCGCAGCTCCTTCTGCCAGTGTGCCCGTGGTTAACAGAAACCACCCTCCAACATTGACGAAGATAGATCAAAAGAACGAATGGAATACGGTGCAAACAATTGTACATCCTAAAGCTCCTTAAGCAGAGTAGCGTATCGTAAGTATGCCGCGGACCATACCCACGGTACGTTACTCTACCTAAATCGCTTACTCCATCAACCAAGGGTCACCTAGACTTATACAAGGTTAAACCTAGCGCTCTGATACCAACTTTGTCACGACCCGAAAGTACGGAGCGTGATCGGCACTTAGATTACGAAGCGTCTAGAGGCGCCACGTGACCTAAGTATGCCGAAGCCCAGAAATCTAAACCATAAAAGAAGAAAAAGAAGAAAAGAAAAGAAAACAAGTATAAAAACATCAGCAAATTTTACCAAAAATTTCGGCAGAGTCTCCTCTGTAAAAACCGGCCCCCAAACGGGTACAACAAGTATAATATAAATAAACAATGAAAAGCATCCCCAAACGGGTGCTAGCTCAACGCCAACAGACGGAAACAACCACAACAAATACAATAATATACAACGCCAAAGGGCGAGACTCAAAACTTAAAAGAAAACAAAACCACCAGATCAGAATAATACATGCGCGACTCTAAGGTCGAAATAAAAGACTGGTCCAATACACTTATCAAGTAATACAAGTATGGTTGATGGAGCTTACTAGATACAAATGAAAGAATAAAAGTACAATGGTGGTTCGGATACAAGTGAACCAACCTACCGTGCAAATCACCCTGAAAGAATAGATGTGCCAGCAAGCTGCCAGGGAAACCTGTACATCGAACCTGTAATAAAATTTGGCACAACGGGGGTGAGTTGCCAACTCGTGAGTAGAAGAAATCTACGAAAAGAAATAGAATGCACGACGCTATCCTAGGTCATAATAATACACTACTATATCCCAAACATCTAGTAATAGCAGGGTAATACTATGTGTAAGCGCGGATACTCCGTGTTCGTGTCAGTGCCTCATATAATACTATGTCATATGAAATGAAATGCATGCACCATGAATGTAAAGTAACAAATCCTGAAATCCAGATATATATGTATAAGAACTCTTTAGCTGTTATCATAGTAAAGTGTGTATAAGCATCTGAAATCTCAACAATGAAATCCATGGAAATCCGTGTCAAGCATCGACACAACACATGTAATCTCAAGTCTCAATATGTCGGGCTCCGTCAGTCCGGATCGGCCCATATCATCAAATCTCACGACAACGGTCGGTATCCTCCGGATATCCGCCGCGCCAGACATCACCGGTAGGTGGTCTTCCCCTGCCAGGCTCATCGTCTACAACTCGATCTTCTTGTCCCGGGGTACCATACCGGGCCCACCATGTACCCGAGACGGTTCATCCACTCCTCGAATCGGGTCTCGAAATCCAACAGAAAACATGAAATACTCATGGTGGACGACACATACATCACGAGAAAACCGCATCTTATTTTAAAAAGAGAAGAGGAGAGAGAGAGAAGTTTTTATATATTTTTGCGGTTTTCCCCAAAAAATCCAGAAATCTCATAGAAATCCAAATCTCAAAATCATGAGTATGTATATGATAAGTGTCGGCATATGCCCATACTACTGTGCGATAACATGAAAATATGAATGCATGAATGTCCAAGTAATAAATATCATGTCTTATACTAACATCAGAGAGTAATCACAGTATTATATCGGTTTAGTTGTTAACTGATTCTATCAATAAAAAATAATATGATCTAAAGTGTACGTGACATAGCAATTACCGATGATGATGTGTGTGAGCCGGCAAATAAGTGTGCGTGGAATATGCGCATCATCGGTAATGGTGCGGGTGTCCTAACAGGTAAGGTTTATACTGATTATAGCAACATATGTAAGAGCATGCACCATGATAATTACAGTATGAATGTAAATACAGATGTGCATTATCCACTCCTCTGCGAGATACGAGTACAACTACCACTATGTGAGTCGAACCTAAACCAGTGTCCATCTAACATCCTAAGGAACTAAACCTAATAGACTAGTCAGTAAGAAACTAGAGTCTACCTAAGGTCTGAATCAATATCTCTAATAGTCGGCGATCCCGCCTCAATAGCGTCACGTACGTAGTACAGCTTCCTCGAATCAAGAGTGCGGATCAATCATCAAATCTAAGCCTCGTACGGTAAAATCCATCGTACGGCATCCCAATATCGGGGTACGGTCAAGTATCTCCTAGGTGTCTCCTCATTCGTATAATGTCATCATCAACACATCTCATGATCAAGGTGCTAAACTGTGATCGCATACATCAATCATATATCATTGCCATCATGATAAGCATCATTAGTTTATCCTCAGAAATATCATGTCATATGTATCATATTGTGATTAAGTCATACTTATATGATATCGGCATCAGGTCACACCAATATAATGTCGTAATCAAGTTATACATATATCATATCGTGATCAGTCACAAGTTACAGTCCGGGTACTATTCTAGCGTCCCATGTACATCAATATCACCACCACTCTTTATAATTTATATATTCATGTTCATTATCTCATTCTCTAATGATCCGCTAACACTTTAATACGACTGTATAGCCAAGAATTACGGCATCAAGCCCAGTTACATTGTTTCATCATATCACATCAATGAATCACATATACGTGTTGTATATATATGTATATACCTATACCTAGTTCTATATATATACACATACACGTATACCCCATGTCGAGTTTCAGTGTGTGCGTGGGTGTGTTTCTATCTGAAACCTACGAATCTCTTCCAAGGTACTCATCCTCTGATATGGTTTTCCTAAATCAGTCTAGTCCAGCCTAGGGTCAATACTAGGGTCCTACTAGGGTCACATCTCGTTTCCTAATGTCAATAAGTACTATTCCTATTCTACGTTGCGGGGGTGCTAAACGCCATCCACCCGACTTCCCCCCGTAGATATGCATCTACTCACCTGGTCCATGTCTGCCGAAGACAGTGTCGCCATCCTCCTCTTTATCGCCCGCAGTCCACGTGAGGGGTACCTAGACGCAAACATTTAAATAGCATCGTAAACCGAATCACATACAAAAGTCAAACGATACAAGGAACAAGCATAGGTTAAAACCTATGTCCCGTCCACGCAAAAAAAAACAAATACCGCTCGATATCGGCATACAAACTCCGATGGATCGAGATAAACATTAACAAATAACTCGTAGTTTTAAAAAACATTAGTTATACTATAAAACATGATTAAATCCATCGAAACCCGAAAATCTATCAAACCGTCCAATTTCGCAAAACCCGAAAATGCCAGTTTACCGTTTTTCATCAAAACTTAACATTTAAATGAAACTAATGGTCATAAAACTCAATAAATAGCATAACTAGACTATACAAACTATTACTATATTTTTATTACACAAACTTGTATAAATTTGAAATTTCTAGTTTGCACCCTTTAACAATTTTCAACATTTTTCAAGCAAAATACCACAATTCCACCACAAAACATGATTTTGCATAAATTAATGACCTAAACCACAATTCATGATGATAATGATATAATAAAACCATAATTATATTTTTAATCTCATTTATAGAGGAATTTCTAAAATCTAGTTTACAAAATTAGCAATTTTTATCGCAATTTATCAATTAACCATAGAAACCAGCAATCAAACTAAGTTTTTCTTTCCATTAACATGCTAATATTTTCACTAAAACTATAATCCAATGATAACAACCCAAATTAGAATTTTATATTAACCACAACCACATTTTGCAAAAACCTAGTTAACTAAATTCCTAATTTAAAACAATTTTTGAATAACAATTTGTTAAACAATAACCATGCAAGATTTCCTAATACTAAAAGTGTTAAACTAACTACTATAACCCTAATTAATTATTAAAAATCATAACTTGAATTTAGAACCCTATCTTGCATTTTAAAAAAAGAACATAGAATTAATTCATTAAATCTAATTAAGCTTAATATGAACATCTAATAACAATAAGTCAAAAGAAAGAAAATTATACCTTCAAAATGTGAAATCCAAACAAGAAATGAGCCTCCAAAATGCATGCTTTCCATCTCCAAATTTCATATAAAAATGAGCAAGGAATAAAGAGTATGGAATAAACAGGATTTTGTGGAATTTTAATTGAATTTTTGATGCGTTTTTGATGAATTTTGAATAAAAATGATGTGGGAAATGGGGGAGGGGGCAGCCATGGGGGGTTATGGCCGGCCCTAGAGAGGTGAGGGAGAGAAAGAAGAGAGTGGAAAAAGTGTGTAGAAGTTTCAAGAGAAAGAACAACACTTAAGTCTTTTCATGGTTTATTTAATTATTTATTTATTTATTTACTATAGCAACTCAAGAAAGCTCTAGAAAATAGGAAAAATTTGCAAATAATTTTTGCATGATACATACTAAATTCTAACATGCCATGGTTCATTTTTACAAATTAAAACCATTTAAATTTGTAATTTACACTAATTTAGTATAAAAATAAAGCTTATGTTAATATTTAAAATAATTAATTTAGGAAAAATATTTTATTAAACTAAAAATTTATAAGTGGCTAAATAAACACCATTTACTAGTAATTTCATAATTAAAATGGATATTTTTAAAATTATAATGAAAAACAATCACGGTTTGATTTTACGAAAAATACATTTTACTTTACCGAAAATCATAAAATTCACTTAAACAATTTTATTCATTTAATTATTTATTTAATTATTTTTAAAACGTTACAGAATTACCTCATAAGACCCTCATGAATCCTCAACAGCGCCAAAATGAAGACTTTCTTGGTCCAATGTGTTTCCCTTGAGCTTGTGCACAAAATTTGTGAAATAGGGATAGGGTTTTGGAGTTGTATTCTTGGTGTTTTGGGCTTGAAGATGGAGGAGGAAGAAGGGGAGGCAGCAGCAGCAGCACAAGGGAGAGAGGGGAGAGAAATGAGAAGAAGAAATGATGGGGGGGAATGGCTCACAACAAGGGGTTGACCCCTCACCTATTCTTTCTCTCTCTTAATCATTCTATCTTTTCTTTTCTTTTCTTTTTATTTCCTTCTCACACAATGGTAAACCCTAAGCAACCATGCTAATATGAAGAGAAGGCAAAGAAGCAAATGTAACACAAGTGTAGAAATGATATGTGCATGTTTTGCACAAAAATGCTAAAAATCCGGTTAGCGATTTTTAATCGCGATTAGCTCTAAATTAACATATAACTAATCATAAAAACTTTAAAATGGCAAAATTCTATAAAATACCCTATTTTAGAATTTCCCATAATTTTTCCAAAATTTTCCCATTTATCGGTATTTAATTATACCGAAATATTAAAATATTCATTAAAATAATATTAAATTTATAAAAATTCACAAAAATAATATTTTATTTTTTTGTAATGTTACAATCTTCCCCCCTTAAAGAAATTTGGTCCCCGAATTTAAATTTAAACCCCCAAATTCTAAAACATTTCAAATGAAAGTCCAAGTCGTCGGGGCTCCAAAATCATCAATACATAAAATGCATCATAGCGCAATGCATGCGCATGAGTAATGAGCAGATAACTCAAAATCGAAACTCCGTCAAGCGACCCGCAATCATCGGAGTCATGGTAAAGACACGAATGCCAAATCCAAAGCAAAACCAATATGATATAAATCAGAACTATACACGTAACTATCAAATCTATACATGTAAATATCTGAAGGAAATGCATGCCAAATCCTTTAAAGTCGCTATGCAATGCGCATAACACTGCACAGTGGCGGACGTCTATCATAAGAAAATAACCATATACGTATATATGTTTTGTTTAATGTGTTCGTTCCGCCGTTTTTGAAAACAATTTAGAAGGGTTTCCTTATTTTAAACGTTTCGTGTCATATCGGACACGTAGGGAAATACTGAGACTATAGCTCTCTTTTGGAAATCCCTTCGATAACTATCAATGCATGAAAAATATATCCAGGTACTGTCCTCTGACTAGTCCTGCTCAGTACGAAAACAATAATAAAACATCACAAAAACGTACTGCTCCATAAGAAATCAATCCCAAAATGTGCATACGAATACTACGTGTGTCTGGTGCGCACGGAAATCAAAATCCATATATGTGCACAGAAACATCATCTAGGTACAACGGGTGTGCACGAAACATCTGTCAAGGGCAACAGGTGTGCCTGACAGAAAAAAAAGGTGCATCTGACATGCACGAAGAATCCCGATTTAGTGCATCTGGTGTGCACCAAAATCGCATCTCATAACATGCGCCCAACATGCGCAAAAACCCAAATCAGGTGCATCCATCATGCACGAAATCATGAAATCCAATATCAAGCGCCGAACATGCGCAAAATCCAATCAGGTGCACAAGGTGCACAAAACAAATCTCGAACATCACAATAGAAATCGAAGTCCAGTGCAACTGTGGTGCACAAATGCGTATCCCTGCACTGCAAGTATATGTGAACTATACCGAGTGCAAAAACCAAATCGTGTGCGTACATATGCACAAAATCAACTCAACGGTATGAAACCCATAAAATCATAAACATAAGAAACCAATGCACGAAAATGATAACAAGTGCAACAACTATGCAAAAGTCGTATATACTCAGTAGGTGCAACCATGGTGCATGAAAACAAATATCATGAAACTCAATCATCAAAATCAATCATGCGAATAGATCACCCAAAATACCGAAATCAAGTATGGTGGAATAGTCCCGCTCAAGAACATCCTCTAAGAATCTCTGGCCAACTGTCGTGGTCACTCATAGCATGTCTCGCTGACGATCCTGAAATCTGGCTTGGTAGTGTGCGTAACATGACCACTCCTGTGTCCAAGTCTTCTCGTAATTTATTCCAGAAAGGTCCTGTCGAGGTCTCTCTCAAATCCCGTCTCTGCCAAACTGTCCGGAAGTCATCGTCCTTTATTATATCCGTTTCTTGTTCCGAAACGGCTGCATACTCATCGCGACTCCTTCTGAAAGGTATATCCAAGTACAATGCCTTGGCATGCGTATCGCATCTCTGATGTCCGCGGAGTGGAACGTCATCTTATCCAGATCTTGTACGAACCTCTTACTCCACTTTTTTTTAATGTCGACTGTTTCGGACTCGTCTCGTCGTGGCTGCATGGACTAAGCTCCAATGGCTATCCTCGTATCTGGAGTCTCCCAAGAAATGCATCTCACCACCTAGCATCCGAATGAAGTCAAAACATCCGATCGATTCGTCAAAACCTTATAATCCCCCAAGAGCTCAACATCTTGGGTACAGTTTAATAGTATCGAGTACATACCACAGCATCGATGGTCCAACCGTAGAAGGGCAAACCCAAGCCTCACTAATGGCGCCGAGAAATTGCCGCAAACTCTAAGGTTCAAAGGCTTTCACATGGTCATTATGTCGAGTTAGGGTTTCATTCTTCTAGAGGGTCCATAGAATTGCCTGCATGTCTTTCCGAATACTTTAAACATGGAATAATAGGTTTCTGACATTCGATCGCCTCTATCGACTCTCAACGTATCCACGTGAAGTCGTCTCTAGCTGGAATCAATCTATCTGATGACCTCGCATCGGGGTAGGCGAACGAACCACATGTCCTAGTCATTCATCCTCGATGACTAGCGACCTTCTATCATCTCTTAGTACCACTCATACTGCAATAGCTCCAACATCTGGGGCGATATCTCGTTGTTCGCAGCAACAACTGGCTCACTCGTCTGCACGGTGAACAGTGCCTCAATCATCATGAGTAAGCAATATATCAACGGTCATCAAAATCTGGCTGGCCTCTATTAGTGGCTCAATCCTCTGGTGCTGATCTGCACGTCCGAGTAATCTCATACAGCAATCCATCCAACGCTCGTGGCGCAAAAACACAATAAAAAGACACATCTCTGCAATCGTGTGTCGTCGGAATCACGCCCTGGTCAGTCCTCGTTCGTGACGAGCTCGTGCTGACCGCAACTCTAGCCGTAGCTCTCCCTGCCCGTAATCGTGGCAGCAAAACCATAACTGGTATCGATGAGGCTAGATCATGAATGAATATAATAATGAGCAAAGAAATGTACATCCTAAGGCTTCTTAAGTGGAGTAGCGTATCGTAAATATGCCGCGGAACATACGTACGGTACGTCACTGTACTCAAGCTATCTACTCCATCAACCAAGGGTCATCCTACGCTCCGAAGGTAAAACCTAGCGTTCTGATACCAACTTTGTCACGACTCGAAAAGTACGGAACATGACCGACACTTAGATTACGAACGTCTCGAGGCGTACGTAATCTAAGTAAGCCAAAATCCAGAAATCAAAACCAAGAAGCAGTAGAGTGAAGGAAAAACCAATTTAAATCAAGTAGTTTGCAACATACGCTGAAATGTGCATTTTTAAATTCACAAGTCTTTTCTAAAAATTTCGGCAGAGTTTCCTTTGTAAAAACGGACCCCAAACGGGTATAAAACCTGATAAATCATATATAATGAATAAGGGCATCCCCAAGCGGGAGGTAGCTCTTCGTCAATCGACGGTCACAACCACGCAAGCAATATAATATACAACGCCGAAGGGCGA
Source organism: Agapanthus africanus (assembly GCA_030015575.1). Taxonomy (NCBI): domain Eukaryota; kingdom Viridiplantae; phylum Streptophyta; class Magnoliopsida; order Asparagales; family Amaryllidaceae; genus Agapanthus; species Agapanthus africanus. Next base: position 328,083,677 of record JASDDO010000018.1, read on the forward strand.
GGATCACAACAGAAAAGGAAACTCAAAACAGCATGAAATCCATAGAAATACAACGCGCGACTCTAAGGTCGAAAGAATAAACATCACTGGTCTCTATCTGAAATAAATACATGTTTGGTTGATGGAGTTTACTAGATACAACTGAATAATAATATACAAAGTATAATGATGGTCACGATGCAAGTGAACCCACCTACTAGCCAATCATCCAGAAATGGAAGTAGTACCAGCAAAGCAGTAATGAAACCTGTACGGCAAAACCTGCAAGAAACAGTGGCACAACGGGGGTGAGTTGCCAACTCGTGAGTAGAAAACATCTACGAGCAAAAATCGCATGAATAACGCAATCCTAAGTCATACGATCACTATCTATATAATCCTCAAAATGTAAGTCTGAAGCTTGAAAAGGAGGCAAGGGTAAACATCTAACCCAAGTGCAATCCCATGTGCTCGTGTCAGTGCCTCAGGTAGCAATATCTCATATGGATGAGGTATGAATGCATGAAAACAGAATACATGTAAATGAAGAAACTGCTTTCATAACTTAGTGAGATTTCTGTATTTTTAAAACGAGATATCATAAATGAAATCAGCATAAACAGTGTCTAGCATCGACACGAAACTTAAATCCCAATGTCTCAAAATCTCAGTCTCCGGCTATCCGGACTGGCCTGTATCATCAAATCTCAGTACCTCAATATCTCACTATCTAGGCCGCCGTCAGTCCAGACCAGCTCCTAACATCCATCACAAGACCACTACGGTATCCTCCGGATATCCGACGCGTCGGGTAGAATCACCGGTAGGCAGTCTTCCCCTGCCAGGCTTATCGTCTACTACTCGAGCTTCTTGTCCCGGGGTATCTTACCGGGTCCACCATGTACCCGAGACGGTTCATCCAACTCCTCGAATCGGGTCTCGAAATCCATCAGCAAACTCATGGTGGACGACTCATACATCATGGGAAAACCGCACTTTTCATTTTAAAAGGAGAGAGAGAAGAAGTTTATATATGTTCTTGCGGTTTTCCCCCAAATCCAAGAAATCTCATGAAAATCCGAATCCAAATCATCAATAGCACGTAAAACAGTGAATATAGGCATAAAATCCATGAATGCAGTTAAGAATGAATAACAATATGCATGAAACAGCAAGTAATATCTACAATGTCTAAACTGGCATGTAAGGCAAGTACACTAATATCATGTCGAAACTATTTGCTAACAAGCTATGTCCATGAAATAGTATTCTCTAAAGTGTACGTGACATGGCAATTACCGATGATGATGTGTGTGAGCCGGCAAGTAAGTGTACGTTGAACATACGCATCATCGGTAATGGGCTGGTGTCCTAACAGTATGATATCAATAACGGTATATGAATCACAAAATAAGTATGCGATGCAGAGCGAATAGCAATAATGTGCGGGAGCTGAATACTAGACACAACGATAACTAATCTGCAATTAATATAAATATAAATCATACAGTAGCGCCTTTTGAAATAATACGAATCGCGGTGTTTTGAAAATAAGGGCTACGGTGTTTTTAAGAAAAGATACATTCTTTGAAATATCCGTAGAATCCCTTGACCTGTCTTTTAAAATACCCACGATTCGTTGGTTTTTGAAATAGGTAGGAATCGAATCTAGTCTAACAACGACACTAAACTATAGGGCTAAGCTAACAGGCAAACTGAAAGTAAGGGAACCGCCTAACATCTGAGTCGATACATATATATATATTAGTCGGTGATCCCGCCTCAATAATATCACATCTGATACCATATCTATAATCAGACATTCCCAAGTCAAGAGTGCGGATCTATCATCAATATATAGCTCGTACGTAAATCCGTCGTATGGCATCCCAAATCTGGGTATGGGTCAATATCACATTCATCATATTATTCATCTGGTATCCTCTTTATCAAAGATCATAATCCGGGGTACTGATCTACATCTAGTACAATACTGATATCATCAATATAATCATGATCGGACTACTGATCTACAGCCTCTTACAAACCGATGTCATCAACACATATCATCATAAAGAAGTATACATCGCCCAATGCGACCTATTATAAATATCTTAACATATCTTATCTCATATCTCGATCACAAGTCAACTATTCTATGTATATCACTAATCACAAGGTATCGTCGTCTAAAGATCCGCTATAACATCATGACGTTTCTCAAATACGAACCCTGCCATATCACCGATCTCACGGCCTCAAATCAAATCTCATCGACTCATCTCAAATCCCAAGTACTATCCACAAATCCAGTATATGAACACATAGTCCCATACTCATGTGAACACATAAATACATATTCCCATATACTCGCATGTGAAAGAAAGAATGTATGCAAGTATGTGTGTACATGCGTGTGTGGGTGCAACCACTACTCTAGGGTTTTCGCAACTAACACTAAACCAATCCAAGAACTCCTAGAATCCATCTTTATCATCAATAAACTCAAATCAACATATAATAAATATATGTACGTATACTGTAGGGTTCCTATGCACACCCAAGAGGTTCCACAAGGCATCAACCATGCCAAATTCAAAAAAATTCCGGTGCCGAGAAACCCTAAACTAGATCGTTAACTAGAGGTATAGGCGAAACAATATAAGTTAACAACTTAACTAAGAGTGAACGGAAAATAAAACCTTTGTAGATCCGGTCCTCCACCTCCATAGCTCCGTGTTGACGTTCCTCCGCTGCGATCATCGGATCCCGGACTCTGGCGATGGTTTCATCGGAGAAATGATCGGGCTAGCTCGTCGACTTCGATGCCGAAGATGATCTACGTCGAGGCAACTCAAGATCAAGCTCCAACTTCACCAAGTCATGAAAATTGTGAAGAAAACACCCTATACTACTTGGCAAGTGGTAGAGGATGAAGAAATAGGAAGTGAGTTTACTTTAGAATTGGATTTCTCACTCTTTTTCTCAAGGCACCATTGAAGCTAGAATGGTTTCTTCTTCTTGAAGAAGAAGAAGAAGAAGAAAAAGAATATGATAAGAATAAAGAATAAATGGAAATAAAGTGATTCTTATCATTTTAGCAACCATGGTTGAGTGTAGAGAATAAACTAAGGTTAGGTGAATGGTTAGGTTTAGGAAAGAAACAAGAATGGTCAAAGTTTCTTGCAGCTTCAAGGAAACAAACAAAAGAAGAAACCATTTCTTTTCTTGCCCAAAAATAAATAAATAAAATAAATAGTTAAGAAAAGATAACAAAACTCTAACCATTCACTTAAACATAGTTTAAAGTAAACATACACCCAAACATGCATGTATCATCAAACATGATACAATCAAGTGCACAAAAATATATCACATATACAATGTGCACATCAAGTGAGAAAATCCATCTTAAGTGAACCAATACTAGTTAATGTAAAGTAATATATCAAATATATAATTATACATTAAATCATTAAATCAACACTTGATTTAATGATCCGGTCATATCGCATATGACCGACTAATATCCAATGTATCGACTTATCGAATCAATCCTCGATTCGATAACTAGGTTATATCGCATACAACCAATCGATACATTCATCGTGAGAATAGAATACAGTATCACATACTCGTATTATTCTTGGTCCCGCACATATCTCATACGCGCTCCTATTTCGTTTCGCTTGAGCCAGGAAACCTCTGTGTAGGACTCTAAAGACTCGTCAATACGCCGGCAGCAGGCGATGATCATATCAAACACCCACAAGCCGCAAGCGGTCTGCTAAACGTAATGGCCACCCAGGTATTGAGCGATCAGAAGATCGACGAGCAAGCCCGCTCACACTCCTGTGAATCCAACCAGTAACACTTACCGTACAGTCCGGTCTGATCGTCTTATTTGTCGCATATCTTGCCTAGGGGTGGTAAACGTCAGACCACAATAGCTCGATAAGTCGTGTCGATATGAGGTCTATAACAGTTCGAGAAACTACTGGTAACACTTACCAGTAAATCTCAGCAACCCTGGCCAGGGATTTCCGGTTATAGCCAATCGAACACAGTGCAACATCAACTCCCTATACTAGGAGAGACGAATCCCCTCCTATCGCTCATTGCCTCCATGTGATTCGGGACTATACCCAAAAACCACCGTTTTGTACGCCCTCTTGGACGTGGTAAGGTGGAAATCAAAGTGCAATGGGAATCACACAAGACTCTATGACGATCTCGGGTCTACAGACTAACCTGTACCAGTGTCACCAGAGAACTGCCATCTGACGTAAGGTATAATACCATCTGGGAGTTCTCGGCGAGTCCGTCCAGTATACCCAGTCTCCACTGAGCACCCGTATATCATCTCTGATGTCAAACACCAATGGATATGGGATCATCCATCGCCCATCTGTATGGGTCGAGAAGGTATACGCTAGTCTACTCTGGTATATCGATGCCCCGTCTCGATACACCCACGACTAGGAACCTTGAAGGATGTACTTATGGACTACCATGTCCCCACTAGTATAATCCGCATCATAGTCCAGGTGGTCAAGTACACATCCTAAGGGCTTTACTAACATGTAACAGAGAGACAATCGGTGTACACGTTAAGGTAAAGAGCAACCAGATAGCATACTATCATGTCGAGCAAGAAAGTCCTCCCTATATATGTCCAAGCATCCACTACAATATACATCCTATATATAGTAATGGCCTCTAGGGCATACATATAACTAACAATCTCCCACTTGCACTAGGTCCATTTGTAGCAGTGGTTGTAGTATCCCATACTCAACCATCCCATAATAGTCTCTCTCTGGGAAAAGGCCTTTGTGAGTGGATCCGCCGTGTTGTCCTCTGAGTCTGCTCTCCTAACCTCGATCCCTTGGAGATCAACCATCTCCATGATCAGGTGACACTGCCTCAGAATATGTCTAGATCACTGATGGGACGGGCGTTCCTAGGCATAAGCCACAACTCCATTGTCTCACAATGGTAGGAATGAAGTTCATCTCATGAACTAATATACACCCAGACTTCCTCTTTGGTAGCATCTTATGTAGCGATGTATCCAGCTTTTATCGTCTAGTATGCCACGGTATCTAGCTTGGAACTCTTCCAACATATCGTCCCTTTACTGAGGGTAAAGACAATGCCTGTGACTGACATTCAGTCGTCTTTATCACCCTGGAACCCTCCCAGTGATTCTTCCCAGGATCGATTGATACTATCTCACTACAACTAGTGGGTATCCTAACATCCAATTAGATCTATCTCATAGATCCAAAACCCAGGATTTAGTAGGTATCACTTTGATCCTATATGGAGAATCATTGTGATAAGCGGAGATTGACCGAGCGTAGCATAGGAAACACTTTCCCTATCAAGAGTATGTCATCCACGTACTCTACGAGTGCAACATCAATTCCCTATAACGGGGGGTCCATACTCCCTACTACCTTTTTGTATATACAAGGTTCATCTACCATTTTGATGATGTCAAACTCTTTGACTAACACATCAAAACAGATGTTCCAACTCCGCGATACCTGCTTTATCACATAAAACATCTTGCTCATGTTTCCGCTGCTCCCACTGTCTACGAAGCCCTCTGGCTGTGTACTTACAGACGCTCTCTTCTAAAACATCATTTTAGAAAAGCAGTAATGACACCCAACCGCCAGATATCGTAGTCATGGTATGTAGCCGTGGCAAGTAGGATCCGGATGGACTTAAGCATAGCCACTGGAAAAGGTTTCATCATTATCCACGCATGGTCGATGACGAAAACCTTTAACAGGTCTAGCTTTGAAAGTCTCAATTTTTCCATCTACACCAAGTAATCTTCACAAGATATACTTGCCCCTGATGGGGATATAACCCTTCAGATATCCATACTTTTTTGGTGTACATGGATTCCATCTCAGATCGCTAAGCATCCAGCCATTCTTACAGAGTCCCACTCCTGATGGCCAGCTCGAAAATAGTTGGGTCATCATCTCATGATGCAATCCTCGCTCCCACTGTCATCGAGAAACCGAAGTATCTCTCGGGTGGGTGAGGAACCCTACTAGATCGGCGGAGAGGCTGAGGTTCGTTGGTAACTATTGAATCATTTGGTTCTTTCAAATCATCAGCTGCAGTTTGTATAGCTGGAACATTTCCAGTTCTACATAACAGATCTTGCCTCGAGCTTGTCCGGATTTTGCTTTTTAGACATAGGCTGGAGAACCCCAAATCTTAACAAACTTAAGATATGGACTCTTCCCTTTCCATATCACATATGAAGTGGTAGGCAATTGATTTGATTGGAACCCTATTCAATAGGTATGCAGCTTCTCAAGCGCAAAACTCCCAAAAGGAAATAGGTAACTCAGTAGTACTCATCATAGAGCACACCATATCAGATAGGGTGTTATTGCTCCGCCCCGATATACCATCGTGCTATGGTGTATACGGAGGAGTAATGCTGAGAGAGAATCTCATTCTCCTTTTGAATAGTCCAGGAATTCCGTGCTCAAGTATTCTCCTCCTTGATCTCATCAAAGGAGATAATACTTATACCCGTATTGGTTCTCTACTTCTAACTTATATTCTGTGAATATCTCAAAAGGTTAGGACTTGTGTTTCAACAAGAACATATGTCTGAATCTAAAGAGATCATCAGAGAATGTAATGAAGTAAAAAGAATCGGTCTTGGCATGTGTAGACTGGGGACCTTACATACATCAACATGTATCAATCCCAAGAGTTTACTAACTCTTTCTCTGTTTTTAATAAACAGAGCTGTGGTCATCTTATCTCTGTGACATGACTGGCAAGTTTCACAAGATGTAAATTCAAACTAATTTAAATATGCATCTATATGTAACTTCAGCTAGTCGGGTCGCATTGATATGACCTAGTCTACAGTACCTCAAGAAGGATTTGTTCATTTCTGAACACTTCCTCTTGTGTGTGTTCCGTAAACTAAGAACTGTAGTTTGATTTAGAACATCAATGTTTTTAGATAACGTGCCTGAACCGATCAACTTTTGATATAGGAAATGTTCAAAATATTATCCAACAATACAAAATTTTATTATTTCTTTACTAATAAAGAGACTGATATAATTTTGTATATCAGGTTCGGTATCTAATAACATTCGTTCAGAATCAATGTATTTGGAATACAGGGTGACAGTGACCAACAGACTTGGCTGCAACACTTGCACCGTTTTCTGTCTCATGAAACTTATCACCCGTTCTCAGTTCTCTACCTTTCTGTAGCCCATGTAACAAATTACATATGCGGGATCCTGATCTGGTATCATATACCCAGGACATAAAGGATACTGAGAAACAGTTCTCTGTAATGAACACACCCGAAGATGATGCATCGGTATGCACTTTCTTCGTTTGGGCGGCACGGGAATTCTGGTAATCCCCTATTTCCTGCTCTGTCTTATAACAATTATAAGTTGAAGCGGGACCAACGTTCCCCAGTTCAGTATAACAAGCGGGTTCGGTCAATATTCCGTATTATTATCTTGATTAAGGCGTGATATGGTAGCTACCTGGAGAGAGAGAGAAGAAAACACTCAGCGTGCGCTCTTGCAAGAATAGATTGGTTATTATGTTATCTAATCAGGATGGCTCCCACCGTTTTTATCAAATCTTCCTTCAAACCCTAAAAGGAAAGACTAGCCGGGATTAATTACACGCTACAAGTTCTCCAATCTTTCAGCCAGGCCAGTGTCGGTACTTTGAGGGAGGTCCCCCGTGCTTTCGCACGAACCTAATTAATGTTAACTTCGTTTTCCCAGAGGCGTAACCCCGTTGACACCTTTCTGGACACCTTCTTGATTGGCTAATTGTAATGTGTAAAACTCTCCCAGGAGTAACAATTACTCGCAGTGGGTAACGGAATCCAACTATCTCATAGAAGGTATGCAATCTCATTGCAAATTTCAACACTTGAAATTCCCGATAATTTTGCCCCTAGCACCTTATGACCTTGACGGAGGTCAACAAACTATAGGCTACTAATCAAGTTCAACCCGTCATTTCTTGATTGAATCAAACCCTCCCGCACGACCCTTGACAGAGGTCAACAAGGCCGTACGACTACCCTAACCCAATCTGCATCATATGCATAAGCAGATAAATACTAGTTAGCTACCGCACACTACGCCTTGACGGAGGTCAACAAACGTAGCACGAATACTAAGTAGGACTTATCTGAAATGACGGAGGGCTACGACAGATTTTTCTAAAAACCTATTGCGTAATGAACTTGATATCGTTGTAGAATCAAATGATTTTAAAATGGAGTGTTTTTGAGGCATTTCTAGTTTTGCTAAAGGGGTCACTCCCGGTGAAGGGATCGTCGGCCCTTTCCTCGTCGAATGAGGTGCGGGATATATCATATATATCACTGTGCAAAGCATAAACTATAGAAGCTATCAAAAACCAAACCGAGGGGTGTAGCATCTGCCAGTTATTGCTAAAGGGGTCACTCCCGGTGAAGGGATCGTCGGCCCTTTCCTCATCGAATAAGGTGCAGGATATATCATATATACCGCTGTGCAAAGCAAGAACTGTAGCTACCTGTTTTATTTTTGAAATTCGATTCCACAACATCTTAGGTTTCTTTTTCTTTCATTAATCATATTAATGAAGTCCCATCATTTAAGTACCTAAACATCACAGATAAATACGACGTACACTTATGCCATCCGCATTCGCCTCGATGTCCCCTCGTGCACCGTTAGGTTAGGTAACTAACGGCAGAGCGGGGCAGGGCTAGCGCGGGTGTAAAACATAAGTAACGTCTATATAATATATCGTATATATTATATATAGTATCCATCACAACATATCAAATGATCACATCACAGATATCGCAGCAGAAGAAACATATGAAACATTGGATATACTAGGACGTCCGTGTTTTCAATACGAGCCAGTATAAAACACGGATTCCACGTTCGCGATGAATAGCCAAACCCACACCCTTAGACCCCTACGAGAGCGGCAAGCAACCCTACCAATTCTAGATTTAGGAGACCCGGACTCAACTCCTCGAGTTGGTCTCCCACTGGACTCCAGAACCCGGTTACTTGTGCCTTCCTCCTTGGGTCTATCCTAGTGCGGAAAAGTAAATAATATACAAAAGGTGACATCTTCCGCAACCTGGAAGTGCCCTAATAAAAGAATATTACATACAAGTTTTTACATGAATGAAAATGAAAAACACTCATCTCACATAAAAAAAACCCGGCAATTCAAAGACGACGATCCAATATAACATATCCAGCAACACATAACATCACATGTCATCAACGTAAGTAAACATGCGTATCCCAATTGTCGTTGACATATAGCAACGAAATCGGCGATATTACATATTACACTTACGGTCACAGAAAAGAAAGTGTAAAACTACAACAGTTGGAATCCGCAACTTGCATAGACATCGCATGCCTAACCAAATGAATTCCTTAGACATCATATGCCTAACAATTATAAACCCCGCATTTTAGTCTCATTTATCGAAAACTCTTTTCAATATCAAGTCGGGCAATTCAACAGGATTCCCGACATTCTGATCGAATGCTCGTCGCAAACTTTAGTGGACGGCCGCACCCCCGATACCATCGACGAAGTGCACTAAGGCGGAACACCACTGCCGCGAGCACCCGAACGGATGCTTTCGGCGATGGGGTTCTCCTACAGTCACTTGGTCGGGGCTTTGGGGTGTAGCTGTCTATTAAGTTTACCGGCGAGTATCTGCACGCTACGTGATTGCGATGGACTTTTGATCGCATCAAAATTCCGTGGCAACCGATCAAGTGAGACTAAAGTGCCATGTTTATAACATTCATATTAGTTATCTCATAACTACTTGTGGATTCCAAATATTGTATCACATTCCGGATAAATAGAAAATGTTAAACTTTCCGATCGAACAACCAAAAACCCAAGTTTTCCCGAAACAGCTCAACACTTGAAATAAGTTTAAGAACATTCACTTCGTGCCACAGTACCAACGGTCCAGCCTTAGAAGGGTCAAGCCAACGCCTCACATATGGCACGCCGTACTGCCCCAAACCCTAAGGTTCAAAGGGCAGTTCAAGACGGTCACATAATCGAGTTAAGGTTTGTTGTCTTCTGGAGGGTCCATCGCGTTACTTGCACTACTTAGAACGTCTTTAAACTACGGAAAGATCCAACACTTGGAAATTTCCCGACAGGGGAAAAAGTGGGTATTTATATCCGGTCGAACTTTTTAACATGTTCTAAAATACCCAGAATCACACAGAAGAAGTTAGACTTCCTGATCGAAACATCGAGTCCCCAATACAACCCTTGAAAACTCAACTATTGAGTATAAATTAAAAATATCCAGAAGAATCAGGAATCAAATATAAACATTACTGTGCAAAATGTGGTCAAAGAATCAACATTATGGCCGTGGAACCGCCGCGCCACATGGGGTACGGCCGCGGTTCCACGGCAGTTTGACGGAGTTAGGACCCCGTTTTGCACAGTAATTCACATAAAACCTTGCTTAATTTTCTGCATATTTTTAATTCACAAAAATCCCAGATTTGAAAAAATGTACAGAGAAGGGTTTTGATCGGGGTTTCGAGGTTCGTTCGGATCTCTAACTTCGTCTACACTTCGCCTAAAGCTCTAGCTAGGCTCTGATACCACTGTAGGGTTCCTAGGCACACCCAAGAGGTTCCACAAGGCATCAACCATGCCAAATTCAAAAAAATTTCGGTGCCGAGAAAGCCTAAACTAGATCGTTAACTAGAGGTATAGGCGAAACAATATAAGTTAACAACTTAACTAAGAGTGAACGGAAAATACAACCTTTGTAGATCCGGTCCTCCACCTCCATAGCTCCGTGTTGATGTCCCTCCACTGCGATCATTGGATCCCGGACTCTGGCGATGGTTTCGTCGGAGAAATGATCGGGCTAGGTCGTCGACTTCGATGCCGAAGATGATCTACATCGAGGCAACTCAAGATCAAGCTCAAACTTCACCAAATCATGAAACTTGTGAAGAAAACACCCTATACTACTTGGCAAGTGGTAGAGGATGAAGAAATAGGAACTGGGTTCACTTTAGAATTGGATTTCTCACTCTTTTTCTCAAGGCACCATTGAAGCTGGAATGGTTTCTTCTTCTTGAAGAAGAAGAAGAAGAAGAAAAAGAATATGATAAGAATAAAGAATAAATGGAAATAAAGTGATTCTTATCATTTTAGCAACCATGGTTGAGTGTAGAGAATAAACTAAGGTTAGGTGAATGGTTAGGTTTAGGAAAGAAACAAGAATGGTCAAAGCTTCTTGAAGCTTCAAGGAAACAAACAAAAGAAGCAACCATTTCTTTTCTTCCCAAAAATAAATAAATAAAATAAATAGTTAAGAAAAGATAAGAAAACCCTAACCATTCACTTAAACATGGTTTAAAGTAAACATACACCCAAACATGCATGTATCATCAAACATGATACAATCAAGTGCATAAAAATATATCACATATACAATGTGCACATCAAGTGAGAAAATCCATCTTAAGTGAACCAATACTAGTTAATGTAAAGTAATATATCAAATATATAATTATACATTAAATCATTAAATCAACACTTGATTTAATAATCCGGTCATATCGCATATGACCGACTAATATCCAATGTATCGACTTATCGAATCAATCCTCGATTCGATAACTAGGTTATATCGCATACAACCAATCGATACATTCATCGCGAGAATAGAATACAGTATCATATACTGGTATTATTCTTGGTCCCGCACATATCTCATACGCGCTCCTATTTCATTTCGCTTGAGCCAGGAAACCTCTGTGTAGGACTCTAAAGACTCGTCAATACGCCGGCAGCAGGCGATGATCATATCAAACACCCACAAGCCGCAAGCGGCCTGCTAAACGTAACGGCCACCCGGGTATTGAGTGATCAGAAGATCGACGAGTAAGCCCGCTCACACTCCTGTGAATCCAACCAGTTGTTAGTGTATATGCCCTAGAGGCCATTACTGTATCATACTAGTTTGTATATTACTTAATGGAAGCTTGGGATATTCACCTTGTATATACAATCTTGCTCAAAATAGTAGTATGCTACTTGGTTTGTTTCTACTTCAATGTGTACTTGTGTTTATTTTAGTATATCACCTATACACATTAGTGGAGCCCTTAGGATCTTTGCTTGATTACCAGCGTTGTGATGGCAGTCACACTAGTGGGGGCTGGATAATCTATAAGCACATCCATATGCAGGTCCCTAGTCGTAGGACTATCGAGACAGGGCATCGATACTCCGGAGTAGACTAGCGCATGCGCTTCTCATCCCAGTGTGGGAAACGGTCTGTCCCACAGCCGTTAGTACGTCGTAGTGGAGATAGTATGCGGGTGCTCGTTAGGTTACGAGTACACTGGACAGGACTCGTCAGGAACTGACCGGTTGGTATTATACCTATCGTCAGTTATCAGTTCCCAGGTGACATGAGTACAGCTTAGTCCGCTGACTTGACACTGTCAGTTCGCCTCGAGTGTGTTCCCACTGTACTTTGATTACTACCCTACCACGGCTCAAAGGAGTCGTGCAAACAGGTAGTAGTTGGGTACAGTCCCGAAGCACTTGGAGGCAGTGACGGTTAGACAGGATTCGTCTCTGCCGGTATTGGGGGTTGACATCACGCTGTGTCTAGGAGAGCCATTACACGAGTAGTCCCTGGCCAGTGCAGGCGAGATATATTGGTAGGCTTCCAGTGTTATCTCAGGGTGTATTGGGCTTCACTCCGACACGACTTGTACCGCTATTAGGGGACTGACGTTTACCGCCCCTCTAGGCCCGCCATGCGATGTATCAGACGAACAGACCGGACTGTACGGAGACTGTCACAGTCAGACTCAGTAGGAGTTCAGATGGGTTTCACCTCGTCAGTCTTTTTGTCGGCATCTACCTGGGGACCGTTACGCACAGCTAGTGCCGCTTGCGGTCTGTGGTTAAACCCACTGCCAGCTTAGTGTCGAGTCTTTAGAGTCCCACACAGAAAGCTATTCGCCTTTAGGCAAAAGAGTAGAGGTCGCATGGTTTTGCGACAGGGTTCGGTCACATCCGTGCACCTGTGCACGTACAGTGTCCGGACAGTTAACATTAGCGGGCTTTGGTTTAAGCCAGATCCTCGTGTACGTTTTGGGATTGGTTTTATCTCGTTTGTATTCGTGTTCCTCGGAACGCGGATGCGGGTGTGTATGCACAGTTGACAGAGAGACAGAGGCAGAGTATTCTCATTGGGGTTGTTGACTGTTGACTGTTGACAGTTGACTGTTGACCATTGACTTTTGCTTAACCCTAATGAGAATAAGATATATGATTAACATTAATATTAATTAAGTATTATAGTGACATGGTTGTTGAGGGGTTGACTTTGTTGACTTGTTGACTTTGTTGACCGGTTGACTAGGTTGGACTAGTTGACCATCATCATGACAATGGCTATCATTCCATGGCAAAGACTTTTGCTTGCTTGTTTCATTATGCAAAATGAGTGCATGAAATGATATAGCCATTTTGACTTAAACCATTTACACAATACTTGATTACTATTTTTGTTATGATGGCTTTTGGATTATGAGAGGTGAGAATGAGAGGAGTATGGTTCATTCTATCATTTGCTTTCTCTCTCTTGAGCTCTCTCATTCTCAAGCTCTCCCTCTTGCTCTTGCTCTCTCTACCTTAAGGCAAACCATTCTCATGTGTTGAGACTCATTGCCTTAGAGATAAAAAGACACCAAAACATTCCTCTACTCACTCTAGTTCACAAGGTTTAGCAAACCGAGTGAAGTAGTTTCTTCAAAGTTCGAAGAAGAAGCCAAAGGTAGAAGCTTTCAGGTGGATCGATCTTCGGCGCAAGGAGACGACGGGGTGAGGCCGATCCGGACAACCATCGAGGCTTGAAGACGAAGGAGTTCAAGAAAGAAAGGTATAACCCCCTAACCGAGTAGTTAACAACTCCTAGTTAGGTTGTTAGTTAGATGTTTAACAAAGATCCGGTTTTGAGTCCATGTTACCGCCTCTAGAAAATTGTTTTTCATCAAATTGCACATGCCCGAAAGTACCGGGAGAGGTAGCATGGACTTACAGTGGTATCAGAGCCTAGTTAAACTCTATCTAACATGTTAGCAAAGTAACTAGAAGATCGATCAAAGAAAAAGTCACGAAATGAACCCGATATATCAAGTTTCTGCCGATTTTTTTTCTGTTCAAAAATTGATAAATTTCATCTTAAAAATCGGCTCAGGCTTTTTGTTGAATAACCAAAAAATTTGGACCCACGAACCGATCAAAGCGCCGCGGAAACGCGGCGGGAGCACGCTCCCGCCGCGGTTCCGCGGCCGAGTTGACTCGGCCGAGGTCCAAACTTTGTGCAGTGTATTTCTGGGGTTGTTTTGGGATTTTTGAAATATGTCTTTTCAGCCCAGATTTTCCAGAACGAAAATTTTGTGTTTGGGGCCTAAAAATCCGTATTTTTTATCGAACTTCTAAAGACTTAAGCTGACGGGTTTTTATCTGTGATGTGATATTTGTATTGAACGTCTGCTAATCGCTATATGTCGATTAGTGGGGGTTATACAAATCTGTGATCTGTAATGTTGCTGGAATGTGTATATGAATTCATTGGATTGTCGCGGGTGAATAGCCGGGGGTTGTGAGATGAGAGTTTTCTTTTCTTTCAATTCATGTAAATTTGTAAATTGATGTAATAATTATTTGTATGGCCGCACAACCGGGTCGGGGTTGTAGCCGTCATTGTATAATTTCTTTTTACTATTTTTGCTCCTAGGATAGACCCATGGAGGGGGTGCACAAACTACCGGGTATGCCGAAGTGCCGAGTGGCCTACTCACAGAGTTGGGGGAGGTTGCTTCGCTTCGGGTACTTGGCGGGTAGTTTGCCGCACCCGTAGGGGTCTTGGGTGGGATATTGGCTATTCACCGCGACCGTGTAATCTGCTTTTCGTTACAGGCTCGTACGAATTGCGGGTTCCTAGTATATCTAATGTGTTCATCTGTGATCTGAAATGGCTATCATTGCAATATATCTATATATGATATTATTTAGGCGTTGCTTATGTTTTGCAGACGCGCTAGCCCAGCCCCCGCTCTGTCGTTAGTTAAGTAACCTAACGGGTAATGACGGGGCCCCGTGGCGAATGCGAATGGCATAAGCGTACGTCATATTTTGGTTGTTTTCTGCAATGGTAGGATTAAATGATGGGACGCATTAAAAGAACTAATGCAAGAATATCACGCATTAAAAGAACTAATGCAAGAAAATAAACCAAGTAAAAGTCGTTGGAACACTTTCGAAAAACCACTCGGTTCTTTTCAAAACCAACTTTTAAATGCGGAGTTTGAGCCACTCCTTTTAAAAGCTATCTCGTTCTATCGATTATATCAAGTTCACTACGTTCACGGTTTTGCCAAAACGATTCGTAGCCCTCCGTCGTTTCACATGAATAGTCAATAGTATTCAAGCTATGTATGTTGGCCAAAGTCAAGGCATAGTGATTGGTAGCTATTGGGTATTCATGTGTAGCATAAATAGATGCGTTGGTTTGGGACAGTCGTACTGCCATTTTGGCCAAAGTCAAGGGTAGGTACGGGTGGATCTAAATTAACCTGGAGAATGACGGGTAGAACTTGACATGTGACTTATGATATTTTGGCCAAAGTCAAGGTCATAACAGCATGGGGCAAAAATCCACATCGGGAGTTTCATAAGTACTGAAACTTGCTAGAGTTGCATACCATTTGGAGTGTGATGATTCTGGTAGGATTCCTTCAGTTTCGTCACGCAATAATATTTGGATCCCGATCCTACTGTGAGTATATGCTACTCCTCGGGAAATTTCTCACTTAACGATCAATGCTATAAACCAAGTAGGTGTCTAGAAAGGTGTTAGCGGGGCTACGCCCACAGGGAAAAGAGGTTATTTAATTAAGGAACTTCACGAAAGCGTTGGAAAACCTCCCTCGAAGTACCGACACCAGCCTGGCCGAACGGTTAAGCAAGAATTGTACGGTGAGATTGATCCTGACTAATTCTTCCTTTTTGGTTGGAGGAGGGATTCGAGAAACAGTGGGAGCCATCCTGTTTAGACAAACTAAAAACCATTCTAAACTTGCAAGAGCATCATGCTGAGTGTTTCTTCTCTCTCCTAATTGCAGCGACCAATCGACTTGACTGGACTTAAGTTACTCCTAGATAAAAACATACTGACAGGGCCAAACTACAAAGATTGGCTCAGGAATGTCAAGATGGCAATCACTTACGACAAGCTGGGGTATCTTCTTACCACCAAAGCTCCTCCTGTCCCAGGTCCCAAAACTAGCGTCGCGGATAAGGAAATCCGTAAGACCTGGGAAATCGATTGCGCGAAGGCCAAGTGCCTCGTGCTTGCCTCTATGGACAACGAACATCAGAGGAGGCATGAGAATATGGACCTCGAATCCATATTTCTCCATACAAAAGAACTGTATGGAGAGCAGTCTCGTATCGCAAGATACGAAGTGTCGAAGAAGTTATTTTCGGCAAGGTTGGCCATCGGATCATCGGTAGCGGAACACGTGCTTAAGATGATTGGCTACATAGAAGAGCTCGCGGACCTTGGGCCCACGTTGGAGAATGAGCTCTATACGGACTTGATTCTCCAGTCCCTTCCTTCCACTTACGCCCAGTTTATCCTGAACTTCAACTTACAAGAAAAGGAAGTTGAACTTTCAGAACTCCTCAACATGCTGAGGAGCGCAGAGGGCACCCTACAGAAAGGTAGGGAAACATCACTTTGTTTGTAGGAGGATCTTCCTCTTCTAGGTCCAAGGAGAAAGCCAAGGGAAAGAAGAAGAAAGCCCCCACCAAACCAAGGGGCGGTGTTAGTAAAGTGGATACGAAGGGAAAGACAAAAGCAACAAAGAAAGTGGGAAAGCTTGTGGATAAGGAAGAATGCTTCTATTGTCATAAGAAGGGACACTGGAAAAATGATTGCAGGGCTTGGAAGGCCAGAACACAGGATCTGAAGCAGGTTGCGGCTTCAGCTTCAGGTGTGTATGTTATTGAAAACTGTCTTTCAATAAACTCTACTTCCTGGGTATTGGATACCGGATCAGGATCTCATATCTATAATTCTTTGCAGGCATTGAGAAACCGTAGGGTTTTGAAGGCAGGTTACATGACCCTCAAAGTTGCAAACGGAGCTAGCATGGATGCTAAGGCCGTGGGGGACTATCACCTGGGAATGTCAGATGGAGATGTTTTGGTTTTGCGTAATTGCTTTTTTGTAGCCAACGCAACTTGTAATATCATTTCTGTATCTTTCGTTTCTACAGAAGGTTATGAATTTGCGTTTGTAAGCAATGTTGTAAACATTCACCTTAATCAAGTTCTAATTGGGTCAGGTACATTGAGCAATGGTATATACGTATTAAACCAACCACAGATTTTCAATGTCCAGAATACACACAAAAGAAAGTCTCCGGAAATCAATCAGACTTTCTTATGGCATTGTAGACTGGGTCACATCAATGAGAGAAGGTTGACGAAGTTACATACAGAAAGATATTTGAATCCGTTCGAATATCAATCGTATGCCACTTGTCAATCCTGTCTCAAAGGAAAGATGACAAAGACTCCGTTTACTGGACACGGAGTAAGGGCAAGCGAGCTCTTGGGACTCGTACACAGCGACGTGTGCGGTCCAATGTCTACACATGCGCGAAGCGGTTATTCTTACTTCATTACTTTTACGGATGACTTTTCAAGATACGGTTATGTCTTCTTAATGAAACATAAGTCCGAAGCCATTGGAAAATTCCAGGAATATAAGAATGAAGTAGAAAAACAAACCGGCAAAAGTATCAAGATTCTAAGATCGGATCGAGGTGGAGAATACTTAAGTGCCGAGTTCCTGGACTATTTAAAAGAGAACGGAATTCTCTCTCAGCTTACTCCTCCATACACTCCGCAACATAACGGTGTATCGGAGAGACGGAACTGAACCCTATTGGATATGGTACGGTCTATGATGAGTAACGCTGAGTTACCGCGATCATTCTGGGGGTATGCGCTAGAATCAGCTGCATACCTTTTGAACCAAGTTCCCACTAAGACTGTGCCTACTACACCATATGAGATGTGGTGTGGGAAGAGACCCTATCTTAATCACATTAAGACATGGGGAAGTCCAGCTTTTGTCAAAAAGCAGCATGCGGACAAGCTCGAGGCACGCTCAGTACAGTGCAAGTTCGTGGGATATCCAAAGAACTCCAAGGGATATTTCTTCTATTGCGAAGAGGAACAAAAGGTTTTTGTTTCTCGTCATGCCCACTTTTTAGAACACCAGTTCTTAGAAAAGGAAATTAGTGGGAGCGCAGTAGAACTGGAAGAAATTCCAGAACCACGAGCTATTACTGAAAGCTTAGTGGAACCAGAGGGTTCAAAAGAACAGGACATTCCTACGCCGCTCCGCAGGAGTAGTAGGCAGTCTCATCCGCCCGAGAGATACTACGGTTTTCTCATAGACGGGGATAGAGAGGATTGCATCATAGATTATGATGAGCCTACTAGCTTCCAGCAGGCCGTTCAGAGCGTTGACTCAGTAAAATGGCTGGATGCAATGCGGACCGAAATGGAGTCCATGTACACCAACAAAGTATGGACGTTGGACATTGCTCCAGACGGGGTAAAACACGTAGGATGCAAGTGGATCTTCAAAAGGAAGATTGGTGTAGATGGACAGGTTGAGACCTATAAAGCTAGACTTGTTGCAAAGGGTTTCCGTCAAAGACCTGGCTTGGACTATGACGAAACCTTTTCTCCAGTGGCTATGCTGAAATCCATTCGAATCCTTCTTGCCATTGCTGCCTTCCACGATTATGAGATCTGGAAAATGGACGTAAAGACCGCTTTTCTAAATGTAAATTTAGAGGAGTGTGTCTATATGGACCAA
This sequence comes from Agapanthus africanus, assembly GCA_030015575.1. Lineage (NCBI taxonomy): Eukaryota > Viridiplantae > Streptophyta > Magnoliopsida > Asparagales > Amaryllidaceae > Agapanthus > Agapanthus africanus. The sequence continues at coordinate 328,102,692 of JASDDO010000018.1, forward strand.
CCAGAGGGTTTCATTCAGAGTGGGAGCAGCGGAAAGGTGTGCAAGTTGCTTAAGTCCATCTATGGACTAAAGCAGACATCGCGGAGTTGGAACATCTGTTTTGATGAGACGGTCAAGGAATTTGGCTTTATCAAAAATCCAGATGACCATGCATCTATAGTAAATTTGTAGCGAGAACTGTAGTATTCCTCGTTTTATACGTGGATGACATTCTCTTAATAGGAAATGACATTCCTATGCTACAATCTGTCAAGGGGTTCTTGTCACACAGGTTCTCCATGAAAGACCTGGGTGATGCCTCATACATCCTGGGGATCCGGATCCATCGTGATAGATCCAAGAGGATATTAGGACTTTCATAGTCCAGGTACATCGACACTATACTGAAAAGATTCAGTATGGAAGATTCCAAGCGCGATAACCTACCGGCTTGTCACGGGATCACCCTCTCTAAAGAGATGTCTCCCAAGACTGATTTGGAGAGGGATCGCATGTCTATTATACCCTATGCTTCTGCGGTAGGCTCTATAATATATGCGATGTTGTGTATCAGACCGGATGTAGCTTATGCACTGAGTGTGGTAAGCCGGTATCAGTCAAACCCTGGGGAGAAACACTGGATAGCGGTAAAGAACTTTCTCAAGTACCTGAGAAGGACTAAAGAGATGTTCTTGGTGTATGGCGGAAAAGACCTCCAGATCGAGGCCTTTGCTGACTCCAGCTTCCAGAGTGACAAGGATGATTCCAAGTCCATGTTGGGTTTTGTCTTTACCCTCAATGGAGGGGCGGTGTGTTGGAAGAGTTCCAAACAGGAAACCGTTGCTGACTCGACAATGGAAGCGGAATACATAGCTGCATCTGATGCCGCAGAAGAAGCTGTCTGGATGAGGAAGTTCTTGAAAGAACTTCAGGTGGTTCCGTCCATTGTTGATCCAATACCTCTGTATTGCGACAACAACGGGGCTATAGCTTTAGCGAAGGAACCCAGGTCCTATCAGAGATCCAGACACATCTTAAGGCGGTATCACCTGATCAGGGAGATCGTGGATCTCCAGGAGATCGAGGTTCGGAGGGTTGCTTCAGAAGATAACACTGCAGATCCATTCACCAAGGCCTTGCCCCAGACTCAATTTGAGCGGCTGATCGAGATGATAGGTCTTCGATACGCCAGTACATGGCCTTAGTGCAAGTGGGAGATTGTTAGTGTATATGCCCTAGAGGCCATTACTGTATCATACTAGTTTGTATATTACTTAATTGAAGCTTGGGATATTCACCTTGTATATACAATCTTGCTCAAAATAGTAGTATGCTACTTGGTTTGTTTCTACTTCAATGTGTACTTGTGTTTATTTTAGTATATCACCTATACACATTAGTGGAGCCCTTAGGATCTTTGCTTGATTACCAGCGTTGTGATGGCAGTCACACTAGTGGGGGCTGGGTAATCTATAAGCACATCCTTATGCAGATCCCTAGTCGCAGGACTATCGAGACAGGGCATCGATACTCCGGAGTAGACTAGCGCATGCGCTTCTCATCCCAGTGTGGGAGACGGTCTGTCCCACAGCCGTTAGTACGTCGTACTGGAGATAGTATGCGGGTGCTCGTTAGGTTACGAGTACACTGGACAGGACTCGTCGGGAACTGACCGGTTGGTATTATACCTATCGTCAGTTATCAGTTCCCAGGTGACATGAGTACAGCTTAGTCCGCTGACTTAACACTGTCACTTCGCCTCGAGTGTGTTCCCACTGTACTTTGATTACTACCCTACCACAGCTCAAAGGAGTCGTGTAAACAGGTAGTAGTTGGGTGCAGTCCCGAAGCACTTGGAGGCAGTGACGGTTACACAGGATTCGTCTCTCCCAGTATTGGGGGTTGGCATTGCGCTGTGTCTAGGAGAGCCATTACACGAGTAGTCCCAGGCCAGGGCAAGCAAGATATACTGGTAGGCTTCCAGTGTTATCTCAGGGTGTATTGGGCTTCACTCCGACACGACTTGTACCGCTATTAGGGGACTGACGTTTACCGCCCCCCTAGGCCCGCCATGCGATGTATCAGACGAACAGACCGGACTGTACGGAGACTGTCACAGTCAGACTCAGTAGGAGTTCAGATGGGTTTCACCTCGTCAGTCTTCTTGTCGGCATCTACCTGGGGACCGTTACGCACAGCTAGTGCCGCTTGCGGTCTGTGGTTAAACCCACTGCCAGCGTAGTGTCGAGTCTTTAAAGTCCCACACAGAAAGCTATTCGCCTTTAGGCAAAAGAGTAGAGGTCGCATGGTTTTGCGACAGGTCGCATGGTTTTGCGACAGGGTTCGGTCATATCCGTGCACTTGTGCACGTACAGTGTCCGGACAGTTAACACTAGCGGGCTTTGGTTTAAGCCAGATCCTAGTGTACGTTTTGGGATTAGTTTTATCTCGTTTGTATTCGTGTTCCTCGGAACACGGATGCGGGTGTGTATGCACAGTTGACAGAGAGACAGAGGCAGAGTATTCTCATTGCGGTTGTTGACTGTTGACTGTTGACAGTTGACTGTTGACCATTGACTTTTGCTTAACCCTAATGAGAATAAGATATATGATTAACATTAATATTAATTAAGTATTATAGTGACATGGTTGTTGAGGGGTTGACTTTGTTGACTTGTTGACTTTGTTGACCGGTTGACTAGGTTGGACTAGTTGACCATCATCATGACAATGGATATTATTCCATGGCAAAGACTTTTGCTTGCTTGTTTATTTATGCAAAATGAGTGCATGAAATGATATATCCATTTTGACTTAAACCATTTACACAATACTTGATTACTATTTTTGTTATGATGGCTTTTGGATTATGAGAGGTGATAATGAGAGGAGTATGGTTCATTCTATCATTTGCTTTCTCTCTCTTGAGCTCTCTCATTCTCAAGCTCTCCCTCTTGCTCTTGCTCTCTCTACCTTAAGGTAAACCATTCTCATGTGTTGAGACTCATTGCCTTAGAGATAAAAAGACACCAAAACATTCCTCTACTCACTCTAGTTCACAAGGTTTAGCAAACCGAGTGAAGTAGTTTCTTCAAAGTTCGAAGAAGAAGCCAAAGGTAGAAGCTTTCAGGTGGATCGATCTTCGGCGCAAGGAGACGACGGGGTGAGGCCGATCCGGACAACCATCGAGGCTTGAAGATGAAGGAGTTCAAGAAAGAAAGGTATAACCCCTTAACCGAGTAGTTAACAACTCCTAGTTAGGTTGTTAGTTAGATATTTAACAAAGATCCGGTTTTGAGTCTATATTACCGCCTCTAGAAAATTGTTTTTCATCAAATTCCGCATCCCCGAAAGTACCGGGAGAGGTAGCATGGACTTACACCAGTAACACTTACCGTACAGTCCGGTCTGATCGTCTGATATGTCGCATTTCTTGCCTAGGGGTGGTAAACGTCAGACCCTAATAGCTCGATAAGTCTTGTCGATATGAGGTATATAACAGTTCGAGAAACTACTGGCAACACTTACCAGTAAATCTCAGCAACCCTGGCCAGGGATTTCCGGTTATAGCCAATCGAACACAGTGCAACATCAACTCCCTATACCGGGAGAGACGAATCCCCTCCTATCGCTCATTGCCTCCATGTGATTCGGGACTGTACCCAAAAACCACCGTTTTGCACGCCCTCTTGGACATGGTAAGGTGGAAATCAAAGCACAGTGGGAATCACACAAGACTCTATGACAATCTCGGGTCTACAGACTAACCTGTACCAGTGTCACCAGAGAACTGCCATCTGACGTAAGGTATAATACCATCTGGGAGTTCTCGGCAAGTCCGTCCAGTGTACCCAGTCTCCACTGAGCACCCGTATATCATCTCTGATGTCAAACACCAATGGATATGGGATCATCCATCGCCCATCTGTATGGGTCGAGAAGGTATACGCTAGTCTACTCTGGTATATCGATGCCCCGTCTCGATACACCCACGACTAGGGACCTTGAAGGATGTACTTATGGACTACCATGTCCCCACTAGTATGATCCGCATCATAGTCCAGGTAGTCAAGTACACATCCTAAGGGCTTTACTAACATGTAACAGAGAGACAATCGGTGTACACATTAAGGTAAAGAGCAACCAGATAGCATACTATCATGTCGAGCAAAAAAGTCCTCCCTATATATGCCCAAGCATCCACTACAATATACATCCTATTAATAGTAATGGCCTCTAGGGCATACATATAACTTGTTGGATATATGTATGCCCTAGAGGCCATTATATGACAGTGGATGTAGCTATACATGTATATATATTCAGTATGCATTCTTGCTCGACATGATAGTATGCTATCTGGTTCTTCTTTATCTGACATGTTGATTTGATCATGCTTTTATTCATTCATACATGCTGATAAAGCCCTGAGGATATCGGCTTGACTACTCTGATTATGATAGAGATCATACTAGTGGGACATTTGTAGTCTATAAGCATATCCTGAAATGTCCCTAGTCGGAGGTGTATCGAGACGGGGTATCGATATACCAGAGTAGACTGGCGTATATGATACTAGACCCATGTGATGGGCGATGGATGTTCCCACATTCATCGATGTTTGACATCAAGATCATATACGGGTGCTCAGTGCTGACTGGGTACACTGGACGGACTCACCGAGAACTCCTATATGGAATTATATCAATCGTCGGATAGCAGTTCTCAGGTGACACTGGTACAGGTTAGTCTGTAGACCCGAGATCGTCATGGAGTCTTGTGTGTTCTCCCACTGTACTTTGATTGCCAAGCTCTACTGAGTTGTGCAAACAGGTGGCCGTTGGGTACAGTCCCGAGACACACGAAGGCAATGAGCGATAGGAGGGGTTTCGTCTCTCCCGGTATTGGGAGTTGATGCTGTGCTGTGCCCAACTGGTTATAACAGCAAGTCCCTGGCCAGGGCTGCTGAGATTTGCTGATAAGTGTTATCAGTAGTTTCTCGATCTGTTATAGACCATTCACCGGCACGACTTATTGAGTTATTAGGGTCGACGTGACCATCCCTAGGCTCGATATGCAGCATATCTGACGAAGGGACCGGACTGTACGGTAGTGTTGCCGGATGGCTCGACGGGAGTTGTAGCAGGTTCGCTTGTTTTCTTCTGATCGCTCAATACCCGGGTGGCCGTTACGTTTAGCTGACCGCTTGCGGTTTGGGGGTGCCTGATATGATCATCACCCTCTGCCGGCGTATTGACGAGTCTTAGAGTCCCACAAAGGAGTTATCCAGTCCAGGAGAAACGTTGTGGTGCGCGTATGCGATATGCGCATGCACCCGATTAAAATGTGCGTATATGATACCGAACATTGATCGGGTGGCCTGCTTTTGGTGGGGTCGTATGAGATATGACCGGATTGATAAATTAAGTGTTGATTTATCATCTAACCATTAGTTTTCTCACTTGAAACCTTTCTAGGGTTTGATGGATGTATGCATGCATGCATGTGTTTCTTTCTTTCATTCTAGTTTCATGCACATGTGGATGTGCATACATGTATACATACATACACCCATCCATCATGGTTGTTAGCATATGGAAATGGTGGCAATATAAGACTCACACCATGGATTAAATTATGGATTATTATTTGATTTTGGATTTAAAAGAAAATGAAAAGGAAAGGATAATCATTCTAGCTTCTACATTCTTCCTTTGACCTAACCATGCTCAACTACCACTAACCTAGGGTTATCCTTCTCTTTATCATTTAAAACCCAAGTTAAATTAACTATCCATCGTTTAATCATGGTTGAAAGTGAGAAGGAATAAAATATAAAAGGTTATATTTCATTTCTTTTCACTTAAGGGTTATTTTCTTTACCTCTAGTTGAAAATAGCCACCATCTTCATCTTCCTTCATCTTTTCCTCTCTAGTTTTTTCTAGTGAGTTAAACACAAATTAAAGAAAGGTTTTTGAAGTGAGATCCTTAGCCACAACATCATTCTACTCAAGTCTAGCCAATTTGATTAGAGTGTTCTCTTTGCTTTTCCAAAGTTGCAAGCTTGGACGGGAAACTTCGGGTGGATCGTCGTGGACGGAAGAGGACTACAAGTGGACCTTCATCCAACACCCTAGAGACTAAGGAGTCAAGCAAAAGGGGAGCTACAAAGGTTGTAGCCTTCAAACCCTTATTTTTATTAGCTTAAAGTTTCGAAACCTTAATTTTCTAGGATCGATTCCTTTGCATGTTCGTTTAGCACCATAAAAATACATACTTTGAGACATGTGATGCTTCAAAACTCTTCATAGTGTGCTACATGAACCTTACATTGGTATCAGAGCCGACCTAGAACATTAGGCGACGCTTTTACGGAGTAAAAATCCCGATCGGACAAAAAATACGATTTTTTGGACCCTCTCTGGACATTTTTTAAAACCTGACATTTTTCAGAATTAAAAATACTTAAAAAATACAGCAGGGAAAACTAAGAATAATGGTGAAACACGATGAAGTGTACTGTTCATATGGCCGCGGAACCGCGGCAATTCATTGCTTAGGCCGTGGATCCGCGGCCATACAGTGACGTCATGCTATGAAATTTGCACCATAATTCTTAGGTCTGCTAGTATACTGTTTTAGGCATGTTTAATCTGAATATAGTTCTGTATCTTCTGGAGATGGTTTTGGACGCATAGATTCGATCGGTATTTTCATTTCGTTACTTTTCCGGGTAAATTAGAATGTATTGAAGTATTTGAACGAGTATCATTTGCTCATTATTCACGGGGTTTAAATACTTTGGAGATACGTGCAAGTCTTTATGCGGTGGTCCCTCTAGAAGACAACAAACCTTAACTCGATTATGTGACCGTCTCGAACTGCCCTTTGAACCTTAGGGTTTGGGGCAGTACGGCATGCCACATGTGAGGCGTTGGCTTGACCCTTCTACGGCTGGACCGCTACTACTGTGTCACACTCCAGGTGTTTGAACTCTGCTCAAGTGTTGGGCTTTAGTGAATCCTGGGTATTTGATCGTTCGTTCGAAAACTTCGATACTGTCTGTTTATCCGGAATGTGATGCAATGTGTGGAATTCATATTACTAGACATGAAATACGGAATATGTGATATTTTGCATTTGAGATGTCTAAAGAGAATGTGGATTCCAGATATTGCAGTTTTACACTTTCTTTTTTGTGACCGTAAGTGTCGTATGTACGATATCGCCGGTTTCGTTGCTATACATCAACGACAATTGGGGTATGCATACTTACTTACGTTGATGATATGAGTTATTATGTGTTGCTGAGATATGATGTGTAGGATTGTCGCGATCGAATAGCCGGGGTTTTTTTTGTGAGATGAGAGTTTTATATTTTCATTCATGTAAATTCAAATGTAATGTAATATTCTTTTATTTGGGGCACTTCCGGGTTGAGGTTGTGTCGCCAGTGTTGTATATTATTTACTTTTCCGCATTAGGATGGACCCAAGGAGGGGAGCACAGGTGACCGGGTTCTGGGGTTCAGTGGGAGGCCATCTCGAGGAGTCGAGACCGGGTCTCCTAAACTCCAGGATTGGTAGGGTCACTTGCTGCTCTCGTAGGGGTCCAGGGTGTGGGCTTGGCTATTCATCGCGACTGTGGAATCCGTATTTTCTATTCTGGCTAAATACTAAATACGGACGTCCTAGGATATCCCACGTTATATCTATGTTTCTGCTGCCTGTGTTCTGTGATATCTGAGACGAATGACATATTATATATATGATATATAGTAGACGTTGCTTATGTTTTACACCCGCGCTAGTCCCGTCCCGGTATGCCGTTAGTTAAGTAACCTAACGGTGCATAACGGAACATTGCGGCGAATGCGGATGACATAAGCGTACGTGTTATTTTCGTTTCTTTTCTGTGACTGGCTTAAGGACTTAAATGATGGGATTACATTAATATGATTAATGTAAAGAAAATAAACCTAAAAATATGTTGTAGAATCGGATTTGAAAACCACTCGGCTATTTATGAAAAAGCTATATTTCAAAAATGCGGAGATTAAGCCACTCCTTTTGAAAACCATTTGATTCTACAACGATATCAAGTTCAAAGCGTTAAAGATTTTCTTGAAAATCATTCGCAACCCTCCGTCATTTTAGGAAGTAGAGTACTTAGTATTCGTGCTACGTTTGTTGACTTTAGTTAAGGCGTAGTGTACGGTAGCTAAGTGATGTCTTCCTACACTGCATATGATGCAGATTGATTAGGACATTCATGCGACTTTATTGACCATAGTTAAGGGTCATATGGATGGGTCTAATTGATCAAGAAATGACGGGTAGAACTTAACTGGTACTTATGATTTGTTGACCATAGTTAAGGTCATAAGTACTAGGGGTAAAAATTACATCGGGAATTTCAAGTGTTGAAATTTGCAATGAGATTGGATACCTTCCATGTGATGGTTGGATCCCGATCCCACTGTGGGCAACAGTTGCTCCTAGGAGAGTTTCACAGTTTACAATTAGCTAACTCATTAGGTGTCTAGAAAGGTGTTAACGGGGCTCCGCCTCTGGGAAAACGAGGTTTACTCTAATTAGGTCCGTGCGAAAGCACGGGGAACCTCCCTCAAAGTACCGACACTGGCCTGGCTGAACGGTTAGCGAAGTTGTAGACTGTAATTAATCCTGGCTAGTTTTTCTTTTTAAGGTTTGAAAGAAAAACTTGATAAAAAGCAGTGGGAAACATCGATTAGACAAGATAATAAACCAATCTAATCTGTGCAAGAGCTTTCGCTGAGTGTATTCTTTTCTCTCTCTTAATGGCAGATACCAATGACTGGACTTAAGCTTCTACTAGATAAAAACAAACTGAATGGGACCAACTATAAAGACTGGCTGAGGAATCTGAAAATCGCCTTGACTTATGATAAAGTATCATATGTCCTCACGGCTTCAGCCCCGCCCGTCCCTGGTCCAAAATCCTCAGTTGCGGACATTGAAGTCCGCAAGACATAGGACGCTAACTGTGCCACAGCCACATGCCTCGCGCTTGCATCGATGGATAACACACATCAAAAGCAGCACGAGGACATGGACATTCACGGTATATTGCTCCATACAAAGGAGTTGTATGGGGAGCAATCCCGAGTATTACGATACGAAGCATCAAAGAAATTGTTTCAGATGCGAATGGCCCCTGGCACACCAGTAGGAGACCATGTTCTGAAGATGATAGCTCTTATAGAAGAGCTTGAGGACCTTGGATGGACGATGGACAATGAACAATATATAGATATTATTCTGCAGTCCCTCCCCTCCACCTTTGCTCAGTTCATAGTGAACTTCAACATGCATGGCATGGAGAAGGACCTCCCTGAACTCCTTAATATGTTAAGGAGTGTAGAGAGCACTATGAAGTTAGCAAAAACTCCCGTTATGACTATTGGACAGTCTTCCTCTTCTCGCCCGAAAGCCAAGGCCAAGGGAAAGAAAAAGAAGAAACCCACTAATCCTAAGGGAGGAGTTAAAAAGGTGAAGGGAAAGGGAAAGTCCAAGGCTGGAGACTCAGGGAAGGGCGAATGTTTCCATTGCCACAAGACAGGACACTGGAAGCGCAATTGCACGGAGTACTTAAGTCTCAAGAAGAAGCATGGTGATGCTTCTGCTTCAGGTGCGTTTGTGACTGAAAACTGTTTTTCTATAAACTCTGCTTCCTGGGTATTGGATACCGGTTCAGGTTCTCACATTTGCAATTCTATGCAGGGGCTGAGAAATAGCAAGGTTTTGAAGACAGGTGACCATACTCTCCGCGTTGGAAATGGTTCCATTGTACATACAGTCGCAGTGGGAGAGTATCACTTGGGGTTGCCATCTGGATGTATTTTGATTTTGAATCCATGTTATTTTGTACCAAGTATGCTATGTAATATAATATCCGTTTCTTTGTTGGACAATGAAGGATATAATTTTGTGTTGCAGAACAATGTTATGAACATTCACCTAAATCAAATGTTGGTTGGGTATGGTACGCTTAATAACGGAATATATGTTCTAAATCAACACACAGTTTTCAGTATACAACACACTAATAAAAGAAAACTTTCAGAATTAAATGAAGCTTTTCTTTGGCATTGTAGACTTGGTCATATTAACGAAACAAGACTAAACAAGTTACACAAAGATGGATATTTAAACTCTTTTGAATATAAATCTTATGCGACTTGCCAGTCTTGTATCAAGGGTAAAATGACCAAAACTCCGTTTACCGGACACGGAGAAAGAGCTACTCAGCTCCTTGGCCTCATACATAGTGATGTATGTGGGCCAATGTCTACACAGGCTAGAGGCGGTTTTTCATACTTCATTACATTCACTGACGACTTCTCAAGATTCGGTCATGTATTTTTACTAAAGCACAAGTCCGACACTTTCGAGAAATTCATTGAATATAAACAAGAAGTAGAAAAACAAACCAGCTTGAGTATTAAGATGCTTCGATCAGATCGAGGTGGAGAGTATCTCAGTACAGAATTTGCAAACTTCCTAAAAGATAATGGGATTCTCTCTCAGCTCACTCCTCCTTACACACCACAGCACAACGGTGTGTCAGAACGACCGAATAGGACCCTATTAGATATGGTCCGGTCCATGATGAGTGACGCTGAGTTACCAGTCTCGTTTTGGGGGCATGCATTGGAGACTGCAGCGTTTCTGCTAAACAGGGTTCCAACCAAAGCCGTGTCTACCACGCCATATGAGATATGGAATGGGAAGAGACCATCTCTTAAGAGAATTAAGATTTGGGGTTGCCCGGCCTATGTTAAAAAGCAGAATCCGGACAAACTCGAGACACGGTCAGTCATATGTAACTTTGTGGGATATCCAAAGAATTCTTATGGATATCTGTTCTACCACAAAGAGGAACAAAAAGTGTTTGTTTCTCAGTATGCCACATTCTTGGAAAAAGAGTTTTTCACAGATAAAGATGATGGCAAGGTAGTAGATCTAGAAGAGGTTCTGGAGACACAAACTACAAATGACGATTTGGTTGAACCGGCTGTTGCAACAGAAACTGAAGAACCTCGGCCACTCCGTAGGTCTGGTAGGACTTCTCGCCCACCGGAGAGGTACTACGGTTTCCTCATTGATGGTGACGGAGAAGATTGCATCATGGATGATGATGATCCTACCAGTTTTCAGCAAGCTATCATGAGTGGTGACTCTGTGAAGTGGCTGGATGCCATGAGATCCGAAATGGAGTCTATGTACACCAACAAAGTATGGACTTTGGACGTTGTACCCCCTGGGGTAAAACCTGTAGGGTGCAAATGGATCTTTAAAAGAAAGATTGGTATGGATGGGCAGGTAGAGACCTATAAGGCAAGACTTGTGGTGAAAGGTTTTCGTCAAAGACCAGGTTTGGACTATGACGAAACTTTTTCACCCGTAGCCATGCTTAAATCCATTCGGATCCTACTTGCTATTGCTGCTCACCATGACTATGAAATCTGGCAGATGGACGTTAAAACCGCGTTTCTAAATGGAAATTTAGAAGAATGCGTTTATATGGATCAGCCAGAGGGCTTCATTGACAGTGGGAGCAGCGGGAAAGCATGTAAATTGCTTAAATCCATATATGGGTTAAAGAAAGCATCACGGAGTTGGAACATCTGTTTCGATGATGTCATCAAAGAGTTTGATTTCATCAAAAATCCAGATGAACCTTGTGTTTATAAGAAGGCTGTAGGAAGAGCTGTCACATTCCTCGTATTGTACGTGGATGACATTCTTCTGATAGGAAATGATATTCCTATGCTACAGTCGGTCAAATCATTCTTATCACTGAGGTTCTCCATGAAGGACCTGGGTGATGCCACATACATCCTGGGCATAAGGATCTATAGGGATAGATCCAAAAAGTTATTGGGATTGTCCCAAACCAGGTACATCAACACCATCCTAAAAAGGTTTAGTATGGAAGACTCCAAGCGGGGTGCCTTACCCGCTTGCCATGGAGTCACTCTCTCCTAAGATTCTTATCCAAAGATCGAAGAAGAGAGAGCTCGCATGAGCATTATACCTTATGCTTCGGCAGTAGGATCTATAATGTATGCGATGTTATGTACACGCCTAGATGTAGCTTATGCACTTAGTGTTGTAAGCAGGTATCAATCCAACCCAGGGGAGAACCACTGGACAGCTGTGAAGAACATTCTTAAGTACTTGCGAAGGACTAAAGAATTGTTCTTGGTGTATGGTAATACAGATCTCCAAATAGAGGCCTTTACCGATTCGAGCTTCCAGAGCGATAAGGATGACAGCAAATCTATCTCAGGGTTTGTATTTACCCTCAATGGAGGGGCGGTAAGTTGGAAGAGTTCCAAACAGGATACCGTTGCAGACTCTACGATGGAGGCTGAGTACATTGCTGCAAATGATGCCGCCAAGGAAGCCGTCTGGATGAAGAAGTTCGTCTCGGAGCTAGGAGTAGTTCCAACCATTATTGATCCAATACCTTTGTATTGTGACAATAATGGGGCGATGGCGTTAGCCAAGGAGCCCAGATCCCATCAGCGGTCCAGACACATCCTGAGGCGCTTTCATTTGATCCGGGAGATTGTAGATCGCCGCGAGATCGAGATTAAGAGAGTAGACACAAAGAACAACGCCGCGGATCCATTCACCAAGGCCCTCCCTCAGCCGCAGCATGAGCGACTTTTTGAGATGTTGGGTATGAGATACGCCAATAACTGGCCTTAGTGCAAGTGGGAGATTGTTCGATATATGTATGCCCTAGAGGCCATTATATGATAGTGGATGTATCTATACATGTATATATATTCAGTATGCATTCTTGCTCAACATGATAGTATGTATCTGGTTCTTCTTTATTTGACATGTTGATTTGATCATGCTTTTATTCATTCATACATGCTGATAAAGCCCTGAGGATATCGGCTTGACTACTCTGATTATGATAGAGATCATACTAGTGGGACATTTGTAGTCTATAAGCATATCCTGAAATGTCCCTAGTCGGAGGTGTATCGAGACGGGGCATCGATATACCAGAGTAGACTGGCGTATATGATACTAGACCCATGTGATGGGCGATGGATGTTCCCACATTCATCGATGTTTGACATCAAGATGATATACGGGTGCTCAGTGCTGACTGGGTACACTGGACGGACTCACCGAGAACTCCTATATGGAATTATATCTATCGTCGGATAGCAGTTCTCAGGTGACACTGGTACAGGTTAGTCTGTAGACCCGAGATCGTCATGGAGTCTTGTGTGTTCTCCCACTGTACTTTGATTGCCACCCTACCACGGCTCTACTGAGTCGTGCAAACAGGTGGCCGTTGGGTACAATCCCGAGACACACGAAGGCAATGAGCGATAGGAGGGGTTTCGTCTCTCCCGGTATTGGGAGTTGATGCTGTGCTGTGCCTGACTGGTTATAACAGCAAGTCCCTGGCCAGGGCTGCTGAGATTTGCTGATAAGTGTTATCAGTAGTTTCTCGATCTGTTATAGACCATTCACCGGCACGACTTATTGAGTTATTGGGGTCGACGTGACCATCCCTAGGCTCGATATGCAGCATATCTGATGAAGAGACCGGACTGTACGGTAGTGTTGCCGGATGGCTCGACGGGAGTTGTAGCAGGTTCGCTTGTTTTCTTCTGATCGCTCAATACCCGGGTGGCCGTTACGTTTAGCTGACCGCTTGCGGTTTAGGGGTGCCTGATATGATCATCACCCTCTGCCGGCGTATTGACGAGTCTTAGAGTCCCACAAAGGAGTTACCCAGTCCAGGCGAAACGTTGTGGTGCGCGTATGCGATATGCGCATGCACCTGATTAAAATGTGCGTATATGATACCGAACATTGATCGGGTGGCCTGCTTTTGGTGGGGTCGTATGAGATATGACCGGATTGATAAATTAAGTGTTGATTTATCATCTAACCATTATTTTTCTCACTTGAAACCTTTCTAGGGTTTGATGGATGTATGCATTGATGCATGTGTTTCTTTCTTTCATTCTAGTTTCATGCACATGTGGATGTGTATACATGTATACATACATACACCCATCCATCATGGTTGTTAGCATATGGAAATGGTGGCAATATAATACTCACACCATGGATTAAATTATGGATTATTATTTGATTTTGGATTTAAAAGAAAATGAAAAGGAAAGGATAATCATTCTAGCTTCTACATTCTTCCTTTGACCTAACCATGCTCAACTACCACTAACCTAGGGTTATCCTTCTCTTTATCATTTAAAACCCAAGTTAAATTAACTATCCATCATTTAATCATGGTTGAAAGTGAGAAGGAATAAAATATAAAAGGTTATATTTCATTTCTTTTCACTTAAGGGTTATTTTCTTTACCTCTAGTTGAAAATAGCCACCATCTTCATCTTCCTTCATCTTTTCCTCTCTAGTTTTTTCTAGTGAGTTAAACACAAATTAAAGAAAGGTTTTTGAAGTGAGATCCTTAGCCACAACATCATTCTACTCAAGTCTAGCCAACTTGATTAGAGTGTTCTCTTTGCTTTTCCAAAGTTGCAAGCTTGGACGGGAAACTTCGGGTGGATCGTCGTGGACGGAAGAGGACTACAAGTGGACCTTCATCCAATACCCTAGAGACTAAGGAGTCAAGCAAAAGGGGAGCTACAAATGTTGTAGCCTTCAAACCCTTATTTTTATTAGCTTAAAGTTTCGAAACCCTAATTTTCTAGGATCGATTCCTTTGCATGTTCGTTTAGCACCATAAAAATACATACTTTGAGACATGTGATGCTTCAAAACTCTTCATAGTGTGCTACATGAACCTTACATAACTAACATATACGCATTCGTATACATCACCACGAACTGCGGGGGTGCTATACGCCATCCACCCGACTTCTCCCCGTAGATATAAATCTACTCACCTTGCTTCTTGTGTGCCGACGCCAATGTCTCCATCTTCATCTTCAACGTCTCGACATCATGTGGGGTACCTACACATATAACGTATCGTATCGCGTTAAAATCAAATTCAAAGGTGAAACAACACACGAAAACCAAAACGATACGCTTAAAAACCTATAGGTTAGAACCTACGAACTACTCTTTCAAAACCATCAAATAACACTTAATATAGACGTACAAACGTCAAGCGATCAAGTACAATACCTAATATCAAAACTTGAATTCATAAACAACACTAAATATAAGGCAGAAACCAAGAAAACATGCCCCAGATTTTAGTTCAGGTCCAAACTAGGTGCACAAACAATACTGGGATGAAGTATAGGGTGTATATGACCTACTGAAGCAACCTAGACCCATTCCCACACCCCATGGCCGGCCACTCCCATGCCAAAACTAGCCTCCTCGGTTTTCCCATGGAGTTGGGGTCTTGTATGGTCAGGGTGGTCTCACATGGTCTCAAATTGGTCCCTGGAGTTGTTTGTTTATCTCGTTTTGGTCCCGGTTCACTCCAGATTTCCCTGCACCCTCAAAGTCGTCACAAACCGACATGAAAAGTTTCGTAATTCTGTATTTTTGGGTTTCAGGTTATGTATATGTGTTTGATCTGGGATTAAAACATTGTAGGGGGGCTTAAGGTCACCAAACACACTCAAGTTCACCACCCTTCTCAACTTAAACCCTAACCTTCTCTAGTAATGCCCAAAGTGCACTAAACTACCCGACATCGATTTTAAACTTGAGTTGAGGCTTAAGCATAAGAAATACAACTCTAGTTGTGAAGGAATTACCTCATAAGACCCTCATGAATTCTCAGCAGCGCCAAAATGAAGACTTTCTTGGTCTAATGTGTTTCCCTTCAGCTTGTGCACAAAATTTGTGAAATGGGAATAGGGTTTTGGAGTTGTATTCATGGTGTTTTAGGCTTGAAGATGGAGGAGGAAGAGGGGGGAGGCAGCAGCAGCAGCACAAGGGAGAGAGGGGAGAGAAATGAGAAGAAGAAATAATGGGGGGAATGGCTCACAACAAGAGATTGACCCCTCACCTACTCTTTCTCTCTCTTAATCATTCTATCTTTTCTTTTCTTTTCCTTTTATTTTCTTCTCACACAATGGTAAACCCTAAGCAACCATGCTAATATGAAGAGAAGGCAAAGAAGCAAATGTAACACAAGTGTAGAAATGATATGTGCATGTTTTGCACAAAAATGCTAAAAATCCGGTTAGCGATTTTTAATCGCGATTAGCACTAAATTAACATATAACTAATCATAAAAACTTTAAAATGGCATAATTCCATAAAATACCCTATTTTAGAATTTCCCGTAATTTTCCAAAATTTTCCCATTTATCGGTATTTAATTATACCGAAATATTAAAATATTCATTAAAATAATATTAAATTTATAAAAATTCTCAAAAATAATATTTTATTTTTTTGAAATGTTACAATCTTCCCCCCTTAAAGAAATTCGGTCGCCGAATTTAAATTTAAACCCCCAAATTCTAAAACATTTCAAATGAAAGTCTAAGTCGTTGGGGCTCCGAAATCATCAATACATAAAAAACATTATAGCGCAATACATGCGCATGAGTAATGAGCAGATAACTCAAAATCGAAACTCCGTCAAGCGTCCCGCAATCATCGGAGTCATGGAAAAGATACGAATGCCAATTCCAAAACAAAAGCAATATGATATAAATCAGAACTATACACGTAACTATCAAATCTATACATGTAAATATCTGAAGGAAATGCATGCCAAATCCTTTAAAGTCGCTGTGCAATGCGCATAACACTGCACAGTGGCGGACGTCTATCATAAGAAAATAACCATATACGTATATATCGTTTGTTTAATGTGTTCGTTCCGCCGTTTTTGAAAACAATTTAGAAGGGTTTCCTTATTTTAAACGTTTCGTGTCATATCGGACACGTAGGTAAATACTGAGACTATAGCTCGCTTTTGGAAATCCCTTCGATAACTATCAATGCATGCAAAATATATCCAGGTACTGTCTTCTGACAAGTCCTGTTCAGTACGAAAACAATAATAAAATATCACAAAAACGTACTGCTCCATAAGAAATCAATCCCAAAATGTGCATATGAATACTACGTGCGTCTGGTGTGCACGGAAATCAAAATCCATATATGTGCCATACATGTGCACAGAAACAACATCTAGGTGCAGCAGGTGTGCACGAAACATCTGTCAAGGGCAACAGGTGTGCCTGACAGCAAAAACAGGTGCATCTGACATGCACAAAGAATCCCGATTTAGTGCATCTGGTGTGCACCAAAATCGCATCTCATAACATGCGCCCAACATGCGCGAAAACCTAAATCAGGTGCATCCGTCATGCACGAAATCATGAAATCCAATATCAAGCGCCGAACATGCACAAAATCCAATCACTTGCACAAGGTGCACAAAACAAATCTCGAACATCACAATCGAAATCGAAGTCCAGTGCAACTGTGGTGCACAAATGCGTATCCCTGCACTGCAAGCATATGTGAACTATACCGAGTGCAAAAACCAAATCGTGTGCGTACATATGCACAAAATGAACTCAACTGTATGAAACCCATAAAATCATAAACATGAGAAACCAAGGCACGAAAACGATAACAAGTGCAACAACTGTGCAAAAGTCATACATACTCTGTAGGTGCAACCATGGTACATGAAAATAAATATCATGAAACTCAATCATCAAAATCAATCATGCGAATAGATCGCCCAAAATACCGAAATCAAGTATGGCGGAATAGTCCCGCTCAAGCACATCCTCTAAGAATCTCTGGCCAACTGTCGTGGTCACTCATAGCATGTCTCGTCGACGATCCTGAAATCTGGCTTACTGGTGTGCGTAACATGACCACTCCTGGGTCCAAGTCTTCTCGTAATTTATTTCAGAAAGGTCATGTCGAGGTCTCTCCCAAATCTCGTCTCTGCCGAACTGTCCGGAAGTCATCGTCCTTTACTATATCTGTTTCATGTTCTGGAACGGCTGCATACTCATCGCGACTCCTTCTGGAAGGTATATCCAAGTACAATGCCTCGGCATGCGTATCGCATCTCTGATGTTCGCGGAGTGAAACGTCATCTTATCCAGATCTTGTACGAACCTCTTACACCACTTTTCTCTAATGTCGACTGCTTCGGACTCGTCTCGTCGTGGCTGCATGGACTGAGCTCCAATGGCTATCCTCGTATCTGGAGTCTCCCAAGAAATGCAAGTCACCACCTAGCATCCGAATGAAGTCGAACCATCCGATCGATTCGTCAAAACCTCATAATCCCCCAAGAGCTCAACATCTTGGGTACAGTTTAATAGTATCGAGTACATACCACAGCATCGGTGGTCCAACCGTAATTGGGTAAACCCAAGCCTCACTAATGGCGTTGCAGAACTGCCGCAAACCCTAAAGTTCAAAGGCTTTCACATGGTCATTATGTCGAGTTAGGGTTTCATTCTTCTAGAGGGTCCATAAAATTGCCTGCATGTCTTTCCGAATACTTTAAACTTGGAATAATAGGTTTCTGACATTCGATCGCCTCTATCGACTCTCAACGTATCCGCGTGAAGTCGTCTCTAGCTGGAATCAATCTATCTGATGACCTCACATCGAGGTAGGCGAACGAACCACATGTCCTAGTCATTCATCCTCGATGACTAGCGACCTTCTATCATCTCTTAGTACCACTCGTACTGCAATAGCTCCAACATCTGGGGCGATATCTCGTTGTTCACAGCAACAACTGGCTCACTCGTCTGCACGCTGAACAGTGCCTCAATCATCATGAGTAAGAAATACATCAACGGTCATCAAAATCCGGCTGGCCTCTATCAGTAGCTCAATCCTCTGGTGCTGATCTGCACGTCCGAGTAATCTCATACAGCGATCCATCTAATGCTCGTGGCGCAAAAACACAATAAAAAGACACATCTCTGCAATCGTGTGTCGTCGGAATCACGCCCTGGTCAGTCCTCGTTCGTGACGAGCTCGTACTGACCGCAACTCTAGCCGTCGCTCTCCCTGCCCATAATCGTGGCAGCAAAACCATAACTGGTACCAATGAGGCTAGATCATGAATGAATATAATAATGAGCAAAGAAATGTACATCCTAAGGCTTCTTAAGTGGAGTAGCGTATCGTAAATATGCCGCGGAACATACGTACGGTACGTCACTCTACTCAAGCTACATACTCCATCAACCAAGGGTCATCCTACGCTCCGAAGGTAAAACCTAACGCTCTGATACCAACTTTGTCACGACCCGAAAAGTACGAAACATGACCGGCACTTAAATTACGAACGTCTCGAGGCGTACATAATCTAAGTAAGCCAAAATCCAGAAATCAAAACCAAGAAGTAGTAGAGTGAAGGAAAAACCAATTTAAATCAAGTAGTTTGCAACATACGCCCAAATGTGCATTTTTAAACTCACAAGTCCTTTCTAAAAATTTCGGTAGAGTTTCCATTGTAAAAACGAACCCCAAACGGGTATAAAACCTGATAAAGCATATATAATGAATAAGGGCATCCCCAAGAGGGAGCTTGCTCTTCGTCAATCGACGGTCACAACCACACAGGCAATATAATATACAACGCCGAAGAGCGAGGATCACAACAGAAAAAGAAACTCAAAACAGCATGAAATCCATAGAAATACAACGCGCGACTCTAAGGTCGAAAGAATAAACATCACTGGTCTCTATCTGAAATAAATACATGTTTGGTTGATGGAGTTTACTAGATACAACTGAATAATAATATACAAAGTATAATGATGGTCACGATGCAAGTGAACCCACCTACTAGCCAATCATCCAGAAATGGAAGTAGTACCAGCAAAGCCGTAATGAAACCTGTACGGCAAAACCTGCAAGAAACAGTGGCACAACGGGGGTGAGTTGCCAACTCGTGAGTAGAAAACATCTACGAGCAGAAATCGCATGAATAACGCAATCCTAGATCATACGATCACTATCTATATAATCCTCAAAATGTAAGTCTGAAGCATGAAAAGGTGGCAAGGGTAAACATCTAACCCAAGTGCAATCCCATGTGCTCGTGTCAGTGCCTCAGGTAGCAATATATCATATGGATGAAGTATAAATGCATGAAAACAGAATACATGTAAATGAAGAAACTACTTTCACAACTTAGTGAGATTTCTGTATTTTTAAAATGAGGTATCATAAATGAAATCAGCATAAACAGTGTCTAGTATCGACACGAAACATAAATCCCAATGTCTCAAAATCTCAGGCTCCGGCTATCCGGACTGGCATGTATCATCAAATCTCAGTACCTCAATATCTCACTATCTAGGGCGTCGTCAATCCAGACCGGCCCCTAACATCCATCACAAGACCACGACGGTATCCTCCGGATATCCGACACGTCGGGTAAAATCACCGGTAGGCAGTCTTCCCCTGCCAGGCTCATCGTCTACTACTCGAGCTTCTTGCCCCGGGGTACCTTACCGGGTCCACCATGTACCCGAGACGGTTCATTCAACTCCTCGAATTGGGTCTCGAAATCCATCAGCAAACTCATGGTGGACGACTCATATATCATGGGAAAACCGCACTTTTCATTTTAAAAAGTGAGAGAGAAGAAGTTTATATATATTCTTGCGGTTTTCCCCCAAATCCAGGGAATCTCATGAAAATCCGAATCCAAATCATCAATAGCACTTAAAACAGTGAATATAGGCATAAAATCCATGAATGCAGCATAACAGTGAATAACAATATGCATGAAACAACAAGTAATAACTAAACTGGCATGTAAGGAAAGTACACTAATATCATGTCGAAACTATTAGCTAACAAGCTATGTCCATGAAATAGTATTCTCTAAAGTGTACGTGACATGGCAATTACCGATGATGATGTGTGTGAGCCGGCAAGTAAGTGTACGTTGAACATACGCATCATCGGTAATGGTGCTGGTGTCCTAACAGTATGATATCAATAACGGTATATGAATCACAAAATAAGTATGCAATGCGAAGCGAACAGCAATAATGTGCGGGAGCTGAATACTAGACACAACGATAACTAATCTGCAATTAATATAAATATAAATCATACAGTAATGCCTTTTGAAATAATACGAATCGCGTTGTTTTGAAAATAAGGGCTACGATGTTTTTAAGAAAAGATACGTTCGTTGAAATATCCATAGAATCCCTTAACCTGTCTTTTAAAATACCCACGATTCGTTGGTTTTTGAAATAGGTAGGAATCGAATCTAGTCTAACAACTACACTAAACTATAGGGCTGAGCTAACAGGCAAACTGAAGATAAGGGAACAGCCTAACATCTGAGTCGATACATACATACATATATATATATATATATATATATATATATATATTAGTCGGTGATCCCACCTCAATAATATCACATCCGATACCATATCTATAATCAGATATTTCCAAGTCAAGAGTGCGGATCTATCATCAATATATAGCTCGTACGTAAATCCGTCGTACGGCATCCGAAATCTGGGTACGGGTCAATATCACATTCATCATATTATTCATCTGGTATTCTCTTTATCAAAGATCATAATCCGGGGCACTGATCTACGTCTAGTATAATACTGATATCATCAATATAATCATGATCTGACTACTGATCTACAGACTCTTACAAACCGATGTCATTAACACATATCATCATAAAGAAGTATACATTGCCCAATGCGACCTATTATAAATATCTTAACATAACTTATCTCATATCTCGATCACAAGTCAACTATTCTATGTATATCACTAATCGCATAGTATCGTCGTCCAAAGATCCGCTATAACATCATGACGTATCTCAAATAAGAACCCTGCCATATCACCGATCTCACGGCCTCAAATCAAATCTTATCGAATCATCTCAAATCCCAAGTACTATCCTCAAATCCAGTATATGAACACATAGTCCCATACCCATGTGAACACATAAATACATATTCCCATATACTCACATGTGAAAGAAAGAATGTATGCAAGTATGTGTGTACGTGCGTGTGTGGATGCAACCACTACTCTAGGGTTTTCGCAACTAACACTAAACCAATCCAAGAACTCCTAGAATCCATCTTTATCATCAATAAACTCAAATCAATATATAATAAATATATGTGTGTATACGTATTCGTATACATCACCACGAACTGCGGGGGTGCTATACGCCATCCACCCGACTTCTCGCCGTAGATATAGATCTACTAACCTTGCTTGTGTGCCGACGCCGATGTCGCCATCTTCATCTTCAACGTCTCGACATCATGTGGGGCACCTACACATATAACGTATCGTATCGCGTTAAAATCAAATTCAAAGGCGAAACGACACATGAAAACCAAAACGATACGCTTAAATGCCTATAGGTTAGAACCTACGGACTACTCTTTCAAAACCACCAAATAACACTTGAAATAAATGTACAAGCGTCAAGCGATCAAGTACAATACCAAATATAAAAACTTGAATTCATAAACAACACTAAATACAAGGCAGAAACCAAGAAAACATGCCCCAGATTTTAGTTCAGGTCCAAACTAGGTGCACAAACAATACTGGGATGAAGTATAGGGTGTATATGACCTACTGAAGCAACCTAGACCCATTCCCACACCCCATGGCCGGCCACTCCCTTGCCAAAACCGGCCTACTCGGTTTTCCCATGGAGTTGGGGTCTCGTATGGTCAGGGTGGTCTCACATGGTCTCAAATTGGTCCCTGGAGTTGTTTGTTTATCTCGTTTTGGTCCCGGTTCACTCCAGATTTCCCTGCACCCTCAAAGTCGTCACAAACCGACATGAAAAGTTCCATAATTCCGTATTTTTGGGTTTCAGGTTATGTATATGTGTTTGAAATGGGTTTAAAACATTGTAGGGGGGCTTAAGGTCACCAAACACACTCAAGTTCACCACCCTTCTCAACTTAAACCCTAACCTTCTCTAGTAATGCCCAAAGTGCACTAAACTACCCGACATCGATTTAAAACTTGAATTGAGGCTTAATCACAAGAAATACAACTCTAATTGTGAAGGAATTACCTCATAAGACCCTCATGAATCCTCAACAGCGCCAAAATGAAAACTTTCTTGGTCCAATGTGTTTCCCTTCAGCTTGTGCACAAAATTTGTGAAATAGGGATAGGGTTTTGGAGTTGTATTCATGGTGTTTTGGGCTTGAAGATGGAGGAGGAAGAGGGGGGAGGTTGCAGCAGCAGCACAAGGGAGAGAGGGGAGAGAAATGAGAAGAAGAAATGATGGGGGGAATGGCTCACAACAAGGGGTTGACCCCTCACCTACTCTTTCTCTCTCTTAATCATTCTATCTTTTCTTTTCTTTTCTTTTTATTTCCTTCTCACACAATGGTAAACCCTAAGCAACCATGCTAATATGAAGAGAAGGCAAAGAAGCAAATGTAACACAAGTGTAGAAATGATATGTGCATGTTTTGCACAAAAATGCTAAAAATCCGGTTAGCGATTTTTAATCGCGATTAGCACTAAATTAACATATAACTAATTATAAAAACTTTAAAATGGTATAATTCCATAAAATACCCTATTTTAGAATTTCCCATAATTTTTCCAAAATTTTCCCATTTATCGGTATTTAATTATACCGAAATATTAAAATATTCATTAAAATAATATTAAATTTATAAAAATTCCCAAAAATAATATTTTATTTTTTTGAAATGTTACAGAAGACTCATAACAATACAACCGCGTGACTCTAAGGTCGAAAGAATATACAACTGGTCTTCTAAGTCTATCAAATAATACAAGTCTAGTTGATAGAGTTTACTAGATACAACAGAATATAAATAAGGTACAATGGTGGTCACCATGCAAGTGAACCCACCTACCAAAGAAATAAGCCGGAAGGAAACAGTGTGCCAGCAAGCCGCAACGAAACCTGTACGGAAAAACCTGCACGAAACTGTGGCACAACGGGGGTGAGTTTCCAACTCGTGAGTAGAAAACATCACCGAGAAGAAATCGCATGTATAACTCTCTCCTAGGTCATACAATAATATCCTCATAAATATATAACTTGAGACATCTAATAATGGCAAAGGTAATCATCTAGCAAGTGTAATAGCAAGTGCTCGTGTCAGTGCCTCAGGTTGCAACATGTCGTATATATGATGTACGAATGCATTGAGAATGAAAACAGAATACATCTTGAGTGAGAAAAACTGTTTTCTTATTTCAGTGAGATTTCTGTGTAAAAATCGAAGTATCATTAATGAAATCAACAGAGAATCCGTGTCAAGCATCGACACAAAACATATATCTCAATATCTCAATATCTCGGGCTCCGCATGAACAAGATCGGCCCATGGGCTCCGCATGATCAGGATCGGCCCATATCATCAAATCTCAATATCTCAATATCTCAATATCTCAGGCTCCGCATGAACAGGATCAGCCCATATCATCAAATCTCGATATCTCAGGCTCCTCATGAACTGGATCGGCCCATGGGCCCCGCATGATCAGGATCGGCCCATATCACACATAATACTCAAATCACGAGAAAACCACAAATTTCTATTTTTACAAATGATAATGAGTTTATAAATCCTTGCGGTTTCTCCAAATCCAGAAATCTCATGGAAAATCCAAATCCCATAATCGAGAGTAAATAAACAGTGAATTACCGGCATAAAACCCCATAATATTGCATGACAAATGAATATATGGATGCACCGGATATCACGCATGGAATGCATTAACTAAACCAGCATATGAAAGCAATCGTACTAGTACTATGTTGCAACTACTAGCTAGCAATTTATACCCATAAATAAATGTTTCTAATGTGTACGTGACATGAAAATTACCGATGATGATGTGTGTGAGCCGGCAAGAAAGTATACGTGGAGCATACGCATCATCGGTAATGGTGCTGGTGTCCTGACAACAGGGTTTCATAATAACTAACGAGAACACATTTAAGCATGCAATGCGATGCGAACAGCAAGAATATACGGAAAATGAATAGTAAACGCAACAATGAAGAATATACATTCTATACACGAGTCATACGGTCTTGGCATTTGAAATAGCGCGAATCATGGTTTTTAGAAAATAGGGGCTCGGTGTTTTTAAGAAAAGGTACATCCTTTGAAAAAAATCCGTAATATCCCTCGGGCTGTCTTTAAAATAGTCACGATTCGTTAGTTTTGAAAATAAGTATGACTCGAGCCCAGTCTAACATCTACCAAGTAAACTACAGGACGAAGCTAAGTGACTAATCAAAAGAGTAAGGAAATCTACCTAAGTCCGAGTCGATATATCTATTAGTCGGTGATCCCGCCTCAATAGCATCACGTACGATAAAATATATAATACGATATCCTCGAGTCAAGAGTGCGGATCAATCATCATATTTATACTTCGTACGGTAAAATCTATCGTATGGCATCCCTAAATCGGGGAATGGGTCAATTATCATATACAACAACAACTGAGCCTTTTATCCCAAGCATATGGGGTAGGCTACATGAACCAACATGAGAATCACGCCGGGTCCAGCACATGAATCCTCTGTCTCCACTCACTTCTATCGAACAATATACTTTCATTGAGTCCTTTGGCAACCATATCGTTTCGTATCACCTCCATCCATGTTTTCTTCGGTCTCCCTTTTGCCCTTTTGCCATTACCCATATCGAGAGTATCTATTCGTCGAACCGGTGCTTCCATAGGTCTGCGTCGCACATGACCAAACCATCTAAGCCGGTTTTCCCGCATCTTCTCCTCCACGGGTGCTACACCAACTTTTGCACGAATATCCTCATTTCGCACCTTGTCTTTTCTAGTGTTACCGCACATCCAACGAAGCATGCGCATCTCCGCTACGTGCATCTTCTGTGTATGATGCTTCTTAGGAGCCCAGCATTCTGTACCATATAATAAGGCAGGCCGAATAGCGCTCCGATAAAACTTCCCTTTCAATTTTAACGGAAAGTTACGATCACACAAAATCCCTGTTGCACTCCTCCATTTCAACCAACCAGCTTGGATCCTTTGATTAACATCACTATCGATCTCCCCATTCCTTTGGATGATGGAACCTAGATATCTAAACTGGTCGCTCGGTGATATCTCTTGCCCTTCCAATGTTATACCAATATGGTTTTGACTTCTCTGGCTACTAAATTTGCAGTGCATATATGCTGTCTTGGACCTGCTCAATCTGAATCCCCAAGATTCCAATGTTTGTCTCCATAATTCCAATTTGGCATTAACCCCTGCTTAGATAGGGTCAATTATCATATATACATCATTATTCATATGGTATCATTATCATAATATCCTGAATCAGGGGTACCATTCTATAGTCTAGTACATACCAACACCATCAAACAGATATCTGCATGTGAATAAAATCACATCGCCTTTCGATCCACTATAATATCATGTCGTATCTCATAACACGACCCAAATCACATAACCGATCTCACAGCATCATGTACGATCACATCGACTCATCTCCAAGTATCATATACTATCCTCATCACCCGTGTATACGTGTGTGTGTGTGTGTGTGTGTGTGTGTGTGTGTGTATTAACACATCCACACACACACACACACACACACACACACACACACACACATATATACATATAACCATATACACCAAAAACATATTACGTGTGTGCATTTCTATGTGTGTATCAACCTATACTCTAGGGTTTCGCGATTAAGAAATTAAACTAAGAACGTTTTCTTCCAACTATACCAAAACTAACCCATGCTCTTGTTAGTTATATGTATTCCCTAGAGGCCATTGCTATACATAGGATGTATATTCCAGTGGATGCTAGGACGTATATAGGGAGGACTTTCTTGCTCGACATGATAGTATACTATCTGGTTACACTTTACCTTAACGTGTACACTGATTGTCTCTCTGTTACATGTTGGTAAAGCCCTTAGGATGTGTACTTGACTACCTGGACTATGATGCGGATCATACTAGTGGGGACATGGTAGTCCATAAGTACATCCTTCAAAGTCCCTAGTCGTGGGTGTATCGAGACGGGGCATCGATATACCGGAGTAGACTAGCGTGTACCTTCTCGACCCATACAGATGGGCGATGGATGATCCCATATCCATTGGTGTTTGACATCAGAGATGATATACGGGTGCTCAGTAGAGACTGGGTACACTAGACGGACTCGCCGAGAACTCCCAGATGGTATTATACCTTACGTCAGATGGCAGTTCTCTGGTGACACTGGTACAGAGTAGTCTGTTGACCCGAGATCGTCATAGAGTCTTGTGTGGTTCCCACTGTGCTTTGATTTCCATCTTACCACGTCTAAGAGGGCGTGCAAAACGGTGGTTTTTGGGTACAGTCCCGAGTCACATGGAGGCAATGAGCGATAGGAGGGGATTCGTCTCTCCCGGTATAGGGAGTTGATGTTGCGCTGTGTTCGATTGGCTATAACCGGAAATCCCTGGCCAGGGTTGCTGAGATTTACTGGTAAGTGTTACCAGTAGTTTCTCGAATTGTTATAGACCTCATATCGACACGACTTATCGAGCTATTGGGGTCTGACGTTAACCACCCCTAGGCAAGATATGCGACATATCAGACGATCAGACCGGACTGTACGGTAAGTGTTACTGGTTGGATTCACTGGAGTGTGAGCGGGCTTGCTCGTCGATCTTCTGATCGCTCAATACCCGGGTGGCCGTTACGTTTAGCAGACCGCTTGCGGCTTGTGGGTGTTTGATATGATCATCATCTGCTGCCGGCGTATTGACGAGTCTTTAGAGTCCTACACAGAGGTTTCCTGGCTCAAGCGAAATGAAATAGGAGCGCATATGAGATATGTGCGGGACCGAGAATAATACCAGTATGTGATACTGTATTCGATTCTCGCGATGTGACATTGATCGGTTATATGCGATATAGCCGGGTTATCGGATCAAGTGTTGATTCGATAAGTTGTTACTAACGATACTAGTCGGTTATATGCGATATGACCGGATCGTTAAATCAAGTGTTGATTTAATGATTTAATGCATAATTATATATTTGATATATTACTTTGCATTAACTAGTATCGGTTCACTTTAAATGGATTTTCTCGCTCGGGTGTGCGCATTGCATATGCGATATGATTTTGTGCACATGCTTGTATCATGTTTGATGATACATGCCTTTTTAATTAAGTGTATAGAATTACACCTTGGTTAATGGAATGGTTAGGGTTTACTATTTGCTTATTCATTTTATTCATTCATTTATTAATCTTTTTCTTATTGGAAAAAGGAAATGAAATGATAAAATGGTGGCATTTCTTTTGTTCATTCATGAAGCTTCATGAATGCTTTGACTTGATGACCATTTTGTTTTTAGCTTAACCCTAACCATTGCATTAAACCATGATTAGTTCTCTACACTTAACTATGGTCATGTTATGATAAGGATTGATTATTCTTTTCTTTTTTAATTAACTTATCATAACATAATTCTTCTTCTTCTTCCTTTCTTCACTTGAAGAAAGCAAGCTCCATCAATGGTGATTGATGGAAATGAGTGAGAAATCCAATTCTAAAGTCTACCAACTTTCTATTTCTTCATCCTCTACCTCTTGCCAAGTAGTAGAGTGTGTTTCCTTCACAAGTTTTCATGACTTGGTGAAGGTGGAGCTTGATTTAGCGATGCCTCGACGTAGATCATCTTCGGAATGGACATCGACGACCTAGCTCGCCATTTCTCCGACGAAGCCGACGCTAGAGCCCGGGAATTCATTTCGACAGCAAAGGGACTTCGTTGCGGAGCTATGGAGGTGGAGCACCGGATCTACAAAGGTTGTATTTCCGTTTCTTTGTAGTTAAGTTGTTAACTAGTTTACTTTTCGCCTAAACATCTAGCCAACGATCCGTATTAGGGTTTCTCGGCACCGTTAAAATTTGAAATTGGCATGGTTGATGCCTTGTGAGACCTCTAGTGTATGCCTAGGAACCCTACAGTGGTATCAGAGCCTAGCTAGAGCCTTAGGCGAAGTCTAGACGACGTTTGAATCCCGATCGAACCCGAAACCCCATTTTTCCCGTGCTCTCTGTACTTTTTTCAAAACAGTGCATTTTTCCACATTAAAAATATGCAGAAAATTAAGCAGGGTATTATATGAATTACTGTGAAATACGGGGGCCTAATTCAATTAAACCACCGCGGAACCGCGGCACGTGCTTGGCATGTGCGGCGGTTCCGCGGCCTTATGGTCTCCTCTTGCGTTGACTTTTGCACAGTAATTCCTATTTTACAGTGATGAGTTCTCTGGGTATTTTTAATATTTATTCAAGAGTTGAATAATCTGGGATGTTTTGGAGCTTCGATGATTCGATCGGGTTTATCAGACTTTGTCTATTTGGCTTTCCGGATAATTTTTGAATATGTTAAAAAGTTCGACCGGATATAAATACCCAATTTTTCCCCTGTCGGGAAATTTCCAAGTGTTGGATTTTTCCGTAGTTTAACGACGTTCTAAGTAGTACAAGTAACGCGATGGACCCTCTAGAAGACAACAAACCTTAACTCGATTATGTGACCGTCTTGAACTGCCCTTTGAACCTTAGGGTTTGGGGCAGTACGGCGTGCCACATATGAGGCGTTGGCTTGACCCTTCTACGGCTGGACCGTTGGTACCGAGGCACGAACTGAATGTTGTTAGACTTATATCATGTGTTAAGCTGTATCGGGAAAACTTGGGTGTTTGACTGTTCGATCGAAAAGTTTAACATTTTCTAATTATCCGGAATGGGATACAATAATTGGAATTCATAAAGAGTTATGTGATAACTGAATGAATGTTATAAACATAGCAGTTTAGTCTCACTTGATCGGTTGCTACGGAATTTTGATGCGATCAAAAGTCCGTCGCAATCACATAGCGTACGCGGATACTCGCCGGGTAAACTTAATAGACAGCCTCACTCCATAGCCCCGACCAAGTGACTGTAGGAGAACCCCGTCGCCGAAAGCATCCGTTCGGCTGCTCGCGGTAGCGGTGTTCCGCCTTGGTGCACTTCGTCGACGGTATCAGGGGTGCGGCCGCCTACTAAAGTTTGCGACGAGCATTCGATTTGGATGTCGGGAATCTTGTTGAATTGCCCGACTTGATATTGAAAAGTGTTTTCGATTTTGAGACTAAAATGCGGGGTTTATAAATGTTAGGCATGCGATGTCTAAGTAATTCATTTGGTCAGGCATGCGATGTCTGAGGTGGTTGCGGATTCCAACTGTTGTAGTTTTACACTTTCTTTTCTATGACCGTAAGTGTAATATGTGATATCGCCGGTTTCGTTGCTATATGTCAACGACAATTGGGATGCGCATATTTACTTACGTTGATGACATGTGATGTTATGTGTTGCTGGATATGTTATATTGGATCGTCGTGTTTGAATAGCCGGGGGGTTTTTTATGTGAGATGAGTGTTTTTCATTTTCATTCATGTAAAAAAATTGTATGTAATATTCTTTTATTGGGGCACTTCCAGGTTGCGGAAGATGTCACCGTTTGTATATTATTTACTTTTCCGCACTAGGATAGACCCAAGGAGGAGGGCACAAGTAACCGGGTTCTGGAGTCCAGTGGGAGACCAACTCGAGGAGTCGAGTCCGCGTCTCCTAACTCTAGAATTGGTAGGGTTGCTTGCCGCTCTCGTAGGGGTCTAGGGGTGTGGGTTTGGCTATTCATCACGACCATGGAATCCGTGTTTTATACTGGCTCGTATTGAAAACACGGACGTCCTAGTATATCCAATATTTCATATGTTTCTTCTGCTGCGATATCTGTGATGTGATCATGTGATGTTCTGTGATAGATACAGTATATAGTATATATGATATATTATATAGGCGTTACTTATGTTTTACACCCGCGCTAGCCCTGCCCCGCTCTGCCGTTAGTCACCTAACCTAACGGTGCACGAGGGGACATCGAGGCGAATGCGGATGGCATAAGTGTACGTCGTATTTATCTGTGATGTTTAGGTACTTAAATGATGGGACTTCATTAATATGATTAATGAAAGAAAAGAAACCTAAGATGTTGTAGAATCGAATTTCAAAATAAAACAGGTAGCTACAGTTCTTGCTTTGCACAGCGGTATATATGATATATCCTGCACCTTATTCGATGAGGAAAGGACCGAGATCCCTTCACCGGGAGTGACTCCTTTAGCAATAACTGGCAGATGCTACACACTCGGTTTGTCTTTTGATTGCTTTTAAGAGTTTTTGCTTTGCACAGTGATATATGTGATATATCCCGCACCTCATTCGACGAGGAAAGGACCGACGATCCCTTCACCGGGAGTGACTCCTTTAGCAAAACTAGAAAAGCATCAAAAACACTCCATTTCAAAATCATTTGATTCTACAACGATATCAAGTTCATTACGCAATAGGTTTTCAGAAAAACCTGTCGTAGCCCTCCGTCATTTCAGATAAGTACTAGTTAGTATTCGTGCTGCGCTTGTTTGGCCTCCGTCAAGGCGTAGTGTACGGTAGCTAACTAGTGCTTATCTGCTAGCATATGATGCGATTGGATTAGGGTATTCGTACGGCGTTGTTTGGCCTCCGTCAAGGGTCGTGCGGGTGGGTTTAATTCAATCAAGAAATGTACGGGTTGAACTTGACTAGCGGACTATGGCTTGTTTGGCCTCCGTCAAGGTCATAGGACGCTAGGGGCAAAATATTATTGGGAATTTCAAGTGTTGAAATTTGCAATGAGATTGCATACCTTCTATGAGATAGTTGGATCCCGATACCCGCTGCGAGTAAGAGTTACTCCTGGGAGAGTTTTATACATTACAATTAGCCGATCAAGTAGGTGTCTAGAAAGGTGTCAACGGGGTTACGCCTCTGGGAAAACGAGATTTACATTAATTAGGTTCGTGCGAAAGCACGGGGGACCTCCCTCAAAGTACCGACACTGGCCTGGCTGAAAAATTGGCGAACTTGTAGTGTGTAATTAATCCCGGCTAGTCTTTCCTTTTAGGGTTTGAAGGAAGATTTGATAAAAAGCAGTGGGAGTCATCCTGATTAGATAAAATAATAACCAATCTATTCTTGCAAGAGCGCACGCTGAGTGTTTTCTTCTCTCTCTCTCCTGGTAGCGACCATATCACGCCTTAATCAAGATAATAATACGGATTATTGACCGAACCCGCTTGTTATACTGAGCTGGGGAACGTTGGTCCCGCTCCAACTTATAATTGTTATAAGACAGAGCAGGAAATTGGGGAACACCAGATTTCCCGTGCCGCCCAAACGAAGAGAGTGCATGCTGATGCATCATCTTCGGGTGTGTTCATTATACAGAACTGTTTCTCAGTATCCTCCGCATCCTGGGTATATGATACCGGATCAGGATCCCAGATATGTAATCTGTTACATAGGGCTACAAAAGGGTAGAAAAACTGAGAACGGGTGATAAGTTTCATGAGGTAGAAAACGGGGCAAGTGTTGCAGCCAAGTCTGTCGGTCACTGTCACCCTGTATTACCAATACATTGATTCTGAACGAATGTTATTAGATACCGAACCTGATATACAAAATCATGTCAGTCTCTTTATCATTAAAGAAATGATATAATTTTGTATTGTTGGATAATGTTTTGAACATTTCCTATATCAAAAGTTGATCGGTTCAGGCACGTTATCTAAAAACATTAACGTTCTAAATCAAACTACAGTTCTTAGTATACAGAACACACACAAGAGGAAGAGTTCAGAAATGAACGAATCCTTCTTGAGGTATTGTAGACTAGGTCAGGTCAATGCGACCCGACTGGCTAGAGTTACATAAAGATGCATATTTAAATTAGTTTGAACTTACATCTTGTGAAACTCGCCAATCATGTCACAAAGATAAGATGACCATAGCTCCGTTTACTGGAAACAGAGAAAGAGTTAATGAACTCTTGGGATGATACATGTTGATGTATGTAGGTCCCCTGTCTACACATACCAGGACTGGTTCTTAATACTTCATTACATTCTCTGATGATCTTTCGAGTTTCAGACCTATGTTCCTGTTGAAACACAAGTCCGAACCTTTTGAGATATTCACAGAATATAAGTTAGAAGTAGAGAACCAAAATACGGGTATAAGTATTATGTCCTTTGATGTGATCAAGGAGGAGAATACTTGAGCACGGAATTACTGGACTATTCTAAAGGAGAATGAGATTCTCTCTCAGCATTACTCCTCCGTATACACCATAGCACGATGGTATATCGGGGCGAAGCAATCACACTCTATATGATATGGTGTGCTCTATGATGAGTATTACTGAGTTACCTATTTCCTTCTTGGGGGTTATGCACTTATGAAGTTGCATACCTATTGAATTAGGTTCCAATCTAATCAGTTGCCTACCATTTCATATGTGATATAGAAAGGGAAGAGCTCATATCTTAAGTTAGTTAAGATTTGGGGTTGTCCGGCCTATGTCTAAAAGCAAAATCCGGACAAGCTTGAGGCAAGATCTGTTATGTAGAACTGGAAAAGTTCCAGCTATACAAACTACAGCAGATGATTTGGTAGAACCAAAGGATTCAGTAGATTCCAACGAACCTCAGCCTCTCCGCCGATCTAGTAGGGTTCCTCACCCACCTGAGAGAAACTTCGGTTTCTCTATGACAGTGGGAGCGAGGATTGCATCATGAGATGATGACCCAACTAGCTTCGAGCTGGCCATCAGGAGTGAGACTCTGTAAGAATGGCTGGATGTTTAGCGATCTGAGATGGAATCTATGTACACCAACAAAGTATGGACTTTGGTTGTTATATCTGAAGGGTTAAATCCCCATCAGGAACAAGTATATCTTGAGAAGATTACTTGGTGTAGATGAAAAAGTTGAGACTTTCAAAGCTGGACTTGTTAAAGGTTTACATCATTGACCAGGCGTGGATAATGATGAAACCTTTTCAAGTAGCTATGCTTAAGTCCATCCAGATCCTACTTGCCACGGCTACATACCATGACTACGATATCTGGTGGTTGGGTGTCATGACAACTTTTCTAAATGATGTTTTGGAAGAGAGCGTCTATAAGTATACAGCCAGAGGGCTTCGTAGACAGTGGGAGCAGCGGAAACGTGTACAAGATGCTTTATAGGATAAAGCAGGTATCGCGGAGTTGGAACATCTGTTTTGATGGATTAGTCAAAGAGTTTGACATCATCAAAATGGTAGATGAACCTTGTATAAACAAAAAGGTAGTAGGGAGTATGGTGGCGATTCTCGTAGAGTACGTGGATGACATACTCTTGATAGGGAAAGAGTTTCCTATGCTACTCTCGATCAATCTCCATTTATCACAATAATTCTCCAAATAGGATCAAATTGATACCTACTAAATCCTGGGTTTTGGATCTATGAGATAGATCTAAATGGATGTTAGGATACTCACTAGTTGTAGTGAGAGGGTATCAGTTGATCCTGGGGAGAATCACTGGAAGTGTTCCAAGGTGATAAGGACGACTGAATGTCGGTCACAGGCATTGTCTTTACCCTTAGTAAAGGGACGGTATGTTGGAAGAGTTCCAAGCTAGATACCGTGGCATACTAGACGATAAAGGCAGGATTCATCGCTACTTAAGATGCTACCAAAGAGGCTGTTTGGGTGTATATTGGTTCATGAGATGAACTACGTTCCCACCATTGTGAGACAATAGAGTTGTGGCTTATGCCAAGGAACGCAGGTCCCATCAGTGATCCAGACATATTCTAAGGCAGTATCACCTGATCATGGAGATGGTTGATCTCCAGGGGATCGAGGACAGGAGAGTAGACTCAGAGGACAATACAGCGGATCCACTCACAAAGGCCTGTTCCCAGAGAAAGATTTTTATGGGATGGTTAAGTATGAGATACTACAACCACTGCTATCAGATGGCCCTAGTGCAAGTGGGAGATTGTTAGTTATATGTATGCCTTAGAGGCCATTGCTATACATAGGATGTATATTCCAGTGGATGCTAGGACGTATATAGGGAGGGCTTTCTTGCTCGACATGATAGTATGCTATCTGGTTACACTTTACCTTAACGTGTACACTGATTGTCTCCTTGTTACATGTTGGTAAAGCCCTTAGGATGTGTACTTGACTACCTGGACTATGATGCGGATCATACTAGTGGGGACATGGTAGTCCATAAGTACATC
The DNA here is from genome assembly GCA_030015575.1 of Agapanthus africanus. Taxonomy (NCBI): domain Eukaryota; kingdom Viridiplantae; phylum Streptophyta; class Magnoliopsida; order Asparagales; family Amaryllidaceae; genus Agapanthus; species Agapanthus africanus. The sequence continues at coordinate 328,137,916 of JASDDO010000018.1, forward strand.
CTTCAAAGTCCCTAGTCGCGGGTGTATCGAGACGGGGCATCGATATACCAGAGTAGACTAGCGTGTACCTTCTCGACCCATACAGATGGGCGATGGATGATCCCATATCCATTGGTGTTTGACTTCAGAGATGATATACGGGTGCTCAGTAGAGACTGGGTACACTGGACGGACTCGCCGAGAACTCCCAGATGGTATTATACCTTACGTCAGATGGCAGTTCTCTGGTGACACTGGTACAGAGTAGTGTGTTGACCCGAGATCGTCATAGAGTCTTGTGTGGTTCCCACTGTGCTTTGATTTCCATCTTACCATGTCTAAGAGGGCGTGCAAAACGGTGGTTTTTGGGTACAGTCCCGAGTCACATGGAGGCAATGAGCGATAGGAGGGGATTCGTCTCTCCCGGTATAGGGAGTTGATGTTGCGCTGTGTTCGATTGGCTATAACCGGAAATCCCTGGCCAGGGTTGCTGAGATTTACTGGTAAGTGTTACCAGTAGTTTCTCGAATTGTTATAGACCTCATATCGACACGACTTATCGAGCTATTGGGGTCTGACGTTAACCACCCCTAGGCAAGATATGCGACATATCAGACGATCAGACCGGACTGTACGGTAAGTGTTACTGGTTGGATTCACTGGAGTGTGAGCGGGCTTGCTCGTCGATCTTCTGATCGCTCAATATCCGGGTGGCCGTTACGTTTAGCAGACCGCTTGCGGCTTGTCGGTGTTTGATATGATCATCATCTGCTGCCGGCGTATTGACGAGTCTTTAGAGTCCTACACAGAGGTTTCCTGGCTCAAGCGAAACGAAATAGGAGCGCATATGAGATATGTGCGGGACCGAGAATAATACCAGTATGTGATACTGTATTCGATTCTCGCGATGTGACATTGATCGGTTATATGCGATATAGCCGGGTTATCGGATCAAGTGTTGATTCGATAAGTTGTTACTAAAGATACTAGTCGGTTATATGCGATATGACCGGATCGTTAAATCAAGTGTTGATTTAATGATTTAATGCATAATTATATATTTGATATATTACTAGTATCGGTTCACTTTAAATGGATTTTCTCGCTCGGGTGTGCGCATTGCATATGCGATATGATTTTGTGCACATGCTTGTATCATGTTTGATGATACATGCCTTTTTAATTAAGTGTATAGAATTAAACCTTGGTTAATGGAATGGTTAGGGTTTACTATTTGCTTATTCATTTTATTCATTCATTTATTAATCTTTTTCTTATTGGAAAAAGGAAATGAAATGATAAAATGGTGGCATTTCTTTTTGTCACGTCCCGAAAGTACGGAACATGACCGGCACTTAAACTACGAAACGTCTCGAGGCGTACGTAATCTAAGTAAACCGAAAACCCAGAAATCCAAACTAAGAAAAGTAGTAGAGTGAAGGAAAACCAATTTAAATCAAGTAGTTTTAATAGCATAGCCGAATTATGCATTTAAAAAAAACATCAAATATTTCCTGAAAATTTCGGCAGAGTCTCCTTTGTAAATACTGGCCCCCAAATGGGATACAACATGAATAGTATACGAAATCAATAAAAAGGCATCCCCAAGCGGGAGCTAGCTCTTCGTCAATCGACGGTCACAACCACACAAGCAATATAATATACAACGCCAAGGGCGAGGATCAAAATTGAAAAGGAAACTCAAAAACCATAAGAAAACCACAGAAATACAACGCGCGACTCTAAGGTCGAGAGAATAAACATCACTGGTCTCTATCTCAAATAAATACATGTTTGGTTGATGGAACTTCTAGATACAACAGAATAATGATATACAAGATATATAATGGGGGTACGATACAAATAAACCCACCTACTAGCAAATCACCCGGAAATGGATGTAGTGCTAGCAAAGCCGTAATGAAACCTGTACGGCGAAACCTGCAAGAACTGTGGCACAACGGGGGTGAGTTGCCAACTCGTGAATAGAAAAACATCTACGGAAAGAAATCGCATAAATAACGCAACCTAGGTCAAAGATCATAATATATCCTCAATTATATATATAACATGCAACCTATAACAAGGCTAGGGTAAATATCTAACCCGAGTGTAATCTCATGTGCCCGTGTCAGTGCCCCAGGTAGCAATATATCATATGAATGAGGTATGAATGCATGGAAACAGAATACATGTAAATGAAGAACTGTTTTCATAATTTAGTGAGATTTCCTTTGTATTTTTAAAATGAGGTATCACAATGAAATCAGCATAAAACAGTGCCTAGCATCGGCACAAAACGTAATCCCAATATCTCGATATCTCTGTATCACAGTCTCTGTACCTCAATATCTCGAAATCTCAATGTCTCAATCACAATATCTAGGGCGCCGTCAGTCCAGACCGGCTTCTACCATCCATTTCAAGACCACGACGGTACCCTCCGGATATCCGACGTTCGGGTAAAATCACCAGTAGGTAGTGCTCCCCTGCCAGGCTCACATCGTCATCATCACGCGCTTCTTGCCCCGGGGTACCTTACCGGGTCCACCATGTACCCGAAACGGTTCATCCGTCTCCTCGAATCGGGTCTCGAAATCCATCAGCAAACTCATGGTGGACGACTCATACATCATGGGAAAAAACGCACTTTTTTTTATTTAAAAAGAGAGAAATCAGTCTATATAAGTTTTGCGGTTTTCCCCCCAAATCCAGAAAATTTCATGGAAATCCGAATCCAAATCATCAATAGCATGTAAAACCATGAATATAGGCATAACAATGAATAACAGTATGCATGAAGTGATAAGTAATAACTACAATGTTAAGCTGGCATATAAGGCAGGTACACTAATATCATGTCAAATTACTAACTAACAAGCTAGGTCAAGCAATAATATTTTCTAAGGTGTACGTGACATGGCAATTACCGATGAAGATGTGTGTGAGCCGGCAAGTAAGTGTACGTGGTACATACGCATCATCGGTAATGGTGCTGGTGTCCTAACAATATGATATCAACATTGCAATAAGAAATTATAACATAAGTATGCGATGCGAAGCGAACCACAATAATAAGCGGGAGCTGAATACTAGACGCAACTGTAACTAACCTGCATTAATCTAATATAAGTCCTACAAATGGTGCCTTTTGAAATAACACGAATCATGGGGTTTTGAAAATAGGGGCTACGGTGTTTTTATGAAAAGATACGTCTTTTGAAATATCCGTAGAATCCCTTGGGCTGTCTTTTAAAATACCCACGATTCGTTAGTTTTTGAAATAGGTAAGAATCGAATCTAATCTAACAACTAAACTAAACTAAACTAAAGGGCTAAGCTAACAAGCTGGACTACAGGTAGGGAAACCGCCTAACATCTGAGTCGATCCATATACATACCTGTATATATATTAGTCGGTGATCCCGCCTCAATAATATCATATCCGATACCATATCTACAATCAGACATCCCAAGTCAAGAGTACGGATCAATCATCAAGATATAGCTCGTACGTAAATCCGTCGTACGGCATCTCCAAATCTGGGTACGGGTCAATATCATATTCCTCACGCCATTCCTCTGGTATCCACTTTATTCAAGATCGTAGTCTAGGGTACTGACCTATGTCTAGTACAATACTAATATCCTCAAGATACTCATGATCTGACTACTGATCGACAATCTCGTACAAACCGATATTATTAGCACATATCATCATCAAGGGGTATACATCGCCCAATACGGCCTAGTATCAATATCCTAGCATATTATATCTTATATCACGATCACATGTCGACCATTTTATTAACAACACTATTCACCCGTATCGTCGTCCCAAGATCCGCTATAACACCAGGACGTACCTCAAGTACGAATCCTGCCATATCACCGATATCACAACCACAAAACAAATCTCATCGACTCAGCTCAATCCCAAGTATCATCCTCAAATCCGTATGTGAACACATAGTCCCATACCCATGTGAACACACAACTATAAAGAATCCCATGAGCACATATAAATAGGAATGTATGCAAGTATGTATGTGTGTATGTGTAGTGCAACACTGCCCTAGGGTTCGCAACACTAAAATAATCCAACACACCAATATCCATCCTAAACATCGTTATTAATCCTAAATAACATATAATAAATTGTTGGTGTGTATACGCATCCGTATACACCACCACGGACTGTGGGGGTGCTATACGCCATCCACCCGACTTCTCCCCGTAGATACAAATCTACTCACCTGGTCCTCGCTCGCCGGTGCCGACGTCGCCACGCGCTTGTTTGTCGTCTCGAAGTCCACATGGGTTACCTACATATCATAACGCACCGTATCGCATTAAAATCTGACTCATGACCAAAACGACTCACGAATCCCACATAGGTCAAAACCTATGGTTGCTTTCACAAATCGACCCAAAAACCCTCGACGTCGGCGTACAAACGCCAAACCATCGAGAAAACTCCCAACACACTCATTTGTACAATTACAAGCACTAATTATAATATAAAATAGCTTAAAATTCACAAAAACCCCAATTTCACTTAAAAAGTCATTTTTCCGAAAAACTAGCAAGCACAAATCACCGTTTTAGTACAAAACTCGATGTATAAACGAACCTAGCATCCACAATATTCACTAAATATCATAACAAAGTCATATAAACCATTCCTATAATTTATTCTCATCAATTTGTATAAATTCCAAAATCCTAGTTTGCAAAAATATCAATTTTTTAACACCTTTTAAAGCAAAATTCACAATTCAACAATTAAGCTTGGTTTTGCATGACCTAAGATATTAAACCACTCATAATAATGTTAATGATGTGATGAAACCCCAACCATATTTTTAATCTCGCATTTTGAATTAAAACTAAAAACCTAGTTTGCAATATTAACCACCTTTAACAATTTTAAACTAAAAATTAGCAAACTAGTTACAAGTTTAGCTTTTTCATTAAATTTCAAGTTAACCTACTCATTAAAACCATACTCTAGGGATAGAAACCCTAATTAGATTTTAATCCCAATTATATTCATAGTTTCCAAAAACTAGTTTGTTAAAAAGCTTAAGTATGGACATTTTGCAAGTAACAATTTGTAACTATTAACTAAATTAGGTTTTCCATGTCTTCTCATGCCAAACTACACCTTGCAAACATAAACAAGTGACAACAACCATATTTGAATTCAAACCCTAACTTGATCCAAACCCTTTTTTCTAGAATTTACAACTCTCCATTAACACTTAATTAATTTAGCTCAAGCAATATATCAACAATTAACCATAAGATTAAGATCTTATACCTCACAAATTGGAGATCTAGCATGAAAATATTGGCTTCCAAAATGGCTTCTTGATCCATGATCCACACTAGAATAGGTCAAGAAGAAATGGGTAGAGATTGGATTTTGATTTTGTGGGATTTTTGATGGATTTTTGTGAGGTTTTTGGAGATGAAATGAAGTGGAAACTTGGGGGAAAAATGAGGGGGGGCTGCTGAATATTTCGGCCAGAAGAGGGGAGTGGGGAGAGGTGAGTGATTGGTGTGGAAATTCCAAGGTCAAAGCCCCTCCCAATTACCATAATACCCCCACCTACTTTACTATATATAAAAACATTATTTTTACCCATTTCTCACATGATTTAAGGTCAAAAAGAGAGAAATAAAATTCTTGGGCTGCTACAATAGTGTGGGGCCGGCCAAGGGGAGTGAGGGTGAGTGTGAGAGACTTTACAAAAAAATTCCATGCAAAAAGACCCCCCACAATACCATATTTGCAAGTTTTAGTTCAAATAACTATATTTTTGTTTTCCATAAAATAAATCAATTAAAACTTGAAATAAAATACTAAAATTTTATATTACAACTAGATTTTAATCAGCATGATTTTAAGGATTAAAATTAGCCCATTTAAATTTGTATTTATCGCTAATTTAATATATTTTCTTACCGGCTTAAAATAATAATAAAATAATTTTTTTTCAGAAAATTTGAAATTTCACCAGTGGCTCAATAAACACCAAATACTAGCAATTTCATAGCTAGAATATGTATATTTAATTTTTATAATAAGATATTTGCATTTTGAATTTTTTACAGAAAACCCCCTTATTTTACCGATTTTCCGAAATTTCACCGAAACGATTTTCAAAACGCTACAATCTTCCCCCTTTAAAAAAATTCGGTCCCCGAATTTAAAGTAAAACTCCCCCGAAATACTAAAACATCTGAACCAAAACCATCAAGTCGTCGGGGCTCCGAAATTGTAAATACATAAAACAAATCGTAGCGCAGCGCATGCGCATGAAAAATGAGCATATAACTCAAATCAAAACTCCGTCAAGCATCCCGCAATCATCGGAGTCATGGGGAAGACATCAATACCAAATCCAAAGCAAAACCAATATGATATAAGTCGAAACTATACATGTAAAATATATTCAGGTACTGTCCTCTGACTAGTCCTGCTCATTACGAAAACACATAGCAATATCATAAAAACATACTGCTCTATAAGAAAAATCAATCCCCAAAATACGCGTATGAATACTACGTGCGTCTTGTGCGCACGGTGCAGGGTTCCTAGGCACACTAGTGAGGTCTCTCAAGCCATCAACCATGGCAATTTCAAAAAATATGGTGCCTACAAACCCTAAAGTACGGATCGTTTGCTAGATATCTAGGCGAACAAGAACTAGTTAACAGTTAACTAAATAAAATACGGAAATACAACCTTTGTAGATCCGGTGCTCCACCTCCATAGCTCCGCAACGAGGTCCTCTCCGCTGTCCAAATCGAATCTGGGCTCTAGGATCGGCTTCGTCGGAGAATGGGCAAGCTAGGTCGTCGATGTCCATGCCGAAGATGATCTACGTCGAAGCATCGATGAATCAAGCTCCACCTTCACCAAACCGTGAAAAGTTGTGAAGGAAACACACTCTACTACTTGGCAAGAGGTAGAGGATGAAGAAATAGGAAGTGGGTAGACTTTAGAATTGGATTTCTCACTCTAATCATCAATCTACCATTGATGACCTCAAGCTTCTTCACTTGAAGCAAGGAAGAAGAAGAAGGAAAATGATATGATAAGTTAATAGAAAATGAAAAGAAAATGAATTCTTATCATAATATTAACTAGAGTTAAGTGTAGAGAATGAATCATGGTTAGTGGGAATGGTTAGGGTTAAGGATGAGATAAGTATGGTTGACTTGAACAAAGCTTCATGAAGCTTTAACTAAAGAACAAAAGAAGCCACCATTCTTTTCTCATTTTCATTTATTCATTTATCAAAAATAAAAAGGATAAATAAATAGATAAATGAATAACAAATAGGAAACCCTAAACTATTTCATTAACCAAGGTTTAATCTTTACACTTGAACCCTAGCATGACATGTATCATCAAACATGATACAAGCAAGTGCACAAAAGTATATCGCATATACAATGCGCACACCCGAGCGAGAAAATCCATCTTAAGTAAACCGATACTAGTTGATGCAAAGCAATATATTAAAAATATAAATATGCATTAAATCATTAAATCAACATTTGATTCAATGATCCGGTCATGCGCACATAACCGACTGGTATCTAATATATCGGCTTATCGAATCAACGCTTGAATCGATAACTAGGTTATATCGCATACAACCTTTCGATATATTTATCGCGAGAATAGAATACGGTATCACATACACGCATTATTCTCGGTCCCGAACATATCTCATATGCGCTCCTATTTCGTTTCGCTTGACCCAGGAAACCTCTGTGTAGGACTCTAAAGACTCGTCAATACGCCGGCAGCGGATGATGATCATATCAAACATCCACAAGCCGCAAGCGGTCTGCTAAACGTAACGGCCACCCGGGTATTGAGCGATCTGAAGATCGACGAGCAAGCCCGCTCACACTCCAGTGAATCCGACCAGTAACACTACCGTACAGTCCGGTCTGATCGTCTGATATGTTGCATATCTCGCCTAGGGGTGGTAAACGTCAGACCCCAGTAGCTCGATAAGTCGTGTCGATATGAGGTCTATAACTGTTCGAGAAACTACTGGTAACACTTACCAGTAAATCTCAGCAACCCTGGCCAGGGATTTCCTGTTATAGCCAATCGAACACAGCGCAACATCAACCCCCATATACCGGGAGAGACGAATCCCCTCCTATCGCTCATTGCCTCCATGTGACTCGGGACTGTACCCAAAAACCACCGTTTTGCACGCCCTCTTGGACGTGGTAAGATGGAAATCAAAGCACAGTGGGAACCACACAAGACTCTATGACGATCTCGGGTCAACAGACTACTCTGTACCAGTGTCACCAGAGAACTGCCATCTGACGTGAGGTATAATACCATCTGGGAGTTCTCGGCGAGTCCGTCCAGTGTACCCAGTCTCTACTGAGCACCCGTATATCTCCTCTGATGTCAAACACCGATGGATATGGGATCATCCATCGCCCATCTTCATGGGTCGAGAAGGTACACGCTAGTCTACACTGGCATATCGATGCCCCATCTCGATACACCCACGACTAGGGACTTTGAAGGATGTACTTATGGACTACCATGTCCCCACTAGTATGATCCGCATCATAGTCCAGGTAGTCAAGTACAGATCCTAAGGGCTTTACCAACATGTAACAGAGAGACAATCAGCATACACGTTAAGGTAAAGATCAACCAGATAGCATACTATCATGTCGAGCAAGAAAGTCCTCCCTATATACGTCCCAGCATCCACTACAATATACATCCTATGTATAGTAATGGCCTCTAGGGCATACATATAACTAACAATCTCCCACTTGCACTAGAGCCATCTGTAGCAGTGGTTGCAGTATCTCATACTCAACCATCCCATGAAAGTCTCTCTCTGGGAACAGGCCTTTGTGAGTGGATCCGCTGTGTTGTCCTTTGAGTCTACTCTCCTAACCTCGATCACCCTGGAGATCAACCATCTCCATGATCAGGCGATGCTGCCTTAGAATAAGTCTGGATCACTGATGGGACCGGCGTTCCTTGGCATAAGCCACAACTCCATTGTCACACAATGGGAGGAACATAGTTCATCTCATGAACCTATATACACCCAAACAGCCTCTTTGGTAGCATCTTAAGTAGCGATGTATCCAGCCTTTATCGTCTAGTATGTCACGGTATCTAGCTTGGAACTCTTCCAACATACCGTCCCTTTACTGAGGGTAAAGACAATGCCTGCGACTGATATTCAGTCGTCTTTATCACCCTGGAACTATTCCAGTGATTCTTCCCAGGATCGGTTGATACCGTCTCACTACAACTAGTGAGAATCCTAACATCCAATTAAATCTATCTCATAGATCCAAAATCCAGGATTTAGGAGGTATCACTTTGATCCTATATGGAGAATCATAGTGATAAGCGGAGATTGATCGAGCGTAGCATAGGAAACTCCTTCCCTATCAAGAGTATGTCATCCACGTACTCTACGAGGATCATCACCATACTCCCTACTACCTTTTTGTTTGTACAAGGTTCATCTACCATTTTGATGATGTCAAACTCTTTGACTGCTTCATCAAAACAGATGTTCCATCTCCGCGATGCCTGCTTTATCATATAAAGCATCTTGCACACGTTTCCGCTGCTCCCACTGTCTACGAAGCCCTCTGGCTGTGTACTTATAGACGCACTCTTCTAAAACATCATTTAGAAAAGCAGTCATGACACCCAACCACCAGATATCGTAGTCATGGTATGTAGCCGTGACAAGTAGGATCTGGATGGACTTAAGCATAGCTACTGGAAAAGATTTCATCATTATCCACGCCTGGTTGATGACGAAAACCTTTAACAATTCTAGCTTTGAAAGTCTCAACCTTTCCATGTACACCAAGTAATCTTCTCAAGATATACTTGCTCCTGATGGGAATTTAACCCTTCAGATATTGCAACCAAAGTCCATACTTTGTTGGTGTATAAGGATTCCATCTCAGATCGCTAAACATCCAGCCATTCTTACAGAGTCTTACTCTCGATGGCCAGCTCGAAACTCGTTGGGTCATCATCTCATGATGCAATCCTCGCTCCCACTGTCATAGAGAAACTGAAGTATCTCTCAGGTGGGTGAGGAACCCTACTAGATCGGCGGAGAGGCTGAGGTTCGTTGGAATCTACTGAATCCTTTGGTTCTATCAAATCATCAATTGTAGTCTGTATAGCTGGAACATTTCCAGTTGTACATAACTGACCTTGCCTCGAGCTTGTCCGGATTTTGCTTTTAGACATAGGCCGGACAATCCCCAAATCTTAACTAACTTAAGACATAGGTTCTTCCCATTCCATATCACATATGAAGTGGTAGGCAACTGATTTGATTAGAACCCTATTCAATAGGTATGCAGCTTCTCAAGTGCATAACTCCCTAAAAGGAAATAGGCAACTCAGTAGTACTCATCATAGAGCGCACCTTATCATATAGGGTGTGAGTGCTCCGCCCCGATATACCATCGTGCTATGGTGTATTCGGAGGAGTAATGCTGAGAGAGAATCTCATTCTCCTTTAGAATAGTCCAGGAATTCCGTGCTCAAGTATTCTCCTCCTTGATCGCATCAAAGGACATAATACTTATACCCGTATTGGTTCTCTACTTCTAGCTTATATTCTGTGAATATCTCAAAAGGTTCGGACTCATGTTTCAATAGGAACATATGACTGAATCTTGAGAGATTATCAGAGAATATAATGAAGTATAAAGAACCGGTCTTGGCATGTGTAGACAGGGGACCTACATACTTCAACATGTATCATCCCAAGAATTTAGTAACTCTTTCTCTGTTTCCAATAAACGGAGCTATGGTCATCTTATCTTTGTGACATGACTGGCGAGTTTCACAAGATGTAAATTCAAACTGATTTAAATATACATCTATATGTAACTCTAGCCAGTCGGGTCACATTGATCTGACCTAGTCTACAATACCTTAAGAAGGATTTGTTCATTTCTGAACTCTTCTTCTTGTGTGTGTTCCGTATACTAAGAACTGTAGTTTGATTTAGAACATCAATGCTTTTAGATAACGTGCCTGAACCGATCAACTTTTGATATAGGAAATGTTCAAAACATTATCCAACAATACAAAATTTTATCGTTTCTTTACAGATAAAGAGACTGATATGATTTTGTATATCAGGTTCGGTATCTAACAACATTCGTTCAGAATCAATGTATTGTAATACAGGGTGACAGTGACCGACAGACTTGGCTGCAACTCTTGCCCCGTTTTCTGCCTCATGAAACTTATCATCCGTTCTCAGTTCTCTACCTATCTGTAGCCCTATGTAACAGATTACATATGTGGGATCCTGATCCGGTATCATATACCCAGGACGTAAAGGATACTGAGAAACAGTTCTGTATAACGAACACACCCGAAGATGATGCATCAGCATGCACTCTCTTCGTTTGGGCGGCACGGGAAATCTGGTATTCCCCAAATTCCTGCTCTGTCTTATAACAATTATAAGTTGGAGCGGGACCAACGTTCCCCAGCTCAGTATAACAAGTGGGTTCGGTCAATATTCCGTATTATTATCTTGATTAAGGCGTGATGTGGTCGCTACCAGGAGAGAGAGTGAAGAAAACACTCAGCGTGCGCTCTGTCAAGAATAGATTGGTTATTATTTTATCTAATCAGGATGGCTCCCACTGCTTTTTATCAAATCTTCCTTCAAACCCTAAAAGGAAAGACTAGCCGGGATTAATTACACACTACAAGTTCGCCAATCTTTCAGCCAGGCCAGTGTCGGTACTTTGAGGGAGGTCCCCCGTGCTTTCGCACGAACCTAATTAATGTAAACCTCGTTTTCCCAGAGGCGTAACCCCGTTGACACCTTTCTAGACACCTACTTGATCGGCTAATTGTAATGTATAAAACTCTCCCAGGAGTAACACTTACTCGCAGCGGGTATCGGGATCCAACTATCTCATAGAAGGTATGCAATCTCATTGCAAATCTCAACACTTGAAATTCCCGATAATATTTTGCCCCTAGCGTCCTATGACCTTGACGCAGGCCAACAAACCATAGTCCGCTAGTCAAGTTCAACCCGTCATTTCCTGATTGAATTAAACCCACCCGCACGACCCTTGACGCAGGCCAACAAAGTCGCACGACTACCCTAATCCAATCACATCATATGCTTATGCAGATAAGCACCAGTTAGCTACCGCACACTACGCCTTGACGCAGGCCAACAAACGTAGCACGAATACTAACTACTACTTATCTGAAATGACGGAGGGCTACGACAGGTTTTTCTGAAAACCTATTGCGTAATGAACTTGATATCGTTGTAGAATCAAATGATTTTGAAATGGAGTGTTTTTGAGGCTTTTCTAGTTTTGCTAAAGGAGTCACTCCCGGTGAAGGGATCGTCGGTCCTTTCCTCGTCGAATGAGGTGCGGGATATATCATATATATCACTGTGCAAAGCAAAAACACTTAAAAGCAATCAAAAGACAAACCGAGTGTGTAGCATCTGCCAGTTATTGCTAAAGGAGTCACTCCCGGTGAAGGGATCTCGGTCCTTTCCTCATCGAATAAGGTGCAGGATATATCGCATATACCGCTGTGCAAAGCAAGAACTGTAGCTACCTGTTTTATTTTGAAATTCGATTCTACAACATCTTAGGTTTCTTTTAATTCATTAATCATATTAATGAAGTCCCATCATTTAAGTACCTAAACATCACAGATAGATATGACGTACACTTATGCCATCCGCATTCGCCTCGATGTCCCCTCGTGCACCGTTAGGTTAGGTAACTAACGGCAGAGCAGGGCAGGGCTAGCGCGGGTGTAAAACATAAGTAACGTCTATATAATATATCATATATACTATATACTATATCCATCACAGAAACATCACATGATCTCATCACAGATATCGCAGCAGAAGAATCATATGAAATATTGGATATACTAGGACGTCCGTGTTTTCAATACGAGCCAGTATAAAACACGGATTCCACGGTCGTGATGAATAGCCAAACCCACACCCCTAGACCCCTACGAGAGCGGCAAGCAACCCTGCCAATTCTGGAGTTAGGAGACCCGGACTCGACTCCTCGAGTTGGTCTCCCACTGGACTCCAGAACCCGGTTACTTGTGCCCTCCTCCTTGGGTCTATCCTAGTGCGGAAAAGTAAATAATATACAACAGGTGACAACTCCCGCAACCTGGAAGCGCCCCAATAAAAGAATATTACATACAAGTTTTTACATGAATGAAAATGAAAAACACTCATCTCACATAAAAACCCCCGGCTATTCAAACACGACGATCCAATATAACATATCCAGCAATACATAACATCACATGTCATCAACGTAAGTAAATATGTCCATCCCAATTTTCGTTGACATATAGCAACGAAACCGGCGATATCACATTTTACACTTACGGTCACAGAAAAGAAAGTGTAAAACTACAACAGTTGGAATCCGCAATCTGCATAGACATCGCATGCCTAATCAAATGAATACCTTAGACATCACATGCCTAACAATTATAAACCCCGCATTTTAGTCTCATTATCGAAAACACTTTTCAATATCAAGTCGGGCAATTCAACAAGATTCCCGACATCCTGATCGAATACTCGTCGCAAACTTCAGTAGACGGCCGCACCCCCGACACCGTCGACGAAGTGCACCAAGGCGGAACACCGCTACCGCGAGCACCCGAACGGATGCTTTCGGCGACGGGGTTCTCCTACAGTCACTTGGTCGGGGCTATGGAGTGAGGCTGTCTATTAAGTTTACCGGCGAATATCCGCGTACGCTACGTGATTGCGACGGACTTTTGATCACATCAAAAATCCGTAGCAACCGATCAAGTGAGACTAAATTGCTACGTTTATAACATTCATTCAGTTATCTCATAACTTATTGTGAATTCCAATTATTGTATCCCATTCCAGATAAACAGAAAATGTTAAACTTTTCGATCGAACAATCGAACACCCAAGTTTTCCCGATACTGATCAACACATGAAACAAGTATAACAACATTCCGTTCGTGCCTCAGTACCAACGGTCCAGCCGTAGAAGGGTCAAGCCAACGCCTCACATGTGGCACGCCGTACTGCCCCAAACCCGAAGGTTCAAAGGGCAGTTCAAGAAGGTCACATAATCGAGTTAAGGTTTGTTGTCTTCTAGAGGGTCCATCGCGTTACTTGCACTACTTAGAACGTCGTTAAACTACGGAAAAATCCAACACTTGGAAATTTCCCGACAGGGGAAAAATCGGGTATTTATATCCGGTCGAACTTTTTAACATATTCTAAAATTTATCCGGAAAACACATGGACAGAATTAGACTTTCCGATCGAAACAATGATTCCCAAAACAACTCAGAACAACTCAACTCTTGAGTTCATTTTAAATATTCCAGGAAAATGAGCATTGAATTTTACGAGTTACTGTGAAATTTGACACGTGTCGGCTTCTTATTGGCGGCCCTTCCGCCGCGCAAACCCCCTTTGTGCGGCGCTTCCGCCGCGATTTTGTGGAATTAGGGTACCAAATTTCACAGTAATTCTTAAAAAATCCTGTTTGTTTTTCTGGATATTTTTAATTGCCAAAAATCAACAATTTTGAAAAAAGTACAGAGAGCAATTTTGCAATGGGATTTTGGTTCGATCGGGTTTCTAATTCCGTCCGGGGATCGCCTAAGGCTCTAGCTAGGCTCTGATACCACTGCAGGGTTCCTAGGCACACTAGTGAGGTCTCTCAAGCCATCAACCATGGCAATTTCAAAAAATATGGTGCCTACAAACCCTAAAGTACGGATCGTTTGCTAGATATCTAGGCGAACAAGAACTAGTTAACAGTTAACTAAATAAAATACGGAAATACAACCTTTGTAGATCCGGTGCTCCACCTCCATAGCTCCGCAACGAGGTCCTCTCCGCTGTCCAAATCGAATCTGGGCTCTAGGATCGGCTTCGTCGGAGAATGGGCAAGCTAGGTCGTCGATGTCCATGCCGAAGATGATCTACGTCGAAGCATCGATGAATCAAGCTCCACCTTCACCAAACCGTGAAAAGTTGTGAAGGAAACACACTCTACTACTTGGCAAGAGGTAGAGGATGAAGAAATAGGAAGTGGGTAGACTTTAGAATTGGATTTCTCACTCTAATCATCAATCTACCATTGATGACCTCAAGCTTCTTCACTTGAAGCAAGGAAGAAGAAGAAGGAAAATGATATGATAAGTTAATAGAAAATGAAAAGAAAATGAATTCTTATCATAATATTAACTAGAGTTAAGTGTAGAGAATGAATCATGGTTAGTGGGAATGGTTAGGTTTAAGGATGAGATAAGTATGGTTGACTTGAACAAAGCTTCATGAAGCTTTAACTAAAGAACAAAAGAAGCCACCATTCTTTTCTCATTTTCATTTATTCATTTATCAAAAATAAAAAGGATAAATAAATAGATAAATGAATAACAAATAGTAAACCCTAAACTATTTCATTAACCAAGGTTTAATCTTTACACTTGAACCCTAGCATGACATGTATCATCAAACATGATACAAGCAAGTGCACAAAAGTATATCGCATATACAATGCGCACACCCGAGCGAGAAAATCCATCTTAAGTAAACCGATACTAGTTGATGCAAAGCAATATATCAAAAATATAAATATGCATTAAATCATTAAATCAACATTTGATTCAATGATCCGGTCATGCGCACATAACCGACTGGTATCTAATATATCGGCTTATCGAATCAACGCTTGAATCGATAACTAGGTTATATCGCATACAACCTTTCGATATATTTATCGCGAGAATAGAATACGGTATCACATACACGCATTATTCTCGGTCCCGAACATATCTCATATGCGCTCCTATTTCATTTCGCTTGACCCAGGAAACCTCTGTGTAGGACTCTAAAGACTCGTCAATACGCCGGCAGCGGATGATGATCATATCAAACATCCACAAGCCGCAAGCGGTCTGCTAAACGTAACGGCCACCCGGGTATTGAGCAATCTGAAGATCGACGAGCAAGCCCGCTCACACTCCAGTGAATCCGACCAGTAACACTACCGTACAGTCCGGTCTGATCGTCTGATATGTTGCATATCTCGCCTAGGGGTGGTAAACGTCAGACCCCAGTAGCTCGATAAGTCGTGTCGATATGAGGTCTATAACTGTTCGAGAAACTACTGGTAACACTTACCAGTAAATCTCAGCAACCCTGGCCAGGGATTTCCTGTTATAGCCAATCGAACACAGCGCAACATCAACCCCCATATACCGGGAGAGACGAATCCCCTCCTATCGCTCATTGCCTCCATGTGACTCGGGACTGTACCCAAAAACCACCGTTTTGCACGCCCTCTTGGACGTGGTAAGATGGAAATCAAAGCACAGTGGGAACCACACAAGACTCTATGACGATCTCGGGTCAACAGACTACTCTGTACCAGTGTCACCAGAGAACTGCCATCTGACGTGAGGTATAATACCATCTGGGAGTTCTCGGCGAGTCCGTCCAGTGTACCCAGTCTCTACTGAGCACCCGTATATCTCCTCTGATGTCAAACACCGATGGATATGGGATCATCCATCGCCCATCTTCATGGGTCGAGAAGGTACACGCTAGTCTACACTGGCATATCGATGCCCCATCTCGATACACCCACGACTAGGGACTTTGAAGGATGTACTTATGGACTACCATGTCCCCACTAGTATGATCCGCATCATAGTCCAGGTAGTCAAGTACAGATCTTAAGGGCTTTACCAACATGTAACAGAGAGACAATCAGCATACACGTTAAGGTAAAGATCAACCAGATAGCATACTATCATGTCGAGCAAGAAAGTCCTCCCTATATACGTCCCAGCATCCACTACAATATACATCCTATGTATAGTAATGGCCTCTAGGGCATACATATAACTAACACACGGAAATCAAAATCCAAATATGTGCCATACATATGCATAGAAACAACATCTAAGTGCATCGGGTGTGCACGAAACATCTGTCGTAGGCAACATGTGTGCCTGACAGCAAAATCAGGTGCATCTGACATGCACGAAAAATCTCGATTTAGTGCATCTGGTGTGCACCAAAATCACACTTCAAAACATGCGCCCAACATGCGCGAAAATCCAAATCAGGTGCATCTATCGTGTACGAAATCATGAAATCCAATATCATGTGCCGAATATACGTAAAATCCAGTCAGGTGCATAAGGTGCACAAAACAAATATCGAACATCACCATCGAAATCAAAGTCCAGTGCATCTAAGTGCACAAAAGGCGTATCACTGCACTGCAAGCATATATAAACTATACAGAGTGCAGGAACCAAATCGTGCGTATATACGCACAAAATCAACTCAAATGTCTAAAACCGTAAAATCACAAACATGTGAAACCAAAGCACGAAAACGATATCAAGTGCAACACTGTGCAAAGATCGTAAATCCTCAATCATCAAAATCAAATCATGCGAATAAATCACCCAAAACATCGAAATCAATAATGGCGGAATAGTACCGCTCAAGCGCATCCTCTAAGAATCTCGGGCCAACTGTCGCGGTCACTAGTGGGACGTCTCATCAATGATCATGAACTCTGGCCTGCTGGTGTGCGTAACAATGACCACTCCTGGGTCAAGGTCTTCTTGTAATTTATTCCAGAAAGGTCCTATCGAGATCTCTCCCAAATCTCGTCTCTGCCGAACTGTCCGGAAGTCATCGTCCCTTACTAGATCTGTTCTCGTTCTGGAACACCTGCATACTCAACGCGACTCCTTCTGGAAGGTAAATCCAAGTACCACTCCTCGGCATGCGCATCGCATCTCTGATGTCGGCGGAGTGGAACGTCATCTCATCTAGATCTGGTACGAACCTCTTTCTTCACTTTTCTCTAATGTCGACCGCTTCGGACTCATCTCGTCGTGGCTGCATGGACTGAGCTCCCACGGCTATCCTCGTATCCGGAGTCTCCCAAGAAATGCATCTCACCACCTAGCATCCGAATTAAGTCGAGCCATCCGATCGATTTGTCAAAACCTCATAATCACCAAAGAGCTCAACATCTTGGGCATAGTATAATAGTATCGAGTACATACCACAGCATCGGTGGTCCAGCCGTAGAAGGGCAAACCCAAGCCTCACTAATGGCGCCGCAGAACTGCCGCAAACCCGAAGGTTCAAAGTCTTTCACACGGTCATTAAGTCGAGTTAGGGTTTCATTCTTCTAGAGGGACCATAGAATTGCCTGCATGTCCTTCCGATACTTCAAACTTGGAATAGTAGGTTTCTGACATTCGATCGTCTCTGTCGACTCTCAACGTCTCCGCGTGAAGTCATCTCTAGCTGGAATCAATTTATCTGATGACCTCTCATCGGGGTAGCGAACGAACCACATGTCCTAGTCATTCATCCTCGGTGACTAGCGACCTTCTATCATCTCTTAGTACAACCTTGTACTGCAATAGCTCCCACAACTGGGGCGATATCCCGTCGTTCGCTGCAACAACTGGCTCACACGTCCGCACGCTGAACAGTGCCTCAATCATCATGAGTAAGTAATATACCAATGGTCATCAAAATCTTGCTGGCCTCTGTCAGTGGCTCAATCCTCTAGTGCTGATCGGCACGTCCAAGTAATCTCATATAGCGATCCATCCAACACTCGTGGCGCGAAAGCACAATCAAAAGACACATCTCTACAATCGTGTATCACCGGAATTATGCTCTGGTCAGTCCTCGTTCGTAACGAGCTCGTGATGACCGCAACTCTAGCCGTAGCTCTCCCTTCCCGTAATCGTGGCAGCAAACCATAACTGGTACCGATGAGGCTAGATCAGTAATGAATATAATACTGAGCAATGAAATGTACATCCTAAGGCTCCTTAAGTGGAGTGGCGTGTCGTAAGTATGCCGTGGAACATACCCACGGTACGTCACTCTACTCTAGTCACCTATTCCATCAACCAAGGGTCATCCTACGCTCCGAATGTAAAACCTAACGCTCTGATACCAACTTTGTCACGTCCCGAAAGTACGGAACATGACCGGCACTTAAACTACGAAACGTCTCGAGGCGTACGTAATCTAAGTAAACCGAAAACCCAGAAATCCAAACCAAGAAAAGTAGTAGAGTGAAGGAAAACCAATTTAAATCAAGTAGTTTTAATAGCATAGCCGAATTATGCGTTTAAAAAAAACATCAAATATTTCCTGAAAATTTCGGCAGAGTCTCCTTTGTAAATACTGGCCCCCAAATGGGATACAACATGAATAGTATACGAAATCAATAAAAAGGCATCCCCAAGCGGGAGCTAGCTCTTCGTCAATCGACGGTCACAACCACACAAGCAATATAATATACAACGCCAAGGGCGAGGATCAAAATTGAAAAAGAAACTCAAAAACCACAAGAAAACCACAGAAATACAACGCGCGACTCTAAGGTCGAGAGAATAAACATCACTGGTCTCTATCTCAAATAAATACATGTTTGGTTGATGGAACTTCTAGATACAACAGAATAATGATATACAAGATATATAATGGGGGTACGATACAAATAAACCCACATACTAGCAAATCACCCGGAAATGGATGTAGTGCTAGCAAAGCCGTAATGAAACCTGTACGGCGAAACCTGCAAGAACTGTGGCACAACGGGGGTGAGTTGCCAACTTGTGAATAGAAAAACATCTACGGAAAGAAATCGCATAAATAACGCAACCTAGGTCAAAGATCATAATATATCCTCAATTATATATATAACATGCAACCTATAACAAGGCTAGGGTAAATATCTAACCCGAGTGTAATCTCATGTGCCCGTGTCAGTGCCCCAGGTAGCAATATATCATATGAATGAGGTATGAATGCATGGAAACAGAATACATGTAAATGAAGAACTGTTTTCATAATTTAGTGAGATTTCCTTTGTATTTTTAAAATGAGGTATCACAATGAAATCAGCATAAAACAGTGCCTAGCATCGGCACAAAACGTAATCCCAATATCTCGATATCTCTGTACCTCAATATCTCGAAATCTCAATGTCTCAATCACAATATCTAGGGCGCCGTCAGTCCAGACCGGACCCTACCATCCATTTCAAGACCACGACGGTATCCTCTGGATATCCGACGTTCGGGTAAAATCACCGGTAGGTAGTGCTCCCCTGCCAGGCTCACATCGTCATCATCACGCGCTTCTTGCCCTGGGGTACCTTACCGGGTCCACCATGTACCCGAAACGGTTCATCCGTCTCCTCGAATCGGGTCTCGAAATCCATCAGCAAACTCATGGTGGACGACTCATACATCATGGGGAAAACCGCACTTTTTTTTATTTAAAAAGAGAGAAATCAGTCTATATAAGTTTTGCGGTTTTCCCCCCAAATCCAGAAAATTTCATGGAAATCCGAATCCAAATCATCAATAGCATGTAAAACCATGAATATAGGCATAACAATGAATAACAGTATGCATGAAGTGATAAGTAATAACTACAATGTTAAGCTGGCATATAAGGCAGGTACACTAATATCATGTCAAATTACTAACTAACAAGCTAAGTCAAGCAATAATATTTTCTAAGGTGTACGTGACATGGCAATTACCGATGAATATGTGTGTGAGCTGGCAAGTAAGTGTACGTGGTACATACGCATCATCGGTAATGGTGCTGGTGTCCTAACAATATGATATCAACATTGCAATAAGAAATTATAACATAAGTATGCGATGCGAAGCGAACCACAATAATAAGCGGGAGCTGAATACTAGACGCAACTGTAACTAACCTGCATTAATCTAATATAAGTCCTACAAATGGTTCCTTTTGAAATAACACGAATCATAGGGTTTTGAAAATAGGGGCTACGGTGTTTTTATGAAAAGATACGTCTTTTGAAATATCCGTAGGATCCCTTGGGCTGTCTTTTAAAATACCCACGATTCGTTAGTTTTTGAAATAGGTAAGAATCGAATCTAATCTAACAACTAAACTAAACTAAAGGGCTAAGCTAACAAGCTGGACTACAGGTAGGGAAACCGCCTAACATCTGAGTCAATCCATATACATACCTGTATATATATTAGTCGGTGATCCCGCCTCAATAATATCATATCCGATACCATATCTACAATCAGATATCCCAAGTCAAGAGTACGGATCAATCATCAAGATATAGCTCGTACGTAAATCCGTCGTACGACATCCCCAAATCTGGGTACGGGTCAATATCATATTCCTCACGCCATTCCTCTGGTATCCACTTTATTCAAGATCGTAGTCTAGGGTACTGACCTATGTCTAGTACAATACTAATATCCTCAAGATACTCATGATCTGACTACTGATCGACAATCTCGTACAAACCGATATCATTAGCACATATCATCATCAAGGGGTATACATCGCCCAATACGGCCTAGTATCAATATCCTAGCATATTATATCTTATATCACGATCACATGTCGACCATTTTATTAACAACACTATTCACCCGTATCGTCGTCCCAAGATCCGCTATAACACCAGGACGTACCTCAAGTACGAATCCTGCCATATCACCGATATCACAACCACAAAACAAATCTCATCGACTCAGCTCAATCCCAAGTATCATCCTCAAATCCGTATGTGAACACATAGTCCCATACCCATGTGAACACACAACTATAAAGAATCCCATGAGCACATATAAATAGGAATGTATGCAAGTATGTATGTGTGTATGTGTAGTGCAACACTGCCCTAGGGTTCGCAACACTAAAATAATCCAACACACCAATATCCATCCTAAACATCGTTATTAATCCTAAATAACATATAATAAATTGTTGGTGTGTATACGCATCCGTATACACCACCACGGACTGCGGGGGTGCTATACGCCATCCACCCGACTTCTCCCCGTAGATACAAATCTACTCACCTGGTACTCGCTCGCCGGTGCCGACGTCGCCACGCGCTTGCTTGTCGTCTCGAAGTCCACATGGGGTACCTACATATCATAACGCACCGTATCGCATTAAAATCCGACTCATGACCAAAACGACTCACGAATCCCACATAGGTCAAAACCTATGGTTGCTTTCACAAATCGACCCAAAAACCCTCGACGTCGGCGTACAAACGCCAAACCATCGAGAAAACTCCCAACACACTCATTTGTACAATTACAAGCACTAATTATAATATAAAATAGCTTAAAATTCACAAAAACCCCAATTTCACTTAAAAAGTTATTTTTCCGAAAATCTAGCAAGCACAAATCACCGTTTTAGTACAAAACTCGATGTATAAACGAACCTAGCATCCACAATATTCACTAAATATCATAACAAAGTCATATAAACCATTCCTATAATTTATTCTCATCAATTTGTATAAATTCCAAAATCCTAGTTTGCAAAAATATCAATTTTTTAACACCTTTTAAAGCAAAATTCACAATTCAACAATTAAGCTTGGTTTTGCATGACCTAAGATATTAAACCACTCATAATAATGTTAATGATGTGATGAAACCCCAACCATATTTTTAATCTCGCATTTTGAATTAAAACTAAAAACCTAGTTTGCAATATTAACCACCTTTAACAATTTTAAACTAAAAATTAGCAAACTAGTTACAAGTTTAGCTTTTTCATTTAATTTCAAGTTAACCTACTCATTAAAACCATACTCTAAGGATAGAAACCCTAATTAGATTTTAATCCCAATTATATTCATAGTTTCCAAAAACTAGTTTGTTAAAAAGCTTAAGTATGGACATTTTGCAAGTAACAATTTGTAACTATTAACTAAATTAGGTTTTCCATGTCTTCTCATGCCAAACTACACCTTGCAAACATAAACAAGTGACAACAACCATATTTGAATTCAAACCCTAACTTGATCCAAACCCTTTTTTCTAGAATTTACAACTCTCCATTAACACTTAATTAATTTAGCTCAAGCAATATATCAACAATTAACCATAAGATTAAGATCTTATACCTCACAAATTGGAGATCTAGCATGAAAATATTGGCTTCCAAAATGGCTTCTTGATCCATGATCCACACTAGAATAGGTCAAGAAGAAATGGGTAGAGATTGGATTTTGATTTTGTGGGATTTTTGATGGATTTTTGTGAGGTTTTTGGAGATGAAATGAAGTGGAAACTTGGGGGGAAAATGTGGGGGGGCTGCTGAATATTTCGGCCAGAAGAGGGGAGTGGGGAGAGGTGAGTGATTGTTGTGGAAATTCCAAGGTCAAAGCCCTTCCCAATTACCATAATACCCCCAACTACTTTACTATATATAAAAACCTTATTTTAACCCATTTCTCACATGATTTAAGGTCAAAAAGAGAGAAATAAAATTCTTGGGCTGCTACAATAGTGTGGGGCCGGCCAAGGGGAGTGAGGGTGAGTGTGAGAGACTTTACAAAAATATTCTATGCAAAAAGACCCCCCACAATACCATATTTGCAAGTTTTAGTTCAAATAACTATATTTTTGTTTTCCATAAAATAAATCAATTAAAACTTGAAATAAAATACTAAAAATTTATATTACAACTAGATTTTAATCAACATGATTGTAAGGATTAAAATTAGCCCATTTAAATTTGTATTTATCGCTAATTTAATGTATTTTCTTACCGGCTTAAAATAATAATAAAATAATTTTTTTTCAGAAAATTTGAAATTTCACCAGTGGCTCAATAAACACCAAATACTAGCAATTTCATAGTTAGAATATGTATATTTAATTTTTATAATAAGATATTTGCATTTTGAATTTTTTACAGAAAACCCTCTTATTTTACCGATTTTCCGAAATTTCACCGAAATGATTTTCAAAACGCTACACTTTTGTTCATTCATGAAGCTTCATGAATGCTTTGACTTGATGACCATTTTGTTTTTAGCTTAACCCTAACCATTGCATTAAACCATGATTAGTTCTCTACACTTAACTATGGTCATGTTATGATAAGGATTGATTATTCTTTTCTTTTTTAATTAACTTATCATAACATAATTCTTCTTCTTCTTCCTTTCTTCACTTGAAGAAAGCAAGCTCCATCAATGGTGATTGATGGAAATGAGTGAGAAATCCAATTCTAAAGTCTACCCACTTCCTATTTCTTCATCCTCTACCTCTTGCCAAGTAGTAGAGTGTGTTTCCTTCACAAGTTTTCATGACTTGGTGAAGGTGGAGCTTGATTTAGCGATGCCTCGACGTAGATCATCTTCGGCATGGACATCGACGACCTAGCTCGCCATTTCTCCGACGAAGCCGACGCTAGAGCCCGGGAATTCATTTGGACAGCAAAGGGACTTCGTTGCGGAGCTATGGAGGTGGCGCACCGGATCTACAAAGGTTGTATTTCCGTTTCTTTGTAGTTAAGTTGTTAACTAGTTTACTTTTCGCCTAAACATCTAGCCAACGATCCGTATTAGGGTTTCTCGGCACCGTTAAAATTTGAAATTGGTATGGTTGATGCCTTTTGAGACCTCTAGTGTGTGCCTAGGAACCCTACAGCTCTCCTTAAGCCGTTCATGCTAATTATCTACGTATCACAAAACACTTAAATATATATATAATATGTTCAC
The DNA here is from genome assembly GCA_030015575.1 of Agapanthus africanus. NCBI lineage: Eukaryota > Viridiplantae > Streptophyta > Magnoliopsida > Asparagales > Amaryllidaceae > Agapanthus > Agapanthus africanus. Next base: position 328,162,588 of record JASDDO010000018.1, read on the forward strand.
GTATTACACTACGAAACTGCGGGGGTGCTATACGCCATCCACCCGACTTCCCCCGTAGATATACATCTACTCACCTGGACGCCTCGGCTAATCTGATCTGATTCCAGCTCTGTCATCTCCACGCCGCATCCGATGCCTCTGCACCATATCCTAGAAATGTACACAAGTAAAAAGAGAATAAATATATAATTAGTCGCGGACACAACCAATACAAGTCAACCACACGGCCTAACTAGACGCGCACGCACTGGTGCACAAAACACGCTCGCGACAACGCCACAAACCACAACTAAGGTCGCTATACGTGGCAAACCCCAAACCAAAAACCCAATCGCACCAATCGCGCGTTCACAACACACTAAATATTATCAGAAATATATTATAACCTTCAAAACCTCGCACTTAATTCAATTCGATTTATTCCGAAAACCTAATAAGCATCAATTTCTATTGTAGTTCAAAACTTGATGTTTTAACAAAACTAGCGGCCGCAATACTCATTTAATAGCTTAATTAAGCCAAGCTAAGCTTAACTAAATTTTATCTCACCAATTTATATAAACCTTAAAAATCTTGTTTGCAAGTTAGCTTAATTAGGACAATTTAAAAATAGCCATTAGTAATTTAACAAATAGGAACAAATAGGTTAGATTTTGCATGCCTTGATATGTTAAATTACACATTGCAACCTTAATGGTATGATGAAAACCCTAACTTGCATTCAAACCCTATCCTTGAAATTTCAAGTTTGCAATTTGAACCATAATTAAACAACAAAATAACTTAAATTAGGGTAATTTAACATCAAGTAACCATTGGTTAAGATTATACCTCAAAATCTTTTGGAATGAGATCCACACATGCAAAAACTTAGCCTCCAAAATGCTAACTTTTCTCCAAGATCCAAGCTAGATTGAGAAAAGAATAATGGGTAAAGATTAGATGAAGAGTTTGTTAGGTTTTTTGTTGATTTTTGATGGATTTTGGAGAATTTTTGAGAGGAATTGAAGTGGGGGATTTGGGAAGGGGCTGCTGCAGGAAGAATAGGGGAGGGCTCGGCCAATTTGAGGATGAGGAGAGAGAGGGTGACGTGTTGTAATGCCAAGTCAAATAAAACCCCAAACCTTAATATAATAAGCCCACGTCATACTTCTTTAATCTTTTCCTTCTATTTTCTTTTCTTTAAGACTTTTGAAGTGGGGAAAACTTTAGGGAGGGCTGCTGTGCTCGGCCAGCACATAAGGGGAGAGGTGTGTGAGTGAGTGAACACACAAAAAGATAAACACCAAACCTCAATTTCTAACTAATTTATTTTCACAAGTTAAGCTTTTTTCTATTATATTTTCTAAAACCATCTTGACAACTTCTTTTCATTTCAAAAACAACATGTTACATTTTTGTTTAAGGTGTCATGATGCACAAAACTTGTATTAACATATTCCAATTTGTAATTATCACTAATTAAATGTATTAGTGAAGGCTTAAAATAATATTTAAAATAATGAATTACGGAAAATTATTTTTGTGAACTAGCAATTTTATAAGTGACCCATTAAATACCAAATGCTAGCAATTACATTGCTAGAATAGGTGTATTTAATTCTATGTTGAAAAATAATTGTATCTTGGTTTTTACGGGAAACACAAGTTATTTTAAAGATTATCGAAAATTTCACCTAAACGATTTTCAAAATGTTACACTCGGTTATGAGCTATGTGATACCCAATTCGAGAAGAGGTAGGCACCGTCTGCGGGTACATAGTGGACCCGGTAAGGTATCCCGGGACAAGAAATGATTGTCATGGAGTAGCCAATAAGCCTGGCAGAGGGAACACTACCTACCGGTGATAGTATTTGGGCTCGGCGGTTATCCGGAGGATACCGACCAAAGTCGTGAGATGTTATGGGTCAATCCGGACTGACGGAGCCCATGGGCCGATCTAGACTGACGGAGCCCGAGATATAAGAATTTACGTATCGATGATGGATACGGGTTTCATGAGGTTTCGAGCGTCGGTGTTGGGCACTCACGTTCCATGATTTTGATGTGTCGTTGATGGACACATGTTGGTTGATATCCTCATATTTACATGCATATGCTTTCATGATGTTTCGAGTGTCGATGTTGGACACTCAGGTTCCATGATGTTGTTGTGTCATTGATGGACACGTGGATGATATCCACATACATACAGGCACTGATTATATTATTGGCATATATGCAGACACGGTCACCCTAGATATCATAATATTACTTTCATGATATAGTTGACCTAGGAAATCGTTGTTTTATTCGATTTCTACCTGCTGATGTTTTCTACTCACGAGTTGGCAACTCACCCTCGTTGTGCCACAGTTCTTGCAGGTTGACCACATGGATCAGTAGCGGTAACGCTGGCACACAGCTTGCTTTCGGGTGATTTGCTTTGGTAGGTGGGACATATTGGATCGTGCCCATTCTTGTATTATTATTCCTGTTGTATCTAGTCAACTCCATTAATCAGAAATTAGTAATTGTATAAGTAGTAAGACTTAGAAAGACTTGTGTTTGCGAGACTTAGAGCGACGGATTATATGTTCGCTATTTGGGGATTTGATGTCTTGCTTCTTTACATTATCTTTTGTGTTGATCTTTGTCGTTGGGCGTCATATACATATATTCTTGACTTGCGTGGTTGTGATTACGCCGATTGGCGAAGAGCTAGCTCCCGCTTGGGGATTCCTTTTATATTATTATGTATATGTGGTTTTGGTTCAAAATATACAAAGGAGGTGCTGCCCAAATTTTTAAAAGATGAAACATGCTTTTCATCTAGTATAATCCAGTTGCATTTTCATGTTCCATTATCTATACATTTAAGAAAACGTTTGATTTCATCATACCTTTATTTCAAAACTTCACCTCTTTTATTTTCTTTAAAAAGGTTTAGATTCTTGGGCTTCGGCTTACTTAAGTTACGTTACGCCTTTAAATGTTGCGTGATTTAAGTGCCGGTCACAAACTAAATTTTCGGGTCATGACAATCCTAATGAGGAAAAGTAAATAATATACATCAATGGTGACATCATCCTCAACCCGGAAGTGCCCCAATAAAAGAATATTACATACAAGCTTTTGAAAATGAAAAACTCCTATCTCACATAAAAAAAAACCCGGCTATTCAAAACACGACGATCGAATATAACATATCACAGCAATACATAGCATTACATGTCATCAACGTAAGTAAATATGCGTATCCCAATTTTAGTTGACATATAGCAATGAACCGGCGATACACCACATATTACACTTACGGTCGTAGAAAAGAAAGTGAAAAACTACAACAATTGGAATCCGCAACCATCTTAGACATCATAAACCCAATGTATCACATACTTTGGATTTCATGCCTAACCAAATGAATTCCTTAGACATCACCTGCCTAACAATTATAAACTACGCATTTTAGTCTCGATATTGAAAACACTTTTCAATAACCAGTCGGGTAATTCAACAAGATTCCCGATAACCTGATCGAATGCTCGTCGGAAACTTTATTAGACGGCCGCACCCCCGATGTCGTCGACGAAGTGAACTTAGGCGGAACACCGCGGCCACGAGCATCCGAATGGATGCTTTTGGTGACGGGGTTCTCCTATAGTCACTTGGTTGGGGGTTTGAGGCGTGGCTATCTAGTAAGGTTACCCGGCGAGTATCCGCGTACGCTATGTAATTGCGACAGACTTTTGATCCACATCAACATTCCGTGGCAACCGATCAAATGAGACTGAATTGCAAGATTTATAATATTCAAACTAGTTATCTCATAACTAATTATGTGGATTCCAAATATTGTATAACAATTACAGATAGCTAGACGATATTAAACTTTTCGATCGAATTAACAAACACCCAAAATTTCCCAAAAGCTCAACATTTGAGCGGAGTTTAAAAAGTACCCAGAACATGCCACAACACCTATGAACCATCCGTAGAAGGGCCGACCTATGCCTCACTCATGTCGCCGCGGAACTGCCACAAACCCTAGGGCATGACCGCGGTTTCCCGATCCAAAAAGTCGAGTTTGGGTATCGTTCTTCTAGAGGGTCTACAGAATCGCTTGCATGATTTTCTGAAGATTAAACTTGGAAAAAATCCAACTCTTGGAAAATTTCCAGCGAGGGAAAATATGAGTTATTGATATCCGTTCAAACTTTTTAACGTCGTCTAAATAACCCGAATAGATGTTAGAATTACGACTATGAAACACTCCGAATTGCCTTTACAGAAAGTTAACATTTCATGCAATTTCAGCAAAAACAAGCAATACCTAAAACACCAAAACCCAGACACTGGAACACCACAAAAATTTGAAGCCAAAACACCATAGGAAAACCGGTGAGCTCGGATTTATAGTGAATGTGGCCGGCCAAAATCCGACCGACTTGCTCCAAATTTCTGTGGTGTTCATGTTATATCACATACAACATTCTGCAGTTGCTTAAAAAAATTTTAGAGGCCATTTAAAAATCGACAGAAAATAGATTTCATTGTTTCAAGTTTCGGAGTAGTTTCGGTTTCGTAATCTAACAAACATCGTCTAATTCTCTAGTATGGCTCTGATACCACTATAGGGATTCCCTAGGCGGCAGCAAGGTTTCGGGAGGCATCGTCCATGCCAATTTCAAATTTTTGCCGTACTAAAGAACCCTAACCTAGAATCTTAACTAGAGATTTAGACGAATCAAGAATTCAAACAACTTTACATCTAAGTGAACAAAAAATACAACCTTTGTAGACCGGTCCTTCACTTCAATAGCTTCATATAGTACTCCCTTCGCTCCAAGTAGTGAACTCCCGGACTCTAGAAAGGCTTTACAAGATGAACGGAACAAGCTTGCTTGAAGTCTTCGAAGCCGAAAATGATCTACGTCGAGGAGACACCAACTCAAGCTACCTCTTCACTAATTTGGGTTTAGTGAAGCAAACACCCTAAACTAAATGGCTAATATCGTAGAGGATGATGAAGTAGGAATTTTGCTCACTTTAGATTTATTTTTCTCACAATATTTCTTCACTTTGAGAAAAGCTAGCAAGCTTTCTCTAGATGAAGAAGAAGATGAAGTGGAGATGAGAATGAAACTCAGGATGTGAGAATAGCAACCATGGGTGAGTTAGTGTCATACACTAACTCATGTAGAGAATAAACCATGGCTAACAATAATGGTTAGGTTAATAAATATCTATAAATAAAACAAAATTAGTGGACTTGGTCAATGGTTCCACAAGCTTCTACAAGCTTGAACCATGTGACTAATTTCCAACGAATTTTGATTAACTTTAAATAAAAAAACCTTACATTATTATAAGCATGGTGTGGCATACACCCATGAAGCATGTGGCATCAAGCATGATACAAATTCATGTACATTAATATATATCACATATATACTATATGCACACAAGTGAGAAAAAGAAATGTTTAAGTGAGCTAATATTAGTTAATGTAAATTAATATATCACATATATAATTATATATTAAATTATTAAATCAACACTTGATTTAATAATCCGGCTATATCATATATAACCGACTAATATCAAATGTAACATCCTATCGAATTAACACTTGATCCGATAACCCGGCCATATCACATATAACCGACCGATATCATATATCGCGAGAATAGAATGCGGTATCACATACGCATATTAATCTCAGTCCCGCACATATCACATATGTTCTCCTATTTCGTTTCGCATGAACCAGGAAACCTCTGTGTAGGACTCTAAAGACTCATCAATACGCCAGCAGTAGGTGATGATCATATCAAACACCCATAAGCTGCAAGTGGTCTGCTAAACGTAATGGCCACCCGGGTATTGAGCGATCAGAAGATCTACAAGCAAGCCCACTCATACTCCTACGAATCCAATCAGTAACACTACCGTACAGTCCAGTCTCTTCGTCAGATATGTCGCATATCTCACCCTGGGGGTGGTATAACGTCAGACCCCAATAGCCTGATAAGTCATACTGAGGCAAGGTCCATAACGGTTCGAGAAACTACTGATAACACTTACCAGTAGAACTCAGCAACCCTGGCCAGGGATTTCTGTTATGGCCAATCGAGCATAGCGCAACATCAACCCCAAATACCGGGAGAGACGAAATCCCCTCCTATCGCTCATTGCCTCCATGTGACTCGGGACTGTACCCAAAAACCACCGTTTTGTACGATCTCTTGAACATGGTAAGGTGGAAATCAAAGCACAGTGGGAATCACATAAGACTCTATGACTATCTCGGGTCGACAGACTAACCTGTACCAGTGTCACCAGAGAACTGCTATCTGACGATAGGTATAATGCCATCTAGGAGTTCTCGACGAGTCCGTTCAGTGTACCCAGTCTCCACTGAGCACCCGTATACCATCTTTGATGTCAAACACCAATGGATATGGGATCATCCATCGCCCATCATATAGATCGAGAAGCGTATACGCTAGTCTACTCTGGAATATCGATGCCCCGTCTCGATACTCCCATGACTAGGAACTATTGAAGGATGTACTTACCGATTACTTCTTCCCCACTAGTATGATCTGCATCATAATCCTGGTAGTTAAGTACTCATCCTAAGGGCTTTATCAACATGTAATAGAGAGACAATAAGTGTACATGTTAAGATAAAGAGCAACCAGATAGTATACTATCATGTCGAGCAAGAAAGTCCTCCATATATATGTCCAAGCATCCACTACAATATACATCGCATATACAGTAATGGCCTCTAGGGCATACATATAACTAACACACTCCATATGAGATATGGAATGGAAAGAGACCATCTCTTAAACGGGTTAAGATATGGGGTTGTCCGGCCTGTGTTAAAAAGCAAAATCCGGATAAGCTCGAGGCATGGTCTGTTTTGTGCAAGTTTGTATGATATCCAAAAGATTCTTATGGATATATCTTCTACTACACTGAGGAACAAAAAGTGTTTGTTTATCAATATACCACCTTTTTAGAAAAGGAATTTCTTGTAAAAGAAACTAGTGGCAATGAGGTAGAACTGGAAGAAGTTTCAGCTACACAAACTGTTACTGAAGATTTAGTGGAACCGGAGGATTCGATAGTCCCCAACGAACCCCGGCCACTCCGTAGATCTAGTAGGGTTCCTCATCCACCTGAGAGATACTACGGTTTTCTCATGGACGGTGGGAGCGAGGATTGCATCATGGAAGATGATGACCCAACTAGTTTCGAGCAGGCCATCACGAGTGGAGACTCTGTGAAATGGCTGGATGCTATGCGATCCGAGATGGAATCTATGTACACCAACAAAGTATGGACTTTGGAAGTTTCTCCTGAAAGGATAAAACCCATCGGGAGAAAGTGGATCTTTTAAGAAGAAACTTGGTGTGGATGGAAAGGTTGAGACCTTCAAAGCTAGACTTGTAGAAAAAGGTTTTCGTCAATGACCTGGTGTCGATTATGATGAAACCTTTTCTCCTGTCGCTATGCTTAAGTCCATCAGGATCTTACTTGCCATTGCTGCATACCATGATTATGAAATCTAGCAGATGGACGTCAAGACCGCTTTTCTAAATAGGGATTTAGAAGAGAGCGTGTACTTGACTCAACTAGAGGGCTTCATAGATAGTGGGAGTAGCGGAAAGGTGTGCGAGATGCTTAAATCCATCTACAGATTAAAGCAGGCATTGTGAAGCTGAAACATTTGTTTTAATGAAGCTATCAAAGAGTTTGACTTCATCAAAAATGTAGATGAACCTTGTATATACAAGAAAGTTGTAGAGAGTAAGGTTGTCTTCCTCGTATTGTACATGAAGGACATACTCTTGATAGGAAACGATGTTCCTATGCTACACTCGGTCAAGCTCTTCTTATCACACAAGTTCTCTATGAAAGATCTAGGTGATGCCTCCTACATCCTGGGAATTAAGATCTATAGAGATAGATCTAAACGGATGTTGGGATTGTCGCAATCCAGGTACATATACACCATACTAAAGAGGTTTAGTATGGAAGATTCTAAGCGTAGTAATTTACCCACTTGCTCAGGAATCACTCTCTCCAAAGAGATGTCTCCCAAGACTGATTTGGAGAGGGCTCCCATGCAAGAGATACCCTATACTTCGATAGTCGGGTCTATCATGTATGCGATGTTATGTACCAGATCGGATGTAGATTACTCACTAGGTGTAGTGAGTAAGTATCAATCAGATCCTGGAGAAAAGTACTGGACAGCTGTGAAGAACATTCTTAAGTACATGAAAAGGACTAAAGAAATGTTCTTGGTGTATGGTAATGGTGAACTCCAGGTGGAGTCCTTTACCGATTTAAGCTTCCAGAGTGATAAGGACGACAGTAAGTCGGTCTCGGGTTTTGTCTTTACCCTCAATGGAGGGGCGGTGTGTTGGAAGAGTTCCAAGTAAGACACCATAGCAGACTCGACAATGGAGGCTGAATACATCGCTGCCAACAATACTGCCAAAGAGGCTGTCTGGATGAAGAAGTTCATAGCTGAACTTGGTGTGGTTCCATCCATTGAGCATCCAATACCTGTGTATTGTGATAACAATGGAGCTGTGGCTTTGGCCAAGGACCCCAGTCCCATCAGAGATCCAGACATATTCTTAGGCAGTATCACCTGATTAGGGAGATAATAGATCGACGGGAGATCGAGGTAAGGAGAGTTGACAGGAAGGACAACGTAGAGGATCCACTCACGAAGGTCCTCCCCCAGACGCAGTTTGAAAGACTTTTTAGGATGTTGGGTATGAGATACTACAACAACTGGTCTTAGTGCAAGTGGGAGATTGTTAGGAATATGTATACCCTAGAGGCCATTATTGTACATTGATGTATATTATAGTGGATACTTGGACATTTATATAGAGGACTTTCTTGCTCGGCATGATAGTATGCTCGAAAGTCTCCCCTAGCACCAGCAAGGGGTGTAAGTGGCATCAAGCATGCCAAATCCAAATTTTTATAGGTGCTAAGCTAGACTAAACAAGATATTTAGCTAGTTGATTAGGGTTTTAGGTTTGATATAACTAAACTCTATAAAATGAAAGATGTTTATACCCTCGTAGATCGAGTCTTTCACTTCACATGCTCCATGTAGTAGTCCTGCGACTCCACTAGGCTCCAGTTGAGGCTTTGGACGAGCTTCCTCCTATGAGTTTTGTCCCGAAGATGATCCACGCGAAGTCCCTCTAACTCAAGCTACCTCTACACTAAACTCTTTAGCGTAGTAAACACGCTACACATGATCGCTAGTCAAGTGTAAGATGGTGAAGTAGGGGATGTTAAAGCTCACAAGTTTATGTTCAAGTTTCATGGTTCACATCACATGTGAGGGTTGAAGTTTGAACCAAGGCAATGAGGAAGATGAAGAAGCTAGAGAGCATAAGAGCAACTCAAGAAAATGGCTAAGTGTTAGAATGAGCAAGTGAGAATGGCAACTCTTAACCCCTCACTCATTCAAGCATGGAATTATTGCAATATAAAATTGCAACCATGCTTAAATAGTGAGTCAAAATGAATAGACAAATATAAAAGCCCATGCTTGCAACCATGCTCCTAAAGTCTTCCTATTTTCCACCTCATTTCTATTTTCATAAAATAGAAATTTATGTCATGCTACATATATATATATATATATATATATATTATAACATATAATAAAATATTTAGTGAGCTAATGATATTAATTAAGATATAATTATATCAAATATAATATACATCACATTATTAAATCAATACTTGATTTAATAATCCGGTTTTATCACATATGACCGACTAATATCATTTATCTGTAAATCACATTATCAAATCAACACTTGATTCGATAATCTGGTTATATCACATATAACCTAACTCGATAACAGATAACTGCCAGATTACAATACGGTATCACATACACGTATTTAATCAGGCCCACACACATATCACATATGTGTCCTACTTCGTTTCGCTTGAACTACAAAACTTCTGTGTGGGACTCTAAAGACTCGTCAATAGGCCAGCAGTAGGTGATGATCATATCAGTCACCTACAAGCTGTCAGCCGTACAAGATGGACGTAACGGCTACCCGGGTATTGAGCGATATGAAGATCAACAAGCAAGCATGTCCATACTCTCCATGAAGCCTATCAGTAACACTACCATACAGGCCGGTCTCTTCGTCTGATATGTCGCATATCATGTCTAGAGGTGGTAAATGTCAGACCCCAGTAACGTGATAAGTCATACCGACGTATGGCCTATAACGGTTCGAGAAACTACTGATAACTCTTATTAGTAAATCTCAGCAGCATCCCTGGCCAGGGACTTCCAGTTATAGCCAATCGAGCATAGCGCAATATCAACTCCCAATACCGGGAAAGACGAAACCCCTCCTATCGCTCATTGCCTCCATGTGACTCGGGACTGTACCTAAAATCCACCTATTTGCATGTCTCCTTTGAGCGTGGTAGGGAGGAAATCAAAGCACAGTAGGAGCCACACAAGTCTGTATCACGATCTCGGGTCTACAGACTAACATGTACTAGTGTCACCAGAGGACTGCTATCTGACGATAGTGTAGGGTTACGGCAGCGCCCCGGCCATCAATCCGTGGCCAAATGCTGAACAAAATCTTTTAAAACTCGGCGCTAATAGAACCCTAATCGTCGGATCGTACCATTAACACTATACTAGTTAACTGTAAAGAGTTTAGAGAGGTTATACCGATTGATCCGTGTCCTTCGGTCTTCAACCTTTGTCCTAAACTCGTCGTGGCTTCCTCGATCAAGTTCGATCTCCGGCATCCCTTGTCGAGGACTATCCACGTCGAGGATTAGTAATACGGGCTCCCGCTTCAAAACCGAAGCAACTCGGGCATCTAGTTTGCTAGCCTAGATACCCAAGATGAAGTAGAGATAGTGTGTGATCATTTTGTCTCAATACACCCAATGATTCTCAACTCATGAGAGGGAATGAGTGAAGGTTGAAAAAGAAGCCAAGTGAAGAAAGTTGTGAGCTCAAGTTTTGGCTTGTGAGCAAGTGAAGAAAAATGCTCTCTGTTCTTTTTCTTTTGTGATGAGTTGTGAAGTATTTGTTAAGAGCAACTCAAGAAAAGCATTCCCTACCCAAGAAAGATATGCCCCCATTCACAAATATCTCATAACACACTCCATGACTCACCATGTGAGTCACCAAGTGCATGCACCATGAATAAATGCACACTCATAACTCACACCAATGTGTCATGCCACAATCAATGCCCAAGCCAAAACTTGCACTCCCAATTTCCATCAAATAAACATTAAACCCTAAATGTTTAATAAAAAAGAGAATGGCTACTTCTAAAGTAAACTCGTAACGAATTAAAGAATACCCCTCATCCGTATTCCGACTGAATATGAATACAACGAGACGAAAATAATCCAATGATATAATACTAGGATCCGGCTTAAACCAAAACCCACATGTACTACCCGTCCGATCATGATCCATGCACAAGTGCACGTATATGATCAAACCCTGCCATAAAACCATACGGCCTCTACAACGTTTTGCCCAAACCAGGGAAACCCTCTGTGTGGGACTCTAAAAACTCATCATTATGCTGGCAGTGGATTTAACCACAAGCACATCAGTGGCACTAGCTGTACGAAACGGCTACCCAGGTATTGAGCGAAAGGGAGGCCGACGAGCAAACTCATCCTGAAACCTTACTGAGCCTGACAGTGAAAATATCCGTACAGTCCGGTCCGTTCGTCTATGATTATCGCATATCGAGTTTAGGGATAGATAAAGTCAGACCCCTAATAACGCGACATTTAGTGTCGGTATGAAACCTATCACTAATTGAGAAACTACCGATCCTAGATCGGTAATTCTCGTCTACCCCGGCTGAGGATTTCTGCTGATTGTCACCCGTGCACACCGCGACATCAACCCCCAATATACTGGGAGAGACGAATCCCATGACGATCCGCTTACTGCCTCCATGTGGCTCGGGACTGTACCCAACTAAAACATGTTTGCACGACTCCCTTAAGACGTGGTAGGGTAGTAATCAAAGCACGATGGGAACTCACATGAGACAAATGACAATCTCAGGTTGATAGACTAACATGTACACATGTCACCAGGGAACTGCTATCTGATAATAGGTATAATACCAACTAGCATGTTCCCGGCGAGTTCGTCCGGTGTACTCATAATCCAATGAGCACCTGTATACATCTTAGGTGAACAAACTGACACCAATGGCTTGTAAGACCAGACACCGCCCCTCGTCGTGGTCTCGATCCGTATACACTAGTCTACTCTTAGAGTATCGATACCCAATCTCGAAACTCCCATGACTAGGGACACTTTAAGGATGTGCTTATAGACCATCCAACTCTCACGTATATGATCGCCATCATACTGCTGGTAGTCAAACATGAATCCTATGGGTTCTATCAACATGTAATAGTGATATGTAATGTCACCTGAAGCATGTACACGATGATAAAGACAACCAGATAGCACACCATCATCTCGAGTAAGACTGTTCTACCGGTATAGGTCCTCCCTCAATCATTGCAATCACGTGCCTGTGATCCAACAATTGACTTGAGGGCACTATAGCCAACAATCTCCTACTTGCACTTATGGTTAATTATTGCGGTGTCGCATACTCACAGCCCGTGTGATACCGAACACCTAACTTCTCTATTAATCAGTTTCTCAAAACTCGTTTGTGAAACTATTGTGTTCGGGAAATAGCCTCAGTGAGTGGATCCGCTCCAATGTTTCTTTTTATGTCTCTCTTTATCTCAAGTTCGCGGAGAAAACCATCTTCCGAAATGAGCAATACCTATCTTAGAATATGCCTAGATATCTGATGGGACCCAGTTCACAAATGAACTCCAAATCCAGTAAACTTCTTAGACCGTATCGTCAACTGGATTTAATCAGTATCCTGTGCCATGCCTCCCTCGGTATCCGCTTGGACCACCTGTCTAAACTACTGCTTCTCGTAAGAGGGAAAACTATAACTCTGACAGTCACTCTGTCATCCAGGTCACCTTGGAAGCCTGGAATGATAACAGTCTCCCGTAGGAGGCTGTCATTACCATATCCCTAGAACATCCACTTATGTTCATAAACTGCTTCCGAACGTTTCTCCAGGATTGGATTAATATATAAACTTATTGCATCTAGTGCAAAAAGAAGATCTAGTGTGGTTCTTAACATCTCATGATTGACTCAATTGCCTAAGCAAGTGATATGCCAATCATGCACATCCCTCTCCCCTTTAGTCTGTAAGACACCTTTAGAGAGGGTGACTCCATCACCTGCAAGTACACTACCATTCCAGAAGTTGTCCATTCTAAAACACCTTTAGAATACTGTCTAAGTACCCAGATTGGGAAACTACCCAAATTTAGATCTAAAACCATAGATCTAGTAACCAGAATGTCAGATATAATATCCATATCCGATGTGAAGAAACCACTATGTGACAACCACAGTATAACCGATTGTAGTATACGAATTTCACTTCATACAAAGTGTATGTCATCCAAATACTAGGACATACCACCCTACCACCTTCTTAACAGATCCATCTCATATTTTGATGAAGTCAAAGCCTATGACTGTCACATAAAAAATAGATGATCTACCTCCGCTATATCTGCTTTAGTCTATAAATATATATAAACTACTTGTCCACCATGCTTCCGCTGCTCCCACTGACTACAACAACCCTCTTGCAGAGTCATATATACGTGCACTTCTAAAATTAGTTTAGAACGACGCTATACTCATCCTCATACCGGGTCTCATAGTCTAGAACAACAGTAGTGTCAAGTTTGGGTAAACAAGAACCTCCCTGTCACCGTCTTTGAGGATACCGGAGCACCTCTCGGACAGCTGAGGTTACCCACCATATCTGCGAAGTGGCTAATGGAATATGAAACCCGATTAAATGTTTAGGTTCTATTAAATTTTCAGTAATCGTTTGTGGTTCTGGAATCACTTCCAGTTCTACCATACTCCCACTACTGTTTTCTGAAAAAGTCTATTTTTTGCTAAAACTGTGGAGAGTCAAGAACAATATCACTATTGATCTTCCAGATGGTAGAAAGTTAACCCTCGTCATAGCCCGGGATAACCCACAAACTGCCATTACAGAAACGTGCCTTGAATTATCCAGAGTCTGGTTTTAAGTATAAGCCGGACAGCTCCATATATCTTAATATCGTTAAGATATGAACCATTCTATATACAATATAGAAACAGAGGCATTGATTTAATTGGAACCAGATTCAAATCATGCAGTTGTCTCCAGTGCATGTCAACTAAATGGAGAGAGGCCGATCCACATTACTCAACTTAGGAGTGCATCCAAATATGAGTAACCTGAAAGAGAAGCAATTTCTTAAAACCATTACTATCAATTGAATACCAAACACAAGTATCTACATCTTCGATCACCTTGAAGAATCCTGATACTTGCAACACATGTTTCTCTACTTTATTCTTATACCTATAACTTCTCAAAACTTGGACCTTGTATTTCTACGAAACACTGGTCTAAAACTGGAGAAGTCACAAGTAAACAGAATATAATACGAGGACCAACCCCTCTGTCTTAATGGATACTGGACAACATACAATACTTTGTATAAGTCCCCTGAGTTGAATAACTCAAACCCTATGCGTCGTAGGTTGAAAACTGTACTATGGTTAAGAAGAATTATACCGCTGTTTAATGCTGATTACCCAATCATCTACTGATATAGGTAAATTTCATGGACATAATTTCAAAAAGTTATATCTCACTTTATAAAATAAACGTACAGATATATCAGTTTGAAATTGGTGCATAACAACGGATATTCAAAACTAAATATTTGCCATCAGGCAAAACCCCAGGTGATTTCCTCAAATATCACCAATTACAATGAATTCCGATATAATGAGGATATAATCACCTAATTCCCAATAACTTACTCCCACTCATCATCTGTAAAACCATACAGATTTGAGAATCAAACCCGGTAAATACATACCCTGGAGTAAGGATTTAATTGGGAAATCAGTTTTTAATTAACAACGCATAGTGAAACTGAAACATGAAAATGTTTCGAAGAGGTAGCCGGGTATTCCTAGAAATGCCCTTTCCATTATCCAGATTCATGACTGTAACCGTATATTTCTTTCCCATCTCTCCAAATCCCTTTATTTGTCTTTACTCATTACCTTCTATACACCATCCTTAGGCTAAATGGTTTTCTTCCTTCCTTACCGTTCGGCACCAGCCTATGGTTTGGAAGAAGACTATCTAATAAACGTAATAGGTGTACTCTCCTAATCCTAGGAGTACTCGCAACTTGAGAGAAGGTAAAGATAAAAGACAACTGAATAAACCTTATTCTATTTCTCTTAAACCAGAACCCATCCTCGAACTGGAGCAAGTTCCTTTGAGTTCTTATATAACTATACGATGGATTATCCAATAAATGCGGATCTTCATAGTGATACAGGGTGTTCTGGAGAAATACAAAGGTGAATTAGGAGTGGCGATGAAATACGCGGTTTGGTCGTGAATGATAGCAGTCGCAATTTACTTTGCCCTCTTTCTAATCCCTTTATTTGTCTTTACTTATTACCTTCTGTACACCACACTTAGGCTAATTGGTTTTCTTCCTTCCCTACATTTTGGCACCTGCCTATGGTTTGGAAGAAGACTATCCAATAAGCGCAATAGTTGTCCCCTCTCCTAATCCTAAGAGCTCTCACAACCTGAGAGAAGGTAAAAGGAAAAGACAACTTAATAGTTGTTTCAGAAAAATAAAATATTATTTTTGGGAATTTTTATAATTAAATAATAAATATTATGAATATTTTAATAGTGTGGTATAATTAAATACCGATAAATTGGGAAAATTTTGGAAGATTATAGAAATTACTTAAATGAGGGTGTTTTAAATGAATTAAGCAAATTATGAATTTTTATGATTAATTATATTCCATTTTAATGCTAATCGCGATTAAATATCGCTAATCGTGTATTAAGCCGGATTTGTGCACATGACATACACCATGTCAAATTACACTTGTTACATTTTCTTTCATGGTTTCTTTCTTTTTAGCATGCATGGTTTTAAATTTTAAAAAGAAGAAAAAAGAAAAGAAATGAAAAGAAAAGAAAAAGGAAAAATGATAAAGAATGTGGCATGGTGAGAGGTATGGGCAATAGAGAGAGTGAGAGGAGTTTTCTTTGACTTAGCCATTCCTTCATCTTCATCATCTCATCTTCATCACTTCACCATGGCTGCTGCCCTCCTCCTTCCACCACCTCAACCCCTCACTTCATCATAAAAAATCCATCATAACTGTAACGTTTTAAAAATAATTAAATAAATAATTAAATGAATAAAATTGTTTAAGTGAATTTTATGATTTTCGGTAAAGCAAAATGTATTTTTCGTAAAATCAAACCGCAATTGTTTTTCATTATAAATTCAAAAAATACCTATTTAATTATGTAATTACTAGTAAATAGTGTTTATTTAGCCACTTATAATTTTTTAGTTTAATTAAAAAAATTTCCTAAATTAATTATTTTAAATATTAACATAAGCTTTATTTTTACACTAAATTAGTGTAAATTACAAATTTAAAAGGTTTTAATTTGTAAAAATGAACCATGGCATGTTAGAATTTAGTATGTATCATGCAAAAATTATTTGCAAATTTTTCCTATTTTCTAGAGCTTTCTTGAGTTGCTATAGTAAACAAATAAATAAATAATTAAATAAACCATGAAAAGACCTTTAAGTGATAATTCTCCTCTTGAAACTTCTACAATTTTCCTTAATCATTTCTTTCTCTCCCTTACTCCCTCAAGGCCGGCCACAACCCCCTATGGCTGCCCCCCCCCCCCCATTTCCCACCTCATTTTTGCACAAAAATCCATCAAATTACATCAAAAATTCAACAAAAAATACACAAAATCCTAATTATTTCATACCCTTTATTCTCTACTCTTCTTTACGTGGATTTTGGAGTGGGAAAGCATGTATTTTTTAGGCTCATTTTCAAGTTTGGACATGAGATTGTGGAGGTATAAATCTTTCTCTTTTGAATTATTTCTATTAAATGTTCTTTTAAAGCATAATTAGATTTATTATATTAATTCTATGTTTAATTTTTAAAATGCAAGTTAGGGTTGTAAATTCAAGTTAGGGTTTTTAATAATTAATTAGGGTTATAATAGTTAGTTTAACACTTTTAGAATTGGAAAATATTGCATGGTTGTTAAATTGTAAAATTTTCATTTAAAATTGTTTTAAATAAGGAAATTAGCTAACTAGATTTTTCTAAAATGTGTTTGTGGGTAATATAAAATTCCAATTAAAGTTGATATCATTAGATTGTAGTTTTAGTGAGAGTATTAGCATGTAAATGGAAAGAAAAACTTAGTTTGATCACTAGATTACTTTGTGAATTGGAAAACACTAATAAAATGCTATTATTTTGTAAACTAGATTTTAGAAATTCCTATATAAATGAGATTAAAAAATATAATTATGGTTTCATTATATCATTATCATCATGAATTGTGGTTTAAGTCATTAATTTATGCAAAATCACGTTTTGCGGTGGAATTGTGGTATTTTGTTTGAAAAATGTTAAAATGGTTAAAAGTTGCAAACTAGAAATTTCAAATAAATGCAAAATTGTGTAATAAAAATATAGTAATAGTTTGTATAGTCTAGTTATGCTATTTAATGAGTTTTATGACCTTTGGTTTCATTTAAATGTCAAGTTTGGATGAAAAACGGTAAATTGGCATTTTCGGGTTTTTCGAAAACGGACGATTTGATCGATTTTAGTGTTTCGATGAATTTGATCATGTTTTACAATATAAGTAATGTGCTTTAAAACTACGAGTTATCTGTTGATGTTTATCTCGATCCATCGGAGTTTGTACGCCGATATCGAGCGATATTTGGTTCTTTTGCGTGGACGGGACATAGGTTTTAACCTATGCTTGTTCCTTGTATCGTTTGACTTTTGTATGTGATTCGGTTTACGATAATATTTATATGTTTGCGTTTAGGTACCCTTCAAGTGGACTGCGGGCGATGAAGAGGAGAATGGCGACACCGTCGTCGGCAGACATGGACCAGGTGAGTAGATGCATATCTACGGGGGGGAGTCGGGTGGATGGCGTTTAGCACCCCCGTAACGTAGAATAGGAATAGTACTTATTGACATTAGGAAACCCGATGTGACCCTAGATTCTTACTGAGCAGGACCCTAGTAATGACCCTAGGCGGGACTAGACTGATTTAGGAAAACCATACCTGAGGATGAATACTTTGGGAAAGGTTCGTAGGTTTCTGATAGAAACACACACGCACACACTAAAACTCGACATGGAGTATACGTATATGTGTATATATATATAAAACTAGGTATAGGTGTATATATATATATACAACACGTATATGGGATTCATTGATGTGATATGATATTTGAGGCATGATGAAACAGTATAACTGGGCTTGATGCCGTGATTCTTGACTATACAGTCGTATTAAAGTGTTAGCGGATCATTAGAGAATGAGATAATGAACGTGAACATATAAATTATAAAGAGTGGTGGTGATATTGAGGTACATGGGACGCCAAAATAGTACCTGGGCTGTAGCTTGTGACTGATCACGATATGATATATGTATGACTTGATTACGACATCATATAGGTGTGACTTGATGTCGATATCGTATAGGTGTGACTTGATGACATTATACGAATGAGGAGACACCTAGGAGATACTTGACCGTACCCCGATATTGGGATGCCGTAAGATGGATTTTACCGTACGAGGCTTAGATTTGATGATTGATCCGCACTCTTGATTCGAGGGAGCCGTACTACGTACGTGACGCTATTGAGGCAGGATCGCCGACTATTAGAGATATTGATTTAGACCTTAGGTAGACTCTAGTTTCTTACTGACTAGTCTATTAGGTCTAGTTCCTTAGGATGTTAGATGGACACTGGTTTAGGTTCGACTCACATAGTGGTAGTTGTACTCGTATCTCGCAGAGGAGTGGATAATGCACACCTGTATTTACATTCATACTGTAATCATCATGGTGCATGTTCTTTTATATGTTGCTATAATCAGTATAAACTTTACCTGTTAGGACACCAGCACCATTACCGATGATGCGCATATTCCACGCACACTTATTCGCCGGCTCACACACATCATCATCGGTAATTGCTATGTCACGTACACTTTAGATCATATTATTTTTTATTGATAGAATCAGTTAACAACTAAACCGATATAATATTGTGATCACTCTCTGATGTTAGTATAAGACATGATATTTATTACTTAGACATTCATGCATTCATATTTTCATGTTATCGCACAGTAGTATGGGCATATGACGACACTTATCATATACTTACTCATGATTTTGAGATTTGGATTTCTATGAGATTTCTGGATTTTTGGGGAAAACCGCCAAAATATGTAACGACTCTAAAATTCCTATATCTTCGTATTAATAAAATTCTGTATTTGTACATTTGGTATATTTTTATTTCAATGTTATTAGTTATATTTAATCCCTTCATCTATTTTTCTCATCTAAGTATTTTCTAAAACTCATTTCTTTTTACCCAAACTTATTCTTTAAGCCCAATTCCTTTCTTTTCATTCACATTCTCTACAGCCCATCTAAAAAGCCCATTTTCTTTTTAAGCAATATAATATATTTAATTCAAATTAAATATGTGCATGAACAAGCTTGTAGCTCATTGGTTAAGTCATTGCATTGTTATTCCATAAGTCACATGTTCAAATCTTCATTCTTGCAATTATTTTTATCAATTTTTTTTATTCTTCTCATAACCTACAAATGAGACCTTTCATTTCCAAAATGAATGGTGACTTTTCATTTCTCTTTTAATTCTCATGTTAAATGCATATATTATTATTCACCATTACAACATCTTTATTTGTCCTCCTCCATCTTTTCCTTCCTCATATTTTTCTATCTCTCACTTCTTCCTCTTCATCAAGATGACAAGAAGAAGAACATGAAGAAGTCTTCAAGAAGGTCTCGCTAGTAACGCGAGGCTATCGGCGGATAGACAAGCCCGGTGACAATACCGGCTTGTGCATGTAAGTCCCTTCTCTCTCCTTTTCTCCCACCTCTTATTTTCCTCTTGTCATGCATCGTGAACCCTCTATTCTTTTCATATCATAATCCATAAGAGAAGATACACATAAACATATACATATACATATACATAAGTTTAGATATATATGATTCTATATGGTTTAATAATATCTTATTATCTCTTGTTCAAATTAAAGTATTTTTAATTCTTTGTTCATGGCTAGGAATGTTTATTACAACTTGTGAGAACACAAATTTCATGCCACAATATATCTATAATGTCACATGAAATCGGTTTGTTTATTAAAAGAAAAATAGAAGCCGGCATAAAATACGAGTTAATCTTTCTGCCGATTTTAGTATACACATCAATACCTTTAGTTTTAAAATAATTTTTATAAATTAATTTTTAACTCTGAAAATTTCAGGAAATTTACATATGATAGAATATATTATTTTGTACACGCTGTAAAAATTTTAGATCGATCCGCATAACGGTTTAGGAATTACATCGTATTTATTCACTGATCGTAAAACAGAAAACTGCAGTTATCGGTCAATTTCTAGGACATATAACTTGGTATACCGGTATCCAAATTGAGAAAACTCAGGTGTTTTTGATATCTACATCGAATGATCTAGATTTTCTTAGTTCAATAGTTTTACCGAAAACCTATCTAAGATAAAGAAAACTGCATTACAATATTAAGTGACGGATCTGGACAGAATCTGTTCCGATTCGCACACTGTTTTTAAATTGGACATAACTCGAACATCCGATGTCCGTTTGTGACAAAATTTAGATGTGTAGATGCACCATTGATAGAACTATAATTTTATGTATATTATATTACTTAGTAATGCGTGAAACAACCTGATATAGGCTTTGCAATAGAATATATAGTTGCTGTCCAGAAATCTGAATTTCTGTTTTAAACGCTGATATTAAAATGATCATAACTAGAGCTTCAGAAATCCAAATCATGTGAATCTTGGTGTTTTCGATAAGTTCATAGAAATATCTACAACTTTATAATAATCTTCGTAACCTGAAACCTGATAGAAATTAACTCAAACTATGTTTTAAAAATATGTGACGGTGCTGAACAGATTCTGATCTGTTTTGCGCAACGATATGAAAACATATATATCTCTCAAACCGGTAGTCGTATTTAGGTGAAACTGGAACTCACGCATGGAAAACACTTAGAGCCATATTTTTGTTTATGTTCTCGCATTCGTTTGACTTGATTAATTAGTCGTACATAATATTTCTTTACAGCATTGTTTTTGGTAGTTACTCGTATAATATACTTGACTCATTTCATGCTATTCGAACATGTATACATATTTATCTTGATCATTAAATTGTTGTATATACATAAAGACGAATAACAAATACTTGAGTTGTATTTTGCAAACTATACAATATTACTTTTTACAATAAACCCCCTCAAGTTTTATAAATTACAATAAGGCCCCTAACAAATAAAGAACTTCAAATTATCTTTCTTTTAGTCTGACTCGGGTTAGAGTCTGACTAATTCTGACTTGAATATAATTCAAGTCAATCTATATTTCAATTATATTCCAATACAACTTGAATACATGAATCCCAGAATCCAGTTAACAATCTACTTGACTGAACCGAACCATGGATATTCCTTTTACATGTTTCCCAGTATTCCATTTACATGACTCAACGGTTATAACCGTTTCCTGATATCATGGTTTCGGTCAGTCAATCAAGTCAATCAAGCAATCATTACAAGTTTACAAGATAACAATACAAATATGACATCGCGGGGTTTAAAGGGGTAGATTGGTACGGAAGATGTTAAAAGTGGAATGAGGTGGTCAGATTAAGACACCTAACCTATATTCAGTTGCTGTTGTACCGTGGCATAAACGGTTCCTTGTACTATACGTGCCCTTAGTCTCTGGCATATAGAGACTCCCCTCGTATACACTGGCAGCTTTCTGTACCAAGCTACAAACAATATCGTTAAACAATATTCCATAATATACTACAATACAAAACTTTAGAAAATACCATACTCTGTCACTCTCATTCTTCATTTTTCTTTGGGACTTACCGAGCGACCTGTTCGCTGACGACATTCTATTTCCTTCTTCTTTGAATGTCGTCAGGTGCGTCGGACCAAGCTGAGATCGAGCCCACCAGTGAAGACTTGTAGCGGTTCCACGAAGACCTCGAGCTCTAGACTTTGTACTTGCTCTTCTCAGTATTTCATTTATTATGCCATTGTTTAGGCATTGCTTTTCATTTCAGATGTATTTCCATTTCATGCATTGTAAAAAGAATGTTATTAATAAAAGTTGCTGTTATTTTCCATCTTTTGTCTCTTGTGATTATTTTATATTGCTTAGTTACGCTTAGCGTATGTATTTCTGAGTACATACGTAGCGGGCCTCGTCGCGTCCACTTCGCCGTATACTGGGAAGCGGGGCGTGACAAAATATATAAAACTTCTCTCTCTCTCCTCTTCTCTTTTTAAAATAAGATGCGGTTTTCTCGTGATGTATGTGTCGTCCACCATGAGATTTCATGTTTTCTGTTGGATTTCGAGACCCGATTCGAGGAGTGGATGAACCGTCTCGGGTACATGGTGGGCCCGGTATGGTACCCCGGGGCAAGAAGATCGAGTTGTAGACGATGAGCCTGGCAGGGGAAGACTACCTACCGGTGATGTCTGGCGCGGCGGATATCCGGAGGATACCGACCGTTGTCGTGGGATTTGATGATATGGGCCGATCCGGACTGACGGAGCCCGACATATTGAGACTTGAGGTTACATGTGTTGTGTCGATGCTTGACACGGATTTCCATGGATTTCATTGTTGAGATTTCAGATGCTTATATACACTTTACTATGATAACAGCTAAAGAATTCTTATACATATATATCTGGATTTCAGGATTGGTTACTTTACATTCATGGTGCATGCATTTCATTTCATATGACATAGTACCATATGAGGCACTGACACAACACGGAGTATTTGCACTTACACGTAGTATTACCCTGCTATTCTAGATGATTGAGATATAGTAGTGTATTATTATGACCTAGGATAGCGTCGTGCATTCGATTTCTTTTCGTAGATGTCTTCTACTCACGAGTTGGCAACTCACCCCCGTTGTGCCAAATTTTATTACAGGTTCGATGTACAGGTTTCCCTGGCAGCTTGCTGGCACATCTATTCTTTCAGGGTGATTTGCACGGTAGGTTGGTTCACTTGTATCCGAACCACCATTGTACTTTTATTCATTCATTTGTACCTAGTAAGCTCCATCAACCATATTTTTATTACTTGATAAGTTTATAGGACCAGTCTTTTATTTCGACCTTAGAGTCGCGCATGTATTATTCAGATCTGGTGGTTTTGTTTTCTTTTGAGTTTTGAGCCTCGCCTATTGGCGTTGTATATTATTGTGCTTGCTGTGGTTGTTTCCGCCTGTTGGCGTTGATGCTAGCTCCCATTTGGGGATGCTTTTTATTGTTTATGTATATTATACTTGTTGTACCCGTTTGGGGGCCAGTTTTTACAGAGGAGACTCTGCCGAAATTTTTGGTAAAATTTGCTGATGATTTTATACTTGTTTTCTTTTACTGCTTCTTCTTCTTTTTCATGGTTTAGATTTCTGGGCTTCGGCTTACTTAGGTTACGTAGCGTCTCTAGACGCTTCGTAATCTAAGTGCCGGTCACGTTCCGTACTTTCGGGTCGTGACAAAGTTGGTATCAGAGCGCTAGGTTTAACCTTGTATAAGTCTAGGTGACCCTTGGTTGATAGAGTAGGCGATTTAGGCAGAGTAACGTACCGTGGGTATGGTCCGCGGCATACTTACGATACGCTACTCTGCTTAAGGAGCCCTAGGATTTACATTGTTTGCACCATAATCCATTCGTTCTTTTGATCTATCTTCGTCAATGTCGGATGGTGGTTTCTGTTACCACGGGCCCACGGGCAGAGGAAGCTGCGGCTCGAATGCAATAACCATTAGAGTATTGGTTATTCTTGAGGATTGAAGCATAGCTTAGCGTGCGGACGAAGGGTATTCACATGTCGTCCGGATGAAGTTAAAGGGTTCGAACGATTATCAGAAAACGATTTTCCCAAGTTTAAGGTATTCGGAAGAACATGCAGGTATTTCGATGGACCCTCTAGAAGAATGAAGCCCTAACTCGACATAATGACCACGAGAACGCCCTTGAACCTTAGGGTTTACGGCAGTTCCGCTGTGCCATTAGTGAGGCTTGGGTTTCCCCTTCTACGGCTGGATCATCGATGCTGGGGTATGTACCGGATATTTTTAAACTGTACTTGAGTGTTGAGCTCTCGGGGAATTATGGGATTTTGATGGATCGATCGAAAAGTTTAATGTAGTCCGGATATCAGGTGAAGGGATCGACTACGTGGGAGACTCTAGATATGAGTATTGCCGTTGGTAGCGCGGTCAGCACAGCTACGAAGAGACGAGTTCGAAGCAACCGACATCAGAGGAAAGAGGCGGACATTGACGATCGTGCTTACGATTGTGATTTAGTTATTTGAATTTCATATTTTCTGTTATTGGATTTTTGCATTTTGAGGAATTCGTTTTACGATTGGTATTTCATGTGTGTACCTTCATTACATTCTAGTTGTGTTTCATATACCGGTTGTATTGATGTTGTTTAGTACATACCCAGTGCACTTGATTTGGTTTTAATACCTTTTGTGATTTTGATTTGATTTCGTGCATATGGGTTACACATGATTTTGATATATGCTTCGACCTAGTTTTTATCTATTTTCGTACTGTGATTCGAGTCTGATATTCGATGTATGTTTTCGTGCTCCATGTGCACCTGATTAGGATTCTTGCGCATACTTGGCGCACTTGATGCGATTTTGTGCACACCAGATGCACTAAATCGGGGTTTTGTGCAGATTAGATGCACCTGATTTTAAGTCGTGCACGCCTGTTGCACTTGACAGATGTTTTTGGTGCACACCTGTTGCACTTAGTTTTTTTTTGTGGGTATTCATGGTTTCTGCATTTGGTTTCGATTTCAGTGCGCACCGGACGCACATGACATTTTATTGATGTGATTGGGATTGATTTTAGTTTGAGCAGTATGTTTTCATAATCATTATTATTTGATTTAGTAACCAGGCGGGACGTGTATGTTAAATAAAAGATATATATACAGTTATTTTCTAAAAATTTAAACGTCCGCTACTTATGCCGTGACACGTGCATTGCACGGCGATTTTCAAGAGGGGTTTTTTGTATGCTTCTTTATTATGACGATTCGGCGATTTTACTAGGATGCGAATTATATATAAGTTATAGATTGATGTATATTATGATGGTTTTCATATTGAGTTTTGGAATTTTGTTCTCGCCATAACTCCGATGATTGCATTATGCTTGACGGAGTTGATTTTTGTTATGTATTGATGATTTCGGAGCCCCGACGATTTGAGTGTTTTGCTAAATGTTTTAGTATTTGGAAGGGGAGTTTTAATTTAAATTCGGGGACCGAATTTCCTAAAGGGGGGAAGATTGTAACGTTTTAAAAATAATTAAATAAATAATTAAATGAATAAAATTGTTTAAGTGAATTTTATGATTTTCGGTAAAGCAAAATGTATTTTTCGTAAAATCAAACCGCAATTGTTTTTCATTATAAATTCAAAAAATACCTATTTAATTATGTAATTACTAGTAAATAGTGTTTATTTAGCCACTTATAATTTTTTAGTTTAATTAAAAAAATTTCCTAAATTAATTATTTTAAATATTAACATAAGCTTTATTTTTACACTAAATTAGTGTAAATTACAAATTTAAATGGTTTTAATTTGTAAAAATGAACCATGGCATGTTAGAATTTAGTATGTATCATGCAAAAATTATTTGCAAATTTTTCCTATTTTCTAGAGCTTTCTTGAGTTGCTATAGTAAACAAATAAATAAATAATTAAATAAACCATGAAAAGACCTTTAAGTGATAATTCTCCTCTTGAAACTTCTACACTTTTCCTTAATCATTTCTTTCTCTCCCTCACTCCCTCAAGGCTGGCCACAACCCCCCATGGCTGCCCCCCCCCCCATTTCCCACCTCATTTTTGCACAAAAATCCATCAAATTACATCAAAAACTCAACAAAAAATACACAAAATCCTAATTATTTCATACCCTTTATTCTCTACTCTTCTTTACATGGATTTTGGAGTGAGAAAGCATGTATTTTTGAGGCTCATTTTTAAGTTTGGACATGAGATTGTGGAGGTATAAATCTTTCTCTTTTGAATTATTTCTATTAAATGTTCTTTTAAAGCATAATTAGATTTATTATATTAATTCTATGTTTAATTTTTAAAATGCAAGTTAGGGTTGTAAATTCAAGTTAGGGTTTTTAATAATTAATTAGGGTTATAATAGTTAGTTTAACACTTTTAGAATTGGAAAATATTGCATGGTTGTTAAATTGTAAAATTTTCATTTAAAATTGTTTTAAATAAGGAAATTAGCTAACTAGATTTTTCTAAAATGTGTTTGTGGGTAATATAAAATTCCAATTAAAATTGCTATCATTAGATTGTAGTTTTAGTGAGAGTATTAGCATGTAAATGGAAAGAAAAACTTAGTTTGATCACTAGATTACTTTGAGAATTGGAAAATACTAATAAAATGCTATTATTTTGTAAACTAGATTTTAGAAATTCCTATATAAATGAGATTAAAAAATATAATTATGGTTTCATTATATCATTATCATCATAAATTGTGGTTTAAGTCATTAATTTATGCAAAATCACGTTTTGCGGTGGAATTGTGGTATTTTGTTTGAAAAATGTTAAAATGGTTAAAAGTTGCAAACTAGAAATTTCAAATAAATGCAAAATTGTGTAATAAAAATATAGTAATAGTTTGTATAGTCTAGTTATGCTATTTAATGAGTTTTATGACCTTTGGTTTCATTTAAATGTCAAGTTTGTATGAAAAACGGTAAATTGGCATTTTCGGGTTTTTCGAAAACGGACGATTTGATCGATTTTAGTGTTTCGATGAATTTGATCATGTTTTACAATATAAGTAATGTGCTTTAAAACTACGAGTTATCTGTTGATGTTTATCTCGATCCATCGGAGTTTGTACGCCGATATCGAGCGATATTTGGTTCTTTTGCGTGGACGAGACATAGGTTTTAACCTATGCTTGTTCCTTGTATCGTTTGACTTTTGTATGTGATTCGGTTTACGATAATATTTATATGTTTGCATTTAGCTACCCTTCAAGTAGACTGCGGACGATGAAGAGGAGGATGGCGACACCGTCGTCGGCAGACATGGACCAGGTGAGTAGATGCATATCTACGGGGGGAAGTCGGGTGGATGGCGTTTAGCACCCCCGTAACGTAGAATAGGAATAGTACTTATTGACATTAGGAAACCCGATGTGACCCTAGATTCTTACTGAGCAGGACCCTAGTAATGACCCTAGGCGGGACTAGACTGATTTAGGAAAACCATACCTGAGGATGAATACTTTGGGAAAGGTTCGTAGGTTTCTGATAGAAACACACACGCACACACTAAAACTCGACATGGAGTATACGTATATGTGTATATATATATAAAACTAGGTATAGGTGTATATATATATATACAACACATATATGGGATTCATTGATGTGATATGATATTTGAGGCATGATGAAACAGTATAACTGGGCTTGATGCCGTGATTCTTGACTATACAATCGTATTAAAGTGTTAGCGGATCATTAGAGAATGAGATAATGAACATGAACATATAAATTATAAAGAGTGGTGGTGATATTGAGGTACATGGGACGCTAAAATAGTACCTGGGCTGTAGCTTGTGACTGATCACGATATGATATATGTATGACTTGATTACGACATCATATAGGTGTGACCTGATGTCGATATCGTATAGGTGTGACTTGATGACATTATACGAATGAGGAGACACCTAGAAGATACTTGACCGTACCCCGATATTGGGATGCCGTACGATGGATTTTACCGTACGAGGCTTAGATTTGATGATTGATCCGCACTCTTGATTCGAGGGAGACGTACTACGTACGTGACGCTATTGAGGCAGGATCGCCGACTATTAGAGATATTGATTTAGACCTTAGGTAGACTCTAGTTTCTTACTGACTAGTCTATTAGGTCTAGTTCCTTAGGATGTTAGATGGACACTGGTTTAGGTTCGACTCACATAGTGGTAGTTGTACTCGTATCTCGCAGAGGAGTGGATAATGCACACCTGTATTTACATTCATACTGTAATCATCATGGTGCATGTTCTTTTATATGTTGCTATAATCAGTATAAACTTTACCTGTTAGGACACCAGCACCATTACCGATGATGCGCATATTCCACGCACACTTATTCACCGGCTCACACACATCATCATCGGTAATTGCTATGTCACGTACACTTTAGATCATATTATCTTTTATTGATAGAATCAGTTAACAACTAAACCGATATAATATTGTGATCACTCTCTGATGTTAGTATAAGACATGATATTTATTACTTAGACATTCATGCATTCATATTTTCATGTTATCGCACAGTAGTATGGGCATATGCCGACACTTATCATATACTTACTCATGATTTTGAGATTTGGATTTCTATGAGATTTCTGGATTTTTGGGGAAAACCGCCAAAATATATAAAACTTCTCTCTCTCTCCTTTTCTCTTTTTAAAATAAGATGCGGTTTTCTCGTGATGTATGTGTCGTCCACCATGAGATTTCATGTTTTCTGTTGGATTTCGAGACCCGATTCGAGGAGTGGATGAACCGTCTCGGGTACATGGTGGGCCCGGTATGGTACCCCGGGGCAAGAAGATCGAGTTGTAGACGATGAGCCTGGCAGGGGAAGACTACCTACCGGTGATGTCTGGCGCGGCGGATATCCGGAGGATACCGACCGTTGTCGTGGGATTTGATGACATGGGCCGATCCGGACTGACGGAGCCCGACATATTGAGAATTGAGGTTACATGTGTTGTGTCGATGCTTGACACGGATTTCCATGGATTTCATTGTTGAGATTTCAGATGCTTATATACACTTTACTATGATAACAGCTAAAGAGTTCTTATACATATATATCTGGATTTCAGGATTGGTTACTTTACATTCATGGTGCATGCATTTCATTTCATATGACATAGTACCATATGAGGCACTGACACAACACGGAGTATTTGCACTTACACGTAGTATTACCCTGCTATTCTAGATGATTGAGATATAGTAGTGTGTTATTATGACCTAGGATAGCGTCGTGCATTCGATTTCTTTTCGTAGATGTCTTCTACTCACGAGTTGGCAACTCACCCCCGTTGTGCCAAATTTTATTACAGGTTCGATGTACAGGTTTTCCTGGCAGCTTGCTGGCACATCAATTCTTTCAGGGTGATTTGCACGGTAGGTTGGTTCACTTGTATCTGAACCACTGTTGTACTTTTATTCATTCATTTGTACCTAGTAAGCTCCATCAACCATATTTGTATTACTTGATAAGTTTATAGGACCAGTCTTTTATTTCGACCTTAGAGTCGCGCATGTATTATTCAGATCTAGTGGTTTTGTTTTCTTTTGAGTTTTGAGCCTCGCCTATTGGCGTTGTATATTATTGTGCTTGCTGTGGTTGTTTCTGCCTGTTGGCGTTGATGCTAGCTCCCGTTTGGGATGCTTTTTATTGTTTATGTATATTATACATGTTGTACCCGTTTGGGGGCCAGTTTTTACAGAGGAGACTCTGCCGAAATTTTTGGTAAAATTTGCTGATGATTTTATACTTGTTTTCTTTTACTGCTTCTTCTTCTTTTTCATGGTTTAGATTTCTGGGCTTCGGCTTACTTAGGTTACGTGGCGCCTTTAGACGCTTCATAATCTAAGTGCCGATCACGTTCCGTACTTTCGGGTCGTGACAATAACATCATCCTCACTTCATTAAAAACATGCACAAGCTCACTAGATGCACTTTGGACCAAGAAATGATGGATTTTGAGCACTTGGGGCAACTCAAGAATTTTCTTGAGTTGCCAAATGAGGTAATTTCTGCACCATTAGTATTGTATTTCGATTACCTTAGCAACCATACAAGTTTAAAGGTGTTTTATGGCGGTTTAGTGAACATTGAAATTTCCTAGAAGAAATTATGTGTAATTCTTGAGTTGTGTTTGTTCTAATGAGCTTTATTGGTGACTTTAAACCCCCTTGGTGTTAGAAACCCAGACCAACCCCAGACAAAAACCTGAAACTCAAAACAGAAACTTTCCAATGTCGGTTTTGTGGAATTGTGATGCGTACAGGAAATCTGGAGTGATCTGGAGAATTTTTGAGAAACACAAACAACCCCAGTGAACTAGAATTGACACTAGGAGACCCCCACTCTGTATATGAACCCAAACAGAACCGGTATGGCTGAGGAGGTCGGATTTTAGGGGGTAGGGGCATGCCACATTGATGAATCAGGTGCCCAGGTTCTTTCTGTAGGTCATATACACCCTTTACATCAACCCAGTACTGTTTGTGCACCTAGTTTTGACCTGAACTAAAATCTGGGAACACTTTTATGAGTTGCTTCCTTGTATTTCGTGATGTTTATGAATTTAAGTTTTACTAATAGTGTTTGGTATCGGTCACTTGACGTTTGTACGTCGATATCGGGTGTTTTCGGGCTCTTTTGTGTGAGTAGACCATTGGTTTTGACCTATGTGAGATTCGTGCGACATTTTGGTTTTTGTGCGTGATTTCGTTTACGATGCTATATGTGTATATATGTAGGTACCCTGAGGGGACATGAAAGACAAGGGCGAGCGTAGCGTCATCGACTTCGGCAAGCAAAGATCAAGGTGAGTAGATATATATCTACGGGGGAAGTCGGGTGGATGGCGTATAGCACCCTCGCAGTTCGTAGTATAGAACGCAAATGCGTTATGTTATATATAGATATATATACTTATGTGATATTATAAGACGTGTATACTTAGCTAATTGCTTTAGAAGTCTTTGGATGATAGTGTTGTTAGTTGATTTTCTAGTCACGAACCCTAGAATAAGGTTTGCATACACACGCACACACACTTGCATACTTTTATTTACTTGTGCGTATATGGGGATGCGTGTGTGTGTGTGTATAAACACATAAGTATGGGACTATGTATGTATACACACACACACACGCGTATGCATATACATGGATGATGTGGATAGTATATGATATTTGGAGATGAGTCGATGAGTTTGGGCATGGTGTCACGAGATCGGTGGTATGATATGGTTCGTATTATGAGATACGACATGATTGTTATAGCGGGTCCTTAGGCGATGTGTTTTCATACACACGCACATATATATGTAGATGGTATCAGTATTGTACTAGACATAGATCAGTACCCAGTTCATGATAGGTGATAATAAGGATACCAGATGATTAATGAGAAAAATGTGATATTGACCCGTACCCAGATTTGGGATGCTGTACGATGGATTTACCGTACAAGCTATATTGATGATAGATCCGCACTCTTGACTCGAGAATGTCATATTATATAATGTATCGTATGGGATACTATTGAGGCGGGATCACCAACTATTATACATATATAGATATATGGACTCAGATTAGGTAGTTTTCCTTACCTTTTCGATTAGCCTGTTAGTTTAGTCCTGTAGTTACTTAGTAGATGTTAGACTGTGCACGAGTCATACTTATTTCCAAAACTAACAAGTCGTGAGTATTTTAAAGACAGGCCAAGGGATACTACGGATATTTCAAAGGATGTACTTTTTCATAAAAACACCGTAGCCCTATTTTCTAAACAACACGATTCGTGCGATTTCAGATATCAAAAACTGTATGACTCGTATATAGGAATGTTTATTTCTTTATTGCTGCATTTACTATTCATTGCCATTTATTCTGCTGTTCGCATTGCATTGCATGTTTATATGTATTTTTGTTAATAGTGATGAAACCTGTTATTAGGACACCAGCACCATTACCGATGATACGTATGTTCCACGTACACTCGCTTGCCGGCTCACACACATCTTCATTGGTAATTGCTATGTCACGTACACTCTAGAGAATATTATTTCATTGACATAGCTTGCTAGCTGATAGTTCCTATATGTTATTACTTTCATGTGCTAGTTTATATATTGCATTCTTTATTTAGATACCCATGCATTTTATATTCATTTGTCATGCAATATTATGAGCCAGTCCGGATTGCCGGAGCCCAGTATTCATTATTTATTTACAGAGTGATTTATGATTTCGGATTTCCATGAGATTTCTGGATTTAGAGATACTTCTGTTTCTCTATGACAGTGGGAGTGAGGATTGCATAATGAGATGATAACCCAACTAGTTTCGAGCTGGCCATCAGGAATGGGACTCTATAAGAATGGCTGGATGCTTAGCGATCTGAGATGGAATCCTTATACACCAACAAAGTATGAACTTTGGTTGCTTTATCTGAAGGGTTAAATCCCCGTCAGGAGCAAGTATATCTTGAGAAGATTACTTGGTGTACATGGAAAAGTTCAGACTTTCAAAGCTAGACTCGTTAAAAGTTTGCATCATAGACCAGTTGTGGCTAATGATGAAACCTTTTCGGGGGCCTATGCTTAAGTCCATCCAGATCCTACTTGCCACGGCTACATACGATGACTACGATATCTGGCGGTTGGGTGTCATGACTGCTTTTCTAAAATGATTATTTAGAAGAGATAGTCTATAAGTACATAGTCAGAGGGCTTCGTAGACAGTAGGAGCAGCGGAAACGTGTGCAAGATATTTTATGTGATAAAACAGGCATCGCGGAGTTGGAACGTCTGTTTTGATGTGGTAGTCAAAAAGTTTGACTTCATCAAAATGGTAGATGAACCTTGTATATACAAAAGGGTAGTAGGGAGTATAGTGGTGATCCTCGTAGAGTACGTGGATGACATACTCTTGATAAGAAAGCAGTTTCCTATGCTACGCTCGGTCAATCTCCGCTTATCACAATGATTCTCCATATAGGATCAAAGTGATACCTCCTAAATCCTGGTTTTGGATCTATGAGATAGATCTAAGTGGATGTTAGGATACTCACTAGTTGTAGTGAGATGGTATCAGTTGATCCTGAGGAGAATCACTGGAAAGGTTCCAGGGTGATAAGGACGACTGAAAGTCAGTCACAGGCATTGTCTTTACCCTCAGTAAAGGGACGGTATGTTGGAAGAGTTCCAAGCTAGATACCGTCGCAAACTAGACGATAAAGGCTGGATACATCGCTACTTAAGATGCTACCAAAGAGGTAGTCTGGATGTATATTTGTTCATGAGATGAAGTTAGTTCCTCCCATTGTATGACAATGAAGTTGTGGCTATATGCCAAGGAACGTCCGTCCCATCAGTGATCCAGACATATTCTAAGGCAGTATCACCTGATCATGGAGATGGTTGATCTACAAGGAGATCGAGGTTACGAGAGTAGACTCAGAGGACAACGCGGCGGATCCACTCACAAAGGCCTTTTCCCAGAGAGAGACTTTTATGGGATGGTTGAGTATGAGATACTGCAACCACTGCTACAGATGGCCCTAGTGCAAGTGGGAGATTGTTAGTTATATGTATGCCCTAGAGGCCATTACTATACATAGGATGTATATTGTAGTGGATGTTGGGACGTATATAGTGAGGACTTTCTTGCTCGACATGATAGTATGCTATCTGGTTGCTCTTTATCTTAACGTGTACACTGATTGTCTCTCTGTTACATGTTGGTAAAGCCCTTAGGATGTGTACTTGACTACCTGGACTATGATGCGGATCATACTAGTGGGGACATGGTAGTCCATAAGTACATCCTTCAAGGTCCCTAGTCGTGGGTGTATCGAGACGGGGCATCGATATACCATAGTAGACTAGCGTATACCTTCTCGACCCATACAGATGGGCGATGGATGATCCCATATCCATTGGTGTTTGACATCAGAGAAGATATACGGGTGCTCAGTGGAGACTGGGTACACTGGACGGACTCGCCGAGAACTCCCAGATGGTATTATACCATACGTCAGAAGGCAGTTCTCTGGTGACACTGGTACAGGTTAGTCTGTGGACCCGAGATCGTCATAGAGTCTTGTGTGATTCCCACTGTGCTTTGATTTCCACCTTACCACGTCCAAGAGGGCGTGCAAAACGATGGTTTTTGGGTATAGTCCCGAATCACATGGAGGCAATGAGCGATAGGAGGGGATTCGTCTCTCCCGATATAGGGAGTTGATGTTGCGCTGTGTTCGATTGGCTATAACTGGAAATCCCTGGCCAGGGTTGCTGAGATTTACTGGTAAGTGTTACCAGTAGTTTCTCGAACTGTTATAGACCTCATATCGACACGACTTATCGAGCTATTGGGGTCTGACGTTTACCACCCCTAGGCAAGATATGCGACATATCAGACGAACAGACCGGACTGTGCGGTAAGTGTTACTGGTTGGATTCACAGGAGTGTGAGCGGGCTTGCTCTTTGATCTTCTGATCGCTCAATACTCGGGTGGCCGTTACGTTTAGCAGACCGCCTGCGGCTTGTGGGTGTTTGATATGATCATCACCTACTGCCAGCGTATTGACGAGTCTTTAGAGTCCTACACAGAGGTTTCCTGGCTCAAGCGAAACGAAATAGGAGTGCATATAAGATATGTGCGGGACCGAGAATAATACCAGTATGTGATACTGTATTCGATTCTCGCGATTTGTGACATTGATCGGTTATATGCGATATAGCCGGGTTATCGGATCAAGTGTTGATTCGATAAGTTGTTACTATTGATATTAGTCGGTTATATGCGATATGACCGTATCGTTAAATCAAGTATTGATTTAATGATTTAATGTATAATTATATATTAGATATATTACATTACATTGACTAGTATTGTTCACTTAAGATGGATTTTCTCACTTGATTTGCGCAAGTTGTATATGTGATATATTTTTGTGCACTTGTTTGTATCATGTTTGATGATACATGCAAACTTGGGTGTATGTATGCTATACACCTTGTTTAGTAAATGGTTAGGGTTTCATTTGACATATTTATTTATTCATTTATTTTTGGCAAAAATGAAATGGTGGCTTTCTTTGTTGTTATGCTTGAAGCTTCATGAAGCTTTTCTAGCATCTTTGAAAAATCTACCATTTTTGTTTTGTCCTTAACCCTAACCATTTGACTAAACCCTAGTTTATTCTCTACATGAGTTAGCCTCACCCATGGTTGCTTAATGATAAGCATCACTTGAATTTTCGAATTAGATAATTCATTTTCTTTTCTTTTCTTCATCATCTTCTTCATGAGTTGAAGAAAGCTTGCTAGAAATTTCCAAGTGATGATTCCAAGTGAGAAATCCAAATCCAAAGTGAACCCACTTCTTATTTCTTCATCCTCTACCACTTGCCATGTAGTATAGGGTGTTTTCTTCACAAGTTTCATGACTTGGTAAAGGTGGAGCTTGAGCTTGAGTTGCCTCGACGTAGATTATCTTCGGCATCGAAGTCGACGACCTAGCCTGATCATTTTTTCGACGAAACCATCGCTAGAGTCCGGGATCCGATGATCGCAGCGGAAGGACGTCAACACGGAGCCAAAGAAGTGGAGGACCGGATCTACAAAGGTTGTAGTCTCTTTCATTTTGCACTAAAGTTGTTTACCTGCTTCTTTCGCCTTACCTCTAGTATCAATCCTGATTAGGGTTTCTCGGCACATAGAAAATTTTAGAATTTGGCATGGTTGATGCCTTGTGGGACCTCATGGGATTGCATAGGAACCCTACAGTGGTATCAGAGCGTAGTTAGAGCTTTAGGCAAAGTGTAGACGATGTTAGAAACCCGATCGAACCCGAAACCCTAATTCAAAACCACTCTCTGGACTTTTTCTGAAAAAGTGGATTTTTCCAAATTAAAAATATCCAAAAAAATTCAGCAGGATATTGTATGAGTTACTGTGCAGCACGTGACCCTAACTCGACGCACCGCGGAACCGCGGCCCCACTCCTGCTTGTGCGGCGATTCCGCGGCCATACTGGTAAGTTAGGCCACGTGGTTTGCACAGTAATTTGTTTATGGAGGTGCTGTATTTTCTGGGAATTTTTAATATTTACTCAAGAGTTGAGTTTTCTGGGTTATTTTGGGGACTCGATGATTCGATCGAATTGTTTAACTTTGTCTATGTGTTTTTCCGGATAATTTAGGATATGTTAAAAAGTTCGACTGGATATAAATACCCACTTTTTCCCCTGCCGGGAAATTTCCAATTGTTGGATTTTTCCGTAGTTTAATGACGTTCTAAGTAGTGCAAGTAACGCGATGGTCCCTCTAGAAGACAACAAACCTTAACTCGATTATGTGACCGTCTTGAACTGCCCTTTGAACCTCAGGGTTTGGGGCAGTACGGCGTACCACATGTGAGGCGTTGGCTTGACCCTTCTACGGCTGGACCGTTGGTACTGAGGCATGAAGTGAATGTTTTTAAACTTATTTCATGTGTTGAGTTATTTCGGGAAAACTTGGGTGTTTGATTGTTCGATCGGAAAGTTTAACATTTTCTATTTATCTGGAATGTGATACAATATTTGGAATCCACAAGTTGTTATGAGATAACTGATTTGAATATTATAAACATAGCAGTTTAGTCTCACTTGATCGGTTGCCACGGAATTTTGATGCGATCAAAAATCCGTCGCAATCACGTAGCGTACGCGGATACTCGCCGGGTAAACTTAATAGACAGCTACACCCCATAGCCCCGACCAAGTGACTGTAGGAGAACCCCGTCGCCGAAAGTATCCGTTCCGGTGCTCGCGGCAGCGGTGTTCCTCCTTGGTGCACTTCGTCGACGGTATCGGGGGTGCGGCCGTCTACTGAAGTTTGCGACGAGCATTCGATCAGAATGTCGGGAATCCTGTTGAATTGCCCGACTTGATATTGAAAAGAGTTTTCGATAATGAGACTAAAATGCGGGGTTTATAATTGTTAGGCATGCGATGTCTAAGGAATTCAGATGGTTAGGCATGCGATGTCTAAAGAGGTTGCGGATTCCAACTGTTGTAGTTTTACACTTTCTTTTCTGCGACCGTAAGTGTAATATGTGATATCGCCGGTTTCGTTGCTATATGTCAACGACAATTGGGATATGCATGTTTACTTACGTTGATGACATGCGATGTTATGTGTTGCTGGATATGTTATATTGGATCGTCGTGTTTGAATAGCCGGGTTTTTTTTTATGTGAGATGAGTGTTTTTCATTTTCATTCATGTAAAAACTTGTATGTAATATTCTTTTATTGGGGCACTTCCAGGTTGCGGAAGATGTCACCATTGTATATTATTTACTTTTCAGCACTAGGATAGACCCAAGGAGGAGGGCACAAGTAACCGGGTTCTGGAGTCCAGTGGGAGACCAACTTGAGGAGTCGAGTCCGGGTCTCCTAACTCTAGAATTGGTAGGGTTGCTTGCCGCTCTCGTAGGGGTCTAGGGGTGTAGGTTTGGCTATTCATCGCGACCGTGGAATCCGTGTTTTATACTGGCTCGTATTGAAAACACGGACGTCCTAGTATATCCAATGTTTCATATGATTCTTCTGCTGCGATATCTATGATGTGATCATTTGATATGTTGTGATAGATACTGTATATAGTATATATGATTTATTATATAGACGTTACTTATATTTTACACCCACGCTAGCCCTGCCCCGCTCTGCCGTTAGTTACCTAACTTAACGGTGCACGAGGGGACATCGAGGCAAATGCGGATGGCATAAGTGTACGTCGTATTTATCTGTGATGTTTAGGTGACTTAAATGATGGGACTTCATTAATATGATTAATAAAAGAAAAAGAAACCTAAAAGATGTTGTGGAATCGAATTTTCAAAAAACAGGTAGCTACAGTTCTTGCTTTGCATAGTGGTATATATGATACATCCTGCACCTTATTCGATGAGGAAAGGGCCGAGATCCCTTCACCGGGAGTGACCCCTTTAGCAATAACTGGAAGATGCTACACACTCGGTTTGTCTTTTGATTGCTTCTATAGTTTCTGCTTTGCACAGTGATATATATGATATATCTCGCACCTCATTCGACGAGGAAAGGGCCGGCGATCCCTTCACCGGGAGTGACCCCTTTAGCAAAACTAGAAAAGCCTAAAAAACACTCCATTTCAAAATTCATTCGATCCTACAACGATATCAAGTTCATTACGCAATAGGTTTTCTGAAAAACCTGTCGTAGCCCTCCGTCATTTCAGATAAGTCCTGCTTAGTATTCGTGTTGCGTTTGTTGACCTTGTCAAGGCGCAGTGTGCGGTAGCTAACCAGTATTTATCTGCTTATGCATATGATGCAGATTGGGTTAGGGTAGTCGTACGGCCTTGTTGACCTTGTCAAGGGTCGTGCGGGTGGGTTTGATTCAATCAAGAAATGAAAGGTTGAACTTGACTTACGGTCTATGGTTTGTTGACCTTGTCAAGGTCATAGATCGTTTGGGGCAAAATATTATCGGGAATTTCAAGTGTTGAAATTTGCAATGAGTTTGCATACCTTCTATGAGATAGTTGGATCCCGATACCCACTGCGAGTAAGAGTTACTCCTAGGAGAGTTTTACGCATTACAATTAGCCGATCAAGTAGGTGTCTAGAAAAGTGTTAACGAGGTTACGCCTCTGGGAAAACGAGGTTTACATTAATTAGGTTCGTGCGAAAGCACGGGGGACCTCCCTCAAAGTATCGACACTGGCCTGGCTGAAGGAGTGGCGAACTTGTAGCGTGTAATTAATCCCGGCTAGTCTTTCCTTTTAGGGTTTGAAGGAATATTCGATAAAAACAGTGGGAGCCATCCTGATTAGATAAAATAATAACCAATCTGATCTTGCAAGAGCGCACGCTGAGTGTTTTCTTCTCTCTCCCTCTCCAGGTAGCGACCATATCACGCCTTAATCAAGATAATAATACGGATGTATTGGTCGAACCCGCTTGTTATACTGAGCTGGGGAACGTTGGTCCCGCTACAACTTATAATTGTTATAAGACAGAGCAGGAAATTGGGGAATACCAGATTTCCCGTGCCGCCCAAACGAAGAAAGTGCATGATGATGCATCTTCTTCGGGTGTGTTCATTACAAAGAACTGTTTCTCAGTATCCTCTGTGTCCTGGGTATTTGATACCATATCAGGATCCCTGATATGTCATCTGTTACATAGGGCTATAGAAAGGTAGAGAACTGAGAACGGGTGATAAGTTTCATGAGACAGAAAATGGTGCAAGTGTTGTAGCCAAGTCTGTTGGTCACTGTCACCCTGTATTACCAGTACATTGATTCTGAATGAATTTTATTAGATACCGAACCTGATATACAAAATAATATCAGTCTCTTTATTAGTAAAGAAATGATAAGATTTTGTAATGTTGGATAATGTTTTGAACATTTCCTATATCAAAAGTTGATCTGTTCAGGCACGTTATCTAAAGGCATTAATGTTCTGAATCAAACTACAGTTCTTAGTATACGGAACACACACAAGAGGAAGAGTTCAGAAATGAACGAATTCTTCTTGAGGCATTGTAGACTAGGTCATATCAATGCGACCCGACTGGCTGAAGTTATATTTAGATACATATTTAAATTAATTTGAATTTACATCTTGTTAAAACTTGCTGGTCATGTCACAAATATAAGATGACCATAGCTCTGTTTATTGGAAACAGAGAAAGAGTTAGTGTCTCTTGGGACTGATACATGATGATGTATGAAGGTCCCCTGTCTACATATGCCAAGACCGGTTCTTTGTACTTCATTATATTCTCTGATGATCTCTTTAGATTCAGACATATGTTCCTGTTGAAACACAAGTCCGAACCTTTTGAGATATTCACACAATATAAGTTAAAAGTAGAGAACCAAAACGGGTATAAGTATTATGTCTTTTGATGTGATCAAGGAGGAGAATACTTGAGCACGGAATTCTTAGATTTTTCTAAAGGAGAATGAGATTCTCTCTCAGCATTACTCCTCCGTATACACCACAGCACGTCGGTGTAATCGGGGCGGAGCAATCATACCCTATATGATAAGGTGTGCTCTATGATGAGTACTACTGAGTTACCTATTTCCTTTTGGGAGTTATGCGCTTGAGAAGCTGCATACCTATTGAATAGGGTTCCAATCAAATCAATTGCCTACCACTTCATATATGATATGGAAAGGGAAGAGTCCATATCTTAAGTTTGTTAAGATTTAGGGTTGTCCGGCCTATGTCTAAAAGCAAAATCCGGACAAACTCGAGGCAAGGTCAGTTATGTAGAACTGGAAAGGTTCCAGCTATACAAACTACAGCAGAAGATTTGGTAGAACCAAAGGATTCAGTAGATACCAACGAACCTCAGCCTCTCCGCCGATCTAGTAGGGTTTCTCACCCACCTGAGAGATACTTCTGTTTCTCTATGACAGTGGGAGCGAGGATTGCATCATGAGATGATAACCCAACTAGTTTCGAGCTGGCCTTCAGGAGTGGGACTCTATAAGAATGACTTGATGCTTAGCGATCTGAGATGGAATCCTTATACACCAACAAAGTATGGACTTTGGTTGCTTTATCTGAAGGGTTAAATCCCAGTCAGGAGCAAGTATATCTTGAGAAGATTACTTGGTGTACATGGAAAAGTTCAGACTTTCAAAGCTAGACTCGTTAAAGGTTTGCATCATAGACCAGTTGTGGCTAATGATGTAACCTTTTCTGGGGCCTATGCTTAAGTCCATCCAGATCCTACTTGCCATGGCTACATACCATGACTACGATATCTGGCGGTTGGGTGTCATGACAGCTTTTCTAAAATGATGATTTAGAAGAGATAGTCTATAAGTACACAGTCAGAGGGCTTCGTAGACAGTGGGAGCAGCGGAAACGTGTGCAAGATGTTTTATGTGATAAAACAGGCATCGCGGAGTTGGAACGTCTGTTTTGATGTGGTAGTCAAAAAGTTTGACTTCATCAAAATGGTAGATGAACCTTGTATATACAAAAGGGTAGTAGGGAGTATGGTGGTGATCCTCGTAGAGTACGTGGATGACATACTCTTGATAAGAAAGCAATTTCCTATACTACGCTCGGTCAATCTCTGTTTATCACAATGATTCTCCATATAGGATCAAAGTGATACCTCCTAAATCCTGGTTTTGGATCTATGAGATAGATCTAATTGGATGTTAGGATACTCACTAGTTGTAGTGAGATGGTATCAGTTGATCCTGGGGAGAATCACTGGAAAGGTTCCAGGGTGATAAGGACGACTGAAAGTCAGTCACAGGCATTGTCTTTACCCTCAGTAAAGGGACGGTATGTTGGAAGAGTTCCAAGCTAGATACCGTGGCAAACTAGACGATAAAGGCTGGATACATCGCTACTTAAGATGCTACCAAAGAGGCAGTCTGGATGTATATTTGTTCATGAGATGAACTTAGTTCCTCCCATTGTATGACAATGGAGTTGTGGCTATATGCCAAGGAACGTCCGTCCCATCAGTGATCCAGACATATTCTAAGGCAGTATCACCTGATCATGGAGATGGTTGATCTCCAAGGAGATCGAGGTTAGGAGAGTAGACTCAGAGGACAACACGGAGGATCCACTCACAAAGGCCTTATTCCCAGAGAGAGACTTTTATGGGATGGTTGAGTATGAAATACTGCAACCACTGCTACAGATGGCCCTAGTGAAAGTGGAAGATTGTTAGTTATATGTATGCCCTAGAGGCCATTACCATACATAGGATATAAATTGTAGTGGATGTTGGGACATATATAGGGAGGACTTTCTTGCTCGACATGATAGTATGCTATCCGGTTGCTCTTTATCTTAACGTGTACACTGATTGTCTCTCTGTTACATATTGGTAAAGCCCTTAGGATGTGTACTTGACTACCTGGACTATGATGCGAATCATACTAGTGGGGACATGGTAGTCCATAAGTACATCCTTCAAGGTCCCTAGTCGTGGGTGTATTGAGACGGGGCATCGATATACCAGAGTAGACTAGCGTATACCTTCTCGACCCATACAGATGGGCGATGGATGATCCCATATCCATTGGTGTTTGACATCAGAGATGATATACGGGTGCTCAGTGGAGACTGGGTACACTGGACGGACTCGCCGAGAACTCCCAGATGGTATTATACCTTACGTCAGAAGGCAGTTCTCTGGTGACACTGGTACAGGTTAGTCTGTGGATCCGAGATCGTCATAGAGTCTTGTGTGATTCCCACTGTGCTTTGATTTCCACCTTACCACGTCCAAGAGGGCGTGCAAAACGGTGGTTTTTGGGTACAGTCCCGAATCACATGGAGGCAATGAGCGATAAGAGGGGATTCGTCTTTCCCGGTATAGGGAGTTGATGTTGCGCTGTGTTCGATTGGCTATAACCGGAAATCCCTGGCCAGGGTTGCTGAGATTTACTGGTAAGTGTTACCAGTAGTTTCTCGAACTGTTATAGACCTCATATCGACACGACTTATCGAGCTATTGGGGTCTGACGTTTACCACCCCTAGGCAAGATATGCGACATATCAGACGAACAGACCGGACTGTGCGGTAAGTGTTACTGGTTGGATTCAAAGGAGTGTGAGCGGGCTTGCTCTTTGATCTTCTGATCGCTCAATACCCGAGTGGCCGTTATGTTTAGCAGACCGCCTGTGGCTTGTGGGTGTTTGATATGATCATCACCTACTGCCGGCGTATTGACGAGTCTTTAGAGTCCTAGACAGAGGTTTCCTGGCTCAAGCGAAACGAAATAGGAGCGTATATGAGATATGTGCTGGACCGAGAATAATACCAGTATGTGATACTGTATTCGATTCTCACGATTTGTGACATTGATCGGTTATATGCGATATAGCCGGGTTATCGGATCAAGTGTTGATTCGATAAGTTGTTACTATTGATATTAGTCGGTTATATGCGATATGACCGGATCGTTAAGTCAAGTATTGATTTAATGATTTAATGTATAATTATATATTAGATATATTACATTACATTGACTAGTATTGTTCACTTAAGATGGATTTTCTCACTTGATTTGCACAAGTTGTATATGTGATATATTTTTGTGCACTTGTTTGTATCATATTTGATGATACATGCAAACTTGGGTATGTGTAAGCTATACACCATGTTTAGTAAATGGTTAGGGTGTCATTTGACTTATTTATTTATTCATTTATTTTTGGCAAAAATGAAATGGTGGCTTTCTTTGTTGTTATGCTTGAAGCTTCATGAAGCTTTTCTAGCATCTTTGAAAAATCTACCATTTTTGTTTTGTCCTTAACCCTAACCATTTGACTAAACACTAGTTTATTCTCTACATGAGTTAGCCTCACCCATGGTTGCTTAATGATAAGCATCACTTGAATTTTCTAATTAGATAATTCATTTTCTTTTCTTTTCTTCATCATCTTCTTCATGAGTTGAAGAAAGCTTGCTAGAAATTTCCAAGTGATGATTCCAAGTGAGAAATCCAAATCCAAAGTGAACCCACTTCCTATTTCTTCATCCTCTACCACTTGCCATGTAGTATAGGGTGTTTTCTTCACAAGTTTCATGACTTGGTGAAGGTGGAGCTTGATCTTGAGTTGCCTCGACGTAGATCATCTTCGGCATCGAAGTCGACGACCTAGCCCGATCATTTCTTCGACGAAACCATCGCTAGAGTCCGGGATCCGATGATCGCAGCGGAGGGACGTCAACACGGAGCCAAGGAAGTAGAGGACCGGATCTACAAAGGTTGTAGTCTCTTTCATTTAGCACTAAAGTTGTTTACTTGC
Source organism: Agapanthus africanus (assembly GCA_030015575.1). Lineage (NCBI taxonomy): Eukaryota > Viridiplantae > Streptophyta > Magnoliopsida > Asparagales > Amaryllidaceae > Agapanthus > Agapanthus africanus. The sequence continues at coordinate 328,206,759 of JASDDO010000018.1, forward strand.
TTCTTTCGCCTTACCTCTAGTATCGATCCTGATTAGGGTTTCTCGGCACATAGAAAATTTTAGAATTTGGCATGGTTGATGCCTTGTGGGACCTCATGGGTGTGCATAGGAACCCTGCACTAAGCTCGTCGCGGCTTCCTCGATCAAGTTCTATCTCCGGCCTCCCTCGTCGAAGATGATCTATATCGAGCATTAGTAATACGGGCTCCCGCTTCAAAACCGAAGCAACTCGGGCATCCAGTTTGCTAGCCTAGATACCCAAGATGAAGTAGAGATAGTGTATGATCATTTTGTCTCAATACACCCAATGATTCTCAACTCATGAGAGGGAATGGGTGGTGGTTGAAGAGGAAGCCAAGTGAAGAAAGTTGTGAGCTCAAGTTTTGGCTTGTGAGTAAGTGAAGAAAAATGCTCTCTGTTCTTTTTCTTTTGTGATGAGTTGTGAAGTATTTGTTAAGAGAAACTCAAGAAAATCATTCCCTGCACAAGAAAGATCTGCCCCCATTCACAAATATCTCACAACACACTTCATGACTCACCATGTGAGTCACCAAGTGCATGCACCATGAATAAATGCACACTCATGACTCACACAAATGTGTCATGCCACAATCAATGCCTAAGCCAAAACTTGCACTCACAACTTACATCAAATAAACATTAAACCCTAAATTTTTAATCAAAAAGAGAATGGCAACTTCTAAAGTAAACTCGTAATGAATTACAAGAATACCCCTCATCCGTATATACATACATGCATTCGTATTCCGACTGAATATGAATACAACGAGACGGAAATAATCCAACAATATAATACTAGGATCCGGCTTAAACCAAAGCCCACTAGTATTATCCGTCCGATCATGATCCGTGCACAAGTACACGTATATGATCGAACCTTGCCAAAAAATGTCATGCCCCGCTTCCCGGTATACGGCGAAGGGGACGCGACTGGTCCGCTACGTATTTACTCAGAAGTAAATACGCTAGGCGTAACTAAGCAATATAAAAGTAAATACACAAGATATAAGAGATATAAACTGAACAACAACTTTATTTATTAACATTCTTTTGTACAATGCATGAAAAGGAAATACAACTGAAATAAAAGCGATGCCTAAACAATGGTATAACAGAAACAAAAGTACTGAATGGAAAGTGTACAATGTCTAGAGCTCGGGGTCTTCACAGAACTGGTCCAAGTCTTCAGCAGTGGGCTTGTTCTCTGACGGGTCCAAACCACCTGACGACATTCAAAAAAGAAAGAAATAGAATGTCGTCAGCGAACAGCTCGCTCGGTAAGTCCCAAAGATAAGAGGAGAAATAGACACAGAGAGAGCAAGAGAGAGAGTAGCTTTTACAATTGTATTATATTGTTATATTACTGTTAACGCTGTTGTTTGTAGCTTGGTACAGAAAAATGCCAGTGTATACGAGAGGGGTCTCTATATGCTAGAGACCAGGGCAAACGGAATTTAGAGTACAAGGCTCCGTTAGAAGGCCTGAAACAACGGCAATTGGATTCATGTTAGGTGTCTTATGTCTGACCGTCTCGTGCCACTTTTAACACCTTCCGCACCAATCTACCCCTTACACCCCATAAGGTTTTGATTGTATTGTTTGTCTTGTAAATTGTATTGATTGTATAATTGATTGACTACCAAAACCATGATATCAGTAAACGGATGTAACCGTAGAATCATGTAAATGGATGTAAACTGGAGTTCATGTAATTGGAATTTATTTCCATGGTTCGGTTTGGTCGAGTTGTATAGATTGATAATTGGATTCATGGATTCATGTTGAATTGTAACATTAAACCTTATAGATTATAGATTGTAAACTGTAGATTGTAGATTGTACATTGTAGATTGTACTTGAGTCATATTCAAGCCAGATTAATCAGACTCACACCCGAGTCAGACAATTAGAAATGTAAATCGAAGTCCTGATTATTTCTTAAACCTATAATTGCTAGGGTCCTTAGGGTAATTTATAAAACTTGAGGGGGTTTTATTTAAAAATACTTTTATATACTTCGCAAAGTACACCTCAAGTATTTATTATTCGTCTTTAGAGTTGTAATGAATGTGGATTTTATATTGTGATATTTCTAGTGAAAATATCCTAATTTCATAAATAAAGGTATTTATTTCTAAAATTGATTTATTTGGAATTCATAGTATTTTAGTGTAAAATTTATTCTTGTGATTTTTAGAAAAAGAGTGGAATATTTATATTATAACAAAATAGATATTTTAATGATAAATATACATATATTTATACAAAAATAATTTTAATAAATATTTTATATTCTAGAAAATCTCATTTTCTTAAGATGACGTATTTTAAATCTTTCGAGACCGAATGCTCCTTGCGGAGGTCTGAATCTCGCACTACTAAGCCCGAGAATGTGCGATAAACCGCACCATCCCGAACGGGTTCCCCAAAATGGGTTGTAGCGGCGCTTTGCAAAGATTGTAAAATACTAAATCCTTTAGAAAATGGTTTTATAAAGTAAATGGTATTTATTTGTAGAAATGTCAATTTTCCGTATTCTATGTTCTAGGGTCTCCTAAGTCAACTAGAATATTTCTAAATGGTCTAAACGACAAGTTGTGAGATGCCTCAAATTGCCTCTTCACTGCCAATTGTGGCCAGGTAAGTACAAGTGAAGAAAGAAGGGATCCGCTCATGAATCATCGTAAGACGGGCCTTTTAAAGTTACCTTTCTCACTTGCCTAGTCTAGACATCACAAAGTCAGGTTTAGATAAACGACCGATGTCCACAACTTATCGTATTTTCATATGAAGAGGTATTTATTTAAAAGTGTATCAACTCTAAATCTTTTATGATTGTTTTATTAAGTATGTGGTATTTAAATGTAAATTCTTGTTTTCTCATATTCTAAGGTTTCAATGGTATCATGTTAGGTTGTAAGCAAGTGTGTGAGGAGGTAGGTCGTTACCTCGTGATCTACTTTAAATGTATAGCAAGTAAATGAGGTTAAATGTGAAATCGAAATATTGTGGTATTTAAGTAAAAATACGATAATTTGGGAACGCTATCATTTCATGTGATGAAACTTTTTCAAATTGTTTGTTAAATGTTTAATAGTCAACATAAAGATATTTAAGCATGAATGTATTGGTGAGAAGTGAAATTTTATAGAAAACCGAATCGGAAATCGGATTTGTTCCGATTCCGTCGGGTTTTGTAATTTCATATTTTTTAGAAAAAGAGAGAGAGAGATTAGAATGGGACTTATGGGTTTAGACAACACGAGAGTGATAAGGAAGAAGAGGGTTCGCCGGTACGTCGATTCGTCGCCGCGAGTTCCTAGCACGATCACCGGAAGTTCACCGTAGATTTCGTCGGAGTTTCGCCTTTCGCTCGTTTTCAAAGTACACGAGATCTCTTGGAATTTTTTGAGAGAGTGGGCTCAGGATTTTGGGGTGAGAGGGTAGAAGGTAGGGGGTATATTTATAGGGTTAGGCTAGGTGAAGAGTTTAAATTAAAAAAATGTAAAAATATATTAAAATTCTTAAAATATGGAGTAAATGGGGATTTCAAAGGTTTCTGGAACCGATCTAAATAAATAGAGTATACAGGGGGGTAGGGAGGCCAAGAGTCAGCTTTTTTGTGTTGACGACTCGGCCGTCTGGCCGGGGGCGCCGTGCCGAGTCGGCCGGTCCGCCGTCCGAGTCGGCCGAGTCGGGCCGAGTCGGAGGTCAGGGAGGGGGGGGTTGTCTGGTGTAGCCTCTGGTATATTTAGTTTTTCAGGTTTAGTTCAAAATTTGGGAGTTATGGTGTATGGACTGTTGGGCTTCCAAAGAATTTAAAACAAAATAATATTAAAAATAATGTGGGGCAGGGGATTTGAACTCTGGTGGTTTGGTTCAGCAGTGCAAGGTATTACCAATGAGCTACAAGCTCCTTCTTGTAATTATGGAGCTATTTAATTACTTAAAGTAATAATAGCAAATGTAAATACCCCAAGTATACATCAATTTTAAAGCAAATTTTTGTACACTAAAAATGGAGTTGTTACGTTCTTTTAACTTGTAATTAAAAAGCAAAATAATTACTTATATATTGTGCTCAGGCTAAAATACCCTTTTATTGATTTTTAAAAAAAAATTGAAAAAAATTATATAGGAAATTTAGGGTTGTTATATTTTACCCTCCTTATAAAAATTTCGTCCTCGAAATTTGTAAAAGGAAAGTGAAACAGTTCAAGGAAGTTTGGTGACTGGAGTATAGATAGTGTATACAAATAACAAAGTGATACAAGAGTGAAAAAAGCTTACCGGTGTCACCTTGACCTACAGTCTTAGCTTCTACGGCTTCTGATGTGAATGTGTGTCGCCGTGGTACATTCCTTCTAGCTGGAGGCACATTCTGTCTTTGGGGCCTGTTTCTCTGCCCTCTAAGCATGTCCCTCATTGCTTGTTGGAATTGGCGAGTAGGCTGTGCAGGTGGTGGAGCAGGTAGTGCATAACGAGGTGCAGGAGCCTGGATAGTTGGCCGCTGCGGGTAGTTGGTGGGTGTGTGAGCTGAGTTGCTTTTGTAAGGACAGTTCCCAATTCCGTGGTTGGATGCGCCACAAATTAGACACAGGCCTTTTGCGCGCCTACAGTCCTTCCATAAGTGTCACTTTCTCCTGCAGTAGTAGCAGAAATCTGGACTCGACCGGCTATTAGTTTCTTCTGGTCTCCTGGATTCAAACGATGGCCTTAAAGAGGCTCCTCCTGCTATTTGAGTGGCAGGACGTTTCAAACCTGCAAATTGGGGTCTGTCTCTCGCCTTTATTACTGCCTCATAACAGCGGGTAGCTTCCAGAGCAACTTCACGAGTCAGAAATTTCCCTGTGGCTAGTGCAGCCTAAATTTCTGTGTCCAAACCTTGTTGAAATCAACGGGCTCTTATCTCATCCGTCGGTATCAGGTGTGCCGCAAATCTTTTACGGTCTTGTGTTAGCTGTGTGGTATGTGATATTAAAAATTTGAAATACTGTGACATATCTTACCGACTGAGTATGGCGAATTCAGCGTCATACTCATCTACTGACTTGTCCCACATCGAACCTTGTTGTAGATGAATAAACTGCTGCTCCATGGCAAACCTGGCAGTCACAGGGAAGTACTTCGCATCGAACTTCTCGCGAAAAGTCTTCCATTCAATAGGCTGTACAAGACGCTTTCTTCCGCCTTCCACCAGTTGCGAGCATTGTCCATGAGCTGCAGTTTCGCCACACGGACACAAGCTATGTCTGGCACTTGTGCTGCCGCCAGATCATCCTCTATATTTTGTGCTCATTCCTCAGCTTCAAGTGGGCTTCCCTTTCTGGAGAACTGCTTGGGATGTAAAGCCCTGAATTGCTTTACCCCAGGTGCGTCAGTCTCAGGACGGTTCAAGAGCTGCTGCTGTCCCTCTAGGAGGCTGCGGATTGCCTCAAGCAGAACCGTTTGCTCGTTGAGTGGAGCAGGAACGGCAGGTGTGAGTGGTAGTGGTAGAGGTGTGTTGTTGACATTGGTGCTGGTGTTGTTTGGGAAATCCATAACCTTGAAGAAAATTTTAGATTAGGACAGATTCAAGTACATGAAATGATAAGATTCAAGGAATGTGAAATTGTAAGATTCAAGGAACATGAATTGTAAAGAATGTTTTAGTTGCTGGTTCTTATGTTTTATATTGCTTAGGGTTCCATACAGCTCTGCCCTGCATGGGCCACCAACAAAACCTGTCACGCCCCGCTTCCCGGTATACGGCGAAGAGGACACGACTGGTCCGCTACGTATTTACTCAGAAGTAAATACACTAAGCGTAACTAAGCAATATAAAAGTAAATACACAAGAGACAAAAGATATAAACTGAACAACAACTTTATTTATTAACATTCTTTTGTATAATGCATGAAAAGGAAATACAACTGAAATAAAAGCGATGCCTAAACAATGGCATAACAGAAACGAAAGTACTGAATGGAAAGTGTACAATGTCTAGAGCTCGAGGTCTTCACAGAACTGGTCCAAGTCTTCAACAGTGGGCTTATTCTCTGACGGGTCCAAACCACCTGACGACATTCAAAGAAGAAAGAAATAGAATGTCGTCAGCGAACAGGTCGCTCGGTAAGTCCCAAAGATAAGAGGAGAAATAGACAGAGAGAGAGTAAGATAGAGAGTAGCTTTTACAGTTGTATTATATTGTTATATTAGTGTTAACGCTGTTGTTTGTAGCTTGGTACAGAAAAATGCCAGTGTATACGAGAGGGGTCTCTATATGCTAGAGAGCAGGGCAAACGAAATATAGAGTACAATGCTCCGTTAGAAGGTCCGGAACAACGGCAATTGGATTCATGTTAGGTGTCTTAAGTCTGACCGTCTCGTGCCACTTTTAACACCTTCCGTACCAATCTACCCCTTAAACCCCGTAGTGTTTTGATTGTATTGTTTGTCTTGTAAATTGTATTGATTATATAATTAATCGACTGACCAAAACCATGATATCAGTAAACGGATGTAACCGTAGAATCATGTAAATGGATGTAAACTGGAGTTCATGTAATTGGAATGTATATCCATGGTTCGGTTCAGTCGAGTTGTATAGATTGACAATTGGATTCATGGATTCATGTTGAATTGTAATATTGAAGCTTATAGATTATAGATTGTAAACTGTAGATTATAGATTGTACTTGAATCATATTCAAGCCAGATTAATCAAACTCAAACCGAGTCAGACAATTAGAAATGTAAATCAAAGTCTTGATTATTTCTTAAACCTATAATTGCTAGGGTCCTTAGGGTAATTATAAAACTTGAGGGGTTTTATTTAAAAATACTTTTATATACTTCTCAAAGTACACCTCAAGTATTTATTTTTCTTCTTTAGAGTTGTAATGAATGTGGATTTATATTGTGATATTTCTAGTGAAAATATCCTAATTTCATAAATAAAGATATTTATTTGTAAAATTGATTTATTTGGAATTCATAGTATTTTAGTGTAAAATTATTCTTGTGATTTTTAGAAAAAGGGTGGAATATTTATATTATAGCAAAATAGATATTTTAATGATAAATATACATATATTTATACAAAATAATTTAATAAACATTTATATTCTATAAAAATCTCATTTTCTTAAGATGTCATATTTTAAATCTTTCGAGACCGAATGCTCCTTGCGGAGGTCTGAATCTCGCACTACTAAGCCAGAGAATGTGCGATAAACCGCACCATCCCGAACGGGTTCCCCAAAATGGATTGTAGTAGCGCTTTGCAAAGATTGTAAAATACTAAATCCTTTAGAAAACGGTTTTATACAGTAAATGGTATTTATTTGTAAAAATGTCAATTTTCCGTATTCTATGTTCTAGGGTCTCCTAAGTCAACTAGAATATTTCTAAATGGTCTAAACGAGAAATTTTGAGATGCCTCAAATCACCTCTTCACCGCCAATTGTGGCCAGGTAAGTACAACTGAAGAAAGGAGGGATCCGCTCATGAATCATCGTGAGACATGCCTTTTAAAGTTACCTTTCTCACTTGCCTAGCCTAGACACTACAAAGTCAGGTTTAGATAAACAACCGATATCCACAACTTATCGTATTTTCATATTAAGAGGTATTTATTTAAAAGTGTATCAACTCAAATCTTTTATGATTGTTTTATTAAGTATGTGGTATTTATATGTAAATTCTTGTTTTCTCGTATTCTAAGGTTTCAATGGTATTGTGTTAGGTTACAAGCAAGTGTGCGAGGAGGTAGGTCATTACCTCGTGATCTACTTTAAATGTATAGCAAGTTAATGTGGTTAAATATGAAATCGAAACATTGTGGTATTTAAGTAAAAATACGATAATTTGGGAACGCTATCATTTCATGTGATGAAACTTTTTCAAATTGTTTCTTGAATGTTTAATAGTCAACATAAAGATGTTTAAACATGAATGTATTGGTGAGAAGTGAAATTTTATAGAAAACCGAATCAGAAATCGGATTTGTTCCGATTCCGTCGGGTTTTGTAATTTCATATTTTTTAGAAAAAGAGAGAGAGAGATTAGAATGGGACTTATGGGTTTGGACAACACGAGAGTGATAAAGAAGAAGAGGGTTCGCCGGTACGTCGATTCGTCGCCGCGAGTTCCTACCACGATCACTGGAAGTTCGTCGTAGATTTCGTCGGAGCTTTACCTTTTGCTCGTTTTCAAATTACACAGGATCTCTTGGAATTTTTTAAGAGAGTGGGCTAAGGATTTTGGGGTGGAAGGGTAGAGGGTAAGGGGTGTATTTATAGGGTTAGGCTAGGGTTAAGGTAGGTAAAGAGTTTAAATAAAAAATGTAAAAATATATTAAAATTCATTAAAATATCGAGTAAATGGGGATTTCAAAGGTTTCTGAAACCGGTCTAAATAAATAGAGTATACAGGGGGTAGGGGAGGCCAAGAGTCAACTTTTTTGTGTTGACGACTCGGCCGTCCTACCGAGTCCGACCGGTGGCGCCGTGCCGAGTCGGCCGGTCCGCCATCCGAGTCGGCCGAGTTGGGCCGAGTCGGAGGTCAGGGAGGTGGGGGGTCCTCTGGTGTAGCATCTGGTATATTTAGTTTTTCAGGTTTAGTTCAAAGTTTGGGAGTTATAGTGTGTGCACTGTTGGGCTTCCAAAGAATTTAAAACAAAATAATATTAAAAATAATATGGGGCAGGGGATTTGAACTCTAGTGGCTTGGTTCAGCAGTGCAAGGTATTACTAATGAGCTACAAGCTCCTTCTTGTAATTATGGATCTATTTAATTACTTAAAGTAATAACAGCAAATGTAAATACCCCAAGTATACATCAATTTTAAAGCAAATTTTTGTACACTAAAAATAGAGTTGTTACATTCTTTTAACTTGTAATTAAAAAGCAAAATAATTACTTATATATTGTGCTCAGGCTAAAATACCCTTTTATGGATTTTGAAAAAAAAATTGAAAAAAATTGTATAGGAAATTTAGGGTTATTACATAAAACCATATGGCCTCTACAACGTTTTGCCCGAATCAGGAAAACCCTCTGTGTGGGACTCTAAAGACTCGTCAATACGCTGGCAGTGGGTTTAACCACAAGCACGTCAGTGGCACTAGCTGTACGTAATAGCTACCCTGATATTGAGTGAAAGGAAGGCCGACGAGCAAACTCATCCTGAAACCCTACTGAGCCTGATAGTTATAATATCCGTACAGTCCGGTCCGTTCTTCTATGAGTATCGCATATCGAGTCTACGGGGTGGATAAAGTCAGACCCCTAATAACGCGATATTTAGTGTCGGTATGAAACCTATCACCAACTGAGAAACTACCGATCCTAGATCGGTAATTCTCGTTTACCCCGGCTGAGGATTTCTGGTGATAGCCACCCATGCACATCACGACATCAACCCCCAATATACCAGGAGAGACGAATCTCCTGACGATCCGCAGACTGCCTCTATGTGGCTCAGGACTGTACCCAACTAAAACCTGTTTGCATGACTCCTTTGAGCCATGGTAGGGTAGTAATCAAAGAACAGTGGGAACTCACACGAGACAAATGACGATCTCAGGTCGATAGACTAACCTGTACAGATGTCACCAGGGTACTGTTGTCTGACAATGGGTATAATATCAACTAGCATGTTCCCGGTGAGTCCGTCCGGTGTACTCATAACCCAATGAGCACCTGTATACATCTTAGGTGAACCAACTGACCCCAATGGCTTGTGAGACCGGCCACCGCCCCTCGTTGTGGTCTCGATCCGTATACACTAGTCTACTCTTAGAGTATCGATGCCCAATCTTGAAACTCCCACGACTAGAGACACTTTAAGGATGTGCTTATAGACCACCTAACTCTCACGTATATGATCGCCATCATACTACTGGTAGTCAAGCAAGAATCCTATGAGCTCTATCAACATGTAATAGTGATCTGTAATGTCACCTGAATCATGTACACGATGATAAAGACAAACCCGATAGCACACTATTATCTCGAGTAAGACTGTTCTACCGGTATAGGTCATCCCTCAATCATTGCAATCACGTTCCTGTGATCCAATAATTGACTTGAGGGAACTATAGCTAACAGATAGGTATACTACCAACTAGGAGTCCTCGGCGAGTCCGTTCGGTGTACCTATTCTCTAATGAGCACCTGTATACAATTTTTGATGTCACACATCAATGGTTGTAGGATCAACCATCGCTCTCTAAGGGACAAGAAACGTATATACTTGTTTACTCTAGAATATCGATGCCCTAGTCTCGATATCCCTTCGACTAGGAACCGTTAAAGTATGTACTTTTGGACCACCCTGGCCCCACTAGTATGATCTCATCATAATCCTGATAGTCAAGTACATATCCTAAGGGCTTTACCAACATATAAGAGACAGACAATATAAATACCAGTTTACATGTTAAGATAAAGGTAACCTGATAGCATACTGTTAGTAGATGTTGCACACCCTCACAACACTTGTGAGGAGGTGGAAGTGGCAAACAATAATTTTCTTGCATGCAACACCTACTTTAAACCTAGATCTTATGCTAAATCATAAATAGATTCCCTATCTAGATATATTATCTACTATGATAAAGGGTTATTCCTTGAGAATCGGTCCTTCGGGTCTTCGTTTGTATGCGACTCCTAGGCTCCTTGGATGCTTGCAATGTTTTCGATCTCTGGTCACCTCAAGGCATAGATGATCCACCCGTAAGTTATAGAACAAGCTTCAAACTCTTCTCAAGAGTTAACTAAGAAATCAAGTGTGCTAGAAATGATCATTTAGATGATGTAGAAATCAAGTAGTGGATTACTTTTAGTCCTAAGCTTTTGATTCACAAGACATGTGAAGGGTAAAGCTCGGAGGAGGAAGAAGGAGATAATGAGGAGAGAGAAGATGAGAGTGATGAATGAAAAAAACAAGCATGGAAAAATGATATGGCTCAATGAAAATAATGGAGGCATGCAATATTTTTTTAAAAAAATAATGCACCATGCTTCAATAGTAATCCCAAATGAATAAAAAATAATATAAGCCATTCCTTCATCCATGCTTTGACTCTTTCAAAATTCCACCTCATAATTTCCATTTTCACAAAATGAAAACCATTTATGTGGTGTCCCTTTCTAGAAGGTATTCTTGTACAATTACAAGAATACCCCTCACCGTATACCGTGTAAGTATACCCATATCTGAATTCCGAAAAATGCGAATACAAATAATCCAATAATATAATACTGGTATCTGTCTTAAACCAAAGCCTACCAGTATTATGCTTCCGATCATTATTCTTGTAACCATTACACGAACATGATCGAAACCATGCCGTGACAACTTACAGCCTCTACATCTTTTGCCTGAACCAGGGAACCCTCTGTGTGGGACTTTAAAGAATCGATAGTATGCTGGTAGTGGGTTTAACCACAAGCACGTCAGCGGCACAAGCTGTGTGTAACGGCTACCCAGGTATATGACGAAAAGCTAGCCGACGAGCGAACTCATCACAACCCTAATGAGCATGTAAACAACACTTACCGTACAGTCCGGTCTCTTTGTTTGATACGTTGCATATGAACTCTAGGGGTGGTAAATGTCACACCCCAGTAACTTTATAAGTCATGCTGATTTATGGCCCATAACGGTTCGAGAAACTACTGATAACTCTTATCAGTAAATCTAGAGAACCCTGGCCAGGGATTTGCTGTCATGGGCGATCAAGCATAGAGCGATATCAACTCCCTATACCGGGAGAGACGAAACCCCTCCTATCGCTCACTGCCTCCATGTGATTCGGGACTGTACGCAAAATCCACCTGTTCGCACGACTTAATAGAGCCGTGGTAGGGAGGAAATCAAAGCACAGTGGGAATCACACAAGATACTATGACGATCTCGGGTCTATAAGCTAACCTGTACAAGTGTCACCAGATAACTGCTATCTGACAATAGGTATATATACCATCTAGGAGTTCTCGGCGAGTCCTATTCAGTGTACCCATTCTCTAATGAGCACCTGTGTACAATCTTTGATGTCGAACACCAATGATTGTGGGATCAACTATCTCCCCTAGTGTCAAGAAACGTACACACTAGTCTACTCTGGATATATCGATGCCCTGTCTCGATATACTCTCAACTAGGAACTATTAAAAGATGTGCTTATAGACTGCCCAGGCCCCACTAGTATGATCTACATCACAATCCTGGCAGTTAAGCATAATCCTGAGGGCTTCATCAACATGTATATAAAGATATGAAATACAACACATCACACGTTAAGATGAAGATAAACCAGATAGTATACTATCATTTCGAGCAAAGATTGTTTCTGTACATATACATGCCTAGTATCCTATACAATACATGCCTCTAGGGCATACATATCTAACAATCTCCCACTTACATAAGGCATGTAGTAGGTGCAATAAGTACCCACTATCTACACTAAAACCAGTTGCTGGCGTACCGCATGCCCAACATCTCGAACAGTTTCTCAAACTGGACTTGAGGGATGACCTTGGTGAATTGATCTGCTTTGTTGTCTTTCGTATCTACTCTCCGTACCTCGATGTCCTGGCGATCCACTATCTCCCTGATGAGGTGATACCGCCTCAAGATATGTCTGGATTTCTGATGGGACCGCGGTTCCTTTGCCAAAGCCATGGCTCCATTTTTATCGCAATACAAAGGTATTGGATTAGCAATGGATGGAACCATCTAAAGTTCAGAAATGAACTTCCTCATCCAGACTGCCTCTTTTGCGGCATCATTAGCAACAATATACTCAGCTTCCATCGTGGAGTCAGCGACGGTATCTTGCTTGGAACTCTTCTAACATACCGCCCCTCCAATTAGGGTAAATACAAACCCTGAGATGGACTTACTATCATCCTTGTCGCTCTGGAAGACTGGAGTCGGTAAAGCCCTCCGTTTGGAGATCTCCATTACCATACACCAAGAACATTTCTTTAGTTCTTCTTAAGTACTTCAGAATGTTCTTCACAGCAGTCCAGTGTTTCTCCCCTGGATTGGATTGATACCCGCTTACTGCACTCAGTGCATAAGCTACATCTGGGTGAGTACACAACATCGCATACATTATAGATCCTACCACCGAAGCGTAGGGTATAATGCTCATGTGAGCCCTCTCCTCATCAATCTTTGGAGATATCTCTTTGGAGAGGGTGATCCCATGACAAGCGGGTAAATTACCTTGCTTGGAATCTTCCATACTAAACCTATTTAGTATGGTGTCAATGTATCTCGATTGGGACAATCCCAATAATTTCTTAGATCTATCTCTATAGATCTTAATTCCCAGAATGTACGAGGCATCACCCAAGTCTTTCATGGAGAACTTATGCGAAAAGAATAGTTTGACCGATTGTAGCATAGGAACATCATTTCCTATCAAGAGAATGTCGTCCACGTACAATACGAGGAATATAACAGTACTCTCTACAATCCTTTTATAAATACACGGTTCATCTACATTTTTGATAAAACCAAACTCTTTGATTGTATCATCAAAGCAGATGTTCCAACTCCGTGATGCCTGCTTTAATCTATAGACGGATTTAAGCAACATGCATGCTTTTCCGCTGCTCCCACTATCAATGAAGCCTTCTGGTTGATCCATAAAAACGCATTCTTCTAAATCACCATTTAGAAATGCCGTTTTAACATCCATCTTCCAGATTTCATAATCATAGTGAGCAGCTATAGAAAGCAGGATCCAAATGGATTTGAGCATCGCGACCGGTGAAAAGGTTTCATCATGGTCCAAGCCTGGTCTTTGACGAAATCCTTTTGTAACCGGTCTAGCTTTATAAGTCTCCACCTGACCATCCACACCGATCTTTCTCTTAAAGATCCACTTGCACCCTATGGGTTTTACACCAGAAGGTGCAACCTCCAAAGTCCATACTTTGTTGGTGTGCATGGATTCCATTTTCGATCTCATGGCATCCATCCACTTCACTGAGTCACCACTCGTGATAGCTTGCTGAAAATTAGTAGGGTCATCATCATCCATGATGCAATGTTCTCTATCACCATCAATTAGAAAACTGTAGTATCTATCAAGTGGGCGAGAAGTCCTACTTGATCTATGGAGTGGCTGAGATTCGTCAGGTTCTATTGAAACCTCAGGTTCAACCAAATCATCGGTATTTGTTTGTGGTTCTAGAATTTCTTCCAGTTCTACCGCATTGCCAACAGTATCATTTGTAAAAAATTCATTTTCTAAAAATGTGGCATACTGAGAAACAAACACCATTTGTTCCTCCTTGTGGTAGAAAATATATCCATACAAGTGTTTGGGATATCCCACAAATTTACACAAAATCGATCGTGTCTCGAGTTTGTCCGGATTTTGCTTTTTCGCATAAGCCGGACAACCCCATATCCTAACTCATTTAAGAGATGGTCGCTTCCCATACCATATCTCATATGGAGTGGTAGACACGGTTTTGGTCGGAACCCTATTCAATAGATATATCGCAGTCTCCAATGCGTGCCCCCAAAATGAAAGTGGTAACTCAGCATCACTCATCATTGATCATACCATATCTAATAGGGTACGATTCCTCCATTCCGACACACCGTTGTGCTGTGGTGTGTATGGAGAATTGAGCTGAGAGAGAATCCTATTCTTTTTTAGGAAATCTAGAAACTCTGAACTTGGATTTTCACCTCCTCGATCCGATCGAAATTTCTTGATACTTAAGCCTGTTTGTTTTTCTACTTCAGATTTGTACTCCTTGAACTTTTCGAAGGCTTCGGACTTATGTTTCAACAAGAACACGTGTCTGAATCTCGAGAAATCATCAGTAAAAGTTATGAAGTATGAAAAACCACCTCTCGCATGTGTAGACATTAGTTCACATACATCACTATGTATGAGGCCTAAGAGTTCTGTAGCTCTCTCTCCGTGTCCACTAAACGGAGTTTTGGTCATTTTACCTTTGATACAAGACTAGCAAGTTGTAACATTTCAGAAATATAAAATATTATTTTTGGAATTTAATATTAAAATAATATATTTCGCGAAAACTACTCGATTTGCGAAATTGGGGTTTTCGTTAAATGGTATAAATAAATACCAATAATTGTGAAATAATTGAAGATTTAAAATGATTTATTCATTTAAAAATATATTTATTAGATTTAGCATTTTTATAATTAATTATATGCGGTTTAAATAAAAATTGATTAGTGCACTACTAATCGTGATTAAGCCAAATCCGTGTTTCTATATTTTTGCATAGTTAGTGCACCATGACATATTGCATTTGGTTGCATGTTGTTTCATTGGTGTTTGTTGATATTTGGTTTTAAGAAAAGAAAAGAATGTGTATTATTGAGGAGATAGAGAAAGGGGACCAAATGATGACATGGGGCATGGCTTGTGAGAGAGTGAGAATAAGAGAGAGAGAGAGAGAGAGAAAGAGAGAGAGAGAGATTAGGCTGCCCTTCATCCTCCCCCCATTGTTTTCTTCAACTCCTTCACCCTCATATTCCCTCCACCTCCACCTCCAAGTATCATCTCAATTTCCTTCTCAAAGCCCTACAAACCTTTCATTAAAAAGATGCATAACCTCTCTACAAACCCAATGGATGCTTCAAAGTTGGATTTTGATCACTTTGAGCAACTCAAGAAAATTCTTGAGTTGCCAAATGAGGTATATCTCCTTTCATTTTGTTTAGTTTTAAGTTTCCTAGCATCCTAATTAGTTTAGAGTTAAACTTGTTTAGATTAGCAATGTTTGGAAATTCAAAGAGAGGTTTTGGGTGTTTGTGTGGAATTATGATCTGTAGTGGGTGTCTACAAGACCTTAGTGTTGATTTTGCTGGCCAAGACCCAGATTAGAAACCAAAATATGGACTTAGAAACTTTCCGTGTCGGTTTTGTGACATTTTTGGAGGTCTATAAGGAATTTGGAGCAACCTGGGATCTTATTAAAAAATCAAACATATACATTAACATAGTTAGACCAATAGGAGACCACCATGAGAAGACGAGACCCAAACTCCAAGGCGGGGCCGGTTACTGTAGCAGTTAGGGCGGTTACTGTAGCAGCTTTGGTGTTGGGGTTTTGGCTGTAGCTCACATACCTTATAACATAGCTACTGTATTTTTTGTTTTGTCCCAGATTACCTGAGCAAGAATCTGGGAGTGATTCCCTCAGTTGCCGTATTATGTTTTCCGGTATTTGAAATTCTTGGTTTTGGTATTTGATATTGTATTGGGTCGTTGGATGTTTGTACGTCAACGAAGAGGGTTGTTTGGTTGTTTTTGCATGCGTAGGCTATAAGTTCTAATCTATGAGCACACCGTGTGCCGTATCGGGTTTCCGAACATTGATTTTAATAGCACTGCGATTGTGTATTTATTGTAGGTACCTTCACGTGGATTCCGAGACGACGAAGTACATCAACTACGGCTGAACAAGGAGTTCCATAATGGGTAGATTTATATCTACGGGGGAAGTAAGGTGGATGGCGTATAGCACCCCCACAAATTTTGATGGAAACCGATATATAGAATATGGTTAAGGAAACCATGTTAGAAATTTATGGATATGGTTAAAGAATTAGTAGGGACAAGATATACCACGAGTTAAGGTTATAGTTCATAGTTTAGTGTGACATGATATGATAGAAATGATGTCTCGAATTGATATATAAGGATGTGAAACGTGAATGTGAATCACGATATATATATATATATATATATATATATATATATATATATATATATGTAGTGAAAGAGAATCAGTATGAGATTATAGTGGCATGTTATGAGGTTGATAAATATGATATGAGATTAAGAAGATGACTTGATGTGAGATATTGATGTGATAAAAAGAGTATACAATGAGATATGATGACTTGGTTTGATATGTCGTTATACGGATGCGAGTCGATATGAGATAATTGATACCTTTGTCGGTCACATGATTTGAGATTGATACGGATGTAACCTGAGAGATAGGTATATATATGTATAATGATGTGAATAATGAGTGATATGCCGTACGAGACATTAGGTCTGTACCCTCATTGTCATATAGGTTGATAGGATCCCTAATTGTTTAATGCCGCCGTACGATGGATTACCGTACGTGACGATTTTAACCTGATGATTGATCCATACCCTTGACTAGAGGATGCCGTACGATGGATTATACCGTACGTGATGTTGTGAGGCTGGATTGCCGATTGATAGATTCATCGACTCAGTTATGTTATAGATACGTATACCTTATAGCATTTCGCTTACGATGTACTTTATGCTACGTTCATGACATTCTCATTGCATTATATATACCTGTGCTAGTACACCTACACAATTATTGATGATGCGTATGTTACACTTACACAGATTGCCAGCTCACACACTTTCATCATCGATAATTGATATGTCACTTACATAGTAGAACTGCCACATCATTTTGATATGTTGCATGATATACTGTTATACTCACATCACTGTTCTATGTTGCATGATATATTGATATGCTCACATTTCTGTTCTATGTTTGCATACATCAAACTTTATGATTATACGTATTGAGATATTGTTTTCATGAGATTCTAGATTTGAGAACCGTGGTTATATTTTAAAGGAAATTATGTATTGTTTAAAAAACCTGGTTTCTCTTGATATTTCGAGACGTCCACCATGTGTTTTCTCGGTTATGAGTTATGTGATACTCGATTCGAGGAGCTAGATGAGGCCGTTTGCGGGTACATGGTGGACCCGGTAGGTACCCCAGGGCAAGAAAGGTATGTTGTTGTTGGGTTAACCTAGCACCTCGTGAAGGGTTTGGAAGCATCACATGTACCAAAAATTAAAAATTTTAGGGTGCTAAGTGAACACAAAAAGAATCATTCCTAGAAAATTAGGGTTTCAAAATCAACACATCATCTCAAGTAAGAAAAGCTAGGGTTTTGTGAGTACAACCTTTGTAGCTCCCTACGCTAGACTCCTCGTCTACTTGGGGTTTGGAAAAGGTCCGCTTGAACTCCTCTAGGTCCACGATGATCCACCCGGAGTCCGCTTTGTCCAAGCTTGCAACTTCACAAGATCAAGAATGAAAATGGAAGCTAACACTCTAAACAAGTGGGCAAGACTTGTGTAGAATGATGTTGTGGTGGCTTTTCTTACTTCAAAATCTTAACTTGATGAGTAATTTGCTCACTACAAAAATCTAGAGAGCAAAAGGTGAAGGAGGAAGAAGATGATGGCTTTTGAACAAGAGTGAAAAGAAAAACTCTCATGAGAAAAAGAAAAATATATGTATATATATTTTCCATTTCTTATCTCAAACCATGGTTAAATAGTATGGATATTTATTTCATTTTAGTTAAAACACAAGAGGAAGATAAATCATGGTTAATTGGTAGGTGAATATGGTTGGTCAAAAGAAAAGTGTAGAATATAACCATTCATTCATCTTTTCTCTTTTTCTTTTGTTTTAACTTAAATAGAAATAATTATCCAGATATATAAACATGGTGTGAGTCTTATAATGCCACCATTTTCAATGTATAAGCAACCATGAAGGATGATGTATGTATGTATGTGTGTATGCACATCCATATGTGCATGAATCTATAGAGAAAGCATACATGCATGCATACATCCATCAAACACAAGAAAAGATTTCTAGTGAGAAACTAATGGTTGAATGATAAATCAACACTTGATTTATCAATCCGGTCATATCACATATGACCCCACCAAAAGCAAGCCGCCCGATTAATATACGGTATCCTATACGCGCATTCTAACCGGGTCGATGCGCATATCGCATACGCGCACCACAACGTTTCGCCTGGACTAGGTAACTCCCTTGTTGGACTTTAAGACTCGTCAATACGCCGACAGTGGGTGATGATCATATCAAGCACCCCCAAGCCGCAAGCGGTCAGCTAAACGTAACGGCTACCCGGGTATTGAGCGATCAGAAGAAAACAAGCGAACCTGCTACAACTCCCGTCGAGCCAACCGGCAACACTTCCCGTACAGTCCGGTCTCCTCGTCTGATATGTCGTATATCAAGTCTAGGGGTGGTAAACGTCAGACCCCAATATCCGATAAGTCGTGCCGATGTGAGGATCATAACGGGTCGAGAAACTACTGGTAACACTTACCAGCAAATCTCTGAATCAGCCCTGGCCAGGGACTTCCCTGTTACGGCCAATCGATCACAGCGCAACATCAACCCCCAATACCGGGAGAGACGAAACCCCTCCTATCGCTCATCACCTCCATGTGATTCGGGAATGTACCCAAAACCACCGTTTTGCACACCTTCATGGACGTGGTATGGTGGAAATCAAAGTATAGTGGGAATCACACAAGACTCTATGACGATCTCGGGTCTACAGACTAACCTGTACAAGTGTCACCAGAGAACTGCCATCTGACGTGAGGTATAATACCAACTGGGAGTTCTTGGCGAGTCCATCCAGTGTACCCAGTCTCCACTGAGCACCCGTATACCATCTCTGATGTCAAACACCAATGGATATGGGATCATCCATCGCCTATCTCATGGGCCGAGAAGCGTATACACTAGTCTACACTGGTATATCGATGCCCCATCTCGATACACCTATGACTAGGGACCTTGAAGGATGTACTTATTGACTAGCATGTCCCCACTAGTATGATCCGCATCATAGTCCAGGTAGTCAAGTACACATCCTAAGGGCTTTACCAACATGTACCCATAAGACTGTATAAAGAGACAAGTATACATGTTAAGATAAAGAGCAACCAGATAGCATACTATCATATCGAGCAAGAAAGTCATCTCTATATATTTCCAAGCATCCAATATAATATACATCATCTGTACAATACTGGCCTCTAGGGCATACATACAACTAACAATCTCTCACTTGCACTAGGGCCAGCTGCTGTAGTATCGCATCCCGAGCATCCCGAAGAGTCTCTCAAACTGTATCTGGGGAATGGCCTTCGAGAGTGGATCCGCTGTGTTATTCTTCGTGTCAACCCTCCCGACCTCGATCTCCCGGCGATCAACTATCTCTCGGATCAGGTGATACCACCTCAGAATATGCCTGGATCGCTGATGGGACCTGGGTTCCTTGGACAAAGACACCGCTCCATTGTTATCGCAATACAAAGGTATTAGATGCTCAATGGATGGAACCACTCCAAGTTCAGTAATGAACTTTTTGATCCAGACAGCCTCTTTGGCAGCATCGTTGGCAGCTATGTATTCAGCCTCTATCGTCGAGTCTGCCACGGTTTCCTGCTTGGAACTCTTCCAGCTAACCGCCCCTCCGTAAGGGTAAAGACAAATCCCGACTGCGACTTAGAGTCGTCCTTATCACTCTGGAAGCTCGAATCGGTAAAAGACTCTACTTGGAGTTCTCCGTTACCATACACCAAGAGCATCTCTTTAGTCCTTCGTAAGTACTTGAGAATGCTCTTCACAGCTGTCCAGTGACTCTCTCCAGGATCAGCTTGATACCTGCTCACTACACTTAGTGAGTATGCTACATCGGGTCTGGTACATAGCATCGCGTACATGATAGAGCCTACAGCTGAAGCATAGGGTATCCCTTGCATGCGAGCTCTCTCCAAATCAGTCTTACGAGACATCTCTTTAGAGAGAGTGACTCCAGAGATCGTGGGTAAGTTCCCACGCTTGGATTCTTCCATACTAAACCTCTGTAGTATGGTGTCAATATACCTGAATTGGGACAATCCCAATATCCTTTTGGATCTATCTCTATAGATCCTAATTCCTAATATGCAGGAGGCATCACCAAGATCTTTCATTGAGAATCTTTGTGATAAGAAGAGCTTGACCGATTGCAGCATAGGAATGTCATTTCCTATCAAGAGTATGCCGTCCACATACAATACGAGGAAGACAACCTTACTCTCTGCCACCTTCTTGTAGATACAAGGTTCATCTACGTTTTTGACGAAATCAAACTCTTTGATAATGACGTCAAAGCAGATGTTCCAACTCTGCGATGCTTGCTTTAATCCATAAATGGATTTAAGCAGTTTGAACACCTTCCCGCTGCTCCCACTATCTACGAAGCCCTCTGGCTGAGTCATGTACACGCACTCTTCTAAACTACCATTTAGAAAGGCGGTCTTAACATCCATTTGCCAGATTTCGTAATCATGATATGCAGTGATGGAAAGCATGATCCGGATGGATTTAAGCATAGCCACTGGAGAAAAGGTCTCATCATAGTCCACACCTGGTCTTTGACGAAAACCCTTTGCAACAAGTCTAGCTTTGAAAGTCTCTACTTTCCCATCTACACCAAGTTTTTTCTTGAAGATCCACTTGCTCCCAATGGGTTTTACCCCTTCAGGAGCATCTTCCAAAGTCCATACTTTGTTGGTGTACATGGATTCCATCTCGGACCGCATTGCATCCAGCCATTTCACTGAGTCCCCACTCGTGATGGCCTGCTCGAAGCTAGTTGGGTCATCATCCTCCATGATACAATCCTCGCTCCCACCATCCATAAGAAAACCGTAGTATCTCTCAGGTTGGCGAGGAACCCTACTAGATCGGCGGAGAGGCTGAGGTTCGTTGGGAGTTACTGAATCCTCTGGTTCCACTAAATCTTCAGTTTGAGTTTGTGTAGCCGGAATTTCTTCCAGTTCTACCTGGTCGCCACTAATTTCTTTTGTAAGAAATTCCTTTTCTAAAAAGGTGGCATGTCGAGAAACAAACACTTTTTGTTCCTCAGTATGGTAGAAAAGATATCCATGTGAATGTTTGGGATATCCCACAAACTTGCATAGAACTGACCGTGCCTCGAGTTTGTTCGGATTTTGCGTTTTAACATAGGCCAGACAACCCCATATCTTAACACGTTTAAGACATGGTCTCTTCCCACTCCATATCTCATATGGTGTGGTAGGTACAGATTTAGATGGAACTTGATTCAACAGGTATGCCGCAGTTTCTAGCGCATACCCCCAGAAGGAAATAGGTAACTCAGCTGTGCTTATCATAGAGCGCACCATATCTAATAGGGTGCGGTTCCTCCGTTCAGATACACCGTTGTGCGGTGGTGTATATGGAGGAGTCAGCCGAGAGAGAGTCCCATTCTCTTTTAGGAAGTCCAGGAATTCATTGCTCAAGTATTCACCTCCTCGATCAGATCGAACGATTTTAATACTTTTTCCCGTTTGGTTCTCGACTTCTTGTTTATATTCTCTAAATTTCTCAAAAGCTTCTGATTTGTGTTTCATCAGGAACACATATCCGAATATAGAGAGATCGTCAGTGAATGTAATGAAGTACGCAGAACCATTCCTGGCATGTGTAGACATTGGACCGCATACATCACTATGCACCAGTCCCAAGAGTTCCGTAACTCTTTCTCCGTGTCCCGTAAACTGAGTTTTGATCATCTTGCCTTTGATACATGACTGGCAAGTGTCATAAGATGAAAATTCAAACGGATTCAAATATCCATCCTCATGCAACTTAGCTAGTCGTGTCGCATTGATGTGACCCAGTCTATAATGCCACAAGAAGGATTCGTTCAGTTCTGAACTCTTCCTCTTGTGTGTGTTTGTTATACTCAGAATTGTTGATTGATTTAGAACATAAATGCCATTGCACAACGTGCCTGATCAAACCAACATTTGGTTACGGAAAATGTTCATAACATTATCCTGTAATCAAAATTATATCCCTCTTTACTCAACAAAGAAACCGACATAATGTTGCATATTAGGTTCGGCGTGTAATAGCATTCATTCAGAATCAATGTATTACCAGTTGGTAATACAAGGTGATATTCCCCGACGGTTTTAGCTGCAACAATTGCACCATTTCCAACTCTTATGTCTTTATCACCTTCTCTAAGTTCTCTACCTTTCTTTAGCCCATGTAACTGATTACATATATAGGATCCTGACCCGGTATCCAATACCCAGGACGTAGAGGAAATGGAGAAACAGTTCTCTGTAGCGAACACACCCGAAGAAAATGCATCATCATGTACTTTCTTCATTCGGGTGGCATGGGAATCCTGGTATTCCCCTATGTCCAGTTCAGTCCTATAACTCTTATTGTAAGTGCACGGCGGCGCCCCGGCCGTCAATCCGACGCCGGAATGCGGAAGCGGTGATAAACTTTAAATTTTGCGGACTTAGCAAACCGGCACCACCGCGCACTAAACACCCGGATCGTAACCATTAACAAGTCTAAGCTAACTAGAAGATGGGTTAGAGATATACCGACTGATCCGAGTCCTCCGGTCTTCATCTCCACTCCGATCTCCTCGCGGGATCTCCGGTCGTCGCCTCTTCACCGGAAGGGCACCACGTCGCCTGCATCTTTTACGGGCTCCCGCCTCAATATCGAGGCAACTCGGGCGCGAAGTTGGCTAGCCGACGCGTCCAAGATTTGCTGTAGAATAATGTAGAAACGTTGTCTCTTTGGGGTTAATGAGGTTGCCAAGATGGAGGAATTTATGCACAATGATTTTCATGAAGGCTTGAAGATAATTGGAGCATGCCATCAAAATGTAGCTCGGCCAGAAGCCTTTTGAGCTCACTGGAAATGAGTGAAAAATAAGCTCTAATAAATTAATCCTTATCTCATGATGTTTCACTCCAGCACTCTCCCTTTTTTAACACATTGCAATCATAAAAATATTAATTAAAACAATCCATCATAAACAATTCCAGCAGCCTCATAATCATTCATTCCATACCAATACAAATCAAAACCCACTCCATTCCCCACAGTGGCCGGCCCAATTCCATATTCCACTCAAACAGTGGCCGGCCCCACTCCAATTTCCAACACCAAAACACATCAAAACCCATACCCTCTCTAATCATAATAAATGCAAGGGATGGAGCAAAGGATAATGATGCTATCATAATCAATCTTTTACATAAAACCCCTCCACAAATGTGTTATTTGCAAACTTGCAAATAACACCCTCCATCGGAAAAGTCCGGCCGGGAAAGAACAAAGGAAAACCGGCCGGAACGGAATGCAAACTGGCAACTCCAGAAAACTGGTCCCGTAATAAATTACAGGAAAACCCCGATACTGTGCATACACACCCGCATTTGTATTCCGACCGGATACAAATGCAAAGAGACAAAACTACATTATCAAATACTAAGATCCGGCTTAAGTCAAAGCCGGCTAGTAAAAACCGTCCGATCACGATCCGTGTAATACCGCACGTATCTGATCGAACCCTGCCATATCTCCATACGGCCTCTACATCGTTTCGCCCGAAAGCTTGAGTAACTGAATGTGTGGTGGACTCTAAAGACTCGTCAATACTATGGCTGTGGATTTAACCACTAGCCCGTCAGAGGTATAAGCCAATACGTAACGGGCCACCAGCTATTGACTAAAAGAGACGTCGATGAGCGAACTCATCCTGACACCCTACTGAGCCTGTCAGTGACAATATCCGTACAGTCCGGTCCGTTCGTCTATGAGCATCGCATGTCGGGCCTAGGGGGTTGGTAAAAGTCAGACCCCCAAAAGCGGTACAAGTCGTGTCGGAGTGTAGCCCAGAACACCCTGAGATACTACTGGAATACCTACCAGTAAATCTCCTGCCTTGGCCAAGGTCTTCGTGTAATGGCTCTCCTAGACACAACGCGACCTCACCCCCAATACCGGGAGAGACGAACCCCTGAAGATCCGCTCACTGCCTCCATGTGGCTCGGGACTGTACCCAACTAAAACCTGTTTGCACGACTCCTTTGAGCCGTGGTAGGGTAGTAATCAAAGTACAGTGGGAACTCACACGAGACAAATGACGATCCCCAGGTCGATGAACTAACCTGTACACATGTCACCAGGGAACTGCTATCTGACGTCAGGTATAAGACCAACTAGCATGTTCCCGGCGAGTCCTGTCCGGTGTACTCATAACCCAATGAGCACCTGTATACATCTTAGGTGAACCAACTGACACCAGTGGCTTGTGAGACCGGCCACCGCCCCTCGTCGGGGTCTCGACTGTATACACTAGTCTACTCTGGAGTATCGATGCCCTATCTCGAAACTCCCACGACTAGGGACCTTTTAAGGATGTGCTTATAGACTACCAGCTCCCACGTATATGATCGCCCTCATACTGCCGGTAGTCAAGCAAGAATCCTAGGGGCTCTATCAACGTGCAATAGCGACATGTCATGTCACCTAAAGCAGTACACGATGATAAAGGTAAACCTGATAGCATACTATCATCTCGAGTAAGACTGTCGTACCGGGATAGGTCCTCCCTCAATCATTGCAATCACGTGCCTGTGATCCAATAATTGACTCTGAGGGCACTATCTCCAACAATCTCCCACTTGCACTCAAGGCTAATTATTGCGATGTCGCATACTCACAGCCCGTGTGATACCGAACGCCCAACTCCTCTACTAGTCAGTCTCACAAATCCTGTTTGCGAAACTTTTGCGTTCGAGGAATAGCCTCAGCGAGTGGATCCGCTCTGAAGTTTCTTTCTATGTCTCTCTATATCTCAAGTTCGCGGAGAAAGCCATCTCCCGAAATGAGCAATACCTGTCTTAGAGTGTCTGGATGTCTGATGGGACCGAGCTCATAAATGAACTCCAAATCCAAACTTCTTAGACTGTATCGTCAACTGAGCTTAATCAGTATCCTGCGCCATGCCTCCCTCAGTATTGCTTTGGACCACCTGTCCAAAATACTGCTCCTCGTCAGAAGGAAAACTATAACTCTGACAACCTCCTTGTCGTCCATGTCACCTTGGAAGCCTGGAATGATAACTGTCTCCCAAATGAGGCTGTCGTTATCATATCCCTAGAACATCCACTTATGTTCTAAAACTGCTTCCGACTGTTTCTCCAGGATTGGATCAATATCAACTTATTGCATCTAGTGCAAGAACAACATCTGGTGTGGTACTTGACATCTCATGATTGACTCAGTTGCCTAAGCAAGTGATCTGCCAATCATGCACATCCCTCTCTACTTTAGTCTGTAAGACACCTTTAGAGAGGGTGACTCCATTACCTGCAGGTACACTACCATGCCAGGAGTCGTCCATTCTAAATACTCTTAGAATGCTGTCAAAGTACCCTGATTGGGAAACAACCCAAATCTAGATCTAAAACCATAGATCTAGTAGCCAGTATGTCTGATATAATGTCCAAGTCCTTTGTGGAGAAACCACTGTGTGACGACCAAAATATAACCGATCATAGTATAGGAGTTTCCTTTCCTACTCTGTGTATGTCATCCAAAACCAGGATATCACACCCTACTACCTTCTCAACAGATCCATCCCCTATTCTGATGACGTTAAACCTATGACTGTCACATCAGAAATAGATGATCTATCTCTGCTATATCTGCTTTAGTCTATAAATAGACATAAGCCTGATGTCCACCAATGCTTCCGCTGCTCCCACTGACTACGACAACCCTCTGGCAGAGTCATATAGACGTGCAGTTCTAAAGCTAGTTTAGAACGACGCTATACTCATCCTCCTGCCGGGTCTCACAGCCTGGAACAACAACAATGGCCAGTGTGGGTAAACAAGAACTTCCCTGTCACCGTCCTTGAGGCTACCGGAGTACCTCTCGGGTGCCTGAAGTTACCCACTATATCTGCGGAGTGGCCAATGGAATGTCAAATCAGATTGAATCTTTAGGTTCCTTATCAAATCTTCAGTAATCGTTTGCGGTTCTGGAATCACTTCCAGTTCTACCATACTCCCACTACTGTATTTGAAAAAATCCATTTTTAATAAAACTGTGTCGAGTCTAGAACAATATTTCTATTGATCTGCCAGATGGTAGAAAATCAACCCTCGTCATAGCCTGGGTCAACCCATAAACAGCCATTGCAGAAACGTGCCTTGAGTTATCCAGAGTCTGGTTTTAATCATAAGCCGGACAACTCCCCGTACCTTAACAATGTTAAGATATGAACTGTACTATATCCAATATAGAACCAGAGGCACTGATTTAATTGAACCAGATTCAAATCATGCAGCTATCTCCAGTGCATGTCAACTAAATGGAAGGAGGCCGATCAGCGTTACTCAACTTAGGAATGCTTCCAATTATGAGTAACCTGAAAGAGAAGCAATTTCTCTTTATCATTACTATCAACTGAATACCATACACAAGTATCTACATCTTCGATCACTTTGAAGAATCCTGATACTTGCTACACTTGGTTCTCTACTCTATTCAAATACCTATAACTCCTCAAAACTTAGACCCTGTGTTTCTACGAAACACATGTCTAAGAGCTAGAGAAGTTAAAAGTAAACCGAATATAGTATGAGGACCAACCCCTCTGTCCCAATGGACACTGGACAACATACAATACTCTGTATAAGTCCGCTGAGTCTAACAACTCTTTCACTGTGTGTCGTAGGTTGAAAACTGTACTTATGGTTAAGAAGAATTACACCGCTGTTTAATGCTCCTTACCTAACCATCCACTGATATAGGTAAATGTCATTGACATAATATCAAAAGGTATATCTCACTCTATGAAAATAGACGTACAGATATATCAATTTGAAATTGGTGCACAACAGCGGATATTCAAAACCAAATATTTGCCGACCGGCAAACAGCCTAGATGATCTCCTCAAATATCACCGATTACAACGAATCCCGATATAATGAGGATGATTACCCTATTTCCAATAACTTACTCCCACTCATCATCTGTAAAACCATACAGATGTGAGAATCATACCTGGTAAATACATACCCTGGAGTAAGTATCTAATCGGGAAATCAGTTTTCTTTTAACAGTACACAGTAGAACTGAAACATTGAAATGTTTCGATGGGGTATCCTGGTATTCCTAGTAATGCCTCTACCATTATCCAGATTCACAACTATAACCGTATAATTCTTTGCCACCTCTCCAAATGCCTTTATATGTCTTTAGTCATTACCTTCTGCACACCCCTTTAGGCCAATTGGTTTTCTTCCTTCCCTACCGTTCGGCACCAGCCTATGGTTTAGAAGAAGACTATCCAATAAGCATATTGGGTGTACTGTCCTAGTCCTAGGAGCACTCGCAATGCGAGAGAAGGTGAAGATAAAAGACAACCGAATAAACCTTATTCATATTTCTCCTGGACCAGAATCCATCCCCGAACTGGAACAAGTTCCTTTCGAGTTCGTATATAACCATACGATGGATTATCCAATAAACTGTGGATCTTCGTAGTGATACGGAGTGTCCTGGAGAAATACAAAGGTGATTTAGGATTGGCGAAGAAATACTTGGTTTGGTCGTGAATAGCAGTCGCAATTTACTTTGCCCTTATACTAATCCCTTGCTTTGTCTTAATCTTAATACCTTCTGCACACCGTTTAGGCTAATTGGTTTTCTTCATTCCCTACCGGTCGGCACCAGCCTAAGGTTTGGAAGAAGACTATCCAATTTTCATAATAGGTGTACTATCTCCTAAACCAAGGAGTACTCACAGCTTGAGAGAAGGTAAAAGGGAAAAGACAACTGAATAATCATATCCGTTTTCTCCAGAACTGGAAACCATCCTCGAATTCCTTCGAGTTCGTATCTAACCATACGATGGTTTTGTCCAATGGAAGTGGACGTTCATAGTAATACGGGGTGTCCTGGAGAAAAGGGTAAAAGTAGGAGTGGCAATGAGGTCTGCAACTCTGACAATCCAAAAGCCTGTGTTAAGTAGGTTCGGTCAACTTGGTCACTGAGTCATAGTCTTAGGGTCGGGTCAATGGTCGCTGCCAGAGAGAGAGAAAAGAAACACTCAGTGTGCACTCTACCCTAGATCAGAATGGTTACCAATTTATCTAATCTGGAAACCTCCCACTGTACCTCAAATTCTCCTCCAAACCTGAAAGAAGAATTAGTCGGGGTCACCCGAGGAGTAAACCAACTCATCAGTGGGAATCGGGATCCAACTATCATCGCATGATAACGTGACGGAATCCGCTCACGCTATCACACTCCAGAAGGTATGCGCATATCTGGCAAGTTTCAGTTCTTTTGAAACTCCCGATGTGGATTTTTACCCCATGCTCTTATGACCTTGACTTTGGCCAACAAATCATAAGTCACATGTCAAGTTCTGCCCGTCATTCTCCAGGTTAATTTGAGCCCACCCGTACAAGCCCTTGACTTTGGCCAACAAGGCTATACGACTGCCCCAAACCAACGCATCTATCTATGCTGCATATGAATAACCAACAGCTACCAAACACTGTGCCTTGACTTTGGCCAACAAACACAGCTTGAATACTATTGACTACCCATATGAAACGACGGAGGGCTACGAATGGTTTCTGGCGAAAACCTTTAACGTAATGAACTTGATATCGTTGGAGGAACGGATAACTTTTTAGAAAATATAGTGACGAAAACCTTTACTAAAGAGGTCACTCCCGGTGAAGGGATCTCGGCTCTTTCCCCGTAGAATGGGGTGCAGGATATTCCAAATGAATACCACGATGCAAAGCAAAAGTAATTGGCTATAGTGAAGTTAATGCCCTGACGCAAACTTCTGTCCAAGGGGTCACTCCCGGTGAAGGGATCTCGGCCCTTGCCTCGTCGACTGAGGAGCAGGATATTCTAAATGAATACCACGATGCAAAACAAAAGTGAACGTCCTTGCAATAACAGATTTTTGAAAAGTGTTCCAACAACATCAGATTAGGTTTGTTTAACTTGCATTGATCCGAATCAACGCAGTCCCATCAATTGATCACACCACAAAGAACGAAAATATACTGACGTACGTATATGCCATCTGCATTCGCCACTGGGTCCCGTCATCACCCGTTAGGTTAGCTAACTAACGGCAGAGCGGGGACTGGACTAGCGCGGATGAAAAACATATACAACATCTACTAATATATATACCAATATATAGTATTTCGCTCAAGGCGTGAATAAAAATGCAACATCACAGAAATGTACAGCATCACAGAACAATACAGATATCTGGGATCCCCGGGTTTCACAGAGCCACTACTGAAACCCGACGTTCCCCTGGTCGTATGGATAGCCTGTGCAATGATATCCTATACCCCCTACGAGTGCGGCGAATAGCCAGCCAATCCTGGAGTGAAGCCCCCTCCGTCCCAATGCCATGAGATGCGGGCTTGTTGCCTTCTAGAACCCGGCTATCCGTGCACCCCTCCGCGGGATAATCCTAGTACAGAAAGTAAAATATACATACACCGGGTACATCGACCGCAACCTGGTCGTGTCCCAAAATAATAATACAATCAGGCAGTGACGGCAGTCCACATGTCGGACGCTCGCCCCGCAATATCAAATGTACATAATACAACAGCACTGTACTAGCATTGCATCCAGGCTATCCCCCACGACCGATCCGCAACATCACAGCAAAAACAGAACATCAACGTGAAAGTCACGTTCGCAAATCCGTCTAACCGGGCTATAGCAGTTAGACTGGATTTACCGATCGAGTGACATTCACGGTCGCAGATATAATGTAAATACTGTGAAAAATGTGTTTAAAATTTTCCGATTGATCAAACAATTAACAAGTGGGCCCCAAAGAAAACTGTAGCACTCACAGAAAAAATTGGCCCAACTTTAACCTTCCAGAAAGCATATTTTCAACTCAGGAACATTCTGCAAAGTTTTGGGGGCATGAACAGTAAAAATTGCCGCGGAAGCGCGGCACAAGTAGGGTTTTGGCCGCTCTTCCGCAGTGGAATGATGAGTTCATGGTACAAAATTTTTACAGTATGCTTCTAATTCCCTGCACATCACTCTGAGACAACCTGAAAAATTTTTGGACTCAAAAAAAATTCGACAGAAACTGATGTGCTTGAAATAAGCGTTTTCGGGATTTTGATCGATCGGAAACGTAAAACACATTAAACAAAGCTAGACGAAGTTAATGGCGAGGCTCTGATACCACTGTAAGTGCACGGCGGCGCCCCGGCCGTCAATCCGACGCCGGAATGCGGAAGCGGTGATAAACTTTAAATTTTGCGGACTTAGCAAACCGGCACCACCGCGCACTAAACACCCGGATCGTAACCATTAACAAGTCTAAGCTAACTAGAAGATGGGTTAGAGATATACCGACTGATCCGAGTCCTCCGGTCTTCATCTCCACTCCGATCTCCTCGCGGGATCTCCGGTCGTCGCCTCTTCACCGGAAGGGCACCACGTCGCCTGCATCTTTTACGGGCTCCCGCCTCAATACCGAGGCAACTCGGGCGCGAAGTTGGCTAGCCGACGCGTCCAAGATTTGCTGTAGAATAATGTAGAAACGTTGTCTCTTTGGGGTTAATGAGGTTGCCAAGATGGAGGAATTTATGCACAATGATTTTCATGAAGGCTTGAAGATAATTGGAGCATGCCATCAAAATGTAGCTCGGCCAGAAGCCTTTGGAGCTCACTGGAAATGAGTGAAAAATAAGCTCTAATAAATTAATCCTTATCTCATGATGTTTCACTCCAGCACTCTCCCTTTTTTAACACATTGCAATCATAAAAATATTAATTAAAACAATCCATCATAAACAATTCCAGCAGCCTCATAATCATTCATTCCATACCAATACAAATCAAAACCCACTCCATTCCCCATAGTGGCCGGCCCAATTCCATATTCCACTCAAACAGTGGCCGGCCCCACTCCAATTTCCAACACCAAAACACATCAAAACCCATACCCTCTCTAATCATAATAAATGCAAGGGATGGAGCAAAGGATAATGATGCTATCATAATCAATCTTTTACATAAAACCCCTCCACAAATGTGTTATTTGCAAACTTGCAAATAACACCCTCCATCGGAAAAGTCCGGCCGGGAAAGAACAAAGGAAAACCGGCCGGAACGGAATGCAAACTGGCAACTCCAGAAAACTGGTCCCGTAATAAATTACAGGAAAACCCCGATACTGTGCATACACACCCGCATTTGTATTCCGACCGGATACAAATGCAAAGAGACAAAACTACATTATCAAATACTAAGATCCGGCTTAAGTCAAAGCCGGCTAGTAAAAACCGTCCGATCACGATCCGTGTAATACCGCACGTATCTGATCGAACCCTGCCATATCTCCATACGGCCTCTACATCGTTTCGCCCGAAAGCTTGAGTAACTGAATGTGTGGTGGACTCTAAAGACTCGTCAATACTATGGCTGTGGATTTAACCACTAGCCCGTCAGAGGTATAAGCCAATACGTAACGGGCCACCAGCTATTGACTAAAAGAGACGTCGATGAGCGAACTCATCCTGACACCCTACTGAGCCTGTCAGTGACAATATCCGTACAGTCCGGTCCGTTCGTCTATGAGCATCGCATGTCGGGCCTAGGGGGTTGGTAAAAGTCAGACCCCCAAAAGCGGTACAAGTCGTGTCGGAGTGTAGCCCAGAACACCCTGAGATACTACTGGAATACCTACCAGTAAATCTCCTGCCTTGGCCAAGGTCTTCGTGTAATGGCTCTCCTAGACACAGCGCGACCTCACCCCCAATACCGGGAGAGACGAACCCCTGAAGATCCGCTCACTGCCTCCATGTGGCTCGGGACTGTACCCAACTAAAACCTGTTTGCACGACTCCTTTGAGCCGTGGTAGGGTAGTAATCAAAGTACAGTGGGAACTCACACGAGACAAATAACGATCCCCAGGTCGATGAACTAACCTGTACACATGTCACCAGGGAACTGCTATCTGACGTCAGGTATAAGACCAACTAGCATGTTCCCGGCGAGTCCTGTCCGGTGTACTCATAACCCAATGAGCACCTGTATACATCTTAGGTGAACCAACTGACACCAGTGGCTTGTGAGACCGGCCACCGCCCCTCGTCGGGGTCTCGACTGTATACACTAGTCTACTCTGGAGTATCGATGCCCTATCTCGAAACTCCCACGACTAGGGACCTTTTAAGGATGTGCTTATAGACTACCAGCTCCCACGTATATGATCGCCCTCATACTGCCGGTAGTCAAGCAAGAATCCTAGGGGCTCTATCAACGTGCAATAGCGACATGTCATGTCACCTAAAGCAGTACACGATGATAAAGGTAAACCTGATAGCATACTATCATCTCGAGTAAGACTGTCGTACCGGGATAGGTCCTCCCTCAATCATTGCAATCACGTGCCTGTGATCCAATAATTGACTCTGAGGGCACTATCTCCAACACTTATAAGAAAGAACGGAACCAACGTTCCCCAGCATAGTATAACATGCGGGTTCGGTGAATATATCCATATTATTATCTTGATTAAGGCATGACATGGTCGCTACCTGGAGAGAGAGAGAAGAAAACACTTTAGCGTATGCTCTTGCAAGATCAGATTGGTTATTATCTTATCTAATCAGGATGGCTCCAACTGTTTTATCAAATCTTCCTTCAAACCCTAAAAGGAAAGACTAGCCGGGATTAATTACACCCTACAACTTCGCCGATCTTTCAGCCAGGCCAGTGTCGGTACTTTGAGGGAGGTTCCCCGTGCTTTCTCCTTTCTGAATTGAAAGAAAAGTGAGGGATAAAATCGAGAGAAAGACGAGATTCCGTAAGTAATTCAGTGAGTGCTTTCTTTTATATTAGAAGAGGAAGAAGAAAATGAAATACGAACAAGGTCGTAATAGATCGACTTGAATGCTGGAGCAAGAAGACGCATTCAAGTTCCATTTCAGGGAAGGACGACATACCATGATACACGGACCTAATTAAAATAAACCTCGTTTTCCCAGAGGCGTAACCCTGTTGACACCTTTCTAGACACCTACTTGATCGGCTAATTGTCCTGTGTAAAACTCTCCCAGGAGTAACAATTACTCGCAGTGGGTATCGGGATCCAACTATCTCATAGAAGGTATGCAATCTCATTGCAAATTTCAACACTTGAAATTCCCGATAATATTTTGCCTCTAACCCCTATGACCTTGACAAAGGCCAACAAATCATAGGATGCTAGTCAAGTTCAACCCGTCATTTCTTGATTGAATCAAACCCAGCCGCACGACCCTTGACAAAGGTCAACAAGGTCGTACGACTACCCTAAAACAATCTGCATCATATGCATAAGCAGATAAGCACTATTTAGCTACCGCACACTATGCCTTGACAAAGGCCAACAAATGTAGCATGAATACTAAACAGTTCTTATCTGAAATGACGGAGGGCTACGACAGGTTTTTCTGAAAACCCATTGCGTAATGAACTTGATATCGTTGTAGAATCGAGTGAATTTTGAAAAGGAGTGATTTTGAGGCTTTCATTAGTTTTGCTAAAGAGGTCACTCCCGGTGAAGGGATCTCGGCTCTTTCCTCATCGAATAAGGTGCAGGACATATCATATATATCGCTATGCAAAGCAAAACTCCAAAAGCAATCAAAAGTCAAACCGAGTGTTGTAGCATCTACCAGTTTTGCTAAAGAGGTCACTCCCGGTGAAGGGATCTCGCCTCTTTCCCCATCGAATAAGGTGCAGGGTATATCATATATACCGCTATGCAAAGCAAAACTGTAGCTACCCTTTTTGAAAAATTTGATTCTACAACATCTTTTAGGTTTCTTTTCTTTCATTAGTCACATTAATGATGGCCCATCATTTAAGTCACCTAAACATCACAGATAAATACGACGTACACTTATGCCATCCGCATTCGCCTCGATGTCCCCTCGTGCACCGTTAGGTTAGGTAACTAACGACAGAGCAGGGCAGGGCTAGTGCGGGTGAATCACATAAGTAACGTCTATATAATATATCATATATACTATATACTGTATCCATCAGAACATACCAAATGATCTCATCACAGATATCGGAGCAGAAACATAGATATAATGTGGGATATACTAGGACGTCCGTATTTAGTATTTAGCCAACAATAGAAAATACGGATTCCACAGTCGCGATGAATAGCCAAGCCCACACCCTGGACCCCTACGAGAGCGGTAAGCGACCCTACCAATTCTGGAGTTTAGGAGACCCGGTTTCGACTCCTCGAGATGGCCTCCTACTGAACCACAGAACCCGGTCACCTGTGCTCCCTGTAGGGTTCCTAGGCACCCTAATGAGGTCACACAAGGCATCGAACATGCCAAATTAAAATTTTAACGGTGCCGAGAGACCCGACTACGGATCGTTTGATAGAAAACTAGGCGAAAAAGCTAACTAGTTAACAATTAACTAAGAGATACGGATATACAACCTTTGTAGATCCGGTGCTCCACCTCCAAAGCTCCGCAACGAAGTCCTCTCCGCTGTCCAAAAAGAATCCGGGCTCTAGCGTCGACTTCGTCGGAGAATAAGCGAGCTAGGTCGTCGATGTCCATGCCGAAGATGATCTACGTCGAGGCATCGCTAAATCAAGCTTCGACTTCACCAAGTCAAGAAACTTGTGAAGAAAACACACTCTACTACTTTGCAAGAGGTAGAGGATGAAGAAATAGGAAGTGTGTAGACTTTAGAATTGGATTTCTCACTCAAATCATCAATCCACTATTGATGACCTCAAGCTTTTCTTCTTGAGTTCAAGGAAGAAGAAGAAGAAATGATATGGTAAGATTATTAAAAAGAAAAGAATAATCCAATCTTTATCATAACATAACCATGGTTATGTGTAGAGACTAAACCCAAGTTAAGTGAATGGTTAGGTTAGGAATGAAGACAAAAATGGTGACTAAGTCAAAGTATTCATGAAGCTTCATGAATAAACAAAAGAATGCCACCATTTTTCTTTTCTTTTCCTTAAATGAATAATGAATATAAATAAATGAATAAGTATATAAAACCCTAACCATTCATATAACCATGGTTTAATCTTTACACAAGTACAAGTCAACATGTATCATCAAACATGATACAATGTATATGCACAAAAGTATATCACATATACAACTTGCACACCCGAGCGAGAAAATCCATTTAAAGTGAACCGATACTAGTTAATGCAAAGTAATATATCAAATATATAATTATGCATTAAATCATTAAATCAACACTTGATTTAACGATCCGGTCAAATCGCATATAACCGACTAGTATCATTAGTAACAACTTATCGAATCAACACTTGATCCGATAACCCGGCTATATCGCATATAACCGATCAATGTCACATCGCGAGAATCGAATACAGTATCATATACTGGTATTATTCTTGGTCCCGCACATATCTCATATGCGCTCCTATTTCGTTTCGCTTGAGCCAGGAAACCTCTGTGTAGGACTCTAAAGACTCGTCAATACGCCGGCAGCAGATGATGATCATATCAAGCATCCACAAGCCGCAAGCGGTCTGCTAAACGTAACGGCCACCCGGGTATTGAGCGATTTGAAGATCGACGAGCAAGCCCGCTCACACTCCAGTGAATCCGACCAGTAACACTACCGTACAGTCCGGTCTGATCGTCTGATATGCCGCATATCTTGCCTAAGGGTGGTAAACGTCAGACCCCAATAGCTCGATAAGTCGTGTCGATATGAGGTCTATAACTATTCGAGAAACTACTGGAAACACTTACCAGTAAATCTCAGCAACCCTGGCCAGGGATTTCCTGTTATAGCCAATCGAACACAGCACAACATCAACTCCCTATACCGGGAGAGACGAATTCCCTCCTATCGCTCATTGCCTCCATGTGACTCGGGACTGTATCCAAAAACCACCGTTTTGCACGCCCTCTTGGACGTGGTAAGATGGAAATCAAAGCACAGTGGGAACCACACAAGACTCTATGACGATCTCGGGTCAACAGACTACTCTGTACCAGTGTCACCAGAGAACTGCCATCTGACGTGAGGTATAATACCATCTGGGAGTTCTCGGTGAGTCCGTCCAGTGTACCCAGTCTCTACTGAGCACCCGTATATCATCTCCGATGTCAAACACCAATGGATATGGGATCATCCATCGCCCATCTGTATGGGTCGAGAAGGTACACGCTAGTCTACTCTGGTATATCGATGCCCCGTCTCGATACACCCACGACTAGGGACTTTGAAGGATGTACTTATGGACTACCATGTCCCCACTAGTATGATCCGCATCATAGTCCAGGTAGTCAAGTACAGATCCTAAGGGCTTTACCAACATGTAACAGAGAGACAATCAGCATACACGTTAAGGTAAAGGGTAACCAGATAGCATACTATCATGTCGAGCAAGAAAGTCCTCCCTATATATGTCCCAGCATCCACTACAATATACATCCTATGTACAGTAATGGCCTCTAGGACATACATATAACTAACAATCTCCCACTTGCACTAGGGCCATCTGTAGCAGTGGTTGCAGTATCTCATACTCAACCATCCCATAAAAGTCTCTCTCTGGGAAAAGGCCTTTGTGAGTGGATCCGCTGTGTTGTCCTCTGGGTCTACTCTCCTAACCTCGATCTCCCTGGAGATCAACCATCTCCATGATCAAGTGATACTGCCTTAGAATATGTCTGGATCACTGATGGGACCGGCGTTCCTTGGCATAAGCCACAACTCCATTGTCACACAATGGGAGGAACATAGTTCATCTCATGAACCATTATACACCCAAACAGCCTCTTTGGTAGCATCTTAAGTAGCGATGTATCCTGCCTTTATCGTCTAGTATGCCACGGTATCTAGCTTGGAACTCTTCCAACATACCGTCATTTTACTGAGGGTAAAGACAATGCCTGCGACTGACATTCAGTCGTCTTTATCACCCTGGAACCCTTCCAGTGATTCTCCCCAGGATCGATTGATACCATTTCACTACAACTAGTGAGAATCCTAACATCCATTTAGATCTATCTCATAGATCCAAAATCCAGGAGTTAGTAGGTATCATTATGATCCTATATGGAGAATCATTGTGATAAATGGAGATTGATCGAGCGTAGCATAAGAAACTCCTTTCTTATCAAGAGTATGTCATCCACGTACTCTACGAGGATCGTCACCATACTCCCTACTACCTTTTTGTATATACAAGGTTCATCTACCATTTTGATGATGTCAAACTCTTTGACCGCTTCATCAAAACAGATGTTCCAACTCCGCGATGCCTGCTTTATCCTATAAAGCATCTTGCACACGTTTCCGCTGCTCCCACTGTCTATGAAGCCCTCTGGCTGTGTACTTATAGACGCTATCTTCTAAATCATCATTTAGAAAAGCAGTCAAGACACCCAACCACCAGATATCGCAGTCATGGTATGTAGCCATGGCAAGTAGGATCTGGATGGACTTAAGCATAGTTACTTGAAAAGGTTTTAACATTATGATCCATATCTGGTCAATGATGCAAACCTTTAACAAGTCTAGCTTTGAAAGTCTCAACTTTTCCATCTACACCAAGCAATCTTCTCAAGATATACTTGCTCCTGATGGGGATTTAACCCTTCAGATATTGCAACCAAAGTCCATACTTTGTTGGTGTATAAGGATTCCATCTCAGATCGCTAAGCATCCAGCCATTCTTACAGAGTCTTACTCCTGATGGCCTGCTCGAAGCTAGTTGGGTCATCATCTCATGATGCAATCCTCGCTCCCACTGTCATAGAGAAACCGAAGTATCTCTCATGTGGGTGAGGAACCCTACTAGATCGGCGGAGAGGCTGAGGTTCGTTGGTATCTACTGAATCCCTTGGTTCTATCAAATCATCTGCTGTAGTTCGTATAGCTGGAACCTTTCCAGTTCTACATTACAGACTTTGCCTCGAGCTTGTCCGGATTTTGCTTTTAGACATAGGCCGGGCAACCCTAAATCTTAACTAGCTTAAGACATGGGCTCTTTCCATACCATATCCTATATGAAGTGGTAGGCAATTGATTTGACCGGAACCCTGTTCAATAGGTATGCAACTTCTCAAGTGCATAACTCCCAAAAAGAAATAGGTAACTCAGTATTACTCATCATAGAGCACACCTTATCACATAGGGTGTAATTGCTCCGCCCTGATATACCATCGTGCTATGGTGTATACGGAGGAGTAATGCTGAGAGAGAATCTCATTCTCCTTTAGAATAGTCCAGGAATTCCGTGCTCAAGTATTCTCCTCCTTGATCTCATCAAAGGACATAATACTTATACCCGTATCGGTTCTCTACTTCTAACTTATATTCTGTGAATATCTCAAAAGGTTCGGACTTATGTTTCATCAGGAACATATGTCTGAATCTTGAGAGATTATCAGAGAATATAATGAAGTATAAAGAACCGGTCTTGGCATGTGTAGACAGGGGACCTACATACATCAACATGTATCATCCCAAGAGTTCATTAACTCTTTCTCTGTTTCCAGTAAACGGAGCTATGGTCATCTTATCTTTGTGACATGACTGGCGAGTTTCACAAGATGTAAATTCAAACTGATTTAAATATGCATCTTTATGTAACTCTAGCTAGTCGGGTCACATTGATCTGACCTAGTCTACAATGCCTCAAGAAGAATTCGTTCATTTCTGAACTCTTCCTCTTGTGTGTGTTCCATATACTAAGAACTGTAATTTGATTTAGAACTTCAATGCTTTTAGATAACGTGCCTGAACCGATCAACTTTTGATATAGGAAATGTTCAAAACATTATCCAACAATACAAAATTTTATCATTTCTTTACTAATAAAGAGAGTGATATGATTTTGTATATCAGGTTCGGTATCTAATTACATTCGTTCAGAATCAATGTATTTGGAATACAGGGTGACAGTGACCGACAGACTTGGCTGCAACTCTTGCCCCGTTTTCTGCCTCATGAAACTTATCACCCGTTCTCAGTTCTCTACCTTTCTATAGCCCTATGTAATAGATTACATATCATGGGATCCTGATCTAGTATCACATACCCAGGACGTAAAGGATACTGAGAAACAGTTCTGTATAATGAACATACCCGAAGATGATGCATCAGCATGCACTCTCTTCGTTTGGGCGGCACGGGAAATCTGGTATTCCCCAATTTCCTGCTCTGTCTTATAACAATTATAAGTTGGAGCGGGACCAACGTTCCCCAGCTCAGTATAACAAGCGGGTTCGGTCAATATTCCGTATTATTATCTTGATTAAGGCGTGATATGGTCGCTACCAGGAGAGAGAGAGAAGAAAACACTCAGCGTGCACTCTTGCAAGAATAGATTGGTTATTATTTTATCTAATCAGGATGGCTCCCACTGCTTGTTATCAAATCTTCCTTCAAACCCTAAAAAGAAAGACTAGCCGGGATTAATTACACACTACAAGTTCGCCAATCTTTCAGCCAGGCCAGTGTCGGTACTTTGAGGGAGGTCCCCCGTGCTTTCGCACGAACCTAATTAATGTAAACCTCGTTTTCCCAGAGGCGTAACCCCGTTGACACCTTTCTAGACACCTACTTGATCGGCTAACTGTAATGTATAAAACTCTCCCAGGAGTAACACTTACTCGCAGCGGGTATCGGGATCCAACTATCTCATAGAAGGTATGCAATCTCATTGCAAATTTCAACACTTGAAATTCCCGATAATATTTTGCCCCTAGCGTCCTATGACCTTGACGGAGGTCAACAAACCATAGGCTACTAGTCAAGTTCAACCCGTCATTTCTTGATCGAATTAAACCCACCCGCACGACCCTTGACGGAGGTCAACAAGGTCGCACGACTACCCTAACTCAATCTGCATCATATGCATAAGCAGATAAATACTGGTTAGCTACCGCATACTGCGCCTTGACGGAGGTCAACAAACGCAGCACGAATACTAAACAGCACTTATCTGAAATGACGGAGGGCTACGACAGGTTTTTATGAAAACCTATTGCGTAATGAACTTGATATCGTTGTAGGATCGAATGAATTTTGAAATGGAGTGTTTTTGAGGCTTTTCTAGTTTTGCTAAAGGAGTCACTCCCGGTGAAGGGATCGTCGGTCCTTTCTTCGTCGAATGAGGTGCGGGATATATCATATATATCTCTGTGCAAAGCAAAAACACTTAAAAGCAATCAAAAGACAAACCGAGTGTGTAGCATCTGTCAGTTATTGCTAAAGGAGTCATTCACGGTGAAGGGATCTCGGTCCTTTCCTCATCGAATAAGGTGCAGGATATATCACATATACCGCTGTGCAAAGCAAGAACTGTAGCTACCTGTTTTATTTTGAAATTCGATTCTACAACATCTTAGGTTTCTTTTAATTCATTAATCACATTAATGAAGTCCCATCAATAAAATACCTAAACATCACAGATAAATACGACGTACACTTATGCCATCCGCATTCGCCTCGATGTCCCCTCGTGCACCGTTAGGTTAGGTAACTAACGGCAGAGCGGGGCAGGGCTAGCGCGGGTGTAAAACATAAGTAACGTCTATATAATATATCAAATATACTATATACTGTATCTATCACAGAACATCACATGATCACATCACAGATATCGCAGCAGAAGAATCATATGAAATATTGGATATACTAGGAC
Source organism: Agapanthus africanus (assembly GCA_030015575.1). Lineage (NCBI taxonomy): Eukaryota > Viridiplantae > Streptophyta > Magnoliopsida > Asparagales > Amaryllidaceae > Agapanthus > Agapanthus africanus. The sequence goes on from JASDDO010000018.1 coordinate 328,248,241, forward strand.
GTCCGTGTTTTCAATACGAGCCAGTATAAAACACGGATTCCACGGTCGTGATGAATAGCCAAACCCACACCCCTAGACCCCTACGAGAGCGGCAAGCAACCCTACCAATTCTAGAGTTAGGAGACCCGGACTCGACTCCTCGAGTTGGTCTCCCACTGGACTCCAGAACCCGGTTACTTGTGCTCTCCTCCTTGGGTCTATCCTAGTGCGGAAAAGTAAATAATATACAAACGGTGAAAACTTCCGCAACCTGGAAGCGCCCCAATAAAAGAATATTACATACAAGTTTTTACATGAATGAAAATGAAAAACACTCATCTCACATAAAAACCCCCGGCTATTCAAACACGACGATCCAATATAACATATCCAGCAACACATAACATCACATGTCATCAACGTAAGTAAACATGCGTATCCCAATTGTCGTTGACATATAGCAACGAAACCGGCGATATCACATATTACACTTATGGTCACAGAAAAGAAAGTGTAAAACTACAACAGTTGGAATCCGCAACCACCTCAGACATCGCATGCCTGACCAAATGAATTACTTAGACATCACATGCCTAACAATTATAAACCCCGCATTTTAGTCTCATTATCGAAAACACTTTTCAATACCAAGTCGGGCAATTCAACAAGATTCCCGACATCCTGATCGAATGCTCGTCGCAAACTTCAGTAGACGGCCGCACCCCCGATACCGTCGACGAAGTGCACCAAGGCGGAACACCGCTACCGCGAGCACCCGGACGGATGCTTTCGGCGACGGGGTTCTCCTATAGTCACTTGGTCGGGGCTATGGAGTGAGGCTGTCTATTAAGTTTACCCGGCGAGTATCCGCGTACGCTACGTGATTGCGACAGACTTTTGGTCACATCAAAATTCCGTGGCAATCGATCAAGTGAGACTAAACTGCTAGATTTACAACATTCATTCAGTTATCTCATAACTTCTTGTGAATTCCAACTATTGTATCACATTCCAGATAAACAGAAAATGTTAAACTTTCCGATTGAATATTCGAACACCCAAGTTTTCCCGATACAGATCAACACATGAAATATTAGTCTAACAACATTCAGTTCGTGCCTCAGTACCAACGGTCCAGCCGTAGAAGGGTCAAGCCAACGCCTCACATGTGGCACGCCGTACTGCCCCAAACCCGAAGGTTCAAAGGGCAGTTCAAGACGGTCACATAATCGAGTTAAGGTTTGTTGTCTTCTAGAGGGACCATCGCGTTACTTGCACTACTTAGAACATCGTTAAACTACGGAAAAATCCAACACTTGGAAATTTCCCGACAGGGGAAAAATTGGGTATTTATATCCGGTCGAACTTTTTAACATATTCTAGAATTTATCCGGAAAGCCACAAAAGACGAAATTTGATAATCCGATCGAAATACCGAATCCCCAAAACAACCCTGGAAATTCAACTCTTGAATAAATATTAAAAACTCCCAGAAAAACCATAAATAATATATAAGAATTACTGTGGAGAAAAGGATGCACAACACGACAAAAGTGCCGCGGATCCCCCGCCTGAGCCTCCTTTAAGGCCGCGGATCCGCTCCCCAATTAATGAATCTTTCGCCTGAATTTGCACAGTAATTCTTATGTTATTTTACTGAGTTTTCTGAATATTTTTAATCTGGAAAAATCCCAGAATTTGGAAAACGTCCAGAGAGCTATTTGTAATAGGGTTTCGGGTTCGTTCGGAGTTCAAAATCCGTCTAGACTTCGCCTAAGGTTCTAGCTAGGCTCTGATACCACTGTAGGGTTCCTAGGCACCCTAATGAGGTCACACAAGGCATCGAACATGCCAAATTAAAATTTTAACGGTGCCGAGAGACCCGACTACGGATCGTTTGCTAGAAAACTAGGCGAAAAAGCTAACTAGTTAACAATTAACTAAGAGATACGGATATACAACCTTTGTAGATCCGGTGCTCCACCTCCAAAGCTCCGCAACGAAGTCCTCTCCGCTGTCCAAAAAGAATCCGGGCTCTAGCGTCGACTTCGTCGGAGAATAAGCGAGCTAGGTCGTCGATGTCCATGCCGAAGATGATCTACGTCGAGGCATCGCTAAATCAAGCTCCGACTTCACCAAGTCAAGAAACTTGTGAAGAAAACACACTCTACTACTTGGCAAGAGGTAGAGGATGAAGAAATAGGAAGTGGGTAGACTTTAGAATTGGATTTCTCACTCAAATCATCAATCCACCATTGATGACCTCAAGCTTTTCTTCTTGAGTTCAAGGAAGAAGAAGAAGAAATGATATGATAAGATTATTAAAAAGAAAAGAATAATCCAATCTTTATCATAACATAACCATGGTTATGTGTAGAGACTAAACCCAAGTTAAGTGAATGGTTAGGTTAGGAATGAAGACAAAAATGGTAACTAAGTCAAAGTATTCATGAAGCTTCATGAATAAACAAAAGAATGCCACCATTTTTCTTTTCTTTTCCTTAAATGAATAATGAATATAAATAAATGAATAAGTATATAAAACCCTAACCATTCATATAACCATGGTTTAATCTTTACACAAGTACAAGTCAACATGTATCATCAAACATGATACAATGTATATGCACAAAAGTATATCACATATACAACTTGCACACCCGAGCGAGAAAATCCATTTAAAGTGAACCGATACTAGTTAATGCAAAGTAATATATCAAATATATAATTATGCATTAAATCATTAAATCAACACTTGATTTAACGATCCGGTCATATCGCATATAACCGACTAGTATCATTAGTAACAACTTATCGAATCAACACTTGATCCGATAACCCGGCTATATCGCATATAACCGATCAATGTCACATCGCGAGAATCGAATGCAGTATAATATACTGGTATTATTCTTGGTCCCGCACATATCTCATATGCGCTCCTATTTCGTTTCGCTTGAGCCAGGAAACCTCTGTGTAGGACTCTAAAGACTCGTCAATACGCCGGCAGCAGATGATGATCATATCAAGCATCCACAAGCCGCAAGCGGTCTGCTAAACGTAACGGCCACCCGGGTATTGAGCGATCTGAAGATCGACGAGCAAGCCCGCTCACACTCCAGTGAATCCGACCAGTAACACTACCGTACAGTCCGGTCTGATCGTCTGATATGCCGCATATCTTACCTAGGGGTGGTAAACGTCAGACCCTAACAGCTCGATAAGTCGTGTCGATATGAGGTCTATAACTATTCGAGAAACTACTGGTAACACTTACCAGTAAATCTCAGCAACCCTGGCCAGGGATTTCCTGTTATAGCCAATCGAACACAGCACAACATCAACTCCCTATACCGGGAGAGACGAATTCCCTCCTATCGCTCATTGCCTCCATGTGACTCGGTACTGTACCCAAAAACCACCGTTTTGCACGCCCTCTTGGACGTGGTAAGATGGAAATCAAAGCACAGTGGGAACCACACAAGACTCTATGACGATCTCGGGTCAACAGACTACTCTGTACCAGTGTCACCAGAGAACTGCCATCTGACGTGAGGTATAATACCATCTGGGAGTTCTCGGCGAGTCCGTCCAGTGTACCCAGTCTCTACTGAGCACCCGTATATCATCTCCGATGTCAAACACCAATGGATATGGGATCATCCATCGCCCATCTGTATGGGTCGAGAAGGTACACGCTAGTCTACTCTGGTATATCGATGCCCCGTCTCGATACACCCACGACTAGGGACTTTGAAGGATGTACTTATGGACTACCATGTCCCCACTAGTATGATCCGCATCATAGTCTAGGTAGTCAAGTACAGATCCTAAGGGCTTTACCAACATGTAACAGAGAGACAATCAGCATACACGTTAAGGTAAAGGGTAACCAGATAGCATACTATCATGTCGAGCAAGAAAGTCCTCCCTATATATGTCCCAGCATCCACTACAATATACATCCTATGTACAGTAATGGCCTCTAGGGCATACATATAACTAAAACTCCCCTCCTTGGGTCCATCCTAATGCGGAAAAGTAAATAATATACAACACTGGTGGCATCGACCTCAATCCGGAAGTGCCCTAAATAAAAGAATATTACATTACATTTGAATTTACATGAATGAAAAATATAAAACTCTCATCTCACATAAAACCCCCGGGTTATTCAATCGCGACAATCCTGCACATCATATCTCAGCAACACATAATATCTCATATCATCAACGTAAGTAAGTATGCATGCACTGATCGTCGTCGATGTATAACAACGACAATCGGTAATTACATACTACACTAACGGTCACAGAAAAGAAGGTGTAAAACTGCAATATCTAGAATCCACATTCTCTTTAGACATCGTAAATGCGAAATATTACATATTTCGTATTTCATATCTAGCTATATAAATTCTACACATTGCATCAATTCCAGATAAACAGACAGTATTAAAGTTTTCGAATCAAATACCCAAGATTCCCTAAAGCTCAACACTTGAGCGGAGTTCAAAAACCCGGAGTGTGATACAGTAGTAGCGGTCCAGCCGTAGAAGGGTCAAGCCAACGCCTCACATGTGGCACGCCGTACTGCCCCAAACCCTAAGGTTCAAAGGGAAGTTCAAGACGGTCACATAATCGAGTTAAGGTTTGTTGTCTTCTAGAGGGTCCACCACAAAACTTGCACGTATCTCTAAAAGATTTAAACCCCGTGAAAAGTGAGCAAATGATACTTGTTCGAACACTTCAATACTTTCTAATTTACCCGGAAAAGACACGAAATCAAAATTCCGATCGAATCGTCGAGTTCAAAACCATATCCAGAATATACAGTACTAGATTCAGATTAAACATACCCAAAAAATGTACTCAAGCAGGTAGGAGAAAAACCACATAAAAACGAGGCAGTGAATCACCTGTACGGCCGCGGAACCGCGGCCTAAGCAAGCTATTGCCGCGGTTCCGCGCTAGGGTTTACTGTTCACTGCATCGTATTTCACAGTTTGTCTTAGATTTGCCTGCTGAATTTTTTATGTATTTTTAATTCTGAAAAATAACAGATTTGAAAAAATTTCCAGAGAGGGTCCCGAAAATCCGTATTTTGGTTCGATCGGAGTTTTTACTTCGTTAAAGTGTCGCCTAATGTTCTAGGTCGGCTCTGATACCAATGTTGGGTTAACCTAGCACCTCGTGAAGGGTTTGGAAGGATCACATGTACCAAAAATTAAAAATTTTAGGGTGCTAAGTGAACACACAAAGAATCATTCCTAGAAAATTAGGGTTTCAAAATCAACACATCATCTGAAGTAAGAAAAGCTAGGGTTTTGAGAGTACAACCTTTGTAGCTCCCTACGCTAGACTCCTCGGCTACTTGGGGTTTGGAAAAGGTCCGCTTGAACTCTTCTAGGTCCACGATGATCCACCCGGAGTCCGCTTTGTCCAAGCTTTCAACTTCACAAGATCAAGAATGAAAATGGAAGCTAACACTCTAAACAAGTGGGCAAGACTTGTGTAGAATGATGTTGTGGTGGCTTTTCTCACTTCAAAATCTTAACTTGATAAGTAATTTGCTCACTACAAAAATCTAGAGAGCAAAAGGTGAAGGAGGAAGAAGATGATGGCTTTTGAACAAGAGTGAAAAGAAAAACTCTCATGAGAAAAAGAAAAATATATGTATATATATTTTCCATTTCTCATCTCAAATCATGGTTAAATAATATGGCTATTTATTTCATTTTAGTTAAAACACAAGAGGAAGATAAATCATGGTTAATTGGTAGGTGAATATGGTTAGGTCAAAAGAAGAGTGTAGAATATAACCATTCATTCATCTTTTCTCTTTTTCTTTTGTTTTAACTTAAATAGAAATAATTATCTATATATATAAACATGGTGTGAGTCTTATAATGCCACCATTTTCAATGTATAAGCAACCATGAAGGATGATGTATGTATGTATGTGTGTATGCACATCCATATGTGCATGAATCTATAGAGAAAGCATACATGCATGCATACCTCCATCAAACACAAGAAAAGATTTCTAGTGAGAAACTAATGGTTGAATGATAAATCAACACTTGATTTATCAATCCGGTCATATCACATACGACCCCACCAAAAGCAAGCCGCCCGATTAATTTACAGTATCCTATACGCACATTCTAACCGGGTCGATGCGCATATCGCATACACGCACCACAACGTTTCGCCTAGACTAGGTAACTCCGTTATGGGACTCTAAGACTCGTCAATACGCCGACAGTGGGTGATGATCATATCAAGCACCCCCAAGCCGCAAGCGGTCAGTTAAACGTAACGGCTACCCGGGTATTGAGCGATCAGAAGAAAACAAGCGAACCTGCTACAACTCCCGTCGAGCCAACCGGCAACACTTCCCTTACAGTCCGGTCTCCTCGTATGATATGTCGCATATCAAGTCTAGGGGTGGTAAAAGTCAGACCCCAATAACCGAGAAGTCATGCCGATGTAAGGCTCATAACGGGTCGAGAAACTACTGGTAACACTTACCAGCAAATCTCTGAATCAGCCCTGGCCAGGGACTTCCCTGTTACGGCCAATCGAGCACAGCGCAACATCAACCCCCAATACCGGGAGAGACGAAACCCCTCCTATCGCTCATCGCCTCCATGTGACTCGGGACTGTACCCAAAAACCACCGTTTTGCACGCCCTCATGGACGTGGTATGGTGGAAATCAAAGTATAGTGGGAATCATACAAGACTCTATGACGATCTCGGGTCTACAGACTAACCTGTACAAGTGTCATCAGAGAACTGCCATCTGACGTGAGGTATAATACCAACTGGGAGTTCTCGGCGAGTCCATCCAGTGTACCCAGTCTCCACTGAGCACCCGTATACCATCTCTGATGTCAAACACCAATGGATATGGGATCATCCATCGCCCATCTGATGGGTCGAGAAGCTTATACGCTAGTCTACACTGGATATCGATGCCCCATCTCGATACACCCATGACTGGGGACTTTGAAGGATGTACTTATGGACTACCATGTCCCCACTAGTATGATCCGCATCATAGTCCAGGTAGTCAAGTATACATCCTAAGGGCTTTACCAACATGTAACCATAAGACAGTATAAAGAGACAAGTATACATGTTAAGATAAAGAGCAACCAGATAGCATACTATCATATCGAGCAAGAATGTCATCTCTATATATGTCCAAGCATCCAATATAATATACATCATCTATACAATACTGGCCTCTAGGGCATACATACAACTAACAGTTGTGCAGTAGACGATAAGCCTGGCAGAGGGACCACTACCTACCGGTGATAGTATTTGGGCTTGGCAGTTATCCGGAGGATACCGACCAGAGTCGTGAGATGATATGGGCTGATCCGGACTGACGGAGCCCGTGGGCCGATCCGGACTGACGGAGCCCGAGATATGAGGATTGACGTGTCGATGTTGGACACGGGTTTCATGATGTTTCGAGTGTCGATGTTGGACACTCAGGTTCCATGATTTTGATGTGTCGTTGATGGACACACGTTAATTGATATCCTCATATTTACATGCATATGCTTTCATGATATTTACATTCATGATGTTGTTGTGTCATTGATGGACACGTAGAGGTTATCCACATGCTTACAGGCACTGATTACATTGTTGGCATATATACATATACGGTCACCCTAAATATCATAGTATTACCTTAATTGTATAGTTGACCTAGGAATCGTTGTTTTATTCGATTTCTACCTGATGATGTTTTCTACTCACGAGTTGGCAACTCACCCCCGTTGTGCCACAGTTCTTGCAGGTTGACCGTATGGATCAGTAGCGGTATCGCTGGCACACAGCTTGCTCCGGGTGACTTGCTTTGGTAGGTGAGCCATTTGGATCGTGCCCACTCTCGTATTATTATTCTTATGGTATCTAGTTAACTCCATCAATCAGAAACTAGTATTTGTATTAGTAGTAAGACTTAGCAAGACTTGTGGTTGCAAGACTTAGAGCGATGGGTTATATGTTTGCTTGGTGGGTTGATGTCTTGCTTTATTCTTTATCCTTTGTGTTGATCTTCGTCGTTGAGCATCGTTTACATATATTTCTGTCTTGCATGGTTGTGATTCCGCCGATTGGCGAAGAGCTAGCTCCCGCTTGGGGATGCCTTTTATATTATCATATATATATGGTTTTGGATCAAAATATACAAGGGAGGTGCTACCCAAATTTTTAAAAGACGCAACATGTTTTTCAACTAGTAAAATCCACTTGCATTTTTCATGTTCCATTATCTATGCATTTAAGAAAACATTTGATTTCATCATACCTTTCTTTCAAAACTTCACCTCTTTTATTTTCTTAAAAAGGTTTAGATTTTTGGGTTTCGGCTTACATGAATTACATTACGCCTTTAGACATGGCGTGATTTAAGTGCTGGTCACGAACTAAATTTCGGATCGTGGCACAAGTCACATAAGATTTATATTCAAAAGAGTTTAAATATCCATCTTTATGTAGCTTGGTTAGTCTTGTTTCATTAATATGACCAAGACTACAATGCCAAATGAAAGCTTCATTTATGTCTGGAATCTTCCTTTTGTTTGTGTCTTGTATATTGAAAACTGTATGTTGATTTAGGATATATATCCCGTTATTTAATGTACCAGACCCAATCAACTCTTGATTAAGGTTAATGTTCATAACATTAGATTGTAACACAAAATTATATCTTTCATTGTCCAACAACGATATTGATATAATATTACATAACATCGAAGGTATAAAATAACATGGGTTCAAAACCAATATACAACCCGACGGCAAACCAAGGTGATACTCTCCCACTGCTACAGCATGTACAGAAGAACCATTCCCAACTCTGAGGGTGTGATCACCTTTCTTCAAAAACCTGCTATTTCTCAGCCCCTGCACACAATTGCAGATATGAGATTCTGACCCGGTATCTAATCCCAGGAAGCTGAGTTAATTGAAAAATAGTTTTCTGTTACAAACATACTTGATGTGGAAGTATTAGCATGCTTCTTCTTCTTGAGGCCGGCCAGGTATCCAACGCAGTTTCTCTTCCTGTGCCCAGTCTGGTGGTGATTGTTGAGTAACTTTTATGCGCGCTTGCGCTTTCGAAAGATGAATAGAAAAATATTAACCGCAATCAAGAACGACGTCTCTTGGTAGCTAGCCGGTTGAGTACGGGTCGGTCCACAGGGATTTTCTATATTTTCTAGTTGTTCTAACGAGTTAATTCCAATTGTGGTAGGATTGATTATCACTAAAAACTGAAATGAGTTTGATTAGGATTAAAACCTTACTAGGGTTAGGTTTAGGTTAAGTTTGGAAACTCAATATTTCTCACCGCTTTCTATGCCCTAATTAAGGTCTATTTTGGTGTTAAGGTAATAGTTAACAAAGTGGATTAGTACCATCGGGAAGAAACTAGGTTTCTTCCTCTAGGTCCTTGTCCGTCCTTTCTTAACTCTTACCCTAACCTCCATGGAAAACATACACAACCGGTCTTTAACTACGGTATCACCACTACCTCGTGGGATAGGGTGCCGTAGTGAGCGGTGTGTGTATGTATGCATAGAGTCCTACTAAAATGTATAACGGTCAAGAAAGGGGTGAGAGATTTTCATCTCTCAAACCTTTCCCATTCCTAACCCTAACAAGTGAGGAACTACTCACTCATTAGGGATTTGATAAAAAGAGACATTTTTATGATTGTTTTTAATAACCTAATTATCTAAACTACGACAAATAAATAAAAGTTATAACTAGGGCAGATAAATAAAATTAACTAGGGCAGAAAAGAAAATTAACTAGGGCAAGGTAAAGAAAAGACTTACTTTTTATTTGATGCACTCTTCAAACATTACAAGAATTAAAATTCTGAATTTAAGAATTAAATTGAGGCATAGGAAGATGCATGCTCCAAAAAGAGCTTTAGGGTTTCTATTTATAGATTATAGAAACCCTAGGGTTTACATCTGATCCCTATCTGCATTTACAAAACTATCCTAAAAAAACTAGTCAACGCACCGCCACCCCCGTTAAATTTTGCACCGACACGTGCTCACCATGGCCGCGGATCCGCGGCCATATGCCCTGTTTGGCCGCGGATCCGCGGCCAACTTGGAGGATCTTTGGCTGAGTTCTTCTGGTGTTCTTTCTGTTGCTTTTTACTTGGCTTTTCTTCACTTGGTTCTTCAGAATGTCTTCTAGTCTCTTCTAGATTTCCACAGTGCATAATGTCGTGGACTTTTACCGTTTGCTTCATGTTGAAGTCTTGAATCTTGTGGTACCTTTGTGCAATCGAACTGTTTGCTGATCTTCGTTTGTTCCTCAAACTTTAGGCGGCATGATAAAGATTCTTCTGTTTGTTGGTCGTAGTCTCACTTTTGTCGCGTCTTTTCATTATTTTCACTGTTTTGTTCCGAGAACCTGTAATGAATAAGAATGGGGAATATAATAATGCAAAATTATGATATGAACAAATACCCCCAAACTTATCTTTTGCTCGTCCTCGAGCAAAACTAGTTTTATTCTCGAAAAAGACCTACCATCACTTTCACAGGGAAACACGATTGCACTGATCTCGTGCAACAAGCCGTTAAACCTCTAGGTGTCCCTAGTAGGAGGAGTGTTGTCTCTTGAGGGTTTTCAGCGGATACTACACACAAAATCCTATCAATTCGTCCTATTGACTTTTATTCTCCAAATCGGTTTTCTAACAAGCAATTCTATTATCTTCGACTCAGAAATTATCAACCCGTATTTTTCACGCTTCCTTATCATTTAACTTAAGATTGTATATGTTCTGTAAATTTACTTAGCTTTTAGCATCTTTTGAGTTTTCTTTCTAAGGTTCCATCTAAACTTAGGAATTTTTATCATCTCTACTAAAAATATAAGTCCTATTTTTCATTCCTATCTCTCATCTAAACCCCAATCATATACCCCTACGTGTGTGTATGAATCATCCCTATACTTGGAAATTCAATTCAAGCTCTTATACTCTTGTCCATCATCCAAAGTACTTTTAGTTGGTGAATTTTTAGATGAAATCGCTCACACATTCTTCATACGACCGTTAATACTTCTTGAGGTACTAACGACCGATTACAAAATATGTTTGCATATTAAGGCGTAATTCCTAGTCTTGTAACACCTAAGGCTTTAGCAGTGACTCCCAAACCAGTTGGTCTAAGGCACTAGGTTATAAAGCACCCTCGCTATATATATATTTTTTATGCAGCCTTAATTAATTACAAAACCAGTGTTCATTTTTTTTCTCTTTATTCACACTTATACTTTTATTTTATTTTCCTTCATACTAAGGACTTAAGACAAGAGCATTTCAAGGTCTCCTATACTATTCCAAGTTTCAAGGTTCGTGTAGGGTATATATTTTCAGAATTTAGACTTAAGTTTCGGAATTATTTTTCAGACTTATACTATAATAAAAATATCAATACTCTTCCCTTATTTTTGACTTAGCCCAAGAAGTGAACTCAAAATTTGCTTATTTCTAAGTAAACTATAAAGACATATATTTTCTACCGTTAAATTTTAAGGAAGGTTATTTTTAGTGTTTTTAATCTACTAAGTCTAGGATCTAGTTTTTCCTAGCTAGTTAACCTTTTTGTCAAATTCAAGTCAATTATGGCCAAAATTGAATTTTTCAATTTTTATAATTTTAAAAAAAAATTCAGTTTTTATTTGATTTTTTCTTTTTATATTTTTTTTATTTAATTTTTTTTAATTTTTATGATTTTTGATATAGATGCAATGCAGAATTTAAACATGCAAAAGAAAAAGAAAAAATATATACAAAAATTTAAAAGAAAGGTATGCTATGCAAATGATAACTATTTACAACCACCAACTCCCCCAAACTTGTCAAAAGCAGTGCCCTCACTGCTTGGCCCCACGCCGCGCCCTCGAGTGTGAACGGGAACGCTCCTCCCTAGCCAGCAGGGTTCGGATCCCCTGCTCTAGTTCAGTCAACCGCCTATCATGCTCCCTAGCTATCCCCCTCAACTCGTCAATGCCTCTAACAGCTCTTCGCATCAAATTTTCATGTTCTAAAGGAGTGAGTTCTCCCTCGCTCGCGGTCGAGCTAGAGCTAGGTGTTCGGGCGAGCACGTGCTCCGCCGGTTCAGTTCTTGACCACTCATTCGTCAATCGTGTATAGGACGTAGAAACGTCCTCAATGAGAGGCCTGACGAGTATGCCTCCAAGCATGTAAAATTCGAACTCCTCCATGGGGAGGAAATATCTACACAGTTGTGTCACAAGCATGGGACAAGGGTAGTTTGCGGCTCTTTTGCCCGCACCAATTGAGTTCAACAGCACCGTACACATATCGAAACGAAGGTTTCTTGTCATGAGTGTGTGCACGATATGCAGTGAGGGTGTAAAAAATGTGGTGTTGTGGGAACTCCCAAAAATATTGTTTTGTGCCCAACGGCACACAGTTAAGACATTGGCGAAAAGGGTTCTCTCTTGGATCCCCTTCCGCGGTTCCCTTGAGCAATTATTGCCCATTAAGGGCATGTAATCCTAAAACTGTAATGATTGATCATGAGCGGGTATCCTATGGATTAATGTGACTTCATGTATGAAGTCTCTATCAATAATAATTTCCCTATCACCCTACTGCAATTTTATAAAGACGAATTGGGCAAGACACCCATCTTCCATGCACTCGTAAAAACGAGTGACTAATTCCGGAAGGGCGTAGGCGTTTGGGTGATTATATACCAAAAAGTTCCAGCCCCTACGTGCTATCTCATTCGCAAAATAACTTCCATACACCGCATGTGAAAAAATTTGTGAAAAGTCTCGCTCTAGTTGCATATTGGGTGCCATCAGATAATCTACAGATCTATAGAAATTAAAAACAGAGAGGATTTCAGAGATCGAACCTCCCCTGAAAAATCAGGAGGTGAAGACACACAGATGTGGCGGAAGCGCGGCGCAAATGGGGTTCTGGCAGCGGATCAGCGGCGGCGCAGAGCGATCGTGCTGCATAATCGAGGCGGCGGCTAGGGTTTGCTGTGAGAAATTTTAGGGTTTGATATTTCGCAGTAAGGGTCGAGGTTATTTATAGGGGAAGTGTGATGGATATTTACAAATAAACCCCTCTAAAAAGAGGAAATTATTTGCAAATAAAATTTTTATTTTATTTTAAAATCTAAAAGTTTACAAAAATACCCAAAAAAATTTATATTTATATTTTAAAATTTTTATTATTATTTTTTTATGTTTTTTTTGAAAGCCAAATCATAACCCCCCCCCCCCCCCCAAAACTTGAGTTAAACAATGCTAAACTTTTAAAGTGGGGGTTCAAAGTTATTGGTCAATACCAAGCTTTGCAAAAACCAAAAGTCAACGCCAACCATTTGAAGAATTTATCAGTATAAAGTATCGGTCGGTGGAAGAATATGTTGAATAGAGGGAAGAAGAAGTGGGGAAGAGATAAGTGATGGTATGGACAGGGTTTGCGTGAACGTGAATGTGAGGAGATAAAAGGTAATGATAAATAAAAACGAGAATGGGAATGTTCAATTATGAGTGGAATATTGGCATTCTCATATCTTATTAGAAGAAAAGGTGGTGGTTCAACTTCTATAGGTGGAGGTTGATTAACCATAAAATCCTCAAGGTGTCTCTGTGGATCCTTTACTGGCTTGGCATCATCCATCATATGTATATGATTTTCAACTATGAGGGGACTAATTGTTAGTTATATGTATGCCCTAGAGGCCATTACTGTACATAGGATGTATATTGTAGTGGATGCTGGGACATATATAGGGAGGACTTTCTTGCTCAACATGATAGTATGCTATCTGGTTGCTCTTTACCTTAACGTGTATACTGATTGTCTCTCTGTTACATGTTGGTAAAGCCCTTAGGATGTGTACTTGACTACCTGGACTATGATGCGGATCATACTAGTAGGGACATGGTAGTCCATAAGTACATCCTTCAAAGTCCCTAGTCGTGGGTATATCGAGACGGGGCATCGATATACCAGAGTAGACTAGCGTATACCTTCTCGACCCATACAGATAGGCGATGGATGATCCCATATCCAGTGGTGTTTGACATCAGAGATGATATACGGGTGCTCAGTGGAGACTGGGTACACTGGACGGACTCGTCGAGAACTCCCAGATGGTATTATACCTTACGTCGGATGGCAGTTCTCTGGTGACACTGGTACAGAGTAGTCTGTTGATCCGAGATCGTCATAGAGTCTTGTGTGGTTCCCACTGTGCTTTGATTTCCACCTTACCACGTCCAAGAGGGCGTGCAAAACGGTGGTTTTTGGGTACAGTCCCGAGTCACATGGAGGCTATGAGCGATAGGATGGGATTCGTCTCTCCCGGTATAGGGAGTTGATGTTGCGCTGTGTTCGATTGGCTATAACCGGAAATCCCTGGCCAGGGTTGCTGAGATTTACTGGTAAGTGTTACCTGTAGTTTCTCGAATTGTTATAGACCTCATATCGACACGACTTATCGAGCTATTGGGGTCTGACGTTTACCACCCCTAGGCGAGATATGCGACATATCAGACGATCAGACCGGACTGTACGGTAAGTGTTACTGGTTGGATTCACAGGAGTGTGAGCGGGCTTGCTCGTCGATCTTCTGATCTCTCAATACCCGGGTGGCCGTTACGTTTAGCAGACCGCTTGCGGCTTGTGGGTGTTTGATATGATCATCACCTGCTGCCGGCGTATTGACGAGTCTTTAGAGTCCTACACAGAGGTTTTCTGGCTCAAGCGAAACGAAATAGGAGCGCATATGAGATATGTGCGGGAACGAGAATAATGCGTATATGTAATACCGTATTCTATTCTGGTGATGAATGTATCGAATGGTTGTATGAGATATAACCTAGTTATCGAATCAAGGATTGATTCGATAAGCCGATACATTGGATAGTAGTCGGTTGTGTATGATATGACCGGATCGTTAAATCAAGTGTTGATTTAATGATTTGATGTATAATTATATATTTGATATATTACTTTGCATTAACTAGTATTGGTTCACTTTAAATGGATTTTCTCACTCGCTTGTGCACATTGTATATTCGATATAGTTTTGTGCACTTGATTGTATCATGTTTGATGATACATGCAAAATTGGTTAAGTGTAAAGATTGAACCATGGTTATATGAATGGTTAGGGTTATGATTACTTATTCATTTATTTATTTATTAGTTTTGGAAAATAAAAGCATAAAGAGAAAAAACAAAATGGTTTTCTTTCATTCTTTCTTTCATGAAGCTTGTTGAAGCTTCATGAAGCTTTTGACCAAGTGACCATTTTGTCTTCTTCTTTAACCCTAACCACTCACATAAACTCTAGTTAGCTCTCTACACTTGACTATGGTTTGATTATGATAAGAATGATTATTCTTTTCTATTCTTTAATTCTTATCATAATTATCTTCTTCTTCTTCTTCTTCTTCACAAGAAGAAAAATCTTGACCATCAATGGTGATTGATGAAAAAGAGTGAGAAATCCAATTCTAAAGTGAACCCACCTCCTATTTCTTCATCCTCTACCTCTTGCCAAGTAGTATAGGGTGTTCTCTTCACAAGTTTCATGACTTGGTGAAGTGGGAGCTTGATCTAGCGATGCCTCGACGTAGATCATCTTCGGCATCGTAGTCGATGACCTAGCCCGCCCATTTCTCCGATGAAGCCGACGCTAGAGCCCGGGATTTGATTTGGACAGCGAGGAGACTTCATCGCGGAGCTATGGAGGTGGAGGACCGGATCTACAAAGGTTGTATTTCCGTTTAACTCTTAGTTAAGTTGTTAACTACTTGCTAGTTTCGCCTAAAATTCTAGTTAACGATCTAGTTTAGGGTTTGTAGGCACTTGTAAAATTTGAAATTGGCATGGTTGATGCCTTGTGAGACCTCCTTAGAGTGCCTAGGAACCCTACAGTGGTATCAGAGCCTAGCTAGACCCTTAGGCGATGCGTAGACGATGTTAGAAACCCGATCGAACCCCGAAACCCTAACTTTTAACCCTCTCTGGACTTTTTCTGAAAAAAGTGGTGTTTTCCAAATTAAAAATGCTTAAAAAATTCAGCAGGAAATTCTAAGAATTACGGTGCAAAAATTACCTAATGATCTGTCTAAAGCTCGGCGGATCCGCAGCATTAGCCGCCTATTGCGGCGGTTCCGCGCCCATTTAGTCTCTTCAGTCAACCATTTTTGCACAGTAACTTCTTTATTTAAATGCTGAATTTTATGGGAATTTTTAAAATTTATTCAAGAGTTGAATTTTCTGGGGTGTATTGGGAGTTCGTAGATTCGATCGGATTATCAGATTTTGTCTATGTGGTTTTCCGGATATTTTGAATATGTTAAAAAGTTCGACCGGATATAAATACCCACCTTTTCTCCTGTCGGGAAATTTCCAAGTGTTGGATCTTTCCGTGGTTTAAAGACGTTCTAAGTAGTGCAAGTAACGCGATGGTCCCTCTAGAAGACAACAAACCTTAACTCGATTATGTGACCGACTTGAACTGCCCTTTGAACCTTCGGGTTTGGGGCAGTACGGCGTGCCACATGTGAGGCGTTGGCTTGACCCTTCTACGGCTGGACCGTTAGTACTGAGGCACGAACTGAATGTTTTTATACTTATTTCATGTGTTGAGCTGTTTCGGGAAAACTTGGGTGTTTGAATGTTCGATCGGAAAGTTTAACATTTTCTATTTATCTGGAATGGGATACAATAATTGGAATTCACAAGTAGTTATGAGATAACTGAATGAATGTTATAAACATAGCAGTTTAGTCTCACTTGATCGGTTGCTACGGAATTTTGATGTGATCAAAAGTCCGTCGCAATCACGTAGCGTACGCGGATACTCGCCGGGTAAATTTAATAGACAGCCTCGCCCCATAGCCCCGACCAAGTGACTGTAGGAGAACCCCGTCGCCGAAAGCATCCGTTCAGGTGCTCGTGGTAGCGGTGTTCCGCCTTGGTGCACTTCGTCGACAGTATCGGGGGTGCGGCCGTCTACTGAAGTTTGCGACGAGCATTCGATCAGGATGTCGAGAATCTTGTTGAATTGCCCGACTTGATATTGAAAAGTGTTTTCGATAATGAGACTAAAATGCGGGGTTTATAATTGTTAGGCATGCGATGTCTAAGGAATTCATTTGATTAGGCATGCGATGTCTATGTAGGTTGCGGATTCCAACTGTTGTAGTATTTCACTTTCTTTTCTGTGACCGTAAGTGTAATATGTGATATCGCCGGTTTCGTTGCTATATGTCAACGACAATTGGGATTCGCATATTTACTTACGTTGATGACATGTGATGTTATGTGTTGCTGGATATGTTATATTGGATCGTCGTGATTGAATAGCCGGGGGTTTTTATGTGAGATGAGTGTTTTTCATTTTCATTCATGTAAAAACTTGTATGTAATATTCTTTTATTGGGGCACTTCCAGGTTGCGGAAGATGTCACCCTTTGTATATTATTTACTTTTCCGCACTAGGATAGACCCAAGGAGGGGAGCATAAGTAACCGGGTTCTGGAGTCCAGTGGGAGACCAACTCGAGGAGTCGAGTCCGGGTCTCCTAACTCTAGAATTGGTAAGGTTGCTTGCCGCTCTCATAGGGGTCTAGGGGTGTGGGTTTGGCTATTCATCGCGACCGTGGAATCCGTGTTTTATACTGGCTCGTATTGAAAACACGGACGTCCTAGTATATCCAATATTTCATATGATTCTTCTGCTGCGATATCTGTGATGTGATCATGTGTTGTTCTGTGATAGATACAGTATACAGTATATATGATATATTATATAGACGTTACTTATGTTTTACACCCGCGCTAGCCCTGCCCCGCTCTGCCGTTAGTTACCTAACCTAACGGTGCATGAGAGGACATCGAGGCGAATGCGGATGGCATAAGTGTACGTCGTATTTATCTGTGATGTTTAGGTACTTAAATGATGGGACTTCATTAATGTGATTAATGAAATAAAAGAAACCTAAAGATGTTGTAGAATCGAATTTCAAAATAAAACAGGTAGTTACAGTTCTTGCTTTGCACAGCGGTATATGTGATATATCCTGCACCTTATTCGATGAGGAAAGGACCGAGATCCCTTCACCGGGAGTGACTCCTTTAGCAATAACTGGCAGATGCTACACACTCGGTTTGTCTTTTGATTGCTTTTAAGAGTTTTTGCTTTGCACAGTGATATATATGATATATCCCACACCTCATTCGACGAGGAAAGGACCGACGATCCCTTCACCGGGAGTGACTCCTTTAGCAAAACTAGAAAAGCCTCAAAAACATTCCATTTTTAAAATCATTTGATTCTACAACGATATCAAGTTCATTACGCAATAGGTTTTCAGAAAAACCTGTCGTAGCCCTCCGTCATTTCAGATAAGTACTAGTTAGTATTCGTGCTACGTTTGTTGACTATGTTAAGGCGTAGTGTGCGGTAGGTAATTAGTGCTTATCTGCATAAGCATATGATGCGATTGGATTAGGGTAGTCGTGCGACTTTGTTGACTATGTTAAGGGTCGTGCGGGTGGGTTTAATTCAATCGGGAAATGACGGGTTGAACTTGACTAGCACTTATGATTTGTTGACTATGTTAAGGTCATATAGCTGCTAGGGGCAAAATATTATCGAGAATTTCAAGTGTTGAAATTTGGAATGAGATTGCATACCTTCTATGAGATAGTTGGATCCCGATACCCGCTACGAGTAAGAGTTACTCCTGGGAGAGTTTTATACATTACAATTAGCCGATCAAGTAGGTGTCTAGAAAGGTGTTAACGGGGTTACGCCTCTGGGAAAACGAGGTTTACATTAATTAGGTTCGTGCGAAAGCACGGGGGACCTCCCTCAAAGTACCGACACTGGCCTGGATAAAAGATTGGCGAACTTGTAGTGTGTAATTAATCCCGGCTAGTCTTTCCTTTTAGGGTTTGAAGGAAGATTTGATAAAAAGCAGTGGGAGCCATCCTGATTAGATAAAATAAAAACCAATCTATTCTTGCAAGAGCGCATGCTGAGTGTTTTCTTCTCTCTCTCTCCAGGTAGCGACCATATCACGCCTTAATCAAGATAATAATACGGAAGAATTGACCGAACCCGCTTATTATACTGAGCTGGGGAACGTTGGTCCCGCTCCAACTTATAATTGTTATAAGACAGAGCAGGAAATTGGGGAATACCAGATTTCCCGTGCCGCCCAAATGAAGAAAGTGCATATGATGCATCATCTTCGGGTATGTTCATTATATAGAACTGTTTCTCAGTGTCCTTTACGTCCTGGGTATTTGATAACGGATTAGGATCCCGCATATGTAATATGTTACATGGGCTACAGATAGGTAAAGAACTGAGAACGGGTGATAAGTTTCATGAGGCAGAAAACCGGGCAAGAGTTGCAGCCAAGTCTGTTGGTTACTGTCACCCTGTATTACCAGAATACATTGATTCTGAACGAATGTTATTAGATACCGAACCTGATATACAAAATCATATCAGTCTCTTTATCAGTAAAGAAATGATAAAATTTTGTATTGTTGGATAATGTTTTGAACATTTCCTATATCAAAAGTTGATCGGTTCAGGCACGTTATCTAAAAGCATTAACGTTCTAAATCAAATTACAGTTCTTAGTATACGGAACACACACAAGAGGAAGAGTTCAGATATGAACGGATCCTTCTTGAGGCATTGTAGACTAGGTCATATCGATGCGACCCGACTAGCTAAGTTGCACATAGATGCATATTCAAATTTGTTTGAATTTACATCTTGTGAAACTTTCCAGTCATGTCACAAAGATAAAATGACCTCAGCTCTGTTTATTGGAAACAGAGAAAGAGTTAGTAAACTCTTGGGATGATACATGTTGATGTATGGCAGGTCCCCTGTCTACATATGCCAGCACCGGTTCTTTGTACTTTATTACATTCTATGATGATCTCTTTAGATTCAGACATAAGTTCCTGTTGAAACACAAGTCCGAACCTTTTGAGAGATTCACAGAATATAAGTTAGAAGTAGAGAACCAAAATACGGGTATAAGTATTATGTCCTTTGATGAGATCAAGGAGGAGAATACTTGAGCACGGAATTCCTGGACTATTCTAAAGGAGAATGTGATTCTCTCTCAGCATTACTCCTCCGTATACACCATAGCACGATGGTATATCGGGGCGGAGCAATAGCACCCTATGTGATATGGTGTGCTCTATGATGAGTAATACTGAGTTACCTGTTTCCTTATTGGGAGTTTTGCGCTTGAGAAGCTGCATACCTATTGAATAGGGTTCAAATCAAATCAGTTGCCTACCACTTCATATGTGATATGGAAAGGGAAGAGCCCATATCTTAAGTTAGTTAAGATTTGGGGTTGTCCGGCCTATGTCTAAAAGCAAAATCCGGACAAGCTCGAGGCAAGGTCTGTAATGTAGAACTGGAAATGTTCCAGCCATACAAACTGCAGCTGATAGAACCAAAGGATTCAGTAGATTCCAACGAACCTCAGCCTCTCCGCCGATCTAGTAGGGTTCCTCACCCACCTGAGATATACTTTGGTTTCTCTATGACAGTGGGAGCGAGGATTGCATCATGAGATGATGACCCAACTAGTTTCGAGCTGGCCATCAGGAGTGGGACTCTGTAAGAATGGCTGGATGCTTAGAGATCTGAAATAGAATCCATGTACACCAACAAAGTATGGACTTTGGATGCTATATCTGAAGGGTTAAATCCCCGTCAGGAGCAAGTATATCTTGAGAAGATTACTTGGTGTAAATGGAAAAGTTGAGACTTTCAAAGCTAGACTTGTTAAAGCTTTTCGTCATCGACCAGGCGTGGATAATGATGAAACCTTTTCAAGTGGCTATGCTTAAGTCCATCCAGATCCTACTTGCCACGGCTACATACCATGACTACGATATCTGGTGGTTGGGTTTCATGACTGCTTTTCTAAATGATGTTTTGGAAGAGAACGTCTATAAGTACACAGCCAGAGGGCTTCGTAGACAGTAGGAGCAGCGGAAACGTGTACAAGATGCTTTATAGGATAAAGCAGGTATCGCGGAGTTGGAACATCTGTTTTGATGTGTTAGTCAAAGAGTTTGACATCATCAAAATGGTAAATGAACCTTGTATAAACAAAAAGGTAATAGGGAGTATAGTGATGATCCTCGTAGAGTACGTGGATGACATACTTTTGATAGGGAAGGAGTTTCCTATGCTGCGCTCGGTCAATCTCCGCTTATCACAATAATTCTCCATAAAGGATCAAAGTGATACCTCCTAAATCCTGCGTTGTGAATCTATGAGATAGATCTAATTGGATGTTAGGATTCTCACTAGTTGTAGTGAGATGGTATCAATCGATCCTGGGGAGAATCACTGGAAGGGTTCCAGAGTGATAAGGACGACTGAAAGTCAGTCACAGGCATTGTCTTTACCCTCAGTAAAGGGACGGTATGTTGGAAGAGTTCCAAGCTAGATACCGAGGCTAACTAGACGATAAAGGCAGGATACATCGCTACTTGAGATGCTACCAAAGAGGTAGTCTGGATGTATATTTGTTCATGAGATAAACTTAGTTCCTCCCATTGTGTGACAATGGAGTTGTGGCTTATGCCAAGGAACGTCCGTCCCATCAGTGATCCAGACATATTCTAAGGCAGTATCACCTGATCATGGAGATAGTTGATCTCCAGGGTGATCGAGGTTAGGAGAGTAGACTCAGAGGACAACACGGCGGATCCACTTACAAAGGCCTTTTCCCAGAGAGAGATTTTTATGGGATGGTTAAGTATGAGATACTGCAACCACTGCTACAGATGGCCCTAGTGCAAGTGGGAGATTGTTAGTTATATGTATGCCCTAGAGGCCATTACTGTACATAGGATGTATATTGTAGTGGATGCTGGGACATATATAGGGAGGACTTTCTTGCTCAACATGATAGTATGCTATCTGGTTGCTCTTTATCTTAACGTGTATACTGATTGTCTCTCTGTTACATGTTGGTAAAGCCCTTAGGATGTGTACTTGACTACCTGAACTATGATGCGGATCATACTAGTGGGGACATGGTAGTCCATAAGTACATCCTTCAAAGTCCCTAGTCGTAGGTATATCGAGACGGGACATCGATATACCAGAGTAGACTAGCGTATACCTTCTCGACCCATACAGATGGGCGATGGATGATCCCATATCCATTGGTGTTTGACATCAGAGATGATATACGGGTGCTCAGTGGAGACTGGGTACACTGGACGGACTCGCCGAGAACTCCCAGATGGTATTATACCTTACGTCGGATGGCAGTTCTCTGGTGACACTGGTACAGAGTAGTCTGTTGACCCGAGATCGTCATAGAGTCTTGTGTGGTTCCCACTGTGCTTTGATTTCCACCTTACCACGTCCAAGAGGGCGTGCAAAACGGTGGTTTTTGGGTACAGTCCCGAGTCACATGGAGGCAATGAGCGATAGGAGGGGATTCGTCTCTCCCGGTATAGGGAGTTGATGTTGCGCTGTGCTCGATTGGCTATTGTTGGATATATGTATGCCCTAGAGGCCATTATATGATAGTTGATGTATCTATACATGTATATATATTCAGTTTGCATTCTTGCTCGACATGATAGTAGGCTATCTGGTTCTTCTTTATCTGACATGTTGATTTGATCATGCTTTTATTCTTTCATACATGCTGATAAAGCCCTAAGGATATCGGCTTGACTACTCTGATTATGATGGAGATCATACTAGTGGGACATCTGTAGTCTATAAGCATATCCTGAAATGTCCCTAGTCAGAGGTGTATCGAGACAGGGCATCGATATACCAGAGTAGACTAGCGTATATGATACTAGACCCATGTGATGGGCGATGGATGTTCCCACATTCATCGATGTTTGACATCAAGATCATATACGGGTGCTCAGTGGTGACTGGGTACACTGGACGGACTCGCCGAGAACTCCTATATGGAATTATCTCTATCGTCGGATAGCAGTTCTCAGGTGACACTGGTACAGGTTAGTCTGTAGACCCGAGATCGTCATAGAGCCTTGTGTGTTCTCCCACTGTACTTTGATTGCCACCCTACCACGGCTCTACTGAGTCGTGCAAACAGGTGGCCGTTGGGTACAGTCCCGAGACACACGAAGGCAATGAGCGATAGGAGGGGTTTCGTCTCTCCCGGTATTGGGAGTTGATGCTGTGCTGTGTTCGACTGGTTATAACAGCAAGTCCCTGGCCAGGGCTGCTGAGATTTGCTGATAAGTGTTATCAGTAGTTTCTCGATCTGTTATAGACCATTCACCGACACGACCTATTGAGTTATTGGGGTCGACGTGACCATCCCTAGGCTCGATATGCAGCATATCTGACGAAGAGACCGGACTGTACGGTAGTGTTGCCGGATAGCTCGACGGGAGTTGTAACAGGTTCGCTTGTTTTCTTCTTATCGCTCAATACCCGGGTGGCCGTTACGTTTGGCTGACCGCTTGCGGCTTGGGGGTGCTTGATATGATCATCACCCACTGCCGGCGTATTGACGAGTCTTAGAGTCCCACATAGGAGTTACCTAGTCCAGGCGAAACGTTGTGGTGCGCGTATGCGATATGCGCTTGGACCCGATTAAAATACGTGTATGGGATACCGTATATTAATTGGGCGGCTTGCTAATGGTCGGGTCATATGTGATATGACCGGATTAGTGAATCAAGTGTTGATTCATCATTAGTTTTCTCACTATAAATCCTATCTTGTTTATGTTGTATGTATGCATGCATGTGTACATTCATTTTTTGTTCATGCACATTTAGATGTGCAAGCACACATACATACATACATCATAAATTGTCATGGTTGTTTATACAATGGGAATGGTGGATGTATAAGAATTACACCATGGTTGTATTTGGATAATTATTGGATCTAAATTAAAGCAAAAGAAAATGAAAATAGGTTAAATCACTTAAGTCTTTCTACACTCTTCTAACTCAACCATACTCACCTAACTTTTAACCCATAGTTTATTTTCTTATCATGCTTTTAATTTAAAATAAAATGATATCTAAATACTTAACCATGGTTGGTTAAGAGAAAGAAAAATATATATAGCTATTTTTCTTTTCTCTTTGTTAAGATAATTCATTCTCTTCTTCATAAAGTCCATCATCTTCATCAACCTCCATGCTTAAGCTCTCTAGTTCTTACAAGAGAGTGAATCCTTCATAAAAATAGGATTTTGAAGTGAGATCCATAACCACAACTTCATTCTAATCAAGTCTAGCTCACTTGATTAGTGTGTTCTCTTTGTTTTTCAAAGTTGCAAGCTTGGACGGGATAGCTCCGGGTGGATCGTCGTGGACGCAAGAGGAGGAAGAGTGGACCTTCTTCCAACACCCCAAAGTCAAAGGAGCAAAACAAAAACGGGAGCTACAAAGGTTGTAGCCTTCTAACCCTAAGCCTTTCTAGTTTAAAGTTTGTTGAACCTAATTTTCTAGGATCGATTCCTTTGCTTGTTAGTTTAGCACCATAAAAATGAAAACTTTAGGTCATGTGATGCTTGTAATCTCTTCATAGGGTGCTAACCTAACCTTACATTGGTATCAGAGCCGACCTAGAACGTTAGGCGACCTTTTTGCGAAGTGAAAAGTCCGATCGAACCAAAATACGGATTTATGGGATGCTCTCTGGAAATTTTTTAAAAACTGATCTTTTTCAGAATTAAAAATTCTCAAAAAAATAGAGCAGGTAAAAATTAGATGATGTGCAAAATCCGTACCCATGAACAGTAAGTTTGACCGCGGAAGGGCGGCATAAGCAAGCTTATGCCGCGCTTCCGCGGCCAAATGTGGGGCTCTCTGACATTTTTTTGTACAGTAATTTTCTTTACCTGCTACAGTACATTTTGAGAGTATTTAATCTGAATCTGCTGTTGAAAATTCTGGAGATGGTTTTGAACTAGTTGTTTTGATCGGAATTTTCATTTCGTATTTCTTTTCCGGGTAAACTAGAAAGTATTGAAGTGTTTGAACGAATATCATTTACTCAATATTCACGGGGTTTAAATAGTTTGGAGGTGTGTGCAAGTCTTTTTGCGGTGGTCCCTCTAGAAGACAACAAACCTTAACTCGATTATGTGACCGTCTCGAACTACCCTTTGAACCCTCGGGTTTGGGGCAGTACGGCGTGCCACATGTGAGGCGTTGGCTTGACCCTTCTACGGCTGGACCGCCGCTACTGTGTCACACTCCAAAATTTTGAACTCTGCTCAAGTGTTGAGCTTTAGTGAATCTTGGGTGCTTGATAGTTCGTTCGAAAACTTTAATACTGTCTGTTTGTCTGGAATGTGATACAATATGTGGAATTCATATGGTTTAGGTATGAAATACGGAATATGTGATATTTCGCCTTTATGATGTCTAAAGAGAATCTGGATTCCAAATATTGTAGTTTTACACTTTCTTTTCTGTGACCATAAGTGTAGTATGTTAGATATCGCCGGTTTCGTTGCTATACATCAACGACAATCGGGGTACGCATACTTACTTACGTTGATGATATGTGATATTATGTGTTGCTGAGATATGATGTGCAGGATTGTCGCGATCGAATAGCCGGGGTTTTTTTTGTGAGATGAGAGTTTTATCTTTTCATTCATGTAAATTAAAATGTAATGTAATATTCTTTTATTTGGGGCACTTCCAGGTTGCGGTTGTGTCACCAGTGTTGTATATTATTTACTTTTCCGCATTAGGATGGACCCAAGGAGGGGAGCACAGGTGACCGGGTTCTGGGGTTCAGTGGGAGGCCATCTCGAGGAGTCGAGACCGGGTCTCCTAAACTCCAGGATTGGTAGGGTCACTTGCCGCTCTCGTAGGGGTCCAAGGTGTGGGCTTGGCTATTCATCGCGACTGTGGAATCCGTATTTTCTATTCTGGCTAAATACTAAATACGGATGTCCTAGTATATCCCACGTTATATCTATATTTCTGCTGCCTGTGTTCTGTGATATCTGAGACGAATGACTTATTATATATATGATATATAGTAGACGTTACTTATGTTTTACACCCGCGCTAGTCCCGTCCCGGTATGCCGTTAGTTAAGTAACCTAACGGTGCATAACGGAACATTGCGGCGAATGCGGATGGCATAAGCGTACGTGTTATTTTCGTTTCTTTTCTGTGATTGGCTTTAGGACTTAAATGATGGGATTACATTAATGTGATTAATGTAAAGAAAATAAACCTAAAAGATGTTGTAGAATCGGATTTAAAAACTACTCGGCTATTTATGAAAAAGCTATATTTCTAAACTGCGGAGCTTAAGCCACTCCTTTTTGAAAAACTGTTTGATTCTACAACGATATCAAGTTCAAAGCGTTACAGATTTTCTTAAAAATCATTCGCAACCCTCCGTCATTTTAGGAAGTAGAGTACTTAGTATTCGTGCTACGTTTGTTGACTTTAGTTAAGGCGTAGTGTACGGTAGCTAAGTGATGTCTTCCTACACTGCATATGA
Organism: Agapanthus africanus; assembly: GCA_030015575.1. Classification (NCBI taxonomy): domain Eukaryota; kingdom Viridiplantae; phylum Streptophyta; class Magnoliopsida; order Asparagales; family Amaryllidaceae; genus Agapanthus; species Agapanthus africanus. Next base: position 328,274,838 of record JASDDO010000018.1, read on the forward strand.
TGCAGATTAATTAGGACATTCATACGACTTTGTTGACCATAGTTAAGGGTCATATGGGTGGGTCTAATTGATCAAGAAATGACGGGTAGAACTTGACTAGTACTTATGATTTGTTGACCATAGTTAAGGTCATAAGTACTGGGGGTAAAAATTACATCGGGAATTTCAAGTGTTGAAATTTGCAATGAGATTGCATACCTTCCATGTGATGGTTGGATCCCGATCCCACTGTGGGCAATAGTTGCTCCTAGGAGAGTTTTACAGTTTACAATTAGCTAACTCATTAGGTGTCTAGAAAGGTGTTAACGGGGCTCCGCCTCTGGGAAAACGAGGTTTACTCTAATTAGGTCCGTATGAAAGCACGGGGAACCTCCCTCAAAGTACCGACACTGGCCTGGCTGAACGGTTAGCGAAGTTGTAGACTGTAATTAATCCTGGCTAGTTTTTCTTTTTAAGGTTTGAAAGAAAAACTTGATAAAAAGCAGTGGGAAACATCGATTAGACAAGATAATAAACCAATCTAATCTATGCAAGAGCTTTCGCTGAGTGTATTCTTTTCTCTCTCTTAATGGCAGATACCAATGACTGGACTTAAGCTTCTACTAGATAAAAACAAACTGAACGGGACCAACTATAAAGACTGGCTAAGGAATCTGAAGATCGCCTTGACTTATGATAAAGTATCATATGTCCTCACGGCTTCAGCCCCGCCCGTCCCAGGCCCAAAATCCTCAGTTGCGGACATAGAAGTCCGCAAGACATGGGACGCTGACTGTGCCACGGCCACATGCCTCGCGCTTGCATCGATGGATAACACACATCAAAAGCAGCACGAGGACATGGACATTCACGGGATACTGCTCTATACAAAGGAGTTGTATGGGGAGCAGTCCCGCGTATTACGATACGAGGCATCAAAGAAACTGTTTCACATGCGGATGGCCCCTGGCACACCAGTAGCAGACCATGTTTTGAAGATGATAGCTCTTATAGAAGAGCTTGAGGACCTCGGATGGACTATGGACAATGAACAATATATAGATATTATTCTGCAGTCCCTCCCCTCCACCTTTGCTCAGTTCATAGTGAACTTCAACATGCATGGCATGGAGAAGGACCTCCCTGAACTCCTTAATATGTTAAGGAGTGCAGAGAGCACTATGAAGTCAGCAAAGACTCCCGTTATGACGATTGGACAGTCTTCTTCTTCTCGCCCGAAAGCTAAGGCCAAGGGAAAGAAAAAGAAGAAATCCACTAATCCTAAGGGCGGAGTCAAAAAGGTAAAGGGAAAGGGAAAGTCCACGGCTGGAGACCCAGGGAAAGGCGAGTGTTTTCATTGCCACAAGACAGGACATTGGAAGCGCAACTGCACGGAGTACCTAAGTCTTAAGAAGAAGCATGGTGATGCTTCTGCTTCAGGTGCGTTTGTGACTGAAAACTGTTTTTCTATAAACTCTGCTTCCTGGGTATTGGATACCGGTTCAGGTTCTCACATTTGCAATTCTATGCAGGGGCTGAGAAATAGCAAGGTTTTGAAGACAGGTGACCATACTCTCCGCGTTGGAAATGGTTCCAATGTACATACAGTCGCAGTGGGAGAGTATCACTTGGGGTTGCCGTCTGGATGTATTTTGATTTTGAATCCATGTTATTTTGTACCTGATATGCTATGTAATATAATATCCGTATCTTTGTTGGACAATGAAGGATATAATTTTGTGTTGCAGAACAATGTTATGAACATTCACCTAAATCAAATGTTGGTTGGGTATGGTACACTTAATAACGGAATATATGTCCTAAATCAACACACAGTTTTCAGTATACAACACACTAATAAAAGAAAACTTTCAGAATTAAATGAAGCTTTTCTTTGGCACTGTAGACTTGGTCGTATTAACGAAACAAGACTAAACAAGTTACATAAAGATGGATATTTAAACTCTTTTGAATATAAATCCTATGCGACTTGCCAGTCTTGTATCAAGGGTAAAATGACCAAAACTCCGTTTACTGGACACGGAGAAAGAGCTACTCAGCTCCTGGGCCTCATACATAGTGATGTATGTGGGCCTATGTCTACACAGGCTAGAGGCGGTTTTTCATACTTCATTACATTCACCGATGATTTCTCAAGATTCGGTCATGTATTTTTATTAAAGCACAAGTCCGAAGCTTTCGAGAAATTCATTGAATATAAAAAAGAAGTAGAAAAACAAACCGGCTTGAGTATTAAGATGCTTCGATCAGATCGAGGTGGAGAGTATCTCAGTACAGAATTTGCAAACTTCCTAAAAGAGAATGGGATTCTCTCTCAGCTCACTCCTCCTTACACACCTCAGCACAACGGTGTGTCAGAACGACGAAATAGGACCCTATTAGATATGGTCCGGTCCATGATGAGTGACGCTGAGTTACCAGTCTCGTTTTGGGGGCATGCATTGGAGACTGCAGCATTTCTGCTAAACAGGGTTCCAACCAAAGCCGTGTCTACCACGCCATATGAGATATGGCATGGGAAGAGACCATCTCTTAAGAGAATTAAGATTTGGGGTTGCCCGGCCTATGTCAAAAAGCAGAATCCGGACAAACTCGAGACACGGTCAGTCATGTGTAACTTTGTAGGATATCCAAAGAATTCCTATGGATATCTATTCTACCACAAAGAGGAACAAAAAGTGTTTGTTTCTCAGTATGCCACATTCTTGGAAAAGGAGTTTTTTACGGATAGAGATGATGGCAAGGTGGTAGATCTAGAAGAGGTTCTGGAGACACAAACTACAAATGACGATTTGGTTGAACCGGCTGTTGCAACAGAAACTGAAGAACCTCGGCCACTCCGTAGGTCTGGTAGGACTTCTCGCCCACCGGAGAGGTACTACGGTTTCCTCATTGATGGTGATAGAGAAGACTGTATCATGGAAGATGATGATCCTACCAGTTTTCAGCAAGCTATCACGAGTGGTGACTCTGTGAAGTGGCTGGATGCCATGAGATCCGAAATGCAGTCTATGTACACCAACAAAGTATGGACTTTGGACGTTGTACCCCCTGGGGTAAAACCTGTGGGGTGCAAATGGATCTTTAAAAGAAAGATTGGTGTGGATGGGCAGGTAGAGACCTATAAGGCAAGACTTGTGGCGAAAGGTTTTCGTCAAAGACCAGGTCTGGACTATGACGAAACTTTTTCTCCCGTAGCCATGCTTAAATCCATTCGGATCCTGCTTGCTATTGCTGCTCACTACGACTATGAAATCTGGCAGATGGACGTTAAAACAGCATTTCTAAATGGAGATTTAGAAGAATGCGTTTATATGGATCAGCCAGAGGGCTTCATTGACAGTGGGAGCAGCGAGAAAGCATGTAGATTGCTTAAATCCATATATGGGTTAAAGCAGGCATCTCGGAGTTGGAACATCTGTTTCGATGATGTTATCAAAGAGTTTGATTTCATCAAAAATCCAGATGAACCTTGTGTTTATAGGAAGGCTGTAGGAAGAGCTGTCACATTCCTCGTATTGTACGTGGATGACATTCTTCTGATAGGAAATGATATTCCTATGCTACAGTCGGTCAAATCATTCTTATCACTGAGGTTCTCCATGAAGGACCTGGGTGATGCCACATACATCCTGGGCATTAGGATCTATAGGGATAGATCCAAAAGGTTATTGGGATTGTCCCAAACCAGGTACATCAACACCATCCTAAAAAGGTTTAGTATGGAAGACTCCAAGCGGGGTGCCTTACCCGCTTGCCATGGAGTCACTCTCTCCAAGGATTCTTGTCCAAAGACCGATGAAGAGAGAGCTCGCATGAGCATTATACCTTATGCTTCGGCAGTAGGGTCTATAATGTATGCGATGTTATGTACACGCCCAGATGTAGCTTATGCACTTAGTGTAGTAAGCAGGTATCAATCCAACCCAGGGGAGAACCACTGGACAGCTGTGAAGAACATTCTTAAGTACTTACGAAGGACTAAAGAACTGTTCTTGGTGTATGGTAATAAAGATCTCCAAATGGAGGCCTTTACCGATTCGAGCTTCCAGAGCGATAAGGATGACAGCAAATCTATCTCAGGGTTTGTGTTTACCCTCAATGGAGGGGCGGTGAGTTGGAAGAGTTCCAAACAGGATACCGTTGCAGACTCTACGATGGAAGCTGAGTACATTGCTGCAAATGATGCCGCCAAGGAAGCCGTCTGGATGAAGAAGTTCGTCTCGGAGCTAGGAGTAGTTCCAACCATTATTGATCCAATACCTTTGTATTGTGACAATAATGGGGCAATGGCGTTAGCCAAGGAGCCCAGATCCCATCAGCGGTCCAGACACATCCTGAGGCGCTTTCATTTGATCCGGGAGATTGTTGATCGCCGCGAGATCGAGATTAAGAGAGTTGACACAAAGAACAACGCCGCGGATCCATTCACCAAGGCCCTCCCTCAGCCGCAGCATGAGCGACTTTTTGAGATGTTGGGTATAAGATACGCCAATAACTGGCCTTAGTGCAAGTGGGAGATTGTTGGATATATGTATGCCCTAGAGGCCATTATATGATAGTTGATGTATCTATACATGTATATATATTCAGTTTGCATTCTTGCTCGACATGATAGTATGCTATCTGGTTCTTCTTTATCTGACATGTTGATTTGATCATGCTTTTATTCTTTCATACATGCTGATAAAGCCCTAAGGATATCGGCTTGACTACTCTGATTATGATGGAGATCATACTAGTGGGACATCTGTAGTCTATAAGCATATCCTGAAATGTCCCTAGTCAGAGGTGTATCGAGACAGGGCATCGATATACCAGAGTAGACTAGCGTATATGATACTAGACCCATGTGATGGGCGATGGATGTTCCCACATTCATCGATGTTTGACATCAAGATCATATACGGGTGCTCAGTGGTGACTGGGTACACTGGACGGACTCGCCGAGAACTCCTATATGGAATTATATCTATCGTCGGATAGCAGTTCTCAGGTGACACTGGTACAGGTTAGTCTGTAGACCCGAGATCGTCATAGAGCCTTGTGTGTTCTCCCACTGTACTTTGATTGCCACCCTACCACGGCTCTACTGAGTCGTGCAAACAGGTGGCCGTTGGGTACAGTCCCGAGACACACGAAGGCAATGAGCGATAGGAGGGGTTTCGTCTCTCCCGGTATTGGGAGTTGATGCTGTGCTGTGTTCGACTGGTTATAACAGCAAGTCCCTGGCCAGGGCTGCTGAGATTTGCTGATAAGTGTTATCAGTAGTTTCTCGATCTGTTATAGACCATTCACCGACACGACCTATTGAGTTATTGGGGTCGACGTGACCATCCCTAGGCTCGATATGCAGCATATCTGACGAAGAGACCGGACTGTACGGTAGTGTTGCCGGATGGCTCGACGGGAGTTGTAACAGGTTCGCTTGTTTTCTTCTTATCGCTCAATACCCGGGTGGCCGTTACGTTTGGCTGACCGCTTGCGGCTTGGGGGTGCTTGATATGATCATCACCCACTGCCGGCGTATTGACGAGTCTTAGAGTCCCACATAGGAGTTACCTAGTCCAGGCGAAACGTTGTGGTGCGCGTATGCGATATGCGCTTGGACCCGATTAAAATACGTGTATGGGATACCGTATATTAATTGGGCGGCTTGCTAATGGTCGGGTCATATGTGATATGACCGGATTAGTGAATCAAGTGTTGATTCATCATTAGTTTTCTCACTATAAATCCTATCTTGTTTATGTTGTATGTATGCATGCATGTGTACATTCATTTTTTGTTCATGCACATTTAGATGTGCAAGCACACATACATACATACATCATAAATTGTCATGGTTGTTTATACAATGGGAATGGTGGATGTATAAGAATTACACCATGGTTGTATTTGGATAATTATTGGATTTAAATTAAAGCAAAAGAAAATGAAAATAGGTTAAATCACTTAAGTCTTTCTACACTCTTCTAACTCAACCATACTCACCTAACTTTTAACCCATAGTTTATTTTCTTATCATGCTTTTAATTTAAAATAAAATGATATCTAAATACTTAACCATGGTTGGTTAAGAGAAAGAAAAATATATATAGCTATTTTTCTTTTCTCTTTGTTAAGATAATTCATTCTCTTCTTCATAAAGTCCATCATCTTCATCAACCTCCATGCTTAAGCTCTCTAGTTCTTACAAGAGAGTGAATCCTTCATAAAAATAGGATTTTGAAGTGAGATCCATAACCACAACTTCATTCTAATCAAGTCTAGCTCACTTGATTAGTGTGTTCTCTTTGTTTTTCAAAGTTGCAAGCTTGGACGGGATAGCTCCGGGTGGATCGTCGTGGACGCAAGAGGAGGAAGAGTGGACCTTCTTCCAACACCCCAAAGTCAAAGGAGCAAAACAAAAACGGGAGCTACAAAGGTTGTAGCCTTCTAACCCTAAGCCTTTCTAGTTTAAAGTTTGTTAAACCTAATTTTCTAGGATCGATTCCTTTGCTTGTTAGTTTAGCACCATAAAAATGAAAACTTTAGGTCATGTGATGCTTGTAATCTCTTCATAGGGTGCTAACCTAACCTTACAGCTATAACCGGAAATCCCTGGCCAGGGTTGCTGAGATTTACTGGTAAGTGTTACCTGTAGTTTCTCGAATTGTTATAGACCTCATATCGACACGACTTATCGAGCTATTGGGGTCTGACGTTTACCACCCCTAGGCGAGATATGCGACATATCAGACGATCAGACCGGACTGTACGGTAAGTGTTATTGGTTGGATTCACAGGAGTGTGAGCGGGCTTGCTCGTCGATCTTCTGATCGCTCAATACCCGGGTGGCCGTTACGTTTAGCAGACCGCTTGCGGCTTGTGGGTGTTTGATATGATCATCACCTGCTGCCGGCGTATTGACGAGTCTTTAGAGTCCTACACAGAGGTTTCCTGGCTCAAGCGAAACGAAATAGGAGCGCATATGAGATATGTGCGGGACCGAGAATAATACGTATATGTGATACCGTATTCTATTCTCGCGATGAATGTATCGAATGGTTGTATGCGATATAACCTAGTTATCGAATCAAGGATTGATTCGATAAGCCGATACATTGGATAGTAGTCGGTTGTGTATGATATGACCGGATCGTTAAATCAAGTGTTGATTTAATGATTTGATGTATAATTATATATTTGATATATTACTTTGCATTAACTAGTATTGATTTACTTTAAATGGATTTTCTCACTCGCTTGTGCACATTGTATATTCGATATAGTTTTGTGCACTTGATTGTATCATGTTTGATGATACATGCAAAATTGGTTAAGTGTAAAGATTGAACCATGGTTATATGAATGGTTAGGGTTATGATTACTTATTCATTTATTTATTTATTAGTTTTGGAAAATAAAAGTATAAAGAGAAAAAACAAAATGGTTTTCTTTCATTCTTTCTTTCATGAAGCTTGTTGAAGCTTCATGAAGCTTTTGACCAAGTGACCATTTTGTCTTCTTCTTTAACCCTAACCACTCACATAAACTCTAGTTAGCTCTCTACACTTGACTATGGTTTGATTATGATAAGAATGATTATTCTTTTCTATTCTTTAATTCTTATCATAATTATCTTCTTCTTCCTCTTCTTCTTCACAAGAAGAAAAATCTTGACCATCAATGGTGATTGATGAAAAAGAGTGAGAAATCCAATTCTAAAGTGAACCCACCTCCTATTTCTTCATCCTCTACCTCTTGCCAAGTAGTATAGGGTGTTCTCTTCACAAGTTTCATGACTTGGTGAAGTGGGAGCTTGATCTAGCGATGCCTCGACGTAGATCTTCTTTTGCATCGTAGTCGATGACCTAGCCCGCCCATTTCTCCGATGAAGCCGACGCTAGAGCCCGGGATTTGATTTGGACAGCGAGGAGACTTCATCGCGGAGCTATGGAGGTGGAGGACCGGATCTACAAAGGTTGTATTTCCGTTTAACTCTTAGTTAAGTTGTTAACTACTTGCTAGTTTCGCCTAAAATTCTAGTTAACGATCTAGTTTAGGATTTGTAGGCACTTGTAAAATTTGAAATTGGCATGGTTGATGCCTTGTGAGACCTCCTTAGAGTGCCTAGGAACCCTACACTAATCCCCTTGATGTCCGCCATAGTCCAGCCAAAAGCTTGCCGATTGTTTTGCAAGACCATAAAAAGGGCTTTCTCTTGCTCGAGAGCTAGAGAGACCGAGATGATAACTGGAAGGGTCTCATTCTTACCTAAGTAAGCGTATTTAGAGTGAAATGGCAACATCTTGAGTTCGAGTTTTGGAGGTGGTAAAATTGGTGAAACTGTCTCGAACTCGAAGGATTCTATCAATGGTTCGAAATGACTGTAAGCAACCGAGTTGGATGGTTCAATTAACTCATCCGAAAATTCAAAGGACTCAAGCTCGGGCAGTGAGTCTTCAAAATCGTCCGAAAAAGTGAAACACTCGTAATCATTATCGGTTGTGCAAACTGTGTCAGATTCAAGGAGGAACGCACTAGTGGCGTCAAAACTGTTGTGATCGAACAGAAATTTTTCAAGCTCACAGTCCTCCTGCGTGATTTCGTGGATCGAGCAAACATCAAGTATACTAGTTTTAGGCATGGAGGGCATACTTCCTATCTTGTAAATGTTGAACTCACTTGATATCTTCCCGAAGGATAGAGTCATATAGCCATTGCGACCGTTGATTACAGCATTGGAAGTGGCCAAAAATGGTCGTCCGAGGATCACCGGAATTTGGTTCCGTGGGTTAGCCACAGGCTGTGTGTCTATAACAATGAAATCAACGGGGAATATGAAGTCCCCTACTTTGATCAACACATCCTCTAACTCACCCCTAGGATGGGTGATGGATAGGTCAGCCATTTGGAGAGTACAATGAGTGGGTTTTAAATCTCTAACACCTAATTGCTCATAAAAGGAATAGGGAAGCAGGTTAACACTGGAACCAAGATCTAAAAGTGTTCGATTGATGTTCTTATCCCCAATTGTTATTGAAATTGTAGGACAGCCAGGGTCCTTTCGTTTTTGGGACAAAGATTGAGATTGGGTAATAGCATTGCTCATGGCACTAGCTACGAGCACTTTCTTGGGTATCTGAGACTTTCTCTTCGTGGTGCATAAGCCCTTTAAGATTTTCGCGTAAGAAGGGACTTGTTGGATTGCATCCAAGAGAGTTATGTTAATGCTAACCTGTTTGAATAACTCCACAATCTTCTCCGTTTGAGGAGTTGGTTTATTGGATCTCAACCTGTTTGGAAATGGAACATTTTGAAAATTTGTTGAATCCAATATTTGTGGAGTAGATTGCGGAGTTGGAACAGATCCCAGTGTTGGTGTTAACGTGAAGTGAGATGTGGGTCCATTTGAATTAGAAGAAGTAGAGCCTTGTGAAGAATGAAGAATAGGCTCTGAAGAAGATGAAGATGAAGAAGAAGTAGATGAAGAAGAAGCACCGGCAGGGGTGTCATCACTAATACCCACATCATTGTGCAACACTCTTCCAGATCTCAATGTGGTCACAGCAATTACATTAAGATTTTTTTGTTCATAAGCAACATGTGCGTTGTATGTGTGATCGGAATTTGGCAATGGTTGAGACGGTAGCTTTCCCTTTTCTCGCTCGCTTAACGCAGCATTTAGTTGTGCAATTTAGGCCTCAATTGATTTGATGCTTTGATCGTGTGAAGCACTGTTTTGCACCAAAGACTGAACGGAAGTTTCCAACCTTGCTGCGGATTGTGTAGATTGTTTTAAAAACGCATCTAGACTTCGTTCTAGCGAGGAAACCTTATCGTTATTTGGCTGAACAAAATTGTTTTGAGAATAAGAATTGTTGGGTACAAAATTGTTCATTTAGTTTGGGTAAGGTTGTGGTTGGAAAGGTTGCTGATATTGAGTTTGTTGATGTGCTTGTTGTTGTGGAGGAGGAGGCCTTTGAAAGTTATTGCCTTGGAATTGTTGATTTTGATTCCAAGCAAAATTTGGGTAGCTTCTCCAACCAGGATTATAAGTCGAAGAGTATGGATCATTTCTTTGTCTTTGCTGAAAGGTAGCATTGACTTGATCTTGTCGTTGAACAGGTGGATTGTAAGGACACTCTTCAGTAAGATAGGATGGATCCGAACAACAAGCGCAAACAGTGCATGGGGGTAAAGCAGGGGCAGGAGAAGGCGATGAGAATTTGCTCTCAATTGCTTCTAGCTTTTTCGTAAGTACGGCCATTTCAGCCTTCATTGCAATCGACATATCTAGTTGATGTATGCTTGCCCTAGACAGACCTGATAAAGTAGATGAGGTGGTCTTAATGCTTTCCCACTGAAGTGTTTGTTCAGCAAGATCGTCGAGAAACTTCCAAGCTTCCTCGCTAGATTTTGTAAGAAAGTGACCTTGACAAATGGTTTCCAACAACTGCTTAGTTGCTGGGTTCAATCCTTTGTATAAAGTTTGGAAAAGTTTCCAATTCTCGATACCGTGGTGAGGGCATTGAAAATGTTGGTCTTTAAATCTTTCAAAGCACTTCCAAAAAGGTTCGGAAGGAAGATGGCAAAATTGAATAATTTCGTTGTGAATTCTCGCAGTCTTGTGGTGTGGGTAAAACTTTTTTAGAAAAGCTTTAACAAACTCTTCCCAACTTTTTATCGAGTGTGATGCTGTGCTATATAACCATTTCTCGGCTAGGTCACATAAAGTGAATAGAATGACACGTAGCCTTATAGCATCATCAGAAAGTTGTGTAGTCTTCATCATTGCGCAAACATTCCGGAATTTGTTAATGAAGATATAGGCATCTTCGGATTCCAGCCCGTGAAATTTAGGCAACATGTTGATGAAGTGGGGTTTAATTTCAAAGTTATCCCCATTGGCCGGTGGAAGTGAAAGGCAAGTTGGTAAAGCGGTGCGGATAGGGTAGAAAAGATCCTGGAGCGCGATTCGTTGGGGCGCTTCAACAGGTGGGTGTTATGAGTTATTCGCACCTAGTGGAGGTGGAATCAGTCCCTCGGGTAAGGGGTTGTTAGGATTGAATCCTGACATCTCCTTAGAAGATGAAGAATATGAAGGTGAAGGTAAAGAAGTGGAAGGAATTTCGACTTCGGAGTCGAAAGTGTCGTCAGTCGGCACTAACGAGACACGGACTAAATGGGCACTAGTGTCCCTAGTCCAACTGGACATACACTAAAGAGGTGTAGTGTAGTCAAAAAAAATGAAAACAAAAGGTAGGGGTAAGAAAACGTCAATGAGAGGAAGTGGGTGCAAGTGGGGTGCAAATGGATTTCTTAGCGACAAGTGGCAAGTTTTTATAAATTTTTTTTTTCTGTTTTTGTGTTTTTTTATAAGGAGCTTTTTGCAAAAGATTTTCAATTAGACACACGTTCAAGCAATCAAAAAATTGAAAGGTCTATGTAACCCACCCCGGTACTTTCGGGGAGGCGGAATAGGTAAAAATCGAATTTTTCTCACAAGGAAACATAGACCAACCATGAAGGATCTTTGCTAAACAAAAACTAACAGACTAACTTAGAGTTTTTAACTACTAGGTTAGATGATTATACCTTGGTCTTGAATTCCTTCTCTTCTTGTGTTGCTTCCTCTTCTTGTGAGCTCCTTAGAGTGGTCTAGATGGCTCCTTCTTACCGTATTCTCTTTGCCAAAGAAAGATCCACCCGAAGGCCTTTACCTTGAGCTCCTACCTCAACAATGAAGTAACTAGAGTGCTTGGCTTGCTACACTAAGAACCCTAGAATGAGTAGAGTATTTTGGTGGTCTAGTCTCAAGAGCTTTTGATTTTCAACACATGAAAGATTAAAGCTTTGAGAGAGGAAGAGGGAGAGCAAACCATGAGAGAGAAAGCTCATGAGAGAATGAGAGAACCCCAATCTCATATGATAAAAATATGATAATAATAATAATAATTAAGAAAATTGTGATGGTGAGTTGATTTGACCATTATCATTTCACATTTAATGCCAAGCATGCTTCAAGAAGTATCTTATGCAAAAGAAAAATATCTAGGTCAAACTAAGTCAACAAGTCAAATAGTCAAACCAATTCTAACCATGATACAATTATACTTAATTAATATTATTAATCATATATCTCATTCTCATTAGGGTTTGGATCAAGTCAATGGTCAAAAACCCTAATGAGGTGTCTCCCTCTCCGCCTCTATCAACTGTACGTACGTACCCGCATTCGTATTCCGAAGAAACACGAGTACAATGAGACAAGACCAATCCCAAAACAAATACTATGATCTGGCTTAAACCAAAGCCCACTAGTAATGTATGCCCGAACACCGAATATGCACAAGTATGCATATGTGAACGAACCCTGTCGTAAAACCATACGACCTCTACTCTATTTTGCCCAAAGGCGAACAACCCTCTGTGTGGGACTCTAAAGACTCGACACTACGCTGGCAGTGGGTTTAACCATAGGCCGCAAGCAGTACTAGCTGTACATAACGGTCCCCAGGTAGATGTCGATAAGAAGACCGATGAGGTGAACCCATCCGAACTCCTACTGAGCCTCAATGTGACTATCTCTGTACAGTCCGGTCTGTTCGTCTAAGAGTATCGCATGTCGGGCCTAGGAGGTGGTAAACGTCAGACCCCTAATAGCAGTACAAGTCGTGTCGGAGTATAGCCTAGAACACCCTGAGAAACTACTGGAAACACAACCAGTAAATCTCGCTTGCCCTGGCCAGGGACTTTGTGTAATGGCTCTCCTAGACACAGCGCGATATCAACCCCCAATACCGGGAGAGACGAATCCTGTCTAACCGTCACTGCCTCCAAGTGCTTCAGGACTGCACCCAACTACTACTTGCTTGCACGACTCAATAGAGCCGTGGTAGGGTAGTAATCTAAGAACAGTGGGAACACACTCGAGGCGAAGTGACAGTGTCAAGTCAACGGACTAAGCTGTACTCATGTCACCTGGGAACTATTAACTGACGATAGGTATAATATCAACCAACAGTTCCCGACGAGTCCTTTCTAATGTACTCATAACCTAACGAGCACCTACATACTATCTCCAGTACGACGTACTGATGGCTGTGGGATAGACCATCTCCCCTGCTGGGACGAGAAGCGTATGCATCAGTTTATTCTGGAGTATCGATGCCCTGTCTCGATAATCCTATGACCAGGGACCTGTATAAGGATGTGCTTATAGACTACCCAGCCCCCACTAGTATGATCGCTATCAAAACGTCGGTAGTCAAGCAAAGATCCTAAGGGCTCCATCAATATGTATTACCGACAAGTTAAAAGAAACATATACACATATTAAGATAGAAACAAACCAAGTAGCATACTACTATATTGAGCAAGACTGTCGTAAACCCGTATATATATATCCCAAGCTTCCAAAATGTATTATACAAACTAGTACTATACAAGAATGGCCTCTAGGGCATACATATCCAATAATCTCCCACTTGCACTAAAGGCCAATAATTGGTGTACCGCATACCCAACGTCTGCTCTATAGCTAGCTGCTGGCGTACCGCATACCCAATAGCTCAAAAAGTTGCTCGAACTGTGTTTGAGGGAGGGCCTTTGTGAATGGATCCGCCGTGTTGTCTTTTGTGTCCACTCTCCGTACCTCGATCTCCTGGCGATCAATGATCTCCCTGATCAGGTGATACTACCTTAAGATGTGTCTGGACTTCTGATGGGACCTTGGTTCCTTCGCTAAAGCTATAGCCCCATTGTTATCGCAATACAAAGGTATTGGGTCAACAATGGACGGAACCACCTGAAGTTCACTAATGAACTTTTTCATCCAGACCGTCTCTTTTGCAGCATCGCTTGCAGCAATGTAAGCAGCCTCCATCGTCGAGTCTGCGACAGTATCCTATTTGGAACTCCTCCAACATACCGCCCCTCCGTTGAGGGTAAACACAAAACCCGAGACAGACTTGCTGTCGTCTTTGTCACTCTGGATGCTTGAATCGGTATAGGACTCGACCATGAGGTCTCCATTACCGTAAACCAGGAACATCTTCTTAGTACTTCTCAGGTACTTGGGAATGTTCTTCACTGCCGTCCAGTGGTTATGACCTGGGTCTGACTGATACCGGCTCAACACGCTTAGTGCGTAAGCTACATCTGGCCTTGTACATAGCATCACATACATTATAGATCCTACCGCCGAAGTGTAGGGTATAACGCTCATGCGAACTCTCTCCTCGTTAGTCTTAGGAGACATCTTCTTGGAGAGGGTGATTCCGTGCAATGATGATATATTACCGCGTTTGGAATCTTCCATACTAAATCTCTTTAGTATGGTCTTTATGTACCTGGACTGCGAAAGTCCCAGTAATCTCTTGGATCTATCTCTGTAGATCCTGATCCCCAGTATGCATGTGGCATCACCCAGGTCCTTCATGGAGAACCGTTGTGATAAGAATAGCTTGACCGATTGTAGCATAGGAACATCATTTCCTATCAAAAGAATGTCGTCCACGTACAAGACTAGGAACACGACAGTTCGTCCTATAATTTTCTTATAGATACAAGGTTCATCTTCGTTCTTGACGAAATCAAATTCCTTGATTGTTTCATCAAAACAGATGTTCCAGCTCCGCGATGCTTGCTTTAATCCATAAATGGATTTAATCAACTTGCACAACTTCCCGCTGCTCCCACTGTCTACAAAACCTTCTGGCTGATCCTGTTGGATATATGTATGCCCTAGAGGCCATTATGAGATAGTGAATGTACTGATGTGTATATATATATATTCAGAGGACAGTCTTGCTCGACATGATAGTATGCTATCTGGATTCACTTTATCATATGTTCACTTGATCATGTTTATATTCATTTGGTACAGTTTGATAAAGCCCTAAGGATATTAGCTTGACTACTAGGATTATGATGCGGATCATACTAGTGGGATATCTGTAGTTTATAAGTATATCCTTGAAATGTTCCTAGTCGTAGGTATATCGAGATAGGGCATCGATATTCCAGTGTAGACTAGCGTATACCATTCTTGTTCCATATGATGGGCGATGGATGATCCCATATCCGTCTGGTGTGTTGACACCAGAGATAGTATACGGGTGCTCAGTGAGACTGGGTATACTGAACGGACTCACCGAGAACTCCTATATGGTATTATATCATACGTAGGATAGCAGTTCTCAGGTGACACTGGTACAGGTTAGTCTGTAGACCCGAGATCGTCATAGAGTCTTGTGTGTCCTCCCACTGTACTTTGATCTCCACCCTACTGCGGCTCTACTGAGTCATACAAACAGGTGGATTTTGGGTATAGTCCTAAGGCATATGGAGGCAATGAGCGATAGGAGGGGTTTCGTCTCTCTCGGTATTGGGGGTTGATGCTGTGCTGTGCATGATTGGCTATAACGGGAAGTCCTTGGCCAGGGCTGCTGAGATATTACTGATAAGTGTTATCAGTAAGTTTCTCGATCTGTTAGAGACCATATATCGGCATGACTTATTGAGTTATTGTAGTTGACGATTCCATCCCTAGACTCGATATGCAGCATATCTGACGAAGAGACCGGACTGTACGGTAAGTGTTGCCAGATAGATTGACAGGAGTTTTGACAGGTTCGCTTGTTCTTATTCTGATCGCTCAATACCCGGGTGGCCGTTACGTTTAGCTGACCGCTTGCGGCTTGTGAGTGTTTGATATGATCATCACCTACTGCTGGCGTATTGACGAGTCTTAGAGTCCCACATAGAAGTTTCTCGGCTCAGGCGAAACGAAGTGATGCGCATATGAGATATGTACGGAAGCTCGATTAAATACGAGTATGTGATACTGTATTTTAATCGGGCATTTTATACTAGTCGGGTCGTATGAGATATGACCGGTTTATTAAATCAAGTGTTGATTTAATATTGACTTTTATATCATTTATTTAAACCCTTTTCTTTTAATGGATGCATGCATGTATATTTACATGATGATGTGCATACACACATACATACATGAAAATGTATCATGGTTGATGATACAAGATAGATGGCAATATAAGAATAACATGATAGATAAATAGATATATGGATATGTAACACTTTGAATTTCGCTAGAGTGTTTTTCGTGTTAATTAACAATTTGTGCGTGTTATTTTATATGTGTACTTGGGTTTATTAGTTATTTTTAGTCGGGTTACCCTAATTGGAAAATTTTCCATTTTGTAGTGTACACTTGCACACTTAGCCATGTTGTAACCTAGGTTAAAGTGTTACCCATTCTTTCCTTGCATGTTTCCTTGTTAAATCCCCACCATTTTTAATCAAAACAAAAACCTTTTTAAATATTATTTTAGCAATAGAAAAATGAGGAATGGGGGTTAGGTAAAGAAGTTGACTTTTGACCCTTTTCTTTCTCTCTTCTCTCTGTTCTCCTCATTCTGAATTTCCTGCAGGAATTCCAGCCAAAAAACCCCAGCTTCTTCTTCTTCTCCTCTTCTCTTTTCACTTCCCTTTGATCTCTACACAAAACCCTACACAAATCAACACATTTTCTTCACAAAACCATGGAAAAAGGGGCCTTTTGAGGTGTTTGGAGGCAAATCTGCACACTTGAGGCAAGGGCTGAGAATTTTGGTGTTTCTTAAGGTCTCTTGAAGGTATATGGCTCATAGTTAACACTCTTTTCCATATCTTGTAGTATCCTAGCTAAAAATCATGTTTTTATGCATTATTGGTGATATTAGAGGATATTTGTGAAGTATGTGATAGATTGGTGTTCGCAAGGTTAAGTTAACTCTTTTAATTGTTATTAGAGCTGTTTAGACCAGGTTTTGTTTCAGGTCTACACAAAAATACCCTTAAGTTCCATTTTAGTGCAAAAAGTGGGGGTTTTAACTACAAATAGAGTTCTGTTGGATCTGCTGCTACCCGGGTCATTTCAGAATGATATTGGATTTACTGTAGCATACACATGGGGTATAGAGTGCACACACCAAACCCGGGGGCCTACCTCCTTACCCAGGCCGCCGAAAAATGTGTTCTGGCCGCAATTTGCGGCCAGATTAGTGATTTGGGGGTTGGGGTTTGGGTTACAGAAGTCTGCTGCTATGTGGAGTATTTTGGTATATCTATTTTTATAAGATCAGTTCTGTATCAAAATCTGGAGTAGAATACCCTATTTCCCGTATTTTTAATCTTTCGCGACACGCGTAATACGTGTATGTGGGTTTGGGGTTTCTGCGTCTCGCGACGCGTCGGAGTGGCTTCAGGCGCATAATCACACGTTTTAGCGTATCGCGCACACGCGCGCTTGGTTTGCGACATGGGTTTCTAATTGACTTTAAATGTCGTGTTTGTACGGTTTTGAGCTTATGTGTGATATATTGTGAAATTCTAGGATTCGCAGGCGAGTGCGACGGGCGCCGCGAAGGAGGGGAACAAGTCGTCGGCTATACCTAGCGAGAGACTACGGTGAGGAGATTTAACATCTACGGGGATATCGCCCGCATGGCGTTCTACGTCAGGGCTGATAGGACCTTATAGCTACATTTCCATACATTGACAGTTCATGTTGCACGAGCACTACCCTGCATGTTACACACACACCGTTAGAATTGCCATGATATTCATACTTGATGCATATATCACATCGGATCATTATGCTGTAGTTCATCTTTTATGTGACTTGACATGATATTCATACTTGATGCACATATCATATCACATTTACTTGCATATTGGTTTTGATTACATGTGATTTCTGGATTTGGGAACTGTGGCCATTTCAAATATGTAATCATTTAAAAACTCGGTTCCCTTGATATGATATTTCGGTGCGCCCACCATGTGTTTTCTCGGTGCTAGAGTGGCATATAGATATATTGAGATAGGGCTGACCCGGACTGACGGATGCCCGATATATTGAGAGTGGGCTGACCCGGACTGACGGATGCCCGATATATTGAGAGAGGGCTGACCCGGACTGACGGATGCCCGATATATTGAGAGAGGGCTGACCCGGACTGACGCATGCCCGATAGAGGAGGATTTGCGTGTCGATGCTAGACACGAGTATTTATGTTATTTGGGTGCCGATGTTGGGCACTCGTGATTCTCAGGGATGTACAGGATTTGAGGGCCAATGGGAGTGCCGGAGTCTGGGTTGTTGGGATTTGCGGTGCATATATATATATATATATATATATATATATATTCCACATTGACATTTCGTGTAGATGTTATATTCCCCTGCTCAGCATTCAATATTGCATCTCATCCTGTAGTCATATTACCTGATAGAGCACTTGCATGATTTTTGCACATACTGCTTTTCACCCATTTGATATCACCTGTTGGCATATGATAGAGTAGCGCAGTACGTGCATGCTCGCGATTACCTTTATATGTTATCTCTATTCATGAGTTGGCAACTCACCCCCGTTGTGCCACAGTGTTTGCAGGTTGCCCTTCGGAGTAGTCGCGGCAGGCTGCGTTTTGCATCTTTTGACACAGATACCCCCATAGTTGGTGTACTAGCTCTTTTGCTGATAGTTGGGTTTTGTGCAGTATCTGTTTATCTTTCAGTTATGCATATTGTTGTATCTAGTATTCTCCATCTACCATATATGTATTTGATTTAGAGACAGTGTGAGGACGATGATGTGTATTATCTGTATTCTGGTGTCGAGCTCGTTGTGAGCCGACTGTACTTTGCAAGTTATGTCATCTATGATGTTTCCACTTATGGATCTTGATCTTCGCTACGGCGTCGTATATTGCTATCTTGGTGATTATTTACTTAAGAATTCTTGTCACTTTAATAAATACTTCCATTTAAAACTTAAACACTCTATACTTTTACTGGTTTGATTTCTGGGTTTTCGGTTCACTTAGCTGCGTTACGCCTGTAGACGTTACGTGGTTAAGTGCCGGTCACGGGCCAAACTTCGGGTCGTGACAAAGTTGGTATCAGAGCGTAGGTTTTACCTTCGGAGTGTAGGATGACCCTGGTATGATGGAGTAGGTAGCTGCAGCAGAGTGGCGTAGCGTGCGTATGTTCCGCGGCATACTCACGACACGGTACTCCGCCTAAGCGACCTTAGGACTTATTGATTGAAATTCCCTCATGATTGTATACATCCTTGCGATTCGATTTCTGTATCCTTATCGAATCCTACCTTCTTTTCAGCCATTATGCCGCCAAGGACTACGAGGGTGCAGAGAGCGGCCGTAAGAACCGAGGTTCGAGTTGATTCATCCGAGATGAGGACTGATCCGAGTAGTACTCCTGTTGTACCAGGACAAATTGTTCCCCCTACGACAGCTCAGATCGCTAGACTAGTGGTAGAGATGCAGGGCTTGCGCCAGGCGATAAGCTCATTGGTGGAGGTCGTTTGAGCGCAGCGATGGGTGGTTGTCACCCCTGTTACCCAGTTGTTCCTTGCGGCCATCATGCAGTATTCCGTCCCCTATATAGCACTGGTGGAAGCAGCCCCAGTTTACGGGACACGTCTTCCAGAGACCGTGAGAGTTCCAGAACAGTCGAGGAATCTTACTGGTGTACCAGCCCAGAGCAGAGGCTTAGGACGAGGACAGTTGTTTGGCTCTCATCCCTAAGGAGGACGGCAGCCAGCGCGTAGATGTTTACGATGTGGGAGCCTTCAACACCTCATCAGGCAGTGTTCCTTCACACCACGTCAGGGTCGTATTCTGAGACGTCGTGGACGCGGAGGGTTCGCACAGAGGGGTCAGGTTAGTAGAGGAGGAGTTCGGTCAGTCGCAGATGAAGGACATGCACAAGTTTTTGCTTCGACTCATCGGGACGCGAGGGCGTCCAACACAGAGCTTTCAGGTACTCTTTCAGTATGTCCTTTGTTGCACACGTATTGTCTAATCCAGATCCTTGTACTCATATGTTTCCACGTACTCGTACCTATCCACACACTTTGTGCCGAGTTTGGGTAGAGAGTCCGGTTTGCTTGATCAGCCGCTAGTTGTGACTACTCCCATGGGAGAGTCGTTTGTCGCTAGTCACATGTTCCGATCCTGTACCGTCCGTATTGGCGAGAGAGAGTTGCCGGTCGATTTGATCCTTCTGGAGATGTTGGACTTCGACGTTCTTTTGGGCATGGATCGGTTAGCCACGTGCTATGCTTCTGTTGACTGCCGTGAGAAGACAGTTAGATTTTGTTTTCCTGGGGAGTCGGTTTTTGTTGTGTTGGGGGACCGTGGTGCCACCCCTCACAGTGTGATTTCTTCTTTTCGCGCTGGACAGCTTTTGGGGAAGGGATGTCAGGGATTTTTCGCCTATGTTTGCGATACTAGAGCTACAGGGGTTCCATTGGATCAGGTTCCGGTCGTTAGCGAGTTCCCTGATGTGTTCCCTGACGAGTTTCCTGGGCTACCGCCCGAGCATGATATTTCCTTCTGTATTGATTTGGTTCCTGGCACGGGGCCTATTTCTGTACCGCCGTATCGGATGGCCCCGGCGGAACTTAGAGAATTGAAGGGTCAGTTGCAAGATTTGCTGGATAAAGGACTTATTCGACCCAGTGTTTCTCCTTGGGGTGTTCTAGTCCTGTTCGTCAAGAAGAAGGACGGCAGTTTGCATCTGTGTATCGACTACCGCCAGCCGAACAGGGTTACAGTGCGGAACAGGTATCCTTTGCCACGCATCGACGATTTGTTCGCCCAGCTCCAGGGGGCAGGATGCTTTTCGAGGATCGATTTGCGATCAGGCTACCATCAGCTGCGGGTTCGACGGGGAGGACATTCCTAGGACAGCTTTCCGCACGCGTTACGACCATTATGAGTTTTTGGTAATGTCATTCGGACTCACCAACGTGCCAGCAGCATTCATGGACTTGATGAACCGTATTTTCTGGCCGTATCTTGATCTGTTCATCATAGTGTTCATTGACGACATTCTGGTGTATTCTCGGAGTAGAGAGGAGCATGAACAGCACCTGCGGATTACACTGCAGACCTTGAGGGAGCATCAGCTTTTTGCCAATTCTCCAAATGTGCTTTCTGGGTAGACAGCGTAGACTTCTTGGGGCACGTGATTACACGAGATGGTATATGTGTAGACCCGAGGAAGATTGAGACCGTTCGGAGTTGGCCTAGACCCACGTCAGTGACGAAGGTTCGCAGCTTTCTAGGGCTGGCAGGCTATTACAGGCGATTCGTGTAGTACTTCTCTCGCATAGCTACACCTTTGACCGGGTTGACCCGGAAGGGAGTTCGTGTTGATTGGACGGAGGAGTGTGAGCACAGTTTCCAGCAGCTACGGGCTCTACTGACTTCGACACCAGTGCTATCATTGCCTTTAGGATCAGGCGGATTTGTGGTCTACTGTGACGCTTCACGAGTGGGGCTAGGGTGCGTTTTGATGCAGCATGACAGGGTGATCGCGTATGCTTCGCGGCAATTAAAGAAACATGAACAGAATTACCCCACTCATGATTTAGAGATGGCTGCAGTGGTCTTTGCACTTAAGATCTGGCGACATTATCTGTATGGAGAGTCGTGCCAGATATTCACTGATCACAAGAGCTTAAAGTATATATTCCAGCAGCGAGACCTGAACCTTAGACAGCGCCGATGGATGGAGTTAATGAAGGACTACGATTGTGAGATCTTGTATCACCCGGGCAGGGCGAATGTAGTGGCGGATGCTTTGGGCAGGAGGTCCGGTGGTAGTCTATCTTGTTTGAGCGCAGTACAGAGGCGGTCGTCGGCAGATTGGCAGATTTTATGCGACAGCCGGGTATAGTTCGAATTTACGCCGATCGGAGGACAGATTTGCGCATGTTCGTGCACGCCCACAGTTGCTTGACCGTATACTTGAGGCACAGCATAGTGATGACCGCTGTTCAGAGATCATGGCACCGACGGAACATGGCAGATTTTCCGAGTTCGTGATCGATGATCAGGGGATACTATGAATCAGGGCTAGACTGTGCATACCAGATGCTGAGGGATTGTGGCGTGAGATTCTTGAGGAGGTACATCGATCGGTATATAGTGTTCTTCCCGGTTCCACCAAGATGTACCATGACATGAGAGGTGTTTACTGGTAGGACGGAATGAAGAGAGACATCGCAGATTTTGTATCGAGATGCCTGACTTGTCAGCAAGTCAAGGCTGAGCACCAGAGGCCCGCGGGAGAGCTACAGCCGTTACCCATTCCGGAGTGGAAATGGGAGCAGATATCTATGGACTTCATCGTGGGTCTACCTAGGACTAGTCGAGGGTATGACTCCATCTGGGTGATCGTGGATCGTTTGACGAAAGCGGCCCACTTCCTACCGGTGAAGAAGACTTTCGGATTTGCTCAGTATGCCCAGATATACATCGACGAGATAGTACGACTATACGGAGTTTCGATATGTATGGTGTCCGACAGAGGCACCCAGTTTACCAGCCGGCTATGGCAGAGACTTCAGGAGGCTTTGGGCACTCGCTTGAGCTTCAGCACAGCATTTCATCCGCAGACCGACGGACAGTCAGAGAGGACTATTCAGACTCTCGAGGACATGCTCAGAGCGTGCGTATTAGACTTCGGAGGTAGCTGGGATTATCATTTACCCTTAGTAGAGTTCTCCTACAACAACAGCTACCAGGAGACTATTCAGATGGCACCGTTTGAGGCTCTTTATGGGAGGAGATACAGATTGCCCGCTTGTTGGACAGAGCTCAGTGAGGGCAGTATCTTAGGGCCGCAGATTGTGGATGAGACGACCGCAAAGATCCAGTTGATTCGCGATAGGATGAGAGCAGCCCAGAGTAGGCAGAGATCTTATGCGGACCGTCGTCGGCGCAGACTTGAGTTTCTGTTGGTGATCATGTTTTCTTGAGGATCTCCCCAATGAAAGGTGTGATGAGATTTGGGAAGAAAGGGAAGCTTAGTCCCAGATTTGTGGGCCCCATCGAAATCCTCGAACGTGTTGGTGCAGTTGCATATCGGTTGGCCCTTCCGCCCAGTTTTCCAGACGTGAACCCCGTACTTCATGTTTCGATGCTCCGCAAATATCTTCATGATCCTTCGCATGCGATTCAGCACCCGACGATCCAGCTTGAGTGTGACCTTTCCTATGCAGAGCAGCCGGTGATCATTTTGGATCGACAAGTGAAAAAATTGAGATCGAAGGACATACCGTCCGTCAAGGTTCTTTGGCCTGGTCCGAGCAGAGAGGAGGTCACTTGGGAGACCGAAAGCGAGGTGAGGAAGATGTATCCCCATCTTTTTGAGGGTGCGTGTAGTTAGATTTTTAAATTCGGGGACCGAATTTCTTTAAGGGGGGTAGATTGTAACACTTTGAATTTCGCTAAAGTGTTTTTCGTGTTAATTAGCAATTTGTGCGTGTTATTTTATATGTGTACTTGGGTTTATTAGTTATTTTTAGTCGGGTTACCCTAATTGGAAAATTTTCCATTTTGTAGTGTACACTTGCACACTTAGCCATGTTGTAACCTAGGTTAAAGTGTTACCCATTCTTTCCTTGCATGTTTCCTTGTTAAATCCCCACCATTTTTAATCAAAACAAAACCCTTTTTAAATATTCTTTTAGCAATAGAAAAATGAGGAATGGGGGTTAGGTAAAGAAGTTGACTTTTGACCCTTTTCTTTCTCTCTTCTCTCTCTTCTCCTCATTCTGAATTTCCTGCAGGAATTCCAGCCAAAAAACCCCAGCTTCTTCTTCTTCTCCTCTTCTCTTTTCACTTCCCTTTGATTTCTACACAAAACCCTGCACAAATCAACACATTTTCTTCACAAAACCATGGGAAAAGGGGCCTTTTGAGGTGTTTGGAGGAAAATCTGCACACTTGAGGCAAGGGCTGAGAATTTTGGTGTTTCTTAAGGTCTCTTGAAGGTATATGGCTCATAGTTAACACTCTTTTCCATATCTTATAGTATCCTAGCTAAAAATCATGTTTTTGTGCATTATTGGTGATATTAGAGGATATTTGTGAAGTATGTGATAGATTGGTGTTCGCATGGTTTAGTTAACTCTTTTAAGTGTTATTAGAGCTGTTTAGACCAGGTTTTGTTTCAGGTCTACACAAAAATACCCTTAAGTTCCATTTTAGTGCAAAAAGTGGGGGTTTTAAATAGAAATAGAGTTCTGTTGGATCTGCTGCTACCCGGGTCATTTCATAATGAAATTGGATTTACTGTAGCATACACATGGGGTATAGAGTGCACACACCAAACCCGGGGGCCTACCTCCTTACCCAGGCCGCCGAAAAATGTGTTCTGGCCGCAATTTGCGGCCAAATTAGTGATTTGGGGGTTGGGGTTTGGGTCATAGGAGTCTACTGCTATGTAGAGTATTTTGGTATATCTATTTTTATAAGATCAGTTCTGTATCAAAATCTGGAGTAGAATACCCTATTTCCCGTATTTTTAATCTTTCGCGACACGCGTAATACGTGTGCGTGGCTTTGGGGTTTCTGCGTCTCGCGACGCGTCGAAGTGGCTTCAGGCGCATAATCACACGTTTTAGCGTATCGCACACACGCGCGCTTGGTTTGCGACACTGGTTTCTAGTTGACTTTAAATGTCGTGTTTGTACGGTTTTGAGCTTATGTGTGATATATTGTGAAATTCTAGGATTCGCAGGCGAGTGCGACGGGCGCCGCGAAGGAGGGGAACAAGTCGTCGGCTATTCCTAGCGAGAGACTACGGTGAGTAGATTTAACATCTACGGGGATATCGTCCGCATGGCGTTCTACGTCAGGGCTGATAGGACTTTATAGCTACATTTCCATACATTGACAGTTCATGTTGCACGAGCACTACCCTGCATGTTACAAACACACCGTTAAAATTGCCATGATATTCATACTTGATGCATATATCACATCGGATCATTATGCTGTAGTTCATCTTTTATGTGACTTGACATGATATTCATACTTGATGCATATATCACATCACATTTACTTGCATATTGGTTGGGATTACATGTGATTTCTGGATTTGGGAACCGTGGCCATTTCAAATATGTAATCATTTAAAAACCCGGTTCCCTTGATATGATATTTCGGTGCGCCCACCATGTGTTTTCTCGGTGCTAGAGTGGCATATAGATATATTGAGAGAGGGCTGACCCGGACTGACGGATGCCCGATATATTGAGAGAGGTCTGACCCGGACTGACGGATGCCTGATATATTGAGAGAGGTCTGACCCGGACTGACGGATGCCCGATATATTGAGAGAGGGCTGACCCGGACTGACGGATGCCCGATAGAGGGGGATTTGCGTGTCGATGCTAGACACGAGTATTTATGTTATTTGGGTGCCGATGTTGGGCACTCGTGATTCTCAGGGATGTACAGGATTTGAGGGCCGATGGGAGTGCCGGCATCTGGGTTGTTGGGATTTGCGGTGCATATATATATATATATATTCCACATTGACATTTCGTGTAGATGTTATATTCCCCTGCTCAGCATTCAATATTGCATCTCATCCTGTAGTCATATTACCTGATAGAGCACTTGCATGATTTTTGCACATACTGCTTTTCACCCATTTGATATCACCTGTTGGCAAATGATAGAGTAGCGCAGTACGTGCATGCTCGCGATTACCTTTATATGTTATCTCTATTCACGAGTTGGCAACTCACCCCCGTTGTGCCACAGTGTTTGCAGGTTGCCCTTCGGAGTAGTCGCGGCAGGCTGCGTTTTGCATCTTTTGACACAGATACCCCCATAGTTGGTGTACTGGCTCTTTTGCTGATAGGTGGGTTTTGTGCGGTATCTGTTTATCTTTCAGTTATGCATATTGTTGTATCTAGTATTCTCCATCTACCATGTATGTATTTGACTTAGAGACAGTGTGAGGACGATGATGTGTATTATCTGTATTCTGGTGTCGAGCTCGTTGTGAGCCGACTGTACTTTGCAAGTTATGTCATCTGTGATGTTTCCACTTGTGGATCTTGATCTTCGCTACGGCGTCGTATATTGCTATCTTGGTGATTATTTACTTAAGAATTCTTGTCACTTTAATAAATACTTCCATTTAAAACTTAAACACTCTATACTTTTACCGGTTTGATTTCTGGGTTTTCGGTTCACTTAGCTACGTTACGCCTGTAGACGTTACGTGGTTAAGTGCCAGTCACGGGCCAAACTTCGGGTCGTGACAGGATATTTTTTTGATAAAGTTAAAGATAAAGGAAAAATAAAAATGACTCATTTCTTTTTCCATGACTCATTTCTTCCACACTCTTCCATGGTTGACTTTGACTCAACCATGGTTTATTTTTCCTTTGCCTTTAACTCAAGAAGAAAATATCTAGATATTTTATTTAACTATGGTTATTATTATGATATTATCTCTCACTCATTTTCTTTTTTGATTATTCATTCCAAAAGAAAAAGAAAGAGCCATCTTCTTCTTCCTCTCTCTAGCTCTCTCTAAATGTTAAATTGAGCTAGATAAATAAAAAGAAAAGGTATTAAGTGAGATTAGCAACCACTTCATCATCCTACACAACTCTTGCTACCTTGTGTAGGGTGTTTTGCTTCAAGATTTTCAAAGATCGTGGGAAGCAACATGCTTAGGGCAAAGGACTTCGGGTGGATCGTCGTGGATGAGGAGGTGATCAAGCGAACCTTTCCAAACCAAAGAAGTCTTCCAAAGAGGTCTACAAAGGTTGTAGTCTCATCACTTAGTATAAATTATCTTTTAGATATGATACTTTTAATTGTTACTTCATAATTCTAGTTTGATTCCTAGTTTAGTTTACTTAGCACCTCATAAATTTAAAGTTATGGCATGTGTGATGCTTCCAAACCCTAAAAGAGGTGTTAAGGAAACCCAACAGTGGTATCAGAGCCAAGTTAGAGCTTTGGAGTAACCTAGACGACGTTAAAAATCTCGAACGAACGAAAAACGACACCCGGGGGGTGCTCTCTGGAAGTTTTTCAAAAACCTGGAATTTTTCAAATTAAAAGTACGTAAAAAATTCAGCAGGGTATTATATGGGCCCACCAGAAATACGATGCCCTAAATCGACCGTACGACCGCGGAACCGCGGCCTTAGAAGCCTTGTTGCGGCGATTCCGCGGCGCCGTAGGTGATTCATGGGCCATAATTTCTTGTGCTGGCCCGTATGTATTTTTTGCAGTTACTGGTATATTTTAAAACTGCTCAAGTGTTGAGCTTTCTGAGCAGTCTGTGGTTGTTTAATCGTTTGATCGAATGTTTTAACTGCGCCTAGTTTTTTAGTATGTGATACAATAATTGGAATCTGCAAATTTGTTTGTTGCGTGTAAATCTAGCAATTCGGTCTCGGGATAAACGGAAATGTTGTTGAATTATCCTGTTTGTTTTGAAAAGGTGTTTTCTTGAATGAGACCCAAATGCGAGCTTTACATTATTAGGCATGAAATCTTGTATATGTGATATTCCGGGTTTGTGTTGTCTGAAGGCAGTTAAGATTCTGGTTTTACATTTTATTTCTTTGTGACCGTAAGTGTAGTATGTAGTTGTATTGACGGTTTTCGTTGCTATACATCAACGACGATCGGTGTATGCATACTTACTTACATTGATGATATTTGATATTATGTGTCGATGAGATTTGATGTGCAGGATTGTCGCAATGAATAGCCGGGGGGTTTTATGTGAAATGAGAGTTTTCTTTTCATTCATGTAAAATTAAATTATATGTAATATTCTTTTATTTGGGGCACTTCCAGGCTGAGGTTGATATCACCAGTGTTGTATATTATTTACTTTTCCGCATTAGGATAGACCCAAGGAGGAGGGCATAAGTGACCGGGTTCTAGGGTTCAGTGGGAGGCCATCTCGAGGAGTCGAGACCGGGTCTCCTAAACTCCAGAATTGGTAGGGTCGCTTGCCGCTCTCGTAGGGGTCTAGGGGTGTGGGCTTGGCTATTCATCGCGACCTTAGAATCCGTATTTTTATTGATGGCTAAATACAAAATACGGACCTCCTAGATATCCTATATTAAATGTGCTTCTGCTGCTTTTATTATCTGATGTGATCATTTAATATATATCTGAGACGAATGCGATATTATATATATGATATATAATAGACGTTACTTATGTTTTGCACCCGCACTAGCCCCGTCCCGGTATGCCTTTAGTTAAGTAACCTAACGGTGCATATCAGGACACTGTGGTGAATGCGAGTGGCATAAGTGTACGTTATATTTTCGTTTCTTTCTGTAATGGCTTAGGATTTAAATGATGAGACTACATTAATGAGATTAATGTAAAAGATAAATGAACCTAAAAAGATGTTGTAGAATCAGATTTGAAACACACTCGGCCTTTTATGAAAAAGCAAGTTTCAAAATGCGGAACTTAAGCCACTCCTTTTAAAACTTATTAGATTCTACAACGATATCAAGTTCAAAGCGTTAAAAGTTTTCTTAAAAACTATCCGCAGCGCTCCGTCATTTTAGGAAGTAGAGTACTTAGTATTCGTGCTGTGCATTTTGATTTTAGTTAAGGCGCAGTGAACGGTAGCTAAGTGGACGGTAGCTAAGTGATGTCTTCCTACACTGCATATGATTCAGATTAGTTAGGACATTCATATGATTATGTTGACTTTAGTTAAGGGTCATATGGGTGGGTCTAGTTAATCACGAAATGACGGGAATAACTTGACTAGTACTTATGATATGTTGACTTTAGTTAAGGTCATGAGTACTAGGGGTAAAAACTATATTGGGAATTTCAAGAGTTGAAAATTACAATGAGATTGTATACCTTCTATATGATAGTAGGATCCCGATCCCACTGCGAGCAAAAGTTGCTCCTAGGAGAATTTTGCACTTTACAATTAGCTAACCTAGTAGGTGTCTAGAAAGGTGTCAAACGGGGCTACGCCTCTGGGAAGATGAGGTTTATTTTAATTAGGTCCGTGCGAAAGCACGGGGAACCTCCCTCAAGTACCGGCACTGGCCTGGCTGAACGGTTAGCGAAGTTGTAGAATATAATTAATCCCGGCTAGTTTTCTTTTTAATAGGTTTTAAAGAAAATTTGATAAAAACAGTAGGAGACATCGATTAGACAAGATAATAACCAATCTGATCTTTGCAAGAGCTTTCGCTAAGTGTATTCTTTTCTCTCTCTTAACAGTAGATTCAAATGTCAGGACTTAAACTTCGATTAGATAAAAACAAGCTGAATGGGACCAACTATAAAGACTGGCTGAGGAATTTAAACATTGCCTTGACTTATAATAAAGTATCATATGTCCTCATGGCTCCAGCCCTGCCCACCCTAGGTCCTAAATCTTCAGTTGCGGACAGGGAAATCCGCAATATATGGGACACTGACTGTGCCACGGCTAAATGCCTCGCACTTGCATCGATGGATAACATACATCAGAAGCAGTACGAGAATATGGACGTACAAGCCATATTCCTCCATACAAAAGAGTTGTATGGAGAGCAATCTCACGTATTACGATACGAAGCATCTAAGAAACTATTTCAGATGCGTATGACCGCTGGCACAGCAGTAGGAGACCATGTTCTGAAAATGATAGCTCTCATAGAAGAGCTTGAGGACCTTGGATGGACAATGGACAATGAACAATATACGGATATTATTTTGCAGTCTCTCCCCTCCACCTTTGCTCAGTTCATTGTTAACTTCAACAAGCACAACATGGAGAAGGAACTGCCTGAACTCCTTAATATGTTAAGGAGTGCAGAGAGCACACTGAAGTCAGTGAAGACTCCCGTTATGAGTGTTGGGCAATCCTCCTCCTCTTACCCGAAGGCTAAGGCCAAGGGAAAGATGAAGAAGAAACCCACCAAATCTAAAGGTGGAGTCAAAAAGGTGAAGGGAAAAGGCAAGTCCCAGGTTGGGGAATCGGGGAAAGGAGAATGTTTCCACTGCAAAAATACGGGACACTGGAAGAGGAACTGTATTGAGTACCTAGAACTCAAGAAGAAGCATGGTGATGCTTCAGCTTCAGGTGTGTTCGTAATTGAAAACTGTTTTTTATTAACTCTGCTTCCTGGGTATTGGATACCGGTTCGGGTTCTCATATTTGCAATTCTGTGCAGGCGTTGAGAAATAGCAGAGTTCTGAAGACAGGTGATCATACTCTCCAAGTTGGAAATGGTTCCAATGTAAATGCAGTTTCAGTGGGAGAGTATCACCTAGGATTGCCGTCGGGTTGTATATTGGTTTTGAACCCGTGTTATTTTGTGCCAAGTATGCTTTGTAATATTATATCCGTTTCCTTGTTAGACAATGAAGGGTATCATTTTGCTGTGCAACACAATGTTATGAACATCAGACTTAATCAAGAGTTGATTGGTTGTGGTACATTAAATAACGGGATATACGTCCTTAATCAATACACAGTTTTCAACGTACAACACAC
The DNA here is from genome assembly GCA_030015575.1 of Agapanthus africanus. Taxonomy (NCBI): domain Eukaryota; kingdom Viridiplantae; phylum Streptophyta; class Magnoliopsida; order Asparagales; family Amaryllidaceae; genus Agapanthus; species Agapanthus africanus. Next base: position 328,305,226 of record JASDDO010000018.1, read on the forward strand.
AAATAAAAGAAAATTTTCAGATATAAATGAAGCTTTTCTTTGGCATTGTAGACTTGGTCATATTAATGAAACAAGACTAAACAAGCTTCATAAAGAAGGATATTTAAATTCATTTGAGTATAAATCTTATGTAACTTGCCAGTCTTGTATCAAAGGTAAAATGACTAAAACTCCGTTTACAGGATACGGAGAAAGAGCTATTGAGCTCTTAGGCCTCATACATAGTGATGTATGCGGATCAATGTCTACACATGCAAGAGGCGGTTTTTCTTACTTCATAACTTATACTGATGATTTCTTAAAATTCGGACATGTGTATTTGATAAAGCATAAGTCTGAAGCTTTCGAGAAATTCAAGGAGTATAAACATGAAGTAGAAAACCAAACAGGAAAGAGAATCAAGATACTTCGATCAGATCGAGGTGGAGAGTACTTAAGTACTGAGTTCTTAGACTTCCTAAAAGAGAATGGGTTCTCTCTCGGCTCACTCCACCTTACACACCACAGCACAACGGTGTGTCAGAACGAAGGAATCGTACCCTATTGGATATGGTGTGATCCATGATGAGTGATTCTGAGTTACCTCTCTCGTTTTGGGGGCATGCATTGGAAACAACAGCTTTTCTGTTAAACAAAGTTCCAACCAAGACCGTGTCTACCACTCCATATGAGATATGGCATGGGAAGAAACCATCTCTTAAAAAAGTTAAGATTTGGGGTTGTCCGGCTTTTGTCAAAAAGCAGAATCCAGATAAACTCGAGACACGATCAGTCAAATGTATATTTGTAGGATATCCTAAACATTCGTTTAAGTATCTTTTCTACCACAAGGAGGAACAAAAGGTGTTTGTTTCTCAGTATGCCACCTTTTTAGAAAATGAGATTTTTTCAAATGATGCTGATGGCAATGTGGTAGATCTAGAAGAGGTTCTAGAGACACAAGTTACAAATGACGACTTGGCTAAACCTGAAGTTATAACAGAATCTAATGAACCTCAGCCACTCCGTAGATCTGGTAGGACTTCTCGCCCACCGGAGAGATACTACGGTTTTCTCATTGATGGTGATAGAGAAGATTGCATCATGGATGATGATGATCTTGCCAGTTTTCATCAGGCTATCACGAGTGGTGACCCTGTGAAATGGCTGGATGCCATGAGATTCGAAATGGAGCCCATGTACACCAACAAAGTATGGACTTTGGAAGATGTACCCTCCGGGATAAAACCTGTGGGTTGCAAATGGATCTTTAAAAGAAAGATCAGTGTAGATGGACAGGTAGAGACCTTTAAGGCAAGGTTGGTAGCGAAAGGTTTTTGTCAAAGACCAGGTTTGGACTATGACGAGACTTTCTCTCCGGTAGCCATGCTTAAATCCATTCGGATTCTACTTGCTATTGCTGCTCACTACGACTATGAAATCTGGCAGATGGACGTTAAAACTGCATTCCTAAATGGTGATTTAGATGAATGCGTTTACATGGATCAGCCAGAAGGCTTCATTGACAGTAGGAGCAGCAGAAAAGCATGTAAGTTGCTTAAATCCGTTTATGGATTAAAACAGGCATCACAGAGTTGGAACATCTGTTTTGATGATGTTACCAAAGAGTTTGATTTCATCAAAAATCCTGATGAACCTTGTGTTTATAAGAAGACTGTAGGGAGAAATGTCGTGTTCCTCGTATTGTACGTGGATGACATACTTCTGATAGGAAATGACATTCCTATGCTATAGTCGGTCAAATCATTCTTATCACAAAGCTTCTCCAAGAAGGACCTGGGTGACGCCATATACATATTGGGTATACAGATCTATAGGGATAGATCCAAACGGTTATTGGGATTGTCCCAAACCAAGTACATTAACACCATCCTAAAGAGCTTTAGTATGGAAGACTCCAAACGGGGTGCCATACCCACTTGCCACGGAGTCACTCTCTCAAAGGACGATTGCCCAAAGTCTGATATAGAGAGAGCTCGCATGAGCATTATTCCCTATGCTTTGGCAGTAGGATCGATAATGTATGCGATGTTATGTACACGCCCTGATGTTGCTTATAAACTTAGTGTAGTAAGCAGGTATCAGTCAAACCCTGGTGAGAATCACTGGATTGCTGTGAAGAACATTCTTAAGTACTTGCGAAGGACTAAAGAATTGTTCTTGGTGTATGGTAACGGGGATCTCCAAATGGAGGCCTTTACCGATTCGAGCTTCCAGAGTGACAAGGATGATAGCAAGTCTATATCAGGGTTTGCATTTACCCTCAATGGAGGAACAGTGAGTTGGAAGAGTTTCAAACAGGATACCATTGCAGACTCAACAATGGAAGCTGAATATATTGCTGCAAATGATGCTGCCAAGGAAGCCGTCTGGATGAGGAAGTTCATCGCGGAGCTAGGAGTAGTTCCAACCATTATTGATCCAATACTTTTGTATTGTGACAATAATGGGGCTATGGCGTTGGCCAAAGAGCCCAGGTCCCATCAGAAGTCCAGACACATCCTGAGGCGATATCATGTGATCCGGGAGATAGTTGATCGCCGCAAGATCGAGATTAAGAGAGTAGACACAAAAAACAACGCTGCGGATCCATTCACCAAGGCCCTCCCTCAGCCGCAGCATGAGCGACTTTTTGAGATGTTGGGTATGAGATACGCCAATAACTGGCCTTAGTGCAAGTGGGAGATTGTTGGATATATGTACGCCCTAGAGGCCATTATGAGATAGTGAATGTACTGATGTGTCTATATATATATATATATATATATATATATTCAGAGGACAGTCTTGCTCGACATGATAGTATGCTATCTGGTTTAACTTTATCATATGTTCACTTGATCATGTTTATATTCATTTGGTATAGTTTGATAAAGCCCTAAGGATATTAGCTTGACTACTAGGATTATGATGCGGATCATACTAGTGGGACATCTGTAGTTTATAAGCATATCCTTGAAATGTTCCTAGTCGTAGGTATATCGAGATAGGGCATCGATATTCCAGTGTAGACTAGCGTATAGCATTCTTATTCCATATGATGGGCGATGGATGATCCCATATCCGTCTGGTGTGTTGACACCAGAGATAGTATACGGGTGCTCAGTGAGACTGGGTACACTGAACGGACACACCGAGAACTCCTATATAGTATTATATCATACGTCGGATAGCAGTTCTCAGGTGACACTGGTACAGGTTAGTCTGTAGACCCGAGATCGTCATAGAGTCTTATGTGTCCTCCCACTGTACTTTGATCTCCACCCTACTACGGCTTTACTGAGTCGTACAAACAAGTGGATTTTTGGTATAGTCCCGAGGCATATGGAGGCAATGAGCGATAGGAGGGGTTTTGTCTCTCCCGATATTGGGGGTTGATGCTGTGCTGTGCACGATTGGCTATAACGGGAATTCCCTTGCTAGGGCTGCTGAGATATTACTGATAAGTGTTATCAATAAGTTTCTCGATCTGTTATAGACCATATATCGGCATGACTTATTGAGTTATTGGGGTCGACGATTCCATCCCTAGACTCGATATGCAGCATATCTGACGAAGAGACTGGACTGTACGGTAAGTGTTGCCAGATAGATTAACAGGAGTTTTGACAGGTTCGCTTGTTCTTATTCTGATCGCTCAATACCCGGGTGGCCGTTACGTTTAGCTGACCGCTTGCGGCTTGTGGGTGTTTGATATGATCATCACCTAATGTTGGCGTATTGACGATTCTTAGAGTCCCACATAGAAGTTTCTCGGCTCAGGCGAAACGAAGTGATGCGCATATAAGATATGTGCGGAAGCTCGATTAAATACGAGTATGTGATACTGTATTTTAATCGGGCATTTTATACTAGTCGGGTCGTATGAGATATGACCGGTTTATTAAATCAAGTGTTGATTTAATATTGACTTTTATATCATTTATTTAAACCCTTTTCTTTTAATAGATGCATGCATGTATATGTACATGATGATGTGCATACACACATACATACATGAAAATGTATCATGGTTGATTATACAAGATAGATGGCAATATAAGAATAACATGATAGATAAATAGATATATGGATATTTTTTTGATAAAGTTAAAGATAATGGAAAAATAAAAATGACTCATTTCTTTTTCCATGACTCATTTCTTCCACACTCTTTCATGGTTGACTTTGACTCAACCATGGTTTATTTTTCCTTTGCCTTTAACTCAAGAAGAAAATATCTAGATATTTTATTTAACTATGGTTATTATTATGATATTATCTCTCTCTCTCATTTTCTTTTTTGATTATTCATTCCAAAAGAAAAAAGAAAGAGCCATCTTCTTCTTCCTCTCTCTAGCTCTTTCTAAATGTTAAATTGAGCTAGATAAATAAAAAGAAAAAGTATTAAGTGAGATTAGCAATCACTTCATCATCCTACACAATTCTTGCTACCTTGTGTAGGGTGTTTTGCTTCAAGATTTTCAAAGATCGAGGGAAGCAACAAGATTAGGGCAAAGGACTTCGGGTGGATCGTCGTGGGCGAGGAGGTGATCAAGCGAACCTTTCCAAACCAAAGGAGTCTTCCAAAGAGGTCTACAAAGGTTGTAGTCTCATCACTTACTATAAGTTATCTTTTAGATCTGATACTTTTAATTGTTACTTCATAATTCTAGTTCGATTCCTAGTTTAGTTTACTTAGCACCTCATAAATTTAAAGTTATGGCATGTGTGATGCTTCCAAACCCTAAAAGAGGTGTTAAGGAAACCCAACAGATCCATATAAACGCACTTCCAAACTGCCGTTTAGAAAAGCCGTTTTTACGTCCATCTGCCGGATCTCATTGTCATGGAAGGCAGCAATGGCAAGTAAGATCCGAATGGATTTGAGTATAGCCACTTGAGAAAAAGTTTCGTCATAGTCCACACCAGGTCGATGACGAAAACCTTTTGCAATGAGTCTAACCTTATAGGTTTCCACCTGCCCATCTACACCAAGTTTCCTTTTGTAGATCCATTTGCATCCAACGGGTTTTACCCTTGGTGGAGCAATTTCTAAGGTCCACACTTTATTGGTGTACATGGACTCCATTTCGGATCGCATAGCATCCAGCCATTTATCAGAGTCCCTACTGATAATGGCCTGCCTGAAACTGGTAGGGTCATCTTCTTCCAAGATGCAATCCTTTCGATCCCCGTCTATGAGAAAACCATAGTATCTCTCGGGTGGATGAGAAATCCCACCAGATCTGCGGAGTGGCTGAGGTTCGTCTGGGGTTATTGAATCTTGAGGTTCTGTCAAATCTTCAGTTTTATTTTTTGGTAGCTGAATTTCTTCCAGTTCTACCGTGCTCTCACTTATTTCTTTTGCAAGAAACTCTGTTTCTAAGAAAACGACATGCTGAGAAACAAACACCTTCTTTTCCTCGGTGTGGTAGAACAGATATCCATAACTATTCTTTGGATATCCCACAAACTTACATAAAACTGACCGCGCCTCTAGTTTATCTGGTTTATGCTTTTCAACATAAGCTGGACAACCCCATATCTTAAATCTTTTAAGATATGGCCTTTTTCCATTCCATATCTCGAATGGAGTCTTAGGCACTGATTTAGACGGAACATCATTCAATAGATATGCCGCTGTCAAAAGCGCATATCCCCAAAATGAAAGAGGTAACTCAGCACTACTCATAATGGAGCGAACCATATCCAACAGGGTACGGTTCCTCTGCTCCGATTCACCATTATGCTGTGGTGTGTACGGAGGAGTAAGCTGAGAGAGAATACCATTCTCTTTTAAGTAATCAAGAAATTCCGTGCTTAATTACTCCCCTCCTCTATCAGACCGGAGGATCTTGATAGATTTGCCTATCTGGTTCTCCACTTCGTTTCTGAATTCTCTGAATTTCTCAAAAGCTTCAGATTTGTGTTTCATCAGATACACATATCCAAACCTAGAGAGATCGTCAGTGAATGTGATGAAGTATGAGAACCCACTCCTTGCATGTATAGACATTAGACCACATACATCATTGTGTATGAGTCCCAAGAGCTCTGTTGCTCTTTCTCCATGTCCGGTGAACGGAGATTTGGTCATCTTTCCTTTGAGACAAGACTGACAAGTTTCATAAGATGAAAACTCGAATGTATCCAAGAGTCCATCTTTATGCAATTTACTTAGTCTTTTTTCTCCGATATGACCAAGTCTACAATGCTACAAGTAGGATTCGTTCGTATCTGAACTCTTCCTCTTGCGTGTGTTTTGTATATTGAGAACTGTATTCTGATTTAGAACATAGATACCATTACACAGTGTACCTTCTGCAACCAGTACCTTATCAAGGTAAATGTTCATGATATTTCTATCAAGAACAAAGTTATATCCATCTTTATCGAGTAAAGACACTGATATTATGTTGCAAACCATGGAAGGTACATAGTAGCAATTGTTCAAAATCATAGTATTGCCATTTGGAAACACTAGGTGATATTCACCGACGGCTGCAGTATTAACTTGTGCTCTGTTCCCTACTCTGAGGGAAATATCACCAGGTGCAATTTTCCTACTTTTTCTCAGTCCCTGCAATAAATTACAGATATGAGATCCTGATCCGGTATCAAGTACCCAGGAGGTAGGCTGACCGAAAAGCAGTTCTCAATTACAAGAACACCTGAAGTAGATGCAATACTATGCTTCTTTTACAATTGGGTCTCCTTAGAATCCATATAATCCTCTTTCCATTTCTCATACTTATGACTATTGTCATAAGTTAGAGCCGAACTGACGTTCCCCGGCCCCGAATAAGAATTCGGATCGGTCACGCGATACATTTTATTATTTTGATTAGAGCGTGAAATGGTTGCTACCTGGAGAGAAAGAAAAGAAACAACTCAGCATGCGCTCTTCCTAGATTAGATTGGTTTATTAATTTATCTAATCAGGATGGCTCCCACTGTTTCCTCAAATTCTTCTTCAAACCTAAAAAGAAGAATCGGTCAGGATTAATCGCACGTCACAATACTTGCTTAACCTTTCAGCCAAGCTAATGTTGGTACTTCGAGGGAGGTTTTCCAATGCTTTCGCGAAGTTCCTTAATTACATAACCTCTTTTCCCTGGAGGCGTAGCCCCGCTAACACCGTTCTAGACACCTACTTGGTTTATAGCATTAATTGTTAAGTGAAATAATCTCCCGAGAGTAATCCAACTCATCGGTGGGATCGGGATCTAACTATCATTGTGTGATGGCCTAGATGGAATCCACTCTAGTCACCACACTCTAGAAGGTATGTTAGTTTCCTGTATGTTTGAAACTCCCAATGTGATTTTTACCCCTAATGGTTTATGACCTTGACTAGGTCAACAAACCATAAACCGCTAGTCAAGTTCTACCTGTCATTATCTTGATTGTATTAAACCCACCCGTACGTGCCCTTGACTAGGTCAACAAGGCTGTACGACTGTCCTAACCAATCACATTTGCAATGCACAGAAAAATATCACTTAGCTACCGTTCACTACGCCTTGACTAGGTCAACAAACGCAGCACGAATACTAAATAATACCAATCCGAAATGACGGAGGGCTACGGCTGGTTTTTTGGCGAAAAACCCGTTAACGTAATGAACTTGATATCGTTGAAGGAACCTGATTGCCTTTTAAAATATATAGTGGCGAAAACTTTTGCTAAAGAGGTCACTCCCTGTGAAGGGATCTCGGCTCTTTCCTCGTCGAATGAGGTGCAGGATACTCCAAACTGAATACCACAATGCAAAGCAAGAATAATCGACATAGTGAAAGTATTACGTTGACGAAAACTTTTACTCAAGGAGTTACTCCCGATGAAGGGATCTCGGCCCTTGCCTCGTCGAATGAGGTGCTGGATATTCCAAACTGAATACCACTGTGCAAAACAAAAGAGAACGTCTGTAATGTCTGTTTTTAAAACTTGGTTCCAACAACATCTTTTAGGTTTGTTTTTCTTTGCATTAATATAATGCGTCCCATCAATTAATCCTACCCTTACAGAAAACAACGAAAATATAACGTACGCTTATGCCATCCACATTGGCCACGGGGCCCCGTCATCACCCGTTAGGTTACTTAACTAACGTTAGAGCGGGGGCTGGACTAGCACGGATGCAAAACATAAGCAACGTCTACTAGATATCATATATAGATATATACATTCGTCAGACGCAATGATAGTCATTCCAGATCACAGATGAACATATTGGATATGCTAGGAATCTGCGTTTCGTTCAAGCCTGCAATAAAAGACGGATTACACGGTCGTGATGAATAGCCATACCCCACCCTAGACCCCTACGGGTGCGGCAAACTACCCGCCAAATACCCGAAGTGAAGCAGCCTTCCTCAACAACGTGAGTAGGCCACTCAGCACTTCAAAGTACCCGATAATTTGTGCACCCCACCTTGGGTCTATCCTAGGAGCAAAAATAGTAAAAGAAATAATATACAAAGGTGGCTACAACCTCAACCCGGATGTGCGACAATGAAATAATATTACATCAATTTACAATTTACAAAAAATGAAAGATAAATAAACACCCATCTCACATCCCCGGCTATTCATCCACGACGATCCAACAAGTTCATATACACAATCTAACATCACAGATCACAGATATGTACAACCCCCACTAATCGACGTATAGCGATTAGTAGACGTTCAGTACATATATCACATTACAGATATAATCCAATTAGCTAAAGTTTATAGAACTTCGATCAAAAACTGTATTTGAGTCTACCCCAAGTAAAATCCAGTACTCTGACAAATCTGGGCAGAAACAAAACTTCCTAGAAAACACATAACCAAACCAGAGAACCCCAGAAGAATTTTGGTGCGCGGCCGAGTTGACTCGGCCGCGGCTCCGCGGTGGATCGCTTGGATCGGCCGCAGATCCGCGGTCTTATCAGCGATTCAGGCGCCCAAAAATCTACAGTTTTCTCTAAAAAGCCTGCTTGTATTTTTCATGTCACTTAAAATATTTTTAAGCCTGTTTTAAAAATCGACAGAAAATACAAGTTTTGGTGTGTTTTCGGGAATTTTTCCGTGATCAAAGTTCTAACGACTTTGCTAACATGTTAGTTGTTGTTTAGCCTGGCTCTGATACCACTAAAAGGTCTATGTAACCCACCCCGGTACTTTCGGGGAGGCGGAATAGGTAAAAATCGAATTTTTCTCACAAGGAAATATAGACCAACCATGAAAGATCTTTGCTAAACAAAAACTAACAAACTAACTTAGTGTTTGTAACTACTAGGTTAGATGATTATACCTTGGTCTTGAACTCCTTCTCTTCTTGTGTTGCTTCCTGTTCTTGTGAGCTCCTTGGAGTGGTGTAGATGGCTCCTTCTCACCGTCTTCTCTTTACTAAAGAAAGATCCACCCGAAGGCCTTTACCTTGAGCTCCTACCTCAACAATGAAGTAACTAGAGTGCTTGGCTTGCTACACTAAGAACCCTAGAGTGAGTAGAGAAGTATTTTGGTGGTTTAGTCTCAAGAGCTTTTGATTTTCAACACATGAAAGATTAAAGCATTGAGAGAGGAAGAGGGAGAGCAAACCATGAGAGAGAAAGCTCATGAGAGAATGAGAGAACCCCAATCTCATATGATAAAAATATGATGATAATAATAATAATTAAGAAAATTGTGATGGTGAGTTGATTTGACCATTATCATTTCACATTTAATGCTAAGCATGCTTCAAGAAGCATCTTATGCAAAAGAAAAATATCTAGGTCAAAGTAAGTCAAAAAGTCAAATGGTCAAACCAATTTTAACCATGATACAATTATACTTAATTAATATTATTAATCATATATCTCATTCTCATTAGGGTTTGGATCAAGTCAATGGTCAAAAACCCTAATGAGGTGTCTCCCTCTCTGCCTCTGTCAACTGTATGTACGTACCCGCATTCGTATTCCGAAGAAACGCGAATACAATGAGACAAGACCAATCCCAAAACAAATAATATGATCTGGCTTAAACCAAAGCCCACTAGTAATGTCTGCCCGAACACCGAATACGCACAAGTACGCATATGTGAACAAACCCTGTCGTAAAACCATACGACCTCTACTGTATTTTGCCCAAAGGCGAACAACCTTCTGTGTGGGACTCTAAAGACTCGACACTACGCTGGCAATGGGTTTAACCACAGGCCGCAAGCGGTACTAGCTGTACATAACGGTCCCCAGGTAGATGTCGATAAGAAGACCGATGAGGTGAACCCATCCGAACTCCTACTGAGCCTAATTGTGACAATTTCCGTACAGTCCGGTCTGTTCGTCTAAGAGTATCGCATGTCGGTCCTAGGGGCGGTAAACGTCAGACCCCTAATAGCGGTACAAATTGTGTCGGAGTATAGCCCAGAACACCCTGAGAAACTACTGGAAACACTACCAGTAAATCTCGCTTGCCCTGGCCAGGGACTTTGTATAATGGCTCTCCTAGACACAGTGTGATATCAACCCCCAATACCGGGAGAGATGAATCCTGTCTAACCGTTACTGCCTCCAAGTGGTTTGGGACTGCACCCAACTACTACTTACTTGCATGACTCAATAGAACCGTAGTAGGGTAGTAATCTAATAACAGTGGGAACACACTCGAGGCGAAGTGACAGTGTCAAGTCAATGGACTAAGCTGTACTCATGTCACATTGGAACTGTTAACTGACGATAGGTATAATACCAACCAACAATTCCCGACGAGTCCTGTCCAGTGTACTCGTAACCTAACGAGCACCTGCATACTATCTCCAGTACGACGTACTGATGGCTGTGGAACAGACCATCTCCCCTGCTGGGACAAGAAGCGTATGCACCAGTCTATTTTGGAGTATCGATGCTTGTCTCGATAATCCTATGACCAGGGACCTGTATAAGAATGTGCTTATAGACTACCCAGCCCCCACTAGTGTGATCGCCATCACAACGCCGGTAGTCAAGCAAAGATCCTAAGGACTCCATCAATATGTATTAGCGATATGTTAAAAGAAATATATACACATATTAAGATAGAAACAAACCAAGTAGCATACTACTATATTGAGCAAGACTATTGTAAACCCGTATATATATATCCTAAGCTTCCAAAATGTATTATACAAACTAGTACTATACAATAATGGCCTATAGGGCATACATATCCAACAAAAATGCACAATCAAGCCTAGATCTAGAGTCATCTAGGTCAACTAGACTGCTCCTAACTGTTCCAATGGGCAAGTTGTGAGGACCTCAAATCTCCTCTTCACCGTCAATTGTAGCCAGGTAAGCATAAGTAAGGAAAGGAGGGATCCGCTCACGAATCACCGTGAGACGGGCCTTTTAAAGTTACCTTTCCCCACTTGTCTAGCTTAGGCACCACAAAGTCTGGTTTAGATAAACGATCGATGCCTACAACTATTCCTTTGTCCTATTGAGCATGACAGTCCTTATAGGCTGAGTCTAATCTTTTTTAATTAACTCGATGGTCTATGCAAAATGTTTTTTGTGATTTTTGGGGTCCTAGGAAAGGTAATGAAATCCCCACCCAATCTGGATTGGTGTTCAAGCCCCTTAAAGTCAATTTGAAAATTGTAAAGCAGTAAAACACAATCAAACACTTGCCAAAAATTATTTTTTTATTGCGGCGCAAAGAATCCTGCACAAGATCAAGTTATTGGAGAAGGGAGAGAAGGTTTTGAGCAAAGAACCCTGCAGGAAAATTTTTCAGAGGAGATCAGGGGGTTCAGAAGAAGAAAAGATGCTTACAGAGAGTTTTCCATGCGCTGACGTCACCAAGTAGCCGCGGTTCCGCGGTCAAAGGGGTTCTTCTGCGGCGAAAACGCGGTCAAGTTGTTGGTTCAGATCCCAAATGTTTTTTTGTTTCTCTATTCTGATTTTCCTCTGTCTGTTCAGATCTGATGTTTGCTGTTTTGCTCACTGGAATTTTCCAGATCTGAATCCATTCGTCGATCCTGCACAATTAAAACGAAACACCCTTCAAAAAATAACAAGATGGTAAATTTTTATATTTTATTTTTTCAGTTATTATGATTTTTTTAATTTTATATTAACCCGAAATTACAAAAAGAAAATAACTATGCTATCCTGGGCAACGGCGCCATTTGATTGTTGAGTAACTTTTATGCGCGCTTGCGCTTTCGAAAGATGAATCAAAGAATATTAACCGCAATCAAGAACAGCGTCGCTTGGTAGCTAGCCGGTTGAGTATGGGTCGGTCCACAGGGATTTTGTGTATTTTCTAGTTGTTCTAATGAGTTAATTCCAATTGTGGTAGGATTGATTATCACTAAAAACTGAAATGAGTTTGATTAGGATTAAAACCTTGCTAGGGTTAGGTTTAGGTTAAGTTTGGAAACTCAATATTTCTCACCGCTTTCTATGCCCTAATTAAGGTCTATTTAGGTGTTAAGGTAATAGTTAACAAAATGGATTAGTACCATCGGGAAGAAACTAGGTTTTTTTCTCTAGGTCCTTGTATGTCCTTTCTTAACTCTTATCCTAACCTCTATAGAAAACATACACAACCGGTCTTTAACTACGGTATCACCGCTACCTCGTGGGATAGGGTGCCGTAGTGAGCGATGTGTGTATGTATGCATAGAGTCCTATTAAAATGTATGACGGGCAAGAAAGGGGTAAGAGATTTTCATCTCTCAAACCTTCCCATTCCTAACCCTAACAAATGAGGAACTACTCACTCATTAGGGATTTGATAAAAAGAGACATTTTTATGATTGTTTTTAATAACCTAATTATCTAAACTACGGCAAATAAATAAAAGTTATAATTATGGCAGATAAATAAAATTAACTAGGGCAGAAAGGAAAATTAACTAGGGCAAGGTAAAGAAAAAGACTTACTTTTTATTTGATGCACTCTTCAAACATTACAAGAATTAAAATTCTGAATTTAAGAATTAAAATGAGGCATAGGAAAAGGCATGCTCCAAAAAGAGTTTTAGGGTTTCTATTTATAGATTAAAGAAACCCTAGGGTTTACATCTGATCCCTATCTGCATTTACAAAACTACCTTAAAAAACTAGTCAACACACCGCCACCTCCGTTAAATTTTGCACCGACACGTGCTTACCATGGCCGCGGATCCGCGGCCAACTTGGAGGATCTTTGGCTGAGTTCTTCTGGTGTTCTTTCTGTTGCTTTTTACTTGGCTTTTCTTCACTTGGTTCTTCAGAATGTCTTCTAGTTTCTTCTAGATTTCCACAGTGCATAATGTCGTGGACTTTTACCGTTTGCTCCATGTTGAAGTTTTGAATCTTGTGCTACCTTTGTGCAATCGAACTGTTTGCTGATCTTCGTTTGTTCCTCAAACTTTAGGCGGCATGGTAAAGATTCTTCTATTTGTTGGTCGTAGTCTCACTTTTGTCGCGTCTTTTCATCATTTTCACTGTTTTATTCCGAGAACCTTTAGCCTACAACTATGTAGTAGACATGGATCAAAAGCACCTGTTTATTTGTAAAATGAATAAGAATGGGGAATATAATAATGCAAAATTATGATATGAACAGGTGGTAGTGGAAGCATTCCCCTCTTCCTGACGCGGCAGCCTCTATCTTTTCCTTTCCCGGTGCCTTTTTCACTCTTCCTCTCTGCTTGATGGGATTCTTCTTCTTCTTTCCCTTGGCCTTAGCTTTCGGGATGGAAGAGGAAGACGGCCCAGCAATTAGAGCGGGAGTTTTCGCTATGTTTAGCATGCTCTCTGCACTCCTCAACATATTGAAGAGTTCAGGAAGTGACTTCTCTATACTGTGCATGTTGAAGTTCACAATGAACTGAGAAAAGCAGGGGGAGGGACTGTAGAACATTATCAACATACTGTTCGTTCTCCATGGTCCAATCCAGGTCCTCTAGTTCTTCGATAAGTCCTATCATCTTCAATACATGGTCACCTACAGACGTTCCAGCAGCCATCCATATCTGAAACAACTTTCGAGATGTCTTGTATCGGAGAGTGCGAGATTGCTCTCCATACAACTCCTTTGTATGGAGAAAGATGGATTGTACATCCATCTTCTCATGCTTCTTCTGATGTTCATTGTTTATAGAAGCAAGCGTGAGGCGTTTGGCTGTTGCACAGTCTATATCCCATGTTTTGCAGATTTCTTTATCCGCAACTGAAGAATCAGGGTCTGGGCTGAAGGGGATGGAATAGTCAGGACGTATCCGACCTTATCATAAGTTAGGGCAATATTTACGTTCTTTAGCCAATCTTTGTAATTCGGTCCCGTGAGTTTATTCCTGTCTAATAAAAGCTTAAGTCCCGTCATAAGTATCTGCCATTAGGAGAGAAAAGAAGACACTTGGCGATTGCTCTTGCATGATTAGATTGGTTATTAATCTTATCTAATTGATATCTCCTACTGCTTTTATCAAGTTTTCCTTCAAACCTTAAAAAGAAAATTAGCCAGGATTAATTGCAATCTACAAGTTCGCTAACCGGATGGCCAGGCTAGCGTCGGTACTCCGAGGGAGGTTTCCCGTGCTTTCGTACGGACCTAATTAAAATAAACCTCATTTTCCTATAGGCGTAACCCCGTTGACACCTTTCTAGACACCTACTGATTTAGCTAATTGTAAAGTGCAAAACTCTCCCGGGAGCAACTTTTACTCATAGTGGGATCGAGATCCAACTATCAAATAGAAGGTATGCAATCTCATTGCAAATTTCAACTCTTGAAATTACTGATATGGTTTTTACTCCTGGTGACTTATGACCTTAACTATGGTCAACAAATCATAAGCACTAGTGAAGTTCTACCCGCCATTTTGTGATTGATTTAGACCCACCCGCATGACCCTTAACTATGGTCAACAAAGTCATACGAATGTCCTAATCGATCGCATCAAATGCTTTGTAGGAAGACATCATTAGCTACCGTACACCATGCCTTAACTATAGTCAACAAATGTGGCACGAATACTAAGTACTTTGCTTCCAAAAATAGTGGAGGGCAACAGATGGTTTTTATGAAAACCCTTAACTTTTTGAACTTGATATCGTTGTAGAATCTAGTGTAAGGAGTGGTTTAAGCTCCAGTTTAAAAATCGAATGGTTTTGTAATATCTTTCTAATTTTGCTAAAGAGGTAACTCCCGATGAAGGGATCTCGGCTCTTTTCTTATCGAATAAGGTGCTGGATATTCATGAATACCACGATGCAAAGCAAAAATTAGATCAACTATAAAAACAATCGAGTGCTTTGTAACATTTGCTAGTTTCGCTAAAGGGGTCACTCCCGGTGAAGGGATCTCGGCCCTTTCCTCATCGAACGAGGTGCTGGATATTCATCAAGGAATACCACTATGCAAAGCAAAAACTAGAGTTACCCATTTTAAAAAGTTTGATTCTACAACATCTTTAGCTTTTTTTTTCTTAACATTAATCACATTAATGTTGTCCTATCATTTACGTTTCCTAAACATCACAGAAAAGAAACGAAAATAGAACGTACGCTTATGCCATTTGCATTCGCCACAGAGCCCCGTCATGCACCGTTAGGTTACTTAACTAACGGCAGAGCAGGGGCTGGACTAGCGCGGGTGCAAAACATAAGCAACGTTTATTATATATCTCATATATAAATATCCATTCGTCACACGCATTTATAAACATTCCATATCATAGATGAATACATTGGATATACTAGGAATTCCGTATTTCATTTAAACCCTTAACGAAAGACGGGTTCCACGATCGTGATGAATAGCCAAACCCCACCATAGACTCCTACGGGTGAGGCAAACTATCCGCCAAATTCCTGAAGTGAGCAACCTCCCTCAACAAAGTGAGTAGGCCACTCGGCACTTCGAGAACCCGGTAGTTTGTGCACCCCACCTTGAGTCTATCCTAGAAGCAAAAACAGTAAAAAAAAATAAATTATACAACGGTGGCTACAATCTCAACCTGGATGTGCCCTGCAAAATAATATTACATCGCTTTTTACAAATTACATGAATGAAAGAAAAGAAAAGCACTCTTCTCACATCCTCCGGTTATTCATCCACGGCGATCCAACACATTCATATACACATACCATCACATGATATACATATGTGCAACCCCCACTAATCGTCCTATAGCAATTAGTGGACGCTTCAAACACATAACCAACTGAAAAGCACATTAAAAGTTCGATTTCGAAACACTCTGATTTCCCCTAACACTTAGGTTACATGTAACATTTTGAAAATTTAGAATAAATAAAATTAATCAATTAAATAATAAAATTCCAATTTAAAAAGTTATTAAAATAAAATAGAACATTTTCATAAGTAGTATGCGAAACAAATTAAATTGAAATTTTAGTATGTAACATTAATCAATTACAAGGGTTTTAGTGATAAATTTAGCTTCATATTAAGAAAATGGTGTTTATATAATAACATAAGTAGTGAAGGGTCTTTTGTAAAAAAATTTAGGAAAATGTGCAAATTAGAATTATTAAGGGTGTAAGTGAAAGAGGGGTTAAATAAGGTTTTAGTTCAGAATTTTATCACAAGATAAATAAAATTGGAATGATAATATATTGACACATCCTACTTGCATGCATAATACATACACAACACCTCCTATTTGCATGAGAGTGGCACACCCTTGTTGGTGACACCTCCTCCTACGCCTCACTCTTCCCTTTACCATATATATTAGGTGTTCAGATCAATTAATCAAATTAAACTTCTGAAATTTCAAAACCTAAGAGAAAGAAAACACTTAGCTAATAAAAAGAAAAAAAGAAAAGAGAAGTGAAGAAGAAGAACTAAGCTAAGGATTTCCACTTTCTAGCTAGGAGCTAAGAATTTGGGTGTCTTAGAGGAAGCTTTTCAACCATCTTCAGTAGGTAAAATTCCTAACTCGGTAGATTATAGTTCTGTAATTGTAAAATTTAGAAATCGAATATCGAATTTTTGGTAAAACTTAGCTCTGTAGTAATCTGCTATTATTCAGAGAAAAATCAACTTAACCAAACAATGCCTAAATATTGTATGTTGGACCTAGAACAAACCCTATGAGTACGAACCAGGGGGATCGGTTTTTGGCCGGCGAGCTATAGAGGAATTCCGGCGTTGCCGGATTGTTATAGGAGTTTGGTGTTTTGGGTTTTTGGGTAGGTCTCTGTATCATTGTTAGGATATTTTGGTATTGTTTAAAATAGTTAATTTAACTGTATATAAAATCTGGGAACTAATATCAGAAAAGGCATCAAAAATCTAAAATACGACACGGTAAATTCGTAACGCGTTTAAGTTTCTGTTGCAAACAGCGAGAGGTTAAAACTCAGTTAGTATAGGTGTTAGAGAGTTTAAATTAGTCGTATGTAGTATAGTTAGTACGTGAAACTCGTATTTCTATTTTTCGCTGTATCGAAAATAGCCGTTTCCTTATACAAGTTAATTTCGATGTTAGATTCAAATACGGAAACTTTGGAGGCCGCAAGGAAGGGAAAAGGATTGGCGATTTCTGAGTAGTACGACGTATTCCGGTGAGTAGACTAAATATCTACCAGGGGATCTAGTAAAGATGGCGTGATACGCCCGTAGTTAGGTTTAAATACAAGTTTTTCTTTTGTATGTTAAATTTATCATATGCATTCTTAAATCTATATATATACCTTCAGGATTAATACTTGTTAGAACACTGCACCATTATTGACGAGTTATGCCGCACATGCACATATCTACATGTTACACTACACCTCGTTAATATTAACATGTCACTTCACACTTAGAAATTATTCTGTTAAAAATGATTCTTATCATACCTTAAGTATCAATATTCGTAGTAATTAGCATATATGACATCATATTTCGTATTTAAGTATTAGTGGTTGATATAAAAGGCATTTGTATTATTGAGGATTTATGGTTTTAAGCTTTTATATACTATTACGAAAAATCAGTGATTTACATGATTATGTGTCACGTCCACCATGATATGTCGTTTTTATGATTTGGTTTTATTCCGGACCGAGTTGGGGGTCATACGGTTACGGATTTACAATTTTATCCAGACTGAGTTGGTGGCCATACAGTTGGATACATGGTGGACTCGGTCGAGACCCAGAGGCAGGAAAGCCGCACTTTAGGCGAGGAGCCTAATGTGGATACTCGATTCTAGAGACAGTTATGAACACGGCGAATATCTAGATGATACCGACCGATGTTATTGATTACAGGATCGTTCGAGGAATGATGCCTGATGAAACACCGAAGATTTGTGTCGATGTTAGGCATGGAAAAAAATGAACATGATTTGGAAAATTATTGATGAGATTTCGGTTTTGATTCATATATGGAGTATTACATATTCATTCCTCCACCTGTTATCATGCATCATATTCACTATTGTTGAAATTAGTTCTAGTTCCTCATATTTACATTATCGGCCGTTATATGTTAGTTATATTCACTGAGTTGGCAACTCACACCCGTTGTGCCACAGTTTCTTGCAGGAGTCGAGTGGACGGTTAGCTACAGTGCAGATCCGCTTATTAGATTGTTATCGCATCTTTTGCTAGATGGGTTACATATATAGTAACCTTCTCTTTTGGTATTGTATATTGAATCTAGAGTATCTCCATCAGACCCTGTATTATGACTTAGAACGAGAAGTGGTTGTATGTATATTATTTGGCGGATGAGATCGTTTCGTTATGTTAATTGATATTTCTTTTACTTATGTCTGAGATCCTTATTGATGTCATATAAAGTTGTATATTTATTTCCACTGTTGACATTGTTGATCCCAACCAGGGATGCAACCAAACTAAACACTTTATACTTGCTTTTATTATTATTTCAATAGGAAGTTACGGTTAAAATCTTAAATACATAAAACTGTGATTTTTACTTAAAAAACTAAATTTTCCTAAAGTTCCGCAAAAAGGGTTTTGATCTTGGTTTTTGGCTTACTCAGGTTGTGTAGATATCTTTAGATATTATACAATCTAAGTGCCGGTCACATCCAAACTTTTGGTCGTGAAAAAGTTGGTATCAGAGCTTAGGATTAACCTTACGGAATCGAGTAGTTAGTTAAGGTAAGTCGACTTGAGTTCGTTACGTAGGATGACCATTGGTTTGATGGAGTAGGTGAATTAGGATGAGTGCAGTACCGTACGTATGTTCCGCGGCATATTTACGCTACGATACTCAGCCTAAGTAACCTTAGGAGATGTTTGTTTGTACTTCTTTCCTTAATTCCGTGTATCTTGTGATTCAATTGCAATGTCCTTATCAATCCTGTTTTTTTACTCCAGCCGCTATCTCATTAACGACTACGGGGACTCAGAGTACCGCTGTTCGAGATGAGATTGGAGCGGGCTCGTCAGAAACAGGGACAGACCTGGGCAGTACGCCTATCTTTCATGAACCGATTGATCCACTCTATATTAATCATATAGCTAGGATGGAGACAAATATTCAAGAGATGCGCCGAATGATCAGATCCTTGCTAAAGATTAGTCGAGCACGGAGATCGACCACTACTCCACGTATGGGTGTTCAGAGACCAAGGCAAATTCGTAATAATACATCAGCACCAAGATGTGTTCGTAGAGGCCGTGGCAGATTCTGTATTGATCAGTTCTATCATATATACCCATATGTTCATCAGCCCGTGCAAAGATGTTTCAGGTGTAGGTGTCCGTATCACTTTATTAGGGATTGTCTCGTAAGGCGACATGGTGAGGCATCGGTCTCACATGTGACTTCACCACCTTCGCCACCTTCTCTAAGCACATTCCTCCTACAACTGTTGTTGTTCCATGCCAGATCAATGGCCATAGAGGCCGTGGTCGTGACGGTCGTAATTCGAGAGTACGAGAAGGTTCAGGCAGATTCAATTCAGGCCGCAGTTTTGGTCGAGATAGGACTCAGGGCCAGATGTTCAGTTCGTACCCCGTTGAGCAGAAGCTCCCATCTACCTGTTTTAGTTGTGGACGTCCAGGGCATTTTGCTAGGAATTGTAGACTCTAAAGAAGGACGTCGGGATGCTAGTAGGGACCAGGCTTGGGTCTTTACTTGACTCCATAGGATGCCCAGACATTCAATGCAGTCGGAACAGGTATTCTTTCAGTATGTTCCTTAAACGCGCATATTCTAATTGATTCTGTTTCTACGCATTCATACGTATTTGCACACTTTGCACTTTCTCTAGGAAAAGTGTTGTCGTTGTTAAAATTACTGCTGGTTATGATTACTCATGTAGGAGATTCTTTTATAGCTCGACATGTATTCAGGTCACGTTCATTACGTATTGGGGATAGAGATTCTTTAGTTGATCTGATTCTCCTGGATATGTTAGATTTTGATATACTTCTTGGTATGGATTGGTTGGCCGTTTGTCATGCTTATGTAGATTGTCGGGGGAAAGCGGTCAGATTTTTTTTCCAGGCGAACCGATCTTTGTTGTGCAAGGAGACGGTAATGTAACTCCTGCCAATATGATTTCTGCTCCTTGTGCGGGACGACTCTTGAAGAAGGGTTGTCATGGGTTCTTAGCATTTATTCAGAACTTAGGAGTTGCTGATGTCCCGTTGGACCGTGTTCCGATCGCACGAGAATTTTCGAATGTGTTTCCTACTGAATTACCAGGATTACCGCCCGATCGCGATATCGAATTTTGCATTGACTTGATTCCAGGTGCGGGACCTATTTCTATACCACGTTACCGGATGGCCCCGACGGAGTTGAAGGAACTCAAAAGCCAGTTGCAAGAGTTGTTAGATAGAGAACTTGTTCGTCCAAGTGTATCGCCGTGGGGAGCTCCTGTCTTGTTTGTTAAGAAGTATGATGGTAGCATGAGACTGTGCATAGACTACAGACAGCTGAATCGAGTTACTGTGCGAAATAGGTATCCACTAGCTCGTATCGATGACTTATTCGATCAGCTGCAGGGAGCTGGCTACTTCTCAAAAATTGATTTGCGGTCAGGGTATCACCAATTGAGGGTTCGGAAGGATGATATTCCGAAGACTGCTTTTCGCACACGATATGGGAATTACGAGTTCTTGGTGATGTCGTTCGGACTCACCAACGCCCCAGCAGCTTTCATGGATATGATGAACCGTATTTTCCGGCCATTCCTTGATCAGTTCATTATAGTATTCATTGATGTTATTCTTGTCTATTCCCGGAGTCGGGAGGAACACGAGCAGCATTTGCACATCACGTTGCAGATCTTGAAGGAGCATCAGCTGTTCGCTAAATTCTCCAAGTGTGCTTTCTGGATGGATAGTGTAGATTTCTTGGGTCACGTAGTTACAAGAGATGGGATAGTGTGGACCCAAAGAAGATCGAAGTGGTACAGCACTGGCCCAGACCTGTGTCAGTTACTGAGGTCCGTAGTTTCTTAGGTCTGGCAGGTTATTATAGACATTTTGTGCAGGATTTTTCTTGGATCGCTGCACCGTTGACCGGATTGACTAGGAAGGAAGTTCCATTTCTTTGGACAGATACATGTGAGCAGAGTTTCCAGCAGTTGAAGACTCATTTGACGACTGCACCTGTCTTATCTTTACCTTCTGGGTCTGGTGGTTTTGTTATGTATTGTAATCCTTTTCGAGTGGGTTTAGGCTGTGTGTTGATGCAGCACGGCAGGCTTGTAGCTTATGCTTCTCGGCAGTTGAAGAGGCACGAGCAGAACTACCCCACTCATGATTTGGAGATGGCTGCTGTAGTTTTCGCACTGAAGATTTGGAGGCATTACTTGTATGGAGAGTCGTGCCAGATTTTTACAGATCATAAGAGCTTGAAGTATATTTTTCAGCAAAGGGATCTGAATCTAAGGTAACGTAGATGGATGGAACTCGTGAAGGATTATGATTGTGAGATCTTGTATCATCCAGGCAAAGCGAATGTAGTAGCAGATGTTTTGAGTCGGAAGCCGGGAGGTAGCTTATCTCATTTGCACACCTTACAGAGACAGTCTTCTACAGACTGGCAGATTTTATGTGATAGCCGTGTACAGTTCGAGTTTACATCGACAGGAGGACAGTTAGCACATGTTCACACCCGTCCCCAGTATTGGATCGTATTCGAAAGACACGGACCGCAGATGCTCGTATATCGAAGATTATGGATCAGGTTAGGCAGGGCAGAGAGTCGGAGTTTGTGATAGATGACCATGGAGTATTACGTTTTGGGACTCGTCTCTGTGTGCCAGATTCGGATGGACTGAGACGTGAGATCTTAGAGGAGGCCCATCGGTCATCATATAGTATTCATCCTGGTTCCACCAAGATGTATCATGACTTGAAGGATGTTTATTGGTGGGAAAGAATGAAGAAGGATGTTGCAGAGTTTGTTTCAAGATGCTTGACTTGTGAACAAGTCAAGGCCGAACACAAGAGGCCGGCAGGAGAGTTGCAGCCTTTGCCCATTCCGGAGTGGAAATGGGAACAGATTTTCATGGATTTCTTTATGGGTCTTCCCAGGACTAGCAGAGGGTATGATTCCATCTGGGTGATTGTAGATAGATTGACAAAGGCAGCTCACTTTCTACCGGTGAAGACGACGTATGGGTTTTCGCAGTATGCTCAGATTTATATCAACGAGATTGTACGATTGCATGGAGTTCCGACGTGTATAGTATCCGATAGGGGTACCCAGTTTACCAGTAGGCTATGGCAGAAACTTCAAGAAGCTCTTGGTACACGATTGAGTTTTAGTACAGCTTTCTACCCACAGACAGATGGTCAGTCAGAGCGGACCATTCAGACTCTAGAGGATATGCTTAGAGCTTGCAGCCTTGATTTTGGTGGTGGTTGGGATCGTCACTTAACTTTGATAGAATTCTCATACAACAACAGTTTTCAGGAGACGATCCAAATGGCACCCTTTGAAGCTTTGTATGGGAGGAAATGTCGATAACCCGTTTGCTGGACTGAACTGAGCGAGAGTAGCATTTTGGCACCGCAGATAGTACAGGAGACTACGGAAAAGATTCAGTTGATACAAGACAGAATGAGAGCGGCCCAGTGCAGACAGAAATCATATGCAGATCAACGACGTCGTAGACTCAAGTTTCAGGTGGGAGATCATGTGTTTCTTCATGTATCTCTGATAAAAGGTGTGATGCGTTTCGGAAAAAAGGGGAAGCTCAGCCCCAGATATGTCGGACCTTATGAGATTCTGGAGAGAGTGGGTGCTGTGGCTTATCATTTAGCACTTCCACCCAGTTTTCCCGATGTGCATCTGGTATTTCACGTGTATATGCTTCGCAAGTATCTTCACGATCCTTCTCACGTGATCCAGCATCAGACTTTACAGCTTGAGCCGAATTTATCCTACACAGTGCCGCCAGTAGCTATTCTTGACCGGCAGGCAAAGAAACTGAGATCAAGGGGACTTCCATCTGTAAAGGTTCTTTGGCGAGGAACGAATCGCAAGGAGATTACTTGGGAGACCGAGAATGCGATGCGGAAGAAATTTCCACATCTTTTTGAAGGTACGTCTAGTTAAGTTTTAAATTCGGGGACCGAATTTTCTTAAGAGGGGAATATTGTAACATTTTGAAAATTTAGAAATAAATAAAATTAATCAATTAAATAATAAAATGCCAATTTAAAAAGTTATTAAAACAAAATAGGACATTTTCATAAGTAGTATGTGAAACAAATTAAATTGAAATTTTAGTATGTAACATTAATCAATTACAATGGTTTTAGTGATAAATTTAGCTTCATTTTAAATAAATGGTGTTTATATAATAACATAAGTAGTGAAGAGTCTTTTTGTAAAAAAATTTAGGAAAAATGTGCAAATTAGAATTGTTAAGGGTGTAAGTGAAAGAGGGTTAAATAAAGTTTTAGTTCAGAATTTTATCACCAGATAAATAAAATTGGAATGATAATACATTGACACATCCTACTTGCATGCACAATACATACACAACACCTCCTCTTTGCATGAGAGTGGCACACCCTTGTTGGTGACACCTCCTCCTACACCTCACTCTTCCCTTTACCATATATATTATGTGTTCAGATCAATTAATCAAATTAAACTTCTGAAATTTCAAAACCTAAGAGAAAGAAAACACTTAGAGCTAATAAAAAGGAATAAAAGAAAAGAGAAGTGAAGAAGAAAAACTAGGCTAAGGATTTCCACCTTCAAACTAGGAGCTAAGGATTTGGGTGTCTTAGAGGAAGCTTTTTAACCATCTTCAGTAGGTAAAATTCCTAACTCAGTAGATTATAGTTCTGTAATTGTAAAATTTAGAAATCGAATATCGAATTTTTGGTAAAACTTAGCTCTGTAGTAATCTGCTATTATTCAGAGAAAAATCAACTTAACCGAACAATGCATAAATATTGTATACCTAGAACAAACCCTAGGAGTACGAACCATGGGGATCGGTTTTTGGCCGGCGAGCTATAGGGGAATTCCGGCGTCGCCGGATTTTTATAGAAGTCTGGTGTTTTTGGTTTTTGGGTAGGTTTCTGTATCATTGTTGGGATATTTTGTTATTGTTTAAAATAGTTAATTTAACTGTATATAAAATCTGGGAACTAATATCAGAAAAGGTATCAAAAATTTAAAATATGACACGGTAAATTCATAACGCGTTTAAGTTTCTGTTGCAAACAGCGAGAGGTTAAAAATCAGTTAGTATAGGTGTTAGATATTTTAAATTAGTCGTATGTTGTATAGTTAGTACGTGAAACTCGTATTTCTATATTTCGCCGTATCGAAGTTAGCCGTTTCCTTATACAAGTTAATTTCGATGTTAGATTCAAATACGGAAACTTTGGAGGCCACAAGGAAGGGAAAAGGATTGGCGATTTCTGAGTAGTACGACGTATTCCGGTGAGTAGACTAAACATCTACCGGGGGATCTTGTAAAGATGGCGTGATACGCCCGTAGTTAGGTTTAAATACAAGTTTTGCTTTTGTATGTTAAATTTATCATATGCATTCTTAAATCTATATATATACCTTCAGGATTAATACTTGTTAGAACACTGCACCATTATCGACGAGTTATGCCGCACATGCACATAACTACATGTTACACTACACCTCGTCAATATTAACATGTCACTTCACACTTAGAAATTATTCTGTTAAAAATGATTCTTATCATACCTTAAATATCAATAGTCGTAGTAATTAGCATATATGACATCATATTTCGTATTCAAGTATTAGTGGTTGATATATGAGGCATTTGTATTATTGAGGATTTATGGTTTTAAGCTTTCATATACTATTACGAAAAATCAGTGATTTTCATGATTATGTGTCGCGTCCACCATGATATGTCGTTTTTATGATTTTGTTTTATTCCGGACCGAGTTGGGGGTCATACGGTTACGGATTTACAATTTTATCCAGACTGAGTTGATGGCCATACAGTTGGATACATGGTGGACCCGGTCGAGACCCAGGGGCAGGAAAGACGCACTTTAGGCGGGGAACCTAATGAGGATACTCGATTCCGAAGACATTTATGAACACGGCGGATATCTAGATGATACCGACCGATGTTATTGATTACAGGATCGTTCGAGAAATGATGCCTGATGAAACACCGAAGATTTGTATCGATATTAGGCACGGAGAAAAATGAACATGATTTGGAAAATATTTGATGAGATTTCGGTTTTGATTCATATATGGAGTATTACATATTCATTCCTCCACCTGTTATCATGCATCACATTCACTATTGTTGAAATTAGTTCTAGTTCGTCATATTTATATTATCAGCCATTATATGTTAGTTATATTCACTGAGTTGGCAACTCGCCTCCGTTGTGCCACAGTTCCTTGCAGGAGTCGAGTGGATGGTTAGCTACAACGCAGATCCACTTATCAGATTGTTATCGCATCTTTTGCTTGGTGGGTTACATATATAGTAACCTTCTCTTTTTATATTGTATATTGAATCTAGAGTATCTCCATCAGACCCTGTATTATGACTTAGAACGAGAAGTGGTTGTATGTATATTATTTGGCAGATGAGATCGTTTAGTTATGTTAAATGATATTTCTTATACTTATGTCTGAGATCCTTATTGATGTCATATAAAGTTGTATATTTATTTCCGCTGTTGACATTGTTGATCCCAACCAGGGATGCAACCAAACTAAATACTTTATACTTGCTTTTATTATTATTTCAATAAGAAGTTATGGTTAAAATCTTAAATATTTAAAACTGTGATTTTTACTTAAAAAACTAAATTTTCCGAAAGTTCCGCAAAAAGGGTTTTGATCTTGGTTTTTGATTTACTCAGGTTGTGTAGATATCTTTAGATATTATACAATCTAAGTGCCGGTCACATCCAAACTTTGGGTCGTGACATTACATCACATGTAATCCGTAAATAATTAAACAATACCACAAAACCAAAAACACAGAGTACAGAGAACCCTAAAAAACCCAAGCTCTTACACTATTAACGAACGGGCGACACCAGATATTTTGAGACTGTCGCCGGGAAAAGTCCGGTGGTTGGGGCTCGTTTTTCTAGGGTTGTCTAGTTATCTCATAACAAGTATTCTGCACATGCTTAAAAAAATTTTAGATCTTTTAAAAATTTCCAGAGAGCCGTCTTGGGTTTGTGGTTTTGGAGTTGTTTCGTGTTCGAAACTTTAAACATCGTCTAAACAACTAGTTGTGGTTTAGTTAGGCTCTGATACCATCTCAGTAGATGTTGCACACCCTCACAACACTTGTGAAGAGGCGGAAGTGGCAAAAAATAATTTTCTTGCATGCAACGCCTACTTTAAACCTAGATCTTGTGCTAAACCATAACTAGAATCCCTATCTAGAGATCTTATCTACTATGATAGGGGGTTATACCTTGAGAGTCGGTCCTTCGGTTTTTCGTTTGGATGCGACTCCTAGGATCCTCGGATGCTTGAAATGTCATCGATCTCCGGTCACCTCAAGACATAGATGATCCACCTGAGATTTATAGAACAAGCTTCAAACTCTTCTCAAGAGTTAACAAAAAAATCAAGTGTGCTAGAAATGATCACTTAGATGATTTAAAGATCAAGTAGTGGACTACTTTTAGTCCTAAGCTTTTGATTCACAACACATGTGAAGGGTAAAGCTAGGAGGAGGAAGAAGGAGATAATGAGGAGAGAGAAGATGAGAGTGATGAATGAAAAAAACAAGCATGGAAAAATGATATTGCTCAATGAAAATAATTCTAAACAGTAATTCTACATCTTTTGCCTGAACCAGGGAAATCTCTGTGTGGGAATCTAAAGACTCGACAGTACGCTGGCAGTGGGTTTAACAACAAGCACATCAGTGGCACTAGCTGTGCATAACGGCTACCCAGGTACATGACGAAAAGGTGGCCGACGAGCGAACTCATCACAACCCTAACGAGCCTGTAAGCAGCACTTACCGTATAGTCCGGTCTCTTCTTCTGATACGTCGCATATGAAGTCTAGGGGTGGTAAATGTCAGACCCCAGTAACTTTATAAGTCATGCTGATTTACGGACCATAACGGTTTGAGAAACTATTGATAATTCTTATCAGTAAATCTCGAGAACCCAGGCCAGGGATTTGCTGTCATGGCCGATCAAGCATAGCGCGACATCAACTCCCTATACCGGGAGAGACGAAACCCTTCCTATCACTCACTGCATCCATGTGATTCCGGACTGTACCCAAAATCCACCTGTTTGCATGACTCAGAAGAGCCGTGGTCGGGAGGAAATCAAAGCACAGTGGGAATCACACAAGACACTATGACTATCTCGGGTCTACAGACTAACCTGTACAAATGTCACCAGAGAACTGCTATCTGACAATAGGTATATATATCATCAAGGAGTTCTCGGCGAGTCCTATTCGGTGTACCCATTCTCCAATGAGCACCTGTGTACAATCTTTGATGTTGAACACCAATGGTTATGGGATCAACCATCGCCCCCAGGGTTAAGAAACGTACATACTAGTCTACTCAGGTAATATCTGTTAGTGTATATGCCCTAGAGGCCATTACTGTATCATACTAGTTTGTATATTACTTGATGGAAGCTTGGGATATTCACAGTTGTATAGACAATCTTGCTCGAAATGGTAGTATGATACTTGGTTTGTTTCTACTTTAATGTGTGAATGTGTTTCTTTTAGCATATCGCCTATACACATTAGTGGAGCCCATAGGATCTTTGCTTGATTACCAGCGTTGTGATGGCAGTCACACTAGTGGGGGCTGGGTAATCTACAAGCACATCCTTATATAGGTCCCTAGTCGTAGGATTATCGAGACGGGGCATCGATACTCCGGAGTAGACTAGCGTATGCGCTTCTCATCACAGCAGGAGAGATGGTCTGTCCCACAGCCATTAGTACGTCGTACTTGAGATAGTATGCGGGTGCTCGTTAGGTTACGAGTACACTGGACAGGACTCGTCAGGAACTGTTGGTTGGTACTATACCTATCGTCAGTTATCAGTTCCCAGGTGACATGAGTACAGCTTAGTCCGTTGACTTGACACTGTCACTTCGCCTCGAGTGTGTTCCCACTATTCTTAGATTGCTACCCTACCACGGCTCAAATGAGTCGTGTAAACAGGTAGTAGTTGGGTGCAGTCCCGAAGCACTTGGTGGCAGTGACGGTTAGACAGGATTCGTCTCTCCCGGTATTGGGGGTTGATATCGCGCTGTGTCTAGGAGAGCCATTACACAAAGTCCCTGGTCAGGGCAAGCGAGATATACTGGTAGCGTTTCCAGTGTTATCTCAGGGTGTTCTGGGCTACACTCCGACATGACTTGTACCGCTATTAAGGGACTGACGTTTACCGCCCCCTAGGCCCGACATGCGATACTCTCAGACGAACAGACCGGACTGTATGGAGATTGTCACATTCAGGCTCAGTAGGAGTTCAGATGGGTTCACCTCATCAGTCTTCTTATCGGCATCTACCTGGGGACCTTTACATATAGCTAGTACCGCTTGCGGCCTGTGGTTAAACCCACTGCCATCGTAGTGTCGAGTATTTAGTGTCCCACACAGAGGGTTATTCGCCTTAGGGCAAAACAGAGTAGAGGTCGCATGGTTTTGCGACGGGGTTCGTTCACATCCGCGCACTTGTGCACGTTTGCTGTCCGGGGAGTTATTACTAGTGGGCTTTGGTTTAAACCAGATCCTAGTATTTGTTTTGAGATTAGTTTTATCTCATTGTATTCGTGTTCTTCAGAACACGGGTGCGGGTGTGTATGCACAGTTGACAGAGGCAGAGGATTCTCATTAGGGTTGTTGACCGTTGACTTTTTCTAAACCCTAATGAGAATGAGAAATATGATTAATAATATTAATTAAGGATAATTGTGCCATGGTTAGGTTGACCATTTGACTTTTGTTGACTTGTTGATTTTGGTTGACCGGTTGACTATTGTTGACATGTTGACCATCATCATTTCATTTCAAAGATGCTTCTTGTTTCTTGCAAATGGATTAAATGATGAAATGATAATGGTCATTCATAAACTAACCATCACAATTTCTTAATTATTATTATTATCATTATTATTCTTATTTTGTGAGCATGGTTGTAAAATTCCATTCTCATTCTCACTTGCTCACTCTCTCACATCCATTAGCTCATCCTCTTCCTCTCTCTCAAAGCTCTCATCTCTCATGTGTTGAGAACTATGAGCTCTTTAGATAAAACCACCAAAATTCCTCTCTACTCATTCTAGGGTTCTAGGTTTAGCAAGCCAAGCACTTTAGTTATCTCTAGGTTGAGGTAGGAGCTCAAGGTAGAGGCCTTCGGGTGGATACTTCTTCGGCAAAGAGAAGACTACGAGGAGGAGCCGTTCAAACCACTCCAAGGAGCAAGAAGAGAAGGAGTTCAAGACCTATGTATAACCTTCTAACCGAGTAGCTAAACTTGTAGTTAGTTTGCTAGGTTTTTGTTTAGCAAAGATCCTCTAGTTTAGGTCCATGTTGCCTTGTGTTAAAAATCGCTTTTTACCTCTCCCGCCTCCCCGCAAGCACCGGGGTAGGCAATGTGGACTTACAGTGGTATCAGATCCAAGCTAAACAACAACTAGCTTGTTAGCAAAGTTTTTAGAATTTCGATCTGAGAAAAAATCGCAAAACACGTCAAAATCATCATGTTTCTGCCAATTTTTAAAACAGCCTTAAAAATATTTCCACATATCTTAAAAATCAGTGCAGGGTTTCCTAAGAACACCCAAGAAAAACGAGCCCATGACTCGACCAGACCGCCGCGGAAGCGCGGCGAAACCATGCGTTTCGCCACGGATCCGCGGCCGAGTCAACTCGGTCACGACTCGGATTTGCTGCAGTGTTCTTAGTTTGATGTTTTGTGATTTTTGAGATACTTTGTTTCTGCCCAGATTATCCAGAAAACAATGTTGTGTTTAGGGTAGTTACAAATCCGTATTTTGATCTAAGTTCTATAAACTTTGGCTAATTTGTTATATCTGTAATGTGATATATGTACTGAACGTCGACTAATCGCTATACGTCGATTAGTGGGGGTTGTGCATATCTGTAATCTGTAATGTTGTTGGATTATGTATATGAACTTGTTGGATTGTCGCCGATGAATAGCCAGGGTTTGTGAGATGAGAGTTTGTTTATCTTTCATTTGATGTAATATGTAAATTGATGTAATATTATTTCATAGCCGCACATCCGGGATGAGGTTGTAGCCGCCATTGTATATTATTTCTTTTACTGTTTTTGCTCCTATGATAGACCCAAGGTGGGGTGCACAAACTACCGGGTACTTTGAAGTGCCAAGTGGCCTACTCACGTTGTTGAGGGAGGTTGCTTCACTTCGGGTACTTGGCGGGTAGTTTGCCGCACCCATAAGGGTCTAGGGTGGGGTTTGGCTATTCATCATGACCGTGTAATCCGTCTTTCGTTGCAGGCTCGAATGAAACACGGATTCCTAGCATATCCAATGTGTTCATCTGTGATCTGGAATGGCTATCATTGCATCTGACGAATGTATATATCTATATATGATATCTAGTAGGCGTTACTTATGTTTTGCATCCGCGCTAGTCCAGCCCCCGCTCTGTCATTAGTTAAGTAACCTAACGGGTGATGACGGGGCCCCGTGGCGAATACGGATGGCATAAGCGTACATCATATTTTCGTTGTTTTCTGCAATGGTAGGATTAATTGATGGGACGCATTAAATTAATGCAAGAAAATAAACCAAAGTAAAGTCGTTGGAACAATTTCGAAACCACCCGGTTTCTTTTCAAAACAGAAAACTTTTAAAACGCGGAGCTTGAACCACTCCTTTTAAAAGCTATCACGTTCCTTCGATTATATCAAGTTCACTACGTTCACGGTTTCGCCAAAACCATTCGTAGCCCTCCATCATTTCTTATGGATAGTCAATAGTATTCAAGCTGTGTTTGTTGGCCAAAGTCAAGGCATCGTGATTGGTAGCTATTGGATATTCATATGTAGCATAGATAGATGCGTTAGTTTGGGACAGTCGTACTGCCTTGTTGGCCAAAGTCAAGGGTAGGTACGGGTGGGTTCAAATTAACCTGGAAAATGACGGGTAGAACTTGACATGTGACTTATGATTTGTTGGCCAAAGTCAAGGTCATAAGAGCATGGGGCAAAAATCCACATCGGGGGTTTCTGAAGAAACTGAAACTTGCTAGTGCTGCATACCATTTGGAGTGTGATGATTCTGGTAGGATTCCTTCAGTTTTATCACACGATGATATTTGGATCCCGATCCTACTGTGAGTATATGCTACTCCTCGGGAACTTTCTCACTTAACGATCAATGCTATAAACCAAGTAGGTGTCTAGAAAGGTGTTAGCGGGGCTACGCCCACAGGGAAAAGTGGTTATTTAATTAAGGAATTTCGCGAAAGCGTCGTAAAACCTCCCTCGAAATACCAACACTTGCCTGGCTGAACGGTTAAGCAAGAATTGTACGGTGAGATTGATCCCGACTAATTCTTCTTTTTTGGTTTAAGGAATGATTCGAGAAACAGTAGGAGCCATCCTGTTTAGATAAACTAAAAACCAATCTAAACTTGCAAGAGCATCATGCTAAGTGTTTTCTTCTCTCTCTCTTAATTGCAGCGACCCTGTGACCAGACATAGGTTACATCTAGATAATAAAATGACTGAATCTGACTGTTATGACTGGCAAAGGTCTGTCCAGATGACCATTACCCATGACAAGCTGGGACACCTCCTGACTAATCAAACCCCTGCCATCTCAGGACCAGTTTCCACTGTCACGGATATTGATATCCGTAAGACATCGGAAAAAGACTGTGCGAATGCCAAGTGCCTCGTGTTGGCCTCAGTTGATGGTGCATACCAGAGGCAGCACGAAAAGATGGACTTAGCTTCTGTCTTCCTCCATAACAAAGATTTATATGGAGAGCAATCTCGTATAGCAAAATATGAGACCTCGAACGAATTGCTTCAAGTGAGGTTGGCATTCGGGTCATCTGTAGGGGACAACGTCCTTACAGAGACTAGCTATTTTAATAAGCTCACGGACCTGAAGACCACGTTGAATAACGGGTCAAGTACTGACTTGATTCTACAGTCTCTGCCCTCTATTTATACTCTGAAGGAAACCATGGAAGAAGAAGGAAAGGGAAGGGCAAAAGTTTCGGGACCAGATGTAGTGAAGGAGGGACGTTCCTATTGTTACGGGAAAGGACATTAGCAGAAGGATTGCAGGGCTAGCAAAGCCAGTAGCTAGGATTCGAAGCATGTTGTGGCTTCGGCTTCGAGTGTGTTTGTAATAGAAAACTGTATGTCAATTAACCCTACTTCCTGGGTATTGGATACCGGATCAGGATCACATCTGTAATTCATTACAGGGTCTGAGAAACCGTAGAGCTATCAGGATAGGTGATATGACTCTCAGGGTTGCCAATGGAATGAGCGTGGATGCTGAATCCGTAGGGGAATATCGCCTTGGATTGACAAGTGGGCAGATATTGATTCTGCATAACTGTTTGAATGTACCTAGTATGGCTTGTAATATCATATCTGTATCCTTACTTTCTAAGGAAGGATATGATTT
The DNA here is from genome assembly GCA_030015575.1 of Agapanthus africanus. Lineage (NCBI taxonomy): Eukaryota > Viridiplantae > Streptophyta > Magnoliopsida > Asparagales > Amaryllidaceae > Agapanthus > Agapanthus africanus. The sequence goes on from JASDDO010000018.1 coordinate 328,338,299, forward strand.
TACTTTTGTAAACGATGTGGTCCACATCCACCTAAATCAAGTTCTGATTGGGTCAGGTACATTAGAAAACAGAATATACGTACTGAATCAAGCTCAGGTTTTCAGTGTCCAGAACACACTTAAAAGAAAGTCTCCGGACACAAATCAGGCTTTCTTATGGCATTGTAGACTGGGTCACATTAATGAGACACGGTTAAAAAAGTTACATATGTTAGTTATATATATGCCCTAGAGGCCATTACTATAAATAGGATGTATATTGTAGTGGATGCATGGACATATATAGAGAGGACTTTCTTGCTCGACATGATAGTATGCTATCTGATTGCTCTTTACCTTAACGTGTATACTGATTGTCTCTCTGTTACATGTTGGTAAAGCCATTAGGATGTGTACTTAACTACCTGGACTATGATGCGGATCATACTAGTGGGGACATGGTAGTCCATAAGTACATCCTTCAAGGTCCCTAGTCCTGGGTGTATCGAGATGGGGCATCGATATACCAGAGTAGACTAGCGTATACCTTCTCGACCCATACAGATGGGCGATGGATGATCCCATATCCATTGGTGTTTGACATCAGAGATGATACACGGGTGCTCAGTGGAGACTGGGTACACTGGACGGACTCGCCAAGAACTCCCAGATGGTATTATACCTCACGTCAGATGGCAGTTCTCTGGTGACACTGGTACAGGTTAGTCTGTAGACCCGAGATCGTCATAGAGTCTTGTGTGATTCCCACTGTGCTTTGATTTCCACCTTACCACGTCCAAGAGGGCGTGCAAAATGGTGGTTTTTGGGTACAGTCCCGAATCACATGGAGGCAATGAGCGATAGGAGGGGATTCGTCTCTCCCGGTATAGGGAGTTGATGTTGCCCTGTGTTCGATTGGCTATAACCGGAAATCCCTGGCCAGGGTTGCTGAGATTTACTGGTAAGTGTTACCAGTAGTTTCTCGAACTGTTATAGACCTCATATCGACACGACTTATCGAGCTACTGGGTCTGACGTTTACCACCCCTAGGCGAGATATGCGACATATCAGACGAACAGACCAGACTGTACGGTATATGTTACTGGTTGGATTCACAGGAGTGTGAGAGGGCTTGCTCGTCGATCTTCTGATCGCTCAATACCCGGGTGGCCGTTACGTTTAGCAGACCGCTTGCGGCTTGTGGGTGCTTGATATGATCATCATCTGCTGCCGGCGTATTGACGAGTCTTTAGAGTCCTACACAGAGGTTTCCTGGCTCAAGCGAAACGAAATAAGAGCGCATATGAGATATGTGCGGGACCGAGAATAATACCAGTGTGTGATATTGTATTCTATTCTCACGATTTGTATCATTGGACGGTTATATGAGATATAGCCGGGTTACCGAATCAAGTGTTGATTCGATACATTGATACACTTGATACTAGTCGGTTATATGCGATATGACCGGATCATTCAATCAAGTGTTGATTTAATGATTTAATGTATAATTATATATTTGATATATTACTTTACATTAACGAGTATTGGTTCACTCAAGATTGATTTTCTCACTTGAATTGCACAAGTTGTATATGTGATATATTTTTGTGCACTTGTTTGTATCATGTTTGATGATACATGCAAACTTGGGTTTGTGTAAGACTTAAAACATGTTTAGTTGATGGTTTAGGGTTTTTACTTTTTTATTTATTCTTTTTATTTATTTTTGGCAAAATATAACATGGTGGCTTTCTTTGTTTGATACTTGAAGCTTCTTGAAGCTTTGAAAAGTCTAGCCATTTTGTCTTTTGCCTTAATCCTAACCATTCAACTAAACCCTAGTTTATTCTCTACACTAAACCATGGTTGCAAATATGAAAAAAATCACTTTATTTTCTATTTTCATTATTCTTATCATATTCTTTTTCTTCTTCTTCTTCTTCTTCAAGAAGAAAGAAGCTTGCTAGCTTCAATGGTGACTTGAGAAAAAGAGTGAGAAATCCAATTCTAAAGTGAACCCACTTTCTATTTCTTCATACTCTACCACTTGCCAAGTAGTATAGGGTGTTTTCTACACAAGTTTCATGACTTGGTGAAGTTGGAGCTTGATCTTGAGTTGCCTCGACGTAGATCATCTTCGGCATCGAAGTCGACGATCTAGCCCGATCATTTCTTCGATGAAACCATTACTAGAGTCCGGGATCCGATGATCGCAGCGGAGGGACGTCAACGCGGAGCTATGGAGGTGGAGGAACAGATCTACAAAGGCTGTATTTCCGTTCACTTAGTACTTAAGTTGTTAACTAGCTTGTAGTTTCGCCTAATTTCTAGTTAACGATCCGAATTAGGGTTTTTCGGCACCGGAAAATTTTGAATTTGGTATGGTTGATGCCTTATGAGACCTCTTGAGTGTGCCTAGGAACCCTACAGTGGTATCAGAGCCTAGCTAGAGCTTTCGGTGAAGTGTAGACGAACATAGAAGTCCGATCGAACCCGTAAACCCCGACAAAACCCTTCTCTGTACATTTTTCAAAACAGTGGATTTTTGTGAATTAAAAATTCTCAGAAAAACAAGCAGGAAAAACTAAGAATTACTGTGAAGTACGGTTCACTAAGTCAATAATTTGACCGCGGAATCGCGGCTAAACCATTGGTTTGGCGGCGGTTCCGCGGCCAAAATTTGGACTTAGTCCCTGAAATTTCATATATTTATTCTTAGGTCCTTTCTTGGCAATTTTTTATGGGAATTTTTTAATTCCACTCAAGTGTTGAGTTTTCTAGGGTTTTATTGGGGACTCGTTAATTTGATCGGATAATTTAACTTCGTTTATGTTTTTCCGGATATTTTAGAAACTGTTAAAAAGTTCGACCGGATATAAATACCCACTTTTTCCCCTGCCGGGAAATTTCCAAGTGTTGGATTTTTCCGTAGTTTAAGAATGTTCTAAGTAGTGCAAGTAATGCGATGGACCCTCTAGAAGACAACAAACTTTAACTCGATTATGTGACCGTCTTGAACTGCCCTTTGACCCGTCGGGTTTGGGGCAGTACGGCATGCCACATGTGAGGCGTTGGCTTGACCCTTCTACGGCTGGACCGTTGGTACTGAGGCATGAACTGGATGTTTTTAAACTTGTTTCATGTGTTGAGCTGTTTCGGGAAAACTTGGGTGTTTGATTGTTTGATCGGAAAGTTTAACATTTTCTATTTATCCGGAATGTGATACAACATTTGGAATTCACAAGTAGTTATGAGATAACTGAATGAATGTTATAAATCTAGCAGTTTAGTCTCACTTGATTGGTTGCCATGGAATTTTGATGCGATCAAAAGTCCGTCGCAATCACGTAGCGTATGCGGATACTCGCCGGGTAAACTTAATAGACAGCTACACCCCATAGCCCCGACCAAGTGACTGTACGAGAACCCCGTCGCCGAAAGCATCCGTTCGGTTGCTCGCGGCAGCGGTGTTCCGCCTTGGTGCACTTCGTCGACGGCATCGGGGGTGCGGCCGCCTAATAAAGTTTGCGACGAGCATTCGATCAAAATGTCGGGAATCTTGTTGAATTGCCCGACTTAACATTGAAAAGAGTTTTCGATAATGAGACTAAAATGCGGGGTTTATAATTGTTAGGAATGCGATATCTAAGGAATTCATTTGATTAGGCATGCGATGTCTAAAGAGCTTGCGGATTCCAACTGTTGTAGTTTTACACTTTCTTTTCTGTAACCGTAAGTGTAATATGTGATATCGCCGGTTTCGTTGCTATATGTCAACGACAATTGGGATGGGCATATTTACCTACGTTGATGACATGTGATGTTATGCGTTGCTGGATATGTTATATTGGATCGTCGTGTTTGAATAGCCGGGGGGTTTTATGTGAGATGAGTGTTTTTCATTTTCATTCATGTAAAAACTTGTTTGTAATATTCTTTTATTGGGGCACTTCCAGGTTGCGGAAGATGTCACCTTTTGTATATTATTTACTTTTCCACATTAGGATAGACCTAAGGAGGAGGGCACAAGTAACCGGGTTCTGGAGTCCAGTGGGAGACCAACTCGAGGAGTCGAGTCTGGGTCTCCTAACTCTAGAATTGGTAGGGTTGCTTGCCGCTCTCGTAGGGGTCTAGGGGTGTGGGTTTGGCTATTCATCGCGACCGTGGAATCCGTGTTTTATACTGGCTCGTATTGAAAACACGGACGTCCTAGTATATCCAATGTTTCATATGTTTCTTCTGCTGCGATATCTGTGATGTGATCATGTGATGTTCTGTGATAAATACTGTATATAGTATATATGATATATTATATAGACGTTACTTATGTTTTACACCCGCGCTAGCCCTGCCCCGCTCTGCCGTTAGTTACCTTACCTAATGGTGCACGAGGGGACATCGAGGCGAATGCGGATGGCATAAGTGTACATCGTATTTATCTGTGATGTTTAGGTACTTAAATGATGGGACTTCATTAATGAGATTAATGAAATAAAAGAAACCTAAGATGTTGTGGAATCGAATTTCAAAAATAAAACAGGTAGCTACAGTTCTTGCTTTGCACAGCGGTATATATGATATATCCTGCACCTTATTCGATGAGGAAAGGGCCGACGATCCCTTCACCGGGAGTGACCCCTTTAGCAATAACTGGCAAATGCTACACCCCTCGGTTTGTCTTTTGGTAGTTTCTTTAGTTTCTGCTTTGCACAGTGATATATATGATATATCCCGCACCTCATTCGACGGGGAAAGGGCCGACGATCCCTTCACCGGGAGTGACCACTTTAGCAAAACTAGAAAAGCCTAAAAAAACACTCCATTTCAAAATTCATTCGATCCTAAAACGATATCAAGTTCATTACGCAATAGGTTTTCAGAAAAACCTGTCGTAGCCCTCCGTCATTTCAGATAAGTACTAGTTAGTATTCGTGCTGTGGTAGTTTGGCCTTCGTCAAGGCGTAGTGTACGGTAGCTAACTAGTGCTTATCTGCTAGAATATGATGCGATTGGATTAGGGTATTCGTACGGCGTTGTTTGGCCTCCGTCAAGGGTCGTGCGGGTGGGTTTAATTCAATCAGGAAATGACGGGTTGAACTTGACTAGCGGACTATGGGTAGTTTGGCCTCCGTCAAGGTCATAGGACGCTAGGGGAAAAATTATCGGGAATTTCAAGTGTTGAAATTTGCAATGAGATTGCATACCTTCTATGAGATAGTTGGATCCCGATACCCACTGCAAGTAAGAGTTACTCCTGGGAGAGTTTTACACATTACAATTAGCCGATCAAGTAGGTGTTAACGAGGTTAAGCCTCTAGGAAAACGAGGTTTACATTAATTAGGTTCGTGCGAAAGCACGGGGGACCTCCCTCAAAGTACCGACACTGGCCTGGCTGAAAAATTGGCGAACTTGTAGTGTGTAATTAATCCCGGCTAGTCTTTCCTTTTAGGGTTTGAAGGAAGATTTGATAGAAACAGTGGGAGCCATCTTGATTAGATAAAATAATAACCAATCTGATCTTGCAAGAGCATACGCAGAGTGTTTTCTTCTCTCTCTCTCCAGGTAGTGACCATGTCATGCCTTAATCAAGATAATAAAACAAATATATTGACCGAACCCGCTTGTTATACTGAGCTGGGGAACGTTGGTCCCGCTCCAACTTATAATTGTTATAAGACAGAGCAGGAAATAGGGGAATACCAGAATTCTTATGCCGCCCAAACGAAGAAAGTGCATAAGATGCATCATCTTCGGGTGTGTTCATTATACAGAACTGTTTCTCAGTATTCTTTACGTCCTGGATATGAGATACCGGATCAGGATCCCGCATATGTAATTTGTTACATGGGCTACAGATAGGTAAAGAACTGAGAACGGGTGATGAGTTTCATGAGACAGAAAACAGGGCAAGTGTTGCAGCCAAGTCTGTTGGTCACTGTCACCCTGTATTACCAATACATTGATTCTGAATGAATGTTATTAGATACCGAACCTGATATACAAAATCATATCACTCTCTTTATTAGTAAAGAAATGATAAAATTTTGTATTGTTGGATAATGTTTTGAACATTTCCTATATCAAAAGTTGATCGGTTCAGGCACGTTATCTAAAAGCATTGATGTTCTACATCAAACTACAGTTTTTAGTATATAGAACACATACAAGAGGAAGAGTTCAGAAATGAACGAATCCTTCTTGAGGCATTGTAGACTAGGTCATATCAATGCGACCCGACTAGCTGAAGTTACATGTAGATGCATATTTAAATCAGTTTGAATTTACATCTTGTGAAACTTGCCAGTCATGTCACAAAGATATAATGACACCAGCTCTGTTTATTGGAAATAGAGAAAGAGTTAGTGAACTCTTGGGATGATACATGTTGATGTATAAAGGTCCCCTGTCTACACATGCCAAGACCAGTTCTTTGTACTTCATTATATTCTCTGATGATCTCTCAAGATTCAGACATATGTTCCTGTTGAAACACAAGTCCGAACCTTTTGAGATATTCACGAAATATAAGTTAGAAGTAGAGAACCAAAATGAGGGTATAAGTATTATGTCTTTTGATGCGATCAGGGAGGAGAATACTTGAGCACGGAATTCCTGGACTATTCTAAAGGAGAATGAGATTCTCTCTCAGCATTACTCCTCCGTATACACCATAGCACGATGGTATATCGGGGCGGAGCAATTGCACCATATTCGATATGGTGCGCTCTATGATGAGTAATACTGAGTTACCTGTTTCCTTTTGGGAGTTATGCGCTTGAGAAGCTGCATACCTATTGAATAGGGTTCGAATCAGATCACAGCCTACCACTCCATATGAGATATGGTATGAGAAGAGCTCATGTCTTAAGTTAGTTAAGATTTGGGATTGTTCGGCCTATGTCTAAAAGCAAAATCCGGACAAGCTCGAGGCAAGGTCAGTTATGTAGAACTGGAAAGGCTCCAGCTATGCAAACTACAGCAGATGATTTGGTACAACCAAAGGATTCAGTAGATACCAATGAACCTCAGCCTCTCCGCCGATCTAGTAGGGTTTCTCACCCACCTGAGAGATACTTCAGTTTCTCTATGTCAGTGGGAGCGAGGATTGCATCATGAAATGATGACCCAACTAGTTTCGAGCTGGCCATCAGTAGTGGGACTCTATAAGAATGGCTGGATGCTTAGCGATCTGAGATGGAATCCTTATACACCAACAAAGTATGGACTTTGGTTGCTATATCTGAAGGGTTAAATCCCCATCGGGAGCAAGTATATCTTGAGAAGATTACTTGGTGTAGATGGAAAAGTTGAGACTTTCAAAGCTAGACTTGTTAAAGGTTTTCGTCATCGACCAGGCGTGGATAATGATGAAACCTTTTCCAGTGGCTATGCTTAAGTCCATCCGGATCCTACTTGCCACGGCTACATACCATGACTACGATATCTGGCGGTTGGGTGTCATGACTGCTTTTCTAAGATACATGGTTTCAGAAAAGAGAGTCTGTAAGTACACAGTTAGAGGGCTTCGTAGACAGTGGGAGCAGCGGAAACGTGTGCAAGATGTTTTATGTGATAAAGCGGGCATCGCGGAGTTGGAACATCTGTTTTGATGTATTAGTTAAAGAGTTTGACATCATCAAAATGGTAGATGAACCTTGTATAAACAAAAAAGGTAGTAGGGAGTATGGTGACGATCCTCGTAGAGTACGTGGATGACATACTCTTGATAGGGAAGGAGTTTCCTATGCTACGCTCGATCAATCTCCGCTTATCACAATGATTCTGCACATAGGATCAAAGTGATACCTACTAAATCCTGGGTTTTGGATCTATGAGATAGATCTAAATGGATGTTAGGATTCTCACTAGATGTAGTGAGATGGTATCAATCGATCCTAGGGAGAATCACTGGAAGTGTTCCAGGGTGATAATGACGACTGAATGTCAGTCACAGGCATTGTCTTTACCCTCTATGGAGGGACGGTATGTTGGAAGATTTCCAAGCTAGATACCGTGAAATACTAGACGATTAAAGCCAAGATACATCGCTACTTAAGATGCTACCAAAGAGGCAGTCTGGATGTATATTTGTTCATGAGATGAACATAGTTCCTCCCATTGTGTGACAATAGAGTTGTGGCTTAGGCCAAGGAACGCCCGTCCCATCAGTGATCCAGACATATTCTGAGGCATTGTCACCTGATCATGGAGATAGTTGATCTCCAGGGTGATCGAGGCTAGGAGAGTAGACTCAGAGGACAACACGGCGGATCCACTCACAAAGGCCTTTTCCCAGAGGGAGACTATTATGGGATGGTTGAGTATGAGATACTGCAACCACTGCTATCAGATGGCCCTAGTGCAAGTAGGAGATTGTTAGTTATATATATGCCCTAGAGGCCATTACTATACATAGGATGTATATTGTAGTGGATGCTTGGACATATATAGGGAGGACTTTCTTGCTCGACATGATAGTATGCTATCTGATTGCTCTTTACCTTAACGTGTACACTGATTGTCTCTCTGTTACATGTTGGTAAAGCCCTTAGGATGTGTACTTGACTACCTGGACTATGATGCGGATCATACTAGTGTGGACATGGTAGTCCATAAGTACATCCTTTAAGGTCCCTAGTCGTGGGTGTATCGAGACGGGGCATCGATATACCAGAGTAGACTAGCGTATACCTTCTCGACCCATACAGATAGACGATGGATGATCCCATATCCATTGGTGTTTGACATCAGAGATGATATACGGGTGCTCAGTGGAGACTGGGTACACTGGACGGACTCGCCAAGAACTCCCAGATGGTATTATACTTCACGTCAGATGGCAGTTCTCTGGTGACACTGGTACAGGTTAGTCTGTAGACCCGAGATCGTCATAGAGTCTTGTGTGATTCCCACTGTGCTTTGATTTCCACCTTACCACGTCCAAGAGGGCGTGCAAAACGGTGGTTTTTGGGTACAGTCCCGAATCACATGGAGGCAATGAGCGATAGGAGGGGATTCGTCTCTCCCGGTATAGGGAGTTGATGTTGCGCTGTGTTCGATTGGCTATAACAGGAAATCCCTGGCCTGGGTTGCTGAGATTTACTGTTAAGTGTTACCAGTAGTTTCTCGAACTGTTATAGACCTCATATCGACACGACTTATCGAGCTACTTGGGTCTGACGTTTACCACCCCTAGGCGAGATATGCGACATATCAGACGAACAGACCGGACTGTACGGTAAGTGTTACTGGTTGGATTCACAGGAGTGTGAGCGGGCTTGCTCGTCGATCTTCTGATCGCTCAATACCTGGGTGGCCGTTACGTTTAGCAGACCGCTTGCGGCTTATGGGTGCTTGATATGATCATCATCTGCTGCCGGCGTATTGACGAGTCTTTAGAGTCCTACACAGAGGTTTCCTGGCTCAAGCGAAACGAAATAGGAGCGCATATGAGATATGTGCGGGACCGAGAATAATACCAGTGTGTGATACTGTATTCTATTCTCGCGATTTGTATCATTGGACGGTTATATGAGATATAGCCGGGTTACCGAATCAAGTGTTGATTCGATACATTGATACACTTGATACTAGTCGGTTATATGCGACATGACCGGATCATTCAATCAAGTTTTGATTTAATGATTTAACATATAATTATATATTTGATATATTACTTTACATTAACTAGTATTGGTTCACTCAAGATTTTGATTTTCTCACTTGAATTGCACAAGTTGTATATGTGATATATTTTTGTGCACTTGTTTGTATCATGTTTGATGATACATGCAAACTTGGGTTTGTGTAAGACTTAAAACATGTTTAGTTGATGGTTTAGGGTTTTTACTTGTTTATTTATTCTTTTTATTTATTTTTGGCTTAATATAACATGGTGGTTTTCTTTGTTTGATACTTGAAGCTTCTTGAAGCTTTGAAAAGTCTAGCCATTTTGTCTTTTGCCTTAACCCTAACCATTCAACTAAACCCTAGTTTATTCTCTACACTAAACCATGGTTTTAAATATGATAAGAATCACTTTATTTTCTATTTTCATTATTCTTATCATATTCTTTTTCTTCTTCTTTTTCTTCAAGAAGAAAGAAGCTTGCTAGCTTCAATGGTGACTTGAGAAAAAGAGTGAGAAATCCAATTCTAAAGTGAACCCACTTCCTATTTCTTCATCATCTACCAGTTGCCAAGTAGTATAGGGTGTTTTCTTCACAAGTTTCATGACTTGGTGAAGTTGGAGCTTGATCTTGAGTTGCCTCGACGTAGATCATCTTCGGCATCGAAGTCGACGATCTAGCCCGATCATTTCTTCGACGAAACCATTACTAGAGTCTGGGATCCGATGATCGTAGCGGAGGGACGTCAACGCGGAGCTATGGAGGTGGAGGACCGGATCTACAAAGGTTGTATTTCCGTTCACTTAGTAGTTAAGTTGTTAACTAGCTTGTAGTTTCGCCTAATTTCTAGTTAACGATCCGTATTAGGGTTTCTCGGCACCGGAAAATTTTGAATTTGGTATGGTTGATGCCTTGTGAGACCTCTTGTGTGTGCCTAGGAACCCTACAACATAAAGAGGGATACTTGAATCCGTTCGAGTATCAGTCTTATGCTACTTGTGAATCTTGTCTCATGGGAAAGATGACAAAAACTCCGTTCGCAGGACACGGAGTAAGAGCGAGCGAGCTCTTAGGACTTATACATAGTGACGTGTGTGGTCCAATGTCTACACATGCGCGAAGTGGTTATTCATACTTCATTACTTTTACGGATGATTTCTCTAGGTATGGACATGTCTTCCTGATGAAGCATAAATCCGAGGCTTTTGAGAAGTTTCGGGAATACAAGAATGAAGTTGACAAACAAACAGGCAAAAGTATCAAGACACTGAGATCTGATCGAGGTGGTGAATACTTAAGTGTCGAGTTTCTGGACTACTTAAAAGAGAATGGAATTCTCTCTCAGCTTACTCCATACACACCACAACACATCGGTGTATCAGAAAGGCGGAATCGAACCCTATTGGATATGGTTCGTTCCATGATGAGTAAGGCTGAGTTACCGCGATCTTTCTGGGGTTATGCACTAGAAACAGCTGCATATCTTTTGAACCGAGTTCCAACTAAATCAGTGCCTACCACACCATATCAGATATGGAGTGGGAAGAGACCCTATCTTAAACACATTAAGACACGGGGATGTCCAGCTTTTGTCAAAAAGCACCATGCGGACAAACTCGAGGCACGCTCAGTACAGTGAAAGTTTGTGGGATATCCAAAGAACTCCAAGGGATATTTCTTCTATTATGCAGAGGAACAAAAGGTATTTGTTTCTCGTCATGCCTGCTTCTTGGAAACTGAATTTTTAGAAAATCAAATAAGTGGGAGCGCAATAGAACTGGAAGAAATTCCAGAACCACAAGCTATTACAGAAAGCTTAGTAGAACGAGAAGGTTCGAAAGAACAGGACATTCCTACGCCACTCCGCAGGAGTAGCAGGCAGTCTCATCCGCCCGAGAGATACTACGGTTTTCTCATAGACGGGGATAGAGAGGATTGCGTCATTGAAAATGATGAGCCTACTAGCTTCCAGCAAGCCATTCAGAGCGGTAACTCAGTAAAATGGCTGGATGCAATGCGGACCGAAATGGAGTCCATGTACACCAACAAAGTTTGGACTTTGGACATTGCTCCAGAAGGGGTAAAACCCGTAGGCTGCAAATGGATCTTAAGAAAGAAGATTGGTGTAGATGGGCAGGTTGAAACCTATAAAGCTAGACTTGTTTTAAAGGGTTTTCGTCAAAGACCTGGTTTGAACTATGACGAGACCTTTTCTCCAGTGGCTATGCTCAAATCTATTTGGATCCTTCTTGCCATTGCTGCCTTCCACGATTATGAGATCTGGCAGATGGACGTAAAGACAGCTTTCCTAAATGGAAATTTGGAAGAGTGCGTCTATATGGATCAACCGGAGGGTTTCATTCAGAGTGGGAGCAACGGTAAAGTGTGCAAGTTGCTTAAGTCCATTTATGGACTGAAGCAGGTATCGCGGAGCTGGAACATCTGCTTTGATGATACTGTCAAAGAATTCGACTTTATCAAAAATCCGGATGAACCATGCATTTACAGTAAGATTGTAGGGAGAACTGTGGTATTCCTCATCTTGTACGTGGATGACATTCTCCTAATAGGAAATGACATTCCTATGCTATAGTCAGTCAAAGGATTCTTGTCACAGAGGTTCTCCATGAAGGACCTGGGCGACGCCAACTACATTCTGGGGATCCAGATCTATTGTGATAGATCTAAGAGGATGTTGGGATTTCGCAGTCTAGGTACATCGACACCATACTGAAATGATTTAGTATGGAAGATTCAGAGCGCGGTAATCTACCGGCTTGTCACGGAGTCACCCTCTCCAAAGAGATGTCTCCCAAGACTGATTTGGAAAGGGCTCGCATGTAATCTATACCCTACGCATCTGCGGTAGGCTCTATAATGTATGCGATGTTGTGTACCAGACCAGATGTAGCATACGTATTGAGCGTTGTAAGCTGGTATCAGTCAGACCCAGGGGAGAAACACTGGATAGTAGTAAAGAACATTCTCAAGTACCTGAGAAGGACTAATGAGATGTTCTTGGTGTATGGTGGAAAAGACCTCCAGATCGAGGCCATTGCTGACTCCAGCTACCAGAGTGATAAGGATGACTCCAAGTCCATGTCGGGTTATGCCTTTACCCTTAATGGAGGGGCGGTTTACTGGAAGAGCTCCAAGCAGGAAACCGTTGCTGACTCAATTATGGAAGCGAAGTACATAGCTGCTTGCGATGCCGCAAAGGAAGCTGTCTGGATGAAGAAGTTCCTCACGGAGCTTCAGGTGGTTCCTACCATTGTTGACCCAATACCGCTGTATTGTGACAACAACGGCGCTATAGCTTTAGCGAAGGAACCCAGGTCCCATCAGATGTCCAAGCACATTTTGAGGCGGTACCACCTGATCAGGGAAATCGTAGATCACCGGGAGATCGAAGTGAAGAGAGTAAATTCGGAGAATAACACTGCAGATCCATTCACGAAGGCCATACCCCAGACTCAGTTCGAGCGGCTGATCGAGATGATAGGTTTTCGATACGCCTGTACATGGCCTTAGTGCAAGTGGAAGATTGTTAGTGTATATGCCCTAGAGGCCATTACTGTATCAGACTAGTTTGTATATTACTTGATGGAAGCTTAGGATATTCACAGTTGTATAGACAATCTTGCTCGAAATGGTAGTATGCTACTTGGTTTGTTTCTACTTTAATATGTGCATGTGTTTCTTTTAGCATATCGCCTATACACATTAATGGAGCCCTTAGGATCTTTGCTTGATTACCAGCGTTGTGATGGCAGTCACACTAGTGGAGGCTGGGTAATCTATAAGCACATCCTTATACAGGTCCCTAGTCATAGGATTATCAAGACGGGGCATCGATACTCTGGAGTAGACTAGCGTATGCGCTTCTCATCCCAGCAGGGGAGATGGTCTGTCCCACAGCCATTAGTACGTCGTACTTTAGATAGTATGTGGGTGCTCGTTAGGTTACGAGTACACTGGACAGGACTCGTCGGGAACTGTTGGTTGGTACTATACCTATCGTCAATTATCAATTCCCAGGTGACATGAGTACAGCTTAGTCCGTTGACTTGACACTGTCACTTCGCCTCGAGTGTGTTCCCACTGTTCTTAGATTGCTACCCTACCACGGCTCAAATGAGTCGTGCAAACAGGTAGTAGTTGGGTGCAGTCCCGAAGCACTTGGAGGCAGTAACGGTTTGACAAGATTCGTCTCTCCCGGTATTGGGGGTTGATATCGCGCTGTGTCTAGGAGAGCCATTACACAAAGTCCCTGGCCAGGGCAAGCGAGATATACTGGTAGCGTTTCCAGTGTTATCTCAGGGTGTTCTGGGCTACACCCCGACACGACTTGTACAGTTATTAGGGGACTGACGTTTACCGCCCCCTAGGCGCAACATGCGATACTCTCAGACGAACAGACCGGACTGTACGGAGATTGTCACATTCAGGCTCAGTAGGAGTTCAGATGGGTTCACCTCATCAGTTTTCTTATCGGCATCTACTTAGGGACCGTTACGTACAGCTAGTACCGCTTGCGGCCTGTGGTTAAACCCACTGCTAGCGTAGTGTCGAGTCTTTAGAGTCCCACACAGAGGGCTATTCGCCTTTGGGCAAAACAGAGTAGAGGTCGCATGGTTTTGCGACGGGGTTCGTTCACATCCACGCACTTGTGCACGTTTGCTGTCCGGGCAGTTATTACTAGTGGGCTTTGGTTTAAGCTAGATCCTAGTATTTGTTTTGGGATTGGTTTTATCTCATTGTATTCGTGTTCCTCGGAACACGGGCGCGGGTGTGTTTGCACAGTTGACAGAGGCAGAGGATTCTCATTAGGGTTGTTGACCGTTGACTTTTTCCAAACCCTAATGAGAATGAGAAATATGATTAATAATATTAATTAAGGATAATTGTGCCATGGTTAGGTTGACCATTTGACTTTTGTTGACTTGTTGACTTTGGTTGACCGGTTGACTATTGTTGACATGTTGACCATCATCATTTTACTTCAAAGATGCTTCTTGTTTCTTGCAAATGCATTAAATGATGAAATGATAATTGTCATTCATAAACTAACCATCACAATTTCTTAATTATTATTATTATTATCATTATTCTTATTTTGTGAGCATGGTTGTAAAATTCCATTCTCATTCTCACTTGCTCACTCTCTCTCATTTATTAGCTCATCCTCTTCCTCTCTCTTAAAGCTCTCATCTCTCATGTGTTGAGAACCATGAGCTCTTGAGATAAAACCACCAAAACTCCTCTCTACTCATTCTAGGGTTCTAGGTTTAGCAAGCCAAGCACTTTAGTTACCTCTAGGTTGAGGTAGGAGTTCAAGGTAGAGGCCTTCGGGTGGATCCTTCTTCGGCAAAGAGAAGACTACAAGGAGGAGCCGTTCAAACCACTCCAAGGAGCAAGAAGAGAAGGAGTTCAAGACCTAAGTATAACCTTCTAACCGAGTAGCTAAACTTGTAGTTAGTTTGCTAGGTTTTTGTTTAGCGAAGATCCTCTAGTTTAGGTCCATGTTGCCTTGTGTTAAAAATCGCTTTTTACCTCTTCCGCCTCCCCGCAAGCACCGGGGTGGGCAACATGGACTTACAATATCGATGCCCTGTCTCGATATACCTTCGACTAGGAACTATTAAAGGATATGCTTATAGACTGCCCAGGCCCCACTAGTATGATCTACATCACAATCCTGGCAGTCAAGCATAATCCTAAAGGCTTCATCAATATGTATATAAAGATATGAAATACAACACATCACACGTTAAGATGAGTTGCTGGATATTCATGAATACCACTATGCAAAGTAAGAACTGGAGAAGCTTTTAAAAACAAAACCGAGTTGGTTGAAGCATTTTCTAGATTCGGTAAAGTGGTTACTCCCGGTAAAGGGATCTCGGCTCTTTCCTCATCGAATGAGGTGCTGGATATTCATTAAGGAATACCACTATGCAGAGCAAAAGCTAGAGCTACCCTTTTTGAAAATTTGATTCTACAACATCTTTTGGTTTCTTTCTTTTCATTAATCTCATTAATGAAGTCCCATCATTTAATGTTTCCTAAACATTACAGAAAATGAAACGAAAATAGAACGTACGCTTATGCCATCCGCATTCGCCATGGGGCCCCGTCATGCACCATTAGGTTACTTAACTACCGGCAGAATGGGGGCTGGACTAGCACGGGTGCAAAACATAAGCAGCGTTTATTATATATCATATATATAATAGTACATTCGTCTCACGAAGTTATATGATCAGCATCACAAAATCAAGCAGCAGAGGCAACATATGAAATATTGGATATACTAGGATGTCTGTGTTTTAAATTTAGCCAGTAATGTAAAATAAAAATTTCACGGTCGTGATGAATAGCCAAACCCACATCCTTAGACCCCTACGAGAGCGACAAGTAACCCTGCCAATTCTAGAGTTAGGAGACCCGGTCTCAACTCCTTGAGATGGTCTCCTACTAGACTCTAGAACCCGGTTACTTGTGCTCCCCGTCTTCGGTCTATCTTAATGCGGAAAAGTAAATAATATACAACAGTGGCGACATCATCCTCAATACGAAAGTGCCTCAATAAAAGAATATTACATACAGATTTTACATGAATGAATATAAAAACTCTTATCTCACATAAAACCCCGGCTATTCTTTCACGACGATCCAATAAATCATATCAACAGCAATACATGATATCACATATCATCAACGTAAGTAAATACGCATATTCCAAATTCCGTTGACATATAACAATGAGATTTGGTATACCCCACGTAATACACTTACGGTCGCAGAAAAGAAATGTAAAACTGCAATAATTAGAATCCGTATATCTTTAGACATCATAAACCCGGAATATCTCATATTCCGGATTTCATGCCTAACCTGATAAATCTTGTATTTTAGTCTCAAATTGAAAACACTTTTCAATCACTTAGTCGAGGATTCAACAAGATTCCCGACTACAATATCGAATACTCGTCAAAAACTTTAGTAGATGGCCGCACCCCTGATGCCGTTGACGAAGTGTACTAAGGCGGAACACCGTGGCCACAAGCACCCGAGTGGATGCTTTTGGCAGCGGGGTTCTCCTACAATCACTTAGTCGGGGCAATAGGGCGTGGCTACCTAGCGAAGTTATTTGGCGAGTACTTGCATACAATACGCGATTGCGACGGAGTTTTGATCCGAATCAAGACTCTGTGGTACCCAATTTACCGAGACTAAAATGCTAGATTTATAATCATTAACTAGTTTTCACAAAACCAATTAAATGTGGATCCTCACTACTACATCCATATCAAACTAAACCCAAAACGACGTAACAATTACGACTACGAAACACTCCATATTAGCCCCAATAAAACTGTTAACATCACATGAAAACTGGGCTAATCAAACAATACCTGAAACCCCAAAATCTAGCCCGCAAAACACTAAAAGAATTCGAGCCAAAACAGAGAGACCAAAACCGATGAGGCCGGGAATTATGGGGTTCTCGCCGGGTCAACTTTAATATTTTGTCCTCGAATTTCTCCAGTGTTCTAGTTGTATCACATACAACATTCTGCAGTTGCTTAAAAAAATTTTACAGATCATTTTGAAATTGACAGAAACTGTGATATTGGGTTTCGGTGTTTTGCAGTTTTTCAGTTTCGTGATTCTAATTACATCGTCTAATCTTGTAGCTTAGATTTTAATACCATGAAAATCTACCCTAGCACCAGCATGGGTTCCAAGTGGCATCAAGCATTCCAAATCCAAATTTTTATAGGTAGTAAGCTAAACTAAACAAGATCTTTAGCTAGTTGATTAGGGTTTAAAGTTTGATATCAAGAAAATAGAAGAAGTGAAAGATGGCTATACCCTCGTAGATCGAGTCCTTCACTTCACATGCTCCATGTAGTAGCCCCGCGACTCCACTAGGCTCCACTTGAGGCTTTAGACGAGCTTCCTCCGATGCCCTTCGTATCGAAGATGATCCACGTGAAGTCCCTCCAACTCAAGCTACCTTTACACTAAACTCTTTAGCATAGTAAACATGCAACACTCGATCACTAGTCAAGTGTAGGATGGTGAAGTAGGGGATGTTAAAGCTCATAAATTTGTGTTCAAGCTTCATGGTTCACATCACATGTGAGAGTTGAAGCTTGAACCATGGCAATGAGTATGATGAAGAAGCTAGAGAGCATGAGAGCAACTCAAGAAAATGGCTAAGTGTTAGAATGAGTAAGTGAGAATGGAAACTCTTGACCCCTCACTCATTCAAGTATGGAATTATTGCAATATAAAATTGCAACCATTCTTGAATAGTGAGTCAAGATAAATAAACAAATATAAAAGCCCATGCTTGCAACCATGCTCCCAAAGTCTTCCCATTTTCCACCTCATTTCTATTTTCATAATATAGAAATTTATGTCATGCTACATATATATATATATATATATATATATATATATGATATATATATTATTACATATAATAAAATATTTAGTGAGCTAATGATATTAGTTAAGATATAATTATATCAAATATAATATACATCACATTATTAAATCAATACTTGATTTAATAATCCGATTTTATCACATATGACCGACTAATATCATTTATTTGTATATCACATTATCAAATCAACACTTGATTCGATAATCTGGTTATATCACATATAACCTAACTCGATAATAGATAACTGCCAGATTACAATACTGTATCACATACACGTATTTAATCAGTCCCACATACATATCACATATGTGTCCTACTTCGTTTCGCTTGAAACACGGAACTTCTGTGTGGGACTTTAAAAACTCGTCAATACGCCAGCAGCAGGTGATGATCACATCGGTCACCTACAAGCCGTCAGCGATACTAGCTGGACGTAACGGCTACCCGGGTATTGAGCGATATGAAGATCAACAAGCAAGCATGTCCATACTCTCCATGAAGTCTATCAGTAACACTACCGTACAGTCCGGTCTCTTCTTCTGATATGTCGCAATCATGTCTAGGGGTGGTAAATGTCAGACCCCAGTAACATGATAAGTCATGCCGATGTCTGGCCTATAACGGTTCAAGAAACTATTGATAACTCTTATCAGTTAATCTCAGCAACAGCCCTAGTCAGGGAATTCCAGTTATAGCCAATCGAGCATAGCGCAATATCAACCCCCAATACCGGGAGAGATGAAACCCCTCCTATCGCTCATTTCCTTCATGTGACTCGGGACTGTACCCAAAATCCACCTGTTTGCACGTCTTTTTTGAGCATGGTAGGGAGGAAATCAAAGCACAGTGGGAGCCACACAAGACTCTATGATGATCTCGGGTCTACAGGCTAACCTGTACCAGTGTCACCAGAGGACTGCTATCTGACGATAGGTATACTACCAACTAGGAGTCCTCGGCGAGTCCGTTCGATGTACCCATTCTCCAATGAGCACCTGTGTACAATCTTTAATGTCACACACCAATGGTTGTGGGATCAACCATCACCCTCTAAGGGACAAGAAACGTACACACTAGTCTACTCTGGAATATCGATGCCCTAGTCTTGATATCCCCTCGACTAAGAAAAGTTAAAGGATATATTTTTGGACCACCCTGGCCCCAATAGTATGATCTCATCATAATCCTGGTAGTCAAGTACATATCCTAAGGGCTTTACCAACATGTAAGAGACATACAGTATAAATACCAGTCTACATGTTAAGATAAAGGTAACCTGAGAGCATACTATCGTGTCGAGCAAGAAAGTCCTCTATATATATGTCCAAGCATCCACTATATCAACAATAATGGCCTCTAGGGCATGCATATTTCTAACAATGCTATCTGGTTACTCTTTATCTTAACATGTGGACTGGTATTCTTAAACTTTCTTTCTCTTACATGTTGATAAAGCCCATATGATATGTACTTGACTACCGGGACTATGATGCAGATCATACTAGTAAGGCCAGGATGGTCTACAAGTATATCATTTAACATTTCCTAGTCGAGGGGATATCGAGATAAGGCATCGATATTCCAGAGTAGACTAGTGTGTACGTTTCTTAACCCTGTACAGGGCGATGGTTGATCCTACAACCATTGGTGTTTGACATTAAAGATTGTACACAGGTTCTCATTAGAGAATGGGTACACCGAACAGAACTCGCCGAGAACTCCTAGTTGGTACTATCCCTATCGTCAGATAGTAGTTCTCTAGTGACACTGGTACAGGTTAGTCTGTAGACCCGAGATCGTCACAGAGTCTTGTGTGGCTCCTACTATGCTTTGATTTCCTCTCTACCACGGCTCAAAGGAGTCATGCAAACAGATGGATTTTGGGTACATTCCCGAGTCACATGGAGGCAATGAGTGATAGGAGGGGTTTCGTCTCTCCCGGTATAGGGAGTTGATGTTGCGGTATACTCGATTGGCTATAATTGGAAGTCCTTGGCCAGAGCTGCTGATGAGATTTACTGGTAAGTGTTACCAGTAGTTTCTCAAACCGTTATAGGCCATACATCGACATGACTTATCACGTTACTGGGGTCTGAAGATTCCACCCCTAGACTTGATATGCGACATATCAGATGAAGAGACCTGACTGTACGGTAATGTTACTTATAGGCTTCATGAAGAGTATGGACAAGCTTGCTTGTTGATCTTCTAATTGCTCAATACTTGGGTAGTCGTTACGTCTAGGTAGTACCGCTGACGGCTTGTGGGTGACTGATGTGATCATCACCTACTGCTAGCGTATTGACGAGTCTTTAGAGTCCCACACAGAAGTTTCTTGGTTCAAGCAAAACGATGTAGGGCACATCTGCTGATATGTGCGGGGGCATGATTAAATACGAGTATGTGATACCGTATTGTAATCTGGAAATTATCTGTTATCGATTAGGTTATATGTGTTATAACCGGATTATCGAATCACTTGTTGATTTGATAATGTGATAAACAGATAAATGATATTAGTCGGTTATATGTGATATAACCGGATTATTAAATCAAGTGTTGATTTAATAATATGATATATATTATATTTGATATAATTATATCTTAACTAATATCAATGCTCACTAAATATTTTCTTATATATTAATATATATATATATATATATATATGATATATATATATATGAAGCATGGCATGGAATTTCTATTTTGGGAAAATAGAAATGAGGTGGAAAATGAGGAGAGGTATGGGGTATGGGTGAAGCATGGTTTTTATATTATCTTATTCATTTGGTCACATTATTAAAGCATGGTTCCAATTGATTATTGGAAAATATTGATGCTTCAATTATTTGTGAGAATATAGAAGCCATTCTTCACTTCATTTGTATTATGCTTTCTCATTTTTTCCCTACATGAGCTCCTTCTTCCTCTAGCTCCCATCATCTTCCACCTCCTCATCAATTTCATGTTTCATGCTCTAAACAATCATATGTGTTGTGAAACATAGAGCTTGAAACCCTAGTGAGCTAAACAAAGCCCCTACTTCACCATCCTACACTTGATTAGCAATCAAGTGCAGTGTGTTTCCTTCACTAAAGTGTTTAGTGAAGAGATAGCTTGGATTGCGGAGCTTCGGGTGGATCATCTTCAGCACGAAGGTCACGAAACAAGCTCGATCCAATTTGAAGTAGAGCTTAGTGGAGTCGCATGGACTACAACCCGGAACTTGTGAAGTGAATGACTTGATCTACGAGGGTATAATCTCTTTCACTTCTTATAGTTTAGTTGATGTCATCATAGGAAACCATAATATTCTAGTTAAGATCTTGGTTAGTGTTCGTTAGCACCCGAAATTTTTAAAAATGCATGTGTGATGCCCGTTTAAACCCCGTCGCGGTGCTAGCAAACACTTTCAGGAACTTAGTCACACTAGGAAACTAATTTTAGAAGATGACAACATGGCTTTCAAAAATTTCTAGTTTGCTAAAGTTTCAAAACCATGAATCAAAATAAAGAGCTAGAACTTGCTAACAAAAACTAGTGAGCTATGCTAATTTACTATGTTAGCAATACTCACATCCTTAAGCTTTCTTCATTTGCTTCAGATCACATTTGCAAGCCGATCTTCCTTCGCCGAGTGAACCGATCCAAGCTCCAGCTTCACCTAGTGAAGCAACCGACGCTCTAATCTCGATAGGAATGGAGAGTGGGGATGTAAGAATTTTCCACTATAATTTTTCTCTCAAATCTATACTCAAGAGAGCAAGTGTAGAAGAAGGAGGAGAAGGTGAGGAAAAATAGCCATGAGCAAGTGTTGAAGAACTTGAGAAAGTATGAATGAAGAAGAATAGAATGGCTTCATAATTTTTTGCAACCAAACAAATACAAATCTCACAACATAATATAATAAAATAATGAAGCCTATTCCTCTCTACATGTTTTCAACCATGCTCAATACCATCTCACCCTCCACCTCATTTCATGAATATTCATAAATGAATATTCACAAATGAGGTGTCCATTTTTTAGAACAAATTTCGTATAAATACGGAATACAGCCCGGTATATATATCGAAATACATATACGCATATCCGTATAAAAATATGAATAGCCAAGAGAGAAAATGAACAGTGAACAATAATACTAGAATACATACATTAAATATATATATAAATTATTAAATCAAAACTTGATTTAATAATCCGGCTTAATCCTAAGCTGCTAAAATTATCAACCATCCAATCAAAGTCCGTGTAGCCTGTACATATATTTAATCGGACACTTGTATGTACCAACATATGTCATCTACATTATATCGTCTGAATCGGGAAAACCCTCTGTGTTGCACTCTAAAGACTCATCAATACAATGGCAATAGATTTAACCACAAGCACGTCAACGGCACTAGCTGTACGTAACGGCTATCCAGGTATTGAGCGAAAGGAAGGCCGACGAGCGAACTCATTCATCCCCTACCGAACCTGTCTTTGACAATCTCTATACAATTTGGTCTGTTCGTCTAAGAGTATCGCAGATCCGGTCTAGGGGTGGATAAAGTCAAACCCCTAATAACACGATAAGTCATGTCGGTGTGAAGCCAATCACCCACTGAGAAACTACTGATCCAAATAAGTAATTCTCATCCACTTTAGCCAAGGATTTCTGGTGATGGTCACCCATGCATAACGCAGCATCTACCCCCAATACTGGGAAAGAAGAATCCTCGATGATCCACTCACTGCCTCTAAATGGCTTGGGACTGTACCCAACTGAAACCTGTTTGCATGACTCCTTTGAGCCGTGGTAGGGTAGTAATCAAAGCACAGTGGGAACTCATACGAGACAAATGATGATCTCAGGTCGACAAACTAACCTGTACTCATGTCACCTGAGAACTGCTATCTGACAATATGTATAATACCATCTAGTATGTTCCCGGCGAGTCCGTCTACTGTACTCACCTCCAGTGAGCACCTGTATACTATCTAGGTGACCAACTGACACCAATGGCTTGTGAGATCGGCCACTGCCCCTTGTCGGGGTCTTGAAAAGTATACACTAGTCTACTCCGGAGTAACGATACCCAGTCTCGATACTCTCTCGACTAGGGACATTTAAGGATATGCTTATAGACCGCCCAGCTCCTACATAAATGATCGCCATCATAATACCGGTAGTCAAGAAAGAATTCTATGAGCTCTATCAACATGTGACAGTGAACTGTAATACCACATAATGCATGTACATGATGATAAAGTCAAACCAGATAGCATACTAACATCTCGAGTAAGACTGTTCTACCCGTATAGGTCCTCCCTCAATCATCATAATTGCCTGCCTGCGATTACAATAATTGCCTTGAGGGCACTATATCCAACAATCTCCCACTTGCACTTAAGTCTAATTATTGCGGTGTTGCATACTCACAGCCCGTGTGCTACCGATCACCCAACTTCTCTACTAATCAGTTTCATAAAACATATTTGCGAGACTTTTGTGTTCGAGAAATACCCCCAGTGAGTAGATCCGCACCAATGTTTCTACCTTAATCTCTCTATATCTCAACTTCACGGAGAACAACTATCTCCCGAAATGATCGATACATGTCTTAGAATTTGTCTGAATATCTGATGGGACCAAGTTCATAAATAAACTCCAAATTCAACAAACTTCTTAAACCTATCTTCCACTGAATTTAATCAGTATCATGTGCCATGATTTCCTCAGTATCCGCTTGAACCCCCTATCCAACATACTCGTCAGAAGAGGGTAAAGTTTAACTCTGACAGTCACTCTGTCATCCGGGTCACCTTGGAAGCCTGAAATGATAACCGTCTCCTGAAGAAGGCTGTCGTTAGCATATACCAAGAACATCCTCTTATGTTCATAACTGCATCCCAAAGTTTCTCTAGGATTGGATTAATATATGCTTAATGCAGCTTGTGCAAAAGTAATATCTGGTGTGATACTTGACATCTCATGATTGACACGGTTACCTAAGCACGTGATATGCCAATCATGCAAATCTCTCTCCTCGTAAGTCCAGAAGACATCTTTTTTGTAACATTTCAGAAAATAAAATATTATTTTTGGGAATTAAAATAATAAATTTCATGAATATTATTAAAAATGTGAGAATTGGTTTTAATGATATTGTATAATTATATATGTATAGTTTGGAAAATAATTGAAAAAAAATTAATATGAATTATTGATTTTGAAGGTATCTATATGATTTGGGCATGTTATAAAGCATTATATAATTATTTGTATACAAGTTAATGCTAAGCTTGATTTATACTTCACTAATTATGTATTAATCTTGTTTATGTGTTATAACATGCAACATGACATATTGCAACACTTGTAACATATTTTTTGAACCATGGCCTCTTTTTTTTTAAATATGGTTTTGGTTTTATTTGAAAAGATTAAAAGAAAATTAAAGAAAAGAATAATGGAAGATATTTGCATGAGGGGGGACATGGAGGTATAGGCTAGGAGAGGGGGAGAGAGAGAGGGGGAGGGGTTTTCTTCTCACCATGATTCTTTCCTTCCTCCTTCATTTATCTCCTTCATTCTTCTCCTCCTCCTTCTTTCTCCTCCACCTCGTTTCTACTATCCACAAACATCCCAAAAAACACCACTAAACACCTTGCCACCTTCACAAAAAGCAATCATAAGCTCATCACAAACACTATGGTAGGATCAAGTAGAGATTTTGAGCACTTTGGGCAACTCAAGAATTCTCTTCAGTTGCAAATGAGGTATAATCCTACACCTTTAGTTAAGCATGTTGTTTTCTTAATGTCCTATAGTAGTTTAGAGCCAAAATAATGAGGATTGGTGATCTTTGAAAATTCCAAGATGAGCTTTACGGTATATTATGAATTGTAAAGGTGTATTTGAGGTTTAGTTAATGTTTATAAGACCTTAGTGATGTTTTATTGGCCAAGACTAGAGACTAGAACCCAATACACGAACTTAGAATTATCCCAATGTCGGTTTTGTGGAGTTTTTTATGCTCAAATGGAATCTGGAGCAACTTGGGGTATTTATAAGAAAAACAAACAACTACATTGACCTAGTTAGACCACTAGAAGACCACCACAGAAGAACGAGACCCAAACTCCCAAATAGAACCGGCGACACCGGGTACTGTAGCATTCTCGTCGGCCAAATTTTGGGTTTTGATGTTGGGGTTTGGCCTATAGCTCACACTACTCATAACTTAGCCACTGTATTGTTTTTTTTGTCCCAAACTACCTGTGCAAAAATCTGGGAGCAATTTGAGTTGGTTTTGACAATGTTTTCCGATATTTGAATCTTGGATTTTTGGATTTCTTGATGTGGCTTGGCCGTTCGACATTCACACGTTGACGTCAGATAGTAATTTGTTGTTTTTACGCGCGTTGACCATAGGTTCTAACCTATGTGCACTTCGCATGTCGTTTCGTTTTTCGAATATGATTTTGATGCGATACGATGTGTTTTGACTTGTAGGTACAAGCGTGTGGAATTTTGGGACGATGAAGGAGGGAAAGGCATCCGTCGGGATCGACTAGAGAAAGGTGTTGTAGGTGAGTAGATGTATATCCATAGGGGAAGTCGGGTAGATGGCGTATAGCACCACCGCAACCGTAAAATAGGTTATATATATATATTATATATAGGTGTTGATGCAAGACTTGGATACTTAGCAAATAGAGTTTTAGGGGACCGTAGGATTAGAATAAGCATATTCGTAAGAGGGTATAACCTTAGCCTCTTTTATCTTAGTATTGAACCGTAGGATATATATTGTCACACACACACACCCACACGTACACTTGGTGTGCATGTGTGTGTGTGTGTATGATTATATATAGACACACACACACACACATACTTGTGAGATGAGGATATGATTTGTTATTTGGTTTTGAGTCGATATGATCGAACATGATATCGTGAGGTTATGATATATGATCGACTTGAGACCTCGTATATGATATGATATATTATGATATATTAAAGGATCATTCGGCAATATACACATAACATACGATGACATGTGACTTGATATGATATTAGATTGTACGTGACCTTAGATCCGTACCTTTGATTTTGATATTGTATGATGGATGATACCGTACGAATTATGATATATTTGATATTTGACCCGTACCCTCGATTTTGAAGATGCCGTACGACGAATTTTATCGTACGAGATATATTTATATGATGATTGATCCGCACTCTTGACTCGAGGATGCCGTACGATAGATTATACCGTACGTGATGCTATTAGGCTGGATTGCTGACTACTAGACTTGTCGACTCGATTATACTTTAGATTTCCTTTCATTTTCGACACCGTTTTAGTTTAGTCCCTTAATTACTTAAGTAGACGTTAGAATAGAGTTCGAGTCATACCTATTTTCAAAATTAACAAATCGTAGGTATTTTCAAAGAGCAACCCGAGGGACGCTTGATTTGATCAAAGAATTTTTATAACCACAATCAAGAACGGCGTCGCTTGGTAGCTAGCCGGTGAGTACGGGTCGGTCCACAGGGATTTTGTGTATTCTCGATTTGTTCTAACGAGTTAATTCCGATTGTTGTCGGATTGATTAAATCTATAAACTAAGTTGATCTAGATTAAAATCTCGCTAGGGTTAGATTTAGGTTAAGTTTGGAAAGTCAATATTCCTCACCGCTTTCTATGCTCTATTTAAGAACTATGAGCAATTAAAGATTTCCTCACCGCTTTCAATGCCCTAATTTAGATCTCTTTAGGTGTTATGGTAACAATCAATAAAGGGGATTAGTTCCATCGGGAAGAAACGATGTTTTTTCCTCTAGGTTCTAGTCCGTCCTTTCTTAATTCTTACCCTAACCTCCATGGAAAACATACGCAACCGGTCGTTTATACTACGGTATCACCGTTACCTCGTGGGGTAGGGTGCCGTAGGGAACGGTGTGTGTATGTATGCATGGAGTCCTATTAATTATATATGATGGGTAAGAAAGGGGTGAGAGATCTTCATCTCTCAAGCCATCCCCAAATCTAACCCTAATAAGCGAGGTGACTACTCACTCATTAGGGAATTGAAAAACATTTTCTAACTATCTAATTAGGGCAGATAATGAAAGATCTAACTAGGGTAGATAATAAAGATCTATACTAGGGCAGGAAAGAAAATTTAACTAGGGCAGTAAAAAGAAACTTACTCTAATTTTTATTTGATACTCTCTTCATACTTTACAGAAATTTACAGATCTGAATTTTGATAAAATGAAATGAGACACAAGAAGAGGCATAACCTAAAAGAGGTTTTAGGGCTTCTATTTATAGATCATAGAAACCCTAGGGTTACAATCGACTCGCATCTGCAATTACAAGTATACCCCAAGAAAAACCTAATAAATGCACCGTCGCACCGACACCACCGACACGCGCCATGCACGCGCAACGCACAGCCGCGGATCCACGGCCAATAGCCAGGTTTGGCCGCTGTTCCGCGGCCATATAGAAGGCTTGATGCATCATTTCTTCAGGTATTCTTCTGTTGCTTTGTTTCTTCTATTTCCTTCACTTGGTTTCTCAGATGGTCTTTTAGTTTCTTCCAGAATTCCACAGTGAATAATGTCGTGGACTTTACCGCTTGCTTCGTGTCAAAGTCTTGAACCTTGCGCTGCCTTTGTTCTTTGTGAAATTGTCCATTGATCTTCATTTAGCCTTCAAACTGTAGGCTTGATCAAGATTCTTTCATTTGTTGATCGTAGTCTCACTTTTGTATCGTATTTTCATCTTTTTCACCGTTTTTGTTCCGAGAACCTGTAACCTGCAACTATGTAGCAGACATGGGTCAAAAGCACCTGTTTATTTGTAAAATGAATAAGAATGGGGAATATAATAATGCAAAATTATGATATGAAAAAATACCCCCAAACTTATCTTTTGCTCGTCCTCGAGCGAACCTAGTTTTATTCTTGAAAAAGACCTAGCCTCACTTTCACAGGGAAACACGATTGCACTGAGCTCGTGCAACAAGCCGTTAAACCTCTAGGTGTCCCTAGTAGGAGGAGTGTTGTCTCCTGAGGGTTTTCAGCGGATACTACCCACAAAATCCTATCAATTCGGCCTATTGACTTTCATTCTCCAATTAGGTTTATTATCTTTGACTCGTAAATTATCCACCCGTATTCTTCACGCTTTCTTATCATTTAACTTAAGATTATATATATACTTGTGAATTTACTTAGCTTTTGGCATCTTTCTAGTTTTCCTTCTAGGGTTCTATCTCAACTTAGGAATTTTTATCATCTCTACTAAAGATATAAGTCCTATTTTTCATTCCCATCTCTTATCTAAACCCCAATCACATACCCCTACGTGTGTGTATATATTTCCCCTACACTTGGAAATTCAAATCAAGGTATTATACTCTTGTCCATCGTCCAAAGTACTTTTCAATTGGTGAATTTTTAGATGAAATTGCTCACACATTCTTCATGCGACTGTTAATACTTCTTGAGCTAACAACAACCGATTACAAAATGTGTTTGCACATTAAAGCGTAATTTCTAGTATTGTAACACCTAAGGCTTTAGCAGTGACTCCCAAACCAGTTGGTCTAAGGCACTAAGTGATGAAGCACCCTCGCTAAATTTTTTTTCTATTTTGCAGCCTTAAGTAATTACAAAAATCAG
The DNA here is from genome assembly GCA_030015575.1 of Agapanthus africanus. Classification (NCBI taxonomy): domain Eukaryota; kingdom Viridiplantae; phylum Streptophyta; class Magnoliopsida; order Asparagales; family Amaryllidaceae; genus Agapanthus; species Agapanthus africanus. The sequence continues at coordinate 328,367,072 of JASDDO010000018.1, forward strand.
TGTTCATTTTTTTATCTCTTTATTCACACTTGTATTTTTATTTTATTTTCCTTCATACTAAGGAATTTTAGACAAGAGCATTTCAAGGTCTCTTCTACTGTTCCAAGTTTCAAGGTTCGTGTTTATGCAATTTGTAGGGTATATATTTTCAGAATTTAGACTTAATCTTAAGAATTATTTTTCAGACTTATACTTTAATAAAAATATCAATACTTTTCCCTTGTTTTAACTTAGCCCAAGAAGTCAACTCGAAATTTACCTATTTCTAAATAAACTACAAAGACATATACTTTCTACCGTTAAATTTTAAGAAAGGTTATTTTTAGGGTTTTTAATTTACTAAGTCTAAGATCTAGTTATTCCTAGCTAGTTAACCTATTTGTCAAACTCAAGTCAATTATGGCCAAAATTGAATGTTTCAATTTTATAATTTTTAAATTTTTTTTCAATTTTTATGGGTTTTAAAATAAGTATGCAAATGCAAAAATATACACATGAATGCGAAGGAAGAAGGCTTACCGAGCATACCCTCAAACTTAAACTTGACAGTGTCCTCACTGTCATGCTATATCAAGAGGGTCAAAATGTCGGCACTCCCCTGTTTATTTATTTATAATAATTTTTTTTATTGTTAAAAGAAAAAAAATATATATACAAAAAGGTCGGCCCCAAACTTAAGTGAAACAGTGTTTCTGCTGTTTTAAGCGTTTAAAGTTCCGAGTTAGGGAGAAGAAAAATCAAACTATATAAGGCCTTACACAGACCAAAGGTTATCACCAACCATTCAAAAATTCTATCGTGATAATGGTAGGGTTGGTGGAAGAATAGAGTGTAGAGAAAGGAGTTGAGAAACACACGAGACCGTATGGGAAGAAGGGTGGAATATGTTCTCGGTGGAGTGATTGATCTCAAAAATATTTTTAGTAACCGCAATCAAGAACGGCGTCGCTTGGTAGCTAGCCGGTGAATACGGGTCGGTCCACAGGGATGTTGTGAATTTCCTAATCGCTCTTACGAGTTAATTCCGAATGGTGTGAATGGATCAATTAAATCTAAAAACTAAATTATTCTAGATCTAAGTCTTGCCAGGGTTAGGTTTAGGTTATGTTTGGAAAGTCAATAAATCTCACCGCTTTCTATACCCATATTAGGATCTATTAGGAGTTATGGTAATTATTCATAAAGGGGATTAGAACCATCGGGAAGATATTTCTCCCTCTAGCTTCTTGTCCTTCCTTTATCAATCCTTACCCTAACCTCCATGGAAAACATGCGCAACCGGGCGTTTATACTACGGTATCACCGCTACCTCGCGGAATAGGGTATCGTAAGGAGCGGTATGTGCATGTATGCATGGAGTCCTATTAATTATATGTGATGGGCAAGAAAGGGGTGAGAGATCTTCATCTCTCAAACCTTCCCCAAATCTAACCCTAACAAGCGAGGAGACTACTCGCTCATTAGGGAATTGAAAAACATTTATCTAGGGCAGAGAATAAAAGATCTAACTATCTAACTAGGGCAAGGAATTAAATTTAAGTAGGGCAAGAATAGAAATTACCTAGGGCAAGAATTGAAAACTTTACTCCTAAATTGATGCTCTCCAAAAAGAATTCTGAATTTTATTAATGAAGGGAGGCATGAACTAATACAAGAATTGGGCTTCTATTTATAGGACATAGAAAACCCTAGGTTAACAATTGCCGCACGTCTGCTTTTACAAAATTGCCCCTAGGAAGACTAGTCAGCGCCGCCTTAATTATGGTAAAATTTTCAACTCTTAATTGCGCAACACAGCCACGGAACCGCGGCCTCAGCCAGGGTTTGGCCGCGGTTCCGCGGCCAACTTGATAGCTTGTGTTCTCAATTTTCTCCTGCTGGCTTCTGTTGACTTGTACTTCCTATTTCGTCAGTACTTTTCTCAGATTGGCTTCTAGGTTTATTCCAGATCTCCCTGTGAACAATTGCAGTGAACTTTTACCATTGCTTCAAAATCTTGGACCTTGCGTTACCTTGTACTTTGTGAACTGATCTTTGTGTAGGCTTGATCAAGATCCTTCTATTTGTTGGTTGTAGTCCTACTTTTGCATCGTCTTTTATCTTTTTCACTGTTTTAGATCCAAGAACCTGTAACCTGTACTATGTAGCAGACATGGGTCAAAAGCACCTGTTTATTTGTAAAATACATAAGAATGGGGAATATAATAATGCAATATTATGGTATGAACAAATACCCCCAAACTTATCTTTTGCTCGTCCTCGAGCAAACTTAATTTTATTCTCGACAAAAACCTAACCTCACTTTCGCAGGGAATCGCGATTGCACCGATCTCGTGCAACAAGCCGTTAAACCTCTAGGTGGCCCTAGTAGGAGGAGTGTTGTCTCCTGAGGGTTTTCAGCGGATACTACCCATAAAATCCTATCAATTTGGCTTTTCGACTTTTGTTCTCTAATTAGGTTTTCTAACAAGGAATTCTATTATCGTTGACTCGTAAATTATCCACCCATATTCTTTACACTTCCTCATCATTTAACTTAAGATTATATATGTTCTGCAGACCTATTTAGCTTTTGGTATCTCTTAAGTTTTCCTTCTTGGGTTCCATCTCCACTTAGGAATTTTTATCAACTTTACTAAAGATACAAGTTTTATTCTTCACTCCTTTCTCTCATCTAAACTCCAATCATGACATATCCCTACGTGTGTGTTTAAATCATCCCTGCACTTGGAAATTCAAATCAAGCAATCATACTCTTGTCCGTTGTCCAAAGCACTTCTTAATTGGTGAATTTTTAAATGAATTTTGCTTACACATCCTTCATGCGACCGTTAATACTTCTTGAGGTACCAACGACCGATTACAAAATGCGTTTGCACTTTAAAGCGTACTTCCTAGTCCTGTAACACCTAAGGCTTTTTAGCAGTGACTCCCAAATCAGTTGGTCTAAGGCACTAGGTGATGAAGCACTCTCGCTAAATATTTTTCTATTTTTGCAGCCTTAAGTAATCACAAAAACCAGTGTTCATTTTTTTTCTTTATTCACACTTGTATTTTTTATTTTCTTCGTACTAAGGACTTTAGACAAGAGCATTTCAAGGTCTCCTATACTATTCTAAGTTTCAAGGTGCGTGTTTGTGCAATTTGTAAGGTATACATTTTCAGAATCTAGACTTAAGCTAGGAATTATTTTTCAAACTTATACTCTAATAAAAATATCAATACTTTTCCTTTGTTTTGACTTAGCCCAAGAAGTGAACTCAAAATTTGCCTATTTCTAAATAAACTACAAAGACATATACTTTCTACCGTTAAATTTTAAGAAAGGTTATTTTTAGGGTTTTTAATTTACTAAGTCTAAGATCTAGTTGTTCCTAACCAGTTAATCTTTTTGTCAAACTCGAGTCAAATAAGGCCAAAATTGAATACATTAATTTTTATAATTGTTTTTTTTTTTGAAATTTTCAATTTTTCTGGGTTTTAAAATAAGTATGCAAATGCAAAATATACACATGAATGCGAAGGAAGAAGACTTACCGAGCATATCCCCAAATTTAAACTTGACAGTGTCATCACTGTCATGCTACACCAAGAGGGTCAAAATGCCGGCACTCCCCTGCTTATCTATTTATAAAAAAAATTATATATTTTTTTTATTGTTAAAAGAAAACAAAATATATATACAACAAGGTTCCCCCAAAACTTAAGTAAAACAGCGTTAAAGTTCAGAGTTAGGGAGGAGAAAAATCAAACTATACAAGGCCTTACAAAGACCAAAAGTTAGCACCAACCATAAAAAATCTTATCGTGATAAAGGTAGAGTTGGTGAAAGAATGGAGTGTAAAGAAAAGAAATGATAAGCACACGAGACCGTGTGGAGGTAGAAACGGTATACGGTCTCGGTGGAGGAGAATGGCGGAGGGGAAAAAGAAATGGTGGGGGTTCTACTTCTTCGAGTGGAGGTTGATTAATCACAAAAACCGTATCATTTAAGAATGTGAGTTCGTCGGCGAAAATATCTTCGAAACTTTCATCGAAGGTGCAATTGAAAATCATCGAACTCAAAATATTGGATTGTGATTCATCAACCCTCGGTATCATTAAAGGAAGATGAGAAGAACCAAAGAAGGTGGGAATACGAACTTGAGGGTGGGGATGGAGTGTTTAAATTAGCACAATTTTTAATGACCGATGTGTAGAAAGCGATTGTGCTAATCTATCAACCCGCGGAAAAATGAGATTAAATCCCTCAAGATTTGTGAGCAAACATGGGTAAGTCAAACTTGGTATTGGAGAGGAAAGCGTAATGGTCTCTTGCAAGGTCGGAACTATAGGAAGGACGAAAGGGAGTGAATTAGGGATAGTCTCATTCTCACCTAAGTAATTTGTCTCGAACTCGAAGGATTCCATGAATGGTTCGAAACGACTGTAAGCAACCGAGTCTGATGGTGCAACTAACTCATCTGAAAATTCAAAGGACTCAAACTCCGGCGGTGAGTCTTCAACATCGTCCGAAAAAGTGAAACACTCGTAAGTGTTATCGTCTGTGAGAACTGTGTCAGATTCAAAGGGAAATTTTTCAAGCTCATAGTCTTCAAGCGTGATCTTTTGCGTAGTCGGAATGATGGAAAGGAGGGAGGGTGATATAACAGTTAAAGGTTCAGGAGGATGGATTGGAAAATCCGACATATCAAACAAAAATGGTTCAAACTCAATATGATCCTCAATACTCTCCTCAATACTATCCTAATAATTCTCCTCAAAATTTAGCCTATCCATGCCATTATCATCAAACTCAAGATGCATATGAAGTTCGGGAGAAACATCTAATGACTCGGGGTGATGAATTGGACATAAAAGTTCAATCAAATTTACAGGTTCATCATCCAAAATATTCCCGGCGTCTATATCCTCAATCAAGTGAAAATCAATTTGTTCGGACACCTTATCAAAAGCATGAATATTTATCAATTTAGGTTCTAGAGTGGAGGTGTAAAGTTCAAATGGATTAGGTGTGGTTTCACTCGAAAGGGGTTCTTCGCAATCTGGCAAATCAAGTACTACAAAGTCACACAACTCGTTTTTATTTTCAACTGGTGAAATATTTGGGACAATCAATGAAAAACCAGAGTTGTGGGCTGCAATTGGGTATGGGTTGGTTTGATGTAGAAAGGTGTAGAACTCACTCGCTCCTCTCAAATTCTCACTCTGTCTAACCGCCTCCTCATACATTGGAAAATTTGGAGCTAGTTGGAAACTAGTTGCCGGTGCACTAGGTTGCATAAAGGCGGTAACGGACACATCCACATTCCTAATCATTTTATTTGTTGCTGAAATATAAGTTTCCAACGACTGTTCCAAACTAGACATAGGTTGTACAGGGGTTTCGGTAAAAGATTCGAAATTGTTTGGATACGTGAAACTCCCAACTGGCTGTGGAGAAGCATGTCTAGTGAAGGTGGGAAAGTCGGGTAGGGCTGGTAGGAATTGGATGGTTGGACAGGAGTAGGATCAACATTTGTATAAAAAGGTGAATGGACTTGTTGATCCCTATAACTGGATGTGTGGAGAGGAGTGAAAGATCGGCTACGAGATTGTGCGATATGCTCAGCAATAGACATCGATTTAGGAGTTACAACAGGACTCGAAAAAGTGGTATCAACGTACGAAAGTGGTGAAGGTTGATACAAAGTGGGTTGCAACGTCGAACTGTTTCTCTTAGACGCTTCTATTTGATCTTTCAAAGAAATTTCGGGCACAGAAGGATCTTCCTTAAATCGACCGAAACAATTGACGTACGGGGCAAAGTTAGGTTCGGGATACCAAAGTTCGGTAAGAGATTTATGATGTGGGGTACCCATGATAGAAGAAATGAGAAAAGAAATAAGGTTGGGGTGCACGGATATCTTAGCAACAAATTGCAAGTCATTTTTTTTTAAATTCCTTTTTTTTCTTTTTCTCTTTATTTGGAAAATTTTGCAAAAAGGATTAAAGGTATGCAAAACAGAAAAGATTTCTTACAATCAATTTTTATTTTAAGCGTGGCGCAAAGAATCCTGCACAAGATTTGTTATTTGGAAGGGGGAAGATTTTTAAGCGAAAAGAATCCTGCAGGAGATTTTTAGAAAAGATATATCAAGATTTGTAGAGGAAGAACAGAGGAGCTTACAGTGAAAATTGGGACAGATGACGTCACAAAAAGGCAGCCTTTCCGCGGCCAAAGGGGGCCTCCCGCGGCGGTTCCGCGGTCACACGTGCGGGACACGTGTTTAGATTTTGTTGACGTCACTATGTTGCCGCGTGTCCGCGGCGGGAGCAAGCTATTGCTGTGGATCCGCGGTGTATTCGTCGACTTGGCCCTCCAACTTCCTTCTGTTGTTCTGTTGGATTAATCCCCAGCTGTTCAGATCTGTCTTTTCTGTTTCGCACTCTGGATGTTTCCAGATCCGTCGTTCGATTGTAGATCCTGCAAAATTCAAACAAAAATACCCTTCAAAAAATAACAAAATGATAAATTTTTATATTTTTTTTTTGATTTTTCAGTTTTTATGATTTTTATGATTTATATTAACCCGAAATTGCAAAAAGAAAATAACACGCCATCCCCGACAACGGCGCCATTTGATCTCAAAAATATTTCTAGTAACCGCAATCAAGAACGGCGTCGCTTGGTAGCTAGCCGGTGAATACGGGTCGGTCCACAGGGATGTTGTGAATTTCCTAATCGCTCTTACGAGTTAATTCCGAACGGTGTGAATGGATCAATTAAATCTAAAAACTAAATTAATCTAGATCTAAGTCTTGCTAGGGTTAGGTTTAGGTTAAGTTTGGAAAGTCAATAAATCTCACCGCTTTCTATACCCATATTAGGATCTATTAGGAGTTATGTTAATTATTCAAAAAGGGGATTAGAACCATTAGGAAGATATTTCTCCCTCTACCTTCTTGTCCTTCCATTATCAATCCTTACCCTAACCTCCATGGAAAACACGCACAGCCGGGCCTTTATACTACGGTATCACCGCTACCTCATGGGATAGGGTACCGTAGGGAGCGGTATGTGCATGTATGCATGGAGTCCTATTAATTATATGTTAGTTGTATGTATGCCCTAGAGGCTAATATTATACAGATGATGTATATTATATTGGATGCTTGGACATATATAGAGAGGACTTTCTTGCTCGATATGATAGTATGCTATCTGGTTGCTCTTTATCTTAACATGTATACTTGTCTCTTTATACTGTCTTATAGTTACATGTTGGTAAAGCCTTTAGGATATGTACTTGACTTCCTGGACTATGATGCGGATCATACTAGTGGGGACATGGTAGTCCATAAGTACATCCTTCAAGGTCCCTAGTCGTGGGTGTATCGAGACAGGGCATCGATATACCAGAGTAGACTAGCGTATACGCTTCTCGACCCATGAGATGGGGGATGGATGATCCCATATCCATTGGTGTTTGACATCAGAGATGGTATACGGGTGCTCAGTGGAGACTGGGTACACTGGACAGACTCGCCGAGAACTCCCAGATGGTATTATACCTCACGTCAGATGGCAGTTCTCTGTTGACACTTATGCAGGTTAGTCTGTAGACCCGAGATCGTCATAGAGTCTCGTGTGATTCCCACTGTGCTTTGATTTCCACCTTACCATGTCCATGAGGGCGTGCAAAACGGTGGTTTTTGGGTACAGTCCCGAGTCACATGGAGGCAATGAGCGATAGGAGGGGTTTCGTCTCTCCCGGAATTGGGGGTTGATGTTGCGCTGCGCTCGATTGGCCATAACAGGGAAGTTCCTGGCCAGGGCTGATTCAGAGATTTACTGGTAAGTGTTACCAGTAGTTTCTCGACCCGTTATGAGCCTCACATCGGCATGACTTATCGGTTATTGGGGTCTGACGTTTACCACCCCTAAACTTGATATGCGACATATCAGACGAGGAGACCGGACTGTACGGGCAGTGTTACCGGCAGGCTTTTTACAGGAGTTGGAGCAGGCTTGCTTGCTGATCTTCTGATCGCTCAATACCCGGATAGCCGTTACGTCCAGCTAGTACCGTTGACGGCTTGTGGGTGCTTGATGTGATTATCACCTACTGCCGGCGTATTGACGAGTCTTTCGAGTCCTACACAGAGGTTTTACTGGCTCAGGCAAAACGAAATAGGAGCACGTATGTGATATGTGCGAGACCGAGAATAATTGCGAGTATGTGATACCGTATTCTATTCTCGCGACTTTTTGTATCGGTCGGTTATATATGATATGACCGGGTTATCGAATCAAGTGTTGATTCGATAAGTCGATATGATGAATGTTAGTCGGTTATATGAGATATGACCGGATTATTAAGTCAAGTATTGATTTAATGATTAAGTGTATAATTGTATATTAGATATACTAGTTTACATTTACTAACACTTGTTCACTTTAGGGTTTTTCTCACACTTGCACACTTGAATATATATATATATATATATATGATATATATATTAAAAGTGTTTTCTTTTGTACCATGGTTGGTGATACACTAAACATGGGTGTACAAGACACACACCATTCTATATTTAAATGGTGATTTACATTTATTTAAGATAATTACAAATTAGTGGAATTTTTCATAAGCATGAAGCTTGTAGAAGCTTGTGGTTGCTTTGAAAAAGTCCACTTGTTTTGTTTTACCTTAGATCTTTGTTTAACCTAACCATCTAGATTAGCTATGGTTATGTCTCTACAAGAGTTAGTATATGATACTCACTCACCATGGTTAGGATACTCACTTGATCATTATCCTCATCTCTTTCTTTTCTTCTTCTTCTTCTTCATTGTGAAAAGAAAAAAGAAAACTAGGGTTTGATCCAAAGTGAGAAAAAAAATTCTAAAGAGAACCCACTTCCTATTTCTCCATCCTCTACTAGACTAGCACTTTAGCTTAGGGTGTTTACTTTACTAATTCTCAAGTTAATGAAGTAGGAGCTTGAGTCGGAATTCCCTCGACGTAGATCATCTTCGGCCTCGGAGACTTCAAGCAAGGTCGCACCTTTTCGCCTCTTGAAGCCATGCAAGGGTCCGGGAGAACCACGATCGCAGCGAAGGGACTTCATCAAGGAGCTAAAGAAGTGGAGGACCAATCTACAAAGGTTGTATTTCGTGATCTCTTAGAGTAAAGATGTTTACTTACCTTTCGATTCGCCTAAACTCTAGTATACGATCTTGCTCAGGGTTGTTCGGCACCTAAAAAATTTAATTTTGGCATGGTCGATGCCTTGTAGAGCCTTGTTAGTGTGCCTAGTAACCCTACAGTGGTATCAGAGCCTAGCTAGAGCATTAGACGATGCGTTAACGAAGTTAAAACCCCGATCGAACCCGAAGACGTCAATTTAAACCCCTCTCTGTACATTTTTTAAAAACTGGGTTTTTTCAGAATTAAAAATACTTAAAAAATTCAGCAGGTGAATATAAGAATTTTTGTGAAAAACGAGAACACAATACATCTAAACCGCCGTGGAACCGCGGCCTTACCGCGCTTAGGCCGCGGATCCGCAGCTGTACAGAGGATATTGGTACTCATTTTTACACAGTAATTCCTAGTTCTGTTATTTGTATTTTATGGGTATTTTTATTATGACTCAAGGGTTGAGTATTCAGGGGTCTATTTTGTAATCGTCAATTCGATCGGAGTATTTAATTTTGTTTTGTTATTCCGGATAATTTAGAAAGTACTAAAATGTTCGAACGGATATCATTAACTCAATTTTTCCCGGCACGAAAAAGTTTCAAGTGTTGAATTTTTACCGAGTTTGAATCTTTCGGAAAAACGTGCATGTGATGTGATGGACTCTCTAGAAGACAACAAACCTTAACTCGATTATGTGACCGTCTTGAACTGCCCTTTGAACCTTAGGGTTTGGGGCAGTACGGCGTGCCACATGTGAGGCGTTGGCTTGACCCTTCTACGGCTGGACCGTTGCTACTGTGACGTATTCTGGAATCTTTGAACTCCGCTCAAGAGTTGAGCTATTATGGAAATCTTGAGTATTTGAATAATCGATCGGAAAGTTTAATACTGTCTATTTATCTGGAATGTGATACAATATGTGGAATTCACACAGTTTGGCATGAAATGCGAAATATGTGATATTTCGGATTTACGATCTCTAAAAGGATTGTGGATTCCAAATGTTGTAGTTTTACACTTTCTTTTCTGTGACCGTAAGTGTAATATATGATATCGCCGGTTTCGTTGCTATATGTCAACGACAATTGGGATGCGCATATTTACTTACGTTGATGACATGAGATGTTATGTGTTGCTGGATATGTTATATTGGATTGTCGCGTTCCGAATAGCCGGGGGGGTTCTATGTGAGATGAGAGTTTTTATTTTCATTCATGTAAAATAAATTGTATGTAATATTCTTTTATTGGGGCACTTCCGGGATGAGGTTGATGTCGCCTTTTGTATATTATTTACTTTTCCGCACTAGGATAGACCCAAGGAGGAGAGCACAAGTAACCGGGTTCTGGAGTCCAGTGGGAGACCAACTCGATGTGTCGAGTCCGGGTCTCCTAACTCTAGAATTGGTAGGGTTGCTTGCCGCTCTCATAGGGGTATAGGGGTGTGGGTTTGGCTATTCATCGCGACCGTGGAATCCGTGTTTTATAGAGGCTCAAAATAAAACACGGACGTCCTAGTATATTCAATGTTTCATATATTTCTTCTGCTGCGATATCTGTGATGTGATCATGTGATGTGCTGTGATAGATACTATATATAGTATATATGATATATTATATAGACGTTACTTATGTTTTACACCCGCGCTAGCCCTGCCCTGCTCTGCCGTTAGTTACCTAACCTAACGGTGCACGGGGGGATATCGAGGCGAATGCGGATGGCATAAGTGTACGTCGTATTTATCTGTGATGTTTAGGTAACTTAAATGATGGGACATCATTAATGTGATTAATGAAAGAAAAGAAACATAAAAGATGTTGTGGAATCGAATTTTCAAAAACAGGTAGCTACAGTTCTTGCTTTGCATCGTGGTATTCCTTGTAGAACATCCTGCACCTAATTCGATAAGGAAAGGGCCGAGATCCCTTCACCGGGAGTGACCCCTTTAGCAATAACTGGCAGATGCTACAACCCTCGGTTTGTATTTTGATTGCTTCTATAGTTTTTTGCTTTGCACAGCGGTATATATGATATATCCTGCACCTTATTCGATGAGGAAAGGGCCGATGATCCCTTCACCAGGAGTGACCACTTTAGCAAAACTAGAAAAGCCTAAAAAACACTCCATTTCAAAATTCATTCGATCCTATAACGATATCAAGTTCATTACACTCATGGTTTTCTTAAAAAACTGCGTAGCCCTCCATCATTTCAGATAAGTACTACTTAGTATTCGTGCTGCGGTAGTTTGGCATGCGTCAAGGCGTAGTGTACGGTAGCTAACTAGTGCTTATCTGCTAGCATACGATGCGATTGGATTAGGGTATTCGTACGGCGTTGTTTGGCATGCGTCAAGGGTCGTGCGGGTGGGTTTAATTCAATCAAGAAATGCACGGGTTGAACTTGACTAGCGGACTATGGGTTGTTTGGAAGGCGTCAAGGTCATAGCACGCTAGGGGTAAAATATTATCGGGAATTTCAAGTGTTAAAATTTGCAATGAGATTGCTTACCTTCTATGTGATAGTTGGATCCCGATACCCACTGCGAGTAATT